>JAQPPZ010003612.1:0-4800000 GCA_028583015.1 Wollemia nobilis
GAATTGCACTCCCAAATGTGGGAAAATTTTAACACATTAGAAGAAGAAGCCATGGAAGTATACCTAGGAGCCATACACCCCACACTTGCTTCACTCATTGAGGAAAAACTGAGTGGTTTGTCCCTAGTGAGAATCCATGAGATCTTAGAAGAGATAGAATGACAAGGTCTTGAAGAAGAAAAGGCACAACATATTCACATGAGAGATTGTTCTTTTGATGCCAACCTACACCAACAATCAAACATAGCACCCTCCACTCCAATGATATCTAAGGTAAATGATCAAGGGGATGAATCTGAATACCTAAATTTTATGACCACCTTGGATATAGTTCACGAGGAGGTGCAAATTGCTAAGACAACATCCAATAGTGAGGATCATGTAGAGATACATGATTATCTAGATTCAAAAATGTTTGATATATGTGAATGGATGGAACCCACCATAGAATTGAATGAAGTGGTTGAAAGAGAAATGGAAAGAAAATCAATAAATAAATTTGAAGATATGATAGAATTTCACCACTTGTTCTTGGAAGATACTATTGATGAAATGTGTAAAATTAAAGATCAAGAAATTCTTCACCCTCCAAATTATGATAATGAATCATGGGTTACTAATTTGGACAATGATAGCCTTATAAATTTGAATTCAAGAAATAACCCACTTTTGGAAATAATTGAACCATCTAAGGAAGGTGAAGACGAATTTGATGAGAAACACATTGATGATTTGGAAAATTTTGAAGAAATAGTTGAACGTCACCACTTGATTTTGGAAGATGATTATTATGATGCTTGGAAGAAGTGGGAAGACTTTACTCTTTCCAAAACTACTAATGAAACTCGTGTGCCTATTGATATACAGGACAACATAATTGCCTACTCAAAGGAAGATATTATAACTCCTGTACGGTTTGAGGATGTTTTGGAAGAGGGTTTCAAATCTCATCAAATTTTCAAAGATTATAATTATTCTATTACCAAGGATAAAGAAGAAAAAGAATTGACGAAGGAATCAAAAGAGCATGTCATAAATATCATGGAGTTTCATCTCACAGATTTGGATGACGATTTTTACAATGGTTGGGGAAGGTATGGTAATGCATTCTTTTCTCACATCCCTATAGATGAAACTCATATTTCACTTGACGTGCAGGATGGTGAGCCTTCTACATCATACGAAGATCTCATATTCGCAAGATTTGAAAAGGGGACAAAATATGAATTCATTGAAAGTGTGGATGCAAGTTTTCAGGATGATTTTGGGGATTCAAATGAAGAGATGCCATGGATAGTGAACAAAGAATTAGAACCAAATGATAAAGAGATGGATCAATTGGAAGAAACTCAAATAAGTGATCATCAAAACAGATTACTTGACATACACTTTGACCAAGAATGTTTGAGGATTGAAAAGGATGACCATATTTTGAATTTAAATAATTTGAATGATGAAATGTCACTAAAGGTAAATGAAAAACAAGGTATAATTTTTAATCACATCTTTAATAACATGGTTTTAATAAATGGAAAAGAAGTTGATGCACTTGAATCGTTAAATAAAATTCATCAACAATTAATAATTGAATCTAGGATAAAAACTTTTAATGATCCTAATTTAGTAAATATCCTAGATGCTTGCAAATTGTTACACAAATTTGATTGGCCTACAAATTTGGAAAATGATTTGGCGTTGAAGTTTGTAGAAATAGGCTCTTACTTACAAAATTGCATATTTGAAAAGGATAGCCTAATTATAAATCAAGGAGGCAATTATGAAGTTCACATTTTAAAGAATAGACAAGATAAAACTGAAAATCATTTATTGTCTAATCATTCTAGTAATTTGATGCTCACCTATGGGAGTATTATTGGAACTAAATCAAATTGGTATGGTGAGCATGGCAAGTGGAAATTTGTTGTATTGTTTGGTCTGATCTTAGATTCCCACAACATTTGGCATGCATATTATGTCATATTTTTATTGAAATGTTCTAATCATGTGTGGGATCCAGGAAAGTGATAAGCTAAGCTTTGCATCATCTTGTATTATAGTGTACATTTGTATATAAATTTTGGTTTTTGGTTTTTGGTTTGTGTTTTCAAATTTTCATTTTTGGGATTGCAGTTTGGTTTTGGATTGAATAAGTTTTAATTTACAGTTGTGTGTTTATTTGACATGTCTTATTTGTCTATAAAAAAAAAAAAAAATGATGAAAAGAAATTTGAGATGTCAACTTATGCTTAAGGTTAGGAGAATATGAAATATTGGAATTGTCTTGGAAAAGCTCCACAAGTAACATAAAACATCTTAAGTTATATTGTTTGATTTTGTGATACATGAAAGAGTCAGTTTTGCATGACAAATCATTTCATTTGCAATTCAAGAAATAATGCATTCATTTTCCATCTCACCTCACATACATCTCATCTTAGTTACATATGCATCTTAGGTACAAGCCATTAAAGTATGGCAAATCCTCTTAGGGTTGTGTTATAACATGTATGTAAGTAGCTCCTAAGGTTGGAAACTGAGTCTTGAGATATCTAGAACCAAGCACGTCTCATGCATTAAAAAGGATCTTGAGCAAAATGATCAAAACCTAACTTGGAAGGAAAGGTTGGGCGAAAGAAGTATTTCTTGTCTATCCTATTATGCAACATGATCCTTAAAACAGTGGTTTTCACCACTTCCATTAAGCTTAAAGCCTAAAATCAGAGTAGTAAGGATAAGGTTAAATCCTCATCGAACTTAGGTTGAGGATCCAATTCCCCAAAGCTTTGATTTGATTTGGCAATCTTGAATGCTTGTACATAGTATTAGAAGAAGTACCATGCCCTTTATGGAAGCAAATCTCCTTGCACATTCATTAGGGTACACAAATCATTCACCATCCCATATATGCATTCATGCAAAACTGATAATGGAATGTTGATCAATTTCAAACGATAGGGAATGAAAACACATTACACACACTGAGCTAATACTTGATGATTCTGATGATTCATGTACTTTTGATCTTTGGGCATTTGTTATTTTGCTTATGTGCTAACATGTATTTGCGAGTTTGTGATATGTTTCAGGTTGGGTTCTTACTAAAATGCTCAAGAGCATTTGACAGCAGAGTCGCCATTTGTTGTGGTTGATCCACAACACCCCAAAATTGGGGACCCACCTTTTTGCAGGCTTGCTGGGAAGGATCTCAGTGACCCAGATGCCAAAATTGAAGAAAAAGAGAAAATACACAAGTGTAGAAAGGGGTCGCGAAATCGCGATAGGTAGCGAAATCGCGACATGTCGCGAAATCGTGACCGAAGCCAAAAAATTGTCGCGAAATCGTGACATGTCAAAAAATCATGGTCAACGCGGTCAACGGCAACAAAACAGAAAAAAGGTCGCAAAATCGCGACGTGTCAGTGACCAGGATGAAAAGGATGTCACGAAATCGTGACATTCAGCTGAGAAGAAAAGAAAAGTGTCGCAAAATCGCGACGTGTCGGTGACCAGGATGAAAAGGATGTCGCAAAATCGTGACATGTCGCTGAGGCAAAAAGAAAAGGTTTCGCGAAATCGTGACATGCTGTTGAGAAGAAAATAAATGATGTCACGAAATCGTGACACGCCGTTGGAAAAGTATGAGAATGGTCACGATTTCACGACATGTTTTGCCGAAGCGTACGGGTGATGAAAAGTGTCACGATTTTGTGACGTGTTTTGGAAAGGTGTACGAAAAGAAAGAGCGATAGCGATATCGCGTCAGAAATCTGCATGAAGGTCCGAGGGGGAAAAACGTCGTGATATCGCGACAGGTTTTGCCAGGACGTACGGATGATGAAAGGTGTCACGATTTTGCGATGCATTTTGGCATAGTTGTACGGTACAAGGAAGATGTCGCGAAATCGCGACGAAAATGAAAATCAGGCTCGAAGCAGGGAGGCGGTAGCGATATCGCGACGGTTTGTCGAAAGAGGGCAAGAGAATGATAATGGTCACGATGTCGCGACGTAAAGTTACCAAGGAGGCCCGACAGAGAAATGATAGCGATTTCGCTACGCCTTGCGGAAAGAAGACTCAAAGTTCAAAACAGTAGCGATATCGCTACAAATTTCATAAAGGCCAGTCTCAAATTCAGAGGGTAGCGATAGCGCTACAAGTTTAGTGAGAGAGGGCTTGAAACAAAAATGGTAGCGAATCGCTACCATGTCACAAGGAGAAGGCTTGAAACGAAAGTGGTAGCGAATCGCTACCACATTTCAAAGGGATGCTGCAAGGCCAAGGTGGTAGCGATATCGCTACCACATTTTGAAAAGGGCTCAAAGTTAGAAAGTGGTAGCGATATCGCTACCATTCGAAGAGGAGGGCTCAAAATGTTAAAAGGGTAGCGATATCGCTACGAGAAGTTGCCGAGGCAGACAAATGAAAAACGGTCGCGACATCGCTACGGGGAGCTGATGAAGGCGTACGACAGGAAAGCAGGTAGTGATATCGCGACATGTCGTGATTTCGCGACATGTCACGATTTCGTGGCTGGGAAGGTGAACAGGCGGACTTGCAGTTTTGTCGAGTTTTTGCGCAGGAAAGCGTTACAGGGGGCGCATAAAATGCGTGACACATGGCGTGCAGGTGTCAAACTTGTAGAGGCGTTATATGCAGAGATGAATTTCGGAGCGTTTCCAAATTTGAGCGTGAATCAAGGCAAGGAAAGGCAGGAATTTGAAGGGTCGCCCACAGGAAGAGGAAATGAAGCGACGGAGGAAATCGAAGAGCCATAACAATGCTATAAAGCCAAAAATGCAAATTGAAGATGGGTTGGAAATTGTCGAATACGGAGTTGCAGAGACGAGAGCTTTGTGCTATTCTGGGCCCGTACTTGGGCAATTTCCTTCTTTTTGTTCTGGGATTTTCTTTTACACCTGGAACATTTTTGAATGTAATCGAAATATTCTTTAATACAAAATACGGAGAGTTGGCATCTTTTGGATGAGAAAGAAGGAGTTACTTCTGCATGCATGATTTAATGTCTATCTTTCCCTTCCATATTTCTTAGGTTTTTAGGTGAAGTTAATGCAAGATCTCTTGGTTGCTTCATGCGAATGCCTATTTTCCGGAATTACCACAGAAACCCTCGAGACTCGCACCTGGCCTATTTGGATTGTGTGGATGTGCGGGTTCATTAGGTTAGGTTGCATGTAGAAAGCCTCAGTATCTTCGGTTTCATCCGATTAATGAAAACTTTCTGACTGTAATTTATTTTACATTTTTATTTATTTTGCTTTGCTTTTCAAACCCATATTTTATTTTCAGCAGTTTAATTACTGTGTTTGAATAAATCACTAAAAATCCATCAGAATTAAAGATTAAAACAGATTTTATTTTAGAGTCCATTGCACTTTCGAATTAAATAAACCACAATGCCCCTTGTTAACATCCACTTGCAAACCCTAAGGTGTTCTTAGCATTTCATTTTAAACAAGCATCCTTGATAATCAATAATTAGCATAATAAGAACCTTAGAGAAATCGTTTTTCTTTGCAAGCAGAGGATTTAGGACTCGGATCCTACAGGAGAGTGTGTTTTCACAATCGGGTTAAAACACCACTCAACAGGTATTTTATGCTCATTCTTCACGGGGTGTGTATGAAAGAAGAACCAACATTTAAAATTGGCACTAGAAAGAGGGCCGACCGAACTCCGTTCAGTATTTGTTAAGGATTGTAAGTTGCTTGTGTAGAGCTATATTCTACCTACAGAGTAACTAGGTCCCACTCCAGAGCTGGAGAGATCCTTGTGCCTGAGTTGGAAACCCCAAGGAGAAGTAGCCTCAAAAGGGCCAAGTCTTTGTCTAGCATATTTTTATCACCACTTGTAGTTCCTCCAACTGCAACTCAAAATATTAGCGTTAATCAGGTAGTGATGGCAAACTGGTTGGGTTCCACTGCTTTGAATATCCCTGGAGCAGCGCATGATTTATCAAGAAATCTTGAGAAGTATCTTCCTACCTACAAACATGATGGAATTAGAACAATAGAAGAACACCTAGTGGCATTTAAAAATTCTCTAAAGTTGTTGAATGTGCAGCATGAAGATGTGGCTTGTAGGTTATTCCCATTCACTCTCTGGGAGGGAGCATACGACTGGTTTTTGAATCTTACTAATGACTCTATTACTAGTTGGAATGACCTAGAGAAAGTTTTTGTATCACAATTTGGTGAAGTGATTGACCCCAGTGTGTTATATAAACAATTTTCTAGCATTAAGAGAGAAATCAACGATACTGTCAGATCTTTCAATGTCAGGTTTCAAAAAGCTTATGATAGATTGACGGGTCATTATGTGCCAACTATAGATCTAGCATTGGAAATTTTTAGGAATTCCCTAGATCCACTGACTTGTTTTCCTGAAGAGGGATGCCAATATTAATAATCTAATAGAGGCTTATAAAGAAGCTTTGGTTCTTGAAAGACAATTGGGACCTCAACCTTTGAATGCTCCTCAAATTCCCTTTGTTACACAAAATACCCCTATTTTGAATCCCATCCCACATCAAATGATGTTTCCAGCATGCCAAACTCCACCGATAGGAAATCCATTGGTTGTAACACATGCTAAACATGTACATAATAGAGAGAAATAATCTGATAAAACAAGATTTGAGGAATTCTCAAAGATGGTCCAAAAGTTGGCAAATGACTTTTTGAGTTTCAAAAGGCAAGTGTCCACTAGGGAAAACTCAAATAGATTTTCTTATCAACAGAATAGATTCACTAGACCCCCATATGAACCCAACAAGGATTATAAAGGTAAGGGGCATGAAGTGAATATTTGTGACTTGGCTTTGCCCAACTGGTACAGGATACACAGAACATCTCAACATGGGGAATTGGATTGTTTGGAGTTCTGCAATGCCTTTGAAGCTCTATCTGGTGAGTTGGTTTTTACTAAAAATCAAAGAAATATTGATGGTCCAATTTCATCCAAACATAGTGCAGCTATGGTGTTATATTCATTCACTTTTCTAGATGAGTCAGAGAATGTTGTGGAGATGCCTATGGATGAAGTGCAAGCTTTTCAACAATATAGAAGGGACAACTACAATCTTAGGAATAAAAATATGGAGCCTAATACTACGTCTACACCTCTAGACAACTCCCATAATGTTTCTCTAGATCCATCTCCAAATAATAACCCACCTCCACCCAAGGGAGGAGATCCAAGAGTACCATATGGATTTGTTGCTCCACTCAATAAGGGATACAATATAGTGGAGGATATGAAGAAGATCAAGGCTAACATCACTCTTCATGAGTTGGCTCAAATTACTAAACAAAGGGATAATTTTATCAAGACATACTCTGAGCATGCTACCAAACCTCTAGAAAAGGGGAAGAAGATAGCAAATGCAAATATGGCCATGTATAAATAAAATACTGAAGTTTCGCCTTTCCTACAAACTGTCCATTTATTTGGAAAAAAATTACACAACTGTCTGGTGGATTTTGGTGCTTCAGCCAATGTCATGCCTCTAGTGGATTCTGGTCTGAGAGAAGAGTCATCCAATTGGATAAAATTGAGGTTAAGGTGGTAGGTGAACTTCAAAGTATACACATCCAGCTAGCATCTGAGCTGAGAGCACAACACAAAATTGACATTCAGGTGGTAGATATTCCTGTGGGATACGAAATCCTTCTGAGTAGAGATTTGTCAAAGTCTTTGAATGGGTACTTGGTGACTGATTTTTCACATATGTGGTTGCCCTGGAAAGGTGTTGCAAATCAGTTAAGAATTGAAAGAGAACCTAGATATAAACACATGATCACCGAGTATAATGCCAAGAATGAAACTGTTAATCTTGCTGATGTAGATATCAGGGTTTATAATTTGACAACTGCATAAAAGGAGAAACCTATTAAAGCTCATCTTGATCATGGTAATGAATTTTGGATGCTTCATGTTGATGGAGCTAAGTCTAAGCAAGGTTCTGGTATAGGGGCAGTTCTTAAAGGACCTAAAAATCAAACATATTTTATGTCTTATCGCTTGTAGTTTTCTTGCATGAATAATTTGGCAAAGTATGAAGCATTAGTGCTGGGATTGAAATTTGCTATAGATAAAGGTGTAAAAAATATCCAAGTTTTTATAGACTCAGAGTTGGTGGCCAATCAGGTTAGAGGTAAATTTTAGTGCAAGGCATCTTACCTGAAAATATATAAACACCGGGCATGGGATCTCATGGAGGATTTTGATGCTTTTAATTTGATGCACATTCCTAAAGAAGAGAATTCACTTACAGATGTTTTAGCTTTGTCAGCTACAAATATGAAGCCATTGGAGGAGTTCAAATGGAAGAAATTTTCAATCGAATTAATCCCTTGTCCTTCGGTTCCAAATAACGTAGATAATTTTCAAGTCTTTTCTGATGACCAGCAAATTCTAAACTTTTTACAGAATACCAATGCATTTGAAAATGCTATAATTGATGATGGTCAAAGGGATACTATGCTGGAAAAGTTTGATGATGAAAAGGGGATAACGACGTTGAAATATAATAGAATTTCGAAGGGAATGGTAGAACTTGAGTGACTTTTTGATGTTGACCAAATTAAACAAAGAGTGAGTTTTGGAAATTCTATTGGTGTAGCAGGCAGTGAGACTGAGAAACTGAATGTTGGGATTGAAGAAAATCCTAGACACCTTAAGTTAGCTAAAGCTTGTGACCCTGAAAAAAAAAATATGATTGAATTCCTTCATAGGTCCAAAGATGTTATGGCCTGGTATTATAAAGACCTAAAGGTTTTTGATCCAAAAGTTTACATCCATATAATACCCTTAAAGGAGTTTTGTAAACCCTTTCAACAGAAACAGAGGCATGTTAATGCTTTGTTGGAACCCCTCATCAAGAAGGAGGTGGAGAAATTATTGAGTGCTACCATTATTTTTCCTATTAGACATTCTACTTGGGTAGCCAATTTAGTTCCTGTTAGAAAGAAGAATGGGGAAATTTGCTTATGCGTGGATTTTAGGAACTTAAACAAGGCTTCTGAAAAGGATAATTATCCTTTGCCTTCCATAGATGATGTGCTACAAATTGTGAATGGTTCAGAAATGATGTCTTTCTTAGATGGATTTTAGGGGTACAACCAGATACTAGTTGAAAAAGAAGACAGGATGAAAACTACCTTCATGACCAAGTGGGGAACCTTCACCTATAAGAGAATGCCATTTGGATTGATAAATGTTGGAGCTACCTTTCAGCGTGCAATGGATCATGCCTTCAAAGGTCTCATGGGTAAGTGCATCGTTGTCTACATGGATGACTTGATAGTTTTTTCTAAATCTCGGTTTGACCATGTGAAGCACTTGGAATCTGTCTTCGACAAATGCAGAGAATTTGGCATTTCTTTAAACCCAAAGAAGTGTGTTTTTGGTGTAATTGAAGGAAAAATCCTTGGAAACTTAATCACCAAAGATGGAATTTCCATGGATCCTGAGAGAGTTGAAGCCATATCGGGGATACCCTTTCCCAACTCTAAGAAAGAGTTAAGATCATTTTTTGGGAAAATTAATTTTGTCAAAAAATTCATCTCTGGCTTTGCGGAAATAGTCAAGCTGCTAAATAACATGCTGAAGGAAACTACTAATATTTCCTAGACAATGGAATCCAAAGCAGCATTCCAAGAGATCAAATCTACCATCAAACAAGCTCTAGTGCTGGTGAGCCCAGATTTCAGTGCAAATTTTTACCTGTAATGTTTTGCTTCTGAACACACACTTGTAGTAGTTTTAACCCAACGAAGAGAAATAGGGGAGCACTCGATTGCCTTCAAAAGTACCAACTTAAATGGTGTTGAGCTAAAATACTCTCGCTTGGATAAACAAGCCTATGCCTTGGTGAGAGTAGTCAAGCAATTCAGACATTACATATTGCGAAGCAAAGTCCATGCTATAGTTCCTAATCTAGTTGTCAAATATTTATTAAGCTAGGATGAATTGGGTGAGCTAAGAGGTAATTGGGCCACGAGACTGTAGGAGTACGACTTAGAAATTTGGCCTACAAAATTAAACAGAGTACTTGGTTTGTCTTGACATATTGATGAAATACCTGTAGAGGGAGAAATTAATCAGCTAGATTCTAGATTAGATGATTGATATGGAGATGTCATTCATCTGCTGAGGTTTGGAATTTGTCCACCTCACCTGAATAGAACTCAAATAAGAGAATTGAAGCTAAAATCTTCTCATTTTCTACTTAAAGGAGGCAACTTGTACAAAGAAAACTATGCTGGCATATTCTTAAGATGCATTTCTCAGAATGAAGTCAATGAGGTGATGTCTAGTTTTTATGAGAAGTTAGGAGCAGGGCATTCCTCAGGTTTTGCTACTGCACACAAGATATTGAGAGTAGGCTATTACTGGCCTACATTGTTTAAATATGCACATCAACATGTGAGAACTTGCCACCAGTGTCAGATTTTTGCATCCAAGTAGGTTAATCGAGCTCTACCATTACAACCTGTTATAATAGAAAAACCTTTTATGCAATGTGGACTTGACTTTGTAGGTGTGATAAACCTGAATTCATCAGTAGGGCACAAGTATGTTTTAATAGCTACTGATTATTTTACAAGATGGGTTGAAGCAGCAGCCACCATGAGGAGTACAACCCATGAGGTGATCGGATTCTTAGAATCAAATATCATAACCAGGTTTGGAGTTCCTTTGAATTTGGTATGCGACAACGGACCAACCTTTCAGTCATTAGAATTTGCAGAGTGGGCATACCAGAAGGAGATAGTCATCAAATTTTCATCCAACTATTATCCCCAAGGTAATGGGCTAGCTGAGTCCACAAATAAGAATTTGATGAATACCATCAAGAAGTCTATTGTAGACAAACCCAGACAATGGCACACACTATTGAAGTATGCACTTTGGGCTGATAGGATAATACATAAAGAAGCTCTTAAAAATTCCCCATTTTCTTTGTTTTATGGTACCCAGTCCATTGTTCCTATCTCTTTAAAATTGCCCACTTATCAATTTGCTTTAGATTACTTTGATGATCATGTAGATGCGAAAGCTCGTGTGTTGGACTCAATTAATTTGCAAGATGAACGACTTCAAACCTTGGAGCATTTTAGTTGACACCAAGAGACAGTCAAGCGTTGGCTTGACAAAAGAGCCAAAGTGAAGGCCTTCAGACTTGCATACCTAGTGCTTCTATGGGACAAAGCCCATGAAAAGAAAGGTAAACACACCAAGTTGCAACCTCTATGGATAGGGCCATACCAGATTGTTGAAATCCTAGGTAATAATGCATTTCATCTACAAGACCTGGAAGGTAATTTTCTGAACCTTCCTGTCAATGGTCAATATCTAAAGCATTATTTCTCAGCTATTCCATCCACTACATCATTTGAGTAATCACAAAGACTTTGTGCATATGTATATATTGTAAATAAAGTTTGAAGTAGTGTGTTTTTATTTTGTTTTATTTAAAGTTTGAAGCTGTGTTTTATCTTTTGAGGTCTGTGCAAATTTATCTTTAACTGGTGGTCTTTTTCCCTCCTCTTTAGCTTTTAAATCCTATTTGTTTAAGTTTTCGCCTAAAAATCAAAACACAAAACAACATTTAAAATTGGCGCTATAAATGTTGAAGTAGTATGTTTTCATTTTGTTTTATTTTGCTAAGAGATAGTCTGCTAGAACTAAAAAGTGGAACTACTTGTTATTTAGAACAACAGTAGAAAGATAATTAGATTTTGTATCTTGCTTGCCACAATTATTTTGATTATAAAGAAACTACTATACTGTTTGGATGAAGAATTCCCAAGGAATCCAAGAAAAGTTGGTCATGAGAGGGGACTTCGATTCATAAAATTATTTTAAGTGTCCAAGGAAGCTATTGGTACCCAGGCCGAAGCAGTTCGTTGATCAATTGCTCGACCAATGAAATATAAATTTGTTTTAGCAAGGCTTTCCAGATATCGGTATATTTCAAAAAAGGAGAGAGAAGGTGAAATTTGGGCAAGCCAACATAAAACTGGCATGAAGCTATAGGTGCCACCTTATAGTTGTGAATCAGGGTCTTGAAAATTTAAAGAGTAACTCTGTCGGGGTTGTAAAACTAGTAAACAGAGATCTACTCGGTTTCCCCTGCATAATCTAAATAGCTGATCAATCCATAGTAAGCATTCGAAGCCCTGGTCATCCTTGAAGGAAGGATATACGCTTATAATCACACATCAGAATATTTCTTAAGTGGTTCAACCTAGTATGTCCTTGGGAAACTTTAACAACTATCAGATAGTAGTTAAATCATTTTAGAAAATATTTGTGGCAAAGAATGGTGCATAGTCTAAATTGTTTTGAAACTAGAGTTCTGGATTCTAAATAGGGCTACTATTTACCCCATAGATATCGCCATTTCTTGAGAAGCAACACACCCCCACTAAAAAAAATGAAATTCCATCCTTTGAAAATATTTAATAGTCATTTGTTCCACAGGGACCCTCTTGAGTTTTTCGGGTTTTAATTCCAAATTTTGCTTGCATCCTTTTTCAAATTTTGCCTACATCGAAGTGTCCAATTAGGCTTGCTTATGGCATTGATTTCAATTTAAAATTTCTGAAATTTTGCATGTTAAATATATTAATTCATATTAATCATTTCAAAAATTTAAATTTTCAATAGTTTTTCTATTTCTGGCCAGCAAAATTCTAAGTGCATTTTATCTTAATCCATCATTAATTTTTGAGTTCAATTTGTAGATTGGGATACCCATTGGGCTTATTTAGATGCTTGTAAATTTTCATCAAATTCTGGGCACTTTGAATTTTCATCATTTTTCTACGCCATGTGAAGCTGACCATTCTCGAGCAATTTAAAATTTATTTTTCAAATGTTAAAATAATTTATGAGTAAGGAAGATCCTTCACCAATATGTAAAAATGCAAAATACAGATGGAAAAATTCATTAGAGTCAACCTACAATTTTTGGAGAATTTGCAAAGTGGAAGAAAAGCTTGAGGGAAATGTCGCGATATTGCGACATGTTCCATTTTCGGACTTGTCTCATTTTCGTGAGGGCACAAGTTTGGGAGAAATAAGAGAGGAAAATTTCGCGATATCGTGACATGTTCCATTTTCGGACTTGTCTCATTTTCGTGATGGCAAAATCTTGGAAGAAAGGCTTGAGGGAAATGTCGCGATATCACGACATGTTCCATTTTCGGACTTGTCTCATTTTTGCGAGGGCAAAAGCTTGGAAGAAATGAATTGAGGGAAATGTTGCAATATCACGACATGTTCCATTTTTGGACTTGTCTTATTTTCATGAGGGCAAAATCTTGGAAGAAATGAATTGAGGAAAATGTCGCGATATCACGACATGTTCCATTTTCGGATTTGTCTTATTTTCGCGAGGGCAAAAGCTTGGAAGAAATGAATTGAGGGAAATGTCGCGATATCGTGACATGTTACATTTTCATACTTGTATCATTTTTGCGAGGGCAAAATCTTGAGAGAAATAAATTGAGGGAAATTTCATGATTTCATGACATGTTCCATTTTCGCGAGGGCACAAGCGTGAGAGAAATGAAGTGAGGGAAATGTCGCGATTTCACGACATGTTCCATTTTCGCAAGGGCGAAAGCTTGGAAGAAATGAAGTGAGGGAAATGTCACGATTTCGTGACATGTTCCATTTTCGTGAGGGCGAAATCTTGGAAGAAATGAAGTGAGGGAAATGTTGCTATTTTGCGACATGTTCCATTTTCGCGAGGGCACAAGTGTGAGAGAAATGAAGTGAGGGAAATGTCACGATTTCATGACATATTCCATTTTTGTGAGGGTGAAAGATTGGAAGAAATGAAGTGAGGGAAATGTCGCGATATCGCGACATGTTCCATTTTCGCGAGAGCACAAGCATGGGAGAAATGAAGTGAGGGAAATGTCGCGATATCGTGACATGTTCCATTTTCGGGACTTGTCTCATTTTCATGAGGGCACAAGCAAGGAAAAAGTAGCTTGAGGAAAATGTCCCTAAATTGCGACTTGCTTTAGTTTCATGACATCACCCTTCCAAAGGAAGTGGAAGCTTTTCAACACAGTCCAAACCCTAGAAATATTTAAATGAAAAAAATAATTAATTAAATTAATTAATTAATTAAAATTAATAACATTAAAATTCTAACCTTTGCTTTTCTTTTGTAGAAGGTGGTCCGACAGTTGCATAATGGAAGAAGTAATGGCGAGAAATATGGACAAACCTAAATTTTGACACAAATCAAGCAAGGACCATCAAATGGAAATAGGAGATGCCAAGAATTTCTGATCTGTCCAGATTTTGCAGATCTAGCCACAAATAAAATATTTAAGGAATTTTTCGGTGGATGCATTTGCTGGGAAAATTTATGGCAAAAGTAATGGTGGGCAGAGAATTTCAACTCGAACCAAATAAATGCGGTTGTGCGAGGATAGAAGGCCCGAGAAGTCAGTGACTCATCCAAATTTTACAAAGAGATGCTTTGACGACTTATCGAAAGATGAAGATATATTTACACATGGTGTCCATTTGATAAGGATGAAACCAAGTCTTATCTTCTCCATTTATGGCAAGATCCACGCGAAGATTTTTAGAGTAATTAGGGCTTATAAAAAAATCTATATAAAAATGTCTTATATTGTAAAGCCTCGGCGGTGGGATTTTCATGATAAGATTTATATATTTGGAAGAGGATATTTTTGAAAAGATCAGGGTCTTTCCTGAGTCTATATATACTTCTTTTGAATGTAAAGTCCAAAGGCGAAAACTTAGAATAAAAGCTATTTCAGCAATTTTTTGCAAATCTTGTTTGAATGCTTTATTCTGTACCTGGGGTTGGTGTGACATCATTTTTCTACGATAGCGTGGCCAGGAGACTAATCTCTTTCAAATTGTGATAAGTGCATCTTCTTTTGTTTTCATCTCGCTAAGGTTTATTTATTTTAGTTGTAAATCTATGTTATCAAGATTGAATATGCTACTAGGCTTCATTCCATTTGTTGTATGCTAGGGAAAGTTAGAGATTTAAGGTTCGGTCTGTTCTAATTGCTCTATCCTCACTGCGTGAGCTTGACTGCTGGTGAGAGATACCAGTTGACACCGACTTCCCTTCTATTTATGATTTTATTTCAGATCTATGTTATCTCTGTCTTATGCTCTTAGTAGAAGGTGATCTTAGAAAGCTGGACACCTTCCTCTTTGATTGGTTTTATCGTGAAGCTAAATAGTGTAACCAAAATTGGTAGTTTTGATTTTGCAACTAAGTTAGATAAGTTTTTCTTTTCTGCCCTACTCTACTCTCTCTGTTCCATCGTTAAATGATCCATTTTTATTTTCTTTCAAATTTGTCTTTTATTTAATCTACTAAAGCATAAAGAGCTATATCAAAGAACTCATTGTAAATCTGATTTTCAACAAAGATAACAACCGTTAAACATTATTGAACGAAGGTCAAACCCATTGTAAGGTAATAGACAGTCTACTTGAAACTATTCTAGAAGCAAAAAAGAGTGAATAACCGTTTGACCCAACTCTGTAACTCACACCTTGGATAACCAGCAAGATCCTAAAGTGAGTGGGATTTATCTCGTATAAGTGTTATTGGTATTTTATGCTCATTCTTCATAGGGTGTGTATGAAAGACGAACCAACAAAGTGGTATTATGGTAATCTATGCATCCTGCATGGATAATTAGTCATTGTAACCACCAGGTGTCTAGAGTAAATCACTAGATATGAGGATCACTTGGAATTTTGAACTTTATGTGACCAAAAGGGTTAGGTACCTTTGAAGCCTTTTGAAATTAACCAAAGGAGTTGAGACAACATTGTACTTATTTTGCAAAATTGTAAGACAAGTAGGAGACATAAAAATATCAATTTTTTGCACAACACAAATCCACATTTTGTTGCAAAAATTAAAATGTGCATTTTTTTATTTTACTTGACACTTTAATTGGAAAGTTAGGTGCATTTTCGGTTGCATCCGACACCTAGGTGATAAGAATTTTGTGGGCATTCTTGTTTGATTATTGCATTATTTCTTTTGCAATTATAAGTCATAGAATCAAGAACACACTAAACCCCAAAATTTTACAAATTTGTGTAAATCCTTGCACAATTTTAAAGCCAATTTAACTTGATATTCTCTCCTAAAACAAAAAAGCCCCTAATTCACTCTTATTTGTTTGGCTTAATTTCCTCAAACTGATTATCCCTCTTCAAGAGGATTTTTAGGCAAGTGCCATTAAATATCTTTTTGAGTGAATTATATTTCATATCTTATTTGTTTGGCTTAATTTCCTCCAAATGATTATCTCTCTTCAAGAGAATTTTTAGGCAAGTGCCATTAAATATCACTTAAGAGTGAAATAAAGATCATCTTAGTACAAATTATAGGACCTTCATCATGGCAACTATCAATAAATACTTAAGTGATACACAATTGCTAAAGGGTCCTAACTATTTAGCATGGAAAACTAATATGAAAGCAATATTGAGTGTAGAGGACATGTGGGATTTAGTTGATGGCACTAAAACAAAACCCGCATCACCAGAAGTAGATCAAAAAGCATGGGATAAAAAGAATAATCGTCTTCTTATGTTGATACTCCTTGCAACTACTAATGAGATCCAGCCTCACATAAGTGAAGCTAAAACTGGTAAAGATACATGGGATGCACTTAGTACCATTTTTGAAGGTAAGAATCAATAAACTGTTCTAAACCTTCAAACACAACTTCATACACTCCATATGAAGTTAGTTGAATTAGTAGAACTATTCCTCTGTAGAGTGGCATATCTAAAGTCTAAGCTTAATGCTTTAGGGGCCAAAGTAGAAGACACCATTTTGACTTCAGTAATTTTGAGAGCTCTTCCTAAATCCTACAAAATGTTGATTACATCACTTACTGTTTCACAAAGGGTTGTCACATTTGTGGATTTAGTCAATTTTCTTCAAACTAAGGAAGCAAATCAACTCCAAAATGATGAAGTGTCGAACAATGCACTTTATTCAAACTATAAGGGTGATAAGAAGAAATAAAACTTTCAAAAGGGGGGATGATCTTCAAAAGGTAAGGGAAATAAATCTCAAAAGAGGTTTTTCTCATATTGTAAAAAGGACAACCATGACACCAATCGGTGTTGGTTCAAAAACAAGCAAAACAAGAAATACAAAGGCACAACATAGAAGCAAAACAAAGGCAATATTACTAGTAAAGTTTATAGTTCCGATTATGATTCTGGTTCAGAAAAATCACACAGAGTGCTTATTGCTAAGACAATATTGTAGAGGGAAAACACATTTGTCACCTTGAGCAAAACACCATTTCCTCTCTCTTTTAGGCTTCATAAATAGCATAAGTTTTTGTTTGAAGTACTTTTAATAAAGGGGTGTTTTTACTTTAGGCTTCATAAAATAGCAACTCTCATTGTTTGAAGTTATTGTAACAAAAGGAGGAATTTTTCTGGTGTAAAATTTCCTAGGAGGCAATATTTGTAAAATCCTTCACAAAAATCTTGAGTTGCACATCTTTTTCAATGAAGGGGGATATAATTTATTTTATTCACAATTTTTTGTACAAAGGGAAGAAAACTTATAAGGGTGGATTTTCGACAGCGATTGACGCGTTAGTCATACTTCTTTCAGAAATTAACTACAACATGTTTTGCAAAAAGAAGGGGGGAACTTATAAGGGTGCATTTTCAGCAGCGACCGACACCTTAGCTACCTTATCTTTTGCAAACTCATATTGTAAATGAATGAACCTCGTATGAAGTGATCTACTCTACTACACCTAGTGATTGTAGCAGCTAGTTACCCATGCAATTCGGTTGGATGACATGATTACTATAAGGAAATTCATTGGTGTGAATACAAAGTGATGCATGACCCACTTTTTGCTTAGGAGCAACCAGAGCACTGTGACAGAACAAGAACTAGCAGATCGACATTTTCTTCCACTGTATTGGGGCAGTTATATACTTTACCCAAATATTGTTGTATAGGAGGATAGGTATACATTACCCAAATAATATAATAAGAGGGGATGTTAGAGTAATATTTCATCATTTGGGATATTTATTCCATTTTCTACATTAGGTATATTTTATTTACCGCATGGTAAAAAGTAGTTTGTTAATTTTTACCACTAGTATTTACTTTTCTACTTTCTACCATGTAGATATTTACTATTCCAAATATCTAATGGTAAGTTCCTAAATATCTTAGGTTAAGAATCCTAAACCTAACACTCTACCTTCTATGGTGTGTTAGCGTAGATGCAGGAGTAGTAGTTATTATTCCTATACTGTAATCTATTTAACATTAGCCTCATTGCTAATGTTCTAGTTAATGCATATTTTATTTATCAAACCATTTCTCTTGCGTTTCATTTAGCAACATTTTTGGAATGATGTGACCAAAGAGATTGATGTACCTTTGGAGCCTATTTATTGCTTATGTTATGTTATGCCTATATGCACTTATGGATGCAACTATGAAATATGGATGAATATCTAGATCTTTTAACATGTATGCATATATGTAAATTGTATGTCTAAATGTATACATGTATATTATGTGCTAATGACATGATGATGCAAAATTTGATGTTTGTGTTTATTTGCTAAAACATAATAAATGAATATAAAATGCAAATTAACCTAAGTGTAAGCACCTCAGAATGTATGAAAGTCATAATTCAAAATGTCAACCTTTTCATAAAAATTCATACATTTGAAGTTGAATTGTATGGAATGATATGGTGAAATGTAAATGATGGATGTGAAATAGTGAGATGTTATGAAAGCACAACAAATTATTTCATGAGACTCAAACATCCTAGTTTACCAGATCAAAAGTTATATACTGACTGTACTTGACTCTATTAGATAAGAATCTACTAGGAAGTCCCAGATAGTCAATATTCCCATGTGCATAGTGTTGTTCATTAAGATGGTGCATAAGACTACGTTATTTCTATATGGGTTTCATGCAACCCATTATTGTAGTGAGGATCATATTATGGTAATTGTATCCTAAGTTTGGGCATAGTTGGACTAGACTACTAGGCAATACAAGCCATTAAAATCTAGCTCAACCATAAGCCGACATTGGTCTGTAAAAAATATGATAGACATCACCACGCGTAAGGCTACTCCATTGTTAGGTGGGGTTCATTCAACGCATTACTGTAATGGATATTATATCATGGCTTTTAAATACTAAATATTCCAAGGATTCAAGCTCATTATCCCCTTATTTTCTTTTTATTGGTTGGGATACTTGCTCATTTATAGTGATGAAAATCATTTTTTTTGTAGTGGTGAAAACCACTCTTTTAGGAGCAAGGGATTCTGATTAGTGGTGAAAACCATAGTTTATTTTTGTTTTGTTGGAAACTTGCTCATTTTGTGAAAGATAAAATGGATTGCTTGGGTAGGGGGGAGATCGTCCTTTTGTCAATTCTCAATATCCTAGATAATGTGCATAATAGGATGAGCAGGGAAAATCCTTCACTTAAGGTGATAAGTACTACATAGTAGTGTCATATTTCCTTGTTAAAAATTGGATTGTTAATGTGTAAAATTGTGTTAGGATTTTGACATATGCAAGGTACTTATCAAAGTGATACCTTACCTTCTAAAATCCAAGATAACTTTATTTAAAATTTGAAAAGAGAACTAGGGATGGTTGAATGACCGAAAACCCTAGTATACACCCTATAGCAACTCATTAGTTGTGTTTAAAAACATAGTTACTCATGAGGGAAATTTTAATGATGATGATATGTAGGATGTAATGGTTTTCCCTACAAGCTTTTGCAAACTAAAAGGTGTAAATAAAATAGTCAGTGTTCATCTAAATACCATTGTTGGTATTCATCTAGTATCTATCCTAATTTATGAGGACCTCTTGATAACCAAAAGCTCATAAAGAAAAATATGAATGCTAATGATGGATACAGTTGATTTGAGATTCATGACTGGCATACAAACATGGTATCATTCAAAAGAATGTAAACACAACCTATCCTAATGCAAGTGCAATAGATGAAGATGCCTAATGCAACTAATCAATGAATGCAATGAAATGCATGATAATCATAATGTAAATATTTTTGTAGTTTTATGTTTTGTATTGTTTTTTTGTGTTTTTATGCTTTCTAATTTATTTCATATTTTTGATGATTTTTATTATTTGTAATTTTTATTGTTTTTATTTTTTATTGGGAAGGTGTGATACCTTAAGCACCCCCAAAGTGTATAGTGATCGACGAATGTGGGGAAGGTATGATTTCCTTAGAATCCCCACTTTGCTTCATCGTTTGTGATGTGGATGGTGGGGAAGGTGTGAAACCTTGGACACCTGCATTGGACATTGTGTTGGATGTGTTGTGATTGGATTGGCTAGGAGGATTGATAGAAAATGGCCCCCTATTATGGAATGTAATTTTTTGCAATGTCGATGTCTCAATAAGACAAGATGAGCGAAGATCAAACGTTGGATGTGTTGAGTGGTAATTTTACCCAATTGTAAAACCATACTCACACTTAGGATTTTTATTAGAAATCCCTCTCTTGCAAAGAAATAGAAATTTATTCAAGGTTCCTTTTACTTCATATGTGCTTGTAATCTTATGAAGATGTGTCAAATAAGTGCTAGGAATACCTTAGTGATTTGAAAATAACTGTTAACAAGGGGTCTATGTTGGAATTACTTTATTGTGTTATGCTATTGATTGTTCATGAAACTTAAAAGAAAATAAAATGTGATTGAACCTCATATGACCACGATGTAAAGTGCATTAATTCCTTTTATCTTGAAGTATTTTAGGTAGATTTTATTTTATTTTGGTTAAGAAGGTTTTAAACAAGTTTTATCTTGCATTATTAAACCTTGCTTTGAGCATAAAAAAGAAGACTAAAATCTATCTTTTGAAATGCAAAGTTTGAATGATGATTGGATTTATTTTAGATTGCTTGTTAAATGAAAAAAATAATCTATATGACTAAATTTAGAATGTAATGGTCTTGAAATGCCATATAAATTACCCCTCTTTAATGAAATTGAAATTTTTCATAAAGAGAAGTTAATTTATTGCTTTAAATACAATAGCCTTGGAAATGCCATATAAATTACCCCCTTTAATGAAATTGTAATTTTCATAAAGAGAAGTTAATTTATTGCTTGGAAAACAAAATGCAAAGCTTAAAGTGTGAAATCATGTAAATTTAAAATTCCTTTAAAATAGCAATTTCAAATAATTTTTGTAATTTCGAATTAGCTTCAAAATATAACTGAAATTACTTTAAATGAAACTTTAAATCTTACTCTTGGAATCCATGCATTTATTTTTGGAATTTATATTATTTTAATATTTTTATTTTATTTTTTAAAGTTTAAAAAAAACTGCAAAAGGGTAAGGTTAGAAAATTAAAATAAAATCTAGAAAATGGACCAGGATGCTGAAATCATAGAAAAAACTACTATTAGTATAATGCTACCTTATCCTACAAAACCAAAGATGTGAGAATTTCTGAATGTAACCTAATCTATTCGAAGTTGTATTTGCATAACCCAAAATAAACTAGGTGTAATCTTCTATGAAATAAAAATAAATTCCTTGTTTCTAAACATTCAATAGTGCAACCTTTAATGTGCATTAAACACTACCTATAAGCCTAAAAACATGGAAGGGAAAAATAGATATTAGCTCAAAATATTCAGAAAAATATCTTCTCTGATCTTGCTAACAAAGTACAAGTTTTTGAAGCATTTTGCATTAAAAATAGAAAAATACAGTCCTTGTTACTACAAATTTTCGACCTATTTTTTTCAAAAATGTACAACCTTTCAAATTTCCTTTGCATCTCTTTTTTCAAGTTTTTGATAAAACTTTTCATTTCATTTTTTTATGGAAAACTATCCATTTTCCCTTTTTTTTGACTGACCTTCTTTTGTTTTATTTTCCTTGTTTTGTTTCATAAGACTATCCGAGCCATTCATTTTTTTTCATCTTTCATAACCATTCCTTTTTCAGTCAAACTCCATTTATTGTAACTCTCCCACTAAAATGTAACCAACATACCTTATTTAATTTAGATAACGCTTCAATTTTTCTTCTTGGATGCTTATTCCTCTTTTAATAACTTTATCTGGAAAGGCAGAGTGTGCGTTCATTAACCAACCTTTTTCCATGTGGTGGAGAGGGTATAAATATCCATATAAGTCACCGAATCCACAACTCATTGACTTGCACTATATACCAAATGTACATTTTAAGTTTCATATTTCTTTCATGTAACCACTCATGGGTGCTTGTTTACTACCTTTGGACTTCATTAATTTTATATCCTTGATGTATTGGGATTACACAACCCATCTACCATCGAGTGCTTATTTCCAATGATGCACTGCCCAGGTCCAGAGATAGCCATGAATACCTCTCTTACATTACATTTGATTTCACCTAACTGCTAATGCAAAACATCCACTATACACTGTGTGTGCTATATCTGCTACCTAAGGTAAAGTATGTGCCATCAAATTTTTACAATACACACTTTAATATTTCCCAACACTAACCATCAGTATTTGAATACCTCCCCATGGTTGGGCCTTTATCTACATTACACATAGGCATTGGTTTGTCAAGAGATTTTTGTAGTCATATGTTAATACTTTGTAATCGTGGTGATCAGGATGTTCATGGTATTGTTGTAATTGATGTCTAAAAATACTAGTTGCTCAATGTTGTACTTCATATATATCCTTTGATAACAACTTTGGGAACCAATAATTTACCTATGTTTGTTATCCTAACTAGCAAATTTCCTTGTCAATGAACTATCCCACAGGATCCAACCATACCCAACAGTACCAAAATATTTTTTGAAAATGCTCTTGATGATGATGATGTCAAGGTTGATCTGGTGATGGACACAAATTTAAGTTGGTATTTCGTGTGTTCTAAACCTCCTTGAAGTGTTTAATAGAGCAATGTTAAGGTTTCAACTTTTAAAATGAGCGATCAGGGTAAAATGATATTATGTGAATATCTACCCACTTGACTATGTCGGGCATTAATAAGCACCATTTAAATATAATAGACATCAAAGATGATTTTATGTAAATACACTATCAAATGCATTGATTTGAACCCATGCTTCACTAGGTATTATTGTTGTATGGTATGCTACAACCACGCTATCACCGAATGATATTATCACCTATCCCTTTCCAACACTTGGGGCCTCTAAAAACACTTATATACACTACGCTTGTAGGCATTACTATTCTCCTACATATCATCCCAACTATTTACCAACTATCTCCACTATATCACTCTGAAAATATCATAGTAGGTCTTATCTACTCATGCAATCGTCTATAGATGCACCATAGTGATGTAATAGTAAAACACGTATCTAAATTTATTGGTATCTCTGTACATTCCATTCTCTACCTCCACACTATGGTTCCATATGGCCACTCCTTTCCTTTATGTAACATGATCCCATTGACAAGAACCTTGGGCTACACACAAAAGTCAAACTGAACATTCTAATCTCTTATATGATACTACCATTACCCAGTCCACCAAACTACCACCACGATGTCTTTAAAATAGTCCCAGTATTCATCGGCTTCCCCTCGCAAAAAACTTGTGCACTGTACCAATATGCCAATCAACTGGATATGGATACCCAACCTTCATAGTATTCATCAGTAACAAACCCTAAGGCTTTTATTCTTTATTTTTTACCTTAGCTACAACATCTCTATGTGGCTCAGTAGGTCCACCTCCTCATTTGAACAACACCCAGTATTGGTCCATCATTCATGGCTATCCTATGTTGAGACCTTTATTGAGAAACCAACAAAATTAAATTTATCAAAACCCTTGCTGTATGTTATGAGTGTATATTTATCATCAGGATATTTTAGCTTCTAGCTCACATCCACGTTCATGGTTGG
The DNA here is from genome assembly GCA_028583015.1 of Wollemia nobilis. Taxonomy (NCBI): domain Eukaryota; kingdom Viridiplantae; phylum Streptophyta; class Pinopsida; order Araucariales; family Araucariaceae; genus Wollemia; species Wollemia nobilis. Next base: position 24,029 of record JAQPPZ010003612.1, read on the forward strand.
TATTCCTATCATACTTCTCCCAGTGCCATTGTCTTCCATGTTGACCCATGTTGAGCATTTTGAGTTCAATATCCATATCACATTGTCTGTGCATCATGTGTTGCTCTCACTACCACAATCCACATCATCATCAACATATGGTGTCCATCGAGTAATGTCCAGGGTGTCTACCATATCATCATACATCTTGTCCTTACAAGTACCTGCCATACAGAATGAAATCACCTATTAATAAAACTTTAAAATAAAGTAGTAAATTAAATGATAATGAGACTCCCACTAAAAATTTAGGATGTTTTTACATATATAGATATATAAATATATATAAAAAGCTTTATTATATATATGTATATTTTTATCTATTTATTTATTTATTTATTAAATTCATTTTTATTTTATCCTTAATAAAAGAACATTAAAGTGTAAAAATAAAAATGAACAATTTTATTTTTTTATTTTTAAATTTGATTTTTTAAATTTCATTTTGAATTTGATTAAAATTATTTATAATGTTTGAACAAATTAACAAACAACAAATAAATAAATCATAAAGGAACAAAAACATTTACATTTGAAACACAAACCTATAAATCTAACCCAAAATATAAGACACTTCAAACAAGATTAAATAGGAAAAAAAAAAAAAAACAAAGCACACCAACATACCACAAGAAGACACCACACAACCACAAACCTTGAAATCCATATTGTAACCTTATGGAAAATTATCACTCTAATAAAAACTAAAATTCCCAAGGATAACATAACTAAAAGGTGGGTTTCCAAGTTTTGGGTAAATTCTGCAATGGCCACAACAAATTGTGACTCTACTGGGAAATGCTCCTAAGCATTTCGGATGAAGAACAAAGTTCTAAGAAAAAATTAACAAAATATAAGAAATATAAACCATCTAGCAACATCTAGAAGGAGGGGTTGATAACTTCAAACGAAACACAAGAACCCTTTGCTTTAGCTTAATGTGTGTGAACATGATTTTATTTTACATGCTTGAAAACCATCCAAACTCCACCGATTTAGCATTTAGGCTATAGAAATACTGATCCTTAAAATAAATTTCTTTAGACAAAACCCTACTGCTAGTTAGACATCTATAACCCCAGTACAGTTTATCTAAATTACCCTTGTGTTTGATTTATATTTTTGCAATACCTTTTTTTTAACAAACTTTGTCTAGACAAAGCCCTACTATCAATCAGGCATCTATAGCCCCGATAGAGTTTATTCAAACCTAGTGACTAATTTTAGCGTGTTTTCATTTGCTTACCTTTTTTTTGAATGGCTTTGTAAAATTTTATGCACCACATGGGTTAGAAAGTATTTGAAATGGAGTGTGTTGGATTTTTGCCTTAATTTTCATACCAGAATGATTTCATCCTTCAAGATTTCAAAGTGTGCCCCTTAATATGATATGTTTGTGTGTAGCTTTAGTAAAATGATTCAATATTCCAAAATTCACTATCTTAGTCCCAAAATCTATGAGTGGTTACTAAACAACTTCATCCTCTTTTCCTTGATCCACATGATAGGCAATTCACCCTTCATGACAAAGGAACACAAAAAATGATCAAGAGGCCATAAATTAGTAGCTACCACAAAACATCACCTCAAACAGAGGGACCAAACCCAAAACACAAAACTCAAAACTCAAACTTGGAGATAAACCCAAAATCTTAACCTGATGTAAACTTACAAGAAAGCAAACACAAAACTTGTCAAAAAAAAAATTAAGGACCAAGCATCAAACAACAAAACTAAAAAAAAACATGAAAACCAAAGCTATATACAATAATGTACAAGATGGTACAAAAAATTGGGTAATAACTTCCTTGGATCCCAAACACGATTAACACATTTTAAAAGACATATAACATGATGCACATGCCAAGATTTATAGGAATCTAGCCAAAACAATATTAAACCATAAAATGCAACAACCATTATTTTACCTCTTTCACCCCACCAATTTGATTCCATGATATTAGCAATTCCATGTTGAAACTTGGATTCATTAAACTTGCAAGAAAATACATGGTTTTCAACTATCTCTTGTTCATTTAGTGAGGTGTAAATTTCAAGATCTAATTCATCATTTTGACTTGAATTCTCGCTTTCACAAATAGATATGTGTTCTTTCAAATAGAAAGTTATTTCTAAAAAAATTAAATCCAAGTCATCATTATGTCTTTATGCACTCATAATTATATAACAATTTGCAAGCATCTATGATATCTATTGAATAAGGATCATTATAAGTTTGTATCCTATATTCAATTGTTACTTGTTGATGCACCTGATTCAATAGATCAAGCATCTCTACTTCTTTTTCATTCAAAAAAGCAATCTTATTAGTGGTGTGAGTAGAAATCAACTTAAATTCTTTGTCAACCACAAATGGCATTTCATCATTGATAATATTCGAATCCAACAAACAATTAGGCCCACTTTTACCTAGATTTTGAATGGTTGAACACAAAGGATGAGATTCTACCTTTTGTACATGTTCATTTACCAAGACTTGGTGAGCCATTGTAATTTCCTCTTTTTCCTCATGGTCTCTATCATCATCATTATATTGTAGCCATTTACCTTCATCAATGACCTGTTCATCAAAAAACCAAAATTAGGCGCCCAATAAAAAATATATCCATAATTTTCAAAAATAAATCTTGTTGGTCAAGGTATATGTCAAATAACACATCTCCATGATAAATTACTTGATTTACTTCGAATAAAGCAACAATTTTATCATTTGGTTTCAATTCCTTGTTAACCATCCATGGTATTTCTTCCGTAGAATCTTCAAGACAATCATGTGAATTTGTACCCAAGTTTTTAGTATTCCAGAATGAAAGATAAGGTTTTACTTCTTCCTGATCCTAAAAAACTAAATCATAAGAAGCATTTACCATTTATTCATTTTCTATTTCCACAAAGAGTTCAATAAACTCATATTCAACATGATAAGACTTTGGAACCTTCTCTATTTTTACAAGTGACATGCCCTTTTTTTATTGTACTAGAATTACAATATCTTCATGTGAAATAGCATTTTCAGCATCCTGCATATCAATAGAAATTTTATCAATATGTGTGTGAAAAACCAATGATTCTTCATATCTTCCCCAACCATTATAAAAATTTTCATCTAAATATATGGGATGAAACTCTATTGTATCTTTGACATGGTCTTCAGATTCATTTATCAATTTTTTTTCAAATTTATCCGCCTTACTTTTAGAAAATTCATCTTCTTCAGATTCATGCTCCTCAATTTCAAAATATTCATCTTTCTCAAATTCATATTTCGGTGGGTCAAGGGTTTCTACAATGGGATCACTTTTTATATTCACCTTTCTATGATTATCCCAATATTCCTTTGTAAATAATGACTCTAAACCATTCATTTCTATTTGGTCATATTTGGAACATGATTCGAAATATGATCAAGATGGGTATTCTGACATTGATTTGCACTTGAGAATAATGGTTGATTTTGAATGGTAGGTTGAGGTGCACAAACCGTTGAGTTGGTAAGGGAGGTATTAATTATGGAGGATTATACAATCCAAAACCTCCACCATAACCCTACAAATTCAAATGTTGTTCAAATTCTATTGCTTTGGTGTAAGCTTGGGATAACAATGTGATTTGAGGCATCCCTTATAAATACTTAGAGCTTATGGGTCAATAGCATTAAAATATACTTGGATAGAAACTCCCTCTAGAGGAACATAGGGTACCACCAATTGAGTATATAACCCATGGAACCTTTCAGTGAACAACTTCAAATATTCATATGGTCCTTGATGGGTAGTAGTAAACTGATTTTACATGAGGATTGGGTCAACTATATTTTTGTTAAAATAAATATTGTCTATAGTTGAGACCAATAATTGATAGAACCTGTAGGTAAATTGAGGTACCAATCATAAGCACATTCATCTAATGTATATGGGAACATGATACAAGCAACATCTTCATGCATAATTTACAATTGAATTAAAGTGTTCTTGTATGCATGAATATGTTCCTCAATCAATTCTATTTCATCATGCCTAAACTAAGGTAGATAACACAAAATATATATAGGCACATGATGTGAAGTCCCAAGTATGTTTAGATGACAGCTTGTCATCATTGAGTAAACGATGCCAGTAGTGGACCTTAAAAAATATAAATTTAGTACCAAATTTGTTAGTTAAAGATATGTCTTGCAAAGAAGCATGAAATGACTAACAATACTTAAATATTTCACATATAAATCATCATGTATATGAACCAAATATATGCATCAATTAAACCATGACATTAGAGAATATTCTCCAATTTGCAAAAGGTTAGCATTAACACATCATCAATTAGATATTTTCTTTTTAATCAATGAATGTGGTCCACAAAACCTTGTTAGCCAAGACCAACACCTTCAAATAAAAATTTCATGTAAAAATGAACAATTTGTAGACACCTAAATAATGTCATGATTAGGGGAGCTACTCACATAGACACATTCATAAGATCATAAGACATAATCCTGGACTTTCCAAGCATCAACAATGGTTCTCACCACTCATTTGGGGCCTTTTAAAGCCATTCAAGATTGGCCACTCAAACCAAGAGCAGCTAGATCCTAGCCACTCAAGCCTAGAGCAGCCAGATCTTAGTCACTATAGATGACAGCAGCCAGATCTTAGCTATTGTAGACAATAATGGCTAAGCCATAATAAGTGGTTTACTAATAAACATGCCTAATCATAGGTGGAAGTGGTAGTTTGCATGTAATAAAGGTGAGCGGGAGTAACTTTGCATTCCTTTTCATGACCAGTTCACATAGGATACTTGAGTTTGAATTTAGACTTAAGTTAACTGACCTCCAAGCATAACCAAATGGATAAAAGCTTCTCATGCTAACGACCAGTTTGCATAGAAGACTCAAGTGGGTAGTTAGATTTTAGTTAAATAGCCTTCAAATATAGACAATGGAAAAAATATTCTCATGCTAACTTACACTACGCATGAGAAATTCATTCCTAGGGCTTGGACATAGACCTAGGGTTTCACACTATAAAAGGTGCAAGACTAAGAGCACCAAATGATATGAGAGAGACATCTTTTTGAGGAGAGATTTTTAGACTTGGAGAGTTCTCTTTGAGATCATGTGTATGACGAAGCATTAACGGATTGAAGAGCATAACACATATTATTTTAACATCAGATATAGGATTTGACCCATAGCTTTGGGGCAAATAGAGCAAGGTTTACCTTAGTGGCCGCTATCTTGGACAGTGGCCCGTAGACTTAGCTTAGGTTTTAGACATAGCTTCTTTTATTCTGTTTCTTTATGTTTTCATATCATTAACATAGATTTACATGATTTCATGGCATATTTTTACAACATTTCTATTACATTATTGGATTACTAACAACCTCATCCAGGGAGGCAATCTCGAACACCTAAACATGTGTTATTATTTCATTTCTTGTAGGGCCACAGGTACATCAGACAAAGTTTGCAACATACAAGAGCAAAAGGGGATCCCTCTAGGAAACATACCTAGAGAAGGAGGCATCTATAAGCCCCCATACATTTTTGTGTGTAGAACCAGGAAGATTTTATAAGCACACCACCTCTTCGCGAAAGGGGTACTCCTTACCTATTTGTAATTTATAGTATCAAAATGGGTATCCCTAAGAGGGACCAACATGTAACCGAGCTTAAGTATCAATAAAGAGATATGTATTTGTTATTTTATGGTATATTCTTTTTCCTCTTGTCTTTCCATTTCATCTTTGGTATTTTAATAACATTGCAAGTAGGGTTAGAAAAGGGGTCGATGCATGCATTCCCGGGGTCGCTACAGATGGCGATCATGATGGGACCACCACTAATTTTTCATTTTTTTATGGAATACTAACTTGGTTTTGTGTGTAGGTCTAGATACTATGAGCTACAGTGGCTAGAAACTAGCCACTATAAGTTACATTAGCCAATAGAGCTTAGTTTCTCTAAGCTATAGTGGCCAAGAACCGGCTGCTCTGGTCAATAGGGGCCAGAACTGAAGTGTAGCAGAGGTCAAAACACTGATTCTATGAGTTGGATCAAAGGTTGGTATAGCTTCTCTAATATTTTATAGCTTTCTATCTACTTCTATGTCTAAAATAGAGAGCTTAAAACACATTTGTATTTGGAAATTGAAGGAATAAAATAAGAAATAATTAAGCATTTCACATATCTTAGATCTTCTTTTAAATTTTCCACTAGGCATTGCTAGGAACAATGGCTTATGCCTAAAAATTTCACCCGAGAATCCAATGTGCTAGACATTGTATGTTGTTTGCTTTCTTTGAGGCCCTACTAGAGGCCATAGTTGCGTGAAGTAAAGTGCGCTCATACAAATCATAATAGTTCATGCATATTTTTGAATATTGAAATGTATTTTTGCACTTAGGCATATAGGAAAGATTCATTGTGCTACATGATGCACTTTATGTTACGTAATATTAAAATGAACACCACACATGCACATCTCATTTAAACATTGGAGAGTTGGATTTCATCACCAACCTTCAATTCAGTCCAGTGATGTTGGAATTCATCTCCTTCCACCGGTTTAACCCCTAGAGCTTCCTAGAAATGGATTGAGAAACTTACTTATAGTGACACTAAGTTACTTGTGTTCAAACTATCTCCCACTATTGGAACAATCATTGGTTCAGAGTGGAAGAGCTAGGCAAACCCTCCATTGAGTCTTCAATGGTGTACCCTAGCTTCTTGTGAGAAAATCATGTTTGGCATGAGTGTAATTTATTGTCACTATGGATGAGTCTTCTCATTCTTAATCCAATAACAAGAGCAAAGAAATCAAAAGAACAACACATCAAACAATTTAGGGCACACTTAAATCGATAATTAAGATAAACATTTGTTTGTTATTGTGTGGTTATTCCTAAATTGCAACTCAAAATATCAATTCATAAGACAACATGGTCAAGAAAAGAAGTAAGAACCCTCGGTATGATATCGAGGAAGAGACAGAAGCAACTCATACCCATAGGCAGAGTCATAGTAACATTGAACGACCTACCCATAAGGTCGTGAGACATAGCTCCGCGAGCCTAAGGGGTGATAATTCAACCCTTGGGGGATCTCCTCAAGAAACCCTAAGTAGGGAGCCACATCATGGAACAAATTCACATAAAAAAGAGGCTTCACATCAATCCTCATTAAGGAGACATGAGGAGACCTCAAGGGCCTCCTCTAAACACACAAAAACATCTCAAAGACATGAGGAAGCTTCAAGGGCTTCCTACTCACATGGACATAAAGAAGGTTCTAAGAATCATTCTTCACATAGGGATGACAATACTGCTACATATCCATCCACATGGAGAAAACATGTTACCACAAAGCCTTCTTCATCAAGAAGGCAAACAAGAATTGCAACACCTCAAGACTCACAAAAAACATATGAAATAGGTTTGCCCACTGAAGGGCAAGAAACTAGAGCTACATCTAGTCATGGGAATCATATAGAAGAAACCCTTCACACAAAAGGAAATATTCCCATAGACTATGACCTCATAGGAGTAAATGGCACCCCATGGGACCAACCATGGAAAACAAGACAACTAAATAGGTTGGATCGGTTTCCTACATAACCAACCCAAAGAACTATAGCTACTGAGAACTCTGCATATGGAAGCTCACAAACCATGACTTCTAAACATACCTCTCAATATGGGGGTACCTTAGAGTGATCATGTAATATATGCATGGTGTCTGACCATAGGGATACTCAATAGTACACTAAACAAGTCACATTAGCTAGCAAGAGTATAGATACAATGAAAACCCCCTCAAGGAATATGCTAGTCAAGACAACAAGAACATAGTCAAATAAACATGAGTCTTCTATGATAGTACAAATTGATCAAATGAGGTGGTTAGAAAATGAATTACATAAAGAGTGAGAGCTAGTGGAAGCTCTAAAATAAGAGAAACAAAGATAAAGACTCTTGTTCCAACATGAGCAGCATTTAAGAGAGCAGGCTGAGTGGCTAGCCCTTAACAATTTATATAAAAATGGTGGTGACCACCAAAGAACAAGATGTGCTGAATCACCTAAGGAGATGCACACTAGACAGGATAGCCCACAACAGAATCCCCCACCAAATCATGAATGAAATCCAACTAATGGGGGAAGGGCAAACACAATAAATCAGGATCACAATCCTGAGTCCCCTCATAGGAGGGAGGAAAATAGAATAAATCAAATGGATAGAGAGTTACCTCCATTGCCAATGTGAATAGGATTACAATATGAGGAAATTTGTGCATAAAAGGTATTTCAAGAGCTTGTTGAAAATATGAAAACCTTTGAGAAACAAGAGGCAACTGGGAACTCACCAACATTGAGCAAAATACACAATCAACCATTGTGCCCATCAATCTCTAGCCCTCCATATCCTAAGCACTTTGATATGTCTAGGTTAGAAAATTTTAAAGGTGAAGAGGATGGACAAGAGTATGTCACCAATTTTACCAATGCCTATTTTCATCTTAAAGATAATGATGCTCTCATGCTAAGAACCTTCATAATGACATTTTTAGGTGCTACCACTCAATGGTTCAACCAACTACCTAAGCATAGCATAACAAACTTTGAAAAACTAGTAAATACATTCTTAAAGTGTTTCTCCTTTGGTGGTAAGAAGAAGGTGAATATTTTAGACCTGGCTAACTTGAAATAGTATGATGATGAGCCAGTAATGGATTATGGGAATAGATAGATAAAAATCATGGTAAAATTATCATTCTTCATTCCCACAGAAGAGATCATTCGCATGTTCACCAAAAGTTTTTTTAAACACATATCCCTCTTGCTACAACTCCAACAGTATCCTTCATTTGAGGAAGCTTTGGCACAGGCCAAGCTCATCGAAGAAATAACAATAGATAAGGGAACCATTAAGCTTCAAAACAAAAAGGAGTGGAACAAGAATGGTAAGAATGACAAGTATAAATAGAAGTAGGGTAACCCTGCTCCATTAAATCAAGTCGTATTGGCCACACCCAAGGATGGGGGTGCACAACAACCAAAAAAATATCAAGCACATCCCCTGCCAGTCAACTACGACCAAAATAACAATCAGGGAAGAAATCGAGAATGCAAGTTGCCTCTTTATTTCACACCTCTGAAAGAATCAATTCAATCAATCTTTAATCAGTTGAGTGAGGCCAGGAGGATACGATTTCTTGATATACCTCTTATAGATTCCAACCATCCTAAGCCAAAAGCATATAGGGAAGATCAATTTTACCCTTATCACAAGATACCAGGGCATGAGATTGAGGCTTATGCCGGGTTTAAGCATCAAGTGCAAAACATAATTGAGGTGGTAGAACTCAAAGTTGACAACCCATTGGCTCCTGATAATAGAGACGTGGGCATATAAAGAAACCCATTGTCCAATAATTAGGCCCCTTGAGAGCAAGGGGCCCAAGTCAATAAGGTTAGAGCTAACATACCTACCCACGAATGCGTTGGGATGGTTGAGATTATTAACATAGAAAAAATGACTAGGTGGTATGGTCAATTGCAACTGCCTGTAGCTCCCATGAACATCCACCTGCTCCTAGGCAAAGGTAAGACAACCTTCCAAGTCCACCAATGAGACCTATGGCAACTATTCAGAGTATATTGGAGCAAAACCTACAGACAATTCCAACCAAGTTATCCATATATGAGATCTTACAACAATCCCAAAATTATAGGGAGACTCTAATAGATATTTTAAGAACAATTGAGCTCCAACCGCAAGATGCGAATGCATTCACTCACTTTGTGGGACAAGTACAAGAATACTAGGAACTTGTAATCTAATTCTATGATCATGAGATTTAGATAGTTCCTGCTGTCATACCAGACCCTCTGCTAAATAGTGTGGCAAAAATCAATGAATTACCTTTCAATAGGTTTTTGGTCGATACAGGTTCATCGATAAACATCATTACAACAACTGCAATAGAGCACCTCAAAATCCCCAAGTCAAATATTGTTCCAGGAGCTTACACATTGAGAGATTGTAATGATGCTTTATGCAATAGTGTGGGAATGATAGTCCTACCCATCAAGGTGGGGCACAAGACCATCCCTATGATGTGTCATTTCTTGGAAGGAGCTATGCAGTATAACATCCTCTTAGGGTACCCTTGGATAAGGGCCATGAAGTGTGTGCCTTTGATATTGCACCCATGTGTCAAGTATGTGCACAAGAACAAAGTCTATGTGATTCCAAATGATGAAGAGCCTAATACATCAATCAGGTGGACATTCTGGGAGAATTTGTAATCCCTTCTACTCACCTGTACGTGGCATCTTCATCCCCAACCACACAAGTGGATAACAAATACAAAAGTGGTAATAAAATAACCATGCACATCAACACCTCCTGGTGCACTCAAGATAGTCAATGCTTCTAAAGTACCATCAATGTCAAAACCAAAATACAATCAGAAGCTAAATATACCCTTAGTTAAAGATGAAAATCCAAAATAAGTGCCAACTATAGCCATTGCTGAAATGTCAAGTCCTATGGAAGAGGAAGATCTTCAAGATCAAGATGAAGATAGTGATTATCACCCTGCTTTTCCAGTATCATCCGTGGGGTCATCCACGTTGCATGCATCAATACACTTGGCAACCATAGGCATAGGGGAGTACCTTGTGTATAACATCACATTTTTTCCTATCATCAAGTCTACCCAAGATGTAGGAAGGCCTAAGGACTTGAGGACGCCTGTGGGAATAGTGGTTCCACTTGGAATCCCTCCCAACCAAACCAATTTTATCTATGTCACCTGGACTACGCTCATAAGTCTTTAGATATAGAAGAGGATGGTGATGAATTATTCATGGTAAATGTTTGTTACCTCTCTAACCCCTAGTTTACTCTAAGTTACTTTGAGCATTGCCACTAGCATGCCTATGGACTTGGCATATATGAGAAGGGGTGCAAGCAGCCCTACAAGCCACTATATCAGCTTCCCTCTAACATATTTGGCTTAGGATATTATAGCGGAGGTCGATATGACTCTCTTGTAGTAGCATTGGAAAGATTAAGCATAGGGTTAGGATAAGACATCTATTGCATTCCTTATCACCCCCTAAGAATAGCAAATTTGAGCAACAAACAAGTGGCCATAGTAAACATATCACCTCTAGAAACTTATCATCCAAACACATCAATTGATTCCACCCCAATAGGGTACAACTCATGGGATGAGGAGAATGGATATGAAGCAAGTGATGATGAGGTGCAACTTGGCTTAGCCTATCAGGGGCCTCGCTATTTACAAATATTCACATGGTCCATCCATGATGAGAGTGGATATACATCATATGAAAGTGACTATGAATCAAAAGACTCAACAGAAAGAGCCTACTTAGGCCTAAGCCATCAACCCCTAACTTTGGGGTAAGAGACAAATGCAAATGGGTTCTTCATAAGTGACAAAGAATATGAATATGAAATAGAGATGGCCTACTTAGGGCCAAGACATGAGCCCATTGTCTTAGGATCACATACTAATGCTAACGATTTTTGGATTAGTGATGATGACTTTGAGGATGAGACCGATATGGCTTATCTTGGACCTCATCACTTGTGGAAATTCAACGAGCTAGTAGAGAGAGGTGGCACTTCATGCCATAGACCCTCATCTCTAATTTTTGGGGAGACCTATTGATCTAGCTACTATTCATCAAATGGTAAATCCACCTCTGCCTACATTTAGAGAGCAATTAGAGCCCAATGATCCTATTTTACACCCTGCTCATGGTCCAGATCTGGAAATTCCCATTCCTCCAAAACCTCATCGTGAGTATGGAAGGGAAACCCCTAAGACAAGATTACACCCATGTGGTCCTAAAGACTTCATTCCATCCATCAACATGATCTCCATTGATTTGACCACTCCACTTCATAATCTAGTAGATCCTACAAAATCATTGCATCTTGATGTAGAGGCTATTGATTGGGATCATGCTAATTCGCCCATAGATCCAAAAGACATCTTCCCAAATGAAGAGATGTTATAGCCATTCCATTTTGCATCAGGTTGTGCATATGATGTCTTCCATGTTGGTTTGGAACTTGAGTCACTAGGTCCTATAAATCTTTCTCGATGACATTCATTTGATACCCATGCCTCATCAGCTAGAGGATGGGTCACATATGGCTATAAACGTGACTTTCAATGTGGACATCAACGATGATCCTACCCAACCAAGGAAAGTCAATTTTGAAGAAAGTCTATCTCCAGAGGAACAAGCCATCCTAATTCCTCTCCTCAAGGAGAGGCCAAATATTTTTTCTTGGACTTACAAAGACATGCCAGGGATAGATCCAAAGTTAGTCGTTCACAACCTTTCATTGGATCCCATGAATAAGCCATTCAAGAAAAAGTTGAGGAAAATGCATCCAACCATCGCTTTGATGGTGAAGAACAAATTGCAAAAACTATTAGATGTAGTATTCATAATTCATATAAACTACCTTGAGTGGGTGTCGAACATGGTACCTGTGGGTAAACCTAACGGAAGAGTCCGTATCTACACAAATTTTAGGGATTTGAATAGGGCAACACCAAAGGATTCATTCCTGTTGCCAAACATAGATGCTCTTGTGGATGCAACCACAGGTCATGAAATGCTCTCCCTAATGGATGTTTTTTTTAGATACAATTAGATCTAGATTAAGCTCGAAGATCAACATAAAACTACTTTCATTACTCCACGGGGAACATTCAGTTACAAAGTGATGCCATTCGATCTCAAAAATACTGGTGCCACATATCAATAGGCCATGAAATCCATATTCCATGACTATATGCATAATATATTGGAAGATTACATGGATGACTTACTAGCCAAGTCCATATTACGGCAAGAGCATGTCGAAGTCCTTAGAAAAGTCTTTGATCGCCTCATAGAACACAATGTCCGATTGAATCCTAAGAAGTGCATATTTGGCATAACTTCTAGCAAGCTTTTGGGATTCATCGTATCCAAGAGAGGCATTGAAGTAGATCCTATAAAGGTAAAATATATACTAGAAATGGCCGCCCCTACAAAAATTAAGGAATTGTGGAGCGTACGAGGCAAGATAGTATCCATAAAAAGATTCATCGTGTAATTATCAGATAAATGTAGACCTATGAATTGGTTGCTACACAAGGAAGTCCCCTTTCATTGGGACGAAGAATGTCATCAAGCCTTTGTAGAGATCAAATTTTATCTAGCAATGCCACTAGTATTAGCTCCACCAAGGCCAAACATATCATTTTTACTATATATATCGGCTACTAATTTTGCATTGGGCACCAGGTTAGCCCAAAAGAATGCATAAGACAAAGAGCAAGCCATATATTAAATTAGTCGCACCTTAGTGAGTTATGAGCTAGGATATGTGTATGTCAAAATTTGTGTTTAGCAGTGGTATTTACAACTCGAAAGTTGTGACACTACATGTTGAGCCATACGACCTACGTCATATCAAAATAGAATCCTTTGTAGTACATGATGAGCAAGACATATCACAATACACGTACTGCAAAGTGGATCATGCTATTGACATAATTTGATCTAGAGTTCATAAGCCAAAATTCCATCAAGGGATAAGTCATAGCAGATCAATTAGTAGAGGTGCCTCTTCAGGATAGCAAGCCTCTCACCATAGAATTTCTTTAGGATGCGGTATTTGTATTATCAAATCTTACAGAGCTCGAAGAACCTAAGAAAGAAAGAGACATGTCATTGTTCTTCAATGGTTCAAAGTGTGAACAAGGAGGCAAAGCAAGGATTATCTTTATCACACCATAGGGTGCTCCAGTGCCCTTATCATTCAATCTAGACTTCCCATACACAAACAATAATACATAATATGAAGCATTGATCCTAAGACTCCAAATAGTCGTAGCAATGGGCATTAAAATATTGAATATCATTGGTGACTCCTTGCTCATAGTAAACCAGGTCAAAGGACTATTCCAATGTAGGTGCCCACTCCTAAATACTTACAAGGAACTTGTTGACATCTACCTAGCCTAGCTGGAATGGTATGACATCAAGGCAATCCCTCGTATGTCGAATAGATTTGCAAACACCATGGCCTCTTTGGGATCCTTAATCCCTCAAAATCCCTCTACTAATTTTACAATCATTCATGTGAAGGTGCTTTCACACTAAGGAATACATCGTGAAGCTTTTTACAATCAAGAATCAATCAACATGATCAACATCGAGCCAAATTAGGATTGGTCCTTCGCAGCCAAATATTTCTTACAAATAGCCTCTTGGGGGTCTTTGATCTCCCAAGAACCTATGCAGTGTGGTGCAACCATATACCATAGATTTGTTCAATCTGTTTTCACTACCTCAAAAATGTAGGAAGAGCAAGATATATTTTCTATAGAAGGTGTGGCTTATCAGGATTGGCTTTCCCAATTGTAGGACTTCCTAAAGATGGGAATAGTACCTCAAGGTTTGTCGCATACTGAAAGGCGAACATTCAAACAAAAAGCAACAAGATATATCTTGCTAGGAGAAATCCTTTATAGACAAGGATATGATGAAGTATTACTCTATTTTCTTGAGCCCCAAGAAGCATCCTGAGCAATTTTGCAAGCTCATGACAGCACATGTAGAGGTCATTTTAGTGGCATGGCCATATTTAAACACATATTGAGAATGGGTTACTATTGGCCCACCATGGAAAAGTACTGCTGCAAGTATGTTAAGAAATGTAGTAAGTGTCAACATCATGCAAATCTAACACACTTACCATCACAAGCTTTGCAGCCCATCCAGACAGCATGGCCATTCTCACAATGGGGACTAGACTTGATTGGGAAAATCTCACCCCCATCCTCAGGCCGACATGCATTCATCATAATAGCCACATAATAATTCACTAAATGGGTATAATAGATACCCTTAACGTCAATAACTGGACCAAGGATTGCAGAGTTTATACTCCATAATATCATAAGTCATTTTGGGGTCCCTTCTAAGATAATATCAGATAATGGGCCATCTTTCAAGAACAAAAATATGTGTGCTTTAATGAATGAATACCATATTCAACACAGTTTTTAAATGCCTTATTATCTGTAAGAAAATGGGCAAGCAGAAGCCTCAAACAAAACAATAGTATCCATTTTGAGGAAGGCAGTGCAAGAAAATCATAAGGATTGGCACATGCAGTTGCCTCTTGCACTATGGGCATACAAGGCTAGTATACGGATGCCCACTTGGGCAACACCATTTTTAGTAGTATATGGCATTGAGGCCATCATGCCACTAGAGTTAGAAATTTTGACTCTATGCATAGCATTAAAAGACTTCATAGATGATGAAGCTGCGCGGCAAGGCTGCCTTGATCAGTTGATATCTTCTTGATGAACACCAAGTCAATGCTTTAGAGCATATTTGCATTTACCAATATCACCTTGTGTGAGCTTACAATAGTAAATTCTACATAATATAATTCAATATTGGAGATCTAGTGCTCAAAGAAAACTAGCATAATTCAAATCTACCACCGCATCTACAAGACAAGTTCGCGGTAAACTAGATAGGTCCATACATGATTTCACATAGAATTTGGCTTGGAACATATTGCTTTATATCATTGGATGGTTTTGAAGAGCCTGAACCTCTCAATATCATTCACTTAAAGTCATTTTACACATAAAACAAAAAACATTCAAATATTTCATAAAACAAAAAAACATTCAAATATATCATAAAATTCAAAAACATTCAAATATGTCAAAAACACAAACAAATCATAAAAACATACAATTTCAAAAATCAAATCAAATGCTCCAAGGGTAATTCAAACAACTTGGTCAAAAATAATCAATCAAAGGCTCCAAGGGTAATTCAAACCGCTTGGTCAAATCCCATCAAATCAAAAGCTCCAAGGGTAATTCATACCGCCTGGTCAAAAATAATCAATCAAAGGCTCCAAGGGTAGTTCATATCGTTTGGTCAAAATCAAATCAAAGGCTCCAAGGATAATTCATATCGCTTGGTCAAATCCCATAAAATCAAAGGCTCTAGGGGTAATTCAATCCACTTGGTCAAAATACAATCAAAGGATCCAAGGGTAATTCATATCGCTTGGTCAAAAAAAAAAATTCAAAGGCTCCAAGGGTAATTCATACCGCTTGGTCAAAAAAAAATAATCAAAGGCTCCAAGGGTTCATACCGCTTGGTCAAAATAAATTCAAAATGGCTCCAAGGGTAATTCAAACCTCTTGGTCAAATCCCATCAAATCAAAAGCTCCAAGGGCAATTAAAACTGCTTGGTCAAAATCAATAATAAAAGCTCCAAAGACATAATAAGCCCTTTGGTCAAACTAATCAAAAATACAAAAACAATATAAATAAAAAATACAAAACAATTGCATCTCACATCTTGCATCCACATCATTGCATTGCATTTTCATATCCAATACAATTGCATATGTCATGAGAGTTGTAAAAGTGTGTATCGCTCCAAATTTTTTGCATCCCTACCTTCAGGCTATTGGATCCGCGTCCGAAAGGAGGATGGGAAAAGGATGGTGTGGTACCTCGGACGAGAGGACTTTACGAAGGTCCCGCCTCTCAAGGGAGGTGTGTTTTGGTGATTTTTCGACGGATGGTGGGTTCACCAGGAAACATTTGGTGGCAGTTTCCATGCCTAGGTTTTTGGAATGTGTTTTGATGAGTTCGTTTTATCCTTAAGCATTCATCCTAGGTTTGGCCGAATGAATCTAACTTAATCTATATGAAAATGCAATTTAAATGAATACAAAAAATAGAGTAGAAAGTAGAAGACAAAGAATTTTTAGGAGGCCAATGGAGATTACCTGATCCGGAAGTCTAAAGAAGTTTCTGATGCTTGAAGCAGTCTGGATCGCCTGAGATTCGACAGAATCGCCTGCAATCTGACAAAATCGTCCAAACTGACAGGATCGTCTGCAATCTGACGAATTCGTCAGAGACCTGCAAAACAAAAAATAGGTGCAAAATGCAAGGAATTCTACTGTGCAAACAGAGGCAAACTACATGAAATTGCAATATAAATACTGAACGATATTAAAAAAACGAAATTTAAAGAAAATTACGGTACTTTAATGGCAGAATATGATCTTAACATGCAATCTAGACTAGATGGGTGAACTCCAGATGCAGACTAACATAAAAACTGAGTAACTGATCTAATTTATAGTAGAAAATGACAAATAAAAGGTCGAGAAAAGCAAACTCCAGGCACTGATTGCCTCGATGTGGACTACAGTCGAGATCGTCTTGCATCAGTATGAAATCGTCTCGAATTGTACGGGATCACCTCCGATGTTGATAGGTTCGTCGGCGGTGATAGGTGCTGGCTCCAGTTGAAAATTGGTGATGTACCTGCAATAAAAATACTATGGAACTAGTGTAGAAGCAACATTCAGATGTCTTGACGCAGAGGGATTCAACTTGCAGATAAAATTCAGCCAGGGGTTGGGGAGGGAATGTCCTAGAGTTTAAATAGGCATAGGGGAGTTGTTGGGAGGTTGGAGATCATCCCAATTTGGGAGATCTCCAACGGGGGAAGGGTCCCAACGGCGCAGACACGCTTCTACCCGAATTGGAGACCCGTTGGAACAGAGTCTATCTATGCAAATTCAGTTTTGTGACAAAATCGTCTGGACGTTCTAGTCTAGACGAAATTGTCAAATCTGGGGTGATATCGTCTGATCGACGACGATATCGTCCAATGGTCAAAACAACCTCTAAAAATGGCACGAAAAAAGGGGAAACAGGTTTCTCGACGGTTAACGGGTGGTTTGGGAGGTTAAATTTGAATTTAAATTTATTTACTAAGGTGAATGTAATTATTCCAATTTGACTGCGCCAATTTTAGGGTGCTACATTTTGCCCCCTCTTTAGCAAATTTTTCGAAGAAAATGTGTTAAAGAAGATTTCTTCTCGATCTACGAGAAAGCAAAAATTATTCCCATTTTTAGGCGATGATTCTTGGTCGAATCGTATGACAGCTTACTATGGTGCCCCCTCCGTGTTTTTACCCAAATCGAACGTTTGAGGTAAAAACGCAGAAAAGCAAAATTAATTATTGTTGAATAAAATTAAGAAAAATAGGGTAAAACCCTAATTCATTGTTACTGTTCATTTTACTGTTTTAGAGCTCTGGAGCAAAAAATGGTGGAGACGACGCACAGATCTGCAGAGGTCCGACGTGGTCTACGGGTAAGGGTCTAAACTCAATTTAGATTGATTTAAGTTGAATTTACATGCTTTTTAAGTGATTTTTAGATGAATTTTGAGCATCACGGCCATTTTTGGGCCGTCGACGTTGTCGGGACGAAATCGTCCCGATTTCGATGAAATCATCTCAATTTCGGCAATTTCGCCCAAGGGCGAAATCGTCGAAATGGGGACGATTTCGTCAAATTAGAGACGATTTCAAACTACGAAATCAGAGACGATTATGCTCAAATTTGGGACGATATCGTCCAATAGTGGGCGATATCATCAATTGCAAAAAAATTGATCTTTAAGTTGCATTATTGATTACTGGAATTGTTTATTAATGATTGTTTGTTGTTTTGTTGTTTATGTTTACAAAGAGGATTACTAAAAAGCAGAGTGGAAGTACGGCTGACTGAGAGACGACTTGGCCGCTCTCACCCAGGCAGAGCGGGATCTACTGGCATAGGCCAGATTGCAGCATGTGGCAGAGATGCCACAGGTTTCCAAAGACATGGGGTTACTGACAGCCCTAGCAGAGAGATGGTATCCGAGGTCTTCATGCTTTCGACTACCGACAGGGGAGATGACTCCCACACTAGAGGATGTATGGAGGATTTTGAGAATCCCCATACAAGGACGGATGATCACACCTGTGGCCAATCAAGGCCACGTGATGGGATGGCTGTGCGGTGACCCGAGCTTCACCCTGGAGAAGGGCAAAGTTAATATCGAGGCACTGCGCCAGATGCCTGGGGCATCTAGACTGACACGGGTTATGGCTGGAGTAGTTGGTGGACTTCTGCTGTGCCACCAGAGCAGGTGCAGGGTGCCGTGGATGCTCGCAGATGTGATCTGGGACATGTGAGACCACGACTACAAGTTTACTTGGGGTAGCTTTTTACTATGCCGGCTATACAGGATCCTTTACGGGGTCGTGTACAAGGGCGAGCGATGTCTGGTGATGACATCGCTACTACAGGTTTGGTGCTGGGAGCACATTGCAATGCGAAGGCCGATAGGGCTTCCACTGACAGGGGTAGACGGGGAGAGGCCCCGAGTCTTCTACTGGTGGCTCCGGAGAGGGTCACAGTGGCGGATAGACATTTTGATGTCCCAGAGACTACTGGATGACCTTGTCCTGGACCAGATCACCTGAAGGCCGTGGAGGTAGCATCCAGGGTGGGCAGAGGATGGACAGGAGCTGGCTCGCATCGAGCGAGTCTCGCTGGCCGAGGATGGAGAGGGGAGAGGTGGAGCTCCACCGCTACGACCGAGTTTTGCGATAGTTCGGTCTACAGCAGGGGATCCCATCTCTCAGGGATTACGAGTTTTCCTGGACCGTCTGGGATAACACCACTGTTAGCAGGGCTCCAAACATGCAGCGATTCTGGATCCAAGACTCAGATGATGCCCCCATCTAGCCAGTGGATGGAGACAACGCAGGAGTAGCCGATGGCTACGATGCCTGGTATGTAGGCATCCGCCCTCCTCAGATGACGAGGGCACAGGGTCCGATCCACGTAGTCGTGCATTGGATAGGGAGGTGGCACCAAGCAGTGATAAAGGCAGCCCAAGGTCACGATAGGAGAGATCAGAGGAGGCCACAGGCACAGGAGCAGCCACGGCAGAGAGAGAGGGAGAGGAGGGAGGTGAGACCCCCATCTCCACAGAGGCCACCATCACCTGATAAGGGCAAGGGCACGGACACAGGAGAGAGTAGCGAGATGGCTACTCTCCGAGCAAAGAGAGATCGTCTGTAGACTCAGGTGTAGACACTACAGGATGCGGCCACACAACACCAGGCTGAGGTGTCGTAGCTGTGAGATGAGAATGCACATCTCAGGGCACGGGGTGGAGGGGTGAGCACTCAGGAGCTACTGCGGTCAGTTTCTCAGACCGCATTCTATCAGGAGCTATACTACCAGGCGGTGCCGAAGGGCCAGAGGGTACAGCTATCGGCTGCCATAGTAGATCCGATCAGGATAGGGTCATCGAGGAGCTCATCCTAATCGACGACGAGGACTCGCAGCACCACACATACTGCGATGGGACCACCTCGTCCTCTGCAGGGCGGGGGAGGAGATGAGGCTGAGAGCTCTAGGGGCTCTCGAGACACTGCTCGAAGGACACTTGATTGAGTATGCCAAGATATCGATTGTGGCATACCAATCTATCTGATATGATGTACATGTATATTTTTGAGATATATATATATAGATGAGATATATTTTTTGGTCATATGACTTATTTTATGAGTATATTGATGATGCTTTGATGTTTTGATTGATTGATTTAATAATCGGGTGTAATTATGTCGTTGGAAATATTATATTTTAAATGTCATGCTGTAATATTGATGAAATAATCTGATGTAAAAAATTGGTTGTTTGTGATGTAACGATTTGATAAAAGAAAAGGGGACTTTTAACAATAATTTCAAAGGACATTGTCGCTATTATAGACCATTTCATGGAGTTGCTGCTCACTCGGTCGTCAAGATAATCCCATTTATAGAAATATTGTGAAAAGTGAAAGAGTGCTTAAGAGACTGTCTTAAGACTTTGTTGTGATGATGCAAATGATGATGATGATGATGGTTTGTTTTCAGATTTCCATAAAATATTATGCATGAAATATTTGTAAAAAAATGATTTTTGCTAGGCATAAATTCCTAAGTGTGATAAAATTGTTGAATAATTCCTTAGGAATTATACCGTCATTGCAAAATTGGAGGTTGACATAATGACATGAAATAATGAAAATGTGCATTCTTTTGAAAAACAAAATTTGTGTAATAAAATGAAGTCATATGGTTTTTATGAATTTTGATAAATGAGGGAATAAAAATTGTTACAATGGTTTGCGCTAGGCATAGAATATGTAGGTATAGACTTATACCATCATCGCGAAAATCAAAGAAAATAGATAGTTTTATTGCATGATTGATTTTTGATGAACATAAAATATGAAAATGAGGACTTGCGCTAGGCATATAATTCCAATTTTGGTTTTAGAATTATACCATCGTCGCTAAAGTTGATATGATATGTATGATATGTTTTGAAAGAAATTTGTGATTTTTCTATTATATAGTTGTCTTTTTTTTTTTTTTTTTAAATAATTATACTTGATTATTCCAAACAAGTTGCAAAAAAATAATATTTCAAAGTATTTTGAAGACAAAAAGTTAGATTTATAAGGAATCCCATGTGCATATGTGCATTCATTTCCGATCTTGATTTATCATAATGATAGACAAAATCTCTCAAATACAAATGTGTGTGCAATTGTATGGTTCAGTTACCAGGTTTGAGCAAGATACTATGATACAAGTGATTTAAAGAAACCAAATAAGTGTTCATTAACCATGATGTAGATGCATATAACCATATTAGACTACTATGTAGATTGGATTATCAAGAGCTAGCTAATCCATAAGCAGACATAGGTCTGTACAAAAGAAGGTCACTAATGTGACAGACATATCGCCACGCTAGGAGTTACCCAAGGCCAAGCAGTTTGGGCACAAACCACCTGTTATGGGGCTTACCTCACAGTTTTCGAATAATTGAGAATTCCAGGGATTCAAGCTCATCAACCCTTCTTTTATTTTAAAAGGGTAGGGAAAGGGATTTTATTGCTTTCTTGCTTTTGCTTTCTGTATTTCTTTTGCTTGAAAATGCTTGGAACATTGCTGAAATAACATTTTTCTTTTCTCTTTTTCTTGAATTTTTTCTTTTCTTTTCCTTTTTCTTTTTCTTTGCTAGGGATACTTGCTCGGATTAGCTGTAGAGCAAGGGATTTTTATTCTAGGTAGGGGTGAGCTTGTCCTTTTGCCAATTCTCAAAGATTCTAGACCATGTGCATGATAGGATAGCAGGGGAAACTTTTCACCCAAGAAATCAGTTCTACTATGTAGCAAAACATGGAAATTACAAATATAATCATTTTATTGTGAAAAGATGTGCTTGGTTTAAGTAAATAACAAGATCAATTCTCTATGCTCAAACTTTATTTAATTGAATTTTGTGGGTTTTGATATAAGAGAGATGAGTAATCATGCTAGATAAAATCAAGATATTTATTGTTGTGAGTGTGCAAGTGAGGGATGCCAAATAAATGCTAATTGTATCCAAAATAAGTTGAAACATATAACTGCAATAATTGTAAGAAAATATATATACATGATTTTTTTTAGAAGTTGGGAGAATGTTGACTCTCTCTTTCTTCTGTATATTGTTTTGGTTTCGAAAGAGTCAAGCATATAGCTGTTTTTAGATTTTTATTTAGATTTTTGTTTTTGAGCAAAAAGAACTTAACAAGTGCTTTAAATAAATGCAATAGATAGTTTTGAAGATTTTTGGATGATTATGAATGTTTTTGATGTTTTTGAATTTTGTTTTTATAAATTGAAAGAAATATAAGAGAGTAACTTTGAACAAATATATACATGGATGAAATGATCAAATTCATGCATAGTAACATTTGAGATGTAAAATATTCATGGGTTCTTTAAGTTCTTTACCATCTAAGGTAGATAATTTATATGCTCTTGATTCAAATTTTGCAGTAATGATGTATGGTCCGAGCCAGTTGGGCTCAAATTTACCTTTAAGTTCTTTGGTTGCATTTGTATTTTTTTGATTTTCTTTTAGAACAAGGTCGCCAATCTCAAAGGATCGATGACGAACTTTCTTATTATATGCTCTTTTAAGCTTGTTTTGGTATGCACGGAGATGCTCCAAAGCATTGATGCATTTTTCATCTAAGAGTTCCAGCTGATTGAGTCTGCCAAAGACGATATTCATCTCCTACTTCAGTGTCTTGAAGTAGCAGAGCCAAAGAAGGAACTTCCAATTCAAATGGAAAAACCGCTTCGGCACCATATACCAAAACAAATGGTGAAGTGCCCGTGGGAGTCCGAACACTAGTGCGATAAGCCCACAAGTCTGGATATAATTGAATATGCCAGACGCGGCCAGTTTTATTGACCAATATTTTGAGAATTTTGATTAAAGTTTTGTTAGAAGCTTCTGCTTGACCATTACCCTAAGGATAATAGGGAGTGGACCAGTGGTGTTGAATCTTGTATTTTTGGCATAATTTTTTAACATCTTTATTTTTGAAAGGAGTTCCATTATCAGAGATGATATTGAAAGGAATTTCGAACCTGCAAATGATTTGATTAAAAATGAATTTAGAGACCTGTGAACCAGTGCAAGAAGCTAAAGGCATAGCTTCAACCCACTTCGTGAAATACTCAGTGGCGGTTATGATGAACTTGTGTCCATCAGAAGACATAGGATTGATTTTACCAATAATATCCAAGCCCCATTTAGAAAAGGGCCAAGGAGACGAAATAGCCTGCAGATCTTGTGCAGGTGCATGGACAAGGTCAGCATGTTTTTGACACTTGTCGCAATGGCGCAAATACTCATGTGCATCCGTTTCCATGGTAGGCCAAAAGTATCCTATCCGAAGGAGATTTTTAGCAATAACACTACCACTAAAGTGTCCTCCACAAGATCCATCGTGGGATTCACTCAAGGCTGATTTAGATTCTTCTAAATTTAGACATCTTAATAGGATACCTTCAAAAGATCTCCTATACAAAGTATTGCCAATTATTACAAATCGACTTTCTCGTTGACGTAATAACCGACGTTGGTTTCTATTAGAATTAGCAGGGAACGTCCCATTTTGGAGAAAATCAAATATGTCTGTATACCAAGGTTCAGAAGTAGTTTCATTGATTAGAAACACATCCAAAGGCTCTAAGCATGACTTATTTGATGTGGGTTCCTAGAGTTGACGAATGATGATAGTGGCATATTCGTCGTCTAACTCCAAGGGCAAGAGGGATGCAGCTGCGGCCATAGCATCAGCTGCACGGTTGCTAGTTCGAGGAATGGCTTCCAAAGTAACTTGATCAAACAAAGACATTAGTTGTAAAACATAGGCCTTATATGGGCGAAGTTTATCATCTCTAGTCTGATAAACTTCATTAATTTGGTTTATAACCAATTGGGAATCCCCAAAAACTAAGAGGTTTTTGATTTTTAGCGCTAAAGCAACTCGTAATCCAAGGATTAGAGCTTCATACTCAGCAGTATTGTTGGTGCAAGCAAAGGTCAGTTTGAAGGACAGAGGAATAAGATGTTTTTATGGAGATATTAAAATAATACCTGCACCAGCCCCACTCATACATCGGGCTCCATCAAAGTATAAGGACCATTGTTCAGGATGGTCTGCCTCTAATTGAAGGCATTCATCAGGAAACTCGATGATGAGAGGATGAGTAGACTCTAAGGGTGCAGCAGCTAATTGATCTGCTATGATTTGACCCTTAAAAGACTTCTATCCTATGAAGGTGAGATCAAACTCGCTTAGAGCAAGAACCCACTTGGCTGTGCGACCCGATAAATAAGGTTGACTCATGAGATATCTTAAAGGATCAAATTTGGCGATGACATACATTTTTTGGCTAAGCATGTAATGTCATAATTTTTGCATAGCAAACACGACTACTAGACATAACTTCTCTAACGCTGTATAGCGGGTTTCATAACTGACTAAAGTTCGGCTAATGTAATAATTAGCACGTTCTCGCTTTTCATCATCAAGTTGAGCTAACATAGCCCCTAAGGTAGAATCTGAAGCAGAAATATATAGAAGAAATGGGCGATCAGATTTAGGCGATGAAAGCACCGGAGGATTAAGGAGATATTGCTTGAGAAGTTCAAAAGCTTCTCTACATTCTATGTCCCAATTGAAAGGGACATCCTTCTTAAGAAGTTTGAGAAAGGGACCAGTTTTGTCCGCCAGCTTATCAATGAAGCGATGGATAGCTTGAAGTTTACCTTGTAAACTTCGTAGTTCAGAGATATTAGTGGGTGCGGGCATATCAGTGATGGCCGCAATTTTAAGAGGGTCAATTTCGATACCACGTAAAGAAACTAAAACCCCTAATAGTTTGTCGGATTTAACTTCGAATATGCATTTTGTTGGATTTAATCGAATGAGATATTCTCGTAATCGATTAAAAACTTTTCTTAAATCATCTAAATGATTATTTTCAATAAGAGAGTGAGCGATAATATCATCTACATAATCATGTAAGATATCATGCATCATATCATGAAAAATGTATGTCATAGCCCATTGATAAGTTGCACCGGCGTTCTTTAAGCCAAAGGGCATCACTTTCCAGCAAAAGGTACCCCAGGGGGTAATAAAGGCTGTTTTAGCCTGGTCTTCAGGAGCTATCCTGATCTGATTATAACCGGAGAATCCGTCCATTAAGGACATCATCCCACTTTCGACAGTGAAGTCGATAATTTGATCCATATTTGGAAGAGGAAAGTCATCTTTAGGGCATGCAACGTTAATATCTCTAAAATCGGTGCAAACCCTAACTTTGGTAGCTTCTTTCTTAGTGACTAGAACTACATTTGAGATCCATTCAACATAATCAATAGCTTGTATGAAGATAACATTCAAGAGTTTTTCTAACTCCCCTTTGACTAGCAGAGCCACTTTGGGATGCATTTTTCTAAGTTTTTGTTTAACCGGTTTAGCATCCGGATGGACCACTAGATGGTGCATGACAACAGAAGGGTCTAGACCTGGCATATCTTCATATGTCCAAGCGAAGACATCTTCATACTCTTTAAGGAATGCAATGTATTGTTCTTGTTTGTCTTGACTTAGTTCTGCTCCAATATTGATTATGTGAGGATTATCCTCAGTCCAATATTAATTTTAATGACATTTTCTACCTCTATGTGTAGATCTCTTTCAAAATTAGGTGGGGCGGGTGAAACGCCCAACTCTTGTAATTTTTGTAAAGTTAATTTAGATAAGTCATCTTGAGGATTAGTGGTCTCAAGTTGAGCTATGGTTGGTATAGAACCATCAAAATAGAATCCATTGTGCAACATCTCTTCAACAGAGACATCATGGAAGATATCTCCTTCCAATTCTTCATCGAGGTCAGGAATCATTTTAGAGTATGCTATGGATAGCATGTTGCATGAAAATGACTGATTTTTAAGATGCAAATCAACATTCCTATCCAAATAATCTTGATAGCATATGAGGTGATCATCATCCTCAAAAGGAAAGGGTTGTCCTTTACTAGGAAATAAGCCCACACCACAACGGGCAGGCCACGGTTCTACCTCGAAAGGTTCTTTCATGCCATTTTGGAAAGGTCCTAAGCCTTTCCATTTATATCCCATTTTAAGCATCATGGGTTTAGCTTTAACATAATCATTGGTAAAATAACAACGAGCGTATCCCTCATGATGAGTTTTGATATTCCGAGGGATTCTTCCCTAGTCATATCCTTTATAAATGAAGGCACAACTCCCGACTTGGTAAGTACTTCCCAAAGGTTGTGGGAGGCCCAAAGTACGAGGAGAGGGCGAAAAATTATTTAAAAGGTTTGAATCTTGCATGAAAGCATTCAATTTTTTTGATATTAAGGTTGTAGATAAATCTGGTAAAAGTTCATCAGAAAGGGCATAAGATGTAGAAGGTTTATTACTTATATCTTGAGATGTGGAAGGTATGATGGATGTGTCCAAAGGTTTTGAATTTATAGGAATAATAGTTGAAGGATTAGTTGTAGATTTGAGATCCTTTTGAGATTCTAAAATTTGTTTAGAAGGTTGTTGATCTATATAGGAGGATGAAGTTAATGGAGGAGGAATAGATGAAGTTATGGGTTTATGTTTCACAGTTTTATATGAAAAAGAAGAACTAGAATGTGTGGATGACAGAGCAGGGCAAAATTGCACTCCAATAGGTTCTGCCAAAGCACACATATCAAAATGTCTAGGGTCACCATGAATAGTGACCAACTGATTTTTAAACTCAAATTTCACACATTGGTGTAAAGTTGACGGGACTGCTCGCATGGCGTTAATCCAAGGGTGACCCAAAAGTATATTGTACAGTGCTGGGAAATGTACAATAAACACGATTGTTTCTAGGGTTCTAGGACAAACTTGTAATGGGAGGGTAATGACTCCACACGTTTCTTGTGTTTCGTCATTAAAAGCTTTGATAATCATATCAGTTTTCTTCATTTCATCACTTCTAAAACCAAATCGTTGGTAGAAGTCAAAGGTGCAAATGTTTAGAGAGGAGCCATTATCAATCAGGACTCGTTTGATGACTACATCCCCAATTAGAGCAAGTAATGTACAAGGGATTATCCTTGTGTAAACTGTGTTATGGGATATCTTTATCCTGAAAGTCAATACAATCAATCTCTCGAGTGATGATAGTATTGGCCATAGCTTCAGGTTGAATATTTTGAGGTACCATCATTTGGCTCAATGTAAGCATCAACTCATCCCTATGTGTGGGAGAGGATCTTAATAAATCTAGAAGGGAGATTCTAGCCGTGGTATTAGACAATTGCTCATTAATGCTATAAGGAGGTTTGGGTTGAACAATAGAAGCATGATTTCCTTTATTGGGATTTTTCAGAACAAATGGAGCTGATCCATCATTCTGGTTTAGTTCTTGTTGAGAATTTTGAGCTTGTTGTCGAGTAACGACTCCGATGGTACCTACAATGTTATAGTGACGACGTTGAAACGGTCTCGGTTGAGAATTTATGGCTTGTTCATAGGGAAGGACTACATTAGAAGAAGGTCGAGTAGTGACTCTTCTAGGGAATGGTTCTTCTGGAACATTAGCATCTGTGATAGGTTGAATAGGATCTGATTCGTTTTTAGAACTATTCGATTGAATAGTGTCTACTTCACTTTCACTATCTGACTCTATATCACTAGAATTAGAAGTTTGAAAATTATGTAAGGGCCTGGTTGTAACCAGGGATAAGGTTGTGTCAAATGTTTGAGAATCCTGAACAGGTAATTGTCCGCTAATGGTTCCTACATATTGGGTAGGAGGGGGAAAATTATGATGTTTGATTTGATTGGCTACCTCTTTACCATGTCATGGTAAAGGGTGTTGAAATATTTCCAAAGTTTGATTGGCATTTTGATTTTGATTTTGGGGAACAGTCTTTTGAGTATTATTAGGAGGGTTTTGTTTGGGTTGGAAGGCTTGCACTTCCATTTCATTATTGTCAATCAAATCTTGTATTTTATGTTTCAATCTCTTACAAGCGTTGGTAGAATGTCCAGGTCCTCTATGAAAGTCATAGTGCAAATTAGCTCTATATCTGGGTATACTTGGGTCAGGTTCCCGGATAGCTGGTAATTGGATTAAACCTCTTTCAAGCAGTTGAGGTAAAATGGTTGACAAGGGTTGGTTTAATCTAGTGAATTCTCGAGGAGGCTTATCAGGAGGTTTCAATATGAATTTTTTTGTTGTCGTTGTTGCATTGACATTAGCAACATTTCTGCTGTCAGTGACTCCATCACCAACAACCTATTTGTTTTTATATTGATTTCTAGATGTTTTCTCATCATCCTTCTTCCTAAGTTGGCCTCTCCTAATGAGGGCATCTTCTACTCTTCGAGCTAAGTCTATAGCTTGATCGAAGGTAGTCAAAGTAAATTTTGCTAGCTCATAAGAGAGTTGTTCTTGTAAATTATTGATGAAAATGTCTAGCATTTCCCTATACGGTAGCACAAAGTGCAGTTTTCCTGTCAATTGCCTCCATCTAGCCAAGAAATCAGCAAAACATTCATCTTTATCTTGTTTTAAATTGTATAGGTCTTTAATAGTTACATGTCTCTCGATGTAGGCACTAAATTGATGAACAAATGATTCAGCTGTTTCTTCAAAGTTTCTTAAGGAGTGAGTGGGCAATTGATAGTACCACTCTAATGCCATTCCACCTAAACTTTTGGGGAACATTTTTAGTAATAGCAAGTCATCATGCGAAATGTCGTGACATGCTATCCTAAACATGCAAAAATGTTCTATGGGATCTTCGGTTCCTTTATATATAGGCAGGATGGGCATGGGAAAGTGTTTAGGGTATGGTTGAGCTACCACTATGGGATCCAATGGTTGGCTACAAATCTCTCGATAATTGTACGAGGGACGGTAGGGATCTATCTGGTCCATACGTGAAGCCAATTGTTTCACCATAGCTTCCAGATTACTAGTTTGCCCCCCATATTGATTCGGTAGGGCATTGACATGAGTTTTATGGGCATAGGATGGAGGAACATGCAGCTTAGATGCCATGTTACTATTGTGTAAAACTTTAGTAGGAAAAATGTTATGGAGGAATTTTGAAGTTGGATTATGTTGTGTTCCAGATTGTTGAAAATTTGTATTTAGATTTGTTTTAGATTTTTGTTTATTTAAAGCATTTTGTTCAATAGTTTGGCGGAAAAAAGTAGTGAAGGGAATTTTCTTTTGTGCAGGAGTGGTTTTAGTTTGAGTAACAGGTTCCTTAGGAGGTTGGGTAACCTGTTGTTTTAACTTGGCTTGGGCTTTAGTGACCATATTTGTATTGGATGGTCCACCCTTATCACTCTCTTGATCAACAAAAGATAAAGGATTAGTGTGTATATCAAGTGCCCGTTCTATAGCTGCTTGAGTGTCACTAACTTCCCCTCTATCAATACGGACTGCTACATTAAGGATGTCGATATGTCGGTTGAGAAATTTTTGAAAATGTTCTGCGTTGTCAAAAGTGATGCCCCCATTGGGAGCTATTCTAGGGGACGAGGATTCATTCTATTTAACACTTCCTTCTTGTTCCTTATCTTCACCTAAGTCTTCATCTGATTGACCTAGAGTTTCTCCTTTCGGATTTGTATCTCCAAGAAGGACATTTGGGTTTTCAGTTGTATCTTGCAACCAATCTTCTCCTTCCCCTAAAGTTTCTTTACCATTCCTAAGTCTAGTCATGGTGCTAAGTTTTGATTTCAAAAAAAATATATATATATATTTATATATATATATATGCAACAAATTAAAAGGTATATATTTATATATACCTAATGCAATATTTGAAATAAAATGTTTAAGTTTTTTACTATTGTTTTTTTGATTTTTTTTTTAGTTTTTCTTTGAAACAATATAATAAAGACAACAAATGAAACAATAAATGCACGCAATAATAATAAAGCTGAAAGTAAATGAACTAATCTTCTATGAATAACTTATGAATATCATTAATAGGTTCAAGTTGTTCAGGAGTCATGAAATGTTCTTCAAATTGAAAGTTTTCTTTTAAGAATTTGATGAAAAGGGCTATGGTGATATTGTCTATCTCAGATGCTGGTTGATAGAAGTAAAGCTCATGGCAATACTCTCGATATAGCACAACACGCGGAATTCTATTCCATCTTTCCCTATCTGTAAGAACAACCTCTTGGTCTTCTACAAGTCCTAGGAATCGGTGTACAATGTTTGCGTTCTCGAGGTATTCCTCAAAGTTGAACAACTCTGAAGATACTAAAGCTCTTCTATAGGCTAACCATCTATGGCAGGCTCTCTGGAGTTCATGATAGAACACTAATTGATGAGGATCCAGTATTCTATCCAAGACTAGCCTCTTAATCTGTTTAAGTTGAGTGGACCTAGATGAAATAAGCCTAAGTCTCCTGACAAGTTCGTCCCACAAGGATTGATTTCTACTTGTTTCAGGGATATTAAGGACAGAATTAACTTCTATAGCTGCCAATTGGTTTTCTACGTTTATAGTAACTGCTAACCTCTTTTTAGGAGCTACCATCTAAACATGATTTTGAACCTTAAATTTTTTAAAATGCATCTAAATTTTAGTTGTTCTAATTTTTTTTTTTTTTTTTTTTTGTTTTCGTTTTTCAAAAGGTTATGATGCATTCACGTCGGGTTCACCAAAATGTATCACTCCAAAATTTTTGCATCCCTACCTTCAGGCTATTGGATCCGCACCCGGAAGGAGGATGGGAAAAGGATGGTGCGGTACCTCGGATGAGAGGACTTTACGAAGGTCCCACCTCTCAAGGGAGGTGTGTTTTGGTGATTTTTCGACGGATGGTGGGTTCACCAGGAAAAATTTGGTGGCAGTTTCCACACCTAGGTTTTTGGAATGTGTTTTGATGAGTTCGTTTTATCCTTAAGAATTCATCCTAGGTTTGGCCGAATGAATCTAACTTAATCTATATGAAAATGCAATTTAAATGAATATAGCAAACAAAGTAGAAAGCAAAAGATAGAGAATTTATAGGAGGCCAATGGAGATTACATGATCCAGAAGTCTGAAGAAGTTTCTGATGCTTGAAGCAGTCTAGATCGCCTGAGATTCGATAGAATCGCCTGCAATCTGACAAAATCGTCCAAACTGATAGGATCGTCTGCAATCTAACGAATTCGTCAGACGAATTCGTCAGAGACCTGCAAAACAAAAAATAGGTGCAAAATGCAAGGAATTCTACTGTGCAAACAGAGGCAAACTACATGAAATTGCAATATAAATACTGAACGATATTAAAAAAATAGAATTTAAAGAAAATTACGGTACTTTAATGGCAGAATATGATCTTAACATGCAATCTAGACTAGATGAGTGAACTCCAGATGCAGACTAACATAAAAACTAAGTAACTGATCTAATTTATAGCAAAAAATGACAAATAAAAGGTCAAGAAAAGCAAACTCCAGGCACTGATTGCCTCGATGTGGACTACAGTCGAGATCATCTCGCATCAGTATGAAATCATCTCGAATTGTACGAGATCGCCTCCGATCTTGACAGGTTCATCGACGGCGATAGGTGCTGGCTCCGATTGAAAATTGGTGATGTACCTACAATAAAAATACTATGGAACTAGTGTAGAAGCAACATTCAGATGTCTTGACGCAGAGGGATTCAACTTGCAGATAAAATTCAGCCAGGGGTTGGGGAGGGAATGTCCTAGAGTTTAAATAGGCATAGGAGAGTTGTTGGGAGGTTTGAGATCATCCCAATTTGGGAGATCTCCAACGAGGGAAGGGTCCCAACGGTGCAAACACGCTTCTGCCCGAATTGGAGACCCATTGGAATAGAGTCTATCTATGCAAATTTAGTTTTGCGACAAAATCGTCTGGACGTTCTAGTCCAGACGAAATCATCAAATTTGGGGCGATATCGTCTGATCGGCGACGATATCGTCCAATGGTCAAAACAACCTCTAAAAATGGCACGAAAAAAGGGGAAACGGGTTTCTCGGCGGTTAACAGGCGGTTTGGGAGGTTAAATTTGAATTTAAATTTATTTACTAAGGTGAATGTAATTATTCCAATTTGACTGTGCCAATTTTAGGGTGCTACAAAGTGATACCATAGTTTGTTGCAAAAATCATTCAAATCCATACCTCCATCAACACTAGTGTGTAATTATGTTTTTAAACACAACCATTATTTGTTGCTATACATAACATACTAAGTTTTTTTCGGTTAATCAACCACACCTAGTGATCTTATCAAATTTTTAGGAAAACAACTTTGATTAGTAGAAGGTAAGGTCTAGCCATGATAAAGCCTTGGATTTCAAGATCCCGTCACTAATTGAAACACTAAAATCCTAGCTGGTACAAGGAAAATATGAAAGCTGCAAAGCAGTCTAGGTTACCTTAAGTGAAAAGGAACTTCCTTCCTTATCCCCCTGTGCAACCGGTTTAAAGGTGCCAAGAATTGGCAAAAGGACAACCTTTACCCTATCCAAATCCCTTGCTTAAAATAAAAATAAGAAAAATCCCAAAGCAAAGTACATATTCAAAAGGCCACGTATACAGTCAAGATTTCAAAGCAATAATCCGATAAACATATCAAAAATTACAAAAAAAAAATCAAATTAAAAAAAATCAATAAAAAATAAATAGTGATTTTCATCACTACATATGAGCAAAATAAGCAGTGATTATCATCACTACAAAAATCCTCGCTCAAAGAAAAAAAAATCAATCAAAATAAATAGTGATTTTCATCACTACATATGAGCAAATATCCAAAGCCAAAAGGAAGCCAAAAATAAAGGAATAAAGCTTGAATTCTTGGAATTCTCAACATTGTACAAAACTGGAAGGAGAAATCCTTACGCATGAGAAAATGTCTACGACAATTGCTTCATGCATTTGTGTATACCAATATTTGAATGTGGATGAGCTAGCTTAGGTAGCCCAATATTGCCTTGTGGTATATTCCAACTAAGTACAACATAAGGATGAGATGAACACTTGAGGATCCCTGATATTAGCAATGGGCTGAAAGAATCCTACTTGACATCAGAGGAAATGCTTGAATACTATGTCAAAAGTCTAAGTGGTAAGTATACAGCTGGTGATAGAATAACTAGAGTGTTGGAATCTCTGGAAAGCCCCAAAAAATACCTACATAGCAACATATCATAACATCATTCACACCATCACTTTCTTTATAAGATTCTATAAATTAGGGGGTATCAACATAGTAGGACAGATACTGCACATATATTAGTAATAGTATATAGATGACGACTGAATACTTTATATCTTTTAATTTACACAAACTTATTAAGAAAATACATTACACACCATTACATATCATATATGAATATCTAATCTATTCTTATGATAAGAGTAATTATTTAAATTCATGATTATTTTTTTATTTTTTGTGGTATCACCCATTAAGATTTTCAATATCATATGCATTTCGTATGTTTTAAGTAATTAGAGAATACAAGTTCATTTATATAATTCCATCACATAAGTTAGATGCATACAATTAAAGCAAAGTTAAAATATGCATTTAGCAATAACATCGCATTCACAAAAAAAAGTCATTAAATCCATAAAGCACATCATAAAACACAGGCAATATCTATTTACATACAATCATAAATTCATCATTCATCATCAAAACACATCGCATCATATCATCAAATCATATAAGCATCTACACAACCATCTAAGCATCTTCAATATCATCTATCATCTAAAATATTCGTAAAATCATCATAATACCATCATCACATCATATCATAAAACAAAATAACAACAAAAACATGAGCAATAAACAATACACATAATAATTCATAATGCAAAGCTATCATAAAAGTATGTGTGTCAAGTCCATGGATATACAAAAATGCCCATGGGCTATAGTCATATAGGTCAGTCAACACCAAAAATGGATTAAGAACCAAGTAGAGCATTAGTCAAATGCTGGGCCTGAGCCCCCTACATCACATCCTCCAGTGCCACCTCCCCCTGTGGTGGTGTCGCAAGTTGAGTGATGCGAGTTTGTCGGTCTCTCTATCCAAGTTCGGGTCCTTCGGCTAGGATGAGTAGAAGACTGCCCCGAGGTAGAGTGCTCACTAACCTGTAAACCACCCGCACCTACTGGATCCTTAGGGACAATCCCATGTATCATGAGCTACATATGCATAAGGGTAACATGATCCACAAGTCCCTAGATTTGTGCCTCGTGCTCATCCAATAGAGACTGGAGATGTCCCACATCTACCCCTGAACCTACCACTGGAGCCTCCTATGGTGTAGGAGGAACAACAAACTGCATCCTGACATTGCCACCCCCAATAGTAGCTTGTAGAGCATGTATCTATGCTAAGAGCTAATCAATGGTAGCATCTCACTATTGTACCTGGATCTTAGTGTCTTGAAGCTCAGCCTCGACCTCATGTAGCTATGCTCTTAGAGGAGAGTCTCTCTCCTTGAGCTCTAACTCCTCCTCATCCTTAGGAACATCAGGATCCTCCATTGCTACCTGCTCTACTAGATGGTCCCATACCTCGGTCCTGGGTCAGACTCTATGTCTTATCAGATCTACACCATCACCCCCACCATAATCCTTGCTCCCTAGATTTTTGATGCCATGCCACATCCGATTACCCCACCACTGAGTGTAGGCATTTGTAACTCCCCCAACCACTATAGGGTCAACAGCTGGGGCATCCTCCTCATCTAAGATCTCAGTAATCTATCATGGAGGTAGGTCCTTATCTGCTGTGAGGCACCTATACAAGAATGGTATCAAGGGCACATCTTGTTGCAATCCGTACTAACGAAGAACTTGAGAGTAGAATAAATACTCCTAGATTGTAATATTATGACCAATGAGCCATCACTTGTGCCATGTCCTGGCAGTAAATCTAGTTGGATCATTCCAAGAATGACACTCATAGTAAGGCCACCACATGACATCTTCGGCCAACAGTCTGGTAAAAGCATCAATGTAGTAGGACAACTCCCTTGTAAAAGTGTGGCTCTTATGATCCTCATGCTCTCAAGCCCATCTGGTGGCATAGCACTATTTTGAGCATTAATAGTTGTAATCTTAGTTGGGAGCCCCTTAGGGTGATCTACCACAATGTGCTCCCATCCCCAAACTTGTAGGAGCAAACTACAAGTAATGTTGACATGTCCCTACCAGTGGATGTGGTACAACTCATCATAGAACTGATCCAATAACGATCTACCCCATGCATAGATGATACACTCCTTTCTATCCAATAGGTCCTACACCATCGCTAGAAGGTTCCATGGGAACCTCAAACCCAAGCAGTCCAAGATAAGAATATTGCTGATCACCATCAACAATATGACATTTCTCACCATAAAGATACCCTCCCCATACTAGTGACTGATGGACACTCCTCTAGACTTGGTGTCCTTGAGAGCATCTACAAAATGCTTTCTAAACACCCGAGTGAAGACAATCACCTGATCATTAGTGGTTGAAGAGATAATGGCCACCCCATCAAATGGAATCTGAAAGATCCTATATACGTCCTTTGACGTAATGATCATCTCACCGATTGGGAGGTGGAAGGTATTAGTCAACAGGTCCCAGCAATGGGCCAAATCCATAAGGTAAGCCTGATCTACCATGATGTATAGTAGCCTGATGACATACTGCAACCCACAAGCTTTGAACCATGGCTAGTATTTATCATTAAATCTAGGAAGTAAGTCAATCAAGAGCTTTGGGTCTCGAGCTCGAGCAGTAAGGATCTAAGAAAAGCAAAAGAAAAACAAAACATAACTACAGTGCATCTAAGGCATAATTCACAATAAACATGAAAATGGTGCAAAAGAGGATGGACTATTCTAAGTCTAAGCAAAAGAAGGATAAGATTGCACCTAATCAAGAAAATCAAAATAAAAAAAAAAAAGTCATAAAAAATCAACAAAAATGCAATAAACAAAGCTAAGGGCTTAGCCACTGTTGCCTACAGTGGCCAAAACTTGGCCGCTGGAGGTAGCAATGACCAAGACCCAATGGTCAAATTTTTGATCATTGGGATTCAATTTTGGTCGCTCTAAGCGACAGTGGCTCAGAGCCGATCGCTCTGAGTGACAACGGCCAAGGGGTGGCATGGCAAACCCGTGAACCCTTGTCCATAAAATAAAAAAAATTACAAAATTACAAAATAACTTAAATAGATCAAAAGAGTGAGGGAAAACAAATAAAATAGAAAGCAAATAT
This sequence comes from Wollemia nobilis, assembly GCA_028583015.1. Taxonomy (NCBI): domain Eukaryota; kingdom Viridiplantae; phylum Streptophyta; class Pinopsida; order Araucariales; family Araucariaceae; genus Wollemia; species Wollemia nobilis. Next base: position 60,754 of record JAQPPZ010003612.1, read on the forward strand.
TCCCACCCAAGCATCAAAAACTAAGCTAAGTTTAAAAATGCTCAAAATGGCGATGGTAGGTGAATAACAAAAAAAATAAAAAACCCTAGGAAAAATCCACTAACAGAAAATAAAATTGGGGACTAACCCACCATAGCCAAGGGTATGCTAAGCCTAATTACAGAGTTTATTCGTTTCCAACAGGTTTAGTGAGGTTAATTTTTCCCATTACTTAGTGAGGTTTAGATTACTCAGATAAGAGAAAAGAGAGCTAGGGTTTAGAAAATAGAAATACCCGAGAAGCTTCGACTCCTCCAGCAACTGATATCTCATCCTGCATAGCCATGTCCTTAGTGCCAGCAAACTCCAAAGTTGCAATCATCGCTATCACACCAGAGCTCCCAAAGCGAATCTTCAAATAGTGAAAGTGAAAGGTCAAACCCTAGAAATGCAAATTTTATATTTCCTTAATTATGCCTTGGCCACTCGCTGACATCGGTGGCCCAAACTTCTTAGTCACTCAAGACGACAATGGCCATAGACAAAAACTCAAAGGCCACTGGACCTGACGGGGGTCAGATCCACAGGTCAAAATAAGGGTCTTCTTCCTTGAGGGATCCCACAAAACAACAAATAAAAACACTTTGGTGGTTTCAAATCATCATAATGTTCAAAATAACAAAAAAATCATATAAAATCACAATATTAGGTAGGGCCCATATCCAGTTACCTACTCTATCATCTCGGTGATTGTAATTATTTGCGCTCCATGTATTTTGGTGAGATGAGTAGGCAACCATAAGGCCACTTGGGACAAAAAAACTCATTTTTAGAATTACGATGTGCCACCCTTCAATCCCAAAGAAGACCAAGATGGTCGAACTGCTCAACGGGTGCGAAAGGATCATTCTAATTTCCCTATGACATCAAAAACATTAATTCAAAGTGATACAATCTAGGTATAAATATAATCACTCATCCTAACTCCCTAAGAAGGCTATTGATAGCTGGACCGCTCCTCGGGATAAGGATGGATGATTATCATAAACAATTGGAATCACACTTGGATGTGGGATTACCCATTAAAAGCAACAAATGCTAGAAAGAAACCAAATTAGTCATATTGGTCAAGCGACTTGTCACTTCATTCATTGTCATTTCTTCACCAATTCATTGTGTGAGGAAGTAGTTCATAACTTCAACTTAATCATAATCAAAATCAGCAAAATATCACTCGATCATAACAAAATCATGTTCATCGTATGAATTATTACATACAACAATTATAAAATTTCTTTGTTTGTTGGTAACGTAAGCAGACATGACATATTCAATTGTAGCTCTCCTACCGATCAGAATTGTTGTAGCAGTTGAAGCTACCCGATTGAGTTTGAGGAATGAGTGCAATTTAACATGCAAAAGCCATTGAGCTAAGTCCTTCGAATGTTGAGGCAATTATTCAAGGGATGTGCACCATCTTGCATGATTGGGCCATCCGGCATTGATCAGACCATTGATCACCATACACCCTACAAGCATATCAATCTATGTTTTTTCTCAGTGTTGTGTTTTCCACACAGCGAGTCACAAAAATGGGCATCTATAGACATCTAAATAGTGTCATGATTAGGGGAGCTACTCAGATAGACATGATCATAAGATCATAAGACATAATCTTGGAATTTCCAAGCATCAATAGTGGTTATCACCACTCATTTGGGGTCTTTTCAAGCCATTAAAGCTCGATTGCTCAAACCAAGAGCAACTAGATCCTAGTCGCTCAAGCCTAGAGTGGCCAGAAATTAGCCGCTATAGACGACAATGACCAGATCTTAGCTATTGGAGACAATAGTAGCTAAGCCATAAGAAGTAGTTTTCTGACAAATAGGCCTAATCACAGGTGGAAGTGGTAGTCTGCATGCAATAAAGGTGAATGGGAGTAACTTTGCATTCCTTTTCATGATCAGTTCACATAGGATACTTGAGTTTGCATTTAGACTTAAGTCAACTGACCTCAAAGCATAAAAAAATGGACAAAATATTCTCATGCTAATAACTAGTTCGCATAGAAGACTCAAGTGGGTAGTTAGATTTCAGTTAACTAGCCTTCAAATATAGACAATGGATAAAAGCTTCTCGTGCTAACTTACACTACGCATGAGAAATTCATTCCTAGGGCTTGGACGTAGACCTAGGGTTTTACACTATAAAAGGTGTAAGCCTAAGAGAACCAAATGATATGAGAGAGAATCAGAGAGAGATATGTTTATGAGGAGATATTTCGAGACTTGGAGAGTTTTATTTGAGATCACATGTACGATGAAGCACTGACGGTTTGAAGAGCATAACACTTATTATTTGTGATTGGTCCTCATATGACCACGATGTAAAGTGTATTAATTCATTTTATCTTGAAGTGTTTTAGGTAGATTTTATCTTCTTTTGGTTAAGCAGATTTTAAACAAGTTTTATCTTGCATTATTAAACCCTACTTTGAGCATAAAAGAGAAGACTAAAATCTATCTTTTGAAATGCAAAGTTTGAATGATGATTGGATTAATTTTAGCTTGCTTGTTGAATGAAAATAAAATAATCTACATGAATGACTTTATAATGTAATGGCCTTAAAATGCCATATAAATTACCCTCTTTAATGAAATTGAAATTTTCATAAAGGGAGTTAATTTATTGCTTTAAATACAATAGCTTTGGAAATACCATATAAATTACACCCCTTTGATGAAATTGTAATTTTCATAAAGGGAAGTCAATTTATTGCTTGGAAAACAAAATGAAAAGCTTAAAGTGTGAAATCATGTAAAATCTGAAATTATAAAATTCCTTTAAAAACAACTTTGAATAATTTTTGTAATTTTGAATTGGCTTCAAAATAAAATTGAAATTGCTTTAAATGAAACTTTAAAGCTTAATATTGGAATTCGTGCATTTATTTTTGGAATTTTAATTTTTTTCAATATTTTTATTTTATTTGCTAAAGTTAAAAAAAAACTACAAAAGGGTAAGGTTAGAAAAATAAAAATAAAACCTAGAAAATAGACCAAAATGTTGAAAGCATTAAAAATAAACTACTATCAGTATAATGCTATCCTATCTTGCAAAACTAGAGATGTGAGAATTTTTTAATGTAACCTAATCTATTCGAAGCTACGTTTGCATAATCCAAAATAAACTAGGTGCAATATTCTACGGAACAAAAATAATTCTATTTCTAAGCCTTCAATAGTGCAACCTTTAACTTGCATTAAACACTACCTATAAGCCTAAAAACATGGAAGTGAAAATAGACATTAGCTCAAAACATTCAAAAAAATATCTCCTCTGATCTTTCTAACAAAGTGCATGTTTTTGAAGCATTTTGCATTAAAATAGAAAAATACAGTCCTTGTTACAACAGATTTCCAACCTTCTATTTTTTCCAAAAATGTATAGCCTCTCAAATTTCCTTTGCATCCATTTTTTCAAGTTTTCGATAAAACTTTTCGTTTCATTTTTTATGGAAAACTATTCATTTCCTCTTTTCATTCGACTGGCCTTATTTTGTTTTGTTTTCCTTGTTTTTTTTCATAATACTATCCAAACCATTCATTTCTTGTCATCCTTCTAGTTGTTCCCTTTTCAATAAAACTCCATTTATTGTAGCTCTCCCACTGAAATGTAACTGATATACCTTATTTAATTTAGATAACACTTCTACTTTTATTTTTGGATGCTTATTCCCCTTTTAATAACTTTATTTTGAAATGCAGAGTGTGTATTCATTAGCCAACCTTTTACCATGTGGCGGAGAGGCCATAAATATCCATGTAAGTCATCAAATCTACAGCTCATTGACTTGCACTGTTCACCAAATGTATATTTTAAATTTCATATTTCTTTCATGTAACCACTCATGGGTGCTTATTTTTTGCATTTGGATTTCATTAATTTTATATCCTCAAGGCATTGGGACCACATAGGCCACATCATGACACCATTGACCATCGAGCACTTATGTCCTACCCAGGTCCATAGATAGCCACAAATACCTCTCTTATGTTATGTTTGATTTCACCTGAACACTAATGTAAAATATCCACTGTACACTATGTGTGTCATATTTTCTACCTAAGGTAAAGTAGGTGACATTGGATCTATATAATACACACTCTAAGCTTTCCCAACACCAACCACTAGGATCTGAATACCTCCCCATGGCTATACCTTTGTCTACAGTATGCATAGGTATGGGATTGTCAAGATCTTCACACAATCATATGGTAATATGTTCATAGAATTATGGTGATCAATGTCTAAAAACACTAGTCACTTAATGTTGTACTCCATGAATATCCTTTGATAATAGCTTTAGGAATCGGTAATTTGCCTACGTTCACTATCCTAATTGGAAATTCCTATTAGTGAAATATCCATAGGATCCAACCATCCCCAACAACGCCAGAATATTTGTTGAAAATGCTCCCAATGATGATGACATCGAGGTTGATCTAGTGATGGACACATATTTTAGTTGGCATTTCGTGTGTCTTAAACCTCCTTGATATGTTTTAATAGAGCAACGTTAAGGTTTCAACTTTTAAAATTAGTTATCAAGGTAAAATGATATTATATGAATATATGCTCACTTGACTATGTCAGGCATTAATAAGCACCATTTAAATATAACATACATTAGAGATGATTTTATGTAAATGCACTATCAAACACTTTGATTTGAACCCATGATTTACTGGGTATTATTGTTGTCTGGAATGCTACAACCATGCTATCACCAAATGATATTATCACCTATACCTTTACCACACTTGGGGCCCTTGAAAACATGCATACACATTACGCCTGTAGGCGTCACTATTCTCCTGCGTATCATCTTAGCTATTTACCAACTATCTCCACTATATCACTTTGAAAATATCACAGTCAATATTATCTGCTCATGCAATCATCTATAGACATGCCATAGTGATGCAATAGTGAAATGCATATCTAACTTTATTGGCATCTCTATAGATTCCATTCTCTACATCCACACTATGGTGCCATATGGCCACTTCTTTCCTTTATGTAACACGACTCCATTAACAAGAGCCTTGGACTACACAAAAAACTAACAAAATATTCTAATCTCCCATTCTACTACTGCCACTGCCCAGTCCACAAAACTACCACTACATTATCTGTAAAACAACCCCAATATTCATTGGTTTTCCCTCGTAGCAAACTTGTGCATTGCACCAATATGCCAATCAACTAGAGATGGATACCTGGCCTTCATAGTCTTCATAAAAAATAGACCCCAAGGCTTTGGTTATTCCTTTTTTACCTCAGCTACAACATCTCTGCATGACTTAGTAGGTCTACCTCTTCCTTGAATGGTGCCTAACATTGGTCTGTCATGCATGGATGTCCTAATTTGATAAAACAACAAAATTAAATTTATCAAAACCATTGTTGCATGTGATGAGTACGTATATATCAATAGGATATTACAACTTGTAGATCACATCCACATCTATGATCGGTTTCCCCATCATACTTCGAGTGCTACTATTTGTCATGCTAGCCCACATTGAGCAGTTTACATCTGACATTCATGTCATGCTATCTATGCATCCTGTGTTGCTCATTATCTCACTACCACAGTCCACATCATCGTAAGCATTCGATGTCCATCGAGTCATATCTACAGTGTATGCAACATCATCATACATATTATCCTTGCAAGCACCTACCATACAAAACAAACTCACCTATTAATAAAACTTTATAATAATGTCCTAAATTAAATGATATTAGGACTCCCACTAAAACTTTAGGATGCTTTTACATATATAGATATATAATATATATAATTTTTTTAAATATATGTATATTTATTTATTTTTTTTGTTAAATTCATTTTTATTTTATCCTTAATAAAAGAACATTAAAGTGTAAAAAAAAATGAACCATCTTATTTTTTATTTTTAAATTTGAATTTTTTAAATTCATTTTGAATTTGATTCAAATTATTTTGAATTTTTGAAAAAAAAAAAAAAACCATAAAAGAACATCAACATTTACATTTGAAACATAAACCTATAAATCTAACTCAAAACATAAGACACTTCAAACAAGATTAAATAGAAGACAAAAACAAACAACAAAGCGCACCGACATACGACAAGAAGACACCACACAACCAAGGACCTTGAAACCTGAAGTGCAATATTATGGAAAATTATCACTCAAATAAAATTGAAAATTCCCAAGGATAATAAAATAAAAAGCTGGATCCCCAAGTTTTGGGTAAGTTGTGCAATGGCCACAACAAGATGAAGCCAAATGTTACGTAGATCAATTTTGATATTCCTGGTCTTTTGTTACAACACTGATCATTCCCAAAAATACTTAGGGAGGTAGATTGATGTGCACCATATTAGGTTGCTTGACTTGATTGGTAGGTGTTGTGTTTACTTTGTGTGTGGGTAAGGGATCTTGGAAGGCTCTTATTGATTGGTTGTTTGTGGCAATAGGATTTCCAATATGAAGTTCTTGCCTCTCGATAATATCATGTACCGAATATCTAAAGGGATAACATATCTGGATGTCATGACACATTTTTTGATGGTAAACATAGTATATATTTTCTCTATGCCCATTTGATCTACGCTTATTAGGTTTCAATGGATGGATCTAAGGAATATTGATTGCTTGTACCTCACACAATCGATTGAAGATCGATGCTAATATATCTATAAAAATGAGTATATTGCCATGGTGTTCGACATTGTTGGCCTTGTCTTTGATTCTATTGCATATGATTTTGGGCTAGTGGAGGTTGAGCTTGGTAATTAGGCTATACTGGTAGTTGAGGTGGTGCGACTTGGTTTGAGAATTCATGGAAACTCAAAACAACTTGATGGACTGGGGGCACATTTTGTTGCATATTTCCATATTTAATATTCTTGTATGGCCATTCCCTTTTGTGGAGTTGAATATCACCCTCCTAGAACATGATGTCCTCAATAACCTTGGACTATGCCAAGGCCTCCTTGATTTTTTGATATAGTTGTAATTGTAAGAAAAGCGAGATCTACTTCGAACAACTTCTAGTAAAAAATCGGGTTAGTTCCATTATGGGTAGGGTTAAAGGTAATTTTAACATCATATTTCTCCACATGTTTCCATATTCCATGATTGGATCATCGTCAAATTTATGAAGGCTATACAAGTCAGTCAAGTTTACCATTTTATTAGTGCTAAAGGCAAAATATTCCAAAAATTCATCGGCTAATTACTCAAAAGTGTATATGCTATGACATGGTATATGATTATACCATTCTAAAGCACCCCCAAATTATGTTATAAGGAAGGTTCTCAACATCAGGGGATCATTATCTTGAAGATAAAAGCACATATTGATGAAGGTTATTGTGTGTTCTTATGCTTATTTGTCACCTTTGAACTTTTCAAGTTTAGGTATATCGAAATGTGGTGGTATGACAGTGATGGTATTGATGGATGCATAGGTTTATTGATAAGCTACTTTAATGTGGGTTTTTGGTAAACCAAACTTTGTGTTTGTTTTTTTAATGAATTTAGCCAATTAGTTAGTACTTTGTGTGCCCATGGTGAAATGATATGATATGTCTGCTATCACCCTTGATTAGGTAGAGGGGGTCGATTTTGGTGTTGAGGTGGGTGATAAGTATGATCATTATGTACCTCATAATAAATTTATTTAGGGTAGACATATACTTGTTCCTAATTTTCTTATTGGGGCTCTTCATATAATTATTCTTCTTGCTGATCTTGGTACTGTTGAGAAGTATGAGGTTCTTGATGATAACCAAGTAATGGCCTTTGAAGTTGAACACAATTTTAGCATGGACGAGGGAGAATATTTTGAGATTGTATTGGACATATTATGCGTTGTTGCATCCTATAGGTGCTAGGTGTAAGCACCACTTTATGCAATGTATTTTGCAATTGCTCTTGTTGTATCTTTTGTTGTTCTTGTTATATCTTTTGTTGATACAACCTTTGTAGGTGTGTCCATTGTAGGTCCACCCATTGTTAATTTAATTGTTTTTGGTCCAAATAGATTTGATTTGTATATTGTTGTTGATTAAGATGTAGCCTAAGTGCCTGATTTGTATGATCCCATTGCTCAGTTATATGGGATATATGTACCCTCATATTTGAAATACATATGAGTTTGTCTTGTCTTTCTCCCCTAGTAGGATCTATTACTTGTTTTCCATAATCCCCAAAGGTTGCATTAACCTAATATTTTGGTTTATGAATGGGCTTTATATAGTCCGATGATGCAGATATGTTTACACCAAGTACTCTTCATGAGAAGTAGGAGGATGACTTGGATCTCGTTGGTGTAAAATCTGCCTGTGGTTACGTTTGCACCCAAGACTTTGCCAACATTGAATGACCGGGTCAAAAATAGAGACTACCCAGTTCAATCTCCAGAGAAGGTTGGTTCCTTTTTTAGTTGTGGGAAAAGGGAAGGAGTAGAGTGCTTAAAGAGAGGGAAATATAGCTATTGCTAGAACTTTTAAAAGGGTACATATTAGACAACAACAAGGAAATGAACACAGACTTAGAAGCTAAGCATTCTTTAAATCTCTAAATGGAAACAACCAATTCTTCGATGCAGATCAAATATTAAATCAATCACTAACCCACAAAAATCATCAACTCCAGAACTATTGAATCTAATATGCAGAAATCTAGAGATAGAATTAATGCAACTCACATTCCATATAGCTTGAATAGAAGTATTGATTCATTCATACATACATTGATTGCACACTTTGAACCAGAAGCCAAATAGGGAGTTTATCTTTATTGCTTAATAGAAGTCTTGCATACATTTGATCTTGTAAACGCCTAAGAGCCGACCCCTTTTTAGAGTGTGCTCATCCTATATATATACACTCCCTTACATATGAAAATATCAAAGTTTGTTACAACAATATGCCAACTGGCTAATTCTGGTGAGATGCTGAACAACACCTATTGGCCCAGAAAGAAATGACATAGTGGAGTTTCCAACGGTAAGAGGTTAAGATATGATTCTTTGGTTACCACCTACTCATGTCAATCTTCTGGAGATGTGGTCGCCCAACTGTATTCCACTCTTCTATTTCTTGAGCCCTCGACTCACAAAAATAAGTTCGATCAAGAAATATCAACTCTTCTTTGCTCTCTAGCTCTTTTTATATATCAATCCATGAAAACAAGGTCGATCAAGAAATATTGACTCTTCTTCACTCTCCAACCTCTTTTGGCTATCGACTCGTGAAAATAAGGCTGGTCAAGAAATCTCGAATCTTCTTTACTCTCCATATATTTCTATCTATCATCCCATAAAACCAAGACCTATCAAGAAATCTCGACTCTTCTTCGCTCTCCAACTCTTCTAGATATCAACCCATGAAAACAAGGCCAATTGAGAAATATTGACTCTTCTTCGCTCTCCAGATCTTTCTAGCTATCGACCTATGAAAATAAGGCTGGTTGAGAAATGTTGAATTTTCTTCAATCTCCAGCCTCTTCTAGCTATTGGCCCATGAAAACAAGGTCGATCGAGAAATATTGACTCTTCTTTGCTCTCTATATATTTTTGGCTATCGACCCGTGAAAACAAAGTTGGTCAAGAAATCTCGACTCTTCTTCACTATCCAACTTTCTCTAGCTATCAGCCCATGGAAACAAGGTTGATCAAGAAATATCAAATCTTCTTCACTCTCCAACTATCATCTCATGAAAACAAGGTCGATCAAGAAATCTCAACTCTTCTTCACTCTCCAATTCTTTATGGATATCAACCTATGAAAACAAGGTCGATCAAGAAATCTTGACTCTTTTCTATACTTCAAAATTTTTAGAAACCTCCTCATTCCTCTTAGTGTAGTCATTTTGACCTACATTATTGGTGCCTCCTAGGGAATTCTACTAGCAGAATATTAGAATCTAGAGCCTTCATCCATTGGGCATCAGAGTAAAAAGAAAAAAAAGGGGAGGAGGTAGGTATAGAGGAAAATTTGTTATCATGGAAGCAAAATGTAGCTATTCTTCAGGGGTCTTCTTCATTTGAGTTCCCCATTTCTCTTTTTCTTGTATTCTTTTCTTTTTTTTCCTATTTCTCTTTCTTCTTCTTTTCTGATTGATCACCTTTTTTAGCTTTTCTAGTCTCCCTTTGTTTCTCTATCCTTTTGATAACATCATTATAGGTGATACAGACCTGCTTCCAATTTTTTCATCTGGATCAGAGGTTTCCATGAACATCTAGTATAAATATTCTAGTTCTTCAATCTTATCATAAGACAAAACCTTAGACCTCAAAAATAATTCATGCAAGCAAGATTTGATCTGTGTAAGATCTTGAGCCAATTTGAATACATGATCTTCTTGTATAGGTTCTTCCTAGCCATCTATCTCAGACTCATCTTCAATAAAAGCCTTCCAAGAAGCTTTGAGTTCATCTTCTCCTAAAATATTTGAATCTTCATCCCAGAAACCTGGAAGTCCACAATTCCCTACCAAATTCAAATGCTTCAATATACCTTTAGCTTCAACCTTAAGCTCTTGAATTATCTTAACACTTTGAGTCACGAGCTTATGTCTTCTGAAGAAACTTTGGGTTGCTATCTTGGCTTGGGACCATGCTTCATTTTGGGTTCTATTTGCAACCCTTTCTTGTGTACTTTCAGCCAAAACCTGTATCTTAGTTGCAGTAGTTAACCTTGCCTACAAAAAGGTTATAGATGTTGTGAACTCATCTTCTACTTGATTTAGTATCTCCTTTATTTTGGCTAAGTATAATAATATAGGTCGTGCCTTCAAGCCCATTTTTAGTATGTCTTCGAACATATCTTTTCTAACTGCTTTGGCCTTTTCTTTAGACAAACCGATGGCTTTGCTCTTCTCCTCTTGAACCTACTTCTGGAGATCTTTCACCTATTCATTCAAAACTTGGATTTGCTCGATAGCTTTTCTTGCTTCTTCTTTATACTTAGCTGCTTCATTGAATCTATCTTCCCACTTCTTTACCTCAAGCTTCAAAGCTTTTTCAATAGTCTTCTGCTCATTTAAAGTTGATTCCAATTCTTTCCTAGCTTCTTCAGCTCTGATGAAATTTTCTTTGAAATACTTCTACATTCAAATATATAGTCCCTAAGTGGGCCTAAGCTATTCCCCATTCATCCTGCATTGGAAGTTGAGTAATATCTTCAGTTACTATTTCAGCTTGATAATCATCCACTATCATTTCCCCTTCAGGCTTCTTCACCAATGGTGTCATCTTCATCCTTGAGCATTGCATGCTGATGGGATCTAGAGCCACTACCTCTTGAGTGTAGGCTAAGTTCTTGGAGGCTTGAGCACAATGAGACTTCCACCAGTCTGAGGTATTTGTGTTAGCCTTTTTTAACTTTTTGAGCTTAGAAATAGTAGGGTGATTTTTAGTAGAAGACGTAGGGATGGATTGCAAGTTTGGGAAATTGGTAGCAAGGGGGAAAGGAATGGTGATTAAAGTGGCATCTACATTCAATGGTGTTGTGATGGGAGTTGTGGGGAAGGTCGAAGATGATATGGGATCAGATTGTGTTTGTGATGTAAGTGGTGGTGGTGAAGGTGGAAGTTGTTGGTTTAAAGGAGATGAAGTATCACCTTCGGGAGTAGAATGGGAGGGGGATTCTCTTTGGGATTGAGAAGAAGATGAAGTAGAAGAGATAGAAATCATACCTAGTACCATTGATGATGTTTGTGGATTCATGTATTTAGTAGGAGGTGGTCTTTCTCCCAACTCGTCAGGTTCAGGAGCATTAACTTCATGATGTGGAGGGGATTGTTTTGTATCCTTTGCCACATCTCTTATTTCAGAGTCTTCATTGATTTCTTCATACTTGCTTTTCTTCTACTTATCCTCTATAATAGACTCTAATTTTATTTTTCTAAAGATAAGAGGTTGGTCATCAGAATCTGTATCAGAGTTCGAAGGAGGAATAAATTTAGGGTTTATCTTCTTAGGGACCTCTTGTTGTTTAGTGGTAATTCCTTTTCCTTTACTTTGATCTACTTTCTCCTTTTCTAATCGTAAGAGGGTTCCTTTCTTGAGTGCCACGGAAGCTTGGTGGAACCTTGTCTGCAAGATTTTTTTGACCATGTAGCTTGGTATTTGTCATACCGAAGGAAAAACTCATGATCATTCTTCAATCCCCACTTGGAAGGGGTCATGTTAATTTGTACCCTCATCATCCACCAAGCAAGAATCTTTGTTGTTGTCCACTTTGGCCCTCTTTTTTGCATTCTCCATATATCCTTGTCTTTTAAAACATGGCTTGGATTATCCTTAGGGTTATAATCTACCACATGTTCATAGAAATCATGCCATGGGGGCAAAGGTTGCATCTTATCTACATGTCATTCTAGCGCTTCATTTTCTGCATTGTTTCTATGTTTCTCAATGATTTCTCTATTAGACATATGATGCTTCTTGAAAGTAGTCTTGTTCAAAATAGACTACCTTTCTACAAACCTATCAAGGGGATCATATTTCCACCTCTGTGGCAATTCCACTAACTTTAGGTCTTTTAGGGCTCGAGTGATTTGCTCATGTTGCCCTTTCTTGGACACAACTATACCTTCAAATTGGAAAGGCATCGGACATGTACCAGTTCTGCCTATTCCTATGCCAAACTTGAAATTAATGTACTCCATTTGTCTGACATACTCCAAGGCAAACAATCGATCGGTGACGTAGTGTGGAAGCAAGAAAGGCTTCCCTATGAATCCATAGAGTCTGATGACTACCCCTTGAGTTAAAATAAACTAGTCACCTTCTTTTACATGGGGGTGCTACAAAACTTCCTATACCTTTGGAGATAATCTATTTATATCTCCATACATGATTTTTAGAGTTGGTCCCAAAAATTCCCTATTAAAGTGATAATATGACTCGACCTTTGAAAGTACCAATGTCCATTCATATACTGGTAATATTCTCCCTTTCTCATCTCTATCAATTATAGATATGAAAGAAAGTTTCTTTGACATAAAAAAGAAGAAAACCCATACCAAATATGATGTAAACCTGAAAGATACCTAGGATCCTTTCTGCATCTTGGACAATCCTTCATGAATTTGTTGGAATAGGAAATATGGCCAATCAAAGAAAATTGGTATGGTGCTCTCATCCATGATAGAGGTGTCATAGAACTTAGGGTTTGAGATACACTGAGCTACTACAATCTACCACCCATATACTTGTGCATCTGATTTTAGTCCTACCACCATAGCTAACATAGAATAAAGCTTTAGGCTCTTAAAATTTGATAGGGGAATGGGGGCTTCTAGAAAAATTCCTCCAGTAGGTGGCTCCACTAATTGTAATTCTAGGAAATTCTTGATGTTATTAGTGGAGGTATAGAATTTTTCTTGCTCAACTGGGTCAAATGGCTTGGGTTTCAAGGTAGGTTTTTTGTTATCAGAGAAGGCAACGATGAAAGCATCAAGATCCAAAGTAAAAAGAACCTTACCCTCAAAATCTCTAACAATTTTTTGCTTGGGGTCATAGAACTTCACTATGGCTCTAATCAGCTCAGGGCAAGGGTGGACGGGAGTGCAAATGTACCAGGAAAGCAAGGAATGGAAAGGGAAAGTGATTGGGGATGATGGAGTCATACCTGTAGCTACTCTTGCCTCCACATATTTCCAAAATTTTTGGGTCCTTCCATGTGATGATTGTGTCTATAATTTTAGCATCCCTATCCATAAACTTTGCATTCCCTTCTTCTACTTATGGAGCTACTCGAGTAGTTGAAGATGATCCTACCATGATAGCGGTCGCTTGTCATGAATTTGATGAGGAAAACTCTCTAGAACCATCTACACGAAGCTAGAGCTCTGAGTATAATCAAAGGATAATTTTATAGAAGACACTTAGAAATAGTGAGGTGCAATAAAAGGGCTTCCATGACATAAAAAAGGAGTGCATGCATGAGTTAGGGTATCATGCAATAATTGCAGTAGGTGTCGCACATTCCTAGAATAACTTTGAATGTTGTTTCCATCTTATTCTATGTGCCACCTTTTTTGAGCCAATTATTGCATATCACCTCTTTTTAGACCAATAAATGTGCATCACCCTTTTTTGGACCAATAATTTTAAATGATATTATTTTGAATAGAGCATATCCAAATTTGAAAAAATGAATTTCCCACCAACCATGAAATCATGTCACCTTTTGACTTTGATTGAGAAATACCATTATGTCATGAAATCATGACTCTTTTCACCTACTTTCTATCATTCTTCTCATTTTTCTTTCCTTCTTTGATTTCAGCCCTCGAGAACAAGGCTAGTCATGAAATCATGACTTTTCTACAAGACGTGACTTAGAAATACATAATGTACATAAAATACAAAGGGAGGGAAAGAGAGTCCCTAGCTCACTTGAAATAGAGCTTCAGGTGGAAGCCATTGATAGGGATAGGCTACATCTGGCCCTATTCATATTTAAGCTGGAAGGAGTTATGTTGTTTTTCAGTGATTATTTCAAAAGGACCTTCCCAAAAAGCATCAAAATTTTGATGATTTCCTGGTTTTACCTTATTCTCATTCCACCTCAAAACTAAATCTCCAACTTTGAAATTTTTGAAGGTAGCCCTTTTGTCAAACCATTTTTTTGTTTCTCCCATATGTTTTTGATAATGATTATAGGCTTGTTCTTTCTGCTCTTCTAGTTGCAAGAGTTGTATTAACCTATTTTCCATTGGTTCTGCTTCTTCAACACTAGTTTGATTGAGCAATTTCAAAGCGGGTATTTCTATGTGTACAGGGAGAACAACTTCCTTACCATAAACCAATGAGTAAGGTGATGTGTTAATGGATTTCTTTATTGTAATCCTATCAGCCCATAATGCTTGATTTATCAGTGAGTGCCAGCTTCTCTTGTTATCCCTTAGAGTTCACTTTAGAATCCTAAGCAGGTTCTTATTTGTTGATTCTGCTAAACCATTTCCTTGTGGATAGTAATTCAAAGAAGTTTTCAAATATATCCCATATTTACTAGAAAAATCAATCATTTTAGCACCTACGAAGGATGAACCATTATTAGTAACCAATGCATCAGGTATACCGAATCTTGTTATCAAACTTTCCATAAATTCAATCACAACTTCTTGATCAACTTTCTTGGTGGGTACTGCTTCAGCCCATTTGGTGAAGTAGTCTGTAGTAGTTAGAATATATTTATGTCCAGTAGATGAATTAGGTTCTATTATCCCAATGAAATCCAAACCCCATTGTTGGAAAGGTTCTTCAACCTGAATAGGTCTTAAGGGCATAGAAGCATTCCTATTCCTCCCAACATATCTTTGGCATTCTTCACAATTTCTAGTTATCTTGAATGCATCTGAGAAAATGGATGGCCAATAGCAACCTATCCTGATTATCTTCAAAGTTGTAGTTCTTCCTGAATAGTGTCCACCTGATAGACCTCCATGGAATTCTTCCAAAACTTTCTATTTTTGGTCATCTTTTATACACCTTAGCAATACACCATCCAAATTTTTTCTATACAACCCCTCTGGTAACAAAGTATATTTCAAAGCTTGGATTCTATATCTTCTCCTTTGTGAAGCATTTAAACCTATTGGACACTTTCCAGTCTGAAAATATCTTACCAGTTCATCAGCCCAATCAGTGCTTTCTAAGGGTTGATCATCCCCTGGAGTTGATTCTTGCACCTGGTAGGCTATATACTCTGTTGAGGCTTGCTTGGCCAGTTCTTGACATAAGGCTCTACCTCTCACCAACTTGGTTGGGTGAATTTCCACATCATATTCTTGTATTTTTGACACCCAACCAACCCTTTTTTCACCAAGCTCTCCCTGTATGATGAAATTCCTGACATCAGGATGAACTACATACACAATGGTTTTGCTTTGTGAAAGAAAATGTCTAAACTTTTTCAATGATTTCATAATTGCATATACTTGTTTTTCAATAAAGTTGTATTTTTCTTCATGATCTTGCATGGTTTGACTTAGGAAAGTGATGGGTCTTTCTTCATTATCTCTTCCCTTTTGAGTAAGGACTACTGCATAACTCTCATGTTCACCTACAATGTATAGAATGAAGCCCCTAGAATAATCTAGGTTAACCAGGATAGGTGCTTGAGCTATCTATTCTTTTATTCTTTTGAAAGATTTCTTTTGCAAGTCTATCCATTTGAACTCAACATCTTTCTTTAATAACTCGATCATAGGCTTGACAATTTGTGCAAAATATGCTATGAATTTGTGCATAAAATTGATTTACCCAAAGAAGGATTGTAGGCCTTTCTTGTTTGGAGGTAAGGGAAGTTCTAATAGTGCTTTTACTCTATTAGGATCTATGGCCAACCCGACTTCAGAAATAACATGACCTAGCAAGACTCCCTCTTGCACAACAAATATGGACTTCTTTGGATTCAAAGAAATACCAAACTCTCTACATTTCTTGAAAACTTTCCTGAGATGTTCAACATGATCCTCTTTATGGTGAGAGAATACTGTCATATCATCTAAGTAAATCACTATGATTTTATTGACAAGTTCCCCAAAAGCCACATCCATTACCCTCTAAAAAGTTGCTCCAGCATTGGATAATCCAAAAGGTATTCTTTGGTAAGAAAATATTCCCCATTTGGTAGTGAATGTAGTCTTGTATTGGTCTTCATCCTTGACCCATACCTGATTGTATCCAGAAAATCCATCCAATAATGAGAATATTTCTACCCCTGCCATAGTATGTAGAGTCTGATCTATTTGTGGGAGAGGGTAGTGATATTTCAGTGAAGCTTTATTCAGATTTTTGAAGTCTACACATAGTTTGATGTCTCCATTTTTCTTCCTAATTGGTACCAAGTTAGCCACCCAAGTAGAATGTTTGATAGGGTAGACAATCTTAGCTTCAAGTAGCTTCAACAATTCTTGTTTCATCAAAGCTTCAATTTTTGGGTTTACTAGCCTCTATTTTTTCCTGAAGGGTTTTGCATCCTTTTCAAGCTCAATAGTATGTTGTATGGTTTCTTTTCTATATACTTTGAGATCACTATAAGCCCAAGCTATAATATCAAGGAATTCTTTGCATAGTTCTCGAATTTGATTTAATTCCTTTTCTGTACAATTTACCCCAACTTTAATAAACTTTTCAGGTTCTAGTTGAACTTCTTTGTATCTATGTTTATCAATCTTCATCTTGTGACCTATTGATCTATCATTGTTGTCAAACAAGCTCTCAAGAGTAATTAACCCTTTTGGGATATGATTATTTTTTAGTTGAATCAGACCTTCATCTTCCTCATATTTTAACACTTTCTATCACTAAAAAATTCCATCTAAAAAAAATCAAAAAAAAAAAAAAAAAAAAAAAAAAAAAAAAAAATTTGTATTTATTTTTTTTTTTTGGTTTATTTTTTTTTTTTTTTTTTTTTGGTTTTTTTTTTTTTTTTTTTGATGAAAATAGTTTTCTTCCTTTTTTGTTTTTTTTTTTTTTTTTAATGTTTAGATCTTTGAAAGCTTCAAATAGATCCCATACCTTATTTTTGTAAGCTTTAAGATAATGTTGCTTACTAATACATATTTTCGTGACCTGATTTACTATTAGTTCTAAATCTCCAAAAATCTGCAACTATTTAACTCCTAGTTTCTTAGCTTTCTTTAGGCCTAAACAAAGTACCTCATATTCAACTACATTGTTGGTACAACTCCAGGTTAACCTATAGGAGAAAAATTTTTATTACCTATTGGGGAGATTAGGACTATACCTGCTCCAACACCATTCTTGCATCTAGCACCATCAAAGAAAAGTTTCCAAATTTGATTGGTAGATTGGTCTACCTCATGTGAAGGAGTGGAATTACTTTTCTCAGGCTTCATGATAGAATAACTTCCAAGTTCTATCTCAATCATAGCATTGAAGTTCTTGAGGGAAAATTGATCTTCTATTTGTAGTCCATCTAAGGCTTCCTCCATCAAGTTTAACTCTTCCATTTCTTCAGTCATTATACTCATAGTACTAGCTTGTCTTCCTTCCTCTTCAACCTTTTCAATGTGGAAGGTAGATGGTTTCTCATTAAATATTTTGACTCTTTTGCCTTTGAATGGGATTTCCAAGTGTGAGTAATCCAGGGATAAATATCCTCCTATTTTAGTTATGAATTCTCTGGATAGACACATACCAAAATAAGGTTCCAAATCTACTACAACAACTTCTTGTATAACTGTAATTTGAGGTATCATGTGCAGCACTATAGGGATATCTTTGATCACTCCCATAGTCTTAACTAGAGTACCATCCAATTGCAAAACACTTGGGCTACTTCTAGTGTATTCCATCCCCATAATATCACACATAACTTTTGGTATTATAGTAGTTGCAGCTCCTGAGTCTATCATACAATTATGTACAACCCATCCTTCCATCTGAAGAGACAAATAGAAAGGAGGAGGTCTATTTTTTCTAGTAGTTGATGTTAAACTGGCTTGAGCTAAATTTAACTGAGATGGAATTTTACTTTTATTTTTTATTGACCTCAAATATTCTTGTAATAAGTCAATTTATCCTAGGAATTGTAATGCATCATACATACTTGCTTTAGAAGGGGTCTTCTTCATTTCTTCCACTATATTGAAGGAAGGTGGATCAATGTTCTTCTCCTTTTCTTTTGTGAAGGTATCATACTTGTTTCTATACCCTTGAGTTGCATCTATTCTTTGACGCTTGGTCAAAGAAGGATATCTTAACTTATCCCTTGCTTGTTCTTGGGTTTCAACTTCCTTCTATGGGAGGGCTTCTTTGCGTATTTTTACCTCTATTTTTTGAACTAGGCTTTGGGGAATCTTTTCATGAGGGGCCCTTTTCTCAACCTGATTTCTTACAGCTAAAGGTACTTTCAGGGGGTTGAGCTCTTGAGGATCTACTTGTAGGGGCTTCTTTCCTGATCTTGTCAGGATGACAACTTGCTCTACTGAAGGTATCATAATATTGTGGTACTCTTCTCTAATCATATTTACTTACCCCTTATGAGCCTTTTTTACCCTCTCAATAGCTACTTTCTGGACATAATGTTGATGGATCATACACGAAATTTCACCATGGGGATCATTGCATGTAGAGCACCAAAAATTAGATTCTATTGAAGAGTTGGTAGGTTCATTATCATCGTTAGCATAAACCATGTTTGATCTCTCCTGATTTATGCTACTTGTGGGAGCTTGATCTCTTGTCACCTAGGGAAATCTCCTCGATTGGAAACTTCTCTCAGCTTCTCTTCTTTCCATTGAGGTCATCTCATTGGCCATATTCTTCATGAATGATTGTATGTCTAATAAGACTGCAAGTTGAGGATCAGGAGTCGACAAAACGAATGATATAAGGATTGCAGGAATAGTGGGCAAAGTTGGAGGAGTAAGGGGTGCTTGTATTACTAGTATAGAAGGTTGTCCGATCCATTTAGGGAGATCCACATTAGAAATAGGAGTAGGATTTGGAAAATTAGTATTAGATGCCTGTGGGAGATCTAGGAAGATAGGCATTATCATTTTTTAGGGAAGCCTTCCAATAGCAATGAGGTCCTTTTTAGCTTTCAGAGCTTCTTGAAAAATTTTTGGGAAGGTGAACACTTGAGACTATCTTATAACCATGCTTATATCTGAATTGAAAGCTCTTAGGTAATAATACATTGCTTGTTCATTCATTGGCCTCAGCCCATCAGGTACCCTCTACCAAGTATGACTGAATCTAATGTTGAAATCAACTATCTCTTCTTGAGGATGTTTCTGAATGATAGTGAACTGATTGAGTAGAGAAAAAGGATCAACCTATTGATTGAACTCTTCTACCAATTTACCAACAAGTTGGGCCTAGGTGGCTATAGTTTGATTAGGAAGAGCCCTATACCAGTAGAGCATTTTTCCTTTCAGAGAGATGACTAACAACCTTATCATTACATCTTCTTCTATAATATTGTGTATTGCTGCTAATGAGGCTACATCTTGACAATGTTCATAAGCCATTTTACCTATACCATCATATTCAGGTAATGCTTTCAAACGTTGTAGGGATCTGATGTTGGACTACCAGATTCAAGGGGCCTGAATGATTCCATGTGGGGTAGGGTAGATTGGGTTGATTTACGACCATTATAGCTACTGTATCAGTTGGTATTGTAGTAGTATGGGTAGTTGTGCTTGAAGATCCACTAGTAGCAGTACTAGGGAGAGTTATAAGGGTAGGATTTATAGGTCCTATAGTAATGGTAGAGGAAGAAGTCGATCGAGCAAAAAGTACAGGATTAACTCTAAGGCTACCAAGATGTAATTCAAAGAACTCGATGGGTTCTTCAAAATTTTTTGCTTTAGATCTAGTTTTCATATATCTTGGTATTCAACCAAGATTTTCTTGGGTTTGATATTTTGAATGGAGTCACCAGGTGATTTTAAAATTTGAATAGGACAAAGATAAACATCATAACTTTGAACTATAAAGATAGTGGGATTGGGTCCCACCAGGTATGCCAAAAAATTTGGTGCAAAATCTACCTATGGTTACATTTACACCCAAGACTTTGCCAACATTGAATGATCGGGTCAAAAATAGAGACTACCCAATTCAATCTCCAGAGAAGGTTGGTTCCTTTATTGGTTGTGGGAAAAGGGAAGGAGTAAAGTGCTTAAAGAGAGGGAAATATAGCTATTTCTAGAAATTTAAAAAGGTACAGATTAGACAACAACAAGGAAATAAATAGACTTATAAGCCAAGCATTCTTAAAATCTCTAAATGGAAATAACCAATTCTTTGATGCAGATCAAATATTAAATCAATCACTAACCCACAAAAATCATTAACTCTAGAACTATTGAATCTAATATGCAAAAATCTAGAGATAGAATTAATGCAATTCACATTCCATATAGCTTGAATAGAAGTATTGATTCATTCATACATACATTGATCACACAGTTTGAACCAGAAGCCAAAGTAGGGAGTTTATCTTTATTGCTTGAATAGAAGTCTTGCATACATTTGATCTTGTAAATACCTAAGAGTCAACCTTTTTTAGGGTGTGCTCATCCTATATATACACTCCCTACATACAAAAATATCAAAATTTATTACAACAATATGCTAGCTAGCTAATTCTGGTGAGATGTTGAACAACGCCTATTGGCCCAAAAAGAAATGACATAGTGGAGTTTCCAACGACAAGAGGTTAAGATATGATTCTTTGATTACCACCTACTCATGTCAATATTCTAGAGATGTGGTCACCCAACTATATTCCACTCTTCTATTTCTTGAGCCATCGACCCATAAAAATAGGTTCGATCAAGAAATCTTGACTATTATTTGCTCTCTAGCTCTTTCTGGTTATCGACCTACTCCTGTTGATTTGGATCAAACTCTTCTAGTGGTGGTTGTATACTTGTCTGCTAATGTTTATTATTACCTCTTTGTATCATAATATTTATCTGAGGGTTATTATTCCCCTTGGATTCATCGAATGGGACTTCCACCACTACTTTTTATTTCAATGTTGGAGGTACCATTGTTCTTTCTACCAAATATTTGGATGGATTCAAAAATTCAAAATTTGTGTTCTAAATCAATGTCAGAGATGCCATTACTCCTCCCACTTATTCCATACTAGGTATATTAAAATTTAGCAAATCCAACCCTTTCGAGCCTATGTTCCATTCCTCTGTATTAATTGGCACAAGCTCGAGTTGTTCTTTTTGCATGGGATTCTTCACGTTCATTTTTTTATCCCATTGTCTACATGTTAGAATTTGTACAGAATTGCATTATCATTCTACTATCCCCTCTTCTTCATAAGATGGTGGTTTCTCCTATAGTTGTTGATCTAGTACCTATTGTTCTAAGGTAAGTTTAAACTATAATCATCCTTTCCTCATAGGATGAACATCCCTGTTATATGCAATATTGATATCTTCCTACATCAGGGGTATTTTCTACTTTATGGATTTATTTATCTTAGATTTATTTGGAGTTTATTTCGATAGAGGCACAATATTCACTCATCATAGTGTGGTAGGTTGATATGACAACAATTCTTAATGTTTTGTCCTCCTAGGAAAAGTTTTTCCTATTTTGGATACTACGTCTAACAAAAGAACAATAACATGAAAATTCATGGAAATTTTATTTCACTTGGTTTTTAATAACATATGGATTTGTTGCTCCAAATAGTTTCCCCAATCATACTTCACCCACTTGGAGATACCTTCCATATACTATGCCATATATATTGGCATATTAGAAGCCCATGATTATATTGACAAGTGAGCCATGACAATATTCATTGTGCATGCCAATTCATCATTCTTCAACTAACTCTACTTGATTTCGTGACTTCCAAAACCAAAAATATTAGCTGCAATAGGTGATTTCATAGTTATGAGTGTTGTAATCAACCTATGAGCCTCAATAAAATCCACCATCTTATTCACAACTAGAATTTCCCCCATGGGTAATCTGAATGTTCTTAAAAATTCTTTCATTGAAAAATCCATCTTAATGTGCTAATTACCCACTCTCACAAAGATGTGATTATCAGTAGTTTCGTATGATTGAACAATTTGTAACAATTATTCATTGAAGAGTACTTTATCCTATGGTGGGATTTTCATGATGGTGCTCACTTTGAGCTTCTTGAGAACAAACTTCAATAAATTTTTGTCCTCATTCTTGTCCCACTATTTTTGAAAAAAATCTGCTCTCAGCTATCTAAAAGTGATATCATTGATATCCACTTGCTCTTCCTCTACTTCATTGAGAAACTCATCCTATTTTTCTAAGGTGGATTCCCAGTGAATTTCACTGTGAAGCTCCTATTGATGTGCCCTTGATGGCTCCATATCCTCTATATAAAATTGTAGTGGTGCAATACCTCTACCACCATTCTAGTATCATTGACCTCTCCATGGCCTATACCCTCTCTCTCTCCAAGGACAATTACCACACCTCCTATGTAGCTAAAATTTTTGCCCTTGGTATTGAATGAGGTAAATTGTGTTAGATCACCTAGGCCGTGAATATTTCTAGTGTAGTGGTCTTGGTGATATTTCCACCCTAGTTTTTGAAATGCAATCAAAATGATCTCAGAAATATCTCTTGGAGCCCATGCTTCTGCCATAGTCAAGTTGAAACCACATCCATACAGTCTCTAGTTAACTTGGAAAATTAGGACAACTCAACACAAACGACTCTAAATATAGACAACTACTTCCAAAATATATAGGGGCTACTAGAAATTATACAATACTTTAGCCAGTTGTACATGTACATTTTTAAATCATACAATCAATTATCGATTCATACAACTTTAGCCAAAACCATTCAACTACATCTGATTTCGTACAATTTCACCAAATAGTATAATTGGAGTTCTAAATCATATGACTTCACCCAAAAATCATACAAGTAACCCCAAATTATACAAGGATGTCTCTCTTCCATACAACTATATTAGAATATGTAAAACTGCAAAAACTTTTGTACGGTTACCTCCAAATTGCACAAATCGGGTCTCTAAAAGCCTTGAAATTTTACAATCTACCTGAAAATCATACAATAATACCTCCAAATCATACAAACAGCCCTAGAAAACTTCACTTAAATGAAAACCCATATTTTTGTCAAACTGGTATGATTTATGGAATACCCATTTACCAAAAGTATGCAATCTTCCTTTCCAGTGCAATTCCAATGCAATTATGCAATTTCTCCTTCAATCAGTGTAATTTCTCTCCAAAATAATATTTTTGGATAATATGGTAGCATTGTACGAAATCCCTTTTATGAATTTCCACACATGCAAGTCAAATAAACCGTTTTTTGTTTTTATGGTTGATTTCTTGCACTTGATAAATCTGAGTTAGTATTATCCATTGCATTGAAATGTGAATATATACATGAGGTTCTAAGGTGGTTATTTACCAACAAAATCAGTTGGATAAACTTCCAAATTAGAGAGAGCTCAAAGATGCTATTTTACTAAACCCCCACAATAATGGAATATATTACATATGCAATGGTAACCTATGTATTATGCTAACATCCCCCTTATTACATTATTGGCAATTGCATACAACATTGCGAAATAATTCGAACTTAACACATGCAAGTGCCTTGGTGAAAATATTTGCAACTTTCTCATTAGTGGGAATGTATTGGAGCTGTATGTGATGCTTTGGAACTTCATCGTGAATTAAATGAAACCGAGTGCCAATATGTTTGGTATGATCATGAAAATTTGGATTCTTGACAAGATTCAAAACACCTTGATTGTCACAAAATAGATGTAGAGGAATGTTCTTTGGAAGACCCATATTTGTAAGAATGTGACTTAACCATATTATCTCGTAGACAACTCCATTGGCTACATGATATTCTATCTCTGTAGAAGAGATATAAATCACCTACTGCTTCTTACTATGCCAAGAGATAGGACCAGATCCAAGGTGAAAAATGTACCCCAAAGTCAACTTTTGATCATCAATGGATCCAACATAGTTAGAGTATGTGTATCCTTGTAGATAAAATTTATTATTCTATTTGTATTCCAAGACAAAATCTATTATACCATGGACATACTTAAGAACTCTTTTTTTTGCTTTCCAATGGCTCACCTTTGGTTCCTACATGAACCGTGAAAGATAACCCACAACAAAACTAAGATCTAGCCTGGTATTGGTTAGACATATGAGACTCCCAATAAATTGATGATAGAGAGTGCCATATACCTGGGGGGATTGATCATATTGAGATAACTTAATTCTATCTTCCATTGGAGTATATTTGGACTTACAGTCAGTCATTCGATATTTTTCAATCAATGTCTTGGCATATTTATTTTGGGTAACTTTGATATGATGTTTCTTTTGAGTTACTTCTAAACCAAGACAATAGTGAAGAAGTCCAAGATCTGTCATTTCAAAAGATGTTTTTAGATCATTTTTCACTGTATCAATCATACCTTCTAAACTACTTGTGATGATCAGATCATCTACATATAGTACCAAAATCACTATGTCAAAACCATTGTTCTTTATATAGAGATTTGCATCTGATGGACTTCTTTGGAAACCATGTTGCATTAGGTGACTATCAATTTTGATGTACCAAGCTCGAGGAGCTTGTTTCAACCCATACAAAGACTTGATTAACTTATAGACTTTCTATTCTTGTCCTTCAATAACAAATCCTTCTGGTTGAATCATGTACACTTCTTCTTGTAAGTCACCATTCAAGAAAGCACTTTTTACATCCATCTAATGTAACTTCCACCCAAACTGAGCTGCCATGGCACACAAGACATGAATGGTAGTCATTTTTGTAGTAGGGGCAAAAGTCTCTTCATAATATATACCTTATTTATTGAGCATAGCCATTTGTAACATGATAGGATTTATGCTTGTCAATAGTACCATCTACCTTATATTTTACTTTGAACCCATTTGCATCCAATGGGCTTCTTTTCTAAAGGCATATTTACGAGCTTCCATGTATAATTTTTCATGAGAGATGTGTTTTTTGCTTCCATAGTAGCCTTCCATTGAGGCTTACTAAGTACATCCTGAACTATTGTGGGTTCATTTTCATCAAATGCTATCAAATAAACTCTCTCATATTCCATACCCCTATCATCCTCTAAATCTATAGATAGTTCATCAATTTTTTGGTAAAGCTCATCTACTTCTAAAGCTGATGCTTCTGCTCTCTTATGTCGAGTCATACTACGAGTGCAAGGTCGATCTAGAGTTAGATCTAGAAGTTATGCCAACTTGGAAACTCTCAATGTACTGGTATACCATTTTGGAATATTTTTCTGAGGGGGTGAAGTCTTTTTCTTAGGCTCATATTCCTCAAGGTATACAACTATAAAAGTGTTACTTGATGTGAAAGCTTCATTAAATAACACATCTCTACTTATATGTGTCTTCTTGGTCATAGGATCTATCAATCGATATCCCTTGGAATGCTCATCATAACCAAGAAATATATATTGCAGTGTCTTCTCATCTAACTTCTTCCTTTTCTATTTTTATATGTGCATAAATGCCTTACATCCCAAAACCCTTAGATGAGACATGGATGGTTTCTTACCACTCCATGCTTCTTGTGGAGTTTTAACCTATAGAGCCCTTGTGGGTGCTCTATTCAGAAGGTATGATGATGTGTTTACTGCTTCTTCCTAATACTGATCTTGAATATGTGCTTCCTTTAGCATACATCAAACCCATGTTATTTCAATCCCATGTTGTAGTCAGATGTCTTTTAATCCCATGTTCTTTCAAAAATGTAAAAAATTCTTTGGAAGTATATTCCCACCTTGATCAGAGTGAAGTGTTTTAATGAAACATCTTGACTCCTTCTCAAAAATCTTCTTGAATTATTATTATCAGGGTTTTAACTGGGTCCTAGTCCTAGATATACAAAAACCCTTGCCAAGGTGGTGGATATTGATATTGCAGAAACCTTGTAATGGTAAATAGAAGCCAAAGGCCTAGCAGAATCCCTCTCAGGGGATAAGCATGACAATAGTACCACGCAAGGGATTAAGACCTTAACATCTACGACCGAATAGCCCACATAGGGGCATTCCTTTATAGCATAAAACCCTATCCAAAAATGGTGACAGAGCCCCAAGGGCTTTCCAAAAAACAAAAACTTGAAGTAATCAAAGAGGACCAACATAACAAAAAAAAGCCAAGGAAATCGAAAGGGAATCCCTAAGGGTCGACCTCCGTGGGTTTCTCCTTCGTGTCCACAGTGAGCTCCTCCAAGAAGCACTTCATAGCCTTGGTGGTACTTTTGAACGCAAAAATGAAATATTTAATAAAAATTCTTGTCATGCGCTTTGATGTTTCAGGGGCGGGGTCCGAGTCCCTGTTGTTGTCATTAGGGACATTAATAGGGGAGTTCTGGTTTGACTCCATTTTGATATTCTTGGTCCTCGATGATCTATAGATCATAAGAGCATCCTCAATTACAATTCTACATTTTCCCAATGCTGCCTTCTTGTAGGATGGGGTGGGCTTAGACGGGGTATACTGCTTGGGGGGGGTCTTCTTGGATTCAAGGGTTTGATACTCGGGATCCGTCTCACTGACCAAGGCTCACTAGAAAATGAGTGAGTTGGTGAAGACACAAGGGAGGGAACGAGAGGGCTGGATTGGAGGGTAGTGGCTTCTAATGGATGATTGGTAGAAACATGGCGAAAGAGAACAATGAAAAGGCCCTGGTGGGTGGGAGGGGAGTGTTTCTTACAAGTGGTGAAAACCGATAAGTGGACGGAGCGATGGAGGAAAGTGAGAATGTTCATGGGCTTTTAATCGTGAAAGTGGTTGACAAGAGCCAGATGGAAGCTAAAAATTAGCTTAGAGGGATCATCAGAGGCCAAATACTAGATCATGGGAATAGTGACAGTGGACCAAGGGGAGGGAAGGGAGGTGCGTTGAAGAGAAACACTTGTCCATTTGAACTCTTGGTAGTTGGGGAACCCCTCTAGCTCGGGATCCCAACTATGCTTGTCACGGTGGATGCGATGACTAGATAGGGGAAGGCCAGACATCTCAGCCATCAACTTAGGGGTAACCTTGAAACAAACACTGTGGATTACAATAAAGCCATTCTTCCACGTTCAGACAAAGTCAATAGAAATATCAGCTTTGGTGCCCTGGAATTTACTCAAGAAGGGCTTCAAATTAAAGGTGTCGATAAAGGGTTTTGCCAGAGGGTCGAGTTTGAGGGATCTAGTTTCGATGTATGCCATAGTGCCAGGAGGAAAGGACAAGGGATGAGATAGCGACCAGGGCAAAGGGTGACGAATGATAAAAGGAAGGATAAGGGGACTATTTAAAAAGGCCAAAAAGGGATGATTAAGCATGCTAATCTAATTGAGGAGGGGACAAGTGGACAAAGGTCAGGTAGGTTGGGGATTGGTGATAGTTCTTGGGCCTAATTCAGTACGGGGAGATGGGGATATCCAGAGTCGCTTGGATTCAGTGAGGATGGGCAGGGAAGCAAATTGGACAGGGGCATCAAGGGTGGCATTGGGGCATTGCAAAACATATTGAGGAGCATAATTGAGGAGACCAATCATCCACATGGGAAATTAATTACTGGCGATGCCAGCAAGGATGCCAATCGTGAGCTAACAGTGAAGGAGGAGCTTGTTGGAGAAAGTACTCTTAGGAACAGTTGCAAACTTGGAAAATAAACACATTGGTTAGCGAGGAGGGGGTGACATGAACCTGCCTTGCCTATCAGCATATGCTATGTGGGAGACACCTAGTGGATTAGAATTGTGCCACATCGCCAATGGAAATTGAATAAGATCCATGTTGGCAAGATGGTTAGTGAGTTTGCTTGCTTCACATAATATGTGGAAAACTGCCACCTGGCATTGCTGACCAATGATAACTTTGCTTTCCTGGATCAGCAAGCTAATGTTCCAAGGGGGATTTTTATCAGTTTTGATGTAGCAGATGATTTTTATAGAATACCCCTTGATGTGAATATGGATACAAGAGTCTTTCATCAGGTTCAAACTATGCCAGAGGGCCCAAGCTTCAACAAAATTATTTGTCTGGTGATCGAAGTTCTCAATAAAGGTGAGAATGATCATCCCTTTGTGGTCTTGAATGACCCCACCAGCTCCTTATAGTCCTGGGTTCCCTTTGGACGCCCCATCAAAATTTAGCTTTAAAAAACCTGTGGGAGGGGGATTCCAAAGGGCCAATCTTATGGGATGGGGAATGGGGTGAGGGTGGTCGGGGATAGGGATGTTGAGGGATTGGAAAATCTCCCCTTAAACCTTGCCAATCGAGGACTTAGACCAAGGGATTAATTGGAGGTTTTCAGAGGTATAGGCAATGAATTTGGTGGCCATAGATATGGCATCGTTATAAAGGGTGGAAAACACTCTATGATTGCGCTCTAGCCAAATCTACCAAATAATGTGGTGGAGGTAGATCAAATAAAGGCAGCATTGGGATTCTAAAAAGGGGTAGGCCATTGGATAAATAGATCTCAAAGAGTGCGGGGTTGGGCCCACTGGATTTGCAACAAGGATAGCAAGTGGTTAAAACTCCCTTGGGTGAACTCACAATGTAAAATAGGGGTTGAATAATTCCCCATTAGACAGGCAAAGATGACATCTATTAGGGATAGGGATGCCTCTTTTCATCAGGTTGTCAGTGGTGAGAATTTTGTTTTGAACAACAGTCCAGGAGAAAAACCCAACCTTAGGGACTAGGCGCTTGATCCAAAATGACCTAAATGGGAAGGTAGAAACTTGGTGGTTCAATAAGAGAGAATGAGCCAACTTGACTGAGAAAACCTTGTTGTTTGTCCCTAAAAAAATTGGAGAATATGGAGTGGTTGTAGTAGGAATAATGGTGGTTCTGAAAATCCAAGACAAGGAAGTGCCCGCTTGGGTTATCTGGGCACTAGCACTGCCAATGGGGATTTGCTTCCATTCCCATTGATCATTGAAATAATCCCTGACTCTACTGCCCCATCTATGCTCAAGAAAGGATTTGAGAGTAGACATACCTGGGATAACTGTGAGGGGTTGGTCGTTCAACCAAATGTCATCCCAAAACTTGATCTCGGAGCCACTGCCAAGTTGCCAATGGGATACTTTAATGATAAGAGGTCTGGATTGACTTACTGCCTTCCAGAAAGTAGATCCAGAGGAAGGGAGGTATTCATTCATGAAGGACGACCGAGGGAAGTATTTTCTCTTGAAAATCGCAATCCATTCTGATTTGACATTGGTGTAGATTTTCCATGCCTACTTGGCAAGGAGGGCAAAATTTAGATTGGAAGACCTTCTCAAACCCAGGCCCCCTTGGGATTTAGGTTGACAAACTCTGTCCCAGTTAACAAGGTGGATTCTACTTTTTTCTTAAGGACCTGACCATAGGATTTTTTTTTGGATTTGCTCAATCTTGGCATGAACAAACATTGGGGCTATGAAGACAGACATGAAGTAGACTGGAATGCTTTGGAGGACCACCATAATGAGTGTAGCCTTAGCTTCCTAGGATAAGAGGACACCCTTCTAGCCTACAATTTTGCATTTGAACCTTTCGATGACATTATCCCACATGGACTCTTTCGAGCTCTTGATGAAAATAGGAAGGCCCAAGTAAGAGGTGGGTAAGCTTGAGATTCTACACTGTAGGATATGGGCGATCTTGCACTATCTGCTATCCAGAGTGTTAAGGAAGAAACACTCACTTTTGGTGTAATTTATTTCTTGGCCTGATACTCTGGCATAGGTATCAAGGATAGATTTGGACTTAGCTTGGATTACTGATGCTGAAGAAGCGGTAATGGTATCATCAACGAACTACTGGTGAGAAAGGGGGGGCATGGTGGATGAAGCTTTGATCCCTTTCACATGCCCAGAAGCACAGGTAGACTTGAAAGCTCTTCCTAGGGATTCTGCAAGGATGATGAAGAGGAAAGGGGATAGGGGGTCACCCTACCTTATGCCTTTATGAGTCAAGAAATAACCTGTAGCTGAACCATTAACGAGCATAGAGAACCATGGCATCGAGATACAACCTTTGATGAGCTTGATCCATTCTCTATGAAACCCGAACTTGGCAAGGACTTTCAAAAGGAAATCCCTATTGACTCTGTCAAAAGCTTTATTGATATCCAGTTTAAGAAACATGACTGCCTTGCGATTGCAGTGAGTAGAATGGAGAGTTTCATGAAGGGATATGATGTTGTCTATGATAGATCTACCTTCCACGGAGCTACCTTGACAAGGATCGATGATAGCAAGGAGAATCTTCTTTAGCCTCAAGGCTAGGGATTTGGTTAAGATATTGTAGATAATGTTACAGAGACTAATAGGCCTAAAATCCACCATAGTCTTGTAGGGGTGGGTTTTGGGGATTAGAGCAATGAAAGTTGAGTTAGTCCCTTTTGGAATGGACTTAGTCTATTGGAGCTCGATGATGTCTTTGCAAATGTCTTCCTTCATAATGTCCCAAAAGGTTTGAAAAAACTAAGGGGGAAAGCCATATGGACCAGGGGCCTTGTCATCTTGCATGGAGAAGAGAGCAGTCTCGATCTCTTTTGAAGAGAGGGTCTGAATCAGGTTAGCATTCATATCTGGAGTAACCATGGGGGGAATGTTTTGAATAAGGGATTCCTAGGCTGTCAAGTGGGAGGGAGAGGGATTTACCATCATATTACTGAAGTAAGCAGATGCTTCTGATCTAATATCAAAAATGTCTTGGGAAACAGAGCCATCAGATAAGGTGAGTTCTCTAATTTTTTTGGAGCTACGGTTCTACATCATGGAAGCATGAAAAAATTAGGTATTGGCATCCCCATATTTGAGCCAGAGGGCTTAGTATTTTTTTTGCCAAAATATTTCTTCTCTAGCCAATATGTTGTGATACTCAAACAACAGATGACTCTCCTCATTCCTTAGCTGAGGAGTCCATTGGTCGCGATGGATTTGCTCCTCCAAATTCTTAAGTTTATCAATAATGAGTTTCTTGTTATCAAAGATGTTTCCAAAAACTTCCATGTTCCAAATTTTGATGTTTTCTTTCACTAATTTGAGTTTACGGGAAACTCGGTCAATGGCAGATCCTAAACATGGAAGATTCCACCACTCAAAAATTCATTGTTTGAGGTCTGGGTGGTGAATCCACATGTTTTCAAACCTGAAAGGGGTTTTGAAGGATGGGGCCTTGTTGGATTCTAGGAGGAGTGGTGAATGGTCAGGCCCAATTCTAGGGAGGTATGTGAGGAGAGTATCACCAAAGATAGGGATTGCTTGCTGAGATAAGAAAAAATGGTCCATCTTGACTTGAATGTGATCTTGCCCTGCTCTTTTGTTGCTTCAAGTAAAATGATAGACTCTGATCTAAATGTGCATAAGCTCATTACTCGACACAAAATCTTGAAAATCAGTTATGCTTTTGGAGGGAGTGGATAAGGTGCCTTGTTTGTCGAAAGTAAAGAGAGGAGAGTTAAAATCCCTAGCTAACATCCATGGGAGCGCAAAAAAAGCAGTCTTAAGAAGGGACAAGGAAACCCACAGCTGGCACCTTTCCAAGG
This sequence comes from Wollemia nobilis, assembly GCA_028583015.1. NCBI lineage: Eukaryota > Viridiplantae > Streptophyta > Pinopsida > Araucariales > Araucariaceae > Wollemia > Wollemia nobilis. The sequence goes on from JAQPPZ010003612.1 coordinate 92,918, forward strand.
GATTGTTGGGGGTATAGATATTGGAGAGGACCCATGTGAACTGGTTGGTCTTGCAATGGAAAACCATGTTAAGGGTTCTATTGTTGAAGGATACCACTCTTCCATCAACTTGGAGAGGATACCAAAGGCAAAGAAGGCCCCCAACCGATCCCTATGTGGGGGAGGAAGCCTACTAGTAGTCTTTCTAGACTAATTTGATGATGTTCGGGTTTCTCACTACATTAGCTTTGGTTTATTGTAACATGATGATGGTGGGTTTGGAATCCTTTCTAATGGTTATGACCAGTATCTACTTGCCTAAGCTATTAAGCCCTCTAATGTTCCAAGAGAGGATCTTCATTTGGATAATTTGGAAGATTTCTTACCATCCTTGGTGGGTACAGGAGGGGGTTTGGGATTCTTAGGATCATCCAAGGTTTGGCCGAACAGATCAGGGAAGAGGGTTTTTTGAACCCCGTTTGTGACTTGATTCTCAGTGTCTTTCTTAAGCTGGTCGGACATAGACGGTCTGCCTCTATTTTTGTCACCTCCTGCATCCACTGGCCCTTTCTTAATTCTGGTGATGATGGAGTTGGAATTTGAGTGATTGCAGAAAGGGCTAGACGCCTCCTAAAGGGAGTTAGAAACTGACTTGGTTGGAGATAGATTTTTGGATAAAGACATGGTGGGAAAGCCCTCCTCGAGGGGAAGGGGGGAAAGGGATTTAGGAGAGGTGGGAGAGAGCTGAGATGTGGGATGGGTTGGGGAGAGTGGTGCGACCAAAGAGGGGTCAAGTAGGGAAAGGGAGGGGAGGGGAGGGAGTGGAGGCAAGGGGGAAGGAGAAGGGGGAGAAATAGACTCGATAAATAGGACATCGTCATCAACACCAGAGAGAGGACCAAACTTGGTGGGAAAGGCAAAAAGTGAACATACCTGGTTGGAACTTGATGGAGCTTGGTGGGGGAAGGATTTGTGGAAGGGGACTTATTTCCCTTTGTCAATTTTACCTTGAAAAGGGCCACCAGTAGCCTTGGGTCCCAGGTGGGTGACCAAATGCTGAGTAAGGGAGAGCTAGGGTCGAGGAACCTCTTTGGTAATTTTCAATGAAGGGCATTGGGATCTGAGGTGTCCCTGAGCCTGGCATTTGATGCATAACACTGGTTTATTCTCATACTCAATAGGTTGGCACCACTAGAAGTCCCCATAGATGATATTGATGCAAGTGGGAAGCTAGGATGCCAGGTTTGCAGACACGTAGATTCTAGCAAAGACCACTCTAGATCGGGCTTTTGTTGTTGGGTCAAAGGCAACCAGGTCTCCTATGTATCCTCTAATCCCTCGAAGGATGTATTCATCAAAAAACTGGATTGGCAGGTTCAAAATATGAACCCAAATTGGGGTGACATTGATGTCCTAAGTTTGGGGGTTGAAACCCTGTTCCTGTTTCTTAAGGAATAAACCTTTCTTGCCAAAGAACCACGGTCCTTCGATGAGGATTCTTGCATAATCATTCTGGTTGTTCAACTGAATTAGAAAGAAACCCCTAGAAAGTGCAACTAGCTAAAAACTTCCCTCTGTTTGCCATTTGAAACTGGCCCATATTTTGATAGACTCCATGTTAGGTCGACCTCCAACGAATTTCCCAACCAGGGACAAGGATTCGAGGGAAATTTTTGGAGCCATGCAAGAAATCAGGATAACCATATTTTATCCAGAGGTGACCAGGGGGGAAGGGAAACCACTTTAGATGGTTTGGGATAAGAGGATCCTGATACCATCATGCTGAATGACAGACCGACCGAGCGGGGGGATTTGGAAGGGGGAAATGGGGGAATGAAACCTTCCACCCAAGGTCTCTATGTCCCACCCAAATCTGTATCGGGGGCATCAAGATCATTCATGAGATCGATAGGGATCTCGCTTGGTTCCAAATCCCTAGGGAGGGTTTGGGAAACCCTACTAGGGAAAGCTAGGGTAGCTACGGTCGAAGTTGATGCTGATGCTATGGGAACAATTGTAGAGGGAGCTATTACTATTGAAGCCATCGACCCACATCTCCATCAAATTAATTTCAACAAGCTTCTTGAATTATTGAAAGTATAAAAATACCTCTGATTTCAATTAAAGAAAGAAAACCCACATATTCTGTGAGTAATCATCAACAAACAATTGAAAATACTTCTTTCCACCATAGATGGTTGGCATAGGACCACACAGATCAATGTGTACCAACTCCAAAGGTTTCTTAGCTTGAGAAGAGCTAGCTTCAAATAGTACCCAATGTTTCTTCCCTGCTAAACAATTTGAGCAAACTAGCAAGATGGATGAAAGGTGAGGAAGTCCTCTCACCATCTCATATTTGCATAATTTGAGAAAATATCCTAAAATTAGATGTCCATATCTCTTATGCCACAGAGAATTAGCCTCCTTTGTAGTTTTTTCCAGAGCAACATGAGGCATTGAAATATCATCTAAAATAAATAAGCCATGCTTGTATGATGTGTTTGCTACATGTTTACCTTTTTTGGTTATAAAACATCTCTTCTTGCCTTTTGCAACTCGAAATACAACATCCATATTTTGATCCAACATCTGAGGAATGAAAAATAGATTATTATCTAATCTAGGAACATAGAGGACCTTCTCAATCTAAATTTTACCATATGTAAGAGTAATAGAAACATCCCCTTCACCCTTCACTTGGTAGACTTGATTGTCAGAAATGGTTACTGGCTTACCTTATTTCTCCTCAAATATCTCAAACCATGATTTATCATCATTCATGTGCTTACTAGCTCTTGAATCAATATACCATACAACATCTATCTAGGAAGATGAAGTATGAGTCATGAGCACCTTATGTGCTCTTTCAAAGTTTGAGTCTGAGTCAAACCCTATAGAATCTAAGTTTGAATTGGATTCAACATAAGCAACATGCCCCTTAGGTTGCTTATTATTTTTCTATGATTTGTGTTTCCATTTGTCCTTGTTCTTATGAGGTTTATCATTTTACTGCTTGTTCTTAAACCAACACCTATTGGTATCATGGTTATTCATATCGCAAATATTGCAATATTTTTTGTCTTTCTATTGATATTGTTTCCCTTTTCCCTTGGAGGAAGAACCCCATTTTTGAAACTATTCTTACACCCTTGTTGGGTATAAACAACATTATCTAGCACTTCATCCTTTTAAAAATTATTTGCCTCCTTAGTTTGAAGCAAATTCACAAACTCCACAAAATATACTTGTCTACTAAAAACATTGAGAGAGGTGATCAACATCTTGTAGGACTTTGGCAATGCTCTCAAGATCATAGAGTTCAAGAGAGTATCATCCACTAATTTTCCCATAGTATCTAATTTGGCTTTCAATTATGCCACTCTACAAAGGAATACATCAACTATCTCCCTAGAGTTCATACTGAGGGTATGTAGTTGAGTTTGAAGGTGTAGAATAGTGGAATGATTCTTACCTTCATACATAGTAGTCAAAGCATCCCAAGATTCCTTACTGGTTTTGGCATCACAGATATAAGGTCGGACCTCATATGTAGTAGTAAGAAGGATAAAAATGAGACCTCTTTTTTCCTTCTTACCAAAAGCTTCTTGATATGTCCTACTGTTTGAGGGTGTTTTGTAGTGCCAGTCACTACATCCCATAAATATTCCACTTGAAGAATGACATGCATCTTTTTCTTCCATGGAACAAAGTTAGATCCTTTCAAAAACTATGAATTTGATAGATATTTATGAATAGTGGTCATTGTGAAGGTTTCTTATATCACCAATCAATCTCCATTTCTTTATACCTGCTTGACCTATATATCGAAACTACTCTATATATACCTATCGTTACGTTAGGAAGACTATAAGTATATACGAGCAATACGATACATAGAACTTAGGTGATACTGAAAGGGAATCGTGTTGTTTATGACACCTACCATAGAAAGTCTATTCCTCATGCGTGGGGCGTAACTTCCCCTAAAAAATTTGGAAAGACCTTCGTCAGTATTTATGCCTAACAACAATCACTATGTGGGTATGAAATGAAGTGAATATCAAAACTGGTTTGCCTTATTTCTCCTCGATGATTGATAGAAAATAAGCTCAGACATCATTGTTGCAACTATATTAGGCATTATATATAATATTCCAAGCACGACAACATCACCTGTAAGTGTGGACCAAATATATCATATATATTGAACATTGTTGTGCAATAAATTGCACGAATAGGTGTATAAATTTGGGGTCTTTTCTTTCCTTTTATTTGTGTGATTGTTAATGCAAGAAAATAGAAAATTTAAATGCAAAACAACAATCATATATGCCCACAAATTTAACTACTTGAGGTGTCGGTTTCCATTGAAAATGCACCTTTTACAATGTCAGTTTTGAGATGAATAGCACATATTCACATTCCATGATTTTATTCCCCCCTTGTCTTAGAATTTTGCAAGAAAGAAATGCATATGAGATCCCCCTGTAACACATAAAAATTGACACACCTCAATTTTACTTAGGCTTATGATTAATAAAATTAATATTAGTCTACCTTAATTAAAATACCTAAAATCACAAAATAATGTTAATTTACCTTACCTAGGTAAATATCAATTTACCTAAGTTAAAAATCCATTTCAACAAAATTGCCCAAAGTAAAAATTTGGAAATTAGTAAAATTTAGCCAAAAAACAACCCTACCTTGATCTTTGCACCAAAAATACACTTTGTTATAACTGGTAGATGATATTGTCGACAATTTGTTAAAATTGTCCCTAATTGAATGAAATCATCTAACGCAAAACATCCAGACAATTTCTTCCAAAACTAAAAATTGCCCAATTAGATACACGACAAAAATAGTTCCAACGCTCATGCTTATCTAGGGATAAGCATGTCTGGGTTTTTGGTCACCACCTCCTTAGAGATCTCCCAAATTGGTATGGATACCAACCCTCTAACAACCTGTTGAACCTACTTAATCCCTATTTTTCCATAGAATTTCCCCTGGCTAATCAATACCCTGCATTCCAAAATCCATGAAGGTCTATAGCTTTAAAAGCATTTTTGTTTAGAATTATTGTTATTAATTTATTTTTAGGTTATCACTGTGCATCGACTAGAGGAATACAAAATCATCTCGAATGATTTCACCCAAAATTTAGATGATTTTGTCCTGATTGCAGAAAATTTTGTTAAATCAGAGATGATTTTGTCTACAACACACTTGGGGGTAATTGCAGAGATCAGTTTGCATTTTCTCCCTTTGAAATTTTCTTAAATTGCTTTAGTTTAATTTATTTTATGCATTGCATCTGGTTTTCACCTCATTCTGTTTAGAATTTACATGTAATTACTGTTTGTAGAATAGGATACACATTTCTTTCATAAAATCCATCTTAGATTCAACTTGTGAAGTAGTACACTTATTTATTACTAGTTTTTATGCATCTCTAAAATCAAATCATTGCATATTTCTTTGTTTTTGGTATTCAATTTTTTTGTTGCAAGTCTCTGACAAAATTTTCTCAGACGATTTTTTTTTATTACAGATGTTAACGTCTAATCTTGGATGATTCTATGCAATCTTAGATGATTCTACAAAATTGCAAATGATTCTGCACAATTGTAGATGATTTGGTTAAATTACAGATGATTCTGTCAGGTTGCAAATTATTTGGACTGCATCAAGCGACATAAAATTCATCAGACGATTGGAATCAGATAAGTTTAATCAAATTTCTTCAAAAGCATTGCATTTAGTTATATTTAATTGTTTATCTGTTTTTTGTTTGTATTGAAGTTATAAATTGCATATAGATTAAAGTAGTCACATTTTGGCCACCCTAGGTGTATGATCAATTTTGAAATAAAACAAACTCATCAAAAAAATACTCCACCTAGGATCGAAAACTATACTAAAATGTTTCTTGGTGAACCCACCATTTGTTGAAAAATCACCATATAGAAAGTACAACTAAGTACTTATTATTTTGAGGTGTAGATATACTATTTTACCATCCTTTGAGGTGTGGATCCATCATTCTAGAGGAAAGGAGTATGAAAATTTTAGGCCTACATTCTTTGGTGAACCTGACATGAATAACATAGGCATCTTTCTGATTCAAAAACATCAAAAACAAAAAATATATATATACAAGAAAAACAACAAAGAAATCATCATTTCAAATTTGTATGTTTTAGATTCTAAATTTTAGTTACCAAGTATTACTTTTAGAAGTACTAAAGAAACCATGAGTCTTAACTCAAATCAATATGAGCCCATCAATAATGTTGGGAAAATTCTGCCAAATGCATTTGTTGATTATGACCAACATCATCCATATTCAACATCACCTTTATCACACTTTTCTCATTTTTCATCCTTACCCCAACAAGACAATCCCTTTTCCAATCCTCTTCATAACGATATTATCTTTTCTCCCACATATCCATATTATGCCTATTGATCCACATACAATCCTTCTCCACCATTTCAACATTCTTCTTTCAACACAACACATCCATTTCACCAAGAATATACTTCTTCTTCCAATCCTACCATGCACTCACATCATACTTCACAATATTCTTATCATCATTCTACCCATAATAAATAAAAAAGAGGTAATAAACCATTAAGTCCTTTTATGGCTGAATTCCTAAGGTAATTATCAAAAGCCTCTCGAAACCTTTACCATGTAAATTTACTAAGCTCAATCAACCAATGGATATAATTCTAAAGCATTTAATTGATACAAATAGGATTGATCTCTCTCCCATAAGACAACCTAATACCACAATAGATTGGTATAAACCTGAGATATATTATGAATATCATAGAATGGATGGACATATGACACAAAAATGTAGAAGTTTAAGATGTGCAAATCAAGATTTGACTGATGAGGGTCTTTTAACTATAAAGGAATTACAATCTACAACTAATTATAAATATCCAATAAACAATCAAACTCCTACACAACAAATACCCATAATAAATCAAGACACAGGGACCTCCCAAGAACCTCTACTCAATTATAAAAGCCAAGAAACCAATAAAATATTGCATCTTAATATGTCCCATCACAATGATATCACTAATATTGTAATAGAAACTACAAATGAGCAACCTCAAATTCAATCAACTCAATTTGATATTCAAGATATGGATTCCTCATTTGACCAACCTTCAAAACTATCTTTGGCTCTAGAGAATGATCCAAAATGGAATGTAAGTATAGAAATCCCATCTTTAGTATCAAAATCTCAATCTGAAATCCACTTTGATAGCCAACAACAAGTGATTAATCCTCAAGCAAATATATCCCTTTTAGAAGTATTACAAAGTTCTCATGTTCATAAGGAAACTTTGTTCAAGATACTTAGCCAACAATTTATTCCTCATGATCTTTTCCCTAAGAACAAAATTAATGGTGTAAGCCCTCTTAAGGTTAACCATATTTTATTCTGTGAAGAGGATATTCCTTCCTCTACTTCACAAGAAGACTCCTCTATTTACATTACCGGATTTATTAAAGAAACATCTATTAAAACTATCATGATAGATAATGGCTCCTCTCTTAATTTATGCACTTATCAATTATTCCAAAAACTTGGATTAAAGGAAGAATATCTCAATGAATCAAATGTTATTATAAAATATTTTAAAAATAAAATTCAAGAAGCTCGAAGCATTATAATTCTTCACCTTAAGAGTAGATTCAAGATCCTGGATACTTTATTTTATGTAGCATATTGGCATTCACCTTACAACCTACTTCTCAAAAGTCCTTGGATTCATACGATGAGGGTTGTCCCTTCCACTCTTCATCAATATTTGAAGTTTAAACTTGCAAATAAAATTGTTACCATACATGGTGATCCAACACCATTTGAAGAATCTTTAACGGTTGAAACATCAAGTTCTATAAATTCTCCATTGTCACAACTACCTCCTATCAATCACTTTTCTTCATCTATATCTGATCATCACCCTTCATCACAACACTCTCACCTATCAAAAAATCTACTTCAATTACCTTCACTACAACTGAATTATCCTTCAAAACTTATTTTTATTTTAAAGCCACATTAGACATGCTATATGCAAATCATATCATATAGTGTATATAGATCATCTTGTATATACCACCAATTCCATCATCAAAAGTAAAAATAAAAATAAAAATAAAAATCAAGTAAAACAACTAAAAAATAAAAAAAGTATCAAAATATTAAAATAATTTCAAATCATTCTGCATTGTTATTCATTTTTGTATTTTAAAATTTTGAAGCTATATTTTCCTTTATTTCGGATTAATTCAGAAGTTATCTTGAACCATACACTTAATTTCACAAATTAATTATTTTGATTTTACCACTATGATTATAAATCTCTCTTGTATCGAAGATCACTATTTCACTAAATAATATTTTGAGTTTTGGAAAATTATCTTGCTACTTCTTGAACCAAGTACACTTTTACACATTAAAATGATTTGTTACAAATTTGAAAAATGATACTACATAGTAGTCTTAGTCTCTTGAGTAAAATGTTTCCCCTGCTATCCTATCATGTGCATGGTCTAGAATTTTTTGAGAATTGGAAAAAGGACAAGCTCACCCTTGCCCAAATAAAAATCCCTTGCTCTACAACCAATCCGAGCAAGTATCCCAAAAGAAAAATCAAAGAAAAGCAAAATTCAAAAATAAAAAGAGAAACAAAAAGAAAAAAATCAAAAAGAGAACGAAAAGAGAAAAAGAAAAGCAATAAAATCCCCTTGTTCAAAACAAAATGAACAAAATCCCTACCCCTTAAAAGTGAAGAAAAGAAGGGTGAACGAGCTTGAATCCATGGAATTCTCAATTATTCGAAAATCGTGAGGTAAACCCCATAACAGGTGATTTGTGCCCAACTTTCTTGACATTAGGTAATTCTTTTTCATGTGGTGACATGTCTGTCACATTAGAGACCTTATTTTGTACAGACCTATGTACGCTTGTGGATTAGCTAGCTTTTGATAACTTGACTTACATAGTAGTCTGGTATGGTTTCATGCACTAAAATCATGGTTAATGAACCCTTCACTTGCACACACATTGGTTCATTCAAGTTCACTTGCATCACTACCTTACTCAAAATTGGTAAATGAACATTACAAAGCACACACATTTGATCCTTGAGAGATTTTATATCATTGTGTTAAATCAAGATGGATAATGAACTCACTTATCACACACTGGTTCTTGATAAATTTGAATTTGTCTTAGAAGTAAGTTAAAATATTTCTTTGAAATTTGTCCGACAACATTAGTTTATCGTTACTTTCATTACATAGATATTTCCAAAATTTCAAAAAAATCTCAAAAACAACTTATTGCAAAAATAACATGTAGTTCAAAATCACTTATCATACATAACATTCATGACTTCAAGATGATGGTATAATTCCTAGGAATTATTCTGCTCAATTTTCACACTAGGAATTCTATACCTAGCGCAAACCATATTTTTAATTTTTTAGTCCATATATTTTCATAAAAATTACATAATCTTTTTGAAACATGTGACACAATGATTTATCGTACATTACTTTGCATTTTAAAATAACAAATAATTTCATATCATCATGCAGTTCATTTTAATTTTTGCAATAATGGTATAATTCCTAAGTAATTATTTCATATAATTTCACACTTAGGAATTCTAAGCTTAGCGTAAATCATCCTTCGAATTTTTCATGCTTTGCTCAATATATTTCACAAACATTTACCACATACATTATTATCAAACAAAAATCACACATATTCCTATTACCACAAAATCCTTAAGATTATTCTTAAGCATACAATCATTCTTAGAAATATAAAAAATATTCCTCATAAATAGGATTAGCTTCGATACTTAGTGAGTTTTGAACTCGACCAATAGTCTCATAACAACACAACATCCTTTGAGGCTTATTTCTAGAATCTATCAAATATTTTGTCCCAAAACAACATCAAACATTTATTTCTCATCCTAAAGCCTTAATATTATTCTTAAGCACACAATATTTTGGTATTATCAATACAAAAATTCCTCATAACAAGATTCACTTCATGACCTAGCGAGCATCAATCTCCACCAACGGTCATATAACAGCACAACATCCTTTGAGGTTCATTGTTAATCCCTCAAATCTATCATCACACAAAATCATATTTCTCAAAACACACTTTACAAAATCAATTTTATTTTATGTTAAGCATGATAAAAATATTCAAAAATCAAAGCATGATTACAAGAAATTATGTGACAACCATCAAAAGCAAATGTAATAAATCATACAAAGTCACATAAAACAAAGAAGATCAATATATATTAGAAAATTTTGAATTTTTCCACCAAACGTAGAATTTGATGTACAAAACTCGAAGGGGGCACCATACATAAAACAATTTAACAAACCTACCTAAAATCGTCAACAAAAAAATTGCAATAATTTTTTTCTTTCTCGAAAAGCATGTCACCTTTTTCTTTAACACATTTTTTGAAAATGTGCTAAAGAGGGGGCAAAATGTAACACATAAAAATTGACACACCTCAATTTTACTTAGGCTTATGATTAATCAAATTAATATTAGTCTACCTTAATTAAAATACCTAAAATCACAAAATAATGTTAATTTACCTTACCTAGGTAAATATCAATTTACCTAAGTTAAAAATCCATTTCAAAAAAATTTCCCAAAGTAAAAATTTGGAAATCAATCAAATTTAGCCGAAAAACAACCCTACCTCAATATTCATGCTAAAAATACACTCCATTATGACCGATATATGATATCGTCGACAATTTGCTAAAATTGTCCCTAATTGAACGAAATCGTCTGACGCAAAACGTCCAGACGATTTTGTCCAAAACTAAAAATTGCCTAGTTATATACACGACAAAAATAGTTCCAATTCTCATGCTTATCTAGGGATAAGTATGTCTGGGTTTTTAGTCACCACCTCCTTAGAGATATCCCAAATTGGGATGGATCCCAACCCTCTAACAACCTGTTAACCCTACTTAATCCCTATTTTTCCACTAAATTTCCCTTGGCTGATCAATACCCTACATTCCTGAATCCATGAAGTTATAGAGATATTAAAGCATTCTTGTTTAGCATTATTCTTATTAATTTATTTACAGGTTATCACTATGCATCAAATAGAGGAATACAAAATCATCTCAAATGATTTCACCCAAATTTCAGATGATTTTGTCCTGATTGCAGACGATTCTATAAAATTAGAGATGATTTTGTCTGCAACACACTTGGGGGTAATTGCAGAGATCAGTTTGCATTTTCTCCCTTTGAACTTTGCTTAAATTGCTTTATTTTAATTTATTTTATGCATTGCATCTCATTTTCACCTCATTTTGTTTGGAATTTGCATGTAATTACTATTTTTAGATTAGGATAAACATTTATTTCATCAAATCCATCTTAGATTCAACTTGTGAAGTAGTACACTTATTTATTACTAGTTTTTATGCATCTCTAAAATCAAATCATTGCATATTTCTTTGTTTTTGGTATTCAATTTTGTTGTTACAGGTCTTTGATAAAATTGTCTCAGATGATTTTGTCTGATTGCAAACAATAACGTCCAATCTTGGATGATTTTATGCAATCTTAGATGATTTTGCAAAATTGTAGATGATTCTGCACAATTACAGATTATTTGGTTAAATTACAAATGATTTTGTCAGGTTGCAAACGATTTGGACTACAAGTGACATAAAATTCATCAGACAGCAAAAATCAGATGAGTTTAATCAAATTTCTTCAAAAGCACTACATTTAGTTATATTTAATTATTTATCTGTTTGTTGTTTGTGTTGAAATTATAAATTGCATATAGATTAAAGTAGTCGCATTTTGGCCACCCTAGGTGTATGATCGATTTTGAAATAAACAAACTCATAAAAATAATACTCCACCTAGGTTTGAAAACTGCCATAAAATATTTCTTGGTGAACCCACCATTCATCAAAAAATCACCACATAAAAAGTACAATTAAGTACTTCTCATTTCAAGGGGTAGATCTACTATTTTTCCATTCCCCTCTGAGGTGCGGATCCATCAGTCTAGAGGAAAGGAGTGTGAAAATTTTAGGCCTACACCCCCCTTTTTGTAGCAAAATAAACAAGTGGAAAAAATTATCCTTTCCAATTCCAATAAAAAAGGACTACTTATCCCTCCAAACACAACTTTAAAAGGAAGAAAAAAATAGTGAAGTATGGGAAGAATACCTCAAAAATAGCCCTTCCATGTGCTTTGGTAGTGAAAATTTGATCCACAAAGCCCTTCGGTGCAAAAAAAAATTCCTTGGTAGCAAAAACAATGTGTCCAACAAATTTTTGAAACTTTTTAGCAATTTTGGAGCAAATTTTAGCAATTTTAGAAACTTTTTGCACTTTTTGGGAGCAACTTTTGTTCGTCAACAATTTTTATTTTATTACCTAAGTCGGTGGTGTTTGAACCCTCAACCTCACCAAACGTAGGCTAGAGTTGAACCATCATGGCTACACAAACCACTGAGATATGAGAGGACCGAAATTTGTTTTAAACCTCTTCAAAGTGCACAACAAGAAAAAGAACATGGGTGTCAACTAAATTTCCCCAGTGGGATTCGAAACTAGAACCTCTGCTAGATCATAGAGCGTGTCAACCACACGAGACATTGAGCCTATTGGAATCAAGCGACGTCTGCTTGAATTTATCCTATGGGAAACAAAATAGTTTAAAAAAAAAATTGGGATATCTTTATCCCACATGCATCCTGTGATGCATGAAATACAATTTAAGAACTATGAAGGGCCCCTTCTTGGATGATTTCCTTCGGGTGGTCACCTATCCACCCTTTTTGGCTACCACCACACATCAACTTTCTAGCATGTCTATCCCTCACGGTCCACGTGTCCGCCATGTCAGCCTTCCAGCGTATCCGCCATGTCAGCCTTCGAGCATGTCTGTCCTTCACAGTCCATGTGTTTCCATGTCAGCATTCCACCATATGCAATGTATCTATGTTTAGCATGCACCACATGTCTATGTTTGGGTGTTAGTATGAATCCTTGTCCTTGGGCTTCGGTCTATGTCCATGTCCTCGAGCTTTGGCTTGCGTCCTGCGTTCGCATCCTTAGGCTTTGGCCTGCATCCTATGTCCTCATACTTGGGGTTCATCCTATGTCTTCTTGGTCATCGGTTTATGTAAAACCACTCCAAATACTTTAGAATGCTCACTAACCGCTTTGTCCTCGGGCTTGCTCCACTGGCTCTGATACCATGATACAATTCGAGCAGTATTATCCATTACATTGAAATGTGAATATATACATGAGGTTCTAAGGTGGTTATTTACCAACCAAATCAATTGGATAAACTTACAAATTAGAGAGCTCTCAAAGGCGCTATTTTACTAACCCCCACAATAATGGAATATATTGCATATGCAATGGTAACCTTTGTATTATGCTAATAGCACTAGGGTTTGTCATTTTACCTCCTTTGTTTCTGGAAATTCCCTTCAACTATTTCCAAAAAATCCAACCTCATTCTTGCATTTTCTAAAAGAGGGATTTTCTTTGTCACCTCCCTACTTCAAACACCTATTTTTTTAGCAATTTTTCTCCACTTGCAACATGATCTCTAAAATTAACTCGGCTTTTTCGGAGTAAAATCCTATGTTGGATATTTTTTACCAATCTGGTTTGCTTTTTGAAAATAAAAATTTCTTTGCTGCAAATCTGAAATGCATCATGAAATTTTTCAACAAAATGATGAATCTCAAACACCTATATGGAAAGCTTTCTGTGATTACATCCTTTTTGCTTTCGAATTCTTTGAATTCTAGTGTTGCATGTGTACGATTTGTAAGCGGGTAAAATAATTTATGCATGGCACATTGCTTTTTATAATTTTTGAAACCCTAACATCTCATTGCATGAAATTTTTCCATATTACCTCCCTTTCATGTAAATTTACCCTTTTGTATAGGTGATTGATAACTCATCTTCCTTTGTGCATGCGATTTTGTCTTTCTCTCCCTTTTGTACTTTATTTTACTTTTTTAAATATTTTATTATTTCTTCATTTTTATTTTCTTAGAAGGATCTACCATTTCTAGTTTTCAACATACTTCTAAAAAATATATAGTGTAGACACCTAAAATGCATCATGTCGATGGCGACTACTCATATGGACATGCTACAAGACCATATGGAAGATCTTGGACAGACTTCAAGATAGAGTAGTGGTTCTAACCACTCAATTTGGGCTCCTTGGCCTATTCGATCTGAACCGTAGCTGAGACCTGCAATCTACAAATTGAATCGTGGCTAAGACCTATGGTTTACAGTCTGGACCACAACTGTCACCTACGGTCTTAATTAAAGTTCAGTTGGCCTTCATTCGAGCCAAATCGGTTTGAACAACCATTTGTTCTAGAAGAAGGTGGTTAAAGGATGGAAGCTTCCAATCCAACTATCCTAACCACCCTTTATTGATATTGTCTACTCCATGAAGCTACCCCTAGCCCTTGAACATCCTATAAGTACCCTTCAAAAATAGAACAAAAGTATGAAGAGTACATTTGGAGATCAAAGCAGTGAAATCCTATCGAATTGTGGACTCACTTGAGTGCATAGAGAGAGCCTTATTGTCATCACCATTGTCAATTTGTCAAGCATCATGACAATCATGCCATGGATGCCCTAAGGACCTAGAATGCCAAGAAATGCCAATTTGGGCAAACAGAGGCCCTATTCAACAATTCAACCACCAAATCTATTAGAGGACACTGAGGTGACCCTTGATAATCATTTTGATGAGGAGGATCAAGCCCACTACCCTTGAAATTAGAGGGCAAACTTACTTGGTTGCTCATCGTGGCTTTCAGCCATGGTTTATAATGCAAAACACCCATTAGAGTTGTAGTTTGTAATAGGTGTAAGATCTCCTTACCGTTCTTATTTCAGATTACTTAATTAGATTAAATTAATCATTTGCATGATTAAAATAAGGTTTTAGAGAATTATGACCTATAGATTTAGTGTTTAGAGCAATTATATTACATTAGTGTAGTATAGGCAATAATGGTTTCTTTTCATGTTTTCATGCTTAATTCCATTTAATTAGACCATTCAATACTTAGTTGCAATAGTATTTTATGCATTTCCATGAATCTTTATTAATTTGGCATAGTTTAGATGTGTTTTTCATGCTTTCTTGATTATATGCTTTTCATGGATTTTTCATATTTTAATCCTTCAAAGGGCCTCATCACGAGAGGCTGCCTATTTGTATAATGTTCTTGTGTTGTTTCTTGATCGTAGGAAACAGGTTCAAAGGAGCTTCAATCACCAATTTCCTTCCTCAACACGAAGAAGAGGGTTAACTCCACCCTATAGTAGTTTGTGACTGTTTGAAAAAGCATTAATAGTGCACCTACCCCGTTGGGAGCTTTGGAAATTGTATTGATTGTATCAACATTTTGGGTGACCCTAAGAGGGGCAATATTGTAACTAAGATTCATTGGTTATATTAATAAAGAAACACACATTTTCTTTGATTCATGCAATCTTGTTATCTTGACATGCTTTTATGTTGATTTACATTAATGCAATAGCTAGGTGTACATTTTTTGGGATAGGTTTGAATGCGATCACACTGGAACTCCACAAAATAAATGATCTAACTACTATTTCTTGGATTTTTGGAATTGCAGGTATAGATCGCAGCTATCAGTTGCGGCCCAAAATTTGAACCAGAGGTTCAACACGCAGTTTACAGTGTAGACCGTAGACCAAACCTATGGTTTACATCTAATAGAAAAGATAGCAAAAAATAGAGTGTAGATTGGATGAGGACCTGAGGTAGGCCCCATTTTCACCCTTTGTTATTTTTTTCTTTGCCTATGTTTTTCCATAATCATAAAAATGAAATTAAGCAGGATAATCAGGAAAATAAGGTTAAAAGGAACTAAGTCCTTAGGATTATCACTTTCTTAGTTTTTGATAGGCACTACTAGGAACAACATATATCTGCTTGTAGTCCACCCTAGAATACAACACGCTATATTAGAATTATGTGTGGGTTTGCATGTTTGAGGCCCAAATAGTGGTCATTTGTATACTATTTTGCATTGTCAAAAATCATGTAGAGTATAGCATGCATCTCTGAATATAAAACATTTCTTTTACATTACATGTATAAAACAATAATTGTGATGTATTATGCATTTATCATTTTATGCAAATTAAAATAAACCACATACACCACGTTTCACTTAAATTCTAGGGAGTTGGGCTTGACATCCAACCACTAGTAGGATTCAATAATGGTGGAGGTGATTTCCATCCATTGGCCTAAATCCTATGTACTCTTGGATACTAGACCAATACCAAATATAAGAACCTTTTGTACCCTAGAAAAATTGTATGTATTATCTTCGAAGGGTATAAAGCTGACTAGGGAAAAATGGGTGAGGATTTGGGAGGACTTGTGCTCCTTGTCTGGGTGTGGAATTTCATCACCATACACAGGGGATTTATGTGGCCTGGAAGTCACATTCAGGTTGTCAAGGTGTGAGCATATAGGTGAAATCCAATTTAAACTAATAATATCATTCAACACTTTTCAAAACATGATAAGAAGTTCTATACTGATACAATAAATCATTGAAACAACATCAAACAGTCTAGGGCTCACTTTTAAAAATTAATATGAGATAAAAACCATTGTATACCTTGTTTGCTTAATAAATAACAAATCTAGACACTAGGTACACCATGGTGGAGACACAATGTGGTTAGTAAAGGCACAAGTCTGAAGCCCATGAAGAAGCCCCAACAGATTCACATCAACACATGTCAAATCCTCGCCCACATGTGCTTCCCGAATGTTGTTCGATGAGCATTAGAGGAGATAATTTGACAAGAGGGTAACCTATTAAGTGTACCTCCATTATAGGAGCTTATGTGCATTCTTCTAGACACAAAATAGAGTAGGGAGCCTCTCAGCATGAGGGCATTCCACTCATAAGCCATTACTAGAATCGCATTACACGTGCATCCACAAGATCGGCTGAAGAGTATGTTATATAGGGATCCAAGTTGGTTCCCCTACGTCATAGGTTTGCAAGAGGATCTATGGCTCCACATTTGAAGTATAGACATGATCAAGACTCACCCATTTAGGGGCATGTAGAGAGGGCCACCGTTGAGCATAGGCCTATGCAGACTCCCACACATGGCGAACATTGAAATATCACTATTGATATGGCTAAGGTGGGAGCCAATGGTACACCACCACACGAGCAGTGGAGATAAAGATAGTTATACGGCTTAGGTAAAGTCCTAGAGTAGCTAGGCTATAAGCCTTCGACTTCACCCACTCATGATTTTAGTGAGCATAGTGAGGGTTATATTAGGATTTCTAGAGAACATTGAGAGGCTTCTAAGCGCCCTCATGTGACACATCCACCATCCATGCATGGTGGCACAGAACACAGAGCTCAACATGACTTCAATGCTATCTTTATAGATAAATGCAAAAGCATCACAAATCAGTTATATGGGTAAAAAACCCATAAGGTTGATCACACAGAGTATGCATACCAGAGGCCTATCATGGCCAATGACATTGATAGATCGCATAGACTAGTATCTAAGCAGCGACAACAGATCCTCCAAGATCAATTGGAGGATGATCACCTAGAAAGGTAGTGCATTGAAGATGAGAATATTTAGGTGCAAAGGCTCGTCAGACAAAGGCTATATGAGTAGCGCATACGTGAGGAACACATCCTTACCAAAAATGAGCACGTAGAGTAGGAGGATAGGCTAGCTAGGGATGGTCTATATACTCATTTCAAGAATAGAGAGCACATTCAAAGGAAGGATTTTTCACAAGATGATGTGCAATAGGAGTGCAGGGACACTCATACTCATATTAGTTCCCAACAAAGAGAATGACCACCATCGTTCAAACATGAGAGGCAACAACAATATGAGGAATAAGAGGAAGAGGGAAACAATCAAGAGTATCCTGAAGAATCCCAAGTTGAGAAGGAGGAAGAGCAATGACCTCCACCTTGATAGAGGAATAATGTACCTCCGAGACCACCCTCACGTTAGCTTAGGGAGGAGGAATTTTTATCCTCAAAGGCTTATAAATCCCTAGTTGAGAAGGTAAAAGTGATTGAGAAGCAAGGTGTGGTACTTCAAAAGCTAACATTAAGAAAGATTCATAATGAGCCTTTGGACCCCTCAATACCTACTCCAGCATACCTTGAGCATTTTTTTATGTCCAGGTTAGACAAATTTAAAGGTAACGAAGATGCATAGGAGCATGTCATGGGATTTTTAGATGCCTATTTCCAAATTACTAGAAATAATGCCTTGATTTTGCACACATTTATCATGACCCTCTCAGGCCCAGCCTGAGAGTGGTTCAATTAGCAAAAGAGGTAAAGAATTACCAATTTTGAGCAACTGGATGATGCTTTTATTAAACGCTTTTCTCTTGGCATCAAGAAATAGGCTAACCTTTCCAATTTGGCTATGCCATCTCAGCATGATGATGATCCAATAAAACAGTATGGAAAGAGATGGATGAGATTGATGGCAAAGCTACCATTCCTTATTCCTACTAAGGAATTAACCTGAATGTTCACCAAGAGTTGTTCCAAGCATAGCTTGCTACTATTGCAACTACAGTAGTATCCAACATTCGAGAAGGCTTTGGTGCAAGCCAAGGTAATTGAAGACATCAAGTTGCAAGAAGGCAATTTGAAGATTAATAACATGAAAGAGGGGCCTAATAAGAGCTCCACAAAGCAAAAGGGCAAGTAGGCCCATGCCAACCAGGTAGTGCTAAACCTCTAGAGAGAGGATAAAGGGCAATAAAAATAGAATTATCAGGTCCAACCTTCTACGTAGTACAAAAAGTGCAATAATAACTACAAGGGTAAAACAAAGAACAACGCCCGCCTTGCCAATTCACACCTCTAATAGAATCATTGAATTCAAAATTCCACTAGTTATGTGAGGCTAAGGCGATCAGACTACCCGAGGTTAAGCTAGTCAATCTGAATCAGCCTAAGTTGAAGGGGTTTCAGGATGACTTATTTTGCATCTTCCATCACACGAAGGGCCACAATATTGAGGTATGTTGGTACTTCAAGCATATTATGTAAAACATGATTGAAAAGGGTAAGCTTGTAATGCCAGGTAATCCGTAGATGCCAAAAAACTAGAACATGGAGATTTACAAAAATCTGTTACCAAACCATGAGGCACTGTGCAACAACGTTGGCCACATCAACCAAGTGCATTTCAAACCACCTACCCAAGGGTTCGTAGGCATGGTGAATGTTGATACAAGACATGGGAGATATGATTAGCTGAATCAACCATGTGCTCCAATAAGAATACAAGCCACACAAAATCAACGACCGACATAGAATATTCTAGGCCCACCAATGAGATCAACGGTGACCATATGGAGTAGGGTAGTCCAAAACCTATAGATGGTTCCTATGAAGTTGTCTATATATGAACTAATACAATAGTCCCCTAGGCACAGGGAGAATCTTATGGAAATTCTAAGTTCCATAAAAATATAGTCTTAGGATGCGCAAGAATTTACCAATTTTGTGGGATATGTACAATAGTTCCAAGAGCCCATGATCTAGTTTTATGATCATGAAATAAATATGGTTCCTACAGATATGGCTCACCCATCGTTGCATATCATCACATGTGTTAATCACGTACCATTCAAGAGGGTCTTGATTGATACTGGTTCATCGATCAATATAATAATGACCAAGGCATTGAATCATCTAAAGCTACCAAAATCACATATTTTACCCACCACATTCACATTAAGAGTGTTTAACGATGCCTTGTGCTCAACAGTTGGCACAATTGTCCTACCTATGTAGATAGGCCTAAATACCATATCTGTGATGTGTCATGTGATCGAGGGGGCCATGTAATAGAAAATCCTACTCAAGAGGCCTTGGATTCATGAAATGCATTATGTTCCCTCTATATTACACTAGTGTGTAAAATATCTACATGAGGGACGGGTTCACGTAGTGTCATCACATGAATAACCTTTAAATTTTGTGAACCTAGCATATTTACTAGGGGGTTTCATACCCCCATTAATGCACCTAGACATTTGACCTACATCATCGATTAAAAATCTAGGAGGAAAACCAACAATACATGCTCAACCATCGATATCTATGTCCTTGTTCAAAGTACATAGATCCACCATGGCCATAGGTGCCTTTTCTACTATATATATTGGCAACTAACTTTGCACTGGGAACCATGTTAGCCCAAAAGAACGTGCAAGGTGAAGAACATAACATATATTATATTAGTCAAACCTTGGTGAGCTATGAGCTTAGGTATGCATATGTGGAAAAACTATGTTTAACAGTAGTGTTCACTACCAAGAAATTATGACACTATATGTTAAGTCATACGACATATGTTATATCCAAAAAAATCCTTTGCAATACATGATGAGTAAGATGTATCATAATACGCGTACTGTAAAGTGGATCATGCTACTGATAGAATTTGATCTAGAATTCATAATTAAAAAGTCCATTAAGGGACAAGTCATAGTTGATCAGTTAGCTAAGGCACCATTGCCAAATAGTAGACCTCTTACCATAGATCTTCTGAATGATGTAGTATTCATCATATATGAAGCTCTTGAACTCGAAGAACCAAAGAAAAATGTTGATATGACTCTGTTCTTTGACAGTTCAAAGTGCGAGCAAGGGGGTGGTGCAGGAATAGTGTGTTTCATGCTGCAAGGAGCTCCTATGTCCTTGTCATTTAAAATAGACTTTTCATGCACAAAAAAAAATGTTGAGTATGAAGCCCTACCCCTAGGCCTCCATACATCTGTTGCCATGAATTTAAAAATATTAAACATCTTTGGTGACTCCTTGCTCATAGTAAATCAAGTTAAGGGAATATTCCAATGTCTATGTACCATATTGAAGGCTTACAAGGATCTTGTTGCTATATATTTGGAATGGTATGACATCGAGGTAATCCCTCGATCATAAAATAGGTTTACAAACACCATGGTATCTTTGGGATCCTTGATCCCTTAGAATTTATCTACTGATTTAACTACCATTCATGTTAAAATGCTTTCACAACCAACCACAGAACATGAAGCCTTTGATTATAGAATGTCAATCAACATGATCAATGTAGAACCAAAAATTGAATGGTTCTATAGAGCTAAAGACTTTCTAAAGAAGGCACCCTAGGGGTCATTAACCTCTTATATTTCAATGAGGAGTGGTACCACCATTCACCATAAGGTTTTTTTCTAGTATTCATTTGCAAAAGTAAATATGCAGGGGGATCAAGTCATCTTAGCAGTCGAAGCTGAGGCTTATCAAAATTGGATGTCACAAATCCACGACTTCCTTAAGCTTGGTGTAATCCTAGAGGGATTTTTGCATGCCACAAAATGCACATTTAAACATAAAGTGGCTAAATATGTCTTAATAGGAGACATCTTGTACCGATGAGGCTACGATGGAGTTCTCCTTCATTGCTTAGATCCTTGAGAGGCATCATGGGCAATTTCACAAGCTCATTATGGTACATGTGGTGGCTATTTTAGGGACATGGCCATCATCAAGCGCATACTTCAAATGGGCTACTATTGGCCCACTATGGAGAAGGAGTACAATGTGTATATCAAAAAATGTGTCAAATGTCAGTATCATGCTAATATTATGCACTTGCCATCATAGGCCTTATAGCCCATTCAAGCGACTTGGCCATTTTTTAGTGGGGACTAGATCTTATAGGCATGATATCTCCTTCATCATCAGGTTGGCATATATTTATAATTATGGCTACTGAGTATTTCACAAAGTGGGTGGAAGCAATACCATTAAAAATGACAGTTGGATCTCATATAGCAAAGTTTATACTGGAGCATATCATAAGTCATTTTGGGATTCTATCCAAAATAATACTGGATAATGAAACGCCATTCAAGAACAAAACTGTGAGAGCTTTAACATCTAAATATAGAATCAAACACAATTTTACAACTCCATACTATCCACAAGAAAATGGGTAGGTTGAAGCTTCAAATAAGACAATGGTGACCATCTTAAAAAATATGGTCAAATAAAACCACAAAGACTGGCATATTTAGCTGCCTCTTGCATTATGGGCTTACAAGAATAGTATTCAGATGCCCACTGGGGCAATGCCATTATAAATAGTATGTGCTGAGGCCATTATGCCCTTTGGAATTGAAATTCTAATGCTACACATCGCATTGAAAGAGTTCATCGATGACAACATCGTGCGGTAAGCTCGACTGGATCAACTAACAGTACTTGATGAACATCACATGAATTCCCTAGAGCATCTCCACGTTTATCAGGAGTAACTAAAACAAGCTTACAATATCAAATTCCACTAGAAATACTTTGAATATGGGGATCTTGTCTTGAAAGAGAACCAACAAAACTCTAATTTACCACCAGATATGTGAGATAAATTTGTAACTAATTGGCTAGGACCCTATATCATATTTGAAAATATTATTCTAGGTGCCTATCACCTAACGTTGCTATGAGGTGTTGAAGAACCTAAACCTCTCAACATCATCCATTTTAAGCCATTTTATGCTTGAGAGCATAGTAAAAGGCTCTTAGGGTTTGCTTATAACTACTCGGTCATCCCAAAAGGCTCCAAGGGTTCCTAAAACCACTTGGTCATGTCATAGTAAGGCCTAGAGGGTTTCTAAATATCGTGCGGTCATCCTAAAAGGATCCAGGCTCATTTATGACTAGTTTGGTCAATCAAAAGGCACCAAGAGTATCTAAAAAACTGCTTGGTCAACCCAAAAGCACCAAGGATTCTTAAAGATCGCTTGGTCATCCCAAAAAGTCCCAAAGATTCTCATAATCCCTTTGGTCAACCCCAAAAGGCTCCGAGGGTTTGCTGAAAACCACTCGATCATCCTAAAAATCTCCAAGGATTTTGCTAAAACTTTCTTGGTCAATATAAAGGCTCTAATGACATTTCATCATCGTTTGGTCACTCCTAAAGGCTCCAAAGGCATGTAATCATCATTTGGTCAGATATGAGGCTCAAAAACTCATAAAAATTATAAAATCAATAAAATCCAAAAAAATTGGTAAAGCATAAAATCCAAAAACATGTGACTTTGCACTTTACATTTTCATTTTACATTCACACATGCATCCACTACATTACTGCATTGCATATAGGCATTTGTCATCCGTTGCATTCTGTAGTAGGAGGGATTGTGTTTGTCAATCTTACAAATGAAAACACATTTGTGTTTCAATCATGCATATCTGTATTTATCATAAATCCATCATTCATGTGAGTAATTATATTTTTCAACACAACCTATTTTGTTGCTTTGGAGAATATATTAGGGTTTTCTGGTCATTCAACCATACCTAGAGGTCTTATCAAGATTTGATAGAAAGCTTGCATTGATTTTGTAGTTGAGGTCTAGTTAGTATAGCCCTTAGCATTTCAAAATTCTATCACTAATAAACAAATTAAACAATCCTAACAAGGACTAGGGGAAGATGAAAGTCACAAAGTAGGATCGGGTATCCTTAAGTGAAAAGAGTTATTCTTGCTTATCCCTCTGTGCGGACGGTATGGGAAATGTTGGCAATTGGCAAAAGAATAGATTAGTTCCCTATTAAAAATCCCTTGCTCATGATAAATTGAGCAATATACTAGAGTGATATCCCACATCAATCCTCAATATTGATACCCTAGATCGATATCATAGATCGAATTCCCATATTGATATCATAATATCGATATCCTTAATCGATATACCAAAAATAGTTTCTCCAAAGTAAATCCCAAAAGGGAGGTTTCTAAAGAAAATTATCAAATGTAAATGCCAAAAAGTGAAGATCAAATGAAGATTAGAAAATAGGCTCAAGTGAATATCAAATCAAGTTCAAATCAAGATCAAATGAAGATAAAAAATCTAGTTCAAAGAGAGATCAAATGAAGATCCAAAGAAAGTCAAAGTCAAGATGGAATCGACTCCCTTATTTCACCACATATGAGCAAGTATCCCAAAAATTGAAGGATAGAAAGGAATGAGCTTGAATCCCTAGAATTATCGGCATTATTGTACCTTACGCATGATGATATGTCTGATACACTTGCATTTTGCCTATGGGCAAACCAATGTTTGAATGTGGAAGAGCTAGATTTAGGTTTCCTGCATTGCCTAGTGGCTTAGTCCAACTAAAATCTAAACTTGGGATTGTATAAGACATTTTTGGAGCCCCTATATTAGAAATGGGCTCAAAGAATCCTGCCTGACATCGAGGAACACTCGTGTCTTATCTTAATATACTCATGTGCACACACAGGGATAATGAACATTTAGGGCCTATCCTAGCAAAAGCCTTGCACTTAAAAAGTCTAGTGTGGTAGGTATGCAACTTTTGATAAGTCTACTAGGGTGTTTGAGTCTCATGGAAGACCTCAAAGATTTATCTAATAGCAATAAGATACCAAATATCGTAAACTATATAGAATAAAATCATCAAACTGCACAATATCGAATCCATGATACATCATTATATAAAGCACAATCAATATATGGGATAGATACTGGATGGATATTAGAAATAATATTTAGACTACCATTGACTATATTGTGCATATTTTTCAAACTTGCAAAAGAAAGTAGAATGACATATTGCATAATTCACATCATAACATCGCACATCATTGCATTTCATATATGGGTGATTAATTGATAAAATTATTATTATGAGGATTTCCAATTACATTAATTATTTTGATACATTCTATGGTGTCATCCATTATATTGATAAACACATATTGCATTCATTCCTTATGTTTTAAGTGATTAAAGCATACAGGATCATTTACATTGGATTACCATCATGTAAATAATGCATTACATACATTGCATTAGCATATAATGATAGTGTCATAAATTTAAATGCATGCAATAAAGAAAAATCAAATATACATTTAAGTAAACATCGCATCCATATGCATCCATCATAAATAGCACATCTAAACATATACATCACTCCATATCATCATCATCATAAATAGAATAGTTATCTAGTGCATGTCATCCATACATCACATCATATAGCATTAAATTAATATAAGCATTGCATTCATGTGCATAACATAAATAGAAAATTAAAAACATATAAAAGTACACATAATGAGCCATAAATTATCAAATAATATATATATATAGATATATATGTGTTTATGTCTCAAGAGTACATCAGGGTACATCAAAAATACTCGTAAGCTACATCCGTGTAGGTCCTCGACCTTACACACAAAATAGTGTATCAAAATAGCAACCCATGTGTATGCTATGGAGGGTCTACACCCCAAACTGGAGAGTCACCTGTATCACCTCTATCATTTTTGTGCCTCATGTGCAAGCTAGCGCCATGTGTACTAGAGGATCTATGCATCCTCTCAATATTATGAGTCTTGTGGCTCGAGCTCACGGATGACTACCCTATAGTCCTAGATCTGGTCCACTAGGACCCTAAAGCATGTGGATCCTCTATAACCTACCCACCTATCAGTCTAATCCATCCCTCAAGTTGAGAGATGCGAGTTGCCCTTGCATTGCATAAATCATTCCCCTCTTGTATGAGGGAAGTAAACTGCCTAATCTTAGCCATAGGATCGTGACCTCCTAGTAGTTTGAGTGCTAGTGCTAAAGGGAGCACCATGATAGCACGAGAAGATTATGGATCACCTCTCTAAGCTTGGGACTTAGCCAAGTCCCTCTCTACTACAGCCACCACCCATCATGCCTCTACTATCTCAAGTGATCGAGTCAACTCTTGAACTTGTGCCTCTTCTGCTATAGCATTCTCTATCGTAGCTATAGCCTAATCTTGGACCTCCTTGAGTTACCTCTCCCGGTAAGATAGCTTCACCTCTAACATGGCGATATATGTATCCCACTGTAGCTATGGAGACTATAGCCTACTAACCTATCTCTCCAAATTTGCTACCTAGGCTAGCAGCTGCCCTACCTCACTGTCTGGAGGTACCTCATCCTCATCTAGGCCCTCATCCTTGGCCTCTACTTGTGGTGCATCCTCTACACCCCATCCACCCTCAGTCCATGGATGCACATTGCACCCCTATAGATCAGCCTTCGTTGCCTCCTCAACCTGACCAAGAGGCCCAGATAAGGGACCACCAGGTATAATATGCTAGGGTGGTTCTAGCAAAAATAACTCTAGACTCCTAGAAATAATCTGTAGCATAACTCTGAGTTGTAAGTAGCACCCACTACAAATGAGTCTCTAAAACTAGTCACCTATAGATAATAGGTAGCTCTGGAATATCTTGTAACAGGCCAAACTATCACTGGACCCACGAGTAGAGCTGGTACTCATGAATCTTGACCTTATAGCTGAGTAACCATATGTTCCATCGATCATGGAGAAACTACTTTCCAGCCTCCATCCATGCAGGGTAATCCATGTATGGATGCCACTCAATGTTCCCAGGGCTCAGTGCTGCAAACTGACTAATATAATGATTGACGTCCCTAGCATGGGACCTGCTATGAAATTCCTTCTTATCACGAGGCTAGCATGTAGTATAACACTAATGTGCATCATCAATCATAGTAATATCCAAGGGAAGCTCTATTGTTCTCTTAATTCGAATGTGCTACCAACCCCATATTTGTAGTAATAGACTACAACTGATCCCAACCCAGATCTGGTAGGTAATCTAGTACAACTCATGGTATAACTGGTATAGGAAGGCACTCACCCAGGCTAGGAGCAATGGCTATCATGTGGAGATATGAATGAATCTACTGACATAGGCTAGAAGGTTCCAAATAATCCTCATGCTTGAGGAGTCTAGAAGCACAACTAGTATGACTAGGTGCATCAAAATTTCCTCATGGACAGAGAAGACCTGCTCATCATACCACTCCTCGATGTGAACACTGTCATGGTTGATCTTACGCTGGGCCTCCTGTCTTAGATCACTAAATATATCATAGAAAATAACTCCCCTACTCTGAGAGGTAGAGGAGGTGATGGGCTCACCATCAATAGGGATCCAAAAGATCCTATAGACATCCTCAAGGGTGATAGTCATTTCACTTATCAATAGATTAAATGTATTGGTCTGGGTATTCTAGCTCTAGGCCAACACAGTCATGTAATCTTGATATATCCTGATAGTGGGTAGATCCAAGATATAGCTAAAGCCTACAGATCCAAACCACTCTCGCTCCCTGTCAGTCAACAGTGGGTGGAGAGTGTTAATGAGCTTTGACTCCCTAGCTCTAGAGGTTAGTCTCTACAAAGAGATATAGTATAAGTAAAAATATAACTAAAGGCTAAGTAAATAGCTAAAAATGACCTAAAAAGAGATATATCAAGC
Source organism: Wollemia nobilis (assembly GCA_028583015.1). Classification (NCBI taxonomy): domain Eukaryota; kingdom Viridiplantae; phylum Streptophyta; class Pinopsida; order Araucariales; family Araucariaceae; genus Wollemia; species Wollemia nobilis. The sequence goes on from JAQPPZ010003612.1 coordinate 120,454, forward strand.
AAAAAATAGCTAAAAATGCAAAATTATACTAAGAATGATAAAAAATTGCAAAAATACATCTCATAGGTGCAATAAAATGGCATTAACTACCAAGAAAATCACAAAAAAAATTGAAAATTTTGAACAAATCTCGTAAAAAAGGGGAACCATAGGCCAAACCTGCGGTCTACCCAACGGTCAAATTTTTGACCATTGTAATTCAAACCTAACTATAGTTGATACCTGCAACCCCCAAATTTTCAAAGGGGAACCGCAATTGGCAGCTGCGGTCTAGGGATACGACCCAATCCAGGTCTTTTCCTAGCTGAAAAACAAAGAAAATGCATTAAAATTAATCTAAGCTAGCCTAACATAGGATGTGGTTCATTGCCAACAATTTAGTGTGATTAATTAACCAATTCATTAGTTTGGTTCATTTTATTGGAAATGAATGCGAGGTCTTGGTTTCGAGTTACCTTGCCCGCACTGAGGCCTCAGTTGGAAGAAGTTTGGGCATGGTCTACCATTCTAATGTGTGAAATATGATAGGGTTTCAATTGCTTCAAGTTAAACTAGCACACCTATCAGAGCTCTTGAAATTGCAGTCACTATCAAAGGAATAATGAAGAATTTTGAAAATGATAGATTTTTTAACCTTTTTCTATTTCCTTTGGATCGCAACTGACACTCACGGTCCTAGGATTAGGGTTTTCCACTCACGGATCTGACCTGTGGTTCCCAAAATTTGAAAATTCCAACCGTAGACTGCACCTGCGGTTTGCAAATGGTATTAAAAATAGAAAAATCCCATCGTGGGAGGGGCTTAAAAGATAAATTAATGTATCCTATCGGGTCAAATGTTAATAAAAGCAATCAATTTGTAAATTTGGTGATGTTCAAGAACCAAGATTAATCAAAAATTTAAAATTAACAAAAAAATTAAATAATCAAAACCCAAATGCACCTCGTATTCAATTATTTACTCTATACACTTGGCGGTTGCAACGATTTGTGCTTCATGCAATCCAGTGAGATGAATAAATAACCATAAGGAAATTTGAGGTAAAATTGTCATCGTCGACTTGACATGTTCCTTTTCAATCCTGAAGAAGGCCTTCGAGGTTGGACTGTTCCATGGGAACGAGGCATTTCATGTCATTTCCTCTATGACATATTTTTAGCAAATCATCTATGAATTGATTCAACACAAAAATAATTGGATTTGCATCATTTCGATTCCCTAAGATGGCTATTGTAACCTGACTGCTCCATGGGATAGGAGTGTGCAATTATTATTAACAGTTGAAATCATAAGCTGAACTAGGCTTAGCTAAGTAATTAAATTCTCAAATATAAATTTGTTCAGATCATTCATGGTGGTAAAGCGACCTTGTTGCTTCATACATTGTCATTACCCTCATCGAATCATCTCTTGAGGGGGTAGTCATAATATCAAATCATAATAAAAATCAGTAGAATATCCCTGAAATCATAGATCCCTTAATATTGTTAAAATTGAATCATTGTCAACAACTATCATAATCATACCCCTTTGCTTGGGGAAAATAGCAAATATGAAGTTTTCTTGTTGTTCTCTGCCTTTTGGATCTATGGGTCAGAAGATACCTATGGAATGCATAGCAACACCGAATGAGATGAGATGGGCACAAGATTTTCAAATGTAAGCCTTTCACCTAGTTGGAAGCAATGATTCTAGGATGCGCGTCCTTTTGCTAGACCTAGAGCATCTAATATTGATCCGACTAATGATCATCATAGAACCTTCAACATCATTTTAGGAGGTCTATTTTTGCTCAGTGTTGTTCTATCTCATAATGCATCTCAAAAGGGACATTTGTAGACACCTAAAACACGTCATGTCGATGGTGACTACTCATATGGACATGCTATAGGACCATATGGAAGATCTTGGATAGACTCCAAGATAGAGCAGTGGTTCTAACCACTCAATTTGGGCTCCTTGGCCTATTCAGTATGAACCTAGTAGGGTACTTAGGAATAGATATTTGGGGATATATTATTATATTGTATAAGGGTTGGCATGGGCCACACATAACCCAAGGTTGATTGTATTATAATATATTACATAACTTTATTATCATTAACATAAACTATTCACCAATATGCAGAAATATCAAATCATTCATCCACAATACATTATCCACAATAACAATCCATAAATGAGAGAGAGAGATAATACCCTTAACTTAAGGCAACACCAATAATAATCCTTAAGAAAGGAATAACTCCACAGTATCTCCCAAGGTGAGAGGCCACTTCATGGGCACGACGATTACATAAGGTTCTTCTTCAATGATATGAATCTTACAATGACAAATATCTTTTCTTTATATATCCATATTAGACACCAAAAAGTTGCACATTTCTCCTTCTCTATAATTAAGGCCAATCAATTTGTAAAACCTTTGGAAATTGCATAAATTGACTTTAAAATATCATTCATCACTCAATTTCATCACCTCTCATTCTAAGCTCCTTGGGTTATCTCATCCCCTTCCTACGCCTAATCATGGTCTCCATGCATGTTGCATAACTTTACTTATTATTAACATAAACAATTCACCAATATGCAAAAATATCAAATCATTCATCCACAATACATTATCCACAATAACAATCCACAAATGAGAGAGAGAGAGAGAGATAATACCCTTAAGGTAGGCAACACCAATAATAATCCTTAAGGAAGGAATAACTCCACAAGATCTCCCAAGATGAGAGGCCACTTCGTGGGCATGATGATTATTTAAGATTCATCTTCAATGATATGAATAATTACAATAACAAATATATCTTCTTTATATATCCATATTCTTATTCTACTTTGGGGAGCCTACTACTAATATAATATTATAATACAATCAACCTTGGGTTATGTGTGGCCCATGCCAACCCTTATACAATATAATAATATATCCCCAAATATCTATTCCTAGGTACCCTACCATGCCACCCTCCTTACAAATGTTTTGTCCTCGAAACATATGAAGAAATATGATAATATGATTTGCTAAGCAATGTTAGCAACTGGTACCAATCTTGATCATCCATCCATCCAAGTGAAACACATTGATGCTGGTACGCCATTTTGTTACTTGAATATCCAAATATTCTTCGTTGGCTCCACGCTTCTGCCTTTGTATATTGATAACTTGAATGATGGGTCCACTTGTTCCTTGATGCTGATGAACCATGCTAAAAACCATGATCACTATGCTTTCGCTGCCAAACATTGCCATAGTTGGTGCCCTTATGATTCCATGTAGAACCATAATATTGTTGCCTTCAACCATGCCTCCAAGATTGTAAATGCTCATGGTGGTGTGGATGGCGATATGGTGCAACCTTAACTTGATGTTCTATCTTCTTTGACTTCCCAACATTTGGCTCCATTGTTTTAAATTCTTCTACACATTGTTATTTCATGTTCTCTTTTTTTGGTGTGTCCTTGTGCTCTTCTATCAAAGCTTCCTTATACTCTGTTACTATTATTTTCCCTAAATCAGTTGTTGATGCTTCTTCCAAGGACGCTATTGCAGCTACTGTCTTTTTGGATTTTGTTTCAGGTTCTTCAATTTGTTCTTCTACAACTACTTCTTCATTTTCCTTGTATCCTTGCTCCTTAAGTAGAGAAATATCATGCAATATTATCTTCTTTTTCCTGTACCATAACTTCATAAACTTATTTTGCACATTAATATTAACATTACCCAAAGAATCTAACCAAGGATAACCAAGAACAATATCCTCATCATTCATCTCAATAGCATAGAAATTTGAATGTAAAATATATTTATCCATGGTGATCTTCAAATATTCAAAAATTTGAACATTCTCACCCTCTAGTTGTATGTCCTTAATTTTGGTTGCTTGAACTTGCAACTTCTTAGATAAGGAAATATTAATAAAATTATATCTGCTACTAGGGTCAATGGAAATAATAACCTATTCTTTTTGAATGCTTCCATGAACCTGAAAAATAGACTATTTATATTCAAATGAATTCCTTTGTCCATTTTTGAATTTATCTTCTACCAAGGGTATGGTTTCCTCTGTCTGCATACTAACATATTTTTTATCTTCCCTGATATTTTCCTCTTTCTTCTTGAGTAATTTTATTTCTTTTTCATAGTCTTCATTCTATTTATTTAAAACTTCCCATTCTCCTTTTATTGCATTTCACTCATTTTGAATTCCCTGTAGTTTCTTTTCAAGATCTTCGTTGAATTCATGAAGAAAGGTTTCCTTGAATATAGACCAAAAGAAGGCATGATGGGTGTTCTCACGTTTATACCATGTAAACCATTGATAAGCTTCAGTGCCTAATTTGGTTGCTACAAAAGGGACTTTGTCCTTATCTTTGAATTGATAGAACTCAAAGATGTCTTCCATTTTGACTATCCACCCACATGGATCCTAACCTTCAAAGGTAGGCATGTCAATGCATGGATAATTAACTCCAGTAGGACCTCTTGGTTAGTGGTAAAATTTGTGTCTCTCATGGTCCTCATTATTCCTCTGCCTTTGGAGGTAATTTTGGGTAGGTCTACCAAAATATGCTTGTAGTATCATTTTTCATGCCCTGAACTAAACAATTTTTTTTTTTCAAGAATTTCATGATTTGAAAATTTTTCACTTTCCTTGTTCTATATGGCTGACTTCAGAAGGTCGTATCTCCCTCAATACTACTCGGATTCATTCATATGACCACTCATTTTAAAGATCTTCAAATTATGCACAATTTGATCCAAGAATCGCCTAAATATGATTAACTATCACAAAGATATGGCTTATTAAAGATGAGACATTTTTCCAGAAAAAATATGTGAAATTTGTCACTATCCTTATTTTGGATGACTAACTTCAAAAAGTTGTATCTCCTTCAATACTACTCGTATTCCTTCATATGACCATATATTTTAAAGCTCTTCAAATTCTACACAATCTGATCCAAAAATCACCTAAATCGGATAAACTTGCATAAAAATATGGCTCCTAAAATATGAGACATTTTTTCAAAAAAAATTGCCCTAATTCTATGGTTTCACACAAAAATTTCCACTTTGCCACAATTGTTGCTCTGATACCACTTGTTACATAAATTTATTATTATTAACATAAACCATTCACCAATATGCAGAAATATCAAATCATTCATCCATAATAACAATCCACAAATGAGAGAGAGATAGATAATACCTTGAAGGTAGGTCAACACCAATAATAATCCTTAAGGAAGGAATAACTCCACAAGATCTCCCAAGGTGAGAGGCCACTTCGTGGGTACGACGATTACATAAGATTATTCTTCAATGATATGAATCTTACAATGACAAATATCTCTTCTTTATATATCCATATTCTTATTCTAAATTGGAGATCCTACTACTAATATAATATATATATATATATATATATATATTGAATTTACATGGTGGAATTGGTAGTTGCCATGAATCCGAGTAGGTTGTCCAAATTTTTATGGCCACCATAGTATTCTGCGTTGTCTACCCCGGAAGCTGCCACACATATATTTGCGCAGTCCGCCCCTATAACCACCATGCCACAATCATTTAAAACCTTTTACACCGCTAAAAGCACCAAGAAAGGGACAAGCGTTCAGTCCGACGAGGCCCAAGATTTGAACCTTGGACCTCCGCCCCACTTATGGGGTTTGGATGAACCAATTGGTCTACACCTCGGACCTACTACTAATATAATATTATATTATAATATAATATAATATTATAATACAATAAAACTTGGGTTATGTGTGGCCCATGCCAACCCTTATACAATATAATAATATATCCCCAAATATTTGTTCCTAGGTACCTGTTGGTCACGAATCTGCCACAGGAAAGGATTTTAAAATAAATACGCCCTAGACTCGACCAACATTGAAATTCCGAGAGAAAGAAATGTCTCCCGGACCAATCTCTAGAGAGGGCTGGTCCCCTTGCTAAATCTTAACTTTTGAAGACTAAAGTTGCAGGAAAGAGATAGGAAATGTGCAAAAAAAATTGGGAAATATAGCCACAGGTTGAATTTGTCAGATCTAGGAAAGCTTAGCAGTAGAAAAACACCTCAAGCACATGAACAACATATAGTAAAGACAGTAACATGATCTACTTACAACCTTGCACAAATTGCCTTCAAGATTGCATTCCAACACACTCTTCTTCACCAGCAATATTCAAATTTAGATACAGAATTTAAATCCCCATAGTAGATAAAAATATGAGCATAAACGAGAAATGCGATGAGACGAAGGAAACCATACAGAAAATTGCTCGTAGGATCAGAGGCCAAATATCTTTTATTTATGCAAAATTTTGACAAGTTTTTCAGCAAAAGTCCTTCTTTCGATCCCTCTTTCTGAGATATACATTGATATTTATAGAGGTCTCGCCTCTCTGCAGCATTCAAAGCATGAAACAGACTTTCTCGAGATCCACAAAATATGTAACAGAAAAGAGAAATGATCCCCTTAATCCTGCCTCGAAGAAGTCACAATCCAAACAAAAACAAGGAACCAGATGTCTTTCATTAAATGACCATTCTCGGACCAAGCTTGAACCCTTAGAAAATCATGAATAGGAGCTTTTAATAATGGAGGCATCTTAAATTCTGGTAGCTTCAACAACTACATGCCTGAGCACGTTCTTTCATCTTGCATGCATTGGAAAGCAACAAAACATTAAATTCTAGAGAGCTTTTAATTCTGGGAAATCACAATACTTCATCGAGCCACTGAAATGCTTCTTGGTGCAAAACCGTGATGGGTCACGAAACCGTGACATGTCACGAAATCATGACATTTTCCCTCTCCATACGCTTTTGCCACTTTCGGTCGTGAAAACCAAACATGTCACGAAATCATGACGTATTTGGCTCTTTGTTCTCCTTCATCACCTTAGGTCACGAAAATGTGACGCATCGTGAAATCGTGACAATTTCTTGCTCTCTGCCTTCTTCTTCATGTCCTTTCACGAAAACGCGACAAGACGCGAAACTGTAACATGTCGCGATATCGCGACAATTTTTGCTCATCATCTTCATTATCACCTCCAAGTCGCGAAAACCCAACATGTCGCGATTTCGTGACATTTCATACTATTATGTTCCTTCCTTGCTTTGCCCCCGTGAAACTATGACATATCGTGATTTTGCGACGTTCTTTCCCCATGTTGTCCTTTCGCTGTTTCGAACTGTGAAAACGTGACAAGTCATGATTTCATGACATTTTTCTCTCGCTTGGTTTTCTCTTTGCTCCTCGTCATGAAAATCTGACATGTCATGATTTCGTGACATTCCGTACTTGGCTCTGTCTTTTCTACTTCTCCTCCATGAAAACAAGACAGGTCACGATTTCGCAACATGTCGCGAAATCGCGACAATTTTTCATGCCTTGTACGTTTCATGTCTACCTTCGCAAAAATGCAACAGGTCGCGATTTCACGACATTCGTCTATCGACACCTTCGTTGTCATCTCCAGGTCGTGAAAACGAAACAAGTCATGAAAACGTGACGGTTTCTTTTAGCTGCTCAATCCTCTCTTCCCTGTCATGAAAATTCGACATGTGATATCGCGACAATTTTCCACCTTGCCCTTCATCCTGTCTTCGGGTCACGATTTTGGAACATGTCATGAAATCGCAACATGTTTGCATTGACTGTACCTCTTGCCCCGTTGACCATAAAACTGCGACATGTCGTGATATCGCGACAATTTTAATCTTCAACTTAATTCTTCGCCATGCGTCGTGATTTTGCAACACGTCGCGATATCGTGACATTGCTGGCGACTTGTTCCATTTGACCATTTTGACCACGATTTTGGAACACGTCACGATATCGCGACATTCTCTGACTTTGGCTTCTCTCTCCTCTAAAAACCCATGATAGCGTGACATGTCACGATATCGCGACAGTTTTGAACCCGTGCTCTCCATGCTGCTTTTGGTCGCGATATCGCGACAGTTTTTGGACTTAGCTGTTTTGGCACAAAACTCGTAGGGAAACACAGAGGAGTGAGAACTTCAATAGTTTATGCATGAATAAGCAACAATCAAAACAATGTGGCAAAAATGCCAACATTCTTGGCGGCTCGTGGGGTATACAGTTCTACTGTATGCACGAACTCCAGACCTGAATTCATTGGGCACAGAGTCAAGAAAAACTGGAGGAACAGAATGCTGACTGATGAGAGACATCTCTACGGACTTTCAGAAAACTCAAATTGATCTGTATTTGGCCTAGCTTGAGTGAGCTTAACCACCAGGTGCTATAATGGGATCTCCATGATAGTGATGAAAGCACCGTGGTTGCAAAATGGAAATGAACGAAATGATGACCCGCAGACATGCAGGCCATGGAATGGGAATGTAATGGTGAAATGATGGAAAATGAAGGAATAACAGTGACAGATACAACAACCAAAGAGGGAGCTACTGTGTCACCAGCTACGGGGATGGAGAAAAAATGAATAATGGAATGGAAGCAGGTGGGATGACGAAAGCGGTGAGAACCACGGATAAATGTTGAAACAACAATGGATTAGAAGAAAAGGAAAAGGAGAAATGGGAACATCAGAGAGGAGAGAAGAAACAACAGAAGTGGTTGGATTACGGATAGAGGGAGAAGGAATGGAAGGGGAAGGAAATGAAAAATAAGGAAGTGGAAGGAAGAGAGAAATGAAAGCCACTATCTGTTGGGAGGGGAAAAGAAAAAAAAAAAAATAACGTACCTATGGGCTCGCATACAAAAGAGCCGAAGTTGGTAATCTGTGTACACAGAGGAATTCCACACAATTTTTGTTCTTTTCTATTTTTTTTTTGTTTTTTTTTTTTTTTACAAAAGCAAAATAACTGTACAAGGTAATACTAGACTCATACTTCATGGAGTGTAGGCTTTCAGATGAAAGTCGTTCACTGAAATAGGAAGTGGGCTGCCATCCAGATCCTCCAGATGAAACGAATTTGCTACACCAACACTAATAATGCGGAATGGACCCTCCCATAGAGCGTCAAACTTCTTGTGCATTCCTAGCTTGGCTTTCCTTTCATTCCATTTCAGGACTAAATCACCTACCTTGAATGTACGACCAGTGGAATTTCTATGGAACCATTTTGAAACTACCTACGTATGCTTAGAAAACTCCTCATAGGCCAAAGAACGTTGCTCTTCCAACTGCAACAACTGAGCCAACCACATATCCATGGAATCCATATCTGCTTCATCGTCCAAAAATCCCTGCAACTGCTATAATACTGGCAATTCTAGATGAACAGGCAACCTTGCCTCTTTTCCATATACCAGGGCATATGGTGAAGTCTTGATAGACTTCTTGATTGAAATCCTATCTGCCCATAAGGCTTGATTCAACAGAAGGTGCCATGATCTCTTGTTATCCCCCAAGGATCTCTTCAAAATCCGTAGCAAGTTCTTGTTTGTGGACTCCGCCAAGCCATTCCCCTGAGGGTAATAGTTAGAGGATGTCTTCAGGAAAACACCATACTTGTTTGCAAATTTTGCTAGCTCAGCTCCAATGAATGGAGTTTCGTTATCTATGATAATAGCATCAGGAACGCCAAAACGCGTGATCAGCCCTTCGATGAAAGAAATCACCACATCTTGATTTGCGACCCTAGTCGAAATAGCCTCAGACCATCTTGTGAAATAATCTGTAGCCGTCAAGATATACTTGTGTCCAGCTAAAGAATTTGGATCAATGATCCCAATAAAGTCCAGTCCCCACTGCTGAAAAGGTGCTTCAACCTGAATTGGATGTAGGGGCAATGATGCATTTCTAACCCTTCCTGTATACCTTTGACATCTGTCGCATGCTTGGGAAATCCTGAAAGCATCTGTGAACAAAGTTGGCCAATAGTAACCAGCTCGAATAATTTTTAAAGCCATAGGCCTACCTGCATAGTGTCCTCCTGATATGCCAAAATGAAACTCCTCCAGGAGTCTAGCCTTCTCTGATTCCTTGACACACCTTAAAAGAAAGCCATCAATATTCTTGAAAAACAATCCTTTGGGCAGCAACACATACCTGAGAGCTTGCAGGCGAAACCTTCTCCGTTGTGAGGCATTTAACTGTGAAGGGCATCTGCCAGTTGTGAAATAGTTAACCAGGTCATCAGCCCAATCTTGTCCTTGTGCTAAGAGGTTTACCTGATTCCTATCTTCAACAAAATCATCCGCTTGATAATCAACTGTCCCAGATGCTGCAGTCTTCGCTAAGTGCTGGCATAAGGCCTTACCCCGCACCAGCTTGGTCGGATGAATCTCAACATCAAATTCTTGAATTTTGGTGACCCAACTAGCGCGTTTATCACCCATCTCACCTTGAATGATGAAATTCCTGACATCGAGATGTATAACATAAACCACTGTCCTACTCTGAGATATGAAGTGCTTGAATTTCTTAAGAGACTTCATAACAACATATACCTACTTTTCAATGAAATTATATCTTCCCTCATGAGGTAAGATAACCTGACTTAGGAAAGCAATGGGCCTTTCATTCCCATCATCTCCTTTATATGTGAGTACTGCAACATAGCTTTCATCCTATCCAACTGCATACAGAATGAAATATTTTGAATAATCAGGATTAATTAATACGGGAGCCTGCGCGATTCTGTCCTTAATCTCCTGGAATGCCTCCTTCCTCTGAGTCGTCCACTTAAACTCGGTGTCCTTCTTCAACAACTCAGTCATGGGCTTGACGACCTGGGCAAAGTCAGAAATAAACTTCTTGATGAAATTAATCTGCCCAAAGAAAGACTGTAGCTCTTTCTTATTGGCAGGGAGTGACAATTTCTTCAATGCTTTGGCTCGAGATGGATCAATTGCCAAACCTTCTTCTGAAATAACATGCCCCAAGAGTTTACCTTCCTTCATTGCAAAAACTGACTTCTTTGGATTAATAGAAATACCAAACTCTACATTTTTCAAATATTTTCCTCAGATGAGAATAGTGATCTTCCCATTTATGTGAAAAGACAGTCATATCATCAAGATAAATGACAATAATCTTGTTCAAAATCTCCTCGAATGCAATGTCCATGGCTCTTTGGAATGTGGCCCCAACATTGGACAATCCGAAAGGCATGCGTTGATAAGAAAAAGTGCCCCACTTGGTTGTGAATGTAGTCTTGTATTGGTCTTCATCCCTAACCCAAATCTGGTTATATCCAGAGAAACCATCTAGCAGTGAGAAACGCTGAGCCCCAACAACAATATGGAGAATCTGATCAATGCGAGGCAAGGGATAGTGATCTTTTAGAGATGCGTGGTTCAGGTTTTGAAAATCTACACACAGTCGTATGTCTCCATTTTTCTTTCAAACCAAAACCAGATTAGCAACCCAAGTCGAGTGCTTAACCGGATATATAATCTTGGCCTGCAACATTTTCACAAGTTCGGCCCTCATGAGAGTCTCAATATTTGGGTTCACTGGTCGTTTATTTTGTCTGAAGGGTTTGACTCCTTCTTCCAATTCGATAGTATGCTGAATAATCTGTTTGTCATATCCCCTCAGATCCTCGTAGCTCCAGGCCACGATATCAGAAAATTCTTGACACAGTTGCTCGATCTCTTGCAGTTCATTAGGAGTAGAATCAGTCCCAATCTTAATGACCTTATTGGGTTCCAACTGTATCTCCATATACTCCTTCTTGTCGATCTCAATCCGATGTTTCTTGGACCAATCATGTTGATCAAACAAGCTTTCAAGAGTGATGAGACCTTTCGAAATATGATTATTTTGTAACTAAATCAGACCATCAGTTTCTTCGTGCTCCAAGGTTCTTCCTTTGATAGTGGCAGCTTCTTGAATCAAAAAGTTAACGATTTTCTCATCGCTCTCGAAGACTTGCCAAAAAGTGTCCTTGTCTAGGACACTAGGCCTGTACACCATCCTTACTATTTTTGGTTTCTTCACTACCTGCTCGATTGGAGAAAAATTTGCTCCAAGAGATGCTAGAAGATCAACATGCTTGTTTAGCTCTCATGAAATGGCTTGAATACTCAAGGCTGTGAAAGACTCGAACAGGTCCCACACTTGGTTGTGGTATGCTTTGAGATAATGCTGCTTGGAAATACACCTGTTTGTTACTTGGTTTACAATCAACTTAGAATCACCAAAAATTTGCAACTGTTCAATTCCCAATTTTTTTGCCTTTTTCAAGCCTAGGCATAATGCTTCGTACTCGACAACATTGTTAGTACAATTCCAAGTGAGACGGTATGAATATGTTCTTTTTAAGCCAGAGGGAGAAATTAGAACAATACCTGCTCCTGCACCATTTTTGCATCTTGCCCCATCAAAATACAACTTCCATAATTGATCGGGGACAGAGCTCTGATCATCTTGGTTAAGGAGTACCTTCATTGCACCATCCTCGAGCTTTGTGATAGAATAACAACCGATTTCGGTCTCCAGCATAGCATTGAAATCAAGCATTGAAAACTCGTCTTCCAACTGAAGCTCATCCAAAACCTCATTCATCAAATCAGAACCTTCTAACTCTTCGGTTAGCATGTTGATAGACTGCATGGTCTTTCCTACTTCATCCAACCTTTCAATATGAAAAGAGGAAGGCTTTTCATTATGAATCCAGATTCTCTTTCCTTTAAAAAGGATCTCCAAGTGAGAATAATCCAGTGAAAGGTAGCCTCCCAACTTAGTAGTAAATTCTCTTGATAAGCACATACTGAAATACGGTTCTAGATCGACCACAACTATCTCTTGAATGACTATAATCTGAGGCATACTGTGTAAAACAATCGGGACATCCTTGATTACACCTACTATTTTCACAAGAGTCCCGTCCAACTGCAAGACTCCAGGGCTACTTCGTGTGTATTCCATACCCATAACTTCGCAAACTGCCTTTGGCATGACAGTTGTAGTGGCACCGGAGTCAATCATGCAGTTATGCACGATCCAACCCTCCATTTGAAGTGACAGATAAAATGGGGGTGGTCTATTCTTGCCAGTGACTGAAGTGGTTAACGCTTGAGAATAAATTGTCTGGGTAGGGCTCTTCTCACTATCCTTCACATATTTCAAGGATTCTTGCAATAAATCTACCTGCCCAGGCAATTGTAATGCATCATAAAGACTAACCTTAGCTGGGATCTTCTTCAATTCTTCGACAATGTTGTATGCAGCTGCTGCAGATTCCTTCTTTTCAACGGGAGGGTCATATTTGCTGTGATACTGCTGAGTGGCTTCTACCCTCAGCATTTTAGTCAATGATGGGTACTTCAGCTTTTCTCTTGCTTGTTCCTCTGTTTCAGCTCTTGCCTGTGTAGCTGAAGCTTTTTCTTGCACTCTGTGTGGAACAGGATCTTTCGATAGAATAGGCCCATCTAGATTTGATACTGACATGGGAGTTTTCACTTGTTTTCTCAAATCAGCTGGCACTTTTAATGGCTCTATCTCAGCAGGATCTACTGTGACAGGCCTCTTTCCAGTCCTCGTGAGAACTGAAACTTGTTCTTCAGATGGAACCATTAAGTTATGATCTACCTTAGAGATCATGTTGACTTGCCCTCCCGAAGAGCTAGCGGCCAATGTCTGCACATAATTCAAATGAACCATGCAAGTGTCTTCGCCATGTGGATCATTACATGTTGAACACCAATATGTTCTTTCTACAAGGACTGCATCTTCATTTGCCAAAGCAGTCAGGTTCTTCTCGGGTGCTTTGCTTGTTGAAGCAGCTTGTTCTCTAGTAATCGACGGAGGCTGAAATCTCTTGGGCTGGAAATCTCGCTCAGCCTGCTTCCTTTCAATAAGTGTGATCTTATTACCCATTGCTCTTATTACATAATTGGCAGATTTTACCTCTTGCAAGAGTGTCGTATAAGGATCAGGATTTATAGGCACAGGAGGTGCTGGTAAGGGCAAAGGTGCTTGCGGCACCGGTAATGTTGGGAACGAAGTGGAAGCAGGGAATGGCAGAATGTTGGGTGCAGGAAACTGGGGATTTGCTGGAGTAGGGAGTTGAGGAACTAGGATGGGTGCAATCTGAGGTGCACTGGAGCTCCATGATGGAACAGGGTACATGGAAGACATAGATTGCAAAAATGAACTAGGATATAAATGCTATGGAATATCAGGTAAAATGGGCATTGTTACCTTTGGAGGAAGCCTACCGATTGTGATCAAGTCTGCCTCCGCATTTTGTGCTTGTTCGAACAGTTCCGGGAAGGTCATCACATTGGACTGCCTGATCGCCAAGCCAATGTCTATGTTGAACGCTCGAAGATAGTAGAACGTAGCTTGTTCATGGGTAGGCCGAAGACCTTCAGGCACTCGTTGCCAACTTTTGGTAAATCGAACATTGAAATCTGCTATCGCCTCCTGTGGGTGCCTCTGAATTACGTTAAACTTATGCAACAATGAAAATGGATCAGCCTGTTCATGAAAATTCTTAATTAATAGTTCTCCTAACTGATCCCATGATGCAATAGTGCCTGGTTGCAGAGATCGGTACCAATACAACAATTTTCCTCTCAAGGATAATACTAATAACTTTACCATCACATCTTCGTCTGTTATATCATGAATGGCTGCCAAAGAAGCTACATCATGAATATGTTCATATGCAGTCTTACCAGTACCATCATAGGTTAGCAAGGCTTTCTAAGTAGCCTGGGGAACTATATTTTAAGCCTACAAATTCAAGGCTCTTGAACTATTCCATGCTAAAAACTGCCTGGGTGGAGGATATTGGGCCATTGGGACTAGTGTATGTGATTGAGAAGATGGAAAACTAGTAACAATACCAGGGATTTGTGTGGATATGGCAGATGATGCAAGTAATGGGGAAACCAGCCTAGAGTGTTCACCTATTTTTGTGTTGTCAAGTTCAAAAAACTCAACAAGATTTTCAACTTTTTTGGACTTCGATCTCGTGATCATGAAGTACAAATTTCACTGTATCCACGTTGAGAGGTTTTTGGGTATAGCAGAGTCACCAAATGTTCTAACTTTATCGCATGCAGGCGAACATTAAACCTGAATACTATGGAAAAAACTATTACGCATAGGCGGGTTTATATAATTTTGGGCTAAATTATGGATCTTTCTGAGACAGAAATAGTCTGTCCCATTGAGCGTGCCAAAAATTGTTGGTCATGAATGCACCACAGGAAAGGATTTTAAAATAAATACGCCCTAGACTCGGCCAACATTGAAAGGCCGAGAGAAAGAAATGTCTCCCGGACCAATCTCCAGAGAGGGCTGGTCCCCTTGCTAAATCTTAACTTTTGAAGACTAAAGTTGTAGGAAAGAGATAGGAAATGTGCTTTCCTAGATCTGACAAATTTAGCCTGTGGCTATATTTCCCATTTATTTCTGCACATTTTCTATCTCTTTCCTGCAACTTTAGTCTTCAAAAGTTAAGATTTAGCAAGGGGACCAACCCTCTCTAGAGATTGGTCTAGGAGACATTTCTTTCTCTCGGCCTTTCAATGTTGGCCGAGTCTAGGGCTTATTTATTTTAAAATCCTTTCTTGTGGCAGATTCATGAACAACAGTACCCTACCAGAATCGAAGCTGAGACCTGTGGTCTACATATTGAACCACGTCTAAGACCTATGGTTTACAGTCTAGACTGCAGCCGTCACATGCGGTCTTAACTAAAGTTTAGTTGGCCTTCATCTAGGCCAAATCGATTTGAATGACCATTTTTTCTAGAAGAAGGTGGTTAAATAACAAAATCTTCCAATCCAACTGTCCTAACCACTCCTTATTGATCTTGGCTTCTCCATGAAGCCACCCCTAGCCTTGGGACATCCTATAAGTACCCATTAGAAATAGGGCAAAAGTATGAAGAGTGCATTTGGAGATCAAAGCTGCGAAGCCCTATCAAATTGTGGACTCACTTGAGTGCATAGAGAGAGCCTTATTGTCATCACCATTGTCAAATTGTCAAGCATCATGATAATCATGCCATGGATGCCCTAAGGACCTAGGAGTGCCAAGAAACACCAATTCGGGCAAACAGTGGCCCTATTCAACAATTTAACTGCAAAACCTGTTAGAGGACACTGAGGCGACCCTTGATCATCAATTTGACAAGGAGGATCAAGCCCACTGCCCTTGAAATTAGAGGGCAAACCTACTTGGTTGCTCATCGCGGATTTCAATCGTGGTTGACAATGTAGACCGCCCATCAGAGCTATAGTTTGCAACAGGCGTAAGATCTCCTTACCATTCTTGTTTTAGATTACTTAATTAGATTAGATTAATCATTTGCATGGTTAAAATAGGGTTTTAGATATTTTTGACCTATAGATTTAGTGTTTAGAGAAATTCTATTACATTAGTGTAGTACAAGCAATAATGGTTTTTTTTTCATGTTTTCATGCTTAATTCCATTTAATTAGACCATTCAATAATTAGATGCAATAGTCTTTTATGCATTTCCATGAATCTTTATCAATTTGGCATAGTTTAGATGTGTTTTTAATGCTTTCTTGATTATATGATTTTCATGGATTTTTCATGTTTTAATCCTTCAAAGGGCCTCATCATGAGAGGTTGCTTATTTGTATAATATTCTTGTGTTGTTTCTTGATCGTAGAAAATAGGTTCAAAGGAGCTTAAATCATCGATTTCCTTCCTCAACACGAAGAAGAGGATTAACTCCACCCTAGAGTAGTTTGTGACTATTTGAAAAAGCATTAATAGTGCACCTACCCCTTGGGGCCTTTGGTAATTGTATTGATTGTATCAACATTTTGGGTGACCCTAAGAGGGGCAATATTGTAACCGATATTCATTGGCTATATCAATAAATAAACACGTATTTTCTTTGATTCATGTAATCTTGTTATCTTGTCATGTTTTTATGTTGATTTCCATTAAGGCAATAGCAAGGTGTACGCTTTTTGGGATAGGTCTGATTTATCCTTTTGTATAGGTGATTGATAACTCATATTCCTTTGTGCATGCGATTTTGTCTTTCTCTCCCTTTTGTCCTTTATTTTACCTTTTTAAATATTTTATTATTTCTTCCTTTTTTTTATTTTTTTTCTTAGAAGGATCTACCATTTATGGTTTTCAACCCACTTCTAAACAATAGATAGTTATCACTTATCCTGCTCTTTTATCTTTCACCTATTCCATAGGTCTACTGCAACTAGGATTAATTTAATTTGTAGCTCACACCTAAGATCTTAAACATAATCAAGATGACCAACATCATCGACATGATGCGCAACACCTATCACCACCTGTGATGGGGTTCAAGGGGTAGGAACTCCCTTACAAGGTCAAGGGAAAACACCCTTTGTGGGGTCGAGGTGCAACATCCCTCGTGCATCCCCTATCACAATACAATATAGGGTCAAGGGGTGAATATCTCATGGGGTTTGGGGTGGAGCCCAATAACATCAATGACAAAACTATAAAATGCATCACTATCAAAATTAAATTTTTCTTTTTGTTGATACTTTGGTGGCCTCTTATTAACCCACTTAAATAGCTCACCATCAACTCTATTTTGCTTATTGAACTATCCTATCTTAACCACTAATGGAATATATTGTACAGTTCTAATTTATTCAATTTCACACTGTGTGATTTCATCTTGTATGGTTCCATTTTGTATGATTTTACAGTGAACGGTTTCACACTGTATGAATTAACTTGTAATCATACAATATTTGTTAAATATACAATTTCACTTATTATTTGTACGATTTGTACAAAATGTACAATCACACTCATCAGTTGTACAATTTGCACCAACTGTACGGTTTCACCTAGCAATCATACAATTTCCTCTTGTAAAATTGTACAATCTTGGTCTTCCTTAGATAGGTTGTTCTATTTGAACAACATCTTCCAATTGTATAATTTATTGTTCCTTCTGAACAACATCTTCCATAACATCTTCCATAACAATATTTTCCAACTGTATAATTGATCTACCCTCAATATCATATAATATTATACCTATTTTATTCCTATGATGAGTGTCACAAACTACATCACTAGCGATTACCTTTATTTTTACACCTGTGAAGGGCGGGCACTTTATTTCCCAACCTTCATAGTTATACTAGCCATTGTTGGATCTTCTTCCTCTTCACTTGATGAAGTATCTCCTAGAACCCTTGACTAATTACTCCTTGTAGGTGATTCACTATGTTGATCCTCATTGGAATTGTCTATTCAAGATATATTATACTCACCAAACAGTTGTCTACCAATATCCTATGTGTCTTCAATCCATGATCTTCTTTGCTGGTGTGTTGGTTGTGGACATAATATTTTCTCTTGAGACATCATGTGTTGTTGCTCTGGTGCCTAACTCCCATCCATCACACACCTTTTACAACCTATCTACCATATTCTCAGGTGTCACCATCCACTCACCTTGAACTTTCATAGTTTTCTCATTAGCATCTTCACTTATGCCAATGTTCTTCTCACCTCTAGGTGATTATTGCTCCTCTTCTATTTCAATTAGCATTGTATCCAACCTCTCAATATCTCCTTCATTAGATGTCCATGCTTGTTCTATCACTAGTTCATGCGTATTATGCTCAGAATTGTTCACATTCACTCTTTGATCAATTATCATGCTTATCCTAATTGGGATATATTCTCTTTGATCCCATATCCTATGCATTTGCATAATTGTGTCTATCATTCATCTCCAATTTAGTACTACTCACAATTTGTCACTTTGTAGGATCTTCTCTATTATAATAATTTTGACCCATTTTTAACAAAAATGCCAAGGTTCAATAAGACAATGGGTACCAAATGTAGCATAGGGGTGTACTATTCCTATAGGGGGAGGTGATTTAGAAGGTTTGGAAATGATTCATAATGTTTTGCAACAATCTTACCCAAATCGTACAGGGTGTATGGTTTACTTTGTACAACTTTTCAATCTTGTAATACTACTTGTACGATCACCAAATCATATAATTGTATGATCCAAAACATACAAAACTACAACTTGTATTATTTACCACTTATTCAATTCATCAAAAATGGTTTTGTAACCCAAGACAATCAATTTTGTAATCAATTTCTATGAAACACCAAAATTCCCATAAATGGCAAGTATTATCATGCAGTTTACTTCCAAATTAGGTAAATGATCATATGTAAGATCCGGGGATCAGGTTGTTTGATTTGCATAAACCCTTATTGAATACTTCATTCACTGATTTGGAAATTTACACCCCATATCTCTTTAGGACAAGTTTTGGGATGATTTCCAATCGCAATTGTTAACTTTCCTTCCAACATGACAATCCTAATTAAATAGCATTGAATCGCTATCATCACAAATATTTACAAAAATCATACAACTGATATATGACATCTCTATACAACTATAATTCATCATGCAATCATTTCTCACTCTCACATCAAGGTCGTAGGAACATCAAAATCCATTTATAATGTAATTCCACTAGTCTAACATAGCAATTTAGTCATTCAATACATAATATGGAATATGCAATAATAATAATACACAATAGAATTTACAACAACCTAGAATAAAATAGGTTTTGTTGATATATTCACATTATAGATATTCCTATACAATATCCATCATCACTGATCAGAATAACCATAAACATAGCATAAATGGGCTCAACAATGGACATCAATAATGAATACATCCAGCAACATTGAACTCACACCATGAACAACCAAGAACTCTAGAACCACCAAAAAAATTGGATGAGAAGCTATATAATTCATGCCCAGGTCATTCCAAAGTATTTTTTGAGACATCACATTACTTACAACTACCATCGAGAATTATCTCAAAATAATTAATTACAAGGATTTACTAAGTCTAATTTAATTTTTATTAAATTCATTCCAAATGCATATTTCACCTAATTTCATTTATATTTCAAGTTGTACATTTGCAAACCTTGTACATCTACATATACTTGTACGTTTTGATCACTTGTACATTTTAATCAAAATTGATAAAACTAAGTAAAATTGTGCAAATCCAATAATGATTTCTTCTTCTTTTGGAAGGTGGATTTGTTGACTATAAAAGTCTCACTTATATTTCTTTTGTTACTATAAATACAACTACTATAAGAGATTTGAAGAGAAGTTAGTATTCAGATTAGAGTGTTTATTTCAAATTCTTATTTCAAAATCATCCACTAACAATGAATTCAGGTTTGAAACTTTTGAGGAATAAGTAGATAAGACATTTAAATAACCAAAGGAAATAAAATGAATCAATTTTGATCAACTTATAACTTACAAAGTTATGAGATCTCTAGTTCATCAAAGATACTTGAAAATCTTTAAGGACAAATATTTTACCAATCACTTTGAAATACCAAAAAGTAGTGGGATGAAGACAAGAAAATATAATATGAACACTGAACCAAAAGGACTTTATCAATATGAACATGACTCATATTGAATACTAAAGTCTTCAATATCTAAGTAATGTAATACAAGGGGTGTTGGAATATATTACATTATTTAGTACATGTTAATGTACCACCTTGGGTACCCACGTGCTATAGGTGAGTTAGATAGGGTAGGGAAATTATCCAAGGGAGGTCTGTGGTTCAAATATCCACCCTACCAAACTCACATCAGGTACCCAAAATCTAGTTGATTATGCTGGTGTGGTCAAGGTCGGGCGCAACTCCTAGGTGATTTTGATGGTGTAGAACCCCCTGGTCATGGTTTCTCAAACCAAGGCGGCCCCGTAAGGGGTTTTTCACTAAATTCAAAAAACAAATGTACCACCTTGGATACATCATTAGATTAGGAGGGTTTCTTAGATTAAGGTTTGAGTATTTACTTTATGCAATGTAATAAATACACAAGTGTTAGAATATGTAATAATGTAAATATGCATGTAGTCCACATGTACATGAGTCATAGAATAAGAATATGAAGAGTCATAGGTAGGTGAAAGACCAAGATTCATATCTCTCTATATATAGGTCTTTGATAGAGTGAAGCAAGACATAGAATGAAAGAGAGTAGCATATAGAATAATAGAGCATAGTGATGAGAAGAGAAGGTAGAGACAATGTAGCTCATGCAAGAATTTTTGGAGTGTTTAAGCCTCCATTATATTACAATGTACTATTTTGCAAGCTTTCATTAATGGCTATTTTTTGAGTTATTGTAAAATTTTCTCATATAGGTTTCCTACTTATTATATTACCATTATCATATAGTTAACATTGCTTGCTCATTTTAGATCTTTTGGTTGTATTTCCTTTAATATATTTCATCAAAAGCTAACAAATAGTTGACTGAGAGAGAGCAAGAAAGTGACGCCCACTCCTTCTAAGCATGTTAATTGAGCATAAACCTTGGATAGGGTTAAGTTGTGTTATTATTATCAAGCCTATGGTAGTCCATCCTTGTAATCATTAGATAGGCTAGCATAGAATAATATAAATAGTGTAATTTACCTCAGTATGAGGTTCAATAATTTTAGTCTTTGTTTGTTGTATAATAAATAATTATTTTATTCAATTTTAATGAATCAACTTGCTATTTGACCTTTTCTAGCAATGTGTTGTGGAATTCTTTAGTTTGTGAATGCTTTATAGGCTCTAGATATTTTTGTAAAAGCATCGTGAGTGGTCTATTTTGCTAAGCCTAAGTTGTTGTTTGGATTATCACTCTAGGCTATTGGAATATTAGGGATTCTTAGCATTTGATTACATGGTTCTACTTTCTTTTGTAAAAGTTTGCTTAATGTGTTGATGGCTATTGGAGTAGTAAAGGACATGACCTAAGCTTAACTTACATTTTGCAATGCTTTGCTTAGTGTCTAGTCTATTAGGCCCTATATGTAGTTCTTTTCTGTGTCTTTTACATAGGATGTAGGAATATTGTTAGCCAAACACTGTTTGCATTTAATCCACATTTCTCTCCCTTCTCTTTCTAACCCTCCATTTCTCTCTTTAGTCTTCTTCCATTTCTTATATTTTTTCTTTTACAACAAGAAACTGATATTTTCCATAGGTTGACTAAGGAAAAATCCTGAACCATTCAATCTTGACTCTGCACTCTAAAGTACACTTCTTACTCTAAAGTACACTTCTTACCAATAAATAAATTGTAAACCAAAAAAATCCAATCAAACATCATTGTACAAAAAATTATTATAATCAAATCTCTTATTAAAAATTTTAAATACAAATATCTAAAAACTAACAATTAATTTTTTCTCAAAACTACTTCAAAATTATAATTCAATATTAACACATTTAAATACAAACAACTAAAAACTAGCAATCAAGATTTTTATCAAGAACATTTAATTTTATTCTGTTGTACTTAAGTATTTTTTATTTTACTCTTAAAGTAATTATATTTTTTTCTAAAATAAATTTTAATAAATATTATATAATATTTTTTCATTTTATTATATTTTTGATAAGGTATTATATTCAATTCATTCCTTAATGATTTTTATTTTGTAAATATGTTTTAATGGAAAAAATATCAAGGTTTATTTTTAAAATATTTTTATTTTGTAAATATGTTTTAATAGAAAAAATATTGAAAATATTTTTAAAATTAAAATTATGGATTATTGTGTGAAACTCTTCATTCTTCCCAAAAAAAATTAATACATACTTTTTAAAAATATTATAATTAATTTCTTTATATTTTAATTATTTTAAATTTCTATATTTTGTTAATTTTATAATTTTATAATTTTCAAACATATTATTAGTTGTTAAGAAGTAAAGGATAATAGCTTCTACACACCTTAGAAATTTTTTTAACCAATCTAACAAATTATAGTAAAGGAATTTTTATATTTTTCATCCAATTTTTTTTTTGGTGGTGGCCACAAGGGGTAAACAGACTGTGACCACGAGGGAACCATTACATAACATATCCGCAACATGTGAGGCGAGAGATTTGAACCTGGGCCTCTCAGCAATTAGAGAGGTTTAACTACCCACATGCTCTCCAACTCCTCTACATGGGCGGATATTTTTCATCCAAATTTTGGATTATGTGATGTTCATCTATTTTTTAGTGGTTTGTAACTAGTCTAACCATTTATAGCAAAGGAATTTTGATATTTTTTATCCTAATTTTGGATTAGGTGATGTTCATCTATTTTTTAATGGTTAAATTAAATGCCACAATCAAGGATAATATTTTCCATGCTTTATTTTTGAAGGTCATATGTTCATGTTTATGAAAAATTAGAAAGTTCTTATAATATCAATATTATGATTTTCATATTTTTCTCAAACTGTAATATTTTTTTAATCACATCCTTACCATGATTTTCATTTAGAGAGAAAATTTCACCTCCTAGTTGCCTTCTAAAATTTGAAGTTCATTAACATCATGATTGGATACATTATCTACTACCTAGTTTTCTTCTCTATAGCTATGCTCATATTTCTAAGAGATTGGTTTCAATAGTAGTTGATAAAAAACAACAATAATATTATTTTTATTTAATTGTCACATCCTTTTTATTAATAGCATTGATGATAATTTGTGAAAATCTCTAATTGAAATATATTTTCATCCATTTTTAATAGTAATTTTTTCCCCATAAGAAGTGCCCTAGCCTCTCTATAATTGTTAGTTGAAGTTCCTTATGATTCTATGTAAGAAGAATTTTGCCTTTGTTATTAAAAAAACCATTGCCACCAACTTTTCTTAGATTTTTTTTTTGTTGAAAGTGACTTGATCTTATTATAAAAAATAAGAGTACACAATTCACAAAAAATGGGTGGTATGGAAGCACACCCCAAAATCCTATGTAAAACATCAACCCAAGGCTAGAAAAAGGCCTAGGACAACTATAAAACAATTAACATATCAACAAAAAAGAAAGGTCAAAAGCTCTGCTAGTACTGAAGTCACCATAAGAGTACCACCAGTAGAGATAGGGGGTCCAAAGGATTTCCCTAATTGATGGGAGGATTAGGGTCTATGTATAGACATTAAAAATTGACCTACATTACATCAATTTTTATTAATTCTCCCTCATGCATTAGCTCTCTAACCATCCAAATTCACCTTTTTAAAAATTTAAAATTAAACATTTATTGCTTCAAAAATTAAGGTCATCTTTGACATGAATTTTCACCAACCAAATCATCTCTAAACTTCTCAAAACCACCACCATTGGATTGGGCTCGAAAAAGATTTTTGATGATTTTCTCCAAATTTTATCCAATTCTTCTCAATTTCCTCCAAAATCCCTAATACTTCTTCTAAAGTCACATATTTCCTCTAATTTCTTCCTAATATTTTTAAATATCCTTCTAATACCCCTAGCTTCTAATTCTCTCTAATTCCTTTATAATTTTCCTAAGTTCACTATTCATTGTTCATTGTTCACTGTACACTATACATTATTCACAAATCATTGTACATTGTTCACTGTACATTGTACACTGCTCACGGATCACTATACACTGTTCACTGTTCACTGTTCACTGTTCATTGCACACTATTCACTATTTTCAAATTCAAAGTAGAATGTGTCATTTTCAAAATGGCATTAGCCCACTTTCAAAGTGGCATATTATTTAATTATTTTTATTAATCCATTTTCAAAATAGCATGTTCTATTTTCAAGGGGGCATGTTATTTCAAAGTTCATCTTCAAAGTAGCATGTTTCATTTTCAAAATGGCATGTTACTTCATGATCCATTTCAAAGTAACATGTTTCATTTTCAAGATAGCATGTTATTTCATTAGCCGACTTTCAAAGTGACAAATTATTTTATTATTTTTTGTTAAATAACATGTTCTATTTTCAAGGGGGCGTATTATTTCAAATTTCATCTTCAAGATAGCATATTTTATTTTCAAAATAGAATGTTACTTAATGATCCGTTTCAAATTATCATGTTTCATTTTCAAAATGGCTAAAGATCACAAGATTATATTGAGAGGGGGGTTGAACAATATAAGATAAAAATTTTATCTTTTCTTTTCAAAGAAATAACTTCAAATAACATAAATGCCATAATGAAATAATTCATGAATCACCACACACATGAGAGACAAATATTTTACATGGAAACACCCTCTCAAGAGAAAACCATGATAAAATATTGCTTATATTTTTCTTCAATAAATTTCATGGGCACCAAACCACAGGAGACACCAATCCCTTATACAAGTTTGTGGACACCAATCCCCTATACAATTTTGTGGACATCAATCCATAGGAGACATCAATCCCCTCTCAAGTTTATGGAAACCAATCCACAAGAGACACCAATCCCCTTGCTCAATTTTGTGGACACCAATCCACAAGAGACACCAATCCCCTTGCTCAAGTTCGTGGACACCAATCCCACAGGAGACACCAATTCCCTTGCTCAAGTTCATGGAAAAAAATCCATAGGAGATACCAATCCCCTTGCTCAATTTCATGGACACAAATCCATAAGAGACACCAATCCCCTTGCTCAAGTTTACTCCAAAACCTACTCATATCTACTCAAAAACTTGCTTATAAAACCTGCTCAAATCTGCCCTAAAATTGATCTATAACCCTTGCACATTTAATCCCAAATTCAATAATAATCAATGCATAAATATGCTTACAAAACTTGATCAATAATGGCATCATGTTCTTCACCTTTTCTTTCCTCGACTAAAAGCGATTCAGAAATATTCTACCCATAATTATTTTATCTTCATGAACATATAGAGAATGATATTCACTAATGTAGTAAGCTTCAAATGACCAATATGTTCTTCATACTCATTAAGTCTATCGCTTCCACATATCTCATATTTATTACATTTTAAAGGTAGCTCAAGTCTAGTATTGGATAACTTATTTATGTGTTGAATTGGAGATGCTCAAACCTTACTCTTCTTCCACTATCATGTGCACCTTTCCTTCTTCTTTTAATTGTATGAATTGTCCTTCATTGTAAATTGAATGCTTAGGTGAATATGTGCACTTAATATTCTCACACCTTGAATTGTTCCATATTTATGCCCTCCAAATTTACCTTAATAATGATGATCTTCTTCTTGCATGTGCTTTTCAAATCTACTAAATAATTTTCTTTTCCCTTCTTGATTTAAATATCAAATCAACCACTTTAAATCGTTATCACTCCTTAGACACTCAATATGTGTGCGACCTAAATACTAGTGGCTTACACTAAAGATATTACAATCTAAAAATGCTTGACCTTTATGTAATGCTATCATGCTCCTTTTGATATACCTCACAAAAGCCTTCACCACCTGTTTCTATTCTGCCTACATAGGTTTGTTTCCCTTTAGATTTTATTATTCTATTTCGTAAGCCATCTCCGAATAAGCTCCACATAGATGTATCAAATGTATCTTAATATCTTAAAAATGGTAGGCTTTTCTTTTCAAAAACTTTCAATCTGTGATTTGTATTACTATCATTATCTATAATTTTCTTTGGATGAGACCTTTATTCGCTATCCTTCTATGCACTTGAAGTTTTTCGGATATGATTGTATGTGTGGAAACTTAAACATAGTCTAGCATACTCTTTATGATAGTCAAATCCATACTCTTCCCTAGAAATCCATTGTCTTTATTTCAACATAGTATTCAGGTATTTTTCTACAATGTGAAAATGATTCCTATGTCTCAATTAAACTTCTCAAAAATCAATCTTCCTTCATCATAGAAATGCCTTCCTCTACCCTTCTACAATGTGGTCTTCGTTTCTCAAGACAATGCCAACTCGATGCATTATCGCTATCCTTCTACGATGTGACCTTTGCCTAAGCTCTAATGAGCATTTACCTCAACCACCTTCTTTGTCACATCATTGCCCTTTTGTGATGTGATCTTCACCTAAGCTCCAACAAGCATATGTCTCAGTCATCTTCTTTGTCACATCGTCGCCCTTCTGCGATGTGGTCTTCATCTAAGCTCTAATGAGTGTCTGCCTCAAACACCTTCTCTACCATGTCATATCCTTCCTATAATGTGGTCTTCTCTAATATCCATTGAGTGTTTATCTCAAACACTTTCTCTATTGCACCATCGCTCTCCTGCAACATGGTATTCATCGAGCTCCAATCTACCTCAGCACCTTCACTGCCACACCGTCACATCGTCTACTATTGCACAACTATATTGCAACTTAATCGAATGCTCAAATTGAAATGTTTCATATTTTTTCATTCTTGACTAAGTTTCAACCTTATATATACATTTAATATTTATTTTTTTTGTAAATGTCGGCCCATGCACGATCATTTTAATTTTTGAAATTTTACTTTATAATATTTAAATTTAATATTTAAATATTAAAAGGTTTAACTTCTATAATATTTTTATAACTTTAATATTTAAATTTTCAATTTAAATATTAAAGCATATATCATCCTTGACAACTCAATATTTCATCCTTGACGATATTTTTACCTTTAACTTTAATGATAACTTAACATTTCATTCTTGAAGATATTTCTACCTTTAAAAACTCAACATTTCATCCTTGAAGATATTTCTGCCTTTGACATCAATGACAACTCAATATTTCTAACAATCTCCCCCTTTGTCATTGATGACAACCCTACAATGAAATTGTCCTTTATTGCAACATGATCAAAAACTGTTCCCCTTGACAAGTTGCTCTCCCTTACTAAAAACTCTTCCCTTTGACATCAATGGCAAAGGCTCCTCGGGGTTGTAATATAAGATACTTGCCAATACCCCCTTCTCTCCTACTCTTCTTGAGATGTTCAATTATGATATGGGAGTGAAACTTCCAAATTGATACACTCCTCTTCTTGTTCTATTTTCTTTATCCAAACTTTGGAGGTCATACTCTTTTGAATAGTTTGACTATTCTCCTTCTTGCTTGACTTTGAAATTTCAAGGAACACTATTCTGCACCATCTAGTTGTATGCCCAAAATTATTACATTTGTAGCATATGATGTTGTAGTCCATGAGAGGTGCAAATGAATTGAAATTCCTCTTGGTGAAACCAAAATCATTCTTAGCACAAACCCTACAATTTATAGGTTTATGACCAAATTTTTTATATGAGAAACAATGACAATAGAAGAAATATTGAAACCTATCTGATTGCCTTGGAGGATATTACTGCATGATTCTCTTATTACTATTTCTATGATGGTCCTTGGACCATGATGATGCTTTTTTTTCTTCCTTCTTGATGCTTCCACTTCTTAAAACATCAACATAGGTCTTAGGTTCCTCTTTAATAATTTTTTTTATGCCTCTTTTCCTTTTGAGCTTGACTCCCCCTTTTATTTTCTTTGACCTTCTTCAAAACTAAGTTCAGTATTTATATTCAAATATCTCTGTGTTTTGAATATCACCAATTATTTTTATGCTTTTCCCAAACTCATGTAGCTTATCATTAGAATATTCTACTTCCTTCCTCAAAGAGACAACCTCATGTTCCAATTTTTCATATTCCAACTATTTTTTCTCTAATTGCTCAGCCATACCTTCTTCAATTTGCTTTACTTCTTCAAATTTAACTTTCAGGTCAATGAGTTCTTGTGATAACTTTGCCTTTGTCTTCTCATCCTCCTGTACTTGAGCCTTCAATCTTGAGTTCTCTTTTATAACCCTCTTCAACTCTTTAAGAGAAACAATAAGTTCCTCTTCTATGTCAACCATGGCTTATTTTTCATTTTCTGAATATTTTCTTCTTCTTGGTCTTTGACAACAAGAGCATCTTCTTTCTCTTCTATGGCAAAAAATAGGATTTCTTCTCTTTCACTATTTTAGAGACTTTCATCACTAATGCTAGAAGAATTGCTTGCTTCTTCAACATAAAAACTTTTCTTGTGTATTTGAAAGATCTTCTTCTCATGTTTGCTTTTACCATGCTTGTTTTTATTTTCATGATAAAATTTTCTTTCTTTATTTTTCTTATAGTCATTTTCTTCTTCACTGCTACTACTTCTAGCTTGTGGGCAATTAGATGCATAGTGACTAAGGTTACCACAATTAAAATGTTTCATAGAATACATACCTTTGTGTTTTCTTGGACCCTTCTTATTCCTTCGCATGAAGTTAGCTTCTTATCTACTGCTTGATTCTTTACTTGATTCTAGTTCCTTATTCTTTGTCTTCTTTAAAGATTTAAATGTTGCTTCTCTTTTGGATGTGTGATATTTTTTAGTCCTCATCTCATAGGCTACAAGAATTCCATGTAGCTCATCCATGATTAAGTTTTTAAGATCCTTCGTCTCTTTTATTGCTAAAACCTTTGCATCAAACCTCATGGGAAGTGACCTTAATATTTTTTGAACAATATTAGTCTTAAATATTTTCTCCAAATCCATGAATGGTGTTGACAACCTCATCAACTCGGAGTAGATACTTGGAAATATCTTCCTCATATTTCATCTTTAAGTCTTCAAACTTCCTCCTGTGGGTTTGAAGTTTTACCATTTTAACATTATCACCTCCTTCATATGTTCTTTGTAACTTGTCTCATATTTCTTTTGTTGAGGTGCATTGCATAACTTTAACAAACCTTGAATCACATAACCCACTTAATATTACATTCATTGCCCTAGAATTATTTTCAAATAGTTTATTTCCATATCTATCCATGGGAGGAGTTTTAGGTGGTGTGAACCCATCCTCAACGGATTGCCATATATCATAGCCATGTGTCATAAAATAAGTCAGCATCCTTATGCTCTAGAAAGTATAGTTAGTCCCATAAAATAGTTGTACCCTATTTGAAAAAAAACTTCAAGGCTAGCCATGTGTGTTCTTGTAAGATCTTCCTTCAAGTTGTTAGGCTTTCACGAAGGAACCTACTCTAATACCAATTGAAGAACACAAGCTTATACTGAGATGGGGGTGAACATTATAAGATAAAACTTTTCTCTTTTCTTTCCAAAGTAATAACTTCAAATAACATCAATGCAATAATGAAACAATGCACAAATCACCACACACATGAGAGACAAATATTTTACGTGGAAACACCCTCTCGAGAGAAAACCACAATAAAATATTGCTTATATTTTTCTTCAATAAATTTTATGGGCACCAACCCATAGGAGACAACAATTCCCTATACAAGTTCATGGACACCAATCCATAGGAGACACCAATCCCCTATACAAGTTTGTAGACACCAATACACAGAAGAAACCAATCCCCTCTCATGTTTGTCAAAACCAATCCCCTTTCTCAAGTTCATGGACACCAATCCACAGGAGACACCAATCCCCTTGCTCAATTTCATGGACACCAATCCATAGGAGACACCAATCCCCTTGCTCAAGTTCATGGGCACCAACCCACATGAGACACTAATCATCTATTACAATGTTCGTGGACACCAATCCATAGGAGACACCAATACCATCTCAATTTTGTGGACACCAATCCTTAGAAGACACCAATACCCTCTCAAGTTCATGGATATCACTCCACAGGAGACACCAATCCCCTCTCAAGTTCTGGTTTTGTTGACACCACTCCATAGGAGACACCAATCCCCTCTGCTCTGGTTATGTGTAAACCACTCCACTATGTTCTGGTTTTGCGGACACCACTCCATAGGAGAAACCAATCCCCTCTACTTTGGTTTTATGGATACCACTCCAAAGGAGACACCAATCACCTATGCTCTAAGTACTACTTAGATTTGCTCCCAAACCTGATCACAATACTGCTCACAACTCTTACTCAACTCAGCTCCAAAATCTGCTCATAAATCTACTCAAATCATCTCCATAAAATTCTCATAAATCTTTTCTCACAACTCTTCTTAAATCAGCTCCATAACCTGCTCATAAATCCTACTCACAACTCTGCTCAAATCAGCTCCAAACACCTGCTAAAAAATAATCACAAAACCTGCTCACAAGTCTGCTCAACTCTATTCACAAAATTGGACTCAAAACCTGCTCAAATATTCTCAACAATCTAATCCCAAACATCACTCATCTACTCCCAAATCTTACATACAAACAATACTTATATCTTTCAATGTGCTTTCCTCAACTAAAATAATTCAGACATATTCTACCCAGAATTCTTTTATCTTCATGAATATATAGAGAATGATATGCACTAACAAATGCCCAATATGTTCTTCACATTTATTGAGTCTATCACTTTCACATGTCTCACATTTA
Organism: Wollemia nobilis; assembly: GCA_028583015.1. Lineage (NCBI taxonomy): Eukaryota > Viridiplantae > Streptophyta > Pinopsida > Araucariales > Araucariaceae > Wollemia > Wollemia nobilis. The sequence continues at coordinate 151,631 of JAQPPZ010003612.1, forward strand.
TTACATCAAAAAGTATCTTTAGTCTAGAACTAGATAACTGACCTTGTAATTATTGATTTCCACCTTCACTTCAAAACCAATCATAGTCACATCACACAAAAGAAATATTTCACAACACTTTCATGGCTGCCCACATAAAACACTTTGTCTTTGGAATTTCTATTGCCACACCTTGCCCAAAATATTATGCACTTATTCTCTTGTTCTAACAAAAGGAAACTCTCATTCATAAAAACCTTGGTGCATTAATAATTTCTCACTTTCTTTTATTTTTCCTTTTGAAGAAAACTTTCATACATAAATTCTCATCAATAAAATTTCATTCCCAGATATAATTAAAAGCACACTTATCTTTTCAAAATATTTTTTGCTAGTGCTAAAACTCGAACCCTAGTCTCTCACCCACAACTCTTATTGGCTAGCAATGAACCACTACACCATCTTATGGAAGGTGATTCTACACCCTTAAACTTGATGACATGGTCATTACTCTTCAATAAAAAATGTAACCCTAGCCCACTTCAAACACAAGATGTTTCAACATTGTTTCTTCTTTTTCTCTCATGCAACCACCACTTTGACTTCTCACACAACTACCACTTTCATTGTCTTTAGGGTTTAGCTCTAATATCACACAACTACCACCTTCATTGTCTTTAGGGTTTAGTATCTTACATCCAAGTCTTGTGCCTTTGTATCCTATTGTGTTTCTTCTCTACAAGCGCCAACACTTCCACACAGTGTTAATGAATATAATGCAAATGAATAAAATAGTGTAATACCTCTATGCTTTATCACTATGCAAATCTCTTAAGCGTAGCCAATGACTTTACACCACAACATCATTGAGATTTATTCACTGCCATTGTTGTCTTCTTCACACTATGCGCACTTCACATATGTCGTAGAACTCTCCTTTTCTTCCCTTTTGGAAACACCAATTTGCATAGATAATGTGATGCCTTCTCTTCTTTGACGCTACCCAGAATGATCACGATATTCACTACTATGAACACTACCTTTGGTTCCTTCACAAGGACCACAATCTTCTTCATTTTTGGTGCAATATAGATGTTGATGGCTTTGCTTGTGATGTTGCACTTTGATTTGCAGGATCACCACGTTATATTCTTTGTCACAACAATAATATTTTTGCTGGTTCCAAAAATCCTTTGCTTGAATTCACTATAGTGAACTCTTGCGCAACTCCCACGAAGGCATATTATTTGAAGGCACTCACTCTTCAAATCCAAATGAAAACACACACTCCGAACATGAATATCTTCAAGCGCTCAAATGAATGGTACACTCTTTGGACTTACTCACTCTCCAATCACTCAAATGAATGACACACTCTCCAAGCACAACACTCAAATGAACGACACACTCTTCGTAACACACTCTCTAGAACTCACTCACTATTTTGAACGTAAACAAAGGCACACTCTGCAAACGAACGAACTTACTCTTTCTCCAAAGGCAACACCAAGGCGCTCTCTCAAATCACACTCAACCATAATGTTAGAACCATATATATATATATATATATATATATATATATATATATATATATATATATATATCAAAAATAATTTTTTAATCTCCAACATTAGGGTCAGCCCTCAAATTCAACTTTCCACTTCATATAAAATATTTAAATATTTAAACTTTTATATCTTAACCTTTACTTTAATATTTAATTTAAATATTAAAGTATATCCCACTCTTAATATTTAAATATTAAAGTTCACACTTTGTCTTGCATACCTTTTGAAGATATATTTGTCTTGCATAGTTTACTCCAACACATCATGATTTACTTTTGACATCAATGACAACTGCTATTAACCAAAACAACCTTTGACATCAATGACAACTCAATTATTCCAACAATATTGGGTGAATGCTTCTTACACTATGGCTCAAGTTCTACCATCTCCACCTTGTCAAAGACATTCTTATTTTCAATAATGAGCTTGAGGCCACCAGAGGTCCTCTGGAAGGACTTTGACTACTCATAGCCCTCGTATGCATGATGTATTAGGGAAGGATTCTACTTCGTACCATAATATTACATTTGGGTCTCATTAGTCGACTGGACTACCACTTTGCCTTAGACTATGGGTGATACTCTAGAGTTGCAGGGTGATAGTTCTTGGTGAGATCCAATTCCCATAGATCTTGATCCTCCCATCAATTGGAGCAATCCTTCAGACCCACTCCCTCTGCTAGTGCTACTCCTATGGTGACTTGAGTACTAGCAAACCTTATGAATTTTTTTGTTGTTGATATATTAACTATTTTATAGTTTCCCTAGGCCTTTTTCTATCCGTGGTTTGTTGTTTTGCATAGGCTTTTGGGGCATGCTTCCATACCACCCATTTTTTGTAAATTGTATACTCTTATTCTTTTTATAATAAGATCAAGTCACTTTCAAAAAAAAAATAGAAAAAATTGGTGGGAATATATTTTTTTTAAATAACAAAGGCAAAATTCTCCTTACTCATAACCATAAGGAAATTCAACTAACAATTATAGAAAGGCTAGGGCACTTCTTATGGGGATCAAAATTTCAATTAAAAATGTATGGAAATATTTCCATTAAAGGGTTTTACAAATGATCATCAATGTTATCAATAAAAAAGGATGTGGGGATTGAGTAAAAATAATATTATTGTTGTTGTTTATCAACTATTGTTGAAACCAATCTCTTGGAAATGTGAGCATAGCTATAGAGAAAGAAATTTGATAGTAGATAATGTAGCTAGATGTTAATATTTGTTTTGGTGAAATTCAAATTTTAGAAGGCAAATCGGAGGTGAAATTTTATCTCTAAATGAAAATTATGTTAAGGAGGTGATTATAAAAATATAGCTGTTTGAGAAAATGAAGAAAATATTTGATAGAAAATAAAATGAAGAATATATTTAATAAAAGGATAAGCTAGATATGGTTAATTGAATTGACAACAATATAATATTTTGATATTTACATAGTTTACTAAAAACATTGTTTTTTTTAATTATGTTTTTTAAATAGGCTATATTGGATTCAAATAGGCCCTACTTATGATACATTTGTGAACATATTTTGGTATTACAACTTAATAATAATGTATATATTGCTTTGCAAGATTCAAACTTGAGTCTTCTCCTTAGAAATATTGGAATGGGATAAAAACTATTAAGTTGAAATTTGTGATAAAAGTTTAAATATTTTGGAGGAAACTACTAAGATATCAATTGTTTAACTTAACAACTAAATTGCTCATAGGAATAAGTATTTATGTTTTAAATAAATATTTGCATCACATCTTATTCTCAAAGAATGCATAGATAAGATCTTGATTTTAGAAATAAATATAATACTATCTGAAAAACAATATCGAAATTATAAGAACTTTCTAATTTTTCATAAACATGAGCATATGACCTTGAAAAATAAAGCATAAAACATCTTATCCTTGATTATGACATTTAATTTAACCATTACAAAATAGATGAACATCGCCTAGTCCAAAATTAGGATGAAAATATCAAAATTCCTTCCTGGTTACAAACCACTAAAAAATAGATGAACATAACATAATCCAAAATTTTGATGAAAAATATCAAAATTCCTTCACTACAATTGGTTAGACTAGTTACAAAATTTTCTAAGGTGTATACAAGATATTATCCTTTACTTATTAGCAACTAATAATATGTTTTAAAATAATTTAATTATAAAATTAAAAATATTTAAAAATTTAAATTAATTAAAATATGATAAATTTTTTTAAAATATTTATTGATTTTTTTTTGGAAGTACAAGAATGAAAAATTTTACACCATAATCCAAAATTTTAATTTTAAAAAATAAATATTCCATTAAAACATATTAAAAATAAAAATTAAAAATCTTGGAGGAATGAATTGAATATAATACCCTATAAACAATATATTAAAATGAAAAAATATTATATAATATTTCTTAAATTTTATTTTAGAAAAAAACATATTTACTTTAAGAGTAAAATAAAAATACTCCAAATAAACTTAAAGTTTTTTTTAACTTAATGTTTTTTTTATAAAAATTAAAAAAATGCCGATTTTTTCAATTTTAATTAAAATAAAATAAAATGCAATATGTTTTTTAGGTTTTCATCCCAAAACCGAGATAAAGTTTTAGTAAAAGGGGAAAGGAACCTTCATAAAAACTTGTGTAAAATCAATTTAAGTTTGATAAGAACATTGTAATGGTTAGGAATTTGGCCTTTTGGAGAAGTTCAAAGATCCAAACCAGGATGCACTTAAAAGGGATATGTTGGATGGATAGGTTGATAGTAGCGGCCAAGTGTTTGCCTTTTGGTTGCCTTAAAAAGATCCCAATCCCATTGACTTTGTCTAACCCAATTGTCTAAGGTTTATAATGATAACACTCAAAAGTGTTACCTACATCCTTAAACATTCTAAAAATATATAATAATTTTTAATTATTTTTATCATAATTTATAATCTAATAATAAACTAATTATAATAAATTAATTGTTTTACCAAATATATAATTACCTAACCAAACTCCCAAACTCCAATATAATGAATAAAATCATTACGTATTAACCCTACTTACACGAAGCAAATCACTTATTTTCATTACGTATTAACCCTGCTTATGAGAAGCAAATCACTTGTTTTCATTGTCAAAATGAATACAGTAGACCACATACAGCTTGTGACAGGGCAGGTACTCTTCTTAAATCTTTTACTCATATCTCTTTTTTTTCGTGGATCCAAGGTTAACAATCTCCGAGTTATACTGTCACTCCATTTTGGTGGAGACGTCTTGCATTCGCTTAGTAACAAATTTTTGTTCTCCAAAATGTACGGTGGTAAAAATTTGTTGCGTATGAGGCGTAACAAACAAATTAACCGTCGAGTCTAACCTAGGCGTGTCAGTTTTACCCTGCCTTACAGTTATAGGTATCCTTTGAAGAAAATGAATCATGACCTTCCTTAGAACAGGCAGCTTGGTGGGTTCACAGGCCCCAAAGCTTCTCCCTCCGCGTTTTCACAGAAAGAGGAAGTTTCCGAGCCAGAGGTGAGCTTTAACGATATATGACTCAGCATTATGTGCGTGCATGGCACGTGTCTACTGCACGCAAGACGGACCGCCACTTCTGTTGCGGACGTCCCATAAATGTCCTTGAACGTTACATTCGTCACTCGAACCGCGGACGTCTGGTTGTTAAATAATGCCAAACAGAAGAGGAAAACATAAAACAACTCGACAAATATTCAATAATTATAAGATTGTTTCCATTGTAAAATGTAAATTTATGGTGAATTGGGCGGACCTGATTGAGGCACGGTTCCGGAGAGTCGCAATAAAATTGATCGATTATAATTGGGTTGGCAGTGTCTACCATCTCAACATTCTCGAACACTATGTTGCTTGCTAAGCCTGAGCCACCCTGCATGCCCATATATACAATATAAGCTAAAATCTATTATTTTAGAGATGTTTAAATGAAAATAGCAGTGTATTTAAACTTGTACCTGCCATGTTTTGATTCGTAATCCATTGTTGGTTGCTATCAATTTGGCGCCGTCTACAAAGAGGTTGGAAACCTCTCCTCCAGAGTTATTCTTACCGAGGCTTCCCACGCTGGAAGATGAAATAGAAAACGAAATTTTCAGATTTGAATCCATTTACTTCGTGTCGAAATTTTGTTTATTTTATTTATATGATAGATTAAATTTTACCTTATTCCATGACCTGGTCCGCATGTGAGATTCGTAATGGTGATGTTGGAAGATCCTTTTCCAACTGAGATGCAGTCATCGCCGGAGCTCACCATGCAGTCACGTATGAAAACGTTTGTAGAACTTTCCATGTGAATTCCGTCGGTGTTGGGACTGCTTTCTGGTGCCGCGATTTTAACGGAAATGACTTCCACCTGATCACATTGCAGGAAATTCAAATGGAACTGAGGACTGTCCACAATTCTTATTCCCGAAACTGTCACTCCCTTGCTTCTTTCAAATTGAATGGCCTACACAGTGACAGAATTGTAAGAAAATCCCGCAGCATAATTAATGTTAGGGAAAAACACAGCCAATACTCCATAAAACAAGGGAAGTAACGGTTGCATACCGTTGGCGAAGTTTTACACATCCGCTACAATGAAAAGTGCGTCAGAAAATTGCATCGCATCGATTTAAAACATGAACAAAAGCTTTAGATATAAGCTATAAATGTTCAAAACATAAAAAAGCTTTAGAGAATAAGCCTTCTGTGCATACTTGAAATTTACAGGAAACGCTAGAGATTTGAAAGATGTTTCAATGTATACAAATATTTGCATTTACCTTACTATTCACGATTGTGCAAGCAATATTCCACCAGTTAATCCCTTTTCCGAGAATCATACCCCTTCCCGTCAGAGTAAATTGATGGAGTTGCTTAAATTCCAGCCATACTCTTAAATTCGTCCATCTTGCAGGATTTTCAGGTGCAACGAGTGTTCCGTCCACCTGCAAACGTTCTTTTAAATGATTAGATCGTGGCAATGAACTCAAAAACTGAAACCTGTGCTAAGAGTTTTCTCGAATATGACCTGAAAAGTAAATTCCGGTGAACAGGGTCCCCTGAAAATCAAATGCGTGAGGAGAAATGTCTTACGGCTCGGCACGAGCAAAGTTGCCGACGGAGTTATACAAGCATCAATCCATGCACGCGAAAACGCCTGCAAAACAAGTTTATTCCTTTCATATTGAATTTTTCTTTTATTTTCTCTTCTTATTTTCCCCTTCTGTAGCCTACAGCAGAACATTTTGTGCTAGCTTTAGATTTGAGCGACAATGTGCAGAGCGTAGCTTAAATGAGTGATCTCAGTCGTCGTTATTGTCAAAATAATTATTCCTGTGCCACAAAGGCCTTTGCTAAAAGAACATCCCTTGCTATTTTAAAGCTCTTATGCTCAGCAAGAATCCAACTCAATTTCACCTAAAGAGAAAAGAGATGGGAAAATGGAAAAATCTTTAAATGATCGACGACTTGTTTTTCTGCATTTTCCACCACGGCATGGCATTATAAGGACAGCCATCAATAATACACCACAAGCTGTCATAGTGAGTAGAAGTTAAGACTTCAAGAACAGACCAGGGTTTCAAAAATGAGATTGGGGGGAATCAAGAAATAGAACAGTTAAAGCCTACAGTGACTGCTAAATTCGAAGTGTATGAAAAAGAAGGGAATACAGAACTGCTGACCTGAGTATCATCTTCCAATCCATCGCCTACTGCACCATATGCTTCTACATCAAAGGATATACCGGAAAGGATATCTGATCTTGAGCTTCGATTATGTTTGTGTACATGAATTAAACGACTGGCTTCTAATACGATAAAAATGGAGATGAAAAGCAGAGTCAAAAACACAAATCTACGAAGACGAAAATTTGCATTTGCCATTGATGAAAGAAATTATTTTCTTCGCCGTTTGTCTGCAAATTTAGTGGCATGTTTTAAGAAAGGGCTTCCATAGCAAGGCCAACTCTAGACTTGCTATAACGGATTTCAAAAAGAAATTATCTTCCATGTATGAGCACTATCATGAAAATTATAAAATGGCTGCTAGGGAACACGTAGCCCCATGGAAATAGGAACCGATAACAATATTCACGTTCACCCTTATTTTCAGTCCTCTTAAAATAGTGTTGTTTAGTACAAATATTTTATTTTATTTTTGGTTTTAGATTTATGTTATGTGATAAATTTGTATGATTAATTTATAAGGTTGATGATTTTTGGTAAGATTGAAAGTCATGTTTATTAATAGGGATGTTATGTTATGACATCTCACAAAATTAAAATTAAAAGCTATATTTATCAACAAAGATTAACAGACAACCCACATGAACATATTAAAAAACTGTCCTCAAAATTAAATATTTTATATTTTTAACACTAAATAAATTTTAAAAAATGTTTATTTTTTTATTTGAAATCTTATTGATAGAGAATAGTAGTTACATGGCATATTCGCGTGCTTATAATTGTAAGGTGTAAATTTATTTTATAAGATAGGTTGTGATAGTGGAAAAAGCAGTTTCGCTTGCCTATGCATAGAGATTGTTTTTGATTGCTAGTTTTTAGTTTTTTTGTATTTAAATGTGTATAGAAATTGTTTTTAAAGGAGTTTTTATAAAAATTTTGATTGTTAGTTTTTAGATTTTTGTATTTAAATGTGTTAATATTGGATTATAATTTTGAAGTAGTTTTTAGAAAAAATTTGATTGTTAGTTTTTAGATATTTGTAATTCAATTTTTTACTAAAAAATTTGATTATAATGATTTTTTTGTACAATGATGTTTGATTAGATTTTTTTGTCTACGATTTACTTAGTGGTAAGAAGTGTACCTCATAGCGTAGAGTTGCGTAGAGTTAAGATTGAATGGTTCAAGATTTCTCTTTAGTCAACCTTTGGAAAATTTCGGTTTTTTGTTGTAAAAAAATATATATAAGAAATGGAAGAAGATTAAAGAGAGAAATGGAGGATTAGTAAGAGAAGGGAGAGAAATTTGGATTAAATACAAGTAGTGTTTGGCTAACAACATTACCACATCCTATATAAAACACACATAAACTAAACTACATATAGGGCCTAATAGACTAGACATTGTCGTTAAATGTACCTAAGAATCTGGTACATAACTAAACTACATATAGGACCAACTCCTAAGAGGATATGGTACCTTGAGAATCGATGTCATTGTTAACTTATTTTTTGAAACCTAAAACGTAGCCTCACACTTATCTATCCATTTCAATTATTTTCTCTTTTTTTGAATATTAGTGATTGAATAGGTAATCTTAGAGTAATCTCTCACAAAATACCTATAATAACTGGTGAGTCTCATAAAACTCTTGACTTCTATCACATTTGTTGGTGGAGGTCAACTTAATATAGCCTTAATTTTCTTTGGGTCCCCCACACCTTCTATCAAGATGATGTGCCCCAATTACTGCACCTATGAGGTAAAACTCACACTAGGATATATTTCTATATAGTTGGTTCTTCCTTACAACTTCCAACACTAACTGAAGATGATGGTCATGTTCCTCTTTAGTACGATAATAGATCAGGATATAATCCAAGAATACTAAGACAAACCGGTCTAGATATTTTTTGAACACACTATAAAAACTATTGGCACATCTATCAGATTAAATGGTAGCATTGTGAACTCCTAGTGTCCATATTTGGTCTTAGAGGTAGTCTTAGAGGTGTCCTCTTCATAAATCCTTAGTTGATGATACCTTGAAATTAGATCTATCATTGAGAATGTGGTAGCATCCTTTAGCTAATCAAAGAGGTCATATATCCATGGTAATAGATGCTTATTCTTAATGGTTACCTTATTCAACATTCTATAATCTATGCATAACCTCAAGGAACCATTATTTTTTTTTATAAACAATATTGGAGCACCCCAAGGCAACACACTAGGTTTGATCAAACCCTTTTATAACAAGTCTTGTAGCTACACCTTTAGCTCTTGCAACTCAATTGGGTCCATCTTGTAAGATGTACTTGAAATAAGTTCAGCCCTTGGCATTAATTCAATGGTGAAATCAAATTCCCATCGAGGGGGTAGACCTAGAAGATATTTGAGAAATACATCTCAAAATTCATGGAGAATTGGATTTTTCTTGAATACTTCATCTCCCTTTTCTCTAGTATTCCCATTGATCTTTACTACATATAGTTTATCTCCTTTTTTAATGGCTTTATTTAATTGCATTTTTGAAATCAAGTGAGGTTGAAAAGACCCTTGCCCAATTTGTACCCTCACTCTCCTCTTATCCTATCCAATGTAATCCATCCACCTATCTTGGAAATTGACTAAGGCTCCCTGAACCTTCAACCAATCCATCCCTAGGATAAGATCAAAAACATGAAAGGGTGCCACATATAAGTGTTATATATTGAACCCATTATGTAGTTTTATCTCTACTATAGATAAACATTTATCCATTGAGTAAGTTTGACTAGAACCATACTTGAAATTTCACCCTTGTACCAAAAATACAAGTTTTTTTGACATATTCAAGATAATACTAGTGGAAATAAAACTATTTGTAGCTCCACTATATATTAAAACTTAAAACAACTTACCACAAAGTAACATTAGGACTGATTGTCCATTTGGAATACCAATAGTTACATGTCCTTGGTGTTGTTGCTCTTTTGTCCCGTTCCTTGATCCAAAATGTTGAGGACACATTTTAGCATAGTGAGGACCTCTATAGGTATAGCACCTTGTCTTGGGCATTTGAGTTCTTGTCTTATTCTTCTTATTGGTATTAGATTGTTTTTCTATATTTTCCTCATAGTAACCCCATTCGACAATCCTTTCTAGTATGACTTGATGTTGATCCATTCAGCCCTATAGTGACCTTACTAATATCATAAACTACCTTACTTCTCCTTGAAGCAAATTGAGTAGAGAAGTATCATTGGTCATGCCCTCCTCAAATTTCTTTGACTTTCCTATTGCTTTACGGATCTCTATGACTCTTCCCTTCTTCTTGCTTAAGTTCTTTATTACTCTAGGATTTTTTGGAGAACATACTTCAGTTTACTTTTGTATACTCAGCCCCATTCTTTTGGAGGATCTTAATACAAGTGTCATCTCCTATCCACAAAATAAGTTGGGTAAGTTACAATTTCCTTCAATTGCACTTACAATATATTAGCTTCATTCCCCTCATGAACTAACATAAATATTATCATTAAATTGATAATGATAATGATCACACTTTCCTTTCTATAAGGTTCCTAACCAAAAGTAGCACATCAAGTCAAGGTTCAATCTAGGCACACTCCACAAAAGCTTCTATCCCTACAATCTAATGCTCTAGTACCAACTTTAACAACCCAAAACTACCAAACCCAATTTTTTAAAAGCATGATTATAAGAAAATGTTTGCAAGGGGAATTACCTTTTATTTTTTACATATCTTAGCATTCAAGGCTTCATCACATTTGAGTTTCTAGTCATTGTAGATGACACTTAATGGATATGAGTGGTCAACTCCCATGTTTTTGGGGGTTCACCTTACTAAACCTACACCTTTAGAAGGATTCTAAAAGTGGTACCTCCATATTTTCCATACCCTAAATGGCATAGGACAATGTGACCACTACATACGGATTATATTTTAATGCCCTTAACATTTAAATGGGGGTGCTTATTCCCTAACCTAACTCAAAGTCCATCTAGGTAGGTTAATCAAGCATATAGCCTTGGTGCTTAGTTACCATACTTTGTGGGCTTACTAAGGTCATTGCCACTTCATTGACAACTAACATAATCACTTGATCTTATATGTTCAAGGGATCACTATTTCTAACTTGTGAATGTTTCCATAAACATCTAGCTGGGATACACCTGATCCTACTCGTTCAATGTGTAAAGATTCACAAGATACCTGGCTATTGTATTCACACAACTTCTTTCAAGTTTATGAGTTTTTAGCTATTGCATAATCAATTGACATCCATGTTTAAAGCATAAAATATTGGAAATGTGTTGAATATTTTTAATATTAATATGTTTGGGTTAATATATTTGAACCCGTGGATTATTATATTTGGGTTAATATATTTGAACCCATAGATTATTTTATTTGGGTTAATATATTTGAACCTATGGATTATTATATTTGGCTTAATATATTTAAACTCGTGTGTTAGGGCTAGATTTGAAATAAAATCAAGCTAATCATTAACTTCAAATGCAATGGTTTAAATAGGCACCATAAGACTGAAATATAACAACATACCCCCAAATATCGTAGGAGGAATAATAGGGAGGCAACCTAAACTACACGTCTCATTCTCATAGGAGGAGAAATAGGGAGGCATAAAACCATAAGATTCCAACTAATGCCAACTAACAACCTATGTGAGGGGAAGCCTCACGTGGAAGGGGGCAAAATAAATATACACTAGGAAATTAAAATATAACCTATAACCTAGGAAATATAACCTAGAACTTGATACCCTCATCATACCTCCCCACTCAAGAAGCATTGGATTCCAATGCTTTTACAATAGGAGTGGAATCTAAACTCACCAAACACTACAATGAAGGCTCATAATCGAGCAGAAGAACATCCTAGAAGCCATGGGATGTCGATGTAGAGATACAATGTTGAGAGTACTCCCTTGCCAAATGAAATGCGATGACAAGGAGTAAGGACCTACTATTGGATCTATGAAGGCTACTAAACATCTAAAACCTAAGAAAATGACATCGAAAGAGGTCACTATAGTACTCGATGTGGAACAATAGGAAGAGCAATAAGAGGAAGTACTGATGTTGGAGGAGTAAAATCCTCATCAGGAACATAATGATGAATATCCTTATGCCATGAAAATAAATAAATCCTTGGTAAAGATTCCAAGAATTTTGTATGTGGAAGATTGTGTATAAGAAAGCTCTTACTCTGATGATGCAAAGAATAGGTTTTATGATAAGCATCATATGAATATCGTTTATCATATTGATAAGGCTAGCCTAGAATCATTCCATACAAGTCCATGGGAGTCACATCATAGGTGACTCGATCCACATAGTGTGGACCAAGTGCAAACAAAAAACTACAATGTTTTTTTTATGGTAGAAAAATTTTGTCATCCTTCCAACCAATTGAATAGGGAGAAGGATAGGGTTTGACTAGCAATTTGAGGCGATCAACCACATCTTGAGAAATGAGGTTGGTCATTGAGCCATTGTCGAAGATGCAACTCACAAAAAAGTTGAGAAGATGTGCTCATGTGAGGAACAGACTCTCTCTATGTTTTTTTTTAATGTAGGAGGGCTACTTGGTTTAGTTTCCATTGAAGTTTTGGATACACCGTATCTTCTCCTACACAATCAATGGGCCCATCTTGTGGTGCCTCCTATTGAGGTTGTGCAAGAAAATTTCTCTTCTTTATGAATCAATCAGCTTCGTTGTGGCATCGTTTCTTATAATGATTACAAAATTTATTTCCATTATAATAAGGGGAAGAAGAAGGAGAAGAAGTAGAAGAATTTTTTGAAGCTTTGTTGGACTGCTGCTACTATGGTGGTCCTAGTTTAGGTGCCTTGGATGAGGCCCTTGACTTCATAGCAAGTTTCTCTTCCTCCATTTGTGCCTTATTATATACCTCATTCAAAGTGGCACAAGGTGCATATTTCAACTCTCGAAAGAGTTGATCTTGAAAACCACTCTTAAACTTATTGATAAGCTTAGGAGTGGGATCGAGGATGCTATTGAGAATCCTCAATTTTTTGAACTTCCCAATGTAATCTTGAACACTCATGTTGTGTCCTTGCCTCAAACAAGCCATTGGAAATCCAAATCCTTAGAAAAATTGGAAGGATAGAATGTATCCTTCAATGCTTGGACCAAATCATCCCAAGTGTCTATGGGATATTGGGTGCTTTGATGATATTATACCAAAAATTTAGAAATACCAGAAAGTTTCAGTTCTGCAAAAGTAACTTGGTCATATTTTTTAATTTTTCTATAGTCAAACCATGTATCCATGTCGAGAATCTAGCTATTGAGAATGTTTGGATCCCGAGAGCCATTATAAATTTTAACCTCACATTTTATTTGAGGTCGAGGTTCATGAGTTGGACTAGGTGGACTAGGCCCAGTCATGTTTTGAACCTTGTCAGCCAAGAGGTTGACTACATCAGCTATGGCAACCACTTGTTTCATCAAATCAGTGGCCATCTGACCTCTGGTGTAAGCCAAGAGGGCTACAAAATCTCTTCTCAAGTGGTTGCCACTGATTGGGCTACAAAATCTCTTCGTAGGGAAATTACAACAGTGCTATGATTTCCAAGCACAATAAGCCACAAAAAGGCTTACAATTTATTGCCTCTTAGAAAATTTACAAAAGCTTTTCCCAATTTTGAATGCAAAATTTCACAAAATTTTGAGCTCTATAAAATTTTACAATAGCTTTTGTGATTGCAAAATTGAATGAATGTGATTTAACAAATGTTTAATTAATTTAACTAAACATTTAAAAATTTTAAATTTAGTTTAAGTTAAATTAAAATAACTTAATTCAGCAAGTTGTGACCGATGGAGCAGCAAGGAGGAGGAGCGGGAGGTCTAGGGGCAACAAACCCTAGGTGTGGAGCTTCGGAGGGTAGATCAATAGACGCGGTAGGTGGGGGCTCTGGTGAGATAGTAGGCCCCTAGGCGGAGGATGTGGACAAGGAAGTTCTATTGGAACCGGTCCAAGGGCGTTGGGCGGATGTGGTTGAAGATATCTCTAAGGGGGAACAGGACTCTGTGCATCAGGATCAAAGGAAGACCCAAGAAGGAGACAAAGAGAAACCTGGCAACTGGAGACCTTCATATCTTAATGCTCTTCATGATAAGCAAAAATTATTTGACTCTTGGTTTAATCTAAAATTTTTCAATGGTAGGTTGCACGTCCCGGATACCTTATCTCAGCATGTGGCTATGGAGGGCATAACATCTCTGGTGGCAAAATTTATGGGGGTGAGGCCGGACTTGGAAATCATAAGGATATGGGCCATCCAAAAATGGTAGCCAAGGGCCGGTATGATGATTAAGGCTTTACCCAAGAGTTTTCTTTTGGTGACATTTCAATGTGAACAGGACATAGAAAGTACTCTCCAAGGAGTTCCTTGGTTTTTTGGGAAAAGGGGATTGTATCTGAAGCATTGGTCCCCCGATTTCAACCCCCAGACTCAGGTGTTGGATTTGGCTCCTATTTTGGTTAAGATGCCGAGATTACCTCTAATTTTTTGGAATGAACAAATCTTGGATGGGATAGCTACAGGGATTGGATAACTAATAGCTATTGATCCTGCAACCTTGAGAAAAACAAGACTCCTTTCTGCTCGCATGTGTGTGTTGGCAGACCTGAGTAAAGAGCTCCCTAAATCCATTAAATTGTCTTCTATGTTTGGCCTTCATACTCAGGTATTTGAATATGAAAATATGTCTTTTAAGTGTAGTGTTTGCGAGAAGGTAGGGCACCAGGGTATCCACTGCATTTCCAAGAGCCAGGCCCCACTCCAAAATACTACTTCTCAAACCCAGAATAATATCCCTCCCCTGCAGATCTCCATTCCTACCCAACATGGGCCTCAAGGATGTGGAGCTCGAAATCTGAATATCAGAGACCTTGTTTACCCTTTTGTAAGCAAGAGGCAATGTTATAACCCTCCTACCAAAAATACCTATGCCCCAAAACCCTCTCATATGGGAGCTGGTCCCTTTGATGACAACCCTCAAGCTCAACCTACTCCTAATATGATACAACAAGCCTCAGAGCCAAATCACAAAGGTAAGAACCCCATAGATTAATGCCCTAGGGCAAGTAAGTTTGATTGGTTAATACGGGAGGCCTATGGAGGCTCGGTGGAAGTGGTCCCATGTACTGCAGAGGAATTTATGGGAAGAAATTCCAAGGAGATCAACATCCCAGTGGAGAATAGTTTTGATGCATTAAATCATCTGAAGGGAGATCAGATGGATAGCCAAGAAGTGGAATCGAAGGTAGAGGAGACTCAAGAGAAGGATTCAGAGGAGAAAAATTAGAGGAAGGAGTAGGAAACTAATTATACAGGCAAGGATACTCAGGAGGAAGAGGTGAACCACCAAGATCAGTGTAACCCCAAAGCAGAGAAAAAAGAATCTACTAATCAAGAAGCTAAGAGCACGAAATCTTCTCCACTGTCAGAAAGACCAGTTAACCTGGAAATCCAGATTGTTACCCCAAAGACCCAGACTGACCTATCCAATATGGTTACTAGAAGCCAAGTGAATCCCAAGGAACCCCAGCCTAGAACGGATGTATAGGGATATGGTTCGGTAGGAAGAGGGAAACCTAGCAATGCTACCTTAAGGCAGAAAGAAGTAGAGCGAGGAGTGGCTGATGACACTCAAGCAGTATTTCTATTTAGGGTGAAGGCTCAAGGATCCAAAGCCCATAAATGAAGATTCATTCATGGAATATTCGTGAGAGTAATCTTGCAAAAATAAGAGCTTTGTATGCTCTTAGACAAGAACACAAACTGGATATGATTTTACTGTAAGAAACTAAAATGGAGGAGAGTAGAGTTATTCCTGTTAAGAATAGGACTTGGCGAGAAGCTAAAGTAGTATGCCAAGAGGCCACTGGAACAGCAGGAGGGTTCCTAGTTATGTGGAACAAGAATGTGATTGATAGTAGAGTGATTCTGATGTCTAGTTGGTTTATTTGTCTCTTATGTGTGGATAAAACCATGCAAGAAGAGTGGATCTTAATGAATATATATGCTCTAGTTAGTTAGGGACTGAGAAGGGTTCTTTGGAGTCAGCTAGCTGAATTGATGGAGACGGTCCCCAACTACCCTTGGATTATGGCGAGGGATTTCAATTGCTACCTTAATCCTGTAGATAAATTGAGGGGCTCTCAAAGAATAACTGTTGATATCTATGAGTTTAGAGATTTTTTTGAGCAACATGAGCTGATGGATGTGGACCTACGTAGATTCTCCTATACATGGTCTAACAAAAGATTGAAGGAAAACAAAATTCAGATCAGATTAGATAGGTTTCTTCTTTCTCAAGAATGCTTGGAGAGGTTTGGTGACTCTTCATTAATGACACTCCCATGAATCAGGTCTGATCACAACCCAATTCTATGGAAAACAGGGGAGGACTCTAATAAAAGATACATCAAACCCTTTCGATTCAAACTTTTGTGGTTCCAACATCAGGATCTCAAGGATCTGGTTGCCCAATGGTGGGACAAAAAGTATAATGGTTCGAAACTGGCCCAAGTGGCATGTAAACTAAGGAATGTGAAGGCTAACATTAGAGAGTGGAACAAAACTTCCTTTGGCAATATTTTTGTTAAAAAGGCAGAACTAAAAGACAAGATCAATGAACTACAGGAGAAGTTGAAGTCAGAGCAGCTTACAGAGGATCTGAGAAACCAGGAGAGGGAGCTGTTAGCCGAATACCACATGATGCTAGGATTTGAAGAAACATTTTGGAGGCAGAAATCCAGATTGCGTTGGTTAAAGGAGGGTGACGAAATACAAAGTTCTTCCATGTCTCTACTCTTCGCCACAGGAGTACTAACAAAATTAAGGAGATCAAGATGGCCGATGGGTCTAACACCAAATATATGGAAGACATAAGGAGGGAAGCATTTAAGTACTTTAAATAGTTGCTTGAAGATGTAAATCTAACTATTGAAGAAGAGGACTCTCTGTTGGCAGCCATTCCACCCCTCGTAATGCGAGAATCTTAATGGATTCTTACTTAGTCCTTTCACAAAGGAGGAAATCAAGAAGGTGGTTTTTGACATGGATGGTAAAAGCTCCCCAGGACCAGATGGCTTCCCCGCAACTTTCTTCCATAAGTTTTGGGATATCCTAGGCATTGATGTAGTGGAAGCTATAATTGAGGCTCAAAAGGACATGGAAATCCCAAAAGGAGTTAATGCTACATTTTTAGCCCTCATCCCTAAACAAGTGGGAGCAATGGAATTTTCCAGTTTTTTCCCTATTAGTTTATGTAACACTCTGATGAAGATTCTTACAAAAACAATCGCCAATAGGCTGAAGGTTATCCTTCCTTTCATCATTGATATGAACCAAGGAGGCTTTGTGAAAGGGTGACAAATACTGGATGGTATCATCACAATTATGAGGTTATTCATTCAATGGTGGCTAGTAAGAAAGCAGGTATGTTACTAAAGCTTGATATGAATAAAGCCTACAACCGGGTCTCATGGCGGTTCCTCACCAATATTTTGGGTAAGTTTGGTTTCTGTCCCTAGTGGATTAAGTTGATTTTTAGTTGTATCTCTACTACAAGATTTTTTGTCATGGTGAATGGGTCACCCTCCAGTTACTTTAAGAGTGAAAGGGGGTTGCGACAAGGAGATCCTTTGTCTCCATACTTGTTTATTATTTTAGCGAAAGCATTGGGTAGGAACATTTCAACAGCGATGGAAGATGGTCATTTGGAAGATTTCAAACCAGCCTCAACAGTAGAGCCAGTGTCTCACCAACAGTTTGTGGATGATACAATCATTGTGTCCAAATCAGTGCCTCAGGCTAGGAAGCTGAAGAGAATTCTATCCAAGTATGAGACATAAGCAGGACAGTACATAAACTATAAGAAGAGTAGCATCTATTTCTTTAACACGCTTTGTGGGAGGGAGGAAAGTATAGCTAACCTCTTCGATTGTGGAAAGGAGCTTCTACTAGCAACTTATCTAGGCATGCCTATGTTCGAAGGAAGAATGAAGGCTACATTGTGGAACTCAGTCATTGACAGGATCTCCAAAAAGTTAGCAGGGTGGAAGGGCAACCTTCTCAGCTCTGCAGGAAAAGCCTTATTAGTTCAAACTACTTTATAGAGCATTCCAATTTATTGCATGTCTCTATTTAGAATGCCTGCAAAGGTTTGAGCTACATTGGAGCAAATTCAACGCAACTTCTTGTGGTCAGGTTCAGAGGAGAGAAAGAGAATTTTTTTGGTAGCATGGAATCAGGTGTGTGCAAGCAAGGATCAGGGGGGCCTAGGGCTAAAGAGAATGAAAGAAATGAATCAAGCTCTGATTGGAAAACAGGTATGGAGATTTATCAATAATGATCAATTGGGATGGGTAAAACTTCTTAAGGCAAAATATATCAAAAATAGTCAGGACTTCCTGAAAGCTGATAATCTCCCTAGAGGATCCTATTTCTAGAATTGTTTGCTCGAATGTTGGGAGGTAGTCAGGTAAGGCATCTGATGGAGAATTGGTAATGGAAGACAAGTGGACTTTTGGCAATACCCATGGTTGGAAGAGGCCCCTCTGAAAGATAACTTATACCTTCAGGTCCTCCAACATAAACTTTCATAGGAAATGGGAGGAAAAGTAGGGGATTTTATTGCTATAGCACAGGAAAATTCCTCTTGGAAGAAAATCATAGTTCATAATATGTCAGAGCAAGATAAATTGGCCCTAACCAAACTCAATGATGCTTTAAGGGTGTTCCCGATCATTCCTGGGGAAGGAAGAGACAAGGTGATTTGGGGCAAAACTACAAGTGGGATCTATTCAGTAAAAACTACCTATAAGATAATCCACTTAGGATACAATGGTTGGAATTCAACTTCTATTATTTGGTTAAATAATTTAACCCCAAAAATAGCTTTCTTATTTTGTTTGGCAGTTCAAAATAAGATTCTGACAACAGATAATCTACAAAGGAGAGGTTTCCAATTCATCAATCGATGTATCTTGTGTGAGAAAGCGATAGAATCTGTAAGTCATATATTTCTAACTTGTGAATTTTCTTGTACAGTATTCCAAATGATCCTATCCAAATTTCATATAGATTGGGTCTGTCCAAATAGCATGTCTAACTTCTGCATACAGTGGGCTTCCCCCTTTCGGGCAAAACTTTTGACTTGGCTATGGAAGCTCAGCTTACCCCATTTTTTATGGGGGATATGGAATGATAGAAATAAGAGAGTATTTAAAGGACGTAAGAAAGATCCCAGGTTATGTGGTAATAAAATAATCAGAGCTTTGAAAGAAAACTGGAAAACTTTCTTCTTAAAAAATGAGACCATGTCTCTAAGGGAAAGGAGGATTTTGCGGAACTGGGGAGAGGAACTTCCAGACCTAGACATTACAACCAACCCATGGGATGGTGTCAAGTGGATACCCCCCACACAAAAGTGAGTTAAGTTTAATTTTGACGGGGCAGCTAAAGGAAATTCGGGGGCTGCAGGAGCAGGAGGATTTCTAAGAAATGAGGAAGGAAAAGTGGTCCTTGCCTTTGTAGAGACTTTGGGAACTCAAACAAATCATTTTGCAGAAGCCCGAGCCTACATGTAGGCAATGATAATTGCCAGACTTGAGGGTTATAAGGAAGTTATATTTGAAGGGGATTCGCTTAATATAATCAAGGCAATTAAGGAGGATAAAGACCCCAGTTGGACCATATTGGAGCTTATCCTAGAAGCAAAGATTCATAAATCTCATTTGGTTAATGCTCAAATCCAACACACCTTCAGAGAAGGGAACCAGGCAGTGGATCTAATGGCAAATATTACAGTTTTTGTTGGGGAGATGCAAATTTCGAAGGATAACTTCCCTCAAGAACTATTGGTGTTGGCTTCTAGATAAGATCTAAGATCAAACCTGTTAGAGCATCAGGAGATCAGATGGGTTGATGATGAGTAATCCGACAGATGGAATTAGGTAGAAAAGGCATCCCATTTACTGGGGCCTGGGAGGTGACAAGTGTACAGTACAACAACCTAGTAGTATTAGTAAGTGCTAGGTGTTGTTTGGTTTTTGTTTTATCCTGAATAGTCAAGCGACAAGTATAGGACTGTGGACTCTAAGTATGGCTTAATGTGGGTCTTAGAAAGATCCATTTTGTATTTTTATTATACGGGCTTGAAGCTAGAACCAGCCCATTTTGACTATGTAAAAGGTTTGTGGACCTTATAACCACCTCTACCTTATACCAAAAAAAAATTTAAAATAAATTAATTTAAAATAAAAATAAAAATTAATTTAATTAATCAAAACAAAAAATATAGGAATAATTTTTTTGGAAACCTTTGGCAAATGGTTTGTCATTGTATGACATGCCCACCAATGGCAAGTGCGCGCTATTTGACCCACTTGATACTATTAACATGTTTTTGTTAGTTGTGTGCATGCATTTTGAGGCTGAGAATAGTAAAGGAGGTTCCAAGAATATTTAAACTTGTCAAAATCCCTCCACCTTTTAATTTTAGTAAGAGGAAATTCTATTAGGCACCATTAGTTATATTTTTTATAGCATAAAGAGAGTTACTCAACCATTGAGGAATTTATGTTGTAAGCCCTTAGAGGACATTTGTGTAAAGGAAAAAGAAAATTTTTGTAATAGAATATCATATTTCCTTTGTTTACATGCATGGTGCTTTTATATTACTAAAATATGGAGATCATAGTGGGACTCTTCCCTTGATCATAGTATCATATTTCCATTACTTTTTTAGGCAAAGGTGTTCTTCACAATATTGTTGTCTTTGGTTTTGGTTTAAGTCTTGTGTGGATTTTTGCTTTTAATTTTGGTATGATTTTCTACTAACTAATAGGTTATAAGACACTCTTAGGCTTGTTTGGAGGCTAGGTGAACTAAGATCGCTCAGGAAAAACTTTTATTGTTGCCCTCAAAATCTCATTGTCTCACCTGATATGGCCTCTGGTCCTAACCATCCCACTCAATATTACCTTGCCTATGGTACTCCAAATGCTCTAAAATTTTATGGAGGCCTTCTAGAGCTTTTCATTAACCTACCCTCTAAATTTCATGGTTATTGGAGTTTGGATGTGCATGTTATGCACAAAATAATTTGGATAGCTTAGGCTAAAAATTTGGTCCCTAGTGGTTGCCCTAGGTTAGGAAGGTTTTGAGCTGAGGCATATCACCCCAATATGGTCATTGTCCCAGACTCTATGTGCCACAAAAATAGACCTTAAAACCATAACAACATCCAAAATATAGGCTTACAGGTCAAAATATTTTATCTTTCTTATTTAGTTAAAATCAACATCATTTATTTTGCATGATCATTATAATTGTTTTCAATTCTCATAGCTTAATTTTCTTTTCATATTTAGCATAGATTTTTTATCCTTTTATCTTAGCATAGTGATTTCCCATTGTTTTAATTTGTTTATCTTCCTTTCTTAGCATGATTTATTTTCCATTCCTTAACTTATATGTTCTCCTTCCCTAGCTTAGGTGTTTACTTTCTTTAGCATAGTTGCATTACCTTTTATAGCATAGTTTCTC
The DNA here is from genome assembly GCA_028583015.1 of Wollemia nobilis. Lineage (NCBI taxonomy): Eukaryota > Viridiplantae > Streptophyta > Pinopsida > Araucariales > Araucariaceae > Wollemia > Wollemia nobilis. Next base: position 173,512 of record JAQPPZ010003612.1, read on the forward strand.
TTCCTCTTTAGAATAACCACTTCTAATTCCTCTAGCATAGTTCCCTTCTTCCTTAGCATAGTTGGGCCTCCTTCTCTTAGAGTAGTCTCTTCTTATTTTTCTCACCATAGTGGCTTAAATATTTTAGCATAACATGTTATTTTTTTCTTAATTTCATAGAATAGGTTACCTTTTAATTTCATAGATTAGCTTATCTTTTAATTCCATAAATTAGTTTATCTTTTCATTTTCTTAGTATAGATTGTCATTTTAATCTCATAGATTAGCTTGTCTTTAGAATAGCTTGTATTTTAATTTCATATATTAGTTTTATTTTTTATTTCTTATATTATCTTGTTTTTACCTTTCTTAGTGTAGTTTACCCTTTTCATTTTCGTAGATTAGATTATATTTTCAATTCCTTAGCATAGTTCATCCTTTAATTTTGTAGCATAGTTTATCTTTACATTTCTTAGTATAGCTTGTCTTTTCACTTCAATGGATTATATTATCTTTTTAAAATATTGGTATAGATTATCTTTTCAATTCCTAGATTAGTGTATCTTTTAATTTCCTTAGTATAGCTTGCATTTCCATTTTTTTAGCTTAGTCTACCTTTTAATTTCTTAGCATAGATTGTATTTTCATTTCTTAGTTTAGCTTGTACTTGAATTTCCTTAGCATAGATTGTATTTTCAATTCCATAACATAACTTACCTTTTTAATTTCCTAGAATAGTTTATCTTTTATATTTCTAGTGTAATTGCCCTTTCAAATTCTTAGATTAGTTTATTTTGCATTTTCATAGTTTAGTTTATCTTTTAGATTCCTAGAATAGCCAATATTTTACTTCCTTACATTAGCTTATCCTTTCATCCCTATAGGTTAGTTTATCCCTTCATACCCATTGATTATATTGCTTTCATTGCCTTAGTATAGTCTATTTTGTCATATTTTTAGCTAAATCAATTTGTATCTACATATAGAATAATGTGTTTTACCTATAGTGATAGGTCCTTAGAATTACATCCTAGTTACAGTTGTAACCATCTCACCCAAGATAGCCTTTAGCTATGATCACTTCACCCCAATATGGTTATTCCCTAGCATAACTTTGCCCTTTTTCACTATTTTTGGAGTTACAGATTGGTCATAATGATGACCATCTCACCCAAGACAACATTTTTCTATGACTGTCTCACCTCGAAATGACCATTTCTAGAGTTGCATTTTTGGTGTGGTCTACATTAAAACCTCTTTTTTTGTCATTCATACATTCGTTGTCAATTTTTCCAAGGTATTTTTTTGAGGCGTAGGCCTCTCTTTCATGCCTAGGTTGCATTGTATCTTAGATCTCCTTTTTGCATAATGCACATTCATCTTACTTTATAGGTTGATAATTTTTGCATACTCCAAATACCAAAAGAACATTTTTAGGAAAAAATATTTGCATTCATTGCATTTAGGATAGACCATTTTTGTATTTTTGTATCTTTATAATTTCTCTTAATCGTGCATTAGGAATTTGCATAACATAAAACACAAAATAACCAAAAACAAACCTCACACACTTGCAAATCATATTTCACAAAATTTTGTGATAAAAACCAATTAGTGAGTTAAACTTCATCCCCAACCATCGGTTACCCGTAGACACCTTAGTTAGTATGCATAGTTTCTTGGATTTCATTATCAGTAAGTTGGTTACCCTTAGGACTAGCTTAGGGTAATCTTGAGATTAGATGCCCTTTGACCAAGGGACTTAATAATTAGTGGAATCAGAGTTTTCATTCTTGTTCAAGCCTGATTGAGTATGAAGTGAAATATTTATGGAGAAATTAGTAGGACCTAGATAATGTGACTGATGAGTAGAAAATGGTGTTCCTAAAAACAAGAATTTTTTTCCATTTAATTTTATCAATCAAAGATTTTGTAAACTTTTTGAGTACTGGTGCACAATATATTCTTGTAGTATTTAGGAGATTAATCATGTGTTACTTTATTTGGAAGGTGTGGTGTTTGTTCATGTAGTTTTTTGCATCCAAACCAACAATTAAATTGTAGGAATTTAAACTCTAATTGAAACTGCAAGAAAAGTAATTTAAACTATCATTATCAAACACATGACTAAAAGGAAATTGTAGGAATTTCAAGCACACAATTGAAATAAAAATGCAAAACGTAAACTTGTTGAGTAACGGTGCACAATATATGCCTATAGTATTCGGGAGATGAATCCTATGTGTCATTTGGTTTGGGAGGTGTGGTGTTTGTTCATGTAGTTTTTTTGCATCCAAACCAACAATTAATTTGTAGGAATTTAAACTCTAACTAAAATTGTAAGAAAACTAATTTAAACTATCATTATCAAACACATGACTAAAAGGAAATTGTAGGAATTTTAAACACACAACTGAAATCAAAATGCAAAAATTTAAACACACTTGCAGAAATAAATTAAAGTAGGAATAATATAGAAATACATAAAAGTAGAAAAAATAAATGAAATTAGAATAAGGGAGGATTATTTCCTGGAGTGGGTCCAATATTCTGTAGTCATCCTTGCAAATAATTCACACAACCACTCAAGAAATAAAGTAGGAATAATATAGAAATACATAAAAGTAGAAAAATAAATGAAATTAGAATAATGGAGGATTATTGCCTGGAGTGGGTCCAATATTCTGTAGTCATCCTCGCAAATAATTCACACAACCACTCAAGAACTCAAGATTTTATTAAATGCAAAACCGAGTACAATTACAATAAAAATCAAGATATCTTATTCTAGGGGTGACCTACATTTTATACATAATGTGATAATCCCCTATTACAAAAATAGGCGTGTCTAATTTTAATCAGCTTGATGCGATTCACTACTACAATTTGTGCATGAATTAATTAGTTGTCTAAATAAAAGAGAGGTCACACTAAAATTCAACCTTTCAGGATAACCATAGTGATCCCTATGCTTTCACAATAATATTGGTCTAATTTTATATATGGTCTTTGAATTACATAGTCAACATGCACTTTATTCTGCTAGGTATAAGCATTGATTAACTTATTGCTAGAATATAGGCACCTTTTTGACCTATCACCAAAATAAAGGCACCATATATAGCACTTTCTCATTCATTGAAAGTTGTCACTTTTTGGTTGGTGGTTCTTAGTTCTATCATCGAAAGGTAGGCACCTCCCTATTACTAGAATATATGCGCTCACTATCATTGGAAGATAGGCATCTTCCTGTCATTGGAAAATAGGTGTCTTCCTATTGCTAGAAGATAGGCACATTTTGACTTGTGGCTAGAATACAGGCACCGTGCCTTAATTAATTTGGACTCCTTTTCCAGCACCGTTATCATCTTTCAACCACCCATATTTTTCTTAAATGCATTAAAATTATTGTCTAGTGCAAAGTCCATATGGGACCTCAACTAAAAAGTGTAAAAAAAGGAACCAAAACTGCATCTACACACAATTTATACTAAAGCCAATGAGTCAAGCATAATACATCAATTTCTATTAAATGTATGTAATAATTACATAAAAATATAATTCTAGTGTTAATAATACCACACAACACCCATCAAAACTTATACAAAAAATGAGCAATTTTGGTGCTCATCATCCCCCCATACCTAATTCTTTCCACATTTTCATAGCACCTGATGCTGATAATTCCCTATTTCAACAATAGTTTGCCAATACTCTCTATTCTAGTGCTTCCTTTCTCTAGTTTTGGCCTTACCCCTTTCTTTATAGTGCTTTCATTTACCATGTTGTTCTATTTGATTGGGACTTGCTCCTATTTCTAGTACCTTTTGGCACTGACTGCACCTTAGAGTTTGGTTGGGTCCTACCCCTATATTAGGCTTCTTTTTACACCAACCCTTCTTACCTACATTTTCTTCCATATAGAATCTAGTGAATGTGGTGGCATTCTTCTAGAATGTTGGTTCAACTTGCTTCCAGTAGTGATAATTTGGAGGAAGTTGTTCTGCAATGGGTGCTTCTAATTTATCCTAGGGTGGAAACTGGTACATGTCTAATATCTAAGCTTTCAGTAGATACTTTATTTTTGGGTCAAGTGTCTCCTCATATTTATCATCCCCTATTATAATATTAGGTGATGGTGGACGTTCGAATCCTGTGACTGGTTGCAACATTATGGGCTTCATGTCGAACACCCCCATCTTTTTATAAAAATTCTTCATTTTTGATGGCTCACCCTTGACTAAACCATATAGGTCCCAAAAATTATAAGGCTTTGCATACCTAAGGTTGATTCTTTCTTTGGACATTCACCATCTAGCCCATCATTCCTTCTATTCTTTCTTGAGTTTCTTTTTGAGCTCCTTCATGAGCTATTGGTGGTGTGTGAATGCCTTCAATGATTTAGCCCATTCTTCATCAGAAGTGGGATCTTGTAATACTTTACTTTTCTTCTATGGTGGTCATTGTGCTTTAGCCTTTAGCCACTTCTAGGATGACCATGTGGCCTTAGTATTTGGTTATAATTCCTTAATCTATCTTGGGGTCACTACATCATTTTTTGGTGCCACTAGACCCATCACCACCTCTCTTAGTGGGGGTGAAATTTCTTGCACATCAGATGAGTTTGAGTTTTGTATCCCTTGGTCTATAAGTGTATTAGTAGGGAATTCAACCTCGAGCTATGCATTAGGCTAATCAACCATGGTTTGGTCAACCGATGGTTGACCAGCTAACTATGTAGTATCTAGGATCTTTTCAACCATCTTAGTTTACTCTTCTAGCTTAGTTGTCTTTTTTGTTGACTAGTCAATTTCATCCTATTCTTAGGCCACATCTTCTTGACCCATCTATTCCCTTGCTAACTAGGCATCCCATTTTGGTATATCTACCATCTTAGTAGATGGAGCGTCAGTCGATCATTCTATTTCCAACTGATTGAATGATTATTCCTACATAAGGACCTATAGTGGGCAATCCTTAGGAAGTTCCTATGTTCATATTTCACCATGCAACTTACTGTTATAGGTACAATGAACTTCATCTAAGCCTAGAATCTCTTTATTTTAATTAGTAAATAAATCTTCATATCCTTTTTAGAGCGAACTTCTAAGTTTACGATGGTAGATTTCGAGGTGTTAACTATGGAAATAAATTATGGTTTTAGTAAGCTCTCTAGGGACGTTTGACCCTTTTAAGGATTATAATTATTTAATTAATTAAAGTTGTGAACTTTAGATTAATGAAAGAAAGATATGAAAAGGTTTATTTATAGATTAAAGTAGTTGACTTTGATTTATTAAATAAATGGTGATAGTTTGTTTTGTAAATTAAGGGTATGGGTCTTGGATATATAAAATGAAGGAAAAGATTTATTTATAGATTAAAGTAGCTGATCTTGATTTATTAAATAAATGGGATAGTTTGTTTTGTAAATTAAAGGTATGGATATTTAATTTATAAAATGAAGAGAAAGGTTTATAAGAAGATTAAAGTAGTTGATTTTGATTTATTAAATAAATAGTGATAGTTTGTTTTGTAAATTAAGGGTATGGATCTTTAATTTATAAAATGAAGGGAAAGGTTTATTTGTAAATTATAGTTGACTTTGATTTATTAAATAAACGGTGATAGTTTGTTTTGTAAATTAAGGGTATGGGTCTTTAATTTAATGAAAGGAAAAGTTCATTTGTAGATTAACGTAGTTGACTTTGATTTATTAAATAAATGGTGATAGTTTGTTTTGCAAATTAAAGGTTGGATCTTTAATTTATAAAGTGAAGGGAAAGGTTTATGTATAGATTAAAGTAGTTGACTTTAATTTATTAAATAAATGGTGATAGTTTGTTTTGTAATTAAGGGTATGGGTCTTTAATTTATAAAACGATAGGAAAGGTTTATTTATAGATTAAAGTAGTTGACTTTGATTTATTAAATAAATGGTGATAGTCTATTTTGTAAATTAAGGGTATGGATATTTAATTTATAAAATGAAGAGAAAGGTTTATTTATAGATTAAAGTAGATTAAAGTAGTTGACTTTAATTTATTAAATAAATGGTGATAGTTTGTTTTGTAAATTAAGGGTATGGGTCTTTAATTTATAAAATGAAGGAAAAGGTTTATTTATAGATTAAAGTAGTTGACTTTGATTTATTAAATAAAGGGTGATCGCTTGTTTTGTAAATTAAGGGTATGGGTCTTTAATTTATAAAATGAAGAGAAAAGTTTATTTGTAGATTAAAGTAGTTGACTTTGATTTATTAAATAAATGATGATAGTTTGTTTTGTAAATTAAGGGTATGGATCTTTAATTTATAAAGTGAAGGGAAAGGTTTATTTATAGATTAAAGTAGTTGACTTTAATTTATTAAATAAAGGTTGATAGTTTATTTTGTAAATTAAGGGTATGAGTATTTAATTTATAAAATGATAGGAAAGGTTTATTTGTAGATTAAAGTAGTTGACTTTGATTTATTAAATAAATGGTGATAGTTTGTTTTGTAAATTAAGGGTATGGGTCTTTAATTTATAAAATGAAGCGAAAGGTTTATTTATAGATTAAAGTAGTTGACTTTGATTTATTAAATAAATGGTGATAGTTTATTTTGTAAATTAAGGGTATGGGTCTTTAATTTATAAAATGAAGCGAAAGGGTTATTTATAGATTAAAGTAGTTGACTTTGATTTATTAAATAAATGGTGATAGTTTATTTTGTAAATTAAGGGTATGGGTCTTTAATTTAGAAAATGGATGGAAAGGTTTATTTATAGATTAAAGTAGATGACTTTGATTTATTAAATAAATGGAATTAGTTTGTTTTGTAAATTAAGGGTATGGGTATTTAATTTATAAAATGAAGGAAAATGTTTATTTATATATTAAAGTAGTTGACTTTGATTTATTAAATAAAAAGAGATAGTTTATTTGTAAATTAAGGGTATGGGACTTTAATTTATAGAAAAAAAAATGGATATTTCTTAATTACAAGAACGTAGATTGTTTGATGATTGAAGGTATGGGATTTTAATTGTCAAATAAGCGTTGAATAAATTTTTTAAGTAAAACCTATGGTCTAGTTGCATGTGTTGGAAGACTCTATCATTAATGAGAGGTGAAAATAAAAATAATTATTTTTATGATATCAACTATGTAGTAGATGGTTAGATACTTTGCTTTAATTTTTATAGTTGCAATTTTGCAATGAAATGAGTAAATGCATTTAGAAGCATGTCTATCATGGAACCATGAGTGCCCTGATCCCCTACTATCCTCAAATGATTAATGGAAGTTGAGGTGGACCAAGGAGGCAATTGGAACCAATGTGATAGTTGATTTTCCTTTCAGTGATTTACTTACGTTTATATAGATATGAATTGTGAGGAGATTTCCTTGATGAAATTTATGTAATATATTATTATTTAAGAGTATGGAGGATTTACCATACTTGTTTAAATTATCTATGTTTTGTATTTGCATCTCTTTCAAGTAATATTTATCTTATTTAAGATGTTGCCCTTTTTCTAGTGTTCTTTTCATTACTTTATGAGTTATGCTCCTTTTGTTAGATTTAGTATCTAAACTATTCTTGTTTTTCTTGCTAAACAATAGAAACTTAAATAAATGAGTTCTAGGGTGAACTTAGAGGGTGACCTAAGGGATTGAGACCCCTTAGGGTGAACATAGTGGACCTAAGGGATTAAGACCCCTTAGGGAGAATGATAACTAAGTTTAGGAAAGACTACATCTAAGTTAAGATAGCTCATAATGGATACGACATGGATAGCTTAACTCACAATACATGTATAATACCCTACAAAAATAGGTTGTGAATGGTATGGTGATGGATGTATAATTTTATTAGCTAAAGGTGGTAAGTTTAGCTCATCAAGAGTGATGAGAAGGATAAACCTATTTGTGATAACACATTATACACTTATACAGATGGATTTGTGTTGGCATATTAAATGAGATGTAGCTCTTCAAGAAACTTAGGGTATTTAAACAATAGACCAATCAAAATTCGATTAGGGGTTTATGAACCTCTCACCTTAGTAAAAAAACAAAAATTCTTTTTTTTTTTGTTTTTTTTCTTGTAGTTGAATTTTAGGCCATTACATTTGGTATCATATCTCTATGTGTGAGGGTATAGATATTCTTATGTGCTAAATGGATTTGGATATTTCCAATGAAGGCTTTATTAAAAGTATAAGCTAATGCTAGGATGACCTAGAATGCCCTACTTGTTAGAATCTTATGGGAGTTAATCCCAAGGGTGAATGAATATTAGGATACCTTAGTATGGGATATGGTATTAATGATACATCATAACCTTGGAATACTACCCTAGTTAGATTATTGATGCTTTTAGCAAGATAAATTTGTATGATAGCTTGAATTAGTGATATAGTTTAATATGAAGTTGTAACCTAGTATTTTTCTTGGTTGTAACCAAGTTAAAAATGCCTCCTAAGACCATAAAAGAGATACCTACACCTAGATGAACTCAAAAAAATATTATTAAAGAGGGTACTTGAGATGAAATCTCAAGGAGCTTAATTAAAAGAGGTGAAAACTCTTATCACTGTTACTACAACATTGCAAGGACAGATAAAACAACAAGGGAAACTAATAGGTCAACAAAGAGAATAATTAAATTAGTATAAGAAATTGAATGAGTCCTTATTGGAAAATCACCCAAAGGTGAACCAACAACCCCAAAAGGGAAGGATAAGCAATGGCTTTCTAAAGTGGAAAAATCTAACATAGGAAACGGATAAGCCAATCCCAACCAGTCGTTGCTATTGACTTAATAAAATGGAGTGTTGGAAATTAAAGCAGTATAAAAAGGTAAAAAATTTGTTTACAATGGTAAGCTTTGGACCTTATATTTTTACCTCCTTGGACGGTAGCTGACTGGGTAGATTGGATGGCATGGGCCACAATACATTCAACATCAATTTCCCTTCCTCCTTTCCTCCATATTTTTCTTCATTTCCTAACTTCTCCTATATTTCCTAAGGTTGTTAAATCAACCCTATTTAAGCATTGTAATTTCTAAGTTTCATAAGGTTAATGAATAATATTTCTTATTTCCATTTTGCTCCAAGACTCATGTGCCACATCTGGTATTAGAGATGAGGCTTGAGAGGGCCCAAAGATCGAGATGGAGGAACTAGTAGCATGAGCACCAACGCAGGCAAGTTCAAGTGGGATCCATAGCATGTGATACGAGGCAAGGTCGAATAAGGCCCACAAATCATGAATCGAGGTGAGTTCTGGAGAAGGCCCGCACAATGAGCACACGAGGAGGAGGAGCAACCTAGGAGAAACCAATCGAAGAGTGCCACATGGTGAGAGGAGAGCAAGGCTGATGTAGACTGGATGACACAAAACCAACACAGATTTGATTACATGGCAGAAGGAGAACCGACAACGTGGCGGACGAAGGGTTACATGGTAGCAGGAGGTGACAAGCAACGTGGTGATAGGCAACAGGCTAAATAAGGTAAAATGGTGGTCACTGATTTCCTGAAGGCAATCAAGTTACTATGTTAGCATTGAGGGTTTTAAACACCTCAAACGCTCTCGCATGGTCGATGTGGGACTAAAATTCCCAAAAAAGAAAAATAGCTTTCAGCATAGCCATGAGAAGAACAAGGAAGGCAAGCTTCCCTTGTCTTCCCGTTGAGCCACGTAGCTCGACTGGCTCGAGGAGCCAGTCATAAGGCGTCTGCCTTTCTACAGGTCACGGGTTCGAAACCCAGTGATAGAAAAAGCTTTGAATTTTTTTTTATTAAAAACCAGATCCGAAACAGCATAAAATTGTATTCATTCCCTTTTTTTCTCATCGGCAATGGTGGCCAAGTTGGTTAGTGTGATTTTTTGATGCCAAGAGGTAGTGGGTTAGATTCCTGCAGACCATAATTTTTTTTTATATAAGTTCTTTTAATTTTTTTTATATTATTAAAAATACTTGTATTATATTTAATATATTAAATATAATTACTTCTTTAAAAAAAAAATTAGGGCAATTATTTTTTAATTTATTAAATAGTAATATAGTTTTTTTAATATTATAAATGAAAGGAAAATATTGTCTAAGAGATAATTATTGTAATCAAAGGGTACATATTTTTTTACTTGATTCAAGGAATCACAAATTGTAGAACTCTTGTGTAATAAGCCTAAGAGGCTTAGTTTTGTTTTGTAAAACATACCAAAGATCAAATTGTAAAATTGTAAATAGGCATTGATGATAAGACCAAATGGTTGTTATCATGCCTTATGTGCAATTTTAGCAAGAGAAGGTGCATAGAGGTTTGATGAAAAAGTAAGAGGTTATGGGCTAAAAATTGTATTTAGCCAACTTCAAAATGTAGTGATAGCACATCAAAGACATGACTCAGGGTACGAGGCAGACTTTGAAGACAACTCGTTCAGGAGTCAATTTGAACAATCAAAATCTGTACAAGCTGCACCACAAGAATCATAGTATACACACTACAAGTATTTCAGTGGAAATCTTAGAACCAGAATCATCGAAAATAATATTGATAAGTGACGACAAAGAAGAAGTAGTAGATAATTTTGTGAATCAAGAGATAGCATCCCCACATCAAGAGGAATAAACAATGAATGATAGAGTAGAACAAGTCAAATTTGACTTAAATTTGTAATCTCTTCTTTCTTCCTTCTTCTTTCCTTCTTTCAAACAACAAAGTACTTTATTGTAACCATAAAATAAAGAGAGTTTTTTGGTAACTATGGCCTCACACAATAGCTTACTTTTACAAAAATTTAACGGTTATGACTATGAGTATTGATCTATAAATATGAAGACCTTGGTCATAGGAAGAGGTTTGTGGGACATAATAGAAGAGGGCTACATAGAACCCTCAAAATAAAAAACACTAAGTGTTTCAGACAAGAAAACATGAAAATAAGAGAAAAAGAGCAACTCTTCTGCTCTTTCTCATCTCCAAGCTGCATTGGAGAAAAGCATATTCCCTAGAATCACAACTTGTACAACTGCACAAGCTGCATGGAAATCATTGAGTGATGTATTCTAGGGTAGTAATCAATTGAAGCAGGTAAGGCTTCAAATACTGAAGAAATATTTTGAAAATATCTGAATGAAAGATGATGAAAAAGTCGGTGATTATTGTGTTAGAGTAAAAGAAATTGTGGATAAAATGGTTACACTAGGCAAAGAAATCAATCCTGAGATAATTGTAACAAAAGTGTTATGAACACTTACACATAAATGGAACCATATTGCCATAATTATAGAAGAATCCAAAGATCTTTCCCTTTTAACATTTGATGCATTAATCGGATCATTAATGTCACATGAAGAGAGGTTTCCTGAAACTCCTTCAACCAGCTATGGAGGCAATGATAAGGCCTTCACTTCCAATGAAAACAATGGAAGAGGATGGGAAAGAGGTCAAGGTAGAGGTAAGAAAAGAGGTAGAGGCAGAGGCAACTACAGAGGAGGCAATAAAAATAGAGGAGGCAACCAGAACAGAGGAGGCAACCAGAACATAGGAGGCAATTCCAACAGAGGAGGTAACTCACATAGAGGAGGTAATAAGCAAAGAGGTGGAAATAAAAATTGAGGAGGAAATCAAGGACAAAGTGGAAATCAAGGGTGAGGAAGTGACAAGTCAAAATTAGCTTGTTTCAACTATGGCAAGCCAGGTCACTTCGCTCACGACTACTGGTCAAAATCTTCACAAGGCAACAGTAGTCAATATGGTAATTATGGAGAAGAAGATGATACTTCTAATATTTTTTTTTCATATGGACAATCATAACATAATCTAAATGACACATGGATTCTGGATAATAGTTGTTCAAACCACATGAGTGGCAAAGAACATTTATTTTCTACTCTAGATTCTACTTATAAATTCCAAATCAAATTAGGGGATGATAAGACATTGCAAGTAGAGGGTATTGGATCCATGGAGGTTCCAACCAAATAAGGACTAAAGAAAGTGTATGACATCTATTACACTCCAAAGATCCAACACAATCTGCTAAGCGTTGGACAAATTATGGAAAACAATTACAAGCTTGTATTTGATGAAGGACAATGTATCATTTTTGATAAAAATAATTTTAATCGTGTCATCACATAGGTCCCCATGACCAAGAACAGGTTATTTCCTCTAAAATTTGATAAGCCAGGAGGAGCTCAAATTGCAATTGTAGCTATAACAAATCCAAGTGTGCTTTGGCACTTGCGATATGGTCACCTTAATTTTGCTAGCTTGAAACTTAAAACTTCTCAAGCTATGGTGATAGGACTTCCAAAAATCAATGAACAAAAGGAGGTTTGTGAAGGATGTGCTTTGGGAAAGCACTCAAGGTCAAAGTTTCCAAAAGGACAAGCATGGAGAGCCAGCTATCCACTTCAGTTAGTACATTTAGACATCTATGGACCAATGCAAACACAGAGTCTCAAAAACTATTCTTATTTTCTCACTTTCATAGATGACTTCTCTAGAATGTGCTGGATTTATTTTTTGAAACATAAAGATTAAGCTTTTGATTGCTTCATATATTTTAGAAACAATGTAGAGAATCAAAGTGGGAATTATGTAAAATGTCTTAGGACAAATCGAGGAGGTGAATACTCCTCAAAATAATTTTTGAAATATTGTAAAGCAAGTGGTATTAAAAGGTAATTCACCACTGCCTATACCCCACAACAGAATGGTGTGTCTGAGAGAAAGAACCACACCATAGTTGAAATGGTGAGATCGATGCTTCAGACTAAGCATCTAACTCATATAAGAACCAGTGTATATATTCTAAATAGAAGTCCTACTTCTAGTTTATATGGTGTCACTCCTTATGAGGGGTGGTACAAAAAGAAACCTAATGTAAAGCACTTCAAAGTGTTTGGTTCTTTAGCATATGCACACATTCCTGATGAGAAAAGGAAGAAGCTTGATCCAAAAAGTCAAGCTTGTATATTTGTAGGGTATTTTGAGTCTACAAAGGCATATAGACTCTACAATCCCAAGACTCACAAAGTTATACTCTCCAGGGATGTAATTTTTGATGAAGGGGGAGAATGGGGTCATCAAAGAATTTTTGTTGATGATGAGTCCCAAGATGTAATTTCTTCATAGGTACATCAGGTGTATCCAAATAAAATCAAATTCACACCACCCCCTCCAAGCCCATACAGGAGTACTACATCAAGTACTTCAATCACCACTCCAAGTCCTTCTCCACAGATATCAGTAAGTTCTTCATCGATGGACATTGATAGAGACTCTCCATCGACAGGTAAAATAACATTACAACATCATCAATCTTTTCAAATGTTGGATCAAAATTTCTAGAGAAGATTCTGAAAACACAAGATTCCGGAAAAAAAAAGGGAAGACTAAACAAAATTGCATTAAAAGGAAAGAACACAAATGAATGAACACAAGATATAAAAGCAATATAAAATACAGCCTTTCTTTATTGATATTCTTTTCAATTCGTGTTACAATACGTCTCCTTCCTTTTTAGGGGATAGGAGCGTTATATATTGTTCTCTACAACTTGTCTCTAAATTCCTTCTTTCGCATGCCCACATATAAAATGGGCGAACCAAAACGTTGTCGCCGCTTGCATTGACAAAGGTCGATTCCTCGCTGCTCCTTCAATAGACCTGAAATCTATGTTCAAAGAAACAAACAAAGAATCAGTAGCACCTGTGTATGAAAAATAAAAGATAAATCTAACTATAGCTGAAATGAATCTAAATGCACTAAAAACTTGATAAATGCATAAACATGAAACTAGCTAAAATACTATAAATGAAGTAAAGCGGGGAGGTGCCCGAAGGCAAACCACCCGCGGATAAAACCTTGCTTCGACACCAATCCGCTTGAGATGGGTCCAAAACCTGATGTGATGTGTTGTCGTCAAATTGATAGAATATTGTGGTCAAAATATTGGGGTTTGGGCGTAAATCACAAGTAAGTGAATTAACAGCACTTCGTTGCTCAGAATGCTCCTTCTCTGTATATTTTGGGTGAGGAAACTCACCATTTTATAGACCCAAGGGGTCTCTTTGAATTAACATGCAAAAGTGTTTCTTTGCATGAATGCTTTTGTTTGTGAAGAGAAGACTTCTTCTTGATCAAGGGCTTCTTAACTGCCTCTGTGCATGTCTTTGTGTGTTTTAGAAAACTCACTTGCACTCCTATGTCATGCATGAAAAGTTGAGTGGTAGTTCTGAGTTGTCATGCGCTGAGGTCTAACTTTTTGCTGGTCAAACCTGGCATTCGTCCCACCCAAAAGTGAGCGCTAGTAATCGTCCCTGGGTGAAACGAGTACAAATCCATACTCGTCCTTGGGTAGGACGAGTACAAATTCGCACTCATCCCTGGGTGGGACGAATAAGAAATAAAGTGTCTAAAAGGTGCCAAACTGATTTTTGACTTGCAAAACTACTGTGTAAGTGGTTAGAACCACTTTTTAACCTCTGGGGGCTACCCTGGGGGCTATGTGTGTTAATGTGATCAGTGTTTGTAGTCACATAATCGGATTGGTGTTGTTTTGGTGTCTACAAATGCCCCTTTTTGGGAAGCGTTGTGCAAGGCGCAGCGTCGAGCAAAAATAGATAACCAAAGCACTAATGATTAGGGTTTCTTAGTAACCTAACCAAATTTTGATGCCCCAAGCATGAAAAGGGCATGCATTCTTGAATCCTTGCTTCTGACGAGCTAAGGAATTTAATTTCAAGTATTAACCTGTTTTGGTGAGGTGTGACTTGAGCTTGGACATTGATCAGTCATGAATAGGCAAAGGGCGCAACCTTTTATCCACGGGGGTAACCTTGTGTTCATGCTTCGGGAATGCCAAGTGTTTAATTAGTTTGCGATAATTGCTTGTTTGTTGCCCCAAGCAGGAGCGTGATTGTATTTGTCAATGATTCTTTGAATGCATGCTATTGTCGTGATTGGGTGTGTGTTTGTTGATTGGTGACTTATGTGTGACTACCCCCTCAAGCGACGAATCAATGAAGGAAGGACTGCCATGAGAAAAGCGACGAGTCACTTGACCCAAGATGACTTAAGTGAGGGTGCCTTTAGATGTTGTCCGTTGAATGCTCGAGCAGTTTCCCGATTCTTTTGACCTATTTTTGGTGGGTGTGAACCCATTTTGGGATGCCATTTGGGGGTAACATTGGTGAAAATCCGTCTTCCCGTGGAGCAGTCTGGCTATGGCAGCCTTCTTGGGGAGTAGGATAACGACAAGGTAAACCCTGACATCAATTTTCTTATGCCAAAAGGTTAAGTGCAAGAGCACTTTTGTCCAACAATTTTTAGTGGTTTTGTTGGCATTTGTCATTTTTATATTTTGGTTGTTTTGTTGTGTTTGTTGTTTTTTTTTTTTTTTTTTGTGGCGTGTTTTGTATGTATGTGTTTGATGTATGCAGAGGTGATTATGAATGGGATGTTTCTAATTTGTATGATGTATAGATATGGAATGAATGA
The DNA here is from genome assembly GCA_028583015.1 of Wollemia nobilis. Lineage (NCBI taxonomy): Eukaryota > Viridiplantae > Streptophyta > Pinopsida > Araucariales > Araucariaceae > Wollemia > Wollemia nobilis. Next base: position 189,000 of record JAQPPZ010003612.1, read on the forward strand.
AAGGAGTTGTTGATGATGTGTCGATGCACCATAGACTGTACAAGATTTGACTGACTTGCTATACTAATGGGATGACTTTGTGGAATGACTTTGCATGTGATAACTGTGTTTTTGTATTTTGCATATATTTTGATGGTGATGTACGAAATGAAATGTACCAGTTGTTTTTAAAATGTAGTTAAGCTTTTCTGAGATTCAGATATTTTAACTAACTAGCCAAGACTGTACATTTATCTCGCAAGACTTTTGAACAAGGGCTAAATTCGACTTGAATTTAACCAAGTTATTTCACATCCCTGTGTGTGCAATTGAGTTCATTTATGTGGTATTCATCAGGATACCGCCGATCCAGATGGGCTTTCAACCGAACCTGTACTGAGGATCACCTAATTAGCTCCACTAACTCCTTTATTGTATTTAGTCATATTAATTGGTGATGCTATCTAGGATACCATAAGCCAGCTCATCCACATGCAAACATTTATCTATACACAATTTAATGTGATAGATATATCGTCATGCGGGAGGTTTACTATCAGTGACTGATAGGCTATCAACCAAACCGGTACTGAAGCTTGCCTCATGACCTGTCAAAATACTGAGAGTTCCAGGGATTCAAGGTCGACTCCCTTCTTTTCTTCAAGGGTATTGGGATACTTGCTCTTTATAGTGATGAAATCACTATTTATTTTTGTGATGGTACTCTCTTTTTTTTTTTTTTTGAGCAAGGGATTTGAATATGGAGTGACAAGAATCACTATTGTTTGTGCCTTTTGATGTGTGCACTGTAGGATGTCAAATTTGAATGTTTTGATGTTTTGCAAATTTTTGATGTTTTTGCAACTTTTGAGAACTTGGGATTCATGGGAATTGGGTAGGGAGGATGCTTGTCCTTTTGCCAACTCTCAGCATTTCTAGGGTCAATTGCATAGGGGGATAAGCAAGATAGTCGTTTCACTTATGGTAACCAGGATTACGGTGCAGGTTTCATCTTTCATCCACACAACTTAGGAATTTTTATGTGTTAATTTGTGTTGGGATGCTACGTAACAAGGTGTGATCCAAGTAAAACTTTCCCGTGTAAAATTTGCTTAACTATGTACAGTTTTTGGCTAGAAATTTAAAGACATCTGAATGACGAAAACCCTATATACATTAGACGACAACTGACGATGCTAAAATAAAAGGGTGATATGCTGGATGTATGCGTTTATGAAAATGGATCTGAGGTGGAAATGATGGAATTGCCAAATAATGACAGCCTATGGTGCTTTTGACTTGTATGATCTAGCAAATGTATAATGTATGGATGCGATGCCTAATGTAACCTATATTTTTGTATTTTGATTTTTATGAGAATGCATGGAATTGGAATGCAATTGTTTTTATAATTTTGATTTTTTTTATGAGTATGCATGGAATTGAAATGCAATTGTTTTTTGTGATTTTGATTGTTTTTTGAATATTTATGTTGACCAAGCAGTTATGGTAACGCTTGGAGCTTTCGGTGTTGACCAAAGGGGTTTATAGATACCTTTGGGGCATTTAGGGTTGACCAAGCAATTATGATAATCCTTGGAGCTTTTGGGGTGACCAAGTGATTGCGATAATCCTTGGAGCTTTTGGGGTGACCAAGTGATTGCGATAATCCTTGGAGCTTTTGGGGTGACCAAGTGATTGCAATAATCCTTGGAGCTTTTTGGGATGACCAAGCGATTGCGATAATCCTTGGAGCTTTTTGGGATGACCAAGTGATTGTGATAATCCTTGGATCTTTTTGGGATGACCAAGCGATTGCAATAATCCTTGGAGCTTTTTGGGATGACCAAGTGATTGCGATAATCCTTGGAGCTTTTTGGGATGACCAAGCGATTGCAATAATCCTTGGAGCTTTTTGGGATGACCAAGTGATTGTGATAATCCTTGGATCTTTTTGGGATGACCAAGCGATTGCGATAATCCTTGGAGCTTTTGGGATGACCAAGCGATTGCGATAATCCTTGGAGCTTTTCGGAATGACCAAGCGATTGCGATAATCCTTGGAGCTTTTGGTTTGACCAAAGGGTTTATGGACACCTTTGGAGCATTTGGTGTAACCCACTGGCTCTTTAGGGAATAGAGGTACCCCCAGCTTGATGATCTGTGTGCATCGAATCTGGCTCTGTAGGAATTGGCACGAATGGATCGGCCTTATGCACGGATAGGAGGGTAGGGTCCACCCTCGACACTAATGGTGCTATGATATCTCTAGGTGGAAGTTGCTCGCGATCTTCCCAAAGGAGTGGAATCAACATGTGATACCAGTGGGTCGGGTCTATGCGCTACTCATGCCCTAGTCTTATGCCTAGTTGGGCCATTAGTTCGTCATGGGTTACAGGGTGATTGTGTCGTCATGCATGATTGAGATATTCCATCTCAGTTTCATCTTTTTAATCATTGTCGATGATCCAAAGGCCCTCATTGGCCCCAACAGCTATTTGTGACATGCTAGGCTCTTCTTGTTCGAGCAGATTGATGTGGTCCTCATGGGGTTGTTTCGCTCGTTGCGGGGGGACCTAATTTTCCTACAATGGCACGGGCTCGATGGGAGCCTCCAAAGGGAATAAGGTTAAGAGACTTTTGTGATGCTCATCCATGGGGACCACCTGTGAATTAGTGATGTTAGACTCGAACGGGTCCCATGGCACTATTGCATATGTTGACTCGTCTTTGGCGAGAGAGTCAGGTTCATCAGAATCTGGTGATTCTAAGATATGGAAGACCTCATCATCAGGTAGCTCTACAACCAGGGGTTGATCCTCTTTGAGAGGAGTTTCACATGAGTTGGGCTTTTGTGGCCCCAAAATCTTGGTCTCTACTGACTCTAAGTGCTTGGGCAGTGCATTGCTTGTATCGAGGGATTTGAGCTCCTCCTATTTGATTTGTTCCCGTTGCAAGTTGTGGGAAACTTGATGCCTTGAGAGGGATGACTGAATAGCACCCCCCATGCTTTAGTATTTCGTTTTAGTCCACTTGTTTTCTAGCTCAGGTTCCTCAGAGGCTTCTTGAAGAATTTTTGGGGGTGGTCCATGAACCAGTTAATACTTTGATCGCCATTGAAAACATGAGATTCCGGAAACAAAAAGGAAAGACTAAACAAAATTGCATTAAAAGGAAAGAACACAAATGAATGAACACAAGATATAAAAGCAATATAAAATACAGCCTTTCTTTATTGATATTCTTTTCAATTCGTGTTACAATACGTCTCCTTCCTTTTTAGGGGATAGGAGCGTTAGATATTGTTCTCTACAACTTGTCTCTGAATTCCTTCTTTCGCATGCCCACATATAAAATGGGCGAACCAAAACGTTGTCGCCGCTTGCATTGACAAAGGTCGATTCCTTGCTGCTCCTTCAATAGACCTAAAATCTGTGTTCAAAGAAACAAACAAAGAATCAGTAGCACCTGTGTATGAAAAATAAAAGATAAATCTAACTATAGCTGAAATGAATCTAAATGCACTAAAAACTTGATAAATGCATAAACATGAAACTAGCTAAAATACTATAAATGAAGTAAAGCGGGGACGTGCCCGAAGGCAAACCACCTACGGATAAAACCTTCCTTCGACACCAATCCGCTTGAGATGGGTCCGAAACCTGATGTGATGTGTTGTCATCAAATTGATAGAATATTGTGGTCAAAATATTGGGGTTTGGGCACAAATCACAAGTAAGTGAATTAACAGCACTTCATTGCTCAGAATGCTCCTGCTCGGTATATCTTTTGGGTGAGGAAACTCACAATTTTATAGACCCAAGGGGTCTCTTTGAATTAACATGCAAAAGTGTTTCTTTGCATGAATGCTTTTGTTTGTGAAGAGAAGACTTCTTCTTGATCAAGGGCTTCTTAACTGCCTTTGTGCATGTCTTTGTGTGTTTTAGAAAAGCTCACTTGCACTCCCATGCAATGAAGGGATAACTAAGTGGCAAATCTGAGTTGTCTTAAAAAGCTTACTCTCATTCCCATGCAGTGAAGGGAAATTCAATTGGCAGATATGAGTTGTCAAAAGAGCTAAGTGGCAGTTCTGAGTTGTTTATATGCCAAGATTTGACTTTTTGCCGATCAAACCTGACAATCGTCCCACCCCGAAGTGAGCGCTTATAATCATCCCTAGGTGAAACGAGTACAAATCCATACTCGTCCTTGGGTAGGACGAGTACAAATTCACACTCGTCCCTGGGTGGGACGAATAAGAAATAAAGTGTCTAAAAGGTGCCAAACTGATTTTTGACTTGCAAAATTGCTGTGTAAGTGGTTAGAACCACTATTTAACCTTTGGGGGCTACCCTGGGGGCTGTGTGTGTTAATGTGATCAGTTTTTGTAGTCACATAATCGTATTGGTGTTGTTTTGGTGTCTACAAATTCATTAGAAGCCAAGCTAGTGAGATGAATACATTTTTGTAGCAACTTCAAAATTTGCAATTGTATTGAGATGATGACTCTCATGATCCTAGGGGAGATGTAGTCAATTATGCTTTATTGGATAGTACACAGCTAGAACCAACTAGCTATGAGAAGGCATGTACTCAAAATGTATGTCAAGAAACCATGAAAGAGGAAATAACCCCTATAAACAATAATAATACATGGAAGCTAGTAAAGCTACCCAAAGAAAAAAATGTGTTGGGTGTAAATGGGTCTACAATACCAAGTACAATGTTGATGGAAGCATTAAGAGGCATAAGGTGAGACTAGTAGCAAAAGGTTTTACTCAGAAATTTGGTATTGACTATGAGGAAACCTTTGATCCTATTGCATGATAAGAAACAATCAGATAAGTTCTTTTCTTAGCATCCCATAAAGGATGGAATGTTCAACACATGGATGTGAAAAGTGCTTTTCTGAATGGATACTTGATAGAAGAGGTTTATGTTCAACAAACTCAAGGTTTTCAAGAATAGAGAAAGGAGAACCTTGTTTACAAATTGAAGAAACCACTTTATTGCCTCAAGCAAGCACCAAGAGCGTGGTACTCACACATTGATGACTATTTCAACGAGTATGGATTCACAAGAAGCAAAAGTGAACCAACTTTGTACTACCTAAAACATGGAGTAGACATTCTCATATTTTGTTTGTATGTGGATGATCTAATATTTATGGGTAGTAACAATAAAATGAATATGGAGTTCAAAAACTCCATGATGAAATAGTTCAAGATGAAATATCTTGGTTTAATGTGATACTTCCTAGGGATGGAAGTGCATCAATAAAATAAAGGGATCTTCATATGTCAACACAAGTATGCTCGAGACATGATCAAGAAATTTGCCATGGAGTAGTGCAAATCAGTTGCAACTCCAACTGGACATGGGATCCAATTGAGCAAGGACAATGAAGCATCAAAGGTTGACATGACCACTTACAGAAGCATGGTTGGGATTCTGATGTTTCTCACCAACACAAGACCCAATATTCAATATGTTGTTTCTCTAGTTTCAAGGTTTATGGCTAGTCCATCTGAGCTGCATCTACAATAAACTAAAAGAATCTTAAGATATGTAAAAGGTACATTGTATTTTGGAATCCATTACCAAAAATGTAATTTTGTGAAATTAGTTGGCTTCAGTGACAGTGATTGGGGCAGAAATATAGATGACAAGAAATCTACATCAAAAAATTGTTTTAGTCTAGGATCAGAATTAATTACATGGAGTTCCAAGAAACAAACTGTTGTAGCATTGTCATCGACTGAGGCTGAGTATATAGCCATCACACATGCTAGTACTCAAGCACTATGGTTGAGAAAAGTTCTTGAAGATATTAGAGAAATTCAAAGTGGTCCAACTTGACTGTATTGTGATAACATAAGTGCCATTCAGTTGGCATACAATCCATTTCACCATAGCAGATCAAAGCATTTTGATATGAATTATCACTTCATTCAAGATATGGTGGAACAGTAGATAGTTGAGCTTCAATATTGTAACACTTTGGATAGTATTGCAAACATCTTCACCAAAGGTATAGCTAAATCTCAATATATAAATTTGAGAGAATGTATAGTCAGTCCTCTCAACTTTAAGGGGGAGGATGTTGGAAATTAAAGAAGTATAAAAAGGTAAAAAAATTGTTTACAATGGTAAGCTTTGGACCTTACCTTTTTACCTCCTTGGACGGTAGCTGACTGGGTAGATTGGATGACATTGGCAGTAAGGAATTCGACATCAATTTTCCTTCCTCCTTTCCTCCTTCATTTCCTAACTTCTCCTATATGTCCTAATGTTGTTAAATCAACCCTCTTTAAGCATTGTAATTTCTAATTTTTGTAAGGTTAATGAATAATATTTCTTATTTCCATTTTTCTCCAAGACTCACATGCCACATGGATATCACCCCAACTTATCTATGAGGATATTAAAAGACAACCAAAGGTACATTGAGCAGGGTGAATCAAGAAACAAACTCAACAAAAATACAAATACCCTTATAGAAGTTGTTGTGTGTGGAGTATCACATTATACAGTCAATTACCCAAGCAAAGAGATACCAAGAATCTAAACCAAGGAGATAAGTCTTGGGGCACATATGGTAGGAAGAGTTCGATACTGGAATGGAACATCCGTACCATGAATTTGGGAATGTAAGTTTTCCTTTCCATGAAAGTTATTTTCTTAGTTTTATTTGTTCTAGTTTAGCAAGAAATATGCTAGAAAGGGCAAGATATTTGGCCCATCAGTGGAAGGTATAGTATGTTTTGGGATAAACCTACTCAGTAAACTAGTGTTATCCAATGGAAAAAATTATGTTAGCTAGTGGTACCATTGAATGTTATTTGTATGTAGCTCCACTTCATGCCTTTGATAGATATGGATTGGTTGCAGTCCTATAAGGCCTTGATCAATTTCCAAGATAGATAGATTGAGTATTCATAGAAAGGCAAGGAGAGACTAAGAATTCATAGCGAGTAGGGGATATTCAAACCCTAGATGATGATGGCTATGTAATTGAAGAAAACCCTCAATAAAGGAGGTATACTATATTTTGTAAAAATTAATGAAGTAGGTGATGATCATAAGAGAGAGGTGCTAGAAAAACACCTAATTTTAAAGGATTTTAAGGATGTATTTCCAAAATACTTACTTGGAATCCCTCTTGTGTGAGAATTTGATTTCATAATTGATCTTATGCCAGGATTATAACCTATTCATAGATATCCATATAGGATTAATCCTATTGAGATGCAAGAACTAAAGGTTCAACTAAAAGAGATATTAGAAAAGGGATTGATAAAACCAAGTGTCTCACCTTGGGGTGCACCAGTTTTATTTGTGAAAAATAAGGATGGTTCAGTAAGATTGTGTATTATTTATAGGATGCTAAATAAGGCTATATTCAAGAATTGATATCCCCTACCTAGGATCAAATATTTGTTTGATCAACTGAGATATGCCATGGTATTCACAAATATTGATCTAATATTAGGGTACCATAAGTTAAGAATATGTAAGGAGGATACTCACAAAATGACATTTAAGACTAGGTACGGGCATTATGAATTTACAGTTCTACCCTTTGGACTAACTAATGCCAAAACTATCTTCATGAATCTAATGAACATGTTCAAAAGATACCTAGAGCAGTTTGTCCTTGTATTCCTTAATGATATCTTAATTTACTCTTAGGATAAAAAAGAGCATGATAAACATCTCAAGATCATGTTAGAGTTATTGAGAGAAAATCAACTCTATAGGAATCTAGATAAAAGTGATTTCTATGTTTCATAGGTACGATATCTTGGACATATCATATCAGCAGAAGTAATTATTGTGGATCCTGATAAAATGAAGGTTATATTGAATTTTCCACCCCCTACTAATGTGACTGAAGTGTGAATATTCATGGGGTTAACGGGATACTATAGATGTTACATAAAGGATTATTCCAAGATTATTGCATCAATGGTGATAGTTTGTTTTTTAAATTAAGGGTATGGGTCTTTAATTTATAAAATGAAAAAAAAAAAAATTATTTCTAGATTAAAGTAGTTGACTTTGATTTATTAAATAAACATAGATAGTTTATTTGTAAAATTAAGGATATGGGAACTTAATTTATAGAAAAAAGGAAAAATGGATATTTCTTAATTAAAATAACATAGATTGTTTGATGATTGAAGGTATGGGACATTAATTGTCAAATAAGCGTTGAATGATTTTTTTAAGTAAAACATATGGTCTAGTTGCATGTGTTGGAAGACTTTCTATGGTTAATGAGAGGTGAAAATAAAAATAGTGATTTTTATGATATCAACTATGTAGTAGATGGTTAGATACTTTGATTTAATTTGTATAGTTGCAATTTGGCAATGAAATAAGTAAATGCATTTAGAAGCATGTCTATCATGGAACCATGAGTGCCCTGATCCCCTACTATCCTCAAATGATCAATGGAAGTTGAGGTGGACCAAGGAGAAAATTGGAACCAATGTTATAGTTGATTCTCCTTTCAATGATTTACTTACGTTTATATATATGAATTGTGAGGAGATTTCCTTGATGAAATTTATGTAATATATTATTCTTTAAGAGTATGGAAGATTTACCATACTTGTTTATATGTAATAATTGTTAATTGTTGGAAGATGTACCTTTAAATTATTGTTTTAAATTATCTATGTTTTGTATTTGCATCTCTTTCAAGTAATATTTATCTTCTTTAAGATGTTGCCTTTTTTCTAGTGTTATTTGCATTGCTTTATGAATTATGCTCCTTTTGTTAGATTTAGTATCTAAACTATTCTTGTTTTTCTTGCTAAACAATAGAAACTTAAATAATTAAGTTCTAGGGTGAACTTAGAGGGTGACCAAAGGGATTGATACCCCTTACGGTGAACATAGTGGACCTAAGGGATTAAGACCCCTTAGAGATAATGATAACTAAATTTAGCAAAGACTACATCAGAGTTAAGATAGCTCATAATGGAGATGATATGGATAGCTTAACTCACAATATGTGTAGCATACCCACAAAAATAGGTTGTGTATGGTATGGTGATGGATGTATAATTTTATTAGCTAAAGATGGTAAGTTTAGCTCATCAAGAGTGATGAGAAGGATAAACCTATTTGTGATAACACATTATACACTTACACAGATGGATTTTTTTGGGCATATTAAATGAGATGTAGCTCTTCACTAAACTTAGGTGATTTAAACAATAAACCAATCAAAAGTCGGTTAGGGGTTTATGAATCCCTCACCTTAGTAAAAAAACAAAAATTATTTTATTTTTGTTTGTTTTCTTGTAGTTAAATTTTAGGCCATTACATTTGGTATCAGAGATCTAGTTGCGAGGGTATAGAGCTTCTTATGTGCTAAAAGGGTTTGGATATTTCCAATGAAGACTTGCTTAAGAGTATAAGCTAAAGTTGGGATGACCTAGAATGCCCTACTTGCTAGAATATTATGGGAACTAATCCCAAGGGTGAATGAATATTATGATACCTTAGTATGGGATATGGTATTAATGATACATCATAACCTTATAATACTACCTTGGTTATATTATTGATGTTTTTAGCAAGAAAACTCTGTATTATAACTTGAATTAGTGATATAGTTTAAGATAAAGTTGTAACCTAATATTTTTCTTGGTTGTAACCAGGTTAAAAATACCACCTAAGACTAGAAAAGAGATGCCTACACCTAGATGAACTCAACAAAATAATATTGAAGAGGGGACTTGAGATGAAAGTTCAAGGAGCTTAAGTAAAGAGGTGAAAACTCTTATCATCGTTACTACGACATTGCAAGGATAGATAAAATAACAAGGGGAACTAATAGGTCAACAAAGAGAATAATTAAATTAGTATAAGTAATTGAATGAGTGCTTATTGTAAAATCACCAAAATTTGAACCAACAATTCCAAAATGGAAGGATAAGCAATGGCTTCCTAAAGTGGAAAATTCAATGTAGGTAACAGATAAGCCAATCCCAACCAGTCGTTGCTATTGACTTAGTAAAATGGAGATCACCCCAACTTATCAATGAGGATATTCAAAGACAACCAAATGCACCTCGATTAGGGTGAATCAAGAAACAAACTCAATAAAAACATAAATACCCTTCTGGAGGTTGTTATGTGTGTAGAGGATCACATTATACAGTCAACTACCCAAGCAAAGAGATACCAAGAATCTAAACCAAGGAGATAAGTCTTGGGGTGCATATGGTAGGAAGAGGTCAGTAATGGAATGGAACATCCATACCATGAATTTGGGAATGTAAGTTCTCATTTTCATGAAAGTTATTTTCTTAGTTTTATTTCTTCTAGTTTAGCAAGGAATATGCTAGAAAGAGTAGGATATTTGGTCCATCGATGGAAGGTATAGTATGGTTTGGGATAAACCTACTCAGTAAACCAATGTTATCCAATGGAAAAAATTATGTTAGCTAGTGGTACCATCGAAGGTTATTTGTATGTAGCTCCACTCCATGCCTTTGATAGAGATGGATTGGTTGTAGACCTATAAGGCCTCGATCAATTTCCAAGATAGATAGATTGAGTATTCAGAGAAAGGCAAGGAGAGACTAAGAATTCATAGTGAGTATAGGATATTCAAACCCTAGATGATGATGGCTATGCAATTGAAAAAACCCTCAAGAAAAGAGGTATATTGTATGTTTTAAAAATTAATGAATTAGGTGATGATCATAAGAGAGAGGTGCTAGAAAAAAACCTAATTTTGTAGGATTTTAAGGATGTATTTCCAAAAGACTTACTTTGAATCCCTCTTGTGTGAGAATTTGATTTCATAATTGATCGTATGCTAGGAGTACAACCTATTCATAAATCTCCATATAGGATGAATCCTATTGAGATGCAAGAACTAAAGGTTCAACTACAAGGGCTATTAGAAAAGGGATTGATAAAACCAAATGTGTCACCTTGGGGTGCACCAGTTTTATTTATGAAAAAAAAGGATAGTTAAGTAATATTGTGTATTATTTATAGGATGCTAAATAAGGCTATATTCAAGAATTGATATCCCCTACCAAGGATCAAATATTTGTTTGATCAAATGAGAGATGCCATGGTATTCATAAATATTGATCTAAGATTACGGTACCATAAGTTAAGAATATGTGAGGAGGATACTCACAAAATGACATTTAAGACTAGGTATGGGCATTATGAAATTATTGTTCTACCCATCTAACTAATGCCCCAAATGTCTTCATGAATATAATGAACAGTATGTTCAAAAGATACCTGGAGTAGTTTGTCCTTGTATTCCTTAATGATATCTTAATTTACTCTTAGAACAAAAAAGAGCATGATAAACATCTCAAGATAATGTTAGATTTATTGAGAAAAAATCAACTCTATAATAATATAGATAAAAGTGATTTATATGTTTCAGAGATACGATATCTTGGATATATCATATCAGTAGAAGGAATTATTGCAGATCCATATAAAATGGAGGTCATATTGAATTTTCCATCCCCTACTAGTGTGACTAAAGTGTGAAGATTCATGGGGTTAACGGGCTACTATAGACGTTACATATGAAGATTCATGGGATTAGTCCAAGATTATTGCATCAATAACTAAACTTCAGAAGAAGATAAAGGAATTAAAATGGTCAGAGAAGTGTGAAGCTACCTTTACATTGTTGAAACATAAACTCACTACTACACCAATAGTGAATATTCCTAATCCTCGAGGGGACTTTTTAGTATGCACAAATGCATCATTGGAAGGATTAGGAGTACTCTCTCAAGAAGATTTAGTAGTAGCATATACTTCAAGGAAGCTCAAGAAGCATGAAGTTAATTATGCTACACATGATTTAGATCTAGCTACAATGGTGCATGCTCTAAAGGTCTGGCACCACTACTTTGTGGGAAGGCCCTTTGAATTAAATACTAACCATCAAATTCTAAGGTACATATTTACCCAACCTATACTTAATGCGAGACAGAGAAGATAGATCAATTTTCTTGCTGAGTATGAATTTAAAATTGAGTACATAAAAGGGAAAGAGAATAAGGTTATTGATGCATTGAGAAGAAAAAAATACATAGGAAGTGTAACCAAAAGTCACATGGATCTGATAGATCGGGTGAGATAGGAGCAATATCAGGATGAGTATTGCCAATAAATTCAATCTAATATGAACATAGATCCTAAGGATAATAAAGAATTTGGTATGAAGGATTACATTTTGTGTTACAAAGATAGATTCCTCATACCAAAAATGGGTGATTTAAGGAAATTGATAATGCAAGAGATTCATATATCTCCTTATTCTGCTCATCCTGGAGGAGCCAAAATGTAGGAAAACATGAAAAGAACCTTTTTATAGGAAGTAATCAAGAAGGATATCATCAATTTTGTAGCTTGATGCCTTGAATATCAAAAATTTAAAGCAAAACACAAGCATCCTATAGGAAAATTGTATTCGTATGATATACCTATGCAAAAATGGAAATTTATATCTATGTATTTTATAGTAGGGTTACCCAAGACCAAGTATCAACATGATGCAATCCTTGTAACAGTCGATAGATTGACCAAGGTTCCACATTTCATACCTGAGAATATCAAGGATGATGCTCATGTAGTGGTTAAAATGAAGGGAAAGGTTTATTTGTAGATTAAAGTAGTTGACTTTGATTTATTAAATAAATGGTGATACTTTGTTTTGTAAATTAAGGGTATGGGTCTTTAATTTATTAAGTGTAGCGAAAGGTTTATTTATAGATTAAAGTAGTTGACTTTAATTTATTAAATAAATGGTGATAGTTTGTTTTGTAAATTAAGGGTATGAGTCTCTAATTTATAAAATGATAGGAAAGGTTTATTTACAGATTAAAGTTGTTGACTTTGATTTATTAAATAAATTGTGATATTTTGTTTTGTAAATTAAGGGTATGGATATTTAATTTATAAAATGAAGTGAGAGGTTTATTTATAGATTAAAGTAGTTGACTTTTATTTATTAAATAAATGGTGATAGTTTGTTTTGTAAATGAAGGGTATGGGTCTTTAATTTATAAAATGAAGGGAAAGATTCATTTATAGATTAAAGTTGTTGACTTTGATTTATTAAATAAATGGTGACAGTTTGTTTTGTAAATTAAGGGTATGGGTCTTAAATTGATAAAATGAAGGGAAAGGTTTATTTCTAGATTAAAATAGATGACTTTAATTTATTAAATAAATGGTGATAGTTTGTTTTGTAAATTAAGGGTATGGGTCTTTAATTTATAAAATGGAAAAAAAATGTTTATTTATAGATTAAAGTAGTTGAATTTGATTTATTAAATAAACATAGATAGTTTATTTGTAAAATTAAGGGTATGAGACTTTAATTTATAAAAAAAAGGAATAATGGATATTTCTTAATTAAAAGAACGTGTATTTTTTGATGATTGAAGGTATGGGACATTAATTGTCAAATAAGCGTTGAATAATTTTTTTAAGTAAAACATATGGTCTAGTTGGATGTGTTGGAAGAATCTCTATGGTTAATGAGAGGTGAAAATAAAAATAGTGATTTTTATGATATCAACTATGTAGTAGATGGTTAGATACTTTAATTTAATTTGTATAGTTGCAATTTGGCAATGAAATAAGTAAATGCATTTAGAAGCATGTCTATCATGGAACCATGAGTGCCCTGATCCCCTACTATCCTCAAACGATCAATGGAAGTTGAGGTGGACCAAGGAGAAAATTGGAACCAATGTGATAGTTGATTCTCCTTTCAATGATTTACTTACGTTTATATAGATATGAATTGTGAGGAGATTTCCTTGATGAAATTTATGCAACATATTATTCTTTAGAAGTATGGAGGATTTACCATACGTGTTTATATGTAATAATTTTTAATTGTTGGAAGATGTACATTTAAATTATTGTTTTAAATTATCTATGTTTTGTATTTGCATCTCTTTCAAGTAATATTTATCTTCTTTAAGATGTTGCCCTTTTTCTAGTGTTCTTTTCATTGCTTTGTGAGTTATGCTCCTTTTGTTAGATTTAGTATCTAAACTATTCTTTTTTTTTCTTATTAAAGAATAGAAACTTAAATAATTGAGTTCTAGGGTGAACTTAGAGGGTGACCTAAGGGATTGAGACCCTTTAGAGTGAACATAGTGGACCTAAGGGATTAAGACCCCTTAGAGAGAATGATAACTAAGTTTATGAAAGACTACATCTAAGTTAAGATAGCTCATAAGGGATATGACATGGATAGCTTAACTCACAATATGTGTATAATACCCACAAAAATAGGTTGTGTATGGTATGGTGATGGATGTATAATTTTATTAGCTAAAGATGGTAAGTTTAGCTCATCAAGAGTGATGAGAAGGATAAACCTATTTGTGATAACACATTATACACTTACACAGATGGATTTTTTTTGGCATATTAAATGAGATGTAGCTCTTCACTAAAATTAGGTGATTTAAACAATAGACCAATCAAAAGTCGATTAGGGGTTTATGAATCCCTCACCTTAGTAAAAAAACAAAAATTATTTTCTTTTTGTTTTTTTCTTGTAGTTAAATTTTAGGCCATTAAATTTGGTATCAGAGGTCTAGGTGTGAGGGTATAGAGCTTCTTATGTGCTAAAAGGGTTTGGATATTTTCAATGAAGACTTTCTTAAGATTATAAGCAAAAACTGGGATGACCTAGAATGCCCTACTTGTTAGAATCTTATGGGAACTAATCCCAAGGGTGAATGAATATTAGGATACCTTAGTATGGTATATGGTATTAATGATACATCATAACCTTGGAATACTACCCTAGTTATATTATTGATGTTTTTAGCAAGAAAACTTTGTATTATAACTTGAATTAGTGATATAGTTTAGTATAAAGTTGTAACCTAATATTTTTCTTGGTTGTAACCAGGTTAAAAATACCTCCTAAGACCAAAAAATATATGCCTACACCTAGATGAACTCAACAAAATATTATTGAAGAGGGGACTTGAGATGAAAGCTGAAGGAGCTTAATTAAAGAGGTGAAAACTCTTATCATTATTTTTTTTATTTTTTGAATTTACATGGTGGAATCCATAGCCACCATGAATTCGGGTAGGTTTTCCAGCTTTTATGGCCACCATAGTATTCTACGTTGTCCATCCTAGAAGCTGCCACATAGATCTTCATGTAGTCCGCCCCTATAACCACCATGCCATAATAATTTTAAACCTTTTACATCGCTGAAAGCACCAGGAAAAGGACAAGTGTTCAGTCTAGTGAGGCCCGATATTTGAACCTTGGACCTCCACCCCCATTATGGGTTTGGATGAACCAATTGGTCTACACCTCGGACCTAAATCTTATCGTTGTTACTATGGCATTGCAAGGACAAATAAAACAACAAGGGGAACTAATAGGTCAACAAAGAGAATAATTAAATTAGTATAAGCAATTGAATGAGTCCTTATTGGCAAATCACCCAAAGGTGAACCAACATCACCAAAAGAAAAGTATAAGCAATGGCTTCCTAAAGTGGAAAATCCAATGTAGGGAATAGATAAGCCAATCCCAACCAGTTTTTCCTATTGAATTAATAAAATGGAGATCACCCCAACTTATGTATGAGGAGAGTCAAATACAACCAAAGGCACCTCGAGAAGGGTGAATCAAGATGTAGACACCAAAATCTAACACCCACTATGTCACATTCACCACCCCACCATCAAATCCTATATAATAAAATTAGGTTCTTAAGTCTAAACTTAGGGATATAAAATCCTACACATCATCCTATTTTCCTAATTTATTTATTTAGAAAAATCACCCTAGGATACCCTATCTACCCATTGGACATGTGTCCTGGATACTTCATGCAACACCCCTGCCACATCTTACCCACTCCTGTTCACCTTGTCCTTGCACATGAGACAGATTCCCAACACCCATGCCACAACTCATTTTTTATTGTCTCATTGTCCCTTCACATAAAACAACATCCCACATCCCATTCCACTTGAAGCCACATCACCCCATTTAAGTGAGCCACACTAAATGACTCATTGTAACTACCCCTTCCACCTGGCAGTTCAGATTTTCCACTTGGCATGTCAGGCTTGCCACCTCTCATTCCCCTCCAAAGCCCTAGGAAGCCTATAAAAGCATCATTAGTCCACAAAACAAAGGGAGCTAAATTTTCATACCGATAGGCTACCAAAATATATCCAAACCTGGTGAGAAACTAAGAGCGTGAGATCAATCCTGATCATTGGCACGTATCCTAAGGTAACATGTCATTTCAACTAGAACCTCTCACTCATGATTTCACAGTAAAAACACAGGTCCATAGTTTCACAACTGTAGGTCTGTGGTTTCTAGTCCACAATCGTGCTTCTACGGTTCTACAGTCCTTAGTGATTTCATCAACAGAGATTAAGTAATCCTAAATTTGTCAAGGATTTTATTTATTAATTGGTTTTTTGTTATTTGCTTTTCATTCGCATCAGCACAAGGTTCATGTGTAGCTTTGGATTTACTGCTTGAATATATAGGTGCTACTAAATCTCTTTTTTGATTTACATGTGTGTAGGTAACATATATATTAGATGAGCTACTAAAGCTGGAGTGGTCCCTTACCGGATACCAAAGCCCACTCATCCCTTTGAAGTTGTAACAGAGGAACAAAGAACACCACATCCTACAGAAGAGCTGAAATATTTCCTCTCTTCTATCAAAAAATTGTACCTCCGAGAGAGAAGAAAGCATTGTAACTTTACCCCCAACACATTTGGGGCAAAATAAAAAATCATTGTAACCTTGTATCAAATCTAATACAAAAGGGATCATTTTGGTAATTCTTACCTCTTTCTTATATCTAGTTTATTTGTGTTCAGTTCTTTTGGTTACAAAAATGGTGATCACAATGGAAATGGAATCATACTCAGGGGTGGTACCTACATCATCCAAGTCCAAAACCTCCAAGTTTGGGTTGTTAGAAGGATCGTCGACTCACAAAAAATTGGGAGCAACAAGTAGCCCTAGATCATCACCCCACTTCCTGTAGGTCATAGGTGCATCAGGAACATCCTAAACTAGCCCAAACTGACACGTCACTTTAGAAAATTGGATAAAATCCATATTCCTAATATGAGCTCCAACAATCCATCATCCCAACCTGATACGATGAATCTCTACTACATTTGTCACCCAATCGAGACCTCTCCAAGGATGCCAGCTCATCAAGTCTCTAGTTAGAGAACTTAGGATATATTTGTACTCAAAAGCACTCACTGTTGATCGATTAACCTCCTCACTGAGTATCCATCTATATGCACGAGGAGAAGTAGCATCTACACCACAAGGAAAAATAGTAGGTCGACCAATGATAATATGCTCCCAACACCAAATATTAAGCAAAAAACTACAACCTAGGCCCTTACGTCCCTACCTCTTCACCTCATATAGCTCACTATAAACCTTGTAGAGAAGAGCGAGAGCCTAGGCCAACCGACGAGGATCAATAGGTAGCCCTAGCTCGTCATCCCATCGCCTGTGGGTCACAAGCGCATTAGGAACATCCTAAACTAGCCCAAACTGATGCAGAACTCTAGAAAACTAGATAAACTCCATATCCCTAAGATGAGCGCTAACAACCCATTGTCCTCGCCTGATATGATGAAGATCTACTACATCTATCACCCAGTCCAGACCTCTCTAAGGACGCTAGCTCATCAAGTCTTTAGTCAGAGAACTGAGGTTATCTCTGTAATCTAAAGTGCTCACTATTGATCGATTAACCTCCTCACTGAGTACCCATCTATATGCACAAGGAGAAGTAGCATCTATACCACAAGGTAAAATAGTAGGTCGACCAATGATAATATGCTCCCAGCACCAAATTTGGAGTAACAAATTGCAACCTAGGCCCTTACGTCCCCACATATTCACCTCATATAGCTCACTATAAACCTCACAAAGAAGAGTGGGAGCCTAGACCAACCGACGAGGATCAACTATCAGATAGAGAACAATAGGTACCTAGTTCCACGGGATCCTTGACCCCATGGAATTAGGCAACAAAATGTTGCTTTGTATATACATCATGAAAACTAGGAGTGCCCCTAGACTACTCACTGTAAACAGGTCCAAATAAGCAATACCACCCCTGATGCAGTCTATGTCCCATATCTCACCGAACATAGGAAACAAATCCTCCTTCTTTTTGAGGCCAACTCGAATAGCAAGGCACTCAATAGGAATGTAGAAAATACAGTAGATGTCCTCAATGGTGATGGTTAGCTTCCCATCAAGAGCTAAAAAATATCTTTCACACTTTTCGGATAGTCCTCGGCCACCTATGCCCAGCATCAATAAGCTTAACCTAAAAGAAACACATTAAGAAATAGAAAAACAACTGACATAAGTAGAAACAAAACAAAAACAAAAAATTACTTACTACTGGTAATAAAAATCAAAAAACAAAAACAATTTACCTACTACTGGTAATAAAAATCAAAATCAAAAAAAATTTTAACTACTCCTGGTAATAAAATCAAAAACAAAAAAAAAAAAATTACTACTGGTAATCAACAAAAAAACAAAAAAAAATTACCTACTCTTAGGTAATCCAAAAACAAAATGAATTTTTTTTTTACCTACCCCTAGGTATAAAAAACAAAATGAAAAAATTTTACCTACTCCTAGGTAATAAAAAACAAAACGAAAATATTTACCTACTCCTAGGTAAACAAAAACAAAATAATTTTTTTTTACCTACTCCTAGGTAATAAAAAACAAAACAAAAAAAAATTACCTACTCCTAGGTAATCAAAAACAAAACAAAAAAAATTTACCTACTCCTAGGTAATAAAAAAAAAACAAAAAAATTAATTCATTACCAAGCCCACTTAATTATCAAAAACAACAAGAAAACAAAAAAAAACAACAAATAGAAAAAAAACAAACAAACAAAAACATAAAAAGAATGGACCACTTACCTCAACAAACCAGGCACTAACATTCGCTCCAGCCGAGCCACTACCACCACTTCCCTCACCAAGCTCCATCTCGCTCATCTCACCAACAAATCGCAAAATGACAACTGGCAGAATGACTTGAAAGTGACATCATGCCTTTATATAGCTGCTTTTGGTGGAAAAAAATGTGCACCCATGTTTTTTATGATGCGTCAAAATGCAAACCCGTGTTTTGTGCCACAAAATGCGTAAATGTGTTTTCGTAAGATAAAATGCACAACCGCAGTTGCCGCCTTAAAAACGACTTATTAGTGATTACAAAAATGAAATAAAAATAATAAAAGCAAATGAAAGTCTAACAAGCTCAAGAAACAATTCAATCAAATCAACCCAAGGTCAAAATTGATGCCCACTCCGTGAGGTTACAAAGCACAATAATGATACAATCAATTTGCATTAAGGAATTGCTAATAGTCACTGGGACAGACACCTAGGATGATTGGTTCCTTCAAAACACAAACATGCATGTCAATCAAATCAAATGGTCTTTTCAATGGAAAGTCACCAATCTTGGTGCAATCATTTGCATAAAAACATAAAAAAATCATGACCTTGTCATCAATTGGTTATTAGGATTCACTAGCCACCCACTTACCAATTGAGGGGGTAAGTAAACAAATCAAAATTTAAAAAAAAATTCAAAAGTCATTGTGCGTCGAGAATATTTGAGTCCATTCATCCAATAAAGTTAGATGGCATTAGTTTTTGCACCGCATTGTGTTGTACACAATGCAGTACAAAAAGGGGCAACTATAGACACCAAAATTCGACACCCTCTAAGTCACATTCACCACCCCACCATCAAATCTTGCATAATAAAATTATGTGCCTAAGTCTAAACTTAGGGATATAAAATCCTACACATCATCCTATTTTCCTAATTTATTTAATTAGGAAAATCACCCTAGGATACCCTTTCTACCCATTGGACATGTGTCCTGGACACTTCACCCAACATCCCTACCACATCTTACCCACTCCTGCCCCCCTTGTCATTGCACATGAGATAGATTCCCAACACCCATGCCATAACTCATTTGTTGTTGTCTCCTTATCCCTTCACATAAAACAGCATCCTACATCCCACTCCACTTGAAGCCACATCACCCCAATTAAGTGAGCCACACTAAATGACTCACTGTAACTACCCCTTCCACATGGCAGTTCAGATTTACCACTTGGCATGTCATGCTTGCCACCTCTCATTCCCCTTCAAAGCCTGAGGAAGCCTATAAAAGCATCATTAGTCCATAAAAAAAAGGGAGCTAAATTTGCATACCGACAGGCTACCAAAATATATTCGAACCCGACAAGAAACTGAGAGTGCAAGCTCGATCCTAATTGTTGGCATGCATCCCAAGGTAACCTATCATTTCAACAAAAATCACCCACCCATGATTTCACAATCAAAAATGCAGGTCCACGGTTTCACAATCACAGGTCCATGATTTCTAGTCCACAACCGTGCTTTTGTGGTTTCATAGTCCCAAGTGATTTCATCAATAGAGATTAAGTAATCCTAAATTTGGCAAGGCTTTTATTTATTAATTGTTTTCTGTTATTTGCTTTTCATTCGCATCAGCGCAGGGTTCATGTGTAGCTTCGGATTTATTGCTTGAATATATAGGTGCTACTGAATCCTTATTTTGATTTACGTGTGTGTAGGTAACAAATATCTTGGATGAGCTACTGAAGCTAGAGTGGTCCCTTACTAGATACCAAAGCCCACTCATCCCTTTGAAGTTGTAATAGAGGAACGAAGAACACCACATCCTACAAAAGAGCCAGAATATTTCCTCTCTTCTATCAAAACATTGTACCTCCGAGAGAGAAGGAAGCATTGTAACTTTATCCCCAACACATTTGGGGCAAAATCCAAAATCATTGTAACCTTGTATCAAATCTAATACAAAAGAGATCATTTTAGCAATTCTTACCTCTTTCTTATATCTAGTTTATTTGTGTTTAGTTATTTTGGTTACATAAGAAATAAACTCAAAAACAATACAAAGACCCTTCTGGAGATTGTTATGTGTGTGGAGGATCACATTATATAGTCAACTACCCATGCAAAGAGATACCAATAACATAAACCAAGGAGATAAGTCTTGGGGCACATATGGTAGGAAGAGGTTAGTATTGGAATGGAACATCCATACCATGAATTTGGGAATGTAAGTTCTCCTTTTCATGAAAGTTATTTTCTTACTTTTATTTATTTTAGTTTATTAAAGAATATGATGGAAATGGCAAGATACATGGCCCATCGATGGAAGGTAGAGTGTGGTTTGGGATAAACCTACTCAGTTGACTAGTGTTATCCAATGGAAAGAATTATGTTAGCTAGTGGTACCATCAAAGGTTATTTATATGTAGCTCCACTTCATGCCTTTGGTAGAGATGGATTGGTTGTAGGTCTATAAGGCCTTGATCAATTTCCAAGATAGATAGATTGAGTATTCAAATAAATGCAAGGAGAGACTGAGAATTCATAGCAAGTAGGGTATATTCAAACCCTAGATGATGATGGCTATGCAATTGAAGAAAATCCTCAAGAAAGGAGGTATATTGTATGTTGTAAAAATTAATAAAGTAGGTGATGATCATAAGAGAGAGGTGCTAGAAAAGCACCTAATTTTGTAGGATTTTAAGGATGTATTTCTAGAATACTTACTTGGACTCCCTCTTGTGCGAGAATTTTATTTCATAATTGATCTTATGTTAGGAGTAGAACCTATTCATAGATCTCCATAGAGGATGAATCCTATTGAGATGCAAGAACTAAAGGTTCAACTACAAGATCTATTAGAAAAGGGATTGATAAAACCAAGTATGTCACCTTGGGGTGCACCAGTTTTATTTGTGAAAAATAAGGATGGTTCAGTAAGATTGTGTCTTATTTATAGGATGCTAAATAAGGCTATATTCAAGCATCGATACCCCCTACCTAGGATCAAATATGTGTTTGATCAAATGAGAGATGCCATGGTATTCACAAATATTGATCTAATATTAGGGTATCATAAGTTAATAATATGTGAGGAGGATACTCACAAAATGACATTTAATACTAGGTACGGACATTATGAATTTATAGTTCTACCATTTGGACTAACTAATGCCCCAACTATCTTCATGAATCTAATGAATAGTATGTTCAAAATATACCTAGAGCATTTTGTCCTTGTATTCCTTAATGATATCTTAATTTACTCTTAGAACAAAAAAGAGTATGATAAACATCTCAAGATCATGTTAGAGTTATTGAGAGAAAATAAACTCTATAGGAATCTAGATAAAAGTGATTTCTATGTTTCAGAGGTATGATATCTTGGACATATCATATCAGCAGAAGGAATTAATGTATATCCAGATAAAATGGAGGTCATATTGAATTTTCCTCCCCCTCCTAATGTGACTAAAGTGTGAATATTCATGGGGTTAACGGGCTACTATAGACATTAAATAAAGGATTATTCCCATATTATTGCATCAATAACTAACCTTCAGAAGAAGGGAAAGGAATTCAAGTGGTCAGAGAAGTGTGAAGCTACCTTTGCATTGTTGAAGCATAAAATCACTATTGTACCAATAGTGAATATCCCTAATCCTCAAGGGGACTTTTTAGTATGCACAAATGCATCATTGTAAGGATTAGGAGTACTCTCTCAAGAAGACTTAGCAATAGAATATACTTCAAGGAAGCTCAAGAAGCATGAAGTTAATTATTCTACACATGATTTAGAGCTATCTACAATGGTGCATGCTCTAAATGTCTAGCACCACTACATTGTGGGAAGGCCCTTTGAATTAAAGACTAACCATAAAATTCTAAGGTACATATTTACCCAACCTATAATTAATGTGATACAGAGAAGATGGATCAAGTTTTTTGTTGAGTATGAATTTGAAATTGAGTACATAAAAGGGAAAGGGAATAAGGTTATTGATGCCTTGAGAAAAAAAAAACACATAGGAACCGTAACCAAAAGTCACATGGATCTGATGGATCGAGTGAGATAAGAGCAATCTCAGGATGAGTATTGCCAAGAAATTCAATTTAATATGAGTAGATATTCTAAGGATAATAAAGAATTTGGTATGAAGGATGACCTTTTGTGTTACAAATGTAGATTTATCATACCAAAAATGGGCAATTTAAGGAAATCGATAATGCAAGAGATCCATAGATCTCCTTATTTTGCTCATCTTGGAGGAGCCAAAATGTGGGAAAACATGAAAAAACCTTTTTTTTGGAGGTAATGAAGAATGATATCATCAATTTTGTAGCTCGATACATTTAATATCATAAAGTTAAAGCAAAACACAAGCATCCTATAGGAAAATTGTATTCGTATGATATACCTATGCAAAAATGGCAACTTATATCTATGGATTTTATAGTAGGGTTACCCAAGACCAAGTATCAACATGATGCAATCCTTGTAATAGTCAATATATTGACTAAGGTTGCACATTTCATACCCGAGAATATAAAGGATGATGCTTAGGTAGTGGTTAATAAATTTTCTAGAGAGGTCTTCTATTTGCACAAATTTCCTAAGGTGATCATTTTATATAGAGATTCCAAGTTCACTTCTCAATTTTGGAAATCCCTATATCATGTAGTAGGCATAAAACTAAATATGAGCTCATTATACCACCCTAAAATATATGGTAAAAATGAATGGGTAAATCAAGTACTGGAGGGTATGCTTTGCATGTACTACATGGATCATAAGTCTCATTTTTTTTTTTATGGAAAACATCCCAAAAGGGATGCCACTTTCGGGTAAGACCCAAGGAGGCAGGGGTATCCATTCCGCCAAAAATGCCCAGGACTCGGACCTGGCCTACCACCTTTGACATACTCAAGGAGCAAACAAACACACAAAACCAATTTAAAAATAAGTAAATAACAACAAAAATAATAAAATAAAATAAAAAACATGCTCCTTGAGTGTGTCAAAAACAAAAGCACAACCAAACACGCACAATAAGATAAAAGAAACCACAACACAAACCACATAGAAAAACACAAGAACCACATAACAAAACACAAACAAGACAAAAACAACAGAACACTACAAAGACATAACCCAAAAAAAAACATGAAAAATAAACACAACCAAAACCTAAAAAATTAAAAAATTAAAAAATAAAATAAAAATAAAAATAAAAAACAACCAACAACAGACAATAAACAAAAACAAAAAACATAGAAAACACTCACACATAAAAACACGAAATAACACAAACAAAGAGAAACCCAAGAACAAGAACGAAAAAAACACAAGAACAATAACAAAAAACATAAAAAAAACAAAACAAAACAAAAAAAACACAAGAACAACAAAAAACAACACAAAGAACACAAAAACAAAACAAAATAAAAAAACCCACCCACCTTAAAAAACTAAACAAAAAAAACAAAAAACAAAAAAGAAATAAAAAATGAACAAAACAATGACCTATCTAGACCAGAAGACTATTAAGGCAAGAATCAATAGAGGAAACAAAATAAAGAATAGAATGAGCTAGGGAACTAAAAAAAACTGAATGAACCAAAGAGAAGCAAAAAAAAAAAACAAGAAGAAACTAGGTACCTTTAGAACTGGAGCCATCCAAAGAAATGATAGAAAGAAGAGCTTCCCTAATTTGAGAAGCCCACCATATAGGAGGGTGGCCATAACAAGTAAGATCACCTTTGTCCAAAGCCCAATTAGCTAAAGCATCAGCACTCTTGTTTTGATCTCTGACCACATGATTGTAATCAACTTTCAAAAATCCCATCCGGATTAACTGAATCTTCTCAATAATTATTTTTATTCTCCAATCCACCTTATGATTCTTAGAAGGATTCTTCAAGAGATTAATCATAAGTTGAGAGTCGGACTCAACTAACACCTTTTCCCATCCAACCTTAGTAGCCTCCTGAAGGCCTCCGAGGATACCATACCCCTCAGCAAGGTTATTGGAAAGAATACCCAAATTCTCAGCAAAAGTAAAAACCAGGGAGCCATCTGAAAGTCTACCAATTCCTCCCACACTAGCTTTTCCAGGGTTCCCTCTAGAGGCTCCATCAGTATTGACTTTTCCAAAATCCTTAGGAGGAGGTTGCCAATTTCTATTCCTATCCATCTTACTAATACTCACATTCCCTTTAAGTTGGTTGCCCTTAGAAGGTTTAATCTTCAATATTTGCATCACTTGATCCCATCTTTGGTGGGAGTTTTGGGGGTGATTAAGGAGATGATGGACTGATTCAACTAAGTTGGCTATGGTCTTTTGCCAAATATAGTGAATATCCTTCCTATCTTGATTAAAAAATTTGTTGTTCCTTTCATTCCAAATATTCCAAAGAAGAATGGTAGAACCCATCCAAACTAACTGCCTAATAAAATGATCAACACCCTCTTGATTAGGCCAATCCCTCCAAAGTTGTTCAAAAGTAAAAAAATTGGACCATTGTAAGCCAAGTAAAGTGGCCATTCTCCTCCATAGCTCAGAGGCTAAAGTACACTCAATAAAAATATGGTTGATATTTTCTACATTCTCTTCACACATTTCACATCTAAAAGGGCCATGAAAACCATGCTTCATAAGTTGCTCACCAGTAAGCACCCTACGATGCAATAAAAGCCAATTAAAGAACCTCACCTTAGGCCAGAGCTTTTGAGCCCACAATCGAGAAAATATGTCAGAAGAATGGTTGGGATTATTATGGCATAAGGTCAAATAACCTTGAGCAACTGAATACTCACCCTTAGTAGTGTTGTTCCATCCAAAACAATCTTTTTCATGGGACCAAGAGAGGGATCTCATATGAAGGATGCCTTGGATATCTTGTCTTTGCCTTTCTGGGATTTGAATAGGCCAGTCCTCAATAGGGATCCAATATCTACCAACCTTTGAATTACCAGGTATGGTACCGATAGTAATTAGCCACCTTTATCCAATTAGCTCGGTGAAGCTCCTCCATCCAAGGCCTCCAATCGGGAAACCGAGTTATCAAAGGCTTGTGACCATCCCAAGAATCTATCCAAAAATTTGCATGTTGACCATTATGAATGATCCAAAATAATTTTTTCTTTATCAAATCCTCACCAGTCTTAAGAACTGCTAAAATGGGAGAACCTTTGGTAGGAAGTTGATAGCGAACAAGGTCTTCAGGACTTTTGTTCTCAGCATATTTAGCATGGAGATTATTGGCCCAAAGAGCATTGGGGTTATGCAACATCCTCC
Source organism: Wollemia nobilis (assembly GCA_028583015.1). Classification (NCBI taxonomy): domain Eukaryota; kingdom Viridiplantae; phylum Streptophyta; class Pinopsida; order Araucariales; family Araucariaceae; genus Wollemia; species Wollemia nobilis. Next base: position 215,276 of record JAQPPZ010003612.1, read on the forward strand.
AATATAATTTAGCAGCTAAAGCTTTGTTGTTATTAATTGAAGACCGTAATCCTAACCCCCCTTCACTCTTAGGAAGACATAAAGTATCCCATTTCACCAAGGCCCATTTTCTTTTCTCCTTAGTACCACTCCAAAGGAAACGATGACTGATTTGATCCAATTCTCGAAGAACAGCCTTTGGGATATTCAAAATGGAAGAAACATAAATAGGAATAGCTTGAAGGACTGATTTTACCAAGGTGATTCTACCCCTAGAAGAAAGCCACTTGTTGGTCCACTTTCCAATTTTCTTCTTGACTTTGTCCAACAACCAATTCCAATATTTATTTTTTTGCCTTTGAATATTTATGGGAATACCTAAATAAGTGATTGGAAGAGAGGTCTTCTTATATCTTAGTTTATCCAAGACCATGGATTCCTGTCTAGGAGAGCAGTGAAAGAAAATAACTTTAGATTTGTCTTCATTGATCAATCGCCCAGTAGCCTTAGAAAAATAGCTAATGATTTGCTTAATATTAGAAGCTTCCTTAACCGTAGCTTTACCTAAAAGAGTAGAGTCATCCACAAATTGAAGATGAGAGATAGGTCTAGCTCCATGAGCAATGGTAACTCCCTCAAGGGTTTTGTTTTCCCTCTTTTTGGTTATAGTCCTACCCAAGCATTCAACAAGAATGATGAATAAATAAGGGGATAGCGGGTCACCTTGCCTAATACCTCTGGAAGCTGGGAAAGACTGAGAAGGCCTGCCATTGATAAGAACTAAGTAGGAAACTGAAGAGATACATCCCATAATCCAATCCATCCAATCCTTAGAGAAACCAAATTGCCTCAAAACTTTGATAAGGAAGTGCCAATCCACTCTGTCATAAGCTTTGGATAAGTCTAACCGAATGAACATGGAAGGAGAATTTTGCATATCCATGGAATGGATGGCTTCCTGAGCAAGAACTATCTCATCTACTATTTGACGTCCTTCCACATAACCCCCTTGCTCTGGGGAAATAATCTTATGCAAAAGAGGCTTCAACCTTTCTGCCATGATTTTAGTAATGATTTTGAGAAGAACATTACATAAAGCAATAGGTCTAAAAGCTGAGATATGATCAACCTCTTGAGCTTTTGGAACAAGAGTAATATAAGTTTTATTGATAACCTTCAAAATTTCTTTGGCTTTCCTGGCTTCTTCCACCACCTCTAATAAATCAACATGAAGGATATCCCAGAACTCTTGGTAGAACTCAATAGGAAAACCATCAGGACTTGGGGTTTTCCCTTTTTTGCATTTTAAAAACTACTTGTTGAAGCTCATTGATAGTAACAGGAGCAGTCAAAATAGAGTTCTCCTCAGAAGTGATAAGAGAAGGGATTGCTTGAAGAACATTATATTGTGAAGTTGAGTCAAGGGGAGTAGCAACAAAAATATTGGAAAAGTAATCAACAACAATAGAGTTCATGCCATCCCAAGTATAAACAACATCTCCAGAATCTGATTTTAAGGAAGAAATAAAGTTGTGAGATCTTCGAGCTAGAAGAGATTTGTGGAAGAAATTTGTGTTTCGATCTCCTTCTTTGAGCCATTGAATTCTAGATTTTTGCTTCCATAAGATTTCTTCTCTTTTTTCCCATTCCTCTAACCGAGTTGTGAGTTTAATTTCATCTGCACTTCTCTTCTCTGTGAGGCCATCTAAATGGATTTTCTTATTCAAATTTTCAATATGAGCAATAACTTCATGTTTTTTTTATGAACATCCCCAAACTCTTTCCAGTTCCAAGTCTTGATTTTGGATTTAATGTATTGCGGTCTTTTGGCAAAACAGAACATCTTAGTCCCATGCCTAGGTTTACCTTCCTTCCACCATTGTTGCACATGAGGTCTGAAGGAAATGTCTCTAAGCCACATTAATTGAAAATGAAAAGGAGAGAAACTCACATTGGTTTTCCACATTTCCACCATGATCGGCCAATGATCCGAACCAGAATTATTAAGAGTCTTCACTTTAGGAATGTGACCATGGATTAAGAAATTTTTAGAGAGAAAAAACCTATCCAATCTCTCCATTATACAAGCTAAGCCTTGCCTTCTATTAGACCAAGTCATAAGGCCATTATCTGGTTGGATATCCACAAGATGGAGGTTTGCAATATATTCGCTCATGAGGTCAGTGCTTTTGTCCAAATTTCTATTTCCCCCCATTTTCTCATCCAGAGAGAGGATGGTATTGAAATCTCCTCCGATCAAGATCCAAGATTTAGGAAAATGAGAGATAATATGAGTAATATCCTTCCATTGTCTTCTTTTTTCCTCCAAAGAAGTCGGAGCATAAATAGTAATGCAGAGCATAATCTGGTTGGAATGTCTACTTTGAATAGCTATAGCCAACAAACCCCAACTGCCAACCATATGGTGAATAACTACCTCTTTTGGATCCCAAAGACAAGCAATGCCACCCGAAGTCCCTTGGGAACTGAGGGAAACCACTTTTCTAGCTGGCCAAATTTTACTGGCAATTAAGTCCATATCCTCCATTGACATCTTTGTTTCTTGAAGGAAAACAAGATGTGGATGATTTACCTGAATCATTCTTCTAATTTCATTTTGTTTTGAAAGACTCCCTTTGAGTCCTCTAATATTCCAAGTGATGATCTTCATTAATACCAGGGCTAAAAAAGTTGGGAAGGGCATTAATCTTACCTTCCTCTACAAGCTTTTCACCTTCTTTTACCATATGATATTGATTGGTCTTGCGACCTACTTTTTGATTAGAATCCATCTTCAATTTTTTTCCCTATTTCTTGACTTATTCCAATTGAATCTGAGATGGCTTCTAACCTTGAAGAATGCTCGTACATAGCCAAAATTTTACTAGATGGTTCAACGGAGTCTATATTGGGACCTGCATTATTTGAAGTTTTGACATTTGAAATATTGTTTTTCTTGTGTAAATTTTCTCCCTTTTTTTTCTGTTGAAAACCTTTGATTTGTTGGTTTGTCTCTGAGTTCTTCCCTTCATATTTAAATTGTGTTTCTAAGATTTCAGTTTCCATTATTTCCTCTTCCTCACTTGGGACATCATTTGTGGAAAGGATTTCAAACATATTAGCGAGATGACTTTGATTGATCCTTCATAACTAGTTTTTTTTTAGTGTTCTTCTTAGGTATTTGGAAACCTGTTGAGTTTATATCTTCTTTCTTTTGATCAAGAATTTTATTTGGGCAAGCACCGGCCAAATGACCATATTCATGGCAAATTCTACAATGAAAAGGAATGTTCTCATAGTCCACTACTTGCTCCCAAGTGTCTTCCCCAAATTGTAATGTGATCTTTTTAGGTAGGGGTTTGTCAAAATCCATTAAAACACAAATTCGAGCATAAATAATATGTTCAAAATTTTGAGTACAATCAGCAATCATCATAAAAGTTCCTAAAGAGTTTCCAATTGAAGAAAAAATAGTAGGATTCCAAAATTCAATAGGGAGGCCAAAGAGTCTAACCCACACGGGAGCTATAGAAGGCATCTCTTCTTCGGACTTTAAATTTAGTATGCCAGGGCTTCATGAAAAGCCTCGCCCTTCCAAAAAACCAAGGACCCCCTTGAAAAGTTTTCTCTCTATCTTCATTATTAGCAAATAAAACAAGAAAATAACCATTTGGATAAATAGAGATTTGTAACTCACCTTTAGTTTTCCAGCTTTTTGCAGCCCAGACTTTGAAAGCAGATAGACTCGGACGAAAACCCACGAACCGACAAATTAGTCCTCTTTTTTCCAAATCTTCAATGCCAGTCTGAATGTTACCCATATCAAGCTTAACAATAGGAGTTCCATCAACTGCTTTAAGACATCCTGACTCCATTTTCCTGGGATCAATCTTAGGCATTCTTAGAGGTTTATGGGAAGCCCTAATATTGATATTAGCATTGGGCTGAGGCTGTCCACCATGAAGGGCATCCCTAAAATTCATTTTTGGGACTGAGTCTTCGAAATTCTTACCCTTGATAGGGGTTTTCATAGTAGAATTATTTTGTGGGTGCACCTTAGCACCAGATTCACTTGAGATATGAGCCATTTTTTGATCAACTGCTTGAAACTTGTTTCGTGATCTCTTTAATCCTTGCCCTAGACGTCGTGGAAAGGTATGGTTTTCACTTTTCTTTTGTGCAGCAAATTGGAAGCCGTTGTCACTCAAGTTCACAGTATGATCTATTGAAAGACAAATTTCTAACCCATATTGTATCCCCTGCAACATTTCCTGCTAAAATATTGAGCATAAACCACAAAAATATTGGCCTCTAGGGCCCGAAGGCCCTAAAAACCAACCTCTGGAGCTGCTTGCACTCAACCCAGATGAAACCCTCGCATAGCCGCTTGCCAAATATGTCGTTCACACATAGGGATGTGCTAGGATCTGTGTTGCTCCAAATGATATGAAAATTGGTGGAGACGTTCTAGGGTTTTTCAGGCATCTACCCTCAAAATTTCAGCTCAATCCGAGTCCGGATGAGTGAGATATGGCCGAAACGAGTTCGGAAGTTTGGGCAGTCCTCCGAAAAACGTCTCATCTATATTTTCTCTCCATTATTAGATTTTAAGATCACCTAATCTAATATTTTGACATTTGAAATATTGTTTTTCTTGTGTAAATTTTCTCCTTTTTTTTCTATTGAAAACCTTTGATTTCCATAAGTCTCATTTTGAATATTAAATACACCTTGTATATTTTACCTACAACAATGGACATCACTCCTCTCTATGAATGTCTCCCTTTGATGCCTTGTATGGGTAAAAGTGTAAGATGACATTGTCTTGGGATAACCTAGAAGATCGAGTTGTGATTGGGCCAGACATGGTTAGAGAAATGGAATATCGGTTAGAGGTAATTAGGCAAATACTTAAAGAAGTTACCAATAATCAAAAAATGTATGTTGATCTGAAGAGGACTCCAAGAGAGTACTTAATTGGAGATAAATTATTTCTAAAGGTTAAACCAATGAAGAGTGCTATTAAATCCATGAATTTGGATTCTCTTATTATAAGACCCTTTGAGATCACTAAAGAGATCATTCCAGTTGCATACTAACTTGATTTACCACCTAACTTATCAAAAATCCATGACACCTTCCACACATCTTTGCTTCAGAAATATGTTTTTGACCCTAAACATGTGTGGGATGCTTCTAAATTATAGATGGTAAGTCTAGAGGTTATTGAAGTGATGTTAGTAAATATACTTGAGTTTCATTCTAAGTCTATGCGAAATCATACTCTTGAGCAATGTAAGGTCCAATGGGACCAATTTTATAAAATAAATACCACTTGGGAGAAAGTGGATGATATGCAAAAACATTTTATCTTCTTGTTTGAAAATATATAATGTAATAATTTTTATTTTGTGAAAATTAGAAACACCTAGTATAGTGTTTAGTCCAAGAGGGGTAGGATATCATGACCTTTATGAAGAACACAAGCTTATACTAAGAGGGGGGTGAACAGTATAAGACTACTTTTTACTTTTCTTTCCCAAACAATATTATCCAATATAATCAATGGCAATATAAATAGTATAACTAAAGCAATGCACAAATCATCACACACAATAGAGACACCAATTTAACATGGTTCACCCAATGTGGGCTACTCCATGGATAAAATATTTCACTAAAATTTCCTCAATCAATATCTTGGGAATTATTTCCCTATTAAAATTTTATGGACCTCTATCTAAAGGAGACACCAATCCCCTAATCAAGTTCATGGATCTCTACCCATAGGAGAACTCCTTTCTCCTCTTGCTCTGGCTGGTGATCCTTTAGAAAACCTCTACCTCCACTACCCTTAGACAATGGAACTCTATCCATAGAAGACACCTATCCTCCCTAATCTAGTTGTAGACCTCTGTCCTCAACTCTATAACCTCCAAAGATCTATCTCAAATATACACTAAAAATAGTCCTTCGGTCTAGCACAAATATTTCCTCAATATTTATCTCTGGTTTGGCACAAACCTATCCTCAAATATGCACCAAAATCTATCATCTAATTTGTACTAAACACAGTCCTTCTGTCTAGCATAAATTTCTCCTCAATATTTTTCCTCAAGCCTTAACTCAAAGCTTGAATCAATCTCAAATCAAGGTTGCTAGATCTGCCCCAAAACTTAACTCAAGGGTTGAATAAATCAATCAATCAATTCTGCTCACAATTCTTCTCAAAGACTTGTCTCATATCCACCTCGTAAGCTTCCATAAAATCTCACACTAATTTTTCCACAAGTCCTCTCTAGAACTTGTCCAAATCTTCTCAACAAATCCTCACTAGAACTTGTCCAAATCTGCTCAATAAGTCCTCACTATAACTTATCCAAATTTACTCTCAATTTGTATTGTAAGCTTCCACAAAATCTCACACAAATTTGTCCACAAGTCTTCTCAAATACTTACCTCAAATCTGCTCAAAAAGTCCACACTATAACTTGTCCAATCTCATAGAAACATAAAGAGAATTGTTAGAGACTCACATTCACTTCAATACTCAATTACTTTCAATCACTCTCTTAGAAACATATAGAGAATTGTTAGAGACTCAATATGCTTCACATTCATAAGACTCTCAATCACTTTCTCAACTCAATTCAGAATATAGAATAATTTTTTTTTATGGAACTTGAACAATCACTTCATACATCCACTTGACTAGGCTCAACCAACTCCACTCAACCAATCACTCAATGAAATAATCCTTGCTCACAAACCCTAGTTCAAGTATACGAACACTCAATAAAAATATTTCCAACAATGCTTATCAACCAATCTTATATAACAATGATACTCATGTTCTTTTCAAACCCTAGTTCAAGTTCTTCACTTAACCAATGGCTTCAACAACAATGCTTATCAAACAAGGTTTTAACAACAACTCTTTATTCCATAAAACCACTCTCAACAATGCTAATCAAACAAGATCTCTTATAGCATTAACACTCTTTCAAAAAAACCTTCATCAATAAGTCTCAACCAAAACTCACAAAGGAAAACTTAACCAATTCCTTTTCACTCCAAACTTATTTTCAGAAAAACTCAATCAATCAATTATTTCAGCCAATGAAGAATGTGCCCATACCTTTTTCTTGATGAAGAATAGTCTTTAAAACCTATCTCAAGTATAACCACTTTCCCTACTAATAATAAAGGTTAGATGATAAAATTATCATTATAAATCTTCTTCAAAAAATTTCTTCAATACAAAAATTAGCACTTAATTACACCTTATAATCTCCAACTTGAAATAAATAATATTCAACATTCTTCAATTTCCAAAATATAAAATTCAACCTTCCTTATAACTCCTTAACCTCTAAAATTTCAATTCATAAATTAAAGCTTTGCACTTCCTTTTAACTCCCCTAAACAACTTACACTCCAAATAACATGCAAAGAACTTTAATTAAAAATCACTTTAGAAAAATAAAAATATTATTTTCCCTTTAAATTTTTGCAGGCCAAGACAACCAAATCAAATCACATACCTCAATGCTCCCAAAAACCTTGGTGGGATTTGAACCCTCGTTGGTTCTCCCCAAGCGCTTCCACAGTACTCGTGCCCACTGCTTGGGCTGCGTGGCTCCATAGGAGCCAAAAGGCACTTGGGTACCTTTACTTTTCCCCCTCTATTGGCACATAAACAAAACATGGATCTTCTTTCCAAAACCAATGTGTGTGAGTTTCGAATCTACACCAGCTTCCACAACAGCGTCTTATGCAGCCCTTGGCTGCCAACCAAGCTGCAAGCACTTCGTGTTGATTTTGGAGGATGCCAAACTTTGTCTCTTTTCCTTGCTCAATTTGCACATGTGAAATTTCCTTCTCTTTTCACGAGCCAACACAGGTCGCATGGATAATTTTAAATGCTAATATTTTGGCATATTTATACATATGGTTTTGCTTCCTTCAATGTAGGCACATTTTGAATTTCCAATTCAAATTTGATTTAGAAATTTAAAATTAAATATTAAATAAATATGTAACTTAACTTTAGCACCCATCATTAATAAATTAAAGTTTTAATCAATAATTAAAATACTTTAATTTAAATTAGATTTGTAGTAAATTTAATTTTAAATATTAAATAAATTTTTAAATTAACCTGAGCACTTATCAATATTTAAATTAAAATTTTAATCAAGGATTAAAATATTTTAATTTAAATTAACATGTGGGTCTTTTCAACTTTGTCCTTGATTTCCTTTAACTTTATCTTGGTACCGAAAGTAATAATAAAATATTATTATTTAATTTGACTTCTCCTTCTTGGATCTTCATTCTTTGAGCTTTCCTAATGTCCTCAAATATGACAATTATTTCTCAACAATGCTTTTGACATTAATGAAAATAACATTCCTCAAAATTTCCAACACCTTCTGGAAGACTTTTTGGCACAAAGAAACAATGTATCAATATATGATACTTTAATACCTAACTTGAGAAATTAAACCAACTATGTGATGTTTAGTTGATTTTAAAAAGTATGGTACTACTAACATATCGCCAAGATGTGTAGGATCAGGTACACTCGTAGGTGGAAGAAATAGAATCATCCACCATAATCAAGGGTACTTGAGGTTGGGGAAGTGATGATTAAGGCAACACAGGGGTAATATTGATGGATATCTTCATATAGGTATGCATTCAATTAGGGATAATCGTCAATAGCTAGCCACCTTGAGCCTCAGTTGATGGCCTAGTAGTCATCATAAATTCTCGAGCTGAGATAGGTGACTAGGTTGATGGAAATATTCTTTATTTTTTGTTACATATGTTTAATTGTATTGTACTTCATCACTATCTACATCAAATATTTAGAAAATATGCATAACCTGGTTGTTTTGAAAAGCTCCTTGTTTTGCTTAAGCCTCTCAAAAGAGTAGCATGATGTTAGTAATGGATAAGAAAACCTTTTATCTTATGTTGTATATTTATGTGAATAAATAATAGTTTAATTATTTTAAATGATAAAAGAACTTCATTTATAAATAATAGTTTAATTATTTTAAATGATAAAAGAACTTCATTTATAAATAATAGTTTAATTATTTTAAATGATAAAAGAACTTCATTTATAAATAATGGTTTAATTATTTTAAATGATAAAAGAACTTCATTTATAAATAATTATATTATTTTCATATGATAATAGAGCTTCATTTATAAATGATAATTGCATTATTTTCGATAATAGACTTTCTTTTAAAATAATGAATATATTATTTATAATAATAATAGACTTTTAGTGATATACGTTTTATTTAGAACAACAGGTGCTTTATTTTTAAATGAAAATTGACCTTCCTTTGAAAGGTAATAAGGCACCTATTGTTGTTAATAAGACGTCCATTAATTGTTATACCTCTCTTCTAAACGTGGTGATCTGCATGTTTGGGAGGTATGGAGACTTTTGTCGGCCTTGGAAGAAGAGAAGACCCATTTATGGTAGATCTAAAATATATGATTTAAAAAATAAGAAATATCTTATTATCACTGGATGGGTGGGGATGAACTAAAAGCTGGAAGATGGAAAGATATGAAGTCATCGAATATTGGGCAGTGAAAGGGACTTAAGGGACTTGGTGACAAGGGAATCGAAGAAGGAGATGAAAAGGAGGTGGAGAAAGAGGGAGAAGAACAAAAAGCAAGGGGATGAGAGAACCAAGTGAAGGGCGAACAAGATAAGAACTCTAATTTTGCAACGTGAGACAGTTTTGGAAGTAATTAGAAAGCATCTTTGGGATAATTAGGTTGGTTAAGTTTGTCATACTAATTTAATTTTGAAATCTTGTGCTTGAGGTTGTCTTTGTTACTCGTCGGGTTTTTGTTCGTAAGTCTAATTGGTTTCCCTACATTGGTATGACCCTTGCTGGTTTGTGAGGCTATCATCCTTTACCCATGATCCTAAAACCTTTGGGATGGATACCTTTTTCTCTTTCTAATCGATGGAGGTGTTCTAGAGTTAGTACTTCTTGAATTTGGATATAAACCTTGGCATTGTGGCATCATTGTTGTGCAACTGGTTTGTTTCTCAAGTGGACATTGTATCGAGGTTAGCCATGGGTTGGCTTGCTCTCCATTGGATGATAACCATTGTGCAATTACCCAGGGTATTTTTTTATTGTTACCATTTTAAGTGGTAGTGTGGTGAGTTGGATGGTGGTGTTGGTTTTCACTGTGTCATATTCTTCCTCCATATGGGAGGGTGGTGAGATATGTTACTGTAGCACCCTAAAATTGGCATGGTTAAAACCTTAGTAAAAAGATAAAATATTAAAATTTGAATTTCAACCCCAAACTGCCCGTTAAACCGCATTTTACCCGCTTTCCCCATTTTTTGTGCCATTTTTAGGATTTGTTTTGACCGTTGGACTATATCATCGCATATTAGACGAAATCGTCCCCGATCTGACGAATTCGTTTGGAATAGAACGTCCAGACGATTTCATCCCAAAACTGAATTTTCATAATTAGCTTATGTTTCAACAGCCTCTCCAACTCGGGCAGAAGCGTGTCAACACAGTTGGAGAATTTCCCTGTTGGAGATCTCCCAGATTGGGATGATCCCCAACCTCCCAAACCACTTTTTAATCCTATATAAACTAGGATTTTTCTAGTTTATCCCCCTACCTCCCTGCCTAATTCTTGTTGATTCTCCCTAAACTCCCAACCCCTTTGTCGATAGGATTTCATTGCAGAGTTAGCTCTTTATTCCTTCGTATTATTGCTTGCATTTGGTATTTTGCATTGTTTTTATTGTAGGAATTCTACTGTTTTCAGTCAAGGCTAGCATGGATCATCACAGACGATATCGGATGATTGCGGACGATTTCGTATGATTGGAGGCGATCCTGACTGTAGTCCAGATTGAGGGTTTTCTGAGTTTAGAATTTGCATTCTCTTAAGGCTTTCTGTATTTTTCATAATATATCTCTGCATTGTTTTAAGTTACTATGTTTTGTGCATCTTGGAGTTCACCTCATTTAGCATAATTGCATGATAAAGGTAAAATCAATTGTTAAATTTACTACATTTCCTCATTTGTTATTAGACACTATTATTTAGGCAAGTTTGTTGTTATTTCTATCATTATTTAGGCATATTTGGTATTTTGTGTCTGTTTCTGTGATTGCAGGTTTTTGACGGATTCGTCTGACGAATTCGTCAGATTTCAGACGATCTTGTTCTATTTCAGATGACCCTCTGTGATTTGAGACGATCCTAAGAAATATCAGATGATAATGTTCAAACTGAGATGATCTGAACTACTACAAGACTCATAATCTCCATCAGACATCCAAAATCAGGTATGAATCCTTTTAGTTAACCTATTCTCTGTAATCTGCATTTATTTCTATTTTCTGTATTCATTGAAATCTGCATTGGCATATAGAATAGTTTAGATTCATATCGGCAAAACCTAGGAATTGAATGATCAAGCATAAAAATGAACACATCAAACACACTATCAACCTAGGCGTGGAAAATGCCATTCAAATTTTTTTTTGTGAACCCACCATCCATCAAAAATTCACCCTTATACACCTCTCCCGAGAGGCGGGACATTGAAAGGGCCTCTCAATCCAAGGTATTGTCCCATCCTTTTCACATCTCCCTTTCAGGCACAGATCCTATAGCCTAAAGGTAAGGGTGTGAAATATTTGGAGTGATATAGTTACACATTATTCCCAAGATAGGTATAGACCTTCTATATTCTTTCCATGCTGGTCACACTTGTAGTAGTGGTGGTAGATTACCATGGCAATGGGACCCGTAGTGGGCAATCCTTAGGAGGTTCTTGTGTTCATATTTTTCCATATGGCTTAGCATTCTAGTTACAACAAACTTTTTCTAAGCCTAGTAGCTCTTTCTTTTAATTAATTAATAATTTGCATATCCTTTGTAGAGTGAACATCTAAGTTTGTGATGGTAGAGCTCAGGGTGTTAACTAGAGAAATAAATTATGGTTTGAGTAAGCTCTCTAGGGGCGTTTGACACTTTTAAGGATTATAACTATTTATTTAATTAAATTTGTGAACTTTAGATTAATTATTTATTAATTAAAGTTGTGAACTTTAGATTAATTAAATAATGAGATTATAATTGTTATTAATTAAAGTTGTCAACTTTAGATTAATGAAAGAATGAGATTGCTATTGTTATTAATCAAAGTTGTGAACTTTAGATTAATTGTTTATTAATTAAAATTGTGAACTTTAGATTAATAAAATAATGAGATGAAAAGGTTCATTTATAGATTAAATTAGTTGACTTTGATTTATTAAATAAATGGTGATAGTTTATTTTATAAATTAAGGGTATGGGTCTTGAATATATAAAATGAAAGGAAATATTTATTTATAGATTAAAGTAGTTGACTTTGATTTATTAAATAAATGGTGATACTTTGTTTTGTAAATTAAGGGTATGGGTCGTTAATTTATAAAATGAAGGGAAAGGTTTATTTTTAGATTAAAGTGGTTGACTTTGATTTATAAAATAAATTGTGATAGTTTGTTTTGTAAATTAAGGGTATGGGTCTTTAATTTATAAAATGAAGGGAAAGGTTTATTTGTAGATTAAAGTAGTTCACTTTGATTAAATAAATAAATGGTGATATTTTGTTTTGTAAATTAAGGGTATGGGTCTTCAATTGAAAGGTTTATCTGTAGATTAAAGTAGTTGACTTTGATTTATTAAATAAGTTGTGATAGTTTTTTTTGTAAATTAAGGGTATGAATCTTTAATTTATAAAATTGATATGGAAATTATGAAGCTATTATTATTAAAAACTTAGGACGTTAAATAAGTCCAAAATAAAACCGTAAACCTAGAAATCATGAACGACTCCAAGGATTTACGCACACAAATCCGGAAAGGCTAAAGATGTAAGCCCTACAATGTTGAAAACAAAAACACCTACACCTAGACCAGTCAATGGAGGTTAAAAAAACTCACGTTGATTATTATGAACACTAAGTCCTAATTAACATACCTTAGGTCTAAAAATAATTAGCCCCTAGGTCTAAGATTCCTTATCATTCGTCCCAACAAAAAAAGCATTGGACTCCAATGCTTTTAACAATGAGGGAAAATCCCAGGACAGAATGTGAGCAGAAATCCAACGAGCCTGATGTGGAAATTGGCCTCGTCGGGCCACAAGATATGAAGTAGAAACACCTTGGCATGTTTGTTGGGTCTTCGTATCAAATACTGTATCGGTGTCAAGTGGAAGCTGAGCATCAGGAACCACATCAACTGGATGAATGATGGCTGGAACTGTCTCCAATGTGGAATCATAGTATGGTTTGAGAAGATCAACATTGACAACATTGTGAATGCCAAGATGTGCTGGAAGGTCCAAGCGAAAGGCATTCTCAGAGATTTGCTAAAGAATAGTATAAGGCCCATAACGAAGAGGCTTGATCTTGCTATGTGCCTTATCTGCAAATCTTCGTTTGTCAAGATGAAACCATACTTTGTCACCAACCTAAAAGGAATGAGGAGTGTGATGCTTGTCCATCTGTTGTTTTTGCTTTTGTTGAGTCTTCTGAAGAATTTGAACTACTTTGGCTTGAAGACTTTGCAAATGCTGCACAAAAGAGTTGGCTTTGTCTTGTTCCTTCTGAATGTGCATTGTGGCTAAATAAGGTAAAGACAAAGGTAACTCGTAAGGAGCAAGTGGTTGAAAACCAAAACACACTTCAAATGGAGAGTGCCCTGTAGAACTATGGACGGCCCTATTGTAGGCGTGCTCAATGTGAGTGAGGCTTAAGTCCCACTTGGTTGGAGTGGAATGATGGTAAATCCTCAAACTCTGCACTAGAGTACGATTAACTACCTCTGTCTGCCCATCGGATTGTGGATGATAAGTAGTAGAGAAGTTAAGAGATACTCCCAAAATCTTCCAAAGTGATCGCCAAAAGTGACCCATAAAGCACGAGTCATGATCAGATACAATTCTGGTAGGAAGACCAAAAGAACGCCATACCACCTCAAAGAAGATTTGGGCAACATCCTGTGCAATACTTGTCTTGCAACAAGGAATGAATTTGGCCATTTTGCTAAATTTGTCCACCACAACAAAAACACAATCATGCTTGCATACTGTCATTGGAAAACCTCTCAAGAGATCCATGGAATTTTTTTCCCACGAACGAGAAGGAATGGGCAAAGGCATGATCATTCCTAATGTCCTATTGGCTAATTTGGAGTGATTACATACTGCACATTATCGCAATAAGTGGAGAACATCTCTTTGCATGTGTGGCCAAAAGAAAAACCTCTGAAGATGATGAAGAGTTTTTTGCCTACCAAAATGTCCCCCATAGAGTGTGGAATGAGCCTCCTTCAAAAGAGACTCCCTATTCCCATGAGGAACACAAAGTTTGTCCAATTTGTACAATAGTCCATCCTGAATATGAAAGTCTTGAAGAGCTCTCAAATTTGAAGAAGAAGAAGAAGGATTGGAAAGTTGGTGGAAAACTTTGCCAAAATCTGGATCCATAGGATACTGTGTAGGCCAAGTTTGGAAGCCAAGATGAGAAGTAGTGACAATTGTCAAAACAAGAGTAGAAGGAGGACGACTCAAACAATCAGCCATGGCATTGTTTTGTCCTTTCTTGTACTTGATTACCAAATGGAATTGTTGCAAGTACGATGCCCATTTCATGTGCCTAGCTTCTTCAATTTTTGTTTGAGATTGATCTGTATGAACAATTATTTCTTTTCCCAAGAGATAATGCCTCCAATACTTGATTGCTTGAACCAAAGCATAGAACTCCTTATCATATGTAGAATAGTTCTTCTTGGCCTCTAAAAATGTTTCTGAATGATAGGCCACTGGATGGCCATTCTGCATGAGCACAGCTCCAAGTGCAACTTGCGAAGCATCAGTTTCTATCTCAAATGGTTGAGACAAATTAGGAAGAACAAGAACTAGAGCAGTACTCAATTTTTGTTTCAATGTGTCAAAGGCTTTTTGTTGTTCCTTTGTCCATTGAAACTAAACTTTGATCTTCGTCAAATAGTGTAAAGGTGTTGCAATAGAAGAATATCCTCCAATGAACTTGCGATAGAAATTGGCAAGTACAAGAAAACTCCTTAACTCTGTGACTGAAGTAGGAGTTGGCCAAGATAAGATAACTTCAACTTTGGAAGGATCTACTTGCACACCTTTTTCACTAATTGCAAACCCAAGATAGGCAATGAATGTTTTCCCAAAGGAACATTTAGGAAAATTTGCATACAATTGGTTCTTTCGAAGAGTTTGAAGAACCGTTTCCAAGTGTTCCACATGATTCTCCCAAGTAGAAGAATATATAATAATGTCATCCAAATAGATGATTACAAATTGATCTAGACAATCTCTGAATACTTCATTCATCAGCCGCATGAATGTAGCTGGAGCATTTGTAAGGCCAAAGGGCATGACAAGCCATTCAAAGAGCCCCATTTTGATCTTAAATGTTGTTTTCCAAGTGTCTTCTGCTTGAATTTGCACCTGATGATACCCACTTTTGAGATCAATTTTGGAGAAGAATTTTGCACCTTGCAATTGGTCCAAAAGATCATCAATGCGAGTAAGTGGATAACGATTCTTGATTGTAATCTTATTGAGTGCCCTGAAATCAATGCATAATCTCCATGTGCCATCCTTCTTCAACACAAGCAAGATAGGAGAAGCACAAGGGGAAGTATTGGGTTTTATGAACCCTTTAGTCAACAATGCTTGAATTTGCTTTTTAATTTCTTCCATTTGCACTATTGATTGTCTATACATTGAAGAATTAGGAAGAGAAGATGCAGGAACAATCTCAATACTATGATTAATCTATCTTTCAGGAGGAAGACTTGTGGGTTCTTGAAAAACATCAAAAAATGATTGAAGTATTGAATAAATTGAAGAACTCCTGTTATTAGTTTGCTTAGGTGCTTGCTTTTCTTCTTGAATTGGTCTGATGAAGATGAGTGCTAATTCCTTTGCTTGATTTATAGCTTTGCGTGCTTGTCTACAACTCAACATCAAATTATGTGGTGTTTGTTGTGTACTTCTGATTATGAATGCTTTATTGTATTTGTGCAAAGTGTATGTATTTTTGTACCCATCATGTATAGACCTCCTATCGTATTGATAGGGTCTTCCAAGCAACAAGCCACAACAATCCATTGGAGTTACATCGCACACAACCGAGTCCAAAAAAGAAGGACTGAAAGCAAAATTCATAGTGCAAGTGTGTGTGATGTCGGATGTAATCCCATTGTCCTTCCATCCTAAAGGATAAGGATGAGGATGGGAATTCATCGGTAACTTCAGTTTGTCAACAACAAACCTTGCAATTAGATTTTTCTGCGAGCTGCTATCGATTATACAATCAACCATAAAGGTGTCACTGAGATGGACCATAGTCACAAACAAATTCTCGCGATCACCTTGTGAAGTATTCATAAGGGTCAATTTGTTTAACCTTGCCAATTCCTTATAAGGCTTACGTTCCCCTGTAGCCTCAATGGGACTTTCTTGTGAGTCTTCATTGGAATGCTTTACAACTAGGGATTGTTTCTTCACATTTTGCAACTTAAAACACCTCTTTTGAGTATGCCCTAGCTTTTTACAATAATTACAAATCAAAGGTGATTTAGAAGAAGAATATTTTTGTGAAGAAGAAGGGGAGGATGAAGAAGAGGGAGAAGGAGAAGAAGAAGATTTATCTCCCTTGGAAGGTTGTGGAGAAGCCTTCTGATTTCCTCCCAACATAGAAGAGCGAGTCCCACGTGATTGCTCCCTAATTTCCTCCTCAGCAAGAAGGGCTTGATTGAAAGCCATGTCAATGTTAACAATCAACTTGTATTTCATCTTCCTGTAAATGGGCTCCTGCAAACCACTTTTAAATTTGTTAACAAGTTGTGTTGCATTATCCTGTATAGAATTCAAAATCCACAACTTGCTAAATTGAAAAATATAATCATGAACAATCATATTGGAGGTTTGTCGAAGACGAAGCCACTTGATATTAAGGTCAGTGGCATAGTTTGAAGGATAAAAATTATTCTTCAATACTCTTTGCAATTCATCCCACGTGTCAATGGGATTTTGGGTTCATTGTCGATCAGTGACAAGGACCTTGGCAATGCCAAAAAGTTTCAACTTTGCAAAGTTAACTTCCTGATCCTTTGCAATCTTGATATACTGAAACCAACTGTCCATGTCCAAAATCCAACTTTTGAGGACCTTTGGATCTCGTGAACCAGTATAAATAGGAACCTCACATTGTTGTTGCACTTCATTAGAAGTAACCTTATCAGCAAAAACGCTGACAAGTTGGGTTACTTGAGCCAACTTATCGGCTAATTCGAAAGCCATTTGACCCCGAGTGATCGCCAGCAAGAATTGTCACAAAAAGACAAATTACAAAATGTGCAAAATAAAAATTGCCCAAATTAATTTGCAAAAATTGCAAATGTACAATGGAAGGGCAAAATTTGCACAATGCTTTAAAAGTCAAAATTGACTGGAAGTAAAGACAAAAAGGATTTTTTTTTTTTAAATTAGTTATCCTTTTTTTTTTTTAAATTGAATTTCCGCTGGTTTTTTTTTTTTTTTTTATATGGAAAGATTTAATTGAAGTTGAAGGTTGCATGGCTAATAAAAATGGGTAAAGAAATAAACATGAAAACCACCTTTCGTGGCTAATTCATCTAGCGTATGCACGTGTTGAAGCCTCCCAAAATGCTCAATCGTCGTCGAGCTGGAGTTTTGTACCTCGATTTGCGACCTCGATCTCACCCTACATGGATGGTTTAGTGACGACAGCAGGAAAAATTTGTTGCTCGACTGTAGGCACGCAGGCTAAGACACTGTTCGACTTCCAGATGATCTCTCTGTCGGCATGTCGATCTACAAGTTTCGATCATGATTTGTCCCCTATGCAGACTTCCAGGTGTCCTTTCAGCTAGAAACCCGTATTAAACAACCTATCACTTGATTTTGTCTTCGTTTGGCAACCCGACTGTGATCTACAGGCAGACTGCAGAGATCTGACAACAGTCTACGAGATCTAACAGCCGCCTATCACGGTCCAACAGCATCAGAGTGGACAAATTAGATCTTCACTCGAGGGTTGGGAATGACACACCAGTTCGTCCGCCTATGTCTAATAGTGTGGGAAATGCCAAAAATCGTTAGAGACAACACAGCTCGAGGGTTTGGAAACACCAAAAATTATCATAGACGTGAACGACCAGAGATTCGAAATCCACAGGATGTCTAACGGCGTTGGAAATGCCAAAAATCATCGTGGGTGTGGACGGCCAGAGGATATAATTGTGGTGGCCGCGTTCCCAAAATAGATTAGTCACGGACGTCCGTAGAACATAGTTTGCATCCAGTGGCAAAAATGGGAAGTCGCTCATTGTGTGTTCCCAAGACAAATCTGGGAACGTCGATAGAGTTCGAACAGCAACAACAATCTGACGTCCGCAGCGGACAGTGTGGGCAGTGTCGAGTACCGAAATAGGGGAGTGGGTCTACGTCAATCGCAGAGGCAGCTGTGTCTTCAGTCAGTGGTAGCCATGATGTGAAAGGCAGTCGAATGGTCTGCAACAAAATGCAAAAGGGTGTCCAAAAATGGACGTCTGGAAGGAATGACGAAAGGCGCTGTGAAAATCATAGATTTCCAACGTGATGATTTTTTTTTTTAATTTTAATCAATCCTTCACGTGGAATACACGCAGCAACTATCGCAGAATGTCGACGCAACTCTACACGCAAATATGATCACCCTTCAAAAATTTGATAAATTTTTATATATGTTAACAAAATGTGTCAACAAATTTTTTCAACCAATAATGGAAATTAGCAGCAACTTTTCTGCAAAAATGGCAACAAAAATTTTGCAATTTCCTTGAGCTTCAATTGGAACAGGTGGTGGAGGTCGAAAATGACCCAAAATCCTCCAAAATTAACCCGCTCTGATACCAATGATATGGAAATTATGAAGCTATTATTATTGAAAACTTAGGACGTTAAATAAGTCCAAAATAAAATCGTAAACCTGGAAATCATGAACGACTCCAAGGATTTACGCACACAAATCCGGAAAGGCTAAAGATGTAAGCCCTACAATGCTGAAAACAAAAACACCTACACCTAGACCAGTCAACGGAGGTTAAAAACAACTCACGTTGATTATTATGAACACTAAGTCCTAATTAACATACCCTAGGTCTAAAAATAATTAGCCCCTAGGTCTAAGATTCCTTATCAAAAATTAAAAGAAATGTTTATTTATAGATTAAAGTAGTTGACTTTGATTTATTAAATAAATGTTGATAGTTTATTTTGTAAATTAAGGGTATGACTCTTTAATTTATAAAATGAAAGGAAATATTTATTTATAGATTAAAGTAGTTGAATTTGATTTATTAAATAAATGGAATTAGTTTATTTTGTAAATTAAGGGTATGGATCTTTAATTTATGAGATGAAGGGAAAGGTTTATTTAAATATTAAAGTAGATGACTTTGATTTATTAAATAAATGGTGATAGTTTATTTTGTAAATTAAGGGTATGGGACTTTAATTTATAAAATAAAGGAAAAGGTTTATTTATAGATTAAAGTAAATGACTTTGATTTATTAAATAAATGGTGATAGTTTGTTTTGTAAATTAAGGGTATGGGACTTTAATTTATAAAATGAAAAGAAAGGTGTATTTATAGATTAAAGTAGTAAAATTTGATTTATTAAATAAACAAAGATAGTTTATTTGTAAATTAAGGGCATGGGACTTTAATTTCTAGAACAAAGAAATTTTTGATATTTCTTGATTGAAAGAACCTAGATTGTTTGATGATTGAAGGTATGAGACTTTAATTATAAGGGTTGAATAATTATTTTAAGTAAAACATATGGTCTAGTTGCATGTGTTAGAAGACTCTCTATGGTTAATGAGAGGTGAAAATTAAGGGTATGGATCTTTAATTTATAAGATGAAGGGAAAGGTTTATTTAAATATTAAAGTAGTTGACTTTGCTTTATTAAATAAATGGTGATAGTTTATTTTGTAAATTAAGGGTATGGGTCTTTAATTTATAAAATAAAGGAAAAGGTTTATTTATAGATTAAAGTAAATGACTTTGATTTATTAAATAAATGGTGATAGTTTGTTTTGTAAATTAAGGGTATAGGTCTTTAATTTATAAAATCAAAAGAAAGGTGTATTTATAGATTAAAGTAGTTAAATTTGATTTATTAAATAAACAAAGATAGTTTATTTGTAAATTAAGGGCATGGGACTTTAATTTCTAGAACAAAGAAAATTTTGATATTTCTTGATTGAAAGAACCTATATTGTTTGATGATTGAAGGTATGAGACTTTAATTATAAGGGTTGAATAATTGTTTTAAGTAAAACATATGGACTAGTTGCATGTGTTAGAAGACTCTCTATGGTTAATGAGAGGTAAAAATTAAGGGTATGGATCTTTAATTTATAAGATGAAGGGAAAGGTTTATTTAAATATTAAAGTAGTTGACTTTGCTTTATTAAATAAATGGTGATAGTTTATTTTGTAAATTAAGGGTATGGGTCTTTAATTTATAAAATAAAGGAAAAGGTTTATTTATAGATTAAAGTAAATGACTTTGATTTATTAAATAAATGGTGATAGTTTTTTTTGTAAATTAAGGGTATGGGTCTTTAATTTATAAAATGAAAAGAAAGGTGTATTTATAGATTAAAGTAGTTAACTTTGATTTATTAAATAAACAAAGATAGTTTATTTGTAAATTAAGGGCATGGGACTTTAATTTCTAGAACAAAGAAAAATTTGATATTTCTTGATTGAAAGAACCTAGATTGTTTGATGATTGAAGGTATGAGACTTTAATTATAAGGGTTGAATAATTGTTTTAAGTAAAACATATGGTCTAGTTGCATGTGTTAGAAGACTCTCTATGGTTAATGAGAGGTGAAAATAAAAATGGTGATTTTATGATATCAACTATGCAGTAGATGGTTAGATGCTTTGCTTTAATTCATATAGTTGTAATTTGGCAATGAAATAAGTAAATACATTTAGAAGCATATATATCATAGAACCATGAGTTCCCTGATCCCCTACTATCCTCAAACGATAAATGGAAGATGATGTGGACCAAGGAGGCAATTGGAACAATGTGCTAGTTGATTCTACTTTCAATGATTTACTTATGTTTATATAGAGATGAATTGTGGAGATATTTCCTCAATGAAATTGATGTAATATATTATTCTTTAAGAGCATGGAGAATTTACCATACTTGCTTATATGCAATTATTGTTAATTTTTGGAATATGTACATTTAAATTATTGTTTTAAATTATCTATATTTTGTATTTGCATCTCTTTCAAGTAATGTTTATCTTCTGTAAGATGTTACCCTTTTTCTAGTGTTCTTTGCATTGCTTTATGAGTTATGCTTCTTTTTTTAGATTTAGTATCTAAATTATTCTTTTTTTTTTCTTGTTAAACAATAGAAACTTAAATAAATGAATTCTAGGGTGAAATTATAGGGTGACCTAATGGATTGAGACCCCTTAGGGTGAACATAGTGGACCTAAGGGATTAAGACCCCTTAGGAAGAATGATAACTAAGTTTAGGAAAGACTACATTTGAGTTAAGATAGCTCGTCAAGGAGATGATATGGATAGATTAATTCATAATACACATAGCATATCCATACAGACTAGCATGTGTATGGTATGGTTATGGGTGTATACCTTCGATTGGCTGAAGGTGGTAAGTTTAGTTCATAGAGAATGATGAGAAGGATAAACTTATTTGTGGTAACACATTATATGCTTACATATATGGATTTATGTTGGGGTATCTAGTGATATGTAGCTCTTCAAAAAACTTATCAGATTTAAACAATAGACCAATCAAAAGTCAATTAGCAGTTTATGAATCCCTCACCTTAGTAAAAAAAGCTTTTATTTTTGTGTGTTTTATTGTAGTTGAATTTTGGATCATTACAAAGCCTCCTCCTTATTTCTCCTTGAGACCTCACCAAGGTCTTCAATGTCGTAGCTCTTATTGTCTTCCAAATGATACATTTCCTTCAACATTCTACTATGGAAGTTTTGGTAATTATATCTTCCTATCATATCTCTAAAATATACTACTATTGGAATATAGAACAAGACCTTGCTAGTCCTTTTTTACTTTTGCAATCACAAGTAATTAATGGATATCATCAACCTCCAATATTTAAGAACTAAGATTAGGTAACTGGACCTTCTAAGGTTCTCTTTAGGTTTTTTAGGGTGAAGTCCTCAATATGCACTAGAGATGACCAATCTCCTATATTCACTAGGGCTCTTCACTAGAGTCTTCTTCTCTCCCTTGAATTTGTAACAAGGATCCTATGGTCTTTTCTCTTCTACACTCTACAGGTTTGCAATCTCTAATAATGGGACTTTTTCTTTAGGCCTCTAATTTTTTGTTCTTTTGTTTGTTGCTTCTAGTGTTGGATTGATTCTAAAGAAGATATTATTCCTAGCTATTTCATACGAAACTTTCCAACTCACTTTGATTCTCCTTTTTCCTACAACAAAGTATTAGGACTATAATGGAAGAAACTCTAAATCTATATATAATTAATCTTCACTATTTGATTTATCAATCTAGTGGAATTTATGTTGAGTCCAAGTATTCATGAGTTTTTTTTGCAAATCTATGTAAATACTCTAGCTAAATGTAATCTCAAAAATTCTAGAACTAATATTTATGAACTCCTCTCAGTATCTCTTTATGGCTTTCCCTATTTCCTATCTATTCTACCATGTGTTCTAATACCACTATTAGCTTTTTATGGGACAATATTACAGGAAGAACAACCACAAGATGCAAGATAACTAATCTAAGATAACTATAAACTAATGACACAATAATATGTAGGAAAATAATGAAATGAACATCTGTAAATAGCACAAAAAATATGCCATTAATGAAAGTGATAAAAATAGTACAATGTTATATAATGGAGGACATGAACACTCTATGAAAGGATATGAAAAGACTACATTATACCATACTACTAAACTATAACACACAGTTTTTATATTTACTATAATATGTATGTTATTCTATATGCTACCCTCTATGAGGCCTTTATATAGGAAAATAGATTTCTTGGCCCTTACTCTACCTAAGACTCATGTACATGTGGACTACATGCACATTCACAACTTGCATATTAACACTTGTACATTTATTACAATACTTGAGGTGACCAATTAACTATACTCTAAAGTAAACTCCTACTCTAGTTATGTACCAAAGGCGGTACATTTACATGACCCAAATGATGTAATATAATCTAATACCCTTGGTTTCATTCACTTCATTCCCCTAGCATGTCTAATACCTTTCATTTTAGTTAATTGTCATATAATTTTAATTATTTCAATGCCCTTGATTAACCAACTAAACCATGCCTAGTAATATGCATGTAAGCATTTCCTGAATGACTATCAAACATGCATCCATACATCTCTCTATCATATTATATATACCATATTCACATTCCCATGAAAATCATGTATATGTATATATGTGTGTCTTGTACATCTTGCACCATTGTCTAATCCCATAAGCTATAATCGATCTGGTCTTCAAACCTATCCTTCGCATACATCCAAAACTATGGCTCATATGTAAAAAATCATCCTTGCTATTGGACCCTAGCTATTTCACCATTTCCATTTTATCCACCATCTCTATAAGCACTCACACTAATCCACTTTTCATCCATTACCACCAATTCACCTTTGTACATCTACCCTCTAACCACCCAAGCCAAATCTACCTTTCAATGACCTATAATTCAACACTTCTCACTCCTAAAAATAAGGTCATATTTAAGCCATATTTTACCCTATAAAATCTTCTCCAAATTTTTGAAAACTACAACCATTGGATCAGGCTTTAAAAGAGATTTCTAAAGACTATAATTTTACCTAATTTTGACATCATTCAATACCCCAAACTATAGAATAAGTACACTAAGTCACTCTCATAGTCATTTGGGATGGTCTCCAGTCATCCGAGATGGTCTCTAGTCATTAAGGATAGTTTATAGTCACTTGATATGATTTCCATTGCCAACTACCTACCCCTAAATATCTCCCCACTTACCAATGTTTCCCCCTTAAATCCTCAAAATCCCACCCTCCATATAATTCATCACATTTTTCTCTATGATGCAATGATATTTTGTCAAAAAAATTTAATATCATCAATCATCCATCAATTTAAGGGTACCCATATTCTATCACCTTTCTCTTCATTCATCATAGGTCTAGGTGTGTATGATCATTACCTCCCGATCATCGACCATTCAATCATAAACCAAGCATTAATCACTCATCCAATCACCAACACCCTTTTTCTACTAAGGCAAAAGAAAAATTATCTACTCAATCAATCAATTAAACTCCATCTATCCTCACTCAATCATATTAATCTTATTGTTAATTTTACTACTTTCCTAGTGAAAATTTTATCACTTTCTTAGCTTAGGATTTAATTTCCTCTCCTATATTAGCTTTAGCTTAGGATTTACTTTCTTTCCCTTTCCTATTTTTCTAGCATAAGCTTTAGAGTAGAATCAATCTTCATCAACCCCCCTCTTAGCTAGGGCAACAAAACTCCCTCCTTTTAGCCAAGGAAAAAAGCCAAGAACTTCCCTTTTGGCTAGGGAAAGAAGCTAAATAGTTATATTTTGAATTTGTTTGCCCAAATTTTTGAGTGGTTACCATATTCCTATGCCATGACATAACCATTTGGTGCCCCAACACTATTCAAAGTTTAAGTAAATTTTGATATTATTGTATTTGAAGGAAAAATTAGTGCAAAAGTAATGGAGAATTGGCTAGATTAGCTATATACATATTTCTCTATATATTACTTCTCTAATAAAGAGGATATAACTTTTGCCTTGTTAAAATCTTCAATACCAGAACAAAATTGGTGGGAAGTATATAACAATAATCAAGAAGATTTAGAAGACCCTACATGGGATGAGTTCATGGAAGTAGTCAAGAATGAATATTACCCAATAAATGCTTATGAATATTTGTACATGCGATGACAACATCTATGTTAGGGTAAAGAATAGTATTTTCAAGACTATATTGGTGATTTTCATTCACTATCTATAAAACTTGGAATCCAAGATGCCAAGATGCATTAAATTATCAAGTATCATAGTAGGATATATTGGTACATAAGGGAGGACATGGACTTATTTTAATTCAAGAATTTGGGTGAAGCATACAAATTTACCATCAAGATCGAACAAAAGTATAAATGTATAAACAATAAAGGATATGGTTTGAATTACAAGAAGTAAACTACTATGGTCGAGCCCAATAGAGGAAAATGTGATAACCAAAAGAAACCAAAAAATAAGGTCAATCTTAAAATTAAAATTGGAAGCAAAATAAATATTCACAAAATAAGAAACTCCAAAATAAACATAATCAATATTTTAGAGAAGAATTTTGGGTAATTCAATATTTATTTGCTAAGACACAACCCTCTACATCCATTGCACCAATACATCCTCTACTTGAGGATAAAGATAAGCTTATCATGGAGTCTGAACCACATGTTACTATTATTGCCTCTACTACACAAATTAAAATAGAGCTACCTGAGGAGGAGCAATTATTTTAGTCATAATTCTAGGTAAATAATAAAATCTTATATTTCAATAGTGATTGTGGAAGTCAAAATAATTTGATGTTTGTTGATATTGTGAAGAATCTACATCTACTTGTGAAGCCTCAACCACAAACATGTACCATTGTATGGTTGAATTAAAGGAGAGATATCTATGTCACTCAATAATGTCTTCTCTCTTATGTCATCAAACCATTTAGAGATATAGTTTTATGTGATGTGGTTCCACTAGATGTTTACAATATACTCCTTGGCTAGTCATTCATGTGGTAGAGATATGGTATGTATATGTCAAGATCTCGTAAAGTCACCATCACTCTTGGGGATTAGAAATATAGGATACCAGAGGTAACTCCTTCCACTTTTGTTTCTCTCATCAATGGTAAGCAATGTAAAAGGATGATTGAAAAAATAAAGCAATTTGTTCTCTTTATGATCAAGCCTCAATCTATAAAGAATATGATTTCTACCATGGTTACCATACAATCATTGCAATAGAAATGACAAATGGACTAGGTCATTAAAAAATATGATGATATCTTTGAGTCACCCATTGAAGTACCACTCCATTGTGAGGTAAAATATTCTATCAATTTGATTAATGGTTCTCCTTTACCTAATGCCCTTGTTTATTGCATATCAATTCTTGAAAATTATGAGATCAAAATAGATTCAATAATTGATTAAAAAGGGTCATATCAGACTGAGTTCTTATTCTTGTTGTAGTTCAATTGTCTTAACACCAAATAAATATGGTATGTGAATAATTTACATTAACTAATAGTATCTAAACAAAATCACCATGAAGAATAGATATCAAGTACCTTGGATCAATGATCTACTCGATCAACTATGTGGTGCAATTTTTTTTACCAAGATTAACCTCAAATATAGGTACAGTCAAATTCCCATTAATACCATAGATGTTTTAAAATTTGTATTCAAATCTAAAAAGTATTTGTTTGAATGGTTTTTTCTATCGTTTGGATTGACCAATGCACTAACAAATTTTATGAGAATGATGGATGACATTTTGTGACCCTTCACCAACTCATTCATAGTTGTGTATTTGGATGACATCCTCATCTACAACAAGACATGGGAACAACACTTGTAGCATGCAAAAAGTGTTCCAAACTCTTTGGTAGAACAAATTATATGTAAACCTAGAGAAGTGAATAATTAGCATGAAGCAAGTTCAATACCTTGTGTACATTATTAAATAAGGTGTTCATTTTGATCTTAGAAATATTTATTTTATCCAAAATTGATCAACTTCAAAGGCTCTTACAGAGCTTCACATCATTTTGGGTCTTTCCAATTTCTACCATAGATTTTTTTTAGGGTTTTTACATATTACATGGTAATCGAATAAGGTAACCAAAGAGGGAGCCAAATTCAAGTTTCAATGGGAAGAAACAAAACAAATAGCCTTTTGAAAATTGAAATTCATTATATTTAAAACTTGCATAGGAGTACAATTTATAAGTTTGAGGAAAAACTAATCTAGGCTCAACATTGTTGGAGCACCATTATTTACGTAAACAAAATCACCTTGTATTAGCTATATGGCTAACATATCCAATCCCTAACATAAATCCTATATGTTCTAAATAAATTATATAATAACACTTATTTACTATCTAAGGAACACAAGCTTATACTGAGATGGGGGATGAACAGTATAAGACCACTTTTTACTTTTCTTTACCAAATAGTATTAATCAATATAATAAATGGCAATATCAATATAAATAACCAAATAAATGCACAAAACATCACACACACATGAGACACCAATTTTGCGTGGTTCACCCAATGCGGGCTACTCCATGGAGAAAATATTTTACTAAAATTTTCTCAATCAATCTCTTTGGGAATCCTTACCAATTACAATGTTTATGGACCTCTGTCCAAAGGAGATGATGATCCCCTAATCTCAATTTCATGGATATCTTCCACGGGAGAACTCTTTCTCCTTCTACTTTGGCTAGTGATCTTCTAGAAGACTATGTCTCTCTACTGCATTGATTGGTGGATCTCTCTCCACTTGAAGACTCCTCACTCATATTTATCTTCAATTGTCTTGGTTGTTGGATCTCTATCCACTAAGACTTTATCCTCTATACTCTTTCACCTCCAAATATTTTTTAATAGGTTCACTCAGAACCTCTTCAAATCTTCTCAATAGGCTCACTCAGAACCCGTTCAAATCTACTCAATAGGCTCACTCAGAACCTGCTCAAATTTTCTCATTAGGCTCACTCAAAACTTGCTCAAATATTCTCAACAATCTCACTTATAACTTGTCCAAATATGCTCAAGAAGCTCACTTAGAACTTGTCCAAATTTGCTTAACAAGTTCACTCAAAACTTGTACAAATATGCTCAATAGGATCACTCAGAACCTGCTCAAATATGCTTAATAAGCTCACTCAAAAATTGTCCAAATCTACTCAACAAGATCACTCAGAACTTGTCCAAATCTACTCAATAAGTACTCTCTAGGACTTGCTCAAATCTGCACAATAAGCTCACTCAGAACTTGTCCAAATTTTCTCAACAAGTCCTCTCTAGGACTTGCTCAAATCTGCTCAATAAGTCCTCTCTAGGACTTGCTCAAATATGCATAGCAATATTTCACAAAAGCTTACTCAAAATCAGTCCACAAGCCTTCTCAAATACTTGCCTCAAATCAGCTCAAAAAAATCTCAACTCAATCTCATAGAAGCATAAAAATAATTGTTAGAGACTCAATATGTTCTATACTCAAATCCTAATCTCAACTCAAATAAATCTCAACTCAACTCAAATCAATCTCAACTCAGCTCAATCTTATAGAATCATAAAGATAATTGTTAGAGACTCTATATGTTCTATTCACAAAATCAATTTCAATTCAACTCAAATCAGAATATAAAATAGTTTGTTTTATGGAATTTGAACAACCACTTCACACATTCACTTGACTAGGCTCAAACAACTCTACTCAACCAATCACCACAAGGAACAACTCTTTCTCACAAACCCTAGTCTAAGCATGAATCAATCAACTCAAAATGTTTCCAACAATGCTCAACCACAAATCTCACATAAAAATGATACTCATGTTCTTTTCTAACTCGAAAAATAAAAAATGATACTAAAAGAAAGGGGGAGAGATGGAGAGGGAAGAAAGTAGAGAGGGGAGGGCTCTAGTCCCTCCCCTGCTCCCCCTCCCATGGCTCCTGGTTCCTACCCAGTCCCTGGCTCAACCCAGGTCATCCCTCCCGGGGAGTGGTTGTTTGCAGATGATCTCCTAGGGGGTGATTCTTCTCCACTATCTGCACCCATCTCGATCGACTAGGGTTTCCTTGGTTGTTTTTTTGGACTGGTGCTTCCCAGGGATCCCTGTTTGGTTGGGGATCCCTTCCCTTTTTCCCTCAGGCTTCCCCCTGGGGTTTTTTATAGGTTATTCACGTGGATCTGGTCCCCTACGTTTCTCAGTGCGATGGAGGTGACGGTTTAGGGTTTGGATAGCTTCCCCCTTTTTCTTGTGAATCCTCGACGGGCTCTGTGCTTGGATGGGATTCTTGGTCCCTGCTGCTGGGATCCTCTTCTATTTTCCCGGGGCGGGTTCCTTGTGGTGCAACTCTCTGGTCACTTCCTGATGGGCTGGATCCTCTCTGTGCTAGCTTTTGAATTCCTGCAGGATGGCTCTCGCTGAACGAAATGTTTTCCCGATGGGCGGGATGGTTTCTCCACAGGGCGGGATCCGCAAAATCTGTCGATTTTCCCGTGAGGCGGGATCCTTTCTTTTCTACTGGTTTCCTAGATGGTGGGATTTCCCTATTGCTTCCCACTAGGCAGGACTATTTGTGGTGGTTTTGACTGCTTCCCGTGAGGCGGGATTTTATTGTAACGGTTTTTCTTTGCTTCCTGCTGGGTGGGATCTTCTCGATGGTGGTTTTTGGCTGTGCGGGATCTCAAAAACTACTTTCTTTCTTATTTGTTTGTTTCCCGCTGAGAGGGATTGTTTCATGCTTACTGTTACCGCTGGGCGGGATTTCAGTTTTGGTGTTCAGTTTTAAGGGATTGATGCCCTAGGCCCATTGCTTATGTAATCAGGTTTTGGGATCCTTGTTAAAACCCGCTGTAAATACAAACACTACTTACCAAAAAAAAAAATGTTCTTTTCTAACTCAAGTTCAAGTTCTTTGCTCAACCAATGGGCTTCAACAACAATGCTTATAAAACAAGGTTTAATCACAACACTCAAACCAAAAAACCTTGAAGCATTTAAACCAACACTTTCAAAAAGGAAACCACAATCAATCCTTTTCTCTCCAATGATATTTCAGAAATCAACCACCATAAACAATCAATAGAAGAATGTGCCCATACCTTATTGATGCCAAGAAGTTGTCCACAAAATCTGCCACACTCAACACAACTTTCCTTTCCAATCTCAATGAGGGTTAGTGGACTTCAAATAATAATCACAAAATAAAGCATAACTCAATTTACACCTTTTTACTCCAACTCAATAATCACATCCACCAAAGATATATTCAATAACCCTCAAGCAAAATATTTTTCTCAAGAATGTTTCAATAATTAAAAGCACTCTCCAAATAACATCTCAACAATGTGCCAAATAAGTAATAATCCTTATTACTCCTCAAACCACTTATACCCTAAAAGAAATTAAAATCTATGCCTACCTACTTATCTCTCCAAAAACCACTTTTACTATAAAATTTATGCACAGATTTTAAACTAACTTTTAGCACCCAATAAAACAAAAATTTGTTTTAATTTTCTTTTACAACTTTAATGCATACCTTGGCATGAATTTTGGAATATCAAACACAACATATAAACCTTGGCAGCATGCGCACAAAAAACCACAACCAACGCACTATTTCCCTTTTACACAACAAAAGGGAGTTCATAGGATTCGAACCTGAGTCCTGCGGCTCCTACGTCCTAATAGACGCTTGCGCACCATGTGAGCTAGCGCTCCACACAAGACCAAAAGTGCCTCACTCTCCTTTATCCTCCATGCAACAACCAACGCAAAATAGATTCCTCCTTTCTCAAGCAAAATGAAGTGCACGTGATTCGAACACTCAACCACTTGCCTCCCAACACCTTTGCACTGCTCGAGTTGCCAACAGGCCACACTGCCCACGATGTCTTTGGATTCGACCACACCTCAACTTATTCATTGCCTCTGCCTTTAAACGTTTTTCACACGAGCTCTTTTCACTTTCTAATAATCGCATTAACCACAAGAGCAAGGATGAGGAATAATAAACCTTAGTCATCCTTTTATATAGTCTTCTCCCTCATATTCGACGACGTCGGTGGATTACTTTTATTTTAATTTTAAAATTTAAATTTAAATTTTAAATAATTTAAAATTTAAACTAAATATTTAAAATTAAATATCTCCATCACCGGGGCACATTTTTCGATGAAACGAAAAGCCAACTTGGGTTTTAAGAAAAACCCATTTCAGATCTGCCATCCATGGTTTTAAATAAAACCTTTTATTTTTCCTGCCTTGGTTTTCACAAAAAGACTTTCCTTGCACTTTTCACAAAACATAGTGCATGCCATCATAGATCCTTTTGACATCAAATAACCTTTTGACATCAATGACAACATTTTAGCTTAGGGACTCAAAATGTCCAACAATCTCCCCCTTTGTCATTGATGGCAACCCATATTCATTTACTAAAATCTGACCTTCTTTTCTGCTCCCCTTGGCTCAATGCTCTCTCAAAAATCAAATCTCTCCCCATATCAAAACTTTCCTTAATATACACAAATCTCTCCCCCTTTGACATCAATGGCAAAGGGTCACCTTTGGGGCTCGGGGCTAAGAATGAGCCTCTTAGCTTAGCCCCTCCCCCACCTCCACATGAGGTGGTTAATTCTGGGGTGGGAGTATTTCTACTCCCGAAAGCACTGCTCTTTACCTTTATCTTTCTCTCTTTCTTTATGAGTTTTTTGAATCCTCTCATTGTTTCTTTCCAAGTAATCATCACTTATGTTCATGTTCCTGTTCTTGTTCTCATCCATGTTCTTGTTCCTATTTTTGTTCTCATCCATATTCCTATCATCATTTCTATTCATGTTTGTGCTCACATCCATGTTCCTATTCATATTCATGTTCATGTTCATATTCTTGTTCCTGTTCATGATTGTTCTAGAATATTTTCTCTACACCATATTGCTATGTGACCATCATTATTGCACTTATAACACTTAATGTTATTATTCCTTGGAGGTGCAAATGTCTTAGGATTTCTCCTAGTGAAGCCATATCCTCTTCTATCATGAACCCTGCAATTCATTGCCTTGTGACCAAACTCATTACATGAGTAGCAATACCCATGGAAAAGTTGTCCTTTCCCATATTCATGTCTTTCATGTGTCCTGCATTGTGAAGCCATGTGCCCAAACCTATGACATGAAAAGCATCTTCCATTGAAGAAACCTTGCCTAGACCCCATTGGTCTCTTAGTCTCTTCTACCTGTTTCTTGTTCCATCTGTTCCTTACTTGTGCATTGTTCCTTTCCTTGTTGAACTTTCTATTGTCCAACTTATCCTTAGAAGTCTCACTCTCCATTTTACTTACTTCTTTTGACTCTTCTTCTTTTCTGGTGTTTGAGCTTGACTCTCCTTTTTCTACTTCATGTTTCCCTTGTTCTTCTTTAGAACTAAGTCCTGTTATGGTGATTGATGACCTTTGTGCATTGATAGTCCTTTCCAAAGTCTTTGAATTTTCCTCAAACTTGTGTAGCTTGTCCTTAGAACCTTTTACTTCCATCCTTAGTGAAACTATCTCATGCTCTAATCTTTCACACTCTAGATCTTTTGTTTTTAATTTTTTGGCCATACCTTCTTCAATTTTTCTTGTCTCTTCAACTTTGATTTTGAAGTTAGTGAGTTCTTGTAGAAACCTTGCTTTTTCTTTCTCATCTTCTTGAGCTTGAACCCTTAATCCTGAGTTCTCCCTTTTTAATTCTTCAAGAGTAATCATAAGCCTTTCACATTCTATCTCTTTTACCTTTGACTTGTTTAATCATACCTTCTTCAACTCTTCTTGCTTTTTCAAACTTATCTCTCAAGTCAGAGATATCCTATAGAAGCTTTGTCTTACATTTCTCATCTTCTTGTATTTGAGCCTTCAATTCTAAATTCTCTCTTTTCAATTCAATAAGCTCCTTAAGAGTGGCTTCCTCCTTTTCTTTTTCTGAATCATCTTCTTCTTCATTTCTTCTATTATCCAAAGTGGAGTTTCTTCTTGATACCTGCTTTGATTGTTCCTATTATCCTTTCTTGAATCAATCTCTAGGATTTCATTTTTGAGAATATCATCTTCATCTTCACTGCTACTAAACCCATTACAATATCTTGCATCATGGCCAAGTTGACCACAAACAAAACATTCTTGTGGACAATAAGTCGCATGGTGACCTGTGTTCCCACATCTGGTACAAAACTTTATCGATATGGATATTTCTCCATTACTTGATTCATCTCTTGAATCTATTTCCATGTGTCCTCCCAACACAACAATATTAAACTCATCTTCCTTTTCTTTCATGACCATAGGTGTTATTTTCTTCTTGTGTCTCATGCTTCTACTCTTGCCTTTCTTTGCCATTTGTGTTCTTGTAGGATCTTCCTTCAAGCTGTTAAACTTCTTTCGAAGGAACCGGCTCTGATACCAATTGAAGAACACAAGCTTATACTGAGAGGGAGGGGTGAACAGTATAAGACCACTTTTTACTTTTCTTTCCCAAATAGTATTAATCAATATAATCAATGGCAATATCAATAGCAATAACCAAAGCAATGCACAAATCATCACACATAATAGAGACACCAAAATTTACATGGTTCACCCAATGTGGGCTACCTCCATGGAGAAAATATTTCTTCTAAATATTTCTCAAATAATCTCATGGGAATCCTTCCCAATTACAATGTTTATGGACCTCTATCCAAAGGAGATGTTGATCCCCTAATCTCAAGTTCATGGATCTCTTCCACAGGAGAACTCTTTCCCCTTCTACTCTAGCTAGTGATCTTCTAGAAGACTCTGTCTCTCTATTGCACTAACTAGTGGATCTCTCTCCACTTGAAGACTCCTCACTCAGATCTATCTTCAATTGTCCTGGCTGCTGGATCTCTATCCACTAAGACTCTATCCTCTATACTATGTCAATAGGTTCACTCAAAACCTCTTCAAATATTCTCAATAGGCTCACTTAGAACCTACTCAATAGGCTCACTCAAAAATTGCTCAAATCTACTCAATAGGCTCACTCAGAACCTACTCAAATATGCTCAACAAGCTCACTCAGAACTTTCTCAAATCTGCTCAACAAGGTCTCACACAACTCACTCAATATCTCTCAATAAGTCTCACCTCAGAACTTATCCAAATCTACTCAACAAGTCACTCAACTTTCTCAAATACCTCAACAAGTCTCTCTCTAGGACTTTTCAAATCTACTCAACAAGCTCACTCAAAACTTATCCAAATCTTCAATAAGTCCTTCTCATAGGAATTGCTCAAATCTACCCAATAAGTCCTCTCTAGGACTTGCTCAAATCTGCATAGCAAGCTTTCACAAAAGCTTACTCAAAATCACTCCACAAGCCTTCTCAAAGACTTGCCTCAAATCATCTCAATCAATATCTCAACTCAATCTCATAGAAGCATAAAGAGAATTGTTAGAGACTCAATATGTTCTATACTCAAATCCCAATCTCAACTCAAATCAATCTCAATACTCAAAAAATCTGAACTCAAATTCTCAACTCAAATCAATCTCAACTCACTCAATCTTATAGAAGCATAAAGAGAATTGTTAGAGACTCAATATGTTCTATTCACAAACTCAATTTATTTCTCAACTCAATCTCAACTCAAATCAGAATATAGAATAGTTTGTTTTATGGAACTTGAACAACCACTTCACACATTCACTTGACTAGGCTCAAACAACTCTACTCAACCAATCACCTCAAGGAACAACTCTTTCTCACAAACCCTAGTCCAAGCATGAATCAATCAACTCAAAATATTTCCAACAATGCTCAACCACAAATCTCACATAACAATGATACTCATGTTCTTTTCTAACTCAAGTTCAAGTTCTTTGCTCAACCAATGGGCTTCAACAACAATGCTTATAAAACAAGGTTTAATCACAACACTCAAACCAGAAAACCTTGAAGCATTTAAACCAACACTTTCAAAAAGGAAACCACAATCAATCCTTTTCTCTCCAATGATATTTTAGAAATCAACCACCATAAACAATCAATAGAAGAATGTGCCCATACCTTATTAATGCCAAGAAGTTGTCCACAAAATCTGCCACACTCAACACAACTTTCCTTTCCAATCTCAATGAGGGTTAGTGGACTTCAAATAATAATCACAAAATAAAGCATAACTCAATTTACACCTTTTTACTCCAACTCAATAATCACATCCACCAAAGATATATTCAATAACCCTCAAGCAAAATATTTTTCTCAAGAATGTTTCAATAATTAAAAGCACTCTCCAAATAACATCTCAACAATGTGCCAAATAAGTAATAATCCTTATTACTCCTCAAACCACTTATACCCTAAAGAAATTAAAATCTATGCCTACCTACTTATCTCTCCAAAAACCACTTTTACTATAAAATTTATGCACAGATTTTAAACTAACTTTTAGCACCCAATAAAACAAAAAATTTGTTTTAATTTTCTTTTACAACTTTAATGCATACCTTGGCACGAATTTCGGAATATCAAACACAACATATAAACCTTGGCAGCATGCGCACGAAAAACCACAACCAATGCACTATTTCCCTTTTACACAACAAAAGGGAGTTCATAGGATTCGAACCTGAGTCCTGTGGCTCCTGCGTCCTAACAGATGCTTGCACACCATGTGAGCTAGCGCTCCACACAAGACCAAAAGTGCCTCACTCTCCTTTATCCTCCATGCAACAGCCAACGCAAAACAGATTCCTCCTTTCTCAAGCAAAATGAAGTGCACGTGATTCGAACACTCAACCACTTGCCTCCCAACACCTTTGTGCTGCTCGAGTTGCCAATAGGCCACACTGCCCACGATGTCTTTGGATTCGACCACACCTCAACTTATTCGCTGCCTCTACCTTTAAACGTTTTTCACACGAGCTCTTTTCACTTTCTAATAATCGCATTAACCACAAGAGCAAGGATGAGGAATAATAAACCTTAGTCATCCTTTTATATAGTCTTCTCCCTCATATTCGACGACGTCGGCGGATTACTTTTTATTTTAATTTTAAAATTTAAATTTAAATTTTAAATAATTTAAAATTTAAACTAAATATTTAAAATTAAATATCTCCATCACCGGGGCACCTTTTTCGATGAAACGAAAATCCAACTTGGGTTTTAAGAAAAACCCATTTCAAATCTGCCATCCATGGTTTTAAATAAAACCTTTTATTTTTCCTGCCTTGGTTTTCACAAAAAGACTTTCCTTGCACTTTTCACAAAACATAGTGCATGCCATCATAGATCCTTTTGACATCAAATAACCTTTTGACATCAATGACAACATTTTAGCTTAGGGACTCAAAATGTCCAACACTATATACGTAGGAGACATACATTCAAATTCCAACATTCTCCCCCTTAAATTTGAGAGGGTTGACTAGACAGTCTCTCAACTTTATATACTGAGCTTTAGAAACTCCTTTGGTGAAGATGTCTGCTATGTTTTCCAAAGTGCTGCAATATTTTAGCTCAACTACTTGTTTCTCCACCATGTCTCTGATGAAGTGATACTTCATGTCGAAGTGCTTTGACCTATTATGGTGGATAGGATTATGTGCCAATTGAATGGCACTCATATTTTCACAATACAGTATGGTAGGATCATTTTGTCTTTCACCTATTTCTTTAAGTGCTTTTCTCAACCATAAGGATTGGGTACTAGCATTTGTGATTGCTATTTACTCAGCCTCAATATATGATAGTGCTACAACAGTTTACTTTTTAGAACTCCAAGTAATAAATCATGACCCAAGACTAAGACAATTCCTTGAAGTAGATTTCCTATCATCTATGTTGCTGCCCCAATAAATATCACTAAAGTCAACTAATTTTACATCATCATTTTTGTGGCAATGGATCCCATAATCCATTCTACTTTTTACATATCTCAAAATTCTTTTAGTTGCTTTGTAGATGAAGTTCATATGGATCAGCCATATACCTTGATACTAGAGAAACAACATATTGAATATTTGGTCGTGTGTTGGTGAGGAACATTAGACTCTCAACCATGCTCCTATAAGTGGTCTTTTCAACTTTTGATGCTCCATATTCTTTGCTTAATTGTATCCCATGACCTATTGGAGTTGCAATTGACTTACAATTCTCCATAGAAAATTTATTTATCTTGTCATGTGCATATTTATGTTGACATATGAAGATCTCATTTTATTTTTTATGTGCCTCCATTCCTTGGAAGTAATGCATCAAACCTAGATCCTTCATTTCAAACTCTGTCATCATGTATTTTTTGAACTCCTCGTTCATTTTAGCACTACTACCCATGAATATCAGATCATCCACATATAAGCACACAATGAGAATATATTTACCTTATTTCATGTAGTATATAGTAGGTTCACTTTTTCTCCTAGTGAATCCATGCTTTTGAAAGTAGTCATCAATACATGAGCACCATGCTCTTGGTGCTTGCTTTAGGCCATACAATGCTTTCTTCAATTTGTAGACAAGGTTCTCCTTACCTTGTTCTTCAAATTCTTGAGGTTGTTGCACAAAAATATCTTCATTCAAGTACCCATTGATAAAGGCACTCTTAACATCCATGCATTGAATGTTCCACCGTTTGTGGCTAGCCAATAAAAGTACTAGTCTAATGGTCTCTTGTCTAGAAATAGGAGCAAAGGTTTCCTCATAGTTAATCCCATAATTTTGAGTAAACACTTTTTCTACTAGCCTTGTCTTGTGTCTTTCAATGCTCCCATAAACATTGAACTTGGTCTTATAGACCCATTTACAACCAATACATTTCTTTCCCTTAGGAAGCTCCACTAGCTTCCAAGTGTCATTCTTTTTTATAGAGGTCATATCCTCTTTCATGGCTTGTTGTCATACATCATGATTACATGTTTTTTTATAACTATATGGTTCTAGCTCTACACTAGTCATTAAAGCATAGTTTACAACATCTCCCTTAGGTTCTTAGGAGTCTTCATCACCATACATGTGCAAATTTTCAAGTCTTTTCAAGACTTCATTCATCTCACTAGCTTGGCTTCTAGTGTACCTTCTTTGAAAATTCTTATCCATAATTTGAAAAGAATGATAGTACTGAAGTGTTCTCTTACCTCTTGGTGGTGTATCTTCCTCCATTGTAATTAGAGAAGAACTTGATGATCTTGGGGGTCTTTGTGGACTTGGTGTAGCACTTGTTGTACTTGAAGTATAACTCTTTCTTGGACTTGGAGGAGAACTTCCATTGTTGTTCTTGTTAAAGGGATGCATTTGGGAGGAGCTTATGCCTTGAGATTCGTCATAAAAAAAATTGATGACCCCATACTCCCCCTTCATTAAATATTTTTGATGACCCCATACAACTTTATGATTTTTTGGATTGTAAATTCTATATACCTTTGAAGACTCACAATACCCAATGAAAATGCATGCTTGACTTTTGGGGTCAAGTTTCTTTCTTATCTCATTAGTAATATGTGCATATGCAATACAAACAAAAACTTTGAAGTGCTTTACATTTGGCTTTGTGCCATACCAAGCCTCATATGGAGTTATCCCATCTAAACTAGAATTAGGACTCCTATTCAAAATGTAAACACTTGTCCTAACAGCATCAGCCCAATACATGTTACTTAGTTTCTTTATTTGAAGCATTGATCTAGAAATTTCAATAATAGTGTGGTTCTTTATTTCAGCCACACCATTTTGTTGTTGGGTGTAGGCAGTAGTGAATTGTCTTTTAATCCCACAATATTTATAATTTTTAAAAAATGCATTTAAAAAAAATTTCCCTCCTCTATCAGTCCTTAATATTT
Source organism: Wollemia nobilis (assembly GCA_028583015.1). Taxonomy (NCBI): domain Eukaryota; kingdom Viridiplantae; phylum Streptophyta; class Pinopsida; order Araucariales; family Araucariaceae; genus Wollemia; species Wollemia nobilis. The sequence continues at coordinate 254,169 of JAQPPZ010003612.1, forward strand.
TTACAAAATACTCACTTTGATTCTCTACATTATTTTTGAGATCCTTAAAACATTCAAAAGCTTCATCCTTAGTTTTAAAAAAATAAATCCAACACACTCTAGATAAATGATCAATGAGAGTGAGAAAGTAAGAATTATTACCCAAGGTTTTGGTATGCATTGGACCACAAATGTCTGAATGTAAAAAATGTAGTGGATGGCTTGCTCTCCATGCTTGACCTCTGGGAAAATTTGTTCTTGAGTGCTTTCCCAAAGCATATCCTTCACACACCTCCTTATGCTCTTCAACTCTTGGTAGACCACACACCATAGCTTGAGAAGTTAACAATTTTAAGCTTGCAAAATTAAGATGACCAAATATCAAGTGCCAAAGCACACTTGGATTTTCTATGGCTACACTAGCAAGTTGAGCACCTCCTTTTTCCCTAAACTTAAGAGGAAATAACCTATTATTTGTCAGAGGTACTTGTGTAACAACTCTATTACAATTTTTTTGTCAAAAATTACACCTTTTCCATCTTCAAAAATAAGCCTATAGTTCTTTTCCATCATTTGTCCAACACTAAGCAAATTATACTTAAGGTTAGGAGTGTAATAGATATTGTTCACCTTCTTTGTGCCTTCATGTTTTGGAGCCTCCATGGCTCCCATACCTTCAACTTGTAGTGCCTTGTCATCTCCCAATTTGATCTTGAATTTGAATTTGGAATCCATTATAGCAAATAACTCTTCTTTACCACTCATATGATTTGAGCAACAAGCATCCAAAATCCAAGTTTCATTAAAATTTTGATCTCATTTTCCATATGTGAAGAACAAATTTGAAGAGCTTTCTTCCTCTTCTCCATAGTTTCCATAATTATTACTTATCCCTTCTTAATAAGACTTTATTCTACAATCTCTTGCAAAGTGACCAAGCTTACCACAATGAAAACAAGACTTATTTGATTTGTCACCTCCTCTTCCTCTTCATTTTCCTTGGTAGCCACCTCTTGATATACCTCTTCCTCTTGCTCTTCCTCTACCTTGTCCTCTTACTTGTAAATTTCCATGAGCCTCACCTTCCTTGGATGAGAATGCTTTGTCATAACCTCCAAATCTTGATGATGTAGAACCATGTAGTCTCTCTTCATGGGACATCAAAGAACCAATTAGAGCATCAAAATTTAGAGTAGACAAATCTTTATATTCTTCAATAATAATAGCAATATGATTCCACTTATGAAGAAGTGTTCTCAACACTTTCTTCATAACCACTTTCGTTTTGACATATTATCCAAGTGTCTCCATTTTGTTTACAATTTCTTTAGCTCTAACATAATAATCTCCTACTCTTTCATCATCTTACATTTTGATATTTTCAAAATCTCTCTTCAAAGTTTGAAGCCTCACTTGCTTCACTTGATTACTTCCTTGATATCTATCTTGCAAGGCTTTCCATGCTTCTAGGGTTGTTAAACAAGAAGCAATCCTAGGAAAAATTATTTTCTCCAAAGCTACTTGGAGATGGTAGAGAGCAAAATAATTCTTCTTTTGGGCATCCTTCTTACTAGTTTTATCAGCTGCACTCAAGGTGGTCCAATCTGCAGGTTCATTGTAGCCTTCTTCTACAATATCCCATAACCCTTTGCCAATGATTAAGGTCTTCATATTGATAGACCAATACTCATAATCTAACCCATTAAATTTAGGAATGGAAATATTATTATTGGCAACCATTAATGCTTATGAGCAAAAAACTTTGAAAATAGATGAACAATACCTCTCTGTCTTACTCTCTGCTCCTTACCATAGTGCAGCCTTCAGTATTTAAAACACACATTTATGTCTTATATTTAAAAAAAATAGCTACAAAAAAAACTCCTTAATGCCCCAGATTAATAGGTTTTCAAAATTATCAACAAAGCTTTGTAATGTTCCTCCTGACATTTTTCTAGCAATGTGCAACAAGATAAAAACCAACATTTTTAATAGGCATTTCCAAGCACTGTGTTATGGTCTTCAATAACCATCACAAAGCCTCCTCACATTAAATCAAATGCTCCTCACATTTGACCTCTAGCAAATCAAACTGTTAGACTCCTCATGTTTGACCTCCTCAATTTGTACACAATGTGCAGTCTTTTCAATGCAGTAGCATTCATTTGGGATGCTCTTTACCTCCTCTCAAAATATCTTTTGCTTGCAGTAGCTCCAACGTATTAACTATAATGTTAATATATAGAAAATTAGAGCCCAACAAATAAAACAACCAATAGTCTTGACTGTCACATGATTTTAACATTATATAGTAGGTTTGCAGTGTTCTTACTATCCTCACGTCATAGAAAATGCGTCAATCATTGATGTCTTTGCTAAATAGATGAATGGAAGGCAACTCACTACTACACCTAATTTTAAGGTGCAAAATCATCTCCTCTCAATGAATTAATTATCTCCTCTCAATGACATATTGTCTCCTTGATCAACTCGCTTAGAATATGTATTATCACAATACTTGTGAGCTATTTAGCTCCTATATGGAAAAATCTCTCAATATAGTAAGCTCAATAGCATCCTCCTCACAGTCTCCAAGAGACAAAGAACTTAATGCTTCCATAGATAAGTCCTCCTCAAGATGATGAAATACTATAAGTATTACAGATATGAACTCACAAATTATGATGGGAAGATCTTATTTATCTCACTTCCCCTGATTCTCTGATACCATAATAAAAATTGAAATTCATTATATTTGAAACTTGCATAGGATTACAATTTTTAAGTTTGAGGAAAAACTAATCTAGGCTCAACATCGTTGGAGCACCATTATTTATGTAAATAAAATCACCTTGTATTAGCTATATGACTAACATAGCCAATCCTTAAATAACTCCTAGATGTTCTAAACAAATTCTATAATAACACTTATTTACTATCTACGTAGGAGACATACATTCAAATTACGACACCTTTGAGAAGTTGAAAGCTCAACTATGCTCAACACTTGTTCTTTCCTTTTCAGACTTGAGGTAACCTTTTAAGTTGATGATGGATACATTAGACTATATAGTGGTAGTTGTCCTTATGCTACAACACCACCCTATTGCAAACCATAGTAAAAAATTTAATGAGACTATTAGAAGGTATCCCACATATGGTAAAAAAAATCTATACCATTGTTCAAGAGTGCAAGCAGTAGAAGCACTACATTTTAGGAAAATAAATAATCATTCGCATTCATCTCAAATATATAGAATTCATACCATAGATCAATTTTAGGAATGAGAGGCATAAAAAATGGATTACATACTTGTAGTAGTTGTATTTGATCATCTAGCATAAGAAGAGAAGCACTAACTTGGTTGTAGATTTCCTAACCCAACCACCCATAACATCACTCACTACCATTCTTGGTTCTTGTGGGCATGATACATCCAATTGGTCCATCCTATACGGTGCCAAACCTGACTTTGTTGAAACATACCAAGCCCTTCAGTTAGGTAAGCATATTTTTTATTTCTATATGTAGGGAAATCTACTCTATCACATGGAACATATTTATGTGTTCTCTATTGAATGACCAAATATGATATGATAAGTGCACTTAAACATGGTAGTAGGTTATTTTTGTGTGAAAAATACCCTATTAATTCTTAAAAAATACTTATTTTGACCAAATATGAGAAATTATGTGTATAAATGTATCAAGTCTTGTACACCGTGTGCCATTACAATGCCAACAAATAAGAAACAAGGTATGTATAAACCCTTTCCAATACATATCAAGCCTTGGGAATATATCTATGGATTTCCTCTTTGGTTTATCTATTTTCAAGCATAGAAATAATTATGTTTTTATGGTGGTTGATCACTTTTTCAAAATGACTCATATGATTGCTTGTAAGAAGAATGTTACAACTAAAGAAGTTGTAAAATTCTATTTTAGCTATGTATGGCTTCATTTTGGCTTGAAAAAGTCCATTATCTTAGATAGAGACTACAGGTTTTTAAGAATCTTCTAGAACACTATGGAAAATTATGGATACAAAGATTACCCTATTGGAAATTTTGAGGAATTGTGTTGTCATTGATGTCAAATAATTGATGTCAAAGGTTGATATTATTAACTATCATTGATGTCAAAATAGTTTGGTATGGCAATAAGATAAGGTTTATAATAAGCAAGGCAAATTTCATCCTGATGCAAGGAAATTGATAAAAATGAAGAGGTTATAATATTTTATATTATAAGCCAAAGAGGTTTTGGACAAAGTTCTAAGTGGTTGGCTAAAATCTTGAAGGCCCAAGTTTAAGGCCATGGTTTAAAAGAAAAGAGATAATATTATAATATTATAACATTTAGGCCAAAAGGACTTGTTAAAAGGAGGATTGAAAGTGCATTTGACAAAGGTCTCAAAAAATATATTAAGTTGACGAAGGACTACAAGCAAAAATGTTATTTAAACACCAAGGTTAAATAATACAAAATATAATATTTAACAAAAGGTTAAATATTATGTTAAAAATAAAAATTAAATTTGAATTTTCAAAGGTGCCAAAATTCAAATTTAAAAAGGAGGCAATAAATTTTTGAGCCGACATCATAGCAAAAACATCAAATACATATTAAAGGAGGAGCATAAATTGTTTTTCAAAGGTGAAGAGATTGCACATGAATTAATCAATTTTTTTGGAGCACAGAGCAAGGAAACCAAAGCACCATTTGTTTAAGGTAAGATACAAGATGGTGCACGTGTTCTAGAATGTGAAAGTGAATCATAAAGGGAGGCACACGACTTGATTTTAACTACGGCTGCTAGCCCAGGTGGTAAGTGGATCCTGTGTAAGGCATGGCAGTGGATAGGTCTTGGTTTTGAATTCCTTAGCAGTTTCTTTTTGTGAATCATGTTTTGGAAAAGAGGAAGGCATAAAGAATTTTTGGTGCATAACTTGTTCTAGAAAGTGGGGCCAGCCCAACTGGCACTCTAACTCATGCTAGAGCTTAGGCATTGTGAGGTTTCATGTTCGAATCTCAGCGACGGAGGTAGTAGATGCAGGTAAGGGTATAATTTTTTTTTAAATTGAGGTATGATTTGCACTTAAAAAAATGAGACATAAGGTTTAATTTTTGGTTACTAAAAGTGCATATTACATAGTCTAGGGAGATATAAGAGCAATGATTTGAAATTTATTATTTTTGATAATATAATGATATGTTAGAATTTGGTTGTGAATTTATATAGTTGAAATATATTTTTGAAATAAATGATCAATAAGGTGCTTGAAAATAAAATTGATGTATGGCATGTACTTAGGGATATTAAAGTGTGATATTGAATTATAAATGGATTGTATAAGTAGGAGTGATAAGGTATGCTTATGTTTTAATTTGTGTGTGTAATTTTTGATAAAAGAAAATATTAAGAGAGCTTGATTATTATCAAAAAATTTCTTGATATTAAATATTTTTATCAATAAATTTTGAGGAAAGATGTTATGGTTGATTTGAAAAGTGTTATGCTAACTAACCCTTTAAAGTGGCATAAGAAAGACAAAATATCTTGAGATAGGTTTTTGAGAGAGCTTCTTCATCAAAGAAGTATGATTATATCATTATTTCTTTAAGAGATTTGGTTGAAATATTCCAAAATTATAAGGTGGAGATAAAAGGATTGATTGAAGCACATTGTTGGAAATATTTGAATTAGGTTTTGAGACCCACATGTGCATTATTGTTGAATAAAATTGGAATCAATTGCATTAGGGTCTGATACCTAAATGTGCATTATTGTGGTTGATGTTTGAGATCAAATTTACAAGAAATATAGACCAGTTTTGGGAAGAAAAGTTATATGCTGGTTTGATTTGATTTGAAAGGTATTTTGCAAGATATAGAGATTGAATTAGTTGAATGCAAGATTTATGAATGTGAAGAACATATTAGGTTTTTGATAATGCATTGTTGGTAAAATATTTGTGCGCCCTAGACATGACCAACATTGAATGACCAAAGGAAAGGAATGTCCTCCATGTCAATCTCTAGAGAGGGTTGGCTCCCAAACTAAATCCTACACTGGTTGAAGACTAGAGTTGCAGAAAAGAAATTAGAAATTGTATAAAGATATGGGAAACATGGCCACAGGCTAAAGGTGTAGGATTTGGGGCAGAATATTAGCAGGAAATTCACCCAAGCATGAAAGAGCATGAAATAAAAGAAAAGAAGCAGAATTTACTTGTAAAATTGCAGGAAAAACCTTTAAAATAACACTCCAACACTCACTCCCTCATTAGAAACATTTAAATTCAGATGTATAATTCAAATATAACAACAAATAAGGAACATGAATGTAAAATAGAAGTGCATGAATATAGAAGGAAATTGCACACAAGATCACTTGCAAATTCAGAAGCCTAGTGTCTTCTATTGATGCAAAAAACTTGGAGAGTTTTCTTACAAAATTTCTAACCTCTATTACAATAAAAATTGAGTAGTATTTATAGATGATTTCACCTCTTTCATTAAATGCACATGGAGACAAAATTATCGCATATCAGGAACCATAGTGAGGAACTTCCTCCTTGGAAATATTGAAAATTCATTCTCTTGGAATAGCGATCCATTTTTCAAAGAAAAATTCCTAGGAAATCAGTATTTTTGGGCATCAACGCACAAAAAATTAAGAGACGTTTCATACCTTGAAAATTAACTCCCACTTTGGAAATCATAAAAATCCTCCTATGCTTTTAACACAATTTTTTTCTTTGCTTGGGATTCACAATTTGAGTTACTCGTTGACACCATTGTTTAATGCTTGTCAAAACCTTCTCTAGGCGCCTTTGAAATTTGGGTGTCATTGAAGAATATGCTTTTGATTCCCCTGTTGACCATGGTAAAACCTTCCTTCTTATTTTAGGAAAAAATCATTATCAGTTGAACATCTTAATTGCATCTGCATCGTCTCCTTTAAAAATTGTGTTTGCCCGATTTTGCTTTACTGGTGAGTTCACATGTGATTTCATTCTTGGGAACGTGTAAGCCCATGGGAGAGGCAAATGGGATGTTCACCCCTCGACTAGGGTAAACACGATTTCATTTTGTTTTTAGAGCACGTTGGCCCATGGGAGAGGCAAACAAGATGTTCACCCCTTGACCAGGACGAACGCGATATTGACTTGTCGCACACCTTTTAATTGTTGTGCCTCTTTTTTTTTACTTCCTTTACCCATTTTACTTCATTCACCCATAGTTGGGACAAATAGAGCTTTCAACCCAACCTTGGGGTAAACGTATTTATTTTGTGATGGCAATCTTAATAAATTTTCCCAAAGTGGGGTGAATATAACTTGCAGATTTTATCTTTAGGCATTGCCATAGCTTCACCATTTTATCATCCTTTTCTTTTTTCTTTTCCTCAACAAATATTGCACAGATTATTTGGCTCGGAGGGAATGCGTTTCCATTTTTGTAGTGATATTAGCATCTCCATCTTTAACCACTTAATAAAATCTGAATTTTCCATACAATGCATTATTTCCAAGCACCAAGCCCAAAGAGAAGGTAAATATAAATAGAAAAAATAAAAATAACTGCAATGGTCAAAATATTATATTCATTGGATTAACATAATATTTTGTCGTATTACAATCAAAATGCTCCTATAAAGTGAAATCAAAATCCCAATGTGGCAAAGTGTAAAACTGCCAATATTTCTGGCAACTTATGGGGTATCGAACTCTCATGGATGCAAGCGATCCTAGGCCTTTATCCATTGGGCTTCTTATGAAGTATTTTTTCCAGCTGCCTTGGCTAGCACCTTTGTTGTAGATGATTTCCAATACACCTCCTCTTCATATTTCTCCTTTTCTTCAGCTTCGGCTACCACTTTAAGAACTTCAGCTCATTTCACTTCTTCTATTGTCTTCTCTACCACTGCACGCTCTACTGCTACCCACTCTTCTTGCTATTTGAGGATATTATAAATTACTTCATAAAATGTGACTACCTATTTCCAAGCATGAGTTGTGAATAGTCATGGAAAACTTAGTTACTCATGAATAAAATGAAGATTTGTAATATCATCCATGCTAAGGCATTTCACTCGTTGAGCCAGCTCATACAACGAAAGCTCTAGGTGTGTATATTTATGCATCAGAGGAAATACATGTGCTTCTATGAGGGGCTCCTCCCATGCATCACTTTTAGAGGTATATTCCATGAACTTCCTCTAGATCACCTCCAATTGCTCTTGTGGCAAGGGTTCACCCCACTCATTTGTAAATTCCAAAAATCCTAACTCAGCAAGAGTATTAAAGTGATTCATGGAAATGGTATGCTCTCACTAGATGGTGTTGAGGATTGTTCGACCTTCCCTTACTAGGTCTATCCTTTAAAAATAATCATGTAGCATGACCTTGATAGTTGACCAGGCATGATCCATTTCACTTAGAGGGCAAATGCATATGTTAGCATTGGCCAAAGCCTGCATTTTCATGACCATATCCATGTGTGGCTCCAACATGCCCTCAGTAGTATCTATCAACTACTATCCTATCTAGATATATATCTGAGTGGCCCAAAGATAATGCAATACCTAAAATACCTATGTGGCTAGCTTCTCGCAGTTCTATGTAGAGTGAAGATGGTCCTCCTTAACGCTTTTCGATGAAAAAACAATAGCCTATGTAGCCTTTTTTGCTAGATAATTTTTCATGTCCTCAATTTTTTTGCAAAGTTTATGCATTTCTATTATAGTGGCATCTCTTTCTTTCAGGTGCACTCTAACTTACTGATGCAAGTGTTCATTTTCAGTGGTAGTCTTCTCTTCTTACGCTTTGCTTTTCACTAAGACATTTTTTATCTCTATAATTTTATTTTCATTCTCAAAATATTTCTCCTTGTAACACTCACTATGCAAGTATACCGAGATCATGTCAACTTGTATATTACCCATATTTTTCTTTGAATTTATCCTAATGAGGTCTTCCATTATCATCTCATATATGTAATCACTTAGCAGCATTTCTCCTTGTAACTTTTGGACCAAGGGAGTGATTCTAGTCGTGTGAGATTCCATGGTGACTAGGTCGAAAGCAACTTTCTTAATCGACCAATCTAGAGCTAAGGCTTCTTTTCACCTCCTACTTTTCAACCACTATGATGAAATCAAGTGTGCCCAATTAGTTTTTCCACATTTGGCTATTTTGACACCACCTAAACATCGTGCAATGCTTACAATTCCAAAAATAGGGTGAACAGGATCAAAAAATATGAGTGGTTAGGCTCAGTGGAAGTGGATGATATGGCTATAAGAGGAGGAACTAAAATGATGGTTTGGATGGAGGAACCAGACTCAACCATAGTTATGCTTACTCTGGGAGGATCTTGTTTACTTACAGCCTCAATGGTAGTTGTGGTGGCAATGGAAGGAGAAGGGCACAAAAAGAGATTTGGCCCTGATGCATACAAACTAAAATAAATAGAGGTCGAAGGGATGGGAATAGCAAAAGGAGTAGTAATGACTTATGAAATGGAGGAATATGGAAGCAACACAAATACAAAAGGCATACCAAATTGTGGAGAAATAGATATAAAATATGATGGGAGTGAAACTGAAGTCACTACATGCTCCGAAGAAGAAGAGGGAAAAGAAGATGTACCTTTGGGTGTGGGTGTCATGTGATGTGGTGATGGGGTCAGTTGTAAAATTACTTCTTGTTTTCCTTCCACCTTCTCCTCAATGTTCACATTCTCCTTGTTTTACATAACCTCTACTTTGGAGCTTTCCAATTTATGGTCCTCCTCTTGTTTTGGAACCATTTAAAATATTTGTACAACCATAGTCAAAGCCTTTGTTGCAGATGAAGGATTAGAAACTATGGCCAAAATAATAGGAACTATAAGGGCTATGGTGACTGAGACCACAGAAATAGAATTAGTGATAGCACCAATTTTTGGTATTTTCACCACCTTGGGAAATAGTGGTGTTTTTGGCACATTTTATTTTTCTGATGCAAGCGCCTCCTCAAATTTCTATTTTACCCACTGCGATCTTTGTCTAAACATGTATTATTTTTCCTCTTCCTCTAGACTCTCCTCTTCAACTAAATGAAGTTTTCTCTCTGACTTGCCTTCTCCACTATTAAAATTTTGAAAACTCTATGGTAGTATGTTGGTGAAAGCGATGGGCTGATATGAATCAACATATTCATCATAAAACTCTTAAAATGACTCATCCAACTTCAGCACATAAGGAGTCATGGGCTTCCCTCGATGAATTCGCATTATCCACCAATTCATAATTTTCTCCTCATTCCATTCAGGTTCACTTTCTTTAAATTGGATAAACAAATCCGACGAAGGGATTTGAGATTTATACCTGGCTAGATTATACTCCGCCTCTTGCTCATAGCAGTCATGCCAAGGGGGAAGCGTTGTCATATTTTCAATGTGCCAATTCATATCAGGCCCATAAAAATTATTTTTATTATTTTTAATATTAGGCCGAGGGCAGCAATGGAATGATTTAGATTTTATAATAGCTAAAAACTTGCCCAACAGGTCGTACCTTCAACACTACAATAGTTCTATTAGTCCCAAATCTTGTAGTGCTACTGTAAGGAGCTGATTCTGTCCTACTTGGCTCACTTCTATACTACCAAATTTTAATGGTATATCACATGTTTTCTTTCCACACCTAGCTCCATACACATGATTCACATAATCCTACTGGTGCATTAATTCCATGGCAAAAATATGCTTAGTGGAAAAATAGGGCAACAAGAATGGCTTACCCATAAAATCAAAAATTCTTATAACTATACCCTGAGTAAGTAGAAAAATATTTCCTTTTTCTTGGCAACCACTATATATCTTAAATGCCTTACCATCTTCTCACATGCACTACAAAGTAACTCTATCGCGGGCCCCAAAAACCAACTGTTAAAATTGTAAAATGACTATCTTTTTGTCAAAACGGGAGTCCACATATAAACTAGCAAAGGCTCGTTGTTCTCACCCATCTACGTCATTGGAATAAAAGGAAAGCACTATTGGAGTTGGAAAAATAAATACCATATAAAAAATGAAGTGTGTCTGAATGAATTTTCCTTCCTAGTTTGCAACTTCTCTAGTTGAAAATTTGACCTTTGAGAAGTAAAATCGGCCCAATCAAAGAAAATCGGATTGGTGCCCTATCTCATAGTTATAGGAGAATAGAACTCCACCTAAAAAATACATTGTGCTAAGGCCACCTACCACTTATGGATGGTATCATCTGAAGGCAAACCTGTGATCCATGCCAACATTGAATTAATATCCAGGCTTTTAAAATCTGTGAGCAGCTTTAAAAATTTTGGAAATTACCCCATATATGATTCCTTAAGTAGTTAGGTCTCCATAAATTGGTGCATTATTATCATGGAGATATATCTATCTTCCTTATCATCGTTATGTAGTTTCTTATGAACCCCATAGGAAGTGGGTTTTAGTCCATAAGATAATGCCTCCTGAACCTCATCCGGGGTGATGGTGAAGAGAATTTCCCACCTAGAATTTCTCACATATTTGGTGCATAGATCATAAAACTGAGCAATAAGCCACACTAGGTCAAGGTACGGATGAACTAGTGGGTACAGGTACCAGAAAAATAATGAATTATAGGGCACTATCATCTAGATTTATGATGTCACCCCTTGGTTCACTGCTAACTCGACATCCTGTCACATTCTTTCCACACCTTTGTGAGTAATGATACAATCGTCGATTTCTGCCATTGTGTCATCATATGTGTCTAAGTTGACATAATCATTCTTTCGAGTCTTCTTAGCTCTATACTTTGACCTTTTGGGCTTAGCAACCTCTGTAATTTCTTTATTTTCCTTACTTCACTTCCCCATAATTTCTTTTCCCTAACAAATACTTTGAATATTCTCTGGAAACTTCTGCAATGGAAGTTCAAAATACAGTGGCAGTAAAAATTTGAAAAATTTAAACTGTGGGCTTTTACCTAGTCCTTTATATAGAGCAGTATCCTATCTACCACAATAAATTTCAAATTAACCTGGGAAATTTTGGGAGAATATGAGCATGTATTCACTTGCTTGGAACCATTCCCAATGTCCTAATAGTATCACCTTTTATTCACTACCAAATAATCTTGGGTAAGAGTGCCCTCCATGCCATGTAATTTTATTGTAAACCATTCCCTGGTTGTCGAAGCTTGCTTAGAAAAATAAATTGGCTACCTAAAAACCAATGGAATATCTTCTTTGTTCCTCGAGAACACAAATCTTCTGCAAGTTTGAATTAAATGCATTTAAAATGTGCTTCCACCTGCATTCCTATTCTCCAGAATTCACCACGTGTTTAAGAGCACAATCCTTCCGCAATGTGCTTCCAAAATAAAAAGCAATGCACTTGTCCCCTTTTTCTTCGGTGAAATCGTCTTATGAGTGCCCAATATTCTCCTCTTTTTACTGTCTTTAAAAATAAGAGCAAATTATTTCCTTTTTCCTCATTCCAGGGCGCCTTTGATTTGCTTGGTAGTTCTATGGTGAATAGCCTTCTTTAATAAAATTTTCTCCTTCACTACTTCACCCATATTTAGAAAATTCAATTTTCTAAAAAAACAAAATTGCTTTTAAAAGCAACTTTTCTCTTTATTTTTTTTTTTCTTTTGATTTTCCTTTCCTAAAAAGGGCTCATTATATTAATAATAAAACCTCTTAAAAATAAAATGCATGAACTTTTTTTTTATTATTATAAATAATCCTTATCACTTTTCCCCCTTTAAACGATGTGTTCGCCCAAAATAAGGGCGTGCGGCCATTTCACCCCTCATTTTGGGTGAACGTTGTTGGCAATTTTGGGTACCTTGGGTACATTGCCTTTGCTCAAGTGTAGAAGTTGTCATTGATGTCAAGAAGCTCTTGAAGGAATTTGATTTAATGTCAGATTATTCAGAGCATGGACAGTGAGTTTCCAAGAAGATCAGAGTAGCCCATTTGCAAAAGATCAAAGAAAAAGACAAGTAAGAAAAAGTATGCAGCGACTGGAAAAACTATTGTAATTTTGCGACATGTTGAGGAGAGAGAAAGTGCTAGAAAAACTGTCACGATTTCGCGACATGTTGGAGGAGAGAGAAGAAGCTGGAAAAACTGTCATGATTTCGTGACATGTTGGAAGAGAGAGAAGAAGCGGAAAAACTGTCGCGATTTCGTGACATGTTGGCAGAGAAAAAGGCAAGTGGAAAAACTGTCACGATTTCGCGACATGTTGGCAGAGAAGGAGAGCAAGGTGGAAAGTGTCACGATTTCGCGACATGTCGCATTTTCGCGACTCGAAAAGTGCAGGAAGGCAGAGAAGGAAAAGTGTCGCGATTTCGCGACATATTGCAAGGAAGATTGTACGGACGAAAAAGTGTCGCGATTTCGCGACATGTTGCAGGAGAGAGAGTCCGAAAGGAAAAGTGTCATGATTTCGTGACATAATGCAGAAGAGAGAGTCCAAAGGGAAATAGTGTCGTGATTTCATGACAAGTGCGAAGAGAGAGTCCGAAAGAAAAAGTGTCACGATTTCGCGACATGCTGCAAAAGACGAAGTGAGGACTATCGCGATTTTGTGACATGATGTAGAACTCGAAGTGAGAACTATCACGATTTCATGACATGCAGCAAAGGGAAGAGTCTGAAATGAGAAGCGTCGTGATTTTGCGATAGGCTACAAAGAAAGCGTATGGAAGCTGAAAGCGTCGCGATTTTATGACAGGCAGAAAAGATAGCAGACGACAACAGAAGTGTCACGATTTCATGATAGAAACTGATAGCATGTCTTCCATAGGTGAAGTGTCATGATTTCATGACAAAAGTAGAAAGGAAGGCTATGAAGACAAAAGCGTCGTGATTTCGTGACATGTTCCAGTTTCGCGGGAGTAAGGCAGAGAGAAGCTCAAGGTAGCGAAAGTGTCGCGATTTCGCGACATGTTCCGTTTTTGCTAGTGCAAGCCGAGAAAAGGTTGAGAAAGTGAGAAGGGTCATGATTTCGTGACAGGAGTGAAGATGACGTCAGCAGAGGTAGTAGTGTCATGATTTCATGACAAAAGTAGAGAAGAAGGCCATGAAGTCAGAAGGGTCACGATTTCACGACAGGAGTGAAGATGACATCAACAGAAGCAGAAAGTGTCACGATATCACGACAAAAGCCATAAGATAGTGTTCGGCTGCAAAGGTGTCACGATATCGCGACATGTTGTAGTTTCACGAGAAAAGCTACAGAACCACAAAGGCGGTTGAAGCCGACAGAGTTAAATTTGAGCCGACGTAGTTTAGGGTTTTGCAGCCGACGAAGTTAAGGGTAGCAGCCGACTAAGATCAAGGTTTTGATCTTGAAAGTATTAGTATAAAAGCAAGGCTGCTTGGAGAGAAAAGATATCGATCGAAGTGTGCGTTCGAAGAGCGACGTTCGTAGACTATGTGAAGAGAAGAAGTTCGATCACCAAGAGCAGAGTGCATTCTATCGAATCTTCCAAGTGAGAGAGATCGCAAGGAAGCAGAGTGCATGAAGACTATGCGGCTGTAATTGCGCAGAGGTGCAAAGGTCAAAGTTTGATCAAGTGTAGCTGTGATTGCACAAAAAGAGCGAAGGACTATGTTTTTGTGCAGACCAAAAAAAGAGGACAAAGAAATTTGTGCCAGACCGAAGGACTGTGTTTGGTGCAGATCAGAGAAAGAGATCGAGGACATTTGTGCTAGACCGAAGGACTGTGTTTAGTGCAATTTCGAGGACCAGCTTTGGAGGTGATAGAGTTGAGGACAGAGGTCTCCAGCCAGAGAAGGGAAGACAGGTGTCTTCTGTGGATAGAGTTCCATTTGCTAAGGGTAGAGGAGGCAGAGGTCTTCTAGAGGATCACCAGCCAGAACAGAGCTAGGGGATTGGTGTCTCCTTTGGGTTGATGCCCATAAATATTGTAATCGGGAAAGGTATTCCCAAATTTTGAGTTGATAAAATTTAGTGAGAGATTTTATCCGTGGAGTAGCCCGCTTTGGGTGAACCACATAAATTGCTGTGTCTCTATTGTGGATGGTGTTTTGTGCATTGCTTTGATTACTGCTATTGATATTGCTTTCTATACTCTACATAATATTGAATTGAAAGTTGATTTGGAGAAAAAAGTAAAAAGTAGTCTTATATTGTTCACCCCCCCTCTCAGTATAAGCTTGTGTTCTTCAATTGGTATCAGAGCGGGTGCCTTCAAAAAGTTTAATAGCTTGAAGGAAAAGCTAGTAAAGAACACAATGGATTATTCAAGTGGCAATGCAGCACCTATTCTTGACGGATCAGATTTCGGTCTTTGGAGTGCAAGGATGAAGGTTCATCTAATGGCACTTGGTAATGAGGTATGGGAAGTAATTGAAGATGGGTACACTATTCCTATAAATGGTCCATATACTAAAGAAGATAGGCTCCTACATCACAACAATTCAAAAGCTATGAATGCAATCCTGAAAGGCTTACAGAAAGCAGATCTTACCAAGGTGATTCACTGCAAGACAGCTAGTGAAATGTGGAAACAGCTATAGGTGGTTCACACAGGTGATGTAAATGTCCGAAAGGCCAAGTTAAGACACTTCAAAGGTATGTTTGAACAACTCAAGATGAATGATGATGAAAATATTAGTGACTACATGCTTCGTATGGATGAGGTTGTTAACTCCATGAAAGACTTAGGTCTTGAGCTTGCTGAAAATGATGTTTGTGATAAGATTTTAAGATCTCTTCCTAATAGATTTAGTGAAAATATTTCTACTATTGAGGAAGCTAAAGATTTAGATAAGTTGAAAAAGGATGAGCTCCATAGTATACTTGCAGCATTTGAGTTGAGAACTCAAGTGAAAGTTGATGTCAAGAAAGAGGCAGCTTTCAAAGCTACCAAGAAATCAAAGGGCAAACAGATTCAAGAGAGTGATGAGTCTTCTAGTGATGAAGAGGCATATTACAGCAAGAAAGGCAAGTTCTCTAGAAAGCACAAAAGCATGAAGAATATAAGATGTTTCAATTGTGGAAAGTTTGGTCATTATGCTACTGATCGTATCTTGTTTCCAAGTATGAAAGTGATGAAGATAAACAGGATTCTAAGAGCAAGGATTCTGAAAAGCACAAGCATCACAGGAAGAACAAAGATGAGTACAACAATCACGGAAAGAGGCATTCTCACAAGCACAAGAAGAGCTTCTACCTAGACAAAGCTAGTAAGTGTTCAAGCAGTGATAGTGAAAGTTCTTCTAGTGATGATAAAAATGAGATGTTGTTCATATCAAAAAAAGAGGAAGAACCGAAACATAGATTCATTATCATGAAATGTTTTAGATGTGGAAATTTTGGTCACCTTGAGGATGATTGCACAAATAATGAATTGGTTACTAGTATGTATGAGGATGCTTCAGAAAACTATAAGGAAGATGCATGTATGGTTTTTGAAAAGGGTAGCACCTCTAGTGATAAGAAATCTGTAAAAGGCTCTGATGATTCAGAAAGCAAACAAATAAAGGATCTTGAAAGTGAACTTACTAATGCTCTTAGTGCTTTGAAAAAGGAAAGAAAGAAGAATGCCAGACTCAAGGATAAGTTAGATGAATGTTGTATGGAGAGAGATGATCTTATAGAAAGTCTTGACTTCTCTATGGCTAAGACACAAGAACTCAAGGACGAGTTAGAGTCTAAGATTCTTGAGTATAATGAGTTGGAACAGAAAATGGCTTCTTTGGAAGTGGAAACTAAAGAGTACAAGGATAAGCTGTACAGGTTTCAAGATAGCTCCAAAAGGGTTAAGTCTCTCATCAAAGGTCAAAGAAAACCAACAGATAAAATAGGCCTTGGTTTTGTTGAGCCGCACAAGGAACAGGTTGGGGAATCTAGTAAGAGATTTCAAAAGGAAGAGAGTTTTGATGAAGAGAGTATTTCAGAGAAAGAGTCCATGAGTGATAGATGCGCAGAAATAGAAAACAAAATTCTGAATGCGAAGAAGAAGTTTTTGGGACCCAAGAGGTCAAATAAAAGAAAATTTCACGACAGATGTTTTGCGTGTCACAGGTTCGGTCACATGGCTTCGCATTGCATGACTCAAGTAAGGAAGGTAAATGACAATTTCAGAGGTAGCAATTTCTTTCAAGGGTATTGCTACTCTTGTAATCAGTTTGGGCATAAGGCAATTTTTTGCAAGGCTAATAACAAGAACACGGTTAGTCAGAACAAGCGGATTCGAAGAACAGGTATGCCTAAAAGAAATAACATTATTACCTATTATAAGTGCAACAATGACGGTCACACAGCTAGATAGTGTAGAGCTGATCTCCCAAGGTACAGGAACAGGAACAGTGGTATGAACAGGTCCAAGGATCAAGGCATGGACAAGAATAGGGATGAGAACAAGAACAAGAACAATGATAAGAACAGGAATATGGACAAAGAGTTCAAGAGAAGGCCCGGGAAGGAAGTTATAGACACTGATGATGATCAGTGCCTAATGGGAGTTTTACTCCCAACCCTATTTTAATCACCTCATCAGGAGGTGGGGGAGGGACTAAGCTAAGAGGCTCATTCTTAGTCCCAAGCCCCAAAGGTGACCCTTTGCCATTGATGACAAAGGGGGAGAGATATGAGTAAGGGGGAGCAAAACCTCAAAGGCAGATTCTCAGTGTTAGCACAGCTGGTTTTAGTTTTGGCTCTTGAGATGTGTTTCTAGTAAAGGTTTGCCATCAATGACAAAGGGGGAGATTGTTGGCAATTTTGGGTACCTTGGGTACATTGCCTTTGCTCAAGTGTAGAAGTTGTCATTGATGTCAAGAAGCTCTTGAAGGAATTTGATTTAATGTCAGATTATTCAGAGCATGGACAATGAGTTTCCAGGAAGATCAGAGTAGCCCATTTGCAAAAGATCAAAGAAAAAAGACAAGTAAGAAAAAGTATGCAAGAGGCTGGAAAAACTGTCATGATTTCGTGACATGTTAGAGGAGAGAGAAAGAGCTGGAAAAACTGTCATGATTTCGCGACATGTTAGAAGAGAGAAGAAGCGGAAAACTATCACGATTTCGCGACATGTTGGAAGAGAGAGAAGAAGCAGGAAAAACTGTCACGATTTTGCGACATGTTGGCAGAGAAAAAGGCAAGTGGAAAAACTGTCGTGATTTCGCGACATGTTGGCAGAGAAGGAGAGCAAGGTGGAAAGTGTCACGATTTCGTGACATGTCGCATTTTCGCGACTCGAAAAGTGCAGGAAGGCAGAGAAGGAAAAGTGTCGCGATTTCGCGACATATTGCAAAGAAGATTGTACGGACGAAAAAGTGTCACGATTTCGCGACATGTTGCAGGAGAGGGAGTCCGAAAGAAAAAATGTCATGATTTCGTGACATAATGCTGAAAAGAGAGTCCACAAGAAAAAGTGTCATGATTTCATGACATAATGTAGAAGAGAGAGTTACTCGAATATAAAGTGTCATGATTTCATGACATGCTGCAAAAGACAAAGTGAGGACTGTCACGATTTCGCGACATGCTATAGAGCTCGAAGTGAGAACTGTCACGATTTCACGACATGCAGCAAAGGGAAGAGTCTGAAATGAGAAGCATCATGATTTTGCGACAGGCTACAAAGAAAGCGTACAGAAGCTAAAAGCGTCATGATTTTACGATAGGCAAAAAAGATAGCAGACGACAGCAGAAGTGTCACGATTTTGCGACAAAAACTGATAGCATGTCTTCCATAGGTGAAGTGTCACGATTTCATGACAAAAGCAGAAAGGAAGGCTATGAAGACAAAAGCATCGCGATTTCGTGACATGTTCCAGTTTCGCGGGAGTAAGGCAGAGAGAAGCTCAAGGCAGCGAAAGTGTCACGATTTCGTGACATGTTCTATTTTCGCTAGTGCAAGCCGAGAAAAGGTTGAGAAAGCGAGAAGGGTCACGATTTCGCGATAGGAGTGAAGATGACGTCAGCAGAGGCAGTAGTGTCATGATTTCATGACAAAAGCAGAGAAGAAGGCCATGAAGTCAGAAGGGTCACGATTTCATGACAAGAGTGAAGATGACATCAGCAGAAGCAGAAAGTGTCGTGATATCACGACAAAAGCCATAAGATAGTGTTCGATTGCAAAGGTGTCGCGATATCATGACATGTTGTAGTTTCGTGAGAAAAGCTACAGAACCACAGAGGCGGTTGAAGCCGACAGAATTAAATTTGAGCCCACGCAGTTTAGGGTTTTGTAGCCGACAAAGTTAAGGGTAGCAGCCGACTAAGATCAAGGTTTTGATCTTGAAAGTATTAGTATAAAAGCAGGGCTGCTTGGAGAGAAAAGATATCGATTGAAGTGTGCGTTCGAAGAGCGGCATTCACAGACTGTGCGAAGAGAAGAAGTTCGATCGCCGAGAGCAGAGTGCATTCTATCGAATCTTCCAAGTGAGAGAGATCGCAAGGAAGCAGAGTGCACGAAGACTATGCGGTTGTAATTGTGCAGAGGTGCAAAGGTCGAAGTTTGATCAAGTGCAGCTGTGATTGCACAAAAAGAGCGAAGGACTGTGTTTTTGTGTAGACCAAAAAAAGAGGACAAAGACATTTGTGCCAGACCGAAGGACTGTGTTTGGTGCAGATCAGAGAAAGAGATCGAGGACATTTGTGCTAGATCGAAGGACTGTGTTTAGTGCAATTTTGAGGACCAGCTTTGGAGGTGATAGAGTTGAGGACAGAGGTCTCCAGCCAGAGCAGGGAAGACAGGTGTCTTCTATGGATAGAGTTCCATTTGCTAAGGGCAGAGGAGGTAGAGGTCTTCTAGAGGATCACCAGCCAGAATAGAGCTAGGGGATTGGTGTCTCCTTTGGGTTGATGCCCATAAATATTGTAATCGGGAAAGGTATTCCTAGATTTTGAGTTGATAAAATTTAGTGAGAGATTTTATCCGTGGAGTAGCCCACTTTGGGTGAACCACGTAAATTGTTGTGTCTCTATTGTGGATGGTGTTTTGTGCATTGCTTTGATTACTGCTATTGATATTGCTTTCTATACTCTGCATAATATTGAATTGAAAGTTGATTTAGAGGAAAAAGTAAAAAGCGGTCTTATACTGTTCACCTCCCCTCTCAGTATAAGCTTGTGTTCTTCAAATGTAATGTTGGTTTTATGCTCATATACACACGAAAAGGATGTCAACATTGTCAATCACCCTAACCCTTGTGAACGGTCATGTCGTCCCCTATTTGGGGTGAACATGACTTCGAATGTATATACTTTTCTTATGTTTTCATTCATCCCCAAAGGAGATGCCTGAGGCTTTGCATTCTCTCCTTGGGTGAAAGCACCTAAAAGCACCCCCTTTTCTTTAATTCTATTGCAACACTTCAATAGGGGGCGAAGCCTTGCTCTTTTGTACCCAATTTAACTTTCAAAATGGGGATTCCGTTTACTAGGAATCAAATAGTGCCATCTTTTCTTTTCTTTCATTTTTTTTTTAAATACCATCAGTAATTTAAAGTAAATAAAATACTAAAAATAATATTTACATATGTACAATATGGTACCTCATCATAATATCATCATTGAACATAGGCCTTCAAATGAAGACCATTCATCGGGATAGGAAGATCGCAACCCTCCATATCATGAAGATGATAAGCATTTGTAGAATTTACTATGGAAATTTGAAAAGGGCCTTCCCAGTAGCATCACACTTATGGTGTTTCCCTGGCTTGGCTTTATTTTCATTCCATTTGAGCACTAAATCCCCCACCTAGAAACTACTCTCAATAGCTTTCTTTCTGAACCACTTCTTCATCTCTTTAGTGTGCTCAACAAATTCTTGATAGGATTGTTATCTATCTTCTTCCAGTTGTAACAGTTGTGCCAATATTGCACTCATAGGATCATCCTCCTCATCTTCACCTTGAAATAACTGTAATGTTTGAAGGACTGGAAGCTCAATGTGTATAGGCAAGACAACTTATTTTCCATACACTAAATAATACAAATATGTTTTGATGAATTTTTTCATGAAGATGCAGTCTATCCAAAGAGCTTGGTTCAATAGCAAGTTATAACTCATTTTATTATTTTTGAGTGTCCTTTTTTAACACAGCAGTGAAGTATTCCTGGTGGGGAGGTATCCTCCGATGGTCAGAATAATCCCTAGGATGAGCTTGATCTTATGTACCAAATCAAACAATATTCCAAGTACCCAAACTACCCTCGTACGGACTGTCAATCTCTTGTATGGCCTTCCACACATACATTGTATGATCTGATATTGTACAGTGACCAATATGGTATGATATTACACTTAGAAAAACTAACGGATGCTATTTTTGAGGCTATCATACATATTTTTATAATCGTTCAAGCCGATTACCAAAATTGCCAAATCGGGTAAGTTTCTATCAATCGCTATTTTACCAAATCGGGTAAGTTTCTATCAATCGCTATTTTACCAAATCGGGTAAGTATTTTGTGTATGATTTATACGATGGACAATCTATATGATCCAAAGGTACAAAAATATAGTATTTGAAATGTTATTCTACTCCAATCTCTCTTCAAAAGGTTTTGTAAGGTTTTAATAGTCCAAATAAGATGATTCCACACACAAGCAAAGCATCCAATCTAGGATTATAAGTGATTTCGTTCAAGAAATTACGCCCAAAAATCATACAGTCTACTTCAATACATCCTTAAAAATATCCTCATGCTCCTATATCATTCTCCATTATTCCCACCAGTAGCAATCTACTCACAACCTGCAATGAAGCCTAAAACTAACATATGACAGTAAGGAAGAAACTCAATCACACAATAATCATCCACAATGCATCAACCATACACACACGATCGTACACTGTCATCCACAACATCTGTTATTTATTATTAATGGTGATCAAATTGGTACAATGTGGAAACTCTATCCATACTATAGCAATAACTTAGAAATATGGCTAACTCTCTATCCTAGCAACTATGAACCAGCAAACTAGTAGCCAGACTCATAAATTCGAAAATGGGGCCTTATATAATGTCACCTAGGCCATTCCAAAGTAGTTCCTAAGACAATATGTTATTCAACCCAATTACAACTGAATACACTATTTTGGCCTTTTCCTAAGTTTACACCTTAGGTTAGCAAATCCATGTGATATTTCATCCCGAAATTACATTTCCTTTACATTTCAGAGAATTTCGGTGCACCCTGTATGATTTGCCACTGCTCTGTATGGTTTGCCACTTCAATTGTACGGTATTATGTATGATTTTCTCCCTATTGTATGGTTTCACAAAACTGGAGCAAATCATCTCCAAAATAGTCAAAACATTAGCAAATCACTTCTTCTTTCTCTGGGAGGTGGATTTTTTGCCTACATATGCCCTCCCCTTTATTTGAGTTGGCATACTTGATGACTCATTTTGCTTATTTGATTCAGCATCATCAGCCTCCTCATGCTCACTTCCAATCTCTTGTAATCTAATAGCTCTTTGTTCATCCAATCTTTGTATGGTGTCGTCCAATTCGTGGATTACTTGCACTCTTAGTCTCGCATTGTGACCCTATAGCATTTGATATTATTCCTGCAATTGTTGAGTTTGCATTCTCATCCTCTACTATAATAGCCCTACTTGAGTTAATGGGGAAAGTCCTGCTAGTTCTTCTTCTAGCCTGTCCTCCCTGGCATCCTCTAGCATTTCCATATCAAACGTGTCCATTCTATCTTCGTTACACACTATCAATCTTACCCTTATTTTTCCTTCCGATTGTCGAGGTAGTTCCCTACATTCTATCTATGGGTACCTCCTATCTGAAGCTCTTGGTAATAAGGCTCTCTCTTGATAATATTCTCTTGATGGAGGGATCCACTCTTCTCCCTCTCTTATGGTCTTGTCTACCCGTATGATATGTACTCACACTCGTCTTATTTCGCCTGGTCCAGGTGCCAACTCTTGTTGTTTGATGATTGGTTGTTCCTCCTCCATATCAAAAAAAAATTGGTGAGTCCTAAATCTGTCTCTTCCTATGAGGTACCTGGATCATGAGGAGCCTCATTTC
This sequence comes from Wollemia nobilis, assembly GCA_028583015.1. NCBI lineage: Eukaryota > Viridiplantae > Streptophyta > Pinopsida > Araucariales > Araucariaceae > Wollemia > Wollemia nobilis. The sequence continues at coordinate 277,220 of JAQPPZ010003612.1, forward strand.
GAGTATCTTCTCGTCTTCTTCGTTCCACTTCTTCTAAAGTAATGAATGAACATTGTACTTTATAAGGCTTTAACCTTAAGCTATTTATAGTGTTGGGTACCTCTATCCCATTCAGGTTCTGTAACCTGACCACTCCATTATCCAATGCTTCAATCACCTTGTAAGGACCAAGCCATAGTGTCTTCAGCTTCCTAGGCTTGATCTTCATCTTACCATGAAACTGGAGAACCAAGTCTCCAGGACTAAGTTATAACTTTCTCAAATGCTTGTCATGCCACACCTTTCATCTCTTTTGGGCTACCTCGATTGCCCATTGTACCATGACTCTTCTTTCATCTAGCTTTATCAGCATCATCAGTCATTCCTCCAAAATTTCCTAATCTCCCAAGCGATGCTCTACCACTACTCTCAAACTTGGTATCAAGAACTCGACTGGCACCACCGCTTCCTGACCATACATTAATTGGAAAGGGGTATGTTCTGTTGTTGGTTTAAAATTTTTTCTATATGCCCACAAAATGGATGGTAACCTTTCCTCCCAGTATTCTCCTTATATACCATAGGTTTTATATAGAGTCGATACTAAGACTTTATTAGTTGCTTATGCCTGCTTGTTCCCTCTCGGGTAGTATGGACTACACAATGAATGTAAAATCTTAAACTATGTTGTCAGTGTCTTGATAATCTCATTAACGAAGTGTCCTCCATGATCACTCATTATTCGTAGCAAAATACCAAATCTTGTGATTACCTGCTCATACAAAAATCATGTTGTACTCTTAGCAGAGTTATCAGGTAATGCTCTTGCTTCTACCCATTTTGTGAGGTATTCCATTGCCACTATGATATATCTACATTTCCATCTTCGAGATGTCTTGAATGGTCCTACGAAGTCCAAGCCCCAATTTTTGAACAACTATTGTGGCTTCGATGGGTGTAAGGGCATAAAATCCCTCATCATAGGTTTACCTACTCTCTGGAAAGTATTGTAAGCTTTCACGTGTTCTTTTACATCATTATACAATGTGGGCCACCATAGACCTTCTAGCAATATTTTCCTTGTAGTCACATCTGGTCCCATGTGTCCCCCTGCTAAATCGACATGGGCTTCTTTCAATACCATATTAACTTCTTCCTCCATTACACATCTCCTCAAGATACCATCACTTCCTATATTGTATAGCAATCCTATTATTATATGGAAAGGTGTTGACTTCATAATTACTTTCTTCTTCTCAGTTGTCGTCATCTCCTATGGCAACTCCCCTGTGGATAGATATTGGCCAACCAACTTGTACCATGATGGCACAACATTGATGGAAAATAATTGTGCATCTAGGAATCAGGAACCCCTATTCCTATTGGCTCTCCTGATCATATTCGAGACAACTGGTCTACAATCACATGCTTCTTGCTAGGTCTCACCACAACTTGAAATACAAACTCTTGGAGCATGATGATCTACCTACTAACTCATCCTTGTATTACTGGCTTATTTATCAAGTACAAAAATGCTTGATGATCAACATAAAATGCAAAGGGGTTTGCCAATAGGCAATGCCTAAACTTTTGAACTGCATATACCATCCCCAAAGCTTCCCTTTTTGTTGTACTAATTCATTTCTAGCCTTGACAAAATATGACTAGCAAATAAAATTAGCTGATACAACTTAAATTATCCTTCTTGTCCCAATGCACATCCAATTGCAAAGTTTGAAGCATCAATGTGGACATGGAATTCCTTATCCCAACTCAGAAACACCAATATCAGGCTGCTTACCAACTTAGCTTTTAACTCCTCAAAAGCTCCCTGGTGCTCCTCTATCCATCTAAAAGGAGTATTCTTTTTTGTCAAAGAATCTAATGGATAGGCCACATGTGCATAATTTCATATAAACCTTCGGTAATATCTTGTTGATCCTAGGAATATTTGAGTGAACTCACATAAAAAGGCTCTTCCATATGTAATATTACCCAAATTTTATGTGGATCCATCTTCAATCCCTGACTACACACAATGTGCCCTAAAAATTTCCCAAATGGTACCATCAGAAAACACTTTGCTATATTTAATGATATCTGTGTGTTTTTGCACCTGCTCATGCATTCACTAAGAGTTGGAAGATGCTCCTTGATCTTCCCATAAATAGACCAATCATCCAAAAATGCTTTGAAATTCCTAGTTGCCAATTGGTCGAATATATACAATATGATGCACTGAAATGTGGCTGGGGCATTATAGAGCCCAAATGACATTTGATTGTACGCATAAATGTCATTCTCCACAACAAATGTGGTTTTTAGCTTATCCTCCTCAGTGATGCTGATCTGATTGTATCCTAAAAATCCATCTAAAAATGAATAGATATCATGCCTTGGAACTTCTTCCAAGATAGAATCCATAAATGGAATAGGAAAATGGTCCTTAATGGTTACTGCATTTAAACTCCTGAAGTCTATGCATATTCTTATCTTATCGACTTCCTTCTTCAAAGTGATTACTATCAACAAAACCCATTCACTTTTTTTCACCCCGAATATAATTCCCGCTTCCAACATCTTTTGTATCTCCGCATTCACCAATGCCACATACTTTGGATTCATTATATATGGCCTCCTTCTTACTGGTTGAGTGCCAAGCATTAGTGTAATCTTATGGACACATAACTCAGGTGGAATTCATTTCAAATACTTGTATGTCCATGTGAAGACATCCTTGTACTCCAAGAATATCTTGAAAGTTGTTGCCTTCAATACAGGATTCCAATCATTGCCATAGTGGACTATCGTTGGTTCTTTCTCCATTCCCAAGTTGATATCCACTATCTTAGGTCCTTCATACTTGATATTTTCTAACTCACTCGTAGCTTTCATTACATTCTTAGGATGTGTCGGTCTTGTATCAATATCTGCATCTCCTACTGTATACTCCACAAAGATTTTTGGAAATGTCCATTTCTCTTATGTTTCCTTCTTAGTCTCTTTACTAGCTTCGGGTTTGTCTTGTTGCTCTTTAATCTCTCTAATTCAATGCATAAGCAATTGGGCTGAAATACTTCATAATCCTCCATTTTCCAATGAAGAAGTCTACTATCATATCGAAATTTGTCCTTGCTACATTCTTCTATGTAAAACATTCCTTCTCCATCAGGTTCGTGTTCTTCATCCCTTGATGAGTTTTCTAATTCATCCATTGTAGCTACATCCTCACTCACCCTTTGATTAGCTAAATTGATCATGTATTTATGTTGTCCCTTTTTTAAGGTGATCTAATTCTTTCCCCAATTATGATTAACCTTGGCCACTCATAGCCATCCTCTCCCTAAGAGAGCATCATATGCAGGTTTTTGCATCGAAATCACAACAAAATCCAAGACGAATTCTTTCTCAGCTATCATTACTTGTTGTGCAGTCAAAATTTCTTAATTTTAATATCATTGTAGTCAGCCCCATACATTTAGAAGCTTGGTGCCCATAGTGATGGTGTGCCTAGTTCTAGCCAAGTCCTTTCGGGTAGCACATTAACATTGGAACCTCCGTCCACAATCACTTGTGTCAATTTGTGTCCCAAAATCTCCATATGCATTAATGCAGGCTTCTTTCCCACATCAATCATCAATATGGTAGAATCTATAAATTGGTCCTTTCATTATTCTCCTACAATTTTCTGGCTTTCTACTTCCATCACCTTTTGTGGTTGTATCTCTTCTACAATTGCTTTCGATAATTCTGGGATAGCTTCTAATAAGTCAGATACCTTAAGTTCTACTGTGGTATCTAACACCTGCACGACTAAATGTTGCACAACTGTATCCTATTCTGATGGTCTTCGTACTTCCTTTTGAGTGCTCGATTCTCCTTGCTTAGCTTTCTTAGTTTCTTCTTGCAGTATTTTCTTTGCAACTTGCCAGCATTGCTTCTCCTTTGTTGGCTCTGGATACTTATTCTTTTTAGCCTTATTCCACGTTACGACTAATACTTCCTAGGTTTCCTCTTTAACTTGAGGAACCTCAATGTCCAAATAGCTCACATTCTATGGGTTACTCGAACTTGCCTACTTTAGAAAATTCTCCTCCTTGTGGTTCCCTGAACCACACCATCTACACATATGTGTAGGTGTAGTGCTTGTTTGTGGTGCTCCTTGCGTCTGAGGTGTAGGACAATTCTTCACAAAATGCCTCCACTCTTGGCAATTGTGACACTGTATGATCGGTCTTCCTTCTGAATCATACTGTAAATGACTTTGTCCTCCTTTTTGATTACCTTGATTCTATTTGCCACCCCTTCTACTATTTCTATAGCCACCACTCATTGCTTGTTGGCCACTCCCTTGGACCTGAGGTTTTTGTTCCTGCTTCTGAATTGATAGTACCTATGGATGGGTTCTTGCGTTATAGGGATAGAGCACTACATCGTGCCCCATCACATTACAAATATGATAGTAATTATTCTTCAGGCACTTCATATTTGTATGTTCATCACTCTTGCATTATATGCACCATAGGTCATTCCTCTCTGGTTTGATATTTTGCTCCTTAACCATTTTATCAAACTCCTTGCAGAACAAAGCTACCGTCATCTAGAGAGTGTTCTCTTCCTCACTATCTGAATCTTTCAACTTGGGATGAGACAAGATTCTTGTATACGTATATTTTGACTCACTTTCAAATGTCTTTGTGTGTTTCAAAGCTTCCTCATATGTGTCATATGGTACTCCCTTCATCTTTTTCTTATATTTTGGTAGTAACCCATCTACAAACCATCGTTTTATCAGCATGTCTGCTAATAGCATATGCATATTATTGACTAACTACTTTAGTCAACAGTTGTAGAATTTTGTATCCTCATATGCTTTTTGTTTTGTCATGCAAAGCTCAGTGACTATGTCTCCATCATCTTTCAAAGGTCAAAATTCCTTAATGAATTTCTCCTTTATCTAGTTCCAAGTCTGAAAATCAATATTTTTTTCTCTTTTCAAGTACCAATATATTGCTAATCCTCTCAAAGTGGCAGGAAAGAGGACTACCCAATCCTCCAATATGTCTACACCATTTGATCTCCAAATTATTATGTAATTTCCTATGTGTAGTGTGGGGTCTTCCTTACCCTCACCTGAAATGGTGGACATATTTGCTTGGCTGCTCTATTAGCCATCTTGGGAGAGTCGTCACTCTCACTCGAGGTCTCCCGTGGAATCTCAATCGAATTTATCCTTGAAGGTTTCTTACTTTCGTTGTCATCAGAAGAATCAATTTGAGGTATCTTATTCTATCTCGTCACTCGATGACCAAATTCTCGTGCGTCCTCACTCTGCGGCCTTCTTCGATGATGTGATGGAGATTGTCTTGGTCTATCTTCTTGAGTCCCTACGTCTCATTGCCTTGGTGACTGACTCCTATCCTTTGCATCCTCTCGTAACCCTATTGCCACTTCCTCAGGCCTTACCATCCACTCTCCATCATCATGCACTTTCTCTTTGTCACCTGTCTCCTCTATGATCGATGGATTTTCCTCCTCGTCTTCTATCTCAATCAACAACGTCTCAAAGTCTCCTTTGGATGTCCAAAATTGCTCTATCTCTGGTTCGTGCGTACTCTGATATGAGCTACTCATGTTTTCTCTTTGAGCAATACTTATGCTCCTTCTTACTATAATGTTCTCTCATGGTTCTCTTCTCCCATGGCTTCGTGTACTGGTGTCTATCATAAGAAATCACCTCCAATTGTTTCATCAAATTCAACCAGTTTTAACAAAAATATCAAATTCAATAAGGCAAAGATGCCAAATGTAACATAGCAGTAGAGTATTCTTGATGGGGAGGTATCTTTCGATGGTCAGAATAATCCCTAGTATGAGCTTTATCTTAAGTACCAAATTGAACAATCTTCCAAGTACCTAGAATACCCTTGTACGGACTATCAATATCTTGTACGACCTTCCACACATACACTGTACGATCTAAGACCATACAGTGGCCAAGATGGTACGATATTGAACTCAGCAAAATTGACGGATGTTGTTTTGGAGGCTATCATACACATTTTTGTAATCGTTCAAGTCAATTACCAAAACTACCAAATCAAGTAAGTTTCTATCAATTGCATGTTTTACCAAATTTGGTAAGGACTTTTGTGTACGATTTGTATGATGTACGATATGTATGATCCAAAGGTACAAAAATATAGTATTTGCAATGCTCTTCTACTCCAATATCTCTCTAGAAGGTTTTGTAATGTTTTAACAGTCCAAATAAGATGATTCCACACACAAGCAAAGCATCCAATCTAGGATTATAAGTGATTATGTTCAAGCAATTATGCCCAAAAATCATACAGTCTACTTCAATACATCCTTAACAACTTCCTCATGATCCTAGATCATTCTCCATGATTTCCACCAGTAGTAATCTGCTCATAACCTGTAATGAAGCCTAAAACTAATATATGACAGTAAGGAAGAAACTCAATCACACATTAATCGTCCACAATGCATCAACCATACACATAGGATCATACACTATCATCCACAACATTTGTTCTTTATTATTAATGGTGATCAACTCAATACAATGTGGAAACTCTATCCATACTATATCAATAACTCAGAAATATGGCTAATTCTCTATCCTAGCAACTATGAACCAGTAAACTAGTAGCCAGACTCATAAATTCAAAAATGGGGCCTTATATAACATTGCCCAGACCGTTCCAAAGTGGTTCTTAAGAAAATACATTATTCACAGCTACCCAATTACAACTGAATATATTAGTTTGGACTTTTCATAAGTTTACACCTTAGGTTAGCAAATCCATGCGATATTTCATCCCAAAATTACATTTCCTTTACATTTCAGTGAATTTTGGTGCGCTCTGTATGATTTGCCACTGCTTTGAATGGTTTACCACTTCAGTTGTATGATCTTATGTATGATTTTCTCCCTACTGTATGGTTTCACAAAACTAGAGCAATTCATCTCCAAAACAGGAAAAAATTTAGCAAATCACTTCTTCTTTCTCTAGGAGCACTTTTCAAAATCCACAACAAATTTTATTGTTAGACCTGGCCAAGTCCTTTTCTTATGGGTAATAATTGGATGATGTTTTAAGATAAATTCCATATTTGCTAGCTAACTCTATAATCTTGGCCCCAATGAATGGAGTCCCATTATCTATTACAATTGAATTTGGGACACCGAAGCGACTAATGATTTTTTATAAAAAAGATATGATGTTCGCTTAATCAGCTTTCTTGGCAGGAATAACCTCTACCCATATAGTTAAATAATCAGTTGTTATTAAGATGTATTTATGCTCTTTGGAATAATGTGGATCGATGACTCTGATGAAATCGAGACCCCACTACTAAAAATGTGCTTCCACTTGAATAGGGTGTAGAGGTAGTGCTCCTTTCTTGATTCTGCCAATGTATCGCTAACAACTATCATAGTTCTAGCAAACTTTATGAGCATCGGTGAACAGATTAGGAAAAAAATAGCCAACTTGAATAATTTTTAAGGCCATGGGCATACCTTCATAGTGACCACCATATAGTCTAGAATGAAATTCTTCTAATATTATTTCCTTCTCATATTCCTTCACGCATATAATGAGAACTCCATCAATATTATTATGAAACAATCCATTAGGTAACATAACATATTTGAGTGCTTGCAACCTAAATATTCAATGCTACAAAGCATTAAGGTGTGGTGGACATTTTATATAAGTGAAATAATCAACAAGCCCTTTTGTCCAGTCACAATTGCTTATAGTACAATTTATATAGATTCTTTCACCTACTTCTTCGTCTTGCATCATATTCAATGCTTCAGATGTGATACTTTTAGCTAACTCCTGACATAAAGCTTGCCCATGAACTAGCTTTGTTGGTCGGATATCCATATCATATTATTTAATTTTTGAACCTGCCCTTTTGTTGCCTAGTTCTCCTTGGAATATGAAGTTTCAAACATCAAGATGTATAACATAAATTATACTGTTTCTCTTGGAAACAAAGTGTTATAACTTCTTCCATGATTTCAACACCTCACACACCTGTTCCTCAATAAAATTATACTTCTCTTGGTGAGGTACAATAACCTGGCTCAGGAAGATAATTATCTTCTCATCTCCATCTTCTTGTTTCTATGTCAAAACTACAACATATCTCTCTTTCTCACCCAATGCATAGAGAATAAAGTCCTTTGAATAATCAAGATTAATCAACACTGGAGCCTGGGTGATTATTTTTTGATTTCTCAAAAATCTCATCTTTTGTCTTTCATCCACTTGAACTCAATATTATTCTTTAGGATCTTAGTCATGAGTTTCACAACCTGAGCAAATTCAAAAATAAACTTGCGAAATCACTTGAATAATTTACACCAAAAGAAGCTAAAATATCTGCATGTATTTTTTGCTCCTGATAAATCACTTGAATGTTTAAAGCTATGAAGGAATCAAATAAATCCCACACTTTTTTGTGATAAGATTTCAAGTAATTCTTCTTAGACACACATTTATTAGTTTTTTTATTGACAATGAGTTCAGAGTCACCAAAAATTTACAATTTTTTGATGCCCAACTTTTCAAATTTCTTCAATCTGAGGAACAATGCTTCATATTTAGCTTCATTATTTGTGCAACTCCAAGTTAGTCTATAGGAATAAGTCTTCTACAATCCTATGGGAGAGATAAAAATAATTCTAGCCCCTACACCATTCTTACATCTGGTACCATCGAAATAAATCTTCCATAAATGATCCGTGACAAGATCCGGGGAATCAGGGTCTTTTTCTTTGATCTACTTGGGCTTGGTTATTGTATAACAACCAATGTCTATTCCAATCATTGCATTAAATTCTATTATTGAGAATTCATCTTCAAGGTAAATTTCACCAAGTGCTTCTTCTATTATGTCAACCTCTTCTAATTCTTCGATCGTCATGTTAACTACACCCAGAGATTCTTCTTCCTTCTCCAACTTTTTATTATGAAAAGTTGATGGCTTTTCATTATATATGCAAATTCTCTTTCCTTTAAATGATATATCCAAATGCAAGTAGTCTAGGGAAAGGTATCCTCCTAGTTTTGCAGTGTACTCCCTCGAAAGGGACATGCTAAAATATGGCTCCAGATCAACCACTACAACTTCTTGGATGACAATGATTTGTGGTATACTGTGAAGGACAATGGGAATATATTTGACTACTCCCATTGTCTTGATCAGAGTTCCATACAGCTGTAATACTCCTATGATAATTATTGTATATTCCATACCCATCACTTCACATACTGCCTTTGGCATGATAGTAGTCACAGCTCTGAAATCAATCATACAATTGTGTACAATCCACCCCTCCATTCTGAGTGACAAATAAAATGGGGGTGGTCTATTCTTTCTAGAGGCCGAAGTTGGTAGTGCTTGTGCCAAAATTATTTGAGAAGTATTTTTCATTTGTTCTTTAGCAGTATTCAAGGATTCTTGTAGCAGGTCCACTTGTCCAGGCAACTATAGTGCATCATATAGGCTCACCTTCGTGGGTATATTCATAATTTCTTCCACAATGTTATAATTTGAAATGATCAGAGCCTTTTCTTCTATGACCCACTCATATTTGTCCTGGTACTACTAAGTAGCTTCTACCCTTTGTCGCTTAGTCAATGACGGGTACTTGAGGCTCTCTTTGGCCTATTATATTATTTCATTCTGCGTTTGAGCAGCTATTACAGGTTGTGAGGATGATATTTTTTTTTGTGCCCGTTCTTGAGCTTTCTTAGGCAGTAAATATTTTAACTTGATAGAATCCTTCTCCTTAGTCATTACACCAAGCGCTTTCACTGGAGGTTTCCCTTTTTCATTTTGCAATTTTGGTTTTGGAGGTACCTTCAAGGGTTCAAGCTCAGTTGGATCTACAGTTATTGGATTCTTTTTGGACCTTGTAAGAACTGAAATTTTCTCCAAGGATGGCATCATAAAATTGTGATCAACCTCCCTAATCATGTTGACTTACCCACCAGCTAAAATTTTTGTAAGCATCTACACATAATTCATATGTACCATGCAGGTTTCTTCTCCATGAGGATCGTTGCACATTGAACACCAGTACACCTTTTATATCACTAGTCTCTTTGTTTTATAACACAATCATGATTTTCTCAGGTCCCCTACTAGTAGATTCTTGCTCTCAAGTAATTGGTGGAGTTTGAAATCTCCTTGACCAAAACTCAACCTTGGCTTATTTCTTTCTCATATTCGTAAGCTCATTTGATATCGTCCTTAAGGTTGAATTATTAGATTTCACCTCTTGTAACAATACCGTGAAAGGATCTGGGTTAGAAGATACATGGGGCACTAGAAAACATAGAGGTGTTGGTAGTACAGGCAATAGCAAGGGGACCGATGGCATCAGCAATACTGGAAAAGAAATAGATGATGGTAACTAGGGTACTGACTGAGTGGGTAACTATAGAAAGCTCAAAGTCGAGTGTTGTGGTACAAGGATCAGATTAATTTGAGGTGGTCTTAAACTCTATGAGGGTATTGGGTACATGGAAGGCATGGATTATGAAAATGCACTTGAATACAAATGTTTTGGTAGGTCAGGTAGAATAGGCATCGTCATTTTTGGAGGAATATTGCCTATGGCAATCAAGTCAAATTTAGCTTTTTGAGCTTGCGTATACATATCGAGGAAGGTGTTCACATTGGTTTGCTAAACATCCATACCAATATTAGTGCTAAACACCTTGAGTTAATAAAATGTAGCTTGTTCATGTGTAGACTGTAAACCATCAAGAAATATTTGCTAGCTTCGAGCGAACCTGACGTTGAAATCAACTATCTCCTCCTACGGATGTCTTTGGATCATTGTAAACTAATGCAGCAAGGAGTATGGGTCAACCTGTTTATGGAATTTATTTATAAAAAAATCCACCAATTGATCCCATGAAGTAATAGTACCAGGTTGCAATGACCAATACCAATACAACAATTTTCCTCTCAGTGAAAACACTAAAAACTTTACCATTACATCTTCGTCTATTATTCCATGGATCGTAGCCAAAGAAGCTACATCCTGAATATGTTCATAGGCTATTTTACCAGTGTCATCATAGGTTTTCAAATCCTTCAAAGTTTCTTGGAGCATCATATTCTATGCTTGTAAGTTCAAGGCCCCTAAGCTATTCCATATTGGGAACTGCCTTGGTGGTTGTGGCTGTTGTGGTGGTGGGTTCTAAGCCATGTGGACTGGTGTATGGGGTGAAGTTTGAGGAACTCTAATGGTAGTACTAACTGGACTTGTGGGAAAAAAAATACACCAAATAATCATGTGGATGTGGTAGATGATATATGAGATTTATGAGGTAATGAAGATGTATGGTGTAAATTGGTTAATTGAGGATGTTCCTCTATCCTTCGAATATCAAGTTCGTAGAACTCAATTTTATGATCTAGATTTTTGGCCTTTGATCTTGTATTCATGAGACGACTTTTTTATCCTCACATTTGTATATTTCTAGGTATAATCAAGTCACCAAATTTTCTAACTATATAGTACAAAGGTGAAAATCAAACCTTACCCAGGTGTTGTAGGTGAGTTAGAGAGGAGAGGGCAATCCTCCAAGGGAGGTCCCAGGTTCAAATCTCCACCCTACCAAAAAGCTGAATTGGGTATCCAAAATCCAATTGATAATGTTGGTGCAGGCAGGGTCAGGTGCGACTCCTGGGCGAATTTGATGGTGTAGAACCCCCTGTTCATGGTCTCTCAGACCAATGTGGCTCTGCAAGGGGTTTTTCGCTTTAAAAAAAAAACATCAAACCTTAATACTATCATAAGTGGAACTTTTGGTGTCCCATCGGTCATGCCAAAAACTGTTGGTCAAATATCTGCATAATCAAAAAACTGTGTTTGTGCACCCTAGAAATGACCAACATTGAATAACCAAAGAAAAATAATATCCTTCATGCCAATATCCAGAGAGGGTTGGCTTCCATACTAAATCCTACATTGGTTGAATACTAGAGTTGTAGGAAAGAAATTATCAATTGTAGAAAGAGATGGGAAATATGGCCACAAGTCGAAGGTGTAGGATTTGGGTCATAATAACAGTAGAAAATTCACCCAAGCATGAAATAAAATAAAACAACAAAATTTACTTATAAAATTGCAGGAACCGCCTTCAAAATAACACTCCAGCACTCACTCCCTCATTAGCAATATTTAAACTCAGATGCAAAATTCAAATATAACAGCAAATAAGTAACATGAATTTAAAATAGTGTTGGACATTTTGAGTCCATAAAGTTGTCATTGATGTCAAGGCATGAAATTGTCATTTATGTCGAGAAGTGAACTACCATTAATGTCAAAAGGTCAACAAGAAGAAATACAAGATGTTGATGAGCTCCATAATGTTTATTTCTAAATATTATGTGGAGCATGATTTTAAATGTTTTTATTAAAACCTATGATGGCAAAAATAAATGGTTTTTATTTAAAACCAATGGATAGACCTAAGGACATTAAATAAATTTTAGTTAATTGTAATAACTTCATTATATATTAATTTGTAAGTTAATTTAATTAACCTATGGTTATTAAATTAATTATAATAATAATTTTATTATTAATTAAATTATAATATATTGTAATTTACCTTAAGGTTAGGGTTGCAAGGCAAATCAATATGCACCGATGTTTAATTTCAAGGTGGCATAATGGTATAAAAACCACATGCCTCAATGGCATTTAATTGTCCTTCGTTCGAATGAAATAAAGAGGCTAGCATGTAATTTGATGTGATTCATGTGAGGAAGAAGATAAATATTTTTGTCTTGAGCTCTAGTGAAGGAATAAATTCAGCATGAAGTGTGACCTAGTGACAAGTGGTCGAGGGCTAAGGCGTTGGACATGGAAAGACCCATGATCGATTCTCGGTGACAATTTTTTAGTGTGTTTTGCTTGGGCATTGAAGGAAGAAGTGTGTGATCATTTTGGGCTTAGTTGAAAAATGAAGGGTAAAGAGCACATGGTGCTCTTTGCTCTCAAATTGAGTGCTTAGCACATGCAGCAACCAAGGCTACGGCTAGGGTGCAAGGGGAGGTGACGTCATGAGTTTGAGTCTCACCAAGGCAAAGGTAATAAATTTTTAATATATTTTGTGATGCCTAAGGTTTTGACATAAGGTCCTAGGGAGTTAAAAGGGGTAGATAATTTTTTTTTTAATTGATCATTATTTTGGTTAATTGGAGGAATAAGGGGTTAGCTTTATTTTTAATAAAGTCTTTTTGACATATTGGCTTATTGGAGAAATAAGTGGATTAAAGTATTGGTTAAATTTTGAGAGTACTTCTTACCATTGAGTTATTTTGATAAGGTGATTGTATTGACATTATTTATGGTGTTGGATATTATTTGAAGTTGGATTTGATAAGGTGTATCAAAGAAATTATTTTTATGCATGTTATGATGAGTGTTATTTTTAAAGGGATAAATAAGGCATAAGTTGAGTTGTGATTGTCTTATGTCCAAGGAATATTTTTGAGAAAGTATTGAAGTGATATTGTTGTGTTTAACCATTGAAATTGAAAAGAAAAAAATTGTGATTAAGACAGGTTTTCCAAAGGCACTTCTACATCCAACAAAAGGTATGGGTATATTCTTCCTAGTGAGTGATTGTTGAAAGTTGTGTATGAAAAGTTGGAGTGAAAAGGATTGTTTGGTTTGCATTGTTGAGAGTGTTTTGAATTAATGCTTCAAGGTTTTCTAGAATTAAGAGTTGTTGATAAAACCTTGTCTTATAAGCATTGTTGTTGAAGTGAGTTGTTGAGTGAAGAACTTGAACTAGGGTTTGGAAAGAACATGAGTATCATTGTTATGTGATATTGGTTAATAAATCATTGTTGGAAATATTTGAGTGAGTTATCATATGCTTGGATTAGGGTTTGTGAGAAAGGATTATTTCATTGAGTGATTGGTTGAGTAGAGTTGGTAAAGCCTAGTCAAGTGGATGTGTGAAGAGATAGTTCAAGTTCTATGAAACAAATTATTCCATATTCTAATTGATTTGAGAAAGTGATTGAAAGTCTTGTGAGTTTGAAGCATATTGAGTCTCTAACAATTATATATATGTTTCTAAGAGATTTAATAAACGTAATTGAGTATTGAGGTGAATGTGAATCATATTGAATCTCTGAAAATTCTCTATATGTTTCTAAGAGAGTGATTGAAAGTAATTGAGTATTGAGGTGAATATGAAGCATATTGAGTCTCTAACAATTCTCTATATGTTTCTAAGAGAGTGATTTAAAGTGATTGAGCATTGTGATGAGTATAGAGCATATTGAGTCTCTAAAAATTCTCTTTATGTTTCTATGAGATTGGACAAGTTCTAGTGTGGACTTGTTGAGTAGATTTGAGGCAAGTTTTTGAGAAGACTTGTGGACAGTTTTGGGTAAGCTTTTGTGGAAGCTTACAATACATATTGAGAGCATATTTGGATAAGTTCTTGTGAGGACTTATTGAGCAGATTGGACAAGTTCTAGAGAGGACTTGAGGATAGATTAGTGTGAGATTTTGTGGAAGATTACAAGGCATATTTGAGACAAATCTCTGAGAAGGCTTGTGAGTAGAGTTGATTGATTGATTTGTTCAAACCTTGAGTTAAGTTTTGGGGAAGATCCAGTAGAGTTTATTTGAGATTGATTCAAGCTTTAAGTTAAGGCTTGAGGATAGATTTGTGCTAGACCTAAGGACTGTGTTTAGTTAGATTTGAGGATATATTTTGATGCATATTTGAGGATAAGTTTATGCTAGACTAGAGATAGAGATTGAGGACATATTTGTGCTAGATCGAAGGATTGTGTTTAGTGTATATTTGAGATAGATCTTTGGAGATGACAGAGTTGAGGATAGAGGTCTCCATCCAAAGTAGAGAGTACAGGTGTCTTATGTGGATAGAGTTCCATTTTCTAAGGGTAGTGGAGGTAGAGGTCTTCTAGAGGATCACCAACCAGAGTAGAGTTAGGATATTGGTGTCTCCTATGGATAGATATCCACAAAATTGATTAGGGGATTGGTGTCTCCTTTGGATAGAGGTCCATAAATATTGTAATAGGGAAAGGATTCCCAAGAGATTGATTGAGAAAATTTTATTAAAATATTTTCTCTGTGGAGTAGCCCACATTAGGTGAACCACATAAATATGGTGTCTCTATTGTGTGTGGTGATTTGTGCATTGCTTTGATTACTGCTATTGATATTGTTATCTATACATTGCATAATATTGATTTGGAAATAAAAGTAAACAATGGTCTTATATTGTTCACCCCCCTTAGTATAAACTTATGTTCTTCAAATAGAAGTGCACAAATACAAAAGGAAATTGCACACAAGATAACTTGCAAATTCAGAAGCCTGGTGTCTTCTATTGATGCACAAAACTTGGAGAGTTTTCTTTTTTACAATGAAAATTGAGTAGTGTTTATAGAGGATTTCACCTCTTTAATTAAATGCACATGGAGACAAAAATGATTGCATATTAGGAACCATAGTGAGGAACTTCCTCCTTGGAATATTGAAAATTCATTCTCTTGGAACAACGATCCATCTTTCAAGGAAATATTCCCAGGAAATTAGTGTTTTTGGGCATCGATGCATAGAAAATTAAGAGACATTTGATGCCTTGAATATGAACTCCCACTTTGGAAATTATGAAAATCCTCCTATGCTTTTAACATAGTTTTTTTATTCACTTGGGATTCACAAATTGAGTTACTCGTTGCCACCATTGTTTAATACTTATTAAAACCTTCTTTGGGTGCCTTTGAAATTTAGGCATAATAAAATAATATGCTTTTGATTGATTACATCCCCCATTGAACATGGTGAAACCATCCTTCTCATTTTAGGGAAAAATTATTATCAGTTGAACATCTTAATTGTGTCCATGTCATCTTCTTTAAAAATCATGTTTGCCCAATTTTGCTTTATTGGCATGTTCATGCAAGATTTCATTCTTGGGAATGCGTTCACCTGTGGGAGAGGTGAACGGGATGTTCACCCCTCAACCAAGGCAAAATTGATGATTTATTTTTGTATCATGTTCACCCATGGAAGAGATGAATGGGATGTTCACCCCTCGACCAAGGTGAACGTGATATTGACTTATCGCATGCCTTTTAATTGTTGTGTCTCTTTTTTTTTACTTTCTTCATCCATAGTACTTTTTTCACTCGTAGTTGGGGTGAATAGAGATTTCACCCCAACCTTGGTATGAACGTATTTCTTTTGTGACGGTAATCTTAGTAAATTTTCCCAAAGTGGGGTGAATGTAACTTGTAGATTTTATCTTTAGGCACTACCATAGCTTCACCATTTTATCATCCTTTTCTTTTTTCTTTTCCTCAATAAGGATTGCAAAGAGTCTTTGGATTGGAAGGAATGCATTTCCATTTTTGTAGTGATATTAGCATCTTCGTATTTAACTACTTAATAAAATATTAATTTTTCATACAATGCATTGTTTTCAAGCGCCAAGTCCAAAGAGAAGGTAAATATGATCAAGAAAAATAAAAATAATTGTAGTGGTCAAAATATTATATTCATTGGATTAATATAATATTTTATCATATTACAATCAAAATTCTCCTATAAAGTGAAATCAAAATTCCAATGTGGAAAAGTGCAAAATTGGCAACATGCATATCATTTTGTATATGTTCCAGAGATTAAACAAATTCTAGGTAGAATATGTCTGAATTACCTAGTCGAAGAAAGTATTTCTGAAAGAGATATAAGCATTTATTTGTATGCAATATTTAGAAATATTTGAGTAGGTTTAGTGAAAAACATTGAGGTAGATTTGAGCAAGTATTTTGAGAAGGCTTGAAGGTAGATTTGAGCAATTCTTTTGAGAAGACTTGGAATAGCTTTGATGCATATTTGAGCAAGTATTTTGAGAAGACTTGGAATAATTTTGAGGTAAATTTGAGAAAGTCTTTTGAGAAGACTTGAAATGGCTTTGAGGCAGATTTGAGCAAGTCTTTTTATAAGACTTGGAATAGCTTTGAGGTAGATTTGAGAAAGTCTTGTGAAGACTTGAATTAGCATTGAGACATATTTGAGCAAGTATTTTGATAATACTTGGGATAGTTTTGGTGCAGATTTATGAGTAAAATTAGGGTAGATTTGTGCTAAATTTATGATAGTTTTTGGTGCATATTTGAGATAGAATTGAGAGTAGGTTTGGTTTCTAATTTGATCAAGCTTTGTGTTAAAGTGTGGGGAATATTTGAGATAGAGTTGAGAGTAATTTTGATTTTTTATTTGATCAATCTTTGTGTTAGGTCTTGGGTATATTTGAGATAGAGTTGAAAGTAGGTTTGGTTGCTTATTTGATCAATATTTGTGTTAAGGTTTAGGGAAAATCTAAGATAGAATTGAGATAAAGTTTGGTTGCTGATTTGATCAAGATTTGTGTTAAATCTTAAGTTAAATTAAAGCATAGTAAACTAGAGCAGAGGAGGTAAATTTATCTTATGGAGAGATATCTACAAACTGTATTAGAGGGGATAGAGTTCTCCTATGGAGAGAGATCCAAAAACCAAAGTAGAGGGGATATATTTCTCCTATGGAGAGATATCCACAAACCAGAATAGAGGGGATAGAGTTCTCCTATGGAGAGATATCAACAAACAAGAGCAAATGGGATAGAGTTCTCCTATGGAGAGAGATCCACAAACTAGATCAAAGGAATAGAGTTATCCTATGGAGAGAGATCCACAAACCAGAGTATTGGGGATTGAGATATCCTTTGGACAAAGGTCCATAAATATTGTAATAGGGAATTTATTTCCAAGAGATTTGTTAAAAAAAATTAGAAGAAATATGTTCTCTATGGATGTAGCCCACATTGGGTGAACCACGTTAGCCCAAATTGGGTGAACCATGTTAAATTTGTGTCTCTCATGTGTGTGATGATTTGTGCATTGTCTAATCTACTGCATGGATATTATTTTTGTTATAATTTGAAAGAAAATTAAAATTTGGTCTTATATTGTTCACCCCTCCCTCTCAGTATAAGCTTGTGTTCTTCAATTGGTATCAGAGCGGGTTCCTTTGAAAAATTCTAACAACTTGAAGGAAGATATTATAGGAACACATATGGCATCTCAGAATGTATCCTCATAAAATAAGGCATCATTATTCGATGGAAACAATTATGATTTTTATAGTGTATGAATTAAGACTTACTTTATGGCACAAGGATATGATACATGGCAATCGGTTGAGGATGGATTCACACCTATAGCTACTCCTCCCACAGATAAATATGGTAAGCTATTACATGTTAATAATGTTAAGTCTATGAATAGAATCTTAAGTGGATTACATGAAGCAGAATTTGTGAAATTTATGCACTCAAATCAGCAAAAGATATATGGAAAAAATTAAACCAAACATATGAAGGAGATAAAAAGGCCAAAATGGAAAAACTGCAAAACCACAAGAAAATATTTAAAATTTTGAATATGGAAGATGAGGAAGATATTGCTACATACTTACTTCATGTGGATGAGGTTTTCAATACCATGCATGGACTTGGATTTGAAATTGAAGACTCTAGTGTTGCTCAGAAAGTATTAATATCATTCCTTATGAGGTATGATGGAAAGGTTTCAACTATAGAAGAAATGAGAGATATTGATAATTTGATTATGGATGAGTTACATGGAATTCTCACAGCTTATGATATGAGAATAGTAAAGGATCCAAACTCCAATAAAGAGAAAATTTTCAAAGCTTCATAGAAGACAAAAGATAAGAAACCAAAATAAAGTGGTTAGTCAAGCAGTGATGAAGAAGCTAATTATGTGAGAAGAAACAAGAAGGACTCAAGAAAGCACAAAGGTATGAATATTGTAAATTGTTTTAATTGTGGTAATTTTGGTCACTATGCATCTAATTATCCACAAGTTGGAAGTAGTAGTAGTGAAGAGAAACATGATCATAAGAAAAGAGAATAAGGAAAATCCAGGTATGAAAAAAAAATAGGTACGGTCAAGGCAAGCATGAGAATAAGTTCTTTTAAAGGCACTAGAAGAGTTTCTATGTTAACAAGGCAAGCAAGGCTTCAAGTGATAGTGATGAAAGACTCTCAAATAGTGAAGAAGAGATTATATTTTTGGTAATAAAAGAGGAATAAAATGCTCCTATTGAAGATAAATTCAAAAATTATAAATATGCTCTTGGATACCAAGAAGTAGAGAAAGATTAAAAAAATAAAGAGGAAGGCACATTTGATATAGAAGCAAAACTTATTATTGCTCTCAAATAATTGAGAAATGTTAGAAAGCAAAATTCAATACTAAAGTCTCAAGTTCAAGGACATGAGGAAGAAAAGGAAAATCTTCTATAGGACCTAACAAACTCAAAAGCTAAGGCAAGGAGATTTAAAGAGGAAATGGTTGAAAACTTAAAGGTAAAATAGTTAGAATGTGAAATATTAGAACATGAGGTAGTTTCTCTAAGTATGGAAGTGAAATATTCTAAGGACTAGTTACACAGGATTGGGAAAACTTCAAAAAATTTGGATAATATTATCAATGCACAAATATCTTCTTCTATCAAAATAATACTTGGTTTTGAAAAATTAGAAAGGAAACAATAAGAAGGGTCGAGCTCAAGCTCAAAAGAAGAGGAAGTTTCATAGGAAGAGAATGAAGAAGAAATTGAGACTTATGTGGATAAGCTGAAGAATAGAAGCTTCACTAAGAAAGGAAACAATGAACAAACAAGAAACATGGATCATCACTGAGAAGACAAAGAAAGTACTAAGAGGCTAGAGGTTGCAAAATAAGATTTCTTCAAAGGACATTGTTTTTCATGTAATTGGTTTGGACACAAGGCTATGCACTACAGGGTTCATGGAAAGAAAGAGTATGACCTCAGTAAAAGGAATTTCAACTCATTCAAATATGGACATTTATTTCAATGGTATTTCTACTCTTGTAATTGCTTTGGTCATAAAGTGACCCACTATAGGGTTCATGATAGAAATAATTATGGCTTCACCAATAGGAACTTCAAGATATTTACACCTTCCAAGAATTACAACATTAAATGTTACAAGTGCAATAATATTGGGTATAAGTCCAAGTGGTGTAGAATAGAGTTTCTATAACTTTCACAGACAAGCAAGAACATGGACACTCAAAAGGATCAAAAGGGTATGGCTACAAAAATATTGAAAAAGAAGGTTGACAAAGAAAAAGAGCATTGTATGTTGGAAGTAGATATACTCTCACCTTAAAATTAATCACCTTAAGGAGAGGAGGTGGGGAGGGGACAGATCTAAGAGTCTTATATTTAGCCCCAAAGTATTCCATTTCCATTGATTTCAAATAGGGAGAGATTTTAGTAAGGACAAGAGCATTCAATCAAGGGGAGCAGTTTCTTAGGGGGAGCAGATTTGGAATCCAGTAGTAGAAAAATGAATTTTTAGAAAGGTTTACCATCAATGACAAAGGGATATATTGTTGGAAATTTTGAGTAATGTGTTGTCATTGATGTCAAAGGATTTATGTCAAAGGTTGATATCATTAACTATCATTGATGCAAAAATAGTTTGGTATGGCAATAATATAAGGTTTATAAGAAGCAAGGCAAAGTTCATCTCGATGCAATAAAATTGATAAAAAATAAGAGGTTATAATATTATATATTATAAGCCAAAGAGGTTTTGGATAAAGTTCTAAGTGGTTAGTTAAATGGTTGAAGGCCCAAGTTTAAGCCCATGGTTTAAAAGAAAAGAGAAAATATTATAATATTATAATATTTAAGCCAAAAGGACTTATTAAAAGGAGGATTGGAAGTGCATTGGACAAATGTCTCAAAAATAAATTAAGTTGATGAAGGACTACAAGTAAAAATATTATTTAAACACCAAGGTTAACTATACAATAAATAATAATTAACACAAGGTTAAATATTATGTTAAAAATAAAAATTAAATTTGAATTCTCAAAGGTGCCAAAATTTAAATTTTAAAAAGAGGCAATAAAGGGTTGAGTCGACATCATAGCAAAAACATCGCATGCATATTAAAATAGGAGCATAAATAATTTTTCAAAGGTGAAGAGATTGCACTAATCAATTTTCGTAGAGCGTAGAGAAAGGAAACCAAAGCGTCATTTGTTAAAGGGAAGATACAAGACGGTGCATGTGTTCTAGCAAGTGATAGTGAATCATAAAGGGAGGCATACTACTTGGTTTCAACTAAGATTGCTAGCCAGGTGGTAGGATGGTCCTATGTAAGGCATGGTAGTGTATAGGTCTTGATTTCAAATCCCCATGACAATTTCTTTTTGTGAATCACATTTGGTGGTAGGATGGTCCTATGTAAGGCATAAAGACTTTTTGGTGCATGACTTGTTCTAGCAAGTGGGGCCAACCTAGCTAGCACTCTATCTTGTGCTAGAGCTTGGGCATAATGAAGTTTCATGTTTGAATCTTGATGGTTATGGTAGTAGATGCGGGTAAGGATATATTTTTTTTAATTGAGGTATGATTTACGTTTAAAAAAAAGGAGGCATAAGGTTTAATTTTGGTTATTAAAAGTGCATATTACATAATCTAGGGAGATATAAGGGCAATGATTTGAAATTTATTAATTTTTAGAACATAATGATATGATAGAATCTAGTTGTGAATTTATATAGTTGAAATATATTTTTGAAATAAAGTGTAGACACCTAAAACACATCATGTTTAGGAGACTACTCATATGGGCACCTCTGCAGACCATATGACTGATCTTGGACCTTTCCAAGAGCTAGCAGTGGTTCTAACCACTCACTAGGGGTAGTTATGACCTATTCAAGTGTAACCACTATCGACCAGAGTGGCTGCCAACCCAGCCACTAAAGCTCAGAGTGGCTACGAGCTAGCCACTACTATGGACAACGGCTAGCACTGAGAAAAAAATATGGGTCTAAATCATGCATGGTAACTAAACTTGCATTGGATTCAAGTGGTTTTGGGTGTGAATCTCCTAGAGTTCCTCCTAACTACCACTCCCATGCAAGTCTAGAACTGGGCCTTTCCCCCCAATGACCAGTTTCATGCAAATCTAGATCTTGGCTTCTCCAAGAAGCCAAGATTTGGAATTTGGGAGGCCTACATATGCACCCTCCCAGGAACAAGTATGATCCCAAATTTGATACAGCGAAGCCCTACCACATTGAGCAACAAATTGATAGCCCTGTGAGGAGCGTCGAAGTGTTTCCTGATTGTAGATCACCAAGCATGCCATCAACAATGGAGCTTCCACAAGGTTGAGAAGCAAATCATCCATTTGCCATCAATCTACTATAGATCCAAGAGATTTCACTCACAAATCCATGTTTAGACACACCAACGAACCTTGAACATCAATTCAACTAAGGATTTTTGAGTCGCAGAACCTGATACGAGGAGCAAAGATCATAGTTAGCGGTCACTGTCTTCGACAATGGCCTATAGGTACAGCCACTCTGAGCGATAGTGGCTAGGGTTTGAGATGTAGTTTCTTTAGTTTCTAGTGTAGATCTACCTTCCTTTATGCATCATTAGTTTACCCTAGTTTAGATTTACTATTTTATCATATTTTCATGGTTCATAAGCATTGTAATAGATGTATTTTGCTTCCATTTATGTTTTTTCATGCTTTCTTTATGCTTTCATACTATTTCTTGTAGATATATGGAATAAGCCTCATCTCGAGAGGCCTCATATGCTTTTAATGTTTCTTGTTGTTTCCTTGCATGCAGGTAACAGATCTATCTGAGAATAAGCCGCATTCAAAACATTCCCTCTGAACATTGGAGAAGGAGGCATCTAGTAAGCCCTCATACAAATTGGTGTCGAAGTGAAGACCCTTTGAGTGCATCTCTCCCCATTGAGGGGCCTCAACTATTGTAAACATTGTATCAATTTGAGTGACTCCCTAAGAGGGAGCTATTGTAATCGAGATTTATCATTTTTAATAAAAGGGCAACCCCATTTTCTTGGATATATTTTATTTGTGCAAATGGTTACTTGATTTCTATTTATTAGATTGTTACATGCTTGCAATGGTCTAGATGCATGGTTTTCACCTTTGTATAGATGGCGATCATGGTGGGGACACCCAAAAAATGCATTGTTTGATGATCTATTTTATGTTTTTGTATGCAGGTACAGCCACTCTGATTGACAGTGGCTAGTAGAGCTAAGCCACTTTTGAAGATAATGGCTAGTCAGAGCCACCCTGAGTGATAGCGATCGATAGAAAACATGCAACAATAGATAGCCTGAGCAGCAACAGACTTGGATTCTAGGTTGGTGGAATTCTCTACAATTTTTCACTTCTCTATCTATGTTTATTTCTAGAATGCAGTAGGTGAAATTTTGTTTAATTAGAAAACATAGAGAAATTTTAAGGTTAAATGATTAAATTCTCTTAGGTTTTCTACTAGCCATTGCTAGGAACAATAAAATTTTGATTGCAATCCACCCTAGTCTCCAGTGGTCTAGATTGTATGTAGAGTTTGCATGCTTGAGGCCCAATTAGAGGCCATTTCTTCATAAGTAATCTTGCATTCTTTGAACATCATGTAGTTATTTAGACGTGCATTTTCTTAAAGTGAAACGTTCTTTTTAAGCATATAGGAGAATCATTTGAGTGCTTCATGATGCATTTATTCTTTATGTAAGTTTAAAAAGAACAATCACACACCACATCACATGTAAATATTAGTGAGTTGGAATTCACACCCAACCACTAATAGAGTCCAACGATGATGGGTTTCATCTCCATCCATTGGCTCAAATCCCATGAACCCATTCTATTGGCCAATACTGGATCCAAGAACTGATGTAGCCTAGAAAATTTGCATGTACTTCTCTTCGAAGGGTATAACGCTGACCAGGTGAGATTGGGTGAGGATCTGGAAGGACCTGTGCTCCCTGATCGGGTGTGGGCTTCATCTCCACACTTTGGTGGGTTTACGTGACCATGAATTTCATTGTCGATTGTCGAGCTATGAGCATACAGGTGAAAACCATTAAACTATACAAGCATTTCATCAACAAATTTCCAAACACGATGAGAAATAGTTAAAGTTTTCAACAAATATGAAACACACAAGACCAGTTTTAGGAACACCAAGAACATTTAAAAGAGATAAATATTTTGTCTACTTTGTTTGTGTGTCTTAAAATTTACACAAAATATAATTTCACATTGTCATGGTCTTCACGTGGAGCAACCACCCTCGATCCAACACCGAGGTGGGAACTACCACTCCACCCAACCACAATCACAACAACAATGATGTTGAGCCACCCACATAGAATACCATTGAAAAAAGTTTAGCGAGCCTCAGGGGGATAACTCAACCCATGGGGGTACTCCTCGAGAAACCCCAGCTAGAGAACCATATCCAAGTTCTTCTCATGATAGACATGAGGGAGCTTCAAGGCCCCAATCCTCACATGATAGACATAGGCAAGATCAACCCACTGAGGGGTAAAACACAAGGGTTGCATCCAATCATAGACCCACCACAACTCCTAGCCACTCTGAAGGTGGTAGGATAGCAATAGACCTCAATCTCATTGGTGCCAATGGAACTCCATGAGATCAACCATGGAAATCCAGACAGCTTGATGAGTTGGATCGGGTTTTCTCGAGACCAAATCAGAGAAGCAATGCTACTACGCACTCCATTTCTAGGATTTCACATAGCCAAAAAATAATGAGGTACACTAATGAGCAAGGGGAAGCTTCAAAGTGCCCCCATAGCATGCACACTACTTTTGATCATGGGGATACTGAACATAGGTCATTGTACACTGACCATGTTGCCTTGACAGATAGAGGTAAAAGCATAGTAGGAGCTCCTCCAAAGGGCCTCTCCATAAGGACTCCTCGTATGGAGTTATAGAGTCATAGACCTTCAGTGGTGGATCAATCTGACCACATGCATAGGTTGTATGAAGACGTGCAATATCAAGAAAAATTACTCCAAGATAAGAGGGAGGCATTGCATGCAGAACAAGAGTGCCTAGACATCCTCAAATAGGAGGAAGCATGGGCACAAAGGAAAAGGTATTTGTACCTAAATGAGTAGTGCTTGAGGGAGCAACTTACCCTAGAGAAAATAGAGCATGAGGAACAAGCAAATAGGTTGGCTCAAGCCAATCTACACATGGGCAATGAGTATTACCAATCCAATAGATATGTCATATCTCAACATGAGAGATGCACTAAACAAGTAGATGAATGCACTCACCACACATCACAACATGCTTCAAAACACCAATAGTACCTAGAGCTAGAACAGGTAGAGCATGAACAAGAATAGGTAAAAATGGAGGATCAAGAATAGACGTATCCTGAACCCTCATCCGTAGTCATGGGAGATGAATATAGATGCCCAAAGTGGGCAAATGTAGAGTTACCTCCCTGACCACCCTGAGTAAACCTTTGGGAACAAGAGATCATCTCTTTGAAGGCATACAAGATACTCATCGAGAGAATCAAGTCTCTCAAGAAACAAGACACGGTTGGGTAGAAGCCAACCCTAAGCAAGATACACAATTAATCTTTGTGCCCTTCGATACCAAGTCCTGCTTATCCTAGACACTTCGAGATGCCTAGGTTAGATAAATTCAAGGGAGAGGAAGATGTGCAAGAGCATGTGACCAATTTCATGAATGCATGCTTCCAGATCCAACATAATGATACCCTGATGTTAAGAACATTTATCATGACATTATCAGGCACAACAACTGAGTGGTTTAATCAACTACCCAAACATAGCATCATCAATTTTGAGCAACTGGTGAACGCATTCCTTGAACACTTTTATTTTGGCATCAAGAAGAAAATAAACTTGTTCGACTTGGCTAATCTAAAGCAATATGATGATGAGTCGATCATGGACTATGGGAATAGATGGAGAAAACTAATGGTAAAACTACCATTTTTTATTCCCACTACTGAGCTCACCCGAATGTTCACTAAGAGTTGTGCTAAGCACATCTCACTGCTCTTGTAGCTACAACAATATAGAACATTCGAGGAAGCCTTGGCACAAGCCAAGATGATAGAGGATATCAAAGTTGAAGAAGGAGATCTTAAGCTCTACAACAAGAAATATTGGAACAACAACCACAACAACCAAAATCAACAACAATAGGCCAAGCCTGCTCCAATCAATCAGGTTGTACTAAATGTACCAAAGGGAGGAAATATCCAACAACCATAGAATTACCAGGCTCAACCCCCCAACCAACTACAACCAAAATAACAACCAAGGCCAAAATAGGCAACGTCGACCACCTCGCTACTTCACACCTTTGTCAGAATTGATGGCATCGATATTCAATCAACTGAGTGAGGCACAGAGACTCAGACTACCTGAGGTACAACTTATTGACCCTAACCATCCCAAGCCCAAGGGATATAGGGATGATCATTATTACCCATACCATAGACAATAGGGGTATGATATCAAAGTGTGCATCGATTTCAAAAATATTGTACAAAATATGATCGAGAAGGGTGAGCTACAAGTTGATAATCCACTAGCACCTGACAATAGAGATATGGGCATATTTAGAAACCCATTTCCAAACCATGAAGCCCCTAGAAATCAAGGTGCTCAAGTAAATCAAATCCAAGTTGAACCTCCCACCTAGGGATTCATTGGAATGGTCAACATAGTCAACATGGTTACAAGAAATCGATGATACAACCAACCAGAGCCTCCAGTGGCTCCTATTCATATCTCGACTGCACCTCAATAGAGGCCAGTGCAAAATAATCTTCCAGGTCCACCAATGCAACCTATGATAACTATCCAAAATAGACTTATGCAGAGTCTCCAAACAATGTCAACTAAGTTATCGATATACGAGCTCATTCAATAGTCTCCCAGACACAAGGAGACCCTAATGGAAATATTGAAATCAATTGAGCTATAGCCCCAAAACCCTGATGCATTTACAAACTTTGTGGGGCAAGTACAATAGTGTCAAGAGCTCATGATTCATTTTTACGATCATAAAATAAAGGTAGTCCCTACTACCATAGCAGACCCACCTCTGCACATCATCACATGTATCAATGACATACCTTTCAAGTGGGTTTTAATCGACACAAGCTCATCGATTAACATAATAACAACCAAGGCTATAGGGCACTTGAATATCCCTAGGTCAAACATCATCCCTACCTCCTACACATTGAGAGCCTTCAATGATGCACTATGCTCCATAATGGGTACAATCATCCTACCTATGCAGGTGGGGCATAAGACCATCCCTATGATGTGTCATGTATTGGAGGGGGCCATGTAGTATAATATCCTCCTAGGGCATCCCTAGATAAGGGACATGCAAGTGCATTCCCTCGATCTTGCATCAATGTATTAAATATGTGCATGAGGGATAGGTACATGTGGTACCATCGAATGAAGAGCCATTCAAATATGTTCATCAGGTTGACTTGCTGAGGGATTTTGTCCTTCCATCCATGCACCTATACATTAGGTCATCATCCCCTACCACACAACCAAGAAGCAAATCCAAATCAGTGCGAGGTGACCCATCCACATCGGTGCCACCTCCAGCTTCTAAAGCTACTGGCACTTCTGAGAAACCAACAACATCTAAGGCAAAAGACTCTCAAAAACTAAAAGCACCCTTGGTGGAGGAAATACCTAAGGAAGTCCCAACCATAGCAATAGTGAAAATTCCAAATCCCATGGAGGAGGAATATTCCCAAGACATAGTCGAGGAGGTGCCTCAACTTGCCTCACTTGCATCATCATCAACATCATCTGCACCGCAGGTGATAGTTCACCTAGCTAATACAGGACTAGGTGAATATCTTGTGTAGAATGTTACTTTCACTCCAATTATCAAGTCTGCACAAGACATGGGATGACCAAGAGTCCCAAACCTACCCATAGGGATAGTGGTACCATTAGGGATCCCCCTAACTAGACCAATTTCATTTATGTTGGGTTGGATTGTGTCCATGATGCTTCAGACATTGAAGAGGATGAGGATGAGTCATTCACCATGAATGTTCATTACTTGTCCAATCCTGAGTTTGCTCTGAGATACTTTGAATGCAACCATTGGCATGGCTATGGTTTAGGTCTATATGAGCAAGGGCAACGAAACCTAATTGTACCACAATATCAGTTACCTACTGATAGGTCTAGCCTAGGATATCACATCTGAAGCTATGATGATTCATTAGAAGCATATCTAGATAGGCTGAGCTTAGGTTTTGGGAAGACATTGAATGGAATCCCTATCACCCGAACATAAGCTACATGGATGATAAGTTGGTGACCATGGTCACTATAGAACCACCTATTATGTATCATCCAAATTTCTCTCTCAAGGCAAGCCCATCAGGACTTATCCTATGGGAGGATGAACCAAGCTATGGTTATGAGCGAGAAGAGAATGAGTACATCATAGATCATAGTGAGGATGAGGATGAGACTAAATTGGCCTATCTAGGGCCTCAACATTCACATCACCTCATAGAGCCAATGGATATGAATGATGGATATTTCATAGATGATAGTGATTATGAGGATGAGACCAAGATGGCCTACCTTGGGCCTCAACACTTACATCATCGCAATGAACCATTTGACATAGATGAGATGTATCATAGAGTATATCTTGGACCTCACCTTAGGGGAAGATCGACCAATTTAGATGTAATCTATCATATGGTTTTCCTTGATCCTCCTACATTTAGAGAGCTACTACAACCAAATGATCCCATCTTCCCATCTATCCATAGACTAGATCCTAAGATCCCCATACCCCTAGAGCCTCATCTTGGGTATGGAAGGTAAATCAACAATGCAGAGTTACACCCACATGGTCCTAGAGATTCCATCCTATCCATCAACATGATCTCCATTGATTTGACCACTCCACTCCACAACCCAGCTGATCCTTCTAAACCATTGTGTCTTAACTTAGATGCTATTGATTGGGATCACACTGATTCACCCTTAGAGCCTAAATATTTCTTCCCCAATGAAGAAATGCTACAACCATTTCATTTTGCACTAGGTTGTGCACATGATGTTTATCATGCTGGTTTTGACCCTAATTTAGTTGAACCTTTAAACCTAGTGGATGACATCCACTTGATCCCCACTCCTCACCAGCTTGAGGAGGGGTCACACATGTCAATAGAGGAAAATTTTAAAGTGGACATCAATGATGATCCTTCTGATCCAAAGAAAGTTAAGTTTAGAGAAATCTTATCTCCAGAAGAATAGGCCACCATCATACCTCTATTGAAAGAGAGACCTAATATCTTTGCTTGGACCTACAAGGATATGTCGGGTTTAGATCCAAAATTGGTTGTCCACAACCTTTCGCTAGATCCCACAAAGAAACCGGTCAAGCAAAAACTCAGGAAGATGCATCCAACCATCACCTTGATGGTAAAGAATGAGTTGTAGAAGCTATTGGATGTAGTCTTTATTACCCCCATCGACTATCCAGAATGGGTATCAAACATGGTACCTATAGGAAAACCTGATGGAAGGATCCATATTTGCATAGATTTTAGAGATCTCAATAAGGCAACACCGAAGGATTCATTCCTATTGCCCAACATAGATGCTCTTGTAGATGCAACTGTGGGTCATGAGATGCTCTCCCTCATGGATGAATTTTCTGGTTACAATCAGATTTAGATTAAACCCAAAGACCAACACAAAACCACGTTCACCACTCCATGGGGGATATTTTGTTACAAAGTAATGCCATTTGGTCTTAAAAATGTTGGTGCCACATATCAGTGGGCCATGACATATATTTTCCATGACTACATGCATAAGATCCTAGAATATTATATCGATGACTTACTAGCCAAGTCATTGTTGCGTGAAGAGCATGCCGAGGTCCTGAGAAAGGTCTTCGATCACCTGATAGAGCACAATGTCAGGTTGAATCCCAAGAAATGCATCTTTGGTGTAACTTCAAGAAAACTCTTGGGATTCATCATTTCTAAATGAGGGATCGAAGTCGACCCAAAAAAGGTAAAGGCTATCCTAGAAATGGCCCCACCCACTAACATCAAAGAGCTGAGAAGCCTACAGGGAAAAGTAGCATCCATAAAGCATTTCATCACACAACTATCGGACAAATATCGACCCATGAATCGACTGCTACACAAGGGGGTCCCATTCCACTGGGATGAAGAATGTCAGCAAGCCTTTGCTGAGATCAAGAAATACCTAGTGATGCCACTAGTACTAGCTCCACCAAGGCCAGACATGCCATTTTTGCTTTATATATCTGCTACCAATTTTGCTTTGGGCACCATGTTGGCTCAAAAGAACGTGCAAGACAAAGAACAAGTGATATACTATATCAATCGCACCTTGGTGAGTTACGAGCTAGGGTACGCATACATAGAGAAGTTGTGCTTAGCAGTGGTCTTTGTGACTAAGAAGTTGCACCACTACATGCTGAGCCATACAACATATGTGATATCAAAACAAAATCCTTTGTAGTATATGATGAGCAAGACATATCATAATACACGTACTGCAAAGTGGATCATGCTACTGATAGAATTTGATTTGGAATTCATAAGCCAAAATTCCATCAAGGGATAAGTCATAGCTGATCAACTAGTAGAGGTGCCTCTTCAGGATAATAGGCCTCTCATCATAGAACTTCTCGATGAGGTAGTCTTTGCATTATCGAAAGCACCCAAACCCGAAGAACCTGATAATAAAGCTGACATGACTTTGTTCTTTGATGGTTCGAAGTGTGAGCAAGGGGTGGTGCAGGGATTGTGTTTTTCATGCTACAAGGTGCTCCAATGCCCTTGTCATTTAAGCTAGACTTCCCTTGCACAAATAACAATGTTGAATATGAGGCCCTAATCTTGGGTCTCCAAACAACAATCACTATGAATATTAAAAAGCTAAATATCTTTGGTGACTCCCTTCTCATCATTAACCAAGTTAAGGGAATATTTCAATGCAGGTGTCCAATCCTAAAAGCTTACAAAGAGCTTGTTGACACTTATCTAGCCCAACTAGAATGGTATGACATCGAGGCAATCCCTCACACATCCAATATATTTGCAGACACTATGGCATCTTTGGGATCCTTGATCCCTTAGAATCTATCTACTGATTTCACTACCATTCATGTGAAGATGCTCTCACAATCAGTGATACAACATGAGGCTTTTGACAACAAAGAATCAGTCAACATGATTCATATAGAACCAAACCATGAGTGGTTCTATAAATCCAGAGACTTTCTAAAGAAGGTGCCTTGGGGGTCTTTGATCTCGTAGGGTCCTACGGGGAATGGTACCATCATTCACCACAAGGTTATTTCTCAATCTGCATTTGTGCACATCGAATCATAGAGAGAACAAGTCATATTGTCTATTGAGGTTGTAGCTTATCAGGATTGGCTATGCCAATTACAAGATTTCCTTAAGCTTGGAATCATCCCGTAGGGATTGTCGCATGCCGCAAAATGAGCATTCAAACAAAAAGCGACAAGATATGTCTTGCTAGGAGATATATTGTATCGTCGAAACTACGATGGAGTCCTCCTTCATTGTCTTGAGCCCCAAGAATCAGCTTGGGCGATTTCACAATGGGATATTATTGGTACACCATGGAAAATGATTGCTGTGAGTATGTCAAGAAGTGCGTTAAGTGTCAACATCATGTGAATCTAATGCACCTGCCATCGTAGGCCTTACAACCCATTCAGGTGGCTTGGCCATTTTCTTAGTGGGGTTTCGATCTAATTGGAAATATATCTCCCCCATCTTTGATATGACACATATTTATCTTAATGGCCACTGAGTACTTCACCAAATGGGTGGAAGTGGTCCCCTTAACATCAATGATAGGACCATGAATTGTAGAGTTCATACTTCACAATATCATTTGTCACTTTGGGATCCCATTCAAGATAATTTTAGATAATGGTCCTTCATTTAAGAACAAAAATATGTGGGCTTTAATATCCAAATATAACATTCAGCATAGTTTTATGACACCATATTATCCATAAGAAAATGGGCAAGCAGAAGCCTCAAACAAAATAATCATAGCCATCTTAAAGAATATGGTAAAATAAAATCATAAGGATTGGCATTTGTAGTTGCCTCTTGCATTATGGGCTTACAGA
This sequence comes from Wollemia nobilis, assembly GCA_028583015.1. Taxonomy (NCBI): domain Eukaryota; kingdom Viridiplantae; phylum Streptophyta; class Pinopsida; order Araucariales; family Araucariaceae; genus Wollemia; species Wollemia nobilis. The sequence goes on from JAQPPZ010003612.1 coordinate 309,468, forward strand.
ACTAGCATGCGGATGCCCACTAGGGCAACACCATTTTTTCTTGTATATGGTATTGAGGCCATTATTCCCTTGGAGTTAGAAATTCCAATATTGCACATCGCATTGAAAGAGTTTATCGATGATGACACTGCGCGACAAGCTCACCTTGATCAATTGACCCTTCTTGATGAATGTGGCATCAATGCTCTTGAGCATCTCTACGTTTACCAAGATCATCTAACATGAGCTTATAACAATAAATTCCACCTGAGAGACTTTAAGGTTGGGGATCTCGTGCTCAAAGAGAACTAATAGAATTCAAACCTATCGCCGCACCTACGAGACAAATTTATGGCCAATTGGATAGGTCCTTATATTATCTTAGAGAATATTGGACCTGGGACATATCGCCTAACATTGTTAGAAGGTGTTGAAGAGCCTGAGCCTCTCAAAATTCTTCATCTGAAGGTGTTTTACACATAAAAGCAACAAAATCCAAGATTTCAAAAATAAATTTAAAAAAAATAAAAAAATCCAAACAAATAAAAAAACATTAAAATCAAAAATCCCCAAATGCATTGTAAGCCCTTTGGTCAACTCACAAAAGGCTCCAAAGGTATCATAAGCCCTTTGGTCAACTCACAAAATTCTCCAAAGGCATCAAAGTCCTTTGGTCAACTCACAAAATGTCCCAAAGGCATCATAAGCCCTTTGGTCAACTCACAAAAAGCCCCAAAGGCATCATAAGCCCTTTGGTCAACTCACAAAAATCCCCAAATGCATCATAAGCCATTATTTCAACTCACAAAATGCCCCAAAAGTATCATAAGCCCTTTAGTCAACTCACAAAAAGCCCCAAAGGCATCATAAGCCATTTGGTCAACTCACAAAAAGCCCCAACGACATCATAAGCCCTTTGATCAACTCACAAAAAGCTCCAAAGGCACATTAATACCCTTTGGTCAACTCACAAAATGCTCCAAAGGCATCATAAGCCCTTTGGTCAACTCACAAAAGGCTCCAAAGGTATTTAAACTGTTTGGTCAAAAATAAAATACAAAAACACAAAAACAATTTAAAATGTTAAAATGCAAAAATATTTGCATCTTACATTTTGGATTTGCATTCATGAATAGCATTGCATTAGGCATGTTACATCCCATCCATGTTAGGATAGACTATATTTTCAATATTGCAAATGACACCACGTTTGTAGGCCAATAATGCATCCTCAAATCCTCATTTATCCATAACCCATGTGAGTAACTGTGTTTTTCAACACAACCTCTTCTAGTTGCTATGAGGAATATACTAAGGTTTTTTGGTCATTCAACCATACCTAGTGATTTTATCATATTTTATAGAAATCTATCTTCACCGGTAGAATATGAGGTCTAGTTTTGATAGTATTGTTAGAAATTTGAGGTATTTTATGTTGTCATTGATGTCACATGGATCATTGATGTCACATGGATCACATTTGGTTTTGGTGGCCAAAATATTTCATAAATAAGCATTTATGATATTTTGGAAAGCATGGCTATTTACAAGGTTTTTATGAAAACCAAGGCAGGAAAAATAAAAGGTTTTATTTAAAACCATGGTGGGCTTATGTGGAAAGGGATTTTCTTAAAAGCCAAGGTGGAATTTTGTTTCATCGAAAAAGGACCTCCGGTGATGAAGATATTAAAGTTTAAAGTTTAAGTTTAAATTAATGGAGGGCCGACCTATGTGCAATTAATGGAGGTTGGCATATATATATATAAAGGTTTCAATTTATTTTGGAAAGGGGGCATATTATATATCGTCGAAAAGCTTATTTCGAGGGCTATTTGACTAACTTATTTAGAAGGAGAAATAAGGTGTGTGTAAAGAGATATTTCTGATTTTTCAAAGGGGTTCCAAAAGTGAAGTTTGCCTTGTTCTTTTTCAAGAGGATTAATTCTTTCATGAGGTGACAAGGTATGCAATATTGTGATTTATTTTATTTTATGGTATAAGTGGTTTTGGGAGTGAAAAGGTTATGCAATGTTTTGATTTATTTTATTTTATGGTACAAGTGGTTTTAGGAGAGATAAGGAAGTTGTGCAATTAAAGGCCTTGGTGATGATTATTGAAAAGTGGAGTAATGTTGATTATTTTGTGATCTACTAACCCTTGTGAAGATTGACAAAAGAATTTTGTGATTGTGGTAGATTTACAAAGAGGTTTTTTCATCTTCATAAAAGGTATGGGCACATTCTTCTATTGATTATTTATGGTGGTTGATTTCTGAAATATCATTGGAGGGAAAAGGATTGTTTGTGGTTTCCTTTTCGGAAGTGGTTGATTGAATGCATCAAGGTTTTCTGAATTGAGAGTTGTGTTTAAACCTTGTGTTATAAGCATAGTTGTTGAAGCCCATTGGTTGTGAAAGAACTTGAGTTAGAAAAGAACATGAGTATCATTGTTATGTGAGATTTGTGGTTGAGCATTGTTGGAAACATTTGAGTTGGTTGATACATACTTGGACTAGGGTTGTGTGAGAAAGAGTTGTCCCTTATGGTGATTGATTGGGGCATTGGTTGAGTTGAGTTGATTGAGCCTAGTCAAGTGATGTGTGAAGTGATTGTTCAAGTTCTATGAAACAAACTATTCCATCATTCTATGTTGAGTTGAGATTAAGGTTAGAACATATTGAGTCTCTAACAATTCTCTTTATGGTTCTATAAGACTTGAGTTGATTTGAGGTTGACTTGAATTGAGTTGAGGTTGATTTGAGTTGAGAGTGATATTAGAACATATTGAGTCTCTAACAATTCTCTTTATGCTTCTATGAGTTGATTTGAGATTGATTTGTGTTGAGAGTGAGATTAGAACATATTGAGTCTCTAAAAATTCTCTTTATGCTTCTATGAAGTTAATTTGAGTTGAGATTGTCATTCATTATTGAGTTCATTTTGAGTACTACTTGAGCATGATTGATTGAGCCTTTGATAAGGCCTTTGGGATATATTTGAGGATAGTGTTGGGACAGATTTGTGGATAGATTTGGGCAAGTTCTTGGTGAGCTTGCTAGAGAAGATTTGGGTAAGTTCTTGGTGAGCTTGCTAGAGTAGATTTGGGCAAGTTCTTGGTGAGGTTGCTAGAGCAGATTTGGACAGTCTTGTGTGAGCTTGTTAGTTCAGATATTGGAAAAGTTCTTGGTGAGCTTGTTATTGAGCATATTTGGATAAGTTCTGTGTGAGCTTGTTATTCAACATTGGACAAGTTCTATGTGAGCTTGTTAAGCAGGTTCTGTGTGAGCCTATTGAGCAAGTTCTTAGTGAGCCTATTGATAGAGCTTTGGAGGTGATAGAGTATAGAGGATAGAGTCTCAGTGGATAGAGATCCAATAGCTAGCACAGTTGAAGATAGATCTGAGTGAGGAGTCTTCAAGTGGAGAGAGGTCCACTAGTTAGTGCAGTAGAGAGACAGAGTCTTCTAGAAGATCACATAGCTAGAGCAAAAGGGGAAAGAGTTCTCCTATGGAAGAGATCCATGAACTTGAGATTAGGGGATCAACATCTCCTTTGGATAGAGATCCATAAACATTGTAATTGGGAGTGATTCCCAAAGATATTGATTGAGAAAGTTTTAGTAAAATATTTTCTTCGTGGAGTAGCCCACATTGGGTGAACCACATAAATTATGGTGTCTCTATTGTGTATGGTTTTTGTGCATTACTTTGATTACTACTATTGATATTGCTATCTTTACACAACATAATATTGAATTGGAAGAAAAAGTAAAAAGTGGTCTTATACTGTTCACCCCCCTCTCAGTATAAGCTTGTGTTCTTCAATTGGTATCAGAGTGGGTTCCTTCGAAAAGGCTAACAACTTGAGGGTAGATTCTACAAAGAACACATATGGCTTCATAGAAAGGATTATCTTCAAATAAGGCTCCATTATTTGATGGTAACAATTATGCTTTCTGGAGCATGAGAATGAAGAACTACTTGATATCACAAGGATATGAGGTATGGCAGATGGTTGAAAAAGAGTATAAGGTTGAAGGTGATCCCGAGGAAGATAAGACTACCAGGAAATTGGTTGAGATCAATGCAAGAGCAATGAATTGTATTTTGAGTGGGCTACATGAGATAAATTTTGCAAAGGTCATGGTATGTACTTCAGCTAATGAGATGTGGACCAAGTTGAGGAATACTTATGAAGGAGATTCCAAGGTAAAGTTGGCAAAACTACAAACTCATAGAAAAATATTTGAGGAATTGAAAATGGAAGATTCTGAAGATATTGCAAAGTTCTTACTTTGAGTTGATGAGATTACTAACACCATGAGAGGCCTAGGTTTTGAGATGAAAGAATCAGAAGTTACTCAAAAGGTTTTGAGATCACTTCCCATGAAATATGATGCTAAGGTTTCAGCAATAGAAGAGACAATGGATATCAACAAGCTAACAATGGAAGAATTGCAAGGTACTCTCATAGCTTATGAGATGAGGGTAAGTAAGCATCAAGCTCTAATAAAAGATATTGCATTCAAGGCTTCAGAAAAAGAGAAAGGGAAAGTTTTAGAAATAGATAGAGTTTTAGAAAATGATGAGGAAGCTAACTTCATCAAAAGGAATAAGGACTCAAGGAATTTCAGAGATATAAGGAAAGTCAGGTGCTACAAGTGTGGTGATCTTGGTCACTATGCATACAAGTGTCCACATGAAGAAATCAGTGATGATGAAAAATAGGGTCAAAGAAGAAAAGAATATGGAAAGCATAAGCATGACAAAGATGACAGATTCAAGAAAAACAGGTATGAGAAGAAGAAAATTTTTTGTAAGGCAAAGAAATCTTACTACATTGTAGAAGCAAGTGATAGTTTAGATTACAGTGATAAAGATCAGTTAGATGAAGAAGAATGTACATTCTTTGGAATAAGTGAAGAAAAGCAAGAACACCTATTCCTAGGTATTGAAGTTAAAGAAGAAGATGTGCCTATTGAAGAAAGACATGAAGAGCTTGCCATAGCCATTGAGCAAGCAAGATAGGTACAAGAAAGGTCTAAGGATACTAAAATGCTTCATATGTGGAAAATTTGGGCATATAGATGATGATTGCACATACTACAACAATTACAACAAGGAAAGTGTATTTGAAAAAGAAAGCAATAGTTCTAGTGACAATTCCAACAGTAGTGAAAACAAAGAAGTCTCATTTTTGGTAATAGAAAAGGAAGAGGATGAGCCAAGTAAACAAAAATCAGAAATAAAAAGGCTAAAATAAGAATACAAGAATCTTGAAAACAAGATTCGAACAGATGTCAAAATCAGAGAAGAACTACTTCAAACAATCAGTAATCTCAGAGAAGAGCTTCAAAATGCAAAAAGGATAGAAGAAAGGATGAATGAAGAACTAAGGGTAACCACGACAAGACATGATACATTAGATGAAAATATTCAAAAAGGAGTGGAAACTTATTTTAAGGTTGTATCTTACTTCCAAGAAAAGTCACACTCAAAAGGAAAGGAAGTTCTAAAATATGAAAGCAAGGAAGCACCTAAAATTTGTGAGGAAAGTTCCAAAGTTCCTATGGCTCCAAATATTCAGTTTGGTTCTTGTTTTGAGATAGGTGAATCAAGCTCAAAGGGAAAATAAATTTTTGAAGAGAAAGGCAAGGAAGAAACTAAGGAAGAGGTTTTAGATGCTACAAAGAAGGTTCAAGAATGCAATGCACAAGTTGAAGATGATCATAAGGATAATGGTCAAGAAAGGTATGAGGAACCAAGGCATGAACAAAGGGCTTTTCAAGGATATTGTTTTTCTTGTAATGGATTTGGACACAGGGCTATACATTGCAGGATCCATGGATCAAAGAAGTTTGATTTTGCTAGAAGAAACTTCAAGGGAAGAAGGTATGGTTTTCAGGGACATTGCTTCTCATGCAACAGGATTGGTCATAGAGCTTTTCAGTGCAAAGGAAATGAGCAACATGGTTTTGGTTTTAGAGCTACACATTTCAGAAGTCATGGTCATAATGGTCATGAAAATAGAGCTTCACAATACAGGGTTCAAGAAAGGAATGGATATGGAAATTATTTCAAGAAAGAATTTCAGGACATGGGCACCATCCAAAGGCTACAATATCAAGTGTTTTAATTGCAATAACTTTGGGCATATTGCAAAATGGTGTAGGACTCAATTCCAAATAGGTTCAAGGCAAGAAGGTCAAACAGGTTCAAGACAAGAAGATCAAGTAATTCATCAAGAGAAGGATATCAGAAAAACATGGAAGGAAGTTGATAGAGGAAAGAATCAAAGTGATATGGGAGTAAAGGTACTCCCACCCCAAAATTAATCACCTCAAAAGAGAAGGGGGTGAGGGGGCTATGCTTAAGAGTCATATATTTTAGCCCCATAGGTGTCCCTTTTGCCATTGATGTCAAAGGGGGAGATATTTGAGTAAGGGGGAGAGCATTGAGTTAGGGGGAGCAGCCTCCAAAGAGAGTATTGAGTTAGGGAGAGCAGCCTCCATAGAGAGTATTGAGTCAGGGGGAGCAACTTTGATTCTCAGAGATGGTTTTTACAGTGATTGTGGTGTTTGCATTAGAGGTGTTGCCATCAATGACAAAGGGGGATATTGTTGGAAATTTGAGGTAATTTGAGGCATTTTATGTTGTCATTGATGTCACATGGATCATTTATGTCACATGGATCACATTTGGTTTTGGTGGCCAAAATATTTCATAAATAAGCATTTATGATATTTTGGAAAGCATGGCTATTTATAGGGTTTTTATGAAAACCAAGGTAGGAAAAATAAAAGGTTTTATTTAAAACCATGGTGGGCTTATGTGGAAAGGTATTTTCTTAAAATCCAAGGTGGAATTTTGTTTCATCGAAAAAGGACCTCCGGTGATGAAGATATTAAAGTTTAAAGTTTAAGTTTAAATTAATGGAGGGCCGACCTATGTGCAATTAATGGAGGGTGGCATATATTTTTTATATATATATATATATATATATATATATATATATATATATATATATATATGTAAAGGTTTCAATTTATTTTGGAAAGGGGGCATATTATATATCGTCGGAAATCTTATTTTGAGGGCTATTTGACTAACTTATTTAGAAGGAGAAATAATGTGTGTGTAAAGAGATATTTCTGATTTTGCAAAGGGGTTCCAAAAGTGAAGTTTGCCTTGTTCTTTTTCAAGAGGATTAATTCTTTCATGAGGTGACAAGGTATGCAATATTGTGATTTATTTTATTTTATGGTATAAGTGGTTTTGGGAGTGAAAAGGTTATGCAATGTTTTGATTTATTTTATTTTATGGTACAAGTGGTTTTAGGAGAGATAAGGAAGTTGTGCAATTAAAGGCCTTGGTGATGATTATTGAAAAGTGGAGTAATGTTGATTATTTTGTGATCTACTAACCCTTGTGAAGATTGGAAAAAGAATTTTGTGATTGTGGTAGATTTACAAAGAGGTTTTTTCATCTTCATAAAAGGTATGGGCACATTCTTCTATTGATTTTTTATGGTGGTTGATTTCTGAAATATCATTGGAGGGAAAAGGATTGTTTGTGGTTTCCTTTTCGAAAGTGGTTGATTGAATGCATCAAGGTTTTCTGAATTGAGAGTTGTGTTTAAACCTTGTGTTATAAGCATTGTTATTGAAGCCCATTGGTTGTGAAAGAACTTGAGTTAGAAAAGAACATGAGTATCATTGTTATGTGAGATTTGTGGTTGAGCATTGTTGGAAACATTTGAGTTGGTTGATACATACTTGGACTAGGGTTGTGTGAGAAAGAGTTGTCCCTTGTGGTGATTCCGGTTGAGTTGAGTTGATTGAGCCTAGTCAAGTGATGTGTGAAGTGATTGTTCAAGTTCTATGAAACAAACTATTCCATCATTCTATGTTGAGTTGAGATTAAGGTTAGAACATATTGAGTCTCTAACAATTCTCTTTATGGTTCTATAAGACTTGAGTTGAGTTGAGGTTGACTTGAATTGAGTTGAGGTTGATTTGAGTTGAGAGTGATATTAGAACATATTGAGTCTCTAACAATTCTCTTTATGCTTCTATGAGTTGAGTTGAGATTGATTTGGGTTGAGAGTGAGATTAGAACATATTGAGTCTCTAACAATTCTCTTTATGATTCTATGAAGTTAATTTGAGTTGAGATTGCCATTCATTATTGAGTTCATTTTGAGTACTAATTGAGCATGATTGATTGAGCCTTTGAGAAGGCCTTTGGGACAAATTTGAGGATAGTTTTGGGATAGATTTGTGGATAATTTTGGGCAAGTTCTTGGTGAGCTTGCTAGAGCATATTTGGGCAAGTTCTTGGTGAGCTTGCTAGAGCAGATTTGGGCAAGTTCTTGGTGAGCTTGCTAGAGAAAATTTGGGCAAGTTATTGGTGAGCTTGCTAGAGAAGATTTGGTCAAGTTCTTAGTGAGCTTGCTAGTTCAGCATTGGACAAGTTCTGTGTGAGCTTGTTATTAAATTTTGGACAAGTTCTGTGTGAGCTTGTTAAGCAGGTTTTGTGTGAGCCTATTGAGCAGGTTCTTAGTGAGCCTATTGATAGAGCTTTGGAGGTGATAGAGTATAGAGGATAGAGTCTTAGTGGATAGAGATCCAGTAGCCAACATAGTTGAAGATAGATCTGAGTGAGGAGTCTTCAAGTGGAGAGAGGTCCACCAGTTAGTGTAGTAGAGAGACAGAGTCTTCTAGAAGATCACATAGCCAGAGCAGAAGGGGAAAGAGTTCTCCTGTGGAAGAGATCCACGAACTTGATATTAGGGTATCACCATAGCCTAGTGCCACTCCTCGATCCTGGCCCACATCCATCTCACATTAGGATCCTCCTCAATTGCCTCATCCCTAGCCCATCCTAGGCTAGCACCACCCTGCCATAGTTATGTCACCCACCACTAGGTGTACACCTCCATATTCTCAATGTTAGCTATACCAACATCAACTATAGGAGGATCTACCTCCTCTACCATTTTTATCACATGGAGCATGAGAAGATACCTCTCTTCCTGGATCCACATGTACAAAACTGGCACTAGTGGAACATCCTGCTAGAACCCATACTTATTGGTCACCCAAGAGTAATGAAAGAACTCCCTAACTCTTGTCTTGCAATTGATGACCCATCGATTACACCTTATCCATGCCATGAATCGATCTACCTCCTCCCAAGTAGGGAAATCCACATAAGACCTCCAAATTATATCTCAAGCCTATAGCCCAATCAACGAATGTGCATAATATATCAAGTCCTCTGCATGGTGATGGCTTAATCATTCCTCTGCATCTTGATTCCACCTAGATCTATAGCACTATAACCTAGGTGCTATAGTAGTGATATCCTGGAGTATCCATCCTAGCTGGTCCACTCTGATGTGCTCCCATACCCAGATCTATAGGAGCAAGTTGTAAGAAATCCTTGCTCAACCCCAACTCTAGATATGATATAGCTCATCATAGAGTTGCACCAATAGGGCACTCCCGAAAGCCATGATGATGAGCTTTGTTTTGTCCATCAGGTCCTGCACCATCACCAAGAGGTTCCATGGGAACCACACACTAGAAGTATTAGGTAGAAGTACATTGTTGATGACATGCATCAAAAGGTCCTAGCATACCGATAATACATGGTCCTGATACCAATGAGCAACAAGAACTCCTCCGTGATTAATGTCCAACAGTGTTGCTTGTGCCCGATCACCAAAAACCTTAGTGAAAATTGCTAGTCTATGAACGGTCAAGGAATATATGATAGCTCATCCATCGAATGGGATCCTAAATATCCTATATACATCCTTGGGTATTATGGTCATCTCACTGATAGGGATATGGAAGGTATTCATGCAACAATCCCATTTGTGGGCCAACATTATGAGGTACGCCTAATCCGACATTGTCATTGACAAGCAAGCAATATACATCAGACCTCATGCACTGAACCAATCCCATTTAGTGTGAACCATGAGGGGTATAATCTCAATAAACAAATCAGGCTCCAAAGCCCATGAAGACAAGAGCTAAGAGTGCAAAATAAATGCCTAATTAGATGCACTTACACTAAAAACTCAATAAAATTCAAACATGGTGTAACAATAACCTAAATCAAGCAAGGGTACAAACACACTAAGAAAATGCACCAAAACATGCAAAAAAATCAAAATTTACACTTTTTTATTTCAAAAAAAAATCAATCCATTAAATTAAAAAATAAAAATTAAAAAAAAAATTAAAAATTGCCTAAGGTTTTGTAGTCACCCAAGTTGACAATATCCACCATAACGAGCACCGAGGCCGATAGCGGCCAGCTGCCAATGGTCAAAAATTTGATTTTTGGGATTCAAACTAGTTGCCCTCAATGATAGTGATCCCTCTTTTTTAATTAGGGGCTGCCTTGAGTGACAATGATCACAAGGTGGTACACCAACGGTGTCTGCCCTCATCCAAAAATCCAAAAAAAATAAATAAAACAAGAATCTAAGACCAACCCACCTAAAATAGTCTAGTTCTAAGCCTAGCTACGTGTTTGATTCATTACCAATAGGTTTAGTGAGGTTCATTTATTGATTACTTAGTTTGGTTCATTTTATCGGTTAAATAAACAAGCTAGGATTTGAGAAATACCCATGAAGCTCTGGCTCCTCCGCTAGTCGATGCCTCACATTACTCCACCATGGTGTCAAATAAATCATCAACGTCCTAGGTAACTATCTCTCTCTCACCTCAAACCTCAAATTACAAAATGACAACTGGAAATAATGAAATTAAAACCCTACTTTTCTTATATATTATTTAGTTTTGTCACGGCCACTGCTAGCATTAGTTTCTAGAAAGTGCGAACTACCTATGCTGACAAAGGCCATGAAATTGTAAAATTGAGCCACTAATGCTGATAATGGCTAGCAAACATCAATTAATGCCCTTAAATTATCACCATGGAAAAGTTCAAAATGGACAAACAAGCATATATACCAGTCCAAAATCAACAAAAATTGCAAAAATCATTAATTCAAAATCTTAAAAACATTACAAAAATCATCAAAAATAACAAAAAAATAAAAAAATATCAAATTTTTGAATGCACCTCGTACCTAGTTATTTACCCTAAATACATGGCGATTGCAGACACTTGCACTCCATGCAATCTAACAAGATGAGTAAATTACCATAAGGTCATTTGAGCCAAATTAGTCATCGTTGAATTGCAATGCTTCACTTCAATCCCAAAGAAGGCCATGGTGGTCGGACTACCCCACGGGAATGAGGTGTTTGTTTCATTTCTTCCATGATGTTTTTAGCAGATCATCAAGTGATTCAACATAAGCGTCAATGGAATTGCTATCATCTTGATTCCCTAAGAAGGCCATTGCGGTCAAACTGCTCCACGGGATAGAGATGTACAATTACTATTATTGGTTGAAATCACACTTATAATAGAACCTTCCATATAACAACAATAGCATTTGTCTTAAATTTTCCAAATAAATCATCTTGGTCAAGCGACTCGTCACTTTTATCATCAGTATTCACCTCATCAACTTGTCGCTTGAGGGGGTAACCATAAAAAAAAAATCATAGGGGTAACCATAATAACAAAATCATAATCAAAATCAATAATGGATAACTTAATCAAGTTAATCGCGTTCATCTTACGAATCATTGCTAATAGCTATCATAATCTTACCCTATTGTTTGGGGCAAAAGCAAATATGTTGATTTAAACCTTTGACAATCTAGCTTTCGGTCCTTTTCTAATGCTAAGCAATATGACTCGAGACTATAGTGGACTTCAAAGTCTCATGCAAACTAAGCCTACCACATTGTTGGAATAAATGATTCATAGATGCGCACCCTTCTCATGATTGGCGTATTTAATGTTGATCAGATCAATGATCATTATACACCCTACAATATGGCTTTAGGTGGTCTATTTTTTCTCAGTGTTGTGTTTTCCACAATGCATCACAAAAAGAGGTGTTTGTAGACACCTAAAACATGTTATTTTTAGGAGACTACTCATATGGGTACCTCTGTAGACCATATGACTGATCTTGGACCTTTTCAAGAGCTAGTAGTGGTTCTAACCACTCACTAGGGGCAGTTCTAACCTATTCAAGTGTAGCCACTATTGACCAGATCAGTTGCCAACCCAGTCATTGAAGCTCAGAGCAACTACGATCTAGCCACTCATGTGGACAATGGATAGCACTAAGACAAAAATGTGGGCCCGAATCATGCATGATAACTAAACTTGCATCGGTTTTGAGTGGTTTTTGGGCTAGAATATCTTATAGTTCCTCCTAACTGCAACTCCCATGCAATTCTAGAATTGGGTCTTTCCCCCCAATAGCTAGTTTCATGCAAATCTAGATCTTAGCTTCTCTAAGAAGCCAAGATTTGGAATTTAGGAGGCCTACATATGCACTCTCCTAGAAACAAGTATAACAAGGAATTGGATACAGCAAATCCCTACCTCACTAAGCAATAAATTTATAGCCCTATGAGGAGCATCAAAGTGCTGCATGATTGCAAAGCACTAAGCATACCACCAAAAATAGAGCTTCCACAATGTTGAGAAACAAATCATCCATTTGCTATCAATCTACTGCAGATCCGAGAGATTTCACTCATAAATCAGTGTTTAGACACACCAACGAACCTTGAAAATCAATTCCATCAGGTACTTTTGAGTTGTAAAACCTGAATACGGGGAGCAAAGATCACAATTAGTGGTCGTTGTCTTCAACAACAGCTTGCAGGCACAGTTTCTCTAAGCAATAGCGACTAGGATTTTAGACACAATTTCTTTAGTTCTTAGTGTAGATCTACTTTCCTTTATGAATCATTAGTTTACCATGGTTTAGATTTACTATTTCATCACATTTTTACGATTCACAAGCATTGCAATAGACGTCTTTTACTTCCATTTTTACTTTTTCATTATTTCTTTATGCTTTCATACTATTTCATGCAGATCTATGGAATAAGCCTCATCTTGAGAGGCCTCATATGCTTTTAATGTTTCTTGTTGTTTCCTTGCACGCAGGTAATAGATCTATCTGATAATAAGCCACATTCAAAACATTCCTTTCAGACATTGGAGAAGGAGGCATCTAGTAAGCCCTCACGCAAATTGGTGTCAAAGTGAAGACCCTTTGAGTGAATCTCTCCCCGTTGAGGGGCCTCAACTATTATAAACATTGTGTCAGTTTGAGTGACTCCCTAAGAGGGAGCTTTTGTAACTAGGATTTATCATTTTTAATAAAATGGCAACCCCATTTTCTTGGAAATCTTTTATTTGTGCAAATGGTTACTTGATTTATGTTTATTAGATTGTTACATGCTTGCAATGGTCTAGATGCATGGTTTACACCTTCATATAGAAAGGAGCAATAAGATGCTTGAAAATAAAATTGATGTATGGCATGCACTTAGGGATATTAAATTGTGATATTGAATTATAAGTGGCTTTTATAAGTAGGAGTGATAAGGTATGATTATGGTTTAATTTGTGTGTGTAATTTTTGATAAAAGGAAATATTAAGAGAGCTTGATTATTGTCAAAATTTGTCTTGATATTAAATATTTTTATGAGCAAATTTTGAGGAAAGATGTTATGGTTGATTTGAAAAGTGTTATGCTAACTAACCCTTTAAAGTATCATAAGAAAGATATAATATCTTGAGAATTATTTTTGAGAGAGCTCCTTAATCAAAGAGGTTTGGTTGAAATATTTCATAATTATAAGGTGGAGATAAAGGATTGATTGAAGCACATTATTGGAAATATTTGAATTAGGGTTTGAGACCTACATGTGCATTATTGTTGAATGAAATTGGAATCAATTGCATTAGGGTTTGATACCTACTTGTGCATTATTGTGGTTGATGTTTGAGAGCAAATTTGCAAGAAATATAGACCAGTTTTGGGAAGCAAAGTTATATGCTAGTTTGATTTGATTTGAAAGGGATTTTACAAGAGATATAGATTGAATTAGTTGAATGCAATATTTGTGAATGTGAAGAACATATTGGGTTTTTGATAATGCATAGCATTCTCTATACGTTCCAGAGGTTAAACTAATTCTAGGTAGAATATGTCTAAATTACCTAGTTGAAGAAATAATTTATAAAAGAGATATAAGCATTTGTTTGTATGCAAGATTTAGAAATATTTGAGCAGGTTTAGTGAGAACCATTGAGGCAAATTTTAGAAAGTCTTTTGAGAAGGCTTGAAGGCAGATTTGAGGAAGTCTTTTGAGAATACTTGAAACAACTTTGAGGTAGATTTGAGCAAGTCTTTTGAGAAGACTTGGAATAACTTTGAGGTATATTTGAGCAAGTCTTTTGATAATACTTGGAATAGCTTTGAGGTATACTTTAGCAAGTCTTTTGAGAAGACTTGGAATATCTTTGAGGCAGATTTGAGCAACTCTTGTGAAGACTTCAAGCAGCATTGAGATAGATTTGAGCAAGTCTTGTAAGAATACTTGGGACAGTTTTGATGTAGATTTGTGAGCAAAATTAGAGAAGATTTGTGCTAAACATGTGATGGGGTTTGGTACAAATTTGATATATAATTGAGAGTAGGTTTGGTTTCTGATTTGATCAAGCTCTATGTTAAGGATTGGGGTAGATTTTAGATAGATTTGAGAGTAAGTTTGGTTTTTTATTCGATCAAGATTTGTGTTAAGGCTTGGGGAAGATCTGAGATAGAGTTGAAAGTAGGTTTGGTTGCATATTTGATCAATATTTGTGTTAAGGCTTGGGGTATATTTGAGATAGAATTGAGAGTAGGTTTTGTTGTTGATTTGATCAAGCTTTGTGTGTTAGGATCCTCCATCCTAACATTAATAGTTAGTATTAGTTAGTATTATTAATCATTTAATTATTATATTATTAACTCATAAAGTGAACCATCGTAACTCTTCATACATGAACCATCACGTCTCTTCACCAACATAGCTTTAGGGTAGATATATATATATATATATATATATATATATATATATTAGGTTGGTAATTCACACAAATCATCCAAGAAGAAGAATAAGAAGCATAGATTCTAAAGAGGGAGCCCCCTATAAGTGGCAAGGAGGGAGACCCCTATAGTGGTAAAGTGATTACAAGGGATCCCCCTTTAAGTGGCCTGTGATTACATTTTATATTAAATTATTTATCAAATTTACACAAGAACATCAGGGTTTTTGCATTTGGTATCAGAGCCATGTGGGACCCAGTCATGTGGGAATTGCTCAAATATCTTCATCAAATCACTTCTGTGCATGCATATCGAAATAAGTTCCAGGATATTGTCAATCACATCTCAAGGTTATATGAATCATTTCTCATAAGTTGCTTTATTTTATTTTTTTTGAATTTACATGGTGGAATCGGTAACTGCCACGAATTCAGGCAGGTTGTCCAGCTTTTTAT
Source organism: Wollemia nobilis (assembly GCA_028583015.1). Classification (NCBI taxonomy): domain Eukaryota; kingdom Viridiplantae; phylum Streptophyta; class Pinopsida; order Araucariales; family Araucariaceae; genus Wollemia; species Wollemia nobilis. The sequence goes on from JAQPPZ010003612.1 coordinate 324,902, forward strand.
GGCTGCCATAGTATTCTGCGTTGTCCACCCCAGAAGTCGCCATACAAATCTTTGTGCAGTTCACCCCTATAACCACCATGCCACAATCATTTTAAATCTTTTGTCGCTGAAAGCACCAGGAAAGGGATAAATGTTTAGTCTGGCAAGGCCCGAGATTTGAACATTGGACCTCCACCCCACTTATGGGGTTTGGATGAACCAATTGGTCTATACCTCGGACCTCATAAGTTGCTTTGTTAGTGGATTAAAGGATGAGATTAGGAAGGAGGTGGAAATATTCCATCCTTGCACCCTGATGCAAACCTTTGGATTAGCTTTGTTAGCAGAAGACAAACTCAATGTTCAACGTCGATTAGGAAAACCACCTATGGGGAAATCACAAACCACTTACACCACCCCCAAACCTAACTGAAATTTACCAATTAAACGTCTCAGCTTTGAGGATATGAAGGAATGACGAGCGAAAGGTCTCTGCAATAATTGTGATGTGCAATTTGGACCCCACCATAAATGCACTACACTAACATTGTATTTATTAAAGGAAGTTGATCCTTGTCTCTCCATAAAGCAATCATATAAGGTAGTTGTGTCTGAAGCAACCAATGCACCTACTCACCGCAATGAAGACAATGAGGTTGGTGTGTAAGAAATGATCGATGCATCAAGCAAGGATGAGATAGACATACATGCAGTGAATAATGAAGGTCAGACATACACTCTAGTAGTGAGTTCTCACCACATGGTAAAACCTATCCGAAAACAAAGCAAAAATGTGATTGCACACTGCTCCATTGCCTCTCCTAGGGAATAACAAGAGAATGTAGAGTTTTACCACCTCTTTTTATGCATCATTTTAAGGCGTTTGAAGGACCCCAAGGGTTGCCCTTCCCTCATCATCACACATTTACTAATTTTTCTAAAAACCCCCCATTAACGCTTCATCCTTCTCGATATCACTGCCTACGGAAGGATGATATTAAAAGAGTCCAAGAACTTACGCAAATCCTTCTTGGAAAACAAAGTACAAAGCTCTTTTTAAGGAGGGTGGCATGTTATTAGTATTAGTTAGTATTATTAATCATTTAATTATTATATTATTAACCCATAAAGTGAACCATTGCAACTCTTCATATGTGAACCATCACGTCTCTTCACCAACGTAGCTTTAGGGTAGATATATATATTAGGTTGGCCATTCACACAAATCATCCAAGAAGAATAATAAGAAGCATAGATTCTAAAGAGGGAGCCCCCTATAAGTGGCAAGGAGGGAGCCCCCTATAAGTGGCAAGGAGGGAGCCCCATATAGTGGCAAAGCAATTACAAGGGAGCCCCCTTTAAGTGGCCTATGATTACATTTTATATTAAATTATTTATCAAATTTACACAAGAACATCAAGTTTCTTGCATTTGGTATTAGAGCCATGTGGGACCCAGTCATGTGGGAATTTCTCAAATATCTTCATCAAATCACTTCCATGCATGCATATCGAAATCAGTTCTAGGATCTTGTCAATCACATCTCAAGGTTAGATAAATTATTTCTCATAAGTTGCTTTGTTAGTGGATTAAAGGATGAGATTAGGAAGGAGGTGGAAATATTCCATCCTCGCACCCTGATGCAGACCTTTGGATTAGCTTTGTTAGCAGAAGATAAACTCAATGTTCAACGTCGATTAGGAAAACCACCTATGGGGAAATCACAAACCACTTACACCACCCCCAAACCTAACCGAACTTTACCAATTAAACGTCTCAGCTTTGAGGAGATGAAGGAATGACGAGCGAAAGGTCTCTGTGATAATTGTGATGTGCAATTTGGACCCCACCATAAATGCGCTACACTAATGTTGTATTTATTAAAGGAAGTTGATCCCTGTCTCTCCATAAAGCAAGCATATGAGGTAGTTGTGTCTGAAGCAACCAGTGCACCTACTCACCGCAATGAATACAATGAGGTCGATGTGCAAGAAGTGATCGATGCACCAAGCAAGGATGAGGTAGACATACATGCAGTGAACAATGAAGGTCAGACATACACTCTAATAGTGAGTTCTCACCACATGGTAAAACCTATCCAAAAATAAAGCAAAAAGGTGACTACACACTCCTCCATTGCCTCTCCCAGGGAACAATAGGAGAATGTAGAAGTTTTACCACCTCTTTTTATGCATCATTTTAAGGCATTTGAAGAACCCCAAGGGTTGCCCTTCCCTCATCATCACACATTTACTATTTTTTTTGGAAACCCCCACTAATGCTTCATCCTTCTCGATATCCCTGCCTATGGAAGGATGACATTAAAATATTCCAAGAACTTATGCAAATCCTTCTTGGAAAACAAAGGACAAAGCTCTTTTTAAGGAGGGTGGCATGTTAGGATCCTCCATCCTAACATTATTAGTTAGTACTAGTTAGTATTATTAATCATTTAATTATTATATTATTAACTCATAAAGTGAACCATCACAACTCTTCATACATGAACCATCATGTATTTTCACCAACGTAGCTTTAGGGTAGATATATATATTAGGTTGGTCATTCACACAAATCATCCAAGAAAAAGAATAAGAAGCATAGATTCTAAAGAGGGATCCCCCTGTAAGTGGCAAGGAGGGAGCCTCCTATAGTGTCAAAGTGATTACAAGGGAGCTCCCTTTAAGTGGCCTATGATTACATTTTATATTAAATTATTTATCAAATTTACACAAGAACATCAGGGTTCTTGCATTGTGTTAAGGCTTGGTGCAGATTGAAGTAGAGTAAACCAGAGCAGAAGGGATAGATTTCTCATGTGGAGAGAGATCCACAAACTAGAGCAGAAGGGATATAGTTCTCCTATGGATAGATATATACAAACTAAAGAAGAATGGATAGATTTATCCTATGGAGAGAGATCCACGAACCATAGTAGAGGGGATAGAGTTCTCCTGTGGAGAGATATCCACAAACCAGAGTAGAGGGGATAGAGTTATTCTATGGAGAGAGATCCACAAACCAATGCAAAGGGGATAGAGTTCTCCTATGGATAGAGATCCACAAAACATATTATTGGGGATTGATATCTCCTTTGGACAGAGGTCCATAAATATTATAATAGGGAATTGATTCCCAAGAGATTTGTTGAGAAAATGTAGAAGAAATATTTTCTCCGTGGATGTAGGCTACATTGGGTGAACCATGTTAAATCTATGCCTCTCATGTGTGTGATGATTAATGCATTGTCTATTTTACTGCATTGATATTATTGCTTTTATTATTTAAAATAAAAGTAAATTTTGGTCTTATACTGTTCACCCCGCCTCTCAATATAAGCTTGTGTTCTTCATACCCAATCCACAACTTTCCATCCCCATACTAGTGGGTAAATGAAAGTTATAAATAGGTTTATCGTGCATATTTTGTTTATATATAATTAAAAGCATCCTCAAATGTGGGACGCGAATATACAATACATCAACATGGATGTAATATGACTTTGCACAACTATACCAAACACAACCCCTTTCATGTGTCTTTTGATTTTCAACCTTTGATACCTATGGATGTGGATTTTCTAATTTCACCCATAGACTTCACACCACATAGACAAAGAGGAATAAAAATATAGTGAAGTTTGTGGAGCATATTCAACATGTAAAATAGTAGGTTCATGATCTCCTAGACCATATGAATGTAAAGTACAATTAGCACCATGACCAACATCACACCCCATACTCTTTTCAAATGGAAGATAAGGTTTGACTACAACTATAGAAAGAACACCTTATAGGTCCACATGAAAAATTAGACCTCTACATTATGGACCTTGTACCATCACCAAGAAAGTGGAAGAGAATTCCTTCAAGCTAGATCTACCATTTTATCTTGGTTTGCAACTCATTTTCAAGATTGAGCTTCTTAAGTCATATTACCTGCCTTTTCTAGACACTTTAGCAATAGAAAAGAATTTGATGATTGAGGAGCTCAATCTTAGAAGTTTGGCATGAGTGGAGGATCACATAGTTGACACATGGACTAAAGTCACTAGGAGATAGTCCACATAGTTATACAAAGTAATCTAAGCAGATCCATTTAGACACCAAGCCAAGTGGTTCATAAAAACTCTAGTACAAAAGAAGTTTTCATGCTTGATACCCAAGCTTAATGCAATGAGGACCATTACTTCTCAAGAAAGGTCAATTGATTCAGATGACTTGGATGGGCTTGGATTTATTTGGATAGATAGACGACTCAAATGGACTTAGATAGAGTAGAATGCAAATGAACTACAAAATGGGGTATGGATTTTAGAATAGACTATGATTTGAGGATGGACTATGAAATGCTTACTAGTAGCAATGGGCCTTCTTCATCCCACATCCCATGTGGTGGTAGTCGAGTTATTGTAACTATCATCGTTGTAATCATCCTCGTTGTAATTGATACAACTATCATAGACATCATGACTCTTCCTCTCCCACAAAAATCTATATATAAATATATAATTTTATCCCAATAAGGGGAGCAACCTCAATAAATAGGAATCTCTTCTCAAAGATCACTATAAAAACATCTCTTCTTAAAGATTGCCTTATTTTTAAACATATATTTAAGATCAATAAAATTGGCTTGTTATCTTGCAATCCCCTTTCCTATTTCTATTTTTCAACTCTAAAAAATCCATTGTCTCTTAACGTTTGTATCACTTACAACCTCTTACAATTTTAGAACCAAAAAATTTGATGGCCAAAATGTTTCACAATCAAAAGAAAATCTTAAATAATAGGACAAGGTCCGCCTTTCTATATCACACAAAGAGGCTAAAAATTCAACTAATCTTGAGTAAAATCTATTTTTTACTTTACATGCATGGGCTAGAATCTCATGTAGTAGTTTTTAGGTGGTAATTATGGACCAAGGACGCAATCTACTTTTATGTCAATGAGATAAAAAATGCTCCAAGTTTGGAGGTAAAAAAATTATTGGGTTTGCAAATTAGTTCTAAATACTCGTGAGTTTGGAGGTAGAAAAAATCATAAGGGTCTGCAAAGCAATTCTAGTTCTTCTCAACAAACATTCAAAAGAAAGTTTCCAAAAGAAATAGACATTAATTTTAAGTTTCAATCTATAAAAGAACCGCTCTCATATCAATAATGACACAAGAATTAAATAGAATGGTTTGAGAAGAGTTTATTTTTCTATCATTAAAGTAGCATGTAGATGGATTTATGCAAATATAATATCTTTTAGAATCCAAAAAGCTCTTGGTATTCCTTCTTTTAGTGAAAATCAAATATAATTTTTCCTATTATATCTCTTCTATTTTCCATAAATAATTTAATAATCACTACCTACCACTTCTATTTTTATTGGAACCAACAATTATATTCAATAAAAAATAAGAGAGGTTACAACAAAAAAGGAGCTGGAAAAATCATTGCTCGGGGCGCAAGGCCACCCAAATGATCAACACTGTAAATATGAGGCTCGTGGCCAAAAACAAAACCAGTCCCTAAAAGGGCAAATAAAGCATAACTAGGCAAAGGGAGCTGCTCCTGGAGGAGATCGAGCCCTGTTGTGGGCACTAACAAAACGACCTGAGACTGGATAACGTCGTCCCCTAGACCTGCTATGCCGAGGCCTCAAAGAAATAGAGGGACCTTGAGGCGGAGGGAGGTTAGATAAAACCTTGCTAATAGGGCATGGAGCCTCACGCCAGTACTTGATAAGATTTATCAAACATACCAACTCATGAGTCAACTTGGAAGCTTGTGAATGGATTTGAACAGTAACAACAAAAAACATCGTAATTTTTTCATGCATAAAAAATTGATTGAAAATTGTATCTCTAGAATAGATAGCAACATTTGTAGCTTTCCAAAGTTAAACAAAATAATTCCACATAGCGGCAATATAAGCAAGCCAACAACTATTATCTTCAAAAAAGTCATCTGCTATATGAAGAATTTAGGATGAAAGGGTTTGAACAATAAGTGAATCCAAAAACAGACAAATTGAGTACGAAGGTAGAACCAAAACAGATGTCTAAAAGTCTCAAAACGATCACAAGCAAAACACTTAGAATTAGGAAGACCAACCCTACTAAGTTTCTTTCCCATAGGAAACCCTTGATAAATAAGAAACCAAAGAAAAAGGCAATCTTAAGTTCAAAGTTAAACTACTAGATATGATTCTAACTAACAATCCAAATATAAGAGTTGAAGTGAGTGTGCCGTCTTAAACTTGTCAACACCAATCATAATAATTACCTACCAGATTATATACAGCTTTACTATGCCAATGTTCATAAATAAAATTGCTTAAAATTTCGTCCGTCTTAAGACCACCTTTATAGATTTAAATTGTCTTTAATAATACACATAAATTAGTAAATTATAAATATAAAGTAAAAGGATGTTGATCACTTTTGGGCAATCAAACTGTGAAAATGCACAACCACATAAGAAACGGAAGATGCCAAGAACAGAACGTTCCAATTCCTCAAAAACCTTCCTAGTCTACCCACAATGTCATAAACAGCACCGAGCACTCCTCTCTTGACCTTCTTCCTCTGCCTCAGAATGGCGGGCGACGTCTCCTGCATCCGCTTAGCAAAGATCACGCAAGCCACCTTGCTCTTAAAACCCTTTGCCCTTTCCTGCCTCCTCGAAACATTCTTCAGTCTAGGAGCGTACGTCAGAGCCCTCTTTTCTCCCGGGCGAAACAAATCCCTATCCCTTTTCTGGCAACCGTTGTTCCTACGAACCTCCAACCGGGATTCCGATTCCCCCTTCAAATGCGCAGAGAAGACGCTCTCAACATAGCTCAGAAGGCTGTGCTCCTTCACGCCGTCCATGGAGACATGCTTCAGCTTGAACGCCAAGTGATTTTCAATATCCCCCTCTGAATCATAGTCGTCCTCGTTGAATCCCTTGTCTTCGTCAAGCAACACCATTTTGCCCGCAAAGGCGTAGCCGGAGCCGGAGTGGTACGACAGCGCCAACGCCAGCAGGCGGTGCACCAGGCCACGCAGCAGCCACGGCAGCCACGACACCGTCTGCGTGGCCACGGTGGCGATTCCCAATCGTCGCCTGGACACCCTGGGCAACGCTTGAGCTAAGAAAAGCCCCAGCCGCGCCACGTTGAATACGTCCTCCAGCGGACCGGCCTCCAATCCGGCCCACAGCGTGTAGAGAATATGCGCGACGGGCATCACCTTGGGAACGATATCGTTCTTGGAAACGATGTGGACAAAATGCTTCTTGTACCGCGAATTTATGTGCCGTGCCAGGGTGGAGTCCGCGAAGAAGGGGCACCCGAAGGTGTAACACTGGAGTTGCTCGTGGCACCACCGTGGCGTTATCTCCAGCAATCGTAGCGCGATCAAGGAGGCCACGGCGCCTCCCATGGAGTGCCCTGTTAAAACCAAATTTTCTCCTTGTATTAGCAAGTGCCGCAGGTAGTCCAAGGGGATGCTTTTGGCTCTGTCGAGGAAACCCGCGTGGGCGGACCCGACGCCGAGGCTCATGGACCTCTGCATTATGCTGAGATCCGTGAGCGCGTCCACGAACCCCGTGGTTCCCCTGAAGGCGATTATCATGTGACCTTGGGCGAGGCTCTTTACTACAAGGAGAGTCTGCCTGCGGCTCTGGAAGCCCTTGTTCCGGAGCTCCTGTTCATCCAAAAATTGGTACTTTGCGGTCCTCGGCAGGCCGAGCTCTTCGTCTAAATTTGTGAGTTCCTCTTGAGGATTCGTGCTGTATGCCACGGCCGAAAGAATTAGCGCGTCCACGAGCCACACGGGATTACGGTCTTCCTTAATTATTTGGCGAAGCGACGCCATTGAGCTATTCCTTCTCCAAAGAATAATACTCCTCTGCCTTCTACACATACCTGTCTCTCGTATATAAAGAAAGAAAAAGTAGAAATTGTGGAAAATTCGCCTTCTTGATGTAACTTGAGGAAAGATCTGGGGATTTGATTCTGGGCGGACCTTTCCTCTTTCGCACGTCATAGAAATCGGCACTTTTCTGCACAATACTCGTACTGAAAACTTGAGAGATCGATCTAAAAACGTATTCCAATTCCTTTCTTGCAGAGGCATACCAAAGTAAAGCGTGATAATGTAAACGGCTGAACGATTATAAAGCCCCTCGCATCCGCGTTTACCTAAGAATACACCCTTTTTTTTTTTTTTTCTGGCAAAGATACAATAACTCTAACATTCCAAGGAATAGAACCAGATAATTTATAGAATTTTTATTAATCAATAACTCTAACAAACTTTAGACAGCTATTATAAAAATATGAAATATGAATATGGTTTACTAGATTTGATTTCAATGTAGATCTTTTATTGTTGTAAATAATTGTTCTTTGTCAACTAAAAGTAGAGATAGTCTCATCCAACTTCTAAATAATATTTGTTTTAATATAAAATATGGTTTAAAAATTTTGGTTCTAATAGATATTCTTTTACTATTACAGTTGTTTGATTAACTAAAACTAAAAACAATCTCATCCAATTTCTAAATAATCTTTGTTTTAATATAAAATTTTTAAAAAAAATTAGTGATTCCAATATGCAAACGAAACCTCGAAATTTTATATCTTATTTTTTATAATTGTGTACTTGCAGAAGGTTAACAGCTACACTATTATGTGATATCTGGTATTCCATTTAAAAAATATGTTTGTACGTCTGAGCCAAACTAGTATTATTGATTTGGAGTACAAAATCCCATAACAAAGACACCACGAGGCACGAGGCATGTGAATGTAGTTTACATAATAAAGGCGATAATATGCTTTTGGGAAAATAAATATATATATTTTTAAATTTTGTTGATTGAAGTGAATATATGTTTAATTTGGTAATTCTTTTAAGAAAAGAATTCAAATTCCATTACAGTGATTAAGAGTAAACTTATACACTGCAATTAAAAAATAATATTTTAATATTATTATAAAGTTTAAATCAATGTTATTAAGACGTTTATATGTATAATTTTGAATTTTCATTAAGAGATATATTTTAATGATACACATGATGTATGTGGGAGCTTCTAACATACTAGCACCTTCTCATACTTTTTATCTTCATACTTCTATACTCCATATTTAGAGGTTTATACTAAGTACTTTATATCCATAAACTTGAAGATTTGTACCAAATACTCCATTCCCACACCCATACATTGCATGTTCTTACACCCATACAACCTTTATTTAACAAAAGGTGTAGTAATAAGGGGAACTTAACTTTAGGTAGCTGATGCACCACAAATTAAAAGAATCAATCATATATATATAATTAAATCTTCCACTATTTACTTCTTTAAAGTAATATATTTTTCAAGGACATAATCTGTGTAAAATTTGACTTTAGGTAGTGTAGTAATAGGTTAGTTTAATTAAAATTCTAAGTTAGTTTCAAAAAGCAACTTTTCTAGATTTTGAAAAGTGATTTTCTAAAGAAAATAAAGAATCTTACTAACTCATCTAAAGGGAGAGATTCACCCCAAAAAATGAAATGATTCACTTAGAGTGATTCTTTTAGCCTTTCTTTTAATAGATTTCCTAAGTTATAGTTTTAGAGTGATTCACTCCAAATGGAGAGCGGTTTGCTCCATTTTTTTAATTTTGCATTTCTTCAAAATTAACCCTCAAACTCTTTCCATATAGATACACATTTAAGGGAACCTAAGCTTATGAATATGCACTCAAAAATGCAACAAGCTGGGAAGAGAATTTCAATTGATGAAATTTATAGCATACAAATAAAGGAATTCAAAATAGAAAAGAAGGCATCAAATTATTGTGTGGGTGCACAAAGACAACAAAATCAAAGAAGATCCTATACCAAATCCCATCCTCTCAAAAGGAAAAGGTTCAATATCTGATCAAACAAGTCAAAACCTTATCTCCCAATAGATGGTCTTCTCTAGTTTCTCATCACCTTCCAATTATGCTACTACTATTTCTAGTTTTCTAAGTCAAGCATGGGCCACTTTGGAGCACACTGTGACACACTAATATTTTATATTGGATGAGATTGATTGATGTAAGCAATCCTTTGAATAACCAAAATAATGTGATTCAACCACTAGTCTCTAATGCTCAATAAAATCCTCCTAAAGGTATAGCTTTGACTCAAAGTCTATCTAGGTCTTGTCAAAAAAATAACATGTCTAATATAATATCCTTGTCATTAGAAAAATGTATGGCACCCACTATAATTACTTTAGGACAAATTCATATCCTTATCCAAAATTAAGGTATTTCCCAAAACTTGCAAGTGACAGCTAGTCAAATGGAGATGCAAAGATCTCAGGGAAACCCTTGATCCAAATATTATCTCCATCTAATAAGCCAAAAAAAATCTATAGCAATTATTTCCTCGTCAAAACTAACAAGTCCCTAAACATGGATTGTAATATCCTCCTCCTATCCAATATTTGTAGCCCTTGTCAAATAAACATTTGGCCTATCCTAATACACCATATTTATAAAATATAAACCCTTATTTTTCTCTACCATATTAAATACTAAACATCAATATCCTCAATTTTTACTCTAACAAAAATTTTCTTAAATGCCTCCTTATCTAGTGTATGCACCCTCATCTCAAGGCTACATAGTATACCCTATATAATACGATATGGTCAATCTCCCCAGAACAATGAAGTGTCTTAACTTCCTAAGCCTCAAAATCAACTTCTAACTAAAACTATTAAGGACTACCAAACCTAAGGGTCTATTCTCCCATTTTATTTGTTATTAATTCAAGAGGAAGACATCATTGTACACTTACTTATCTATCCATTATGAGATAAAGTTGCTTTATGGTATAGAGGATTGCCAAATAATTATGTCACTAACTAGGTGTCAATTATGAAATATTTCATGCATATATTTGGAAGCATTAGTAATGGGTATTCAGTTTTGTTTCAATTGAATGCCATGCAAAGGCATCCTCAAAAATATATTCATGATTATGACACTAGATTCATGAGGACCTTGTATTTAATTATTCTATATATTAGGCCTAATGAGAAATATCCATGTCCATATTACATGAAGGGATTATAATTTGATTTAGTGCTAATCGTATGTAATGTTAACCATATTTTTTTAGTTGTAGCTTTTGAAGAGATGACCCATATAGAAGATGTCCTAATTAGGGTAGGAAAATTGCCACCTACCCCACCTATGGCTTATACTACTCATATTAGCCAAAATCTATTGGAAATATGTTGTATATTTTTCATGTTATTTTGGTGGGGTTAATTCTAAAAGGTATTGGACACCCTCCATGTATCCTCATCAAGGTTCAAGATTGGGGTTTTGGGGGTGGTAGCCCCAAATGAAATTTTTAGGGTTTCTTAAGCTATTTTTAGACCCATATGGGTTGTTTAGGGTTCAATATTTAAACCCATGGTTTTTTCCCATGGTCTATTAAATTTATTCTTGTTCTATTGTTATTTAATTACACTTGCATAAAGTTTTGAAGAGATATGAGAGATGAACATTATTGTATTGCATAGGGTTAAGTTTATACAATAAGGAGATATTATTGTGTTAGGATCCTAATCTTAACTATTATTATTATTTAATAATTCACATTTATTAATATGGACCATCGTGTCCTTTCACTCATAACCCTAGAATAGGTATATAAGTCAATTCACTAAGGTGTAGTCAACCAACCAGGATGAAATATTAAAACATATGTTTAACCCATTGGAGGGATTCCCTATTCCATTGCAATAGTGATTCAAATACAAAAGTGATTCAATACATTTCCATTTGTTTTTGCATTCAACTCCATTTTTTTTCCATCCTTCCAAGCTTCTAGGAACCAGGTTCCTACCATCTGGTATCAGAGCCATCGTTCACCATCAATTTTTTCACTCTGCTCTTCACCATCATTTATCTACCACCAATTCTATAAAATCACCTTTCGTCTGCCACTTTGTTACTATTGTCACAAAAGGCCACCCATAATCCATTTTCATCAATTATTTACAAATAAATCTCACTATCGACAGCTAAATTCTGACCACAAACATCACAAGGAGGTAAAAATCTGGTTTAAACATAGTCAAAATGATTCTGCTACATGACATAAGGTTTTAGATGATCGATAACAGTGAAAAAAACACCTTTGATGATCAAAAAATAGTAAGAATTCATAAAAATATTTTTTATAAGCATAAGAGACGTCTGACTATATCCCAAATCCAAGCATAAATTAAAAAAAATCAAATAAAAAACAAATCTACGATGCGATGTGAGTTCTCCGGCGATACTTGTAAGAATGTGATAAGTTATAATTTATAACCTAAAGTTTTAATAATTTTTTGACCATCGATGATCAATTTCAACATTGGAATCACATGATAGTGAAGTTTTCTTTAAAACATCGTGGGGATAAATTCTACATTGACTATATTGTGGGCATTTTGAGGTTTAAAAACATGCACATGATATAGTATGGTTGTGACTACCACCCGGTAGTCACGCATGCACGATATCTACTTGCCCCAACCGCTTGTCCCTTGTGCTCCTACCTGCTAACCCCTTCTCAATTTTTTGCATCGTTGACCCCTCCTTGATTTTTGTACCACCTTGTTTTGACCTCTGATTGTTACTCGCTCTCACGCTTCTTGCTCCCCACATCTTGCCCTTATGCTTCCTGCTTCCTGATGCTCCTCGTACTACATGCCACCTGTTCCTTGCTTCTGGTTGCCACCTATCACCTTAGCCGCCTACCGATCACTGACCATACTCCACCTACCGCTCACTAATGTCGACTCCGTCCTAGCCATTGCTTCCCACCAAAATTTAAAAATTTAAACTCAAAGTAATGACCGTTAGGTCTACATAGTTGATAAACCCATTTTTTGGTAAAAATTTATAACTAAAATACATAATTTTTGTAAATTTCTTCAAAAAAAACTTAATTCCACCTACCCAAGAAGACTAAAAAATTACAAACCAGCCCTACAATGGCCAATGGCAAGAGATCACAGGACCCTACCCTTAAATAATTTATCCTGGAAGTATGCCAATGGAGGGAAGAACTTAGAAATAGTACTATACAAAAGGAGTTTCACCAATGGAAGGACCAAATTACAAAACCTCCTATATGGGAATCACAAAACCACCTATGGATGGATACACCTGAGGATAACATTGAAGATGAGGAAGAATTGCAAGTCATGACCAACGCACCTGATCACAATGAAGACAATAAGGTTGATGTGCCAGAAGAGATCGATGCCTCAAGCAAGGATGTGGTAGACATACACAAAGTGACCAATGATAGCCAGACATACACTCTACAAGAACTACACACAAGTTCCTCACCACTAGTGAGTTGTCACCACATGGTCAAACCTATTCAAAAACAAGGCAGAAAGGGGACTCCACACTCATTTTTCATTGACTCTTCCAGGAAACAACAGAATAATGTAGATGTGTTACCACCATTTTTGTTGCATCATTCTAAAGTTTTTAAGTAACCCCAAGGATTGCCCCCACACCATCGTTCCACTCCTACTCTTCTTCTTGGCAATCCACCACTAACTATTCCACCTTCTCGATATCCCTGCTTATGAAAATATGACATTAAAATAGTGTAAGAACATGAGCAAATGCTTCTTAGAAAACAAAGTACGAAGCTCCCCACCTTGAGTTTTGAAGACAAAGCTCTTTATAAGGAGGGTGGCATGTTAGGATATTAATCCTAACTATATTTATTATTTAATCATTCACATTTATTAATATGGATCATCGTGTCCTTTGACTCACAACCCTAGAATAGGTATATAAGCCAATTCACTAAGATGTAATCAACCATCCAGGATGAAATATTAAAACATATGTTTAACCCATTGGAGGGATTCCCTATTCCAGTGCAATAGTGATTCAAATACAAAAGTGATTCAATATATTTTTGTTTGTTTTTGCATTCAACTCCATTTGTTTTCCATCCTTCTAGGCTGCTAGGAACTAGGTTCCTACTATATTGTGTTAGTTTTTTTCTCATAAGGTTTTTCTAGGTGATATATTGTGTTATGTATGTATTTGTTATCTTCTTATTTTTTCTTTAATTTTGTATTTACTATTTTTTATAGATTTAGTTTATCGATGCCTTTTGCTCTTCAAAACCCTCAAACTTTTGGATCCACATACATTACCTCCCTAATTTTAAACACCCAATTATTTGCTAATTTATCTCCTTCTTCATACATTGTGACCCACCTAGGTAAAAAATTTCAACTATCACTTTTGAGCCCCAACTACAAGTTTCACCCACTCCAATACAAACTAGTGATGATACTAAAGCCATCGCTCAATGATTACACCAATGCCAACCAAATATGAAGGAAATGATGGAGGTGGAAAAGATAATGGTGAGTCATAATAATATTGAAAAGAGACAATGGAAAAAATAAAATTAGTAGCTAATAAAAACCCCTTATATTACAAAGGATCAGGTGCCACAACATAATAGTTGATCTAGGCATACGACCTTTTTAGGGCATGGCTTTATGCCTAAAAATTTGTTCCTTTTATGCTATCTATATTGTTTGGGGCATAACTTTGTGCTCAAGACTCAATTTTGATTCATTTAAGAAGTGTTGGAAATATTAGAGAGAGAACAAAAATTTTAGTAAACGACTCTATAATAGACATATTTTTCAACAACTTTGTGGAAAAATACTCCAAAGGCCCTTAAAATACAAAACAAAATAGTTACTTAAAAAGATAATTTTCTGTTTTTATATTTTCATAACCAAAATGTATCTCTAGCCATGTTGACACATTAGTAGAATTCAAAAAATAAAAGGTAAAGTCATATATATGTAATTTTTAGTTACATGCACTTTGAAATTCATGGAATGTAAATTAGCACATTTTCATATGGGTGACCTTCTAACTCATGGAAGGTGAACCATGGCATTTCCTTGTGAGTGACCTATTTTTGATATAGCAAATCTCTAACACACTAAAAATATTGTATAAAGAGATGCATCCCTGATTTAAAGACATGAGTAATGGATGTAGTGTTATAGCCTCATATCTCTTCTCAAATATTGCTTGCATTGTACTTTATTTTTTAACTAATAAAATAATTATGTTTTTTTTCTTATATACTCTTGTTTTCTGGTTTTGTATCCTTTATTATTTCAAAATTGTATTCTTTATTGACCTTCCTTAACTCTAAATTATTAGTTTTAGAACAATCAAAAATTTTATTTTTGGACTAATGTTAAACAAATCACAAATCAAGTGCAAAATAATATGGTGAACATGAATTCAAAAATCAACACATTATGGTGTTTCTCATGTAATGCAAGGTACAATCCCATGGAATGAGTGGTGACTATTATGGATTTATAAATAAATAAAAATAATCATAAATGCCAAGTCCAACAAGTTGTTGCCATGGATCAAATGGTACAAGTAATGGATCAACCTATGATGGTAAATTCCATCATCTACCAGTCATCAACCATAAGCCAACTAGTTTATCAAGCTCCAACCACAATATAATAGGCAGTCCTAGTCTTACAAAATCTTAACAATATAATTTTTTCAACTTCAATGCAATTTAATGAGATGAAGACTCCACATTCAAGGATAATGTTGTATATATAAACCAAGGGGTTGGAACCAGAGGAAAAAGAAATACAATAGAAGAGCAAGCACCAATTTGGAAATGGGACAAAGCAAATAAGGGTAATATAGTGATTAAGAGGGGAGACCATCACTACATGTAAAAAATAATGGGACAATGACCAAATTAAAAAATATAAACAAATTGATAATGTTGGAAGAAATTTAGTCAATATCCCTTAGGAAGATACATCAACTAGAAAAAATAAGCAACAAATAGAGAAAATGAACCAAAAACTAAAAGGGTGGTCAACATGAGGTAAATAAGTCCAAAGATAGAAAGAATGAGAAAAAAATGATAAACTACAAAAGGAATTTGAACAATGCCTTAGATATTATTCTCTCACTAACAAAAGGTACTTAATATCCATAAGGCAATATATGAAATTCACATCATGTAGTGAAAATAGCTTCATTGAGTTTAAATTCAATATAGGAGAGGAAACAAATAAGATTCCAATGAAATTGGGTATGCTATAGTCTCTAACACTTCTTGTATAGATATATTTGCATCAATAAGCCCTCAAAGAGTAGGAAAGAAACTATGCTAAGAATGAACAATCTAAGTCAATTTAGTCCAGTCTAGCAAAGCAATAAAATTTGATAATAAAACATATTTTAGAAATACATGTCAACATGATTGATATATTTAATGCTTCAAAATCAAAGACCTTAAACATATTACTATTTTATGTGACTCTAAAATAACTATCTACTAAGGAGCTTCGTAATGGATTTAGGTACTATTGTAATATTTATGCCTAATATTATCTACAAAAAATGAGATTACCCTACATAAAGATTCTAGGAATCCAATCCAAATGGATGGCACTTAGGACTATACTATAGGATTTTTAAAATATATTGTTATGACTATAGCAAAATATCTAGAGTTAGTGGTAGTCTAGTAAGTTATAATGGTCAATATTTCCTTTTATTAAGGCATGTTGTTGTCAATAGAATGAATACATAAGTTATTTAGGTATAAATACTTGGCAATGGATTATACCCACATGAAAGTACCTTGGGATGGTAAAATGATCTAGATTGAAAATGAGCCTCCATATAATTAATTACAACATAAGCTAGATGAAGATGACATGATGAACTAGAATGAAGTGTCTTAGTTTGTAGACAATGAAATCATAAATGGTGATTATATGTGTAAAATCAACATGATTTTCAGCATGCTTTAGGATGAAGAATATTTGAAAGTGATATTTAAATAAATTAAGCTAGGGAATTACCTAATATGTGAGGAACTAGGTAGTATCATAGCTCTAACTTATCAAAAGGCATAGGTATTTGATGCAACATGGATCATAATTTTTTATGACACTAGAACCAAGAATGGAGATGGTGCAGGTATCCAATTTATTGACCCATAAGGCATGTAAACTATTTTTTTCTATATACTACTATTCAAATACGCCAAAAATATAATCAAATATATAGTGTTATGCACTAGATTTAGGAAGGTTGTAAATATGAAAATCAACAATTTTATATGGTGACTCTAAGTTAGTTATCAATCAATTTAATTCACTATATTCCATTAAAACAAACACTTATTCATATAGGAACAAAGTCTAGGATTTTATAGAAATCTTTAGAACTTATAAATTCAAAGTAATTTCTAGATAGTTGAACACAAATGTGGATGAATTGGAATTTATGGAAGCAAGGTTTGAGCACACTACCAAAAATTGGGATAAACAATAGGACTTGGAAGTGGTTTTAGGCCAACAACCCTAAATATTTTGACCATTGACAATTTTTCAACCACTATGGGTAAATTATTGAAGTCCTCATAAAGGAATCTCAACATGCCAAAAACAAAATTGAATATGAGGATGATATTAAGGATAGAGTAATTAATTTGAAAATCAACTAGTTTCCAAAGGGGATGATCATAATAGAATTTTTTTTCAACCTAATGATAGGATAAGAAAATATAGTATCAAAGTGAAGGCATCCTCTTATCACCCTATCAAAATCATGAAGAATTTGTTGCTACACAAATAATTTACTAAATAGGATATATGTATTTTCAAATATATTAATGGAAAATATGAAGATATTGTTGCTTGATCCTATGAATCCCTTTTTGTAATTCCTAAGTACCATATATTGTTCTCTTTCATGTACCTCAAAGTATCCCACATATGAATACATATATCAATAGGACTAGCTTATTCCACATACCAATAGGTATATCAAAAGTTTTGGTATATCGAGTTGGCAGTATATTGAAATGGAAACCATCTAGAGAAATAAGGAACCCTTATAATACCCATACCAAAAGTCTTTCTTATAAATTCATATCTCCTAAAAGGTCCTAACTTTGGACCATGGAATAAAAATATGACTGTTGGATTTTAAGCTTAAATACATCAAAAATATCATAGGTTCCAATATAAATAAGCCACAATATTAAAGGTCAAAATATCAATTAATCAAGAGTAGAATAATATATCAGCAATCAAATATATGTCTAGGTCAATATAATAATGAAAATATAATTCACTTATAATATCAAATATAAATGTGGAATGGCCAATATCATTTATGTACATGCATAAAGAATACTTACAATATTATTTTCTCAAAATATTTATACAAGCTTTATTATCAATGCTTGCTATGTGGTGATCATTATGTTAATATTACAATGGCACTGAGAGGGAGGGGGTGAATCAGTGTAGTTCTTTTAACTTGAATTTATAGCTCTTAAAACTGAAATAATGAAACCTTAAAACCAGATAAAGCAAGCATCACAAAAGAACATATCACACAACACAAGATTTTAACGAGGTTCACCAATTTGGCTACTCCTCAAGAATGACTGCTTGGACTACCATCCAAATCCAGCCTTTGCAAAGCACCAACTTTACAAACAGTTTACCAGCATCCACTGGAAGGAGCACCAACCCCTGATTTATCTACACCAATAGAAAGGAGCACCAACCCCTGATTTACCAACACCTACTGGAAGGAGCACCAACCCCTGATGCCAAGCTGCAACCTGGACTTCAATTTTGAATCTATAAGTTTGATGATAAAATACCTTTGCTTTTGCATGACCCTAACTGGTCTTCTCCACCTTTGCATTCTCTACGCACTCTACTCTTTCTATGCAAACACTTCACACACTCTGCTTCGTTGCAATCCAACTTCACGATCGTCTTCTCCCTTTTGTGCACTCTGCTCCTTATACTTTCTCTATGCAATCACAGATGCACTTAGGACAATTCGACATGACTTCTTTGCTCACTTTGCGCACTTCACCATCATCTCGCCGCTTCTACGCTTTCTACGCTCTTACGGCCACATTTCACACTTCGACACATATTCGACGATGCATTCATCAACACTTCAAATCTCCAAACAACCCTCCTTTTATAACAACATTTTCATGATCAAAACCCTAATCTTAGTCGGTTGTAAACCCTAATCTTAGTCGGCTGCAAACCCTAATCTTAGTCGACTGCAAACCCTAATCTTAGTCGATTGTCATAGGTCTTCGTCGACTTCAACTCAACCGTGAAAAAGCAACATGTCACGATATCGTGACACTTTTGCTTACTCTCTCTTTCTCCTTGCTTTGGATCACGAAAATACAACATGTCGCGATATCATGACACTTTTGCCTCCTTGCTTCTCTTCTTGGTTTGTACCCGCAAAAACCTTCGAAAACATGTCGATATCCGACACTTTCCCTCCTACTCTTTTCTTGGCTTGTACCATAAAACAAGCATGTCACGATATCGTGACACTTTCGCCTCCTTGCCTCTTTTCTTGGCTTGTACCGAAAACATAGCATGTCACGAAATCGTGACACTTTCCCTCCTCCTCTTTTCTTGCTTAACCAAACACATGTCGCAAAATCGTGACACTTTCACCTCCGTACTCTTCCTCTTTACTTTTGTCGCGATATCGTGACACTTCTTCCTTCTTACTTTCTCTCTCCTCATTTAGTCACGAAAATGTGACATGTCGCGATATCGCGACACTTTCTCTCCTTTGCTCTTTCTCTTGCCTTCGGTCACAAATCTCCTTCCTTCTCCACATGTCGCGATATCGCGACACTTTTTCTCCTTTGCTCTTTCTCTTGCAATATGTCATGAAATCGTGACACTTTTTCTTTCTACAATATCTCTTGCAATATGTCTAAATCGTGACACTTTTCTTCTTGCCATTCTCTCTTCCAACATGTCATCAAATCGTGACACTTTTTCTTCCGTACTATCTCTCTTGCAATATGTCGTAAAATCGTGACACTTTTTCTACTTGCCTTTCTTTCTTCCAACATGTCGTGAAATCGTGACACTTTTTCTTCCATACTATCTCTCTTGCAATATGTCACGAAATCGTGACACTTTTTCTACTTGCCTTTCTCTCTTCCAACATGTCATGAAATCGTGACACTTTTTCTTCCATACTATCTCTCTTGCAATATGTCACGAAATCGTGACACTTTTTCTACTTGCCTTTCTCTCTTCCAACATGTCATGAAATCATGACACTTTTTCTTGCTTGCGCTTTCTCTCGAACATGTCATGAAATCGTGATAGTTTTGCTTGCTTGCGCTTTCTCTCCGAACATGTCACGAAATCATGACAGTTTTGCTTGCTTGCGCTTTCTCTCCGAACATGTCACGAAATCATGACAATTTTGCTTGCTTGCGCTTTCTCTCCGAACATGTCACGAAATCATGATAGTTTTCTTGCTTGCGCTTTCTCTCCGAACATGTCACGAAATCGTGATAGTTTTGCTTCTCAACATGTCACGATATCATGACATTTTTCTTTCTTGCTCAACATGTCGCGATATCGTGACAGTTTTTCTTTCTTGCTCAACATGTCGTGATATCATGACAGTTTTCTTCCTTGTGATTTTCTTTTGATTTTTAGCATATGGGCCACTTTGATCTTCTTGGAAAATCACTGTACATACTCTGAAGAACCTCTTGAACTCATCTCCTCCACTGCATCAACCGATCTGTCTGACTATGTTGACAACAATGACAATATTGTTGCTGCACCTTGCTCAACAATCTCCCCCTTTGGAATTGTTGGCAACACACGTGCAATTTCCTGTAATTCTTCTCCCCCTTTGACAATAATACCAAAGGGCTGCTGTAGACTCCCCCTGAGTCCATGCACAACATTCTCGAGCACACTTTATTGCACTTAGCAAAAATCATGAACATGAGCAAAAAGATAATCAAATACTTAAATGCTCCCCCGAGAATGTGATCCCTGTAGCTAGTCAATTCTTGGGAAACGTGACCACTCCACAATCTATTGTTGGAATAAAAATCCAACTTAACCTCACTTTCTGCAACTTTCTCCTACGTACAACATGTTGTCGCTGCAATATATTCTGCCTCTACTGTGGATAAGGAAACTGACTCTTGTTTCTTACTGTTCTACGTGACCAATCTGTCTCCAAGATAGAATGCACCTCCACTGGTACTCTTTCTATCATCTACACATCCTGCCCAATCTGCATCTTTTGGATACCATAACCCATACTCCATAGTACCCTTGTGATATTATAGAAGACTCTGTCTCTCTGCTGCACCTGATTGGTGGACCTCTTCTTCACTTGAAGAATCCTCACTCAGATCTATCTTCAACTGTGTTGGCTGCTAGATTTCTATCCATTGAGACTCTGTCCTCTGTACTCTGTCACCTCCAAAGCTCAGTCAATAGGCTCACTAAGAACCTGCTCAATAGGCTCACATAGAACTTGTCCAATGTTGAATAACAAGCTCATACAAAACCTGTCCAAATCTGCTCCACCAAGCTCACTAAGAACTTGTCCGAATCTTCTCTAGCAATCTCACCAAGAACTTGCCCAAATCTGCTCTAGAAATCTATCCTAGCATTGTCCTCAAATATTTCCCAAAGGCCTTCTCAAAGGCTCAATCAATCATGCTCAAGTAGTACTCAAAATGAACTCAACAATGAATGGCGATCTCAAATCAAATCCACTTCATAGAACTTTAAAAATCACTTCACACATAACTTGACTAGGCTCAATCAAATCAACTCAACCAATCATCTCTCACACAACCCTAGTCCAAGTATGTATCAACCAACTCAAATAATTCCAACAATGCTCAACCACAAATATCACATAACAATGATACTCATGTTCTTTTCTAACTCAAGTTCTTTCACAACCAATGGGCTTAAACCACTATGCTTATAACACAAGGTTTAAACACAACTCTCAATTCAGAAAACCTTGATGCATTCAACCAACCACTTTCAAAAAGGAAACCACAAACAATCATTTTCCCTTCAATGATATTTCAGAAATCAACCACCATAATGTTGTCACATGAGTCTCCTTGGGATTAGCCTAAAATCGTGCTACCATGCATACTGCCTACAAAATATCTGGTCTGATAGCTGTCAGGTACAGTAAGCTTCCAATCATAGATCTGTACATGATTTGATCAACAGGTGGAGATTTGTCATTCTTGCTCAACTTGCAGCCTATCGTCATGGGAGTGCTAACTGGCTTACAATCCTCCATTGTGAATTTTTTAACATCTCTTTTACATATTTAACTTGAGAAATAAATATGCCCTTCTTACTTTGATTAACTTGCAACCCGAGGAAATACGACAGTTCTCCAATCATTGACATTTCAAATTCTTTCTGCATCTTATTTGCTAAATCTTTGCACGACTCATCTTTGTTGCTGCCAAATATGATATCATCTACGTATACAACAAGAACAATAAGATGCCCATTTTCTGTTTTGACATACAAATTACTATCCACCATACCTTTCTCAAACCTTTGTTGAGTGAGATAGTTGTCTAGCCTTGCATACCATGCTCGGGGTGCCTGTTTCAAGCCATATATCTTCAACTTACAAACCAAGTTGGGATCATCACCAAGCTGGAAACCATCTGGCTGCTCAATATAAACATCTTCTTCAAGCTTCCCATTCAAAAATGCTGATTTCACATCTGTCAACAAAATTGACAAGTGACTCACACTTGTACCAACTTTTGTCCAACACTGTACCAACACTTGCAATTTTATTGCCAACTCTGTGCAAGCATCAAACACTGTACCACAACACAACCAAATCCCTTTTTATATTTTCAACTTGGTCTATGTTTTCTATAGTCACCGCTGGTCACACCTTACTTTCAACTGTTCGAATCAGGAGACAATATTTTGTTAAACACTTCACGGCCAACTATAGTGCACCTTACTCAAACTCATACTTCGGACCTCGGATAGGTATGATTCACAAAGCAAAGTTGCTCATCTTGGTGGGCTAAACATGAGTCAATGATCAGACTTCAATATTTTTCACCACAACATCATAATAGATCTAACAATCTTCACGTCAATGTGTAGTTCAAATACACACTGCTTTTATCGAAACACATATATGCGGCTAGGGCAACATTCTTTCACTAACCAAATTATCTGAACTGTTATAATCCTTAACTTTGGACAGTGGCAGTAAGAACCATCACCAGTACAACAATGACATATAGCAATACTACCAATAATGACAACTCTCAATTTAATCACCACCCTTCACGGCACTTCCACAAACTACATGAACTGAAAACACACTTTGACAACTATACAACAACTTCCCTGACTACTTGCCTTTCATCCTCAGGTAATCAAACAAATACATAGGAGCATTAAAATGAAACTTCAAGATTGCTCCCCCTGAGGATGTGCTACCTGGAGTTGCTTAGTGCAATATCGGAGTAGTCTCCTTCAGTCCAAGGAGACATGATTTCCTTTCTTCTATCTTTCTCCAAACTTTCTTGAACTCGGGCTTGGATTTTTCAACTGCATCCCTGTTTTGCACCTTTTCGTGAACTTGAACATTTCTCTTGTGTGGTTGTCTCTTGTGCATCCTTGATGAATGATTATTTTCCTTTTTATGTACCTGATTTATTCCCTTTCTATGTTGCGTTCTTTGCGTCTGATGAAATCTACTGTTTTGCCTTAGATTAGATACAAAAATGCTTGGACAAAACCTTGCTATGTGCCCATGACCATTACATTGAAAACATTGTACATATTGTTCACTCAGAAATGCAGAAGTATTTCTACCAGCATAACTCTTTGATTTATTATTCAATCCACAATAAATTGCCTTGTGACCATACTGGTTGCATCTGAAACAATAGCCATTAAAAGTATTATTATGAATAGAGTGAGAGTGATAGAACCTCTTTTGTTGTGGTTGCTTTGTTGTAGATCTCCTTTGATATTTTCTTCCTTTTGAAAATTCAGCTTCAAGCTTTTCTTGCTTTGATCCTTCAACAATGAACTTCTTCTTCTCTGCAGAGTTGGAAGATGAAGGTTGTTCAGCTTCATATCCAAGACCACGCCTATCCATGGAGCTTCTTTGTTGGCTTATCATTTTATCTAGCAACTCTGTGCTTTTCTCGAATTTGAGATTTGTATTGGCCTCTTCTAGTTGTTTCTTCAATAAAACAATCTCTTCCTCTTGTTTGCAGCAACCAATCTCTTTCTCATTGAACTGTGACTTGAGAGTTTCTTCAATCCTTTTGAATTCTTCTACCTGTACTTTCAAACTGGTTATTATTTCATTTGCATCCTCAAGCTTTCTTGAGATTTCCTTATTCCTTTTTCTTTCTATCTTCAATTCATCCAGAGCTGCAATTAATTCCTCTTTCAAATTTATTTCTGCATCAATTTCTTCTTCATCACATTCCTGTTCTTTTTCTGTTTCTTCTTCGAGTGTCATGAAAAGACCTCCACCTGTTTCCTTCTTAGAATCATCCTCTAGGACTTCATTAACTCTCAGCATATATGCCTCTATGTTCTTATCGTTATTCAACTTCAAAGCCTCGAACCGCTTGGTGTTTTTGGCACCTGCCCCCCCTCTCATCGTCTCCTTCATGAATACTCTTCAGTTTGTTCCATATTTCTTTTGCCGTTTTACAACTCATGATCTTTACCAGTTCACTTTCTACTAATCCGCACCTGATAGCATCCTTTGCTTTTGAGTCATTCTCAAACAGATTCTTATCGGCAACATCGGTTGGAGGAGTGATGGGTATTGTGTATTCACTGTCTACTGAATCCCAGATGTCGTATCCCAAAGCACAAAGATATGTCTGCATCCTGATTCTCCAGACCACGTAATTTGTTCCATCAAACAAAGGTGCTTTGTTTGATGAGAAGTCTTCAACCTTTTTTGGTTCAATTTTCTCTTCCACAGGAACTAAAACTGACTGAGATGCCCTTTTGGAGGAGGATCTATTCTTCTTACCCATTGCGTACTAATCCAAGATCAACCCTGACTGATTTAGCCTTAGAAGGGAACTTGGCTCTGATACCAATTGTTAGTCTTACAATGGCACCGAGAGGGGGGGTGAATCAGTGTAGTTCTTTTAACTTGAATTTATAGCTCTTAAAACTGAAATAATGAAACCTTAAAACCAGATAAAGCAAGCATCACAAAAGAACATATCACACAACACAATATTTTAACGAGGTTCACCAATTTGGCTACTCCTCAAGAATGACTGCTTGGACTACCATCCAAATCTAGCCTTTGCAAAGCACCAACTTTACAAATAGTTTACCAGCATCCACTGGAAGGAGCACCAACCCCTGATTTATCTGTACCAACAGAAAGGAGCACCAACCCCTGATTTACCAGCACCTACTGGAAGGAGCACCAACCCCTGATGCCAAGCTGCAACCTGGACTTCAATTTTGAATCTATAAGTTTGATGATAAAATACCTTTGCTTTTGCATGACCCTAACTGGTCTTCTCCACCTTTGCGTTCTCTGTGCACTCTGCTCTTTCTGTGCAAACACTTCGCACACTCTGCTTCGCTGCAATCCAACTTCACGATCGTCTTCTCCCTTTTGCGCACTCTGCTCCTTCTGCTTTCTCTGTGCAATCATAGATGCACTTAGGACAATTCGACATGACTTCTTTGCTCACTTTGCGCACTTCACCATCATCTCGCCGCTTCTGTGCTTTCTGCGCTCTTACGACCACATTTCACACTTTGACACATATTCGACGACGCATTCATTCAACTACTCAAATCTCCAAACAACCCTCCTTTTATAACAACATTTTCATGATCAAAACCCTAATCTTAGTCGACTGTAAACCCTAATCTTAGTCGGTTGCAAACCCTAATCTTAGTCGGTTGCAAACCCTAATCTTAGTCGGTTATCATAGGTCTTCGTCGGCTTCAACTCAACCATGAAAAAGCAACATGTCGCGATATCGTGACACTTTTGCTTACTCTCTCTTTCTCCTTGCTTTGGACCACGAAAATACAACATGTCGCGATATCGCGACACTTTCGCCTCCTTGCTTCTCTTCTTGGCTTGTACCCAAAAACTCAGCATGTCGCGATATCGTGACACTTTCGCCTCCGTGCTTCTTTTCTTGGCTTGTACCTACATGAAAACACAACATGTCAGCGATATCCGTGACACTTTCGCCTCCTCCTCTTTTCTTACCCTCCTCCTTGCCTCTTGGCTGTACCAAATGTCGTGAAATGACACTTTCGCCTCCTTGCCTCTTTTCTTGGCTTGTACGACTTGCCATGTCATGAAATCGTGACACTTTCGCCTCCGTACTCTTCCTCTTTACTTTTGTCGTGATATCGTGACACTTTCGCCTTCTTACTTTCTCTCTCCTTATTTAGTCATGAAAATGTGACATGTCGCGATATCGCGACACTTTCTCTCCTTTGCTCTTTCTCTTGCCTTCGGTCAAACCAAACATGTCACCATATATCGCGACACTTCCTCTCTTTCTCTTGCAAATTCACCATAACACTTTTTCTTCTACTCTCTTGCAATATGTCACGAAATCGTGACACTTTTTCTTCCTACAATCTCTCTTGCAATATGTCACGAAATCATGACACTTTTTCTACTTGCCTTTCTCTCTTCCAACATGTCGTGAAATCGTGACACTTTTTCTTTCGTACTATCTCTCTTGCAATATGTCGTGAAATCGTGACACTTTTTCTACTTGCTTTTTTCTCTTCCAACATGTCACGAAATCGCGACACTTTTTCTTCCGTACTATCTCTCTTGCAATATGTCACGAAATCGTGACACTTTTTCTACTTGCCTTTCTCTCTTCCAACATGTCACGAAATCGTGACACTTTTTCTTTCGTACTATCTCTCTTGCAATATGTCACAAAATCGTGACACTTTTTCTACTTGCCTTTCTCTTCCAACATGTCGCGAAATCATGACAGTTTTGCTTGCTTGCGCTTTCTCTCCGAACATGTCACGAAATCGTGACAGTTTTGCTTGCTTGCGCTTTCTCTCCGAACATGTCACGAAATCATGATAGTTTTGCTTGCTTGCGCTTTCTCTCCGAACATGTCACGAAATCGTGACAGTTTTTCTTTCTTCTCAACATGTCACGATATCATGATAGTTTTTCTCTCTCAACATGTCACGATATCGCGACAGTTTTTCTTTCTTGCTCAACATGTCGCGATATCGCGACAGTTTTCTTCCTTGTGATTTTCTTTTGATTTTTAGCATATGGGCCACTTTGATCTTCTTGGAAAGTCATTGTACATACTCTGAGTAACCTTTGAACTTCTGTCTTCTGCATCTGAAAGGCTTTTGAACTTCCTGCCCATTGCATCAACCGATCTATCTGACTATGTTGACAACAATGACAATACTGTTGCTGCACCTTGCTCAACACATTGCAGATTGTTTTCTATTACATTGTATGGAGCTTGTCTCCATAATATAACCATAGTAATGTGACTCTTAAATAATTTTCTATTACACTCCTCACATATATGGGAGATGTTACTTTTCCTATACTTTATCTTTGGATTCTTATCTTTCCACTTGCATATTAGACTCTTTGCTCTCTTGTTGCATTCATACTTGAATCTATGACACTTGCACACTACTACATGAATATTAATCTCCTACATGCACCACTAATACAAGACACCTGTGCACATCCTCATATTACATATTTGCACATGTGCATACATGACACTTGTGCACATTCTCTCAATACACACTTGCACTTTTACTTACATGATACTTGTGCATTTCTTGCACATTGACACTTACATGACACTTGTGCATTTCTTGCACATGGACACTTACATATCACTCATCTAAACTATAGACTCAATCCTAATCTATTACATATTCACATTTGTACCATCAAGGTACAATGGGGGTACATTTACATGTACCAAATAATGTAATATTCTTCAACAATGAGAACCATCTTACATTCGAATAACTTTGGGATATTGTGACTGGAAAATTTATGTGACCTAAAGACATAGACCAAGTAGAAAAGTATGATGATGCAAATATAAGAGCACTGATGCTCATCACCCTTGCTACAACTAATGTGATCTAGCAACATATTTTTGAAGCAAATACCTCCAAGAAAGCATGGGATGCACTAACTACTAGCTACAAAGGGAAGAATCAATCTACCATTCTCACCCTTCAATCACAACTCCAAATATTGAGAGTGGTAGATTGATAAAGTAAAGGTATTTCTTTGTATAGATATAGAATTGAAGGTAAAATTGAATGCCATGGGTGAACAAGTAGAATATAAAATATTAGTTCCATTTATACTTTGAGATTTACCAAATTCATTTAGAGTTCTTATAACATTTTTACAAGTATCAAATAACATAATTTCCTATGGAGATTTGGTCAATTTGCTACAATAAGAAGCAACCAATATATTAAGAGATCAATTGTAAAATAGTACATTCATCACTAATAAATTTAGGAATAATAAACCATTAAAGGTTTCTTCACATAAATATCCTTCATCCTCCTCATCCTCATCATCATAGAAGTAACCTTAGAAGCAAAAGAGATACTATCATATCTATGGAAAAGGACATAATACCAAGTATTGTTGGTATAACTCAATAGCTTAGGGTGATAAATTTCATCAACCTTAGAAGGATAAAAATCAATACAATTATTATCCCAAACAAAATTAACAACAAGAGTATGTAGCAATTGAAGAATCAAATTCTAATTCTAAATAGGCACATAAGGTGCTAACTACAAAGGTTATAATCAAACCAAAGGATGATATTTAGTACATTGATTCTAGAGCTAGCAAGTACATGATAGGGGACAAAGAGTGGTTTGATTCCTTGGAATCCAAAGAAGCAAAAGCAATAACAATTGCCAATGATAAAACCTACAATGTCACAATCATATGAAATGTTCCACTTAATCTTCTAAATAGAAAATGCAAAATTGTAAATGTACCAAACCTAGCCAACAACTTGTTGTCTATGCCACAATAATTAAATTAAAATATGGTGGTTGAATTTAGAGTTGATAATGACCATACAAAGTGTTTCATCACCAAAATGGTGAGAATTTAGCGATATATTCCTATGAAAACTGGTTTTTGGCCCTAGATGTCCTATCTTCTCCTAATATAGCACTATTTTTAGCCATGGTAGTTGTAATCTCCCTTTGGCATAGGAGATATGGGTATATTATTTTAGGATACTTTGACTTAGTAAGCATCAAATGGTGATCATTCTACCTAACCTTTCACCAACATTGCTAGTTTGCTTAGCATTTTTAGTAGGGAAGCAACATTGAGTACCATTTGAATTGAGTACTCATAGAATCAAAGGTCCATTAGATGTGATACACATTAGACCCATGATATCTAATTTGGTAAAAGATAGAAATATGTGGGTATCGTTAAAGTTTGAAGCATTCCAACATTTTTAATATTCTAAGCAACATGTGGAAAATAAAATGGGGCATTCTATTAAAGTAATCCAATCAAATAAAGGAGTAATATACATCCAATTAATTCTCAAGGTCTCACACACACAATGGGGTCAATTTCCAACTCACTATAGCCTATACTCCATGTAGAGGGGGAAAACTTCTCGGTCGCATACGATTCCCAAAAGTTGGATCAATAAAAGATAAGCCTTTGGGGTGAACCATGGGAGTATGTTGTTCTTTACACTCATTTTTGGGTGGGAAGGGTTCACTAGGAAGGTTTTAAGTACTTTCTCCAAGTCCTATGGTTTTTAAGAATGTTTGATATATGGGATTCAAGACAAACACCTAGATTTGGCCTTTCTAGATATATGATGTAAAAGATAAAGGATAATGTAGAAATACAAAATGTAGGAATACAAGAGATAAACCTAGAATGATTATTTCTTTGAATTCTTCTCTAACCTAGGGTTCTAAATAGACAACCTTTAATCAAGGGTTCAAGAAATAATGCACAAATAGGATTATCCCTAAATGCGCACTATATGTTGTTTATCTTTCAAATACCTAGAAATTAATTAGATGTATCTTAATAAAATTAGATCTAGGGTTTACAAAAAAAATATAAAGCATTAAACAAGTAGCCTCAAGAATAATAAAATTATGTCTTTTTTACTATTCCATGAATACCAACAAGGAGAGGTTATACCAACAAATACCAACAAGAAGAGGTTATACCAAGTATTAAAATACATCTGCTAGTATTATGAAGTAACATGAATTGTTGGTATTGTTGGCAACCCATATCCTTTTTACTAAAATCTTACCTTTATTTTTACTTATGCTCCCCTTGGGACATTGCTTCCCTTGGCTCAATTCTCTCTCAAATATCAAATCTCTTCTCAATACACAAATCTCTCCCCATTTGACATCAATGGAAAAGGGTCACCTTTGGGGCTCGGGGCTAAGAATGAGCCTCTTAGCTTAGCCCCTCCCCCACCTCCTCATGAGGTGGTTAATTCTAGGGTGGGAGTATTTCTACTCCCTGAAAGCATTGTTCTTTACCTTTATTCTTTTCCCTTCTTTTCTAAGTTTCCTGAATCCTCTGATTGTTTCTATCCAAGTCATCATCCCTATTCCTATCATCATTCTTTTTCTTATTCTTGTTCTTTTTCACATCTAGGTTCCTATTCCTATTCATGTTCTTGTTCTCATCCATGTTCATGCTCATGTTCCTATTCATGTTCATGTTCCTATTCCTGTTCCTATTCCTATTCCTGTTCCTATTCCTGTTCATGTTCCTGTTCTTGTTCCATGTTCATGTTCTTGTTCATGTTCCTATTCTTGTTCCTATTCTTGTTTCTGTTCTTGTTCCTGTTCCTGTTCATATTCATGTTCCTGTTCATACCTATTTTTGGAATATCTGCTCTACACCACTTTGTTGTGTGACCATAATTATTGCACTTATAACACTTAATGTTATTATTCCTTGTAGGTGCAAATGTCTTAGGATTTTTCCTAGTGAAGTCATATCCTCTTCTTTCATGAACCCTGTAATTCATTGCCTTGTGACCAAACTGATTACATGAGTAGCAATACCCATGGAAAAACTATCCATTCCCATATTCTTGTCTTTCATGTGTCCTGCATTGTGAAGCCATGTGCCCAAACCTGTGACATGAAAAACATCTTCCATTGAAGCTTCCCTGTTTTGACCTCATTGGTCTCCTATTCTGATTGTTGTTCCATCTGTATCTTCTCTGTGCATTGTTCCTATCTTTTTTGAACTCTCTATTGTCCAATTCTTCCTCTGATGTCTGACTTTATTTTACACTGTCTTCTTCTGAAGTATCTTCATCTGAATTTTCCTCTTTAGAACTTGAAGTTGACTCTCCTTCCTGTTTCTTTTGAGTTTGTTCAAAACCAAGACCTATTTTGTTTGTTGACCTTCTTTGTACCTTGACTATCTTATCCATAATATTTGAGCTATTCTTGAATCCTTTCATCTTGATCTTGGAGTCCTCTAAATCTTCTTTTAGTAGTGCCACTTCTTGTGCTAACTTCTCACATTCCAAGATCTTTGCTTCTAACTTATCTTTGAACCTTTTTGCCTTAGCCTTTGATTTTTCTAAATCCTCTATGAGCAATCTTCTCTCTTCATCACATTCTTGAAACTGAATTTCAAGTTTAGAGTGTTGCTTTCTTACCTTCTTTACCATGTCAAGGGCATAGATAAGTTCTCCCTTGAGATCATAACCATTCTCTATTGAATAATCCTCTATTTTTTTACCTTTGTCCACATCATTACTTTCTTTTGGCTTATCTTCTATAGGATCACTTACTTCTTCTTCTAAAGCCATTAGAAGATTTTCATCTGGTCCTTCAAGTGCATTCTCATATTCATCATCACTGAAACTATAACCATCCCTTGTACAATCATCTTCAAGATGTCCAAATTTACCACATCTAAAACACTTGAGAATAACTAGAGTCCTTTTCTTAATTGGTTCTTTTTCCTCAATCATAAATAGGACTTCATCTCTATCATTATCTGAAGAACTAGCATCACTATCATTTGAGTACTTACTTGCATTATCCGCATAGTAGCTCCTCTTTTGTCTTTGGAAGAACTTCTTTCCTTGTCTGCTTTGTCCATCCTTGCTTTTATTTTGGTGCCTGTGTCTTTCTGATTCCCTGTACCTGTGATCCTATTTTTCTTCACCATTGTTGTTATTTGGCTCTTTACAATCTGTTGCAAAATGTCCATACTTTCCACAATTGAAACACTTAACAGATCTTAGATCTATGGGTCTTCTGGAACCTTTATCTCTTCTACCATAATTTGCTTCTTCATCATTGGATGACTCACTACTTGATTTTGACTTCTTACCCTTTATCTTCTTGTTCACTTTGAAAGTAACCTCTTTCGGAGGGATAGGATCTTTTGTTCTTATCTCAAAAGTTGTAAGCATGCCAAGTAAAGAATTTCTTGTCAGATTGTCACTATCAATTGATGTTTCTATAGTAGAGACCTTTTCACTATACCTTTTTGGAAGAGTTCTCAAGATCTTATCACAAGCATCGGATTCATCGACCTTCATTCCAAGACCTCTCATCTCATGTACAAGTTCATCAATCTTATTGAGATAGTCACGAATGTTTTCATCATCCCGCATTCTTAGATTTTCAAATTCTCCTTTGAGATTTTTGATCTTAGCTTTCTTGACACCTTTATCTCCTTCATATATGTTATGCAGTAGTTCCCACATTTCATTTGTTGTTTTACAATCCATAACCTTCATAGATTCTGATCTATGCAATCCTTTTATAATTGCATTCATAGCTCTTGAATTTGCATGCATTAGAAGCTTACCTTCCTTATCTATAGGAGGATTGACTGTTGAATCATATCCAAGTTCCACTGCATCCCAAACTTCATTGCCAAGTGCCATCAAGTGAAACCTCATCAACATACACCAATACAAGAAGTCACTTCCATCAAAAACTGGTATTGTATTATTGATGGACCCATCCCTTTGATCCTTTTGATCCATTGTGTTCTTGACCACTTTTCCTTCAAGCTGTCAAACTCTTCTGAAGGAACCCGCTTTGATACCAATTGAAGAACACAAGCTTATACTGAGAGGGGGGTGAACAATATAAGAGCACTTTTTACTTTTCTTTTCAAATCAATATTATGCAGTGTATAGATAGCAGTATCAATAGTAGTAATCAAAGCAATGCACAAAACACCATACACAATAGAGACACAGATTTAACGTGGTTCACCCAAATATGGCTACTTCCACGGAGAAAATATTTCTTCTAAATATTTCTCAAATGATCTCTTGGGAATCCTTCCCAATTACAATGTTTATGGACCTCTGTCCAAAGGAGATGTTGATCCCCTAAATCTGGTTTGTGGATCTCTATCCACAGGAGAACTCTTTCTCCTCTACTCTGGCTGGTGATCCTCTAGAAGACACTGCCTCCACTGCACTGATTGGTGGATCTCTCTCCACTTGAAGACTCTTGTCCTCACTCAGAAGACCTATCCTCAATGTCCTGGCTGATGGATCTCTATCCACTGGAGACTCTATCCTCTCTACTCTATCACCTCCAAAGCTCTGTCTCAATGCTATACTAAACATAGTCCAGTCGGTCTAGCATAACTCTACTCAACTCTTGCACTAAACATAGTCCAGTCGGTCTAGCACAAATCTGCTCAATAGGTCCACTCAGAACCTACTCAAATCTGCTCAATAGGTCCACTCAAAACCTACTCAAATCTTCTCAATAGGTCCACTCAGAACCTATCCAAATCTGCTCAACAAGCTCACACAGAACTTGTCCAAATATGCTCAACAAGCTCACATAGAACTATGCTCAACAAGTCCACACAGAACTTGTCCAAATCTGCTCAACAAGCTCACACAGAACTTGTCCAATCTCATAGAAACATAAAGAGAATTGTTAGAGACTCAATATGTTCTATTCTCAAAACTCAATCACTTTCTCAACTCAATCTCATAGAAGCATAAAGAGAATTGTTAGAGACTCAATATGTTCTATTCTCAAAAGCTCATTCACTTTCTCAACTCAATCTCATAGAAGCATAAAGAGAATTGTTAGAGACTCAATATGTTCTATTCTCAAAAACTCAATCTCTTTCTCAAATCAGAATATAGAATAGTTTATTTTATGGAACTTGAACAATCACTTCATACATCCACTTGACTAGGCTCAATCAACTCTACTCAACCAATCACTTCAAGAAACAACTCTTGCTCACAAACCCTAGTCCAAGCATGTATCATCCAACTCAAAATGTTTCCAACAATGCTCAACAACAAATCTCACATAACAATGATACTCATGATCTTTTCAAACCCTAGTTCAAGTTCTTTGCATAACAACTCACTTCAACAACCATGCTCATCAAACAATGTTTTAATCACAACTCTCAATTTCAGAAAACCTTGAAGCATTAACTCAAACACTTCACTCAACCAATGATCTCAACAACAATGCTAATAAAACAAGGTTTTAATCTCAACTCTCAAATCAGAAAACCTTGAAGCAATAACTCAACCACTTTCGAAAAGGAAACCCTAATCAAGTCCTTTTCACTCCAAACTTAATTTTCAATAAAGCCAATCAATCAACTCAACCAAGAAGGAATTTTCCCATACCTTTTGTTTGACAAGTAGTTGGTCTCACAAATCTGCCACACTCACAATTACTTCTTTGCCAATCTCAATAAGGGTTAGAGGATAATTTTCTTCAACAAAACATATCACAAATATAATATCAAAATTACACCTTATCACTCCAACTTAAATAATAATCAATATCCTCACAATAGTCACAAAAACCCTTAATTCAAAATAACATACTACCCACAAAGTCTTAACCTTTCAATATTCCTCAATAGCAATTTTAAGACTTTAAATATAAAAAATAATTCTCCTTATAACTCCTAAAGATAATTCTCAACTACCACAATTTTATTGCAAAGCAACCTTTCCAAATTTCAACCACTAAACAACCTTATACCTCCAACTTAGGCATTTAATTAAAATTAAAATAAAAAATATTACCTTTGCCTTTGGAGAGTTTCGAACTCTCAATGCAGCCCACTCTAACGTCTCAACCGTGGTGCCAAAAACCACACGAGCTACACGCTCATTGGAGATAGGTGAAGCACCACGTGCTTCAAAAACTTTATCCCCTCCTTGTTTCGCAAAATGTGCACCTCACGATTGGCACTTTCAACACACCTGCCAAGCGCTTCCACCGAGACTCGAACGCTGGCCTCCTTGCACACAAAACGTAAGCCGCAACCCTCTTGCCACTAGGCCAAGGTGCCTAGTTGGCTTCCAACTATTTGATGTTGTCCCTTTTGTTTCTTTCGTTGGCAATTCAAACTTAAAATTTGCACATCCATTTCATGAGCTCTGCATTAATTAATTCGTATGCTATCTTTTCAATCGAGCAAGGATAATCTTAATGCCCTTTGGGCATAGGTTTAAATATTAATCTTCCTCCTTTGCTTTAGAACGTCGGCGCTTCAAAATGCAATTAACCCACATGACGTCGGCGAGGATAAACCTTTGTAACATGCTTCGAATATTTAAATTCTAACACCCATATTTGGGTGTAGTAAAATATTATTATTAATATTTTACTTTGGGCTCTTTTTCACCACCTTACTTAATATTATAATAACTCATATTATAATATTATATCCTTTGATAAAGTACCTTTAATATTTATTTATAAAATTTAAATTCACACTGAATTTAAATAATTTATAAAATAAATATTATAACTCCTTTTTAACTTCTGTCTTTTGCACTCGTTTCACTTGATCTTTGGCCTTCTTCCTGGATATCAAATAACCATTTTTATCCCCTTTATTTCCTGCTGAAATATTTGGTATTAATGATGACTTCATCTGGTGACATCAATGACAACTTTAACTTAGGGACTCAAAATGTCCAACATTCTCTTATCTAGTGATTTATCCTTGTTTTTATCCTTTTATTCAATGCTATCAATTAATTCTTGTTCCTGTAAGATAACTTGATAAACACTTGAAATTTTTGATTATTTTTAGGGGTCCTGCTTAGACGCTATATATCAATACTTGGAGGTGCGATATTCAAGTCCCCTAGGTCCTTTTATATGACCTCTGATAATTAAAAGCAAAAATTGACCTTTGGAGTAAAAAAAACATAATACAATATAGCAAAAAAGAATGATGAAATCATAGAAACAAAATACACCACTATGCTCTAAATACAATCTAGAATGCAATGATAAAAAATGGATAGTAGATTGACCTCATATTTAGATCAAGTGAAATCACACCCTGTAATAGGCGATCGTAATAACGCAAGGTAAAATTGTGCCCTGTAGAATATCAAGCATGATTTCACATAAGTGAGAGGAAACATATCAAATTAAAGTGAAATAACAAAACTATGATGTAGTGAATAAAATAAAACATGCAAAAAATAATGGAAGCAAGAAAAAATATTTGAGACCTTCCACGTAGTTGATCTCTCCTTAGGGCTTCAATAAAAATCCACCAAGAGTGAACAATAGCAATCCAATGCAACAAATAATCAACCAAACTTCATACTTCTAAGTTGATTGCAAAAGAAGAAGAAGGATGCAGACCGAGTAAAACACTTTGTGAGAAATCATATGTTAGCGAGCAATAAATTATCAACCCTTAGAATACCAATTATGTGAGTGTGTGTGAAAAGTGAATTCAAACCCTCCTTATTTAGTGGATTTGAAGGTGAAAAGAGCAGGAAAATCGAGAAGGGTTGACGTAAAACACGCCAAGCCTAAAAAATTAGGGTTTCAACATGTCAAACCCTAAAAAGGTGAAATCACATCCCGTTAGGTCCGACCGTGATTTTGCAATGTGAATCTGTGCCCCATCAAGGATCGGGCATGATTTCACATAAAGAGAAAAAAAAGGAGCCTTACCCTTGCCCTAGGCAAGTCTAAGGAGTCCCCGAGAGGGCTCAAGGAAGATTGCCCACTAAAGTGAGTCAATTTTTTGTGTCTACATTTTACCCCCTCTTTGAAGCATTTAAGGCCAAGTAAATGCATCAAAGAAAGATGTAGACCTCTACAGGAAAGAAGAACAACAAGCATA
Source organism: Wollemia nobilis (assembly GCA_028583015.1). Classification (NCBI taxonomy): domain Eukaryota; kingdom Viridiplantae; phylum Streptophyta; class Pinopsida; order Araucariales; family Araucariaceae; genus Wollemia; species Wollemia nobilis. Next base: position 362,036 of record JAQPPZ010003612.1, read on the forward strand.
TAAAATGAGTGGCTAGGTTCAGGAAAAAGGGTGAGACATTACTACCAGTAATGCCTTTATGGCTAGGGTACCCCTCGAGTTTCGAAAGGAATGAAAATTCCATTAAGAAACTCAAAAAATGCAAGGAAGAAAAGGCAAAACACAGAAACATGGATAACAAAGTAAGAAAACAAACAACAAAGCAAATATCACTTGGGTACAACATGAATCTAATACAACTAGCATGAAATGCATGGATTAAATAGAAGAAATAGAAATAAATAATAAGGGAAGATAAAATAAGAAGAAGAAGAAAAAGGAGAACAAGAACAATAATCCAAAGGTCAACAAAAGGATCATGGACAAGATTATCATGGTGTTAACACTTGTTGTAGCACCGAACATTGTCACATGCATATTTCTCCATGGAAGGCCAATAATACTCCAATTGAAGGAGCTTCTTGGTAATAGTATTACCACTAAAATAGCCCCTACATGAACCTTTGTGAGCATCACTGAGATCAAGTTGAGCTTGATCAGAGTTAAGGTATTGTAAGAGGATGCCTTCAAAAGAACGTCGATACAAAGTATTTTTGATTATGATGAATCAACAAGCTCTCTTGTGCAATAGCTTACATTGATTACGATCTAAGCCATCAAGAATCAAACCATCCTTAAGGAAATTAAAGATGTCATTATACCATGGCTCAAATGGGGAAGCTTTGATGGTCAAGCAATCTAATGAGATAAGACAAGAACCAAGCAATGCAGGCTACTGGTGTTTTCTAATGATAATCAATACTTTATCATATTCTAACTCTAGAGGGAACAAGAATGTGATAGTAGCCATGGAATCCACATGGTGGTTTGAGGATCTAAGGATAGAATCTATGGTTACTCGATCAAATGAAGACAACTTAGTGATAATTTCCTTGTAAGGTTTAATTTTATCATCCCAAATCCGATAAACATTTTTTATCTGATTAACCACAAGTTGAGAGTCACCAAAGACTGAAAGGACTCTAACCTGCAAGGCTAAGGCTACTCTAATACCAAGGATAAAATCTTCGTATTTTGCAGTATTATTTGTGTAGGAGAAACAAAGTTTGAAGTACAAGGGGATGAGTTGCTTTTGTGGGGTGACTAGAATGACTTCAGCACCAATGCCCTTCATGCATCAGGTTCCATAAAAAAATAAATTCCAAGACTCAAACTCTTCAATTTCAACATTGAAGCACTCATCGAGAAACTCAACAACTATAGGATGGGTAGCTTCTATGGGAGCGAAGGATAATTGATCAGCAATCACCTGACCCTTGATAGCCTTTTGACCTATGAAATTCAAGTCAAGTTCACTAAAAGTCAATACCCATTTATAAAATCGATTAGAAAGGTGGGGTTTAGACATAAAATAATGCAAAGGATCAAACTTTGAAATTACCAATGTCTTATGGTTGAGCATGTAGTGTCTTAACTTCTAGGAAACAAACATTAAAACGAGGCAAAGCTTTTCTAAGGGAGTGTACCTAGTTTCATAGCTAGCCAATATTCTATTGATATAGTAGATATCTTTTTTTATCTTGATCATCATTTTGGGCTAGCATGGCTCCTAAATCATGAGCATTGGCTACTATGTAAAGCATCAAATGCCTACCAGGCACAGGAGGAACTAAGACAAGCGGGGAAGTGAGATATTGCTTAAGATCATCAAAAACTTTTTGACACTCAAAATCCTACTTGAATACCACATATTTCTTAAGAAGCTTAAGAAATGGCTGACACTTTTTAGCTAACCAGTCAATGAACCAATGGATAGACTAAATTTTACCTTACAGGCTATGCTTTTCAGTTAGGGTACAGGGAGGAGGCACATCAATGATAGTTGCTATCTTAGAGGGCTCCACTTCAATGCCTTGCCTAAAAACTATGAAGCCTAAAAAATTACCAGATGTGACCCCAAAAACACACTTAGAGGGTTTAAGACGAACCTTGTACTACTGAAGCCTTTCAAATATTCATCTTAAATCACAAACATGATCCTTTCATTTTATGGAGCAAGCTAGAAGATCATCCACATAGTCGTAGAGAATATCATGCATCATGTCATGGAAAATATAAGTTATGGCCTACTGATAGGTAGCTCCTGCATTCTTTAGGCCAAAAGGTATGACATTCCATAAGAAGGTACCCCATGGAGTAGTGAATGTTGTCTTGGCCTGGTCCTCAAGGGCAATCATAATCTGATTGTAGCCTGAAAAACCATCTATAATCAAAAGTATTCCACATTTGGTAGTGAAATCTACAATCTGATCTATGTTGGGCAAAGTAAAATCATCCTTGGGACATGCTAATTTAATATCCCAAAATTCAATACATATTCTTATTATCCCTTCCTTCTTAGCTACAAGAACGATATTGGATATCCAATCAGAATAGTCGATAACTTTTATAAAACTGGCATCAAGGAGTTTTTGGAGCTCTTCCTTGACTGATAGGGCAATATTAGGATGCATCTTCCCAAGTTTCTACTTAACAAACTTAGCACTAGGCTTAACTACCAAATGATGCATGACAAGGGAGGGATCAAGCCATGGTATGTCAGGATATGATCAAGCAAATGAAGAACACAAGCTTATACTGAGAAGGGGGGGTGAACAGTATAAGACCACTTTTTACTTTTGCTTCAAAACAGCTTTCAAATCAGTATTATGCAGTGTATAGATAGCGGTATTAATAGCAGTAATAAAAGCAATGCATAAAACACCATCCACAAAAGAGACACAACAATTTACGTGGTTCACCCAATGCGGGCTACTCCACGGATAAAATTTCTCTCTAAATTTTATCAACCAAATCTGGGAAAACTTTTCCTGATTACAATGTTTATGGGTACCAACCCAAAGGAGACACCAATCCCCTAACTCTACTTTGTCTGGTGATCTTCTAGAAGACCTCTACCTCTACTGCCCTTAGCAAGTGGAACTCTATCCACATAAGACATTTGTCTTCCCTGCTCTGGCTAGAGACCTCTGTCCTCAACTCTTTCACCTCAAAGTTGGTCCTCGAATATGCACCAAACATAGTCCTTCAATTTGGTACAAGTCTGTCCTCTTCCTCTTTCTTTGGTCTACACCAAACATAGTCCTTCGGTCTGGCACAAGTCTGTCCTCTTATCTCTTTCTATTCTATTATAGCTGCACTTGGTTGAAACCAACTTTTGCACTGATCGTGCAAACACAGCAGCACTCGATCGAATATCAACTTATGCACCTCTACGCAAACATAGCAGCATAGTCTTCACACACTCTACTTCTTGATGATTGAACTTCTCCCCAGCACTCTATCTGCAAAAATCACACTTCAAATGCACACTTCGATCGATTCGATTCGACTCGCTCTCTTGCACAGTAGACTTAACTTGCACAAGTTCAATACACCCACTTGATCGATTCAAAACTCTCCAAGCAGCCCTCCTTTTATACTAACAATCTCAAGATTTAAAACCTTGATCTTAGTCGACTGCACATCCTAAAACAACGTCGGTGCAAACCCTAATCTTCGTCGGCCCAAAGTTAACTCGTCAGCTTCTGCAGTTCTATAGCCATGGCCATGAAACTACAACATGTCATGATATCGCGACACCTTTGCCTGTCGTACACCTTATTTTGCCTGTTGTCGCGAAATCATGACACCTTGGCCTTTGTCGACTTCCTTTCTGCTTCTATCATGAAATCATGACACTTTCTGCTTCTGCTGACGTCATCTTTACTTCTGTCACGAAATCGTGACCCTTCTGTCTTCATGGCCTTTTTCTCTGCTTTTTTTGCAAAATCGTGACACTTCCACTACCTTGAGCTTCTTTCTGCTTTACACCTGCAAAACTAGAACATGTCACAAAAACATGACACTTACGCTGCCTTAAGCTCTTTTCTGCCTTACGCCCACGAAATTGGAGCATGTCACGAAATCACGATGCTCTTGTCTTCAAGGCCTTCCTCTCTGCTTATGTCACGAAATCATGACATTTTTGATGTCGTACATTCTCTCTCCTCTTTGAGTCGCGAAACCGTGACATGTCACAAAATCACGACATCTTCCTGCTCTGGAGTCTGCACTAGCCTTCTGGTCGTGAAACCGTGACATGTCGCAAAATCGTGACATCTTCATCCTATTGTCTTCTTCACTCCTGCCTATCGTGAAATCGTGACACTTCCTGTATCCGTACGCTATATTTTTTGCCTTTCGTGAAATCGTGACACTTTCTGCATCCGTACACTTTTCTTTCATCCTATCACAAAATCGCGACGCTTTCAGCTTTCGAAAGCTTTCCTTGCAACCTATCACGAAATCGCGACGCTTCTCATTTCAGACTCTTCCCTTAGCTGCATGTCGCGAAATCGTGATACTTCTCACTTTGAGCTTTTTAGCATGTCATGAAATCGTGACAGTCCTCACCTCGACCTTTGTAGCATGTCACGAAATCGTGACATCTTTCATGTTACTTTCTCTCTATTCGAACTTGTCGTGAAATCATGACAGTTCACACTGCAGACTCTCTTTTCAACATCATGTCACGAAATCATGACACCTTTTCGTTCGTATAGCCTTCTTTGCAGAATGTCACGAAATCGCGACACTTTCCCTTCTCTGCCTTCCTGCACTTTTTGAATCGTGAAAATGCGACATGTCACGAAATCGTGACACTTTCCATCATGCTCTCCTTCTCTACCAACATGTCATGAAATCGTGATAGTTTTTCCAGCTTCTTCTCTTTCTTCCAGCATGTCGCAAAATCGTGATAGTTTTGCCAAAACTTTCTCTCTCCTCAAACATGTCACGAAATCACGACAATTTTTCCAACACTTTCTCTCTCCTCAAACATGTCGTGAAATCGTGACAGTTTTTCCAGCCGCCTGCATACTTTTTCTTACTTGTCTTTTTCTTGATCTTTTGCAACTGGGCTACTCTGATCTTCTTGGAAACTCACTGTCCATGCTGTAACCTTCATCAAAACAAATTCTTTGACATCAAATCAAATTGCTTCAATAACTTCTTGACATCAATGACAACATCTACACTTGAGCAAAGGCAATGTACCCAAGGTACCCAAAATTGCCAACAATCTCCCCCTTTGTCATTGATGGCAAACCTTTATTGAAAACACATCTTAAGAGCCAAAACTGAAACCAATTGTGCCAACAACTTGAGAATCTACCTTTGAAGTTTTGCTCCCCCTGACTTGAAGCTTTCCTCTTCACATTGAAGCTCTCCCCCTTACTCATATCTCTCCCCCTTACTCATATCTCTCCCCCTTTGTCATCAATGGCAAAGGGTCACCTTTGGGGCTCGGGACTAAGAATGAGCTTCTTAGCTTAGTCCCTCCCCCACCTCCTGATGAGGTGATTAAAATAGGTGGAGTAACTCCCATTAGACACTCATCATCATCAGTGTCTACAATTTCCTTGCTGGGCCTTCTCTTGAATTCTTTGTCTGTATTTATGTTCTTGTCATTGTTTTTGTTCTTGTTCTCATTCTTGTTCTTATCCATGCCTTGATCCATGGACCTGTTCATACCACTTTTCTTGCTCCTATATCTTGGCAATTCAGCTCTACACTGTCTAGCTGTGTGACTTGCATTGTTGCATTTATAACAATTAACACTGTAATTTCTTTTAGGCATACCTGTTCTTTGAATCCACCTGTTCTGACTAACCGTGAACCTGTTATTAGCCTTGCATACAATTGCCTTATGCCCAAATTGATTACAAGAGTACCAATACCCTTGGAAGAAATTAGCACTTCTGAAATTGTTGTTAACCTTCTTCATTTGAGACATGCAATGTGCAGCCGTGTGACCAAACCTGTGACACGCAAAACATCTACCGTGAAATATTCTTTTAATCGACCTCTTGGGTCCCGAAAACTTCTTCTTCACATTCAGAATTCTATTTTTTGTTTTTGTGCATTTATCACTTACGGAATCTTTCTCTGAGATACTCTCTTCATCAGAAATCTCTTCTCTTTGAAATCTCTTACTGGATTCCCCAACCTGTTCCTTGTGTGGTTTAACAAAACCAAGACCTATTTTATCTGTTGGTTTTCTTTGACCTTTGATGAGAGACTTAACCTTTTTGGAGCTTTCTTGAAACCTGTATAGCTTATCCTTGTAATTTTTAGTTTCCTCTTCCAAAGAAGCCATTTTCTGTTCTAACTCACTATACTCAAGCACCTTAGATTCTAACTCATTCCTGAGTTTTTGTGTCTTAGCCATAGAGATGTCAAGACTTTCTATAAGTTCATCTCTCTCCATACAACATTCATCTAACTTATCCTTGAGTCTAGCATTCTTCTTTCTTTCCTTTTTCAAAACACTAAGAGCATTAGTAAGTTCACTTTCAAGATCCTCTATTTGATTGCATTTTGAATTATCAAGGCCTTTTTCAGATTTCTTATCACTAGAGGTGCTACCCTTTTCAAAAACCATACATGCATCTTCTTTATCATTTTTTGAGGCATCCTCATACATACTAGCAACCAATTCATTATTTGTGCAATCATCCTCAAGGTGCCCAAAATTTCCACATCTAAAACATTTCATGATGATGAATTTATGTTTCGGTTCTTCCTCCTTTTTTGAAATGAACATCTCATTTTCATTATCACTAGAAGAACTTTCACTATCACTGCTAGAACACTTACTTGCTTTGTCTAGGTAGAAGCTCTTCTTGTTCTTGTGTGAATACCTCTTTCCTTGATTGTTGTGCTCATCTTTGTTCTTTCTATAATACGTGTGCTTTTCAGAATCCTTGCTCTTAACATCCTGTATATCTTCATCACTTTCATTCTTGGAAATAGTACAGTCAGTAGCATAATGACCAAACTTTCCATAGTTGAAACATCTTATATTTTTCTTGCTTTTGTGCTTCCTAGAAAACTTGCCTTTCTTGCTGTAATATGCCTCTTCATCACTAGAAGACTCATCACTCTCTTGAAGTTGTTTACCTTTAGATTTCTTGGTAGCCTTGAAAGCTGCCTCTTTATTGACATCAATCTTCACTTGAGTTCTCAACTCAAATGTTGCAAGTATACTATGAAGCTCATCCTTTTTCAGCTTATCCAAATCTTTAGCTTCCTCAATAGCAGAAATCTTTTCACTAAATCTATTAGGAAGAGATCTTAAAATCTTATCACAAACATCATTTTCAGCAAGTTCAAGACCTAAGTCTTTCATAGAGTTAACCACTTCATCCATACGGAGCATGTAGTCACTAATATTTTCATCATCATTCATCTTGAGTTGTTCAAACATACCTTTGAAGTGTCTCAACTTGGCCTTTCGGACATTTACATCACCTGTGTGAACCACCTGCAACTGTTTCCACATTTCACTAGCTATCTTGCAGTGAATCACCTTGGTAAGATTTGCCTTCTATAAACCCTTTAAGATTGCATTCATTGCTTTTGAATTGCTATGATGTAGGAGCCTGTCTTCTTTAGTATAAGGACCATTTTTAGGAATAGTGTACCCATCTTCAATCACTTCCCAAACCTCATTACCAAGTGCCATTAGATAAACCTTCATTCTTGCACTCCACAGACCAAAATCTGATCCATCAAGAATAGGTGCTGCATTGCCACTTGAATAATCCATTGTGTTCTTAACCAGTTCTTCCTCCAAGTTGTTAAACCTTTATGAAGGAACCCACTCTGATACCAATTGAAGAACACAAGCTTATACTGAGAGGGGGGGTGAACAGTATAAGACCACTTTTTACTTTTGCTTAAAAACAACTTTCAAATCAGTATTATGCAGTGTATAGATAGCAGTATTAATAGCAGTAATCAAAGCAATGCATAAAACACCATCCACAAAAGAGACACAACAATTTACGTGGTTCACCCAATGTGGGCTACTCCACGGATAAAATTTCTCTCTAAATTTTATCAACCAAATCTGGGAAAACCTTTCCCGATTACAATGTTTATGGGTACCAACCCAAAGGAGACACCAATCCCCTAACTCTGCTCTATTTGGTGATCTTCTAGAAGACCTCTGCCTCTCTGCCCTTAGCAAGTGGAACTCTATCCATAGAAGACACCTGTCTTCCCTGCTCTGGCTAGAGACCTCTGTCCTCAACTCTTTCACCTCAAAGCTGGTCCTCGAATATGCACCAAACACAGTCCTTCGATCTGGTACAAGTCTATCCTCTTCCTCTTTCTCTGGTCTACACCAAACACAGTCCTTTGGTCTGGCACAAGTCTATCCTCTTATCTCTTTCTATTCTATTACAACTGCACTTGGTTGAAACCAACTTTTGCACTGATCGCGCAAACATAGTAGCACTCGATCGAATATCAACTTATGCACCTCTATGCAAACACAGTAGCACAGTATTCACACACTCTACTTCTCGACGATCAAACTTCTCCCCAGCACTCTATCTACGAAAATCGCACTTCGAACGCACACTTCGATCGATTTGATTCGAGTCACTCTCTTGCGCATAGCAGACTTAACTTGCACAAGTTCAATTGCTCACACTCTCGATCGATTCAAAACTCTCCAAGAAGCCCTCCTTTTATACTAACAATCTCAAGATTTAAAACCTTGATCTTAGTTGGCTGCACATCCTAAAACAACATCGGTGCAAACCCTAATCTTTGTCGGCCCAAAGTTAACTCTGTCGACTTCTGTAGTTCTATAGCCATGGTCGTGAAACTACAACATGTCACGATATCGCGACACCTTTGCCTGTCGTACACCTTCTTTTGCCTGTTATCGCAAAATCGTGACACCTTGGCCTTTGTCGACTTCCTTTCTACTTCTATCGCGAAATCGTGACACTTTTTGCTTCTGTTGACGTCATCTTTACTTCTGTCGTGAAATCGTGACCCTTTTGTCTTCATGGCCTTCTTCTCTGCTTTTGTTGCAAAATCGTGACACTTCCGCTGCCTTGAGATTCTTTCTGCTTTACACCCATGAAACTGGAACATGTCGCGAAAACAAGACACTTACGCTGCCTTAAGCTCTTTTCTACCTTACGCCCACGAAACTGGAGCATGTCGCGAAATCACGACGCTCTTGTCTTCAAGGCCTTCCTCTCTGCTTATGTCATGAAATCGTGACATTTTTGATGCCGTACATTCTCTCTCCTCTTTGAGTCGTGAAACTGTGACATGTCGCGAAATCGTGACATCTTCCTACGCTAGAGTCTGCACTAGCCTTCTGGTCATGAAACTACGACATGTCACGAAATCATGACATCTTCATCTTGCTGGCTTCTTCACTCCTGCCTATCGCAAAATCATGACACTTCCTGTATCCGTATGCTATCTTTTATGCTTGTCACGAAATCGTGACACTTTCTGCATCCGTACACTTTTCTTTCATCCTATCGTGAAATCGTGACGCTTTCAGCTTTCGAAAGCTTTCCTTGTAGCCTATCATGAAATCGCGATGCTTCTCATTTCAAACTCTTCCCTTAGCTGCATGTCACGAAATCATGATAGTTCTCACTTTGAGCTTTTCAGCATGTCGCGAAATTATGACAGTCCTCACCTCGATCTCTACAGCATGTCATGAAATCGTGACATCTTTCATGTTACTTTCTCTCTCTTCGAACTTGTCATGAAATCGTGATAGTTCACACTGCGGACTCTCTTTTTAGCATCATGTCACGAAATCGTGACACTTTTTCGTCCGTACAGCCTTCTTTGTAGAATGTCATGAAATCATGACACTTTCCCTTCTCTGCCTTCCTGCACTTTTCGAATCACGAAAATGCGACATGTCACGAAATCGTGACACTTTCCATCATGCTCTCTTTCTCTGCCAACATATCGCGAAATCGTGACAGTTTTGCTAGCTTCTTCTCTTTCTTCCAACATGTTGCAAAATCGTGACAGTTTTGCCAAAATTTCTCTCTCCTCAAACATGTCGTGAAATCGTGACAGTTTTGCCAGCACTTTCTCTCTCCTCAAACATGTCGCAAAATCGCGACAGTTTTTCTAGTCGCCTGCATACTTTTTCTTACTTGTCTTTTTCTTGATATTTTGCAACTGGGCTACTTTGATCTTCTTGGAAACTCATTGTCCATGCTGTAACCTTCATCAAAACAAATTCTTTGACATCAAATCAAATTGCTTCAAGAACTTCTTGACATCAATGACAACATCTACACTTGAGCAAAGGCAATGTACCCAAGGTACCCAAAATTGCCAAAGCAAAAATATCTTGATATTCTATTAATAAATTGGTCAATTTCTCCTGCTCATTCATGGACAAGGCTTTACCTAATTTAAGGATTCTAGGGGCTTCCTCAGAACCTATATTAACATATATGGTATCCTCAATAAGGATGGACAATTCATCCTCAAGAGGAGGTGGGGCAGGAGTCACTCCTAATTGCTCAAGGTCCTCGGGAGACATAGAACCAAAGTCCTCTTGAGAATTAGAAGATTCCACCTATGCAGCGCAAGGGACAGACCTGTCAAATAAAATATCATTCTAGGGAGGATCCTCATATTTTATAAAATACTTTGTGTTCATGAAAAAATAAGAAGGAGAGAGTGGCCCCTCATCCTTAACACTCCACTCTAAACCTTGATGAGATTTATCTAAGAGAAATTCTTGACAAGAAGAGCTGACTTGATCCTATGATGAGATATTAATTGATGATTCCCTATCAAAATTTATAGGTTTCTTAGCTTTTTTAGTTGAGGAATGTGATAAAAAAATTTGAGCTAGATCATCTTGTGAGAAAACTTCAAATGGATGAGGATCGCCCAAGATAGAAATAGGTTGATTTTCAAATTTAAATTTTACACATTGATGAAAGGTAGAAGGGATAAACTCCATCACATGGATCCAAGGACATTCAAGAAGAATATTAAAATATGTGGGATAAGATACCACATAAAATAATATATCCAAAATTTCAGGTTTCACTTTGAGGGGAAGTGATATTGGTACCATAAGCTTATTGGTACCCGTTGAAATTTTTAATGGTATCACCGAATTTAGTTATATCTTTCTCTTTTAATCCAAAACTTTTGAAAGAAATGATATGTGCATAAATTAAGGGAAGAACCATTATCAATCGTGAATCTTTTGATAAAATTATCTCCAATAAATGCAATGATGTAAAGAGGAATCCTTTGCAAGTCTGAGAAAGAAATATTAGCATTTGAGAATGTGAGATGATGTATCCCAAGAGATCTCACAATATTGGTCATATAACTAGGGTGAATATCTGGAGGGACATATTTTTGCCTCAAAACATTCATTAAGGTTTCTCCATGAGTAGGAGAATTTTGTAATAGTTCCAAAAGAGAGATATTTGCTGAGAAACTAATTTTCTACTGAGATCACTAAATTTTTTAACTCTACACTGACTTTTTTGAAGTAGCTGATATCATACAAACCATGCTATTATCATAATGGTATGGTACACTTTTATAGTATACTTTATTAGCTACCTATCTAATTACATTTTGATTAACAGATGGTTTTTATTGTAAATTCCCCAAATCAAGACGTTTTGCATCAATTAAATCTTGAACCACATATTTCAACTTCTTACAAGAATTTGTCCAATTTCCTTCCACTCTATAATATGCAAAATGTTGACCTACCTTATACCAATGAGTTGTAGTATCTGGTTGTCTAATAAGAGGTAACTCAATTGCCTTAGCTTCTAAAAGTTGTTTCAATATTGCTTCCATAGATATGTTAAGCCTTGTAAATTTCCTTTGCGAAGGTTTTTGAAGTACTATATTTTGTAGGTTGTTAGTAACAGTGTTAACATGCCTACTATCCATTCCACTATCACCTCCTATGTGCTTGTTCTTATGTTGAGACTTAGTAGGTTTTTCTTCCTTAACCTTGAGTTGGTGTCTCCTGATGAGAGCCTATTCTGCTTTTCTTGCTAAATCAATTGCTTGATCAAAAGATGTAATAGTAGTAATCTCTAATGCATAAGATAATTGTTCATGTAAATTATCAATAAATATCTCAAGCATATATTTAGGAGGTAAAGTATATCTCAAATGTCCAACTAAACTTCTCCAACGAGCCAAAAATTCTAAAAATATTTCTTCTTTATTTTGTTTTAAATTATAGACATCTTTCATTGTCACTTCTTTCTCAATGTAAGCACCAAATTGTTGAACAAATAATTTTGTTGTCTCTTCAAAACTCTTTAAGGAATAATTAGGTAACCAATAGTACCATTCTAATATCATTCCACCAAGACTCTTAGGAAATGTTTTAAGTAGCAACATATCATCATAAATGAGATCATGGCAAGTTGTTCTAAACCTTCTTAAATGCTCAATTGGATATTTTTTTCCCCTTATAAATGGGTAAAATTGGCATGGTAAAATGCTTAGGATAAGGCCTAGCAACAACAATAGGATCCAATGGCTAATTACACATTTTATTATAACTGTAATTAAAAATTGAAGGCTAAATCATCTCAACTTGTGAAACCAACTGCTACCATATTCGCTAGATTCTACATCTTTGGATCACTGTTATGTATTGTTCCCAGATTTCCTAGAGGAGGAGTATTGGATATATTAAAACTGTTGAAGTATGTGGAAATCTCATTGAAGAGGATGACTAACATGTGATGGAATAGTGGCAACAGTGTTGAGATAATAATATTGAAGAGGAAATTGAATATTTTGAATGGCACTACTAGTTGGAGGAACTTGTAGATTCCTTCCAACATTGGTGGTTATAGTAGTAGTATAAGTTGAATTATGAACAATATTACTATGATTCAAAGGTTCAGTCAAGGATTTATCATGATATGGTCTAGCTTCCTTAAGTAGGGCTTCTTCATCTAAATTTGCATCCAATGTATGCTTATGATATTTATAAAATGTCCACACATGCTCAAAGGATTTAAAAATAAGTTTTCCATCAGGTTCCTTAATAGGATCAAGACTATTATCAATATCTTCTTCCTCAAAGTTAGGATTTTCTCTATCAATGTGATCATTCTCTTGAAAAATCTCATCAAACCCTAAAAGCCTTCTCCCATTCCCAAGGTTGGAAGCCATTAGAAAAGGAGATATATACTAATGAAAAAAGAGGGAACTAAGACCCCAAAGCAAGAACCATCAATTATTTCGATGCTAGGGGGAAGGGTTCACCAGGAATGGTTTAATAACTCGCTCCAAGTCCTCTAGTTTTCAAGAATGTTTGATATATGAGATTCAAGACAAACATCTATATTTGGCATTTCTAGATATATGTTATAAAAGATAAAGGACAATGCAAAAAAATAGAATGTAGGAATACAAGAGATAAACCTAGAATGATTCTTTCTTTGAATTCTTCTCTAACCTAGGGTTCTAAACAAATAACCTTTAAGCAAGGGTTCAATAAATAATTCACAAACAGGATTATCCCTAAATGCACACTATATGTTGTTTATCTTTCAAATACCTAGAAATTAATTAGATGTATCTTAATAAAATAATATCTAGGATTTACAATAGAAATATAAAGCATTCAAAAAATAGCCTGAATACTAATTATAACACTTATCTTATCCAGTGATTTATCCTTATTTTTATCCTCTTATTCAATGCTATCAGTAATTCTTGTTCCTGCAATATAACTTGACAAACACCTGAAAAGTGTGATTAGCATTAGGGGACCTGCTTAGGTTGTTGTATAGCAATACTTGGAGATGCATAATTCAATCCCCCTAGGTCCTTTTAGCTAAACTTTGATAATTAAAAGCAAAAATTAACCTTTGGAGGAAAACAAACATAATACAATATAGTAGAAAAGAATGATGAAATAACAAAAATAGAATACAACACTATGTTCTAAATACAGTCTAGAATGTAATTATGAAAATTGAAATAGCATATTGCCCCCATATTTAGCTCAGGTAAAATTACACCTTGTAATAGGCGACCATGATAACGCAAGGTGAAATAGCACCTCGTAGAAGACCAGGTACAATTTTGTAGAATTGAGATGAAACATCTCAAATTGAAGTAAAATAATGAAACTATGATGCAGTGAACAAAATCAAACATGCAACAAATTTTTTTCACCTAGAAGAGAGTGAAGAAGCAAGAAAAAAGGTTTAAGACCTTCTAGGTAGTCGATCTCTCCTTAGGGCTTCAACAAAAATCCACCAAGAGCGAACAATAGCAATCCAATGTAGTAAATAATCAACCAAACTTCACACTTCTAAGTTGCTTGCAAAAGAAGAAGAAGAAGGATGCAAACCGATTAAAACCCTCCTTAGCAAGCAATAAATTATCAATCCTTATAATGTTGATTATGTGAGCATGTGTGAAAAAGTGAATTCAAACCATCCTTATATAGCAAATTTGAAGGTGAAAAGAGTAGTAAAACTAAGGAGGGGCGACTTAAAACATTCCAAGCCCACAAAATTAGGGTTTCAATGTGTCAAACCCTGAAAAGTAAAAATCATGCCCCATTAGGGTCGATCACAATTTTGCAATGCGAATTCATGCCCCATTAAGGATCGGGCACAATTTTGCATAAAGAGAGGAAAAATAGGGGAAGGAGCCTTTATCTTGCCCTAGGCAAGTCTAAGGGGTCCCCAAAAAGGCTCAAGGAATATTTCCCACTAAAGTGGGTCAATTTTCTGTGTCTACACTCCATAATATAATGGGGTTGGTGAAAGAAGAAACCATTCCATCATAAAAATAGTTTATTGCATGCTCAAAGGATCCAATCTGGAGTAGTAATATTGGGTTAAAGGTATCACCACTAAAGTGTATCTTCTAAATAGAGTTTCCACAAAGGAATTACAAGGAGTTACGCTTGAAGAAGCCTAGTCTGGGAAGAATACTTCAATATCGCATCTCAAAGTATTTAGTAGCAAGGCATACATACATGTGCCAAAGAAAAAAGAGGACCAAGCTAGATGTCAAATCCTTACCATGTATATTTCTTGGGTACAATAATGAATCAAAAGTATATAGATTGATAGACCCAATCACCAAGAAATTGCATATAAGTCAAGATGTGGTATTTTATGAAGCACCTAATCAGATACTAATTCCTTTATGGAATTTACATATCCTATTGTGAGCCTAGATTTTGATGATGAAGTCTAGAAAGATGTTCTAGTTGTTGTTAATGAACCTAAAGTAGTTGCTCCTTTACAAAAATGCAAAACTCTAAAATGATTCATGAGTATCATCAAAGATTATAAACTTCATTCACTTCCTCATCTCACTTCCACTTGACCACATACTCATGGCATTTTATATCAAGAATTAAATTTGGGATTAATGTCTTTAGTAATGGAGAATCTAGAACCAGCATCAATGAAGGATGCACTTAGCTCACCCAAATGGAAGTTAGATGTGAAAGGAGAGTATAACTCTCTAATGAAAAAAAAAACATTGGAGTTTGTTGATTTTCCTAAAGGAAATAATCCCATAGGTCACAAGTTGATCTTCAAGATCAAATGTAAGGCAGATGGATCACTTGACAAATGCAAGGTATGGCTCATTACAAAGGGCTATGCACAAAAGGAAGGAATTGACTATGAAGAAACTTTTGCACCCATAACAAATATGACAACCATCTATGTTCTTTGTGCCATGGAAGCACGGTTTAGTTGGAAGTTGCATAAAATGGATGTCAAAAGTGCCTTCCTTAATGGTGATATCCAATAGGAGGTTTATATGACTCAACCCAAAGGCTTTGTTTTAAATGGGTAGGAATAGAAGGTGTACAAAGTTATCAAGTTCTTGTATGGATTGAAGTAGTTTCCTAGATATTGGTACATCAAAAGTGATGAACACATATTGTAGCATGGGTTCACCAAAATTCCTTCAAATGTAAATATTTATCTCAAAAATATTGGATTTAGACGATCATACTTGTGTTATATATCGACAATCTGATCATTACAAGTAGTTTAGATTAATTGATGGATGTTGTCAAGAATGACTTGAATTTTTTTTTGATATGATAGATCTAGGAATTTTGCACTATTATCTTGGCTTAGAGATTTGGCAAAGGAAAAATCACATTGTGATCTCACAAACAAAATATGCCAAGAAACTATTAGAAAAATATTGAATGATAAAATATAAATCTAAGGCAACACCAATGGAGCCATGGTTACAATTATCCTGATATGACAAGTCTCCTTAAGTATCTAGCACTCTTTATCATCAACTAATCGGAGTCTCACATACTTGGTAAACACCAAGCTTGAAATCATTTTTATTGTAAGTTATATTTTAATATTCATGTAGGATCCTAAAGTAAGTCGTTGGAAAACAAAAAAGAGGATACTACATTATGTTTGTGGTACAATAGAATATAGCCTAGAATATAAGAAGAATGATAAATTCTTCTTCTAAGCATACATGGACACTGATTATGTCAAATCATTGGATGATAAAAAATTAATGTTTGGATATGGTTCATCTAGGATATAGGCATGGTTTGTGGTACAATAAGAAATAGAAGGTAGTAGCATTATCATTTGCAAAAGTATAATATCATGTTACACAAGGAGTTTCATGTGACATAATTTGTTTATATCGTATTCTATCAAATATGGGAGTACAAAAAACCATCTAGCACTATTGAATTGGAACAACCAAGGTGTTTTAAAATTGGTCAAGAATCTAGTGTTTCATGAAATAATGAAACGCATTGGAGATCAATGCCACTTCATTTGATACCATGCTCAGAATAAAGAGATTCAACTCCAATAATTCGCACTAACCAATGGTTTATGAGTATTTCTACAAATTCACTTGCATTTATCAAGTTTAAATTATTTCAAAATTCTCTTTGTTTACCAAATAATGTAATAAGGAGAGTACATTAGGATAAAAATATTATTACATTAGTTTGATAATAAAATATTTGAGTTGTATGGAGCATAAATTGTAATGAGCTCATTGTTTGTAACAATCCTTTGTTATATCAATTATCGATCATAATGAACCAACATGTATTAGATATGTGATATTAATGGATGCAATTTGATTAATATTTTCATCACTTTGGGTGTATAGTGTTGATATTGAAGGTGAAGAATTATTGATTCATTCTTCCCTTAAAAGATGGTAGAAAATGTGTCTCATACCCCCTTATATGTCTATGCTTCACAAATGTGTGGCTAAATGACATCCACTATGAGAAGGGTGATAATTATTAGTGCTTTAGAATTTTCATCATCAAACTATTGTTGATCCTCTTGATCCTCTTCAAGTTGAGTGACTTTACCAATGGTAATGTCCTAGAGTTTATCAACCACTAGAATGGTCCTCATGTTGGTCTTCCATGGTTTAAAATTTTGGTCTTTAAGTAGCTTTGATTCTTGTAGACACCAAAATCCAGCCACTTGCAAGTCATCTATACCTTCCTGTCAGCCACGTGTCGGTCATCCACCTTCCCGCCATTATTTGGCCCAAATCCACACTTTCCCGCCATTATTTGGCCCAATTTCACCTTTCCCGCCATTTTTCATCCCCAAATTTATTTAAATTAATATTTATATATATATTTAATATTTTAATATTTTAATATATATATTTAAATAATAGTTTAAGTGATTTAATCCGAGCCGTCCGTCCTTCATTTAATCTCATCCGTCCATCCATCTTAATCCATTTCACAACCTAGATTTATTCTCTACCCTTAGATCCACTTTAATCTTAGCCACACGTTCAAAGTGTCGTTAAAACCCTAAAGTGTGCCCTAAGAGTAGATTATAAATTGAGTCACCTTGATGGCTCAAACCCTATGTCTTTTGCTACTTCTATCCCGGATCTTTTCTATCTTCTTAACTTCTTCTATCTCCTTTTCTCGATCCCCTCTATCTCTCTTCTCGCTACCTTTTCGTCGCATCCATCGCCGCATTCATCGTCGCTTGCTATCGCCATCTCTTCTGCAGACATTCTCGAAGAATCCCCCATTCTTGTCGCAAGTGCCCGCGGCGTTTACCCCTTTACCAAGTGCCTACGGGCGCTTACCAAGTGCCCACAGGCGCTTACCAAGTGCCCGTGGGCGTTTACCCACGACCACAGACTCAGACCGACGTCTGAAACCTTAATCCAGAAGCACGCGGGCGTTCAACGAGTGCACCAGGGCGCCTTCCGTAGCCGATTTGATAGCCACATTACTTCCAGGTGTCGCCTGGTCTAGCTGCGTTAACAGAGAACAGGTATAAATTAGTTTAAAGCAAGTAACTTCTTTTCTTTTATTGATCTGTTGTTGAATTCCTGAATTCTATTTTTCTAGGGTTTTAGATTGTTTCTGAGGGCTCACACAGTGGAGCCCTCTTATTAATTTCTAACTCCTTGATAGTGTTAATGTGTGCAGGTTTTTGACAGCAGATCCGGTTTATTGATGGCAACTGATTAAGCTGGAGTGGTCCAAGCAAGGGATACAACAAAGCCCACTCACTCTGTTGGGATTGAAGATACATTCTTCGGAAGCGCCACCATTTGTGCCAGCTAGGGTTTCGGAGAACCCTAGCATAACTTGTAACTGTGTATCACGAATAAAGGGTTACAGGCCCTGTTGTACTCAAAAGGAGTTTTTAAACTCCACTGATTAATAATAATCGTTTGTTTTGTGCAACTTTCCTGTATTCCATTATTGTGGTTTTATCTTTTGTTTGGCGTTGTATTTTTAATCTACAAATGGCGATCACGGTGGGACCCCCTAGGGTTTCATATTTTTAATACTTGCTTTACTAATCTGTTCCTGTTTTCTGTTTTATTTTGTAGGTTCCAGAAATCGTGAAATTCGTTGTTCCAGCGAACTAGGGTTTCTGAGTTTGCAGAAAACGCAGCAGACGCAGAGGGGCGTCTGGAAGTCCAATACGAAACGCAGAGGTGCGTTTCAACCTGTGCGGACTCCCGTGGGCATTTGAAGTCAGTTTTACAAAAAAGCGTAGGCTTCCAAGTAAGTGTTGTACTTTTTACGTTTTTGGTTTTTCTGCCATATTTTGTTTCTTTTTCAGATCATTACTTTAAAATGAACAAAAACTAAGTAATCTGAAAAAAGAACAGTTATTTTTAATTACATTTTTCTTTGCATTGCATTATTGATTGTTGCTTGCATTAAAAAAAAAAAAATTTTGCATACCTAGCTGCATATTAGAATAGCTACGAATTATTTGTTTTAATTATCTAAGTAGGACTATTGATTGGATGTCAATAGTACTCCTGCCATTGGGTGATTCCAGGCAGAGAAGTGGACGAACCTTCCGGTTGCTCCTTTGATATCTGATATCATTGGTAGGCAGGGGGTTTTAAACGGTGTACTTCACTTCTTCAGAGGAAATGACATGTTTTCAGTAGCCTCTTGCTTAGATCATTAGAACTTTTGATTTATAGCCTTGTATGTACACATTAGATAACTAAAACATTTAAAAAAAAAATTCATTGCATTTTCATATTGCATTTAAAACAGTAATATCTCGATTTCATCACTAGGTATTGCTTGAAGTTTAGTGACGGTGGAATTCATCTCCATCCATTAAACTTCTGCCTTAGACACCATAGGTCACCCCCGAGCAAACTTGCTAGATTTCATCACCAGTAAGAATCTCGTTGTCCTTTCCTAGCCATAGTTTTTACCTTTTTTGTGAATAATTCAAGATTAGATCACATGCAAAACTCATAAACCGGACACTTAAAATTTACTACAGATTAAGATCAGAAAATAATTAATTAACCGCAAGGTAAGACACATTGGTGGAAACCTAGGTTGTGACCGTTTTCTGATAATTTTTGTAGTGTAAATTTATCATTCTAGTTTTGCATTCTTCTTTTCTGAATTTGTTTAGATTTATTGCTCTATGGTCTTAACAAGGAATCAATCTAAAATGTTAAATCTAAATAATCAAATGGGATAATTCACGGAACATCCCCACCACCAACATGGCCACTTATCCTAGTGAATTTCAGGCAGGTTCGCCTCGCAGGTCTTTCACGTCCTTCTACCATCTACCACATGGCCATGCCCATGGAGGAAGACAATTCCTCTCATATTATCCACATTGATATGGCCCAAGTGCAAACTCACTTAAGAGATGGCACTGGCTATATCCTTGAGCCAATCCAAGATTCCCCTATGCAAGATTCTATTTTTCAGCAGGATATTGCATCAACCATACCCGCTGGTTTCACTCAGAGTCTACACTAACCCTTTTTTTGAGGCTAATGTTGTATCTGCTCAGCCGGCTTCATCTCCAACATCTTCCCAGATGCTCAATTGTCCTCCTTTGGAGACAAATGTAGTGTCTTCCCGACCACCTTCTCCTCCATGTACCCGGGTGTACACCAATTCTCTTTATGAAGTTGGTGGAAACTCCTCTAACCATAACCAATTTCAACCCTCTTCTTCCCAAACCATTTATGGTTTCACCCTACCTGGGACACAGTCTACTGTTCCTTCCCAGGTATCGCCTACTTCAGCCACCTTCATTGCTCCCCCTCCCCCACTACCACCCCCCTCCCAACTTCATCGCCCTCGCTATGCGCCTTCGTGACTACCATGGCAGCCTGCCCTCCACCTTCATCCAATCATCCCACCTCCCTTGGGTTAGAGATTAATAAGGTTAAGGAGTATCTCGACAAATTGATTTTGCAACAACAAGCAACAAAATGCTCAACCACCCGTCGTAGTAAATCCTACACCCCAACCAATTTCTACCCAACCAGCCTTTTATTAGCTCGAGCCCCACCTGGTACCCCAATCTTCGGTGGTGTCCATTCCTACCCCACCTTTCTCCCAACCTAGTCCAGCTTCATCATCTACCCCAATCACCTTCTTTTCGGTATCATCCATACCAACAACCTGTCCATTCCACACCGCCTAATTCAGGCAATTTCATCCCATCTCATCAATTTTCCACTCCTCCATTGCATCCTCATAATCATCAAACAAGTCAAAATTTTAATGAAGATCCACGACTCCATGCTATGCAACAACAGATTGACAACCTTATGCTTAACATGCCTGGCTCATTTAGTCAGAAACCTACGCTAAGGTCATTGATCAATCAACCAATTCATCCTTCGGTACCTTCACCACCATATCCGACTGATTTCACATTACCGAAGTTTGACAAATTTCGAGGAACTGAGGATCCTCATGAACATGTGAGCTCATTCATGCATGCTTGCTTTAGAATCCAAAATAATGATGCTCTTATGCTCAGAACTTTTCCTCAGACATTAGGAGGAGATGTTGTACAGTGGTACAATCATTTAGCTCACCATAGCATTTATGCTTACGAGCAATTGATTAATCTATTTTTAGAACGATTCTCCCTGAATGTACAAAAGAGAGTTTCATTGTCCGACTTATACAAGCTCAAGCAACATGACGATGAGACTCTTTATGACTTTGGAAACCGTTGGAGGGCTATCATTAATAAACTGCCATTCTCCCTACCAATGGAGGAGTTAACCAAAATGTTCACCCAGAGTTGTTTAAAACCTATCTCTTGGTTACTCCAATTACAACAATACAGGACTTTTGAAGAGGCTTTGGCCCAAGCAAGTATCATAGAAGACATTAAAGTCCAAGAGGGTGTTTTAAAACCCCGTAGAAAAGAATGGCAACAAAAGGGCCAACAACGAAATAATAATTATGGCCAAAACAAACAAGCACAAAGCTAAGTACAGACCTCAAATGTTAACCAAGTTAATCAAGTGGTGGCGAGCCGCACCGTAATGGCTCAACAACAACAAGTAATGCAAAGTCAACCGCAACCAATTGCTTATCATGCGGTACCCGCCCCTACTCAACCAGACTCCCAATACTCGGGCCAACCATGGAAACTCGACCTTGGCAAAACAATCGTCCCAAGCGACAATTCACACCTTTAGATGAACCATATGCGGTCATATTCAACAAGTTATATAGCACAAATCAGCTAACTTTACCTGAGTTTAAACCTTTAGACCCATCTAGAAGGGGGAAGTATTACAAGGAGTACCTATTTTGTCCTTATCATAGGCAAAATGGGCACGATATCAATAATTGTACAACTTTCAAACATGTGATCCAAGATCTTATTGAGATTGGAGCCATTAAATTGGATAGCCCCTTAGCCCAACAAAATCAAAATCTTGGTATATTTCAAACACCCCTTCCACATCGGGAGGAAGCTCCAACAACTTCGGGGGGAGTAACTCAGGTAACTCCTAATCAAGTCAACCATGTACAACAATACCAAGGTTTTGTGGGTACTATTAACGTAGTAACCCGGGGTCAAAGGGCGAACCAACCAAATCAGGCTGAACCACAACCACCTGTACAAACTCCCATCCACCTCGGGTAACAAGTGACCCAACGACGTGCTAGTACTTCTCAACAACCGCTAAATCATTCTACTCAACGCCAACGACCCATCATGTCATTGAGTAGCCGGTTAACTACCAGCTTAAAAATGGCTTCTGCCAAGTTATCGATCTATGACCTCATTCAACAATCTCCCCCGCATAGAGAGGCATTAATGGAAATATTAAAGTCAATCGAGCTTCAAACTCAAGATACTAATGCCTTCAACAACTTTGTGGGGAGTATTCAAACATGCATGGAGCCCTCCATCACTTTCTATGATTTTGAAATCAAACCTATGTCAACAGAAAGTATAGATCCTCCACTACATATCATGGCCAAGATCGATAACAAGCCATTCAAGAGAGTCTTAATTGACACCGGTTCCTCAATCAATATCATTACAACATCGGCGTTGAGTCATCTAAAGTCGTCGCCATCCCTTATCACAAAGTCGACTTTTACTCTTAAAGCATTCAATGATGCTTTATCTTCCACGGTTGGCACGGTTATCTTGCCCATTGAGGTAGGGGCCCGAACTTTGCATACCTTGTTTCACATCTTGGAAGGGTCCATGGCATACAATGTATTGCTTGGACGGCCTTGGCTTAGGGAGATGAGATGTGTCCCTTCTATACCGCATCAATGTCTGAAGTATGTATATGAGGGACAGGTTCATTGTGTACCCGTCGACATTGAACCCTTCAAACATTGCAACTATGTCTCAAATCCTTATGAGATTGTGTTGCCATCCACTCATCTTTTCTTGACCCCATCTACTTCTTCTATACCATCTTCTTCTAAAGCTCCCATTCCCGAGGAGCTACCCATCATATCGCAACCATCTTCCTCTTCCGCTATTCCATCTCATTCACCACTTTCTTCATCAACTAATCTTCCTTCTTCTTCATCAGTGACCACATGCACATGTGGCCATGACCAATCATCTCTTTCCACGTCATTACCCCCTTCTTCTACACCTTCTTCAACATCACCTATTATTCCTCCATCTTCCCAACCATCACCAACTGATGTTTCACAAGTTAGTGAAGCATCAACCCAACCAAATCCTTCCAATTCTTCTATCCCACATTCTTCTATTCCATCATCTAGTCCATCTCCCTCCCAAGTCAAGGTCCATCTCACTGATGCAGGTATTGGTGAGTATGCCATCCAAGATGTCCACATCACACCGTTCAATGTGCAAACAAGTTAAAGATTTTGGTCGTCCACATGACCAACATTTATCCATTGGATCGGTTTATAACATGGGTTCTATGCCAAATTCCATTAATTTTGTATATGGGGGAATAGAGTCATCTTCTAGTCCTACCACCATACTAGAACCTAAGCATCCAGTCCTTGCCAATATCGAAAGGATGGAGGGTTTTCCCTCTCGCTATTTCCACAGACATAATTGGCAGCAATTTGGCCTAGGTCGATACGAGCAAGGGGTAACTGAACGCATCGATATGCCATATCAGAGACCCACTGAGCGTTTTGGTCTGGGCTACCAACCACTTCCATCCCTTTCTTCTTTTGAACGAGCTTTTCAAAGCATTAATCTTAATTCAGAAGAAGAAATCCTCCACCCCGATGAATCCGAAGATGAAGCCTATGAAGAATTTGACGTCATGTCAAATGGTGATGAATCTGAAGAAGAGTCGGCGCCAATTGTTACCCTCATTAAACAAGACGAGTTTTATCTCCAATTGTTCCCTCTCCAAGAGGCCATCTTTCGCTTGCTTCTTCCACAAGAACGAGGTGAACCACCCCCTCCGCCACATCCATAAGCCATAATCCAAACCTGTATTATATGTATATACTAAAATAGTGGTTTTCACCACTACAAAAAAAAAACCAAAAAAAAAAAAAAAACTCAAAAACTATGTTGTTTTGCATCTCAAGTCTTCCGAGGTCTTCACCGGTTTTCCCTTCCATTCCGCCCATCCTTTCTTCCATAAGTCGACAATGAATTTCGAAGACTTATTCACCCCGCTCCATAATCCATATGATCCGGATAAGCCTAAGAAATGTGTCTTTGGTGTTACCTCAGGCAAACTCCTAGGTTTTATTATCTCTAAACGAGGTATTGAGGTGGACCCAAACAAGGTCAAAGCCATTATGGAAATGTGTCCCCCAACTAATTTGAAGGAGTTGCGTAGTTTACAAGGAAAGATTAATTCAATCCGTCGCTTTATTGCACAACTTTCTCGATAAATGTAGGCCATTTTGCCACCTACTACAAAAGGGGGTACAATTTTCATGGACAGATGAGTGTCAGAAAGCCTTTGATGACATCAAGCAAGTACTTAGCGTCTCCGCCAGTCTTAGCTCCGCCTCGTCGAGATCCCTTCCTTGCGAATTTCTTTGCAGGAATTTATCGATGATGATACTGCTAGACAAGCACGTCTTGATCAACTCACACTCATAGATGAAAAACGAATCAATGCTTTAGAGCATTTGCGAGTTTATCAAGACCGATTGAAACGTGCTTACAATGCCAAAGTTCATCTAAGAGAATTTCAAGTAGGAGATCTTGTCCTTAAAGAGAATCAACAAAACACCAATGCATTGCCGCATCTTCGAGATAAATTCGCGGCTAATTGGTTAGGTCCATATATGGTCACCGAAAGAGTGGGCAATGGAACTTATAGACTTGCCGCTTTAGAGGGAGAGGAAGAACCCGAACCACTTAATGTTATACACTTGAGGGCATTCTACGCATAGTTTGAATTTTATATGTACATATATACATGGCTTGTACAAAAAAAAAAAAAAAACAAATAAAATAAAAAGAATTTGCATTTCATTGTTAGTTGCATACATCTCATTCAAAAACATTGCATTTCATGTGCATACATCTCATTGAAAACCATAACATTTCATTTTCAGCCATAGTTGCATATCATGTTAGAGACCATTCTATCTTTTGGATATAAAATTTGGTCAAGCAAAAGTCATGTTGCCTTAATCAGGGGCACCTTCATAAAATCCATCAAACCGAATTGTCATTCGTACACCCATTTTCCATTTGCACATATTTACATTGCCAAAATGTTTTCAATTACTCAACCATTCCTAGTGTTTTAAGCAAACTTTGAAATGCATGTCAAAGTTCTCTAGGGCCATATCACAAATTACACTAAATAAAATCTTGAGTATTGGGAAATGATTTCAAAAGCGGTCTTGAACCTATCACATTTTCACATCTTAAAAACATCTTGTGTCAAAGAGAGATAACACCATCCTTGGGTTGTGCCT
Organism: Wollemia nobilis; assembly: GCA_028583015.1. NCBI lineage: Eukaryota > Viridiplantae > Streptophyta > Pinopsida > Araucariales > Araucariaceae > Wollemia > Wollemia nobilis. The sequence goes on from JAQPPZ010003612.1 coordinate 387,612, forward strand.
TGAAGTGAAAAGGGTAATCCTCGTTTGTCCTATCATGCAAACATAGTCCATAAAACAGTGGTTCTTACCACTATCACAAGCAATCACAAAATATAAATATAAACAGAGTAGTAAGGATAGGGTAAAATTCTCATCATACTTCGGTTGAGAATCCGATTCCCCAAAGCTCTAAGGAAATGAACATTTTTCACACACCACCGATCCCAAATAAGTTGTAAGGATCGTACTACTTGTCCATTCAGACGGATAGGTAGTCATCCCCAAGGCTTACAAAGGTCAAAAACAACATGGACTATGGAGTTAACCTTCACCGGGGCTATAGACGCTTGACTCGGCAAGTGGAGTATACTCATTGCGTGGCGACATGTCTCTCCTCAAAAAGAGACCTCTCAATGCTCATACGGACAAACTAGCTTCGGGGTCTTCTCCATAACAAAGGTTACCTAATTTATGCAAGATGAGGTTAATGAACACACTTGCACACACACAGGTTTTTGATTGCCTAGAGTCACTACCATGCTTCTGATTTGGTTAATGAACTCGCATGCACACACATTTGGTCCTAGTTGAATTAGGCAGTATTAGTAAGTTTGTTTGATACCACTAGCATGTTTGAGTCTTTGTAAAACAGTCTTCCTCCATATCTTCTTCCATATCAACCTCCATATCTTCTTCCATATTCATGTCATTCCATACGTCATCCATTCACAAGCCACCAAGTTCGGTGCCCCTGATTAAACAATTATGATAACAGTTGGCTAAATCTAACTATCTAAAAGTATGAGTGCTTCTTAGTGCATATTTCATTTTTATACTTAGTCTCGCATTAATCATCTATAAGTTTGCATTCCATTCCATCACATATGCATCAAAAACATTAAAACATATAAAAACATGCATCACAAAAACATAGGCATTCACACAAAAGAGAGTAAAACACCAAATAAATAAAAGCCATGTATATATATATGTATAAAGGTCAAACGTACAATGAATGCCAAAAGGCTACAATATACAATAGAGCACCAAGGCTCATAAAGAGTGCATCTAAGCACTAAGCTAACCATCAAAAGAGGACCCCTGAGACCTAGTAGGAGCCCTAGACCTAGTGGTGTGCAACTACCTCACCGCTGCCTCCGCTAGTCCCATCGCCTCCAATATCTCCCATCGGCTCGGGACAATGACCTCCTCATCCCCGGAATGATAGGGGAGAATCGGTGTCGTGCCTCTAACACCCTAAGCTGCAAAACAACAAAACAAAAATTTGTTACAAATTTTTTTTCAAAAAAAAAAAAAAAAAACAAATAATAAGTACTTGCTTAAATGAACAAATACCTCAGCTGGCTGCACTGGCGCGTCCGCTCCCATCTCCGCCATAGCTCCCGCGTGCTTCACTCTCCCACACAACCTTTCACTTCACTTCACTCCACTCCCTCAGACGCACTTCTCTCAAGCTCGAACGCACAAATGAGCGAAATTCTCGCTGAAACTGTTTAAATAGCTGGTTTTGGCGCCCTGAAACGTAGTGGGGCATTTCATGGTGCATTCAGAGGCAGTGGGGCATTTCATGGTGCATTCAAACACCGACGGGCGTCTCTGCCACCTCCAAATGCATACCGGCGTTTGGTGTCAGTATTGAATAAAAGAACAAAACTTACAAAATTGAAGCTTACCTCCTCCAAATTTCATCAAATTGCATCCATCCATTCTTCTTATCATAATAAAACATTTTGTGAAGGTTACAACAGTTTTGGAAACAAATTTTGTCATTTTGCTCAAAAAGCGCATCATTCATCATTGATTTACAAATTGGGTTAAAAACATTCAAAACCTTCACAAAATTAACAACATTCATCAATTCTTCTGATCTATCGTCAATTTCATTCATTCTTCTTTCATCATGCATATTTTTGCCAAATTAAATTAAAGTAAACCTCGTATCTAGTGGTATATTCTATCACCTTGGCGATTGCAGCGATTTGCATCCATGCAATTCGGTAAGAGGATTAAACCACCATAAGGACACTTACCATTTATCATCATCAATTATTTCACTGTTTGAAAATTGGAAATCAATTTTGGGTATCCTACTTTTCAAGTGACCTCATACCAAGATTAATTTGCTCAACAGCTGTCATTGATGGCCTAGTTCATGGGGCCTTAAACGTGGACAATCTTCAATATCATCATTATTTTGAGTCTTGCTAGAGATTAAGGCTACCTAGGTTGATTGGTTTCGACCCGAGGAATTATCCATACAAGTCACTAGGAGCATCTCTAAAGTTCTGGACTCTTTCATATTGCATCTCTGCATATCAATGGCGCCAACAAGGCAATTTCATCAACAGTATGGATTCACCCACAGGAGTTGGGGCATCCGTTATCAATTTTTAACTTTCCTAATAGTAGAATTCATCTTACATGATCATGGAATTTAAAATTTGGCAAAAATCCCTTTCTAACCGTTGGGGCGGAAAACGGTTCATCTTTCACATCACTCATATCGTCTTCAATCATATTATTTTCTGGTTTGTACACCAACCCCTTTTCTCGTTGGGACATAAACGGATGGTTCATACACAAACCCCTTTTTCACCGTTGGGGCAAAAACGGTTCATTTTCTTCCGAATTTCTTCCAATTGGCTCGTGAGAACCATTCTCGCTCGCCAATTGAGGGGGTAAGCTGATAAATTTTAAATATTCTTTTATTCTTTGGTCTTCAAAGTTGTGCTTTAGTCTTGAGAGAGAGTTGCGTCTGATCCAACTTTTCAGGTGTCCTAAGTTTTTGTGCTGCATTGTGTCTTCACACAAAGCAGCTCAAAAAGGGGCATCTGTAGACACCAAAATCTAGCCACTTGCAAGTCATCTATACCTTCCTGTCAGCCACGTGTCGGTCATCCACCTTCCCGCCATTATTTGGCCCAAATCCACACTTTCCCGCCATTATTTGGCCCAATTTCACCTTTCCCGCCATTTTTCATCCCCAAATTTATTTAAATTAATATTTATATATATATATTTTAATATTTTAATATTTTAATATATATATTTAAATAATAGTTTAAGTGATTTAATCTGAGCCGTCCATCCTTCATTTAATCTCATCCGTCCATCCATCTTAATCCATTTCACAACCTAGATTTATTCTCTACCCTTAGATCCACTTTAATCTTAGCCACACGTTCAAAGTGTCGTTAAAACCCTAAAGTGTGCCCTAAGAGTAGATTATAAATTGAGTCACCTTGATGGCTCAAACCCTATGTCTTTTGCTACTTCTATCCTGGATCTTTTCTATCTTCTTAACTTCTTCTATCTCCTTTTTTGATCCCCTCTATCTCTCTTCTGCTACCTTTTCGTCGCATCCATCGTCGCATCCATCGCCGCTTCCGTCGCTGCTTTCACCGCCATCTCTTCTGCAGCATTCTGTAGAATCCCCCATTCTTGTCGCAAGTGCCCGCGGGCGTTTACCCCTTTACCAAGTGCCCACGGGCGTTTACCAAGTGCCCACGGGCGTTTACCAAGTGCCCGCGGGCGTTTACCCACAGCCACAGACTCAGACCGACGTCTGAAACCTTAATCCAGAAGCACGCGGGCGTTCAGCGAGTGCACCAGGGCGCCTTTCGTAGCCGATTTGATGGCCACATTACTTCCAGGTGTCGCCTGGTCTAGTCGCGTTAACAGAGAACAGGTATAAATTAGTTTAAAGCAAGTAACTTCTTTTCTTTTATTGATCTCGTTGTTGAATTCCTGAATTCTATTTTTCTAGGGTTTTAGATTGTTTCGAGGGCTCACACAAGTGGAGCCCTCTTATTAATTTCTAACTCCTTGATAGTGTTAATGTGTGCAGAGTTTTTGACAAGCAGATCCGGTTTATTGATGGCAGTGATTAAGTCGGAGTGGTCCAAGCAAGGGATACAACAAAGCCCACTCACTCTGTTGGGATTGAAGATACATTCTTCGGAAGCGCCACCATTTGTGCCAGCTAGGGTTTCGGAGAACCCTAGCATAACTTGTAACTGTGTATCACGAATAAAGGGTTACAGGCCCTGTTGTACTCAAAAGGAGTTTTTAAACTCCACTGATTAATAATAATCGTTTGTTTTGTGCAACTTTCCTGTATTCCATTATTGTGGTTTTATCTTTTGTTTGGCGTTGTATTTTTAATCTACAATTCTATAAGAAAACATGTTTATGTTGTCATGGTAAGGGTTCCTTATGACTCCCAAATTGCTCCCCTTTCAATATACCACCAATATGATATATCAAACCTTTCTATATACCAATTGATACATGAAAGAAGCTAGTCCTCTCAATATACATGATCATACATGAGAGATACCTTATGGTATGTAAAATAGAATTATATGAGATACCAAGGTAGTACAAAAAGAAATTTTCCCTTCTAATAACACTTTCTTAAAGAGAATCCTTGTACATAGGCATAACTTCCTTATATACTTGAAATATTTCAATTTTAGGATTATGTCTAGCAGTAGTAACAAATAGAATAGAAAATGGAGTGAAAGAATAATAAAATTGATGTGCTATATTCCTAATAATTTAAAGGGTTGATTTCTAGACGTTATGGTAGATTTTTTAGGCTATAGATATAGTAGCTTAATGTGATAGCTTTCCCTGTAATTGCAAGCCAAAGATGTCATTGATACCAAATATTGTAAATGTGCTTAAGCATGTGTTTAATTGGTATAAAAAGTAGGAATGGAGTAAATTCCTTTAAAATATTTGAAGGTGTCAGTCATTGTCACAAATGCATCTTTTATAAAGCAACTTTACTACCCTCCTTAATTTTGTTATATATTCACTATGGTCTATTTTTCAATTCTTTTGAAGAACTATAGGAAAATTGTAAAATTAAAGGAGTGTCCTTCCTAGTAGGGTTATGCATAGCGACTATTTATAGCCAAATTGGCTAAAATTAGGATTTTGAAATTTAGAATTGGCTAATATTTGGGACCCTTGACCAAGGACCATTAGCCAAAAAAATTTGGGTGCAAATTTTTTTTTGGGTCAATTCGCCCCAATTTTATAATAATTTGACCATTTTAAGTTTAAATTTCCAACATTGCCCCTAATAATAGTGAACCTTCTACATGTGTTTAGAAACTATTTACCTATATTTTAAAATTGATTCACCAAATTTTTATAAATACATTTTGGGGCTGACCACTTACGCATAACCCTGCTTCCTAGGGTAGCAAAAATGGTCTTAATAATGTTTTACCCCTAGATCTTGAATAAAACATGGATTTTTTTCTTTCTTTCTTTCTTATTCCTCTTTTTTTTCTTTCTCTTTTTATTTTTTCTTCCTCGTTTTCTTTTTTTTCTTTTCTTTTTTTTTTCTTCTTCTTCCTCTTTTTCTTTTCTTTTTTTATGTATTTTTTGTAATTTTTTATTTAACCAAATGTTGACTAATTCATAAGATTAAAATTTCAAGCTCTCACCATGGTAGAAATGGGAAAATTCCAACAATGCAAATTTGGATCCCCAAATATCACATCAAACCATATGGAATTTTCATATCCATGCATTGACTAATGGTAAAAATAATATGCTTATTTTTTGCCATGGTCATGCCCATCATATACTTATCCATCTTAGTCTTAGTATTCAACAAAACTACTAGTTTTAGGTGAAAGGTAAATGGATTGCCATCCACATCAACTCTTTCCACCTAATTTCTCTTAACCTTGGTCTAGAGCTTGTTAAAGGGGTTATTCTTATTAATTGAGTTTGTACAATATTTCTATGAAAGACTCGTTAGCTAACAATTTGATCCTTCATATATTTGATGTGATCGATAAAGTTAAATATAGATTAGAGGGACTCAATCCTTATAATTTCTCATATGTTGTAATAATCCTTGGAGTCTAATCATCATATTTTTTGAACTAGGTATTACTATTGAGCATCACCAACTTTATGCACGGAAAGTGCTTGATCAACACCTATAGACTCATGGTGTAACAATTTCTAATGATGATTTTTTTATGGCTCAACAACTCTACTTAGAATCATGACCTATAGAATAGACTAATGATATTCTTGTCCTTGTGCTATGACAAAAAATCTAGAACATGCTCAAGCACTTTGTCTAGGAAATAACTCATGCTCTTCACATGTTGCAAAATGGATACAGGATATCATGTTGACTATGTAGTTCACACTACACCTTTAGCATCAATCCCATTGCCACCTCCATGTGGCATTTATAGACCAAAAATATTATGTATCTCTAGAAGTTTTAGCACAAGAATAAGGAACTTCTTCAACAATTTTTAAGGTGGAAAGAAAGTCTTCTCATTATTTACATTCTTTGGATGAATAACAATTCTCATTCAAATTTCTCCATCTATTCACAAAAAATGATCCAAACCAAAGAATGAGAGTGTTTATACCTATAGGAGGTTATGGAAAAAAATCCCATCTACAAAAGTTAATCAGTGAAAAATGAATGACTTATATGATGCACTTCAACTAGCAGGAGGCCAGGGATAAAGCTAACAAAATATTTGTGTCAGTGAGGTGAAAGACACATGAACTCTCAACCTCATGATTACTCACAATGGTGGATGCATAGCTAATAAAATCTCCATATATTATTAGATAATAATATTTATGTAAGCCACTTATTCCCAAGCTTAATTTTGAATGCTTTGCTTCCAATGATAGACCAAGCAAGGAAAGAAAAACTTCATTTTCAACCAATTTGGCAGATATATATATATATATATATATATATATATATATATATATATAAAGGCGTATCTTGGTTTTGCAAGAGACTCTTGTTGTTTTAGAGACCAACATGTCTCTTTGTATTCAGTCTCTTCAAATATTACATAAATAATGTAATTATTATCTAACATAAATAAAATGTTTTTTCAATTTGATGATAAAGAAAATAATAATTTTTTTAGGAGCAAGGATTCATGAGAGAAAATGCAACAAACAAAGTCTATCCTAATATGTAGTCTACATGTAATTTTGACTTAATTCCTATTCTTAATGATTAGATTATCCTCTGTATGATTGAGATTAAACTAGGTTCATTATTTCCTCTTTATCGATTTAATGATAAACTAAGAATAGAAACTAATATAAACATGCTACAAATAGAATCTAATCCTAAAATATTGAAAAATTATAGATATGGAGTAGGAAGACCTATTTTTTCCATAGTGGCAGAAGCATTGCTTACTTATAAAAGCATCGTCAATGCTATCTTCTGCTATTAGTGCTATTGTGAAAACCTATTAAATAAATTTTAAAAAATAACATATAGTGTAGAGGGGCCTATTTGATCTAGCAGTGGATAGTTAGCTTCCTTGTTATAGTGATCAAACCCTTATTCAAATGACAAAAAGGATAAAATAAAAGGATACAAAGATAAATACTAAGATGGTAGAAGCACCACTAGGCAATAGTGTCGTTAGTGATATCGCTACCTATATTTCTACTCTATGTAAAGTAGAGAGTAATAGCACCACCAACTTGCAATCTAGAAATATTATTACCTCTAATAATAGAATAGAGAGATTAATTACAAGCTAATTTACAATGATGACAACAATGATGAAGGGTTCTAGCCTAAGATAATAGAGACCCTATTATTTAGTAGATAAACAAAGATTTGTAAAGGTTAGCCAAATGAAACAAGATAAAAGCTTAAACATAAAATTAAATAAGGGTCAATAAGCAAAGGTAAGGGGAAGAGCATAAACAAAAATAGGTTGTTTTCCCTTGGTGGGAGCTTGTTGAAATCTCACTTGTTGCTTATTGATGGTCCTATTTAATTCTTGAGCTTGAAGATTGCTTGATTGATGATTGCTTGGAGACACAAATTCCTCGAAGACTTGCTTGGAGACTTACTCAAATACTTAGAGAGAGATTGCAAGAATGATAACTTGAATAATTGAAGGATGAGAGCTAAGTGCTTACAAGATTGATCCAAAATTTGAGCATAATATTACCAAGAAAAATGATAAAATGGCTAAGAGCCCACACAAATTTTGATAGATTTTTATTGTCTTAAAAATTTGATAAGTCAGTCTCCCCAAGGGATATTTTTATAGGCATTCATGGATCCTTATGGAGGAGAAATATTGAACATGACATGATAGATACGTTATCAAATAAAGAAAGGATTTGAAAGGGATAAAAAAGGAATTAATAGAAGGAAATAAAAATAGAAAGTATTAGTCTTGGGGTTCTATTAGAAGGGTATGAGATAGTAGATGTGATTAGGTTTATTAATGGTAGGTAGCTTGAAAGATATAGGGAGTCATACCTCTAAGATTTTGCATGTGATAGGTCAAATGTGCATGGAGGTAGAAGCATCGATGGTGTTGTTATATTGGTGCTATTGCGGGATGATCATTGAAGGTCAAAAATGGGTGGGTAAAGATCAAAGGTAAAATTTTAGCAAAAACATTGCTAGGGTCATGATAATGTCATTGGCATTATCTCTCATATCCTAATGCAACTAATCTTAGAGCAATAAATGATCCAATTTTAGGCTTGAGAAAGTTTGAGTCAATTTGACTTATTAGAAGGTTAAATGATGAGGATAATGGTGAACTTGAAGATTAACCCTGTGTACAAATTCGGTTGTTTATAGCTTCTCCTAGAGAAAATATGCTAATCCTAGTAATATCCTCAAGATTTAAGTCTACCAAGGGTTTTATTAAAAGATCCTTCTAATTATGCCATCATCCTTAAAAATCAAATTCTTATTAGCTTTTTCCAATCATTGGTGCCCTTGGGAGAAGATGGAATAAAACACCTACCGATAGAAGCAATCAAGTAATGGAGATTAACACCTACTTTGATACCATGTTAGATTTAATAACAATTTTTAGAAATAAATCCAATCAAACATTACCTAGTATTGCTTGAAAATAAAAACACAAAGCAAAGAATTGAGAATACAAAATATATGGGGATGTTTGTGGACACCAAATAATCTCGCTAAATGGAAAATTAAATTACACTGCAACCAATGAGAAAATTGATTGGTACGAAGGAAAATCTATATCCAAGTTACCTTTAGGCCAAGGTTGTGATATTGACCTTTAGGAATAAAATATCATAAAAAAAATTTAAAATCACCTTGTTCAAAGTTTACATAGGCTCAAAGGGTAAATATGATCAATACAAGTGCAAAAACCATTCGTTGCCTTAAAAAAATAAGCCACCATATATTCCAACAATCTAGGATCCACTCTTCTATTCAAATTTGATTTTTTGGATGAGTAATCTAGAAATAAGAGTCAAAATATTGTCTAGAAAAATAATTGCACTTGTTTTTTAATCTTCCTTTTTTTAATAATTATTTTTCTAGGTTATAGTTAATAAAAAAATAAAATCTAAATTAAAATAACATTAATAAAAATATAAAAAATAAATTAAATTTTATTCTAATATATATTCTAACATTAATTACTTAAAAATTAAATCAAATTCCTAGTTTATATATCCTATAATAATTACACTAAGTTATACCTCCATAACCTATAGACTAACCTAAATATATGTTATCTCCTTTCTTAACCTACTACTAAGTGTTCCCTTCAATATAAACTACCCATCCTAACATCCCCTTAAAAGTTTGTTATTCCTTTATATTTGTCTCAACATGTTGGTAACTCCCCTTCAATATAGTTGTGACACCTTAGCACCAAAAACATTTTGAATGTAGTGGCACTATAATGACACTTAGTAGCATGCTAGGTGCCAAAAATAACATTAACACTGGACTAGAACTATAGTTTCATTTGGTTAAAAATTGGGTTCAGTGAGGCTAATCTGATGTTAAGAGTAACATTGCAATCATAAAGTGTAGTAATGTGTTGAGTGACCTATCATTCTTTTCATTCTAAAAGCATTAGGGTTTATACCTTTTTATATCTAGAGCATGAAACCTACCTTTTGATGTGTAACATTGCATTACCATTATTAGATTTCAATTAGTGTATTGTAGATTCTTGAGGTTCATCTGTTAGATCTTAATTCTTTGAATCAATTGTATTATAGAAGTGAAAGGGCATTTAAATACAACATATGCATAAATATGGCATAATAGCCTACAACTACCCTTTTCCCCTAGTGAACCTTATAAACCATGTGTTGAGTGGGTACTCAACTTATATATTATTCATGATGTAATAACTCCTAACATTCCCCCATTATTGTGTCATATTTTTGGAGAGGAAACTTCATAATTATTCAAATTTGACTCATCCAAGTGGTTTGGTAAAAACGTCCTCAAAATGTTCATGAGTAGACCATAATTTAAGCTAGATGTTCTGTTGTTGAACATGTTCATAGATGAAGTGATACTCCATGTCAATGTGCTTGGTACTTTCATGGAATAGTAGATTACAAATAAATTTTAGTATACCTTGGTTGTCAGAATGCATGATAGTAGGTTTATTTTGTTATACTTCCATGTCTTTCAACATATATTTTAGCCATATTGCTTTATAGACAACAATACAATAGGATCCTCCATAGGATCCAAGAACTTATTCAAGATGGCATAATACAAATGCACTATTGTCCAATAGCATATCATATTACCGATATATTTACCAAGACACTATAGAGGGTGAAGTTTGAACAATTCAGACAGTAGATATGCTTGAGAGTTTGCATCTCCCCCTAACAATGGATATGCAACAAGACCAACAAAGCTAATAATTATACGTAAAACCACCTTCGTGTGGGCGAAAAGTATTAGTCGGTCTCTACTCTATCCCATTCATGAAAAGCTCTTGTGGGTGCGAAGGGATAAGGGTTGTACTAGTTTTGGAAAATTGGAACCTATGAAAACCCGAAAGGGCATGGAGGATGACCAAACAGTATATGGAGACCCAGCGGACTGGAGTTGCAATTCATGGATAATTGGCTAATCAACTACACAAAGAGCCACTTGAGCCACTCGTATTTTGAAATAAAATGGCCTTCTACCATTAAGGGGGGGATTGAAGACATGTTAATGCTACAAGGTCATGTTTATTAGTTAGGTTCCTAATTAATTGTTATGAGACTTTAATAAGACCTCAATAAAATAGGCTATTTTAATGTGTAATGTCATGTCGTGTTCATTTAAATTTCATGTAATATGGATTTGGGAACCCTAACCCTAATCTCATTTTTCTCAATATATAATTTCATAACACAAAGGGAGAGATGTGATTTTTCATTCTCTCCATTGTCATAAATCTTCTCCTTTTTTCTTGTTTCATGTGGTTGAGATTTTGCACATAACATTGATCCTTGCTACATCTTTGTCTCATAAAGGAAATAAAAAGGATCTTTGGGTATCTTATTGAGATAGAATGAAGTTTCGCAAAAAGGTAAGTTCTTAACCATAGAGGGAAGGCTACAACTCATAAAGTATACATTGTAATCCATCTCTATCTATATGATGGCAATTTCAAGATTGCCACTAGATATAGGATAAGAAATTGATAAAATTCAAAGAGACTTTCCTTTGAAAGGATGCGAGGAAAAATTTAGGTTTCTCTTTGCAAGTAGAATAGGGTTTGTAAAGGAAAGAATATTGGAGAAGCAAGCTTGCAAAATTGCAGACTTATGAGTTTGGCCTTAGGAAAAAAGCTTAGGTGGATACTATTTAGAGATCAAGGAAAATTTTGGCAAAAGGTTTACTTCAAAAATTTATAGATTCTCTTGATGCAACAAAACTATATAGGAAAAGAACCCTATCCAAAGGACATTCAACATGGATCTTCATATCAATTATTTTGCAATTGATTAAGGAACATATTAGATGGTTAAACAATAAGGGAAATTATGCAATTTTTTTGTCTAATGCCTGGTTGGAGCCTTATATGATATCTGACTCAAAGTGGCAACCATTGGCTCAAGCATGCCTAGCTTGTAAAGGTCCAAAGGTCAAAGATTATATTAATATGAACAACAAATCCAAATCATGTGTTTTTTGTTACAAACCTAGTTGAAGAAGAAGAACTCAAACAAATTTGAGATAAACTTCAAAATATGCTTCAAGAATAATATTTGTTAATTTTTACACAATAGAATGAGATGGTTTTAAATCTTTCAAAAGATGATGGATACTCAGTCAAAGTTGGGATATGAGGATTTAGAGCAATCAAATTTTCCTAATCCTAAAAATTTTCCTTGGAAGAATGTTTGGTCACTGAAGGCTCTCCTTAAGGCCTCAACATTCCTTTGCTTAGCAATTCAAAGTAAGATTTTTATAGGAGAGAGCCTACAAAAAAGAGAGGATAACATGGACCTTTTAGAAGTGCCTTGTGTGAGAAGGATTTAGAAGCATTAGACCATTTACTTTTGTCCCTTTGCTTGCAACATTTGAGGTTACTTTTTTCAAAATATGAAAATATATTCGGTAGCTCCATCAACATTTAAAAATTGATGAAATGTTAGATTAATTATTTCAAAGATAAAACATTATGTATTCTGTGGAGTATTGATCTTGTCATTATTTGTTGGAAATTTATGGCTTGAAAGGAATTATAGAATTTTTAAAAACAAATCTTAAAATCGTATCCAAGTTTAGAACCTTATTATCTGTTAATGAAAATGATGTCAAGAAGAACTTATGGTTTGAAAGGAATAAAAAAAATTTAAATATAAAACTCAAAATCATATCCAAGTTTAGAACCTTATTATCTGTTAATGAAAATGATGTCAAGAGGAACTTATAATTTGAGAGGAATAACAAAAAATTTAAATATAAAACTCAAAATCATATCCAAGTTTAGAACCTTATTATCTCTCAGTTAAAATGATGTCAAAAGGTTGATTGTGGAAACATAACACTTTGACGGAGATGATGAATATATTTAATAAAAAAACATTTCATATATAATTTCATTAATTTAAAAACAAATATAATATTTTGACAAAATTAATTTCAATATAAATTAATTTTATATATACAATGAACACATGTATTATACCACAACTTTAAAAAATTTACCTATACATTTGTTGCTAACGATCTTGTACTAAGTGAAGGGAGATGATGAATATATTAAATAAATAAATATCTATGACAAAAAAAACATATTATATATAATTTTATTAACCTTAGGACAACGCAAAGGTTTGGGCTTTGGCTCTTCTTCGAAAGGTCCAAGGTTCAAACAACGGTGTGGCCAAGTGTGTGAGGGGGTGGGTGTGTGTTAAATTCCCTATTGATACGGGTTGGGAGGAGACTACTCAACCCTTTGCGTTGGTCATTGGAAACTAACCAAATCAAATCAAATATATATATATATATACCACAAATTTACAAAATTAACTTATACATTTGTCGAAATGGTCTTGCCCTTCTACAAAGTGAATTGTGTAAGTTGTTACAAGCTCTAGTGTTGAAAAGTGTTTCTTAAGCGCAATAATCATTTAAGATCTCTGTATAATTTGAAAAATACTAGATTTTCGCTCTTTTTTTATTACTCCACTCCTAAGTAATATTTAAGGATTTTTTGTGGCTCAAATCATTTGAAAGGCTTGGAAGAAAGTTAAAGCACACCTCAAGTGCACTAGACATCACTTTCACATAGGTCTATCAATTATTAGTCATTCTCTCTGGTTGTCTTTACTGATTTAAGTGGAAAAGTGCCCTTGAGCTAAATTAGTATGTTTTAAAGCCTCTAATTTTGTTAAGGAGAATTGTGTTGTTCAAGAACTGAGTTATGTTTCTCTTGGACTCCCCAAGCATAGTTAAAGTGAAGGTTTAAACCTAATGTTCATCATAATTCTATAAATGTTTAGAGAAGCTTATCTCTCTTCCCCTGTGGAATGGGGAAAAGATTGAATATGGAATACAACTCCCTTTCTCAACTACTCCTTGGGGCTATTATACATCCCAGGCCCTTCTTAACTCCTTTAAAAGGCTGATAAGTTAAATTATACATGGGACACACTGTATGTGTTGTTTTCCTTGGTTAAAAGGCTGATAAGTTAAATTATACATGGGACACACTGTATGTGTTGTTTTCCTTTGTAGTCCAAAATGACCCCCTTCTTATAGTGCCTTATTCTTAAAAGACTCAATGTTGGGCATAGTTTCACTGGTGTGGGGATGTCGTTTGATTTCATTTGTTGATTTGAACAAAATATCTTAAGCATATTTTTTGGTGCTACCTAAGATCTTAAGATGATTAGAATTGTATGCATTCCATTTTAGCCATTTTTGGCTAGATCCTTTGTATTGGGGGATCACTTTTGTATGCACAACATATTCTTATTCTTAAGCTTTGACATGATTGTGAAGTGGAACATTTTTTCTAGATCTAGAATATTAAAATAGATGTCTCTTTTCTCTAGAGGATTTTTTTTTTAATAATTTTTTTTGGAATGGAAAATTTATGTTTTTACTGTATGATACTTGAGATTCAGAACCTGGCATACAGAGCAAACATGGAGCTCGAAAACATATGTGAGATTATTGCTTATTAGAAGAATTCTCCTTAAGCTTTATTAAAGGCAATATATGTAGCTTATCCGTTGTCATCGATGTGGCATATTCTAAAGGATAGTACCTTAGAGAGACTACTAGCTATTAGATAGACACCTCAGGGCTATATGTTAAGGGCTCCCCTGCAGTCTTTCCTCCAGCGAATCCGTCCAACTTGCTGGACAGTTTTCCCTGATCGGTGCTTCTCATCTACCTAAAATGCACAGACCCTGTTCCTAAAGAATAAGAAGTGCAAAAGGAGGAAGAAACTTTTTGTTGGTGGCTTAGAAAGGAACATCTCAATGCAAGGCCCTTCACAAATATGAGGAACAATAACAACAAATAACTTCATCTTAATAACAATGACGTGATTTGATTTTGTTTTCTTTCTTTGGGGTGGTTTTCTACAAAAGTACATTGCTGCAATAAGGCTGTCCTCTCAACTATACAATTGGATAAGAGTTGTTACAAAATGATTGAGTACAATAGGCCAGGCCATCTACATTTTGGCCAAGTCTCTTCCTAGATCCCATCCGGGAGGCCCAGGTTCCACTCCCAGAGAGGGATGGGCCCCTTTGTGCCGCTGTTGATATCAGCATCCAACAATATAAAAAAATATCAAGTGAATGAAGGTAGGATCGGTGATTTTTACAACTTTTTTCTCTCAATTCCAAAGGCACCAGCATCATTGGTTGGTTCTGTCCCCAATAAGTCTACCTCCCTCTAGAGAGGGTATTACCCAGGAATGATTTTAGTTATGTTCAAGAGACAATAATTGCATATTGGTTCTTGCCTATTGCACTCTAAAGAGGGTGTCACCCAGAAATGATTTTAGTCTATAGAACCATCATCATGGATGGATTGCTGTTACAAGAATTCTGATATAAGAAGTGCAAAAGGAGGAAGAAACTTTTTGTTGGTGGCTTAGAAAGGATCTCAATATATGAGGAACAATAACAACAAATAACTTCATCTTAATAACAATGACATGATTTGATCTTGTTCTTTTTTTTTGGGTGGTTTTCTACAAAGGTACACCACTACAATAAGGCTGTCCTCTCAACTATACAATTGGATAAGAGCTGTTACAAAATGATTGAGTGCAATAGGCCAGGCCGTTTACATTTTGGCCAAGTCTCTTCCTAGATCACATCCGGGAGGCCCAGGCTCCACTCCCAGAGAGGGATGGGCCCCTTTATGCCGTGGTTGATATCAGCATCCAACAACATAAAATAATATCTCAAGTATCATACAGTATCTCTCAATTCCAAAAACAGAGCAACCAACTTTTTTATCTCTCAATTCCAAGGCACCAGCATCATTGGTTGGTTCTGCCCCCAGTAAGTCTGCCTCCCTCTAGAGAGGGTATTACCCAGAAATGATTTTAGTTTATGTTCAAGAGACAATTGTCTACAGAACCATCATCATGGATGGATTGCTGTTACAAGAATTCTGATATAAAAAAATTAAGATTGTGCTGTCCTGTTTTGGACAGTAATTCTCCTGCTGCTATTGCTGCTTCATAATTCCTGTATTTTCTAACATGTTTTGGACCTCCAACATGTCAATACAGTTTATTTTATAGGTCGAGCTCTATATTTCTACCATCTCTGATACATTAAATACACATAGCCTGTTTTTCTGATATATAAATACACACACGCAAAACAATGTGAACGAATCCTCACCAGTACTATAAACATCTTTCTTTGTCTTCCACTTTGAGGTTCTGAGATCTGTTACTTAACAGAAAAGAAATTGCGGAGATGAATGACCACATAATAAGCGGAAGACACCAAGAAAAGAGTATTCCATTTACCAGCGAATCTTCCCAATCTTCCCAGGTTTTCGTAAGCAACACTCAGCGCTCTCTTTCTCTTCCTCTGTCTCTGCGGTGATGCCTCCTGCATCCGCCTTGCAAAGACTAAGCAAGCCACCTTGCTCTTAAAAACCTTTGGACGTTCCTTTTTCATCAAAACATTCTTCACTCTAGAAAAAGACGGAGCCGTCGTCTGCTCTTCAATTTCGCTGAGGCTAAATAAGTCCTCCTTAAGGGGACGGTTTCCCACGGCCACATTGACCGTGGCCCTATGGATTTCCAACGCAAAATCCGAATCCGAATCCGAATCCAAATCTCGTCCTGTCCGCGAATTCGAATGAACAGAGAAGACACTTTCTATATAGCTCAGAAGCGTATGTTCCCTCATGTCGTTCATGGAAACCTGCATAAGCTTCAAAGCCAAGTGCTTTTCAATGTCCTCGGTGGCCTCATAGTGCTCCTCCTCGAAGCTCCTCTCGGCGTCAAGCAGCACCATTTTGCCCGCAAATGCGTAGCCTTTGCCCAAGTGGCGAGACAGAGCCAGTGCCAATAAGCGGTGGATCAAACCCCGGAACAAACGTGGCAGCCACGACGCCGTCTGCGTCGCCACCGTAGCGACCCCCAATCGTCGCCTGGGCACTCTGGGCCATGCCTGCGCCACCAGGAGCCCCAATCTTGCTATGTTGAATAGGTCCTCCAGAGGGCCGGCCTTCAATCCAGCCCACAGCGTGTAGAGCGTATGCGCCACGGGCATGACCTTGGGAACGATATCGTTCTTGGACACGATGTGGACAAAATGCTTCTTGTAGCGGGAATTTATGTACCGTGCCAGGGTGGAGTCTGCGAAGAAGGGGCACCCGAAGGTGTAGCACTGGAGTTGCTCGTGGCACCACCGTGGCGTTATCTCCAGCAATCGTAGCGCGAGCAACGAGGCCACGGCGCCTCCTAGGGAGTGCCCCGTTAAAACCACCTTTTCCCCTTGTATTAGCAAGTGCCGCAGGTAGTCCAAGGGGATGCTTTTGGCTCTGTCGAGGAAGCCCGCGTGGGCGGATCCGACACCGAGGCTCATGGACCTATGCATTATCTTGAGATCCGTAAGCGCGTCCACGATCCCCGCGGTTCCCCTGCAGGCGATTATCATGTGACCATGGGCGAGGCTCTTTACTACCAGGACAGCCTGCCTGCGGCTCTCGAAGCCCTTCTTCCGGAGCTCCTGTTCATCCAGAAATTGGTACTTTGCCGTCCTCGGCAGAAAGTGCTCGCCGTCTAAATTTGTGAGTTCCTCTTGAGGATTCGTGCTGTATGCCACGGCCGAAAGAATTAAGGCGTCCACGAGCCACACGGGATGACGGTCTTCTTTTATTATTTCACAAAGCTGCGCCATCGAGCTGTTCCGCCTGCTCAAACTTATGCTGCTATGTCTCCTGCACATCTCTCGGATACAATACCAAACTAGAAATTCTGAAAATGCTATAAATTACCAAAGGATCAGCAAATTTTATTCTGAAAAACCTTCACCGCATATACCCTTCTTGCAATTATCTATGCACAATTCGTGCAGGAAATCGGAAATCTCAATAAGGATTTTGGGTGCATAGTATACACTAATTAATCGGCGAAGGCAACGTAGACCTAATCTGGCGCCTATACTAAAACATGGTAAACAATTTTTATTTTTTATTTGGTAAACTATTTTTTAACATATAATTTTGAAATAACGCGTAGGATTCGAACGTGAACCAAAATCAATATAATCCCGCGACTGAGCAATTGGAACCAGCCAATTTATGACTTTACAAAATTGAAACCCCGATGTGCCTCATGACAGAGACTTTGCCGAAAGTTTCATTGTGTCTTCTATTCAACGCCAACCATTCAAGAATTTGCGCTGGAGAGAGTGTCTTCTTTACGTTCAAATAACAATTGAATAGAGAACTGATCCTTAGGTTATTTTGAAGAAATGTGAAAGGATATATAAATAATGTAGTTTTATATTTATTTAATATAAAATTAATATTTTTAAGAGGAAAAAAATAATTGGATAGAGATAAGCTTGTTAGTAGTAGTGATTGTTTGCCAGTGGAGTGTTTGTTGATGGGTTGTTGATAGCAACTTATCATTTTGATGTTTATCATTTCAGTAAAGTATTTGTTGGTGGTTGACCCAGTCCTATACCTTAAAAGGTTCCGATGCCCTTGATTTTATGATAAAATTTATAAAAATATTTGTTGGTGGGTTGATCCAATCCTCTTCTTTAAAAATTCGGGATCTTATTAACTTCATGAAAATTTTTATAAAAGTTAAAAAAAAAAATTAGATAAAAATAATGACACTTTTCAAATGTCGGCAACGGACACGCCATGCACTGGGCTTATTAGAGGCAACAAAGCGCTAGACATGCTAAGGAGTTGTGTACGTTCTCGCGCAACTGACAGTTAACATGCAAGCCTAGGTAACGAGGTTACAAACATATGGTTTGCTTCCATGGTTAATTTGAATTTTTTTTTAATTATAAAAAGCCTCCAATCCTTAACCTTTTTTTGAGGCCGTCACCGCTCCACCAAAAGGACCAAATTTTCAATGGCTTACGCTTTGCTGACTCTAGTGTTCTAACTTTGAAAATATATTTACGTACTCAAACAATAAAGTCATATTGATTTGTTTGGGGAAATTGTTTTGGATTTTAGTTTTTTTAAAGTTCAAAGTTTATATTGGGGTGTGTGGTTGTATCTAGAATTTTTTATAGATAAGTTTAGTTTTTTTTCTTTATAAAAATTCGTGATGAGATAGATAAGTATTAACGTGGACCGAAATTCCAATTATGGAATATGCCACTAGACTTGCATCATCACATTAACTTGTTAGAAAGCAAGAGGGCCAGCCCCCACACACATGCCCAAACTCGATGTTAATAGGGGTGAGGAATCCCACAAAATGGGACCAAGGACTTGCACCTTTAAGCCTGCTACCCCATTGGCAAAGAGTATGGCAAGTGTTGGGGTTTATGAACGTGGATTTCTACAATAACTATAAAATTTAAGGTGTAAGCCGTGCCTAAACCTTGCTTTTATTTTATATATTATTTTAATTGGAATGTTTTAAAGTTTTATTGAATTGTGAAAAGTGTAATTTTTTATATATTTATAATTTTGATTTAATATCTATGAGGGATACTATAGTGGTAAAGTTCTTGAGTTTTTACAGAGAGATTCAAGTTCAAACCCTAGTACAAGGGCATGGGATTTCTTGTAAAAACCCATATAAACTCAAATTTTTTTAGTTCGATAAGGACAACGCAATGTTTAAGGTTTTGGCCTTTTTTTGGGGAGGTCTAAGGTTCAAACCACAACGTACCCAAAATGGGATAAGTTGAAATTAGCGGTCAAGTATTTTCTGATTGGATGTCCAGAGGATCAAGGGTCCCGATGACTTTATCTAGGGTTTATAGTAGCAACATCCACTGGAGTTATCGATTCCCCCATATATATATATATATATATATATATATATATATATATATATATATATTGTAGAAGGGGAAAATTGACCTGCCACATATGATTCTCGGTTGGATTCATTGAGAGTTGAGGTGACCACGAGAGTGTGTTATATTCTCTACACTTGGTGGACAAAAAGGAAAGGGGTTCACTAGGAATGGTTTTAGGACTCACTCCAAATCATGGTGGAATTGTTTAATGTGTCACTTGAACGGTGGAATTGTTTAATGTGTCACTTGAACGATCAGTTATGTTTGGTTTTTCTATGCTAAATTATGGAAATGAAATATCAATGCAAAACACACAAGATGCAAGAAGACAATGCCTAACCCTAGTATGATTCTTTGATTCAATTATCTCTAAAACTAGGTTGCAAGAGATGAAATACTTTTTATTTGAGCAAGGGCACAAGGGAATGCACAAAACAAGACTAAACCCTAGATGCAAAACTATATGCCTTTTCTTTTAAATTCCTAGAAAACAATCAAATATTTTTCCATTTTATTTATAACCTAGGTTGTGAACAGAAAAGCTAAAAGCAAACAACACACAACCTAACAACTTTATCAAGGGAACTTATCGGATCTAGTGTTTGATCCAAGCTTTGTATTGCATTCAGAATATCCAATAGCTTTAAATATGCAAAATAGCTTCACAAAACTCTAGAAAATATGGTCAACATTTGGGGGCCTATTTAGGCTGTTGTAAGATTGATCTTAGAGGTGCAACAGTTAAGCCCCCTTGGTCCTTTTAGTTGATCGTTCATAACAAAAATGAGTTTTGATCTTTGGAACATAGTAGAATATGACAACATAAAGCAGTGAATGAAATGCGAACAGAATGGATGCAATGCATGACCAAGAATGCAATTTCAAAATTTAGGGTTTGGGAACAAATAATTGCCCCAAGCTAATCTGATATGAAATGCAAGGAAAAAAGAATGATAACAAAAAGAACGCAAACTAAGATGAAACAAAATGCAGAGGGCACACAAAAGAAAACCCTAGGATTTTGAGATGAACAATTGCCCCAAAACCTAACTAGACTGAATCCATGCCTTATAGGATACCGAGTGCGGATTTGGTAATAGAGCTGAAACGGATATAGAATGCCCAATGAACAAAAGCAAAGCTTTCGTCAAATCCATACCTGTAGCAGATAAGGTATGGATTTGTACAAGTGGATTTAAAACCCTAAGACAGACCAACATCCAACATAACATAAACTAGAATGAATGTGTGAACTAATGAATGCAAAGAAACAACCTACTGATCTTGTGGAAGAAGCAAGAGAAAAGGTAGAAGACCTCTCCTCCCTCAAGAAGACAAATTCTTGTTAAGGCTTTCTCCACTTGCAAAATCACAAGAAACACACTAGCAACAAAACACCAAAGCACCAAAAGCACTAGAAGATAAGAGAACTCTAATTTTGTATGAACTCTTTTGATAGCTTGATTGTAGAAGGAATTCTTAAGTAACTTGGTAACTGGGGAGAAAAAGGGGATCCAATCCCTTTATTTATAAAGGTCTTGGAGGGCTAAAAGGCGAAAAAAAACCAAAACTTAACCTTGATTAGACCGACACCCTAAAAGGATTTGCGAGGGGTGAGGCTAACAGAGCAATAGACCAGGCACATGTAAGAGCTAAAATCCCAGCTAGCAATTAGATTTTAGCATTTTTTTATGAATTTTATTTATTTATTGATGTTTTCACATGAAAGTCATCGCACAGGACCTAAGTGCAGATCTAACGATCACCTGAGGATTCGATTGGCCCTAGCGGTGATTGATTCCATACCCCGTATTGTACAGGGTGTTGATTAATGAATCTATGCTCTTTGGGACACATGATACAGATTTGATGAAAACAAAAAAGTTGCTCTTAGTGTGTTTATTAATGAATTTTTTATTTTTTTTACTATAGCATGATGTCCTTGAGAGCAAGGAATGGAGGTCAAGTACCCTTGAGGAGGCACTACGGGAGATCATGCTAGTAGAGAGATGCACACTAGATGCAATGGGGCTTCTACACTTGACAAAGATGCCCTGAGTAGAGGCTGACAGAGCATTACTGATAGTGTTGGCAAAGTGATGGTACCCAAAATCATCCACATTTCGATTACCGATGAGAGAGATGACTGTCACATTGGAGGACGTGTGGTACAACTTCAGGATACCTATAAGGGGAGGATGGTTTACAGAACATAGGTGCCATATGTGACAATGAAGATATTAACGGGTGAACCATCACATGAGATATGCAAGAACGGATTCTATGTCGATGACATATCACAGTGACATGAAGTTGGGGCACTGACAACGATACTCTATGGAGTGGTGGCAGGATTTCTAGTGTGTCATACGAGTCGACAACACCTATAATGGGCACTAGAATGAGTGGTGACAGACATGCAAAACCAATAGGTGTGGTTTACATGGGGGTCATATATGCTAGCTCATTTGTACAAGATATTGTACAATGTCATGTACAAAAGATATACAAGACTAGTATGCATGACTTTGCTCCAAGTGTGGTGCTAGGAGCACATAGCCATCAGGAGTCTAGATGCACTGCCAGGGCCACTGCTCAACCTAGAGTGACTAGAAGAATATAGGTGGTCTCGAGACTTTGAGTTTACACAAAGGTGTTGGACATTTTGAGTCCCTAAGCTAAAAAGTTGGCATTGATGTCAAAAGGACCTATGCAAGTAAGCACTATGATTTTCTCCACAAAGAGCTTCATGAGAAGCAAAGGTTTTGATCAAAAGGATGCATGGCATTTGGTTCCAAAAAATGAGCTTCAAGGGAAGCTTAGCAAAGGGTTTTTATTTAAAACCATGGATGGCAGATTTGAAATGGGTTTTTCTTAAAACCCAAGTTGGCTTTTTGTTTCATCAAAAAAGGTGCCCCGGTGATGAAGATATTTAATTTTAAAGGTTTTATTTAAAACCATGGACAACATATTTGAAATGGATTTTTCTTAAAACCCAAGTTGGCTTTTCGTTTCATCGAAAAATGTGCCCCGATGATGGAGATATTTAATTTTAAATATTTAGTTTAAATTTTAATTTAAAAATTAAAATTAAAAGTTTATCCGCCGACGTCATGAGGAAGCGCCGACGTTTCCAAGCGAAAGGAAGGCATATATATAGGTGCCATAAATTATTCAATTTAAATTATCCTTGCTCTTTTTTGTTAATGCGATTGTCGAAAGTGAATAGACCTTGTGCAAAAAAGGTTTACATGGTAGAAGCAACAAATAAATCGAATGGCGTGCAAAACCCAAGTCACCTTGGGCAATGTGGCCTGTTGGCAACTCGGGCAACGCAAAGGCATTTGGTAGCACGAGGTCGTGCGTTCAATTTTTGTAAAGGTTCGTTTGCTATGCTTTGTGGTGGAAGCGCCAAGGGCGCATGGTGATTTGAGGCACACGTGGGCATGCAGGCAAATAAAGGAAAGTCATGTCCCTTTTGCATTGCGAACGAGTGGGTAGCTCATGTGGCAACCTTAGCCGTAGCTAAGGCAACCACAGTGAGGCAGTTCAAGGGGTCAAAACACCTTGAGGGAGGTATGCAATTTTTTTTAATTAAAATTTTTTTTAATGCTCTAAAGTTTGGAGTGATAAGGGTTAGAAAATATTTTATTTTGTAAAACCTTTGTTGTGTTTAAAAGGTTAAATAATTATTTTGTTGGTGAAAACCATAGATGATTATTTGAGCCTTATGGTATTGATTTGAATTTTTGAGAGCATTATTTTAGGAGAAATAAGGGTTTTGAATTTGAGGATTATAATAGTGACTTATTGATTATTATTTTAGAGGGTTTTCTATAGATGGACTTTGGTGGATGTGATTATTGAGTTGGAGTAAAAAGGTGTAAATTGAGTTATACTTTATCTTGTGATTATTATTTGAAGTCCACTAACCCTTGTTGAGATTGGAAAAATAAAGTGTGTTGAGTGTGGCAGATTTTGTGGACAACTTCTTGGCATCAAAAAGGTATGGGCAATATTCTCCATTAATTTTATTGGGTGGTTGATTTCTGAAAATATCATTGGAGTGAAAAGGATTGATTGTGGTTTCCTTTTGAGAGTTGTTGGTTGAATGCTTCAAGGATTTTTGGTTTGAGAGTTATGGTTAAAACCTTGTTTTATAAGCATTGTTGTTGAAGCCATTAGTTGTGTGAAAAACCTGAGTTAGGGTTTGAGAAGAACATGAGTATCATTGTTATGTGAAGAATGTTTTATAAGCATTATTGTTGAAGCCCATTGGTTGTGCAAAGAACTTGAACTTGAGTTAGAGAAGAACATGAGTATCATTGTTATGTGAGATTTGTTGTTGAACATTGTTGGAAACATTTTGAGTTGGTTGATTCATGTTTGGACTAGGGTTTGTGAGAAAGAGTTGCTCCTTGTGGTGATTGGTTGAGTAGAGTTGTTTGAGCCTAGTCAAGTGATTGTGTGAAGTGGTTGTTCAAGTTCCATAAAACAAACTATTCTATATTCTGATTTGAGTTGAGTTGAGACATGATTGAGTGATTTGTTTTGAATTGTACATTTTGAGTGTTAAATGCTTTAGTTTTTGGTTTTTGGTGATGGTTGAGTAGGTGTTTGAGATATAAGTGATTGTGTAAGGCAAGTTCCATTATGATTCTATGATTTTGATTTGAGTTGAGTTAATATTGGGATTTGAGTATAGAACATATTGAGTCTCTAACAATTCTCTTTATGCTTCTATGAGATTGTTGAGTTGAGATTGATTTGAGTTGAGATTGGGATTTGAGTATAGAACATATTGAGTCTCTAACAATTCTCTTTATGCTTCTATGAGATTGAGTTGAGATTTTGTTGAGTTGATTTGAGGTAAGTCTTTGAGAAGGCTTGTGGACTGATTTTGAGTAAGCTTTTGTGAAAGCTTGCTATGCAGATTTGAGCAAGTCCTAGAGAGGACTTATTGAGCAGATTTGGACAAGTTCTGAGTGAGCTTGTTGAGACAAATATTGAGTAGATTTGGACAAGTTCTGAGTGAGCTTGTTGAGCATATTTGGACAAGTTCTGAGTGAGCTTATTGAGCAGATTTGAGCAGGTTTTGAGTGAGCCTATTGAGTAAATTTGAGCAGGTTCTAAGTGAGCCTATTGAGCATATTTGAGAAGGTTCTGAGTGAGCCTATTGATAGAGCTTTGGAGGTGATAAAGTATAGAGGATAGAGTCTCAGTGGATAGAGATCCAACATCCAGGACAATTGAAGACAAATCTAAGTGAGGAGTCTTCAAGTGGAGAGAGATCCACAAGTTAGTGCAGCAGAGAGACAAAGTCTTCTAGAAGATCACTAGCCAGAGTAGAAGGGGAAAGAGTTCTCCTATGGAAGAGATCCATGAACTTGAGATTTAGGGGATCAACATCTCCTTTGGACAGAGGTCCATAAATATTGTAATTGGGAAGGATTCCCAAGAGATTGATTGAGAAAGTTTTAGCAAAATATTTTCTCCGTGGAGTAGCCCGCATTGGGTGAACCACGTAAATTATTGTGTCACTTTTGTGGATGGTGTTTTGTGTATTGCTTTGATTATTGCTATTGATACTGCTATCTATACACTGCATAATATTGAATTGAAAAGAAAAGTAAAAAGTGGTCTTATACTTTTCACCCCCTCTTAGTATAAGCTTGTGTTCTTCAATTGGTATCAGAGCGGGTTCCTTCAGAAGAGTTTGATAGCTTGAAGGAAAAGCGGTCTAAGAACACAATGGATCACAAGGATCAAAAGGATGGGTCATTCAATAATGCAATACCAGTATTTGATGGAAGTGACTTCTTGTATTGGTGTATGTTGATGAGATTTTACCTGATGGCACTTGGAAATGAAGTTTGGGGGGCGGGGGGAACTTGGATATGATTAAACAAACAACCCTCCTCTAAGATAAGGAGGAAGGTAAGCTTATAATGCATGCAAATTATTCAAGAGCTATGAATGCAATTATAAAAGGATTGGGTAGATCAGAATCTATGAAGGTTATGGATTGTAAAACAACAAAAGATATGTGGGATCTACTACATGACATATATGAGGGTGATAAAGGTGTCAGGAAAGCTAAGATCAGAAATCTCAAAGGAGAATTTGAGAACTTAAGAATGAGAGATGATGAAAATATTCATGATTATCTCAATAAGATTGATGAGCTTGTACATGAGATGAGAGGTCTTGGAATGAAGGTTGATGAATCCGATGCTTGTGATAAGATCTTGAGAACTCTTCCAAAAAGGTATAGTGAAAAGGTTTCTGCTATAGAAACATCAATTGATAGTGATTCTTTGACAAGGAATTCTTTTCTTGGCATGCTTACTACTTTTGAGATAAGAACAAAAGATCATATTCCTTCGAAAGAAGCTGCATTCAAAGTGGACAAAAATAAAAAGGGTAAAAAGATAGAATCAAGCAATGAGTCATCTAGTGATGAAGAAGCTAACTATGGTAGAAGAGATAAAGGTTCCAAAAGATCCATAGATATAAGATCTATTAAGTGCTTCAATTGTGGAAAGTATGGACACTATGCAACAGAGTGCAAAGAGCCAAAGTACAACAATGATGAAGGAAAACAGGATCACAGGTACAGGGAATCAGAAAGACACAGGTACCGAAAGAAAGGCAAGGATGGACAAAACAGACAAGGAAAGAAGTTCTTCCAAAGGCAAAAGAAAAGCTACTATGCAGATAATGCAAGTAAGTACTCAATTGATAGTGATGCTAGTTTTTTAGACAATGATAGAGATGAAGTCCTATTTATGGTTAGAGAGAAAAGGACTAGTTATTCTCAAATGTTTTAGATGTGGTAAATTTGGACATCTTGAAGATGATTGCACTAGGGATGGCTATAGTTTCAGTGATGATGGTTTTGAAGATGCACTTGAAAGACCAGATGAGAATCTTCTAATGGCTCTAGAAGATGAAGTAAGTGATCCCATAGAAGACAAGCCAAAAGGAAGTAATGATAAGGAAAAAGGTAAACAAATAGAGGATTACTCAATAGAGAATGGTTATGATCTCAAGGGAGAACTTATCCATGCCCTTGACACAATAAAGAAGGTAAGAAAGCAACACTCTAAGCTTGAAAGTCAATTTCAAGAATGTGATGAAGAAAGGTTATTGCTCATAGAGGATTTAGAGAAGTCAAAGGCTAAGGCAAGCAAGTTCAAGGATAAGTTAGAAGCAAATATTTTGGAATGTGAGAAGTTAGCACAAGAAGTGGCTACTCTAAAAGAAGACTTAAAGGACTCCAAGATCAAGATGAAGAGTTTCACAAATAGCTCTAAGAACTTGGATAAGTTCATCTGTGGACAACAGCGAACATCATGTTCAACAGGTCTTGGCTTTGGAAAGGTTCAAAAGAAACAGGAAAAAGAATCTACTTCAAGTCTTGATGAAGAAGAAACTTCAGAAGAAGATACATCAGAAGAAGATAGTTTAAGTAAAAGTGGGACATCAGAGGCTGAGTTGGACAACAAAGAGTTCAACAAAGAGAGGAACAATGCACAAAGAAGATACATATGGAACAACAATCAGAACAGGAGACCAATGAGGTCTAGGCAAGGAAGCTTCAATGGGAGATGCTTCTCATGTCACAGTTTTGGGCACATGGCTTCATAGTGCAGGTCATATGAAAGACAGGAATATGGGAAAGGACAACCTTTCCATGGGTATTGCTACTCATGCAATGAGTATGGTCACAAAGCAATGAATTGCAGGGTTCATGGCAGAAGAGGATATGGCTTCACTAGGAGGTATCCTAAGACATTTGCACCTCCAAGGAATAATAACATTAAGTGTTATAAGTGCAATAATGATGGACACACAGCAAGATGGTGTAGAGCAAATATTCCAGAAGCAGGTATGAACAAGAACAAGAACATGGATGAGAACAGGAACAAGAACAAGAACAGGAACATGGATGAGAATAGGAACAAGAATAGGAATAGGAACAGGAACATGGATGAGAACAGGAACAGGAACAAGAACATGGATGAGAATAGGAACGAGAACAGAACAGGAACAAAAATAGAAATGATGACAGGAACAAGGATGATATCTTGGAAAGAAATAGTGAGAGGATTCAGAAAACTAACAAAAGAAGAGAGAAAGATAAAAGCATAGATCTATGCTTTCGGGGAGTAGAAATACTCCCACCCCAGAATTAACCACCTCATGTGGAGGTGGGGGAGGGGCTAAGCTAAGAGGCTCATTCTTAGCCCCGAGCCCCAAAGGTGACCCTTTGCCATTGATGACAAAGGGGGAGAGATTTGTATATTGGGGAGAGTTTTTGATATGGGGAGAGATTTGATATTTGAGAGAGCATTGAGCCAGGGGGAGCAAAGTCCCAGGGGGAGTAGAAAAGAAGGTCAGATTTCGATAAATGAATATGGGTTGCCATCAATGACAAAGGGGGAGATTGTTGGACATTTTGAGTCCCTAAGCTAAAAAGTTGTCATTGATGTCAAAAGGACCTATGCAAGTAAGCACTATGATTTTCTCCACAAAGAGCTTCATGAGAAGCAAAGGTTTTGATCAAAAGGATGCATGGCATTTGGTTCCAAAAAGGAGCTTCAAGGGAAGCTTAGCAAAGGGTTTTTATTTAAAACCATGGATGGCAGATTTGAAATGGGTTTTTCTTAAAACCCAAGTTGGCTTTTCGTTTCATCGAAAAAGGTGCCCTCGATGATGAAGATATTTAATTTTAAAGGTTTTATTTAAAACCATGGATAGCATATTTGAAATGGGTTTTTCTTAAAACCCAAGTTGGCTTTTCGTTTCATCGAAAAAGGTGCCCCGGTGATGGAGATATTTAATTTTAAATATTTAGTTTAAATTTTAAATTATTTAAAATTTTAATTTTAATTTTAAATTTCAAAAGTAAAAGTTTATCCGTCGACGTCATGAGGAAGCGCCAACGTTTCCAAGCGGGAGGAAGACTATATATAGGTGCCATTAAGGATTATTCAATATAAATTATCCTTGCTCTTGTTGTTAATGCTAGTGTATGCGAATAGAGCTCATGCGAAAAATGTTTAAGAGAAGAAGCAACGAATAAATCGGGCAGCGTGCGAAACCCAAGTCACCTTGGGCAGTGTGGCCTGTTGGCAACTCGGGCAACGCAAAGGCATTTGGTAGCACGAGGTCGTGCATTTGATTTTTGGCAAGGTTCATTTGTTGTGATTTGCGGTGGAAGCACCAAGGGTGCACAGTTGATTTGAGGCACGTGGGCCTGCAGCAAATAAAGGGACATTGGTTCCCTTTTGCAATACGAACGAGCGGGTAGCTCGTTTGGCTACCTTAGCCATGGCTAAGGTGCCCGCGGTGAGGGCAGGTCGAGGGGTCAAAACCCCTTGAGGGAGGTATACGATTTTTTAATTAAATTTTTTTTGATGCCCTAAAGTTTGGAGTGATAAGGGTTAGAAAATATTTCATTTTTAAAACCTTTGTTGTGTCTAAAAGGTTAAATAATTATTTTGTTGGTGAAAACCATAGATGATTATTTGAGCCTTATGGTATTGATTTGAATTTTTGAGAGCATTATTTTAGGAGAAATAAGGGTTTTGAATTTGAGGATTATAATAGTGACTTATTGATTATTATTTTAGAGGGTTTTTCTATAGATGGACTTTGGTGGATGTGATTATTGAGTTGGAGTAAAAAGGTGTAAATTGAGTTATACTTTATCTTGTGATTATTATTTGAAGTCCACTAACCCTTGTTGAGATTGGAAAAAGAAAGTGTGTTGAGTGTGGCAGATTTTGTGGACAACTTCTTGGCATCAAAAAGGTATGGGCAATATTCTCCATTAATTTGATTGGGTGGTTGATTTCTGAAAATATCATTGGAGTGAAAAGGATTGATTGTGGTTTCCTTTTGAGAGTTGTTGGTTGAATGCTTCAAGGATTTTTGGTTTGAGAGTTATGGTTAAAACCTTGTTTTATAAGCATTGTTGTTGAAGCCATTAGTTGTGTGAAAAACCTGAGTTAGGGTTTGAGAAGAACATGAGTATCATTGTTATGTGAAGAATGTTTTATAAGCATTATTGTTGAAGCCCATTGGTTGTGCAAAGAACTTGAACTTGAGTTAGAGAAGAACATGAGTATCATTGTTATGTGAGATTTGTTGTTGAACATTGTTGGAAACATTTTGAGTTGGTTGATTCATGTTTAGACTAGGGTTTGTGAGAAAGAGTTGCTCCTTGTGGTGATTGGTTGAGTAGAGTTGTTTGAGCCTAGTCAAGTGATTGTGTGAAGTGGTTGTTCAAGTTCCATAAAACAAACTATTCTATATTCTGATTTGAGTTGAGTTGAGAAAGAAATTGGATTTGAGTATAGAATATATTGAGTCTCTAACAATTCTCTTTATGCTTCTATGAGATTGTTGAGTTGAGATTGATTTGAGTTGAGATTGGTATTTGAGTATAGAACATATTGAGTCTCTAACAATTCTCTTTATGCTTCTATGAGATTGAGTTGAGATTTTGTTGAGTTGATTTGAGGTAAGTCTTTGAGAAGGCTTGTGGACTGATTTTGAGTAAGCTTTTGTGAAAGCTTGCTATGCAGATTTGAGCAAGTCCTAGAGAGGACTTATTGAGCAGATTTGGACAAGTTCTAAGTGAGCTTGTTGAGATTTGAGCAAGTCCTAGGGAGGACTTTTGAGCATATTTGGACAAGTTCTGAGTGAGCTTGTTGAGTAGATTTGGACAAGTTCTGAGTGAGCTTATTGAGCATATTTGAGCAAGTTTTGAGTGAGCCTATTGAGAATATTTGAGCAGGTTCTGAGTGGACCTATTGAGCATATTTGAGAAGGTTCTGAGTGAGCCTATTGATAGAGCTTTGGAGGTGATAGAGTATAGAGGAAAGAGTCTCAATGGATAGAGATCCAATAGCTAGGACAATTGAAGATAGATCTGAGTGAGGAGTCTTCAAGTGGAGAGAGATCCACAAGTCAGTGCAATAGAGAGAAAGTCTTCTAGAAGATCACTAGCCAGAGCAGAAGGGGAAAGAGTTCTCCTATGGAAGAGATCCACAAACTTGAGATTTAGGGGATCAACATCTCCTTTGGACAGAGGTCCATAAACATTGTAATTGGGAAGGATTCCCAAGAGATTGATTGAGAAAGTTTTAGCAAAATATTTTCTCCGTGGAGTAGCCCGCATTGGGTGAACCACGTAAATTGTTGTGTCACTTTTGTGGATGGTGTTTTGTGTATTGCTTTGATTATTGCTATTGATACTGCTATCTATACACTGCATAATATTGAATTGAAAAGAAAAGTAAAAAGTGGTCTTATACTGTTCACCCCCCTCTCAGTATAAGCTTGTGTTCTTCAAAAGGTTGTATGCAGGTATTCTATCATTAGAGAAACAGGTCATAGATGAGCTACAAGACCATCAAATAATATGGTAGTCATGTCATCTACACCCTAGGTGGTATGAGGATGGAGAGGAGCTATCTTAGGTTAGGAGGGTCTGATTAGTCACCATAGAGAAGGGTGAGCTGGAGCTCTATCAGTTTGACTGAGTATAGTGACAGTTTGAGATTCTCCAGGAGATACTAAACCTAGGAGACTACTAGTATAGGAGGGTGAGGAGGGATCCATAAGGAATCAAATAAGACCCTAATATGGATATGTTCATGTAGGATGGCCTAGATGATACCCTCTACATCGATATTAGATTCAATTATGTTGATGTAGCCCTCGGATATAGGAGATGGTTTAGGCGTATTATGCCCCCAAGGATATCCCCACTAGTACTAGTGTAGAGGTACCAAGTCACGGGTCAATGAGTGCAACTGACACTTTGAGAGGTTAACCAACATGTAGTGGAGTGATGTGAGTAGATGTCATAGCCTCCTAGGTAGGATAGGTTATAAACCATGGTAGAGGTGGTGATCACCACGAGGACCACCATTACTCTCTTTGGGTTAAAGGAAAGAAGGATAGTCAGAGGTGTCCCTAAAATGACATAAGCAAGATCAAGAAGGATCATGGGTCAAGGAGACCCATTGAGGGCAATAGAGGGGTCAATAGATAGGGCGATCATCATGTAGAGGGTGATATAAACTCTTCGGGTACAACTAGGCTAGGTCACAGTAGAGAGAGACACAATAAGGGTTGAGGCAAGCTATCTTAGAGGGGATATGGGACTGCTAGAGAAGGAGCATCGGTGGGCCCAGGCTAAGGGGATGGTTGTTGCAACGAGCAACCAACCAAACAAGGAGATACACCTTCTATAGGAGTAGTTGTAGAGGGCAAAGGAGAGGTGAGACATAGTAGTATGGAGGGAGACCTACTAGGATCTATACTTTCAAGTGGTGTTGATGGATAAAAGGGTGTAGCCACTAGTCTCCCTTTAGTTGCAAAGTCAATCATGATATCAATCACGAACAACTATGCAATCTATGAACATACCCCCATTAGGACCACCACTAGAAGGTAAAGCAAAGGAGGTAGGCTCAAAGAGTTAGTGTTGAGTTCAAGGTGACATGTCAATTTTGGATTGTGGCATGCATCCCTAGGGAGGGTCAAGTGTGCTAGGCTTGGATTATGGCACACTAACCAGCTAACATGTATTAACTGCTTATCAATTAATATCATGCTACAATTTTATTATATTATGGTGTAAAAAATGTGTGTGCATTAGTGTTAATTTTTATTTTATGCATGGTGAAAATAAACATAATGAATGCAACTAAATGAATGAAATGGAATGAATCTAACTAAATGAAATCAATCTAAATGCAAACCTAAAATGATATGCAACATGAAATGCATGGATGGACGGATGGATAGAAGAAGAGAAAGAATGAAGAAAAACAAATGACGAAGAAGAAGGAGATGAAAACAAAGCTCCAAAAGGCTAAACAAAAGACAAGAGAAAAGAGTGGAAACTTGTAAGGATGTATGCTCACAAATTTCCAGATGGAGGCTACCTCTCACTAATGGCCATGAAGCTATTCTGTAAGGGTGTTATGCTTGCAGAAAGATGGACAAGTGTGGAGTTATTACCTACTAGGGGGTGTAGTGCTTGCTAAGATAGCCAGAGAGAAAGAGATACACCCGTTAGGATGTATGCTCACAAATGGTCGAATGGAAGCTGATCCCATATGGGGTGTATTGTATGTGAATGATGTGCCAAAGTGATTACTACCCAATAGGGGCACAATGTGTGCAAGAAGGTGTATGGTCAAAGGCAATGGAGCAGAACAAGAGGTGAGTGTGTGTATTTATTTTGAAGTTTCAATGGTTAAGTGGTGTGCATAAGATAGTTAGTGGTCATATTAACACCATAAAGGATATTCATATGATATCTATCCTATTCCACGAGGACCGTTTAATCATCAAAAAATATGAAAAAGGAAAAAGTGTGAAAGCACATATGAGCAAATAGAAGAAGAATGTATATCCTTTTCTTGATGAAAGGAAGAAAGGAAAACATGCTAAGGACAAGGATATACCAAAGAAAAACTATATCCCTTGACTTGGAGAGATATAAGCAATGTAAACTTTCAAGGTTAAGGAATATAAAAGAAAACAAAAAGGAAGAGATGACATGAGAAAAATGCAATGGTGAGAAATACATGGAAATGGACCCTAGTTTGGGGATTTTCTAGGCATCAAAGCTCTAGTGTGATTGCAATGCATGTGAGCTACGACATAACTAGGTGTCATCACTTGTGATAGTCATAAAATCCCCAAGAATCTATATGATCAAGTAGTCATGCAAGTATGAACAAGCAACAATGTAATTCTATGAAAAGCAAAATGCAATGTAGAATAGAATGTCAGTCAAAACATGCAAAAATGTGATAGGCAGTCATGTAGTATGAATCAAGCAAACCAAATGCAAACTAGATGAAATGAAAATGTAATTCCATACATAGTATTTCATTTATTTTTATTGTTTTTAAGGTTTTTTTTTTTTATTATGATTATATTCATTGATTATTTAAGTTCTTAAAGTCGACACAAATTTTGATTATGTTACTTATTTTAATAAACAAGATGGTAGTACAATGAACTAACCCATCAAATAAAGGGCTATTATAGAGGATACCTTCATGATTGTCATCACAAAGAGGATCATCCATAACACATTATTTGGGAGTTGTTGCATAGAAGTCAAAAGGATCATCCACAAGCTCAGATTGTTCCATCCTTTTTTATGAAAGGGGTAGAGATTCCCAACTTTGCAATATCTCTATGATATAGAGGAACAAGGTCCCCTCGAGAATGAGGATACTCAACATGCACAACACAAGGGATAGACCCATCAATGGGAAGCTAATTCAAAGGATATCCTCATGAGCTATGTCACAAGGGGTATTCCTTTTAACATACTTCTTTGGGATCACACCTTGCTTCAGATGCACCAAGGTTACCATATTGTAAAACATAATATCTAAGGGATAAGGGGGACCCTCATCCTCATCACTCCACGTCGAGCTTTGATGATATAAATATTCAACATAGGTGATCATCATCATCATAGGGTAAAGGTTGGTTTTATTAGGGATGTAGCCTATGCCACATATCCTAGGACAAATCTCTACTTCCAAAGGCTCTTGAATACCTTTTTTTGGTGGCCCTAAACCTTTACCTATATATCCCATCCTAGATAGGATTTTATTAGGAAGTGGGTAATCATTGGATAGGTAACAATGGGCAAAAGAGTGCTCTATGGGAAAAGGGTTTCTACCACAAATATTTTCTTTGAGTGAGACCCCTGCAAATATAAAGGTACACATTCCAATGTGTACTGCTTCACCCTTCTTATAGGGTAAACCCTTAGCTCTTGGTCAAGGTGGTAGCTTGGTAAGATCCATAAGAGGCTCAAAAAGAAAATAATTAACTTGATCCTATGATGAAACATTGATGAGCAGTTCCTCACTCACTTATAGATTTTCAAGTTGTTTAATAGTGTGAGATGAGAAAATTTATAGACTTAAATTAAGATTAGAATGAGCTTGCTCCACCATTGAACAATATTTGAATGGGTGAGGATCATATAGAATGGTGACCAGTTGATTCTTAGATTCAAACTTCAGATATTGGTGAAAAGTAGAAGGGACAACCCTCATCGCATGAATCCAAGGGCATCCAAGAAGAAGATTAAAATATGCAGGACAAGGTACCACAAAACAAGGTATCTAAATCCAATGAATACATATCATCATCCAAGAATGTTATATGATTTATCCCAAGAGAACTTGCAACATTAGCTATAGAACTAGGGGAATATCTTGAGGAACAAATTGTTGTCTTAGAAGCTTAAAAAAGGCTTCCCTATGAATAGGAGAAGTTTGCACAAGCTCTAAGAGGGATATCTTAGCTAGGATACTAGCTAATTATCATTGAATGTTGAAGGAGACTTTAGGTTACGACTTCAAAACTAAAGGTGTATTTTCTATTCTCATGCTCCTTTTTGGGGTATTCTTCAAAACTAAGGTGGGTTTTGAAGGTGTATTGGATGAAGAACTCATATTCTACTGAGAATGTTAAGTCGATTGGGCTTGAGCCTATTGCCTTGTAGTTATTGCTATCATTCCAACCATATTATCATAGGGAGGTGGCACATTCTGATATGTTACTTGATTAGTTTCTTGCTGACTATGCTGAGGTAGGGGATCATAGAAGATTCCCATATATTAATTAGCTGTGGATGGTTGTTGAGTAAGAGGTTGATTTTTTATTGGAGGATTGGGTTGATAACCTTCTATAACTAGTCATCCTTCATCAATTACATCTTGAAACACATGTTTCAACCTCTCATGAGTTTTTCATAGGCCCCTCCACTCTATGATATTCACAATGTTAACCAGACTTATACCAATAAATCATGCTATTAGGTTGCCTTATGGGAGGTAACCCAATCATATTAGCTTCCAAAATTTGTTGGACCACATTCATAGGCATGTTGAGTCTTGTAAAATTTCTTGGTGGGGGTTTTTGAAGCTACTGAAGCACCATATTTTTAGGGTGTTAACAACATTGTTAAAAAGCCTACTATTCTTTACCCCATCACTAACTACATGATTGTTCTTATACTGTGTTTTAGTGGTTCTATCCTCTTTTAATTTAAGCTGACCTCTTCTAATAAGGGCTTGCTCTACCCTTCTTGCTATATCTATAGCTTGGTCAAAATATGTGATAGTTTTAGTCTCCAAATCATAAGATATTTGTTCTTATAAATTCCCAATAAATATCTCAAGCATGTCTCGAGGAGGTAAGGTATATCTCAAGGGTCTAACTAGACTCCTCCTATGAGACAATTTTTTTGAAAAGCTTTCATCTTTACTTTGTTTTAACATATAGACATCTTTCATAGTTACATTATTTTCAACATAAGCACCAAATTTTTGAACAAACATTTTAGTTATCTCTTCAAAGTTCCTCAAAGAATGATTTGGTAGTTGATAATACCACTCTAATGACATACTACCAAGGCTCTTAGGGATTGTATTTAGTAACAACATGGCATCATATATGATATCATGGCATGTTGTCTTGGACATCCTTAAATTCTCAATTGGATCCTCTGTTCCCTTATATATAGGCAAAGTTGGCATTAGAAAATGCTTAGGGTAGGGTCTAGAGGGAGCGATAAGGTCTAAGGGATGATCTCATATTTCTCTGTAGTTGTAGGTGAAACTAGCTGGATGAATCATATCCACTCTCGAAACTAATTATTTCACCACATTAGTTAAACTTTGCATCTCAGGATTGTTGTGCAATGTCCTTAGGTTCCCTAGGGTAGGGGTATAGGTAGGCTATTGAAAGGGTACTTGGAAAATGTTGGAAGCATTAAAAATATTATGGTATGGGTTGTGATATGCGGTATCTTGCTAGAGAGGATAACTGATATTTGGTGGGACAAAAGCATAAATGTTGAGATTAGTAGAATGAGGAAATTGAACATAATATTGATATGTACTACTAGTTTGAGGAACTTGTAAAAGCCTTCCAATGTTGGTGGTCATAGTAGTAGCATTTTTTTTGTTTATGTGAAGGATTACCATAATGTGAAGATTTAAACAGGGTTTTATCATGAGCTATTATAGGAGAGATAGATGGATGAGGGGAGGTGTCACCCTTTTCAAGCTGAGCTTTCTACTCCATAGCTTTGAGCAAAGCCATCCTATAGAATTTCATGAAGTCCCAAACATGATCAAAGTATGTAAAAGTGAAGCCACCATTAGGGACCTCAAGGGTATCATAGTTTATATGAGTTTCAACATATTATTATTCTTCTGCATCAAGTTTAGGATTCTCTCTATCAACCTGATCATCTTCTAGAGGAATTTGATAAGATTCCAGATGCCTTCACTGACTCCTAAGGAAAGAAGTCATTAGCATAAATGAAAGGATAGAAGAGAAAACCAAGGAAGGACACACAAGAAGATTATTAATATATTCTTAATATTTTCTAATATAAACAAATAGAATTAGTGGTATTGTTTATAGTTTTAAAAAAATAATGAAAGAGTCTTCCTATTTTGGCCACTAAGACATTTTTTTGTATTGGGTTTACCAAATATGTATATGGGAAAAATTGCTCTATCACATATGATTCTTGGATGGATCCGCTAGGAGATAAGGTGACTATGGGGGTGTGTTATATTCTCCATATTCAATGGAAAAAAATGAAAGGGGTTCACCAAGAATGATTTTAGGACTCACTCCAAGCCTGGGGTGGAAATGTTTAATGTGTCACTTGAGAAATCACCTATGTTTGGTATTTATAAGTTAAACTATGAAAATGAAAGAATAATGTAAAATACATAAGATGCAAGAAGACAATGCCTAACCCTAGTATGATTTTTTGATTCAATAATCTCTAAAACTAGGTTTCAAGATATGAAATCCTTTTTATCTGAGCACAGGCACAAGGTAATGCACAAAAAATACTAAACCCTAGATGCAAAACTATATGCATTTCCTTTTAAATTCCTAGAAAGTAATTAAATATTTTTTCCTTTTATTTATAACCAAGGTTGTGAACAAAAAATATAAAAGCAAACAACACACAACCTAATAGCTTTATAAATGACACTTATCTAATTTTGTGTTTGATCCAATCTTTGTCTTATGTCTAGAATATCCAATAGCTTCAAATATACAAAGTAGCTTCATAAACCTATAGAAAATATGGTCAATGTTTAGGGGCTTGCTTAGGTCACTGTAAAACTAAGCTTGGAGGCATAATAGTCAAGCCCCATTGGTCCTTTTAGTTGACCATTCATAATAAAAATGAGCTTTGAAATTTGGAACAAACACAAAAAATATGATAATATAGAGTAGTGAAGAAATGCAAATATAATGGATGCAATGCATGAACAAGAATGCAATTTTAAAATCTAGGGTTTGGGAACAAATAATTGCCCCCAAGCTAATTTGATATGAAATGCAAGAAAAATAGAATGATAATAGTAAAAAAATAATGCAAAAAGAGATGAAACAAAATGTAGAGGGCACACAAAATGAAACCCTAAGTTTTTGAGATGAAAAATCATCCCAAAAACTAACTGACCAAATATGTGCCCTGTAGGATACCAAGTGTAGATTTGGTAACAAAGCTAAAAAATGCGTAGAAATCCCGATGGGTGAAAGTATAGATTTTTACCAAGTTGTGCCCTTTAGAAAATGGGACACATTTTTTTACAAGATGGTTTAAAACCCTAAGATATATTAAAATGCAACAAAACATAAACTAGAATGAATATGTAAACTAATGAATGCAAAGAAATGTGGTGATATCGTGGAAGAAGCAAGAGCAAAGGTGGAAGACTTCTCCTCCCTCAAGAAGATAAATTATTTTTAAGGATTTCTCCACTTGCAAAATCACAAGGAACACACCAAAAATAGAACACCAAAGCACCAAGATAATGAAAATATAAGATAAC
The DNA here is from genome assembly GCA_028583015.1 of Wollemia nobilis. Classification (NCBI taxonomy): domain Eukaryota; kingdom Viridiplantae; phylum Streptophyta; class Pinopsida; order Araucariales; family Araucariaceae; genus Wollemia; species Wollemia nobilis. Next base: position 426,344 of record JAQPPZ010003612.1, read on the forward strand.
TCTAATTTTATATAAATTATTTTAACAACTTGATTGTAGAAGGAATTCTTAAGTAACTTGGTAACTAGAAAGAAAAAGGGGACGCAATCCCTTTATTTGGAGGGCTAAAATGCAGGAAAATCAAAACTTAACCTTGATTAGGCTGACATCCAAAAATGATTGACTTAAAATCTAGGTTTTTGAAGAAACACCCTAAATTTATGAATCCATGCCCCATAAATTACTGAGCATGGATTCAGTCCAGTCCAAGAAAAGCAAGGCAAAATGCAAGAAAAGGGGCAAAAATTTCTCCTAGAAAATTTGAGAACCTTTCAAAGAAAACCAAATAAAAATGATTCATTTGGGTGGGTCAATTTTCTATGTATATATATATTGAGTTAACAATTAGAAGAAAAGAGATCGAATCCTTAGATACATGAAACTAAAATATAGAAGGTTAAAGTATAAAATATCAAAATAAAATATGGTCATAGTCATAAAAAAAAGAATATAACGTCAATATGTGAGGGATCAAAGTAAAATAGGATCACAACTATAGTAGAAAGAGTTTATGATCATTCAATGCATGATAAAATGACAATAATGAATCCTATGCATATGAAATAGCAATAACAAGGGAATGAAAAGAGGATAAAAGGCAATGTCATAATAATCACATATTATACAATTCAAAATAGGAGTGTCATAATTAGAAATAAAAAAGTCTTACACATTATTTTAGTATTTCTACAATGAGAGCAATTACAATGTGAAATTCATAAAATATAGCTTTGATTCTCTGAAGGCCAAAAGATGCTTATAATGAAGCCCATGGCTCTTATTTATAGAAATAATAAAGGTTACCTTGGATGATAAATTCTTAATCCTAATAAAATTAATAATTTAAGAGCATCTTTAACAAAAGTATGCACCTCCAAATATTGCATGACTCTATTTTTAGATCTAAACACTTACGAGCTTTCTAAATGAGTTGAGTTACAAGTTATGGTACCACTACAAGATAAAAAGTAACTTTTCATAAGATTTTCCTTGACATTCATGCATCCTTATCCCATTTGACATGTTGATGAGTGGATTTCTCTGAGAGGGGAGCAAATCACTCCCCTTAGAAGTGACTCACTTTTTTTTAAATAAAATCACATTTGTCATGACCCTCCCTTGGAAAAATTATTATGTGGATGAACTTGGATTTTGTTGTGTTGTTTTGTTGTAACGATTGACAACTTCATGACTAGATATGCAAAACAAATATTTTATGAAAATGACCTATATATCTTATTTATGGAATGATTGATTTTTCCATGTGTTAATTTATGTAGGACCTATGATTTATGGTAATGATATTTTGGTCTTATTTGAGTTTTTTAGGGTACTTGGAAACTGATTTGGTACTTGTGTTATGGATTTTTGCTAACCTTTCTTGCATATCATAATTTAGACTTATTGGACTAATGTCTTACTTTATGATTTTCTCAGGATGAGAAGACTTTGAAGATGGATCTATCAATTGTTTAATTCTGCATGTTATTAATGGAAAAATATTTAAAAATAATCTTGTGTTTATTGCATGGTGGAAGTATTTATTTTTAAATATGTGACTAACCCAATTTTGGATCTTAGATGTGTCTACTAGATTTTAAGATTATTGAATGAGTTTATGGTTGCTGCATTGGAATGGATATGCCAATAATGGATAGTGGAAGTGGAGTGAGTGGTTAGGAGGAGTAAATATATGGATTGTGGATGGAGTGGGACATTTATTTTACCATAAAAGAGAAAGGCGGTGGTTGTTATTTATTTTTGGTTAGCTTCAATTTCAAAAAAGAGGGGAGAGAGTGGAGAAATAGAGGGGAGGATGAAAAATATTGATGTCGGAGCTCACTAGAGGGAATTATGACATTGACTCAATGTCAAAGTATTGCTAACTCTCACTCAGACAAAAGAAAACAATAAGTATTAATTGAATTAGCTTGAAAATGAATTCTTGTGATTGGAACTAATTTTGTAACTTGATTAATGCTAAAAGAGATGCATTTTGTGGGAAAATTTGCAATTACGATCTTTGAAAATCAAATATAGTTTGAAAAAATTCTTTGTTGCGTTGAAAGATAATTGAATGGTAGAGATATCAATTAGTATCACTATTAGTATATTTTAGAGTTTAATGTAACCTTCTCCGTGATGTGAATGGAGGTGAAGTTCCTATAGAGAAAGATAAAAAACTATGTATGAGTGATGTTTTATGCTAATCTGGGTTTGGATTCGCTGGATATAGGAGTAAGACTATAAAATATTGTTTTCATGGATTTAATGGATGGTAATATCAGTTTAGATACTAGTGGAATAGTTTTTCCAACGCTATTATGTTATTGAATGGGGAATTTTACATCATTGTTATATCTTGTTAACATGGAGTGAATTTGGTTTAGGGACATGAGCATGTTTTGGTGACTGATTATTAAGGCTTTGTGCTTTTGAAAACATAGGACTCTTTAAATAATGGTTTTTATAGGATTTGGGACAAATTTTGGGAGCATTGTGTATAGGATAGGGAAATGTGTACTCTCAATGGACTAATGGGAGTTAAACTAGCTCATCAAAGAAATATGAGAGGGATAGTTCAAGCATGCATCTTACCTAATGTACTTACATTAAATGATATGTGTAAGTTATATGGATGACTTACCTAATGCACTTACATTAAATAATATATGTAAGTTTTAGGGATGGGTAATTCTTGTGGAATTTCCAAAAGGAAAGAAATAGATCGACATAGGGACTAAGTTTCTCAGATTGGAACACAACTTAAGCTAACTCCATGCCATGTTTAGGTAGGTTAAAAAAATATATTGGTTGATTTGGGTAAAAAATGTTAGCGTATAGTTTTCTACTTTGCTATTTCTTATTACATTAGTTAGTGTTATTGTTAGTATTGTTATAACTACCTATTACAGACATGATTAGCTCCATTCGTTACGGGCTAATCTAAGCCTAAGTGTATTATTTATTCCATTGTATAATGCAATATCATTACCACTTTGCGTGACATGGTATCAAAGCGGTTGAAGCTCTGGGCTCATTCATAACTCGAGAGCTCGATTCTCAAGGATTCACTGGACCTGAGCCACCAGACGTGGTAGGTGGATATCAGACTCCTAAGTGGAGGATGGATAGCCATCATACTGACTCCCATGGGAAAGCTAAACCTAGGAGTATGTGGAATCCTATAGCCAAGCGCACTAACACTTATGTGGTGAATAACCACCTATGTGGCGAAAAACCCTGGATAGCGTAGATCTATCCAGTCGGATCAGATGGACATCGAGATCGAACCCTACCCTGGACAACCTAGATATACCTAGTTGGATAAAATGAACACCAAGACCAAACCCTCTACACGGACATGTGGGTGGTGGAGAAGACACGACTCGTGGACCTATATGGACCAAAATTTATGCAATGACAAAGCAAGGTGGCAACGCGGGGTGGACAAAAATAAGCAAATGCCAGATAGTCCATCGTGTGGTGGACATGAGCCTATATGCATTGTTTTATTTTTATATAACACTAAATTCCTCAACCTCATGAATGTAGGATTATGATCTCCTAATAGAACCTGTGCCAGCACTGTGAAAATCATTGATCTCTGCTCAGCGAGATTCGACATAAGTTGCAGAATTCCCAGGGTATCATTCTACACAATGATTATTTTTGCAAATTTTCGCTATGGATATGAGTTAAGAGCAATGGATACCTATGAAAATTTTGCTGACCAGATGATCTTGAGATGTTAAATCATTACAACCGATAAAAGGAGACGTGACATATAGAAAAAAAATTTGTGAGCATTTTTTTGTGACCATTTCAAGCCAAAAGTGCAGTTGACAAAAGATCTTGTGGACGTGCATGAGGGTGAAGATCACTGTTTGATGGATTTGGTAGAATTATGTGGAGTTGCAAGGTTACTGGTAGAAGGATACTTGGAGCCCTTTGTCAGATCACTACCTATTTCAACATGATGATGCAGCTGATATATCTCTTGCAACGAATCTAGAACAAATCGATGATTTGCAGCTAGCTGAAGGCTTTCTGGAGATACGATAATACAAACATATCCTAGAAACATAGTCGAGTGAATGGCCTGTGATTGCATTCATAGACCCATTTTGGAGCTAGCAAGCTTAATTTTTTGAAATGACTCATCAATTGCTTACCGGTGTGATACAACAACGTCTGTTATAGTTTGATCTAAGTAGAAAAATCATCTTGATTTCAAAAAAATTAGCTTGTTATTTTTATGATCCACGTGGTGCATAGCGGTCATGCTGAGGAAGAGGACAATCGTAGCAGATTTTATAGTCTGGACACGATAGTTCAACATCCTTGGACAAAAAAATTTTTTAGGCCTTCCATAGTTTTGCAGATTGAAGCCACAAATTTTGTTTTGGAGATGGAACATTAACCAACAGGTTTCATCAATCTAGTTTGCTTTTGGTTTGGAGCAAACACCGAGTGCAAAAGTCACCATCGTGTGGAGATGATGTGATGGCAGCAGCATAGATAGGATGCACCACTGAGAAGGGGCAGCGCCATAACAAAGGAGGTCATGCCACCCACAGGGTAGGGGAGTCACCCCCCAAGCAAGTCCCGCAGCGATGAAGCACTCAAAGAGCACATTGTGGTATTTAATTTTCATAGGCTATGGTAACCGGGGTGGTCGACAACCAACAGCGAAGGCGTTGTAGACCACCAGGTCAGGGGTTCAAACCCCACCGACAACCAAAAGGTAGACTCTTTTTTTTGGCAACTATTAAATTTTTATTATTTTTTAAATAATATAATATTATTTTTGTTTTTTTCAAAAATTAATTTTGTCTTTGTTGATTTTTTAAAACAAAAATTATTTTATTATTAATTAAATATTTGATTCACTTCTTTTAATTTTGCCAATTACCTTAAAAGTAAAAGGGGAATACATTTGCACATTACCAAGGAGGGAAGTTTTGTCACACCCAAGCCTTAGAGGCTTTATATTTTTGCAACAAGGGGGGATTATTCTAATTTTTCTCCATCCTAGCATATTTTGCAAAACAAAGGGGATTTTCTTTTGGTGAATTATTTGATGACAAATTTGCACATTTGCCTAAGAGGTAAAATTTTGTAAAACATGAGAGGTTTTCTAAGTTGCAATTTTTTCCCTTATAATTTTGCAAAAACAAGGGGGGTATCCTTGTAAAGGTGCATTTTCGACAGTGACCGACACCTTAGACATTATTTTTGCAAAATTTCATTGTAAAAGGTACATTTTCGGTAGAGACCGATACCTTAAAAATGGATAGATCAAAGAAAAATCAAGCCCCTAAACAAACTGATGTTGTTGAAAAATCAATTAAAGGTCCTTAATTTCCACTAGAGATGGAGGGAATGGATTTTTATGAGGATGAAAAATATTCTACACTACGCAGTGGTGTAAAATTCATTCTCAAAGATTTTGAAGATTCTGAAGACCTTCAGAATAATGGTGTTCAAATACCTATAGGCATCATAAGGGTAGTCTACATATCATTTATTTCTATTGATATTGTCCAACGTAAAGTGTACAGGGACTCTAGTGAGGAAACAGAGGTCAAACCCCTAATGATCGATGCTTGTAGTGACACAAGTGACCTTCAGCCCATGGTGGTGAATGCTTGTTGTGACACATGTGACCTTGAGCCCATGATGGCCAATGCTTGTTGCAATACATGTGACCTCTTACCTTCTATGGTAGATATCAGTTGTAGCACAGGTGATCTCATTACAGTAGAATATTTTGCTTATGACACTAGTGACTTAAAAATTGAACCTCCTAAAGAACTCCATAATCTCATCAATAATGACAAATGTAATATTGTTAAAAGCATTGATGAAGATGATGAAATTGAGTGTTTTGAAAAATACACCAAAGGATTTGGTTCTAAAATTATGAAGAAAATGGGATTCAATGGTGAGAGACTAGGTAAGTAGGAACAAGGCATTAAAACTCCTATAATGCTAAATGTCAGGGCAAATAATGAAGGCCTTGGCTATAATGGACATGCAAGTACCAGTAATTCCTTGTTTGTAAAACCTAAAACTCCTCCATTTCCTAAAGAGCATTGTTACATTCACTGTGGAAAGGCATGACATGTTGCATCTAAGTGTTGGAGATTACATCCTTGTGATTCATGTGGATGTACAAATCACTCTTCTTGAAGTTGTTGGTACAAAGTGAAAATGGCCAACAAGGTTCATGGATAGATCTCACACAATGGACCATGATGAAATAAATGTTGTATGGCTTCCATATAAAAGGTAAAACCTATGGTAGACCCTGAGGCAAATCCAGTGATAGACCGAGTGGTAGTCCTAGAGATAATGACCTAGAGACAGACCTACAGACAATCTCAGAGATAAAGTTACAGAGGTAGATCTATAGGCAGTTCCAGAGGCAATGATCTTGAGGTAGATTCATCGGTAGATCCAGAGATAGTCCCAAAGGTACAAAACTAGAGGTATGCTTAGAGCCAGAGCTAGAACCATGAACCAGATCCAGAGTTGAAGACAAAGCATGAGCCACCATTATTTCATTTCTCTTTTTCTTTTTCACTGTATTGGGGCAGTTATATACTTTACCCAAATATTGTTGTATGGGGGGATGATAGTGTAGCTAGTAGTTATATTATTACCCTAATAATGTAATAAGGGGGGATGTTAGCATATAGTTTTCTACTTTGCTATTTCTTATTACATTAGTTAGTGTTATTGTTAGTATTGTTATAACAATATTCGTATTATTATAACTACTACCTATTAGAGACTTGATTAGCTCCGTTGGTTATGGGCTAATCTAAGCCTAAGTGTATTATTTATTCCATTGTCTAATGCAATATCATTACCGATTTGTTTGACAAAAAATTGGGTTGTTACATTTGGTATCAGAGCACAGTTCATAGGGATATAAGCTTCCTTTCGTAACAGTAGGTTATGGTGTATAGGATACATGCCCACATGAGGATTACACTTTGCAAGAGTAGATTATCTATTGAAATAAAACCTTGCCTACCTTGTTAATATGACTAGGTAGATAGTCATTAGTAGGAAAATTGATTTGAAGAAGTAATTGAGAAATAATTCCTACTATCTCTCATGTGTGTGGCTAGGGATAATACCACCAAAGAGAAGGAGAGGGAGTGTTACTTCATCAATGAGGTATACACAAAAAACAATGTAGAATTTAGAACCAATTGATGTAGGTGTGAATGATCCTAGTAATGAGAGGATCTCTCCACAATCATTGTCCTAATTCATGAATATGTAGAAACACAAAAGCAACTATTGGAAGCCATGTTGAGTTGGGAAACTCAAGCTACAAACTCTAGAGGGGGATAAGGTAATGAACCTATTACTAAGGCATAATAGGCCAAAATTTGACTAGAGGTAGAATTGGACAAGGATATGAAACATCTAAAATATTTAAAATTTAATGGAGAGGAAGGTGGTGATGCAACCGAAGCTTGGCTGAAATATATAGAGACTTTCTGCAACATGAAAAATTATTCCTTTAGAACTCAAACATCATATGCCACTCTACATTTATAGGGTGTTGGCATATATTGGTGAGAAACATTCAGTGGAGAAAATGATAATGAGGTTGCAGTTGATTTCAAATGGGAATATTTCGTAGTGGTTTTTAAAGAGAGGTTCCTCATCAAACATTTTTATACCCAAAAATTTGAAGAGTTCACCAATCTTAAACAAGGAAATAAAATGGTGGAGGCATATTACTAGAAATTTTTTAAGTTTTTGAAATATGTGCCCATGTATAATGAGAAGATGAAGGTCCATAAGTTCATTTTAGGAGTTGATCCTAGGGTAGGGCATGAAGTGAACATGAGAGAGCCTAATACTCTATAGAAGGCCTATGACTTGGCTAGGAAAGTTGAGACCTATCTTAAGCCCTACTTCAACTATGAAGGGGCATCTAAGTAGGACAAAGAGACACTAAGAAAAAGAAATAGTGCAGGGTTCATGAAGTGGGAAGGTGAGCAAAAAAACTTCTCTAAGTAGGACAAAATAAATGATAGAAAGTAGGGCAAGTTTAGGAAGAAGTTCCAAGGAAATAACCGTAATCCTAAAAATCACAACAATGGAAATAACAGGCCACCACCATAGGACCAGACCAACACTCCATTAATAGTAAAAGAAAAATAAGGATAGAAGCAAAAAACTCACCCAAACCTAAGGATGGATGCTTTGATTGTGGTGGACGACACTATGTCAATAAATGTCTGTACAAAATAGGACCAAGTTTGAAGGGAAAAGAACCTGCCTACAAGGAATCTGCACACAAGATTTATGTAGCAATAGGAAGTTAGAATTTGGAAGGGCAAGTCACTCCACTACTGATAAAAGGTAAGTGTTGGCAGTTTTGAATATTGTCACATTAGAATTTTTGATGAAGTTTTGATTGACAGTGTTATTGTAAAAGCGACAAATAGAATAAATTAATATTGCAATATTTTCTATAATGTGTTGTAGTTCATTTTTATGTGTTAATATTCTTCTTTTTTTTCATGAGTTTCATGCTTGGAAATAATGGGTGTTACAAGGAAAATTGGTTATGGAAAATGGTGTGACAAATTGGTTGGAATTTCTCGAAGAATGTCAACAAAAACAACGCTTAAAATATTAAGGGAAAATTTGATGTAACAACCTTTTCACCCCAAGAGAAGGGTGAAAATCTTTGTCACCCTTACCTAGGGTGAATATGGCTTTGTTTTTATGGTAAAAATGCATTCTCCCCAAAAGTGGGGTGACAAGCCCATTTGCCCAACTTCAAGGTGAACGTAAAATTAAAAAGGAAAAAGAAATGCTAAGTTCAAAAAAATGACTTTCGCCCCAAGTTGGGGCAAAAATCCCTTTCACCCCAAGTTGGGGTGAAAATCCCTTTCGCCCCTGCTTAGGGTGAAAAAACATCCAAATGTTTAAGTTTAAAAGTGACAACAATGGAAAGAAGTACGTTCACCCCAAAGGTGGGGCGAAAGAAACATTCACCTCACTTTGGGGTGAACACCATTTAAAAATGGAGGATGATTCATCCAATCAACATGTTGACAAGTCAGCTAAAATTTCACCTCAGATGAGGGGTGAAACTTTCTTTTGCCCTGCATTTGGGTGAAATACTAGCAATGGTGAGTTCATAAGTGTTGCACCCAGGTTCCACAAAGGTGTCATTCGTAAGACAATAAATTTTTTGGCCCTCATTTCAGGAGAATGCCAAGCAAAGGCAATAATGCGCCAAGTTACGACATTGAAAGATTAAGGTTATTTCGCCCCCAAGAGGGGTGAAACTATCTTTTGCCCATATTTGGGGAAAAATAATATGAGAGAGACAAACATTTTGGGCCCCATAATGGCATATATTTAAGAAGGATTTTTATGGTTTTTCCCCAAGTGAGGGGTGAAAATCCCATTCGCTCCTCCTTGGGGCGAACTTATATTCAAAAGTTAAAAAAATGAGAGTTTCTAAAGGAAGATTCTAGCAATGCTTTCACCCCAGGTAAGGGGTAAAAATCCCATTCGCCCCTCCCTAGGGCGAAACAACATGAAAATGGGTAAAAGCGTTGAATATAAAAATAGAGGCATAAAAGGTGCTTTTCCTAAGGAAGATTATTGTTATGGGATGATAGTGATGAAATGAATTAAGCTATGAGTTATGTATTCAACAAAATTATACGGAGTACTGCAAAACATGAACCAGAGGCATACATTGAGTGGAAATATAAAAAAATGCTACTTTGTGGGTGCCCTCTCTACTGGGAAGCATGGATGAGGAGTAAAATAATTTAAATGGAGCACTTTCGCCTATCGCTCTATATTGTGTGAAGTTAATTTCAAGCATATAAGGAGACTTTTCAAAGGCACATAGATCAAAAAAAGGATGAGAATTTAATAATTGAGGTAAAGGGTGACTATAATTACTGATTTCATGCTGACAAGTCTATAGGATTTAATATCATAGGAGGATTTTCATGAATTCCAAGAAATTTTGGACAAGGGAAAATTTCCAAGGAACAATGGGGATATCAAGTCAATGATAATATTTTCATTTTTCCATGCATCGATGCCTGAATTTACTGATTTCCCAAGAATTTTCCCTTAAAAGATGGATCGCTGTCACAGAAGGAAGATTTTCAAGAATTTCAAGGAATAATTTCTTCATAAAGGTTCCTGATCTGTAAATATTTTATCTTTTATGTATTAAATGAATAGAGGTGAAAACCTCTATAAATACTAGATATTTTCAATGTATAGAAGGGAGACATTCTATAAAAAAACTCTTCAAGTTTTATGTGTAAATAGAAGGAATTTGGCTTCTGATTTTTGCAAGCAATTTATATGTGTGATTTCTTTCTACTGTAAGCATTTCTATTTTATATTCATGTCTATTATCTACTTCTAAGTTTAAATTTTGCATCTGGATTTGAGCACTACTGGTGAAGGAGTGAGTACTAGAATGCAATTCTGGAAGTTGTCTCCATAGAATTTTAAGTGGATTCTTTGCCTCCTTTCTATTCTATGTTGCTATAATGCTTGGTTGGAATTCCTGCTGCTAGTTTATCCTCAATCCTACATATTTGGCCTGTGGCTATATTTCCAATTTCTTTTCATTATTTCTATTTATTTCCTACAAATATACACTTAAAATGATGTAGGATTAGTAAGGGAGCCATCCATATCTATATATTGGCCTGAAGGGCATTACTTTCCTCTGGCCTTTCAATGGTGGCCATGTATAGGATGCACAAACATATGTTTATATTTTAGGTAGATATTTGATCAATAGTTTTTGGCACACCTAGTGGGACATTTAAGTCTCATATTGAGCAATATATACAATATTAAGGTCTTGATGTTCACATTTGTATTGTGGAGTTAGAACATCTAAAAACTCAGCTATACCCAGAAGCCTTCGAATGTGAATTTAGTGAAAGCTATACTTCATGATCACAAGATCGAAGGCCAAAATTTTTGAAAACCCCATTGAGTTCTTTGAGCTTGAAACCCAAAAATTAGAACATCTCAGATTAGTAACCCCACCTCATACATCAGTCGCAACATTTTTACAATTAGTTAGTGTATTTTTAGTTCCTTCAAGTCCAGCTAGTACTGCTACTAGCATCCCACTGTATCAACCTCACACACTAGTTAATATAGCTTAGAACCCACCATCATAGCAACCACAACCACTAAGGCAGTTCCCAACATGGAATAGCTTAGGAGCTTTAAATCTACAAGCATAAAATCTAGTCCCTCAAGCAACATTGAAGGCTTTGCCTACCTATGATGGTACTAATAAAATAACTTATGAGCATATCCAATATGTGGCTTCTTTGGTGACAATCCATGGCATTGTAGATGAAGATATTATGGTGAGGTTTTTGGTGTTATCACTCAGACAGAAGTTGTTGTATTGGTATCAATCCTTTTCACCCACTACTATTACCACATGGGACTAGTTGGTGGAATTGTTGATCAAGAAATTTCATGAGTAAGCTGATCCATTTTCCTTGCTGCACCAATTTACAAATATCCAAAGACATCCATAGGAGGAAATAGTGGATTTCAATGTCAAATTCACCCAAAGTTGGCAAAGAGTCCCTGATGGCCTTTGACCCACTCATGAGAAAGCTGTATTTTACTATCTCTGAGCCTTTAACTTTGACATTGGTATGGCGGTATGACAAGCCAATATCAACACATTTCCATATTTGTACACATAGGTGCAAAATGTTGAGGTAGACCTAATTGCCATAGGAAAGATTTCACCAAAGATAACCATACCCATTCTACCTAATCTCCCATAACATTTGTATTTTGGTACTTTTTCACAACCTATACCTTCTATGTACCATGTTCATTCATGGAACTTGAGCCCATATCAAATCGCTCTAGTCTAGGTCCTATATCTCCTTGCTCCAAGTATTTCGTAATTACCTACCCTAGTTGTTTCATAGTTGCTAGCCCTAGTTTCATTCCCAATGATACCAACACCACCTATTCCATTGTAGTTGCCTAATCCATCAGCACTTCTACCTCTGCCAGTACCTCCTACATCCTCAAATCCTGATCCCTACATGAAAATATTACAGGAGATGCAGTCACTCAATTCAATAGTGAGGACAATGTCGAATGAAATTACATTTATTAATAAGAAGTAAGTTGAAGCTAATTTTCGATCAAGAATATTCCAAACACCACCAATTACTAGAGAGAAATCAACTACTAGCAAAGGTCTTGAAAGAAATACAACTATGTTGGCAAATGAAGAAGCTAGTACATTAGAGTGGGCATATTGGTGTTCCACCTGTAATGATCCTCATGGCGAAGACACGTGCATGGTCCATTTGAACTATGTATAAACATTAGCAAAAATTTCTGCTGGTGGAAAAATCAATATGATAACATAAGTTGATCATAATTTTATGGTCCCTTTCTTGGAGCAAGTTTCAATTCTTACAAGGGCTTGAAAGAAGCTGGTGACTATTGATCCAACATAAATGGAATCGCTGAAGTTTATCATTGAGCAAAAGGTATAGGATGAAAAGGTACAACCACAAGTGAAAGTGCCTGATGCAAAAACTAAATAGCAAGATCCTATCTTGTTGAAGGATCTATTACCCAAACAAGCTCAAGATAAGTTGCAGGTGAAGGCATCAACTTCATAGCTTGCAACTGCTCAAGTACAAAATAAGGAAAAAGAACAAGCTAAAGAGAACCTCATGTACCCATCCTTGACCAAGCGATAAAGGGTAGAAGCTACTCAACAATATCAAAGAAAATATGAGCCAATCAATGAAGAAAAAGTCCTTGGCACTTCTGATTACAATATTGTAGAGGAGATGAAGAAAATTCCTACAAAGGTAAGTTTGTATGATGCATTATAGTTACCTGGACAAGTTGACCTATTGTAGGAGTCTCTCAAGTTTGTGAAGGATAAAAAGAAAAGCTCCACCCAGATAGTGTTAGCATAGACACTTCTAACCTCTACCATTGGTAAGAATAGACCACCTCCATTCTATTTATCTCTTAGAATGGAAGGGTGGATCGTGCATAATTGTATGATTGACTCTGGTGCCATGACCACTATCATGCCAAAGGCAGTATGTGAGGTGATGGGGATGGAGTACACAAGGAGTAGTCCAGGTGTCTTATAGTTGGATGGAACCCCAGTCAAAATAGTGGGTGTGATTAAAGATATTCCTATCATTCTACACAACATACCGTAGATCATTGTTATCCAAGAAGTGGTGGTGGTAGATCTAGAACCATACTTCAACATGTGTATTTCGAGGGAATTCACAAAAAAGCTAGGAGGATATCTTTCCCTAGATTATTCACATTTGGAAATTCCTTTTAAGGGAAGAAGAATCTGGATCTATAATGAAAATCCATCCACTTTTCATATAGAAAAACTTGAAGAAGAAGAAAAGCCCACTGGCGCAGTTAATATGATGACAACAAAAATGTGAGTGGACTTAATGGAGGAAGCCCTTGATGAGCTTCACCTAGAATATGATTTTTCACTGATGGATTTTAATGCAATGGTAGAAACCGATATTGGTTGTTATACCATAACTAAACCCGAACAGATTGGATAAGAAGTTTTTGATTCCCTAGACCCTATTTTCGATCAGTTATGGAAATTGTATTTTGATGGTGCAAGGTGCAAGAATGGTATAGGAGCTAGGATTATCCTTGTTTCTCCTTCAGGGTTACAAAAAACCTATTCATATAGGTTAACCTGGAGATGCATGAATAATACCACCAAATATGAAGCATTGTGCCTTGGTTTGAAGAAAGCTAAAAAATTGGGAATAAAATAGTTGTAAATATTTGGAGATTCTAAGCTCATCGTTAATCAGACTACAAATAAATGTGTGTCGAAGCAACACTATTTGAAGGCCTACCATAACAAGGTATGGGATTTGTTTGAGTCCTTTACATCACTAAATATTCAAGTGATTTTGTAGGAGCAGAACAAACATACAGATATTTTGGCTTCCCTTGATCCTAATTTCTCTCTCATAGAGCAAGTGGTCAGGAGACCAAAGACTGTGAGAGTGATTTATAGACCTTCAGTCCTCGATAAAAATCTTTATTGGCAAGTGTTCTATAATGATGAACAAATAGTTAATTTCTTGATTAAGGAAGCTATGAGCACAGAAGAAAGAATACTAGTCGAAGAGGAAATGGAAGGAATGATTCAATTGAAGAATAACCACATTCCTAGGGGACTGATTTCTCTTGAGAGCTTGTTTGATCAAAATTATAGGGCAAAGAAACATAAGATCAAGGTGGACATGAAGGAGTATAAGGAAATGCAGTTGGAGCCTGATAAGGTCATTAGAGTCAAAATAGACTGTATGTCAGAAGAGCTTGAGGATATTAAAAATTTGTGTTATGAGTTTCTAGACATCATTGCTTGGAGCTACCATGATTTGAAAGGATATGACAAGAATATGATTCAGCACACCATTGAATTGCAAGAAGGGGTGAAGCCTTTTCGATAGAAACAATGACCTATCAATCCTAAAATTGAAGTGCTTATGAAGGTGGAATTACTAAAAATGTTGGAGGAAAAAATAATTTATCCTATCAAGCACTCAACATGGATGGCAAACTTGGTTCTAGTTTGGAAGAAAAATGGAGATATTCTCCTATGCATGGAATTTCACAATCTGAACCAAGCATCTTTGAAATATCACTATCTCGTTGCCACAGATCGATCAAATTCTACACGTAGTCGCTGGAGCGCAGAGATTTTTATTGCTAGATGGTTTCTATGGCTACAACCAGATCTGGGTGAAGGATGAGGACCAACACAAAACTACATTTACTACAAAGTGGGGCACTTTCACCTATCAGAGGATGCCATTTGGTCTTTCTAATGTTAGTGCCACATTTCAGAGAGCTATGGATGTCACTTTCGGTGAGTTGTTGAATCAGATTATTGTAATTTACCTTGATGATCATGACTATTTTCTCACATCACAGGGAAGACCACATCTCTCATCTGAGGCAAGTGTTCGAAAAGTGTCGGGAATTTGGAATTTCCATTAACCCGAAGAAATCCATTTTTACTATCAAAGAGGGAAAACTCTTGGGACATGTGATTTCACAAGAAGAACTAGTGATTGATCCTATGAGAGCCGAGGCTCTCTTGAAATTACTATTGCCAGTTAACAAGAAGGATCTATAGTCATTCTTTGGCCAGATCAATTTCATTTAGAAATTCATTGCCGATTTCACTCAGGTAGTAAAGCCAATGACTAAAATTTTGAAGAAGAATGCAGATTTCAAGTGGACAGAAGTAAGAAGATAAACATTCTAAGAAATCAAGGAGAGAATCACCCAAGCACCAGTATTGATTAATCCATATTATTCAAAATATTTTATCCTCTATCCAGTAGGCAAGCAAGAGAGTTATGCTACTATCCTCACTAAAAGTCAAGATTATGGGGATGAGAAACCGATTTCTTTCCTGAGTCAAGTCATTGCACCACACCAAGAGAAATATAATTTCATTGAGAAACACGTGTATGCTATCATGAAGTCTTTAAAGAAATTTTGACATTTTGTTTCACAAAGCAGGATAGTCATCTATGTTATCCATCTAGATGTCAAAAATTTCATCATTCAAGGAGATATGGATGATAAAAGAGCAGGTTGGGTTTCAAATATTTAGGAATACGATGTGGAGATTTGACCTACTAATTTGGTTCATGGTTGGTCCCTCTGCCAAGAATTGGCCAAAAGTGCAACTTTTGGATCACTAGCTCCATTATAGGATGAGATTATCGACAAGAGTAATTTGGCCAATCAAGTAACAAGCGATCATGATTGGATAGAGGACCTTGTCGAATTATTCACATCCGAAATATGTCCATCACATCTCGATGCCTCACAGTGGTGAATATTCAGACTATAGGTGCTTAGGTACATCTTGTTGCCAAGTGGGCTATTCCATAAAAACATAGACGGAGTACTCCTCAGATGTGTGAAAGAGTCTAAAAAGCAAAAAATCTTGGAGGAGTTCCACTCTGGTTTATCCGATGGGCATTATGTAGGAAGGCCTATGGCCTTGAAGATCATTCGAGCTAGGTATTTTTGGCCTA
Source organism: Wollemia nobilis (assembly GCA_028583015.1). Lineage (NCBI taxonomy): Eukaryota > Viridiplantae > Streptophyta > Pinopsida > Araucariales > Araucariaceae > Wollemia > Wollemia nobilis. The sequence goes on from JAQPPZ010003612.1 coordinate 442,543, forward strand.
CCCTTTTTGTAGATACACATAAAGTGAGCCAAAGCTACGATAATTATCAGAGGTATGTTGGCAGGAATAAGAAAGCATCTCTTCCCTTACATCCAATCCAGGTAGAAGCACCATTCCAATAGTGGGGCTTGGATTTCATTAGAGTTATTGATCCTCATTCCTCCACCGAGCATAAATATATCTTGACAACGACCGATTATTTTACCAGGTGGGCAGAGGCCATTCCGACCAAGAAGGTAGACCAGGCTATAGTCATCTCCTTCCTCGAAGGATTGATTACCCATTTTGATGTACCAAATGCCATTGTAACAGATAATAGGACTCCATTTATTGGGGAAAAGATCATCAAATTTGCAAGCAGGTATGGGATTTATCTAAAGACTTCCTCCAATTATTACCCATAGGGAAACGATCTAGCTAAATCCACAAACAAAAATTTGCTTCGGATCTTAAAAAGAACACTTGGCAACAACAAAAGGAGTTGGCATCTATTGTTGAATCAGGCTCTATGGGTAGATCGTATATCAGTTAAGAAATCTATTAAAACTTCTCCTTACTCCTTGGTGTATGGAAAAGAGGTAGTTTTACCCACCCACATTGAGCTCCCAGTCCTCCAGACCTTGCAATTGTTTAAAGATGAAGATGATGAATTTGATCCAATGAGTGCAAGGTTGGCTCAATTGCTACAACTAGAAGAGGAGAGAGAAAAAACATATGAGGATTTCACCAAACATGCTAAAATGATGCATAAAGTGGTTTGGCAAGAAGATGACAAAACACAAGTTTCAGGTTGGAGATCTAGTCCTCAAGTGGAACGAGAATAAAGCTAAGCCGGGGAAGCACCATAAATTTGATGTGATCTGGGAAGGTCCATTTCAAATTTTAGGGGTAAATTCGATGAATGCATATCATCTTCAAGATATGGATGGTTGGGATCTTCCGATTCTAGTTAATGACCTTCATTTGAAGGCTTATTTTTAGTGATATGATCGAAGGTGAAAGTATGTAAATATGTACAAATTTTATTTCATGCAAGTATTTTTATTGCTTTTTAGTAAAAAAAAAAAGAAAAAAAGAATGAAGTTGGCTCTGCTGACAAAATATCGGGCTATTCTCTAGAAGAAAATTACTTTTCCCTAAAATGTTCTTCTATCTAAAATTAATTTCTTTCCGAAACGATTTATCAAGGACATATTATGAGTTTCGGACGAAATTGATTATTTCATTATAAGATTTTTAGCAGGTATATGAAGGCTCCAAGGTTGAAAATGATTTCTTGCCAAAATCAAAGGAGTACAGGAAAAAGGGAGAAATTAACTTCGCATGAAATATTGGGGTGAAACGCATTTTAAAAAAGAATGTGCGAGAGCACCGAGAAAAAAGTACGTTCACCCCAAGTATGGGGTGAAATTCCCTTTCGCCCCTCATGGAGGCGAAAGCGCATACATCCAAAGGTAGATTGTGAGCCCAAATGTGAATGAAGTCAATGATTATTTTAAAAGGGTGAAGTTCATGCGCTTCTCTTTGGAGCAAATATACATATAAAAAGAGAGAGAGAGAGAAAAGAAAAGTTATTTTTACCCATTCTTTTCCCCATTAGATTCGCCCGAAAATATTTAAAAAGGGGACATTAAGAAATTCTAGCGAAACCATTTAAAATAATTTTTTCAGCGGAGGTCAAATGATTTTATGAGCACCAATTGGGACAAATATTTTTAAATTATCATTTCACCCAATTAAGTGAGTGCTCAAAATAATATATAAAAATAATCTAAAATTATAAAAGAAAAGGATTAGGGCAAAAATAAAGCAAAGAAAAAAGAAAAAGCAAAATTAAAAATCAAAGTTGGAGGATTTTCTAAGAAAATAAAATCAATGCTTTTTCTAAAAATATGGGGCGAAAAGGAAAGCAAAAGAGTATTTTAAAAGGAAGGGTTTCGCCATGAAAAGTAATTGAGAAAGTGCAAAGCACTTTTGGGATGCAAAGGAGTGCAAGCCATAGTGCAACGTTGGGATAATTTTGCTATTGGACAATTTTTGGGCACATGACGATTTTTTAGCGCCAATAGAATTTTCCTCATGTTTTCGGAGTGCCCCAAGAAAGGCATTTTCACTCGGATCTTCTAAGAGCCACATTTTTGCATTTTAGAGGAATAAAATATCTTGGTATTCCCAAAAGACATTGATTGGCTTACTTGTAGCAGATTTATTTTTTCAAAGCAGACATCAAGAAGTCAGGGTACGCTTTTCGAGGGCATAGCATGACAAGGGCATAGTTTTCAAAAAAGATATCATGAGAAATAAAGGTTGATTACCGTTAAGTCATGGAAAGAAGTGTCGAGTGAGTTTTCCAAGGTGCTCGACCTCCAAAATTCACCAAATTAATTCATCGCATTTATTGTGGTAGTTGGGGGTGCGCTCTATAAATAGAACAGGTAAAATCATCCAAAGATTAATTTTTTAAAAATTTTGTCGATGCATTTTTGAGCTTTCTGGTTGTAGAAATTGCAGAGCATTTTCAGGGTCATCATAATTTGCACGATGGGCAAGAAAAGTGCAGAGGTGAAGGATGCCATAGAGCCCAAGAAGTCAAAGAAGAAAATATGAAGGTAGGAAGAAATCCAAGAAAGCACGAAGAAATGAAAATGTGGATTTGGACCCGTACTCTAACACCATGGTAGAGGTTGGGGACTGCGTAATCACCAATAAGGGTGTTGTTAAACTTTGGCAAGATGTGGAATTCATAGTTAATAAAGGATTGACGCCGGAAAGCCCTTTTACTGTGTCATATTATGCATAGTTATTTTGGTACTTATGTACACCCGTACATGCTTTCCCAGAGTTGGTGAAATTGATTACCAGATTTTATAACCCAGCTACCAGGGCTGTTTGGAGTGCGAATGGGGATGTGCTTTTCTCCATCTCATTCAACACAGTGAGGGAAGCATTTGCCTATGGGTTAAAACCCCCCTCTAACATGATTTTCAAGAAACTGCACATCAATGAATAGGAAGACAAATATGTGTCCACTGTCACAATGCATCAATTCATGGAGGCGCAATTAATTAGAGAGCCACAGCTAGGGTAGTTGCCAAATATGCCGAAGCCACTATCATATTTCAAGAGCCCAAATATATTTTCGATGTTGGTATGGATTTTTGGTCTCTCTACGGATTCTATAGTTCACAAGTGGCAAGTGACGCTTGTGTAGTGTATATCCCAGGTGGAGTTTTACGCTCCAACGATGATGAGGGTGGGTACCAACCCTATTTATTTTGATTGGGCTGATTTCATATATTAAAAAATGCACATTCATTTGGAAAATATGAATACGGGAGAGGTGACTTTGTTCAAGCATACATCCTTCCTCGTCTGGTATTTCTTCTTTCATTTACATCAACATTTTTTGTTTATTGCGATTAAACAAGTTGATGAGAAAAATAAGGTTTTACCTATTTATATGTGGACTCCCACTCTATCAATAAGGGAGTCATTCTATAATTTTAATCACTTATTTTTGGGGCCCGCAATTGAGTTGATTTGTGGCAAGAGTGAGAGGGTACCACGAGCAATGAAAGAAGTGGTTGTCACAGTCAAAAAAGGTGATATCTTTTTGCTAACTCAAGGCATGGTTGTAAGAATTTTTGGCTTCACGGGGAAGCCATTCCTACTTCCATATTTCACCACCGAGCATGTTTTTGCAATGGAGGTGGTGCACCATAATGATTATGTGAATGATGTATATGGAGCAAGGCATGGTAAGAGGACAACGTGCACCATATCCTTTCAAGTTTTGTAGTATAGAAGTGAACCAGGTTGGCCAGAATAGGTTACTCACAGAGGCTCTCTAGGACCTGGGTCTGGTGGAACTACCGCAAAGATGGAGATATGATCCATTGGGTCATTTTTTAGAAATAATTAAGGCCAAGCATTTTCATTACTGCCCACGATTAGATATTCAGGAAAATTGCAATAATTTTGAAGGGCATGATTTGGAGTGGCATGTTGAAGCCATGATGTCACTTCCACCATGGCATAACTTCTATGAGCAAGAGGCTGAATATAACCCCACAGTGCACAAAGATCACATTCCTCTACTAGGACTATTTGGCTAGATGAAGGAATAGATGCCCACGTGGTCTGAAGAGAAAATCATGAACTGGTGGATTATGAGGGTCCACCATGGAAAAATTAGCTCACCTTATGGGTTGAAGATGGATGAAGCATTTTTGAAAGCATATGATGAATTTTTCAACATCTATCAACCTATTGCTTTCTCCAAGGTCGTGCCTCAAAGTTTTCAAAAATCTGATAGCGAAGAAAGCATGGTTGAAGAAGAGCACCCAATAATTGAGGAAGCGACACATGAGGAAGAAGAACAATCATTTATTTTTAAAAGAAGATCTCAACGGGTGAAGCGAAGTATAGATGAGGCACCTCCTTTGGAGAAGTAAAGTGTAAAAGAAGTGCTTCCTTTTTTGAAGGCTACAAAGAGGCCAAGAACCGACATTGTTTCTTCATCCACTATTGAAATTTTAGCTACTATAGTTGTAGTAAATCCTCCTCCACCGGTATTAGCTGCTCAAGTTAGCATCACCCAAGAGTTTCCATTAATTCAAGAGCAGCCATTGGATCAGTAGATGGATATCGTAGACCTCGAGGTGGAAGCAGAGAAGCAATAAGAAGAATTTATTTCATAGCCACCTCCATCATTGACTCACACGGTGCCTACACCCGAAGGTACGTCTCCTCTTCCCTCTTCTTTTATTCAGGAGCAAGTAGTGGTTGTCAGTTCATTTCCCTTAGTTCCTACATTTTTTGCCCCTCCATTTGGTATATCCTTTAGTTTTCCTTTTCACTCCTTACCTCTCACCCATAAGTCACTACTACTCCTTCTCTTCCCCTCTCTTTGGCCTCCTTTTATTTTAGTTTTTTTGCATCAGGTCCAAATCCATTTTTGCATCCTTCACCTTCCATTATTGTCACTACTTCCATTGTAGTTGTAAGTATGCAAGCTCCTCCAAGAGTGAGCGTAACTACAGCTAAGCCTAGATCTTCCATCCATTCTATTATTTTTGTCCCCCCTCTCATTTTTTACTTTCTTTTCTTCCTTTGAGCTAGATCGCTCACAGGCTTTATTCCCCTTTACCCCAATTTTGGAGATGCAGGCACTACCCTAGACTCAGGTAGTACCAAAAAATCTAGTTGTAGAGAAAATCAGTCGAGCTCATCTCAGTTCATCGTAGTGGCTAAATAGTCATAGGAGAAAGGAAGCACTTGTTCTAGCTAAGCCACTTAAGGAAGTCACCTTCAATCCTATTACAATGGAGGCCCATACCACCAATATGATTCCCATGGTCCAAAATCCACAAGGAGAAATGACTTCAAGCAATTATGCTTATGATATTGTGATAGAAGACCTGACCAAGATTGATCCTACTGAGAAGATAGGGAACATCCAAGTTGATATGAGCTTAGTTTACTTGCACGACGAGAACTACAAGTAGATATTTTATGATTCTGAAGCAAATATCACTGATCTTGAGGATGCTTTGGTAGTGAGTAGAGCATAGCAGGAGATGATGAAGGAGATCACATGTTGGCAATGAAATGCAAAAGATAACTAAATAGAAAGGGATGTAGCAGAGCAGCAAACATAGGTACTAAAGATACAACTTGATTCTATACATAATCAACTAGTAGAGAAGACTACGAAAGTTGTGGGCTTCTCTTAGAAGACAATTAAAGAGGCTCACCTTTGGTTGAATCAAATTTATGAAAAGTTGATGGTGAGAGCAGTTATGGTTTTGCAATACCTCTATGAGGCCCGAATACAGATTCAATTGAGCCAACAGGTAGTGGATAGTACTAAGGAGATGCTAGAGCCACATTTGGAGTTGGTAGTAAAAATCCAAGCCCTAGCTCAATCTAATATGCATATTCACCCCATGAGTGACATGGATCGAGCCTAGTCTACCACCAAGGTTACGTTGTGCAACTATTTTCATAGGCTGGATCTAGTGAGAGAAGGTAGGAAACTCCTTAACGTGATTGAGTGGGAGCATTCTATTTCCATGGTTCATTTTGATGCTCTCACTGACATGGGATTCCTATATTTTACAAACCAATGGGGTGAGCCACTATCGAAGGAATAGTTAGAAGCGGCCTGGAAGAATTTTGTGGAGGATACATCAAAAATCGATAGATGGGAAGAGCCAATTACTGAAGAACAAGTGTTATCGCTCATGAAGAAATTCACTCACATGGAGTTGTCCTTGTTTGAATTAGCTCAAAGATCTAAGCGCCTTAGCTTGGAGGATACCCAAAATCTATGGTACATTTATGAGTCGCTCAGTGTTCCTTACCCATTCACCACAAATGCTTGGGCTAAAGTAGTTACAGTTTATGAAATCACCTGTGAAAGTTTGAAGGAACAAGAAGAGAAGGCAGTAGCAAAATAGGTAACCATCGAACAAGCAGTAGAGGAGCGCACCACAATAGAGAAAGTAGCATCAAAATAGGCACAATAGAAGATATCCAAACTAGAAGTATCGACCAAGATATCCCATAAGAAGGACCACTGAAAGCCCAATGGATAAAGGCCTAGGATCACTTGCATCCATGTGAGTTGGATACCCCACGAGCCACCAAAAATATTGGTAGTTTTGTACTTTTGCCACATTAGAATTTTTGATGAAGTTTTTATTGATAGTGTTATTGTAAAAGTGGCAAATACACTAAATTAATATTGCAGTATTTTCTATAATATGTTGCAGTTCATTTTTATGTGTTAATCTTCTTCTTTTTTTTCATGGGTTTCGTGCTTGGAAATAATGGGTGTTACAAGGAAAATTGGTTGTGGAAAATGGTGTGACAAATTGGTTGGAATCGCCCAAAGAACGTCAACAAAAATAATGCTTAAAATATTAAGGGAAAATGGGATGTAACAACCTTTTCGCCCCAAGAGAAGGGTGAAAATCTTTGTCGCCCTTCCTCGGGGTGAAGACGTCTTTATTTTTATGGTAAAAATGTGTTTACCCCAAAAGTGGGGTGAAAAACCCATTCGCCCCACTTCAGGGTGAACATAAAATAAAAAAGGGAAAAAAATGCTAAGTTTGGCAAAATGACTTCCATCCCAAGTGTGGGGTGAAAGTCCCTTTCGCCCCTCCTTGGGGTGAAAACACATCCAAATGTTTAAATTCATGGTGGGCCCGAAGTTAAAAAGTGACAGCAATGGAAAGAAGTGTGTTCACCCCAAAGGTGGGGCAAAAGCAATATTTGCCCCACTTTGGGGTGAACATCATTTAAAAATGGAGGATGATTCACCCAATTAGCATGTTGAAAAGTCAACTAGAATTTCACCTCAGGTGAGGGGTGAAACTCCCTTTCACCCCCCTTGGGGTAAAGGCCCAGTAATGGTGAGTTTAGAAGGAGTTGCACCATGGGTCCCACTAAGGACTGTTGATTACAAAAATAAATTTTTTGACCCTCATTTTAGGCGAATGCCAAGAAAAGGCAATAAGGCACCAAGTTACGACATTAAAAGATTAAGGTTCTTTCACCCCAAGAGAGGGATGAAACTACCTTTCACCCCTCTTTGGGGTGAAATCATATGGGAAAGAAGAACGTTGTGGGCCCCATAGTGGTGCATATTGAAGAAGGAGTTTTTAATGGTTTCACCCCAAGTGAGGGGTGAAAATCCCATTCATCCCTCCTTGGGGCAAACGTATATTCAAAAATTAAAAAAGGAGAGTTTCTAAAGGAAGCCCTTAGAAATGCTTTCACTCCAGGTAAGGGGTGAAACTCCAATTCAACCCTCCCTGGAGTGAATCGATATGAAAATGGGTAAAAGCATCAAAAATAAAAATGGAGGCATAAAAGGTGCTTTGCCCAAGGGAGATTGTTATTATGGGATGATAATGATGAAATGAATTGAGTTGTAAGTTGTGTATTACGAGAAATATATGGAGTACTACAAAAAGTGACCTAGAGGCACAAATTGAGCAGATATATTAAAAATTGCTACTTTGTGGGTGCCCTCTCCACCGGGAAGCATGAATGAGAAGGGAGTAAAGAAATTTAAATGGAGCACTTTCACCTATCACTCTGTATCGTGTAAAGTTAATTTCAAGTATCGAAGGAGAATTTTCAAAGGCACCTAGATCAGACAAATGATAAGAATTTAATAATTGAGGCAAAAGGTGACTACAATTGCTGATTTCATGTTGACAAGGCTGCATGATTTAATATCACAGGAGGATTTTCATGAATTTCAAGACATTATGGACAAGGGTGAATTTCCAAGGAACAATGGGGATATCAAGTCAATGATAATATTTGCAATTTTTCATGCACTGATGCCTGAATTTGCTAATTTCCTAGGAATTTTCCCTTAAAAACTAGATCATTGTCACAAAAGGAAGATTTTCAAGAATTTTAAGGAAGAATTTCTTCACAAAGGTTCCTGATCTGTAAATATTTTGTCTTTTATGTATTAAATGAACAGAGGCGAAAACCTCTATAAATACTAGATATTTTCAATGTATCAGAAGGGAGACACTCTGTAGAAAAACTCTTCAAGTTTTCTACGTAAATAGAAGGAATTTGGCTTCTGATTTTTGCAAGCAATTTCTATGTGTGATTTCTTTCTACTCTAAGCATTTCTATTTTATATTCATGTCTGTTATCTACTGCTAAGTTCAAATTCTACATCTGGATTTGAGCACTATTGGTGAGGGAGTGAGTCCTGGAATACAATTATGGAAGTTGTCTCCATGAAATTGTAAGTGGATTTTTTTGCCTCCTTTCTATTCTATGCTGCTATAACACTTGGTTGGAATTCCTACTGCTAGTCTATCCTCAATCCTACATCTTCGGCCTGTGGCTATATTTCCCATTTCTTTCCATTATTTCCAATTTCTTTCCTACAACTCTAGACTTAAACTGGTGTAGGATTAGTAAGGGAGCCATCCCTCTCTGGAGATTGGCATGGAGGACATTTCTTTCCTTTGGCATTTCAATGTTGGCCATGTCTAGGGCGCACAAATGTATGTTTGTATTTTAGGTAGATATTTGACCAACAATAAGATATTTGATATAAATATTAAAATTCTAATTGATAACGGTGCTAAAGATACTAGCTTAGTTAAAGATATACCACAAAGGCCAAGAATCTTAGCACATGGTTGGAAGGTTGAGTATGGTTTAGGATAAACCTACTTTGTAAATTAGTTCTATCCCATGGTGAAAATTACCCTACCTAGTGGTATGACCATTGGATTCTTGTATGTAGCACCATTGCATGAATTTGATGTAGTGCTAGGAATGGATTGGTTACAAGCACATAAGGTTATAATCAATTTCTAGGATAGATGGATTGAGTAATCAAATGATGGTAAGAAAGTACAGAGGGTGTACAAATTGCAAGGGGCTTTTTGATCCCATATCCTCTTCACAATGCAACTTAAGAATGCAATGAAGAGAGGAGGAATAGTTTATGTAGTGAAGCTAAATGAGATAGAAGATGTTAGGAAGGAAGAGGTGTTTAAGAAACACCCAATTATTTAGGAGTTTAGAGACATTTCTAGAGCATTTACTTGGATTACCACCTAAATGTAAATTTTATTTTATAATTGAACTTCAACCTAGAATAGATCTTATTCATAGATCTCCTTATAAAATGAATCCAATTGAGATGCAAGAGCTAAAAGTATAGTTACAATGATTGCTGGATAAGGAATTAATTAGATCGAGTGTGTCACCATGGGGTGCACCAGTGCTATTCATAAATAAAAAGGATGATTACTTGTGACTATGTATAGATTATAGGATGTTAAACAAGCCAACCATTAAAAATGGATATCCTCTATCGAGAATCGAAGACCTCTTCGACCAGCTTAAAATACTACTATCTTCTCAAAAATTGATCTAAAGTCGGGGTACCACTAATTGAGGATTCAAGAAAAGGATACCCATAAGACAACCTTAAAAAATCATTATGGATATTTTAAGTTTACTATTTTACCTTTTTGGTCTATCAAATGTTCCAACAACATATATGAACTTGATGAATAAATTTTTTAGGAAGCTATTGGATTGATTTGTTCTTGTGTTCTTATATGGTATTTTGAATTATTTCTAGAATAAGTCAAAGGATGACAAACATATTAGGATCATTATATAGCTGATAAGGAATAATCGGTTGTACAAGAATTTTTTGAAGTGTGAATTCTATGTGTTGAAAGTTCAATATTTAGGGCATATTGTATCAATAGAAGGGATCACAATGGATCTTAAGAAAATCAAAGCTATAGTGAATTGGCTGTTGCTCATAAATATGATGGAAATTCAGATTTTCATGGGTTTGACTGGATATTACAGGAATTATGTAAAGGAATATGCCAAGATAACTGCTCCACTAACTAACCTTCAGAGGAAGGAAAAAGAATTCAAGTGGATAGATAAAAGTGAACTAGTTATTGATTTACTCAAACAAAGACACTACATATCCCATACTAAAGATACCAGACCCTCAAGGTAGTTTTTTGTTTGTATAGATGCATCATTGGAAGGTTTGGGAGGAGTGATATCACAAGATGAAGCAGTGGTAGCCTATGAATCTAAGAAATTGAAATGATATAAGGTAAATTATGCAACCCATGATTTCAAATTAGTAGCGATGGTTTTTTCTCTCAAACGTTGGCAACATTATTTGGTAGAAAAACTCTTTGAGTTGAGGATAAATCATCAAATTTTGTAGTACATATTTACTCAACCTTTTCTAAATGCCATGCAAAGAAGGTGGATGGAATTTCTCACTGAATATGATTTTGGCATTGAATACATCAAAGGAAAGGAAAATAAGGTTGTTGATGCACTCAGTAGGAGAAGACACATAGTTGTCTTATCTCGCATCCATATAGACTTGATGGAATAGGTTAAGGAAATGCAACATTAGGATGTGTTTTACAATAAAATTCAAGAAAGGATGGAAAGGAAACTCGATGAAAGTAAGGATTTCAACATCAAGGATGGTTTCTTGTGCTTTAAGGATAGGGTAGTAATTCCTAAGGCCAATTATTTGAAGAAAATGATCATGAATGAAGCACACAAATCTCCATATTCTACTCACTTGAGAGTGGTAAAAATTATGGAGAATATGAAGAAAACCTTCTACTAGATAGGAATGAAAAAGGACATAACTGAATATATTGCCTAGTGTCTTGAATTCTAGAAAGTTAAGGTAGAACATAGACACCCCGTAGGACTATTGTATCCTCATGATGTACCTACATAGAAATGGTAAGTGATATCAATGGATTTTTGTAGATTTTCCAAAGACCAAATTTTAGCATGACATAATCCTAGTTGTGGTCAATAGATTGACCAAGGTGATGCATTTTATACCCAAAAAAACCAAGGATGATGTTGTGGTTGTGGCTAATATATTTTCCAAAGAAATATTCAGGCTTCATGGTTTTTCAAAAGTGATAATTTCAAATAGAAACTCAAGATTTACATTTGAGTTTTGGTAAGCTTTACATCATGCCATTGGAATTAGGTTAAATATTAGTTTTGCATATCACCTAGAGATTGATGAGTAAACTAAAAGGGTGAACCAAGTGTTAGAGGAAATTATTCAAATGTATTGTATGGATTAGAAGATCTAATGGGAATATTTCCTACACTTGGTATAATTCACCTACAATAATGGTCACAATTTGACCTTGGGTATGGCACCATTTGAAGCCCTATATGGCAGGAGGTGTAGGATATTATTATCTTGGGACAATCCATAGGATAGTGTTGTGTTGGGACCATATATGGTCAAGGAAATGGAAATTTTTTTATGAATGATTAGAGAAAAGATTATAGAAGTAGTATATTGTTAAAAAAGTTGTGTTGACCTTAAGAGGTCACTAAGGGAGTTTGTTGTGGGCAACAAAGTGTTTTTGAGAGTGAGATATAAGAAGATTGCTATTAAGTCCACAAAACTTGATCCACATTTTTTTGGACCCTTTGAAATTATAGAAACCATTAATCTTGTGGCACACCAACTTGCCTTACCACCTAGTCTATCAAATATTTATAACACCTTTCACATATCATTTCTTAGAAAATATATATCTAATCCTGATCATGTGTGGTACTTTTCTAAACTATATATGGTGAACCTGGAGGCTATAGAGGTTTGACCAGTAAAGATCATTGAGTTCCATTCCAAATCCATGAGGAAAGGGACCTTGGAGTAATGCAAGGTCCAGTGAGACTGATATTTTGAGAGAAATTCTACTTGGGAGAAAGTAGCAGACATGCAAAAAAAAAATTCTTTCTTGTTTGAAAATAATATGTAATTATTATTTTATTTTATTGATGGAACTCGTAAAAATACAGAGGACTATGTTGAGCCTAGGGGGGAGGATGTCATGACCCTCCCTTGGTAAACTTATTATGTGGATGAACTTGGATTTTATTGTGTTTTTTTTGTTGTAACGATTGACAACTTCATGACTAGATATGCAAAACAAATATTTTATGGAAATGACCTATATATCTTATTGATGGAATGATTGATTTTTCCATGTGTTAAGTTATGTAAGACCTATGATTTACAGTAATGATATTTTGGTCTCATTTGAGTTTTTTAGGGTACTTGAAAACTGATTTGGTACTTGTGTTATGGATTTTTGCTAACCTTTCTTGCATATCTTAATTTAGACTTATTGGACTAATGTCTTGCTTTATGATTTTATTAGGATGAGAAGAATTTGAAGATGGATCTATATATTGTTTACTTATGCATGTTATTTATGGACAAATATTTAGAAAATAATCTTGCATTTATTGCATGGTGGAAGTATTTATTTTTAAATATGAGATTAACCCAAGTTTGGATCTTAGATGTGTCTACTATATTGTAAGATTATTAAATGAGTTTCTAGTTGCTACACTAGAATGGATATGCTAATAATGAATAGTGGAAGTGGAGTGAGTAGTTAGGAGGAGTAAAGATATTGATGGTGGATGGAGTGGGACATTGATTTTACCATAAAAGATAAATGAGGTGGTTGTTCTTAATTTTTGGGTAGCTTCAATTTCAAAAAAGATGGGAGAGGGTGGAGAAATAGAGGGGAGGATGAAAAATATTGATTTCAGAGCTCACTAGAGGGAACTATGACATTGAATCAGTGTCAAAGTATTGCTGAATCTCACTCAAACAAAAGGAAAACAATAAGTATTACTTGAATTAGCTTGAAAATGAATTATCATGATTGGAACTAATTTGGTAACTTGATTTATCCTGAAAGAGATGCATTTTGTGGAAAAATTTACAATTACGATCTTTGGAAATCGAATATAGTTTGAAAAAATTCTTTGTGATATTAAAAGATAAGTGAATGGTAGAGATATCTATTAGTATAACTATTAGTATATTATAGAGTTTAATGGAACCTTCTTCTTGATGTGAATGGAGGTGAAGTTCCTATAGAGACAGATAAAAAACTATGTATGAGTGATGTTTTATGCTAATCCGGGTTTGGATTCACTGGATATAGGAGTAAGACTATGGAATATTGTTTTCATGGCTTTAATGGATGGTAATTTTAGTTTAGATACTTTTGGAATAGTTTATCCAATGCTATTATGTCATTGAATGGGGAATTTTAAATCATTGTTATATCTTTTTAACATGGAGTGAATTTGGTTTAGGGACATGAGCATGTTTTGGTGACTGATTCTTAAGGAATTGTGCTTTTGAAAACATAGGAGTCTTTAAATAATGGTTTTATAGGATTTGGGAAAAGTTTTGGGAGCATTGTATATAGGATAGGGAAATGTGTACTCTCAATGGACTAATGGGAGTTAAACTAGCTCATCAAAGAAATATGAGAGGGATAGTTCAAGCATGCATCTTACATAATGTACTTACATTAAAGGATATGTGTAAGTTATAGGGATAGCTTACCTAATGCACTTACATTAAATGATATATGTAAGTTGTAGGGATGGGTAATTCTTGTGGCATTTCCAAAAGGAAAGAAACAGATTGAAATAGGGACTAAGTTACTCATATTAGAACACAAAGAACTTAAGATAACTCCATGCCATGTTTAGGTAGGTTATGTAAACACCTAAAACATGTCATGTTGAGGAGGGTATCCATATGGACACCTTTGTAGGACATATGACTCATATTGGACCTTCCCAAGACCTAATAGTGTTTCTTACCACTCTAACTAGGGCAATCTGTCCTATACAACCTAGATTGTCATACCCAAGAGCGGTCACTAGACCCTGTGATGGCCCCCAAGCCTAGCTACTCCACCATGGGATGGTTGCACCTGTAACAAACTTGGGCTCCATGAACTGAGAAAAATTAGTTACAACACAACCTGAGCATAATGACTAACCATGAGGAGTTTCTAGAAGCAAAATTTAGGTTGCCTAGATCCTAACCAAATCTCTATATGAGATTCTCTTACAAGCCAATGTTACAATTGAGAAATCTTATAAAAGGAGCCCAAGCCTTCATGAAAATGATCATCAATTAGCCTTAACGAAGTGCTACTGATTTGAGTAACAGATAGAACATTCTATCACAAGCAACGAAGTGTTGCCCAAATCCTGTCATGAAGCTTGCATTCACATTAATGGAGTCCTTTAGAGCTTGAAGACCAATTCTAACTTATTTTACCATCAAATCATCATGAATTTGATCCAATTCATATGATTCAACTATGTTTCAAAGAGAAAGACCCTTGAACATCAATTTGAAAAATAAATTAGATGTCACCTCATATTGAACACAAATAATAGGCTCTCTATTCAGTGGCCACTTCACCTCAAAGTGGCTTGCAGACACAATTGTTTGGAAATTCTAATAGCTAACAAAGGTAGTTGTTGTACCCTACGATGGCTTATCTGTAAAATATATTTTCTCTATGTTTTCAATTATAGTAGTTTTAATAGTGTTCTATTTATATTTTAGCATAGTTTTAGTACATTTTGCATGTCTTTATTTACTATTTTAAGCATTTTTCTTTCAATTGCTTATTCTGGAAATCGACTTCATCTTGAGAGGTTCCACATTTACTACTGATTTCTTGTAAGTGCTTTTGTGTGTAGGTTTCAGGTCTCAATAGGAGCTATTCATCATAAATATCCTTCAATATTTACATCATCAAGTGGAGGTCACAAAGAAACCCTCCATAATCAGTTTTGGGAGAGCAAAAACTCTATGACTTGCACCTACCCTTTTGGGTTCTCATTTGTAATTTGTATCAAATTGGTGTAATCCCTAAGAGGGATATCTTTGTTGTTAGAATATTTAGCATATATTATTGTATTACATTAATTAAAGTTAATGGAGTGGTTCGTAGTTTTCTTGAATCAGTTTATGAACCACCCAGACTGGAAACTGCCTCAACGGAGTTTATGTAAATCATATATATTTGACAGGAATATGAAGATAGATCTAATGATTCAGTTTCTACATGGCATCAGAGCATTGAATAATTTTTTTGGGCAATGTGAATTTAACCAGATGGACGGTGTTGGAAGGGACGCGGCCGTTTGTTTTTTATTTTCTCCCTCTGCGCTCCGAATAGCGTGGAGACGGCAAGCACGCTGTGGACGTCTTGATAGCCGATGCAGTGCAGCCGCAGTGCTACCGCAACCATTGGGGCCCCTCCTCTAGAAAGCACGGGTTCGAACCAGTGCTCGCAGCTACAAGAGAAGCTACGACACAGCAAATAGACCTCATCACCAAGTTGGACGTCATTGAAATCACCGTCTCTGAGAAAAGTAAGGGCGAGCAGGAAGCACTGGAGAAAACGAGCACCGACGGTATTGGTGAAACTAGTGGTAAACGACATCGGCGATTACGACTGCCAGAGAGCAGGAAGCACTGGAGAAAATGAGCATCGGCAGTATTGGTGAAACTGGCAAAAAAAAAAGCTCATCGTTTCCCCCGCACAAACGCAGAGCCGAGTGTGGTGGAGAAGCACTCCGTGCAGCGCAAGTTGTTTACAGCCACCCCGCGCATTCAAAATAAACAAGGGTGACCGCCAAGCCGTGCAGCGGAGCCGAGTGTGGTGGGGAATACACTCCGTGCACTCCGAGTGTGGTGGAGCAGCGCTCCGTGCGGCGCAAGTCCCACACGTTTGAAATAAACAAGGGTGACCGCCATCAGAAATTGCAGAAGCCGTGATTATCTTTCTTTGCACTATTGGCAACCTTTAGCAAGGAAAAAGACGCATTTTTTTTTTGACAACATAAGTGGCCGCTCAAAATTGCTGACGCCCGAAGGTATTTTGACGCCCCACGGCTCCGATTGACGTCTCGAGAGCTCGATGACGCCCAAAAACAAAAACAAAGTGTTTTTTTTTTGACGCCTCGTCGGTGACGCCCCAAGAAGTTTGACTCCATTTTTTTGTTGTCATTGCTTTTAAGACATGTAAATTTGTTTTTTTTCACAAGCAATTGTTCAAAGGCATTATATTCTATTTTTGCCTTCACTTCTTCCAAGATAGAGGGGGGGAATTCAAATTTTTTTTCACACCCTCAGGAGAAGATTTCGATAGCACTTCAAAGGTGCATTTTCGATTTTACTCGACACCTTCTTTTGTCCAAGTTAGGTGCATTTTCGGTTGAACCCGACACCTATGTGAGAAGCATTTTGTGAGCATGCTTGTTTGATTATTGCATTCCTTTTCTGCACTTAAAAAAATCATCTACATCAAAGCATCCACTACTTCTCTCAGCACATGTTGCATAGGTTCTCCACAAGCAGTTATCTCTTTGCACAGGGATCTTCATATGTTCTCTCCCCAACACTAATTTTCTCCTAGTTTTGTTTTTTGACTTAATTACCTCCAACTGATTATTCTTCTTCCGAAGATTCTCAGGCAGGTGTCATTAACATCTCTTTGAGTCAATTTTTTACCCCCATTGCTATTGTGTTTAGGCGTAAATCCTGACGAAAGTCTTGGATTCCAAAGTGTTTAGGGGAAGTTACGCCCCACGCATGCGGATTCCTGTCTTTCTAAGGTAGGTGCCATCAACAAAGCAATCCTTTTTAGTACTGCCTATGTTCCACGTACCGTTCTGATCTTCATAATACCTATAGTCTCCCTCACGTAAGGGCGGGTATTGTTTTGTTTCAGTTCGGGTATAACTGGCCTGGCAACGGTATATCGAAAAGGGGACCATTTGGCGCTATAAGGAACCCTAAACAAAATGGCTACAGTGCACAAGTATCTTTCAGATGCCCAATTGCTCAAAGGCACCAATTTTGTGCCATGGAAGCATAAAATGAAAGCCATTCTTCAAGTCAAAAAATTATGGGATGTCGTCAGTGGCACTACCTCTCGTCCCACCACAGCGAGGACAGATCAAGATACATTTGATGATCAGGACAGGAAAGGCCTTATGTTTTTATTACTTGCCATAACAGATGAGGTTCAACCTCATATTTGTGATGCCACGACCAGTAAAGATGCTTGGGCAACACTGATTACTGTGTATGAAGGAAAGAATAATTCCACTATCCTTCACCTACAAACTCAGCTTCACAATCTCAATATGAATTCAGGGGAAACTGTTGAATTGTTTCTCTGCAAAGTGGCAGAATTGAAAGCTAAACTCAATACTATGGGAAAACCCATCGATGATGATCTTTTGACATCTGTTATTTTGAGGGCACTCCCACCATCTTACAAAAGTTTTATCACTTCCCTCAATGTTTACCGCGAACATTAACTTTTGTTGAATTGGTTAATTTGCTTCAAACTGAAGAAGCCAATCAAGTACAGAAAGATGAGGAACCTGCCACTGCTCTTTCCACCCATCAAAAGGGTCACAAGCAAGGACAGTTGTAGAAGGGAGGCTCTTCTTCCAAAGGCAAAGGCAAGCCCAATCTCCAGCGAGATAAATATTGCAAGATCTGTGATATGAACAATCATGATACCAACAGGTGTTGGTTCAAAAACAAACAACAACATGATCCCTCACAAAATAAGAAAGGCAAGGGGAAGCAGAAATATCCTCAACATCGCAAACAACAAAAGGGTCATGTTGCTTATGCAGATTCCCATTCAGATGATTCTCCTTCATCTTCAGATAATGACTCCGAAAGAGCACACAAAGTGCTCATGACCCATACTGCCTCTTCCAAATCCGATGTTGTATGGTATATTGATTCTGGAGCAAGCAAACATATGACTGGGAACAAGTCCTGGTTTCAAACCTTTCACGCAAGAGAAGGCAAACCTGTCACTATTGCAGACAATCAGGTCTATCAAGTACAAGGTGAAGGGGATGTTACAGTCACACTCCCTGATGGTGACTGTGCCATAGAGAAAGTTCTCTATGTTCCTGGCCTTGCCAACAATCTCTTATCTATTCCACAGATGCTAGATAGAAATATGGATGTTGTTTTTCAAGTTGAACACGGAAAAAAGAGATGTTTCATCAGTCATCAAGGTCACCACATTGCCACTGGCTCCTACAAACATGGATTATTCATCTTGGATACAGTCTCTACATCCCATACTGCCCTCATTGCCACTAAAAAATAAGCTACTTCCTTATGGCATAAAAGATACGGGCACCTCAGTTTCGGGTATTTACTCGAATTAAGCAAATATGACATGGTCAAAGGGCTTCCTCAGCTTTCATCTGTTCTCCCCGTGTGCTCAGATTGTCTCGCAGGGAAACAACATAGAGTTCCATTTGAGACAAGTTCTTCTCGCTCGAACAACCCCTTGGAGTTAATCCACGCAGATCTGTGCGGTCCTTTCCCAACCAGTCATGGTGGAAAGAGGTATTTTCAGCTATTTGTTGATGACTACTCCCACAAAATATGGGTCTTCTTCCTTGCACTCAAGTCAGAAGCTCTTCTCTACTTTCGTCAGTTCAAGAGACAAGTTGAGAAGGAAACAAGTTGTTCCATCAAAACCCTTCGCTCAGATCGAGGGGGGAATACACTTCCAAGGAATTCTCAGCATTTTTGGAAAAACATGGGATCAAGAGACAACTCACTACAACATATACACCGCAGCAAAATGGAATTGCAGAAAGAAAAAATCGCTCCATAGTAGAAATGAGTCGGTGTATGTTAAAAGGAGCAAACTTAGAAAAACAATACTGGGCAGAAGCAGTAAACACAACATCTTACCTACTAAATAGAGCACCTACAAGGGCTCTACAAGGAAAAACTCCACAAGAAGCCTGGAGTGGTAAGAAACCCTCAATTTCTCATCTAAAAGTTTTTGGATGTCAAGCTTTTATGCACATTCCTAAACAGAAAAGAAGGAAACTAGATGAGAAAACTCAAAAATGTATATTTCTTGGTTATGATGAGTATTCAAAAGGATATCGGTTGATTGATCCTATAACCAAGAAAACACACATCAGTAGAGATGTAGTATTTGATGAAACTTTCACATCAAATAACACACTTGTATACCTTAAGGAAGATGAACCTAAGAAAGAAGCAGCACCTCCTCAGAAGAAGGTTCCTAAATGGTATACTAGTACATTGCAAGATTCAAAATTGACATCACTTCCAGATCTAACTCTAGATCGACCCGCTACTTGCAGTATGACTCAACAAAAAAAAGCAGATGATGCAACATCAGTAACAGATGTTGATGACCTTTGTCAACATTTTGATGATTTATCTGTGCATGTAGAAGAAGATGAGGATATAGATATGGAAGATGAAAAAGTCTATCTGACAATACTAGATGAAAAAGAACCCACATCAGTCTCAGATGCACTCAGTAAAGATCAATGGAAAACTGCTATGGATGCAGAACATACATCTCTAATGAAAAATCAAACTTGGAAGTTAGTGAATTTGCCTTCGGGAAAGAAACCCATTGGTTGCAAATGGGTATTCAAGATCAAATATAAGGCAAATGGTGCAATAGATAAATATAAAGCCCGACTTGTTGCAAAGGGCTATGCACAAAAAGAAGGCATAGACTATGAAGAGACATTTGCTCCTACTGCAAAAATGACCACTATTCGAGTTTTGTGTGCAATGGCGGCTCAATTTGGTTGGCGGCTACATCGGATGGATGTAAAGAGTGCTTTCTTAAATGGTGACCTACAAGAAGAAGTCTATATGACTCAACTTTGAAGGTTTTGTAGTTCAAGGGCAAGACCGGAAAGTACGTCAGAACTGATCAAATCTCTATATGGACTTAAACAAGCTCCTCGAGCTTGGTATATCAAAATTGATAGTCACCTAGTGCAACATGGATTTAGAAGAAGTCCTGTAGATCCTAATTTATATATCAAGAACAATGGTTCTAAAATAGTAATTCTAGTACTATATGTGGATGATCTGATCATAACAGGCAGTTCAGAGAGTATGATCAAAACAGTAAAACAAGATCTCAATACCTCTTTTGAAATGACAGATCTTGGACTTCTCCACTATTGTCTTGGTCTAGAAGTAACTCAATACAAGCATTGCATACAAGTTACTCAAAAGAAATATGCCAAGACTCTAATTGATAAGTATCGGATGAGTGACTGCAAGCCCAAAGCCACACCCATGGAAGCAGGACTTAAGTTATCCCGATTCGATGAATCTCCTAAAATAGATAGTACTCTCTATCGTCAGCTGATCGGGAGTCTCATCTATCTCACAAACACCAAGCCAGATCTTAGTTTTGTTGTGGGTTATCTTTCACGATTCATGCAAGATCCTAAAGTTAGCCACTGGAAAGCAGAAAAAAGAGTTCTTCACTATGTCCGTGGTACGACATATATCGGCCTAGAATACAAAAAAAACAAGTTCTATCTTCAAGGGTATACGGACTCTGATTATGCTGGATCCATAGATGACCGAAAATCAACTGCAGGTTATGTTTTTCACCTTGGATCTGGTCCTGTCTCTTGGCATAGCAAGAAGCAACATGTTGTTGCTATCTCTTCTACTGAGGCAGAATATCGAGCGGCTAGTGGAGCGATCTGCGAGATCATATGGTTACGTCGCATCCTCACAAATATGGGCCTTCCAGAGAACCTTCCTTTACATTTATTTTGTGACAATCAAGGTGTTCTGAATCTTGTCAAGAATCCTATCTTTCATGATCGCACCAAACACATTGACACTAGGTGTCATTTCATTCGAGATGAGGTTCCAAAGCATCATATCCGGCTCCACTACATTCCCACAAATGAGCAAATAGCGGACATCTTCACCAAAGCGCTTGCTCGAGTCAAATTTGAATTGTTCCGCAATGCTATGTGTAGTCAACATTAATGTAATAAGGGGGGATGTTAGAATATTTAGCATATATTATTGTATTACATTAAAGTTAACGGAGTGGTTCGTAGTTTTCTTGAATCAGTTTATGAACCACCCAGACTGGAAACTGCCTCAACGGAGTTTATGTAAATCATATATATTTGACAGGAATATGAAGATAGATCTAATGATTCAGTTTCTACATTTGTAACCATTTTGTAAAGATAATTTTAAATATCAATGAGAAGGACACCATTTTATATATTTCTTTGTCATTTGATGGTTACATAATTTGTATTTTTCAATTTGATTTCATATTACATGTTTAGGTGTATGGTGTTTGCTACTCTACGGTGGTGATAACCATGCATGACTTTTCTACATTTCATAATTTGTTGTTTACTACTTATTTTTCTTGTTTTCTTGAATTATAGGTGTGAATACAAGAACACGACACTTAAATAAAATAAGGAAATTAAATAACACAAGGAAATACAAATATTGCACAAATGGACATATTCGATAAAATGGGGGGAGCCAATGAACTCCTTCATTACAATCAGTACTCAATGTGAGTATTTTATACAATGATTTATAATGGCACTAGGATTCTCTGAAACCCTAGCAATAACAACAAAGTTTCTTCAGATTTGTTGTGTCCTTGCTTCCAACAGGTTGAGTGGGCTTTGAGTATCCAATGTGGGGCCACTCCAGCTTCAACCGCCATTCAACAATGTGTAGAACTTGCAGATCTACATACATAAAAATAGAACAAGGGGGTTAGTAATACCTATGAGGGCTCCATAGTGTGAGACCCTTAGACATCAATAAAACCATAGTTAACAATGAAGTCAGAAAGCATGCTAAATCAAAAAATTATGATATAAAATATGTTCAAATGAGATATACCTTGCTTTCATTTCATTGTTGTAGATGACATGATACAATAGGATCAGATTCACATTTTTGTAGTTGCAGCAAACTCAGACGCGCACTTGGCAGATTCTTACATGAGCTTTGTAGGATCTAGTGTGCACCTATGGGATACAACAAGCTTTGGAGAGCACCTATAAAATGTAGTAGGATTTGGCGAGCACTTTGTACTGTAGCAAGCCTCACAAGCTCGGAATGGCACTGTGGATTAGGGCAGAATCTATAGAAGTAGATCAGGAGGATGGTGATGAATGCGATGGATGGAGGATGGTTGTGGCAATGAGGGAGGATGAATGGATGGCAGTTGGAACAAAAAAATTATTATCAATAGACTAGGGATTCAGATCTTTAGGATTCTATTCTAGGGCTTCACCAATAATTCCTTCAGAATGCAAAATCTCATCTCCAAGTTCTAGGGTTCCAGGGTTTGGGCATTTACAAATGACCTTATTTATAATCCAACCTAGGGTTTTATTAGGGTTTTAGCCTTACACTTTTGATCGTGTGGCTAATATTAAATTAGATCCTAAGGTTGAGATTACTTTTTGAATGTGGCATGGATTAATGAAGATGGATGGTGGAGATTAAATCTGATCAGATGACTGAGGTTAATTGAGTTTATTTATATATTAATATTATATAATAAATATATTAAAATATAATAAAATATTATATAAAATATAAAATATAAAATATTATTAAAATAATCCCAATTAAGCTAGGAAATGGCGAGAAGGTGGAATTGGGCTAAATAATTGGCAGGAGAGTAGAATGGAAGACTAGTGGGTGGTGGGATGGTTAGGATGGAGCTTTAGTGGATGTAATTTGGTGTCTACAATAGGTACCACCACTCTAGGCTAGAATGGCTCATAGGAGTAGCTATCCTACCTTGTGACGACCGATAGATCCCATTGCTCTACTTTGTGATGGCTTCAAAGTAGAGTCCCAAAACAAGATTAGTAGCAAATTCATCAGATGTGGGCTTCCCCTGTGAGTTCTTCTATTCTTAATTTTTCTTGCTTTTCATAGTGAAAATCAGAATTTCATGCTTTAATAGAAAATTATAGAAGAATTTTCACATTTGAAGTATTCCACTGGTGACTACTCCTGGGTCCAATGACCTCTATTGTTAGCCACTACAGGGTACAAAAATCCCTGTTTCTGACTACTCTGGTGTCAGGCAACCTCTGTTGTAGACCATCTTACATAACCTCTTTTTTGATGTTTGTTTGGGTTTGCTTGCTTGTTGCCTATCTAAAGGCTAACTTCATTTAGGGTTTGCACTTTCAAATTTTTTGAAACTAAAATGTTTTTATTTAGAAATTTGGAAATTTGAAACGTATTTTATGCATTAGAAAAAAATCATTGATTTCTCTATGTTGCATATTTCTTTTTGCATGAAATAAAAAGAACCCACACACACCACATATCACATTAAACATCAACGAGTTGGAATTCACACCCAACCACTGATCAAGACTAACAACGGTGGCCTTCATCACCACCTTGTTAGCTTGCTTATGATTATTCACACGCCCATCATAGTCAAGGAATATAGCATGCATCTCTTTTCAAAGAGGTGTATCACTGATCAAGGTGAACTGGGTGAGGAACTGGTAGGACTTGGACTCCCTCACCAAATTTGGACTTCATCACCAAATATTAGTGGGTTTCATGACCTGGACTTCATCACCAAGCCTGTGTGTGAGAGGATATAGGTGAAATCCATTCAACTTGAGTATTACATCAACAATATCAAAAACTTGAACAAGAGAAAAGCAATAAAACAATGAATCAAAATACACAAGCCAATTTTAGGAAACACAAAGAATATTTAAAAGAGATAATCATCCTGTATACTTTATTTGTTTCCTTACTATATGCATAATAAACATAAAATGGTCACAACACGTAGCCATGCCCAATCACATACTGAGGCTACAGGGAATGCACAAGAAGGTCTAGAATGCCTTCGTTATAGCCCAACATATTTACTCTTACCTAAACGATGTCCTAGCAGTCATTGTGGAGACAATTCCACTCATGGGAGATCCGATCATCGAGATACCCCTACTAGGAGGACACCTATGGGACCTCTCCATGATCGAGAAGAGGATATTCTTAGACCTCATCCATCTCATGCTACTTCTAGACAAGATCCACCCATTGAGGGGCCAAGTAGAGGGGTCACATGAATTTATGTACCCAACCGATCCACACTCCCATCTGAGCATGGGGTGGGATACATGCCCTTACCTAGTCTGGATGGGGGAGGTACTCCTCTTGATCATCCTTATTTGAGTCATAAGCTAAATCATCTAGATAGGTATGGCCCTAATGTAGCTTGTAGAGCACCTTATTCCATTCGTACTCATTCTGAGGATGGGCATGATGAATATTTAGTTCATCCTATCCATATGTGCAAAGAGTGTTCTACTCAAACATGTCATACTCCTTCACCATCCTTGCATGAAGACAATACCCCTAGGGTCGAGCATAGAGTTAATGTAACTTTGATTGATTGAGGTAAGAGGGTATCCATCCCTACTATATGAACAAAAATATATAAAACCCCTTGTATTGAGATGGGAAGTCATAGGCCACATACAATGGATTGAATAGATTGAATACCTAGGCCCAAAACCTATTAAAAATAGAAATTGATCAAATCCCAATTGGATGATTTATGCCATGAGTGAGATCATTTAGATCATGAACATGCATAACAATAGAGGCTACACTGTCAGTGGTTATATGAGCATAGACTATGTGAGGAAAGAATCCTAGAATAGAGATTATGCGAAGAGCAATCATGTAGGGTAGCCCATGATGAATTCCCATGCCTAGCACTTATCATCAATAAATCAACATGAGGCACACAATACAACATTAGGAGTTTCCCTTTAGGTGAACCAAAAACCACCTTATTCCCATCTCCATTCATCAGTATTGGCTAAGATAGTACCAAGTTCCAAATCCATCAAAATATGAGGCCTACAAAGAGATAGAAGTAGAGGACCAAGATCAAGCATATCCTGAGTCACTTTATGAGGATGTGGTAGATGATTACAATATACCACCTTGATCAAACATGAACCTTCCACCTCCTCCTCCTAGGATACCACTTCAAGAGAATGAGATTATCTCATCTCAGGCATATAAAGTCCTCATAGAGTGAATTCAATCACTAGAGAAGCAAGGAGTGGGTTACCAAAAGCCCACATTGCACAAATTATACAATCAACCCCTTGACCCATCAGTTCCTTGTCCTGCTTACCCAAAGCATTTTGAAATGCCTAAGCTAGACAAATTTAGAGGGGACGATGATGCCCAAGAGCATGTCACAAGTTTTATGAACTTGTGTTTTTAGTTACAAAATAATGATGCTTTATTGTTAAGAACATTCGTGATAACACTCTCTAGTGCAACTTTAGAGTGGTATAACCAATTACCATGACATAGCATCTCTAGCTTTGAACAACTAGCAAATACCTTTCTTGAACACTTCTCCTTTGGAGTCAAGAAGAAGGTAAACCTAACTGACTTATCAAACTTATGATAATTCGATGATGAGCCAGTTATGGACTATGGAAATAGGTGGTGAAAGATAATGTTAAAACTACCTTTCATCATACCTATTTCAAAACTAACATGGATGTTTACAAAAAGCTGCTCAAAGCACATATCACTTATTTTACAATTGCAGTAGTATCAAACATTCGAAGAGGCTTTGGCGCAAGCCAAAGTTATTGAGGACATTAAGGTCCAGGAGGGAGACATAAAACTCCACAAGGAGTGGAACAAAAATCCCCGTAACAATCACCATCAAACAAAACTAACTTTGATTAATCAGATTGTTTTAAATGTTCCTAAAGTGGAGAAAGCACCACAATAGCCTAATTATCAAGCTCAACCCCCTCTGGCATAGTACAATAACCAGTACCAAAGAAATCAAGGGTAGGATAAGCAACATCATCCTCCTCGCACATACACGCCACTGCCTGAGTCTTTGGCGTCTCTTTTTAATAGATTATGCGAGGCTAAGGTGATTACCTTACCTAAAATCTACTTGATAGATCCTGCTTACCCAAAACCTAAAGGGTACAGAGAGGATCTATATTGTTCTTATCATAGGCAAAATGGACATGATATACAAATATGCTATGGTTTCAAAAACCTAGTACAAAACATGCTTGATAAGAACCAATTGTAGATAGACAACCCTCTCACCCTAGATAATCAACAAATGAGAATTTTTAAAGATCCCTTACCCACCCATGAGGTCAAGGGTAACCAAACTGGGTAGTTCAATGAGATACATATGGATCCACCCATGCATGGGTTCATAGGTATGATAAATATAGTAACACGAAATAGAAGTTACAATCAAGCTGAGCCACCTGTAGCTCCCATTCGAATACCTTTTGTGCCCCAACAAGGGCCAGCTCAAAACCCAATGCTAGGTCCACCATCACAATCAGTGATAACCATTAGAAATAGGCTTACCCAGAGTCTTGTAGATGGCCTCAGCTAAGCTCTCCATCTATGAGCTTATTGAACAGTCTCCTAGACATAGGGAAGCACTCATGGAGATTCTCAAATCTATCGAGCTTCAACCCAAAGATCCTAATGCATTCACTAACTTTGTGGGGCATGTCCAAAAGTGCAAAGAGCCTATGGTCACCTTCTATGACCATGAAATTAAACAAGTACCAGCCAATGTAGTGAATCCTCCATTACACATAATCACTTGCATCAACCAAATACCATACAAGCGAGTGTTGATTGATATAGGCTCATCGATCAACATAATAATGATGACTACTTTAGAACATCTGAGCCTTCCAACATCACACATAGTGGCATCTACTTTCACATTACGAGCATTCAATGATGCATTATGCTCAATGGTTGGCACTATAGTCTTGCCTATTTAGGTGGGACTAAAAACCATTTTTGTATTATGCCATGTGTTGGAAGGAGTGATGCAATACAACATATTGCTCGGTCATCCCTGGATCCGAGACATGAAATGTGTTCCTTCTATTTTACATCAATGTATTAAATATGTTCATGAAGGATAGGTTCATGTCATCCCTTCGAATGATGAACCCTTTAAATATGTCAATCAGGTTAGCAATCCGAGGGAGTTTATCTTACCATCAATACATCTGGATATTAGACCTAGTTCTCCCATTAAGCATCCAGAGCACCAACCTAAATAAGCACGTGTTGATCCATCCACCTCAGCACCACCACCTTCACCTAAACCAATGGCCACTTATGATAAACCTTCATCATCATTTGATCCTCGGATCAAACAGAAGTTGAAAGCACCCATGGTAGATGATCTAGAAGTCATCCCCAACGTCTCTACGATAGAGATTCTGATTCCCATGGAAGAGGAAGAGTCACCTAACATAATGGAGGACATACCTCAACCTGCATCCCCCACCTCATCAATGAGGTCATCCACACCTCAAGTGACTATTCATTTAGTCAACCCCAGGCTCATCAAATACTTGGTACAAAATATCACTTTTACACCAATTATTGAGTCTATGTAAGATATGGGGAGACATCATGCTCCTCCATTACCCATTGGAATGGTGGTACCCCTAGGCATACCACCCAACTAGAAAAATTTCATATATGGGGGTTTCGACCAAGCCACAGATCAATCTCTTGTTATCAATCATGATAATGAACCATTTATAGGAAATATCTACTATATGTCGAACCCTAAATTTTCTCTAAGATACTTCTACCATTTCCATTGGCATGGTAATGGCTTAGGTCTATACGAGCAAGGTCACAAGACACCCTATCAATCACAATATCAATTTCCTACAGATAGATTTGGTTTAGGGTATTCTATCCACGTACCAGATGAGCTTCTAGCTGATTTCCTACAATGCCTAAGCTTAGGATTTGGGGAGGACATTGATAGGAATGAGTATGCCGACCCTAACCCTTCTCATTTATTGAGGGATCATTTCCCAATCACAATGGTCACCATAGAGCCTCCTGAATCATATCATGAGACCAATCAAGAAGAGGAATATGAACTTGATGATATTCCTAAAAATTATTGGGTGGATGAAGATGATGAGTATGAGGATGAAACAAAAATTGCATACTTAGGTCCTACCTACTTTCATCATCTCAATAACTATACAGGAGATATTGAGCCAGTTAGGCCCCCTATTGACATAGATGACATCTATCATAGGGTATTTCCTCCTCCACCTAACTGGAGGTAGCTGCTCCTACCTGAGGACCCAATTATCCTATCTACTCCTAGAGTAGACCCAGAGATCCCAATGCCTCCTAATCCACATCTAGAGCATCTAGAGAAATCATAAATAAATAGGTCCTACCCCTATGGTCATGGAGATCACCAACCATCCATCAACATGATTTCCATTGATTTAACCACACCTCTTTGCAATCCTAGTGACCCCTCAAAGTCGTTGCACCTCAACCTTGAGGCCATTGAATTTGATCGCACCGCATCACCCCCATCACCTGAGGAGTTCTTCCCATGTGAAGAAATGCTGTAACCATTTCATTTCACTCCAGGCCATACTCAGGATGTCTGTAATGCTAAGGTCAAATATGATATGATAGATCATCCAAACCCAATGGATGACATCCACTTGATCCCTACACCTCATCAGCTTGAGGAGGGATCCCACATGTCAATCAAGGAGAATTTCAATGTGGATATTAGTGATGAACCTAACCATACTAAGAAAGTAAAATTTGGAGAGAGTCTATCTCTTGAGGAGCATGCCATCCTCATACCTCTTTTGATAGAGAAGTCTGACATATTTTCTTGGTCGTACAAGGACATGTCGGGTCTTGATCCGAAGTTGGTTACACATAACCTTACTTTAGACCCCACTATGAATTCGGTCAAGCAAAAGCTCAAAAATATGCACCCAACAATTACCTTAATGGTGAAGGATGAGTTATAAAATTTTTTGGATGTAGAATTTATTCAACCCATCAACTATCTAGAATGGGTATCAAACATGGTACCCATAGGTAAACCTGATGGGAGGATCCGTATTTGCATGGATTTTAGAGACCTCAACAAGGCAACACCCAAGGATGCATTCTTGTTACCTAACATAGATGCTCTCATAGATGCAACTACTGGTCATGAGATGTTATCCCTTATGGATGGATTTTCAGGCTATAATCAGATTTGGATCAAACCCAAAGATCAACATAAGACAACATTTACCACTCCATGGGGAAAATTCTACTATAAAGTTATGCCATTCAGTATTAAAAATATTGGTGCCACCTATCAGTGGGCCATGACATATATTTTTCATGATTACATGCATAAGATACTAGAAGATTACATAGATGATTTGCTCACCAAATCATTATTGCATGAAGAGCATGCAAAAGTTCTATGAAAAGTCTTTGATCACCTGATAGAGCATAATGTCAAGTTGAATCCTAAGAAATGTGTTTTCGATGTCACATCAGGAAAACTCTTAGGATTCATAGTCTCTAAAAGAGGGATCGAAGTAGATCCTACAAAGGTCAAAGCAATTCTAGAAATGCTTCCCCCCACGAACATCAAAGAGCTTCATAGCTTACAAGGCAAAGTAGCATCCATAAAATGCTTCATAGTGCAATTTTTGGATAAATTTTGACCCATGAATCAATTGCTACACAAGGGGGTCCCATTTAATTGGGATGAAGAATGTCAAAAGGCCTTTGATGAGATCAAATAGTACCTGGGAACACCACTAGTATTAGCTCCACCTTGACCAGGTGTGCCTTTCTTGTTATACATTTTAGCCACAAATTTTGCTCTAGGAACCATGTTGGCCCAGAAGAACAAAGAGAATAGAGAACAAGCTATCTATTACATTAGTCGCACCTTGGTCAGTTATGAGCTAAAGTATGCATACATTAAAAATATCTGCTTAGAAGTGGTGTTTGCTACCAAAAAGCTTTGCCACTACATGTTAAGTCATACCATGTATGTCATATCAAAAGAGAATCCTTTATGGTACATGATGAGTCACACGTATCATAATACGTGAACCACAAAGTGGATCATGCTATTGATAGAATTTGATCTTGAATTCATTAGTCAAAAATCCATCAAAGTTCATGTCATAGTTGATCAGTTAGTAGAGGCACCTCTTTAGGATGACAAGTCCCTCATGATAGAGCTACATGATGATGCAGTATTTGCACTATCAGAATAATCCAAACCTGAAGAACCAGACAACAAAGTAGACATGAATTTGTTCTTCGATGGTTCCAAATGCGAGAAAGGGGGTGGTGTAGGGATTGTGTTTTTCACACCACAAGGAGATCCTATGCCCTTTTCTTTTAAACTCAATTTCCCTTGCACCAACAATAATGCTGAATACGAGGCTCTCATATTGGGTCTCCAAACAACTATCACCATGAATATTAAAAAGCTTAATATCTTTGGTGACTCCTTGCTCATCATAAACCAAGTAAAAGGTATTTATCAATGTAAATATCCCATCTTGAAAGCTTACAAAGAGCTTGTGGACACATTATTAGCCCAATTAAAATGGTATGACATCAAGGCAGTCCCTCGTACATCTAATCACTTTATGGATACAATGGCATCTTTGGGATCCTTAATCCCTCAGAATCCTTTCATAAATTTTACAACCATCCATGTTAAAATGCTCTCACAATCAACGATGTTGTGTGAGGCTTCACACAATAAAGAATCAGTCCACATGATTCAGATAGAACCAAATCATGAATGGTTCTACAAAGCACAAGACTTTCTGAAATAGGCATCCTAGGGGTCCTTGATCTCGCAGGGTCCTTCAGTTAATGGCATGACCATTCATCATAAGGTTGTCTCCCAATCCGCATTTGTGCATAATGAATCACAATGGGAACAAGTTGTTCAGTTAGTTGAAGCTCAAGCTTATCAGGATTGGCTCATCCAATTAAAATATTATCTAAAACTTGGTAGTATCCCTCAGGTATTGTCGTATGCTACAAAATGAGCATTTAAATAGAAAATGACTAGGTATTTCTTGCTAGGAGACATTCTATATCATCAAAGCTATGATGGACTCCTTCATTGTCTCAAGCCCCAAGAATATGCTTGGGTAATCTTGCAAGCTCACGATGGTACTTGCGATGGCCATTTTAGAGGTATGGCTATCATCAATCGCATCCTCAGAATGGGTTATTATTGGCCTAAAATGGAGAAGGATTGCTGCTCGTATGTTAGGAAGTGTGTAAAATGTTAGAATCATGTTAATCTCTCACACCGACCATCTTAGGCATTGTAACCGATTCAATCAGTTTAGCCCTTTTCTCAATGGGGATTTGATCTAATTAGGAAGATCTCTCCTCCATATTTAGGTCATCACATATTCATCATAACAACTACTGAGTATTTTACCAAATGGGTGGAAGCAATCCCTTTGACCACTATGACTAGAGCTCATATTGTGGAGTTTATACTCCATAATATTATATAACATTTTGGTATTCCATCCAAAATAATATCAAATAATGGGACATCATTAAAGAACAAAGATGAGTAGGCTTTAAAATCCAAATATAACACTCAAAATAACTTTGCAACACCCTATTATCCACAAGCAAATGATTAGGCAGAGGCCTCTAAGAAAACTATAGTTTCCATATTGAAGAAAACCGTCAAGGAGAATCATAAGGATTGACACCTTCAATTACATTTAGCTTTATGGGCTTATCAAAATAGCATTTAGATACCCACTGGAGCAAACTTGTTTTCAATAGTATATGGTGCTGAGGCCATTATACCCTTGGAATTAGAAATTCCATCATTGTGCATCTCATTGAAAGAGTTCATCAATGATGACACATCATGATAAGCTCACCTTGATCAATTGACCCTTCTTGATGAACGATGAGTCAATGCTCTCGAGCATCTACACATTTATCAATATCATCTAAAAAAAGCTTATAATACTAAAGTCCATTCAAAAAACTTTAAAGTTAGGAATATTGTGCTTAAAGAGAACCAACAAAACTCAAACCTATCACCTTATCTAAGGGATAAATTTACAGCCAATTGGTTAGGTCATTTCATTGTAACAAAGAAAATAGGACCAGGTACTTATCACCTAACTTCTATAAAAGGTGTTGAGGAGATCAAGCCTCTCAAAATTCTTCAACTATGGGTGTTTTATACCTAATTCATAAAACCATCAAAAATGACAAAAACAATAAAAATCATCAAAATTCCAAACAAAAAAGAAACTATAAAAACACAAAAACATTAAAAAACATCAAAATACAAAAACATTTAAATTATGTTATCATGCATTTCATTATATGTACTAATTAGTTGCATTGCATTAGGCATCTTCATCCATTGCATTTGCACTTGTAGGCAGTGATGGGGAGCCAAAATTTAACACAAAGAAAAAGACTCAATTTTCATTTAGAAGCATGGAAAGATTACAATTCCGAACCATGGAAGAATTACACAGTACAAAAAAATGCATCAAAAACCGTAGTCTTCATCTTTTCCAGCCTCCGCAATCCTTCGAACAATCTCTTTTTATAATGACAGGCTCTTGCTGCAACCGCCGTTCGTAACTGTCCCTGTAACCGCTGCAACGGTCCCCCTGGAACTGCCATAACGACTTCTGGAACTGCCAAATGTCGTTCTGTAACGGTCCATGAAAAAGTAGCATGTCGCGATATCGCGACATCTTTTTAACCCGCCTTCTCTTTCCTAGCCGGGTCGCGAAAACGCGACATGTCGCGATATCGCGACACTTTTCTGCCTTTTGTTCTCTTTTGCCAATGTGTCGCGATATCGCGACACTTTTTCGTCCTTCGACCTTCTTTGTCCAGGTGTCGCGATATCGCGACACTTTCGTTTGCTCTCTCTTGCGTTCAAAGTTCGTCGCGATATCGCGACATCTTTTATGTCGCGATATCGCGACATCTGCATTTAGCTCTTGCCTTTGTTCTGAGGTGTCGCGATATCGCGACAACCTTTATGTCGCGATATCGTGACACTTGAGTTTTGCTCTCGCCTTTGTTCGGAGGTGTCGCGATATCGCGACAACCTTTATGTCGCGATATCGCGACACTTGAGTTTTGCTCTCGCCTTTGTTCGGAGGTGTCGCGATATCGTGACAACCTTTATGTCGCGATATCGCGACACTTGAGTTTTGCTCTCGCCTTTGTTCGGAGGTGTCGCGATATCGCGACAACCTTTATGTCACGATATCGCGACACTTGAGTTTGCGCCCATCGTTGTTCTGAGTTCGTCGTGATATCGCGACAACTTTTATGTCGCGATATCGTGACACTTGCGATTTGCACCCATCGTTGTTCTGAGTTGTCACGATATCGCGACAACTTTTATGTCGCGATATCGTGACACATTACAACACTTAGAGTATTTTGTGTTTTTATTCACTCTTTATTTCTTTTGTTGCAAGATTGTGCTGCTACCACTGGATGCTCCTGCATCAGACACCCGGGGTAGATTTAGAAGTGATCCTCACTTCTGGACGGTCAGAGGAAAACCCAGGTGATCAACCTCTGATTTGGACAACCAAGTTGCATCCTCGACAGGTCGGCCCTTCCACTTGACCAAATACTCTGAATATTGTCTATTTTGGGTACTTCTGCCTTCGTGAGTGTCGAGTACGTCTTCGATTTCCTCTTTGTCTGGAGTGAATTCTAGAATTTTCCACATATCCGGACTGGGCGGCTCGCTGCAACTTCCTTCATGATATTCGACCAAGTCTGAAATATTGAAAATAGGTGAAATATTCAGCTCACTTGGTAGATCTACTTCATAGGCATTTCCTGAATCTCGTTTACCTATGATCCGGCATGGTCCAAACCTCTTCATCTTTAGCTTATTGTAGGTTTTTCTAGGAAAACGTTCCTTGCGCAAGTGAACCATGACTTCATCTCCTATCTGGAATTCTTTGAAATGTCGCTTCTGATCTGCTCTGGCTTTGTACGTAGCATTCATTTTACTGATATGCCACTAGACCTCTTCATGTAAATTCTTCATGTGTGCTGCAAAGTCTTCAGCTTCAGCACTGCACTTTTCTCCTTTATCTATCGGCCTCAACTCAGAAGCGTTTCTCGGGCTGTTCCCATGCACTATCTGGAATGGGGATTTACCAGTACTATGATTGACAGAATTATTGTAAGCAAACTCTGCCTATGGTAAAATCAGATCCCATCCCTTGGGTTTATCTCCTACCAGACATCGTAGAAGATTACCCAAACTTCTGTTGACTACTTCGGTCTATCCATCAGTCTACGGGTGGTACGTAGAACTGAATTTCAATTCTATTTTTAGCTTCTTCCATAGAGTTCGCCAGAAATAACCCACAAATTTGGTATCTCTATCCGAGACAATGCTTTGGGGTAGACCATGAAGTCGTACAACCTCCTTGAAAAACAAGCCTGCAATATGAACAACATCACTTGTCTTCTGGCATGGAATAAAATGGGCCATCTTTGAAAACCTATCAACAACAACAAAAATGGCATCATTTCCACGTTGTGTCCTTGGCAGACCAAGAACAAAATCCATACTGATGTCCTCCCATGGTCTCTCTGGTACAGGCAATGGCTTATACATTCCTGTATTCTAGCTTACTCCTTTCGCCATCTGGCACACTCTACAACCCTGCACAAATTTGGTCACATCCGACTGCAACTGTGGCCAATGGTAATTCTCACTAACGAGAGCAATGGTCTTATCTCGACCAAAATGTCCTGCTAGTCCTCCGCTATGTTTCTCTTTGATCAGATTTTCCCTCATGGAACTTCTAGGAATGCACAACTGGTTCTTCCGAAATAGCATCCCATCTTGGATCATAAAATCCAACCACTTAGTGCGATCCACAGTAGTAGGAGACAAACATGCCATCCATGCCTCTGCGAAATCTGGATCCGCTGGGTATAAACTCTTGAGTTCATCAAACCCAACAACTTGCACTCTCATTTCTATCAACAAATTATGCCTTCTACTCAAGGCATCTGCAACTCTATTAGATTTGCCACTTCTATGCTTCAGGACAAAGGTATAACTCTGCAGGAATTCAACCCACTTCAAATGTCGTCGGTTAAGTTTACCTTGACTATTTATATACTGCAAAGCTTGATGGTCAGTATATAAAACAAACTCTTTGGCTAGCAAATAATGTCTCCATTTCTTAAGAGCCTGAATGATAGCATAGAATTCTTGATCATAAACAGAGTATTTCTTTCTAGCATCATTTAATTTTTCACTAAAGTATGCAACAGGTTTACCTTCTTGGCTCAATACAGCTCCAATGGCATTGCCACTGGCATCACAGTCAACCTGAAACACTTTATTAAAATCTGGAAGTGCCAGAATGGGCTGTTCTATCACTTTCTTCTTCAATATGTCCATACTGGTACCTGCCTTGGTAGTCCACTTAAATTCTCTCTTATCCCCTCTCATAGTTTCTGTTAGGGGTGCACAAATACTGCTAAAGTCTCTAATAAACTTTCTATAGAAACTTGCAAGACCATGAAATGATCTTACCTCTGTTACATTCCTTGGGGCAGGCCATTCAATGATAGCCTTCACCTTTTCAGGATCCATTTTCAGACCCTCCTCTGAGATGACAAATCCCAGGTATATCAACTCTTTCTGTACAAAACTGCACTTCTTCAAATTTATCAACAACTGCTCCTCTCGCAGCTTTTCAAAAACTGTCCGAACATGCAACAAATGCTCGTCCAATGTTTTACTAAAAATTAGAATATCATCCAGATAAACTATCACGAACTTTTCCAGGAAGTCTCGCAATACCTCATTCATCAACCTCATGAATGTATTGGGTGCATTAGTTAATCCAAATGGCATAACTAACCACTCATACAAACCCTCTTTGGTTTTGAAGGCTGTCTTCCACTCGTCACCCTCTCGAACACGTATCTGATGATATCCACTCTTTAAATCAATCTTAGTGAAGTATTTAGCTCCACTCAAACAGTCCATTATATCATCCATTCTAGGTAATGGAAATCGATACTTAATGGTAATCTTGTTAATGGCCCTTGAATCAGTGCACATTCTCCATTCTCCACCCTTCTTCGGTGCTAGTACTGTAGGTACTGCACAAGGACTCAAACTTGCTCTAATCAACCCCTTTCGCAACAACTCATGAACTTGTCGGTTCAACTCTTCATTCTCTATAGGAGACATTCTATGGGCGGCCTTATTGGGTAAGCTAGATCCTGGCATTAAGTCAATCTGATGACTAATCTTCCTCATTGGCGGTAAACCCTCAGGCACATTGTCTGATATAATATCAAGAAATTCTGCTAACAGATGTTCAACTTCTGCTGGAATGTCTGTAGTATCTTCTCTCTTTACAGTAGGAATTAATGCATAACACATTGAATCCCTCTTTAGACCATCCAAAATTTTTTTGCCATCTACTAAACAAATTCTAGCATTATTGCATACCTTTTCCTCAACCTCCTTCAATGGCTTCAGTTTGTGGCGCACTCCATATTTTGTCAGGGAATAGGTATTTGCATGCCCATCATGCGCCGCACGTCTCATCAAATTGCCATGGTCTTCCCAGCAACAAATGGCAAGCATCCATCGACAAAATATCACACAGGACCTCATCCTGGTATCTTCCAATTTGAAACTTGACCAAGCATTGTTCATTGACCAATGCTCTATGGTCCTTCTGCAACCACGCAATCCGGTATGGATGCGGGTGCTGCCTTCTTTCTAGCTTTAACTTAGTTACCATTTCCTCAGAGACCAAATTATCTGTACTACCATTATCAATAATAATATTACAGATTTTACCTGAACATTTGCACCTCGTGCGGAACAGGCTTTTTCGTTGGTCTGGTTCCCTCTCTTCGTTCAACAAGGTTCTCCTTGTGATCATCACTTCTCCTCACTCTGCTTCTTCAGAGTGCTCAGATTCAACACCATCCTCAACGACCGCAGCTCGAGCATTTGCTTCAGGCCTTCTATTCGGTGCTTCTTGGTGTTGGGGACACTCATATGATCGATGCCCCTCTTCCTCGCAATTGAAGTAGGTTCCATGAAATCTTCCTCTTCCATATCCGCGTCCACCTCTACCTCTTCCCCTTTGATAATCATTGTTCTGATTACGGGGACGGTATGCATTCTCCTCCTTCTGTTCCTGGTGATTGCTTGTTTCACCAGTCTTCTGCGGGCCGTCATATTTACCTCCACTGGTTCTGCCACCAGTTCTTCCACCATGACCTCTTCCTCTCTGTTTACTATCAAATCTACGGTTCAGTTTCTCTTCCACTTTCAGAGCAAACTGGTAAGCATCTTCAATGGTGCTCATTCGAACCAAACTCAATTCTTCTTGTACGTTGGTTCTTAACCCATTAATGTAACGGGCTACTCTCTCTTTATTTGCTTCTGTATGGCCGGTTCTGATGGAAATTTTAAAAAATTCCTCTGTATATTCTTTAACAGACTTGTTGGACTGTCGCAAACTCTGCATTTTTTGCAATAGATCTAATTCGTAATCTGCCGAAATAAACTGCCATTTCAGCTTTTCAACCATTCGATCCCACCTGGTGATCTTTTCTTTTCCTCTACGATTTCGTTCCAGCTGCACTCCTTTCCACCATATGCCAGCATGGCCTTTCAACTTTGTTCTTGCAAATTTTATCCGATTTGGATCTTCAACCTCCTCATATTCAAAATATTCCTCCATATCGTTAATCCAGTCAATCAACTCTTCTGGATTTAAATTTCTAGAATATGTGGATACGTCAATCTTCGGCCTTTTCCCAATTTGAGAAATGGCTTTAATCATTCGAGATTCTGCAGCACTCATTGCTTCTTCTTCTTCTTCTGACGGGTCATCAACTCCGCAAGCTTCATCATCGCTCTGGTCTTCTCCTCTTGGCTCTACTCCTCTTCGCAATTCTTCCTGTAGGGCCTGCACTTGCCTCTGCAATGCTCGAAAGTCTCCTTCAGGAACCACGTTCCTTCCAGCACCACGATTTCTTCGCGATGACATTCTTCTTCACTTTTTTTTTCAGAACCCTTAACCCCAGATCCTGGTGCAAGCTGCCTCACGTTCGGCGCTCTGCTTACACACTCAGAATCTTCTCGCTCTGATACCACTTGATGGGGAGCCAAATTTTAACACAAAGAAAAAGACTCAATTTTCATTTAGAAGCATGGAAAGATTACAATTTTGAACCATGGAAGAATTACACAGTACAAAAAAATGCATCAAAAACCGTAGTCTTCATCTTTTCCAGCCTTCACAATCCTTCGAACAATCTCTTTTTATAATGACAGGCTCTTGCTGCAACCGTCATTCGTAACTGTCCCTGTAACCGCTGCAACGGTCCCCCTAGAACTGCCATAACGACTTCTAGAACTGCCAAATGTCGTTCTGTAATGGTCCGCAAAAAAGTAGCATGTCGCGATATCATGACATCTTTTTAACCCGCCTTCTCTTTCCTAGTCGGGTCATGAAAACGTGACATGTCGCGATATCGCGACACTTTTCTGCCTTTTGTTCTCTTTTGCCAATGTGTCGCGATATCGCGACACTTTTTCGTCCTTCGACCTTCTTTGTCCAGGTGTCGCGATATCGTGACACTTTCGTTTGCTCTCTCTTGCGTTCAAAGTTCGTCGCGATATCGCGACATCTTTTATGTCGCGATATCGTGACATCTGCATTTAGCTCTTGCCTTTGTTCTGAGGTGTCGCGATATCGTGACAACCTTTATGTCGCGATATCGTGACACTTGAGTTTTTGCTCTCGCCTTTGTTCGGAGGTGTCGCGATATCGCGACAACCTTTATGTCGCGATATCGTGACACTTGAGTTTTGCTCTCGCCTTTGTTTGGAGGTGTCGCGATATCGCGACAACCTTTATGTCGCGATATCGTGACACTTGAGTTTGCACCCGCCATTGTTCTGAGTTCGTCGCGATATCGCGACAACTTTTATGTCGCGATATCGCGACACTTGCAATTTGCGCCCGTCGTTGTTCTGAGTTGTCGCGATATCGCGACAACTTTTATGTCGCGATATCGCGACACATTACAACACTTAGAGTATTTTGTGTTTTTATTCACTCTTTATTTCTTTTGTTGCAAGATTGTGCTGCTACCACTGGATGCTCCTCGCATCAGGCAACAAATCCACCTCCTAGAAGAAGAGGCGATCCAGGATTTGCATAGTTTTGTTGAGTTTTGCTCAATTTTGACTAAAATGTTCAAGTTTCAAAACATACAAGTAATGATCAAAACATACAAGGTTGCACATGTATGATATAAAATGAAACTGCTTTGGAATAGTTTGGGTATGCATTATATAGACCCATTTATTAATTTTTTGGTTGTTCATTCATGTTCTTTCATACTCATGTTCTTTAATTCATTGTGATTATTATTTGAGGGTTCATTTGTGTGATTATTGAGTAGAATTACTGTTCATTGTTGAGATTGTAATAAAAAATGGAAGATGTAAAAGAATATTGATAATCTGAATATGATAGTCATTTTCCTCATTTTATTGTTTCTATGAATTCCATTGTATGTTCTGGATGATGCAGGTTGGATAGATAATGTTTGCTACTTATTTTACTGTGAGAACGTATGGAATTATCTTGTGAATGATCTTGATTACCGATAGAATTGGTGTGAAGGATGAGATTGATTATCTAGAAAGTTACAATCATACTTTGATATTTCTAGGCTAGTGTAAAATTTTTGGAATCATCAATGAAGAGTACAACTCATTGTTAGTGGTTTAGGGTTTTGCATGTTATGGAGAATTGGAGCAATTGAGGCATAGAAGCTTCCCACAATCTATCTTGGAAGTAGTCATGATGCAAAGTGATAGATCTAAATATTATTTATAATAAGGGTTCATACAAATCATACAAACAAAATGCCAAATCGTACAAACTATTCACTTACCAAATTTGGTAATAAAAGCTACAATCCAATTCTACCAAATAAAAATATATTGCTAGTTTGAAGAAATCAATTATAAAATTGATCGATTTGACTTACAAAACCTATTCCAGTGAGTTTACTAAGTACCAAATCATACCATATGTAGGGTTGTATGATTTTTATCATGCAACTATATTATTTGGTGATTGTACAAGCTATTTTGGCAAGTTAACCTAGTGTACGATGATGACTATACAAGATGTACGAATTGTGCATGTTGGGTTTTAATATCTTATGGATCATTTATGTAGCTTCTAAACTACTTCCCCATCAAAAATAGTACATTGCTATCATCTAAAACATTAGGATAGGTTGTTTTTACATTATTATGAATGAAATCATGTTTGTATGCCAATAATGAATCCATATATCGTTATCATTCATATTCTCCTTGTGCATAGTTGTATTTTTCAACACAACTTATGATTTTCTATAGGATGCATACTAGGGGTTTCAGTCATTCAATCATCCCTAGTTATCTTTTAAAATATTTTAGAAATCTATCTTGGCTTTTAGAAGGTAAGGTCTAGTTTTGATAGTACTACATATCTCAAAATCCTAACACAATTATACACATTAACAATCCGAGTCTGAAGCTTTCTTCAAGAACTATTCTTTGGAGTTTACTTATAAATTAGGAATTTATATTTTGAGTGAGGAATTTTTTTCTATTTTTTTCTCTTTTTAGGATCAAGGCTTCTCTAGCCTTTTTATTATTCTTCTCTGGCCTATTCTTCTTCTAAGTTTCTTTGGCCTATTTTTCTTCTAGGCTTCTATGGCCTATTCTTCTTCAACATTTTGCAGGTATTGATCTTGAATGAATATCACCAATATCCTATCTCCTCCTTATATTGACTTTTATATTCTCTTCTTCCTCGAGTCTACTATAAGGCTACTATAGCCTTTTCTTTACTTTTGCACTTTGCAATATTGCAACTCTTATAATGGAACCTTTCTTGAGGTCTTTGAAATCTTCAGTATTGTACCTTGTTGCATTCTTGAAGATGTTCTTCTTAACTCTCTTGTAGGAAGCTTCCCAATTTTTTCTTGAATCCCCTTTTCCTACAACAAGCTATTAGAAATAGGAATGGAAGAATTTGTAATTTTGGAGATAATAATCTTCACTATTTGATTTGTCAAACTAGTGGCTTGAATGTTGAGTCCTAGTATTCATGAGTTTTTCTACAACTCTATGGAAATAATCTAGCCAAATATAATCTCAGGTTTTTTGCAACTAAGATTTATTTTAGTCTTCACTTTTCTAATCCTATTGACTATTGTGGCTATTTCTATCAAATAATCCTAATGGTAGCTTTTGCATGTAGCATTAAATATGTAGACCAACAGTAGTAATGGTGACTCTCCCTATTCATCTTGATCTACTAGACTTCTCTTATGACAAATGTAGATCATCCTATCTCAAAGAACCGTGGATCTGATACCACTATTAGATTTTTAGGATGTATATTGTGGAGATATCTAACATAGGTCCTAATGAAATACAGGAAATATGAAAGAAAATGAAACAACAATATGACTAAAATATGCTATAAATAGAAATGATGAAAATACAATGCAATATGGAGGAAATGGTCACTCCATTAATATGAGCTAAAGAGATACATTGTACTCCATATAGGAGTACTACTAAAAATAGCTAACATGAACTAGAGATATGCTTGATGTCTACTTGATGTCTAATCTACCACTATGAGATCCTTTATATAGGAAGATAGATTTATTGGCCAACACTCTACCTAGTTGTACAAGGGGACACCTTGCACATTGCCACTTGTGCATTTATTACATTGCCTAAAGTAACTATATAACTTCCCCATAAAGGAATCTCCTATCCTAACTATGTACCTAAGGTGGTACATTTACATGATCCAAATGATGTAATATATCTAACTAGAAATTTTTAGGAATTTGAGGGTTTTGCAAATTAACTAGCCATTAGTACTGCACGAGGGGTAATGTGAAATTTTTAGGTGTCTACATTTGTCACTTTTTGCACTATAGTATGTGAAAAAATGATGTAGTGCAAAAACATATAACATCATATTGATGGTTAACTATTAAAAGGATGAGTTGATGATGGATGATCATGGTTGATTATGATTTATTATGGCTTTTGACATGTTGCAAAAATTATTAAGGGAAAATATGCAAGATTATCTCAAGTCATGAAAAATATAAGATAGCTCAATTGTGGAAGGGATGAACATCCTTCAAATTTTTCCTTTGATATATTATTGAGATTAATTGATTAAGAAAGCCGACTATCCATTTGTATGTATTCTCATGATGCTTTGATCGATAGTAAGGTGTCTTAACTTGCCACCTTGAGGAAGATATTTTTTAGTAACTGTACAGTAACAAGCATGGGGTGTATCAAATTTTATTGGATCAAAGTTTGATTAAGAAGAAACATTTTTCTTTTATTTTCCCCAACAAAGGAGAGCTTGTGATAGTCTTGGATAATGTTCTTGTATAAACACAATTCTAGGATTGAGTGCTTGATATTGATCATGCATAAGGTAGCATTGATGGGTAATATATACCCCTTAAAGCAATGTGTTGATGGATGAAAAAGAGAAACTCAACAATGAAGTTCTTGACATAAATGTTAATGGTACAACCATAGAGTGGATATGAATAACACAAATGATGAAATTTTAGAAAAACTGATAAAAATTACAGATTTTTATAGGGACTGTATAGATGGGTACGATCAAAGGTCATATAGGCCTATGTAGTCAAAAATAAACATACAAATATATAAGGTCAAAGTATGCTTAGCTATTAAGGACAAATCACAAGGAAAAGTAGTCATTTTTACTAGAAGAATTGGGACAATTAAGAGGAGAGTGATGGGTGAGGGAAAATAATTGACGTAGAACAATGATGGATTGAACACATGAAAAAAAATATGGTGGAGGGTAGTGCTAGACCTAGCTAAGGATGGATTATGTATGGTAATGATATCCATATAGATTTGTATGACATTTTTTTTATTTGGAGAGGATGATGTTTGACAAGGTATATGTTGGAATATATTACATTATTTGGTGCTTGCTAATGTACCATCATGGGTATATGTTTAGATTAGTAGTTTATCTTAGATTAGAAAATAAGTATTTGCTTAAATAAATGTAATAAATATACAAGTATTAATAAAATGTGCAATGGTGTAAATGTGCATGTAGTCCACATGCACATGAGTTCTAAGAATAGAATAGTGAGATTTCATAGAAATATGGAAGTCCAAGAGTCATGTATCACTTTAAATAGACCTTCTTAGAGTAGAAGAAAGTGAAATTTTGGAGTGCATGAGGTAGAGTAGTAGTAGATACAATGTAGTGCATTTTTGCAATATGGAGTGTTAGAGACCTCCATTGCATAACATTGTATATTTTTGTGAGATTTCATTAATGGCTATTTCTTGAGTATTTTTAGAAGTCTCTCATCATATTTTCATGCTTATTAGTTATCCATTATTATAGTTATAACATTCCATGCTTATTTCATTACTTTTTTTTGCATTTACTTTAATTTTATAGCTTCAAAATCTAATAGTAGAATGATGATAAGTTAATATATTATGACCATGATGCCATTTTAGGTTGCTTTCTAATAGTCTTAGGGATATATATGGGTAGGGTGATCGAGAATGGCTAAGGACCATAGGGTTTATGGGGTGGCATAGATGGTGATAGTGCACTATGATCATGCCTATCTATCAACACTATGTGATTGGTTGAATTGTGATAGGAACACCTTTAATTTCTCAATAGGGAAAATGACTATCACCCTTGAGGATATATACAATATATAATGACTACCTATGGAGGGGTGCATAATTATAGCTATGGGTAGCATGTAGAAGGCCATGGTGATGGAGGAGGATTTTGGACCTGGATGTTGAGTGGTGAACACTAGGAGTGATGGCGTTCTATACAAACTATATTATTCAACAAAGGTATTATCATTGAGATATGAACTAGTGATGGTACTTATTTTAAGCTATGTGCTACCATATTCATCAAGAGCATGGTTCCCATAGAACTTTTTGGGTATAGTTTATGATCTAGTGGAGAGGTTAGTGAAGAATGCATGGGTGTCATCTTTGTCAACATAGAATTATAGAGAGAAACAATAAATGAGGTTTATCGAGAGGATAGGATTGAGCTATAGTCTGTTGATAAAATTTTGGTC
Organism: Wollemia nobilis; assembly: GCA_028583015.1. Classification (NCBI taxonomy): domain Eukaryota; kingdom Viridiplantae; phylum Streptophyta; class Pinopsida; order Araucariales; family Araucariaceae; genus Wollemia; species Wollemia nobilis. The sequence continues at coordinate 486,989 of JAQPPZ010003612.1, forward strand.
ATGGGAGAATATAGCAATGGTAAGGCTTTTGGGATTACCCTTTGAGGTACATAGGTTGATGGATAAGTATGTTTCATATACATTGAGATGGTGAACTAATAGGGAGAGATGGGTGATAAGGCCTTATGAGGTGGATGGTCTATACTATCAAGGTAAATTTGATAGTTTGAGGCCTTAGGATATTATTTGGTGATCATGGAGGAGATCACCAACATGGAGAGAGGATATGATAGAGCTATATCAAGTGAGACAATCAAGATGGAGCATCGCTCATAAGGGCACACAAGTGAAGTTATTTTAGCATACTTGGGTGCTTAGATAATTTAGACTATGATAGGGCTTGCCTAATCCACTTATGGTATATCAAATGATCAAAAGAGATCATGAGAATTTACCATGTGTAGATCCAATAAATGTGGATATGGATGAGGATATATTAATACCTAATGTGGATGATTTGGGGACTATAACAAAGTTTGATATATGGTGGGTGACTTAAGGATGGTATCTAGGACAAGTTCCAAGGGAGAATGCAATTAGAGAGGAGGGTGTAGTGACATCTAGTAGGGTAGAGAAGGTAGCTAGCAAGGAAAATGAGGAGGATGATGAGGAGGATCCACTTGGAAAATGACTATATCATCGAATAGAGGTGGGACCAAGTCCATCAGGGGTGATAGTAGAACAAGAACTAGGGATGATATTTTGGGAGGAAGATTTTGATGATACGATGTAAAGGGATTAATTTATGGATGTTATGGAGGAGGTAAAGATGTTGCGAGATAGGATTTGATAGGTAGAGGTGTAGATGGATGACTAGGAGGCAACATGGGTATTGGAGAGGATGGAGCTATAGGTTGAGGGATAGGTTGTAGAGTAAGAGAGACTTAACCATAGTAGAGAGGAATGTAATCTAGGTATGATTGGGTATAATGAATTCTAAGTGGGTGTAGACACTAAAATCTAGTCAATCCAATTAGGAAATCAAAATCATTGGTTAATTGATACCATATGATCCTCTTAGGCAACCCTCAAAGGTTTACTAGTGGTCCTAACCACTCTTGGAAGGCTCTACCTCATTTTTGGGAGCTTTTAGGCCATATAGGTATGATTGTCACACCTCGTGATGGCCATAGTTTATGGCTGTCCCACCCCAGGATGGTGGCAACTTGGCCATCCTAGGGTGGGACGGCCACAAGGTTTGACTCTCAAAAAGTTAAATTTGGATAAATGGTACCCAAAAATTGCCATTTTCCTTGCCTATTCAACCATGCAAGTCAAAGGATAAAACATACTTATGACATTCTCCATGTAAGAGGCCAAATAGGGATATTCTCTTCTCCCTCAAATGCATGCCAACCTATTGGCCAAATGGTGCCTCTGCATGCCCTCGCATGCCTTCTTTCCCAAAGGCCTTCTTTGGCTATAAAGTGGATCATTTTTTCCACACAAATAAGATAGAAAGGAGTTTTGAGACATAGCAACAGAGTGCTGTCAATATTTCCCCTCACCATTTTGTGCCCTTTTCCCTCAGAATATCTACCTAGCGAGGAGGTTTGTGAGTGAACTAGGAGGTGCAATTTGATTCCAAAATTGAACCATAATAGTGAGTTTTACTACCAAATTCAATGAAAACACTATTTATGATGTCCCTTATCAATTCATAAAATAATTAGTGATAAAATAAGTGCAAAATTAGTGGTCGTCCCACCCCAGGATGGTCCCCAATTTATGATAGTCCCAACCATCCCACCCAAGTATGGTGGCTTATTTGTACATTATTTATTTATTTTTCTTTTTTAGTTAGATTATATATTATCATATTATTCTACTATCAAAATTTCATGCATTTTGGAGCTATATTGAGCAAGATATCATATTTTTAGTGTTTTGTAGCGTCTTATGCAGGTCTATGGAGCTCATCTGGAGATGTAGAGGTATATGTACTTTTTTGAAAATATGACCACATGGGTTGTCTTGAAATGTAATTTTATGTATACTATCCAAGTTGCATGCATTTTGAATATGTTTAGTAGTATAAATTGTTTGCTTTGTGTTTTGCAGGTTTTGAAGGTCTACTGTGATTGCGCCACACCATAGGATGCAATTTTGGTTATGTTTTTAGTAATATCTTCACAAAACCATATATTTTACATACATCTAAAATTTCAAGTTATTTGGAGTTGATTTAGATAGGCATATTTCATTTTCATGTTTTCTAGTCTTTTAGTGCCTATAGGGATTGCATATTTTCACCATACACACTTGCTATTTAATAATTATGATTTTATTGTGTGCAGGTGTAGGTTTATATATAATACAAGGAAAGAGCACAATATCATAGAAAAAAATGGCAGCATATTAGGTTCACCCACCTTAATTGTGGGTACAAGGAAAGACATTGGAAGTGCATACAAGCTTCTTTGAAAGGACTTGATCCTTTGGGCACACCATAATTTTGTAAAAAAATGTATTGATATTGAGACCTCAAGGGGACATCTATGTAACTGTGGTTTTGAACCATCAAATTAATAGAAAGAAACTTCCTTTTATTTCATTTCTTGTAATTTGGTGTATCTTCCACTTTTACTTGCATGCTTATGTTTTGATGCTCATAACACACTAGCAATAGATGCATATTGTTTAGATACATTAGGTGCACCATTTTCCTCCTAATTTAGTGGTGATCATGGTGGGACCCTATCCCAATTGCTTTTCTAAAGGTTTAACCTCAGTTTTTGCTTGGTTTCTGTTGTAAGTACTGGTCATCTTGGCCTGAAACAACCTCTGGACTACTCCTTAGATCACCCTGGGATGACCGCAAAACCATCCCATCCTGGTACAACCATAAAAATGGTAGCTGTACCAACCTGGGATGACCACAAAATAGAGATGTTTCTGCTTATATTCCAGAAATAATAGGTTCCCTGGGTGATAAGGTAGGTACCTAAACTTTTGGTTTTTTGTTACACAATTAGAAATGCTGAAGTTTGATTTTTCTTGCATGCTTTGTTCGCTAGAAAGGTAGAAATATAGTTTCAATTTATTACAAATGAAAAAATAACAAAAAAAAGAAGAAAAATAAAAAATAAGTTATGTTATGATGCCCTTGTATGGTTTGCTTGCATATAGGCTACCTAATGGGCAGGCCATCATTTAGGGTTTGCATCTTGTAGGTTTCTTTTTACCTAACTTATTCTGAAAGTAAAATGCACTTTTGCATGCATTTAGTGAATGATCATTGAATGCTTCATCATTTAATTTCTTTGGATTAAAAAGAACCACACACACCATAATTCATTTAAACACTAGTGAGGTGGATTTCATCACCATCCACTAGTAGAGTTCAACAATATGGCTTTCATATCCATCCGTTGTATCAAATACCATGAACCTTATTATTTTCCAAGTTCGGTTCCAAGATCCATCATAGCTCATGGGTTATAGCATGTATTTCTATTTGGATAGGTATATCGTAGACTATGGGTGAACTGGGTAAGGAACAGGTAGGACTTGTGCTCCCTGACCATGTGTGGACTTCATAACCACACATTATAGGTTGGATTATGTGACCATGAATTTCATTTTCGATTGTCGAGCTATGAGTATACAGGTGAGATACAATTAAACACAAGATTATCATTCAACAAGATTTCAAACACATGACACAAGGTCATATTTTACAAACAACACATCTAAAACACACAAAATAGTTTAGGGATTCACATCTAAAAATTAAAAGAGATAATCACTTGTTTTTATTGGGTATTTCCTTTCTTGTGTGTTGTTTCATTAAAAAATTGTAAAGGAGATAATCATCTAGGGTTTGGTAGAGAGTTACAATGGTGTGCACCCGCAACCAAGACCAATCATGGGTGAAAGCTGCAAAGAGTGGACTAGGAGATATGAGTCATCTCTGCTTTAGCCCTAGGGACTTGGTCATACCTCCTTGGTGATCCTCTACTCACCCAAGTCCCAAAATAGTGGGACATGAGCCACACCTACAAGGGAAACCTATTAAAGACACCCCTATGGGTGATGGACCTTACCTAGGAGATTTTTCTTGGTATTTAGACACATCACATGCCTTCTTTGATGAAAGGCAATAGCACACTGAGGTGTAAGTAGACAGAGTGGTTCCAAACATTTGTGTACTTGATATGTTTGACATGCATATTAATAGGCCAGAGCATGACTTCACACATTGGATATATCAGGTTGATCCCACCTTACCTCTACATTGCCCTGATAGGGTCCAGCATCTTAGGCAACCTGATGACTATGATACTCATCATTCAGGGTGAGCTAAATCTGCCCTTCCCTTCCTCATCTATGAAGGAAGACATGAGGAAATCATTTATTATCCTTAAGAGTAGTATACCACGCATGCACGATGTGCCTCTATGCTCACTAAGTACAATGAGCATATGCTCAGGCCTGAACCTCAAGTCAATGCAAATATCCTAGATCGAGGGAAGCACACAATAGATATCATAGATTATATTGAATGAGGTCAGCCTTAGGGTGAAACTCCTAGGCCTCCTAGGCCCTGCATAATAGAATAGATCAATCAATTTATTGCAAGATATGTAGAATGCCAAGCATAGTTCAAGTAGCTTCAGCAAGACAAAGCAACTAGAACGCTTGCATCATCTTTAGAAAGAAAAAAATGAATTGTAGACCAACGAGCTATTTCAAAGAAATTTATGTGAGAGGGTTCCTACCCCTAAGACACATATGTAGGAAGTCCACCCGAGGAAACCCACACTTATTTGATATAGCTCTCCTAGACCTTATCCAACGTTGCCTTTGTGACCTCCTAGACCATATTGGAACTTGCCTCCCAGGCCAAACATAGGGTGCCCATAATGGGTAGATACCCCTATTTATATACCGGATCGAGAGATGCCCTATGGGGCTTACATTGAGCATGATCTAGAGGTAGAATATTTGGAAATGGCTTACCAAGATAGGGGGTAAAATGCCACCACCCCAAAATAGGCCAAAGGATCCTTGACCTCCACCATAGGATAGGAGCAAGGATGAGGAGATCAAATCCTTAGACACATATTAGGATCTTCTATAACACTTAGAATCAATACAAAATAAGACCTCTGGGTCTAGATCTCAAAAGCCCACATTACACCAGTTACATAGTCAACCCATTCATCCTTTGGTTCCTACACCTCCCTATCTAGAGCAATTCAATATGCCTCAATTGGCTAGATTAAGGGAGAGGAAGATGTGTAGGAACATGTTCCTGCACCAAATTCCTGAGTCAATGCTTTGGAATTCAAGATAATGATGCTTTGATTTTGTGAATATTTGTGACTACCCTCTCTAGCCCTACCATGGAGTGTTTTTTTTAAATAATGAAGCATAGCATCCATAATTTGGACCAACTTGTAGACGTGTTCCTAGAACGCTTCACCTTCAATACCAAGAGGAAGGTGATGCTAGTTGATCTCACTAGGTTGAAAAAATATGATAATGAGTTAATAGCAAATTATGGTAATATATGGTGAGCATTTCTCACCAAGCTACCTTATGTACTCCCCATGTTAGAGTTGAATTAGATATTTGCCAAGAGCTACCTAAAGACAATATCCTTATTGTTGTAACTACAAAAATATTCGAATCTTGAAGATGCCCTAGCACAAGCTAGGACCATTGAAGACATCAAGATTCAAGAGGGAGAGATTGTGAAGCCTCATAATAAGGAGTGGAACAAGAATAATAAGAATAACCCAATGCAACCTAAGCCAACAGTAGTGAATCTAGTTTCCATTAGTGTCCCAAGGCCAGTGCAAGTAGTGCCACTTCAAAAGCCTAATTATCAGCCACACTTGGGAACTATGCCAAGGATAACTAGAATAGTCAAGGGCAAAATCAATAGTGTCACCCCAAGTTCCAGTTCACACCCATTGTAGAGTCTATGGACTCATTTTTTGAACACCTCTTAGTATCTAATTCGATCAATCTTCCTAAGAGTCGACCTATCGACCCAAATGCATTAAAGCCCAAAGGGTACCGAGAAGACCTATATTACAAATTTCATAGGCAAAATGGGCATGACGTGTACATGTTCTATAATTTCAAGCATTTGGTGCAAGACATGATCGATAGGAATGCCCTTTAGGTAGATAACCATATCGTGCCAAAAAACCAATATATGGGGGTATTTAAATACCCCTTTCCTGCCCATGCAAAGCAAGCCAAGCTAGTGCCCTAGGTAAATGAGGTTCATCATGCACCCACTTAGCAAGGGTATGTTGGCATGATCAGCATTGTAATGAGGAATAAATGGTACCCAAGTACAGTCACACCACCAATATCTTAGAGTGATGTTCCTTTGACATCACAACCTTTATCGCCTCTTGTGTCGTGCCTCACACCTAGGCATATGGTCACAATTAAGAGCAAGGTCAATCAGAGCTTGAGAATGACATATACCTAAATTTCCATCTAGGAGCTCATTCAGCAATTTCCACCTCATAGAGAAGCTTTAATGGATATCCTTAAGGTGATAGAGCTTCAGACCCAAGAGTCTAACTCCAACAATTTTGTGGGGTATGTGCAATAATGCATGAAACCAGTAATTAAATTCTAAGAATATGAACTTAAGTCGATTCCAGCTAATATGGTGGATCCACCCTTGCACATTATCACATGTGTAAAAGGAACACCTTACAAGAGAGTGTTGATAGAAATTGGGTCTTCTAGCAACATCATCAGTACAACAACTCTCAAGCATCTAAAGCTCCAATCATCCGATATTGTCATGTCTACCTACACCCTTCAAGCATTTAATGATGCCATATGCTCAATAGTTAGCATAATAGTCCTACCCGTTCAGGTAGGATAAAATACCATACTGACTCTGTACCACATCTTGGAGTGTGAGATGGCATACAATATCTTGCTGGGCAGACCTTGGATAAAGGACATGAAGTGTGTCCTTTCCATTGCTCACCAGTGCCTGAAATAGACCTATACCCCTTAAAGTACTACAACAGGGTGCAACAGATCCCTGTGTGGTTTGTGAGAGAAAAATTAGGAGCGAATAGAAAATAATATACATTGAACCTTAGAAAATTGAGATTACAATGGTATTTATAATGGTAACTCCAAACGACTTTAGGGAATATAGGGAAGTTAGGAAAATAGGAGAAATAGGGAGGAAAAGAGAAAGGGAAATAGAATTGGTAACTCCAATCCACCCAGTCAGCTATCGTCCAAGTCAACCTACCTGCCCAGCCAACTGTCGTCCAAGGAGGTAAAAGGGGTAAGATCCAAATCTTACAGTTGAAACAATTTTTTACACCTTTTTACTCCTTTTACTAGCTTTATTTCCAACATTCTCCCCCTTAAAATTGGAGGACTGACTATACAGTCTCTTAGATTTATATATTGAGCTTTATATATACCTTTGGTGAAGATGTCTGCAATATTATCCAAAGTGTTACAATATTGAAGCTCAACTATATATTGTTCCACCATATCTTGAATGAAGTGATACTTCATATTGAAATGATTTGATCTGCTATGGTGGAATGGATTGTATGCCAAATGAATGACACTTATGTTATCACAATATAGTAAATTTGGACCACTCTGACTTTCTCCAATCTCTTCAAGAAATTTTCTTAACCATAGGGCTTGAGTACTATCATGAGTGATGGCTATATACTTAGCCTCAGTTGATGACAATGCTACAACAGTTTGTTTCTTGAAACTCCATGTAATTAGTCCTGATCCTAAACTAAAATAATTCCCTAATGTAGATTTCTTGTCATCTATGTTGCTGCCCCAATCACTGTCATTGAAGCCAACTAATTTCATAGAATTACATTTTTGGTAATGGATTCCAAAATCCAATGTACCTTTTACATATCTTAAAATTATTTTAGTTGCTTGTAAATGCAACTCATATGGACTAGTCATAAACCTTGAAACTAGAGAAACTGCATATTGAATATCGGGTCATTGTTGGTGAGAAACATTAGACTCCCAACCATGATTTTGTAAGTGGTCATGTCAACCTTTGATGCTCCATCGTCCTTACTCAATTGGATCCCATGTCCAATTGGAGTTGCAAATGATTTGCATTGCTCCATGGAAAATTTATTGATCATGTATTGAGCATACTTATGTTGACATATGAAGATCCCTTTATTTGATTGATGCACTTCCATGCCTAGGAAGTATCACATTAAACCAAGATCTTTCATCTTGAACTATTTCATCATGGAGTTTTTGAACTCCATATTCATTTTATTGTTACTACCCATAAATATTAGATCATCCACATACAAACAAACTATGAGAATGTCTACTCCTTGCTTTAGGTAGTACAGAGTTGGTTCACTTTTGCTTCTAGTGAATCCATACTTGCTAAAATAGCCATCAATGCATGAGTACTAGGCTCTTGGTGCTTGCTTGAGGCCATAAAGTGCTTTCTTCAATTTGTAAACAAGGTTCTCTTTTCCTTGTTCTTGAAAACCTTGAGGTTGTTGAACATAAACCTCTTTTTTCAAGTATCCATTCATAAAAGCACTCTTCACATCCATGTATTGTACATTATATCCTTTATGGGCTGCTAAGGAAATCAAAGGTTTCCTCATAGTCAATGCCAAATTTTTCAGTAAAACCCTTTGCTACTAGTGTCACCTTATGCCTTTCAATTCTTCCATCAGTATTGTACTTGGTCTTGTAGACCCATTTACACCCAACACATTTTTTTCCTTTGGGTAGCTTTACTAGTTGCCATGTATCATTATTGTTTATAGAGGTTATTTCCTCTTTCATGGATTCTTGCCATACATTTTGAGTACATGCCTTCTCATAGCTAGCTGGTTCTAGTCGTGTACTAGCCAATAAAGCATAATTGACTACATCTCCCATAGGATCATGGGAGTCATCATCTCCATACAATTGCAAATTTTCAAGTTGTTGCAAAATTGTATTCATCTCACTAGCTTGAATTCTAGTGAATATTCTCTGGAAATTCTAATCCAACATTTGAAAGGATGGATGATTTTGTAATATTATTCTGCCTCTTGATGGAGAGTATCTACCGATGTCCATTGGTGAAGAACTTACTAATATTTGTGGAGAAGGACTTGGAGTGTCTATTGAAGTACTTGATGTAGTACTCCTGTATGGGCTTGGAGGGGGTAGTGTGCCTTTGATTTTCTTTGGAGACACCTACTGTACGTATGAAGAACTTACATATTGGGACTCATCATAAAAAAAAATTCTTTGATGACCCCATTCTCCCCCTTCATCAAAAATTACATCCCTAGAGATTAAAACTTTATGAGTCTTCACATTGTAGAGTCTATATCCTTTTGTAGACTCAAAATACCCTACAAATATACAAGCATGAATTTTTGGATCAATATTCTTCCTTTTCTCGTTAGGAATGTGTAAATATGCTAAAGAACAAAATACTTTGAAATGCTTTACACTAGGTTTCTTTTCGTACCATGCCTCATAAGGAGTGACACCATCTAAACTAGAAGTTGGATTTCTATTTAGAATATATACACTGGTTCTTATAGCCTCTGCCCAATACATATGAGTCAGATGCTTAGACTATAGCATCGATCTTGCCATCTCAACTATGGTGCAGTTTTTCCTTTCTGCCACACCATTCTGCTATGGGGTATAGGCAGTGGTAAATTGCCTTTTGATCCCACTTGCTTTACAATATTTCAAAAAATATTTTGAGGAGTATTTACCTCCTTGATCTATCCTAAGACATTTTACATAATTCCCACTTTGATTCTCTACATTATTTCTTAAATCTATGAAGTAATCAAAAGCTTCATATTTGTGTTTCAGAAAGTAAATCCAGCACATTCTAGAGAAGTCATGACGAAAGTGAGAAAATAAGAACTATTTTCAAGACTTTATGTTTTCATTGGACCACAAATATCTGAATGTACTAACTGTAGTGGATAGTTGGCTCTCCATGCTTGTCGTATCAAAAAATTTGACCTTGAGTGCTTTCCCAAAGCACATCCTTCATAGACCTCCTTTTGTTCATTGATTTTGGGAAGTCCTGTCACCATAGCTTGAGAAGTTAGAAGTTTCAAGCTAACGAAATTAAGGTGACCATATCGCAAGTGACAAAGGACACTTGGATTTGTGATATCAATATTTGTAATTTGAGCTCCCCCTGGCTCATCAAACTTGAGAGGGAATAACCTGTTGTTGGTCATGGGGACCTGTGTGATGACATAATTACAGTTATTCTTATAAAAAATAATACATTGTTCTTCATAAAATACAAGCTTGTAATTGTTCTCCATCATTTGTCCAATGCTTAGTAGATTATGTTGGAGCTTTGGAGTGTAATAGATGTCATGCACTTTATTTAGTCCTTCTTTGGTTGGAACCTCCATGGCTCAAATACCCTCTACTTTCAATGTCTTATCATCCCCTAATTTGATTTAAGATTTATAAGTGGAATCGAGAGTAGCAAATAAATGTTCTTTACCACTCATATGGTTGGAACAACAAATATCTAGAATCCATGTGTCATTTAGATTCTTTTATGATTGGCCATATGAAAGAAAATGATTATAAATATCATCTTCTTCTCCATAATTACCATATTGACTGTTCTTGCCTTGTGAAGATTTCGACCAGCAGTCACAAGCGAAGTGACCCAGATTGCCATAGTTGAAAAATGCTGATTTGGACTTGTCACTTCCTCAAACTTGATTGCCACTTTGTCCTTGATTTCCACCTCGATTATGATTTCCACCTCTTTGTTGGTTGTCTCCTATGTATGAGTTGCCTCCTCTATTGGAATTGCCTCCTCTATTCTAGTTGCCTCTACATCTACCTCTTTTCTTGCCTCTACCTTGACCTCTTCTCCGTCCTATTCCATTATTTTCATTGGAAGTGAAGACCTTATCATCGCCTCTATAGCTTGTTGAAGGAGTTTCAAGAAACCTCTCTTCATGTGACATTAACGATCCGATCAATGCATCAAATGTTAAAAGGAAAAGATATTTGGATTCTTCTATTATTATGACAATATGGTTCCATTTTTATGTAAGTGTTCTCAACACTTTTGTTACAATTATCTTAGGCTTGATTTATTTGCCTAGTGTAACCATTTTATCTACAATTGCTTTTACTCTAACACAATAATCATCGACTTTTTCATCATCTTTCATTAAGATATTTTCAAAATCTCACTTCAATGTTTGAAGCCTTACCTGCTTCACTTGATTACTACCCTGGAATCCATCACTCAATGCTTTCCATGCATCTTGTGTAGTCGTACAAGCAGCGATTCTAGGAAATATGCTTTTCTCCAATGCAGCTTGGAGATGAGAAAGAGCAGATGAGTTGCTCTTTTTCTCTTCTTTTCATGTTTTCTTGTCTGTGACACTAAGTGTTGTCCAGTATGAGGGTTCTATGTAGCGCTCTTCTATGATGTTCCACAAACCTCTACCTATGAGCAAGTTATTCATATTTATAGACCAATACTCATAGTCATAACCGTTAAATTCTGGTATAGGTAAGCTATTGTGTGAGGCCATAGTTACCAAAAAACTATCTTTATTTCATGGTTACAATAAAGTAATTTTGCTGTTTGAAAGAAGGAAAGAATAAGAAAAAAAAAGGAAGAACTTACAAATTTAAGTCAAATCTGACTTGTTCTACTCTATCATTGACTGCTTGTTCCTCTTGATGTGGGGGTGCTATCTCTTGATTTACAAAGTTATCTACCACTTATTCTTCATCGTCACTTATCTGTATTATTTCTTGTGATTTTGGTTCTAGGATTTCTACTGAAATACTATAGTGTGTGTAATCTGATTCTTGTGGTGTAGCTTCTATGGATTCTAATTGTTCAAATTGACTCCTGAATGAGTTATCTTCAAAATATGCTTCGTACCCTGAGTCAAGATGCCTTTGATGTGTGATTACTACATTTTGGAGTTGACTAAACACAATGTTGAGTCCATAATATCTTACCTTTTCATCAAACCTTTCTGCACCTTCTCTTGCTATAATTGCACATAAGATAGGATAACAACCATTCGATCTTATCATCAATGCCCTTTACAAAAAAAACTAAGCCCCTTAGGCTTATTACACACTCTTTCCTCTTAGGAAAGTTTGAACCTCTTTTACAATATATGAAATTTTCACAAAATGTGAAATTTACAAGGCTCCAATAATTGACAATATCAAGCCTCTAGGGCTTTTACAATAAAATTTTTAAAATTTAAACTTAATAAAAAAATTAAATATTCATATTTAATAAAAAAATAACTTTATAATTATTAAAAACCTAAGTTTTAAAATAATTATAAATTAGTTTTAATTTTATTAAATTAATATTTAATAATTTTAAATATTCTAAAGTTTAAATGATAATTTTTTTTTTAATAAAATTTATCCTCTAGCCCATTCGAACCTATGACCTCTTGACTATCACAAAAATTTTGACCAATGCACCATGGTGTCTATTTGAAACATAAAGGATCCGTGATCCTTTTCTAGCTTGTGCTTCCCAAAGATTAAAAAAAAACAAACTAAAAACGTGCCTGGTAGGATTCGAACCCGAGACACCCTACTCACAAGCGCTCCTCCTTAGCCGCTCGAGCTATGCCCATGACTGGGTATGAAGGAGGAATATTTTCTATTTGAAATGCAATGGATGATGATTTTAATAAAAAAATTGAAATTCTTTTGTCCCACATTGAGCAGGATGGTGGCAAAAACAAGGTTTATAACCCTGGGCGGGTGAGTAATGAAGTGATTTCCTTCAATAAATCAATGATCACTCCTTTTGCCTCCTTTCTACCAACTGATCCTTGCCATGTTGCACCCTTTATTGCCATGTTTCTCCTCCTCCTCATGCCATGTATCTATCTGTGTCATCTCCTAAGTCGTCCTCCTCTCGCCATGTGTCACTCTATGATAGGTCCTCCTATGTCGCTCCTCTCTCTGCATGCTTGTTGTGTTGGCTTGCTCTAGACTTCACCTTGATTTGCATGCTTTGGGCTTCTCTCACCTTGAGATACATGTTGCAGGCCCCACCTTGGCCTCACTTTGGAATGTGTGCTATGGGCTTCTCTTACCTTAGTCCTCGGGCCTCCCTCGCATCGATCCACATGCCCTCTCGGCTTTAAATTTGATACCATATGTGGTTTGTGAGAGAAAAATTAGGAGTGAATAGAAAATAATATATATTGAACCTTAGAAAATTGATATTACAATGGTATTTATAATGGTAACTCCAAATGACTTTAGGGAATATAGGGAAGTTAGGAAAATAGGAGAAATAGGGAGGAAAAGAGAAAGGGAAATAGAATTGGTTCACCTTGCCACCCTTGCCATCCAATCCGCCCAGTCAGTTGTCGTCCAAGTCAACATACCTGCCCAGTCAGCTATTGTCCAAGGAGGTAAAAGGGATAATATCCAAAGCTTACAGTTGAAACAAATTTTTACACCTTTTTACTCCTTTTTACTCCTTTTACTAGCTTTATTTCCAACACCCTAAGTCTACCTTACCGTCCACCCACCTAGATTTTCAATCGAATAAATCTAGCTAAGGTTTGACTCTGTCACCATCACCTTTAGCCAATCCATCATCATCTCATGCCACACCATCCTCATCTTCAGCACCTCTAGATGTGCCTTCATCATTGGTGAATCCTCTATTGAGAGACACGAGGAAGAGGCTTGTTTATGAGAGCCCTTTGACCATATCCAAATACTCCACTAGTGAGACTCCTAGCCTAATAGACAAGGAGCTACCACATGAGGTAAAAATTGAGTCAATTCAAGCCTTTCTCCTGTACTCTCCTGCTTTGTAGCCATAGGTCACCATGCACCTAGCTTCTACCAATTTAGGATAATACATGGTTAAGAATGTCACAACCACTCCTGCCATCAAGTCAGTGCAAGACATGGGTCGACCTCATCTTCCCATAGGTACTATCATGCCTCTCGATCTTCACCCTAATCAAATGAATTTTATCTATGGGGGTCTCAACTATGGCATTGAGCCTTACCAACAGTAGGAAGAGGATGAATATCCCTTTTATGAGGACATCAACTACATGTCCAACCCTAAATTTTCCATGAAGTATCTTCACCTCTATAATTGGTATGGTTATGGGTTGGGTCTGTATGAGCAAGGAACCCGAGTTCCTTATGAATGAAAATATCAAATACCTTATGAAAAATCTGGTTTTGGACACAACAAGCCTATGCTTCTAGACATCCTCATAGATAGCTTAGAGCACATGACTCTAGACTTCAGGGATGAGCTTGTGTGTGATCCTTATGCCAACCCCAATCACATCTACTCACTGGGAGACTACTTACCTATGACTTTGGGAGATGATAACCTACCTCATGATGTCATAAAATATTATTAGAGAGGTGAAGGTTCATGCACTCTCCCCCATGATAGTGAGGAAGAGGACCCAGGGTCCCTTATGAGTGGACATTCGATGATGAGTCAAACTATGGAGTCACACCAATTGACTCTGCTAGCTCTGATGAAGAATACACTTGAATCATCCGTATGGAAGATGATTATGAGTTCTATTTGTGCATGTTACCATTAAACGATCCCATATGGTGAAAATTCTACCTTTAGAGGAGCAAGATCACCCACAACCACATCGAACACCTTCAGTTATTTTACCTCTACCACCTAGGGAAAATCATCCATCTATAAACATGATTTCCATAGATATTTTAGAGCCCCTACGAGATCCCAATAACCAATTGAAGCCACTACACCTTGAATTAGGGGCCACTAAATTTGATCTAGGAGATTTTCCCCCATCACCTTTTGAGTATTGGTCTTGTGATGAGATGCCACAACCATTTTGGTTTTCTCCAAGGCCTACTGATGATGTCTTCCATGTTGAGGAGGAACCTAAGGTTCCCATTGCTGATCTAAACCTAGTTGATGATATTCACCTAATACCTAATCCTCAACAGTTGGATTAGGGGTTGCATATGTCAATCAAGCCAATGATTGACAAAGATATTTGCTTAGATCTCAAGAATCCTCAATGCATCAAGTTAGGGGAGAGCTTGTGCCCCGATGAGTATGCTGATTACATAGCCCTTCTCATAGAGAATAAGGAGGCCTTTGCATGGTCCTAAGATGACATTCTAGGTAGGGATACACCACCTATTAGTTGTCATCCAACTTACTTGATAACCATCCTGTAATTGCCTACACTACCCATGCACTATATATTGGATAGACTAGATGATTTGGAGTCACAAGTGAGTCAACAACAAAATGCTTTATGAAATATCTTGGATCAAATAACCAACATTGAGTTATGGTTGAGCCAGTTGAATTCTCAACCCCTTGATTATCAGGACCAAACCCCTCCTTTATAGCCCATGGCCAACCCTCAATAGAGCGTGAGGGGACAGTACCAAGGCCATCAACCATGATGATAGTATACCCATCTATCAGAGCCCTTAGAATCGATATTTAATCGAATGTATGAGGCGTAAGAAATCACGCTTCCTCCAATCCATCCATTGAACCCTAATAAGTGTAGATCAAAGTCACACAGGTGAAACACATACTATGTTTACCATCGAAAAATAGGCCATGATATTTAGACCTTCTACATATTTTGAGATTTAGTCTAGGATATGATAGATAGGCAAGGAATTCAAATAGTCTTCCAAGATTCCTTACTTTTGTGCAAAGTAAACACAAAAACTAGCCATCTAGTTGAACCTAATCAAGTGTGTTTCACTCCACCTTACCATGGGTTTGTGGATGTGGCCAATGTTATGGTAGAGTAGTAGGAATACTAATGTCGATATATGCAACTTGCGATATCCTCCAATGTTTCACCTTCGGTCGACTCACCCTAGAGGGATGCTGGCATCGCACAAGCTTATACCTCACAATAGGGGAGGTTGATTTTAACACCCTCCTAGGTGGTCTACGATCATCTAGATCACCCCAAATGGCTACAAGGGTATCTACATACCACTTGGTCAACCCAAAATGCTCGTAGGTGGTCTATGATCATCTAGGTCACCCCAAAATACTCCAAGGATATCTATATACCACTTGGTCAACCCAAAACATTTCTAGATGGTCTATGACCATCTAGGTCACCCAAAAAGACTCCAAGGGTATCTACATATCACTTGGTCAACCCAAAATACTCCTATGCAATCTATGACCATCTAGGTCACCCCAAAAGGCTCCAAGAGTATCTACATACTGCTTGGTCAACCCAAAACCCCCTAGGTGGTCTATGACTGTCTAGGTCACCCCAAAAGGCTCCAAGGATATCTACATACCACTTGGTCAACCCAACACCCTTCTAGGTAGTTTATGACCATCTAGGTCACCCCAAAATGATCCAAGGATATCTACATACTGCTTGGTCAACCCAAAATGCTCATAGGTGGTCTATGACCATATAGGTCACCCCAAAAGGCTCCAAGGGTATCTACATACCGCTTGGTCAACCCAAAATACTCCTAGGTGGTCTATAACCATCTAGGTCACCCCAAAAGGCTCCAAAGGTATCTACATATTGCTTTTTCAACCCAGAACTCCCCTAGGTGGTCTATGATCATGTATGTCACCCAAAAAAGCTCCAAGGGTATCTACATACCACTTGGTTAACCCAACACTCTCCTAGGTGGTCTATGATCATCTAGGTCACCCCAAAAGGCTCCAAGGGTATCTACATATCGCTTGGTCAACCTAAAACCCTCATAGGTGATCTAAGACCATCTAGGTCACCCAAAAAAGGCTCCAAGGGTATCTACATATCGCTTGGTCAACCCAAAATGCTCCTAGGTAGTCTATGACCATCTAGGTCACCCTAAAAGCCTCCAAGGGTATCTACATACTGCTTGGTCAACCCAACACCCCCCTAGGTGGTCTATTACCATCTAGGTCACCCTAAAGGCTCCAAGGATATCTACATACTACTTGGTCAAACCAACATCCTCTTAGGTAGTCTATGACTATCTAGGTCACCCCAAAAGCCTCCAAGGGTATCTATGTACCTCTTGGTCAACCCAACACCCCCTTAGGTGGTCTATGACTATCTAGGTCACCCAAAAGGCTCCAAGGATATATAAATACTACTTGGTCAACCCAAAACCCTCTTAGGTAGTCTATGAATGTCTAGGTCACTCTAAAAACTTCCAAGTGTATCTATGTACCACTTGGTCAACCCAAAATACTCCTAGGTAGTCTATGACCATCTAGGTCACCTCAAAAGGATCCAAGAGTATCTGCATACTGCTTGGTCAACCCAACACCCTCCTAGGTGGTCTATGACCATATAGGTCATCCCAAAAGGCTCCAAGGGTATCTATATACCTCTTGGTCAACCTAAAACCCTCCTAGGAATTCTATGACCATCTAGGTCACCCTAAAAGGCTCTAAGGGTATCTACATATTGCTTGGCGAACCCAAAACCCCTCTAGGTAGTCCATGATCATCTAGGTCATCCCAAAATGCTCCAAGGATGTTTATATACCCCTTGGTCAATCCAAAATTCTCCTATATGGTCTATGATCATATAGGTCAACCTAAAATACCCCAATGACACCTGATAAGCCCATTGGTCATGTGTACATACATATATGTATATCAAAACTCCAAAAACATAATCAAAACATCAAAAATACAAAAATGCTACATTGTATCAACTTGCATTTTATTGCATTACATCACATTGCATACCATTGCATTATACAATCAATTGCATTAGGTATACTCATCATTGCACTTTGCATTTTAGATTTGCTCATACATTTCTAGCACTAATAATGTACACTAGTCATCATTCAAAATCAATATTGTTCAAGTCATCATTCACATATTTTATATTTCACCTATCATTTCCACTTACATTTCTCACTTTTCATATTTGTGTCCATTCCTTTCACCTAGCCGTATGTTCTAGAATTTCATCAGGGTTTTTGGTCACTTAGCCATCTCTTGTTTTCTTTGCAGATTTTGTAGAAAGCTATTTTGATTTTTAGGAGGTAGAGTCTTGCTTAGATTTTACCTTGTATATTTCAAATTCCCAACACATCTTTCAATAATAAATCCAAGTTTTACACAAGGAAATATGAAACCTATCAAATGTTCTAAGTTACCTTAAGTGAAAAGTTTATCCTGCTCATCCCCCTGTATGGATGGTTCAAGAATTTTGAGAATTGGCAAAAGGACAAGCTCCTCCTTACCCAATTTCCCAAAATAAACAATGGTTTTCACCACTATCAAAATAAAAATCCCATAAAAGAAAAAATCAAAAGCAAAATAAATAGTTGTTATCACCACTCCAAAAATCCCTTTCTCAACTAAACCAAAATACAAAACAATTAGTGATTATCATCACTACATATGAGCAAATATCCCTGAATTAAAAAAAAAACAAAAAGGAGTATTGAACTTGAATCCTTGGAATTCTTAGCATTTGACAAACCATTAGGTGATCCTCATTATAGGTTCAATGTCATCAATCTAGATTGGTAATGGCGGTATCCTCATGCATGATGATATGTTTGTCACATTAGTTTTTTACGTGTGTGTAGACCAATGTTTGCATGTCAATGAGCTAGATTTTGGTATCCTATACTACCTAGCGGTATAATACAACTAAGTACAAAACCTAGGATCATGCTACTCATGGGGTTATATTTAGTACATATGGGCTACATAATCTTATTTGGCACTGGGGTAATCTTATGCTTAACACAAAATAAACCCACTTGCACACATAGGAATATTGAGTATCTTGGTCATCCTAGTAGATTCATACCTCATCAAAAAGTCTTGCATGGTTAGTATATAATTTTGACCAGTTGACTAGAGTGTTTGAGTCTCATGAAAACCTCAAAGACATCCTATAGCATCCTCTTATTCATTCTATTTTATCACATTTATGTCAGTTTGCATTTTCATAAATCCATTACATAGTCTCATGACAACATTACACATGAATTGATGAATTCTATATAGTCTATGGTGCTAACATAAGTATCTCATACAATATATACATTTCATCATCTAGATCACTACATCATCCATCTCAATATGCATCCACGCATCTACATATCATCAAATAAAATTGTATTATAACATATGCATACAAGATAGACATCCATCATCATATCATAAAGCAAATAAACACATTGCATACATCTCATAAAGCAAATAAACACATTGCATACATCTCATAAAGAAATAAACACATGATGATAAACCACATAAAATCTCATATATATATATGAAGCAAAAATATACATCATACTACCCATAGGCTAAAATAAAGTGAGTCCTCAAACTTCACACTACTACACATCCAAAAATTAAAAAAGAGTCACAAGAGCCTCAATCACCTGGGTCACACAAAACTGGTGTTATGGCTCACACTCCCACCTGTAGTCAGAGTTTAATGCAAACTCCTATGCCTGCTACCACCTGCAATGTCAGCCTGCCATCCAGATCCAGGTGCCTCCATCCTAGATAAATATTTCCCTATCTCACTCCATCGACATTGGTGTGATCCACTCATAGCAAAATCATATGGTAGGTGCCCTCCAAGGCACACCACCTCATTCAATAACTCATCTATGTAGGTTTACCCCCATTGGTACCACACCCGGTAGGTATCTACTATGGAATGGAGCTGCATCACCTCCACCCCATCCTAGCCATATCCTCACTACTGGATCCCTCCCACCTAGGGCTTCGAGGTTGCAACTGCATGTAGAGCTACTATATCTACTTGAGCATCCTATACATATACTCACTGAGATGTTACCTCTACCTAAGCATATTGTACCTATGTTTGAATGAGATCTCTCTCCTACCTAACCCTAATTAGCTCATCCCATATCTCAGTATTTGTCACCTTGTACCACCTATTATTCTTGCATCCCCTGATCTACAGTGTCATCATCCACAAATTTAGCTTGATCTTCTAAGTCTAGGAGGTATACCTACTCAACTGCCATGTGCCTATGCCCATACCACTTGCTTGCATTGACCTGGTCCTCATCAAGAGCCTCCTAATGATCCTCCCCTACCACCCATGCTGCATCACCCCTTAGTGGCCCTTCTCCTTACCACTAGCCTATAACCCACTAGGATTTAGACTCCTATATAGTCCTGACATCATCCAAATATAGAATGTCTACTATGAGATCTACATCCCTACTAACCACCTCCACCATTGGCCACCTCAGTGTCCTCTCATCCCCGCAGTGCTGGTAAACCACTAGCTCACTGGATAACCCCTATCATAGCCAAAAATTCCACATAACCTGAGCATATGAGAAAAAATCTTACTTTATCCTATGTCATCCAACCAACCATCTTCCTCGCCTCACTTGGTAAAGCTGCACCTCAGCATCAGCCCATGTTGGACAATCCATGTAGGTTCTCCAAAACATGTCAATTACTCTAATTCCTACAAAAGACTAGGTATAATGACCCATGTCACCTACCCAGTGTCAAATATAGCCTACCTCTTGGTCCCCCTACCATAGGATCTCATAGCCAATATCTCGATCCTCTAGATTTGCATGTGTCATCCATGGTAGTCCCTACGACCTATCCATCGCTATATGTTTCCATTCCCAAACATGCAGTAGAAAGTTGCACCCCAAGCCCTTTTCTCTTGAGAGTAGATCTTGTACAACTCATCATATAGCTATGCTAGTAGTGTCATCCCCCATGCCATACCTAGTGGATGATCCACAATGCACCCTACCAGAGTAAAGACTAACTCCAAAAGGTTCCAGGGAAATCTGGCACCCGATGAGTTTGGTAGAAGCATATTAGAGATCAGTGTTATTAGAAGAATATGCCTCACACCCAGTACACCAGCCTCATACCAATGCACCACTAGTATAACCCCAAGGGAAGAGCCCTTTATTGCCTCCTTCATGGCCCTACCAAAGTACCTCTCCATAACTACGTCTCTCCAATCCTTGTGAGTAGACTCAATCGTACATCCCTCTATCAAAATGTATAATATATGGTAGAAATCCTTTAGCATCACTATCATATCACCTATCGATATATATAAGGTATTGGTGCATGGGTCCTATAGGTCAATAAGCATTGTCAAGTAAGCACGGTCACCCAACACAGGCTCTAACCTTGTCACCTACTTAAGTCCAATGGTGTCAAGCTACTCATAGTCCACGTCATTTAATAAGTATCTCATGGTATTAAAGAGGGTAATAAATTGACATCGACTCTTCACCACCTGGAAGAGGCAAGTCGGTTAATAACAAGCTCCAAATAGGCTTCAAAATGCCTCAAAAATAATAAAAAAATACCAAGAAAGGGCCATTTTTTAGGCCAATTTGTGGCCGTCCTACATCGGGATAGCCCCCAAAATGGGCAAAATTGGGCCTTCCATGCCATCAAAAATAGGAAAATAATGGCCAAATAAATCCGTAAAAAGCAAGAAAATCACTTAAAAACATAAAAAAACATAAAACATTATAGGGCATCCCTAATAAGCAATAATTCCATTTTTACACTAGAATAGTGTAGTAAGAAATTCAAGTCTTACCCATCTCACACCGACCCCATTGTTTTATGTGTCTACACACTAGCTCATGGTTATTGTAGGATTATTTTAGTAGAGCTCTTCTTCTCAGAATATTTCTCCTCTTCCTCACCTCTCAAGCTACAAAGTTGCAAATGCACAAATGAGCCCAAATGATTTATTTCTAGCTTAAATAACCCTTCAAGGGCCCTAACCATATTGGAGTGGGATGAGTGGCTATTTGGCTAACTATCCCACCCAAGTATGGCCATAAAAAATGGTACCATACCACCCTAGGATGGCCATAGAAAAATTGCACAAAAATAGCTTAAAATTCACCAAAAAGGGTCCAAAACCCACCAAAAATAGCTCAAATTTGTTCAAATTTCTCTTAAGATCATAAGGAATCTCAATTTCTCCTATATAAGTGGAAAAATATTTTAATTCACACCCTAAGGCCATTTTTTTTGGACCACCCCATGGGAATGAAGTTTTCAGCTCCTTTCTTCCATACAGTATTGACCAAATCAATAAAATCCTCTTAAATTGCTCCATTTTTCAATGAGTCAACCAGAGGAAACCCTATCAAAGTCATATGTGTCAAGTGAATCATTGGTTACTCCATCATAGAATTGTTTCTTTAGGGGGTAGTCATAGTTAGCAAATTCTTAATCATAATCAACAATCACACACTCAATCATGCAAATTATGTTCTTTCAACGAATCATTGACAAAGAAAATCATGAGCCTGCTTGGGGAAACAAACAAGCACATATTAAACAAATGATTGGTATTTTAGAATCATGAAAAACCAAGACTCCTACTTCATGAATGAAAAATATTCAATATCAAGTAAATCGACCATGAAAGGTTGTACTTGAAGCAAGTTCCTTAGCTCGTCAAAAGAAAGGATTCAAGAACACATGCTCTTTCCATAATTGGGGCGTCTAAATTTTGTTAGGTTATTGAATACACCTAATAATTCAAGATTTTATTCATATAATTTTTCTCAGTGCTATGCTACACACAATGCATCTCAATAAGGGGCATCTGTAGACACTAAATTTGGTCAATCCGATTAGGCAATCAAAAGCACTAGTTAATTGACACCATATGGACCCCTTGGGCAACTCTCAAAGATTTACTAGTGGTCCTAACAAATATTGGAAGTATATACCTTACTTTTGGGAGATTTTTGTCCATATAGACATGTCTGTCCCATGTCGGGATGGCCACAGTTTATGGCCAACCCACCCCAGGATGGTGGGAACCTGGCCGTCCTAGGGTGGGATGACCACAAGGTTTGACACCCAAAAAGTAAAATTTGGATAAATGGCACCCAAAAATTACCATTTGCCCTACCTATTCATCCATGCAAGTTAAAGGACGTAGTATGCTTATGACATGTTGCATGTAAGAGTCCAAATAGGGAGATAATATTCTCCCTCCAATGCATGCCACCTTGTTGGCCAAATGGCATCTCTTGCCCTACATGCCCTTGCATGCCTTCTTCCCTCAAGGCCTCCTTTGGCTATAAAGTGGATCATTTTTTCCATACAAATCATATAGAAATGAGTTTTGAGAAATCAATGAAGTGCTATCAATATTTCCCCTCACCATTTTGTGCCCTTTTTCCTCAGAAAAGCTACCCAGTGAAGGAGGTTTGCAAGTGATCTAGGAGGTTCAATTTGATTCTAAAACTGAACCATATGAGTGATTTTTACCACCAAATTTGATGATAAAACTATTTAGGAAGTCCCTAACCAATTCACAGAGGAAATGGTGATAAAATAAGTGTAGAATTGGTGGCCGTCCCACACCAGGATGGTCCTTAGTCTATGACAGTCCCAACCATATCCTCCTAGGATAGTGGTTTATCTATACATTATTTCTTTACTATTCATTTTTAGTTAGATTCTATATCCAAATTTCATGTATTTTGGAGCTATATTGATCGAGATATCTCATTTTTAGTGTTTTGTAGGGTTTTATGTAGGTCTATGGATCTCATCTAGATATGCAAAGGGATATGTGCCTAATTTTACAAATTGGCCACATGGGTTGTCTTGAAATGTTATTTTATGTATTCTATCCAAGTTTCATGCATTTTGAATATGTTTAGGGGTAGAAATTTCTTGCTTTGGGTTTTGCAGGCTTCGAAGGTCTACTATGATTACGTCACACCATTTTTAGAGCAATAAATTCACTTCTCTTTATGAAAATTCTAATTTCATTAAAGAGGGGTAATTTATTTATTATATCGAAGGCTATATTTATTTTCACACTCAAAGTAACATTCAGTGAATCCAATCATCATTTGAGGTTCACATTTAATGAGGATTGTGGTAAAAAAATTATCAAAACATGGAGATTGGTTCTATTTTAGAAATTCATCAATATTTTGACAATGGAAGAGTCCTAGATGTACCTAGAATTGAAATATGTGATAGGTTAGGACTTTCCATAGGGTTGAATGAAAGGATTAAAGTGGATGGTCAAGAAAGCCAATGTGTTTCAAATAATGACCCGCTAGAGATGAATGGTTTAGAGTCATTATTTACAAAGGAGGATTGGGATAATCATAGAAATTTGAATATAAGAATTGATCCCATTATAGAAACCCTTGGCCCACCAAAATATGAATCTGAGGAAGATGAATTTTTTAAAATTAAGGAGCATGAATATGAAGAAGATGAATTTTTTGAAATCGAGGAGGATGAATATGAGGAAGAATTTGAAGGTAACATGAATGAAGGGATGGAATCTCATCACATGTTTCAAAAATATAGTGATTCTACTATTCTAGATGAAGAATGAGAACCATTTACTTCTTTCACAATTCCTAAAGATATTTCTATTCCACTTGATGTTGATGTGCAAAAAAATGAAATTTTGTATCATCTATGGATTTAATATTGTTTATGTAGCAAGAAGATTCAATTTCAAAAAT
Source organism: Wollemia nobilis (assembly GCA_028583015.1). Taxonomy (NCBI): domain Eukaryota; kingdom Viridiplantae; phylum Streptophyta; class Pinopsida; order Araucariales; family Araucariaceae; genus Wollemia; species Wollemia nobilis. Next base: position 511,505 of record JAQPPZ010003612.1, read on the forward strand.
ACTAGAGCCATCAAATATGGTTGAAAATGAATTTAAAAAGGAATCAATAGATGAATCTGAGAATTATGTAGAAGACTTGATAGGATCTCGTTCTTTAATTTTAGAAGATAATTATTATAATGGTTGGGGCATGTATTGTGAATCGTTATTTTCTCACATTCATACTAATGAATTTTCTATTTCACTTGATACGTAGGATGTTGAAAATTTTATCTCGCATGAAGAGTTTGCAATACCTATACAATCAGAAAATGGCATGCCATCTACAGAAATAGAGAAGGTTCCTAAATTTGATCATTTTGAATATGAGTTTGTGGAACACATTTTTGAAATAGAAGAGGAATAAATGGTGAATGTTACTTATGAGTTAGTTTTTTGGTATTAGGAAGAAATAAAATATCCTCTTTCATGTTGGAATACTAAAAATTTGGGTATAAATTCACATGAGTGTCTTGAAGATTCTAAGGGGATGGTTCAAGGAAATAGAACCTAGAGAGGGGGAAAAATGCCCTACCATGTACAATTCCAAAAAAAATTGTATTTGTGAAATATAGAAAGCCTTATGGGATGAACTGCGAGGATATGTTGTTCTCTACACTAGGTGCTAGGGGGAAGGGTTCACCAGGAATGGTTTTAGGACTCACTTCAAGTCCTCAAGATTTTGGGATGTTTGATGTATTCAGATTTCAAGTAATCACCTAAGTTTGGCCTTTCTAGATCTATGCTATAAAAGTTAAAGGACAATGCAAAAATAAAAATATAAGAATACAAGAGCTAACCTAATATGGTTATTTATTTGAATGGTTGCTAACCTAGGGTTTTATCCAAAAAAACTTTAAAGCAAGGACACAAAATAAATGCACAATATTAACCCTAGATGCACACTATATACTTTTTACTTTCAGATGCCTAAGAATCAATACTTAGATCATTTTTTTCAACAAATGAAATAATTAGAGCACTTATCTAGATTGGTGGTTGAATTATATTTTTCTACCTCTTGTCCAATGATATCAGAAATGCCTTTTTCTGCAATATAACTTATGAAACACTTTAAAATGATATTAGCATTAGGGGTTCTGCTTAGGCCACTATAAAAAAATTCTTGGAGGTGCAACAGTCAATCCCCCTAGGTACTTTTAGATGATATTTGGAAATAAAAATAGAAATTGACCTTTGGAGAATTAATCATAAAACAACAATGCAACAGTAGAGAAATAGAGAACAAGTTATGCTATCATGTCCTAAATGAAATTTAGAAAATACTCATGCAATTAAAATCTGAAAAATACTAAATTAGGGTTAGCAAAGTCACACCTCATCAGGACAGGGTGTGATTTCACTTCAGAGATACAAAAAATAAAAGATAAATGCAAAGCATAAATAAATGTAGGAAAAAAAGTGTGCACAACTTGATGGATGATGTGGAAGTAGGTAGAAGAGATTGAGGTATCCAAATGAGCACTCTCTTTCCTTTTGAACTACAACACGAATCCACTAAACCACATGAAAATCTAAATTAATGCAGTAGAAGATCAAATCCAAAATTCACACTTTGGGGTTAGCTTGTAGAAGAAACAGGAAGCCGAGCGAAAGTAAGAATGTGAGCACCAATTAACCATAATATTTTTGAGCTTAATTATTTTCTAAAATCATCTATTGTTACTTTTTAAAAAAGTGATATTAACCCATATTTTTATAGATGAATATCAAGGTAAAAGAAGTAGGAAAACAAACACAAGCTGATGCCAAGGACACTAAAAAGGTTAAACCTGGGTCTTAATAAATTAAAAATCTACAATAGTGAAATCGTACCCCATGCCGATGGGGTGTGATATTGCTTCCACGAAGTCACGCACTATCATAACTAGGTGCAAATTTTATAAAAGGTTAAAGAAAGGTAAGGTAGTGGAAAAAAACTTACCCTTTCCTAGGGCAAGGGTTAGGGACCTCTTAGGGGCTCTAAGGAAGATTACCCACTAAAAGTGGGTCAATTTTCTGTGTCTATATTTTAATCCCTCTTTGATGCATTTAAGGCCAAGTAAATTCATCAAATAAATGATGTAGGCACACTCACTAGAGGAATACAACAAGCAAAAAAATGGGATGGCTAGTTTAGAAGAAAGGGGCGATGCAAAAATAGTGTCATTCCAAAAACTTTATTGTTTTGCATGTAAATCGAGGCATTAGGGACATTAATGCATCTGTAGGCTAGGGTGACCCCTTGCATTTTGGAAGGGATGAACACTCCTTAGGAAACTTGAAAAGACAAAGGAAGAAAAGTAGGACATAGAAACATAGATAACACAATAAGAAAGAAGCAAAGCAAAAAATACTAGGTACAACATGAATCTAATGTAGCTAGCATGAAATGCATAGAAGAAATGGAGAGGTGAAATAAGGGAAGAGAATAAGAATGATAAGAAGAAAAAAAATAATCTCCAAAGGTCAACCATCTAAAAATGAGATGAACTGATGACCCATAGCATAGAACTAGCATAGGTTGCAAGGAACCAATGTAGTTAGATATCATAGATCATTTTAGGAATAGAGTTAGACCTACTATAGGTTTAGCACTTGCAGTAGTGTAAAAATATGTGTGGAGTCTAACTCACTATAGTGGTTTCTCCCTTATTGGCTGCTATGAGGTGTTTACCCATTAAGATGTATGTCGAGGTCTACTACACTCACCAAGGATCTTATCATGTAATGGGGTGTTAAGCTTGCTGAGTCAAAAGAGAGTATGACCCGATAGAATATCTTAGATGATGTAATACCCACTAGGATGTATTAGTATCTCATGTGGGGTGTATTATGTAAATAAATAATATGCAAGTGCTATCCTAGATAGGGATATTAAAAATACTTTGTGAATAGAGGTATTATCATGATAAATAAATTGAGATAAAAAGAAGAAGCAATCATAAGAAGAAATAATGGAAAAATCCTTAGGAGGGATATTACTAGGCATCAAAGTCCTATGAGAAGTGCAATGCATGTGAGCTATGGCCTAACTAGGTATCATCATATGCCATTGTTGCAAAATACCCAAAAATCTATATGAGCAAGCAATCATGAGCAAACAACAATGCAATTATGATAGGAAATCATGCAAGGTGTTCTTTAAATGTCAAGCAATCATGTAAGGATGACAAGAAACAATGCAATATGAGCAAGAAGGTGGATGCAATGGAAAATGCAAATGCAACTACATGAATATATATATATATATATATATATATATATATATATATATATATATATATATATATATATATTATAGAATTGAAATCAATGCAAAACCTAAATTCACATTTCATCTTATTAAAATAAATTAGCATGCTATGAGGTGTCAGATTGAAGATATCCCTAAGGAGTGCATTTTATTGATGATAAAAATTATGGGAAAGTTCTTAAAAGGCCCTTATTTGGACATCCATGGCATGATAATCAACACATCTTCTAACATCACCATGATTTTTAGTAAAATAAACATTATATAAACATCCACCACTCTCTTGCACAGAAGCAATGTCATATTTAAAACAAATAGAATTAATAATATTGCAAGACATCAAATTTGGAGGAGAAGCACAATTAATGCTTTTATTTTCATCTATTATCATCTTTTAATAATCTATATATTCTGTATAAGTCACAAGATGATCGTCATCCTCAAAAGATAAAGGTTGATTTTTATTAGGTATAAAACCTACACCACATCTCCCAGGCCAAATATCAACATCCAAATTTTCTTGAATACCTTTATGTTGTAGTCCCAATGCTTTACAAGCATATCCCATAATAGATAGGATCTACCTAGGAAGGGGATAATCATTACTAAGATACCATTGAACAAAAGAGTGCTTCCTAGGAGATGGGTTGCTACCATGAATATTTTCTTTGAAGGAGTCCTTCCAAATACAAAGGTACACATGCCAATATGTACAACATCACCCTAGGGTAAATCCATAGTTTGAGGTGATAGTGGTAGCTTGGTGAGATCTAGAAGAGGCTATTGAAGAAACTGATTATCATGATCCAAGGATGAAAAATAGGGTTGACATTACTCACTCACTTTTAAATTTTGAAGATGCTCTAAAATTTGATATGAGGAAAATGGAGATATTGCTGAAGAAAAAGAAGGAAAAGAGTAAGATTCATATTGAGCTAACTCTATATTCGAATAGAATTCAATGAAGAACACAAGATTATACTGAGAGGGGGGATGAACAGTATAAGACCACTTTTTACTTTCTTTACAAATAAATATCAATTAATGTCCTTAATTGCAATAACCAAATATAGCAGTGTGCATTAATAACTCAAAAATAGTAGTACGTAACAAAACAAGTAACCACACACAATTGAGACACAAGATTTAACATGGTTCCCCCAATGTGGGGTACTCCACCAGATAATATTCTTATAATATTTCACATAGAAATAAGGATCCTTATCCAATACAATGATTTATTTGATCTGATCAAAGCTAGGCAATAATAAGTTCACATAGAACTTGTCCAAATCTGAATAACAAGTTCACACAGAACTTGTCCAAAACTAAATAACAAGTTCACACAAAACTTGTCCAAATCTAAATAACAAGCTCACACGAAACTTTTCCAAAATTGAATAACAAGCTCTCACAAAACTTGTCCAAAACTGAATAACAAGCTCACATAGAACTTGCCCAAATATGCTCTAACAAGCTCACCAAGAACTTTCCCAAATATGCTCTAGCAATCTCACCAAGAACTTGCCCAAATCTGCTCTAGCAAGCTCACCAAGAACTTGCCCAAATCTATTTTAACAAGCTCACCAAGAACTTGTCCAAATCTGCTCTAGCAAGCTCACCAAGAACTTTCCCAAATATGCTCTAGCAAGATCACAAAGAACTTGCTCAAATCTGTCTCAAAACTATCCACAAAGTTATCCATAAAGCTGTCCAAAATTGTCCACAAAGCTATCCCAAAATTGTCCACAAAGCTGTCCCAAAAATTTCCACAAAGCTATCCCAAAACTATCCATAAAGCTGTCCACAAAGCCTTCTCAAAGGCTCAATCAATCATGCTCAAGTAGTACTCAAATATCATCCACAAATCTATCAAGGCAAAGCTCAAATATGAACTCAATAATGAATGGCAATGTACTCTTCAATGGATGACAACAAGAATCCACAATAATCTCAACTCAACTCAACTCAAATCAACTCATAGAAGCATAAAGAGAATTTTTAGAGACTCAATATGTTCTAAGCTCAATATTCAACTCAACTCAAGTCAACTCAAGTAAACTCATAGAAGCATAAAGATAATTTTTAGAGACTCAATATGTTCTAATCTCACTCTCAACTCAATTCAACTCAAATCAATCTCAAATCAACTCAAGTCAGCTCATAGAATCATAAAGAGAATTGTTAGAGACTCAATATGTTCTAATATCACTATCAACTCAAATCAAAATTATGGAATAGTTTGTTTCATGGAACTTGACCAATCACCTCACACAATCACTTGACTAGGCTCAATCAACTCAACTCAACAAATCACCACAAGGGACTATTATTTCTCACAAAAAATGTAGTCCAAGCATGTATCAACAAACTCAAATGTTTCCAACAATTCTCAACCAAAAATCTCACATAACAATGATACTCATGTTATTTTCAAGTTCTTTCACAACCAATGGGCTTCAACAACTATGCTTATAATAACAAAGTTTAAACACAACTCTCAAACTAGAAAACATTGAAGCATTCAACCAACCACTTTTGAAAAGGAAACCACAATTAATCCTTTTTACTCCAATGATATTTCAGAAATCAACCACCATAAACAATCAATAGGAGAATGTACCCATACCTTTTTTATGCCAAGAAGTTATCCACAAAATCTGCCACACTAAACACAACTTTCCTTTCTAATCTCAATAAGGGTTAGTGGACTTCAAATAATAATCACAAGATAAACATAACTCAATTTACACCTTTTTACTACAACTTAATAAACACATCCACCAAAGTCCTTTTTAATAAAAACCCTTATAAAAAATAATAATCAACAAGGCTCTCAAAAATATTTTATAACAACTCCTTATTTCTCCTAAATCTTAATTTTCAATTTCATGAATATCAAATTTAAATCAACAACTCATCTCCTTTGAAATAATAATCACAACCCTTATAAAAATAAAGTTTAATTAAAACTTTAATTATTCCTTAACCACCTTATAACTCCTATCCTAGGGCATCAACCAAATTGAATTAGAGCAAAACATAATTACCTCATCAAGGGGATTCAAACCCCCAACTTGCATACATTGTGAGCGCCTTAGCCATGGCTAAGGTCGCCACATGAGCTAGCTGCTTGTTTGAAAGGAAAAGGCATGATGTGCCTTAAGTCCTTCCTCCCTTCCATGTAAACCAAAAGTGCTTTTAGCGCTTTCCTTCCAATGCATTCAAATGCAGTCAAGGAGATTCAAACCTTGATGTAAAGCGTTGCCACACACCTTAACAAAAAGCCAATTTCCAATGTAGCACTCTACCCAAAATATCTTGGGCTTTCGACCAACCTTGGATTTATTCATTGTCTCCCTTTTCAAAATGATTTTCGCACAATCTCTCTTCGTATGCTAGCCAACCATTAACACGAGCAAGGATTAATTTCAAATGAACCTTAGGATCCCCATTTATATGGTCTTCTCTTAATTTTTGATGATGTCAGCATATTATTGATTTTCTGTCTTTCTTTAGACGTCGGTGCTAACTTTAATTTTAATTTTAAAATTAAAATTAAATTTTTAAATAATTAAAATTTAAACTAAATATTTAAAATTAAATATCTCCATCACCGGGGCACCTTTTTCGATGAAACAAAAGGCCAACCTGGGTTTTAAGAAAAACCCATTTCAAATCTGCCATCCATGATTTTAAATAAAACCTTTTATTTTGCCTACCTTGGTTTTCACAAAAAATCTTAATTTTATCCATGCTTTCGAAAATATCATTTGTCCATAAAAACTCAATTTGATCCATATGACATCAATGATTCATGTGACATCAATGACAACATAAAATAACTCAAATTGCCAATATTCAAATGGTTGAGGATCACCCAAAATGGTGATAAATTTATTCTTGAATTCAAATTTGAGACATTGATGAAAAGTAGAAGGGACAACCTTCATCGCATGAATCTAGGGCCATCCAAGAAGAAGATTAAAAGATGTAGGACAAGACACCACGTAGAACAAAGTATCAAATATTATAGGCCCCACATTTTATGTAAGAGATATGACACCATAGGAATCTTGGGACTTATTGTTGAAAGATTTAATAAGGATATCAAATTTTGTTAAATATTCCTCTTTTAACCCAAATTTCTAAAAGAATTGATATGTACACAAATTGAGGGATGAACCATTATCAATCAAAACTCATTTGATAAGGGCATCCCAAATAAGTGCAATGATGTAAAGTGATGAATCTCCATGTAAGTTTGAGGAAGGTTTATTATCATCTAATAATGAGACATGATGTATCCCAAAAGAACCTATGGCATCAACTATGACATCAGGGATGACATATGGAGAAACATATTGTTGTTTTGAAAATTTCATTAAAGCATTTTGATGATTAGGAGAAGTCTGCAAAAGCTCTAAGATTTATTATTTTTTTGGAGTATTAGCTAACTGCTTCTGAAGATCGTATGAAATTTGTGATTGTGGTCTCATCACTATATGTGGAACTCTTGTAGTTAAATATTTGCTCTGATTATCCTTTAAAACTAAACTAGACTGTGGTTCTGAACTTTGTCCTTGCTAATTTTGAACTTGTTTCCTTGTAGTTACCCCAACCATACCAACCACATTATTGTGGCATAGGAAATCATCTTGATAAGCCACTTGGTTGGTTGCTTGTTGATCATGCTTTGGTAATGGATCCTTGAATATTACCATATCTTGATTTGTCATCGGGGATTGTTTAATAGGAGCTTGATTACTTGAAGTTTGGGAATTTCTTAAAATACATCCTACATCAATCAAATCTTGAACCAAATCCTTCAACTTCTTACAAGAGTTTGTCCAGTGTCCTAATATGTGATATGTGCAATATTGACCTACCTTATATCAATGAGCTGTAGTATTTGGTTGTCTTACAGAAGGTATTTCAATTGCCTTAGATTCCAATAGTTGCTTCAAAATAGCTTCTATAGTTATATTAAGTTTAGTAAAATTTCTTTGATGAGGTTTTCGAAGTACAATATTGTATAGGCTATTGGTGACATTATTAATAGACCTACTATAATTATCACCTCTTGAATGCTTATTCTTATGTTGAGACTTAATAGATTTTTCTTCTTTATTCTTAAGCTGAACTCTTCTAGTGAGAGCTTGTTCCACTTTTATGTCTAACTCAATTGCTTGATTAAGAGAGGTAACCATAGTAGTTTTTAGTGTATAAGATATTTGTTCTTGAAAATTACTAATGAATATATCAAGCATATCTTTTTGAGACATAGGCTATCTTAATCGATCAAATAAACTTCTCCAACGAGCTAATAATTATAAAAAACTTTCTTCTTTACTTTGCTTCAAGTCATATAGGTCTCTCATTGTCACTTCATTTTCAATATAAGCACTAAATTGATGAACAAACATTTATGTAGTCTTTTCAAAGCTCTTTAAAGAATAGTTGGGCAATTGATAATACCATTCCAATGCAACCCCAACAAGATAATTTGGAAATGTTTTTGTATCGCTCCAAATTTTTTGCATCCTTACCTTTAGGCTATAGGATCCGTGTTCGGAAGGGGGATGGGAAAAGGATGTTGCGGTACCTCGGACTGAGAGGACTTTGCGAAGGTCCCGCCTCTCAAGGGAGGTGTATTTTTATGATTTTTCAACGGATGGTGGGTTCACCAGGAAACATTTAATGGCAGTTTCCACGCCTAGGTTTGGAATGTGTTTTTATGTGTTCGTTTTTAACCTTAAGCATTCATATCCTAGGTTTGGCCAAATGAGTCTAAATTAATCTAAATGAAAGTGCAGATTTACTAAATACAGAGAACAAATTTAAGACAGAAAAACAGAAAAATTAAGGAAGAATAAGAAGAATACCTGATCCGGATGTCTGATGGAGATTCTGATGTTTGAAGCAGTCAGGATCATCTGGAATTCGATAGAATCATCTGAAATCAGACAAGATCGTCTGAGATCTGATGAATTCATTAGACGAATTTGTCATAGACCTGCAAACAGAAGAACATATGCAAAATACAGAGAATACTACTGTTCTAGTTGAGGGAAACTATGCAAAATAACAATGACAATACTGAACTAAAACTTAAAGAACGAAACATGTATGAATGATGCTAATTAAATCACAATTATGGATTAATTATGCCTTTGATCTAGATGGGTGAACTCCAAAATGCAATATAACATAAAATATCAAATAAACTAGCTAATTTGCAAAATAAAACAACAAAGAAAAGGTGAAGAAATGCAAACTTATGGCACTGATTGCCTCAATGTGGACTGCAGTCGAGATCGTCTCGCATTAGTACGAAATCGTCTCTGATTCAACAGGATCGCCTCCGATCTGAACAGGTTTGTCAACGACGATGTATGCCTGCTCCGACTGAAAAACAAGATGATACCTACAACAAAATTGATATAGGACTACTGCAAATGAAAACTTAGGATGATTTAACATGCATGAAGCTAAGTTATAGAGAATTTCAGCCAGGGGTTGGGAAGGGAAGGTCCTAGGGACTAAATAGGCTTAGGGGAGTAGTTAGGAGGTTGGAGATCATCCCTATTTGGGAGATCTCCAATGGGGGAGGGTCTCTAATGACATAGACATGCTTCTATCTAGATTAGAGGCCCGTTAGAATAGAAGCTAATTTTGCAAAATCAGTTTTGTGACAAGATCGTCTGGACGTCTTAGCCCAATCGAAATCATCAGATCTGGGGCAATATCGTCTGATCGACGACGATTTCATCAAATGTTCAAAACAAGCTCTAAAAATGGTGCGGAAAAGGGGGAAACGGATTACTCGACGGTTAACGGGCGGTTTGGGAGGTTAAATTTGAATTTTAAATTATTTACTAAGGTGAATGTAATTATGACAATTTTATTGTGCCAATTTTAGGGTGCTACATTTTGCCCCCTCTTTAGCGAATTTTTTGAATAAAATGCGTTAAAGATGAGTTCTTCTCGATCTACGAGAAAGCAAAAATTATTCCCATTTTTAGGTGATGATTCTTGGTCGAATCGTACGACAGCTTACTATGGTGCCCCCTCCATGTTTTTACCCAAATCGAAAGTTTGAGGTAAAAACATGGAAAAACAAAAAATTATTTTTGAATAAAATTAAGAAAAATAGGGTAAAACCCTAATTCATTTTTACTGTTCATTATCTGGTTTTTTAGAGCTCTGAAGCAAAAATGGTGGAGACAATGCACAGATCGACAGAGGTCCGACGCGGTCTACGGGTAAGAGTCTAGACTTAACTAGAATGCTTTAATTTAATTTTACATGCTTTGTAGGTAATTTTTAGATGAATTTTGAGCATCGCGGCCATTTTTGGGCCGTCGACGTCATCAAGAAGAAATAGTCCCGATTTTGACGAAATCGTCCCGATTTCGATGAAATCTTCTCAATTTCATCAATTTCACCCAAGGGTAAAATAGGCAAAAGGGGGACGATTTCGTCAAATTAGAGACGATTTCGACTTGCAAAATCGGAGATGATTCTGCTCAAATTTGGGATGATATCATCCAATAGTGGGCGATATCAACAATTGCATAAAATTGAATTTTAACTTGCATTATTAATTACTTGAATTGTTTATTAATGATTGTTTGTTGTTTTGTTGTTTATGTTTGCAGAGGGATTTGCTAAAGAGCAGGGAATGGAAGTATGGAGGTTTAAGAGATGACTTGGCCGCTCTCACATAGGCAGAGTGAGATCAACTAGCATAGGCCAGCTTGCAGCATGTGGCAGAGATGCCACAGGTGTCCATAGATATGGGGCTACTAATAGCCCTAGTAGAGAGATGGTATTCGGGTTCCTCATGTTTTTGGCTACTGACAGGGGAGATGACTCCCACTCTAGAGGATGTATGGAGGATTCTGAGAATCCCCATACAAGGACAATTGATCACTTTTGCAGCCAATCAGGGCCATGCTATGGGATGACTGTGTGGTGACCCGAGCTTCACCCTGGAGAAGGGCAAAGTTAATATCGAGGCACTGTGCCAGATGCCTCGGGCATCTAGACTCACACGAGTGCTAGCTGGAGTGGTTGGTGGACTTTTGCTATGCCACCAGAGTAGGTGTAGGGTGTCGTGGATGCTGGTAGATGTGATATGCGACATGCAGGACCACGACTATAGGTTCTCTTAGGGCAGTTATGTATTATGTCGATTGTACAGGATCCTATATGGGGTCGTGTACAAGGGCGGCCGATGTCTGGTGATGACATCGCTCCTACAGGTTTGGTGCTGGGAGCACATTGCAGTGTGAAGGCCGGTAGGGCTTCCTATGACAGGGGTAGACGGGGAGAGGCCCTAAGTCTTCTACTGGTGGCTCTAGAGAGGGTCATAGTGGCGGATCGACCTCCCTATGTCCTGGAGACTATTGGATGACTTAGTCCTGGACTAGATCACCTGGAGGCCATGGAGGGAGCATCCAGGGTGGGTCGAGGACGGACAGGAGTTGGCTCATGTCAGGCGAGTTTGTTGGCTGCGGATGGAGAGGGGAGAGGTGGAGCTCCACCACTATGACCGAGTTTTGCATCAGTTCGGTCTACAGCAGGGGATCCCATCTCTTAGGGATTATGAGTTTTCTTAGACTGTCCGGGATAACACCACAGTTAGTGGGGCTCCAGACATGCAGCGGTTCTAGAGCCAAGACGTAGATGATGCCCCCATCCAACCAGTGGATGGGGATGACGTAGGGGTAGATGATGGCTACGATGCCTGGTACGCAGGCATCCGCCCTCCTCGAATGATGAGGGCATAGGGTCCGATACACAAGATTGTGCATCGGATAGGGAGGCAACGCTAGGTGGCTATGGAGGTAGCCCAGGGTCACGGCGGGAGAGAGCCGAGGAGGCCACAGGCGCAGGAGAGGCCATGATAGAGGGAGAGGAGGGAGGTGAGACCCCCATATCCATAGAGGGATAGGCCACCATCACTCGATAAGGGCAAGGGCATTGACACAGGAGAGAGTAACGAGATGGCTACTCTTCGAACGGAGAGAGATCGTCTCCAGGCACAGGTGTAGACTCTACAGGATGAGGCTACATGCCACCGAGATGAGGTGGCATAGCTGCGAGATGAGATTGCATGCCTCAGGGCACGGGGAAAAGGGGCGAGCTCTGGAGAGTTGACATGGGCTATCACCCAACTCACTTTCTATCAGACATTGTATTATGAGCTGGTGCCAGAGGCAGATAAACTACCCCTGCTAGCCAACATTATAGATCCGATCAGGATCGGGTCATCGAGGACCACGTCCCGATCGAGGACTAGGACTACTCAGACTATGATGGGGCCACCTCGTCCACCTCAGGGCAGGGGAGGAGATGAGGCGGAGAGCTCGAGGGGCTCTCGAGGCTAGAGGGCTGCACAACTTTGTACAGATTGACATTGTATTATTATTATTTTTTTGTTGATAGAGGATTGAGTATTCCGAGGTACAGATTGTGGCATACCAATCTAGTTTTGATGATGTATATATACTGTTGACATATATATGATATGTTATTGATCATATGGCTTGTATTATGTGTATGCTTATGATGCTTTTGTGTTTGATTGATTAATTTGATAATTGGATTGAGGATTCATAAAATTATGTCGTTTTGAAAATTGATATCTTTGATGTCATGCTATAATATTTTAAATGAAATAATATGATGTGACAAATTGATTGTTTGGGATGAAATATGATAAAAAATAAAAAGAGACTTCTAACAATGATTTCAAAGGACATTGTCGCTAGTATAGACCATTTCATGGAGTCGCTGCTCACTCGGTCGTCAAGCTAATCCCAATATAGAAATATTGTTAAAATTAAAAGAGTGCTTAAGAAACTGTCTTAAGACTTTGGTGCAATAGTGAAAATGATGGTGATGATGGTGGTTTGTTTTCAGATTTTCATGAAAATAGTATGCATGAAATAATGTTAAAATGATTTTTTCTAGGCATAAATTCCTAAGTGTGATAAAATTTTGGATAATTCTTTAGGAATTATACCATCTTTACAAAATTTGAAGGTTGACATAATGACATGAAATAATGAAAATGGGTTTGCTTTTTAAAAGCATAATTTGTGTAAAATAATGATTTAAGTCATATGGTTTTCATGATTTTAAAATAAATGGGGAATAGAAATTGTTACGATGGTTTGCGCTAGGCATAGAATATGTAGGTATAGACTTATACCATCATCACGAAAATCAAAAGAAAAGATAGTTTTATTGCATGGTTGATTTTTGATAAACAGAAAATATGAAAATGAGGACTTGCGCTAGGCATAAAATTCCAATTTTGGTTTTGGAACTATACCATCGTCGCGAAAGTCAACCAGATATATATGTTTTGAGTGTATATTTTGAAAGAAAATTTTGATTTTTCTATTAGATAGTTGTCTTTATGGTAAACAAATGTACTTGATTTATTCCAAACAAGTTGCAAAAATAATATTTCAAAGTATTTTAAAGACAAAAGTTAGATTTATAAGGAATCCCATGTGCATATGTGAATTCATTTCCGATCTTGATTTATCATAATGATACACAAAATCTCTCAAATACAAATGTGTGTGCAATTTCTTTGTGCATTTACCATTTTTGAGCAAGATAATATGATACAAGTGATTTGAAGAAACCAAATAAGTGTTCATTAACCATGATGTAGATGCATATAACCATACTAGACTACTATGTAGGTCGGATTATCAAGAGCTAGCTAATCCATAAATAGACATAGGTCTGTACAAAAGAAGGTCGCTAATGTGACAGACATATCACCACGCTAGGAGTTACCCAAGGCCAAGCAGGTTGGGCACAAACCACCTGTTATGGGGCTTACCTCACAGTTTTCGAATAATTGAGAATTCTAGGGATTCAAGCTCATCAACCCTTCTTTTCTTTTCAAAGGGTAGGGAAAGGGGATTTTATTGCTTTCTTGCTTTCTGCTTTCTTTTGATTTTATTTTGAACTTTGCTTCTTTTTCTTTTTGTATTTTTTGCTTGATTTTTGAGATAGTGCTTGAAATATTGCTGTAATGATATAAAATAACATTTTTCTTTTTCTTTTTTTTTGAACTTTGCTTTTTCTTTTTCTTTGCTAGGGATACTTGCTCGAATTAGTTGTAGAGCAAGGGATTTTTATTTTGGGTAGGGGTGAGCTTGTCCTTTTGCCAACTCTCAAAGATTCTAGACCATGTGCATGATAGGATAGCAGGGGAAACTTTTCACTCAAGAAATCACATCTACTATGTAGCAAAACATGGAAATTACAAATATAATCATTTTATTGTGAAAAGATGTGCTTGGTTTAAGTAAATAACAAGATCAATTCTCTATGCTCAAACTTTATTTAATTGAATTTTGTGGACTTTGATATAAGAGAGATTAGTAATCATGCCGGATAAAACCAAGATATTTATTGTTGTGAGTGTACAAGTGAGGGATTCCAAATAAATGCTAATTTATCAAAAATAATTTGAAACATATAACTGCAATAATTGTAAGAAAATATATATAAACACTTTTGAGAAGTTTTGAGAATGTTGACTCCCTCTTTCTTCTTTATATTGTTTTGGTTTCGAAAGAGTCAAGCATATTGCTATTTTTATATTTTTTTTATTATTTTGATTTTTGGTTTTATTTTTGTTTTTGAGAAAAAAAATTTAACAAGTGCCATAAATAAATGCAACAAATAGTTTTGAAGATTTTTGATGATTATGAATGTTTTTGATGTTTTTGGATTTTTATAAATTTGAAAGAAATACAAGATAGTAATTTTGAGATTTTAAACAAATATATACATGGATGAAATGACCAAATTTATGCATAGTAACGTTTAAGATGCAAAATATTCATGGGTTCTTTAAGTTCTTTACCATCTAAGGTAGATAATTTATATGCTCCTGATTCAAATTTAGCAGTAATAATGTATGGTCCAAGCCAGTTGGGCTCAAATTTACCTTTAAGGTCCTTAGTTGCATTTGTATTTTTTTTATTTTCTTTTAAAACAAGGTCATCGATCTCAAAGGATCGATGACGAACTTTCTTAGCATATGATCTTTTAAGCTTGTTTTGGTAAGCACGAAGATGCTCCAAAGCATTGATGCATTTTTCATCTAGGAGTTCCAGCTGACTGAGTCTGCCAGCTCGATATTCATCTCCTACTTCGGTATCTTGAAGTAGCAGAGCCAAAGAAGGAACTTCCAATTCAAATGGAAAAATTGCTTCAGCACCATAAACCAAAACAAATGGTGAAGTTCCCGTGGGGGTTCGAACACTAGTTCGATAGGCCCACAAGGCTGGATATAAATGAATGTGCTAGTCATGGCCAGTTTTATTGACCAATCTTTTGAGAATTTTGATTAAGGTTTTGTTAGATGCTTCTGCTTGACCATTACCCTGAGGATAATAGGGAGTGGACCAGCGATGTTGAATCTTATATTTTTGGAATAATTTTTTAACATATTTATTTTTGAAACAAGTTCCATTGTCAGAGATGAGATTTGTAGGAATTTCGAACCTACAAATGATTTGATTAAAAATAAATTTAGAGACTTGTGTTCCAGTGCAGGAAGCTAAAGGCATAGCTTCTACCCACTTTGTGAAATACTCAGTGGCGGTTATGATGAACTTGTGTCCATCAGATGACACCGGATTGATTTTTCCAATAATGTCTAAACCCCATTTAGAAAAGGGCCATGGAGATGAAATAGCCTGTAGCTCTTGTGCAGGCGCATGGACAAGGTCAGCATGTTTCTGGCACTTGTCGCAATGGTGCACATACTCATGTGCATCCGTTTCCATGGTAGGCCAAAAGTATCCTATTCGAAGGAGATTTTTAGCAATGACACTACCACTAAAGTGTCCTCCACAAGATCCATCATGGGCTTCACTCAAGGCTGATTTAGACTCTTCTAAGTTTAAACATCTTAATAGGATACCTTCAAAAGATCTCCTATATAAAGTATTGCCAATTATTACAAATCGACTTGCTCGTCTACGTAATAACCGACGTTGGTTTCTATTAGAATTGGTAGGGAAAGTCCCATTTTGGAGAAAATCAAATATGTCCATATACCAAGGTTCAAGAGTAGTTTCATTGATTAGAAACACATCCAAAGGCTCTAAGCATGACTTATTTGAAGCGGGTTCTTGGAGTCGACGAATAATGATAGTGGCATATTCGTCATCTAACTCCAAGGGCAGGAGAGATGCAGCTGCGGCCATAGCATCAGTTGCACGGTTGCTAGTTCGAGGAATAGCTTCCAAGGTAACTTGATCAAATAGAGACATTAATTATAAAACATAGGCCTTATATGGGCGCAGTTTATCATCTCTGGTTTGATAAACTTCATTAATTTGGTTTATAACCAGTTGAGAATCACCAAAAACTAAAAGATGTTTAATTTTTAGCGCCAGGGCAGCTCGTAATCCAAGGATTAGAGCTTCATACTCAGCAGTATTGTTGGTGCAAGCAAATGTCAATTTGAAGGACAAAGGAATAAGATGTTTTTGTGGGGATATTAAAATAATACCCACACCAGATCCACTCATGCATCGGGCTCCGTCAAAGTATAAGGACCATTGTTCAATATGGTCTGCCTCTAATTGAAGGCATTCATTAAGAAACTCAATGATGAGGGGATGGGTAGACTCTAAGGGTGCAGCAGCTAATTGATCTGCTATGATTTGACCCTTAATAGACTTCTGTCCTATGAATGTGAGATCAAACTTGCTTAGAGCAAGAACCCACTTGGCTGTGCGACCCGATAAATAAGGTCGACTCATGAGTTACCTTAAGGGATCGTATTTAGCAATGACATAAGTTTTTTGACTAAGAATATAGTGTCGTAATTTTTGCGTAGCAAACACGATAGCTAGACATAGTTTTTCTAATGCTGTGTAGCGGGTTTCATAACTGATGAAGGTTTGGCTAATGTAATAATTAGCATGTTCTCACTTTTCATCATCAAGTTGAGCTAACATAGCTCCTAAGGCAAAATCTAAAGCTAAAATATATAGGAGAAATGGGCGATTAGGTTTAGGTGGTGAAAGCACAGGTGGATTAAGGAGGTATTGTTTGAGAAGTTCAAAAGATTCTCTACATTCGATGTCCCAATTAAAAGGGACATCCTTCTTAAGGAGTTTAAGAAAGGGACCGGTTTTGTCCGCCAGCTTATCAATGAAGCAACGGATAGCTTGAAGTTTACCTTGTAAACTTCATAACTTAGATATATTAGTAGGTGCGGGCATATCAGTGATGGCCACAATCTTGAGAGGGTCGATTTCAATACCACTTAAAGAAACTAAAACCCCTAATAGTTTACCGGACTTAACTCCGAATATACATTTTTTTGGATTTAATCGAATAAGATATTCTTGTAATCGATTAAAAACTTTTCTCAAATCATCTAAATGATTATCTTCAATAATAGAGCGAGCTATAATATCATCTACATAATCATGTAGGATATCATGCATCATATCATGAAAAATATAGGTCATAGCTCGTTGATAAGTTGCACCTACGTTCTTTAAGCCAAATGGCATCACTTTCCAGCAAAAGGTACCCTAGGGGGTAATAAAGGCTATTTTAGCCTAATCTTCAAGAGCTATCCTGATCTGATTATAACCGGAGAATCCATCCATTAAGGACATCATCCCACTCCTAGCAGTAAAGTCAATGATTTGATCCATGTTTGGAAGAGGAAAGTCATCTTTAGGGCATGCAACGTTAATATCTCTAAAATCTGTGCAAACCCTAACTTTGGTAGCTTCTTTCTTGGTGACTGGAACTACATTTGAGATCCATTCCTTATAATCAATATCTTGTATAAATATAACATTCAAGAGTTTTTCTAACTCCCCTTTGACTAGCAGAGCCACTTTGGGATGCATTTTTCTAAGTTTTTGTTTAACAGGTTTAGCATCCGGATGGACCACTAGATGATGCATGACTACGGAAGGGTCTAGACCTGGCATATCTTCATATGTCCAAGTGAAGACATCTTCATACTCTTTAAGAAATGCAATGTATTGTTCTTGTTTTTCTTGACTTAATTCTGATCCAATATTGATTATGTGAGGATTATCCTCAGTTCCAATATTAATTTTAATGACGTTTTCTACCTCCATGTGTAGATCTCTTTCAAAATTAGGTGGGGCGGGTGAAACACCCAATTCTTGTAATTCTTGTAAGGTTAATTTAGATAATTCATCTTGAGGATTAGTGGCCTCAAGTTGGGCTATAGTTGGTATAGAACCATCAAAATAAAATCCATTGTGTAACATCTCTTCAACAGAGACATCATGGAAGATATCTCCTTCCAACTCTTCATCGGGGTCAGCAATCATTTCAGGGTAAGCTATGGATAGCATGTTGCATGAAAACGACTAATTTTTAAGAGGCAAATCAACATGCCTATCCAAATAATCTTGATAACATATGACATGATCATCATCTTCAAAAGGAAAGGGTTGACCCTTACTAGGAAATAGGCCCACACCATAGCGGGCAGGCCATGGTTCTACCTCGAAAGGTTCTTTCATGCCATTTTGGAAAGGTCCCAAGCGCCTTTCCCTTTATATCCCATTTTAAGCATCATGGGTTTAGCTTTAATATAATCATTGGTAAAATAACACCGAGCGTATCCCTCATGATGAGTTTTGATATTTCGAGGGATTCTTCCCCAGTCATATCCTTTATAAATGAAGGCACAACTCCTGACTTGGTAAGTACTTCCCATAGGTTGTGGGAGGCCCAAAGTACGAGGAGATGGCGGTAAATTATTCAAAAGAATTGAATCTTGCATGAAAGCATTTATTTTTTTTGATATTAAGGTTGTGGATAAATCTGGTAAAAGTTCATCAAAAAGGGCATAAGATGTAGAAGGCTTATTACCTATATCTTTAGATGTGGGAGGAATGATAGATGTGTCTATAGGTTTTGAATTTATAGGGATAGAATTTGAAGGATTGGTTGTAGATTTAAGATCTTTTTGAGGTTCTAAAGTGATTTGTTTAGAGGGTTGTTGGTCTATATAGGAGGATGAAATTAATGGAGGGGAAATAGGTGAAGTTATGGGTGTGTGTTTCATAGTTTTATATGAAAATGGGAACTAGGATGTGTGGACGATAGAGCAGGGAAAAATTACACTCCAACGGGTTCTTCCAAAGCACACATATCAAAAGGTCTAGGGTCACCATGGATAGTGACCAACTAATTTTTAAACTCAAATTTAACACATTGGTGTAAGGTTGATGGGACCACTCGCATGGCATTGATCCAAGGGTGACCCAAAAGTATATTGTACGATGTTGGGCAATGTACAATAAACACGGTTGTTTCTAGGGTTCTAGGACCAACTTGCAATGGGAGGGTAATAACTCCACATGTTTCTTGTGTTTTGTCATTAAAAGATTTGATAATCATATCAGTTTTCTTCATTTCATCACTTCTAAAGCCAAATCGTTGGTAGAAGTCAAAAGTGCAAATGTTTAGAGATGAGCCATTATCAATCAAAACTCTTTTGACAACTACATCTCCAATTAGAGCAGTAATGTATAAGGGATTATCCTTATGTAAACTATGTTGTGGGATATCTTTATCCCGGAAGTCAATACAATCAATCTCTCGAGTGATGATAGTATTGGCCATAGCTTTAGGTTGAATGTTTTGAGGTACCATCATTTGGCTTAATGTAAGCATCAACTCATCCCTATGGGTGGGAGAGGATCTTAATAAATCTAAGAGGGAAATTTTGGTCGTAGTATTGGACAATTGCTCATTAATATTGTAAGGGGGTTTAGGTTGAACATTAGGAGCATGATTCCCTTTATTAGGGTTTTTCAAAATGAATGGAGCCGATCCATCGTTCTAGTTTGGTTCTTGTTGGGAATTTTGAGCTTGTTGTCGGGTGACGACTCCAATGGTACCTACAATGTTATAATGAAGACGCTGAACTGGTCTCGGTTGAGCATTGATGGCTTGTTCATTAGAAAGAAATATATCAGAAGAAGGTCGAGTAGTAACTCGTCTAGGAAATGGTTCTTTTGGAACCATAGCATATGTGATGGGTTGAATAGGATCTGATTCATTTTTAGAACTATTCGATTGGTTTGAAGTAATGTCTAGTTCACTTTCACTATCTGATTCTATATCACTAGAATCAGAAGTTTGAAAATTATGTAAGGGCCTAATTGTAACTAGGGATAAGGTTGTGTCAAATATTTGAGGATCCTGAATAGGTAATTGTCTGCTAATGGTTCCTACATATCGGGTAGGAGGGGGAACATTATGATGTTCGATTTGATTGGCTACCTCTTTACCATGTCATGGTAAAGGGTGTTGAAATATGTCTAGAGTTTTATTGGCATTTTGATTTTGATTTTGGGGAACGGTCTTTTGAGTATTATTAGGAGGGTTTTGTTTAGGTTGGAAGGCTTGCACTTCCATTTCATTATTGTCAATCAAATCCTGTATTTTATGTTTCAACCTTTTACAAGCATTGGTAGAATGTCTAGGTCCTCTATGGAAATCACAGTGTAAGTCAGCTCTGTATCCGGGTATAGTTGGATCAAGTTCCCGGATAGCTGGTAATTGGATCAAACCTCTTTCGAGTAATTGAGGTAAAATAGTTGATAAGGGTTGGTTTAATCTAGTAAATTATCGATGTAGGCACTAAATTGATGGACAAATGATTCAGCTGTTTCTTCAAAGTTTCTCAAAGAATGAGTGGGCAATTGATAGTACCACTCTAATGCCATTCCACCTAAACTTTTTGGGAACATTTTAATAATAGCAAGTCATCATGCGATATGTCATGACATGCTATCCTAAACATGCAAAGATGCTCTATGGGATCTTCGGTTCCTTTATATATAGGCAAGATAGGCATGGGAAAATGCTTAGGGTATGGTTGAGCTACAACTAGGGGATCCAAAGGTTGACTACACATCTCTCGATAATTATACGAGGGACGGTAGGGATCTATCTGGTCCATACGCGAAGCTAACTGTTTCACCATGGCTTCAGATTACTAGTTTGCCCCCCATATTGGTTTGGTAGGGCATTGACATGGGTTTTATGGGCATATGATGGAGGAACATGAAGATTAGATGCCATGTTACTATTGTGCAAATTATTGGTAGGAAAAGTATTATGAAGGAATTTTGAAGTTGTATTATGATGTATTTCGGATTGTTGAAAATTGGTATTTGGCTTCGTTTTAGGTTTTTGTTTACTTGAAGCATATTGCTCAATAGTTTGGCGGAATAAAGTAGTGAAGGAAGGTTTCTTTTGTGTGGGAATAATTTTAGGTTGAATAACAGGTTCCTTAGGAGGTTGGATAGCCTGTTGTTTTGACATGTTTTGAATCATAGAGACCATATCCATATTGGATGGTCCAGCCTTATCACTTTCTTGATCAATGAAAGATAAGGGATTAATGCGCACATCATACATATGTTCCAAAGCTGCCTGAGTGTCACTAATTTTCCCTTTATCAATACGAATTGCCACATTAAGGGCATCAATGTTATCATCGAGAAATTTCTTGAAATGATCTATGTTGTCAAAAGCAATAGTTCCATTTGGAGCTACTCTAGGGGATGAGGATCCATCCTCTTTAACACTTCCTTCTTGTTCCTTATCTTCACCTAGGTCATGTTCTGGTTGAACTAGAGTTTTTCCTTCCGAAGTTGGATCTTCAAGAAGGACATTTGGGTCTCCAGTTGTATCTTGTAACCAATATTCTTCTTCTCCTAAAGTTTCTTTACCATTCCTAAGTTTAGGCATGGTGCTAAATTTTGATTTCAGCAAATATATATATATATATATATATATGCAACAAAATTAAGAGGTATATATTTACTATATACCTACTACAATATTTGAAATGAAATGTTTAAGTTTTTGCTATGTTTTTTAGTTTTTTAGTTTTTTATTTGCTTTTGAAATAATATTGTAAAGACAATCAACACAATAAATGCAAGAAATAAGACTGAAAGTAATAATCTAGTTTTCTATAAATAATTTATAAATATCATTAATAGGCTCAAGTTGTTCAAGAGTCATGAAGTGTTCTTCTTCAAATTGAAAGTTTTCTTTTAAAAATTTGATGAAAAGAGCTATAGTGATATTATCTGTCTCAGATGTTGGTTGATAAAAGTAAAGCTCATGGCAATACTCTCGATATAGCACAGCTCGCGGAACTCTATTCCATATTTACCTATCTGTAAGAACAACCTCTTGGTATTCTACACAACCTAGGAACTGGTGCACAATGGCTGCATTCTCGAGGTATTCCTCGAAGGTGAACAATTCTGAAGATACTAGAGCTCTCCTATAAGCTAACCATCTATGGCAGGCTCTCTGAAGTTCATGATAAAAAACTAGTTGATGAGGATCCAGGATTCTATCTAGGACTAGCCTCTTGATTTGCTTAAGTTGTGTGGACCTAGATGAGATGAGACTAAGTCTTCTATCAAGTTCATTCCACAGGAATTGATTTCTACTTGTTTCAGGCACATTAAGCATAGAATTGATTTCTACGGCTGCCAATTGGTTTTCTACATTTATAGTAATTGCTAATATTTTCTTAGGAGCTACCATCTAAACATGATTTTAAACTTTAAATGTTTTAAAATGCATCTATGTTTTAGTTGTTCTATTTTTTTTTTTGTTTTGTTTTTGTTTTTTGTTTTCAAAAGGTTATGATGCATTCACGTCGGGTTCACCAAAATGTATTGCTCCAAATTTTTCGCATCCTTACCTTCAGGCTATAGGATCCATGCCCGAAAGGGGGATGGGAAAAGGATGTCATGGTACCTCGGACTGAGAGGACTTTGCAAAGGTCCCGCCTCTCAAGGGAGGTGTATTTTGATGATTTTTCGATGGATGGTGGGTTCACCAGAGAAATATTTAATGGCAGTTTCCATGCCTAGGTTTGGAATGTGTTTTTATGTGTTCGTTTTTAACCTTAAGCATTCATATCCTAGGTTTGGCCAAATGAGTCTAAATTAATCTAAATGAAAGTGCAGATTTTACTGAATACGAGAGAACAAATTTAAGACAGAAAAACAGAAAAATTAAGGAAGAATAAGAAGAATACCTGACCCGGATGTCTGATGGAGATTCTGATGTTTGAAGCAGTCGGGATCATCTGGAATTTGACAGAATCATCTGAAATCAGACAAGATCATCTGAGATCTGACGAATTCGTAAAATACCTACAAACAGAAGAATAGATGCAAAATACAGAGAATACTACTGTTCTAGTTGAGGGAAACTATGCAAAATAACAATGACAATACTGAACTGAAACTTAAAGAATGAAACATGATGAATGATGCTAATTAAATCACAATTATGGATTAATCATGCACTTTGATCTAGATGGGTGAACTCCAAAATGCAATATAGAATAAAATATCAAATAAACTAGCTAATTTGCGGAATAAAACAACAGAGAAAAGGTGAAGAAAGTGCAAACTTATGGCACTGATTGCCCCCAATGTGGACTGCAATCGAGATCATCTCGCATTAGTACGAAATCATCTCTGATTCAACAGGATTTCCTTTGATATGAACAGGTTTGCCGATGACGATGTATGCTTGCTCCGATTAAAAAACAAGATGATACCTGCAAAAAAATTGATATAGGACTACTGCAAATGAAAACTTAGGATGATTTAATGTGCATGAAGCTAAGTTACAGAGAATTTCAGCCAGGGGTTGGGAAGGGAAGGTCCTAGGGACTAAATAGGCTTAGGGGAGTAGTTAGGAGGTTGGAGATCATCCCTATTTGGGAGATATCCAACGGGGAAGGGTCTCTAACGGTGCAGACACGCTTCTGTCTGGATTAGAGGCCCATTAGAATAGAAGCTAATTTTGCAAAATTAGTTTTACGACAAGATCGTCTGGACGTCCTAGCCTAGACAAAATCGTCAGATCTGGGGCGATATCGTCTGATCGGCGATGATATCGTCAAACGGTCAAAACAACCTCTAAAAATGGTGCAAAAAATGGGGAAACGGATTACCCGATGGTTAACGGGTGGTTTGGGAGGTTAAAATTTGAATTTTAAATTATTTACTAAGGTGAATGTAATTATGAAAATTTTACTGTGCCAATTTTAGGGTGCTACAGTTTTCAATAGAAGCATATCATCATAAACAAGATCATGGTAAGCTATCTTGAATCCTCTTAGATACTCTATTGGATCTTCTATCCCTTTATAGATTGGTAAAACTGACATAGGAAAACGCTTAGGATAAGATCTAGAAAAATAATAGGATCCAATAGCTGACTACACATTTCCTTATAATTGTATGTAAACCTTGAAGATTGAATTATATCCATCATTGAAACCAACTGATTCATTATTTTTTCCAAAATTTACATTTGAATTATGTGTGTTCCCAATATTCCCTTGACTTAAGCTGGACATAATAAGGTGGTTGTTATATGTGGTGTCTTATGGAAATGGAAGATTAACTTGTTGTGGAACAAAAGAAATAGTGTTGACATTAGAATATAAAGGAGGAAATTGAAAACACTTTTGGGTTCCATTACTAGTTGGAGGAACGGGTGGATTCCATCCAATGTTGGTGGTATTAGTAGTAGCACAAGTCACTTGGTTCTTTAGATTACTAAGATGCACAAGTTGAGATGTAGGATTATCATAATTAAGTACAAGAGACCTAATGGAAGGAGGAGTAGAATCCTCTTTTTCAAGATGAGCTTCTCATTCTACATATTCTAATAGCTTCTCCTTATGAGATTTCATGAATTCCCAAATATGATCAAATGATGAGAAGACAAAGCTTTTATTGGGTCCAACATAAGGATCAGGATTAGTTTCAATTTCCATATTTACCTCTCCTTGCTCTTTTGGACCTACATTAGGGTCTTCCTTATCAATTTAGTCATCTTACAAAGGAACATAATTAGATTATAATTGTTTCCTCTGACTTCTAAGGAAGGGAACCATTTAGAAGTAGTGAAAACAGTTAGGGAAAAACACTAACACACAAATTTTATTTTCTTTAAGAATTAAAAAAAAATTAAGGATATTGCTTATTGTTTTCAAAATAAAGGAGGTGTTCACATCGGGTTCACCAAAGATGTAGAGGGAGAAAAATGCCCTACCACATACAATTCTAAAAAAAGGTTGGATTCGTGAAATATAGAAAGCCTTATGGGGTGAACTGTGGGGGTATGTTGTTCTATACACTCGGTTATAGGGGTAATGGTTCATGAGGAATGGTTTTAGAACTCGCTTCAAGTCCTTAGGATTTTGGGATGTTTGATGTATTTAGTTTTCAAGCAATCACCTAAGTTTGTGATGCAGGAGCATCCAACAGTGTAAGAGTGATATTGCATCACCCAAATTGTATTTATTTTATTTTGTTCTAGAATTTGTTTATTTTTTTTTGAATATGGAGAAATAGATCCAATTATGAAAGAATCATCCCAATATCCTAAGTAGTTTGGGAGATATGTAAATTTTAATGTCTTCTACCCTATCAAAACTAGTGAAAATTCTTGCTAGTAAAACTAGTAAAACTTGGAGGCCAATTTTGAAGGCCTTAGAGGCCTTTTTTAGGGCTGAAATATGGCGGTACTACATAAATTTAGTACCAGGATTCCTACCCCTTCGAGAGCTTTCCAAAAGGTGCAAAAGTAGCTATTTTGAGCAACGAGCGAGGAGTTATGACCTCGATAAGTTTACCCCCGATATTTAAATTTCAAATGCATAGTTTTTGGCGGGAAAGAGGAAAACATGGTCAAAAGGGAGGAATTTTAAATTTGTAAGTAGTTAGTCTCTGTAAGATCTATCTTTGGAATAATAATTCAAGAAATCTTTGGCTCATTTGGCATCTTATCTATATTTTGTGGATTGTATGTGCTTATTTAATGCAACTCTGCTTCAAATGGTATCAGATCCGGAGTTCCTAAGTGTGTAAAAATATTACCAAATATGAGGTGGTTTACACTAGGATTTTTAGTTAGGGTTTGTGAGAGACAAGAGAAAAATACCTCCATGAAGAAACCGTGGTGGTGGGAGAAATTTTGTGGTGCTAGAAGGAGATTTTAGAGCTTTGTAGAGGCAAGTTCAGGATTTGCAAGAGGAGTTGCATAGATGGTTTGAGCTAAGGAGAGAATATGAGAGTGAATATAAAGCTAAATAAGAAGAGGAATAGTTTAAGGAAGAAGAAGTAGTAGATCCTACACAAGATATGTTATATAGAGCCATATCCCATATTGTAAAGAGACTGAAGATGGAGGTTTCTACATATTCTAGAAATCTTAATCCATAAGAGTTGATTGACTGGATCAATGACATGGAAGAATACTTTGAGTATGAGGAGGTTGAAGATACTGAGAGGGTCAAGTTTTCTAAGACCAAGTTGAATGGTCATTGTAGTATTTTGTGGAAAGGAGTGCAGTTGGACAAAAATAAGAGGGAAAGAAAGGATAAAAATGTGGGATAATATGGTGGAGAATTTGAAGAGGCAGTTCATTCCAACTGATTATGAGTTGGATCTGCTCAATAAAATGTAGGGTTTGAGGTAGTCAATCAAGTCGATCAAGGAATACATAGAGGAGTTCTATAAAATTTTAATTAGAACAGGATATTCTAAGGCCAACAAGGAGAAGGTATCCCATTATATAAATGTATTGAGAGCAAGTATTAAATAGGAGCTGAGTCTGGTCAGGATGACCACCATTGAATATGCTTACCAGTTTTTCTTGAAGGTAGAAGATAATATGAATATGAGGTTTGAAAGAAAAAAGAGAGGAAGAGATCATGGTGGAAGAACTAGTGGGAGAAAAAATGGAGGATGGAATGAGGACCAAAAGAATACTAGAGAAACAAGCAATAGTTAGGACCAGAAGGGGGAGAATGCTTATCACCCATGTGAGAAGAATAATAACTACCATAATAATAGCTACCAAAGAGAAAGAGGGAGGTCTGGACAAGGTAGTAGGATATGAGGATCTTGTGGAACCTGCTTCCAATGTGGAGAAGAAGAACATCAAGCATACGAGTTCCCATAGCACCAAGGGGGAATAAACACGAGACCTAAAGGTAATTCCCAAGATACTATTGTATATGAAGGTGATGCATCTGAGAACTCTAAAGAATCAAAAAGAGTAGAAGTTTTGGTCACAAGGAGAGCCTTGCCGAATGAGGAGAAGGATCCAGATCATAGGAAGAGCCTATTTCAAATAAGGTGTAAATGTGTAGGTAAGGTATGTAATGTTATCATTCATAATGGTAGCACTGATAACCTAGTTTCAAAAGAAATGGTTACCAAGTTACAGTTAGAGAGAAGGAGGCATCCACATTCATATTGGATTGCTTGGTTGTAGAAGGACCATAAGGCTTTGGTTAGTGAGCAAGGTTTGGTAAATTTCCATATTAGGAATTATGATGATGAGGTTGTGTGTGACATACTGCATATGGATGCTTGCCATTTGCTATTGGGAATGCCATGGTTTGATCGACATGCAATACATGATGGGTATGCCAACACTTACTCCTTGAAAAAGTATGGAGTGCACCACAGGCTGAAGCCCCAAAAGGAAATTGATGAAAATGTATGCAGCAATGCCATAATCTATTTAGTAGATGGTAGAAACTTTTTGGATGGCTTGAATCACAAGTATATGTGTTATGAATTAATTCCTAGAGTTAAGGATGAGCAATGCAAAGATATACCAGTAGAGGTCTCATGTCTGTTAGAAGAATTTCTAGATATTATATTAGATAATGTGCCTGAGGGTTTACCACTAGTGAGGAAGATCAATCACCACATAGATTTGGTACTAGGAGCTAGTTTACCCAATAAAGTAGCCGAAAAAATGACTCCTATAGAAAGTGGAGCTATACAGACAAGTCCAAGAGTTACTAAAAAAGGGACTAATTAGAGATAGCTTAAGTCGATGTGTAGTACCTACAGTACTAGCACCAAAGAAATATGGGGAGTGTAGAATATGTACAGACTACCGAGCTATTAACAAGATCACCATAAAATATAGATTTCCATTGCCAAGGATGGATGACATTATGGACTGTTTGAGTAGAGCCAAGTACTTCACCAAGATTGACCTAAAGAGTGGGTATCATTAGATTCGTATTAAAGAAGGATATGAGTGAAAGACAACCTTCAAGACAAGAGAGGGTTTGTATGAGTGGTTGGTCATGCCATTTGGGCTAACCAATACATCGAGCACATTCATGCGACTAATGAATAAGGCATTTAAGGAGTTTTTAAGAAAATTTGTCATTGTATATTTAGATGATATTTTAATTTATAGTAATACTTTGGAGGAGCACCTGCTGCATATTCAATGAGTTTTTGAGAAGCTGAGAGAGGACCAATTGTTGATTAATTTGAAGAAGTACAATTTTGTGAAGAAGGATTTGGTGTATCTAGGATTTGTCATCTCAGATGAAGGTCTTAAAATAGACCCAAAAAAGTGAGGGCTATCATCGAATGGCATACTCCAAGGAGCATTATGGAGGTAAGACCATTCCATGGTCTAGCAAATTTTTATAAAAAAATTATTAGGAATTTTAGTAGTATTTGTGCACCCCTAATAGAGACAATGAAACAAGATAAGAAGGAGTTTAAGTGGAATCTAGGAGCAGATAGGAGTTTTGATATGTTGAAGAAGAAAGTCACAGAGTGACCTATTTAGAACTTCCATATTTTAACAAGGTATTTTAGGTATATTGTGATGCTAGTGGTAGTGCCATAGGAGCTGTATTGAGTCAAGAAGGTAAGCCTGTTGCCTACTTTAGTGACAAGATTAATGAGGCTAAGAAAAATTATTCTATCTATGATCAGGAGTTTTATACTATTGTTCAGGCTCTGAAGAAGTGGAGACATTATTTTTTTCCAAAATATTTTGTTCTATATACTAATCATTAGGCCTTATAGTATATTAATAGCCAAGGAAAACTAAATTAGAGGCACTTGAAATGGGTTGAGTTTTTGTAGAGTTATACCTTTGTGTTAAAACATAGGAGTGGGAAGTCAAATAGGGTTGTAGATGCCTTAAGTAGAAGGTAAAACTTGTTGACAAAAATGAAGGTGGAGGTCATAGGGTTTGATGAACTTAAGAGTTTGTATCCTAAAGATCCAAATTTTGTAGAGGCTTGGAGAGCTTGCATGGAACATTTTACTTTAGATAGGACAAAATGGTTGGATTTTATAATCCAAGATGGAATGTTATTTAGAGGAAACGAATTGTGAATTCCAAGGAGTTCAATGAGAGAGAATATGATCAAGGAGAAGCACAATGGAGGGTTGGCTAGACACTTTGGTCAAGATAAAATCATTGCCCTCATTAGTGAGAACTACTATTGGCCACAGTTATAGAAATATATGAAGAGATTTGTACAAAGTTGTAGAGTATGCCAAAGGGCCAAGGGTGTTAGACAGAACACTGGATTATACAAGCCATTACCTGTACCAGAGAAACCATGGGAATACATCAACATGGATTTTGATCTTGGCCTACCAAGGACACATAGGGGGAATGACTCCATATTTGTGGTGTTTGAAAGGTTTTCAAAGATGGCACATCTCATATCCTACCCAAAAACTAATGATGCAGTTCATGTTGTAGGGTTGTTTTTCAAAAATGTGGTACGACTACATGGTCTACCAAAGAGTATTGTTTTAGACAGGGATACCGATTTTGTTGGGTATTTCTGGAGGACTTTGTGGAAGAAATTGAAGATATATTTGAAGTTCAGTTCTGCATACCACCCACAAACTGATGGGCAAACATAAGTGGTGAATATAAGTTTGGGTAAGATATTAAGATGCTTAGTAGGAGATAAGCCCAAGGTGTGGGACTTGGTTTTACCATAGACATAATTTTCTTATAAAATTTTTGTCAATAGGAGTACTAATAAATCCCCATTACATATTGTGTATGGGAGAAGACCAAGGAATGCTTATGAGTTGAGAAATATGGACAGATGGGAAAAGAGCAGTGCTGAGGTTGAGGACTTTGTAGAGCACCTAAAGAATTTGCATGAGGTAAAGAAATATATTAACAAGATGAAAACTCAGTACAAGACAAGGGTAGACCAGAAGTGATGGTTTAAGGAATTCAAAGTGGGATATGAAGTTATGGTCCACCTGAGAAAAGAAAGGTTTCCTGCTAAAACCTATAACAAGCTAAAAATGAAGAAGTTTGGACCATGTAGAATCATAGAGAAACAGGATTTAGGCAATGCATATGAAGTGGTATTACTGAATGGGCTTAACATATCACCCTTTTTCAATATTTCAGATTTGGTAGAATACCATGAAGGAGATAATGGTGATGGACCAATAACATAATTGTGGAATATTTTGGCATCTACTCCAGAGAAGGAACATATAGAAGAAATATTGGATACACATCGATAAAAGTACTAGAAATAGGCAGTATGAAGAATATTTGGTTAAGTAGAAGGGTATGCCTATTGAAGATTCATATTGGTTGTTGAAGACAGAGGTTAATAGCCTAGGTTTTCCTCCAATAGCAGAGAAGTGAAGGTCACTTCTAAATTTACCTTGGGTATTTTATGTAGGAGCATCCAACAGTGTAAGAGTGATCTTGCATCACCTAAATTGTATTTATTTTATTTTTTTATAGTATTTTTTTAGTTGTTTAGAGGATGGATAAATAGACCCAATTCTAAAATAATCATCCCAATATCCTAAGCGATTTGGGAGATATGTAAATTTTAATTTCTTCTACCCTGTTAAAACTAGTGAAAATTCCTGCTAGTAAAACTAGTAAAACTTGGAGGCCAATTTTGAATGCTTTAGAGGCATTTTTAGGCCTGAAATATGGTGGTAATATGTACAAACATAGTATTGGGATTTGTACCCCTTCTAGAGCTTTCCAAAAAGGTGCAATAATAGCCATTTAGATCAACAAGCGAGGAGTTATGACCTCGGTAAGTTTGCCCCTGAAATTCAAATTTCAAATACATAGTTTTAGGTGGGAAAGGGGAAAACATGGTCAAAAGGGGGGAATTTAAAATTTGTAAGCAGTTAGTATCTATAAGATCTATCTTTGGAACAATAATTCAAGAAATATTTGGCTCATTTGGCATATTCTCTATCTTTTGTGAATTGTATGTGCTTGTTTAATGCAACTCTGCTTTAGATTGGCCTTTATAGATATATGCTACAAAAGATAAAGGACAATGCAAAAATTATAATGCAAGAATACAAGAGCCAACCTAATATGATTTTTTCTTTGAATTTTTGGTAACCTAGGGTTTTACCTAGAAAACCTTTAAAAGCAAGGACACAAAATAAATGCACAATATTAACCCTAGATTCACACTATATGCTTTTCACTTTTAGATGCCTAAGAATCAATACTTAGATCATATTTTTCAAACAATGAAATAATTAGAGAACTTATCTAGACCGGTGCTTGACTTAGCTTTTTTTGCATCTTGTCCAATGATATCATAAATGTCTATTTTTGCAATATAACTTATGAAACACTTGAAAATAGGATTAGCATTAGGGGGCTTGCTTGGGCCATTGTACAACAATGCTTGGAGGCATAGAAGTCAAGCCTCTAGGTCCTTTTATATGACATTTGGAAACAAAAGTGAAAATTGATCTTTGGATAATTAATTATAAAACAACAATGTAAAAACAAAGAAATAGAAAATAGGTTATGCTATCATGCCCTAAATGCAATTTAGAAAATACTCATGCAATCAAAATCTGACAGATACCCCTAGTTTAGTCCTAGGAAAAATTACATCTTGCAGATGGTGGCCACGATAATGCTACAGTAAAAATCATGCTCCATCAGAATGAGGAACAATCTCACTTCTATAAGCGAATACCCTAAATTAGGGTTAGTGAAGTCTCGCCTCACTGGGATAGGGCACGATTTTGCTTTAAAGACATGAAAAATAAAAGACAAATGTAGAGAATAAATAAATGTAGGAAACAAAGTGCACATAACTTGATGGATAACATAGAAGTAGGCAGAAGAGATCAAGGTATCCAAATGGGCACTCTCTTTCCTTTCGAACTACAACATGAATCCACCAAACCACACGGTAATCCAAATCAATGCAGTAGAATATTTAATTTAAAATTTACACTTCAGGGTTAGCTTGTAGAAGAAATAGGAAGAAAAGCAAAAGTAAGAATGTGAGCACTAGTTAATCAAAATAATTTTGAGCTTAATTATTGTCTAAAATAATTTGTTGTTTCTTTTTGAAAGAGTGAGATTAACCCCTCTTTTTATAGACAAAATTTGGGGTAAAAGAAGCAAGAAAAAAAACACAAGCCAACATAAATCACTCTAAAAAGGTTAAACCTAGTTCTTAATAAATTTAAACCCTAAAATAGCAAAATCATACCCCATGTTGATGGGGTGTGATGTCGCTTCCGTAAAGTTGTGCCCCATCGTAACCAGGTGTGATTTTGCTAAAAGGCTTAAAAAAGGCAAGGTAGGGGGACAATAAGCTTACCCTTGCCTAGGGTAAGGGTTAGGGACCTCTAGGGGCTCTAAGGAAGATTTCCCACTAAAAGTGGGTCAATTTGTTGT
The DNA here is from genome assembly GCA_028583015.1 of Wollemia nobilis. Lineage (NCBI taxonomy): Eukaryota > Viridiplantae > Streptophyta > Pinopsida > Araucariales > Araucariaceae > Wollemia > Wollemia nobilis. The sequence goes on from JAQPPZ010003612.1 coordinate 544,371, forward strand.
CTACAAAACCAAAGAATGAAAATGTTGCTTTATTTGAAGCAACTCAAGTAATTGATCATGGAGATGTGTTATTTGACACATCCCTTGATTGGCAAGATGTATGGTTTGAAAAGGATGGACACATGTTTAATTGGGTGCCTAATTTTGGTGTTTTTGATGAATAGGTAATGGATGAAAAAGAATCACTACAAGATGATGATGATGATAGAGACCATGAGGTAAAAGAGGGAATTACAAAGGTTCACCAAGTCTTGGTAAATGAAAGTGCACAAAAGGTAGAATCTCACCTTTTATGTTCAACCATGTGAACTCCAGGTGAAAGCTTACCTAATTATTTATGGGATTCAAATGCTATTTATGATGAAATGCCATTGGAGGTTAATAAAGAACTAGAGTTGATTTCTACTCACACCACTAATGAGATTGCTTTATTGAATGAAAGAAAAGTAGATGTGCTTGAGTTATTAAATCAAATTCATCAACAATTGATAGTGGAATATAGGATAAAAGGCTATAATGATCCTCATTTAATAGATATCCTATATGCTTGTAAATTGTTGCATAAGCATGATTGGCCTAAAGATGTAATTAATGACTTGGATTCAAAATTTTTAGAAATAGCTTCTTATTTGAAAGAACGCATATCCATTGGTGAAAGTGAAAACTCAAGTCAAAATGATGAATCGGGTTCCAAAATTTACACCTCACTAAATGAACAAGAGATAGTTGAAAATCATGTATTTTCTTGCCAGTTTAATGAATCCAAGTTTCAACATGGAATTGCTAATATCATGGAATCAAATTGGTGGGGTGAGAGAGGTAAAATAATGATTGTTGCATTTTATGGCTTAATCTTGTTTTGGTTAGATTCCTATAAATATTGGCATGCATATCATAGTATGGGTCTTTCAAAATGTGCTAATCGTGTTTGGGATCCAGGGAAGTGATAGCCTATTTTGTGCACCACCTTGTACATAGTGTATATTATTGTATATAGCTTTGGTTTTCTTTCTTTTATTTTAGTTTTGTTGTTTTATGCTTTGTTCTTGATTGTTGGTTTGGCAAGTTGTGTTTTTTTCTTGTAAATTTTAATTAGGTTAGGTTTTGGGTTCATTTTACAAGTTTTGATTTGTGATTTTTTCTTTTTGAGGTTGGTCCCTCTGTTTGAGGTGATGTTTTATGTTCCTTTGCCATGAAGGGTGAATTACTTATCATGTGGATCAAAGAGAAGGGGATAAAATTATTTAGTAACCTCTCCTAGATTTTGGGACTAAGATAGTAAATTTTGGAATACTAAATCATCTTCCTAAAGCTACACACGAACACATCATATTAAAGGGAATGCTTTGGAATATTGAAGGATGAAGTCATTTTGGTTTACAAATTAAGGCAAAAATCTAATATGCTCCATCTATAACTTCAAATACTTTCTAACCCATGTGGTGCACAAACTTTTGTAAGGCCTTATAAAAAAAATGAGGAAAAAAAAACATGCTAAAATTAGTCACTAGGTTTAGATAAACCCTACCGGGGCTATGGATGCCTAACTGGCAGTAGGGACCTATCTAGAAAAATATTGTTAAAAAAAAAAATGCATTGTAAAATATCAATTAAACCATGGGTAATGTAGATAAACTCTATCGGGGCTATGGACGCCTAACTGGCAGTAGGGATCTATCTATAAAATTCTTGTTGGGAGCAATACTTCATAGCCTAATGCTAATTAGGTGATGGAGTTCGAATTTTTTTCAAGCATGCAAAATGAACTCACATTTACACACACTAAGCAAGAAATGATTCATGTGTTTCCAGTTGAAGCTATCTACCCCCATCCTCCTTGGGTGTTGCTAGATGATGTATATGTTTATATTCTTTGGTTTATCTATTTGTAGAATTAGGTTCTTCACCCAAAATGCTTAGGAGCATTTCCAAGAAAATTCGCCATTTGTTGTGGCCATTGCACAACTAGCCCCAAATTTGGGGACCCACCTTAAAATTTTGTATTTTGAGACTTTGGGGTTGCTTTGAGTGGCAATTGTGATAAGTTTTTACGATTGAATTTCACCATGTAGATGCCAAGGTTCATTTTGGTGTTTGTCATCTTCATTTTCTTTTGACTTGTATTGGTGTGTTGGTCAAATTTTGTTTCTTTGCTTTATTTTATTGCTTTAGGATTACTATTAATGCTTTGGAGTTAACCAGTTCAATATTTTGAAATTGATTAAATCAATAAAGCATATATAATGAAAAGTAATAAAGGAAAAAAATAAAACTAAAAAAATAAAATAAGATATATATATATATATATCTATCGATGAAATAAAAATATAAAAAAAAAAAAAATGAAAAAAATAAAAATAAAAAAATAAATAAATAAATATATATAAATATATATATATATAAGGTCATTTTTTTTAATGTCTCACACTTATCATGTTATATTAATAATATTCAATGGGTGAAGGTTTAAAATAGCCCCAAACCTACCAACCTTTAGGGTGACAATTCACCAAAGATCAAAATCTAGATGATGCGGGACTACAGTGGACCCCACAAGATAGCTATTACGTAGCGATGAAGGCCACTTGGATCATGCCAATGTGGCGACGGATATTTCCAAAGGGAACGTTTATGACCGAGCAATGTGAACACATATGGCTGATCTAGATTATTTTAGACTATGCAAATGCAACTTCGGATAAACTATGTTACATACAAAAATATATCACATCTCCAAATTTGCAGGATAGGGTAGCATCATACTAGCAATAGTTTGATTTTGGTATTTTCAATGTACTGGTCTGTTTTCCAGACTATTTTATTTTTCTAACCCTCCTTTTTACAGTTTTTTTAAAACTTCGATGATTAAAATAAAAATAAAAAAAATTAAAATTCCAAAAATAGATACATGAGTGTGAAGAATAAGCTTTAACGTTCCATTTAGAATAAGTTCAATTTTGTTTTGAATCCATTTCAAAATTATAAAAAATATTTAAAGTTGCTGTTTTATCAAGAATTTTATAATTTCAAAATTTGACATAATTGCACATTTTGAAGGTAAATCAGATTTTAAGCTTTCCATATTTGTTTTGCAAGCAAAAAATTAACTTTTTATTATGAAAATCACAATTTTAGTAAAGGGGAGTTATTTGTATGGCATTTTGAAAGGCCATTATTTTTAAAGTAATAAATAAAATTTGCTAAATGAAAATTCTAATTTCATTAAAGAGGGGTAATTTATTTATTATATCAAAGGCTATCTTTCTCGCTCAAAGTAACATTAAATGAATCCAATCATCATTTGAGGTTCACATTTAGATATAGATTTTAATATTTATTTCATGCTCAAAGTAGGATCTAAGGAAGATAAACTTGTTTAAAATCTGCTTAACCAAAAGAAGATAAAATAAACCTAAAATACTTCAAGATAAAATCAACTAAATCTTTAAATCATGGTCATATGAGGTCGAATCCCACTTTATCTTTTATTTTAAGTTTCATGAAGAATCAATAGCATAACATAATAAAATAGACCAACATAGGACCCTTGTTAATAGTTACTTGCAAGTCACTAAGGTATTCCTAGCACTTATTTGACACATATTCACAAGATTACAAGCACACTTTAAGTAAAAGGAACCTTGGAGAAATTTCATTTCTTTTCAAGAGAGGGTTTTCTAATCAAAATCCCGACTGTGATGGTGATATTACAATAGGATAAAATTTCCACTCAAAACTATTCTAGATGCAACCTGGAGAAGGCATCCCATACCACCCCAACAATATTTGGGTGATTTATGAGTGTTTCTCTCAATGCACCATTTTAGGTATTTTTTAGGTCCTCACACTTGAAATTAATTGTTTTGCACTCATGATCCTTTAAACCTTCACTAAGGTTTCCTATTCAACCTTACAAGTTTAGGTTATCATTGAAACATTGTTTTCACAAGGTAACCTACAACCAACTCTAAGGCTTGGAGAAAAGTAGCAATCTTGATTTTAAAATAATAACATAAGCATAATCATATAGTCAAGCTCATTATCAATTTATAATACTAACTCATTTATTTCCAACTTAAATTATTCAGGTCAGACATTCTTTTCAATGATTAAAAACAAGGACTTTATTATGTTTTTTTGAAATAAAGCATACTACTTTCTCTTTCATCCCTAACTTAGAAATCGACAAATTATACCTTCAAATATTTAAATAAAATTATGAAAATACTAGGTTTTTCAATGTTAAGATATATTATTCTGTTGGCTTTTTTGCCACATTGTTTTTGTTATTACTGTTCATGCAAGAGAATGCACAAATTGTAGAGATACTCACTCCTTTGTTTGTACCTCCAAGCACTTTGAAAGGGAAAATACAAAAATCTCTACAAGTTTTGTGTTAAAGCAAAGTGTAAGATGTCACGATATCATGACATATCGCGATATCGCGACTTGTTGCAGTTTTGCGACGTCCGATGCAAAAAAGAGCTAAGTATAGAAAATGTCGCGATATCGTGACATGTCGCATTTTTGTGCTAGGAAATAGCAGAGGGAGTAGTAACGAAAAAATTGTTGCGATAATGCGACATGTTGCATTTTCACGACTTGCAGTGGTAACAAAGCAAAGTGATAGGAAAAAGTCGCGATATCGCGACTTACAGCAGCAAAGAGGAGCGCCAAGAAAAAATGTCGCGATATCGCAATAGGAAAGCAAGGAAGGAGCAAGATGGTACGAAATGCTGTGATATCACGACATGTCACATTTTTGCGGAAGGGCTGAAAGATAAACACAAGGTGGGAGAAAGATGTCATGATTTCATGACATTTTTGGAAATGAAGCCAAGCAAAGAGAAACATGACGCGATATCGCGACAGGAAGTGACAACGAAGGATAAGACAAAAAATTATCGTGATTTTGCGACATGTCGAGATGAAAGAACAAAACACAGGAAATTGTCATAATTTCATGACATGTCATGATTTTGCAAGGAGAAAGTGTGAAAGTAGCCAGATAATACAAAATGTGAAAATTTCGCAACATGTCAAAATTTCGTGGCCAAAAGCAGCAAAGTACAAGAAGATAGAAACATGTTGCGATTTCACAACTTGTTGAAGCTGAAAAGTACAAGGCAGAAGGAAATTGTCACGATATCATGACCTATCACATTTTCATGATGAAAAATCGGGAAGGATAGTGCCAAGTACGAAATGTCATGATTTCACGACATGTCACATTTTTGCCACTTGCAAGAAGATGAAAGCCAACAAAGAGGAGGATGTCACGATTTCGCGACATGGTGCATTTTTGCAGAAATAATGAAGACACAAGCCAAGTGAGTGAAAAATGTCACGATTTCGTGACACATCACATTTTCATGACTAAAGGCAGCGGAAGGGTCAAGTAAGTGAAAATTGTCACGATTTTGCGACTTGTCATGTTTTCGTGGGTATAAAGCAGACAAGACAATGTCGAGAGAAATATGTCACGATTTCACGACATGTTACATTTTCGCGATAAGGAGCAATGAAAAATTCAAAATAGAGGAGAATGTCACGATTTCATGACATGTCATGGGGACAAAAAAAATGAAGGCAGATTGTCACGATTTCGTGACTTGCCATGTTTTCATGGAAGTGCAAGAAGAGAAAGATGAATGAAGAGAAGATGTTGCGATTTTGTGACATGTCGCATTTTCACGACTGGTGGCAAGAAGAGAAGGTAGCAAGGTAAAAGTGTCACAATTTTGCGACATGTCGCATTTTCGCAACTTGTCACATTTTGGCGACAAAAGCAACAACAAAGGCCTGATAAAGTTTTGTCCACATTTTCATTCAAAATTGCATAGGAGAATGTGAGGAGAAGATAAGTATCAAACAAAGTAATGTTTTAAAATATTTCCAACTGATTTTGAGATCGTGGTCAAAGAGGCTCCCAAATTAAATGTTTTGCTGTTTACCTATGTGCGCAAGATGGGAGAACGGTTTATCATGCAACTTTCGAAGCCACCAAAATTAAATATGCCTCCTGTATTAAAATCTCTTGTTTGTAATCTCCTAACAAATTCAATCTTGCCTTGAGAACAGTCATTTAATGAAGAAATATGGTCCCTTGTTTCTGTTCAATTTTTAGTTTTGATCCATAAAAATAGGGAATGTCATTTCTCCGAGGCAGATTAAGGGGGATTGTTTTTCTTTTCAAGTGCATATTTTGTGGATCGCCTCTTCAAAATTTGTTTCATGTTTTAAATGTTGTGATTCGAAAGGAAGAGGGAAGACCTCTATAAATACTAATGTATATCTCAAGAAAGAAGGACCTTTTTACAAAAATTGAAGCAGAAATCCTAGATGCATTTTGCTCTATTATTAGTGTTTTTTGAGTTGGTAATCCAAACTTTTGTTCATGATGCTTTATGTCTGATTCACTTCTGCTTAGTACAGTGTTAAAATATAAGTTGAATTCTGTTGTTATGAATTTGACTATGTTTGCATTTGAACATTTGAAGTATAATTGAAGGCGACTTATGATCAATGCTTGTTCTAGTTTCTGTATGTGCTTTCTAAGAATTAGTTGCTGCTTATCTTCAGGACCTTGTTGAAGTTATTTGCTATATGAGGTTGTTCTCCCTATTGACTACCGAATTTGGCCATATTTACGTCTCTTTATGTTATTTCCCTTTCTTTCTGCATTTTTCATTTCTTTCCCGCACCCTTATCTTCAAACAAATTTAGATTAGTTTGGGAGCCAGCCCTCTCTGGAGATTCGCCCAGGAGACTTATCTTTCTTTCGGCCTTTCAATGTTGGCTGGGTATAGGGTGCATTTTATATGACTAGGCAGATTTGTAACCAAAATTTTTTGGCACGCCCAATGGGATAGACTATTTTTGTCTTAGTAAGATCCATAATCGGTGGGAAAAGTGTTATTCCAAATTGATAAACCCACCTATGCCAACAATTTTTGGCATACCCGGTGGGACTCTAAAAGTTTCACTTTCAATAGTATTGGAGTTTAATGTTCACCTTCATGCTGTATTGTTAGAACATTTGGCGAATCAGCACTACCCAGAAGCCTTCGAACATGGAGAGAGTGAGAGTTGTACTTCATGATCACAAGATCGAAGGCCAAAAAATCTAAAATTCCCATTGAGTTTTTTTTAACTTGACAACCAAAAATTAAGTGGACACCCTAAGTTGGTCTCCCCACCACTTACGTCCTCTGTAACATACTCACAAATTGCTGATGTATTTTTTGTTCCTTCAAGTTCATCTAGTACTGCTACTAGTTTTCCACCTCTTCAGCCACACGCACCAGTCCAAATGGCCCAGCATCCTCCACCAAGGTAGTTCTCAACATGGAATAGTTTGGGAACCTTGAATTTACTGGCACAAAATCTAGTCCCTCAAGCTGCTTTGAAATCTTTGCCGACATATGATGGTACTGGTAAAACTGCTTATGAGCATATTCAAGATGTAGCCTCTTTGGCGACCATCCATGACATAAGGGATGAAGAGGTGATGATAAAATTGTTGGTATTGTCATTGAGAGGGAAATTGTTGTATTGGTACCGATCATTACAACCAGGAACTATTGCATCATGGGATCAATTAGGAGAGCTGTTAATAAAAAAAATTCATGAACAAGCTGATCCATTTTCCTTGTTGCATAAATTTAATGTAATTCAAAGGCACCCGTAGGAGGAGATAGCGGACTTCAATGTTAGATTTACCAGAAGCTGGCAGAGAGTTCTTGAAGGTCTTCAGCCCACTCATGAGAAAGTTGCATTCTATTATCTCAGAGCTTTTAACACAAACATTGGCTTGGTTATTCGACAGTCCAACGTGACTACATTCCTAGAGCTATTCAAACAAGCGCACAAGGTGAAATCTGACTTGATTGCCATAGGTAGGCTTCCCCCAAAGGTAACAATGCCTATCTTACCTGATCTTCCTAAGCATTTATATTCTAGTTCATTTTCACAGCCTATGCCTTCCATGTATCCTATTCCATCATGGAGCTCAAGTGCACCTCAGATTGTACCCATTCCAGTTCCCCAGCTCCTTGCTCCAACTATTCCACAATTGCCTGCACCAAGCATTTCGCAATTACTAGCTCCCACTTCATTCCTAGCATTGCCTGCACCGCTAGCACCTCTACCTATACCGACACCTCCTACACACTCAAATCCTGATCCTTACACAACGCTATTACAAGAGGTAAAATATGCTAATTCAGCTATAAGAGTGATGGGAAATAAAATCACAATTATTGAAAGAAAGCAAGCCAAGAGAGATTTCCAACCCAGGAGATTTCAACCTTCGCCAATCACTAGAGAACAAGTAGCTTCAACAAGAAAAGTGTCTGAAAAGAACTCGACTATGTTGATGAATGAAGAAGCTATCCCTATAGAAAGAACATATTGGTGCTCTACATGTAATGATCCACATGGTGAGGAGACTTGTATGGTTCATTTGAACTATGTACAAACATTGGCTGCAAGCTCTTATGGAGGACAAGTTAATATGATTATTGAGGTAGATCATAATTTTATGGTTCCATCTAAAGAACAAGTCTTAGTTCTTACGAGAACTGGGAAGAAGCCAGTCATGGTAGATCTAGCAGAGATGGAACCATTAAGGGTATCGACTGATCTAAAGATGCAAAATGAGAAGAAACAAGTACAAGTGAAAGCTCATGTTTCAATACCAAAGCCAGATACACCTGTTCTATTAAAAGATCTTTTGCCACCATGAGCAAAGGAAATATTGCAAGAAAAAGCCTCAGCTTTGCAGGCAAGAGCTGAAATAGAGGAACGAGCCAGAGAAAAGCTCAAGTACCCATATTTGACTAAAATACTGAGGGTAGAAGCCACTCAGCAATATCAGAGCAAATATGAAAACACTATTGAAAAGAGGGAGTCTGGTGCATCTACATACAATATTGTTGAAGAATTGAAGAAGATTTCAGTCGAGGTTAGTCTCTATGATGCATTACAATTACCTGGGCAAGTTGATTTGTTACAAGAATCATTGAAGTCTATGAAATATAATGAGAAGAATCCTACCCAAATGATTTTTTCTCAAAAATTAACTACTTCAACCACTGGAAAAAATAGACCACCCCCATTTTATTTGTCACTCAGGATGGAGGGTTGGATAGTGCACAACTGCATGATTGATTCTGGTGCTGCGACAATGGTCATGCCAAAGGCAGTTTGTGAAGTCATGGGTATGGAGTATATAAGAAGTAGCCCTGGTGTCTTGTAGTTTGATGGGACTCCCATGAAAATAGTGGGTGTAATCAAGGATATTCCTATTGTTCTACATAGTATGCCTCAAATTACAATAATTTAGGAGGTAGTTGTGGTTGATTTGGAACTATATTTTAGTATGTGTTTGTCGAGAGAATTCACTACCAAGTTGGGAGGCTACCTTTCTCTGGATTATTCTCAATTAGAGATTCCTTTCAAAGGAAGAAGAATCTGTATTTACAATGAGAAGCCTTCTACTTTTCATATAGAGAAGATGGAAGAAGAAGAAAAATACACACATTCTATCAACATGATAACTGAAGAATTGGAAAATCCTGATTTGATGGATGAAGTCCTGGATGAGATTCACTTAGAGGATGAGTTTTCAATGCTCGATTTTAATGCCATGATGGAAACTTAAATTGGTTGTTACTCCATTACAAAGCTTGAAGAGGTTGAAGTAAAGATGCCTCCTGATCAAGTTGGTCAAGACTATGTGCCAGATCAGCTCTAGAAGCTCTATTTTGATGGAGCACGATGTAGAAATGGCGCTGGAGCTGGGATTGTTCTAGTGTTACCTTCTAGGATTCAATGATCCTATTCATATCATTTGACTTGGAGCTACACAAATAATGCAACAAAATATGAGGCTTTATGCCTAGGTCTCAAGAATGCTGAGAAACTTGGAGCATGACAGTTGCAAATCTTTGGTGACTCTGAGTTGATTATCAATCAGGTGACCAATGAGTGTGTGTCCAAGAACCACTATCTCAAGAACTATCACAACAAGGTCTGGTATCCAAGAGATCATAGAGCCATGTTTTGGTATATGTCACTCCTAAGAGTTCACGGTTAAAACTTGGGGGTTACCTTGTACATAGAGTAAAAAAAAAGAAAAAAAAAGAAGAAAAAAGAAAAAAAACTTTCGTTAACTTTAGCTCCTTTTGCACACGAGCTCGTAGGTATGTTTATTTCTATTTATTTTTCTTTTCCTTCCCAACAGGTAGTGGCTTCCCCTCTACTTCTTTCTTCCACTCCCACTCCTTCTTCCACTATACATACTCAAGCCACTACTATTATTTCTACTCCCCTCTTTGATGTTACCTTTTCTTCACTTCCCCTTTCTTCTCATCCTTTGTCTTTTGACAATTTCTCCACCCTTCCCACCACTTTTTCCATTCCATCCACTGCCATTTCATTATCTATTTGCATAGAATCCTAATAGCTGGTAGCACAGTAGTACCCTCTTCAGTTGGTGTATCTACCACTTCTACTCCTCCATCTTCCACCATTCCATCATTCACCATTCCCATTCCATGACCTACACATATGCTGGTCATCACTCCATTCATTTTCATTTTTCAATTTAGGTTCTTCTCACTACTACCATGGAGATCCTTGCACAACACCTGGTGATTACCTAGCTCAACCGAGCTAGGCAAAATGCAGTAGTTAAAGGAATAAGGGAAGTTTTGCTATTTTACAAATTTCTGCTGAAGGTCCTATTTTGAGTGCCGAGCGCCAGTAAGAGCTTGTTGCAGTAGCCTGAAGAAACATCCAACATCAACCAACACTCACTTCTTGTGCTCCTTTAGTTTCTTGACTCTATTGCCCAATGGATAAAGGCCTGAGGTTTGTGCATACAACAGAACTGTATACCCCAAGAGCCGCCAAGAATGTTGGCATTTTTGCCACATTGTTTTTGTTGTTACTGTTCATGCAAGAGAATACACAAATTGTAGAGATACTCACTCGTCTGTTTGTCTCTCCAAGCACTTCAAAAGGGAAAATACAAAAATCTCTACAAGTTTTGTGTTAAAGCAAAGTAAGTGTAAGATGTTGCGATATCGTGACATGTCGCGATATCACGACCTATTGTAGTTTCACAGTGTTCGATGTAGAAAAGAGCTAAGTATAGAAAATGTTGCGATATCGTGACATGTCGCATTTTTGTGACTTGTCACGTTTTCGTGCTAGGAAACAACAAAGGGAGCAGTAACGATAAAATTGTCATGATATTGCGACATGTCGTTGTAGACACCAAAATAGCACCAATCCGATTAAGTGACTACAAACACTAATCGCATTGACATACACAGCTTTCTAGGTAGCCCTCAGAGGTCAAACAGTGGTCCTAGCCACTCACACAGCAGTTTAGAAGGTCAGAAAATAAGCAGAGCAAAGTTGGTCGCTTTAACAAGCCTTCATTAAAACAAAGTCAAAAGCAAGCCAAAGTCAAAGCAAGCCTTTAATCAAAAGCAAAACTTTAAACTTCAAGCCTTAAGCGAGAACAAATCTTAAGCAAACTTCAAATCTTAAGCAAACTTCAAATCTTAAGCAAACTTTAAAAGCAAAGGAGCTTTGGCCTTAGGCATCGCAAAATTGTGACACCTAAGGCCCGAAGGGTAGCTTCGGCCGAGGGTGTCACGATTTCATGATGTCTTGAAATCATGACACCTAAGGCCCAAAGGGAGCTTCGGTAGAGGGCGTCACGATATCGTGACGCCCTCGGCCGAAGCTCCCTTCGGGCCTTAGGTGTCGTGATATCGTGACGTCGTGATATCACGACACCCAAGGCCCGAAGGGAGCTTCAACCGAGGGCGTCATGATATCGCAACGTTGTGATATCGGGACACCTAAGGCCCGAAGGGGAGCTTCGGCTGAGGGTGTCGCGATATCGTGACGTCGCGATATCGCGACACCTAAGGCCCCGAAGGGAGCTTCGGTCGAAGGTGTCGCGATATCACGACGTTGCGATATCGCGACACCTAAGGCCCGAAAGGGAGCTTCGGTCGAGGGTGTCACGATATCGTGACGTCATGATATTGCGACACCTAAGGCCCAAAAGGGAGCTTCGATCGAGGGTGTCGTGATATCGCGATGTCGCGATATCACGACACCTAAGGTCCGATCGCACACTTCACTAATCAAAGGCAGACTTTAGCATGGCTGCCATGTGGAAGGCATAGCCGCCATGTGGCATCACTATGTGCCACTTTTGTTTAAAAAAAGACCCCGTGTGTCTGTAAGAACGGTGGACTTCACCAACTGCATTAATGAGACGAGTAGTTTCAACAACAAATCCAATCCGAGGCCATGCCTCATAACTACTAATGTGAGTTCCTGGCGATAGTCTCAGTGCGAGACATGTCTCATAATCACCTGTCAGGGGTCAAATCTTAGCGGCCCCTATGGATTTAGGGTTTGACATTAATGTTTCAGAGGCGAAATCCTCTATAAAAACTAGCTCAATGCAATGTAAAAAAAAAAGAACGAAGCATTTTCGAAACGCAACGAAGTGCTGCTCATCCAAAGACACGATTGCTTCCTGTAGGATTCATTTCTTCTACAGTCTTGATCTCTTTTGTATGAGAGGTTAGTGAGTGGTTTTCTGGAAGCGTGGATCTGAACTTTAGAGCCCGATAGTGGACAACAATATTCCTTCAATTCGACGACATCACAACCTAAAATATTTCGGGCCCTTCCTTAGTGGATTGGCATCGAAACCGAGCTTTAACGGGGGCGGCCCACTTGGGCACCCCATGCACATTCCTAGTCAATTTAATATATGCTATTTTTTTAATATATCCTGCAAAACTAACAGTATTTGAACAGCTTATGTTTTACGTTGTTTAAATAAACTTTACGTTAGAACGTATCATGTAATACATTATACATTCGAATGTATCTTGCAATGTCTCATTGAATATTATCATGCAACGTAGTGAAATACTAACTTGTAGGCAATAGCGTTTAGAATCGGCCGACTGTTTTAATAACAGTCAACCTCTGGTAAAGTTTCCAGTCTTTGTCAAATTTTCTCTATTTGCAGCAGGTGCTATTAACGCGTTTACTGTTTCTTTGATCGTAGGAGAAACAGTAGCAAGCAAGGACTCATTAACATCAGCGGTGAAAGTATGTTTGCCCACCCACTTTGCATGTGGGCATGCGGAAAGAAGATGAATGTGCACATTTGTAACAAAGATATATTTAACACTCCTAGATTCTAAAAAGGGAGGAGACGTCCATGTAACTGAGGATAAGAAATTTGAATAAAGAGGGCTGTGTTTTAATACGTCTTTCCTTTATTTCCAATTTATCTCTTTTCTTTGTTTCGTGCATAGTGTTTCTTTTATTTCTGAAATCTCATGCTTTCAGTGGCGATCACAGTGGGACATGTGAAGCAATGTACGGAGCCGATCATCACATTTAGAGAGGATGAAGTCAAAGCAATATCGAATGACACGGTAGATCCAACCCTGCACGTTGTTGCGTGGGTCAATGGGATCCCATATAAGAGAGTGTTGGTAGATACTGGTTCGTCCAGTAACATCATCACCACTACAGCCTTAAAACATTTGAAGCTGCCAGCCTCTCATATCACAGCCTCCACATACACATTGTGAGCTTTCAATGATGCAATATGCTCGACAGTCGGCACAGTTGTTCTACCTGTCCAGGTAGGACAAAAGATAATACCAACATTGTGCCATGTGTTGGAAGGCGAGATGGCTTACAATATACTGCTAGGGCGACCTTGGATCAGGGACATGAAGTGTGTCCCTTCCATCGCTCACCAGTGCTTAAAGTATGCTTTTGAAGGAGAAATACATGTAGTCCCGATGGACTTAGAACCCTTCAAGTATTGCAATGCGGTACAATTAATGCCTCAATCGACCCTCCCTTCAACGCATTTGGATTTCCAGTTAAATCCATCTAAACAGGGTCCAATACCGCAGGCACCACTGGTGACCAAATCACCAAAATCCTAGCCAGGTGAATCCTCATCATCTACTCCTTCATTACCAATGCCACCTATCATGGCTAAACAGAAGGACAAGGGAAAACAGATCATGGAAGAGGCTCAACCCTTAGAAGAGGGTTTGCCCACAATTTCAACGGTATCAACAGAAGAAACACCTAGCACTATGGAAGCTGAGATTCCTAAACCACCAAACATGGAATGGACTCAGGAAGGACTCCCGTTCCCTCCCTCCCAAGCATCAACAATCACTATTGAAATGGCCAATACAGGCTTGGGGGAGTACTTAGTGCAGAATGTTGTGGCAACGCCTACAGTAGAATCAGTACAGGATATGGGGAGACCTCGCCTTCCCATAGGAACAATTGTTCCTCTAGGTCACCCACCCAACCAGAAAAATTTTGTGTATGGGGGCCTTGATCATGGTCTTGAACCATGCCAACAAAAGGAAGCAGACGAAGAGCCTTTTGTTGAAAACATCAACTATCTATCAAACCCAAAATTTGCCCTAAAATATCTTGGCCAATGCAATTGGCATGGATACGGGCTAGGCAGATATGAACAAGGGATGCGGGTCCTTTGCCAACCAAGATATCAGATGCCATATGATAAGTCAGGAGTAGGGTTCAACCACCCCCGCCCTTAGACATCTTGGTAGAAAATATGCAAGGCCTAGAAATAGGCAACAAGGGGGGATTGGCACTAGATCTTTATGCCAACCCAAATACAGAATATACATTGGGAGACTACCTCCCATGGTCAACAAACACCCTTGGCAACAACAGTAATCCCTTTCCTTTGCTAGCAAGAGGTGAAAGTTTGGACATTAATCCTCAAAGAGAACATCAACGATGTCCAGACATCTTTTTGAAGCTATTCCCCTTAGAGGTTCCAGTTGAGTCAATACCATGTCAAGAGAATCAGGTCCCTCCACCAAGAGTGGAACAACCGCAATGGGACCAGATTAACTTACTGGAACAAGGAGAACCCTCAATGTCGCAAGTAACAGTTGCTAAAGAAAATGAACATTTTTGGACCTTCGAAAGTGATTCAGAAGATGAGACTGAGATGATCTATCTCAGACATGCACGACGGAATTATTGCCCTTTAACTCATGAAGACCTAATGGGACAAATGGGCATAAGGTTAGGACATGAATGGTGGGTAGACCCAGCGAGGTGGGACCAAGTGTTGGATCCATGGCTCCAAATTCACGATGAACACCGTCCACCCCGAGACCCTATCATGACAACAGTGCCGAGGGAAGACCCTGTCCTCCTTTTCGCACATAGGGCCGATCCGTTCGTGCCCGTTCCCCTAGAGCCAGATCCAGAGTATAGGGAGCATCTAGAAGATTCAAGTTATCACACCCATGGTAATGGAGACCAAATTCATTCCATCCACATGATCTCCATTGATTTGACCGCACCCATCCACAATTCGGCCGATCCAGCATGGTCATTGCATCTAGACATAGATGCCATCGACTGGGATCGCGTCAATTCACCTTTATCACCATCAGAGTACTGGCCTTTCGGTGAAATGCATCATTTTACCCCAGGGACAACTCAAGATATTTTTCAGGCTGAAGAGGAACCCGAGGTTCCCAACGCAGATCTAAATTCAGCTAATGATATCCATTTGATCCCGACTCCACATCAGTTGGAGGACGGATCCCACATGTCAGTCGAGGAAATGACTGATGTAGATATCGGCACAGATCCAATGAATCCATAGATCCTCAAGTTGGGGGTCAGTCTTTCCCCTGAAGAGCAAGCCGATTACATTGCCCTTCTCAAAGAGAAGAAGGAGGTTTTTGCATGGTCATACAAAGATATGCCAGGACTAGACCCGCAGCTAGTCACGCATAATTTAACGCTTGATCCGACAATCAAGCCTGTAAAGCAAAAACTACGTAAGATGCACCCAACAGTGGCCTTAATGGTCAAAGACAAATTGCAAAAGCTGTTGGATGCACAGTTTGTCATCTGCATGGATTATCCGCCATGGCTGTCCAACATGGTTCCCGTCAAGAAGCCCGACGGGAGGATTCGCATATGCACCGATTTTTGAGATCTAAACAAAGCGAGTCCTAAGGATGATTTCCCCTTGCCAAGCATCGACGCGTTGGTAGACACTACAGTAGGTCACGAAATGCTCTCCCTAATGGATGGTTTCTTAGGATACAATCAAATTCGTATCAATCCTGAAGACCAACTAAAAATGGCATTCACAACGCCTTGGGGGACATTTTGTTATAAGGTCATGCCTTTTGGCCTTAAAAATGTTGGCGCCACCTACCAACGTGCCATGACATATATCTTCCACGATTACATGCACAAAACTTTGGAAGATTACATGGATGATTTGTTAGCCAAGTCTCTTTTGCGCTCAAATCATATCGCTGACTTAAGCAAGATCCTCGATCGCCTCATGGAGCATAAAGTTAGACTAAACCCCAAGAAGTGCGTCTTTGGCGTCACATCTGGAAAACTCTTGGGTTTCATAGTCTCAAAGTGAGGAATCGAGGTGGACCCAAAGAAAGTCAAGGCAATCCTTGAAATGGTTCCCCCAACTACAATCAAGCAGCTGAGAAGTCTACAGGGCAAGGTCGCATCGATTAAATGCTTCATAGCGCAATTATCTGACAAGTGCCGACCCATGAACAAATTATTGCACAAGGGGGTTACATTTCATTGGGATGACGAGTGCCAGTCAGCCTTTGACGAGATCAAACAATACCTGGTTTTGCCACTAGTATTGGCACCACCTAGACCAGGAGTGTCGTTCTACTTATACATCTCAGCTACTGAGGTGGCACTGGGCGCCATGCTAGCCCAGAAGAATGAACTTTACAAGGAACAGGCTACTTACTATCTTAGCCGCACCCTGGTCAGTTATGAACTTAACTATGCATACGTTGAGAAACTCTGCTTGGCAGTGGTGTTTGCTACCAAAAAGCTACGCCACTACATGCTGAGCAACACTACGTATGTTGTGTCTAAGGAGAATCCATTGCGATACATGATGAGTCGTACTTATCATAGTAGTCGCACGGCGAAATGGATCATGTTGTTGACGGAATTTGACATAGAGTTTATTGGACAAAAATCTATCAAAGGACAAGTCATAGCCGATCAACTAGCAGAGGCTCCTCTTGAAGACGATCAGCCTCTGGTCATAGAACTACCCGATGATGGGGTCTTCCATGTCTCAGAATCACCCGATTCTGATGAGCCTGAGTCACAGGCCGACATAACCCTATTCTTCGATGGTTCTAAATGTGAGCAAGGTGGTGGCACGAGAATTGTATTCTTCACACCGCAGGGTGCTCCAATGCCCCTGTCATTTAAATTAAACTTCCCATGCACCAACAATAATGCAGAGTATGAAGCCTTGCTCCTAGGTCTTCGGACAACAATCACCATGAACATCAAATGACTGAATATCTTTGGTGATTCGCTGTTAATAGTCAATCAAGTCAAAGGGGTATATCAATGCAAATGCCCAGTCCTACAGGCCTATAAAGCCCTCGTGGACAAATTCCTGGCAAAACTTGAGTGGTATGACATCGAGGCACTCCCTCGATCATCGAATCATTTTGCGGACACAATGGCCTCTTTGGGGTCACTAATTCCGCAAGACCTTTTCGGTGATATGACAACCATTCAAGTCAAAACCTTATCGCAATCCATGATGGAGCGTGCAAGCTCAGACTTGACGCCAGGAATCCACATGATCCAGATTGAACCATCCTCGGATAAGTTCTCTCGAATCCGAGATCATCTGAAACATGCCAACTGGGGGTCCTTGTTCTCCCCTACTCCCATTAATAGCAACACAACGCTATTCTTACAAGTTCTATCCCATTCAGCGTTTGCTAGGGATGAACTTCAAGAGGGATTGGCTGTTCATACTGTCGAGGTTTTTGATCAACAGGATTGGTCTTTACCCATCAGATACTACCTCAAACTAGGTAATCTCCCACTTGGATTGACTCATGCCGCAAAACGAGCACTCAAGTAGAAAGCGGCTAAGTATGTCTTAATAGGAGACATTTTGTATCGTCGCGACTATGAAGGAATCCTCCTTCGTTGCTTGGACCAACAAGAGTCCACTTGGGCGATCGCCCAAGCGCACGATGGTACATGTGGTGGCCACTTTAGTGGTATGGCTATCGCAAAGCGCATTCTTCGCATGGGCTATTATTGGCCATCTTTAGAGCGAGATTGTTGCACCTATGTCAAGAAGTGCGTGAAGTGTCAACATCATGCCAATTTGATGCACGTACCTTCTCAGGCCTTGCAGACAGTCCAGTCTGCTTGGCCATTCTCGCAGTGGGGCTTCGATCTAATTGGAAAGATCTCCCCTGCATCGTCAGGCCATCACACGTTTATCATAACGGCCACAGAGTATTTTACCAAGTGGGTGGAAGCAATTCCGCTTACCTCTACGACAGGACCCCGCATTGTGGAGTTCATTTTGCATAACATCATATGTCATTTTGGTATTCCATCCAAAATAGTCTCGAATAATGGGACGCCTTTCAAGAACAAAGACGTGCGTGCTTTGACCACAAAGTACAAGATTCAGCACAGCTTTTCAACACCCTATTATCCGTAGGCGAATGGGCAAGCAGAGGCGTCAAACAAAATGCTAGTTGCCATCCTTAAAAAGACCGTCGCAGACAGTCATAAGGATTGGCACATTCAAATCCCACTTGCCCTATGGGCCTATCGCACTAGCATTCGGACACCCACTGGGGCCACTCCATTTTCGCTCGTGTATGGCTCCGAGGCAGTCATGCCTCTCGAGTTGGAGATTCCTTCCCTGCGCATATCAATGCAAGAGTTCATCGATGATGATTCTGCACGGCAGGCCCGGTTAGACCAGCTTACGTTGCTTGACGAACGACGCGTTAATGCTCTCGAGCATTTACGTATTTATCAAGAGTGACTTAAGAAAGCTTACAACATGAAAGTTCACCTGAGGGACTTTCGGGTTGGTGATTTGGTTTTGAAGGAAAACCAGCAAAATTCCAGTTTGTCGTCCCACCTAAGGGACAAGTTTGCGGCAAATTGGTTAGGTCCATATGTCATTGATAGCAAAATAGGACCCGGGACATACCGGCTAGCTTCTCTTGATGGTATCAAGGAAACAAAACCCTTGAATATCAGTCATTTGTGACCATTTCATATCTAAGAGAGCCAAATCCCAAAAAGGCTCCAAGGATTCTTGCAATCGCTTGGTCAATCCCAAAATGCTCCAAGGATTCTTGCAATCGCTTGGTCAATCCCAAAAGGCTCCAAGGATTGTCAAAATCGCTTGGTCAATCCCAAAAGGCTCCAAGGATTCTTGCAATCGCTTGGTCAAATCCCAAAAGGCTCCAAGGATTCTTGCAATCGCTTGGTCAATCCCAAAAGGCTCCAAGGATTCTCAAAATCGCTTGGTCAATCCCAAAATGCTCCAAGGATTCTTGCAATCGCTTGGTCAATCCCAAAAGGCTCCAAGGATTCTTGCAATCGCTTGGTCAATCCCAAAAGGCTCCAAGGATTCTCAAAATCGCTTGGTCAATCCCAAAATGCTCCAAGGATTGTCAAAATCGCTTGGTCAATCCCAAAAGGCTCCAAGGATTCTTGCAATCGCTTGGTCAATCCCAAAATGCTCCAAGGATTCTTGCAATCGCTTGGTCAATCCCAAAAGGCTCCAAGGATTCTTGCAATCGCTTGGTCAATCCCAAAAGGCTCCAAGGATTCTTGCAATCGCTTGGTCAATCCCAAAAGGCTCCAAGGATTCTTGCAATCGCTTGGTC
The DNA here is from genome assembly GCA_028583015.1 of Wollemia nobilis. NCBI lineage: Eukaryota > Viridiplantae > Streptophyta > Pinopsida > Araucariales > Araucariaceae > Wollemia > Wollemia nobilis. The sequence continues at coordinate 564,188 of JAQPPZ010003612.1, forward strand.
AATCCCAAAAGGCTCCAAGGATTGTCAAAATCGCTTGGTCAATCCCAAAAGGCTCCAAGGATTCTTGCAATCGCTTGGTCAATCCCAAAAGGCTCCAAGGATTCTTGCAATCGCTTGGTCAATCCCAAAAGGCTCCAAGGATTCTTGCAATCGCTTGGTCAATCCCAAAATGCTCCAAGGATTTCCACAATCGCTTGGTCAAAAATCAAGAAAATTCAAAAACAACAAAAATCATCAAAAACAACAAAAATTTGCATCTCATTTCTAGGCATACTCAAATTCATCAATAGAGAGTTCTTCTCGCACTTCATCTTCATATTCACAAAAATCAATCCATCAAAAATACAAAAAATATATAGCTGCATCAAAGCATTGCATCCATACATTGCATATTTGTGGTCGTACAGGTCAAAGGCACCATAGGCTGTAATTGCTCTGCTAGTCCATCTTGTTCCACACTGTTCCATTTTACAAAAACAACAAAAACACCATGCATTGTTTTTACCACACTAGAGTCAGTGGTCTTCTAATGTATCAAGGGTTTTCGTGATTCAGTCATCATTTTGCTCTTTAGCCATGTAATGTATCAAGTCAAACAGATTTTATGAAGGTAGAGTTACACTTGAAATACACCTTGTTACGTAACATCCCAACACAAATTAAAACACATAAAAATTCCCAAGTTGTGTGAACGAAAGATGAAACCTGCATAGTAATCCAGGTCACCATAAGCGAAACGGTTATCTTGCTCATCCCCCCGTGCGAATGGTTCTAGAATGCTGAGAATTGACAAAAGGACGAGCTCTTTCCTATCCATTCACCTCCATATACAATGGTTTTCACCACTACCAAATCCCAATCATAGTTGGTTCCCAAAGTTGTAAGGATTCGTACTATCCGCCCCTAACCAGGATGGGTAGTCATCCCCAAGACCTAAAGGGATCAACACCATTTACAAACAAAATTCCAACAAATCATCATCCTAACACTTTCCATTCACCTTTGGTCTCCAAGTTGTAAGGATTCGTACTATCCGCCCCTAACCAGGATGGGTAGTCATCCCCAAGGCCTAACAGATCAATGCCCTTACTCCATAACCTCCATCATCCCCTTGGTCCCCAACGTCGTAAGGATTCGTACTATCCGCCCCTAACCAGGATGGGTAGTCATCCCCAAGGCCACAAGGATCAAAGCCATTCACAAGCTCAAATCCACAATACACAAAACACAAAATCAAATAACAGTGGTCATCGCCACTATTCAAAATCCTTGCTCAAAAAGAATTAATAGAAAATAAACAGTGATTTTCATCACTATATAGACGAGCAACTCTCTAAATCATTCAGCCCACAAACATCCTGAACTTGAATCCCTGGAATTCTCAGCATTCGAAAAACCATCTAGGTGATCCTCATTACAGGTTTGGTTGATAGCCTATCTGGCAATGGTGGTATCCTACCCGCATGACGATATGTCTGTCACATTCGCTTTGCGTATGTGCAGACCAATGTTTGCATAAGGATGAGCTAGCTTATGGTATCCTGGATAACACCGCAGATTAATCTAACTAAATACAACAAAGGAGTTAGTGGAGCTAATTAGGTGATCCTCGATACGTGTTCGGTTGAAAGCCCATCTGGCATTGGTGGTATCCTGACAAATACCACATAAATGAACTCAATTGCACACACAGGGATGTGAAATAACTTGGTCAAAAACAAGTACGATTCATACCTTGTTCAAAAGTCTTGTAAGATAAAGTACAGTCATGGCTAGTAAGTTAAAACCATCTGAGTCTCAGAAAACCTTAGCTACATTTCTAAACCAACTGCGCTACTTTTCATCCTTACAATACCATCAAAAAATACAAAAGAAAATAAAAACCACATGTATACATACAAAGTCATGCACCACAGCAATCGCCTAAAAGACAAAATAATAGAGTTCTAAATAGTCTATGGTGCCATAGCCAAACACCACAAAGTCCATCATCCATTCCATTCCTGCATATCACATATCAATCAAAAACATTTGCATTCATCATGCATCCATCAAAATAAATCAACATACAACATTCGTAATTATCATACCATATGCATCCATATAAAGTAGCATGCATCCATCAACATCAATCATTATGCATACCATAATATCATGACATATACACAAAGAAAGAAAATCAAAACAACAAAAACATCACAAAAATGCAACACAAAAACCATAGCAATAAGTTGCCGGACACAAGTGCTCTTGCACTTAACCTCTTGGCATAAAGAAAATCGATGTCGGGGCTCAAATTGTCACTCTCCTACTTCCCCAAGAAGGCTACCATAGCCGGACCGCTCCACGGGAAGACGGGTTTTTGATGATTTCACCCCATTATGGCATCACCAAAAGGGTTAACACCCACCAAAAATAGGTCCAAATGTCGAGAAATTGCACGTGCTTAAATGGTAAAACATCTAAAGGCACCCTAACCTAAGTCATCTTGGGTCAAGCGACTCGTCGCTTTTCTCATGAAGGTCATTCCCTCATCGATTCGTCGCTTGAGGGGGTAGTCACACTTAGTCACCAATCAACAAGCACACACCCAATCAAGGCAATGACATGCATTCAAAGAATCATTGACAAAGACAATCACGCTCCTGCTTGGGGCAGTAAACAAGCAATCATTAAATTGATCAAACACTTGGCATTCCCGAAGCATGAACACAAGGTTTCCCCTATGGACAAAAGGTTACGCCCTTTGCCTAATCATGACTGATCAATGTCCAAGCTCAAGTCACACCTCACCAAAATAGGTTAACACTTGAAATCAAATTCCTTAGCTCGTCAGAAGCAAGGATTCAAGAATGCATGCCCTTTCCATACTTGGGGCATCAAAAGTTGGTTAGGTTACCAAGAAACCCTAATCATTAGTGCTTTGGTCATCTATTTTTGCTCAGCACTGCATCACCCGCAGCGCTTCCCAAAAAGGGGCATCTGTAGACACCAAAACAACACCAATCCGATTAAGTGACTACAAACACTGATCGCATTGACATACACAGCTTTCAGGGCAGCCCTCAGAGGTCAAACAGTGGTCCTAGCCACTCACACAGCAGTTTAGAAGGTCAAAAAATGAGCAGAGCAAAGTTGGTCGCTTTAACAAGCCTTCATTAAAACAAAGTCAAAAGCAAGCCAAAGTCAAAGCAAGCCTTTAATCAAAAGCAAAACTTTAAACTTCAAGCCTTAAGCGAGAACAAATCTTAAGCAAACTTCAAATCTTAAGCAAACTTTAAAAGCAAAGGAGCTTTGGCCTTAGGCGTCACGAAATCGCGACGTCGCGAAATCGCGACACCTAAGGCCCGAAGGGCAGCTTCGGCCGAGGGTGTCGCGATTTCGCGACGTCGCGAAATCGCGACACCTAAGGCCCGAAGGGAGCTTCGGCCGAGGGCGTCGCGATATCGCGACGTCGCGATATCGCGACACCTAAGGCCCGAAGGGAGCTTCGGCCAAGGGTGTCGCGATATCGCGACGTCGCGATATCGCGACACCTAAGGCCCGAAGGGGAGCTTCGGCCGAGGGTGTCGCGATATCGCGACGTCGCGATATCGCGACACCTAAGGCCCGAAGGGAGCTTCGGCCGAGGGTGTCGCGATATCGCGACGTCGCGATATCGCGACACCTAAGGCCCGAAGGGAGCTTCGGCCGAGGGTGTCACGATATCGCGACACCTAAGGCCCAAAGGGAGCTTCGGCCGAGGGTGTCGCGATATCGCGACGTCGCGATATCGCGACACCTAAGGTCCGATCGCACACTTCACCAATCAAAGGCGGACTTCGGCATGGCCACCACGTGGAAGGCATAGCCGCCATGTGGCGTCACTACGTGCCACTTTTTTTAAAAAAGACCCCGTGTGTCTGTAAGAACGACGGACTTCACCAACTGCATTAATGAGACGAGCAGTTTCAACAACAAATCCAGTCCGAGGCCATGCCTCATAACTACTGATGTGAGTTCCTGGCGATAGTCTCAGTGCGAGCCATGTCTCATAATCACCTGTCAGGGGTCAAATCTCAGCGGCCCCTACGGATTTAGGGTTTGACATTAATGTTTCAGAGGCGAAATCCTCTATAAAAACTAGCTCAATGCAATGTAAAAAAGGAGCGAAGCATTTTCGAAACGCAACGAAGTGCTGCTCATCTAGAGACCCGATCATATTCCTTTCGGATTCAGTCTTCTGCACTTGTAATCTCTTTCACGAGGGAGGTTATTGGTGGCTTTCCAGAAGGTGAAGCCGAACCTTCATACCCGACAGTGGATCACTATATCCCACTAATTCGATGACAACTCTTTTTTTTGAGATTTTGGGCCCATTCCCAGTGGATTGGCACCAAAATCAGATTCTCACAGTGGGCAGCCCGCTCGGGTGCCCCACAAGCTTTAATTTCATCTTAAACTATTCTGCTATCACGTAGTTTTCTTATTACGTCGTACACAGTATTTAAATAGTTTATATTTCTGTGTTCAAATATATTTTGTAAGCAATAGTGTCTGAATATACATATATCATAAGACAGCACGTTATTTTGTTAGACGCTTTACGTACTACGTTCTACGTTCTGTTGTTTTAGTGCTTATTCTGATTAAATGTGCATGTCATTCACATTCATTCTATGCATTGTTTTTAATGACCTTATGCATACATATTTCACTTATTTCAAGATTCACTTATTTCACTTATTAACACAGGTGCTACTAAACGATTTTTGTTGTTTCTCTGAACGCAGGATAAGCAGCAGCAAGTAAGGATTCATCAGACATAAACGGCGACAACATTTTGGCCTGCCTACTTTGCATGTGGGCATGCGAAAAGAAGATCAATGTGCATAACTGTAATAGAGATCCATTTAACGCTCGTAGCCCCTAAAAAGGAAGAGACGTATTTGTAACCGAGGATAAGAAAATTGAATGAAGAGGGCTGTGCTTTCATACATCTTTCTGTTATTTCCAATTTATTTCTTTTCTCTGTTTTGTGCATAGTGTTTCTTTTATTTCGAAGATTACAAGTGCAGAAGACTGAATTCGAAAGGAATATGATTGGGTCTCTAGATGAGCAGCACTTTGTTGCGTTGCGTTGACAAACGACGCGTTAATGCTCTTAAGAATTTACGTATTTATCAAGAGCGACTTAAGAAAGCTTACAACATGAAAGTTCACCTGAGGGAATTTCGGGTTGGTGATTTGGTTTTGAAGGAAAACCAGCAAAATTCCAGTTTGCCGTCCCACCTAAGGGACAAGTTTGCGGCAAATTGGTTAGGTCCATATATCATTGATAGCAAAATAGGACCCGAGACATACCGGCTAGCTTCTCTTGATGGTATCAAGGAAACATAACCCTTGAATATCAGTCATTTGCGACCATTTCATATATAAGAGAGCCAAATCCCAAAAAGGCTCCAAGGATTCTTGCAATCACTTGGTCAATCCCAAAATGCTCCAAGGATTCTTGCAATCGCTTGGTCAATCCCAAAATGCTCCAAGGATTGTCAAAATCGCTTGGTCAATCCCAAAATGCTCCAAGGATTGTCAAAATCGCTTGGTCAATCCCAAAAGGCTCCAAGGATTCTTGCAATCGCTTGGTCAATCCCAAAAGGCTCCAAGGATTCTTGCAATCGCTTGGTCAATCCCAAAATGCTCCAAGGATTTCCACAATCGCTTGGTCAAAAATCAAGAAAATTCAAAAACAACAAAAATCATCAAAAACAACAAAAATTTGCATCTCATTTCTAGGCATACTCAAATTCATCAATAAGAGAGCTCTTCTCGCACCTCATCTTCATATTCACAAAAATCCATCCATCAAAAATAGAAAAAAAAATATATAGCTGCATCAAAGCATTGCATCCATACATTGCATATTTGTGGTCGTACAGGTCAAAGGCACCATAGGCTGTAATTGCTTTGCTAGTCCACCTTGTTCCACACTGTTCCATTTTGCAAAAACAACAAAAACACCATGCATTGTTTTTACCACACTAGAGTCAGTGGTCTTCTAATGTATCAAGGGTTTTTCGTGATTCAGTCATCATTTTGCTCTTTAGCCATGTAATGTATCAAGTCAAATAGATTTTATGAAGGTAGAGTTACACTTGAAATACACCTTGTTACGTAACATCCCAACACAAATTAAAACACATAAAAATTCCCAAGTTGTGTGAACGAAAGATGAAACCTGCATAGTCATCTAGGTCACCATAAGCGAAATGGTTATCTTGCTCATCCCCCCGTGCGAATGGTTCTAGAATGCTGAGAATTGACAAAAGGACGAGCTCTTTCCTATCCATTCACCTCCATGTACAGTGGTTTTCACCACTACCAAATCCCAATCATAGTTGATTCCCAAAGTTGTAAGGATTCGTACTATCCGCCCCTAACCAGGATGGGTAGTCATCCCCAAGACCTAAAGGGGATCAACGCCATTTACAAACAAAATTCCAACAAATCATCATCCTAACACTTTCCATTCACCTTTGGTCTCCAAGTTGTAAGGATTCATACTATCCGCCCCTAACCAGGATGGGTAGTCATCCCCAAGGCCTAACAGATCAATGCCCTTACTCCATAACCTCCATCATCTCCTTGGTCCCCAATGTCGTAAGGATTCGTACTATCCGCCCCTAACCAGGATGGGTAGTCATCCCCAAGGCCACAAGGATCAAAGCCATTCACAAGCTCAAATCCACAATACACAAAACACAAAATCAAATAACAGTGGTCATCGCCACTATTCAAAATCCTTGCTCAAAAAAAATTAATAGAAAATAAACAATGATTTTCATCACTATATAGACGAGCAAATCTCTAAATTGTTCAGCCCATAAACATCCTAAACTTGAATCCCTAGAATTCTCAGCATTTGAAAAACCATCTAGGTGATCCTCATTACAGGTTTGGTTGATAGCCTATTTGGCAATGGTGGTATCCTACCCGCATGACGATATGTCTGTCACATTCGCTTTGCGTATGTACAGACCAATATTTGCATAAGGATGAGCTAGCTTATGGTATCCTGGATAACACCGTAGATTAATCTAACTAAATACAACAAAGGAGTTAGTGGAGCTAATTAGGTGATCCTTAGTACAGGTTTGGTTGAAAGCCCATCTGGCATCGGCGGTATCCTGACAAATACCACATAAATGAACTCAATTGCACACACAGGGATGTGAAATAACTTGATCAAAAACAAGTACGATTCATACCTTGTTCAAAAGTCTTGTAAGATAAAGTACAATCATGGCTAGTAAGTTAAAACTGTCTGAGTCTCAGAAAACCTTAGCTACATTTCTAAACCAACTGCGCTATTTTCATCCTTACAATACCATCAAAAAATACAAAAGAAAAGAAAAACCACATGTATACATACAAAATCATGCACCACAGCAATCGCCTAAAAGACAAAATAATAGAGTTCTAAACAGTCTATGGTGCCATAGCCAAACACCACAAAGTCCATCATCCATTCCATTCCTGCATATCACATATCAATCAAAAACATTTGCATTCATCATGCATCCATCAAAATAAATCAACATACAACATTCGTAATTATCATACCATATGCATCCATATAAAGTAGCATGCATCCATCAACATCAATCATTATGCATACCATAATATCATGACATATACACAAAGCAAGAAAATCAAAACAACAAAAACATCACAAAAATGCAACACAAAAACCATAGCAATAAGCATTGTCGGACACAAGTGCTCTTGCACTTAACCTCTTGGCATAAAGAAAATCGATGTCGGGGCTCAAATTGTCACTTTCCCACTTCCCCAAGAAAGCTACCATAGCTGGACCGCTCCACGGGAAGACGGGTTTTGATGATTTCACCCCATTAAGGCATCACCAAAAGGGTTAGCACCCACCAAAAATAGGTCCAAATGTCAGGAAATTGCACGTTTTTAAATGGTAAAACATCTAAAGGCACCCTAACCTAAGTCATCTTGGGTCAAGCGACTCATCGCTTTTCTCACGAAGGTCATTCCATCATCGATTCGTCGCTTAAGGGGGTAGTCACACTTAGTCACCAATCAACAAGCACACACCCAATCGGGGTAATGGCATGCATTCAAAGAATCATTGACAAAGACAATCACGCTCCTGCTTGGGGCAGTAAACAAGCAATCATTAAATTGATCAAACACTTGGCATTCTCAAAGCATGAACACAAGGTTCCCCTGTGGATAAAAGGTTGCGCCCTTTTCCTAATCATGACTGATCAATGTCCAAGCTCAAGTCACACCTCACCAAAATAGGTTAACACTTGAAATCAAATCCCTTAGCTCGTCAGAAGCAAGGATTCAAGAATGCATGCCCTTTCCATACTTGGGGCATCAAAAGTTGGTTAGGTTACCAAGAAACCCTAATCATTGGTGCTTTGGTCATTTATTTTTGCTCAGCACTGCGTCACCCGCAGCGCTTCCCAAAAAGGGGCATCTGTAGACACCAAAACAACACCAATCCGATTAAGTGACTACAAAAACTGATCGCATTGACATACACAGCTTTCAGGGTAGCCCTCAGAGGTCAAACAGTGGTCCTAGCCACTCACACAGCAGTTTAGAAGGTCAAAAAATGAGCAGAGCAAAGTTGGTCGCTTTAACAAGCCTTCATTAAAACAAAGTCAAAAGCAAGCCAAAGTCAAAGCAAGCCTTTAATCAAAAGCAAAAATTTAAAATTCAAGCCTTAAGCGAGAACAAATCTTAAGCAAACTTCAAATCTTAAGCAAACTTCAAATCTTAAGCAAACTTTAAAAGCAAAGGAGCTTTGGCCTTAGGCGTCGCGAAATCGTGACATCGTGATTTCACGACATCGTGAAATCGAGACACCTAAGGCCCGAAGGGCAGCTTTGACCGAGGGTGTCACGATTTCATGACGTTGCGAAATCATGACACCTAAGGCCCAAAGGGAGCTTCGGCCGAGGGCGTTGCGATATCGCGACATCGCGATATTGTGACACCTAAGGCCCGAAGGGAGCTTCGGCTGAGGGCGTCGCGATATCACGACACCTAAGGCCCGAAGGGGAGCTTCGGCCAAGGGTGTCATGATATCGTGCCGTCGTGATATTGTGACACCTAAGGCCCAAAAGGGAGCTTCGGTCGAGGGTGTCGCGATATCGCGACATCGCGATATCATGACACCTAAGGCCTCGAAGGGAGCTTCGGTCGAAGGTGTCGCGATATCGCGACGTCGCGATATCATGACACCTAAGGCCCGAAAGGGAGCTTCGGTCGAGGGTGTCACAATATCGTGACACCTAAGGCCCGAAAGGGAGCTTCGGCCGAGGGTGTCGCGATATCGTGACGTCACGTTATTGCGACGGTGCGATATCACGACACCTAAGGTCTGATCGCACACTTCACCAATCAAAGGCGGACTTCGGCATGGCCGCCACGTGGAAGGCATAGCCACCATGTGGCGTCACTACATGCCACTTTTTTTTAAAAAATACCTCGTGTGTCTATAAGAATGGCGGACTTCACCAACTGCATTAATGAGACGAGTAGTTTCAACAACAAATCCGGTCCGAGGCCATGCCTCATAACTACTAATGTGAGTTCCTGACGATAGTCTCAGTGCGAGCCATGTCTCATAATAACCTGTCAGGGGTCAAATCTCAGTGGCCCCTACGGATTTAGGGTTTGACATTAATGTTTCAGAGGCGAAATCCTCTATAAAAACTAGCTCAATGCAATGTAAAAAACACGAAGCATTTTCGAAACGCAACGAAGTGCTGCTCATCCAGAGACCCGATTGCTTCCTGTAGGATTCATTTCTTCTACACTCTTGATCTCTTTCGTATGAGAGGTTAGTGAGTGGTTTTCTGGAAGCGTGGATCTGAACTTTAGAGCCCGACAGTGGACAACAATATTCCTTCAATTCGACGACATCACAACCTGAAAGATTTCGGGCCCTTCCTTAGTGGATTGGCGCCGAAACCGAGCTTTAACGGGGGCGGCCCGCTTGGGCACCCCATGCACGTTCCTAGTCAATTTAATATATGCTATTTTTTTAATATATCCTGCAAAACTAACAGTATTTGAACAGCTTATGTTTTACGTTGTTTAAATAAACTTTACGTTAGAACGTATCATGCAATACGTTATACGTTCGAATGTATCTTGCAATATGTCTCATTGAATATTATCATGCAACGCAGTGAAATACTAACTTGTAGGCAATAGCGTTTAGAATCGGCCGACTGTTTTAATAACAGTCAACCTCTGGTAAAGTTTCCAGTCTTTGTCAAATTTTCTCTATTTGCAGCAGGTGCTATTAACGCGTTTACTGTTTCTTTGATCGTAGGAGAAACAGTAGCAAGCAAGGACTCATTAACATCAGCGGCGGCAGTACGTTTGCCCGCCCACTTTGCATGTGGGCATGCGGAAAGAAGATGAATGTGCACGTTTGTAACAGAGATATATTTAACGCTCCTAGCTTCTAAAAAGGGAGGAGACGTCCATGTAACCGAGGATAAGAAATTTGAATAAAGAGGGCTGTGTTTTAATACGTCTTTCTTTTATTTCCAATTTATCTCTTTTCTTTGTTTCATGCATAGTGTTTCTTTTATTTTCGGAATCTCATGCTTTCAGTCGTTTTTTCATGAATTGTAGTGGCAAAAAAGCAAAGTGATAGGAAAATGTCATGATATCATGACATACAGTAGCAAAGAGGAGCACCAAGGAAAAATGTCGTGATATCATGACATGTCGCGATATCGCGACAGGAAAGCAAGGAAGGAGAAAGATGGTACGGAATGCCACGATATTGCAACATGTCACATTTTCATGAAAGGGCTAAAAGATAAAAACAAGGAGGGAGAAATATGTCACGATTTCATGACATTTTTAGAAATGAAGCCAGGCAAGAGAAACATGTCATGATATCACGACAGGAAGCGACAACGAAGGAGAAGACAGACAATTGTCACGATTTCACGACATGTCGAGACGAAAGAACAAAACACAGGAAATTGTCACGATTTTATGACATGTCATGATTTCATGAGGAGAAAGTGCGAAAGTAGCCAAATAGTATGGAATGTCACGATTTTGCGACATGTCGAATTTTCATGGCCAAAAGCAACTAAGTACAAGAAGATAGAAATATGTTGCAATTTTATGACTTGTTGAAGCTAAAAAGTATAAGGCAGAAGGAAATTGTCATGATATCGTGACCTGTCGTGTTTTCAAGTATGGAATGATAGAAAGACAGTGTCAAGTACAAGGCAGAAGGATAGTTTCAAGTACAAAATGTCGCGATTTCATGACATGTCACATTTTCACCACTTGCAAGAAGATGAAATCCAACAAAGAAGAGGATGTCGCGATTTCGCGACATGGTGTGTTTTCATAGAAATAATGAAGAAAGGAGCCAAGTGAGTGAAAAATTCATGATTTCATGACACGTCATGTTTTCATGACTAAAGGCAATGGAAGGGCCAAGTAAGTGAAAATTGTCATGATTTCATGACTTGTCACGTTTTCATGGGTATAAAGCAGACAAGACAGTGCCGAGAGAAAGATGTCACGATTTCATAACATGTTACATTTTCATGATAAGGAGTAGAAAAAAAGCCAAAATAGAGGAGAATGTCACGATTTCATGACATGTCATGGGGACAAAACAAAATGAAGGCAAATTGTCGCGATTTTGTGACTTGTCGTATTTTCACGAAAGTGCAAGAAGAGAAAGCTGAACGAAGAGAAGATGTCATGATTTTGTGACATGTCGCATTTTTGTGACTAGTGGCAAGAAGAGAAAGCAGTAAGGTAAAAGTGTCACGATTTCACAACATCTTGCATTTTCGTGACCTGTCACATTTTCGCGACAGAAGCAACAACAAAGGCCCGATAAAGTTTTGTCCGCATTTTCCTTCAAAATTGCATAGGAGAACATGAGGAGAAGATAAGGATCAAACAAAGTAATGTTTTAAAAGCTCTCCAACTAATTTTGATATTGTGGTCAAAGAGGCTCCCAAATTAAATGTTTTGTTGTTTACCTATGTGCATAAGATGGGAGAACGGTTTATCATGCAACTTTCAAAGCCACCAAAATTAAAGATTCCTCCTCTATTAAAAGCTCTTGTTCGTAATCTCATAACAACTTCAAGTTTACCTCGAGAACAGTCATTTAATGAAGAAATATGGTCCCTTGTTTTTGTTCAATTTTTAGTTTTGATCCATAAAAATAGGGAATGTCATTTCTCCAAGGCAGATTAAGGGGGATTGTTTTTCTTTTCAAGTGCATATTTTGTGGATCGCCTCTTCAAAATATGTTTTATGTTTTAAATGCTGTGATTCGAAAGGAAGAGAGAAGACCTCTATAAATACTAATGTATATCTCAAGAAAGGAGGAGGACCTTTTTGCAAAAATTGAAGCAAAAATCCTAGATGCATTTTGCTCTATTATTAGTGTCTTTTGAGTTGGTAATCCAAATTGTTGTTCATGATGCTTTCTGTCTGATTCACTTCTGCTTAGTCTAGTGTTAAAATATAAGTTGAATTCTGCTGTTCTAAATTTGACTATGTTTGCATTTGAACATTTGAAGTATAATTGAAGGTGACTTATGATCAATGTTTGGTCTAGTTTCTGTATGTGCTTTCTAAGAATTAGTTGCTGCTTATCTTCAGGACCTTGTTGAAGTTATTTGCTATCTGAGGTTGTTCTCCCTATTGACTATCGACTTCAGCCATATTTACATCTCTTTCTGTTATTTCCCTTTCTTTCTGCATTTTCCATTTCTTTCCCACACCCTTATCTTCAAACAAGTTTATATTAGTTTGGGAGCCAACCCTCTCTGGAGATTGGCCCGGGAGACTTCTCTTTCTTTCGACCTTTCAATGGTGGCTGGGTATAGGGTGCATTTTATATGACTAGGCGGATTCGTAACCAACATATTCTCATTTCATACGTCATACTCTAATCAAATATAAAACACACTCAGGTTTCATAATATTACATAGGAAGAAGTGCACTATTCCAAAATGGATAAAGATGCAATAGAAGATAAAATAAGCACTTTAACCAAATAGAAAACCCACATTCATTTGTCTTCACACAAGATGTCTTTTCATTCTTTTTTAGGGTAATTTAGAAAGATCTTAATACACATACATACACATTGGAATAATTCTTCCATTCTAACATCACTTTTAATGAAATCCCTTGGTTTATAGTATACTCAAAAGTCTACAAGAGATTGCATGGTATGCGTTGCTTCACCAACACCTCTAACACGATGTTCAATCTCTTAATATATCAAGGAGAGTATGAATATCAAAATTCTAGATGTCTTTACAAAGTAAATAACATAATCATTAAAATAAAGGTGTACACTCTTTTCTTAGTAAATAATGCATAGCCAAATGCACAAAAAAATGAATCATTTTGCTTACATAAATAAGCCTTGGATCTAAACCATTTAAATAACACCAATAATAATTTCCTTGAATAGACACCACAAAATTCACATAATAAACTTTACATTTTAAATATATAACACACTAACAGAACTTAATAATTGTTCTCATGTCTCACAAGTAAGGTGTAACACAATACAAAGTTGCTGAATTGATAACCTATTAGAGACCATATAGTATAGATAAATGAACATCATACTCAGGTGACATTTTTGCTCTCAAGTTTTCATCATTTACAAGGTAAATATCTCAACTCTAGATTGGGAGTTATGCTAACACAAATCCACTCAACAAGCATGCCTAAGATGCTTATTAAATTTACAAAACTTTTTGTCGATGAAATCTATGAATAGCTTTATGCTATCACAAATTATCCAAGTGTTTTGGTGTCTACTGAAATATCCCTTTGGTTGCTACCACCCTAGCTGGTTGTTCCATGCTACCACTAAAGCTTCACTCTTGGATAAGAGCTTTTGAGGCTTAATTTGAATGGGATCAGATTCTGGATCTACCACGTGAATGCATTTCTAATTTTCATGCAACACACAATACATAGATTTTTATCTAAATTCACACTGCATACTACGGTTCTAATGCATACAATTTATCTTAAATACCATCTCCCTATCGGATAATGGCAACACTCATAATTCAAAAAATGCATATCCAATTATGAGAAACATGGAGTAATCACAAGGAAAAAATCTATATTATTATTTTTCATTTCTTTTCACACAAGAGAAACAAAAAATTTACAAGCACACTACCAGTCAAGCTTTTGCCTTGTACAATCATGCAAAAATACAAAACATCCATGTTCAACAAAATTCCATAACTTATTTTGAATGAACACAATCAAACAAGAGAATTTCTTTTGGAACAAAACTACCTAGAGTCCTTCGTGAAGTTTTTTTTTTTCTTTTTGAAAGCTTTCTTGGTGCTCCTAGTCTTTTCCAAGTCCGTTTTCCCACTGTTTTGCTCTTCCACATTAGCTTTCTCCATCGTATCCCTCTATTTTATCCCTCCCAACTAATTAATTTTCTTTAATGTTTAACTCCCTTTCCCCAATTATTGATTCTTGGTTGAGAGAGAGAGTTTCACATCATAATTACTACAACCAAAACTTCACGCCCTTATAGTTGGGTGGGCCGCTAATCCTCCACGATCACCATCCCATGATGAGAAAAACAAACCTTTTTAATTTAAATATTTGCTATCATTCTTCATAGCTCAATTTACTTATATTGCAACATTTCAAATATAAAATTTACCTATTCCTTTTAAAAAATTTACGTCCACAAGAATAATTTTGCTCTTAGACCTCTTAAAGCATGTGTACATACATTTATTTTCATATATTTTTTAATATATATATATATAATTTTAGTTAAAACTATTTCCAAATAAACAATATAACCAGTGGCTCCCATAATCATTGCCACTCAAAAAAATGAAACACTCAAATAGATATAAAATTTACATGATATACAAGCATGCAAGTTTCTATGTACTCACGAGCTGAATCATCACTTTCCATATTACATTTTCCATCGACTAACTTCTATTTTCTCGTTGACTTTGAACCTGGTCATACACCGTAGCAATTAGGAGTACCACAATTCACAAGAAAAGGTAAAGTTATTGCAAATTTTCTCATCTACAATTATTTGCATATATATATATATATATACTATCACATATATAAAATTTCCTTGCGTATTTAACACAAACTAAAATTGAGTTACTCTACTCTGTTACTCATGTCAACAAAATATACTCTACTCAGTAATTAGTTTTCATATTTGATGCAAATAAATATATATCATCGAATCCCATAAAAGTTTTTGGAAATCTCAAATCTACTCAAACAAGTAATGAAATTGCTGCTGCATATCTACAATGTCTTTCCACATGGTGTTTCTGTTAGAAAAGTGGTCCCACTGGAATCAACATTGCTTTATGCTCCTCTTCCTCAGGTTCTTGGTTCTAAAACCAAGTATGCGAATAGGTCCAAATGCAATTTTTAGGGGGTAAATCATCTAAAATTTAGACACATCCAAGATATGAGTGGGATCAGAGACATATTTTCTAAAGAGGGACACATGGAATACATTGTGAATTTTGGATAGGCTTGGTGGTAAAGCAAGTCTAAAGGCAACATGGCTTATCATAGCCACATATTCAAATGGATATATATATCTGGAGTTTAGTTTAGAAGATTTTATGGAAATTTTAGTTGGTTTCACCCTTATTAATATCTTGTATCACATAGAATAATTCTTTGATGACCTTTTTAGGTTTGTGTAGATTTTCTGGCGATATGCAGCCTCTCTCAGCTTTTTTTAAATTCCTTTCAATTGTTCTTCTATTTCTTTTATCATTTATGGTCCCATAACTACCCGATACTTTGGATTGCCCCAAGACAAAGTGATTCAACACCTTCTTCCATATAGA
This sequence comes from Wollemia nobilis, assembly GCA_028583015.1. Lineage (NCBI taxonomy): Eukaryota > Viridiplantae > Streptophyta > Pinopsida > Araucariales > Araucariaceae > Wollemia > Wollemia nobilis. The sequence goes on from JAQPPZ010003612.1 coordinate 580,121, forward strand.
GCTTTGAAGGGTGCCATTCCTAGTGATGCATGATAACTGTTATTATAGGTAAACTCCACTAGGTATAAATAATATTCCTATTTTGCATGTTGATCCATGTTGTACATTCTTAATATATATTCCAAAACTTGGTTTACTCTTTATGTCTATCCATCAGTCTTGGTATGGTAAGCAATACTAATATTCAATTTTTTTCCTAATGCCTCATGCATTGGTTACCAAAATTTAGATGTGAAATATGAATATCTATCAGATATTATGACCTTTGGAAAACCATGCAATCTTACCACTTTGGCAAACTTACTCGCTACTGTTGAAGTGTCATCTGGAATATTTCTAGTTTAAAATGCACTACCTTGGTTAGCTTATCTACTACTACCAAGATTGCATCATGCCTAAACCTTGTTTTAGGCAATCCCACTATAAAATCCATTGATACCACTTACTATTTTTGCATAGGTATCTCATGTGGGTATATATTTCTAGCTGGATGTAAATTTTACGCTTTTACTTTTTAGCATTCTAAACATATAGCCACATAGTTAGTAATATCTTTTTTTATACCTAGCCAAAAATACATTTTCCTCAAATTTTTGCACATTTTTGTCCCTCTCGAATGCACCAAATAAGACGTATTATGTGCTTGATTAAGGATTTTTTCTTTCAACCCTCCTGAGCTTGGAACTACCAATCTATTATTATAAAGTAGTAGATCATATATGACCATAAAGTCTCTAACATTTCTAGATTCTTGTTCATTGTGAACCTTACAAGATTAGCAAAATTCATCCTTTGCCTGTAAAGCTTTAATTTTATCTAACAAATATTGGCATTTTGTCATAGCAAAAATATGTCCTCTCTTACTCAGAGTGTCTACTACCTTATTCTCCTTACCCTTAATGTACTCAATGCAAAAATCGTACTCAGTAAAATATTCCATCTAGTGTATTTTCCTGGCATTCAATAAGGGTTAGGTGAATATGTACGTGATACTGTGATGATTAGTTTTTAAATCAAATGGTTTTCCTAGTAAATAATATCTCCAAATTTTCAATGCATGAACCACTACTGCCAATTCCAAATCATGAGTGGTGTAGTTAACCTCATGTCTTTTAAGTAACCTGGACTCATAGGCAATAACCACATCACCTTGGGTCAAGAATTCCCATAACCCTTCAATTGATGCATCTGTGCACACTTTATACGACTTACTAGGATTAGGTAAGTACAAGATCAGTTTAGATATCAAACAATATTTCAAAACTTGAAAAGCTTCTTCACATTGTTATGTACACTTAAAAGCTTTACCTTTTCATTGGAGATTAGTAACAGGTTGGGTGATTATTGAAAATCCTTTGAAAAATCACCTATAATACCCTATAATACCCATAAAAATTTGTACTTTTGTCACACTAGTATATTCTAGCCTCTTAATTATAGCTTCAATATTCTTGGGATCTACTGCAATTCCATTTATGGAGATAATAGGACCCAAATAATGTACTTGTAGGGTGTAAAATTCACATTTAGATAGCTTCCCATAAAGCTGATTCTTTTTTAGAATCCCAAGTACAATTATCATATGCTGATCATGTTCCTCCTTAATATTGAAATAGATCAAAATATCATCCAAAAACACAAGCACAAACAAGTCCAATTGCTCTCTAAAGACACTATTCATAAAATTCATAAACATGGTTGGGGTATTAGTCAAACCAAAAGGTGAACAATGAAATCAAAATATTCATACCTTGTTCTAAACATCATTTTAGAAGTGTCTTATTATCGTATCCACAACTGATGATAACCAGACCTCAAGTCTATTTTTGAGAAGATGGTTTCTCCTCTTAGTTGGTCAAACAAATCATCAATTCTAGGTAACAAATACCTATTTTTAACAGTTACATTATTTAGCATTTTAAAGTCAATACACATTATCAAGGTACCATCTTTTTTATTATCAAACAGAATATGAGCTCCCCATGGCAACACACTTGGCCTAATTAAACCTTTTTCCAATAAATCTTAGAGTTACATTTTGAGCTCTTGTAGCTCAATATGAGTCATCATATATGGTGCCCTTGCAAGAGGTGTTGTCCTTGGTAGTAAATCTAATGAAAAATCAAATTCCCTTTGAGGAGGTAACCTTGGTAGATCCTCAAAAAACACATTCCTAAATTCTCCCAATACTGGATGTTTTTGGAAGAGGTCAGATTCCATTTCTAACTCTTCTTTATTATTCATATTAACTATGAAGACCATCCCCTTCTTCCTAATAACTTTATTTATTTGCATTGTAGATAGTAAATGTGGCTTAGCTTCACTTCATCCACAACAAATTCTAACCCTTTGGTTAGATTCATCCATAAATTCTACCTATATCTCTTCAAAATTTAGAATAGCCTTATGCGCCTTCAACCAATCAACTCCTAGAATGATATCAAACACATGCAAAGGTGACACATGTTGGAAATTTGAGCATGTTGTGTTTTCATTGATATCAAAAGGTTTAATGTCCTAAGGTTGATGGAAATATTTGGGAGAATATTTTTCAAAGGGCACATGAGGCATAAGGCAGAAAAAAGAGAGAAAAAACTTCTCCATAGTGGTATTGAAAATAAAAGGGTCAAGTTGATTTATCATGGCGACATTTGAAAGAGGAAAAATAAAAAGCTCTATTTGATTTACCTTGGTGGTAATTCCGCAAAAAGAAAAGGTTAAATTGATTAACCTTGGTGGCAAAAGTTTAACCTAAGAAAATAAAATTATAATATTTAAATCCCTTGGATTTAAATAACTATAATTAAAATATAATATTTTATTTGGTGCCAAAGGTTTAAAAATTCAAGCGATGACATCAAAGATTAATGCAATTATTGCATATAAATATTGCAATGATAAAGTGGTTGATATAGAGTATTCGTTCATTGAAATTTGTGCACCCATTCGATCATCATTCGATTCACGACGGAGAGGAAGAAGACGTAAATTTTTAGAATTTGATACGGAGGAAAAGACAATGAGTAGACACTTCAAACTTCTATCCCATCTGGATAGGTAGCCCAGATGGCAACATCTACGATGTTAAGTCATGGTAGCAAATAGGTCATGGGTTCAATATGTGGTAGAGGTAGGTGACAAGGTTTTGCTTGAGGTTTCATTTTACACCATTGGTAGAGGACAAAAGAGAGCATGTGCTCTTTTGGTTTGTATGGGCAGCTTGCCCACATGATGTTTGTCCTTGTGCTAGGGTGCAAAGGCTAGCAAGGTTGCAAGTTCGAGCAGTGAAAGTAGTGCTTGAGGGCAGAATAGATTTTTTATAAAGGTATGCAAAATTGTATTTGGTTAAAGAGTTATAAGGTTTAATAAATTTTGTCATTATGGTATGGTATGGTTAGGGAGTTATAAGGTTAGAAAAGTGATTTATTTTTATTTTTTAAAAGGGTATGAAAGGTGAAAATTCAAATTATTAATACTTGGTTGATGCATGAGATAAAGTGGAAATTTCTTTGATCTTATTGAAATTTGAAGTGCATTATTTTGGTTTCATAAGAAGGAGGTATAAGGTGTATAAGTGATATTTATGTGTGTAATTTCTAGTTGTTTTGTTGAGCATTATTTTGCATGAAAGAATAGGAGAAATAAGGTGTAAAAGTGATTCGATATTTTATTGTAATTTCTATATGGAGAAGAAAATTCATATGGATGTATTGAGAGAGTATTTTGATAACTAACTCTTGAAGTGGCACTAGAAATATTAAGTGGTTTGAGGATAAATTTAAGAAATTATTTGAGAAGGCTTAAGAACAAACTTGAGCAAGTCTTTGAGAAGGATTGAAGGCAAATTTGAGCAAGTATTTTGAGAAAAATTAAGGATATATTTGAGTAAGTCTTTGAGAAGGCTTGAGGATAGATTTGAGCAAGTCTTTGAGAAGGCTTGAGGATAAATTTGAGGAAGTATTCTAAGAATAATTGAAAGCAAATTTGAGAAAGTCTTTGAGAATGGTTGAGGAAAGATTTGAGCAAGTCCTTTGAGAAGACTTGAAGGCAGATTTCAGCAAGTTTTTGAGAAGACTTGAAGGCAAATTTGAGCAAGTCTTTTGAGAAGACTTGGAGGCTGATTTGATATAGAATTAAGAGAAAATTTATTCAATATTTGTGTTAAGTCTTGGGGAAAATTTGGGATAGATTTTGGTTCAAAATTGTGAGTAGATTTAGAGCAGATTTATGCTATACTTGGGATAGATTTTGGTGTAGATTTGAGATAGAGTTGATAATAGGTTTTAGAGGTGACAAAGCAAAGAGGACAATAGTCTCTAGTGGATAGATATCCATAAACCAGTGTAGTGGGGATAAATATCTTCAATGGAGAGATATCCATAAGTTAGAGTAGTGGGGGTAGAAGTCTTTTAGAAGATCACCAAAAAAAGTAGAGGATATAGAGTTCTCCTATGGAGTGATATCTATGAACTAGCTAGGAAGATATATTTCTTCTATGGAGAGATATCCATGAACTAGCTGAGGAGATAGAGTTCTCTTGGATCAAGTTCCATAAACCAGAACAAGGGGATAGAGTTCTCCTATGGAGAGAGATACATGAACCAGAGTGATGGGATAAATTTATCTCGTGGAGAGATATCCATGAACTAGAGAAAGGTGATAGAGTTCTCTTGTGGAGAGAGCAAGGGTATAGAGTTATCCTATGGAGAGAGATCAATGAAACAAAGCAAGGGGATATAGTTATTATGTGGAGAGATATCCATAAACCATAGAAAGTGAAAAGAGTTCTCCTATGGAGAGAGATCCATAAATCAGAGCATAGGGTATTGGTGTCTCCTTTGGATAGAGGTCCATAAACATTGTAATAGGGAATTTATTCCCAATATATTTATTGAGAACATTTAGTAGAAATATTTTCTTTGTGGAGTAGCCCACATTGGGTGAACAACATTAAATCTGTGTCTCTCTTGTGCGTGATGATTTGTGCATTACTTTGATTACTTCCATTGATATTGCCATTAATAATATTGGATAATATTATTTGGGAAAGAAAAGTAAAAATTGATATTATAATTTTTACCCCCCCCCCTCAGCATAAGCTTGTGTTCTTCAATTGGCATTAGAGCGAGTTCCTTAGAAAGAGCCTAACAACTTGAAGGAAGAGGTTACAGGAACACAGATGACATATCAAAATGGATCCACATCAAATAAGGTACCATTGTTTGATGGGAACAATTATGATTTATGGAGCATAAGAATGAGGACTTACTTAATGGCATAAGGATATGAGATATGGCAAGCAGTTGAGGATGGGTTCACACCTAAAACTAATCCTTCCATAGATAAATATGGTAATATATTACATGTGAATAATGAAAAGGCTATGAATGTAATATTGAAAGGATTACATAAAGCAAAATTTATGAAATTTATGCATTGCAAATTAGCAAAAGATATATGGAAAAATTGAAGTAAACCTATGAGAGAAATAAAAAGGTGGAAAAACTACAAAACCACAAGAAAAGGTTTGGATATTTGAATATGGAAGAAGAGGAAGATATTGCTACATACTTGCTTCATGTTGATGAAATTGTTAATACCATGCATGGACTTGGATTTGAAATTGAAGAATCCAATGTTGCTCAGAAAGTTTTAAGGTCACTTCCTACAAGGTATGATGGAAAATTTTCAACTATAGAAGAGATGAAATATATTGATCAGTTGAGTATGTATGAGTTACATGGAATTCTCATAGCTTATGAGATGATAATAGTAAAGGATCCCAACTCCAAGAAAGAGGTAACCTTCAAAGCATCAAATAAGACAAATGATAAGAAACCAAAATTAAGTGGTGAGTCAAGTAGTGATGAAGAATCTAACTATGGTAGAAGAAATAAGGACTCAAGAAAGCACAAAGGTATGAAAATAGTCAAATATTTTAATTGTGGAAATTTTGGTCACTATGCATCTAATTATCTAGAAGTTGGAAGCAGTAGCAGTGAAGAGAAACATGATCATAAGAAAAAGGAAGGAGGAAAATCCAAGTATGAAAAGAAAAATATGTATGGTCAAAACATGCATGAAAATAAGTTCTTTCAAAGTTACAAGAATATTTTCTATGTTGATAAGGGAAGCAAGGCTTCAAGTGATAGTGATGAAAGGCCCTTAGATAGTGAAGAAAAAAAAATCTATTTTTGGCACTAGAAGAGGAAGAAAATGCTCCTGTTGAAGATAAAGTTGAAAAGTGTGAAGATGCTCTTGAAGACCAAGAAGTAGAATAAGATTCAAAAAATGAAGAGGAAGGCACAATATATCTAGAAGCAAAACTTATTGCTACTATCAAAGAGTTGAAAAATGTTAGGAAGCAAAATTCAAGAGTAAAGGCTAAAGTTCAAGAATGTGAGGAAGAAAAAGAAAAGCTTATACTATACCTGACATACTCAAAAGCTAAGGCAAGGAAAATTAAAGAACCCATGAGTGAAAAGCTAGAAGAAAAAGAGTTAGAATATGAAATATTAGAACATGAGGCAATTTCATTAAGGAAGGAAGTGAAAGATTCTAAGGACAAGCTACACATGTTTGGGAAAAGTTCAAAAACTTTAGATAATATTATCAATTCACAAAGATGTTCATCTATCAAAACATGACTTGGTTTTGAAGAAGGACAAGGGAAACAAGAAGAAGGATCAAGCTCAAGCTCAAAAGAGGAAGAAGTTTTAGAGGAAGATAGTGAAGGAGAAATTGAGACTTATGAGGATAAGTTGAAGAATAGAAGCTTCACTAAGAAATGAAACAATGCACAAACAAGGAACAAGGTTCATCATAAAGAAGAAAGGACAAAGAGACCAATGGGCTCAAGACAAGATTTATTCAAAGGATAATGTTTTTCATGTAATCCGTTTGGTCACAAGGATATGCATTGCAGGGTTCATGAAAAAAAGGAATTTGGTTTTACTAAGAGGAAATTCAAATAATGGACATCTCTTTCAAGGGTATTGCTACTCTTGTAATAGATTTGGTCATAAAGCAATCCACTGTAGGGTTCATGACAGAAATGAGTATGGTTTCACCAGGAGGAACTTCAAGATATTTGCATCTTCTAAGAACTAGAAAATTAAGGGTTACAAGTGCAATGATCTAGGGAATAATACCAAGAGGTGTAGAACATAGTTTCCAGATCTTCCAAATACAAGCAAGAACAAGGATACTCAAAAGGATCAAAAGGGTATGTCGAGGAAGAAAGTTGACAAAGAAAAAGAGCATTGTATGCTAGGAGTAGTTTTGCTCTCACCCCAAAATTAATCACCTCAAGGAGAGGAGGTGGGGAAGGGGCTAAGCTAAGAGTCTTATATTTATACCCAAAGGAATCCCTTTGCCATTGATGACAAAGGGGTAGAGATTTGAGTAAGGGGGAGAGCAGTCAGTCAGGGAGAGAATATTTGGAATCAAACGGTTTGGAAAAAGGAATTTTAGAAAAGGGTTGCCATCAATGACAAAGGGGGATATTTTTGGAAATTTGAGCAAGTTGTGTTGTCATTGATGTCAAAAGGTTTAATGTCCTAAGGTTGATGGAAATATTTGTGAGAATATTCTTCAAAGGGCACATGAGGCATAAGGAAAAAAAGAGAGAGAAAAACGTTCTCCATGGTGGTATTGAAAAATAAAAAGGGTCAAGTTGATTTATCATGGCGACATTTGAAAGAGGAAAAAAAAATGTCTATTTGATTTACCTTGGTGGTAATTCTACAAAAATAAAATGTTAAATTGATTAACCTTGGTGGAAAAATTTTAACCTACGAAAATAAAATTGTAATATTTAAATCCCTTGGTTTTAAATAATTATAATTAAAATATAATATTTTATTTGGTGCCAAAGGTTTAAAAATTTGAGTGTTGATGTCAAATATTAATGCAACCATTGCATATAAATATTGTAACGATATAGTGGTTGATATGGAGTATTCATTCATTGAAATATGTGCACCCATTTTATCGTCATTCGACTCATGATAGAGAAGAAAAATACATAAATTTTTGGAAGTCGAGGTGGAGGAAAATACAAGGAGCAGAGTCTTCAAACTTCTATCCCATCTAGGAAGGTAGCCCATATGGCAATGTCTACAGTGGTAAGTCATAGAAGCCGATAGGTCTTAGGTTTGAGACATGGTGGAAGCAGGTGACAAGGTTTTGCTTGAGGTTTCATTTTGCATCGGTAGTAGAGTACAAAAGAGAGCACATGCTCTTTTGGTTTGTGTGGGTAGCTAGCCCACGTGGTGTTTGCCCTTGTTCTAGGATACAGAGGCTAGCGAGGTCACAGGTTCAAGCAGCGATGACAATGCTTGAGGGAAGAATATTTTTTTTATAAATGTATGAAAAGTTGTGTTTGGTTAAGGAGTTATATGGTTTAATAAATTTTTTAATTTTGGTATGGTATGGTTAGGGAGTTATAAGGTTAGAAAAGTGATTTAATTTTATTTTAAAAAGCGGATAAAAGGTAAAAATTCAGATTATTAATACTTGGTTGATGCATGAGATAAAGTGGAAATTTCTTTGATCTTATTGAAATTTGAAATGCATTATTTTGGTTTCATAAGAGGGAGGTATAAGGTGTATAAGTGAAATTCATGTGCGTAATTTCTAGTTGTTTTGTTGAGCATTATTTTGCATGAAAGAATAGGAGAAATAATGTGTAAAAGTGATTTGATATTTTATTGTAATTTCTATATGGTGAAATATCTTTTGAGAAGAAAATTCATATGTATGTATTGAGAGAGTATTTTGATAACTAACTCTTGAAGTGGCACTAGAAATATTAAGTGGTTTGATGATAAATTTGAGTAAGTATTTGAGAAGGCTAAGGATAAATTTGAGCAAGTCTTTGAGAAGGCTTGAAGGTATATTTGAGCAAGACTTTTGAGAAAACTTGAGGATAGATTTGAGCAAGTCTTTGAGAAGGCTTGAGGACAAATTTGAGCAAGTGTTTGATAAGGCTTGAGGACTGATTTGAGCAAGTATTTGAGAAGGCTTGAGGATAGATTTGAGCAAGTCTTTTGAGAAGACTTGAAAGCAGATTTGATAAAGTCTTTGAGAAGGATTGAGGAAAGATTTGAGCAAGTCCTTTGAGAAGACTTGATGGCAGATTTGAGCAAGTATTTAAGAAGACCTGAAGGCAGATTTGAGCAATTATTTTGAGAAGAATTGGAGGCTAATTTGAGATAGAATTAAGAGAAAATTTGTTCAATATTTTTGTTAAGGCTTGGGGTAAATTTGGGATAGAGTTTGGTGTAAACTTGTGAGTAGAGTTAGAGCATATTTGTTCTAGACTTGGGATAGAGTTTGGTGTAGATTTGAGATAGATTTAAGAATAGGCTTTATAGGTGATAAAGTAAAGAGGATAGCAGTCTACAGTGGATAGATATCCATCAACCAATGCAGTGGGGACAAAGGTCTCCAATGGAGAGAGATCCAGAATATAGAGCAGTGGGGGTAGAAGTATTCTAGAAGATAACCATCTAGAGTAGAGGAGATAGGGTTCTACTGTGGAGTGAGATCCATGAATCAGCTGGAAAGATAGATTTTTTCTATGGATAGATATCCATGAAATAGGTAAGGAGATAAAGTTCTCCTGTATCAAGTTCCAAAAACCAGAGCAAGGGGATATAGTTAACATGTGGAGAGAGATCCACAAACTAGAGTATGGGGATAGAGTTATCCTGTGGAGAGAGATCCATGAACCAGAGAAAGGGGATAGAGTTCTCCTATGGAGAGATATCCATGAACCAGAGCAAGGGGATAGAGTTATCCTATGGAGAGATATCCATGAACCAGAGTAATGGGATAGAGTGCTCATGTGGAGAGAGATCCACAAAATAGAGCAAGGAGAAAGAGTTCTCCTATGGAGAGAGATCCAAAAATTAGAGCATAGGGGATTGATGTCTCCTTTGGATAGAGGTCCATAAAAATTTTAATAGGGAATTGATTCCTAAGATATTTGTTGAGAAAATTTAGTAGAACGATTTTCTCTGTGGAGTAGCCCACATTGGGTGAACCACGTTAAATTTGTGTCTCTCTTGTGTGTGATGATTTATGCATTGCTTTGGTTACTACCATTGATATTTCCATTGATAATATTGGATAATATTATTTGGAAAAGAAAAGTAAAATTTGATCTTATAGTGTTCACCCCCTCTTAGTATAAGCCTGTGTTTTTCACCACATGCAGATGCCAATTAATTTTCCTTATGGCAAAGTAATGCATGGATAAACAAAAATTGGTTGACTTGGTATGTCTACCCAAATCCATACTCTACATTCCAACCCTTGGATAAAAATCCAGGTCTTATAGACATGTCCCTCATTATTTTAGTAGATATAAAACTATCATTTGAACCACTGTTTATCCAAATTTGTATATTTTTACAAGCATTTTCCCATTTAATAAGAAAGGGGTAATTTGAACATCGAGTTTAGAATTACCTGTGGCTGCAAAGATCTTGTCAGCTACTTCATCTAGAGCATTTTGACATAAATTAGCTCTATGGGGACATTTACTAGCATAATGAGATCCTTTATACACAGCACCCATTTGGTGGAGCTCTATTTGATATGTTACTATTGTCATTTCTATCTAGAACTATTGTATCCTTGGTCCTATATTGACCTACTGGTTTCTATTCCTACCTTTTGGGATTTTTTTTTCCATCCTACTTGAATTTATAGCTTTGATAATTCGATTTATTTTTGCCACCTTACCTACCTTGCTCTCCTCCTTTGGGTTTATTATTTTTCTCTTTCTCCCATGTCATAAAACCCACACTTTTTCATTTTTGGATTTCATATTTTTATTTTTCAAATAGATTTTGATAGTTAAAGTATGCTTTTCTAGTGTCTTGATTGACTTCTTCTTTTCTTGCCAGATCAAAGGTTAAAGATAGGTTTTTAGGATTGTGCATATTTACCACTATCATGATTCTAGGATGTAATCCTAGAATAAAATTTTGAGTCTTCATTTCCTCATTTTTTTCATATTGTGATGCATATTTCAATAATTGAATGAGATTTTGATTGGTATTCTTGCATCAAAACATTTTCCTAACGTAAATTAGAAAATTCTCCAAATTTATCTACATAATATTGCTTAGTCAAGAATTTATCCCTAAATTCCTTGATAAAATTTTCCCATTTGAGGTCTGAAGCTTTAAATTTATACCCTCTCTTATATTATTTCCACAAATCAAGGGCTACCTAAATCATATTCATAACTTCTAAAGCAGTCTTAGATTCAAAGGATAAAACTACTAAAGAGAAATATGACTAGTTCTTTTAGCCAATTCTCTACTGAATCTCCATCACCATTTCCAGTTACTTAGATATAACAACCTTTATCAAGTTCCTATCAAATTATTTACTTACCCTAGCCCTTTTGACATTGTTTTCATCAGGTTCTCTTAACACTTCTTCAGTCCTCCCTAAACCAATGTCTCTTTCTTTAGCTAATTCCTCTATCACCCTTTTTTATTGAGTAATAAATTCTTGCTGTTGGGCCATATGGGTTTTCTATTGGGCCATTTCTTCCATTGTTTGTTCCATGTAAGTTTACAACATTTGAACAAATTTTGCAAGATTCTCCTCTTTCTTGATAGGTTCATTATTTGGAGGTTCATTCGATTATTTCATCCTTCTTGCATGCTAAGGTCCTTCTCATATTAGTCCTGACCTTGATCCCCTAGTAGGTATTTTGGTGGTTTCTTCCTCCTTGCCTCCTCCAAGATTTCCTAAAGATCCACCTCATAACATTCTTGCTATCTGACTTGAAGGTGAAAAAGGTAACTTATTAGTTTAATTCAAATTCACTATCAGAGTACACAACTAAGATCTACTTTTGCTTTTATATCATATATAACAACCCAAGTCTACTCACCTGGTTGTGCCACTCTACATAAAACATAGCATTATTATTATTTTTTAATCATATAACATATAATTTTTCTTTCATTTTCGTAGCAAACATAATTTCACTCAACAATAATTTGTCACAAATTCTTTTTAGCATAAGCATACTATACCACATTTGGGTTCAAGACTACTGCAGATAGTCACCCAAGTGGATGAAATCGACCATATCCTGTAAGGGTACCATTAGTGGAATTGGCTTGTCTTATTTAAAATCCTCATTTTCTAGCATGAGGGTCATTCCATGGTAGGGGTTATCCTCTAGGGTCCATATGCCTAGAGGGGGGATGCTTGCTTCTCTATTCCTTATCATTTTGAACCTTTGAATTATCATAATACATGTTCCTATACTGAATGAAAGGATAATAGCATACTTTTGCCCATTTTCTAATTGATTAACCTCTACACGGGGTCAATTAGAGCCATAAAAATACAATGGCCTTGGACTGAATCCCTCATGCTATTTATGACCCTTGTTATTATGTCCCATACCATACAATGAGGCCTTTCTGGATTGGTCAAAGACACACGAGATCTATCATAGTACTATCCTAGATGTAACTTGGAGAAAATGTCCCATACCACCCCTCGTTACCAATTTTGACCTAGTAATTTTAAAATGACCATACTTGTTAGTTTGTAGTTGCTCTAGGTTCTGTTGTGTGTCTACTCACACCCCAATAGTCTTTGGGTTATTTTTGAGTATTTCTCTCAATGCCCCATTTTAGGTTTTGTTTAGGGTCTCACACCCAAAATTAATTGTTTTACACTCATGATCCTTTAAACATTCACTAAGATTTCCTATTCAACCTTACAAGTTTAGGTTATCATTGAAACATTGTTTTCACAAGGTAACCTACAACCAACTCTAAGGCTTGGAGAAAAGTAGCAATCTTGCTTTTAAAATAATAAACATAAGCATAAGCATATAATCAAGCTCATTTTCAATTTATAATCCTAACTCATCTATTTCCAACTTAAGGTATTCAGGTCAAGCATTATTTTCAATGATAAAAAGCAAGGACTTTATTACGATTTGCTGAAATAAAACATACTACTATCTCTTTCATCCCTAACTTAGCAACCGACAAATTATCCATTCAAATATTTAAAGAAAATTATGCAAATACTAGGATTTTCAATGTTAAGGTATATTATTCTCATTTCATACGTCATACTCTAATTGAATATTAAACACACTCAAGTTTCATAAAATTCAATAGGAAGATGTGTGCTAGCCTAGCATGGCTAAAGACACAATAGAAGATAAACTAAGCACTTTAACCAAATCAATATTTATTTGTCTTCACACAGGACATCTTGACATTCTTATTTTGGATTGGAAAGATCTTAATACACATGCATACATGTTGGAATAACTATTCCATGCTAACATAACTTATAATTAAATCCCTTGGTTTATAGTATACTCAAAAGTCTATAAGAGATTTCATGGTATGCGCTACCTTGCCCGTACCTCCAACATGGTGTTCAATATCTTAATCTATCAAGGAGAGTATGACTATCTAAATTATGGATGTCTTGATAAAGTAAATAACATAATCATTCAAAGTATGGTTTACACTCTTTTATTAGTAAAGAATACATAGCCAAATACACAAAATTCATATAATAAACTTTACATTACACACTAACATAACTTAACCATTGTTCTCATGTCTCATAAGTAAGTTGTAGTACAATATAGAGTTGCTGAATTGATAACCTATCAAAGACCATCTGCTAAAAATAGATGAAAATCATACTCAAGTGATAATTTATCTCTCAATTTTTCATCATTTACAAGGTAAAGATCTCAACTCCAGATTGGGAGTTATGATAACACAAATCCACTCAACAAGCATGCCCAAGATGCTTATGGAATTTACAATTTTTTTTTTTTGGTGAACTCTATGAATAGATTTTTGCTGTCACATTTTATCCAAGTGTTTTGGTGTCTCCTAAAACCTCCCTTCAGTTGTTACCACCTTGGCTGGCCATTCCATGCTACCACTGAAGCTTCACTCTTGGCTGAGATCTTTTGAGGCTTAAGTTTAATGGGATCAGATTTTGGCTCTACCACATGAATGCATTTCTAATTTTCATGCAGTACACAATGCATAGATGTTCATCTGAAGTCACACTACATACTATAGTTCTAATGCATGCAATTTCTCTTAAATACCATCTCCCTACCGGATAATGGTAGCACTCATAATTCAAACAAAATTGTATCCAATTATGAGCAACATGGAGCAATCATAAGGAAACACTCTATATTATTATTTTTCGTTTCTTTTCACACAAGAGAAACAACAAATTTATAGGTGCACTACTAGTCAAGCTTTTGCCTTGTTCAATCATGCAGAAATACAAAACATCCATGTTCAACAAAATTCCATAACTTATTTTGAGTGAACATGATCAAACAAGAGAATTTATTTTGGAACAAAACTACCTAAGTCCTTCGTGAAGCTCCTTATTTTTTTTCCCGAGAAGCTTTCTTGGTGCTTTCAATATTTTCCAAGTCCATTTTCCCACTATTCTACTCTTCCACATTGACTTTCACCATCGTCTCCCTCCAAAATAATTATTTTTCTTTAATTTTTAACTCCCTTTCCCCCATTCTCGATTTTCTTTTAAGAGAAAGAGTTTCACATCATAATTACTGCAACCAACACATCATGCCCTTATAGTTGGATGGGCTACTAATCCTTTATGATCACCATCCCATGATGAGAAAAACAAACCTTTTTAATTTAAATATTTTCTATCATTCTCCACAACTCAATTTACTTATATTACAATATTTCAAATATAACATTTACTTATTCCTTTTAAACAATTTACGTCCACAAGAATAATTTTGCTCTTGGACCTCTTAAAGCATGCATTCATATATTTGTTTGCATATCCTTTTTAATATATATTTTTACTTTTAGTTAAAAGTATTTACAAATAAAAAAAATAACCCATGACTCCCATCATCATCGCCCTTAAACAAATGCAACACTCAAACATACATAAAATCTACATGATATGCAAGCATATGAGCATCCATGTACTCGGGAGCTGAATCATCACTTCCCATATTACCTTTTTTTTTGACTAACTTCTATTTTATCATCGACTTTGAATCTGGTCTTGTATACACAATATTAATTAGCAGTACCACCATTCACAAGAAAAGGTAAAATTATTGTAAATTTTCTCATTTACAATTATCCGTGTGATGAGGATCATTACATGTATGCATGAATGCAATGTGAAATAATGCCAAGAGAGAAGAAATTGTTTTTGGTAATATCAACATGAATGAATGAGAAGTGACAAAAGGTGATGAAATACCAACTCCTCCAATCAAAAAATGGTTTGAAAGAGGGTGGAGTCCTCTAGTCATTAAAAATTGTTTGAAAGGGGGTGGACTCCCCTAGTCATGAAATTGTTGAGCAAGGTGCAGCAAAAGCATTGAGAAAGTATTGTCATTGTTGTCAACACAGATAGATTGATGCAGTTGATGCAGTTCAGAGGTCAGTCAGATCAAGTGCAGAAAGTTTCAAGCAAAATAGAGGTGACCCAGATTCAGAAATTGGCAGAAAGAGACAAGGAAGAAAACTGTCGCGATATCGCGACAAAAAGTAGGAGAGAGAAAATGCACACCAAAATGTCGCGATGTCGCGACATGTCGAGTTTTCACTGAGGAGAGAGAAAATGTGTCGTGATTTCGTGACAAAAAGTAGGAGAGAGAAAATGCACGCCAAAATGTCGCGATGTCGCGACATGTCGAGTTTTCTTTGAGGAGAGAGAAAATGTGTCGCGATTTCGTGACATAAATGGAGGAAAGGAGCTTGCAATGAAGAGAGTAGCGATTTCCATGCATGTTAAAGTTTCGCATTTCAAAGCACAGCTGGAAATGTATGGAAACAAAGGTGTAGCGATTTCGCTACAAATCGGAAGTTAAGAAAACTGAGATGCGGAGATTTCGACACAAGTAAAAATTCACAAGAAGAAGGTGTAGCGATTTCGCTACATGTTGAAACAAAGAGAAACTAAGGTGTAGCGATGGCGCTACATGTTGAAACAAAGAGAAACTAAGGTGAAGCAGTGAAAGAAAACTAAGGTGTAGCGATGGCGCTACATGTTGAAACAAAGGGAAACTAAGGAGTAGCGATTTCGCTACTAGTCAAAAGTGTAGAACTGAAAGATGCAGCAATAATATTACAAGTCAAAATTTCATGAAAAGAGGCAAGGTGAAAACACAAGGCACAAAGATGTAAAAATTTTGCCATTGCATGAAGCATAGTGTCGCGATTTCGTGACATGTTCCATTTTCATTGGAGTTGGCAAAGAAGAGTGTACGGAAGAGGAAAGTGTCACGATTTCGTGACATGTTCCTTTTTGGAAAGAAGAGTGTACGGAAGAAAGTGTCATGATTTCGTGACATGTTCTTTTTGGTGGCAAGAAGAGTTGTACGGAAGGAAAGTGTCACGATTTCATGACATGTTCCTTTTTCGCTGCTGTTGGCAAAGAAGAGTGTACGGAAGCCGAAAGTGTCATGATTTCATGACAAGAGGATGATGACGTCAGCAAGAGTCAGAAACGTCATGATTTCATGACAAGAAGGATGATGACGTCAGCAAAGTTGAAAAGTGTCACGATTTCATGACAGGATGAAAGAAAAGCCACTGGAAGCCGAAAACGTCATGATTTCGTGACAACCTTCAGGGTGACATCAGCATAAGTTAAAAATGTCATGATATCGTGACAGGCGACAGGTTGGCAGGTAAAAGCCAAAAAGGCAGGCATGGTGACACGTGTCATAAAAGACATCATGCAGCCGGTTACATAAAATGTAACTGATGTCAGATCTGCAGTTACTGATTGACAAGTGTCAGTCATGCATTCGAACAGCCGTTTGCATGTATTCGAAGAATCAAATATAAATTATCGAAAGGTTTTCGAAAAGTTTTTTTTCAGCTTTCGAACGGTCGCACTCATGGAATCGAACAGACATTTTGCTTGTATTCAAAGAGCCGAATATGAAGGATCGAGATATGCTTTTCGAGAAGATATGTTTGCAGCATTCAAAACAGCCATACCACAAGAAATCGAAACGCCGTATTGCAGGGTTTCGAACAGTCATTTTCGAACAGCCACTTATTTGTAGGAGAAAAGAATTCGAACAGTTGGGTATATGATTCGACTGCGTGTCGGATTGGATGTATATAAATGAATAGCTGTAAAGAGAAATTGTTGAAGAAAGATAGAAGTTGTTGCAGTAAGAAGGGAATTGTTTGTGAAAAGAGGGTCTAGTATAGAGAAATAAGCGAGAGACATGAGATTGTGCGAGAGGTTGTTAAAATTACGGACCGGTCGGGGTCGAGTTAGTAGTGAAGACATTTTTATGTCATTTTGATTTGATTAGAATTGCAGTCCAAGTTGGTGCTTGGTACTAGGGGTTGGTGCTCCATGCATTGTAGCAGAAAATTACGGGGGTTGGTGCTCCTTCCGGTGGATCTTTGGTAAAGAAGTTGTAAAATTGAAATTTTGCAAAGACTGGATTTGGATTGAAGTCCAAATAGTTAATTTTTGAGGAGTAGCCAAATTGGTGAACCTCGTTATATTGTGTGTTGTGGTGTGCTCTCATTTTGTTCTTCTGGTTTTATAAGTTTTTCTATGCTTCGGTCTTTGAATGCTACTTGTTTTGAAGTTAAATAACTACATTGATTCACCCCCCCCTCTCAGTGTCATTGTGTGAACATCAATTGGTATCGAGCAAGGTTCCTTGTACAAGCTTAATCGGCTAAGGAGATCTTGGAAGAAACAATGGCGAGGCGGTGAAGGATTTTCATCCAACAAAGCTCCCTTATTTGATGGAACAAATTACACCTTACGGAAACTCGAGAATGCAAACATATCCGAGTGCATTGGGATATGATATTTGGGATTACGTAGATAGTGGATACACGGCACCCACTACTCCTCCAACAGATACTGTTGAGAAAAAGAAATTTGAGAACAACTCCAAAGCTAAGAATGCCATAATGTGTGGGCTTGTTGACAGTGAAGCGATAAGAGTCATGAGTTGTAAATCAGCAAAAGACATGTGGGATAAACTGAAGAGCATCCATGAAGGAGACAATAAGATTAAGGAAGCAAAACTGCAAACTCATCGAGCACAGTTCGAAGCACTCGCAAATGAATGAAGATGAAAACATAGAGACTTATATCCTTGAGAGTCAACGAAATTATTAATGCAATCAGAGGACTCGGTGAAGAAATTGATGATGCAGTTGTTGTGAAAAAGGTTCTCGAAACACTTCACAAAAGATTTAATTCCAAAGTCTCTGCAATAGAAGAGGCAAAAGATCTAAACAACTTCAGCATGGATGAGTTGCATGGTTCCATGACAGCATATGAAATGAGAATAGGACAAACCAAGTCTACAGACAAAGAAGCAGCTTTTAAAGCACACAAGAATGTAAAAGCTGAACATGAATGCGAGGATGAAGGAACAACTGGATGAAACAGAAGCCAATTTTGTTCGAAAACTCACAAAAGGAAAAGGAAAATATAGAGGGAAGCTACCTTTTAAATGCTTCAATTGTGGAGGAGTCGGTCATTTTGCAGCCAAATGTCCAATGCGGGAGAGAACAAAAAATGGTGAAGGTTCACACCAAGAAAAAGGTGATTGGAAGAAGAAACAAAATTTCAGAAAGAACAACTTCAAGAAGAAAAGCTTCATAACCAAGAATATCAGCAGTTCTGAAGAAAGCACAGATGAGGAGTCTGAAGAAGAAGGAGGTGAAGCTCTGTTCATGGCACTTGAAGAAGAAAGAACGGAGAAAAATCAGGAAGGTGATGAAAATTCCAAGGATGAAGTTGAAGTTTATTTGGAAGGAGAATTGGTTCTTTGCACTTGAAGAGTTGAATGCAGAAAGGAAGAAGAATAAGAAATTTTCAAAGAAATTAGAGAATGCCACTGACATAATAAAAAATCTGAAAATACAGAAAGAGGAATTCAAGAAAATGTCTGAAGTTCTTGATGAACAATTAACTGTAAAGACAAGTTGAATGCGGCAAGCTAGAGGAAGACATTGTTAAGTTAAGGATGCGGTTAGAGGAGATGAATAGAAAATTGAACTGTTTTCATAAGTTTGAAGAAAGTACTTGTAAAGCTGGATAAAATGTTAAATAACCAAAGGCCTTATGGCATAAAATTTGGTTTAGGCTTTGATGAAGGAGAATCTTCAAAGGATTCAAAGAACTTGAATATAGAACCCATAAAGAAAGAAGAAAAGATCAGGGTTGAACCAGAAAAACCAAATCATGCAAAAGAAAACAATAATGCCAGATTCAAGAAGAATACTGACAAAGATGGATTCACAAAAGTCACACATCCAAGGAGGAGAAGAGTCATGGCTCCTACTTCAAACTGGAAAAGACCGGCACCCAGGTTTAATCATGCATTTTCTGGTTATTGTTTTAAATGCAATGCTTATGGCCATAAGATTTCAGATTGCGGGCATAATGTATCTCAAAGGAATTTTACCAGCAGAAATGTTTTTTCTCCTTTAATGAATTATGCGGTTGAATGTTATAATTGTCATAATTTTGGACATATTGCTAGAAG
This sequence comes from Wollemia nobilis, assembly GCA_028583015.1. Classification (NCBI taxonomy): domain Eukaryota; kingdom Viridiplantae; phylum Streptophyta; class Pinopsida; order Araucariales; family Araucariaceae; genus Wollemia; species Wollemia nobilis. The sequence goes on from JAQPPZ010003612.1 coordinate 599,706, forward strand.
CTAAGAAGCACTTTTGCATCAAATAAATATCAGGGTAGAAAATCTCAGCCAAGTGGGTTGAAACAAAACCAGAAATTTCTTGAAAAACAGGCACATGCTAATGAAAGGACAAAGGCAAAACAAGTAGCAAAATCTGCTATCAAACCAGAATGGAAAGAAAAGGAATCTTTGATTGTCCAGACTGCTTTTAAAGCTCAGAACAAATCAGCACCTTGGATACTTGACGGTGGTTGTTCCGAGTCACATGACGAGGTGACAAGCAAAAGTTTGAGAATTTACAGAATTATGAAGGTGGTTATGTGAAATTTGGAAATAATGATGGAGCAAAGATTGTTGGAAAGGGATCAGTCAAGATCAGTGATGGCAATATAAAATCAAAAGAAGTCTTGTTTGTAATTGGCATGAAGCATAACTTGCTAAGTGTAAGTCAAATATGTGACAGAGGTCATGATGTAATCTTCAAGAAGGAGGGTTGTGAAGTAAGAAAGACAAAAAATGGAAAGTTAATAGCCACTGGACTGAGAACTTCTAGAAATCTGTATACACTTTTAGAAACTGCAGAAGGAACATGCTTGATTGGACAGGAAGATGAAAACTGGCTATGGCACAAGAGGCTTGGGCATATTAGTTTTGACAATACGGCAAAAATCAGTTCAAAAAGAGTAGTTAGAGATATACCAAACATTGGCAAACCTGTAAATAGCATCTGTGAGTCATGCCAAAAGGGAAAACAAACCAGAGCCACTTTCAAAGCAAAAGAATACTTCACTAGCAAGCCATTAGAACTAATTCACACTGATCTATGTGGACCCATGAGAACTGAAAGCATAAATGGACACAAATATTTTATGCTGTGTATAGATGACTACTCAAGAATGACATGGGTACTATTTCTGAAACTCAAGTCAGAAGCCTTTGAGATGTTTAAAACCTTCAAAAATCTTGTTGAGAATCAATCAGGAAAAAGAATTAAATGCCTAAGATCGGACGGGGGAGGAGAGTTTATCTCCGAAGAATTTGCAGAATACTTGTCAAAAACATGGGATAAGAAGACAGTTTTCAGCGGCTAGGACACCTCGAGGAGAATGGTGTTGTAGAAAGGAAGAATAGAACGAGTGCGAGGAAATGGCAAGGACAATGCTTGGGAGAAAACAAAATAGCTGACAGATTTTGGAAAGAGGCAGTTCATACTGCGGTTTACATTCAAAACAGGTGCATGCTGAGACCACATGAAAGCAAAACACCTTATGAGTTGTGGTTTGGCAGAAAGGCAACAGCAAGACATTTCAAAGTATTTGGCAGCAAGTGCTACATAAAACGGACTGAAGATAACCTCGGTAAATTTGAAGATAGAGCTGATGAAGGTATCTTTCTTGGTTACTCAACAAAAAGCAAGGCCTACACATGTTACAACAAGAGGTTGAAGAAAATTGTTGAAAGTGCTTATGTGAAAGTTGATGAAGGTAGAGAACAAGAAACTACTTATCAAGAAAACTACCCTATGTATGAAGAAGTCATTGAAGGTGATGATGAAAAAGAAACGGAGAAGAATCAGAAAATTGATCCAAATAGTGTAAAAACTGAATCTGAAGAAGAAGAAAATAGGAAATTTAAAACAGGCAAGCGGCAGAAAAATCATCCAAGTGAGCAGATTATTGGGGATCCCACGAGATGGTATTCGGACAAGAAGAACAGCGGTGAGGAACTATTCTCCGTTATCTAGTATTGAACCTAAAAATGTTCCTTGAAGCAAGCAGCGATGAAAGTTGGATGAAGGCAATCAATGAAGAACTAGATCAGATAGAGAAAAACAATACATGGGAATTAGTACCTAGACCAACAAATAAAAACATAATTGGCACTAAATGGGTTTTTAGAAATAAATTGAATGAAGATGGGCGGGGTTGTCGGAAATAAGGCAAGATTGGTATGTAAAGGCTATGCTCGAGGTTGAAGGCATTGATTTTGAAGAAACTTTTGCACCGGTAGCTGGACTAGAGGCAATCAGAATGTTTTCGGCATTAGCGAGTTCATAAAAACTTCAAAGTATATCAAATGGATGTAAAATCAGCATTTTTGAATGGAAAAGCTGGAAGAAGAGGTTTACATTGAACAACCGGATGGCTTCCAACTTGGTGACAATCCAGATTTTGTTTGCGAGGTTAAAGAAAGCTTTATATGGATTAAAACAGGCACCCAGAGCATGGTATGCAAGGTTGGATAATTATCTAATTAAACAAGGGTTTAAGAAAGGTTTGGTGGATAGCAACTTATATGTCAAAACAGAGAAGGGTCATCTTATTGTTCTTGTTGTTTATGTAGATGACATAATATTTGGCAGCAGCATGGATGAATACTGCAAAGACATATCAATTAAAATGAAAAAAGAATTTGAGATGTCAATGATTGGTGAACTTTCTTATTTCTTAGGATTGCAGGTCAATCAAAATGAAAAAGGCATTTTTATTTCTCAAGTTAAATATGTAAAAGAAATGCTGAAAAAGTTCACAATGGAAGACAGTAAACCGGTCAGCACTCCCATGACAACAGGCTGCAAGTTGAGCAAGGATGATAAATCTCCGGATGTGGATCAAACAATGTACGGGTCTATGATTGGAAGCTCTGCTGTATTTAACGACTACTAGACCGAGATATACTACAGGCGGTATGCATGGTTGCTAGATTTCAGGCAAGTCCCAAAGAAACTCATGTCACAGCTATAAAAAGGATCTTCAGGTACCTCAAAGGTACCATGGATTATGGGTTGTGGTACCCAAAAGGCAAAGACTTCACTTTGATTGCATATTATGATGCAGATTGGGCAGGGTGCATTGATGACCGGAAGAGTACAAGTGGAGGAGCATTTTATCTTGGAGACAGGCTGGTAGCATGGCACAACAAGAAACAAGAATCAGTCTCTCTATCCACTGCGGAGGCAGAATACATTGCAGCCACAACTTGCTGTACACAGATATTATGGATGAGACAAACTTTGAAAGATCTTGGTATCCACTTCAAAGAGCCAATATCAATAAAATGTGATAACACTAGTGCTATCAACATATCCAAGAATCCGGTTATGCATTCAAGAACCAAACACATTGCAATCCGATATCATTTCTTGAAGGATAAAGTTGCGAGAAGGAGAGGTCAAGTTGGATTTTGTTCCAACTACAGAGCAAGTAGCTGATATATTCACAAAACCATTGCCCAAGGATGTTTTTGAGTACCTTAGGAATAAGTTGGGAGTGGTCACAATTCCCAAGAACTGACTATCATTAGGGATCACATTCTCAATGGGTGCATGCATGCCTATACTTATAGTTTTGCTTATATTTATGATTTTTGCTAACTATAACGATATTTTCCTGAGAATGGTGTACAGAGACTCAGGGGGAGTCTGCAACAGCCCTTTGGTATTATTGGCAAAGGGGGAGAAGAAGTTGAGCAAGGTTGCTTTGTGTTGCCAACAATTCCAAAGGGGGAGATTGTTGAGCAAGGTGCAGCAAAAGCATTGAGAAAGTATTGTCATTGTTGTCAACACAGACAGATTGATGCGATTGATGCGATTCAGAGGTCAGTCAGATCAAGTGCAGAAAGTTTCAAGCAAAACAGAGGTGACCCAGATTCAGAAATTGGCAGAAAGAGACAAGGAAGAAAACTGTCGCGATATCGCGACATGTTTTCTGTCGCGATTTCGCGACAAAAAGTAGGAGAGAGAAAATGCACGCCAAAATGTCGCGATGTCGCGACATGTCGAGTTTTCGTTGAGGAGAGAGAAAATGTGTCGCGATTTCGCGACAAAAAGTAGGAGAGAGAAAATGCACGCCAAAATGTCGCGATGTCGCGACATGTCGAGTTTCGGCGAGGAGAGAGAAAATGTGTCGCGATTTCGTGACATAAATGGAGGAAAGGAGCTTGCAATGAAGAGAGTAGCGATTTCCATGCATGTTAAAGTTTCGCATTTCAAAGCACGGCTGGAAATGTATGGAAACAAAGGTGTAGCGATTTCGCTACAAATCGAAAGTTAAGAAAAGCGAGATGCGGCGATTTCGACACAAGTAAAAATTCACAAGAAGAAGGTGTAGCGATTTCGCTACATGTTGAAACAAAGAGAAACTAAGGTGTAGCGATGGCGCTACATGTTGAAACAAAGACGGAAGAAACTAAGGTGTAGCGATGGCGCTACATGTTGAAACAAAGGGAAACTAAGGAGTAGCGATTTCGCTACTAGTCAAAAGTGTAGAATTGAAAGATGCAGCAATGATATTACAAGTCAAAATTTCATGAAAAGAGGCAAGGTGAAAACACAAGGCACAAAGATGTAAAAATTTTGCCATTGCATGAAGCATAGTGTCGCGATTTCGTGACATGTTCCATTTTCACTGCAGTTGGCAAGGAGAGTTGTACGGAAGAGCAAAGTGTCGCGATTTCGTGACATGTTCCTTTTATTGAGTCGGCAAAGAAGAGTTGTACGGAAAGCGAAAGTGTCACGATTTCGCGACATGTTCCTTTCGTTGAGTTGGCAAAGAAGAGTGTACGGAAGCAGAAAGCATCGCGATTTCATGACATGTTCTTTTTTCGTTGCTGGCAAAGAAGAGTGTACGAAAGCGAAAGTGTCACGATTTCGTGACAAGCAGGATGATGACGTCAGCAAGAGTCGGAAACGTCGCGATTTCGCGACAAGAAGGATGATGACGTCAGCAAAGTTGAAAAGTGTCACGATTTCACGACAGGATGAAAGAAAAGCCACTGGAAGCCGGAAACGTCGCGATTTCACGACAACCTTCAGGGTGACGTCAGCATAAGTTAAAAATGTCGCGATATCGCGACAGGCGACAGGTTGGCAGGTAAAAGCCGAAAAAGCAGGCATGGTGACACGTGTCATAAAAGACATCATGCAGCCGGTTACATAAAATGTAACTGATGTCAGATCTACAGTTACAGATTGACAAGTGTTAGTCATGCATTCGAACAACCGTTTGCATGTATTCGAAGAATCAAATATAAATTATCGAAAGGTTTTCGAAAAGTTTTTTTCAGCTTTCGAACGGTCGCACTCATGGAATCGAACGGACATTTTGCTTGTATTCAAAGAGCCGAATATGAAGGATCGAGATATGCTTTTCGAGAAGATATGTTTGCAGCATTCAAAATAGCCATACCACAAGAAATCGAAACGCCGTATTGCAGGGTTTCGAACAGTCGTTTTCGAACAGCCACTTATTTGCAGGAGAAAAGAATTCGAACAGTTGGGTATATGATTCGACTGCGTGCCGGATTGGATGTATATAAATGAATAGCTGTAAAGAGAAATTGTTGAAGAAAGATAGAAGTTGTTGCAGTAAGAAGGGAATTGCTGTGAAAAGAGGGTCTGTATAGAGAAATAAGCAGAGACATGAGATTGTGCAGAGGTTGTTAAAATTACGGACCGGTCGGGGTCGAGTTAGTAGTGAAGACATTTTTATGTCATTTTGATTTGATTAGAATTGCGGTCCAAGTTGGTGCTTGGTACTAGGGGTTGGTGCTCCATCAGTTGCGGCAGAAAATTACAGGGGTTGGTGCTCCTTCCGGTGGATCTTTGGTAAAGAAGTTGTAAAATTGAAATTTTGCAAAGACTGGATTTGGATTGAAGTCCAAACGGTTAATTTTTGAGGAGTAGCCAAATTGGTGAACCTCGTTATATTGTGTGTTGTGGTGTGCTCTCATTTTGTTCTTCTGGTTTTATAAGTTTTCTGTGCTTCAGTCTTTGAATGCTGCTGAATTGAAGTTAAATAACTACACTGTGTATCGCTCCAAATTTTTCGCATCCCTACCTTCAGGCTATTGGATCGGTGCCCGGAAGGAGGATGGGAAAAGGATGGTGCGGTACCTCGGACGAGAGGACTTCACGAAGGTCCCGCCTCTCAAGGGAGGTGTATTTTGGTGATTTTTCGACGGATGGTGGGTTCACCGGGGAAACATTTGGTGGTGATTTCCACGCCTAGGTTTTGGGAATGAGTTTTGATGAGTTCGTTTTATTTTTAAACATTCATCCTAGGTTTGGCCGAATGATTCTAACTTAAACTACATGAAAATGCAATTTAAATGAATACAACAAAAAAAGAAGAAGCAAAAACAGAGAATTTGCAGGAGGCCAATGAAGATTACCCGATCCGAAGTCTGATGAAGTTTCTGATTACTTGTAGCAGTCTGGATCGTCTGCAATTCAACAGAATCGCCTTCAATTTGATAAAATCGTCTAAACTGACAGGATCGTCTGCAATATGACGAATTCGTTAGACGAATTCATCAGAGACCTGCAAAACAGCAAACAGATGCGAAATACAAGAAATTCTATTTTGTAAACAGGGGGCAAACTATATGAAAAAGTAATATGAGTATTGAACAATATACAAGAACAAAAGTAAATGCAAATCACTGTGTTTAGATAGCAGAATATGATCTTAATATGCAAACTAGACAAAATGGGTGAACTCCAGATGCAATATAGTATAAAAACTGAATAGACAATCTAATTTATAGCATAAAATGACAGAGAAAAGAGAAAGAAGAGCAAACTCCAGGCACTGATTGCCTCGATGTGTGTTGCAGTCGAAATCGTCTCGCATCAGAACGAGATCGTCCCGAATTTGATGAGATCGCCTCCGATCTTGACGGGTTCGTCGGCTGCGATAGGTGTTGGCTCCGACTGAAAACCAGTGGTGTACCTGCAATAAAATTAATATAGGACTAGTGCAAGAGCAAATTTGAAGTGTTTTAGCGCATAGGGAGTTGATTTACATAAAAATTCAGCCAGGGGTTGGGGAAGGAAAAGTTTTAGAGTTAAATAGGCATAGGATAGTTGTTGGGAGGTTGGAGATCATCCCAATTTGGGAGATCTCCAACGGGGAAGGGTCCCAACGGCGCGGACACGCTTCGCCCGGATTGGAGACCCGTTGGAACGGATTCCAACTATGCAAATTCAGTTTTGCGACAAAATCGTCCGGACGTTCTAGTCCGGACGAAATCGTCAAATCCGGGGCGATATCGTACGATCGGAGACGATATCGTCAAACGGTCAAAACAACTGCTAAAAATGGCACGAAAAAGAGGAAATGGGTTTCTCGGCGGTTAACGGGCGGTTTGGGAGGTTAAATTTGAATTTAAATTTATTTACTAAGGTGAATGTAATTATTCCAATTTTACTGCGCCAATTTTAGGGTGCTACATTTTGCCCCCTCTTTAGCGAATTTTCTGAAGAAAATGCGTTAAAGATGAGTTCTTCTCGATCTACGAGAAAGCAAAAAATTATTCCCATTTTTAGGCGACGATTCTTGGTCGAATCGTACGACGACTTACTATGGTGCCCCCTCCGTGTTTTTACCCAAATCGAACGTTTGAGGTAAAAACACGGAAAAGCAAAAATTATTTGTGAATTATTTTGAATAAAATTAAGAAAAATAGGGTAAAACCCTAATTCATTATTACTGTTCATTTTACTGTTTTTAGAGCTGTGGAGCAAAAATGGTAGAGACAGCGCACAGATCTGCAGAGGTCCGCCGCGGTCTACGGGTAGGGGTTTAAACTTAGTTTAGATTGATTTAATTTGAATTTACATGCTTTGTAAATGAATTTTAGGATGAATTTTGAGCATCGCGGCCGTTTTTGGCCATCGACGTCGTCCGGACGAAATCGTCCCTAGTTCGACGAAATCGTCTCAAGTTCGTCAATTTCGCCCAAGGGCGAAATCGGCGAAAAAGGGACGATTTCGTCAAATTAGAGACGATTTCGACACGCGAAATCGGAGACGATTTTGCTCAAATTTCGGACGATATCGGCCAATAGTGGGCGATATCATCAATTGCAAAAATTTGATCTTTAAGTGGCATTATTGATTGCTAAAATTGTTATTAATGATTGTTTGTTGTTTTGATTGTTTATGCTTGCGAGAGAGGATTACTAAAGAGCGAGAGAGTGGAAATACGGCGGGTTGAGAGACGACTTGGCCGCTCTCACCCAGGGAGAGCGGGATCTGCTGGCACGGAGCCGGCTTGCAGCATGTGGCAGAGATGCCGCAGGTTTCTACTGACATGGGGCTACTGACGGCCCTAGCAGAGAGGTGGTACCCGGGCTCTTCATGCTTCCGATTACCGACGGGGAGATGACTCCCACACTAGAGGATGTATGGAGGATTCTTAGAATCCCCATACAAGGGAGGATGATCACACCTACGGCCAATCAGGGCCACGCGATGGGACGACTCTGCGGTGACCCGAGCTTCGCCCTGGAGAAGGGCGGAGTGAACATCGAGGCATTGCGCCAGATGCCTGGGGCATCTACACTGACACGAGTTTTGGCTGGGGTGGTTGGTGGACTTCTGCTGTGCCACCAGAGCGGATGCAGGGTACCATGGATCTCTGGCAGATGTGATCTGCGACATGCGTGACCATGGCTACAGATTTTCTTGGGGTAGCTTTGTTCTATGCCGGTTGTACAGGATCCTTTACGGGGTCGTGTACAAGGGCGGGCGATGTCTGGTCATGACATCGCTCCTACAGGTTTGGTGTTGGGAGCACATTGCGGTGCGGAGGCCGGTAGGGCTTCCACTGACGGGGGTTGACGGGGAGAGGCCCCGAGTCTTCTCTTGGTGGCTCCGGAGAGGGGCACAGCGACGGATCGACCTGTCGGTGTCCCGGAGACTACTGGATGACTTGGTCCCAGACCAGATCACCTGGAGGCCATGGAGGCAGCATCCAGGGTGGGCAGAGGACGCACAGGAGCTGGCTCGCATCAGGCGAGTCTGCTGGCTATGGATGGAGAGGGGAGAGGTGGAGCTCCACCGCTACGACCGAGTTTTGTGACAGTTCGGTCTACAGCAGGGGATCCCATCTCTCAGGGATTATGAGTTTTCTCGGATCGTCCGGGATAACACCACAGTTAGCGGGGCTCCAGATATGCGGTGATTCTGGAGTCAGGACGCGGACGATGCCCCCATTCAGCCGGTGGATGGGGACGACGCGGGGGTAGCCGATGGCTACGATGCCCGGTACGCGGGCATCCGCCCTCCTCGGATGACGAGGGCTCGGGGACCGATCCACGCGGTTGTGCATCGGATAGGGAGGCGGTGCCGGGCGGCGGTAGAGGCAGCCGGGGTCACGGCAGAGGAGAGGAGAGGAGGCCACGAGGCACGGGAGAGGCCGCGGCGGAGGGAGAGGGAGAGGAGGGAGGCGAGACCCCCATCTCCACAGAGGCCACCATCGCTTGATAAGGGCAAGGGTGTGGACATTGGCGAGAGTAGCGAGATGGCTACTCTCGGGGGAGAGAGAGATCGTCTGTGAGCTCAGGTGCAGACGTTACGGGATGCGGTTGCACAGCACCAGGCCGAGGTGTCGCGGCTACGAGACGAGAATGCTCGTCTCGGGGCACGAGGCGGAGGGGTGAGCACTCAGGAGCTGATGCGGTCGGTTTCTCAGACCGCATTCTATCAGGCGCTATACTACCAGGCGGTGCCAGAGGGCCAGAGGATACAGGTGCCACCTGCCATAGCAGATCCTATCAGGACAGGGTCGACGAGGAGCTCATCCCGGTCGACGACGAGGACTCGCAGTACCACACATACTGCGATGGGACCACCTCGTCCTCCGTAGGGCGGGGGAGGAGATGAGGCCGAGAGCTCTAGAGGCTCTCGAGGCTAGAGGGCGGGATATTGCTACTGATATTGTATTATACTTGTATTGATAGAGGATTGAGTATGCCGAGGTACAGATTGTGGCATACCAATCCAGTTTTGATGATGTATATATTCTGTTGATATATATAGATGAGATATTTTTTGATCATATGACTTGTCTTATGTGATGCTTATGATGCTTTTTATGTTTGATTGATTGATTGAGTTGATTGATGTAATGATTTTATTGATGATTCATGTAATTATGTCGTTTTGGAAAATATTATAACTTGGATGTCATGCTTTAAATATTTTAAATGAAATAATCTGATGTAACAAATTGATTGGTTGTAATGAAATGTGATAAAAATAAAAAGAGATTTCTAACAATAATTTCAAAGGACATTGTCGCTATTATAGACCATTTCATGGAGTCGTTGCTCACTCGGTCGTCAAGCTAGTCCCAGGATAGAAATATTGTTAAAAGAAAAGAGTGCTTAAGAGACTGTCTTAAGACTTTGTTGTGATGATGCAAATGATGATGATGATGGTTTGCTTTCAGATTTCCATGAAAATATTATGCATGAAATATTGTGAAATGATTTTTGCTAGGCATAAATTCCTAAGTGTGATAAAAATTGTTGAATAATTCCTTAAGAATTATACCATCATTGCAAAATGCAAAGGTTGACATAATGATATGAAATAATAAAAATGTGTTTGCTTTTGAAAAGCATAATTTGTAAAAAAATGAAGTCATATGTTTTGTATGATCTTTGATAAATTGGGAAAAAAAATTGTTACAATGGTTTGCGCTAGGCATAGAATATGTAGGTATAGACTTATACCATCATCGCGAAGATCAAAGAAAGGATAGTTTTATTGCATGATTAATTTTTGATGAACAGAAAATATGATAATGAGGACTTGCGCTAAGCATAAAATTCCAATTTTGGTTTTGAAACTATACCATCGTTGCGAAAGTCGATAAGATATATATGATATGTTTTGATTGAAATTTTTGATTTTTTCTATTATATAGTTGTCTTTGTGGTAAATAATTGTACTTGGTTTATTCCAAACAAGTTTGCAAAAATAATATTTCAAAGTATTTTGAAGACAAAAAGTTAGATTTATAAGGAATCCCATGTGCATAAGTGAATTCATTGCCAATCTTGATTTATCATAATGATAGACAAAATCTCTCAAATACAAATGTGTGTGCAATTGCATTGTTCATTTACCGAGTTTTGAGCAAGATACTATGATACAAGTGATTTGAAGAAACCAAATAAGTGTTCATTAACCATGATGTAGATGCATATAACCATACTAGGCTACTATGTAGATCGGATTATCAAGAGCTAGCTAATCCATAAGCGAGACATAGGTCTGTACAAAAGAAGGTCGCTAATGTGACGGACATATCGCCACGCTAGGAGTTACCCAAGGCCAAGCGGGTTGGGCACAAACCACCTGTTATGGGGCTTACCTCACAGTTTTCGAATAATTGAGAATTCCGGGGATTCAAGCTCATTCACCCTTCTTTTCTTTTCAAAGGGTAGGGAAAGGGATTTTATTGCTTTTCTTGCTTTCTTTTGAACTTTGCTTATTTTTCTTTTTGTATTTCTTTTGCTTGATAATGCTTGGAACATTGCTTGACATAACATTTTTCTTTTCTCTTTTTCTTGAATTTTTCTTTTCTTTTTCTTTTTCTAGGGATACTTGCTCGGATTAGTTTGTAGAGCAAGGGATTTTTAATACAGGTAGGGGTGAGCTTGTCCTTTTGCCAATTCTCAAAGATTCTAGACCATGTGCATGATAGGATAGCAAGGGAAACTTTTCACTCAAGAAATCAGTTCTACTATGTAGCAAAACATGGAAATTACAAATATAATCATTTTATTGTGAAAAGATGTGCTTGGTTTAAGTAAATAACAAGATCAATTCTCTATGCTCAAACTTTATTTAATTGAATTTTGTGAACTTTGATATAAGAGAGATTAGTAATCATGCCAGATAAAATCAAGATATTTATTGTGTGAGTGTGCAAGTGAGGGATGCCAAATAAATGCTAGTTTTATCCAAAATAAGTTGAAACATATAATTGCAATAATTGTAAGAAAATAATGATTTTGAGAAAGTTTTGAGAATGTTGACTCTCTCTTTATTATGTATATTGTTTTGGTTTCGAAAGAGTCAAGCATATAGCTGTTTTTGGATTTTTATGTTGATTTTTGTTTTGGAGCAAAAGGAACTTTACAAGTGCTTTAAAGAAATGCAATAAATATTTTTGAAGATTTTATGAATGTTTTTGAGGTTTTTGAATAAATTGAAAGAAATACAAGATAATGATTTTGAACAAATATATACATGGATGAAATGACCAAATTTATGCATAATAACGTTTGAGATGTAAAATATTCATGGGTTCTTTAAGTTCTTTACCATCTAAGGTAGATAATTTATATGCTCCTGATTCAAATTTTGCAGTAATGATGTATGGTCCGAGCCAGTTGGGCTCAAATTTACCTTTAAGTTCTTTGGTTGCATTTGTATTTTTTTTTTTTGATTTTGAGGATTTTGATTTTTTTGTATTTTGATTTTAATTTATGAATTGAAATTGGGGGTATATACAAGATGATCTATATACACTATACAAGGTTATTTGAGTATAGCATGTCTAAGGTTGCTTCAAAATCAAAGGAGGTTTTGAAGGATAATCTGGTTGAGGTGAAGGTAAGAATAGAAGGTGATGAATAAAAGGTAGTGATAACAAAAGCTTTGTTATAATGTAGAATAATGTAGAAAAATATTTGGCTTTTATATGTGTAAAATTGATTATATTACAAAATAAAATGTAAGAAGGATAAGAAAGTTCTTCATTCTTATCACTATATTCCAAATATTGATAAGATAGAGAAAGTATATGTGAAAGATATGCATGGATGTTATTTGGTAAACAAAGATGATCATATATGGATAAAAAAAAGTGATGGATAGAAGAGAATTGTGATAATAAATAATATATAGAACTTGATGTTTCAACCATTAAATATTCTTCAAATGGTGTTGGGTCACCATGTATGGTAACAATTTTATTTACAATTTCAAACTTCAAACATTGGTGAAGAGTGGAAGGGACAACTCTCATCGTATGAATCCAAGGACTCTGGAGAAATAGGTTGTAAGGTGAAGGGCAATATGCCACATAAAACAGAGTATCCAGGATCTTGGATCCAATATTGAGGGGAAAAATTATAGTACCTTGAGCTTCTTGAATTTCATTGTTAAAAGATTTTATAATAACATTTGATTTATAAATATCTTCTTCCTTTATTTTGAGTTTTTGGAATAATTGATAAGTGCATAAATTAAGAGAGGAGTCATTATCTATCATGATAGTTTTAACAAGTGTTTCTTTACTAGATCCTGTAATGTAAAGATAGTAGTCTTCTTGTGGAGTAGAGGAAGGAATCTCCTCATCATAGAATGAAATATGGTTAACCTCAAGAGGGTTTACACCATTAATTATGTTCTTAGAGAAGATATGATGAGGAACAAATTGTTGGCTAGGTATTTTGAACAAAATTTCCTTGTGATAAATTTGTAATACTTCTAAAAGGGATATCTTTGCTTGAGGATTAATCACTTGTTTTTGGTTATCAAAGTGGATTTCAAATTGAGATTTTGATTCTAAATATGATCTTTCTATGCTTACATTCCATTTTGGATCATTATATAGATTCAAAGATAGTTTTGAAAGGTTGGTCAAATGAGGAATCCATATCTTGAATATCAGATTGGGTTGATTGAATTTGAGGTTGCTTATTTGTAGTTTTTGTTACAATATTAATAATATCATCATGATGGGACACATTAACATGAAATATTTGATTGGTTTCCTGTTGTTGATAATTGAGTAGGGGTTCTTGGGAGATCCCCATGTCTTGATTGATTATTGGTATTTGTTGTGTAGGAGTTTGATAGTTTACTGGAGATTTATAATCAGTTGTAGATTGTAATTCCTTTATATTAAAAAGATCCTTATCAATCAAATCTTGAATTGCACATCTTAAATCTTTACAATTTTGTGTCATATGTCCATCTACTCTATGATATTCACAATGTAGCTCGAGGTTTAAACCAATCGATGTGGTATCAGGTTGTCTTATGGAAGGAAGTTCAATAATATTTGTGTCAAGTAAATACTTGAGAATTATATCCATTGGTTGATTAAGCCTAGTAAATTTACGTGATGAAGGTTTTTGAGAGGTTTTTGATAAATGCCTTAGGAATTTCGTCATAAAAGGACCTAATGGTTTCTCACCTCTACTTTCTTCATTTTGGGTAGAATTATGATAGGAAGATTGCGATGTAGGAGGTGAGTGAATGGTAGAATTGGAAGAATAAGTATTTTCTTGTTGAAATGGATGTGTTGTATTGAAAGAAGAGTATTGAAAAGGTGGTGGAGGATTATATGTGGGTTGATAGACATAATATGGATATATGGGAGAATAGATAATATCATTATGAAGAGGATTGGCAAAGGGATTGTTTTGTTGGGTTATGGATGAAAAATAAGAAGAGTGTGATAGAGGTGGTGTTGAATAGGGATGAGGTTGGTCATAATCAACAAATGTATTTGGATGAATTCTTCCAACATTACTAATGGGCTCATATTGATTTGAGTAAAAACTCATGGTTTCTTTAGTACTTCTAAAAGTAATATTTAGCATCTACTATTTAGAATTGAATCTAAAAACATACAAACTTGAAATGATGATTTTGTTATATTTTTTTTTTGCACACATATATATTTTTTTGTTTTTGTTTTCAAAAGGTTATGATGCATTCACGTCGGGTTCACCAAAATGTATCGCTCCAAATTTTTCGCATCCCTACCTTCAGGCTATTGGATCCGCGCCGGGAAGGAGGATGGGAAAAGGATGGTGCGGTACCTCGGACGAGAGGACTTCGCGAAGGTCCCGCCTCTCAAGGGAGGTGCATTTTGGTGATTTTTCGACGGATGGTGGGTTCACCGGGGAAACATTTGGCGGCGGTTTCCACGCCTAGGTTTTGGGAATGAGTTTTGATGAGTTCGTTTTATTTTTAAACATTCATCCTAGGTTTGGCCGAATGATTCTAACTTAAACTACATGAAAATGCAATTTAAATGAATACAGCAAACAGAAAGAAAGCAGAAACGAGAGAATTTGCGGGAGGCCAATGAAGATTACACGATCCGGAAGTCCGATGAAGTTTTTGATTACTTGTAGCGATCTGGATCGTCCGCAATTCAACAGGATCGCCTTCAATTTGATAAAATCGTCTAAAGCGACGAGGATCGTTCGCAATCTGACGAATTCGTCAGACGAATTCATCAGAGACCTGCAAAACAGCAAACAGATGCGAAATACAAGAAATTCTATTTTGTAAACAGGGGGCAAACTATATGAAAAAGTAATATGAGTATTGAACAATATACAAGAACAAAAGTAAATGCAAATCACTGTGTTTAGATAGCAGAATATGATCTTAATATGCAAACTAGACAAAATGGGTGAACTCCGGATGCAATATAGTATAAAAACTGAATAGACAATCTAATTTATAGCATAAAATGACGAGATAAAAGAGAAAGAAGAGCAAACTCCAGAGCACGATTGCCTCGATGTGTGTTGCAGTCAAAATCGTCTCGCATCAGAACGAGATCGTCCCGAATTTGATGAGATCGCCTCCGATCTTGACAGGTTCGTCGAGCTGCGATAGGTGCTGGCTCCGGCTGAAAACCAGTGGTGTACCTACAATAAAATTAATATAGGACTAGTGCAAGAGCAAATTTGAAGTGTTTTAGCGCATAGGGAGTTGATTTACATAAAAATTCAGCCAGGGGTTGGGGAAGGAAAAGTTTTAGAGTTAAATAGGCATAGGATAGTTGTTGGGAGGTTGGAGATCATCCCAATTTGGGAGATCTCCAACGGGGGAAGGGTCCCAATGGCGCAGACACGCTTCTGCCCGGATTGGAGACCCGTTGGAACGGATTCCAACTATGCAAATTCAGTTTTGCGACAAAATCGTCTGGACGTTCTAGTCCAGACGAAATCGTCAAATCTAGGGCGATATCGTACGATCGGAGACGATATCGTCAAACGGTCAAAACAACTGCTAAAAATGGCACGAAAAAAGAGGAAACGGGTTTCTCGGCGGTTAACGGGCGGTTTGGGAGGTTAAATTTGAATTTAAATTTATTTACTAAGGTGAATGTAATTATTCCAATTTTACTGCGCCAATTTTAGGGTGCTACACACTGATTCACCCCCCCCTCTCAGTGTCATTGTGTGAACATCAAAAATTGACTTGAAGAAGAGAATAGAAATGATGAGGACAAGGTGGAAGAAGAAAAGAAGAAAGAGAAGAGAAGAAGAAGGTTTGGAAATGGAAAAATATGGAGGAAGGAGAGAAGAAGAAAGAGGAGGAAAATGACCAACCATAGGTACATATCCACTTGTGCATGACTGCACAAAAATGACATGGAACTTACTAAAGAAAGAGAAGGGAAGAAGGTTGAAGAGGTGAGGAAGGAGGGGCAACTAGAACGAATTTGTTGAGGGAACACATAATGATAAAGATGTACCAAGAGGGTTATGGAGATAGGGAAGATTTCCCCAAATGTCATAGATTGTTGGAAACACAATTGATCATACCAACAAAACCTTGGTGGAAAGGGATGTCATTGAATTGATTAATCTATTGATGCACAAATTGTATTTGTTGTATCCCATGTTGAGGTAAGGGATTTCTAAAGATGCCAAAGTTTTGATTAGGAAGAACCAAAGGGTTATCAACCTGAATTGCTTCATGATCGATTAGGTCTTGAATGAGGTTTATATAGTTATGACAATCATTAATACCATACCATCATTGGCATTGATAGATACAAAAGTGGTGCTCATTGAACCAATTTAGTTTGACCCAATTGGGATTTTTTTGTCTAATGTTAGATAAAGCAAGTTTACCTATGTCACATAACTTTTAGAATATATTGAGCAATGAATTTGAGAGGGGAGTCCAGTTACGTAGTGGAAAAATAGCACTAGGGTTTAGTGATAGGTTGGTTAGGTTTCAGTGGGATGAATCATTTTCTAAGGGATGATAATCATAGCGACTTGACTATAGTTTAAGTTTTATGAGTTAGTCTAGGATGTGTTGTATTTCCTTTGAAGGAGGAATTGGAGTTGTCTTTAAAATATTAAAAGGGATGGTAGCATGAGAAGGATAAAATTAGTATGGATAAGAAGATGAGAAAGGGTAACATGAAGGAGGTGGAAAAGAGGGTTGAAAGCCTATAGGAAGTGAGCCATTCAAGCCATTTGGGATGAGAAATGACATGCCAAAAAAAGGGATGGAATACATGATGTTGGAAGAAGAGGTGGAAGGGATGGCCCAACTTGGTGCAAGGAGGACAAAGTGGTGCATTTTTTGGGGTGCTTGGGTAGAATGGCATGAGTGGCCTAAATCATTAGACCTTGATCATTGGATGAAGGTCTAAGTTATGATATGCCACAAAGAGTAGACAAATTATGAGGTGGGGTGAATGTTGCTTCCTTTGAATGATTGAACAAGTTGGTTGAAGGAGGAGGGGTTACCCTAGAAGCCTCCATAGCTAGGTGCTCTTGCTACTACACTTGGATTTGGGTAAGGACCATGATAGAAGGGTGAATGATAGGAATATGACTATGAAATGGGACTGCAACTTGGTCTAATCAAGAACTATAATTTTTTGTATAATTCTAGATGAAATTGTACCTATTTGAGCAATTTTTATTGTGACCATACCTATCCATATAGTTTTATCTATGCCCGTACATATGCATATGATTATGTCAAAAACAATTTATAGAGGCTAGAGTGATGGTAAAAAAAAGAAATGAGGGTTTTTGAACTATTTATATATATGGTTTTCTATTTTTTTAGCAGTTTTGTAGAGAACCTAATTAATCAAATAAGTGATTTTACAAATAATAAACAACTTTAAGGTGAATGTATTTTTGGGTGTGATTTTGTGGTGATGTGTTTTGAAATTGATTAGATAGGTGCTATTTTTGTAATTTTCATTTTTGTTTGATTTTTTTAATATTTTTGATGTGTTTTCAAGTTTTGAAGACCTCTAAAACAAAGCAAAATGGATGGATGGATGAAATCTACTAGGGTACATTGATGCATGCTCCCTCAATATATTGAAAGGTACATAAAGAGAGACAAATGCATAAATAGGTGTAGGTTTCCTAATATGGATATGAATTAGGGTAACCATAAGGGGAAAAGAAACCTCTTATGTGAGAGATGATGTTGTCTAAGACTTATCACAACCTAGTTGTATTTTACTTCACCCTCAGGCAATCTTGGTCAATAACGATAGCTGTACACTCACAAATTATTTATCCCTATGAGCGGGGGTATCTATCCTAAAATAGATCAATATAATCTCACGGGTAGCAATATTTCTGGTAATGAAGTCCAAAAAACTACTCGAATGTCTACCATGGTGTTTAGGGGGTGAGTCGATGGTTGGAGATGAAGCCTAATGTTGTTGATCTCAATTGATGATTGGTGATGAAATCCAATGTCACCAATTTTTACAAGTAGTACGTGCAAGTGCATGAGGATTTGCTTGTTCATTAAGATGTATAAACAAAAACTATCCTATGTATGCAAATGCAAAGTTTTGAATTTTGTGAAAGTGGATTACCTTCGAAATGAAATTTATGCTAAGGACGAGTAAAAAAATTGCTTTTAAAATGAAGTTATGCCAAAGAAAAATAAATTAGATTATTTTTTAAATGAAGCTATGCTAAGAAAAAAAATGAAATTGCATTTGAAATAAAGTTATGCTAAGCAAATAAGTGAAATTACTTTTGAAAATGAAATCTATGCTAAGCAAAGAAATAAAATTGCTTTTGAAAATGAAATCTATGCTAAGCAAAGAGATGAAATTTCTTTTGAAAATTAAATCTATGCTAAGCAAAGAAATGAAATCGCTTTTGAAAATTAAATCTATGCTAAGAAAAGAAAATAAATTATCTTTGAAATAAATCTATTCTAAGCAAAGAAATGAAATTGCTTTTGACATAAAGCTATGTTAAGAAAAGAAATGAAAATACTCTTGAAAATGAAATCTATGCTAAGCAAAGAAGTGAAATTGCTTTTGAAATAAAGCTATGCTAAGCAAAGAAATAAAATTGCTTTTGAAAATGAAATCTATGCTAAGAAAAGAAATGAAATTGCTTTGAAATAAAGCTATGCTAAGCGAAGAAATGAAATTGCTTTTGAAAATGAAATCTATTCTAATCAAAGAAATGAAATTGATTTTGAAATAAAGATATGCTAAGGCATGAAAGAAAAATTGCTTTTGGATGTTAAGATTTACTTAGTCATAAATATTTTTACATTGGTCAAGATATGTTTGTTAAGGTTATGACCAGTTGTCTACCTAGGGCTTTATGTATGAGTTAGATCGAGATTTGGCTTAGCTCATGGAGATGAAGAAATTGAGTATTTTCTTCAAGAATTATGCAAATTATTATCCTATGCTACTAAAAGGATAGATGCAAATCATAAAAGCAAATAATTTGAAATGGTATTTCCCTTGGAAATAAAGCTATACTAATGTAATGAAAGAAAGAGCAAATTGAAGCCAAACAAAGGGAAAATTCAACACTTTTGAAATATGACTAAAGCAATTTGGTGCTTTTAAAAACAAGAAAGTAAATTTCAAGCTTTTGAAATATTACCAAATCAATTTGAGGCCTTTTGAAACAAGAAAATAAATTTTGACAATTTTAAAAGAAAGACTTATAAAGGAAACTTTGATTTAAAAAAAAAAAAATTAATTTTGATTGGAAAAGGGGAGATAGAAGTGTTTATCTATAGTCCTAAGTTGCTTGAATGTTGTTTGGAATGCTATACAAGCTTTGGATGGTTGGTTTCTATTGTCTATAAATGACCATATGGATCTATGCATTCCATAGTCTAATAATACCTATCCATGCAATCAATAGCAGGGGGAGTTTTTGGAAGCTCTCTCTACTACTCCTAGTTTATTTGGTGCAAGAAAACTAATTTTGTGATTTTTTCCTGTAATACCAAAGGATTAAAAGTTAAACTATTAAATGAAATATACAAAACAATAAAAATTGAATTTTCTATTGTGATAGGTTGGAAGGTGAGTTATTACACCTTAGGACATAATTTTGTGAGGCATTTTGGCATAAGAAGGAATTTTGATGATGAGGAGGCAAAGAGAACAACTTTATACCTACCAATAATGTTTGTGGTTGCTTAGAAATCGGTACCTACCTTGAGTGGGCCCAATTTTTGGAGCTCTTCAATGAATGTATGGATCTATATGGTTTTGAAGTTTATCATACCCCTTTGTATGATTTGGGCTCATAGACTAGAAAAGGCTTCTACCTTGGATCTAATTTGATTTATCAAGGTTTTAAGGGTTTGTGCTAGATTTTTTGACCTAAATATATAGAAAATGATAACAAAAGTCAATGAGATAGCTAAGAGCCTAAAAAAATAGAATAGGAGGGTTTATAGGTCCCATCGTGATCATTAAAATATGTTTATAGAAAATATACTATTACATTGATGTTAAAAGAAGTGTTCCAAATTATTCCTTTTACAAATTTACCCCTTGAGCTACAAGTAGGGTCTTCTAGTGAAGAAAACCTGTACAAAAAAATATTATGGAGCTGCAAGAATATTCTATGGGCACTTTAGTGGGAGTGGGTTTATTGCACATATACCACTACTAGTTGAGTAGATCATCTAAAACTATACAACCCAAATCAAGAAGTTAGTAGCAACTATGGGTATGTCTTAATCAAATCTTGATTGATAGAAGATAAAATGAAATATTACATGATTATGATCCTAAAAAAAAGTGAAAAATAGTGAAAACAATGATAGCCACCTAAATTTTTGATCTATTGTTTTGTTGTTTTCTAAAATAGATTCATGAAGGGAACTGTACCTTAAGGTACAATCCAATATATGACCATACCTATCCTTGTGGTCAAATTTATGTTAGTCAAACATAAACTTCTTTTGGAGGGGTGGTTCTACTAGTGCTTTGGAGGCTCTTGCCCAAACTTGGTCGCCATCTGGATCTTCACATGTGAGTAATTTACAACACAAAATAGGACAAGCATAGGCACATGAAAGCATCCATGGGGATGACAACAAAGAGGGCTTGTATGCAATGGAGGCTAGAGTGATTTCTACAGAGTTTTGTTATGTAAATGTGTGATCTATGATTATGAGAGAAATGGCCTTCTATTTATAGAATTTGGCCAAGGTTAGGGGGGCTTGAGGTGTCCTGTGAGGTGGCTTATGAGGTGGAGGTGTGCACTATACCTCATAAATGGCTTTGGGTGGAGGAAAGTACTCATCTACCCACATGAATTAAATGAGCATGGGTTCACCATGCCTCATAAATTCATGATATGAAGAAAGTCCTCACCCTCATTATGACATGTGGATGCAAACTCATCCATGTTATAAATACTTTGATGGTGCAAAGTCTTCATGGTATTAAAGGCATTTATTGTGCATGGGGATGTGGAAAGTAGGAGGTAGAGTAGGCTAGGATGATATGGAGGCTAGGCTAGTCAAAGGGTATACTAGGGTGAGATGGCTTTAGGTTAGGCTAAATGGGTGGCCACATGGTGACCAAGGGCTAAGCGTAGGAGGGGGTTTAGGTGGCCAAAAGGACTTAAGAAATATGAATAATGTTTTTAGGTAGTTTATGTAAAATTTGAGGGTTTTGCAAATTAACTAACCATTTGCACTACATGAGGGATAATGTGACATTTTTAAGTGTCTTAATTTCCAAAAAAAATGTCTTACTAGATTTCCAAACCTATGTCTTTGATTGCTAAGTTTCAAGTTTGCAATAAAGTTATTGTAGCCACACATGTCTTATTCCTCTTATTGGATGCCAATGGAAGACATCTATAGAAAGTTGGAAAAACTCATTAAGAATTTCTCTAGGCTATCACTAATGGTTTACGAGGCTTTCCTAGGATGTCCTAACACATCTCATGCTCCATTCATGATAATGGGGGGGCTAAGTATCATTGATATTTATAAATAAAGAATTTTTCTTTCTACTAAATGAATGGTTTAAGCCCTAATGGGTAGTGATTATTGAAAAATCCTAGTGAGACACTATAGTGCTACAAGTTCCCCTTATGGAAAACGCTTGTGGAGTGGATTGGGGCTTCAAAACATTATAATTATTAGGATCCAATTAAGATTCAATGATCCTTTGTTATTTAAAGTATTTAGTGAGCTTTAAAAATAAAAATATTTTTGGTTTTGGCTAGACATCATTTTAGAATGGGAATTTCTCTTAACTAACAAACTATATAGTGGTCTATTATTATTACCTTGGATTTCACCCCTATTAAGGAGGATAAGAGATTCAAAGCCTTAGTGTTTTGCCATGCTATTATTATTATTTCTAATATGTTTTTTTAAATAAACCAGAGTTTAGGTTCCTTCGCTTGATTTCTCTATGTGACAAGCCTATTATATAAGAGATTTAAATTTTTATGATAGCAAAGTACCTACATAATATTGGCATTACAACATCTATGCACTATTGGAAGGAATGGTGATAGATTGTTAACATCCTTTGTCTTAAGTACAAACCCCACATGGGATATTAGAATCTTCCTAACTTGCTACCTATGGGTAACAACTTAACAAACAGTAGGAGCTTTTACCACATAGAATAAACATTTACAATAAATTTCCAAGTTTCTTATTGAGCTAAGAAGGCTTATTTTATCTAATGTTTATTATATCATGATGTATTTCTAGGGGAGTGACTAACATATTTTTATAATTGCATACCCTTATGTATCCTTTGTCATAATATTGAGACATTTAAATATGTTTTCTAGTTTTTCCCCAAAGCTCAAGAATCCTAGAGTTTGATTTTATTATTTTTCAAACCCTTCCACCTAGAGCCTACTTCTTGGAAGCATGCTCTCTTGGAGGACTATCTTCATTGGTCAATTAATATTTGATTAGATATGACATATTAATAGACCAAATTTTTTTATTTATTTTATAGAAAGAGAGAAAGATGATTATTTTTGTAGTATCATATTTATTTTATTTATTTTTTCTATTCATAAAAACCATATTATTGGCAATGCCATATTATATATTTAGTCTTATGAACACAAGGTTGTTATGGAGTTACAACATCTTCAAAAGTTGCTATATTGGTGGGGGAATGCCCCATGTAGTATGAGTTGGGTTACACACGACAATCCTAGTCGTACTTCCTTATAAAGAGGACCAAGGGGACTATAAATTTTTGGTGTTACTCCCCCATTGAGAAGGCCAAGAAGGACTAGAGGACTTAGCTCTCCTTGTAGATGAAGCTATTAATTGTAATCATGAAACTATTCTTAGCTATCAAGGGGTCTTAGTGATTGTTATGTAACCCACCTCCCTCTTCTAGGGATATGGTGGATTTTTAAACCCCTCCCTGATAGTGGTTGGGGTGCAAAATCAAGTTCCCTTACCTTACCTTAGAAGTTGTTTTAGATTTCTTTGTTCTTACTAGCCCAAAACTAGTAGCAACAACAATGGGAGTAGCCATATGGTTAGGTCAAGGTTGAATTAATCATAGTGATCCTAACCCTTCTTCCAACTAGAGGGAATCAAATAAATAAGACCAATTACCCTCATCTAGTATTGCATTGGGTACTTAAACTTTCTTTGTTTTATCACTTTCTAGGGTTGTTATTATAGTTCCTATGTATTTTGATATTTTTATGATATGTAAACTTTATATCCTTTAACATGATATCAAGCTTTCCTTTTGTTTGAACATAATTTTTAATTGTTTAAAATGAGTTTTTATTACTATTTAAACCATCTAACTAATACCCACAACTAATTCCTTTTTACTATAATATTTATATATTTTTAATTAATTAAACAACTATTTAAAATATATATATATTTTTTTTAAAAAAATATCATGTGTCTTTTAAAATAGAGCCAAAATAAAAATATTATAAATATCCCAAAAGAAAACCAAAACCCAAACCACTATAATATACGTATAAAATAACCTTATTATCTATATATAGTGCATCTTTCCTGTGTGGGAAACATAAAAACAAATTCTTTTTTAACACCACATATATTCTAAATATTTTCCATTATCTTTAATATATATTTTATATTTTATATTACCGTGACGAAATAAACTATTAGATAAAAGTCCAGGTTTAAGTAAACGATTACACCAAATGTGAGTAATTATATTTAAATCATTTAATTATTACACATGGTCAACTGCATTAAAATTTTAACACCTTAAGATCCTCACTATGAAATATTTTGTAGCTTTATTACATTTAAATTAACCGCTCACTGGAATAGTTACGTTTAAATAAAATTAGATGGTGATAGAATTTAGTTATTGTTGTTATTATCATCATCAAATTTTAAAAACTCAAAAAAAATATCTGCCACGAAATTTGAATCATAGGGTATGACCGTTCGTTTGATACGGCAAACAATGACGAAGACTGCACATAAAATGTTAGAAAAATGTAATATACCTTTTATTAATTCGGGCCAAATTTTCAAGCCTCTGAGATTTGTGTCAATGTAACTTATTTGAGTTTTCGAATCAGGCCAGACAACTTGGAGGGACGACAGTTCCGATAGCTTTTCCTTGTGCGTTTTGACAGGAGGAAGTAGCTTTGTCTCCAGCTTTAGCTTGGATAGCACCGGGCGCGAGCGTCAACAATACATCTTCCAGTGTTATGGCTGAGCATGTGCTGCATTCCAAATCTATTGCTACCTTTGTTCCCGACGTGCCCTTGATCTTCCTGAATATCACATTTTTTATTTGGACCGCTGTTGTCTGTTAAAAAAAAAAAACAAAAAAAATCATTTCAGTCTAAAACAAATTTTAGACTAGAGTAAACTGTTCTTTCTAAAACCTTAACGAAGAAGCGCAGAGAACCTTAAAAAAAAAGGCCATCTAAAAGACGACCATCCAAGCTTCATGAAATAGTGTAAAGTATAAAATGAGAGTGCAGGTTTGGACCTACCCCGGTTGCGCACTGAGTTGACAAGCGCCCATTGCAATAGTTTTGATCTATTATGATTGGGTTCTTCACGTTATTCATTTGGATGTTCTCGAAAATTATGTCGCTTGCCACGCCTGAACCGCCCTGTTACATACATTCACAGATCTGGTTGTTATGAATTTCAAACTTGTAAAAAGGACGAAGCGGATATAAATTAATATTTAAATTACAGTAGTTTAAATTATAAGGGTTGTTTTTACTAAACTTATTAGACTTTATTAACTCTCTTATTTTTAGTAACTGACAACCACAAAACTGCTTCTAAAGTAACTGACAATAGTAAGAGGTTCAAACTACAGCGGCTGCTTCCACCAAACTTGTTCGACTTCATTAACTCTCATAACCTATTCCGCTTTATTAACTCTCCTACATTAACTCTCATAACCTATTCCACTTCATTAACTTTTCATAACCTATTCCGCTTTATTATCAAACCACAAAACTACTTCTACCAAACCTAAAATATCAATTTGTTATCAAGTATATAAGGAGCGCACCTGATACGTTTTGATTCTCACTCCGTTGTCGGTGCCTGTCAGCGTGGCGCCGTTTACGTGGACGCCTGTCACAGACTGATCTGCCCCATCTCTCCCAAGGCTTCCAATACTGCAACGCATAATACCACATTTAATTTAGTAGCCCCTAGGTTTAGGTTCAGATATTTTAGATAAAATTTTTAAGGATTCATATAAAATAGGGTAAGGTATATATATCTCAAATAAAAAGGATGGTCTCCTCAAAATAGGATAGGTATATGTTCGGTAGAAAATATCTGGATTTGCCTTTACCTTATTCCGTGACCGGGACCGCATTTGACGTTATTAATATTGATATTTTGAGACCCCTGGATCAGAGCCACGCAATCGTCACCTGCAGTTGGAAAAAAATTATGATAGTACCAGAGCCGCATATCATATGGGCCAAAAAAAAAACCTTTATAATTATGATTAATATGATATATAAATTAGTATACCTGTGCCGATATCAGTGTCCTTTATAAGGACGTTATTGGAGTTTGCCACTTTAATGCCGTCGGTGTTAGGGCTGTCATATGGTGCCCTAACTTTGAGAGATTGGAATTTGACATCCTTAGAATTAGACATAGTTATGTGAAAGCAAGGGCTGTCCAAGAATGATAATCCGCTGACTGTGAGCCCATCGGTGGCTTCAAAGTGCACGATCTACACATAAAAACATATATATTGTTAACATTCAAAATTGTGAAAACTTTGTTTATATTAATATTATTAGTACCCTTGGGTCTAAGGTTAGAATTTTGATACGGTGTTAAAGGTTTTAATTCGAAGGGTAGGATGTTACTTATATTGAACTCAGAAAAATACAGGATGAACCTGAAGTTAGTTACTGACCGTTGGTCTATTACCGCTGTTTGCACTCCACCACTGCTGTCCTTTTCCATCAATGGTGCCTTTCCCTGCCAGAGTAAGCTGTTCAACTTTCCAAAACTGCAACCATACATCTGCGCTCTTCCAACTTCCTGGATTTTCAGGGGCAACTATGGTTCCATCTACCTGCAAAGGAAAAAAAAAGAAAAAAAGTTATAATTCACATTAATGTAAACACAAACTTGTGGGTATCCTCATTCTAATCTCAACTCCAATCATGTTTGGCTTTAGAGATTTGGACCTGAAAAGTTAATGGCCCCCCACATGGCCCATCGAATTCGAGGTTGTTAACAAGAAATGACTTTCCACCAGGCACCTGCAATGTTGCGCCCCCGGATGCTTTACATGCTGCAGCCCAGGCGCTTCCAAATGCCTACAAAGCAAAACTAAACACAGTTAAAATAGCTTCAGAAGGCTTGCCTTCTCTTCATTAATGGTAGATTAAGCGTAACTCAAGTGGTTGTAAACTCTGTTTCCTTTTAGGTTTTTATAATTCTTTTAATGGGTGTGAGACTTACTGTGATTTAGAGTGTTATAATTAAAGATCCGAAAACATTAACTAGGATATAATAAAATGTTAAATGGAGAACTCTCTTTCAATTCTAAAAGGATTTGCCTTGAAGAAAGGTGCCACACTATATAATCAAATAAAAGAACGTTGATAATAACCTGAGTATCATCTTGTTTTCCATCACCTGCTGCACCATATTTTTCCACGTTAAATACCGTACCAGAAGAAGCGCCATTGTCGTCACCATTGGCTTTAGCAGCTGCTGTTAATTTCCTATTAGGTAGTATAGTGGATTGGGGAGAACGAGCTTCTGCTACTACAACGAAAAAGACTAGAGCCAAAAGCGCCGAAGTAAGAAGGCCCACATGAACAAATATCCTTGGCCTAGGAGCCATTTTTGCTCTAATCAATCAGGCCTATTTGAGTCTCACAATAAAACAAGCCTCGTTTGTTAGTAGCAGGATCGAACAGCTTTGTTTGTTAATGGGCCTACATAAGAGTTTTATAGGGCAGGGCTGTTTAAACTTGCTAAATACAGGCTTGTTACGATTGATGTAGCGAGCTATAAGCATGCCACACTAATCTACAAACAGAAGCTACACGCCATACAGAAACGAGAAATGAGCCAAGAATCCAGAGGCGAAACCATTAAGCGATCACTGCTCTGATTTTTTTTTTCCTAAGATAGTACATACTTAGATAGGAACCTGAGTTGACGACATAGTTAGTAGCTTTGTCTTCGGGAATTGTCTAGAATTTTTATATACTATGTCCAAAATTCAAAATTACAAGTCTAAGGAACACGTTGAGCCGGATAATAACCGGTTTGATACTATATATATCTTTTATTTTCTATATAGAGAAATAGATTTAACGTCCCATGAAACTACATACTATATTAGAGGCATTAGACGTATCATAATCTTCTGTTTCTATTAGAAGACACCAAACATGGTCTCATCAATACAAATAGCTCGTTAAACAAATCTTATTTTTTAAGAGGGGAAATTTCAAAAAGGTATGATCGTTCTTCTCCACGGCGAAGATATATGGAATAAAGAAGTGAGTAGGCAAGATTGTTCCTAAATATATATTTGAATTTTTGAGGTAAAATGTTTGAAAATTTTTATTAGCTGAAGTCAAAATTTCAAATGAATTTTTACTTATACTTTTTCTCTTCGTTTTAAACATTAGTGATATTTTTTTAAGCATGAACAAAGTGGAATAATTAATCTTAAGTTGGATGAAAGAATAGCGCAACACAACGAAAACGTTAATTTTACTAAACAAGATAAAGTCGTGAGCAAAATAGGAGTTTCTGAAGAACACAAGCTTATACTGAGAAAGGGTGAACAATATAAAAACACTTTTTACTTTTTTTTCTCAATCAATATTATGCAATGTATCAATAGCAATATCAACAACAGTAATTAAAGTAATGCACAAATCACCACACACAATAGTGACACCAATTTAACGTGGTTCACCCAATGTGGGCTACTCCACGGAGAAAATTTTTCACTAATCTTTTCTCAATAAATATTTTAGGAATTATTTCCCTATTACAATGTTTATGGACCTTTTTCCAAAGGACACACCAATCCCCTAATCAAGTTTGTGGATCTCTATCCACAAGAGAACTCCTTTCTCCTTTGCTCTGGATGTTGATCTTCTGGAAGAACTACTACCTCTACTGCACTAGCTAATGGATCTCTATCCACTAAAGACTCATATCCTCACTCAAAAAACATGTCCTCATTACCCTGGCTAATGGATCTCTATTGGGTTAGCCATAGGCTGAGCTGGAAGTGGAGGTTGTTTTACCTATTGTGCTTGTTGTGGTTGCACTCTTCCCTAAAAATTATGATTAGGAGCAGGCAACAGGTGTTGGGTTTTCCCTTGATATCTTTGCTACCCTTGATATGATGGGTATTGTGGCCCCCATATTTGCCCATATTGTTGATTCTATGTCCAAGGTGGATTAACAAGATTCTAGGGTGGATGTGGCCAATATTGGGGAGATGTCCAATATTGATTCCAAGGTTATGAATATGGTTCTGCATATCCCCATGGCATATTCCAAGGATTTTATCCCCAAACTATAGGAAAGTGAGGGGCATTTTGATATTGTAAAAAGTTACCTCCCTATTTTTGCCCAATAACATTAAGTTCTTCAATATAAGTTTTCAAAACATTTTTGAATTGAGGCAAGATATGAAACTTATCAGTCATGTGCTCTTTTGAGAAAATTCCACAAATAGATGATATGGAAGTTCTTTTCAGGGGATAATCCTGTAAGGCATGATTGTTTCTACATATTGGGAAATAGATAGCCAAAGGAGTTGTAGAGTTAGATATTACATTTATTTCCCCTAATGCGGAATTTAATTAGACAAGAATATCAGTTTTCATGTTAGTCATTTCCTCAATTAATTCCTTCATATCATTAGTACCAGGACTCCACTTCTTCCTTATTTTCCTAGTGCGAGAATAATTTCTACATAACTCTACAATATCATTAATGTCAAGCTGGTTCATTTCCCATTAAAAATAATACTTCCCTAGAATCATCTTGCAAACCTCTTAAGAATATGGTCTTTAACAAATCGGATTCTACAGGACCACATATTTTTTGGATAAAGGTAAATGTATCAAGATAGTCCTCCAAGTTCTCATCCTGCTCTAGTTTAATCTAAAACAATTCATCCTTTCTATTTTGCACTCTACAATATTCCTCATATCTATCCAAGAATACAATTTCCATTTGTTCCCAAGTATGGATTGAATCAGGTTCAAGAATCATAAACCAGTGTAAAGCTACATATTTAAGTGTATTGTTATAATCACAATGACACTGAGAGGGGGGGTGAATCAGTGTGTTCTTTAAAAACTTAAAAGCAATTTAGACTTTTAAATAAATTGTAGCAGATTAAAATAGAAATAATAAAAGTACTAAGAGCATCACACATAACACAGCATTTTAACGAGGTTCACCGATGTGGCTACTCAAAAAGACTGCTTGGACTACCATCCAAATCCAGTCAAATGCAAAGCTACAACTTTACATAATCATTCACCAGCACCAAGTGGTAAGAGGCACCAACCTCTAAATTTTATCTGCTACAACAGAATGGAGCACCAACTCCAATTTTTCTAGCTCCAACTGGAAAGAGGCACCAAACCCTTTTACCAAGCTACAACTTGGAGATAGTAATAAAAATTGCAGAATTAAACTGTCACCTCAATTTGCACGATCTGTTGTTTTTCTTGCGTTCTGCTGCTTGTCGGCATTCAGCTGCTGCTGTGAAAAATGATTCACACTTTTTCAACCACTCCTCTATATCTCTTTGCGTTCTCTGCTGCAACTTCACAGAAATATTACTTCTACAGCCAGCACACGGTCATTTCACACTCAGAACATGACTTCTGCATACCATGTTCTTATATTCTCTTTGCACCACTCACTTTGCTGCACCTTCCATGAAATATCACTTCTACCATCTGCGTATTTTTGCCTCGGACTTTAAACACGTCGTTTGCATATCACTCTATTTGTTCTCGATCAGTCGATACGCACTCACTCACTATCTCATCGCTGCGATCTCTTTTCTTTAACTCCAAAGAACTATCACCGACTTACACTCTACTGCACACGAACTTCATTCGCATATATCACATCACGCCCACTCTTCAACCTTGCAACAGTCCTGCCTTTTTATAGAAGAGAATATCCCATCAAAACATTCTCAAACACGTCAGCTGCAACCCTAATTAGGTCAACATGAAACCCTAGAATTTTTTGGTTGCTTAAACTTGCTTTGTCAGTAGGAAACCCTAATTGATCCATTGCAAAACCATAGCAATGTCGGCTTTGAAAACAAGCCGGTGAACAACTTTAATTTAATTTTAAAATATTAATTTAAATTTTAAATAAATAAATAAAATTTAAAATGGATATTTAAAATTAAATATCTTCATCATCGGAGCACCTTTTTCAACAAAACGAAGAGCTAACTTGGGTTTTAAGAAAAACCCATTTCAAAACTGCTGACCATGGATTTAAAAAAAACCTATAATTTAGTCTACCTTGGTTTTCACAAAAACCCTTCCGCTCTTTGACATCAATGACAACATCAACACTTGAGCAAGGGCAATGTACCCAAGGTACCCAAAATTGCCAACAATCTCCCCCTTTGTCATTGATGGCAACCCTTTACTAAAAACACATCTTCAAGAGCCAAAACTGAAATCAATCTCTTTGAAGTTTTGCTCCCCCTAACTTGAAGCTTTCCTCTTCACTTGAAGCTCTCCCCCTTACTCATATCTCTCCCCCTTTGTCATCAATGGCAAAGGGCCACCTTTGGGGCTCGGAACTAAGAATGAGCCTCTTATCTTAGTCCCTCCCCCACCTCCTGATGAGGTGATTAATTCTAGGGTGGGAGTAAAACTCCCATTAGGCACTGATCAACATCAATGTCTATAACTTCCTTGTCGGGTCTTCTCTTGAACTCTTTGACCATATTCTTGTTCCTGTCATTGTTCTGATCCTTGGACCTAATCATGCCACTGTTCCTGTTCCTATATCCTGGAATTTCAACTTTGCACTGTCTGACAGTGTGACTTTTATTGTTGCACTTATAACAAGTAATAGTGTTGTTTCTTTTAGGCATACCTGTTCTTTGAATCCACATGTTCTGACTAAGCCAGTTCTGACTAAACTTGTTTTGACCAAGCCTATTAGTGTGATGTTCTTTTGTTTTAAACGAAACTCTGGTCTATTTACCCTTTTGACATGAAGCACACATACTATTTGCAGGTTTTTTAATGATTGGAATATCTCTCACTGCTTTTTTAGCGCTAATTCTTACCAGATTATCAAAACTTATGTGTCCAAGCCTCTTATGCCACAACCAGTTCTCTTCTTCTTGTCCCATGAAGCACATACCTTCTGAAAACTCTGAGAGTGTGTACAGATTGCCAGACATCCTTGAGCTGGTTGCTATTAATTTCCTGCTGTTTATTTTTCTAACTTCACAACCATGCTTCTTGAAAACTACTTCATGTCCTTTGTCACAGATTTGACTCACACTCAATAGATTATGTTTCAAACCATCCACATATAAAACTTCCTCTGAATTGATCTTTCCTTCACTAATTTTGACCGTTCCTTTACCTATTATTTTGGCTCCGTCATTGTTGCCGAATTTTATAGAACCACCCTCATACTTTTGTAGATTTTCGAATTTTTGTTTGTCACCTGTCATATGACTTGAGCAACCACTATCAAGAATCCAAGGAACATGTTTATTCTGAGCTCTAAAAAGTCGTATGCACTATTAAAGAATCATGTTCTTTCTTGAAATTTATTCTTTTTGTTTCCATTCTGTTTTAACTATGGTATTGGGTTCTAGTTGTGACTTCCCCTTTTTAGAATTTTGAACATATCCTTCAAGTATAAATTCTATTTTGTTTTGCTCTATACGGTTGAAATCTGCTTTCATGAGGTTGATATGAAACAGGACATACTACGATAATTTCTGGCAATATGACCAAAGTTGTGACACTTAAAACACTCTACTACATAACTCATTAAAGGAGCAAATGCATTTCTACTAGTGAAACTTCTTGGACCTACGTTGTATTTGCAGTCAACAATTTTATGCCCATAAACATTACACTTGAAACAAAAACCATAGAAATAATGATTAAACTTGAAAGATGGTCTTGGCCAGGTTGTTGCTGGAGCCTTGGATCTTCTATTCTTTTGATGTGTGACCTTAGTAAAGCCATCATTGTCAGCTGCTATTTCAGGTCTAGCATTATATCTTTCTTTTGCTTGATTCTTATCTTTGTTCTTTTCACTTTCAACATTGCTTGCTTTTGGTCCAGTTGATGATTCTCCTTCAGAAAAGCCGAGACCAAATTTGATACCTGTGGATCTTTGATCGCTCAGAATTTTGTCCAATTTCATCGAGCTTTCTTCACGTTTTACATGACGGTTGATTTTTCGATCCAGCTCTTGTATCTGTATTCGAAGACTCACATTTTATTCTTCCAATTTGTTGCAGTGGTCTATCTTCATTGATACCTGTATTTCCAGATCTTCAGACATTTTCTTGTATTCTTCAGTCTATATTTTTAAACTTGCAATAATGTTGTTTGCATCCTTAAGTTTCCTTGACAATTTTTAATTCTTCTTTTTCTATGATTCCCATTCCGTAAGGGCAGACACTAGCTCACCCTCTAAATCAACTTCAGCCTCAACTTCTTCAACTTCAGAGTTCATTCCTTCTACCATTTCTGGTTCAATTTTCTCAACCATAGGAACCGAAGCCGGTTGGGATGCCTTTTTGGATGAGGATCTATTCTTCTTAGCCATTGTGTACTAATCCAAGATCAACCCTGACTGATTTAGCCAAAATTGGGAACCTTGCTCTGATACCAATTGTTATAATCACAATGACACTGAGAGGGGGGGTGAATCAGTGTGTTCTTTAAAAACTTAAAAGCAATTTAGACTTTTAAATAAACTGCAGTAGATTAAAACAAAAATAATAAAAGTACTAAGAGCATCACACATAACACGACATTTTAACGAGGTTCACCGATGTGGCTACTCCTCAAAAATACTGCTTGGACTACCATCCAAATCCAGTCAAATGCAAAGCTACAACTTTACATAATCATT
This sequence comes from Wollemia nobilis, assembly GCA_028583015.1. Lineage (NCBI taxonomy): Eukaryota > Viridiplantae > Streptophyta > Pinopsida > Araucariales > Araucariaceae > Wollemia > Wollemia nobilis. The sequence goes on from JAQPPZ010003612.1 coordinate 633,160, forward strand.
CACCAGCACCAACTGGTAAGAGGCACCAACCTCTAAATTTTATCTGCTACAACAGAATGGAGCACCAACTCCAATTTTTCCAGCTCCAACTGGAAAGAGGCACCAACCCCTTTTACCAAGCTACAACTTGGAGATAGTAATAAAAATTGCAGAATTAAACTGTCACCTCAATTTGCACGATCTGTTGTTTTTCTTGCATTCTGCTGCTTGTCGGCATTCGGCTGCTGCTGTGAAAAATGATTCACACTTTTTCAACCACTCCTCTATATCTCTCCGCGTTCTCTGCTGCAACTTCACAGAAATATTACTTCTACAGCTAGCACACTGTCATTTCACACTCGGAACACAACTTCTACATATCGTGTTCTTATCTTCTCTTTGCACCACTCACTTTGCTGCACCTTCCATGAAATCTCACTTCTACCATCTGCGTATTTTTTCCTCGGAATTTAAACACGCCATCTGCATATCGCTCTCTTTGTTCTCAATCAGTCGATACGCACTCACTCACTATCTCATCGTTGCGATCTCTTTTATTTAACTCCAAAGAACTATCACCGACTTACACTCTACTGCACACGAACTTCATTCGCATATATCGCATCATGCCCACTCTTCAACCTTGCAACAGTCCCACCTTTTTATAGAAGAGAATATCCCATCAAAACATTCTCAAACACGTCGACTGCAACCCTAATTAGGTCAACATGAAACCCTAGAATTTTTCGGTTGCTTAACCTTGCTTTGTCAGCAGGAAACCCTAATTGATCCGTTGCAAAACCCTAGCAATGTCGGATTTGAAAACAAGCCGGTGAACAACTTTAATTTAATTTTAAAATATTAATTTAAATTTTAAATAAATAAATAAAATTTAAAGCTGGATATTTAAAATTAAATATCTTCATCATCGGAGCACCTTTTTCAACAAAACGAAGAGCTAACTTGGGTTTTAAGAAAAACCCATTTCAAAACTGCTGACCATGGATTTAAACAAAACCTATAATTTAGTCTGCATTGGTTTTCACAAAAAACCTTCCGCTCTTTGACATCAATGACAACATCAACACTTGAGCAAGGGCAATGTACCCAAGGTACCCAAAATTGCCAACATGTATATGGAAATAATTTTTGTTTTTTATTATCATTTACATAGTCATAAGTCTAACACGGAACCTTAAATTGAAATAAGAATTAGTCAGGATCCTTAGTGATAATTCCCCTAAAGGTTGACAATACAGAAGGTGAAATTATTTTCATAGGAGCATTCTGAGTAGGATTCAGCTAAATAGGATATTCGAAAGTCCTAGTAGGGTTTTCACCTTGAACTATAACATCCTTGTCACGTTCTTCTGCCATAGTGTCCCCCTCACTTTTGACTTCTGTAATTTATTTAGATGGACCAGGTCTAGAGAGATGTTTGGAAGCAAGTGCTTCTAGGATTTCTTCTTTCAAAGGTCCTAAAATTTTGGCTGATGAAGAAGATGATTCTCTTTTAAGTCTTTCAAGGATTTCATACATAGGCAAGTCTTCTCTTGTTCATGAAGAACGTATTTCTGTGAAAGAGCCAGTTCTGATAAACCTCCCTCTTTTGTCTCTTGGCCTATGAATTCATGCTCATTTGCTGAATGAAATGAAGTACACGTTTCCAAGAACTGTTACTTGTATCCAAATAATAGTTCTTGGCATTTTTTACTTATCCTAACAACACCTTGTTTCCTCGATAATAGTTCCCAAAATGATGAGTGTTGTCAATCACACCATTTAATAATTATAATTCTTAGTCCATGGTGGTGTCCAATGTCCCCATTTTTAGTGACTTGGCGGTAATTATCCTGATGACCTATTTAGAATCCTTATAGGTCATGCTGACTGATGCTAAGGAACTCAACGCCATGGAAAATATATATTGGTTTAAGCTCCAGCATGGACTTCTGCAATTGATTGGCCATTTTTGGGTCATGGGTGATATTTTTGGCCTTAGATGATTTATTTCCCTTTATGCATAATATATATATTTATAAAATAATTTTATAAAGGAAAATTATAATTAAAAATTATAAAGGGGCCATGTGTTTTAAAACAATTTTGAGTTCACTAGGAAAGGGGTCAAGGTGGCATCCCCCCCTTCTTGAAGCTTCTAGAAGATAGTCAATGCAAAGATAAATAAGGGAGTTGTGAACTCAATTGGGGATATTGGATATTTGATTATTTTGATGATCAAATTTTTTAGGGTATTACAAATTTGTGCAGTGTTGGAGCTTGTGGGGAGTTAACCTCCATGAGAATATTGGTTTTGTATGTACAATACCATACCTAGCTAATTAGAGGAGTTTCTACAATGGGTAACTCATTGTGCTTCAAATTTTATTTTAGCTTAGGGTTTGTGGATTATTGAAGGTCAGCTTTGGGCAAATCGGAGACATGGGTTTTGTTGCTCAACTTCAGCCATTCAAGAAATCATATTTACATTAAGTATTGGAGCTCATTTAGAGGTACTTTGATGTGTTCATCCATGACTGGTTATTTCATATCAGACCTACATGTTTATTCGTAGTTGCAGATTAGAATCTTATTTCGTTGTGGGTATTGGTTCATTGCATTGGTCTTGAGACAATGATCATTTCAAGTATTTAATTGTAATTTTTGACAAAGGGAATGAATTTAGGAAGGTTCGAACCTTCCAGATGGATGCCCTTCCTTGGAACCCATGAATTAGGGTTTATGGTGCTATTTTGGGTGAATATTAAAGGAAAAAATAGTTAATGTTGACAAAAAATAGTTAAGGCTGACAAAAATAGTTAAGGTTGACAATAAGTTAAGGTTGACATTTTGGGTGTTATTTCTGGGGGGGATGGCATTAAGTTAAGGCTATAATTTTGGATGCTATTGCTATGGGATGACATTGAGTTAAGGTAGTCTAAATTACATCATCCTTTGACAAGCATTTTTCATTGAGAGACAAACAAGGGTTTGTCAAAATTTGAAGGCAACTGGATTGACAAACAAAGTACCTAGATTTAATTGTTTTGATCATAATTGAGGATTCACACTTGGTGATTCATCTATTTACAGAGAATGGGGTGGCCATTATAGTGGTATCAGAGCAGGTCATTCCTACCATCCTGTGGAAGCCTCAAGTCAATTTCAAATTCAATGGCATCTATTGATTGGACTGAGAGACAGCGTGAGTGGGATAGGACCCAACATGAGATAGAAAAGTCCCTCAAAATTTTTGCTGCAATGATGAAAGTTCCTCTACCTTCAGTTCCTCTTTAGGTTCAATGAAATTTAGAGTCGATAGTAGTAGACCAACATAAATAGTATAGACAGGAGTGGGATGCACTAGGTTTAGATTTTCAAAAACTCATGTCATTCCAAGATTTTGTGGGTACTCGAAATAGGCAAACTCCTAGAAATAGGAGTAGACCAATTCATCAGGGATAGATCCACCAAGAATAGGGAGAACCGATACAACCCACATCACATGAACATTCTGAGATTCAGGAACAAAGGAGGATAGGCAGCGAAGTGATTACAAAAAATCTACAGGTTTTGAAACCTCCTCACATCAGCAGGAACCAGTTGAGGCGAGAGCATAAGTGCTTCACATGCCAAAAACCTTGGATGCTTGGTCATGTTTGTGAGACCAGCTATGACAGTGATTTATTACAGCCTAGTATGGTTGAGGACAACAAGAATATTGAGCCGATTGTAGATGCTTCACCTCAGGAAATAAGCTAGATAGAAGCTCAAAATGACTTAGGTGATGATGAGTTGCTAGAAGATGGTTTGTCATAGGGTGAATGCATATCAAAGTTTCAGGATGACTTGGTCAAGGAGCATCTTGTTGATGATGGGGTAGTAGTTGTGGGTTTACATGCAGTTACAGTTGTTAACATACCAGTTGGAGTCCCTACTGCTATTAGTTGTCTTGTGGACACTACTAGGATTGTTGTTGGACATGTTAGCTTAGTTGAGGTTTCTGTCATGACTGTAGGAGTGGAGACTGATGCATATGTTACTCATGATAATGTTGTCTCAGACTTCATACCAACCATTTCTGATGAGTCTATTGCTTATTCTCAATCAGTTCATTTTGATATCGTTGAGCATCATGACAGCTTTGGTGATGTAGGAGAGTGCACAAGCTATTCTACCTATCGATGATTCATAGAGTGATGTTACAGGGGTAGTACATTTTGAGGATTATAACTACTGTGATGATATTGTACAACATAACTCACTTACAATGGTCGAGCACAGTCTAGGAGTTGGCATGAGATTAGAGGATCATCTTATAGTGCCTTGGGATCCGGGTGTGTTGGCATCCGATGGTGATATTGCACCGGTAGGATTTGTTTCTCCTTTTGGTGGAATTGTTGCCCCAGATTTACAGAGAGAGCTATGCTCAGGGGGCAAATTGGGAGATGAGTACCCAATTAGCACAATAGAGGAGTTGTTTTTAGAGCTGTGTCGGGTAGTTGATGAGTTTGATGAGCACCAGATTGTAGATTCATGCATGAGTCCCTGTAATAGTACATTCATGTGTGATGTTATTCCTCTGTATAGTGTGATGCTTCCTTTTCCTAAAGGAAAGCCAGATTTATGTAGGTTTGATGGTCAGCTTCAACAGGATAGTGTGTTCGTGGATTTAGAGTTTGGGCTGAGCGACTTTACACCTATATACAGTATATGCCAACAGGATGTTGCAGGTAGCTTTGATGATTCTATGCTTGGTGTGGTCTACGATGGTGATCAATTTTGCATTTGTGATCCAGGGAGTTGTGAGTGGTACTTGTTCCATCCCTATGAGTCAGTAGTTTCTAGGACTGCTCAACTTTATGTTGGTCCATGGGATCCGGGTGGAGTGTACCCATGGTAGTTGTTGACTTGTGGAGATTATACCTTGACATCACTTTTGTTGGATGTTTGGTGGCGGGAGCCAGTTCAGATCTTCAGTTGGGACTTTCCTGTTCAGTTGCAGGTCAGTAATCGAGTGAGTCTATTCTGGTGTCTATTGATGGATTGGAGAGATATTTTGGTCAGGGAGTGGATATTCATACTGATGAGAGTTGTTGGGAAGTTATTTCCAACATCTTCTCCTTTCACCATCTTGGATGTATTCATTTGTTTACATTGTTATCACATTTTGGGTTGGCATGTTGCTTCTTCCTTGGTGAAGCAGACGAGGGGTATACTGTTGTGGCACTTAGTTTTTTTAGCAATGTCTAGTTGGGTGCACCCACAACATGACAGTGGTATTCTCATACTGGTGTGGGACCCTGGGATTCTGTCAGATTTTAGTATGGGATTGCTTCTTCTGGAGACAATGTTTGTTGGTGCTGTAGTGATCAGTGGTTGCAGCGTGCTGGGAGATGGGGTTGTTTTTAGGTGTGTTGGTATATGGCCATGTCTATCTAGTGATATTTTTTAGAGGATGTTGTGGGATCCTGGTATACCTTGTCATTGCTTGAGGACAAGCAATGGTAAGGGGGGAATACTGCAATGTACCTATTTTTAGTGACTTGGTGGTAATGATCCTGATGACCTATTTAGAGTCCTTGTAGGTCATGCAGAGTGATGCTAAGGGACTCAACGCCATGGATAATATATCTTGGTTCAATATCCAGCATGGACTTCTACAGTTGATTGGCCATTTTTGGGTCATGGGTGATATTTTTGGCCTTAGATGATTTATTTCCCTTTATGCATAATATATATATTTATAAAATAATTTTATAAACAAAAATTATAATTAAAAATTATAAAGGGGCCATGTGTTTTAAAACAATGTTAATTTCACTAGTAAATGGGTCAAGGTGACGTACCACCCTTCTTGAAGCTTCTATAAGATAGTAAATGCAAATATAGATAAGGGAGTTATGAACTCAATTAGGGATATTGGATATTTGCTTGTTTTGGTGATCAAATTTTTGAGGGCATTGCAGATTTGTGCAGTGTTGGAGCTTGTGGGGAGTCAACCTCTATGATAACATTGGTTTCGTATGTGCAATACCCTACATAGCCAATTAGAGGAGTTACTACAACGGGTAACTCATTGTGCTTCAGATTTTATTTTAGCTTAGGGTTTGTGGATTGTTGAAGGTTAGCTTTGGGCAAATCAAAGACATGGATTTTGTTGCTCAACTTCAACCATTCAGGAAATCATATTTACATCAAGGATTGGAACTCATTTAGAGGTACTTTGATGTGTTCATCCATAACTGATTATTTCATATCAGACCTACATGTTTGTTCATAGTAGCAGATTAGAATATTATTCCGTTGTGGGTATTGGTTCATTGCATTGGTCTTGAGACAACAATTATTTCAAGTATTTAATTATAATTTTTGACAAAGGGAATGAATTTCTAGGAAGGGTCGAACCTTCCAACTGGATGCCCTTCCTTGGAACCCATGACTCAGGGTTGATGGTGCTATTTTGGGTGAATATTGAAGGAAAAAATAGTTAAGGCTAACAAAAATAGTTAAGGCTAACAAAAATAGTTAAGGCTGACATTTTGGGTGTTATTGCTAGGGGGGTTGACATTAAGTTAAGTTCAACATTTTTGGTGCTAATAATGAGGGCTAACATTGAGTTAAGACAGTCTAAATTACATCATATTTTGACCAGCATTTGTCATTGAGAGGCAGACAAGGGTTTGCTAAAATCTGAAGACAACTTGATTGACAAACGGAGCACCTGGGTTTAATTATTTTGATCATCATTGAGGATTCACACTTGGTGCTTCATCCATTTACAGATATGGGGGTGGCCATTAGATCTTAGCCTAATTTACTTCTCTTAATAACACATTGGTTCCCTGAAAATGGTTCCCAAAATGATGAGTATCGTTAATCACACCATTTAATCATTATAATTATCAGTCTAGGGTGATGTCCAATGGTCGTATGTGATAACAGGGGTAAGTAGTTTGAAGTTTATTCTACTCAAGAAATGGCTTTATTGATAAAAGCAGTAAGTTTTGGGGGTTTCTAGTGTCACCTTGAATCCTATGAGCTGAATTGAACTCCTAATTACATTTACTTAAATAAAATTACAGAAATTGAAATATTGTAGAAGATTGAAACTAATTACTCTTGCAGAATCAGAAATGACAGAAATGAAACCTATTTATGATTGCAAAATGGAAATTATAGAAAGTAACTCCTAATTACATTAAAAAAATTAAAAGTTTGGAATGAAATGTTGCAACAATTAAACAGATAGAGATCAATGAACACAAATGAAAATACCAAAATTGGAAATAACAGCTAAAAACAGGGAAATCAACTACTGTAGGAAATGCCAAGAACACAAAAGTGCTGAAAGATCTAAAAACCTATACTAGGTTATCAAATACCATACACATACATCTATATCACTAATACTACATGTATTTTAATACATTTAATAAATGAAATGAAAATTTGACATGTTTATGCTAACCTGTTGCAGCAAGAAATGAACAAAAACTATCAAAAGTTGATCTTTCTCCTGAGCCTAGAAGTGGCCCTTGCTTCCTGATTCAGAATAAGGAAAGAAGTCTGATCTAAACTACCTATTGCTCATATATTCACTCAAGAAACTAATTGAATGGAGAAATTACACCTTTTATTGATTAGGACATGACATTACAGTAATGCAAGAAAAAACCTACAGAATTACTGCTTTGTTATAACTGAAACAACTATTCTATTCCTATCCTTATATGCAAATGTCTATATACTCAACCAACGTGGAATATTTTTGTTTATACTATTCTGTTACATATGAGGATTTTTTCTATTACTGCTTTTCAGGGATTCAACAACTGTGCTGAAGCTATCTTCCTAAAAATCAAAAAACTATTCTACTGCAACTTATCAATTTTACTTGATGGGTGCAATATATTGGAAGAAATGCATTGTAAGGGGTTAGAAAACCTCTCATACATTTGAATCCATATTTATTTTGCCATTTTCCACATTTCTGACCGTTCTATTGATGGTCTTGACCAAAACTAGTCTTTCTTCGCTCATTTTGGAGCTGCTTTGGAATAACAGGAAGTGTAATAGTTCTGACGCTTATCAATGCACCAATTGCTCAGGATAATGTGTTTAACTGGATATGTAGGATTCTTAAGTCCTCAAAAGACAAATTCCATAAGTTTTACATGTTGGCATTGAAAAATTCCAAGCCATGTTGTTTATGCACAGCTGGCTAGAATTTGTATGGTCAAACTCTGTTTTCTGCACAGTAATACTAGTTTGAATAGGGTTTGGCACCTTTTAGCAATTTAAATAGATTATAAGGCAAGGAAAACAAATAACATGATTCCATAATGGAATACACATCAACATACATTATTGCATATTTAAAATAAATGTTTATTTGCTAAGTAAATCAACTAAAATAGTGTAGAAAATGGTCAAAAAATAATACTATGCTCCTAAATATTTAAACATGTAAATAGTAATACATAATGCATTCCATCATAAAAATTAGCACACAAACATAGCACAAGGTCTATCAAATAGTTTATAAAATATCCAAAAATGGTCTATGAATGAGGCAATTTCTGGCCTCATTAGTGATCATAATTTGTTTATTTATTTGTATAATGATGATCTAATTTCCATAAGATAATCATGAACAATAAAAATAGAGTTCAAGAAATCTATGGAGCAAGCACATTAAATGAATTTAGGTTTGATAAGTTATTTTCTTGACATGAATGTATATCAAGCTCATGATGGGACCTCCATTTTTTAATCTACGTATACACATGATATGTTAAATATATTTTCCATGGAAAGATGCAAATACATTACTATATTGCATGCACAAGTTGAAAGAATATACAAGCATAATTGAAATAGATAGTTTCATGGGAGCAAGAATGGAAATTTTACTAGAATCTTTAAACCCTTGACAACAACAAAATAAAATATTTCATATACAATATTTTTTATTTCAATATCCTTGAGTTAGCCATCAAAATATTATATGAGGGTTAGGTAAATTAATTTTGAGGTATGTGAAAGGATATTTAGTTTATAGAATCTATTATACTTAATATAATAAGACAAGGGTAATTGGATACAATGATTCATACTATGATGCTCAATTGATGGTCTAAGAAGTCTACATCAAAAATATATTTCTCATAGAGAATGGATTGGTAACTTGAAATTCAAAGAATAACAACAACAGTAGAGTTGGTTACTCACCATAATTTTATGGATGATACTATAATTTTAGGGGAGGTTTCATTAAAAAAACCAAAAACATAAAGAAGGTTCTCCAAGAGTATGAAAAAACATCATATCAAAGCATCAACTTTAACAATAGCAAACTATTTTTGTCAAAAATCTAGCTTCTAAACAAAAACAAATTACTAGGATCTTTGGTTGTGAAATTGTGGAATTTATCTCAACTTATATAGGCTTACCACTATTTAAAGGAATATCTAGATATGAACTATGAAATTTAGTGATAAAAATATTTTAATGCAAATTAGTAGGGTGGAAGGGACCTCTCCTATCTTAAGCTAGTAAAGTTCAGCTTTTGAAATATATTCTTTAGTCCATACTAGTGTATTACATCTCGATGTTTGAAATCCCCTCAAATATTTTTAGAATTCTTAATAAAATTGGTTGAAGCACATTAGATAATTCCCCTAATGATTTGGAATAAAATGTGTTGTCCTAGGAGAGAATAAGGGTTGGGAATCAAGAGAATACAAAACTTTAATGAAGCTCTTATGACCAAGCTTGGCTAGAGGTTAATAAAATAAAGTGGAATATCTTGGGTCAATATTATCAAAGCTAAGTATTTAGAATCCTTCAACCCCTTCTTTAGATATGAAAATGAATGGATTAATTAAAACAAGGCCTTTGTTATTGAAAGAATTAAAATAGAAATTAGGGATAGGCAATTCCATGTTGTTCTAGGAGGACACCTAGATATATGACAAGTCCCTTTGTGCTTGGAGGTAATGTAGGTAGATCATGGAACCCTTGAAGTTAAGTGGAATTTGGGTTTGTGATTATTTAGAAGAAGGGATATTGAGAAGATGGAAATATATGTTGTTATTGTTACTGATTAGTAAACTCAACACCAAGTATCTTTCATAAAAATAATTTTACTCTCTTATTACATCCCTATAAGCTCCACTTAAGACACCCACATTTGGGCCCCTACTTCAATAGAATTTTACTCAACTAGGTCAATTAACATTTCTTGTGAATAGGGGTTGAGGAACATCAGATAATTTCCCTAATGATTTGGAATAAAGTGTGTTGTCCTAAGAGAGAAGGGTTAGGAATCAAGAGAATACAAAACTTTAATTAAGATCTTATGACCAAGCTTGGCTATATATTAATAAAATAAAGTGGAACATATTGGGTCAATATTATCAAAGATAAGTATTTAGAATCCGTCAACCCCTTCTTTAGATATGAAAATCCACCTTTTGGTTCAACATTATAGAATATATTAATTAAAACAAGGTCTTTGTTATTGAAAGAATTAAAATAGAAATTAGGGATAGGCAATTCCATGTTGTTCTAGGAGGACACCTAGATATCTTACAAGCCCCTTTGTGCTTGGAAGTAATGTAGGTAGATCATGGAACCCCTAAAGTTAAGTGGCATTTGGGTTTGTAATTATTTAGAAGAAGGGCTATTGATAAGATGGAAATATATATCTATTATTGTTACTGATTAGGAAACTCAATACCAAGTGTCTTTCATCAAAATAATTCTCCTCTCTTATTACATCCCTATAATCTCCACTTAAGACACCCACATTTGGGCCCCTACTTCAATAGAAGTTTACTCAACTAGGTCAAGTTATCTATTGACAAGGGATGAGAACCTTCCTAGATTCCTAGTCAATAGAGTTTGGATAAAATACTTAACTCCTAAAGTTGCATTATTTATTTGGTTAGTCCTTCAAAATAGAATTTTAACAATGAAAATCTTAGAAGAAGAGACTTCTATTTTATATACATGTATCCTTTGGGCGAAGCTAATGAAGAATTAGTTTCACACCTCCTTATCCATTTTTATTTCTTAAGTAAGGTTCTTTATTTGATGCTTCAAGCCTTTGAATGCTCTTGGGCAGTCCCTCAATCTATCCTTAGTTTTTTTGAAAAATGGCACACCCCCTTAAAAAAATCTAGACTCACTTTTTATGGAATATATCCCTAGCTCATTTCTTTTGGGGTATCTGGTTGGAGTAAAATAACAAGGTTTTTAGAGATAGTTATAGGGATGAGAAAGTTATATTTTTAGAATTAAGAATATAATATAGAACTTGAAAACAAGTAAGTATGAGGAAGGGGATGATTAGGGAACAAATAAAGAGATAGATAATAATTGGAAATAAGAAGTAAATATCAAATATGGCCTTAATTCGATGGAATACATAAGAAATAATACCGTATGGAAGGAAGCTGAGTAGGGTGGGTGAAAGTTAATTTCGATGGGGCCTCTAAAGGTAATCCAAGAAAATATAGGGGAGGTGGTGTGATAATAAATTCAAAAAAGAATATGTTAGAAGCTTACTCAAATAATTATAGGACCCAAACCAGTCATGTGGCTAAAGCTAAGGCAATGATAACTAGTATCAAACTCCTAGCTCAACTTCACATTTCTAAGATAGTAGTGGAGGTGGAATCCCTTAACATTATTAAATACTTGCTTGAAAAGGAAGAATCAAGATGGAACATGGAAGGAATCATAAGGGATAGTAAAATATTGCTTCAATATTTTCAATAAGTGAAAATTATATATAATTTTAGGGAAGCAAATAAAGTTACTAATTATTTGGCTAATCTAGGAGTAAAAAACTATGAAGGAGATATATGGGTAAACTCGTATCCACATCATATTCTTTCAAATTTAGGAGTAAAAAAATATGAATGAGATAGTGTTTTAGATAAAGAAGAAATATGAAAACATGGAAGTTGTTATCCTATCCAAAATTAAGCAAATAAATTAGGATCATCCAACCTTTTGATTTTGAATATACTTTCTCTAAGCTATAACTTCCATACTAATTTTTTTTTTGTTTCTAGTGTTGTTTTTATGTGATATATTCAAGTGGTTAAGATAAAAAATAAGTATGAAGACATGAAAGTTGTTATCCTATCCAAAATAAAGTAAAAAAATCAAAATCATTCAACCTCTTCATTTTGAATGTAGTTTCTTTGAGTTGTAACATTTGTACTATTTTTTTTTGTTTATTATGTTATTTTTATGTTATATCTTCTAGTGGTTCAAATAAAAAAAAATATTGAATAAATTAAAGTTATTATCCTATCCAAAATGAAGCAGAACAATCAAGATCATCCAACCTCTTGATTTTGAATGTTGTTTCTCTGAGCAGTAACTTTCGTACTGAATTTTAACTGTTTCATGTGTTGTTTTTATGTTGTATTTTTTACTAAGTTTGATGTATTTAATTTACCTTGGGATTATATTTTCCACTTTTCTTGAGCGATTTAATTTCTTGTATAAAGTATTGGGACCCTTTCAAAACCCCCTATTTTCACCTCTAATAAAAAAAACTTTAAGTTCAAAGAAACAAGCAATAATTTCACCCTAAATAGAAAAGGAAGAGTATATAAAAATTGAATCAATAATCATATCCAAAATATAGTTGATATGAAGCACAAAATAATTTTGTATGGAGCAATAAAGATAATCTAGAACTTTTTGCAACAACATGAGTGTAATTTGTTATATACCAAACATAGTGTCGACTATGTTCCAAAAAATTATTTAATTTATTATTAATATAGTAGTAGTTGAATTATTTGTTCATATTATATTTCATTTTATCATTTGTGATAATGGAGATGACTGAGCCCTCCAAGTTGCGAGGATGAGCCATGCTTAAGAGGCGAAGTGATTTAATCTAAATTATTTTATTTTTGTTCGATTGAATTCAATTCGATTCATTGCATTTAAATTTATGTTCATTGTGCTTGCTTCTATTATGTTGATTGATTGAGTATATGTTACTGAGCAATTGATATTGGAGACTTGGGTCTATAATGCTCCATGTGGTATTAGATATTGGGTTCCGAAATGTGGCAAAGTGGGCTCCTCCCGTTTGCATAAGAGGAACCATAAAGTATTAATCACAACGTAATCTAAGTTCAGTGAGCTACACAACAACAAGTAACTAGTGTGAAATTTAGACCAGTGTATGCATGGACTACATAGCAATAGTGAAAAGCATTCACAACATCATGATTCATCTGTAGAGGGGATAAAACATGGATACACCGATTATTCACGAGACAAGTGGCTTACCAGAAGTAGCAGAAGAACTTTTGAATTGTGCACATTAATTACGGGGGGAGTTATTATTTAAAAACACTCAAACCATCATCAAAAAACTAGAAAAGATGCAGTAACCACTATCATGACATCACCATCCAATTAGGAGCGAGTATTAAAAAAAATTATTGCTAAAACTAAGGTACACAATTTTTTATTTTCTTTATCGAGAATAATTATCCCACATTTACTATGTGGTAGCTGTATGGGTGTTTATAACATGGGTGGCACATGTAGTGAGTTATGACTTAGGTCACACATGGGCTAGCTTCCCCGCACACACACATCAATCCTTGTTGTAGTTCCATCACCCAATAGTTAGTGTCTTCTGTATTGCCTTGTTGTTGTGTCCAGTTGTCTAGGTCTTATGTCCTCGTGTCCTATATTTCACTGTTGGTTCTTCCATGTCACCTAATTACCACATTTAGCTATCTATATCTTGTGTCCTCATGGTGGATCCCTCATGTCAGGTCTAGAAGTCGCTCGAGTCTCTCGGTCTTATGTCCTCGTGTCTAGCTATCCCTCATGGTGGGTCCCTCCTATCAGGTCCAATAGTCGATGTCGTATCCATTGCATCCCATTGTGTTAGGTCTAGAAGTCTTCATGTCCTTGGTGTGTGGTGGCATTGTCATTGAGTTCCCTTATATCGATCCAGTTGTCCGCTGTGTTGGGTTATATTTACCAATCGCTAGTTGTGTCACCATTAACCACCATATATAAGTAGCTATCAGAAGAGAATTAGTTATGGATATCAAGTCAACTAGATAATGGGATTTGAGTTAGACTTTGAAACCAGGAAAAAGGAAACTAGCCATTGAGTTCAAAATCAAACAATCCACGTCGCAGTTGGAGTAGAATTTGAAGTAGAGGACACAAAATTTTGGCCAATTTAACTAAAAATTTTGTAGAAGTCAAAGGTAAAATAGATAAGTAGGATTTATTGACAAGTGCATGAGCATAAGGTGGACCAAAGGACCAAATGATTGATTAACAAGTTCAGAGAATTCAAATGAAGGGTTCCTGAAGTCACAAAGAAGACCTCCATAAAACAAAGGTACACATTATACTTCCCATTTATGCATTAATATTTTTTATCCCGATCATCCACTACTTAACACCATGGCTTCCAATTCTTCTCCTACTTATTCCCATGAGAACCTCACACATGAGGAAATAGGAAACCCCAATACCAACACCTCAACCATGCAAACATTAGTAGAGAGTATGAGAAAATTGACCATATTATTGACCCAACTATTGGATAAACAAAGCCAACCAACCCCCTTATCCTAAATAACTTCCATAGACACTACAACAATGAGGATCAAGATAGAAAATAATTTTATGAACAACAAAGAGGTCATAATGATAGTACCCAAAATTACTTCAATAGACAAAGGAATAATGAGGATCTGGATAGCGAGGAAGTTTATGAAAAACAAAGAGGCCCACCAAAATCACTTCCATAAACATAGGAATAATTAGGACCAAGATAGAGTTGAAGTTTACAAACAAACAAGAGGTTCTAATGGTGTCAATTTCCCACACACTGATATGCCCACCTTTGAGGGTCATGATATACATGGTTGGATAGCTAAAATGGAAGGCATTTTAGACTTATACTAAATTCTTGATTCAGAAAAATTTCCTTTTGCTTCCTCCAAACTTGGTACTGAAGCTTATCAATGGTTTGCATGGCTCAAATGTGAGACTAGAAATACCATCTACTGGGATGATTTCACCACACTTTTCCTTAATAGATTTGATGAAGGATCCTCATATTCATACATGGTTTGGTTGTTATCACTTAAGAAAATAGGATCTGTAAGGGAGTATATTTTAGAATTCACTAGTCTGCTCTCCTACATAGGAAACTTACCATCCAATGTGGTGGTATCTACTTTTAGAAATGGTTTGAAAAAGAATATTCAAGTCAAAGTGGACATAAAGAATCCATCTTATTTAGATACCTGTATAAGAATTTCCAAGTTGGTGGAGAAGAAGGTGTAATATGGAACATCTATACAATGTGACTCTTATTGTCAACATCAGTACTACAACACCTCTTTTTGCATAAATGATCAACCATCAATATATTACTGCTTTAAATTTCACAATCACCATCTAAAATATCAAGCTTGTGTACCGCGATAAAACTTTCAAATCGAATATTATGACAAGGAATATGAAGAGGAAATGGAGGATACCAACTCACCTGATTTTCCTATAAATGAAGACTAAATTGAAACCAGGGAGGCCATAGTCGAAGAGGATACTATGGCAATTTTAGTACGTGCTCTTATGGATTTATTAGATCACCATATAATAAAGGTATCAGGCTCTATTCAACAAAGGAAGATGACTATATTGACTGATTCATGAAGTACTCATAACTTTATTGACACAAATATTTGCAGGGCATTAAACTTGCACATTAACTCCTCCAATCAAGATAAATTTCAAGTTATAGTTACAAACAGGGGAAGTTCTCAATGTATAGGTAGAACATCTCCATTTTAATTGAAAATGGGGAATTATACTTGGCATGGTCCTCTTTTTATTATGAGTTTAGGGAATTCATAAGTTATCTTGGGAGTTGAATGGTTAGAACAAATGGACACCACGATTGATTTTAATTGAATGGAAATAAAATGGGAAGACCATTGACCTCCAAGGAATTTCAACACCTCCATTAAAGATAGTAAGTTCTCACAGCATGAAAAAAATATTAAGAAAAGGTAGTTACATATTCATTGCCCAAGTTAATTTTATGGAAAAAAAAGCACAAGATATTCCAAAAATCCAATCAGAATATCTATAAAACATTGTGGCTAACTATGATGGGGTCTTCCAAGTGAATAACACAAGATTATACTAAGAGGGGTGAATAGTATAAGACCACTTTTTACTTTTATTTCCCAATAAATATCATGCAATGTAAAGATAGCAATATCAACAATAGTAATCAAAGTAATGCACAAATCACCACACACAATAGATACACCAATTTTATGTGGTTCACCCAATGTGGGCTACTCCACATAGAAAATATTTCACTAAAATTTTCTCAATCAATCTCTTGGGAATAATTTACCTATTATAATGTTTATGGACCTATGTCAAAAGGAGACACCAATCCCCTAATCAAGTTCATGGATATTTATCCACAGGATAACTCTTTCTCCTTAGTTCTAATTGGTGATGTTCTAGAATAACTATTATCCACACTACTCTAGCTAATGGATCTCTATCCACTGAAGACACCTATCCTCACTACTCTAGCTAATGGATGTCTATCCACTAGAGACTATCGTCCTCTATAATATGTCACCTTCAAAGCTATGCCTCAAATATGTACTAAACACAGTCCTTCGGTCTAGCATAAATATACTCAATATTTATATCTGGTCTAGAACAAAACCTGTCCTTAAATCTACACCAAACTCTGTCCTTCAATTTGTACTAAATACATTCCTTTGATCTAGCACAAATCTATCCTCAATCTCTGTCCTCTGATATGCACTAAACATAGTCCTTCAGTACAGCGCAAAATTGTCCTCATTCTTTGTCCTCAAGCCTTAACACAAAGCTTTAATAAATTACAAATTAACTCTGCTAGATCTACCCCAAACCTTAACTCAAGGTTTGAACAAATTAATCAATCAAATATGCTATTAAGTCTTCTCAAAGACTTATCTTAAATATGCCTTGTAATATTTCACAAAAGCTCACACTAATCTATCCACAAGTCATCTCTAGAACTTTTCCAACTCTGCTCAACAAGTCCTCACTAGAAATTGTCCAATTATGCTAAAAAAGTCCTCACTAGAACTTATCCAAACTCATAGAAACATAAAGAGAATTGTTAGAGACTCAATATGCTTCACACTTATCACAATGCTCAATTACTTTCAATCACTCTTTTAGAAACATATAGAGAATTTTTAGAGACTCAATATTCTTCACATTCACCACAATGCTCAATTACTTTCAATCACTCTTTTTACCACAAAAAAATATAGAGAATTGTTAGAGACTCAATATGTTTCACACTCATCAACACTCAACCTATTTCTCAAATCAATTTAGAATATAGAATAATTTATTTCATAGAAATTGAACTATCACATCAACACATTTACTTGACTAGGCTCAACCAACTCTATTCAACCAATCACTCAATGAAATAATCCTTGCTCACAAACCCTAGTCTCAACTCATTCAAATATTTCCAACAATGCTCATCAACAAATATCACATAACAATGATACTCATATTCTTTGCAAACCCTAGTTCAAGTTCTTCACTCAACCAATCACTTCAACATCAATGATTATAAAAAAATCTTCACATAACAATGATACTCATGATCTTTGCAAACCCTAGTTCAAGTTCACTCAAATTAATCACCTCAACAATAATGCTTATAAAGCAAGTTTTTTCAACAACTCTTTATTCCAAAAAACCTTGAAGATTTAATTCAAAACACACTCAACAATGCTCGCCAAACAATCTTTTTCACTCCAAATTTGCATTCACAACATTCAACAATCACTCACTAGGAATATGTGCCGATACATTTTGTTTGATGTAGAAGTACCCTTAGAAAACCTGTCTTCAATTACAATTTTCTTCTTTGCCAATTTCAATGGTTAGATGAAAAAATATCACACTAACTCTCTTTCAAATTATTTCTCAAACACAAAAATAATCAATCCCAAATACACCTTATTACTCCTTGAAATTAGCAATCATCAAATCACACATAAAAATAATCTCTCAAATTGCTCCTTATAATATCCAATTTAATAAATCAATCTTTCAAATGTTGGCAATTTTGGGTACTTTGGGTACATTGTCGTTGCTCAAGTGTATAAGTTTCATTGATGTCAAGAAGCTCTTGAAGGAATTTGATTTGATGTCAAATAACTTGTTTTGATGAAGGTTACGACATGACAGTTTCAAAGGTCTTTTGTAAACCCCAAGTTGGTAGGTTTAAAAATTACAGGTGGATGCATTAGTTTAATGCATTTGGGTCCAGGAGGAAGTATTTATTTAAATAATTAAAAACCTTGTTAAGGTTCCTTTTAATTATTTTTAAATAAATATTTATTGTTTGCATTGGGTTCTCCTAACCCATGGCGCAAATGTCTTAACTATGATGGCACTATGTTCTAAGATTGTGGGCACTAGCCAAGACCTCCACCGACATGTTAAAATCCTCTGTCGACGTGTTAAACTCCTCGCCGATGTCAAGATTTTATGGGAAATATGCATATAAATCTCCCATGATGAAGATCAAAGATTATCCCATCTACATTTTCAAAAAGTGTTGCTCACTGTGAATTCACGATCTGATGTTTGATTTCTTTCTCACTATATTTTCGTGATCCGCTGTTCGGATATCCGCCATTCATTTTTTGTATCCGCCATAATGTTTCGTCATTGTCATTCGTTTCAGAAGACAGGGAGGCATGTTGTTTATTTTAGCCCTGGTGTAGAAGGTACAAGGGAAACAGAGTGAGGTTCAAACCTCACCGGACACCTTTAGCACACCGGTAGCGGCTAGGCTGTTGGCACGCTACCCGAATGGGAGGTTCCATGTTCAAATAACGTGAAAGGGTTTTTCTTCATTGAAGTGGACGTAGCGGGTGGTGTTAGAGTTCATGCACAATTTCTCCATAGCGTGATTTTTGGTGTTGGCCAAGGTATTTTCGAAATTAATTTTTGCTAGTGTATTTTGTGGATGGAGGAAGTTTATTAGAGAGAAAAACAGCTTAGGAGTTATAAG
Source organism: Wollemia nobilis (assembly GCA_028583015.1). Taxonomy (NCBI): domain Eukaryota; kingdom Viridiplantae; phylum Streptophyta; class Pinopsida; order Araucariales; family Araucariaceae; genus Wollemia; species Wollemia nobilis. The sequence continues at coordinate 652,286 of JAQPPZ010003612.1, forward strand.
GAGTTTGAAGCTTGCTTTATTTTGATAAAATATTCTTTTGAAAGTGTTGTTTGCATTATCTTATTGCATTCTTATGAGAGATAAAGTTTATTGTTTGATAAGACTATAAGGGATAAATAAGGTGTATAAGGGATAAATATTTCTTGTAATGTTGAGAGTGTTTTTGATTGATTATGGAAATGAAAGCATGATGTTTTAAGGTTAGAATTGCTTCTTGTGTGAAGTTGTGAAACCTTAAGTGGGCAGCTTTGAGATTGACATTAGCTTTCATTAAATTCTCTATAATCAAGCTATTATTTACTTGGTTAAAGTGTTGGGCTTACTCCTTTGTTGATGAATTGAAAAGTTGTTTTGTGCTATTGTGATTTGAGTTGGTGGATGCTTTTTGTTCAAACAATGTTGGAGAGAAAAGGAGTTCTACTTGTTTCCTTTTTTGATGTTGATTGTGAAATGCTTCAAGGTTGTGTTTTGAGTTGAATGGTGTTGACTGAACCTTGTTTGATGAGCATTGTTGTTGAAGCCCTAATTGATGGTGAAAAGAACATGAGTATCATTTGTATGTGATTCTTTGCATAGTTGGCAATTGTTGGGGTTCCATGTTCTTGAAAGAAAGCATTCTATCATATCCATTTTAGATATTGAGTTGAGTTTTCGAATTTGAGATTGAGATTGAGATGAGTTGATTTGAGTTGAGTTTTGAGATTGGGAGTTGAGTATAAAACATATTGAGTCTCTAACAATTCTCTTTATGCTTCTATGAGGTTGACAAATCACATTGTGTCTCTAAAAATTCACTTTGTGATTTCCTACTAAGAAAGTTTTTCTTGGTGAGCTTGCTGAGTTTTGGAAAGGTTCCGGTGGGGACTTGTGAGCAGTTTTGGACAGGTTTCGGTGGGGACTTGTGAGCAGTTTTGGATAGGTTTCGGTGGGGACTTGTGAGCAGTTTTGGACAGGTTTCGGTGGGGACTTGTGAGCAGTTTTGGACAGGTCCTAGCAGAGGACTTGTGAGATGAGTTTGATAGTTATATTAGAGAACTTGAGGACAGAGGTGCACTGGTTCTATGAGAAGAACCTGAAGACAGATTTGGCAAGTCTTTAAGAAGGCTTGTATGCAGAGGATTGATTTGTTCAAGATTTGGACAGATCTGACAGATAGAGGAAGACTTGTACTAGACCGACTGACTATGTTTGGTACAGGTTTTTGAGCTGTTGTGAATGTGATCATAGAAGGCAGAGGTCTCTTAGGCTAAGAATTGAGGACAAGAGGTCTTCGGTGGAAAGGAGTTCCATGTGCTGGCAAGATGTAGAGGCAGTTGATCTTCTGAGGGATCATTTCCAGAGCAGAGGGGAAGGTATCTCCTTTGAGTAGAGGCTCATAAATTCTGATTGGGGGAAGGTATCTCCTTTGAGCAGAGGCTCATAAATTATGATTGGGGGAAGGTATCTCCTTTGGGCCAAGGCTCATAAACATTGTAATTGGGAAGGATTCCCAAAGAACTTTGAGATAAATTTTAGAGAAAATTTTTGTGGATGTAGCCCAGCCATTCTGGGTGAACCACGTTAAAATTGGTGTCACTTTGTGGATTATATTGTCCATTGCTTTGATATTGCTTTGGGTATATTGCTTTACTATTTTGAAGTATAATGGAAAAAGTAAAAAGAGGTCTTATACTTGTTCACCCCCCTCTCAGGTATAAGCTTGTGTTCTTCAATTGGTATCGAGTAGGTGCCTTCAAAAAGTTTAACAACTTGAAGGAAAAGATAGTAAAGAACACAATGGATCATTCAAGTGGCAATGCAACACCTATTCTTGATGGGTCAGATTTTGGTCTTTGGAGTGCAAGGATGAAGGTTCATATAATGGCACTTGGGAATGAGGTTTGGGAAGTGATTGAAGATGAGTACACTATTCCTGAACATGGTCCTAATACTAAAGAAGAAAGGCTCCTACATAATAGCAATTCAAAAGCAATGAATGCAATCCTGAAAGGCTTACAGAAAGCAGATCTCACCAAAGTGATTCACTACAAGAAAACTAGTGAAATGTGGAATCAGTTGAAGGTGGTTCATACAGGTGATATGAATGTCAGAAAGGCCAAGTTGAGACACTTCAAAGGTATGTTTGAACAACTCAATATAGAATGATGATGAAAATATTAGTGACTACATGCTTCGTATGGATGAGGTTGTTAACTCCATGAAAGACCTAGGTCTTGAGATTGCTGAAAATGATGTTTGTGATAAGATTTTAAGATATATTCCAAATATATTTAGTGAAAATATTTATGCTATTGAGGAAGCTAAAGATTTGGATAAGTTGGAAAAGGATGAGCTCCATAGTATACTTGCAGCATTTGAGTTGAGAACTCAAGTGAAGGTTGATGTCAAGAAAGAGGCAGCTTTCAAGACTACCAAGAAATCCAAGGGTAAATAGCTTCAAGATAGTGATGAGTCTTCTTGTGATGAAGAGGCATATTACAGCAAGAAAGGCAAGTTCTCTAGAAAGCACAAAAGTATGAAACATATAAGATGTTTCAATTGTGGAAAGTTTGGTCATTATGCTACTAACTATACTGTTCCCAAGAATGAAAGTGATGAAGATAAATAGGATTCTAAGAGCAAGGATTCTGAAAAGCACAAGCATCACAGGAAGAACAAATATGAGCACAACAATCAAGGAAAGAGGTATTCTCACAAGCACAAAAAGAGTTTCTAACTAGACAAAGCAAGTAAGTGTTCTAGTAGTGATAGTGAAAGTTCTTCAAGTGATAATGAAAATGAGATGTTGTTCATATCAGAAAAGGAGGAAGAACCGAAACATAGATTCATTATCATGAAATGTCTTAGATGTGGAAACTTTGGTCACCTTGAGGATGATTGCACAAATAATGATTTGGTTTCTAGTATGTATGAGGATGCTTCAAAAAACTATAAGCAAGATGCATGTATGGTTTTTGAAAAGGGTAGCACCTCTAGTGATAAGAAATTTGAAAAAGGCTTTGATGATTCAAAAAGCAAACAAATAGAGGAAGATATAGAGAAAGGTGAAGTAGATCTTAAAGGTGAGCTTATTAGTGCTCTTAGTTCTTTGAAAAAGGAAATAAATAAGAATTCTAGACTCAAGGATAAGTTAGATGAATGTTATATGGAGAGAGATGATCTTATAGAAAGTCTTGACTTCTCTATAGCTAAGACACGGGAACTCAAGGATGAGTTAGAGTCTAAGGTTCTTGAGTATAGTGAGTTAGAACAGAAAATGGCTTCTTTGAAAGAGGAAACTAAAGAGTACAAGGATAAGCTTTACAGGTTCCAAGATAGCTCCAAAAAGGTTAAGTCACTCATCAAAGGTCAAAGAAAGAAAACAGATAAAATAGGCCTTGGTTTTGATAAACCTCACAAGGAACAATTTGGAGAGTCTAGTAAAAAATTCCAAAAGGAAGAGAGTTCTAATGAGGAAAGTATTTTATAAAAGGAGTCCTTGAATGATAGATGCACAAAAATAGAAAACATAATTTAGAATGAGAAGAAGAAGTTTTCAGAACCTAAGAGGTCAAATAAAAGAAATTTTCAAGGCAGATGTTTTGCTTGTCACAGGTTTTGTCACATGGCTTCACATTGCATGGCTCAAGTGAAGAAAGTAAATGACAATTTCAGAAGTGCTAGTTACTTTCAAGTGTATTGCTAATCTTGTCAACAGTTTGGGCATAAGGCAGTTTATTGCAAGGCAAGTAACAGGAACAGGTTTGGTCAGAACAGGTTTGGTCAGAACTGGTGGATTCAAAGATCAGGTTTAGCTTAGAGAAACAACATCATCAAGTGTTTCAAGTGCAACAATGAAGGTCACATAACCAGACAATGTAGAGCTAAAATTCCAGAACACAGGAATAGGAACAGTGGCATGATCAGGTCCAAGGATCAAGGCATGGACAAGAACATGGATGAGAACAAGAACAAGAACAGTGACAAGAATAGGAATATGGGCAAAGAGTTCAAGAGAAGGCCTGACAAGGAAGTTATAGATGCTGATGATGATCAGTGCCTAATGGGAGTTTTAATCCCACCCCAGAATTAATCACCTCATCAGGAGGTGGGGGGAGGGACTAAGCTAAGAGGCTCATTCTTAGTCTTGAGCCCCAAAGGTGACCCTTTGCCATTGATGACAAAGGGGGAGAGATATGAGTAAGGGGGAGAGTTTCAAAGTGAAGAGGAGAGCTTCAAGTTAGGGGGAGCAAAACTTCAAAGGAATATTCTCAGTTGTGGGCACAGTTGGTCAGTTGTTAGCACAGTTGGTTTCAGTTTTGGCTCTTGAGAAGTGTTTTCAATAAAGGTTTGCCATTAATGACAAAGGGGGAGATTTTTGGCAATTTTGGGTACTTTGGGTACATTGCCATTGCTCAAGTGTATAAGTTGTCATTGATGTCAAGAAGCTCTTGAAGGAATTTGATTTGATGTCAAATAACTTGTTTTGATGAAGGTTACGACATGACAGTTTCAAAGGTCTTTTGTAAACCCCAAGTTGGCGAGTTTAAAAATTATAGGTGGATGCATTAGTTTAATGCATTTGGGTCTAGGAGGAAGTATTTATTTAAATAATTAAAAACCTTGTTAAGGTTCCTTTTAATTATTTTTAAATAAATATTTATTGTTTGCATTGGGTTCTCCTAACCCATGGCGCAAATGTCTTATCTACGATGGCGCTATGTTCTAAGATTGTGGGCACTAGGCAAGACCTCTGCCGACGTGTTAAACTCCTCCACCGATGTGTTAAACTCCTTGCTGATGTCAAGATTTTATGGGAAATATGCATATAAATCTCCCACGATGAAGATCAAATATTATCCCATCTACATTTTCAAAAAGTGTTGCTCGCTGTGAATTCACGATCTGATGTTCGATTTCTTCCTCGCTGTGATTTCGTGATCCGCTATTCGGATATCCGCCGTTCATTTTTTGTATCCGCCGTAAGGTTTCGTCATCATCGTTCACATCAGAATACAGGGAGGCCTATTTTTTATTTTAGCCCTGGCACAGAAGGTACAAGGGAAACATAGTGAGGTTCAAACCTCACCGGACGCCTTTGGTGCACTGGTAGCGGCTAGGCTATTGGCACGCTACCTGAACGGGAGGTTCCAAGTTCGAATAACACGAAAGGGTTTTTCTTCGTTGAAGTGGACACAATTTTTCCATAGCGCAATTTTTGGTGTTGGCCAAGGTATTTTCAAAATTAATTTTTGCTAGTGTATTTTGCGGATGGAGGAAGTCTATTAGAGAGAAAAATAGCTTAGGAGTTATAAGGAGTTTGAAGCTTGCTTTATTTTGATAAAATATTCTTTTGAAAATGTTGTTTGCATTATCTTATTGCATTCTTATGAGAGATAAAGTTTATTTTTTTATAAGACTATAAGGGAGAAATAAGGTGTATAAGGGATAAATATTTCTTGTAATGTTGAGAGTGTTTTTGATTGATTATGGAAATGAAAGCATGATGTTTTAAGGTTAGAATTGCTTCTTGTGTGAAGTTGTGAAACCTTAAGTGGGCAGCTTTGAGATTGACATTAGCTTTCATTAAATTGGTTATAATCAAGCTATTCTTTACTTGGTTAAAGTGTTGGGCTTACTCCTTTGTTGATGAATTGAAAAGTTGTTTTGTGCTATTGTGATTTGAGTTGGTGGATGTTTTTTATTAAAACAATGTTGGAGAGAAAATGAGTTCTACTTGTTTCCTTTTTCTGATGTTGATTGTGAAATGCTTCAAGGTTGTGTTTTGAGTTGAATGGTGTTGATTGAACCTTGTTTGATGAGCATTGTTGTTGAAGCCCTAATTGATGGTGAAAAGAACATGAGTATCATTTTTATGTGATTCTTTGCATAGTTGGCAATTGTTGGGGTTCCATGTTCTTGAAAGAAAGCATTCTATCCTATCCATTTCAGATATTGAGTTGAGTTTTTAGATTTGAGTTTGAGATTGAGCTGAGTTGATTTGAGTTGAGTTTTGAGATTGGGAGTTGAGTATAGAACATATTGAGTCTAACAATTCTCTTTATGCTTCTATAAGGTTGACAAATCACATTGGGTCTCTAACAATTCACTTTGTGATTTCCTACTAAGAAATTTTTTCTTGGTGAGCTTTTTGAGTTTTGGACAGGTTCCAATGGGGACTTGTGAGCAGTTTTGGACAGGTTTCGGTGGGGACTTGTGAGTAGTTTTGGACAGGTTCCGGTGGGGACTTGTGAGCAGATTTGGATAGGTCCTAGTAGAGGACTTGTGAGATGAGTTTGATAGTTCTATTAGAGAACTTGAGGACAGAGGTGCACTGGTTCTATGAGAAGAACCTGAGGATAGATTTGGCAAGTCTTTGAGAAGGCTTGTATGCAGAGGATTGATTTTTTCAAGATTTGGACAGATCTGACAGATAGAGGAAGACTTGTACTAGACCGACTGACTATGTTTGGTACAGGTTGCTGAGCTGCTATGGATGTGATCATAGAAGGCAGAGGTATCTTAGGCTAAGCATTGAGGACATGAGGTCTTCAGTGGAAATGAGTTCCATGTGCTGCAAGAGGTAGAGGCAGTTGATCTTCTGAGGGATCATTTCCAGAGCAGAGGGGAAGGTATCTCCTTTGAGCAGAGGCTCATAAATTCTGATTGGGGGAAGGTATATCCTTTGAGCAGAGGCTCATAAATTTTGATTGGGGGAAGGTATCTCATTTGGGCCGAGGCTCATAAACATTGTAATTGGGAAGGATTCCCAAAGAACTTTGAGATAAATTTTAGAGAAAAGTTTTGTGGACGTAGCCCAACCATTCTAGGTGAACCACGTTAAAATTGGTGTCACTTTGTGGATGATATTGTGCATTGCTTTGATATTGCTTTGGGTATATTGCTTTACCATTTTGAAGTATAATGGAAAAAGTAAAAAGAGGTCTTATATTTTTCACCCCCCCCTCTCAGTATAAGCTTGTGTTATTCATAAAAAATAACTCTTCAGAAATAATAATTGCCTACCCTTTTATCTCCCTCAAAAAACTTAATAAACAATATTAATTTAGGCAAAAATTAAATCTTATATCCCATCAAAAACAATTATTTTTCAACCTTAGGCTCATAAAAATATTTATATTTTTATTCAACCTTAGCACATCCAAATTAAGTGACCAACATCAATCAACAACGCATACCATTATCTCAACCACTAAAAGGCCTTGGTGGGTTTTGACCCTGAAACCTCTCCATCGAGCACCTTATCCAGGTGCTAGCCCACCACGTGGGCTAGGCGCTTTTGCAAGGAGGGGAAGGCACTTGCCCTACTTTATTTCCTCATTGGTGTTGTTTCCAAAAAGAGATACCTTCCTTCCTTGCAAAATGTGAATCCCATAGGATTTGAACCTATGTCCTCCCTACCAACAAATGTCTTAACACATTCCACCATCACCAACTATGCTACGTGTAACTTGTGCAAAGTGAGAGGAGCCTTGCTCTCATTTTTTCCTTTACTTTTGCCGAAGACTTTTTAAACACAAAAACCACTGCTTTCTTTCTACACATAAATCTAGAACATAGGTGTACTGGCCCAAATTTTTCATGCCCTTACCTTCAGGCTAAAGGATCCATGCTCGAAATGGGGATGCGGGAAGGATGGAACAATACATCAGACTAAGAGGCCCTTTGAAGGTTGTGCCTCTCGGGGGAGGGGTATAAGGGTGAATTTTTGACGGATGGTGGGGTTCACCAGGAAACTTTGAGTGGCAGTTTCCATGCCTAGGTTGAGAATGGTTTTGATGTGTTCATTTTGTACTCGATCATTCATAATCCTAGGTTGGCCAGAATGAATCTAAGCTATTCTATATGAAATGCTAATTTATATGAATACAAAAAGCATGAATGAATCCTAAATACCAGGAATATACTTAAATAAGAAAGAATGCACCTAATTTCGGATGTCTAATAAAGATTCTGAATCTTGTAGGAGTCTAGATCGTCCCAAAAATGATAGGATCATCTACAATTGTATAGGATCGTCCCAGATTACAGTCGATCATCTAATATCAGACAAGATCATTGTCGATCTAATGAATTCGTAAGATGAATTCATCAAAAACCTGCAATCACAAAAGCAGACACCAAAAACTAAAAATGCAACTACAAGAATAATACAAAATGATAGAAATGATAGTATAAATGCCTAACTGATAAATATGGATAGCAAATTAAAGTAAATGCATTGTTTTAATAACTTATTTTAACTTTATCATGCAATTATTTTAAAATGAGATGAACTCCAGGATGCAGAATAAAAATAATCAAGCTAATGCATAATAAAATAAGGAAGAAAGATGAGAAATGCAAACTCAGGGCTCTGATTTCCCCCAATATAAACTATAGTCGATATCGCCTCCAATCGTACAATATCATGGCCGATCTACGATAGGATCATATGAAATCGTCTAGAATCGCCTGTGACGATCCGAGCTTCCTCCAGTTGAAGCATAGTGAAAACCTGTAATGAAAACCTAAAACTACGAGTGCAAAACTTCAATGGTAGGGAAAACCAATCAAGGAAAGGGTTAGGAGGAAAGCCAGGCAGGGGATCCAAAGAGTCAGGGGGTTCAGGGGGATAAACGAAGAAAATCCCAGTTTATATAGGATTAGGGGGAGGTTAAGAGGTTGGGGATCATCCCAATCTGGAAGATCTCCAACGGAGGAATCTCCAACTGTGCAGATACACTTCTGCCCAAGTTAGAGAGGCTGTTGAAATAGAAGCTAATTATGAAAATTTGGTTTTGGGACGAAATCGTCTGAACGTTCTATTCCAAAAAAATTTGTCTGATCTGGGATGATATCATCCAACGGTCAAAACAACTCCTAAAAATGGCATGAAAAACGGGGTGAGCGGTTAACGGGCGGTTTTAGGGTTAAAATTTAAATTTTTATCTTTTACTAAGGGGTTAACTGTGCCAATTTTAGGGTGCTACCTTTTGCCCCCTCTTTAGTAAATTTTTTTAAGAAAATGCGTTAAATACAAGTTCTTCACGCTTTACGAGAAAGAAAAAATTTACTCAATTTTCTAGACGACGATTCTAGGTCGAATCATACAACTAGTTGCTATGGTGCCCCCTACGTGTTTTTACCCAAATCGAACATTTGAGGTAAAAGTGCGGAAATGCAAATTTAAAAAAAATTGTTTTTAAAAAAAAAAAATTAAAAAAAAAATAGGGTTAAACCTTAATTCATTGTTACTGTTCACTTTCACTATTTTTAGAGCTCTGCAGGAAAAATGGTAGAAACAATGCACAAATCGACAGAGGTCCAACGCAGGTTGCGAGTAAGGATCTAAACTTGATGAATTATGTTTTTAATTTGATTTGTGTGGTTTTTAATTTTAAATTTTGACTATTTTTGGGGCATCATGGCCGTTTTTAGGCCGTCGACGATGTTGGGACGAAATCATCCCAATTTCGTCAAAATTGTCCCCAGATCGTCGATTTCATCTAAGGGCAAAATCAACGAAATAGGGGCGATCCCGTCCAACAAGGGGCGATCCCCAAGTTGAGAAATCGGAGATGATTTCATCCTACAAAGGACGATTTGACTCAATTTAGTACGATATCATCCAATAGTGGATGATATCATCATTTTTTTATAAGATGAAATTGATTTTAATGATTATCTATTAATGATTTTTGTTGTTTGATTGTTTATCTTGCAGAGGGGATTACTAAAAAGTCAGGAGTGGAAATACGGGGGGCTAAGAGATGACGTATCCATGGTCGATCAGGCGAAGAGAGACCGACTATCAGAGGTTGGGCTACAGCATGTGGCAAAGATGCCACAAATACCTACATACATGGGGCTACTGACGGCCCTAACAGAGAGGTGGTATCCGGGGTCGTCCTATTTCCAGTTATCGACAGGGGAGATGGCTCCCACTCTAGAGGATGTATGGAGGATTTTGAGGATCCCCATACATGGATGGATGATGACTCCTACGACCAATCAGGGCCATGCCATGATGCGACTATGTAGAGACCCTAGCTTCGCCTTGGAGAAGGGCAGAGTGAACATCGAGACATTACGGCAGATGCCTAGGGCATCTCGATTGACTCATGTTTTGGTAGGGGTAGTGGGTGGCTTACTGCTATGCCACCAGAGTAGATGCAGGTTACCCTAGCTACTCTCAGATGTGGTCTACGATATGAGAGACCATGGCTACATATTTGCTTGGGGCAACTTTGTGCTATGCCGCTTGTATAATATCCTGCACGGGGTCGTATACAAGGGAGGTCGATGTATGGTTTTGACATTGCTACTATAGGTTTGGTGCTGAGAGCACATTTCAATGCAAAGGCTAGTAGGGCTTCCACTAATAGGGATTGACCAGAAGAGACCCTAGGTTTTCTATTGGTGGCTCCAAATAGGGTCACAACGATGGATAGATCTGCCAATGTCTCGGGGGTTGCTAGATGACCTCATCCCTGACTAGATCACTTGGAGGTCATGGAGAGAGCACCCAGGGTGGGGAGAGGATGGATAGGAGTTGGCTCAAATCAGGAGATTCTGGCTGAGGATGGAGCAGGGAGAGGTAGAGATCCACCACTATGACCGAGTTTTACGGCAGTTCGGTCTACAACAGGGGATCCCTTCTCTTAGGGATTATGAGTACTCCCGGACTATCCGAGATAGTACTACACTAAGTAGGGCTCCAGATATGCAACGATTCTGGAGTTAGGATGCAGATGATGCCCCCATTCAGTAAGTTGATGAGGATGACACTGGGGTGACAGACGAATATGATGCCTAGTATGCAGGCATCCACCCTCCTTGGATGATGAGGGCACAGGATCCGATGCATACCATGGTGTGACAAATGGGGAGGTGGTTCCAGGTTGCTATTGATGTAGCGAAGGGTCACGAGGGGAGGGACCAATGATGGTATCTTTAGGAGAGATGCCAGAGAGTGCCACAGGCTCCGGAGAGACTGCAGCAGCCAAAGAGGAGGGAGGAGGGGCTCCCTTCTTAGTAGAGGGAGAGGCCACCATCACCCAATAAGTGCAAGGGTATCGAGGTGGGGGAGAGCAAAGAGATGGTGACTCTTTGGGATGAGAATGCCTGCCTCTAGGCTTAGGTGCAGATGCTACAGGATGAAGCTACATGACTCAGGGCTCGTAGCGGAGGGGCGAGCACTCAGGATCTGGCACGGTCTATTGCTCAAGCTGCATTCTACCAGGGATTATACTATCACATGGTTCCAGAGGGGTAGAGGATATTGTTGCTAGCTAGCATTACGAAGCCGATCATGATGGGTCATCGAGGACATCATCACGATCGACATTGAGGACCCGCAATACAACACGAACCTCGATGGGACCACCTCCTCCATGCCAGGGTAGGAGAGGAGATGAGGCTGAGAGCTCGAGGGCTTCTCAAGACTAGCTACTCTTTGGCTAGATTGTATATGTTTGAGAGGATTGAGTATGCCAGGGTATAGATTGTGGCATACCCATCCACTTTGATACGATGTACATATATTTTTGATATATATATATGATATTTTTGTGATATGACTTGTCCACATGTTTTATGATGCTTTAAGTTTTGAATTATGGATTGATTATTCATGTAATTATGTCGTTGGAAATAGTATAAGTTTAGGTCATGCTGTAAAATTTAAATGAAATAATCTGATGTAAACAAATTGGTTGTTGTGGTATGATTTGATGAAAAATAAAGGGACTTCTAACAATAATTTCAAAGGACATTGTCGCTGTTATAGACCATTTCATGGAGTCACCGCTCGCTAGGTCGTCAAGCTAATCCCAGTATAGAAATATTGCTAAAAGTAAAAGAGTGCTTAAGAGACTGTCTTAAGACTTTGTGTTGTGATGATGAAAAAATGATGATGGTGATGATTTGTTTTCAGATTTTCATGAAAATATTATGCATGAAATATTAAAAATATGATTTTTTCTAGGCATAAAATTCCTAAGTATGATAAAATTTTGAACAATTCCTTAGGAATTATACCATCGTTGCAAAATTGAATGGGTGACATAATGAAATGAATATAGAAAACTTTGTGTTCTTTTTAAAACACAATTGTGTAACATAATGATGTAAGCCATATGTTTTTATGAATTTAAAATTTAAAACAATGGTTTGCACTAGGCATAGAATTATAGGTATAGACTTATACCATCATCACGAAATCCAAAGAAGAAATTGATATAATAATTGTATTGCATAGTTGATTTTTAATTTTGAGATAAACAAAAAATATATATAAACGTGACTTTATTGCTAGATCTTTGAATATGTTGTTTGAAAGAAATTTTGGATTTTGAAAAAAAAAAAAACATGTATTGAATTGTTTTTATACTAAACAAATGTAAATAAGAAGATGAAATTATTCCAAAAAGAGTTGCAGAAATATTTTAAATTATCTCAAAGACAAAATGTAGATTTATAAGGAACCCTCATGTGAATATGTGAGTTCATTGTCGATCTTGATTTATCATAATGATACAAAATCTCTCAAATACAAATGTGTGTGCAATTGTATTGTTCATTTACCAATTTTGAGCAAGATAATTTGATACAAGTAATTTGAATTAACCAAATAAGTGTTCGTTGTCCATGATTTATATGCATGTAACCGTACCAGACTACTATGTAAGTCGGGTCATCAAGAGCTAGCTGATCCATAAGCGAACATAGGTCTATACAAAAGAAGGTCGCTAATGTGATAGACATATCACCATGCTAGGAGTTACCCAAGGCCAAGCGGGTTGGGCACAAACCACCTGTTATGGGGCTTACCTCACAGTTTTCGAATAATTGAGAATTCTTGGGATTCAAGCTCATTCACCCTTATTTTCTTTTCAAGGGGTAGGGAAGGGATTTTGTTGCTTTTGCTTTTGCTTTTCTTTTTCTCTCTCTCTCTCTTTTTTTTGTATTTTTGCTTGGAACTTGAGATAATGTTGAAATATTGCTGCGATGGTACAAAATGATATTTTTCTTTTTCTAATTTTTTTTAACTTTTTTTTTTTTTTTCTTCCTATACTAAGGATACTTGCTTGGATTGGCTGTGGAGCAAGGGAATTTTATTCTGGGCAGGGGCGAGCTTGTCCTTTTGTCAATTCTCAAAGATTCTAGACCATGTGCATGATAGGATGGCAGGGGAACCTATTCGCTCAAGAAACCACTTCTACTATGTAGCATCATATTGAATTTGCAATGAAATCATTTTAATGTGAAGAGATATACTTGGTTCAAGTAAATAACAAGATCAATTCTCTATGCTCCAAACTTTATTTAATTCAACTGTGGACTTTGATATAAGAGAGATTCATAATCATACCAAATAAAATCAAGATATTTATTCATGTGAGTGTGAAAGTGCGGGATTCCAAATAAATGCTAATTTATCCAAAATAATTAAAAATATGACTGCAATACTTCAAGAATTGATGGGTGCAAAAATAGAAAATGTTTTTGAAGATTTTGATGATTTTGATTTTTTTATGTTTTTTATATTTTGGTTTTAATTTATGAATTGAAAAAATAAATAATATTACTGTTTTTTGAAATTTTTATATGGATGACTAAAATGAAACAATATGCAAAATAACAATATATACAATGATGAAATGACCAGATTTTATGCATAATAGCATTTAAGATGCATAATTTTCATAGGTTCTTTAAGATCTTTACCATCTAAGGTAGCTAATTTGTATGCTCCCAAGCCGAATTTGGCAGTAATAATATACGTGCCAAGCCAGTTGGGCTCGAATTTAAATTTAAGATATTTAGTTGCATTAGTGTTTTTTTTAATTTTCTTTTAAGACAAGGTCGTCGATCTCAAAGGATCGATGATGAAATTTCTTGAGGTATGCTCATTTAAGCTTGTTCTGATAGGCTCGAAGATGTTCCAAAGCATTGATGTGCTTCTCATATAGGAGTTCCAGCTGACTAAATTTGCCAGTATGATATTCATCTCCTACTTTAGTATCTTGAAGTAGCAGAGCCAACGAAGGAACTTCTAATTCAAAGGGGAAAACAGTTTCAACGCCATAAATCAAAACAAAAGGTGAAGTGCCCATGGGAGTACGAACACTAGTTCGATAAGCCCATAAAGTAGGATATAATTGACTATGCCAATCTTGGCCAGATTTATTGACTAGTATTTTGAGGATTTTAATTAATGTTTTATTAGATGCTTCTGCTTGGCCATTACCCTAAGGATAATAGGGAGTGGACCAACGATGTTGAATTTTATATTTTTGACATTATTTCTTGACATCTTTATTTTTGAAACAAGTTCCATTATCTGAGATGAGATTTGTAGGAATTTCAAACCTACAAATAATTTGATTAAAAATAAACTTGGAAACTTGGGTTCCAGTGCAAGAAGCTAAGGGCATAGCTTCAACCCACTTCATGAAATACTCGGTGGTGGTTATGATGAATTTGTTTCCATCAGATGACACATAATTGATTTTTCCAATGATGTCTAAGACCCATTTTGAAAAGGGCCAAGGGTATGAAATAGCCTGTAGCTCTTGTGCAGGCGCATGGACAAGGTCAGCATGTTTCTGGCACTTGTCACAATGGTGCACATAATCATGTGCATCATTCTCCATGGTAGGCCAAAAATATCCTATCCTAAGGAGCTTCTTAGAAATGGTGCTACCACTGAAGTGTCCCCCACAAGATCCATCGTGGGCTTCACTCAAAGCTGATCTAGATTCTTCTAGATTAAAACATCTCAGTAGGATACCTTCAAAAGATCTATATAACATATTGCCAATTATTACGAAGCGACTTGTTCATCTATGCAATAACCGACACTGGTTTCTATTAAAATCTTCAGGGAAGGTCCCATTTTGAAGAAAATTGAATATATCAGTGTACCAAAGTTTAGGAGTAGTTTCGTTGATTAGAAACACATCCAAAGGTTCTAATCATGATTTATTTGAAGCGGGTTCCTAGAGTCGACGAATAATGATGGTAGCATATTCGTCATCTAACTCTAAGGGTTCATGTCAGGTTCACCAAAATGTATTGACCCAAATTTTTTTAGCCCTTACCTTTAGGCTAAAGGATCCGTGCCCGGGAGGGGGATGCGAGAAGGATGGAATAATACCTCAGACTGAGAGGCCCTTTGAAGGTCGTGCCTCTCGAGGGAGGGGTATAAGGGTGAATTTTTGATGGATGGTGGGGTTCACCAGGAAACTTTGAGTGGCAGTTTCCACGCCTAGGTTGAGAATGGTTTTGATGTGTTCATTTTGTACTCGATCATTCATAATCCTAGGTTGGCCAGAATGAATCTAAGCTATTCTATATGAAATTCTGATTTATATGAATATAGAAAGCATGAATGAATCCTAAATACCAAGAATATACTTAAATAAGAAAGAATTCACCTAATTTCAAATGTCTGATGAAGATTCTAAAGCTTGTAGGAGTCCAGATCATCCCGAAAATGACAGGATCATCTGCAATTGTATAGAATCGTCCTAGATTACAGTCGATCATATGAGATCAGACAAGATCATCGTCGATCTGATGAATTCTTCAGACGAATTTGTCAAAAACCTGCAATCACAAAAGCAGACACCAAAAATCGAAAATGCAACTGCAAGAATAATACAAAATGATAGAAATGACAGTATAAATGCCTAACTGATAAATCTGGATAGCAAATTAAAAGAAATGCATTGTTTTAATAACTTATTTTAACTTTATCATGCAGTTATTTTAAATTGAGGTGAACTCTAGGATGCAGAATAAAAATAATCAAGCTAAAGCATAATAAAATAAGAAAGAAAGATGAGAAATGCAAACTCAGGGCTCTGATTTTCCCAAATATGAATTGCAATCGATATCACCTCCAATCATACAATATCATCACCGATCTGCGATAGGATCGTTCGAAATCGTCTGGAATCACCTGCGACGATCCGAGCTTCCTCCAGCTGAAGCACAGTGAAAACCTGCAAATGAAAACCTAAAACTACGAGCGAAAAACTTCAATGGTAGGGAAAACCAATCAAGGAAAGGGTTAGGAGGAAAGCCAGGTAGGGGATCCAAAGATTCAGGGGGTTCAGGGGGATAAACTGAGAAAATCCCAGTTTATATAGGATTAAGGGGAGGTTAAGAGGTTGGGGATCATCCCAATCTGGGATTTCTCCAACGGAGGAATCTCCAACTATGCAGATATGCTTCTGCCCAAATTGGAGAGGCTGTTGAAATAGAAGCTAATTATGAAAATTTGATTTTGGGATGAAATCGTCTAGACGTTCTATTCCAGATGAATTCGTCCGATCTAGGACGATTTCATCTGATCAGTGATGATATCATCCAATGGTCAAAAAAACTCCTAAAAATGGCATGAAAAACAGGATGAGCAGTTAACGGGTGGTTTTAGGGTTAAAATTCAAATTTTTATCTTTTTACTAAGGGTTTAACTGCGCGAATTTTAGGGTGCTACAATAGGCATTCAAATAACTCATGATGGGAGACTTAAGGCAAAGGTTTTACCTTTATATATATGATGCCTTATTATCATAACATGTCAGTGCTCAAATTGAATTTAAAATTTTGATTTATAAACTTAGCTTTATAACCCTTTTGAGGGTTTTTTAAATTAATAAAAATTAATTTATAATTAACTTATAATTAACATAAGTAACATGAAAGTTAATTAAATTAATTAATAAATTAATTTATACTAAAATTATATTGATTAATCTACAATTAATTTAAATTTCCTTTTTAATATTATAATAAATTATTATAATATTATTTTATTGGACCTCTTCTTTGCCCTTTGGACATCATATGATTTCCTGGAATGAGGTCTTGATCACTGAAGGTGGACTATCCTTTTGAACGTATTAGATAACCTAAAACTAATGCTGCCCACTGAAACTACCACTGACTGGTGCTAAAAGCTTGACATCAATGACCACTCACTCTTGACATCAATGACAACTCTTCTACTCAAAATATCCAAAAATATCCCCCTTTGTCATTTATGGCAACCCAAATTATTTTTACCAAAACTTGACCTTTTTCTTGTTATGTTCCCCCTAGGAAATTGCTCCCCCTAACTCAATGCTCTCTCCTTAAACCAAATATCTCCCCCTTACTCAAATATCTCCCCATTTGACATCAATGGTAAAGGGTCACCTTTGGGTCTTAGGGCTAAGAATTAATATCTTAGCTTAGCCCCTCACCCACCTCATCTTGAGGTGGTCAATTATGAGGTGGGAGTATTTCTACTCCCAGAAAGTACTGGTCTTTACCTTTGTCCTCTTTCCTTATTATTTGATCATTCTGATTCCTTTGACTATTCCTGTTCATGTCTATGTTCCTGTTCATATCCAAGTTTCTATTCCTATCCATATCCATCTTCTTGTTCTTGTTCATGTCCATATTCCTGTTCTTGTTCCTATTCTTACTCCTGTTCATGCTTGATTCTGGAATGTCTTCTCTACACCACTTTGATGTATGTCCATAATTATTGCACTTATAAAACTTAATGTTATTATTCCTTGGAGGTGCAAATATCTTGGGATTTCTCTTGGTGAAGCCATATTTGTTCATGTCATGTACCTTACAATTCATTGCCTTATGACCAAACTGATTACATGAGTAGGAATACCCATGGAAAAGTTATATGTTCTTGAAGTTCCCATATTATTGTCTTTCATGTGTCCTGCACTATGAAGCCATGTGCCCAAATTTATGATATGAGAAACATCATCCATTGAAATTTCCTTACCTTGAGCTCATTGGTCTCTTAGTCTCTCTTTCTCTGTACTGGTTCCTATTCCATCTATTTTTTCTTTGTGCATTGTTCGTTTCCTTGTTGAAATTTCTATTGTCCAACTCATCCTCGAAAATCTCACTTTATATTACACTTTCTTTTAAAGTTTCTTATTCTTTAGAACTTGAGGTTGACTCTTCTTGTTTCTTTTGAGCCCGTTCAAAACCAAGACCTATTTTTTTTGTTGACATTCTTTGTACCTTGATCATCTTATCCAAATTATTTGAACTTTTTCCAAACTTGTGTAGCTTGTCCTTATACTTGTCTACTTATTCCCTTAGTAGGGCTATTTGTTCTAAATTTTCACATTCTAAGACCTTTGCTTCTAACTTATTCTT
The DNA here is from genome assembly GCA_028583015.1 of Wollemia nobilis. Lineage (NCBI taxonomy): Eukaryota > Viridiplantae > Streptophyta > Pinopsida > Araucariales > Araucariaceae > Wollemia > Wollemia nobilis. Next base: position 670,454 of record JAQPPZ010003612.1, read on the forward strand.
GAACTTATTTGTCTTAGCCATTGATTTTTTTAGATCCTCTATAAGATTTCCTCTCTTCATCACATTATTGAAATTGAATCTCAAGTTGGGAGTTTTGGTTTCTTACCTTATTTAAGTTTTTAAGAGCATAAATAAGCTCTCCCTCAAGATCAACTCCTACTTTTTCTGATTCTTCCTCTATTTGTTTACATTTGTCAACATATTCATTTTCTTTGGAATTATCTTCTATAGGATCACCTCCTTCTTCCTCTAGTTCCAATAGAATATTTTCTTCTGGTCTTTCAAGTGCATCCTCATATTCATTATCACTAAATGTGAAACCATTCCTTGTACAACTATCTTCAAGATATCCAAAATTACCACATCTAAAACACTTGAGAATTGTTGGTGACCCTTTCTTAACTTCTTCTTTTTCTTCAATAAAAAATAGAACTTCATCTTTATCAGTACTTAAATAACTAGCATCACTATCACTTGAGTACTTACTTGCCTTGTCTGCATAGTAGCTCTTATTTTGTCTTTGAAAGAACTTCTTCCATTGTCTGCCTTGTCCATCCTTACCTTTATTTTGGTACCTATATTTTTTTGATTCCCTATTCCTTTGATCTTGTTTTTCTTCATCATTATTATTTTTAGCTTCTTGACAATCAGTTGCATAGTAATCATAATTTCCACAATTGAAACTCTAACAAATTTTGTATCTTTAAATCTTCTTGAATCCTTATTCCTTATGCCATAATTAGCTTCTACATCACTTGATGACTCTTTGCTTGAATCAGACTTTTTGCCCTTTATATTCTTAGTAGCTTTGAATGCTGCTTCATTTCTGACACTAGGTTCCTCTTTTGTTCTTAACTCAAAAGTTTTAAGAATACCAAGTAACATATCTCTTGTCAAAGAATCACCATATTTTGATTCTTCTATAGCAGAAATATTTTTGGAAGAGATCTTAAAACCTTATCACAAACATCTGATTATTCAACATTAAGTCCAAGTCCTTGCATGGTATTAACAACCTCATCTACTCGAAGTAGATAAGTACTAATGTTTTCCTCATCCTTAATTCTTAATTCTTAAAATTTCCCTTTGAGATTTCATATCTGTGCCTTTTTGACACTTTTATCTCCCTCATATATGCTTTGCAACTTATCCCAAATTCCTTTTGCATATTTACAATGCATAACTTTTATTGATTTTGTTCTATGCAAACCTCTCAAAATTGCATTCATTTCTTTTGAATTGTAATGTTGTAGAAGATTACCTTCCTTATCTATAGGTGGATCAACTAGTGGTATGTATCCATTTTCAACTACTTTCTAAATTTTATTTCCAAGTGCCATCAGGTGAATATTCATTCTCATACTCCAAAATATATAATCACTTCCATAAAATATTGGTGTTGAATTATATGAGGACACATTCTTAGAATCCATTGTGTTCTTGAAAGCTTTTCCTTCAAGTTAAACTCTTCCTAAGGAACCGACTCTGATACCAATTGAAGAACACAAGCTTAACTGAGAGGGGGGTGAACAATATAAGATGACTTTTTACTTTTTTTTCCCAATTAATATTATGCAATGTAAATATAGTAATATCAATAGTAGCAATTAAAGAAATGCACAAATCACCACACACAATAGATACACCAATTTTACGTGGTTCACCCAATGTGGGCTACTCCATGGAGAAAATATCACTAAAATTTTCTTAATAAATCTCTTGGGAATCCTTTCCCTATTACAATGTTGATGGATCTCTGTCCAAAGGAGACACCAGAACTATTATTCCTACTGCTCTGGCTAATGGATCTCTATCCACTAGAGATTGTCATTGTCTATACTTTTTAACCTTCAAAGCTTTATCTCAAATATGTACTAAACACTATCCTTTGGTCTAGCACAAATATGCTCAATTTCTATCTCTGTTATGGGATAAACCTATCTTCAAATCTAGACCAAACTCTATCCTCTAATATATACTAAACATAGTCCTTCGATCTAGCACAATTATATCCTCAATATCTATCCTTTGATCTACACTAAACATAGTCCTTCGGTCTAGCACAAATTTATCCTCAATCTCTGTCCTCAAGCCTTAACATAAAGCTTGACTCAATCACAAATCAACTCTGCTAGATCTATCCCAAACCTTAACTCAAGGCTTGAACAAATCAATCAATCAACTTTACTCTTAAGTCTTCTCAAAGACTTATCTCAAATCTACCTTGTAAGCTTCCACTAAAGCTCACATTAATTTGTCCATAAGTTCTCTCTAGAATTTGTCCAACTCTGCTCAACAATTCCTCACTAGAACTTGTCCAATTTTTCTCAACAAGTCATCACTAGAACTTGTCCAAGCTCATAGAAACATAAAGAGAATTGTTAGAGACTCAATAGGCTTCACATTTATCACAATGCTCAATTACTTTCAATAAATTTTTTAGAAACATATGGAAAATTGTTAGAGATTCAATATGATCCACATTCACCACAATGATCAATTACTTTCAATCACTCTTTTTACCACAAAAACACATAGAGAATTGTTAGAGATTCAATATGTTTCACACTCATCAACACTCAACCTATTTCTCAAATCAATTCAGAATATAGAACAATTTATTTCATAGAAATTGAACTATCACATCAACACATTCACTTGACTAGGCTCAACCAACTCTATTCAACCAATCACTCAATGAAATAATCCTTGCTCACAAACCATAGTTTCAACTCATTCAAATATTTTCAATAATGCTCATCAACAAATCTCACATAGCAATGATACTTATGTTCTTTGTAAATCCTAGTTCAAGTTCTTCCCTCAACCAATCACTTCAACAACAATGCTTATAAAAAATCTTTACATAACAATGATACTCATAATATTTGCAAACCCTAGTTCAAGTTCACTCAACTTAATCACCTCAACAACAATGCTTATAAAGTAAGGTTTTATCAACAGCTCTTTATTCTAGAAAACCTTGAAGCTTTAATTCAAAACACATTCAACAATGCTTACCAAACAATCCTTTTCACTTGAACTTTGCATTCACAACATTCAAAAATCACTCACTAGGAAGATGTACCCATACCTTTTTTTTGATGTAGAAGTGCCCTTAGAAAACATGTCTTCAATCACAATTTTCTTCTTTGCCAATTTCAATGGTTAGATGACAAAATATCACACTAACTCTCTTTCAAATTATTTCTCAAACACAAAAATAATCAATCCCAAATACACCTTATTACTCCTTATTGAAATTAGAAATCATCAAATCACACATAAAAATAATCACTCAAATTGCTCCTTATAATATCCAAATTAATAAATCAATCTTTCAAAAATAACCCTTTAGAAATAATAATTTCCTACCCTTTTATATCCCTCAAAACACTTAATAACAAATATTAATTTAGGCAAAAATTAAATCTTATAACCCATCAAAAATAATTATTTTTCAACCTTAGGCTCATAAAAATATTTATATTTTTCTTCAACCTTAGCAAATCCAAATTAAGCGGCCAACAACAATCAACAACACATACCATTCTCTCAACCACTAAAAGTCCTTGGTGGGTTTTGAACCTAAAACCTCTCCAACGAGCACCTTACCTAGGTGCTAGCCCACCATGTGGGCTAGGCGTTCCCACAAGGATGGGAAGGCACTTGCCCCCCTTTGTTTCCTCATTGGTGCCACTTCAAAAAATAGAGATATTCCTTCCTTGCAAAACGTGAACCCCATGGGATTTGACCCTGCATCCTCCCTACCAACAAACATCTTAAAAACTTCCACCATTGCCAACTGTGCTACGTGATGCTTGTGCAAAGTGAGAGGTGCCTTGCTCTTGTTTGTTCCTTTACTTCCACCGAAGACTTTTCAAACACAAAAATCATTGTTTTCTTTCTGTGCATAAATCTAGAACATAGACATTTGAATAACTCATGAGGGGAGACTTAAGGCAATGGTTTTGCCTTTATATATATGATGCCTTATTGTCATAACACGTCGGTGCTCAAATTGAATTTAAAATTTTGATTTATAAACTTAGCTTTATAACCTTTTTTAGGGTTTATTTAAATTAATAAAAATTAATTTATAATTAAATTAAAATTTACTTATAATTAATTTAAGTAACATGAAAGTTAATTAAATTAGTTTATATTAAAATTATATTGATTAATTTATAATTAATTTAAATTTCATTTTTAATATTATTTTTTTGGGCCTCTTCTTTGCCCTTTGGACCTCATTTGAGTTCCTAAAACCGGGTCTTGATCAACTGAAGGTAGACTATCCTTTTGCACTTATTGGAGAATCTAAAACTGATGTTGCCTACTAAAACTGCCACTGACTGGTGTTGAAAGCTTGACATCAATAACCACTCACTCTTGACATCAATGACAACTCAACTACTCAAAATGTCCAACATCGAGAACCAAAGGGACTACCTCCCAAAAGATCCCATGACCATGCCATACACTTTGTTCCAAGAAGTATTCCTTCTAGTGGCCATCCTTATCAATATCCCCAACCTCAAGAAACAAAAATTGAAAAAATCATCCAAGAACTATTAGAACATGGAGTATTCCATCACAACACTAGTCCTTACTCTTCACCAGTAGTTCTGGTCCATTGCAAAGACAATTCTTGGTATATGTGTCTAGATTTTTGTCCCATTAACAAAATCACCATCAAGGATAAATTTTCTATACCTGTCATTGATGATTTACTAGATGAAATACATGGTGCAAATGTTTTTACAAAATTGGATTTACCTTCTATATTTCACCAAATTAGAGTTAGGGAAGAAGATATACCCAAAATAGCTTTTCATACTCATGAAGGTCACTATGAATTCCTGGTCATACCTTTTGGTCTCACTAATGCCCCATCCACATTCCAAAGTCTCATGAACCATGTGTTTCATCCATTCCTTCACAAATTTGTCCTAGTATTTTTTGATGACATACTCATATATAGTAAATCATGGAATGATCATCTGATGTATGTGGGAAGGGGTCTTCATATACTACACAAGGAATTTTTTTTTCAAATGCTTTAAATGCTCCTTTGGTTTTCAAGAAGTTGATTACCTGTGTCATATAGTTTCTCAGGAAGGTGTGAAAGTGGATCCCAACAAGATAAAGGTAATTCAGGATTGGCCCTTACCTAAAACTATCAAGAAACTTCATAGTTTTTTGGGTCTCACTGGCTACTATCACAAGTTTATGCGTAACTATGGAAAAATTGCAGCCCCTATCACAACTCTTACCAAAAATGATACTTTTCACTGGTTAGAAGTAGCCACCCAAGCTTTCAAGGCATTCAAAGAAGCAATGTGTACTACTCCAGTATTGGTAACTCTAGATTTTCACAAACCATTTGTGATCGAATGTGATGCTTCAGGAATGGGTATTGGGGCAGTATTAATGCAAGAAGGTCATCCCTTGGCATTTAAAAGTAAACAACTTTCAAGAAAAATTTTGGGAAGATCCACATATGAGAAAGAAATATTGGCTATTCTACATGTAATGGAGAAATGGAGACACTACTTAATCAATAGCCGCTTCATTATTAAAACTGATCATAGTAGTCTCAAGCACTTTCTAGAACAATGATTTTATTATCCAGAACAAAACAAGTGGTTAAAAAAATTGTTGGGATATGATTTTTTTTATCGATTATAAGAAGGGGAAAGAAAACGTGGCAGCTGATGCATTATCATGAAAATATGACGATGAAGTGGTTATTAATGCTATTTCAGGTCCTTGTTCCCAATGGGTATCTTAGATACAAGAAGAATGGTTATCCAATACAGAAACTACTCAAATAATTAAAGAATTATTGTTGGGTTCATCCAATCATCCTCTTTTTTCCTATGATGACAAGGTGTTAAGAAGAAAGAATCGCATTTACATTCCACATAATTCTACAATCAAATAAAGGATTTTAGACGAATCGCATGCATCTCCATTAGCAGGACATTCAGGTTTTTCGAAGACTTATATGCGAATAAAAAAATCCTTTTATTGGAAAGGATTAAAAGCAGAAGTTAAATAATGGGTAGCTGAATGCGAAGAATGCCAACATAATAAAGGTGAAACAGTCAAATCACCAAGATTGCTTCAACCATTACCTATTCTAGATCGTTAGTGGGAACATATTTAAATGGATTTTATTGAAGGTCTTCCTAAATCAGAAGGCAAAATAGTAATTTTTGTGGTAGTGGATCGCTTATCCAAATATGCTCACTTTCAGGCTTTACAACACCCATTTTCAACAAGCAAAGTGGCTAAGGTATTTATGGATTCAATTTTCAAATTGCATGGAATGCCAAAAAATATTGTAAGTGATCGTGATCCCATATTTACTAGAAAGTTTTGGAAAAAATGATTTTGTCTTAGTGGTATCAAGTTGAATATGTCCTCTACATATTGTTAGAGATACTCCTACATAGATTTTCATTTATATTGTTTGCATATAGTCCTATTGTTAGGATTATTGTTATCTCAACTTATTATTTTTAGGCATATTCCTTGATTAATATTGGTTAGATATTTCTATTCTAGACATATTATTATTAGCGGTGGTTTGGGTTTTCAAACCTATATAATCTATTGTAAGTCTTGAGAAATTCAATTCAAATGTGCTTTATTTTCACATTTTGGTATCAGAGTTGGACGAGTGGCGACTGGTTGTTAGCCTGGTGATTGGAGGTTGATTGGACCCTCTATCTAAGTCAGGACAAACACTATTGGGTATGATCCTTGTTTGATCTACCGATCTAGCAGACAACCAGGTGTTTGGTATGCACATCCACTTGAGACCTGCAGAACAGATGTGGAGAGGCTTGTGATCTAAGGTGGAGGTATATAAGGACTGATGTGGGACCCGTAGACCAGATATGGAGAGGCTCGTGATCTGAGGTGGACGTACAGATGGACTAACATAGAGAGACTCATAACTAGGTATACATGGAGGTTCGGTTTACAAGGACAGATTGACATGGAAAATTTGTAATTGGGCAGACGTGGAGACTCGGTTTACAAGGAGGGTGGTTTACAAAATTTCTTTACAGCACATGGTAATTGGAGGGTGGTTTACGTGATGGTTTCATGGGGTATAGTCTACCAAAGGTAGACATTTAATTTATGGTGCATGTTTATTTTTAAAAAACTTCTTGGAAGCAACATGTCCCATGTGGGACTAATTCCTTGATGTTTTAAAAAAATGTGAAAGAGCTGATGAAGCTTACTCCTGATGAAACTCACTCCACATGACAGAGCTGACAACACTCACTCCAACGCCCACGACGAAGCTCGCTCCATGCGACAGAGCTAACGAAGTTTGCTTCACAGCCTGCTACTGAGCCACGATATTTTTGATGCTCACAAAGGTGATTTTAAGATCATTGTGATGGTTTAGATACTCATAGAGGTTATTTGAAAATTGTAGAGATGGTTTTTGATACTCGCAGAGGCGATTTGAAGATCATAGAGACAATTTTGATGCTCGTAGAGGTAATTTGAAAATCATAGATAGTTTTTGATGCTTGTAAAGATTTTTTGAATATCACTTAGATCTATATCTAAAACTACTGAGATCATTGCAGAGATGAGATAATTTCTAGAGACTAGTTTGTTTGTGATAGCATCTGAATTGCCGAAGATGAACGGTTAGGAAGAAAGTGTCATATGACTAGTTTGTGATAGCATATGAATTGCCTGTTTATAAAAATATATACCTACACTCAGTTGTAAGTAGAAGGAAGTATAATAAAAACCATCATCTTCTAGTGGAGAAGTGTTTTTTTCTAAATTGAGTATAAAAATGACTGTTTGTCATATTACTTCTGTTTATTACATTTATGAAATTGTATTTTTCTACTATTATAATTATTGGTGCAAAATAATATAGAGATAGATATTTTGTTATTATTAATTTTTTTGCTTTTGAGGACAGACTCATAGTTCAATGGTAGCCAATAATAATTTGCCCATACCTAAGTTCAATGGGTTGGATTATGAGTATTGGTCCATCAATATGAGGACCTTACTCATTGGCAAAGGACTATGGGATATAGTTGAGGAAGGCTACAATGAACCTCAGGATTGGACAACCTTGAGTGCAGTTGATAATACTGCTAAGAAGGATGCCCAAAAGAAGAATTTGTTTGCCCTCTATCATCTCCAAGAAGCCTTGGAGAAGAGCATCTTCCCAAGAATTGCTTCTTGTTCAACAACACTAGAAGCATGGAAAGCCTTGAAAGATAGCTATCAAGGTAGTGATTAGGTGAAGCAAGTGAGGCTTCAAACCTTGAAGAGGGATTTTGAAAATCTAAAAATGCAAAATGATGAAAATATTGGTGATTATTGTATTAGAGTGAAATCCATTGTAAAAAAAATACAAACCCTTGGAGAAGACATCAAAACTGAAGTAGTGGTGAAGAAAGTGTTGAGAACACTTCTTCAAAAATGAAACCATATTGTTATCATAATTGAAGAGTCTAAAGATTTTTCTACTCTATATTTTGATGCTCTAATTGGTTCTTTGATGACAAGATTTTTCCTTCACCCTACTCTATCAACAAGCTATGGAGGTGATGACAAATCTTTCTCATCCAAGGAGGGTGAAGGAAGAGGACAAGGAAGACGCCAAGAAAAAAACCATGGAAGAGGACAAGGAAGAGGACAAAGGAGATGCAAAGGAAGAAGTATCTCAAGAGGTGGAAATCAAGGAATATGAGGTGATAAATCAAATAAAGATTGTTACAATTGTGGTAAGCTTGGTCATTTTACAAAATATTGTTGGTCCAAGACTTCTTAAGAAGGGAGAGGTCAATATGGAAACTATGGTAGGAAGAAGGTTCTTCAAATTTGTTTCTAACCTATGGAAAATCAGATCAAAATCTTAATGAAACTTAGATTTTGGATACTGGTTGTTCCAATCATATGAGTGGAAAAGAAGAGCTTTTTGCTACTATGGATTCCTTCTACAAATAAAATATCAAATTGGGATATGACAAGACACTACAAGTTGAAGGTATTAGAGCCATGGAGGATCCAAAAAAATAAGGCACGAAGAAGGTAAACGACATCTATTACACCCCAAAATTCCAACATAATTTGCTTAGTGTTGGAAAAATGATGGAGAAGAACTATAGGCTTATTTTTGATGAAGGAAAATGTGTAATTTTTGATAAAAAAATTGTAATAGAGTTGTTACACAAGTACCTATGCCAAAGAATAGGTTGTTTCCTCTTAAGTTTGAGAAACAAGGAGGTGCTCAACTTGCTAGTATAGCTATTGCTAATCCAAGTGTGCTTTGGTAATTGATATTTGGTCATATTCATTTTGCAAGCTTGAAGTTGTTGACTTCTCAAGCAATGGTGAGTGGACTTCCAAGAGTTTAAGAACATGAGGAGGTGTGTGAAGGATGTACTTTGGGAAAACAATCAAGATCAATGTTTCCAAAGGGACAAGAATGGAGAGAAAGCCATCCACTACAATTGGTGCATTCAAAAATTTGTGGTCTAATGCAAACCAAAAGCATTGGTAACAACTCTTACTTTCTCATTTTAATTGATGATTTCTTTATGATGTGTTGGATTTATTTTTTGAAAACTAAAGATGAAGCTTTTGATTGTTTCATAGATTTCAAAAATAATGTAGAGAATCAAAGTGAGTTTGTTGTAAAAAATATAAGGACTGGTAGAGGAGGAGAATATTCATCTAGTGCATTTCTAAAATTTTGTAAATATTGTGAGATCAAAAGGCAATTCACAACTGCCTATACCCCACAACAAAATAGTGTGGCTGAAAGAAAGAACCAAACTATAGTAGAAATGTCTAGATCAATGATTCAAACTAAGCATCTAAGTAACATGTATTGGGCTAATGTCGTTAGAACTAGTGTTTACATTTTGAATACGAGTTCTACTTCTAGTTTATATGGGATCGCACCTTATGAATGATGGTATGGCAAAAATTCAAATGTAAAACACTTTAAAGTTTTTGGTTGTCTTGCATATGCTCACATTCCTAATGAGATTAGAAAGAAACTTGATTCCAAAAGTCAAACATGTATTTTTGTTGGATATTGTGAGTCTTCCAAAGCATATAGGCTCTACAATCCCAAAACACATAAAATTATACTCTCTAGGGATGTAATTTTTGATGAAGGGGAGAATGGGGTCATAAAACACTTTTTGTTGATGATGGATCTCATGATACAATTTCCTCTCAAGTGCAGCAGGTACAACCCAAAAACAACAAGGGAACTCCTCCTTTAAGCCCAAGTATGAGTACTACTTCATGTACATCAGATGCTACTCCAAGTCCTTATCCACAAATATCAGTAAGTTCTTCACCAATGGATATTGATTCTTCATCTAGAGGTAAGAGAACACTTCAGCACAATCCATATTTTAAAATGTTGGATAATAATTTCTAGAAAAGATACACTAGAAGTCAAGCTAGTGAAATGAATGCAGTTTTGAAAAGACTTAAAAATATGCATATGTATGGTGATGATGAATCTCAAGAGCCTAAGGGTTATGTTGTAAACTATTCTTTAATGACTAGTGTATATCTAGAGCCATCTAGTTATTAAAAAGCATGCACTCATTATTTATGGAAATAGGCCATGAAAGAGGAAATAACCTCTATAAAAAGAATGATACTTGGGAGCTAGTGGAGCTTCCTAAGGGCAATAAATGTGTTGGATGTAAATGGGTATATAAGACCAAATTCAATGTAGATGAAATCATTGAAAGACACAAGGCTAGTAGGGAAAGGGTTTACTCAAAAGTATGGGATTGACTATGAGGAGACCTTTGCTCCCGTTGCTAGGTATGAGACCATCAGATTAGTAATTTCCTTGGCTGATCACAAAGGGTGGAAAATTTAACACATGGATGTAAAGATTTCCTTCCTTAATGGGTACTTGAATGAAGAGGTTTTTGTGCAACAACCTCAAGAATTTGAAGAACAAGGTAAGGATAACCTTTTCTACAAATTGAAGAAAGCATTGTATGGCCTCAAGCAAGCACCAAGGGCATGGTACTCACGCATTTATGGCTACTTTCAAAAGTATGGTTTCACTAGGAGCAAAAGTGAGCCTACTCTCTACTACATAAAATAAGGTAAATATATTCTCATTGTATGTTTATGTGTATGATCTAATATTCATGGGTAGTAGTGTTAAGATGAATAAGGAGTTCAAAAACTCCATGATGAAAGAATTTGAAATGAAATATCTAGGCTTGATGAATTATTTCATAGGTATGGAAGTACATCAAACAGGTAAAGGGATCTTCATATGTCAACATAAATATGCTCAAGATATGATAAAGAAATTTGCTATGGAGCAATGCAAGTCTGTTGCAACTCCAACGGGTCATGGGATCCAATTGAGAAAATAATATGGAGCACCAAAAGTTGACATGACCACTTACATGAGTATGGTTGGGAGTCTAATGTTCCTCACCAATACAAGGCTGAATATTCAATATGCAATTTCTCTTGTTTCAAGGTATATGGCTGATCCATATGAACTTCATCTACAAGAAACTAAAAGAATTTTGAGATATATAAAGGTACATTAGATTTTGGGATCCATTACCACAAATGTAATTCTGTAAAATTAGTTGGCATTAGTGATAGTGATTGGGGCAGCAATATCGATGATAGAAAATCTACTTCAATGAATTGTTTTAGTCTTGGGTCAAGACTAATTACTTGGAGTTACAAAAAATAGATTGTTGTAGCATTATCATCTACTGAAGCTAAGTACATAGCAATCACAAATGCTAGTACCCAAGCTTTATGGTTGAGAAAAGTTGTTGAAGAAATTGAAGAGCAAAAAAGTGGTCCTACAAGATTATACTGTCATAATATGAGTGTCATCCAATTGGCACATAATCCTATCCACCACAGTATGTCAAAACACTTTGATATGAAGTATCACTTCATTCGAGACATGGTGGAGAAATAGGTGGTTGAGCTACAACATTGCAGCACTTTGGAAAACATTGCGGACATCTTCACCAAAGGAGTTGCTAAAGCTCAATATATAAAGCTAAGAGACTATCTTGTCAGTCCTCTCAACTTTAAGGGGGAGAATGTTAGAGATACCCCTACGTAGATTTTCATTCCTATTGTTTGCATATAATCCTATTGTTAGGATTATTGTTATCTCAACTTATTATTGTTAGGCATCTTCCTTGATTAGGATTGGTTAGAGATTTTTGTGCTAGACATCTTATTGTTAGTGGTGGTTTAGGTTTTCAAACCTATATAATCTATTGTAAGTCTTGAGAAATTTAATTCAAATGTGCTTTATTTTCACACACACCATCCACAAACAGATGGTGGGACTGAGATAGTTAACAAATGTTTGGGTACCTATCTAATGTGTTTTGTTCAGGATAAACAATATCAATTGAGTTATTGTATTTCCTTAGTAGAATGGTGGTACAACACTTCATACCATTATTCCATTAAGATTTTTCTATTTGAAGCATTGTATGGAATAAAACCACCAACAATAGCAGATTATATTCCAGGTTCTTCCAAAGTGGCCCAAGTTGATGATTGGTTCCAACATCAATAATCCATGCTCAATATTCTCAAATACAACTTGGTTTGAGCACAAAATCATATGAAGCAGCAACAAGACACACACCGCTTGGAGAGATAATTTAATACAGGTGATATGATGTTCATGTGCTTGCAACCCTACAAACAATTATCATTGAAGATCAATACTAGTCAAAAGTTGGCTCCAAGATTTTATGGCCCTTACAAAATAGTGCATCGCATTGGAGAAGTGGCTTATCAACTCGAAATTCCTCCCTCATCTCGTATACATTCAGTATTTCATGTTTTCTATCTCAAAAAGTTGATTGACTAGAAGGTACATTCTCAATCAGAATTACCAATACTCGATGAATAACGATATATATATCTTCAACCTGAAGCAATATTATGAAGCATAACTCATACACTGAGATCTCGTCACATCAAAGAAATCCTCATAAAATGGTAGGACTGACCTGAAGAAGATGCTACATGGAAAACTAAAAGTATTTTCCAAATATTTCCAGCTTTGAGGATAAAGATTTCTGAGAAGGGGAGCCATGTTACATACCAAACATAGTGTTGGCTATGTTCCAAAGAATTATTTGATTTATTATTAATATAGTAGTAGTTGAATTATTTGATCATCTTATCTTTCATTTTATCATTTGCGAGAATCCAGAGGACTTAGCCCTCCAAGTGGCAAGGACCAGCCCTCCTTAAGAGGCGAAGTGATTTAATCTAAATTCTTTTATTTTCGTTCGATTGAATTCCATTCGATTCGTTGCATTTAAATTTATGTTCACTATGCTTGCTTTTGTTATGTTGATTGATTGAGTATATGTTACTGAGCGATTGATATTGGAGACTCGGGTAGCTGTAACGCTCCATAATTCAAATCACTAATTCTTCTATTTTTTTATACAATATTAAAACACATTAAGTTGAGACATCATCTTATTAGATACTTAGTTAATAAAGTAAAAATTAAATTGAAACACTATAGTTTAGAAGACCATTATACACATATTTTTACAAAGGTAGTGGCAAAGGATCAATTTATTTCTTTTATAGATAGAATAAAAAAAAATCCATTAAGAATCAACAGATAAAATGTTTAAAAATTTATAATAAACGAAAGAAAAATTTTGAACAAGATAAAAATATAATTAAATCTAGAAAATATTGGAGATAAAGTGTTTTTCCTATTTTTCATACAAATACTTAAACCTAATACAATATTCTCTTGTTTTTTAAATTTAAAAATTCTTCTTAATTTTTATATTAAAAACTTTAAGATTTAATTTTTTATTTTTATTTATTTTTTTATTCTACTCCTAAAAAATTATTGACCCAAGAAATATGTATAAATGGGCGTAACCTTCTAACTATTTATTTATTTTCCGAACTTAATCAAATAAAATTATTACAAAAGAAAAATGATATTCCTTTCTTAGGGAAAACCTTTCCACTCGTCATATCTATTCATATATATAAAAATATTATTTTTCCTTTCAATAACCTTTATATGCATGTTTCATGAATTTACTAAAGATCCATAGAACCTTCTGCAACGAAAATTGACTTTGACAAAAGCAACACGCGAAAAATAAGGAATAAGAAAAGGTCTCGTATGAATCGTCTATATTTTTAAAATATCAGGTGATACGTTGAAAAGTATTACATTGAAAAGCATCAGGTGATGCTTTAAACCTCTTTACAAGGCGAGAAATCTGCCTCCACCCTAATACGATGCTATCTTACTGCGAACCTTCTTAAGGTAACCAGAGCACATTGGCGTAGTCAATAGTTGAAATTTAAATATCTAAGTTGTTGTTTCTTTCAATATTGTCTATATTTACAGATATTCTCATTGACACATTCTGATGGCGTGGGACCAGCACCAAGAGGTAGACAATTCTGCATCAGTTAATGAAGAGACCACACGTCGTAATTTGGCCAATTCGAAAGAAACCCTTTACTCTTGGGCTAACCTATATAATGCAAGGTGCCTCCATAATTATCAATCTAATGTGCTTCACCTCTTAATTTATAGAAGGTCAAGTTCACAGTTATGCCCAGGATGTCCCTCTCTGTAGTGGGAAACATTCATATGTGCCTTAATAAAATGGCTCTTTTGGCTCTGAATTTCTTGCTTATTTGTTTTCATTTTCAAATATCAACAGAAGCATCAGCTCTTTCTCGCCAAACTAAATTTGTTACTGCTACTGACCCATTTTTTAAACCACATATGACATTAGGAGCAGTATCTGATGTTGGTGCTGGTGGTGGTAAAATCTTTAACGTGGAAAATTTTGGTGCAGTGGGCAATGGAGTACAAGACAATACTGCGGTAGTTTTAACATTTAATTTATTGTTATCTGTTTTAATCTTCCAGAAATTCAAAGATAAAAATGAAGCATTCAACCTAGATAACAGCTTAATGAAGTATATGCATGTGTTTTTGTTTTGTAGGCATTTGGAAAGGCATGGAGTGCAGCTTGTAAAACGGTGGGGTCAACTTTGCTCGTACCCGGTGGAAGGTCATTTCTCCTTAAATATATAATTTTTCAAGGACCATGTGTCAATGGCTTCACATTTCAGGTATATAACTCAAATGACCGAGAATTCTTTAGTTTTGAAGTTTAGATTAAAGTTTTCTCATGTATAGTTATTGTTTGCATCATTTGAAGGTGGACGGAACGATAGTTGCACCGGCAAATCCAGGTCAATGGACGAATAAAAAAAATTGGGTTATATTTTGGCAACTACAAGGCTTCATTCTCCAAGGAAAAGGCACATTCGATGGACAAGGATCTATGTGGTGGGCTACATGTCGCCAAGTAAATATGCCCTCTTTCTTCTTCTCAGAACTTTATTGTGATATCCTTAAGTTCTTATTATTTTGGATATATATATAATTTAATTATTCCTCCTCACATTCTCTTTGTGTCTCTTTGTGTCATCTCACAAGTCTTCCTGATCTTAGATGCTCATTTATTTTCATACCATATTTTAAATCGAATTAACTTAAAAGCTAGTCTCGACAAGACCCTACTATATATTTAAGTGATTTCATTAACAATTATAATAAAATAAAAACAATTATAATCATATAGATGTTTATAGATATAAAAAGTTTTAGAACTAATGCAGTTGTTATGTGGTGATTTCTTTACTGCAGGGAGGTTGCGGTGACAGACCATCGGTAATTCTCAAATTACCTTCTAATACAGTTGTTATGTGTTATATAGCTTTTAAAACATGTAGAACTGATTTTGTTAGGAATTTTCTAGATAATGCTCTTTGAAGCCTGCCAGCAAGTGGCGGTGAGAGGAGTGTCCCTAGTCAACAGCCCTTCACTTCACCTGACTATGGATACTTGCGTTGGTTTCGGAATCAATGGCATTAAAATTACCGCACCAAGAGACAGCCCCAACACTGACGGTTTCGATATATATAATTCCAACAACATTAAAATAAGCAACACCCACATCGGCACTGGTATGGGATTCCAGATATTTCGATCCCTCCTTCACTTCCAAAATTCCATTAAACTTCATAAAATGTTTGGATAATTTTGGGAAATCGCTAATTGTATGCCAAAAATAACCATCGTAGGGGATGACTGCATCGCTCTTAGCACCGGTTCTACGAATATCCACATGCAGAATATTGCTTGCGGCCCAGGTCATGGAATAAGGTATATAAAAATTTATATAAGACTATTTTTATTATTATTTAAAATTTAAACCCGTTTTTTTTTTTTTTTATTAGGAAGAGGAAAAAAAATAATAATTAGCCCTGAATGAAATTGTCGATTGCAGTGTGGGAGGCCTCGGAGATCGTATGTCACATGCAGAGGTTTCTGGCATTACTGTAGACGGCGCAACCTTCACAAATACTAATTATGGCGTAAGAATCAAGACAATGGCGGTGGGTGATCTTGTATTTTACTTTTTTTTTAAATTAGAAATTTTAGAGATGGTATTTGAACTCTATTTTTATTATTTTTAAGACAAATCTCTCTTGTATTGTTTTATTTTTAATAGGGAGGTACAGGCTTTGCAAGAGATATAACATTTCGGAATATTCGTATGGTGAACACATGGAATCCTGTCCTGATCGATCAGACCTACTGTTACTCTGGATCTGCTTGCTACCCTAATGATGTATATCTAAAGCTTAACTTAGCTTTCATTTGTTAATTTGTTCATTTGTTACTGAGTATGTTCTCAACATACTGACTTTTCTTTTCTTTTGCCTTGTTTGCAGCCCCGTAATGTTGCAGTTAGTGACGTGGTGTTCGACACTATCACCGGCACAACAACAAACCCCGTAGGCGTCAAGTTCGCATGCAGCCGCAGTGTGCCGTGCAAAAATATTACGATGAACAAAGTATCGTTGACGGTCCTGGGGGGTGGTATAGCTGCCACATCATGTCAAAATGCATATGGAATAACCACTGGAGGCGTCAAAATGAAAAGCTGTCTTAATTGACGCTCCCTCTCACTCCCCAGAGCTCTAGACCTTTTCATTGGAGATTTAAATCGTCCGTCTCGTCTTCCAATGAGCATATATTTAGTGGTCGTTCTTGACGTGTCGTCTTAATTGATTTAATGTACCGAGCCAAAAGGGTGTTAATCCCGTGGAATTTATTATGTTATTTGGTCCTGGAATTAAGAAAAGCTTTTTGAGGTATTTAGAGTTTATTATTTAGTAATTATTTAGTAATTATTTAGTAATTATTAGGGCTATTATTAGAGTCCATAAAATATATAAGATTTATATCTTGATGTTTGAGGAGATGAATATTTTGGAATTAAAGCCTCAAGAGCTTCAATAAAGGCTATATGTATTGGAAGTATATAAAAGTTATGCAATGAAATCTTTAGTAATTTTTTTTGGTAAATATTAGGTTAAAATTGTAACTTCTTTTATTATTGGAATGTTTATGAATGTTTGTTTTTTAATTGTTTGAATACTTGTAAATTAATGTGTGATGTTAAGATTGAGATCTTGTGATAAAAAAAAAAAATGTTAATAATGGTAAGAAAGATACTATTGTGAGAGAAGTCATTAGTGTGAAGGAAAGAACTATTAGTGGAAAAAGAGAACCAATATTGTTTGAAGAAGTATTAAGAGCACTAATGCTCAACATCTTGATAAGAGAATAACATGCGCAAGCTTGAGGAGCAGGTGTCCATGTAAATAAATCTAAGGAGCGCATACTCAATGCGATTAAGAAGAAGAGCATATGAAATGTGCAAGGAGATGACTCAAGAAACGAGGAAGAAGTTAAGAGACTGTAAAATATTGTTAAGGCATCTTTGAAAGAAAAATATTGTAAAGAACTATCATAAGTGAAAAAACAAAAAAAATAACCCTAAATAAAAATTTTAATTGTAGTGTGGGAGGCCTTGAAAAAGGTCTCGTATGAGTAGAGGTTTCTGGCATTAGCGTAGACGGTGCAACCTTCAAAACTATTATGTGTTAGATTTTGATAAAGTATGTTATAGGAGATGGCAATCACAATATGTAGAATGATAATGAAGTTCTTGAATGACACAGAAATATGTTATTAATGAAATCCATGAAAATATGGAACTTAATACAATAGATAGATACCTACTTTACTAGTGCATGTTGAGAGCAATGCACTCACACACTCTCCCTCTATTCACTATGGGCCTTTATATAGAAAATAGGTAGCTTGGCCCTTAGTCTTCCTAACTACCATTCCTATGACTCATGTACAAGTGGACTCCTTGCACATTTATATTATTGCAAATTGACACGTGCATTTATTGATTCTACCCCAAGTAACTCCTCATCTAATCATGTACCCAAGGTGGTACATTGATATGTACCTAAATAATGTAATATACTCTAACACCTCCTTGTTTAGTAAAAAAGAATCCAAGATAATAATCATATAAGCAATATGCTAGAGAGATTAATCTTTGCATTAACCTTCACTATAACATTTAGTGCACTTGTAATAATATTTAAGAGAAACTAATATAGTGCAACTCAATTTACCTTATTACTCCTTAAGGAAATTTGTAATATGCACTCATACTAACACTTAAAGAATGCTCAATAATTTATGCAACTTAATGTAATCCTTTTTCTATAAGTAGATAGTAGGAAGAATGTATCTAACACCTATTAATGTGGAGGTAATAACCCTTAACAAAAACTATCTTCTACACTTCCTTTGAGAACTTAAGATGCAACCTTTTATTTTGCAACTTTTGAATTCTAATAAGGTGCTTAATGAAGCTAAGTTGTAATCCAAATAAATGTTCAAGTAATGAACCCTTTTGCATCTTAAGTTGCTTACATTAAAGGCTTCTGAATATGGTATATATCTTTATGATTTGGTTCACTGAGTTGCTACCTAGAATGTTGGTTGCTTGTAGCTATGGACCCTTTTAGTTTCTTGCCTTGAAACTGTAGTAGATAGCTTCAACTTATCCTTCAATATGTGGGCTGGAACTTTGAAAATTTACAGCTAGTAATGCTATCTTGATTTTTGCCTTCTAGGATGTGAAAGGTAATCTTCAAACCTCTCAGGTTTGGTAGCAATATCTAGTTCATTTCTCCTTGTCAAATTCTAACTTTGATCCTGGTATCCTTCTCAAGAATTTGAGTGTATTGAGGTCTTCAATATTCTTCTTCGAGATTTGGCACTCCTTGCCAAATTCTTCTCCTTTTGGGCTTGTTTTTAGATGGTGATAATTGTCCCAAATATTTCACTATCAAGAGCTTCTCCTTGGTAGTGAATTTATCCAATGAGTTCTTCTAGGAACTTGTTCGATGATTACTTTGAATTATTTGATAAGGCTCTCCAAGCCTTTTTTCCTAGAGATATTTCCAAGGTCTTCTCCTTATAGCTTCTCTAGCCTTCTTAATGAGACCTTTCCTTCAACCTTCTACTATAGAAGTGTTGATAATGAGACATTTTCATGGATATCTAAAATTTAGAATAGGACCTTGATAGTCCCTCTTTATCTCTTCCAAGATTGGAAGTTTTTCAATGAGATATTTGTGGGTCTTTTCAACTTCTTTTGAAGAAGTCTTCAATTTGTAGTAAGATTGCTTTGGCCTTTCTCTTGTCTTCTACAATATGTAGGTCTTCAATATTCTATGGAGATCATCAACCTCCAATATTATAGGAATATTCTCTGAAGTCTCTTCCTTGAATCGATAATAAGTCTTCCATGGCCTTTTCTTTTGGAACTATTGGCATTTTTGCCACATTAAGATTTTGTTAAAATTTTACCTAAATATGTAAGCAATTTTGTACATGGTATTGTATTGGACATGCAGTATGGGTGACCGATTGTGTGACACATGGTAGGTGGTCAATGGGGTACCATTTTTTGCATCAAGATCCTTACCGATATTTGAACAATAAATTACATTAGGCCTGACATCAAATCATATTCTACTTAAGACCTAGTATTGGATCCTATACTACATCAGACACAACACTAGACCATATTCAGCATAAGACCTTATACTAGACCCTATACTGTATTAGGTCTGCTATCAAAATTGATACTGCATTAGGCCTGATACCAAATCATATTCTACATTAGAACTGATACCAAACCATTTTTGTAACAAGACATATTTCAAACCATATTCTAAATCAGGCTCTATACCAGATCATATTCTACATTAGGTCTAGCATCGAACCACATTTTGCATCATGCCTGGCACAAAACTACATTCTATATGAGGTTAGACCATATTCAACATCATATCAGATCCATATCGTACTTTGTATTAGACCAGATCAAATTTTACACCTCGCCTGATATCGAATCACGTTTTGCACCCGACCTAATATTGGATTGTGTTTTGTACCTGACCTAATCTTGAATCACTGTTTGCACCCAACCTGATATCAAATCGATTTGATTTGGACCTTATTTTGCATTAGGCCAGATCATATTTTACACCTGGCCTGATTTGAACCTTATTCTACATCAATTCAAACCATATTTGCTTCTGGCCTAATTCGAACCTTATTCTACATCAAGTTAGACCATATTTTGCATCTGGGTATTTTATTCCACTCGGTCTGATCAAAATTGTCAAATTCACCATTTTTTCCATTTTTTTTTTAAATTAAGGTAATCCACCATTTCCTTTGACATGAGGTTAGCTAGGATTCCCCATAGTTTTGAAATAGATTTGCCATAGTTTTGAAATAGATTCACTTATTTTTTACAAGTACATTTCGATTCTGACCCCTTATGCATAACCTTGAATCTCATACAAAATATTACTAATGACACATTGTCTGGAATTCACATAGAAAAATATTTTTTCCACTATATCCATATATCCAAACATAAGCTCTTTCTCAATATAGAATGTAACTAGCAACCATGATCATAGCTTCTATCACAACACATAAATATGTAGTCTCATATTTCTTATTTTCATCAACAATCGTACAAATTTTATATGGAATAGCCATAGTGTGGCTAGCAAGAATGAATTTCCTTCAAACTACATCACTGCGTGCCTCTACATTGCTTACTGGAAAAAGGTATTCATCATACATCGCCTTGATACTAGAATGTGGAAATATTTGTCTATGGTATAAAACATCTTTGGCATCCTTCATCTTCACTATGGGTAAAAATTCATCCATAAAACACATCATTGATTTCCTTCATCCATATATGACATAATCTAAATAGGTATACTCCACAAATCTAAAATATTACCATATTAAAAATGACACATCTCTATTTTTCATCACATATTCTCCCACTACATTATTAAAAATTATACCAGATTAAATAAGTTTTCAAAAACTCTCTGATGATATTTATTTACATCCATTATTGTTCTTTATTCGAGCACATCAAATCCACAATAACTACCTCATCGTATACACTATGAATACCATGATCTATCAGTATAATTATCGCTTGTTATTCCATTCAACCATCACGTTAAGCCCAACACTATTCTTTACCAACTTAAAAACTCTAAAAATATTTCTAGAACCTATTTTGTCATTTTCAGTGGTTTCATACCTCATAATGTTGACTCACTTCAACACAATTTCATCAATCAAATCCATTATGGTGAGGGCATCCATTACTTTGTTGATTCTCATGATGAGGACAATGT
The DNA here is from genome assembly GCA_028583015.1 of Wollemia nobilis. Classification (NCBI taxonomy): domain Eukaryota; kingdom Viridiplantae; phylum Streptophyta; class Pinopsida; order Araucariales; family Araucariaceae; genus Wollemia; species Wollemia nobilis. The sequence goes on from JAQPPZ010003612.1 coordinate 692,198, forward strand.
ATTGCTATCACAAGATAGATTATATTTCATAAATCATTGATGAAATCCCTTTATCTGATCAATAATGAGCACTCTAAATTCGAATGATATTCATTGTCTATGAGAGAGTGCATTATATCGAAAATTCTAGCCCCATTGTGACACAAAATCATGCAACATTTCCTATCCTCATTAGTCATCACCGCACATGGTTCAAAATTGTGAAACTTGGTAATTTTGATTCATACTTGATTATCCTCTTTTACCATTAATTATTTGACCTTGCTATATTATGATTTTATAATATCTCCATTGTATTTTGACCTATCCCAAAAAGCATACACCTAGCTATTGCATTAATGAAATCAACATGAAAGCATGACAAAATAACAAGATTGCATGTAACAATAAAAATACGTGTTTCTTTTATTAATTTTGTCAATGAAATGCAGTTACAATATTGCCCCTCTTAGAATCACCAGAATGTTGATACTCTTAATACAATTGCCAAATCCCCCAACAGGGTAGGTGCACTATAAATGCTTTTCCAAATAGTCGCAAACTACCCTAGGGTGGAGTAGACCCTCTTCTTCACATTGAGGAAGGATTTGAATGTATGCTCCTTTGAATATAGATCCCTGTGGTAAAGAAACAATAGAAGATAGTTAAAAACATAGGTAGCCTCTCATGATGAGGCCCATTGAAGGTAATAAACATGTATATACCATTATAAATAAAATCAAGAAAGCTAATAAAAGATGTTAGACATATGCAAGATTCATCAAGATTGCTTGAAATATGTAAACAAGAACTACAACTATCAATATAATGGATCAATTATGCGAAATGAAGCATGAAAGTGTGAAAAGAAGCCATTAATGTATATTCTACTATAATGAGGACAAGTTAGTAAAAACACTAATTATGTTGGTCAAAAGTCTGTAAAATCCTAACTAAACCATGAAAATGCTAAATGTAATCTAATTAAGCATACTAGAAATGAAATAGTAAGGAGAAGTCACCTCTGTTGCTAACTATAGCTCTAGTGAGCGGTCTACACTGTAAACCGTGGTTGAAAGCCGTGGTGAGCAACCAAGTGGTTTGCCCTCTAAATTCAAGGGTTATGGGCTTGATCTCCTTGTCCAATTTATTTTCAAGGGTCACCTTCGGTGTCCTCTAACAATTTTGGCGGTTGAATTGTTGAATGGGGCCTACGTTTCCCTGGATTAGCGTTTCTTGGCTCTCCTAGGTCATTAGGGCATCCATGGCAAATTGATATTTGGTTGAATAGCAAAGTAGCCTTCTCAATGCATGAATTTAGTATGCAATTCAATAGGGCTTCATTGCTCTCTTGATCAATTTCTTCTCTATCTCAGTATTTCGACAATGCTTTGCTATCAAAATTCTCTATGCTTTGTCTCTTTTGCCCTATTTTTGGAGGGGTACTTATAGGATGTCTTAGGGCTATGGGTGGCTTCATGGAGAAGCCAATATCAATAAGGGGTGGTTAGGACTTTTGGATTGGAAGCTTATGTACTCTAACCACCGTCTTCTAGAACAAATGGTCGTTCAAACTAAACTTCAGTTAAGATCGTAGGTTACAACTGCAGTTCAGACTGTAAACCATAGACCTTAGCCACGGTTCAGACTATTGATTGTAGGTCTGGTCTGTAGTTCATACTGAATAGGCCAATGAGGCCAACTTAAGTGGTTAGAACCATTACTCTATCTTGGAGTTTGTCCAAGATCTTCCATATGGTCTTGTAGCATATCCATATGAGTAGTCGCCCTCGACATGACACGTTTTAGGTGTCTATAGATGCCCCTTTTGAGATGCGTTGTGAGATCAAAAAATGCTAAGCAAAAATAGACCTCCTAAAATTATGTTGAAGGTTCTATGATGATCATTAGTCGGATCAACATTAGATGCCCCAGGTCCTGCAAAAGGACGCGCATCCTAGAATCATTGCTTCCAAATCTTTGGAAGCTTAAACTTGAAAGAGTTTGCACTCGTCATCAGACATTTGAGTAGATTTGGTGCTACAATAGGAGTTAGGACTATATAACCAAAAGGATGAGAGTTACAAACAAATTATCGTATTTACTATTTTCCCCAAGCAAAGGGGTAAGCTTATGATAGTTGTTGACAATGATTCGCAAGGATGAACATAATTTTGACACGATCTCAGGGATCTACGATCTCAGGGATCTTCTACTAATTTTAATTATGATTTGATATTATGACTACCCCTCAAGTGACAAGTCGATGAGGGTAATGACAATGATTGAAGCGACGAGGTCGCTTGACCACTATGTATGATGTAAACAAATTTAGATTTGAGCATTTTAATGCCTTGGCTAGGCCTAGTTCAGCTTCTGATTCCAACTATTAATAGTATTTACACATTTCTATCCCATGGAGCAGTCAGGTTGCAATAGCCCTCTTAGGAAATAAAATTGATACAATTCCAATTATATTTGTGTTGAATCAAGTTATCGATGATTTTTTGAAAAGATGTCATAGGAGAAATGACATGCAATGCCTCGTTCCCATGGAGCAGTCCGACCTCGAAGGCCTTCTTAGGGATTAAAAATAAGCATATCAGATCAATGATGACAAATTTTCCCCAAATATCCTTATGGTAATCAACTCATCTTGTCGGATTGCATGGATCGCATGTTGCTGCAACCACCAAGTGTATAGGGTAAATTACTAAATACGAGGTGCATTTGGTTTTTTAATTATTTGATTTTTTTGTTAATTTTTATTTATTGATCAATCTTGGTGCTTTGAACATCATCAAATTTTACAATATTGATTGCTCTTTTTAAAATTTGATCTATTAGGATTCATTAATTTACCATTTTGGACCTTCCCATGGTGGGTTTTGAGTGCATTTAATGCTAGTTGCAAATTGTGGATATGGTCTATGGTTGAAAATTTCCAATTTGGGAACCACAAGTCAGGGCTACAGTCCATCAAAATTAGGGCAAACTATAAATAACTTTCCCACTTTGAAAATTTCATTATTCTCATTCACATGATTGCATTTTAGAGATCTCTGAGAGGTGAGAGACATTCATTGATCCAAAACGCTGCCAAACTTGACTTCAAATTTTACTTGTACCCTGATGGTGGACCCCAGACAACCATCCACTAGTAGAGACTGTAGTGCAGACAAGGTAACTTGAAACTGATTTCTCGCACTCATTACCAACTAAAATAAATCGCATTAAGTAATGGGTTAATGAAACTCAATAAATTGTTAGCAACGAATCTCATCGTAGACTAGGCTAGGTTAGATTTATATTATTATTATTATTATTATTATTGGCTAGCTAGGCTAGGAAGGGGCCTAAAATGGGTATCATTCCTAGACCGCAGCTGGCACCTGCAGCTCCCAATTATCAGTTTTGGAACCGCAACTATTAACTACGGTTAGAATATAAATTTCCAACGGTCAAATTTGACCACCGTCGGACCGTAAGGTTGACCCGCAGTTCAATGACTTTGAATTTTTTTTCCAAATTTTCTAACTTTACTAAGGTTTTCTGGCAATTAATGCTAGTTATTGTAGGTCTGATATGCCTTTTGAATTTTCTTGATGTTTTTGACGTTTTTAGAGTCATTTTTTTATCTGTTTTTGCTTGTTTTAGTTAGATTTTTTCTCTTATGCATTGTTTATTTCCAGACATTGACTTCTATGGCTTGAGAGCCAGACATACTTTACACCCTCCATAGATAGCTTACTGTAAGGGAGCGGGAGTGGTTCGAAGCCATCAAATTTAGCTATGTATTGGATCTACCCATGATTAGTTTAGATATAGGATATATGACCGCATTGGCCTGGAGCTGGAATACCCGGACCAACACATTTCATCTGTCAATGGGTGAAATGACCATCACCTTGGAGGATGTCTATCGGATATTTAGGATCTCTATTGATTGCAAGGCCATCACCTCCTATTTCTCTCAAAGGAAGAAGGCTATTTATGATGCTATCTTTGGTGATCGGAGCGACGAGGCCTAGCGGTAGATGGATCATGGAGGTGTACACATTAGCTACTGGAAGGGGGAGCACATCTTCTCTATTTGATAGGTGGTATTTATGCACCTGGTCATGCAGATAGTCCTTCCAGACTCCTCAAGAATGAGGATCCCCTAGAACCTTCTTGCCAGCGTTAGGAGGGTTGTTTAGAGCACCATTTGTCAGCCACTACTCCTAGTCTAGGGGAGCACTTTATTATGCCAGCTCTACCAAGAGCTATATCAAGTTACTTGTAGGAGTCGGGTAGGCATCATATGCAACCTACTATTATAGATCTAGGATTGACAACATATCCACATTGAGCATCCTATGGAGCTACCGCTTGACATCACTACCATTGATGATGCACATCAATGCTATGCAGCTTGTTGGTCCTGTGAGGAGGGATTTCAGAGTAGGTCCCATGTAGGTGACATTGGTCATTACCTCAGTAGATTCATGATATTGAGGCCCGATGATATAGAGTGGTGCCCATACATGGGGTGCCTTGCATGGTCGGAGGCTAACGATCAACTGCGTCAGGATCATCAGGACAGGTGGCTCTTAGGCCGTAAGGATGACATTAGGGAATACCATTTTTACTCTCATGTCCTTCGATAGTTTGGCATAGTGCAGGATATACCAGAGCTGTCGATCATCTATAGGCGGCTAGCTCTAGAGATAGGTTTACAGTGGGTACAATTGATAGAACTTGGTGATGCAACTAATAATTTCCAAGAGTTAGGGGTTTTTGTGGCTGGGACTACTCCTGCATATGATGCTTGGTGGTCACTGCTACAATGGCAGAGATCTGCGCCCCTCAATTGGGTTGATGATGAGGTTGAGGCTGATCCATAGGGGCACAATGTGCACCCATGAAATGAGGGTGGCTGGGTGTAAAGGCTACAGTAGGAGACACACCCCCTATGAATATCAAGGAGGAGACACTAGACAAGGGTGAGGTACCTCCAAAAAGTAAGGTAGGTTAGCTTCTAGCCTAGGTAGCAGATTTGTAGAGCTAGGTTGAGAGGTTCCATACTCAGATGCTACAAAGGAACACTAGCATCGCCATGTTAGAGGTGAAGCTAGCTCATAGTGAGAGGTAGTGGTAGCAGATCTAGGAGGAGCTCATAGGTTCCACGACTCATGCCATAGTAGTAGAGAGTCAGAATCAGGAGTTGACGATCTCACTATAGTTATCAGAGGTACGGTGAGTTGTAGTTATAGCAAATAGGGACTTGGCTTAGTCCCAAGCTCCAAGAGAAAACCCCACCTCATCTTAGGCTATCATGGTGCCACCAGTAGCACCATCATCTACACTTACAAGAGGTGGTGATCCCATGGCAGAGGTTAGGCAGCTCACTTCCCTCATAGAGGAGGAAAATAACCTTTGCAATGTGAGGGTAGCTCACATCTCCTAGTTAGAGGGATTTATAAGGACAGTCCATGAAAAGCTCTATCCAGCAGACTCATAGGATAGAGAGGACACATAGATCATATAGCACATAGGGAGGTAGCTCTCACAGGGGTCACAGGGAGACGGGTGTGACATCTAGTCATAGGTCTAGCCATATAGGCATACCAATATCCCACATGCTAGACCTATTTGTATTAGAAGGTACATAGGGCCTTCAGTAGGGCACACATCAGGCACCAAAGCCAATTATAGAACAAGCTCCAAAGCATAGGGCTGAGGGAGGCAGTGAGAGCTCCATCTCAAGAGGAGCGAGCTAGAGCTAGGGCTCTACTAGATCTAGGCTACATTTTTACATATGTACCATTTTTTGTGTAAGGTCTAGGACCTACACAATTGTAGCCTGTGAGTATTTTGTACTCCTAATGTACTTTGTTGGACACATATATATATGAGATTGATCATTTATGACTCATTATGTGTACTTGTATATTTTTTACTTTTTGCTTATGTGATGCACATAGATGCAATGCTTATGTTAATTTGATGCTATATGATGTGATGTATGGATGACATGTACTAGATAATTATTTAATTTATGATGATGATATGCAGTGATCTAGATGCTTAGATGTGATATTTATTATGGATGCATATGGATGCAATGTTCATTTAAATGCATATTTTATTTTGCTTTATTGCATGCATTTAATTTATGAAGATGTCACGATATGCTAATGCAATGTATGTAACACATTATTTACATGATGGTAATCTAATGTAAATGAACCTGTATGCTTTAATCACTTTAAAACATAAATAATGAATGCAATTATGTTTATCAATCTAATGGATGACACTACATAAAGTATATAACAATCATGAATATAATTTAAAAATCCTTAAGATAATAATTTAATCAATTAATCACCCATATATGAAATGTAATGGTATGCAGTTGTATGATACGAATGATATAATGTGTCATTCTATTTTCCTTTGCAAATTTGAAAAATATGTACGATATAGTCAGTGGTCATCTAAATATTATTTCTAAGATCCATCTGGTATCTATCCTATATCTTTGATTGTGCTTTATATGATGATTTATCATGGTCTCGATACTTTGCATTTTGATGATTTTATATGGTTTGTGATAGTTGGTATTTTTTTGCTATTAGAGAAATTTTTGAGATTTTCCATGAGACTCAAACACCCTAGTAGACTTATCAAAATTTGTATAGTAACCACACTAGACTTCTGAAGTGCAAGGATTTTGCTAGGATAGGCCCTAATTGTTCATTATCCCTATGTGTGCACATGAATATTTTAAGATAAGACATGAGCATTCCCCGATGTTAGGTGGGATTCTCTCAGCCCATTGCTAAGATAGGGGTTCCACAAATGTCTTATACAATCCCAAGTTTAGATTTTAGTTGGACTAAGCCACTAGGCAATGTAGGAAGCCTGAAGCTAGCTCTTCCACATTCAAATATTGGTCTACCCACAAGCAAGATACGAGTGTATCAGACATATCATAATGCATAAGGTATAGTAGTACCAAAAATTCTAAGGATTCAAGTTCATTTATTTCTATCATTCAATTTTTGGGATACTTTCTCATATGTGGTGAAGCAAGGGAGTCGATTTTGTCTTCATTCTGAACTATCTATGGATATTCATTTTATCTATCTTCGAATTGGATTTATGATCTTCATTTGATCTCCACTTGAACTTTGATTTATGATCTTCATTTGATCTTCACTTTGTACTTGATTTGAGCCTATTTTATGATTTTCATTTGATCTTCACTTTTTGACATTTACATTTGATAATCTTCTTCAGAAACCTTCCTTTGGGGATTTACTTGGGAAACTTATTTTTGGTATATCAATTTTGATATCAATCTTATGATATCGATGTGGGATATCAATCTGGGAAGTCGATCTATGATATCAATCTAGGGTATCAATCTTGAGGATTGATGTGGGATATCACTCTGGGATATTGATCATTTTATCATAAGCAAGGGATTATTAATAGGGAACTAACCCATCCTTTTTCCAATTGCCAATTGTAGACACCTAAATTGTGGCATGCTTAGGGGAGCTGCTCACATAGACACACTCATAAGATCATTAGACATAATATTGGACTTTCCAAGCATCAACAATGGTTCTCACCATTCATTTGGGGCCTTTTCAAGCCATCAAAGTCTAGCCACTCAAGCCAAGAGTGGCCAGATCTTAGTCACTCAATATTAGAGTGACCAGACCTTAGCCACTACAGATGACAATGACCAGATATTAGTCACTATAGACAACAATTACTAAGCCATAAGAAACAATTTACTGACAAACAAGCCTAATCTTAGGTGGAAGTGGCAGTCTACATGCAATAAAGGTGAGTGGGAGTAACTTTGTATTCCTTTTCATGACCAATTCACATAGGATACTTGAGTTTGCATTTAAACTTTAGTTAACTAACCTCCAAGCATAAAAAAGGACAAAATTTTCTCATGCTAACAACCAGTTTGCATAGAAGACTCAAGTGGGCAGTTAGATTTCAGTTAAATGGCCTTCAAACATAGACAAAGGACAAAATATTCTCATGCTAACTTGCACTACGCATGATAAATTCATTCCTAGGGCTTGGACATAGACCTAGGGTTTCACACTATAAAAGGTGCAAGCCTAAGAGCACCAGGGAGAGATAAGAGATATAGATAGACATATTTTAATTTGTTATCATTGAGACATCTTTTGAGGAGAGCTTTTAATACTTGGAGAGTTCTCTTTGAGATCACATCTACGGTGAAGCCCTGATGAATTGAAGAGCATAACACCTATTATTTTGATATCAGATATCGGCTTTGACCCATAAATTTGGGGTAAAGAGAGAAATTTTTACCTTAGCGATCGATATCCCGAACAGTGGCCCGCAGGCTTAGGTTATTTTTTAGACATAACATCTTTTATTTTTTTTATTTATGGTTTCATATAATTAGTATAGATTTACATGATTTCATGGCATAGTTTCATCATATTTTCGTTACATTCTTTTATTACTAACAACATCATCTAGGGAGGCAATCTTAGACACCTAAACATGTGTTGTTGTTTCATTTCTTGCAAGTCCACAAGTACATCGGATGAAGTTTGCAACATATGAGACCAAAAAAGATCCCTCTAGGAAACATACCTGGAGAAGGAGGCATCTGTAAGACCTCATACATTTATGTGTGTGAAACCGAGAAGCTTTTATAAGCGCACCACCTCTTTGCAAAAGGGACACTCTTTACCTATTTGTAACTTATAGTATCGAAATGGGTATCCCTAAGAGGGACCGACATGTAACCGAGCTTCAATATCAATAAAGAGATCTATCTTTGTTATTTTGTGTTATATGCTTATTCTTCTTGTCTTCCATTTCATCTTGGTTTTTTAATAACATTGCAATTAGGGTTCAAAAGAGGGTGGTGTGTGCATTCCTGGGGTCGCTACAGATGGCGATCATGGTGGGAACACCACTAATTTTTCCTTTTTTTTAGGATACTAAATTAATTTTGTGTGTATTTCTAGCCACTCTGAGCTACAGTGGCCAAAAAATAGCTGCTCTGAGCTACAACAGCTAATAGATCTTAGACACTCTGAGCTACAGCAACAAAGAACCAACCGCTCTGGTCAACAGTGACCAGAATTGGAGTTCAGTAGAGGTCAAAACATCGACTCTTTGAGCTGGATCAATGGTTGGTATAGCTTCTATGATATTTTATAGCTTTCCTTCTGCTTGTGTGTCTAAAACATAGAACTAAATGCACATTTATGTTCATAAATTGAAATAATAAAAGGAGAAATAATTAAGAATTTTGCATATCTTAGATCTTCTTTTAAGTTTTCCACTAGGCATTGCTAGGAACAATGGCTTATGCCTAAAAATTTCACCCTATAATCCAACGTGCTAGGTATGTTGTTTTCTTGCTTTGAGGCCTTGCTAGAGGTCATAGTTGCATGAAATAATGTGCGCTCATACAAATCATGATAGTTCATGCATCTTTCTGAATATTGAAATGTATTTTTGCACTTAGGCATATAAGAAAGATTCATTACTGCTATATGATGCACTTTATGTTATGCAAGCTTAAAATGAACACCACACATGCACCTCTTATTTAAACATTGGAGATTTGGATTTCATCACCATCCTTCAATTCAATTCAATGACATTGGAATTCATCTCCTTCCATTGATTTTTCCCCTAGAGCTTCCTAGAAATGGATTGAGAAACTTACTTATAGTGATACTAAGTTACTTGTGCTTAAACTATCTCCCATTGTTGGAACAATTATTAGTTTAGAGTGGAAGAGCTAGGCAAACCCTCCATTGGGTCTTCAGTGGTGTACCCTAGATTCTTTTGAGAAAATCATGTTTGGCATGAGTGTACTTGATTATCAATATGGATGAGTCTTCTCATTCTTAATCCAAGAACACAATCAAGAAATAAAAAGAACAACACATAAAAACACACCAAATAGTTTAGGGCACACTCAAATCGGTAATCAAGATAAATATTTGCTTGGTATTGTGTGGTTATTCCTAAATTACAACTCAAAAGATCAATTTATAAGACAACATGGTCAAAACAAGAAGTAAGCACCCTCGGTCTGATACATAGGGAGATACAGAAGCAACTCATACCCATAGGCGAAGTTGTAGTAACATTGAACGACCTACCTGTAAGACCGTGAGATGTAGCTCCACGAGCCTAAGGGGTGATAATTCAATCCTTGGGGATCTCCTCGAGAGACCCCAAGTAAGGAGCCACATCATGGAACAAAATCACATAAACAAAAAGAGACTTCATAGCCAACCTCATCAAGGAGACATGAGGAGACCTCTCTCTAAACACACAAAAACATCTCAAAGACGTGAGGAAGCTTCAAGGGCTTCCTCCTCACATGGACATAAAGAAGGTTCTAAGACTCATTATTTGCATAGGGATGATGAGACTGCTACATCTCCATCCATGTGGAGAAAACATGTTACCACAAAGCCCTCTTCATCAAGAAGGAAAACAAGAATTGCAATACCTCAAGACTCGCAAGAAACATATGAAATATTTTTGCCTACTAAAGGGAAGAAAACTAGAGCTACATCTAGTCATGGAAATCATATAGAATAAACCCTTCACACAAAAGTAAATATCCTTGTAGACTATGACCTCATAGGAGTTAATGGCACCCCATGGGACCAGCCATGGAAATCAAGACAATTAGATGAGTTGGATCGATTTCCTACTCGACCAACTCAAATAACTGTAGCTACTAAGAACTCTTCATCTGGAAGCTCACAAAATATGACTTCTAAACACATCTCTCAATTTTGGGGTACCTCAGAGCGATCCCGTAGTAGATGCATGGAGTCTTATCATAGGGATACTCAATAGTACACTGAATGAGTCATATTAGCTAGCAAGAGTATAGATACAACAAAAAGATCCTCAAGGAACTTGTGAGTCAAGACAACAAGAACAGAGTAATAGAAACATGAGTCTTTTATGATAGCATAAATTGAAAAAATGAGGCAGTTAGAAAATGCATTACATAAGGAGCGAGAGCTAGTGGAAGCTCTCAAACAAGAGAAACAAAGAGAAAGACTCTTGCACCAACATGAGCAGCATTTAAGAGAGCAAGCTGAGTGGCTAGCTCTTAACAATTTATAGATAAATTATGGTGATCACCAAAGAACAATACGCATTGAATCACCTAAGGAGAGGCACACCGAAAAATATAGCCCGCAATAAAACCCCCCACTGAATCATGAATGAAATCCAACTAATGGAGAAAGGGTAAACATTACAAATCAAAATCACAATCTTGAGTCCCCTCGTAGGAGGGAGAAAAATGTAACAAATCAAATGGATAGAGAGTTACCTCCATTGCCAATGTGAATAAGCCTACAAGAGGATGAAATTTGTGCATCAAAGGCATTTCAAGATCTTGCTAAAAATATGAAAACCTTTGAGAAACAAGATGCAACTGGGAACTCACCAACATTGAGCAAAATACACAACCAACCATTGTGCCCATAAATACCTAGCCCTCCATATCCTAATTACTTTGAGATGCCTATGTTAGAGAATTTTAAATGTTAATAGGATGCATAAGAGCATGTCACCAATTTAATCAATGCCTATTTTCATCTTGAAGGCAATGACGCTCTCATGCTAAGAACATTCATAATGAAATTTTTAGGTACTACCACTCAATGGTTCAATAAACTACCTAAGCATAGCATAACAAACTTGGAATAACTAGTAAACGCATTCTTAAAGTGTTTCTCCTTTGATTCTAAGAAGAAGGTGAACCTTTCAGACCTGGCCAACTTGAAATAGTATGATGATGAGCTAGTAATGAATTATGGAAATGAAGAACACAAGCTTATACCGAGAGGGGGGGTGAACAGTATAAGACCTCTTTTTACTTTTTCCTTTATACTTCAAAATAGTAAAGTAGTATACCCAAAGCAATATCAAAACAAAGCACAATATCATCCACAAAGTGACACCAATTTTAACGTGGTTCACCCAGAATGCCTGGGCTACATCCACAAAAATTTTCTCTAAAAGTTATCTCAAAGTTCTTTGGGAATCCTTCCCAATTACAATGTTTATGAGCCTCAGCCCAAAGGAGATACCTTCCCCCAATCAAAATTTATGAGCCTCTGCTCAAAGGAGATACCTTCCCCTCTGCTCTAGAAATGATCCCTCAAAAGATCAATTGCCTCTACCTCTTGCCAGCATGTGGAACTCCTTTCCATCGAAGACCTCCTGTCCTCACCGCTTAGCCTAAGAGACCTCTGCCTTCTATGATCACGTCCACAACAACTCAGCAACCTATACCAAACACATTCAGTCGGTCTAGTACAAGTCTTCCTCTCGTCGTCGGATCTGTCCAACACTTGAAAAAATCAATCCTCTGCACACAAGTCTTCTCAAAGACTTGCCAAATTTGTCCTCAGGTTCTTCTCAAAAAACCAATGGACCTCTATCCTCAAGTTCTCTGATAGAACTCTTAAACTCAGCTCATAAGTCCTCTGCTAGGACCTGTCCAAATCTGCTCACAAGTCCCCACCGGAACCTGTCCAAAACCTGCTCACAAGTCCCCATCGGAACCTATCCAAAACCTGCTCACAAGTCCCCACCGAAACCTGTCCAAAACCTCAGCAAGCTCACCAAGAAAAACTTGCTTAGCATGAACCCACAAAGAGAATTGTTAGAGACCCAATGTGATTCATCAACCTCATAGAAGCATAAAGAGAATTGTTAGAGACTCAATATGTTCTATACTTAACTCCCAGTATCAATCTCAACTCAATCTCAATCTCAACAGAATAAGATAGATGTAGTATGCTTTTCTCAAGAACATGAAACACAACCCAACAATTGCCAACCATGCAATATATCATATAACAATGATACTCATGTTCTTTCCACAACCAATTAGGGTTTTAACAACAATGCTCATCAAACAAGGTTTAGTCAACCAACACCATTCGACTCAACATCAGCCTTGAAGCATTAAACCAATCATCACAAGAAAAGGAAACAAGTAGAAATCCTTTTCCCTCCACACTTATTTTTAGAAAACCATAAATCAATAACAACCATGGAAGAATGTTCCCATACCTTTACTTTGATGAAGAAGGAGAACTCAAAACTGTCACAACGTTAACTCTCAATTTACCACCAATTAGAGTTAGCAACTATACAATAATACACAATAATAAAGATCCAAAATAACACCTTATTACTCCAACTTAATATTAACCACCAAAAATATAATATACATACAAAGTAAAATCTCTTTACACCTTATTACTCCACATAAGCATCAAGCATTAATAATAACAATGTCAAAACAAAGATTACAACTTAACCTTATACCTCCATCAATAATTCTTGATCAAATCAACTCAATTATCCCAAGTCAAAAATAAAAAGATTTACCTTGACAATACTTAGTTCTCCAACCTTAGGAGAAATGAGGAGCCACCACTATAAGCGCTAAAGCACATTCTCCTCTACTTACGTAGCCCAATCACGACCGCTCTCCTTCGTGCATCGCAACAAAAGGAAAAATGCACTCGATGTGATTCGAAACCTGTATCTCTGCCTAGCAAGCGCCTTTACTCAAACTCCATCGTCGTTGGAGCACAAGTGCTCGACAAAGAAATATTAAACTATCCTTTGTTTTATCTTCACTTGATCGTAGGATATGGAAAATGTATTCGTTTTCCTAGCACTGTCCAAAACATAATTCACTGAATGCTTGCATTAATCATCTCACAGCATAGTATGGAAAAACACAGTTCAGGTGCAATTGCCAATCCACTATCGTCAAGCAAAAAAGTAAGGATGCAGCCCAAGCTCAAATCCGAGTATGCCAAGCACGGTTTCCAAGACACAGATCAAGCACAATTTCAAAGACGTCAATTGGAGATTTGAAGACACGGAGCAAGCACAAATCAAAGACACCAAGCGCTATTCAAATGATACAGAGCAAATGCAAATCGAAGACACCAAGCGCTATTCGAATGATACAGAGCAAATGCAAATCGAAGACACCAAGCGCTATTCGAATGATACAGAGCAAACGCAAATCGAAGACACCAAGCGCTATTCAAATGATACAGAGCAAACACAAATCGAAGACACCAAGCGCTATTCAAAAGATACAGAGCAAACGCAAATCAAAGACTCCAAATAATCGGTGGTACACTTACTTTAGAAAATCATCCCCACTTATATAGCCAATTCTCCTTAACTGTTTGACGTCGGCGCTCCTCCAACGATGGCAACATGTCGGCGAAAGAAAACTTTATCTGTGTCGCTTAAGGGTTAAAAGACCCTTTAATAATAATTAAAATAATAATAATTATTATTTTATTAATAATAAATTAAACTTAGACCTTTGTCAAAGGTTTGAGTTAATTTAATTATTAATAATAAACATGGACCTTCAAGGTTTTTCAAGAAGTAAAAACCTTTGCATTAAGTTAAGCTTGGTTTTAATAAAAACCCTTAATGAGTCCAAAATGAAGCTTTCTCAAGATATTTTTGACATCACACTCTTTTTGATATCAACACAAAAATGCCTTTTGACATCAATGACAACTTATACACTTGAGCAAAAGCAATGTACCCAAAATTGCCAACAGGAAATAGATGGAAAAAAATCATGGTAAAATTATCATTCTCCATTCTCATAGAAGAGATCATTTGCATGTTCACAAAAAATTGTTCTAAACATATCTCCCTCTTGATACAACTCCAATAGTATCCTTCATTTGAGGAATATTTAGCATAGGCCAAGCTCATCGAAGAAATAAAAGTAGATGAGGGAACCATTAAACTCCGAAACAAAAAGGAGTGGAACAAGAATGGTAAGAATGACAAGTACAAGCAAAAGCAGGGCAACCCTACTCCAGTCAATCAAGTCATATTGGCTACACCCAAGTATGGGGGTGCACAACAACCATAGAAATATCAAGCACATCCCTCACCAACCAACTACGACCAAAAGAATAATAAGGGAAGAAACTGAGAATGTAAGCCACATCGTTATTTCACGCCTCTAACAGAATCAATGCAATCAATATTTAATTAGTTGAACGAGTCCAGGAGGATCAGATTTCTTGATATACCTCTTATAGATCCCAACCATCATAGGCTAAAAGGATATAGGGAAGATCAATTTTACCCTTATCATAGGATACCGGGGCATGACATTGAGGCTTTCGTCGAGTTTAATAATCAAGTGCAAAGCATGATTGAGGTGGGATAACTCAAATTTGACAACCCACTGGCTCCCTATAACAAAGAAATGGGCATATACAGAAACCCATTTCCCAATCATGAGGTCCCTAGAGAGCAAGGGGTCCAAGTTAATTAGGTTTGAGCTGACATACCTACCCACGGATGCATTGGGATGGTTGAGATTATTAACATAGCAACAAGGACTAGGCGGTATGGTCAACCACAACTGCCTGCAGCTCCCATGAACATCCCAGATGCTTCTAGGCAAAGGTAAGACAACCTTCCAGGTCCACCAATGTGACCTGTGGTAACTATTCAGAGTAGATTATAAAAAAACCTATAGATGAATCCAGCTAAATTATCCATCTATGAGCTCATACAATAGTCCCAAAAGCATAGGGAGACTCTAATGGATATTTTAGGAACAATTGAGCTTAAACCACAAGATGCAAATGCATTCACTCACTTTGTGGGACAAGTACAAAAATGCTAGGAAATTGTAATCTGATTCTATGATCATGAGATTAAGATAGTTCCTGATACCTTACCAGACCCTTCGCTAAACATTATAGTGGCAATCAATGACTTACCTTTCAAGAGGGTCTTGGTCGATACAGGTTCATCGATAAACATTATCACAACAACTGCAATAGAGCACCTCAAGATACCCAAGTCCAATATCGTTCCAGGAGCTTACACATTGAGAGCTTTTAATGATGCTTTATGTAATACTGTGGGAACAATAGTCCTACCCATAAATGTGGGGTACAAGACCATCCTCGTGATGTTTCATGTCTTGGAAGGATCTATGCAGTACAACATCCTCTTAGGGTGCCCTTGAATAAGGGCCATGAAGTGTGTGCCTTCAATCTTACACTAGTGTGTCAAGTATTTGCATGATAATAAATTCTATGTGGTTTTGGTTGATGAAGAGCCTTTTAATTACGTCAATTAGGTGGACATTCTGGGAGAATTTATAATCCCTTCTACTCACCTATACGTGGCACCTTCATCCCCAACCACACAAGTGGATAACAAAGACAAAGGGGTAAGAAAATACCCATGCACATCAACACCTCCTGGTGCACTCAAGATATTCAATGCTTCTAAAGTACCATCAATGTCAAAATAAAAATATAATTAGAAGCTAAAGGTACCCTTAGTTAAGGAAGAAAGGCCCAAGGAAGTGCCAACTATAGCCATTTCTAAAATTCCAAGTCCTATGGAAGAAGAAGATATTCAAGATCAAGATGAATATAGTGATTATCACCCTACTTCACTAGTGTCATCCGTAGGGTCATCCATATCACATGCATAAATACACTTGGCAAGCACAAGCATAGGGTAGTACCTTATGCAAAACATCATCTTTATGCCTATCATTGAGTCTACATGAGACATGGGAAGGCTTAAGGACTTAAGGCTGCCAGTAGGAACAGTGGTTCCACTTGGAATTCCCCCCAACCAAACCAATTTTATCTATGTTGGCCTGGACTACACTCATAAGTCTTCAGATATAGAAGAGGATAGTGATGAATTATTAATGGTTAATGTTATTTACCTCTCTAACCCTAATTTTTCTCTAAGCTACTTTGAGCATTGTCACTGGCATGGCTATGTCCTTGGTATATATGAGCAGGGGCACAGGCGGCCATACGAGCCATAATATCAGCTTCCCTCTGACAGATTTGGCTTAGGCTGTTATAGTGGAGGTTGAGATGACTCTCTTATAGTGGAATTGGAAATATTAAGCATAGGGTTAGGAGAAGACATTGATTTCATTCCTTATCACCCCTTAATAATAGCAAATTTGAGCAACAGACAAGTGGGTACGGTAAACATACCATCTCCAGAAGCTTATCATCCAAACATCTCAATTGATTCCATCCCAACAAGGTACAACTCATGGGATGAGGAGAATGGATATGAAGTAAGTTATGATGAGGCACAAATTGGCTTAGCCTACCAAAGGCCTTGATATTTACAAAGATTCACATGGTCCATCCACGATGAGAGTGGATATACATCAGATGAAAATGACTATGAATCATAAGAGTCAATAGAAATATCCTACTTAGGCCTAAGTCATCAACCCATAACTTTGGGGCAAGATACAAATGCAAATGGATTCTTCATAAGTGATGAAGAATATGAAGATAAAACAAAAATGGCCTACTTGGATCCAATACATGAGCCCTTTGTCTTAGGTCCGCATACCAATACTAATGGTTTTTGGATAAGTGATAATGACTTTGAGGATGAGACCAAGATGGCTTATCTTGGACCTCATCACATGTGACAAGTCAATGATTTAGTAGAGAGAGAGGTGGCACTCCTTGCCATAGACCCTCATCTACAATTTTTGTGGAGACCTATTGACCTAGCTACCACTCACCGTATGGTCAATCCCCCTCCACCTACATTCATAGAGAAATTAGATTCCAATGATCCTATTGTCCACCCTACTCATGGGCCATATCCAAAAATTCCCATTCCTCTAGAACCTCATCGTGAGTACGAAAGGGAAACCCCTGAGACAATATTACACCCATGTGATCCTGGAGATTTCATCCCATCCATCAACATGATATCCATTGATTTGACCACTCCACTTCATAACCCAGTATATCCTACCAAATCATTGCATCTTAATATAGAGGATATTGATTGGTATCATGCTAATTCACCCATAGAGCCTGAAGACCTTGTACCCAATGAAGATATGTTACAACCATTCCATTTTGCATCAAGTTGTGTGTATGACATATTCCATGTTGGTTTGGAACCTGATTCAATAGGTCCTATGAATCCTGTCGATGACATTCATTTGATACCCACACCTTATCAGCTGGAGGGTGGGTCACATATGGCTATAGAAGTGACTTTCAAGGTGGACATCGACAATGATCCTACCCAACCAAGGAATGTCAATTTTGAAGAAAGTCTATCTCGAGAGGAACAAGCCATCCTAATTCCTCTCCTCAAAGAGAGGCCAAATATTTTTGCTTGGACTTACAAAGACATGGTAGGGATAGATCCAAAGTTAGTCATTCACAACCTTTCATTAGATCCCATGAAGAAGCCAGTCAAGCAAAAATGAGGAGAATGCATCCAACCGTTGCTTTGATGGTGAAGAACGAATTGCAAAAACTACTGGATGCAATATTCATAGTTCCTATAGACTACCTTGAGTGGGACAACCTGACGGAAGAGTTTGTATCTGCATGGATTTTAGAGATTTAAATAGGGAAACACCAAAGGATTTATTCTCGTTACCAAGCATAGATGCTCTTGTAGATGCAATTGTATGTCATGAAATTCTCTTCCTAATGGATTGTTTTTATGGATACAACCAAATATGGATTAAGCCCAAAGATCAACATAAAACTTCTTTCATTACACCATGGGGAACATTCTATTACAAAGTGATGCCATTCGGTCTAAAAAATGCTGGTGCAAAATATTAGCGGACCATGACATACATATTCCATGACTATATGCATAATATCTTGGAAGATTACATGGATGAATTATTGGCCAAGTCCCTATTGCGGCAAGAGCATGTTGAAGTCCTTAGACAAATCTTTGATCGCCTCATAGAACACAATGTTCGATTGAATCCTAAGAAGTGTGTATTTGGCGTAACTTCTGGAAAGCTTTTGGGATTCATCGTATCCAAGAGAGGCATCTAATTAGATCCTACAAAGGTAAAGGCTATACTTTAAATGGTCATCCCTACCAACATTAGGGAATTGTGGAGCCTACAAGGCAAGATAGCATCCATCAAAATATTAATTATGCAATTATCAGACAAATGTCGACCTGTGAATTAGTTGCTACGCAAGGAGGTCCCCTTTCATTGGGATAAATAATTCCATAAAGACTTTGTAGAGATCAAGACTTATCTAGCAACACCGCCAGTATTGGCTCCACCAAGGCCAGACATACCATTTTTACTATATATATCAGCTACTGATTTTGCATTAGACACCATGTTATCCCAAAAGAATGCACAAGATAAAGAGTAAGCCATATATTACATTAGTCACACCTTGGTGAGTTATGATCTAGGATATGCGTATGTCAAAAAGTTGTGTTTAGTAGTGGTCTTTGCAACTCAAAAGTTGTGACACTACATGTTGAGCCATACAACCTACATCATATCAAAACAAAATCCTTTGTAGTACATGATGAGCAAGACATATCACAATACACGTACCACAAAGTGGATCATGCTATTGACATAATTTGATCTAGATTTCATAAGCTAAAATTACATCAAGGGACAAATCATAGTAGATCAATTATTAGAGGTACCTCTTCAGGATAGCAAGCCTCTCACTATAGAATTGCTTGATGATGTGGTCTTTGCATTATCAGATCCACCAGAACTCAAAGAACCTAAGAAATAAAGAGGCATGTCATTGTTCTTCGATGGTTCAAAGTGTGAACAAGGAGGTGGAGTAGGGATTGTATTTATCACACCACATGGTGCTCCATTACCCTTATCATTCAAACTAGACTTCCCATGCACAAAAAACAATACAGAATATGAAGCATTGATCCTGGGACTCCAAACAATCGTAGAAAGGGGCATTAAAAGATTGAATATCTTTGGTGACTCCTTGCTCATAGTAAACCAAGTCAAAGGACTATTCCAATGTAGGTGCCTACTCTTTAAGACTTACAAGGAACTTGTTGACACATACCTAGCAGGGCTAGAATGGTATAACATCGAGGCAATTCCTTGTATGTTGAATAGATTTGTAGACACCATGGCATATTTGGGATACTTAATCCCTCAGAATCCATTTTTTGACTTTACAACCATCCATGTAAAAGTGCTTTTGCACTAAGCAATACACCGTGAAGCTTTTGACAATCAAGAATCAGTCAACATGATCAACATCGAACCAAATTAGGATTGGTCCTTTGCAGCCAAATATTTCTTAAAAACAACACCTTTGGGGTCTTTGATCTCCCAAGGACCCGTGGAGTGTGGTGTAACCATACACCATAGAGTTATTCCTCAATTCGTGTTCACTAGCTCAGAAATACATGAAGAGCAAGCCATCTTTTCTATAGAAGTCATGGCTTATCAGGATTGGCTTTCCCAACTTTGGGACTTCTTGAAGCTTGGAATAGTACCTCAAGGTTTGTCGTATACTGAAAGTCAAACGTTCAAATAGAGATCAATAAGATACATCTTTCTAGGAGAAATCCTCTATAGATGAGGATATGATGGAGTATTTATTCGTTGTCTTGAGCCCCAAGAAGCTTCCTGGGAAATTTTGCAAGCTCACAACGATACATGTGGAGGTCATTTTAGTGGCATGGCCATCGGTAAGCACATCTTGAGAATGGGTTACTATTGTCCCACCATGTATGTCAATAAATATAGTAAGTGCCAGCATCATGTAAATCTAACACACTTACCATCACAAGCTTTGCAGCCAATCTAGACAGCATGGCCATTCTCGCAATGGGGACTCGACTTGATTGGGAAAATTTCACCCCCGTCCTCATGCTGTCACACAATCATCATAACGGCCATAGAATACTTCACTAAATGGGTGGAGGTGATCCCCTTAACATCAACAACTAGACCAAGGATTGTAGATTTTATACTCCATAATATCATAAGTCGTTTTGGGGTCCCTTCAAAGATAATATCGGATAATGGGCCATCTTTCAAGAAAAAAAATATGCATGCTTTAATGAACAAATACCATATTCAATATAGTTTTTCAATGCCTTATTATCCACAATCAAATGGGTAAGTAGAAGCCTTAAATAAAATAATAGTCTCCATTTTGAGGAATACGGTGTAAGACAATCACAACGATTGGCACATGCAGTTGCCTCTTGCACTATGGGCATATAGGACTAGTATATGGATGCCCACTAGGGCAACACCATTTTCACTAGTATATGGCACTGAGGCCATCATACCACTAGAGTTAGAAATTATGACTCTACGCATAGCATTAAAGGACTTCATAGATGATGAATCTACATGGCAAGGCCACCTTGATCAGTTGATTCTTCTTGATTAACATCGAGTCAATGCTTTAGAGAATCTTCACATTTACCAAGATCACCTTGCGTGAGCTTAAAATAGTAAATTCCATTTAAGGGAATTCAAGGTTGGATATCTAGTGCTCAAAGAAAACTAGTAGAATTTGAATCTGCCACCGCATCTACGAGATAAGTTCATGATAAACTGGATAGGTCCATATATGATTTCATAGAGAGTTGGGCCTGGAGCATATTGCCTTATATCATTAGATGGTGTTGAAGAGCCTGAACCTCTAAATATCATTCACTTAAAGGTATTCTACACATAAAACACAAAAACATTCAAATATTCCATAAAACACAAAAACATTCAAATATTCCATAAAATTCAAAAACATTCAAATATTCCATAAAATTCAAAAACATTCAAATATGTCAAAAACACAAAACAAAGCATAAAAACATAAAATTTCAAAAATACAATCAAAGGCTCCAAGGGTAATTCATACCACTTGGTCAAAATCAAATCAAAGGCACCAAGGGTAATTCAAATCGCTTGGTCAAATATAATCAATCAAACACTCCAAGGGTAGTTCATATCGCTTGGTCAAAATCAAATAAAAAATACTCCAAGGGCACTCAAGCCGCTTGGTCAAAATCAAATAAAAAAGACTCCAAGGGCACTCAAGCCGCTTGGTCAAAATCAATTCAAAATTCTCCAAGGGTATACAAACCGCTTGGTCATATTTAATCAAAAATCTCCAAGGGTACTTCATTCTACTTTTTCAAAAACCAAAAGCCCCAAAGGCATAATAAGCCTTTGGTCAAATAAATCAAAAATATAAAAACAACATAAAATCAAAAATACAAAAAATAATTGCATCTCACATATTGCATCCACAACATTGCATTGCATTTTCATATCCACTATAATTGCATATGTCATGAGAGTCTTACAAGTGATACCACAGTTTATCACAAATCATTCAAATCCATACCTCCATCAACACATGTGTGTAATTGTGTTTTTCAACACAACCATTATTTGTTGCTATACATAATATAATAAGGTTTTTTGGTTAATAAACCACACCTAGTGATCTTATCAACTTTTGAGGAAAACCAATTTGATTATTAGAAGGTAAGGTCTAGCTATGATAATGCCTTGATATTCAATATCCCATCACTAATTAAAACACTAAAATCCTAACTGGTACAAGGAAAATATGAAAATTGCAAAGCGGTATAGGTTATCTTAAGCAAAAAGGATTTTCCTTGCTTATCCCCTTGTGCAACTGGTTTAGAGGTGTTGAGAATTGGCAAAAGTACAAGCTTTACCCTATCCAAATCCCTTGCTTAAATCAAATAAGAAAAATCCCAAAGCAAAGTATATATTCAAAATGCCAAGCATACAGTCAAAGCAATAATCGATACACAAATAAAAAATTACAAAAAATCAAAGCTCAAAAAAATCAATCAAAAATAAACAATGATTTTCATCACTACATATGAGAAAAATAAATAGTGATTATCATCACTACAAAAATCCCCGCTCAAAGAAAAAAAATAAATAAAAATAAACAGTGATTTTCATCACTACATATGAGCAAATATCCAAAGCCAAAAAAAGGGAATAAATCTTGAATCCTTGGAATTCTCAGCATTGTACAAAATTGGAAGGAGAAATCCTTATGCATGACGATATGTCTATTACAATTACTTCATGCATTTGTGTAGACCAATGTTTGAATGTGGATGAGATAGCTTAGGTAACCCAATATTACCTAGTGGTATAGTCCAACTAAGTCCAACATAAGGATGAGATGAACACTTGAGGATCCATGATCTTAGCAATGGGCTGAAACAATCCCGCCTGACATCAAAGGAAATGCTTGAGTTCTACCTCAAAATATACAATCACATGCACACATAGAGATCATGAAAAACTAGGTCCATGGTAAAAGCCTTACTTTTCAAAATTCTAAGTGGTCAGTAGACAACTATTGATAGGGTAACTAGAGTGTTTGAATCTTCGAAAAGCCCAAAAAATCTTACATAGAAACAAATCATAACATCATTCACACCATCACATCCTTTATAATATTCTATAAATTAGGGGTTATCAACATAGTAAGACAAATACCGCATATATATTATAAATAATATATATACGACCACTGACTACTTTATATCTTTTAATTTATAAGAAACTTATTAAGAAAATACATTACCCACCATTACATCTCATATATGAATACTTAATCAATCCTTATGATAAGAGTGATTATTTAAATTCATGATTTTTTTTTTACATTATGTGGTATCACCCATTAATATTGATAATGTCATATGCAGTCCGTATGTTTTAAGTGATTAGAGCATACAAGTTCGTTTATACCATCCCATCACATAATTTAGATGCATACAATTAAAGCAAAGTTAAAACATGTATTTAATAATAATATCATATCCACAAAAACAAGTCATTAATCATCCATAAACCACATCATAAAACATGTAGGCAATATCCATTCACATACAATCATGAATTCATCATTCATCATCAAAATACATCGCATCATATCATCAAATCATATAAGCATATACACATCCATCTAAGCATCTTCAATATCATCTATCATATAACATATTCATCAAGTTAGCATAATACCATCATCACATCATATCATAAAACAAAATAACAACAAAAACATGAGCAATAAATGATACACATAATGAGTCATAATGAAAATCTATTATAAAAGTATGTTTGTCAAGTCCAATGGATGTACAAAAATTCTCATGGGCTATGGTCATATAGGTCATTTGACCTCAAAATTGGATCAAGGACCAAGTGAAGCATCAGTCAAATATCGGGCATGAGCCCCCTGCATCATCTCCTCTAGTGCCACCTCCCCCTATGGTGATGTCGCAAGTCAAATGATGCAAACTTGTAGGTATCTCTGTCTGATTTCGGGTCCTTTGGCTAGGATGGGCAGAAGACTACCTTAATATGGAGGACCCACTGACCTGCAAATCACCTGCACCTACTATATCCTTTGGGACAATCATGTGCATCTTGAGCTACATCTTAAGAAGGGTAACATGATCCACAAGTACCTGGATCCGCACCTCATGCTCATCCAATAAATACTGAAGATATCCCACATTTGCTCCTAAACTTGCCACTGGAACCTCATGTCATGTAGAAGGAGGAACAAAAAATTACATCCTGACATCGCCACCCCCAATAGTATCCTACAAAGCCTATATCTATGCTGAGAGATGCTCAATGGTAGCATCTTGCCACTACACCTAGATCTTAGTGTCCTGAAGCTCAGCCTCGACCTCATGCAACTATGCTCTCAGAGGAGAGTCTCTCTCCTCTGGCTCTAACTCCTCATCTTCCTTAGGAGCATCGGGATCCTCCACTACCACATACTCTACTGGCTGGCCCCATACATCGGTCTTGGATTGGACTCTACGTCCTATCAGATCTATGCCATAACCCCTACCATCATCTTTGTGCCCTGGGCTACCAATGCCATGCCACATATGATCACCCCACCACTAAGTGTAGGCCTCTGTAACTCCCCCAACCAATCTAGGGTCAATAGCTAGGACATCCTCATCATTTGAAAGCTTTGTGATCTACCATGGAGGTAGGTCCTTCTCTACTATGAGGAACCTATATAAGAACGGTATCAACGACATATATTATTGCAATCTATATTGATAAAGAACCCGAGAGTAGAAGAAATACTCCTGAATGAAAATCTTACAGCCAATGAGCCATCGCTCACACCATGTCTTGGAAAGAAATCTAGCTAGATCATCCTAAGTAGGACACTCATAGTAAGGCCGCCACATGACATCTTCGACCAGAAGTCTGGTGAAAGCATCAGTTTAGTGGGACAACTCCCCTACAAAATTGTGGCTCTTACACTCCTCATTCTCTCAAGCCCATTTGGTATCATAGCACTATGTCTAACCATCGATCACTGTAATCTTAGTTGGGAGACCCTTAGGGCAATCTACCACAATATGATCCCATCCCCAAACCTATAGGAGCAAGCTGCAGGCAATGCTGACACATCCTCACCAATGGATGTGGTAAAACTCATCATAGCACTGAGCCAATAGTGACCTACCCCATGCATAGATGATAGGCTCCTCACTATCCAATAGATCTTGCATCATTGCCAGAATGTTCCATGAGAACCTCAAACCTGAGCAATTTGGGATAAGAACATTGCTGATCACCATCACCAATAAAGCATTCCTAGCTATAAAGACACCCTCCCCATGCTAGCGGTTGATGGACACTCCTTCGGACTTGGTGTCCTAGAGGGCCTCCATAGAGTGTCCTCTAAACACCCGAGTGATGACATCCACCTGATCATTAGTGGCCAAAGAGACAATGGCCACCCCATCGAATGGAATCCAAAATATCCTATACACATCCTCTGGTGTAATGGTCATCTCACCGGTTGGGAGGTGGAAGGTATTATTTAGTGGGTCCCAATGATGGGCTAGAACTGTAATGCAAGCCTAATCTACCATGATGTAAGGCAAATTGATGACGTACTGCAACCTGTGGGATTTGAACCATGCCCAATTCGTATCATCAAATATAGGAAGTAAGTCAAGTAGGAGCTTCAGGTCCCGAGCCTGAGCAGTAAGGATCTAAGCAAAGCTGAAGAAAGAAAAAATATAACTATAGTGCATCTAAGGCATAATTCACAAAAAACATGAAAATGGTGCAAAATAGTATGAGTTACTCTAAGTCTAAGCAAAAGAACAAGATTGCACCTAACCAAAAAAACCAAAAATGTCATAAAACTCAACAAAAATACAAGAAACAAGGCTAAGGGTTTAGTCATTATTCCCTACAGTGGTCGAAACCTAACCACTGGAGGCAGTAGTGGCCAAGATCCAACAGTAAATTTTTTGACCATTGGGATTCAACCTTGGTTGCTCTCAATGGCAGGGGATCAGAGTTGTCCACTCTAAGTGACAACGCTCAAGGTGCAGCATGACAAACCCATGAACCCTTGGCCAGAAAAATCAAAAAAATTGCAAAAATAACAAAATAACTTCGATAAACCAACATAGGGAGGGGAAAAAAAATAGAATGGAAAGAAAATATTCCCCCTAAACATCAAAACATAGGCTAAGTTCAAAACACCCAAAATGGTGGTAGCAAGGGAGGAACGGGAAAATTCAAAAACCCTAGGATAAAGACACTAGTAGAAAATAAAATTGGGGACTAAACCACCATAGCAAAGGGTATGCTAAGCCTAATTATGGATTTTTTTCATTGCCAATAGGTTTAGTGAGGTTCATTTTATCCATTAGTTAGTGTGGTTCAGTTTTACTAAGACAAGGAAAGAGAAAGCTAGAATTTTTAAGAGAGAAATACCCGAGAAGCTCCAGCTCCTCCAACAACTGATGTCTCATCCTATGCAGCCATGTCCTCAGTACCAACAAGTTTCAAATTTGCAATCGTCATCGTCACACCAAAGCTCCCAAAGTGAATATTCAGACAGTGAAAGTGACAAGTCAAACCCTAGAAATGCAAATTTTATATTTCCTTAATTATTCCTTGGTTGTTGCTGACGTCAATGGCCCGAACTTCTTGGCCACTCAAGGCGATAGCGGCCATAGGAAAAAACTCAGAGGTCATTGGACCTGACAGCGGCCAGATCCATAGAGCAAAATAAGGGATTTTCTCCTTGAGGGATCCCATAAAAACAACAAAAAAACACACTTTGGTGGTTTTAGATCATCATAATGTTCAAAATAACAAAAAAATCACATAAAAGTATAATCTTAGGTAGGCCTCATATCCAGTTACCTACTCTATCCACTCGGTGATTGCAGTGATTTGCACTCCATGTATTTTTTTGAGATGAGTAAATAACCATAAGGCCACTTGGGGCAAAAACAACTCCTTTTGGAATTACTATGTGCCACCCTTCAATCTCAAAGAATACCAAGATGGTTGGACTACTCCACGGGTGTGAAATGATCATTCTAATTCCCCTATGACATCAAAAATATTAAGTCAAAGTAATACAATATGAACATAAATAGAATCACTCATCCTAACTGCCTAAGAAAGCTATTGATGGTTGGACCGCTCCTCAGGATAGGGATGAATGATTATCATAAACAATTGGAATCACACTTGGATGTGGGATTGCCCATTAAAAGCAACAAATGCTAGAAAGGAACCAGATTAGTCATATTGGTCAAGCGACTTGTCGCTTCATTCATTGTCATTTCTTCACCAATTCATTGTGTGAGGAAGTAGTTCAAAACTTCAACATAATCATAATCAAAATCAACAAAATATCACTCGATCATAGAAAAATTGTGTTCATCCTATGAATCATTGCATACAATAATTACAAATTTCCTTTTTTTTCTAGGAATGTAAGCAGACATGACATCTTCAATTGTAGCTCTCCTACAAGTCAAAATTGTTGGAGAAGCTGAAGCTACCCGATTGAGTTTGAGGAATGAGTGCAATTTAACATGCCCAATCCACTGAGCTAAGTCCTCTAAACATTGAGGCAATGATTCAAGGGATGCATGCCATCTTGCATGATTGGGCCATCCAACATTGATCAGACTATTGATCACCATACATCATAAAAATGGATCAGTCTACATTTTTGCTCAACATTGTTTTTTCCACACAATGTGTCACAAAAAGGGGCATATATAGACACCTAAATCATGTCATGCTTAGGGGAGTTGCTCACATAGACACACTCATAATATCATAAGACATAATATTGGACTTTCCAAGCATCAATAATGGTTCTCACCATTAATTTTGGGCCTTTTCAAGCCATCCAAGTCTAGCCACTCAAGCCAAGAGTGTCCAGATACTAGCTGCTCAAGCCTAGAGCGGCTAGACCTTAGCTGCTATAGATGACAGTGGCTAGATCTTAGCTACTGCAGATGACAGCGGCTAAGCCATAAGAAATATTTTATTGACAAACAGGCCTAATATCAGGTGAAAGTGGTAGTCTGCATGTAATAAATATGAGTAGTAGTAACTTTGCATTCCTTTTCATGACCAATTCACATAGGATACTTGAGTTTGCATTTAAATTTTAGTTAACTGACCTCCAAGCATAAATAAAGGACAAAATTTTCTCATGCTAACAACCAGTTCACATAGAAGACTCAAGTGGGTAGTTAGATTTTAGTTAACTGGCCTTCAAACATAGACAAAGGACAAAAGTTTCTCATGCTAACTTGCACTATGCATGAGAAAATCATTCCTAGGGTTTGGACATAGACTTAGAGTTTCAAACCATAAAAGGTGTAAGCCTAAGAGAACTAGGAGAGATAGGAGATATAGAGAGACGTCTTTTAATCTGCTATCATTGAGACATATTTTGAGGAGAGCTTTCAAGACTTGGAGAGTTCTCTTTGAGATCACGTGTACGACAAAGCCCTAAAAAATTGAAGAGCATAACACCTATTATTTCAATATCAGATACATGATTTGACCCATAGCTTTTGGGTAAAGAGAGCAAGGTTTACCTTAGCGGTCATTGTTTTAGACAGTGGCCTGTAGGCTTAGCTTAGGTTTTAGACATAGCATCTTTTATTCTATTTCTTTATTTTTTCATATCATTAGCATAGATTT
Source organism: Wollemia nobilis (assembly GCA_028583015.1). NCBI lineage: Eukaryota > Viridiplantae > Streptophyta > Pinopsida > Araucariales > Araucariaceae > Wollemia > Wollemia nobilis. The sequence goes on from JAQPPZ010003612.1 coordinate 721,122, forward strand.
ACATGATTTCATGGCATAGTTTCATCATATTTTCATTACATTATTTTATTACTAACAACCTCATATAGGGAGGCAATCTCAAACACCTAAATGTGTGTTGTTATTTCATTGCTTGCAGGGCCACAGGTACATCGGATGAAGTTTGTAACATATGAGATCAAAAGGGATCCCTTTAGGAAATAGACCTAGAGAAGGAGGCATCTGTAATCCCTCATACATTTTTGTGTGCGGAACTGGGAAGCTTTTATAAGCACACCACCTCTTCGTAGAAGGGGCACTCTTTGCCTATTTGTAACTTATAGTATCAAAATGGGTATCCCTAAGAGGGACCAACATGTAACCGAGCTTCAATATCAATAAATAGATCCATCTTTGTTATTTTTTGTTATATCCTTTTTCTTCTTGTCTTTCATTTCATCTTGGATTTTTAATAACATTGCAAGTATGGTTCAAAAGGGGGTGGTGCGTGCATTCTTGGGGTCGCTACACCAACATTTTCCATATCATCTGCATAGAGGGATAAGCAAGAATAAATTTTTTCACCTCAAGATACCCAGTCCTGCTTCACGACTTTCATCTTACCCTACTCCTTGTTAGGATTGTTTAATTTGTTGATTAGTGATAGGCTTCTGATATGCTAAGGGCTATGCTAACTGAACCTCAGCTACAAAATCAAAGTAATATTTCTACCAACTCTTGATAAGACCTCTAGGTATGGTTGAATGATCGAAAAACCCTAGTATATCTCCATAGAAACAAAATAGGTTGTGTTGAAAAACACAATTACTCACATGAATGATGGATTTATGATAAATGTAGAGATGCATGATTTAAACACAAACGTGGTGTCATTTGTAATACTGAAAAACATAATCCCTCCTATTACGGAATGCAATTGGATGACGAATGCCTATATGTAATGCAATAATGCAGTGGATGCATGAGTGAATGCAAAATAAAAATGCAAAATTCAAATGCAAATGCAAATATTTTTGGATTTTATGCTTTACCATTTTTATTTTATTTTATTGATTTTATTGATTTTATTGATTTTATCATTTTTATGAGTTTTAAGCCTCATATCTGACCAGACAATGAGTAATGTGCCTCTGGATCCTTTAGGAGTGACCAAACGACATGGAAATGTTATTGGAGCCTTTATATTAATGAAGCAATTTTTTAGCAAAATCCTTGGAGCTTGTTAGGATGATCGACTGACTTTAAGCAAACCCTCAAAGCCTTTTGGGTTTGACCAAAGGGTTTATGAGCACCTTTGGGACTTTTGGGATGACCAAGTGATATTTTAAGCATCTTTGGAGCTTTTGGGTTGACCAAGCATTTTTCAAAAACTCTTGGTACCTTTTAATTGACCAAACTACTCACAGACGAGCTTGGAGACTTTTAGTATGATCGAGCGGTTATAAGAAAACCATTAGAGATTTTTACTGACATGACCAAGCAATTTTAGGAACCCTTGGAACCTTTTGATATTTTACCAAAGGGCTTATAAATGCCTTTGGAGCTTTTTTGATTGACCAAACTACTTATGAGAGTGTTTGGAGCCTTTTAGGATGACCGAGCGATTACAAGCAATCCCTTGGAGCATTTTACTATGCTCTCAAGCATAAAACACCTTAATATGGATGATTTTGAGAGGTTTAGGATCTTCAAAACCCTCTAGCTATGTTAGGTGATAGGTACCCGGACCAATATTTTTAGATATGATGTAGGGTCCTAGCCAATTAGCCATGAATTTGTCTCGCATATTTGGCGGCAAATTAAATTTTTGTTGGTTCTATTTCAAGATAAGATCCCCAACTTCAAATTATCTCTAGTGGACTTTGATATTGTAAGCTCATTTTAGTCACTCCTGATAAACACGGAGATGCTCCAGGGCATTCACGCAATGTTCATCAAGCAGCATCAATTGATCCAGTCGAGATTTTCACGCGGTGTCATCATCGATGAACTCTTTCAATGCGATGCACAACGTTGGAATTTCTAACTCCAAGGGCATAATGGCCTCAGTTCCATATACTAGTGATAATGGCATTTCCCTAGTGGGCATCCGAATACTAGTCCTATAAGCCCATAATGCAAGGGGCAGTTGGATATGCCAGTCTTTGTGGTTTTCTTGGACCGTCTTTTTCAAGATGGCCACCATTATCTTATTTGAAGCTTCATCCTGCCCGTTTGCTTGCGGATAGTATGGATTCACAAAACTATATTTGATTCTATATTTATATGTTAAAGCTCTCATAGTTTTATTCTTGAAGGATGTTCCATTATCTAAAATTATTTTGGATGGGATCCCAAAATGACTTATGATATGCTCCAATATAAACTCTGCTATACAAGATCTAGTTGTCATTGTAAAGGGTATTACTTCCACCCACTTTGTAAAATACTCAGTTGCAATGATTATAAATGTATTTCAACCTGATGACGGAGGAGAGATCTTCCCTATAAGATCTAATCCCCACTGAGAAAATGGCCAAGCCGCTTGGATGGGCTATAAGGCCTGTGATGGCAAGTGCGTAAGATTAGGATGATGCTGATATTTAATACATTTCTTGACATACACATTGAACTCCTTCTCCATAGTGGGCCAATAGTAGCCCATTCGAAGGATGCGCTTGACGATGGCCATGTCGCTAAAATGGCCACCACACATACCATCATGAGCCTATAAAATTTCCCATGATGCCTCTTGGGGCTCTAAGAAACGAAGGAGAACTCCATCATAGCCTCGTTGGTACAAGATGTCTCCTATTAAGATATATTTAGTCACTTTCTATTTAAATGTGTGTTTCATGACATGTGGCAATCCCTATGGGATTACACCAAGCTTCAAGAAGTCATGGATTTACGACATCTAATTTTGATAAGCCTCAATTTTATTGCTAAGATTACTTGCTCCCCCTACATATTTACTTTTGCAAATGCATATTGGAAAATAACCTTATGGTGAATGGTGGTACCACTCCCTGTCGGACTCTGAGAGGTTAATGACGCCCAGGGTGCCTTCTTTAGAAATTCTTTAGCTCTACAGAACCATTCGACTTTTGGTTCTACACTAATCATGTTGACTAACATTCTATTATCAAAGGCTTCATATTTCGTGGGCAAGTGCAAAAGCATTTTAACATTAATGGTAGTGAAATAAATAGACAAAATCTGGGGGATCAAGGATCCCAAAGATGCCATGGTGTCTGTGAACCTATTTGACAATCGAGGGATTGCCTCGATGTCGTACCATTCCAATTTAGCCAAATATATTACAACAAGATCCTTGTAAGCTTTCAAAATGGGACAACGACACTAGAAGAGTCCCTTAAATTGATTTACTATGAGCAAGGAGTCACCAAATATGTTTAATCTTTTAATATTCATGGCAACGACTGTGTAGAGGCCCATTAGTAGGGCTTCATACTCAACATTGTTATTGGTGCATGGAAAGTCTAGTTTAAATGACAAGGGCATAGGAGCTCCTTGCGGCATGAAAAACACTATTCCTACACCACCCCCTTGCTCACACTTAGAACCATCAAAGAATAGAGTCATATCAGCATTGTTCTCTGGTTCTTCGGGTTTGGGAGCTTCAGATATGATAAATACTGCATCATTCGGAAGCTCTATGGTTAGAGGCCTACTATTTGATAGTGGTGCCTCAGCTAATTGATCCACTATGACTTATCCCTTAATGGACTTATGACTTATGAATTCCAGATCAAATTCTATCAGTAGCATGATCCACTTCATAGTACACGTATTATGATACGTCTTACTCATAATGTACTATAAAGAATTTTGTTTGGATATAACATATGCCATATGACTTAACATATAGTGTCATATTTTTTTCATAGCGAACACTACCGCCAAACATAATTTTTCCACATATGCATACCCAAGCTCATAACTCACCAAGGTTCGACTAATGTAATATATGGCTTGCTGTTTGCCTTGCACGTTATTTTGGGCTAACATGGTTCCCAATGAAAATTTAATTGTTGATATATATAGTAGAAAAGGCACCTCTCACCTTGGTGGATCTAGCACTGGCAACGTCACCAGGTATTACTTTATCTTAGCAAAGGCTACTTGATAGTCCTTGTCCTAGTTGAATGGGACCCCCTTATGTAGCAATCGATTCATGGGTCGATATTTATCCAATAATTGAGCGATGAATCACTTTATTGATGCTACTTTACCTTGAAGGCTCCTTAATTCTTTAATATTGGTGGGAGGATGCATTTCCAAGATAACCTTGACCTTCACTGGGTCAACTTCGATGCCTCACTTAGAGATGATGAATCCTAGTAGTTTTCTAGAAGTTATGTCAAATACACACTTCTTAGGATTCAACCTAACGTTGTGCTCTATCAGGTGATCGAAGACATTCCTTAATACCTCTGCATGTTCTTATTGTAGTAATGACTTTGCCAGCAAGTCATCGATATAATATTCTAGAATTTTGTGCATATAGTCATAAAAATGTATGTCATGGCCCGCTGATATGTGGCACCAGCATTTTTGAGGCCAAATGGCATAACTTTATAGCAAAAAATTCCCCATGGCATTATAAATGTAGTTTTATGTTGGTCTTCTGGCTTAATTTGAATTTGATTGTAACTAGAAAAATTGTCCATTAAGGAGAGAATTTCATGACCTACAGTTGCATCTATGAGAGAATAAATATTGGGCAACGAAAATGAATCTTTGGGTGTTGCCTTATTTGGGTCTCTAAAATCCGTGCAAATATGAATTCTTCCATTAGGTTTTCCCACAGGTACCATATTGGACACCCATTCTAGGTAGTTGATGGATATTACAAATTCTACATCTGTAGCACCCTAAAATTGGCGCAGTAAAATTGGAATAATTACATTCACCTTAGTAAATAAATTTAAATTCAAATTTAACCTCCCAAACCGCCCGTTAACCCCTGAGAAACCTGTTTCCTCCTTTTTCGTGCCATTTTTAGCGAGTTGTTTTGACCGTTTGACGATATCGTCTCCGATCGGACGATATCGCCCGCATTTGACGATTTCGTCCGGACTAGAACGTCCGGACGATTTCGTCGCAAAACTGAATTTGCATAGTTGGAATCCGTTCCAACGGGTCTCCAATCCGGGCGGAAGCGTGTCTGCGCCGTTGGGACCCTTCCCCCGTTGGAGATCTCCCAAATTGGGATGATCTCCAACCTCCCAACAACTATCCTATGCCTATTTAACTCTAAGACTTTTCCCTCCCCAACCCCTGGCTGAATTTTTATGTAAATCAACTCCCTATGCGCTAAAACACTTCAAATTTGCTCTTGCACTAGTCCTATATTAATTTTATTGCAGGTACACCACTGGTTTTCAGTCGGAGCCAGCATCTATCGCAGTCGACGAACCTGTCAAGATCGGAGGCGATCTCATCAAATTCGGGACGATCTCGTTATGATGCGAGACGATTTCGACTGCAGACACACATCGAGGCAATCAGTGCCTGGAGTTTGCTCTTCTTTCTCTTTTCTCTGTCATTTTATGCTATAAATTAGATTGTCTATTCAGTTTTTATACTATATTGCATCTTGGAGTTCACCCATTTTATCTAGTTTGCATATTAAGATCATATTCTGCTATCTAAACACAGTGATTTGCATTTACTTTTGTTCTTGTATATTGTTCAATACTCATATTACTTTTTCATATAGTTTGCCCCTATTTACAAAATAGAATTTCTTGTATTTCGCATTTGTTTGCTGTTTTGCAGGTCTCTGATGAATTCGTCTGACGAATTCGTCAGATTGCAGACGATCCTGTCAGTTTAGACGATTTTATCAAATTGAAGGCGATCCTGTTGAATTGCAGACGATCCAGACTGCTACAAGTAATCAGAAACTTCATCAGACTTCCGGATCAGGTAATCTTCATTTGGCCTCCTGCAAATTCTCTGTTTCTGCTTTCTTTTATGTTTCTTTGTATTCATTTAAATTGCATTTTCATGTAGTTTAAGTTAGAATCATTCGGCCAAACCTAGGATGAATGTTTAAAAATAAAACGAACTCATCAAAACTCATTCCCAAAACCTAGGCGTGGAAACTGCCACCAAATGTTTCCTGGTGAACCCACCATCCATCGAAAAATCACCAAAATGCACCTCCCTTGAGAGGCGGGACCTTCGCAAAGTCCTCTCGTCCGAGGTACCGCACCATCCTTTTCCCATCCTCCTTCCGGGCGCGGATCCAATAGCCTGAAGGTAGGGATGCAAAAAATTTGGAGCGATACATTTTGGTGAACCCGACGTGAAATGCATCATAACCTTTTGAAAACAAAAGCAAAAGCAAACAAAAAAAAAAAATTAGAACAACTAAAACTTAGATGCATTTTAAAACATTTAAGGTTCAAAATCATGTTTAGATGGTAGCTCCCAAAAAGAGGTTAGCAGTTACTATAAACGTAGTAAACCAATTAGCAGCCATAGAAGTTAATTTTGTCCTTAGTATCCCTGAAACAAGTAGAAATCAATCCTTGTGGGACGAGCTTATCAGGAGACTTAGTATCATTTCATCTAGGTCCACACAACTTAAACAGATTAAGAGGCTAGTCTTGGATAGAATCCTGGATCCTCATCAATTAGTGTTTTATCATGAACTTTAGAGAGCTTGCCATAGGTGGTTAGCCTATAGGAGAGCTTTAGTATCTTCAGAGTTGTTCAGCTTCGAGGAATACCTCGAGAATGCAGACATTGTACACCGATTCCTAGGCCTTGTAGAGGACCAAGAAGTTGTTCTCATAGATAGGGAAAGATGGAATAGAGTTCCGCGAGCTGTGCTATATCGAGAGTATTGCCATGAGCTTTACTTTTATCAACCAGCATCTGAAACAGACAATATCACCATAGCCCTTTTCATCAAATTCTTAAAAGAAAACTTTCAATTTGAAGAAGAACATTTCATGACCCCTGAACAGCTTGAACCTATTAATGATATTCATAAGTTATTCATAGAAGATTAGTTCATCTACTTTCAGCCTTATTATTATTGTGTGCATTTATTGTTTCATTTGTTGTCTTTATTATATTGTTTCAAAAAAAAAAAAAAAATCAAAGAACATAGTAAAAAAAACTTAAACATTTCATTTACAATATTGCATTAGGTATATATAAATATATACCTTTTAATTTGTTGCATATATATATATATATATATATATATATATTTGCTGAAATCAAAACTTAGCACCATGACTAAACTTAGGAATGGTAAAGAAATTTTAGGAGAAGGAGAAGATTGGCTACAAAATACAACTGAAAACCCAAATGTCCTTCTTGGAGATACAAATCCGGAAGGTGAAACTCTAGGTCAATCAGATGAAGACTTAGGTGAAGATAAGGAACAAGAAGGAAGTGTTAAAGAATCTTCGTCCCCTAGAATAGCTCCAAATGGAGGCATCACTTTTGACAACGCGGAACATTTTCAAAAATTTCTTAATCAACATATCGACGTCCTTAATGTGGCAGTCCGTATTGATAAAGGGGAAATTAGTGATGCTCAAACAGCCTTAGAACGGGCACTTGATATGCAAACTAATCCCTTGTCTTTCATTGATCAAGAAAGTGATAAGGGTGGACCATCTAATGCGAATATGGTCACTATAGCCCAAGCCATGACCAAACAACAGGTCACCCAACCTCCTAAGCAACCTGTTACTCAACCTAAAATCACTCCCGCACAAAAGAAAATTCCCTTCACTACTTCCTTCCTCCAAACTATTGAGCAAAATGCTTTAAATAGACAAAAATCTAAAACAAAGCCAAATACAAACTTTCAACAATCTACAATACAACACAATCCAACTTCAAAACTCCTCCATAATATTTTTCCTACCAATGTTTTACACAATAGTAACATGGCATCTAATCTGCATGTTCCTCCATCCTACGCCCATAACACTTATGGCAATGCCCCACCGAATCAATATGGGGGGCAAACTAGTAGTTTGGAAGCTATGGTGAAGCAATTGGCTTCACGTATGGACCAGATAGATCCCTACCGTCCCTCGTATAATTATCGAGAGATTTGTAGCCAACCATTGGATCCCATAGTGGTAGCTCAACCATACCCTAAACATTTTCCCATGCCCGTCCTGCCTATCTATAAAGGAACCGAAGATCCCATAGAACATCTTCGCATGTTTAGGATAGCATGTCACGACATATCGCATGACGACTTGCTATTACTAAAAATGTTCCCCAAAAGTTTAGGTGGAATGGCGTTAGAGTGGTATTATCAATTGCCCACTCATTCCTTAAGAAACTTTGAAGAAACAGTTGAGTCATTTGTTCATCAATTTAGTGCCTACATCGAGAGGCATGTAACTATTAAAGACCTATACAATTTAAAACAAGATAAAGACGAATGTTTTGCTGATTTCTTAGCAAGATGGAGACAATTGATAGGAAAACTGCACTTTGTGCTACCCTATAGGGAAATGTTAGACATTTTCATTAACAATTTACAAGAACAACTTTCTTATGAACTATCAACGACTACTTTGACTACCTTCGATAAAGCTATAGACTTAGCTCGAAGAGTAGAAGATGCCCTCATTAGGAGAGGCCAACTTAGAAAGAAGGATGATGAGAAAACATCTAGAAATCAATATAAAAACAAACGGGTTGTCGGTGATGGAGTCACTGGCAGTAGAAATGTTGCTAATGTCAATGCAACAAAAACAACAGAAAAATTCATCTTGAAACCTCTTGATAAGCCTCCTCGAGAGTTCACTAGATTAAACCAACCTTTATCAACTATTTTACCTCAACTTCTTGAAAGAGGTTTAATCCAATGCACCGACTATCCGGGAACCTGACCCAAGCATACCCGGATATAGAGCTGATTTGCACTGTGATTTTCATAGAGGTCCTGGACATTCTACCAATGCTTGTAAGAGATTAAAACATAAAATACAAGATTTGATTGACAATAATGAAATGGAAGTGCAAGCCTTCCAACCCAAACAAAACCTTCCTAATAATACTCAAAATACTGTTCCCCAAAATCAAAATCAGAATGCCAATCAAACTTTAGACATATTTCAACACCCTTTACCAAGACATGGTAAAGAGGTAGCCAATCAAATTGAACATCACAATGTTCCCCCTCCTACCCGATATGTAGGAACCATTAGCGGGCAATTACCTATTCAGGACTCTCACACATTCGACACAACCTTATCCCTGGTTACAACCAGGCCCTTACATAATTTTCAAACTTCGATTCTAGCGATATAGAGTCGGATAGTGAAAGTGAAGTAGACACCATTCAATCGAATAGTTCTGAAAATGAATCAGATCCTATTCAACCTATCACGAGATGCTAATGTTCCAGAAGAACCATTTCCCGGAAGAGTCACTACTCGACCTTCTTCTAATGAAGTCCTTCCTTATGAACAAGCCATAAACTCTCAACCGAGACCGTTTCAACGTCGTCACTATAACATTGTAGGTACCATCGGAGTCGTCACCCGACAACAAGCTCAAAATCCCCAACAAGAACCAAACCAGAACGATGGACCAGCTCCATTTGTTCTGAAAAATCCTAATAAAGGAAATAATGCTCCTATTGTTCAACCTAAACCCCCTTACAGCATTAATGAACAGTTGTCTAATACCACCGCGAGAATCTCCCTTTTAGATTTATTAAGATCCTCTCCCACCCATAGGGATGAATTGATGCTTACTTTGAGCAGGATGATGGTACCTCAAAACATCCAACTTGAAGCTATGGCCAATACTATCATCACGCGAGAGATTGATTGTATTGACTTTCGGGATAAAGATATCCCACAACACAGTTTACACAAGGATAATCCCTTGTATATTACAGCTTTAATTGGGGATGTAGTTGTCAAACGAGTCTCGATTGATAATGGCTCATCTCTAAACATCTGCACCTTTGACTTCTACCAACGATTTGGTTTTAGAAGTGATGAAATGAAGAAGAGCGATATGATTATCAAAGCCTTTAATGACGAAACACAAGAAACGTGTGGAGTCATTACCCTCCCATTGCAAGTTGGTCCTAGAACCCTTGAGACAAGTCGTGTTTATTGTACATTGCCTGACATCGTACAATATACTTTTGGGTCGCCCTTGGATTAACGCCATGCGAAGCAAGTCCCATCAACTTTACACCAATGTGTTAAGTTTGAGTTTAAAAATCAGTTGGTCACTATTCATGGTGACCCTAGACCTTTTGATATGTGCGCATTGGCAGAACCAGTTGGAGTGCAATTTTGCCCTGCTCTGTCATCCACATATCCTAGTTCTTCTTCATCTAAAACTATGAAATATAAACCCATCATTTCATCTATTCCTCCTCCATTAACTTCATCTTCCCATATAGATCAACCACCTTCTAAACAAATTACTGTAGAACATCAAAAAGCTCTTAAAACTACAACCAATTCTTCAAGTCCTAATCCCATAAATTCAAAACCTTCAGACACATCTATCATACCTTCCACATCTCAAGACATAGGTAATAAGCCTTCTACATCTTATGCCCTTTCTGATGATCTTTTACCAGATTTATCTACAACCTTAATATCAGAAAAAATGAATGCTTTCATGCAAGATTCAAACCTTTTAAATCAATTGCCGCCATCTCCTCGTACTTTGGGCCTCCCACAACCTATGGGAAGTACTTACCAAGTCGGGAGTTGCGCCTTCATTTACAAAGGATATGACTGGGGAAGAATCCCTCAGAATATCAAAACCCATCATGATGGATATGCTCGGTGCTATTTTACCAACGATTATATTAAAGCTAAACCCATGATGCTTAAAATGGGATATAAAGGGAAAGGCTTAGGACCTTTCCAAAATGGCATGAAAGAACCTTTCGAGGTAGAACCATGGCCTGCCCGATGTGGTGTGGGCCTATTACCTAGTAAAGGTCAACCCTTTCCTTTTGAGGAGGATGATCATCTCATATGCTATCAAGACTATTTGGATAGACATGTTGATTTGCCTCTTAAAAATCCATCATTTTCATGCAACATGCTATCCATAGCATACCATGAAATGATTGCTGACCCCGATGAAGAGTTGGAAGGAGATATCTTCCATGATGTCTCTGTTGAAGAGATGTTGTACAACGGGTTTTATTTTGATGGTTCTATACCAACCATAGCTCAACTTGAGGCCGCTGACCCTCAGAGCGAATTATCTAAATTAACTTTACAAGAATTACAAGAGTTGGGCGTTTCACCCGCCCCACCTAATTTTGAAAGAGATCTACACATGGAGGTAGAAAATGTCATTAAAATTAATATTGGAACTGAGGACAACCCTCACATAATCAACATTGGAGGAGAACTAAGTCAAGAAAAACAAAAACAATACATAGCATTTCTTAAAGAGTATGAAGATGTCTTCGCTTGGACATATGAATATATGCCGAGGTTTAGACCCTTACGTAGTCATGCACCATCTAGTGGTCCATCCGGATGCTAAACACTGTTAAACAAAAACTTAGAAAAATGCATCCCAAAGTGGCTCTTGCTAGTCAAAGGGGAGTTAGAAAAACTCCTTAATGTTATCTTCATACAAGCTATTGATTATGCTGAATGGATCTCCAATGTAGTCCCAGTCACCAAGAAAGAAGCCACCAAAGTTAGGGTTTGCATAGATTTCAGAGATATTAATGCTGCATGCCCTAAAGACGACTTTCCTCTTCCAAATATGGATCAAATTATTGACTTCACTGCTGGGAGTGGGATGATGTCCTTAATGGACGGATTCTCCGGCTATAATCAGATCAGGATAGCTCCTGAAGACCAGGCGAAAATAGCCTTTATTACCCCCTGGGGTACCTTTTGCTGGAAAGTGATGCCCTTTGGCCTAAAGAATGCCGGGGCAACTTATCAACGGGCTATGACCTACATTTTTCATGATATGATGCATGATATCCTACATGATTATGTAGATGATATTATAGCTCGCTCTCTTATTGAAGATCATCATTTAGACGATTTAAGAAAAGTTTTTAATCGATTACGAGAATATCTCATTCGATTAAATCCAGCAAAATGTATATTCGGAGTTAAATCCGGCAAGTTATTAGGGGTTTTAGTTTCTTTACGTGGTATCGAAATTGACCCTCTCAAAATTGCGGCTATCAAAGATATGCCCGCACCCACTAATATATCCAAATTACGAAGTTTACAAGGTAAACTTCAAGCTATCCGTCGCTTCATTGATAAGGTGGCGGACAAAGCTGGTCCCTTTCTTAAACTCCTTAAGAAGGACGTCCCCTTTAATTGGGACACGAAATGTAGAGAAGCTTTTGAACTTCTCAAGCAATATCTCCTTAACCCTCCGGTGCTTTCACCGCCTAAATCCGATCGCCCATTTCTTCTATATATTTTTGCTTCGATTACGCCTTAGGAGCTATGTTAGCTCAGCTTGATGATGAAAAATGAGAACGTGCTAATTATTACATTAGCCGCACCTTCATCAGTTATGAAACCCGCTATACAGCGTTAGAGAAGTTATGTCTCGCAGTCGTGTTTGCTACGCAAAAATTATGACATTACATGCTTAGCCAAAAAACGTATGTCATTGCCAAATATGATCCTTTAAGATATCTCATGAGTCGACCTTATTTATCGGGTCGCACAGCCAAGTGGGTTCTTGCTCTAAGCGAGTTTGATCTCACCTTCATAGGACAAAAGTCAGTTAAGGGTCAAATCATAGTAGATCAATTAGCTGCTGCACCCTTAGAGTCTACTCATCCCCTCATTATTGAGTTTCCTGATGAATGCCTTCAATTAGAGGCGAGACCTTGTTGAACAATGGTCCTTATACTTTGATGGAGCCCGATGCATGAGTGGGGCTGAGTGCGGGTATTATTTTAATATCTCCGCAAAAACATCTTATTCCTCTGTCCTTCAAACTAACCTTTGCTTGCACCAACAATACTGCTGAGTATGAAGCTCTAATCCTTGGATTACGAGTTGCTTTAGCGCTTAAAATTAAAAACCTCTTAGTTTTTGGGGATTCCCAATTGGTTATAAACCAAATTAATGAAGTTTATCAGACCAGAGATGATAAACTTCGCCCATATAAGGCCTATGTTTTACAACTAATGGCCTTGTTTGATCAAGTTACCTTGGAAGCCATTCCTCGAACTAGCAACCGTGCGGTGATGCTATGGCCGCCGCTGCATCTCTCCTACCCTTGGAGTTAGGCAGACGAATATGCTACTATCATCATTCGTCGACTCCAGGAACCCGCTTCACATAAGTCATGCTTAGAGCCTTTGGATGTGTTTCTAATCAAGGAAACTACTCCTGAACTACGGTATATGAGACATATTTGATTTCCTCCAAAATGGGACTTTCCCTGCTAATTCTAATCGCAACCAACGTCGGTTATTACGTCGACGAGCAAGTCGATTTGTAATCATTGGCAATACTTTATATAGGAGATCTTTTGAAGGTATCCTATTAAGATGTCTAAATTTAGAAGAGTCTAAATCAGCCTTGAGTGAAGCCCACGATGGATCTTGTGGAGGACACTTTAGTGGTAGCGTCATTGCTAAAAAGCTCCTTCGGATAGGATACTTTTGGCCTACCATGGAAACGGATGCACATGAATATGTGCGCCATTGCGACAAGTGTCAAAAACATGCTGACCTTGTCCATGCGCTTGCACAAGAGCTGCGAGGCTATTTCTTCTCCTTGGCCCTTTTCTAAATGGGGCTTGGATATTATTGGTAAAATTAATCCTGTGTCTTCGATGGACATAAGTTCATCATAACCGCTATCGAGTATTTCACGAAGTGGGTTGAAGCTATGCCTTTAGCTTCCTGCCATTGGTTCACGGGTCTCTAAATTCATTTTTAATCAAATCATCTGCGGGTTCGGAATTCCTGCCAAATCTCATCTCCGACAATGGAACTCCGTTCAAAAATAAAGATGTTAAAAAATTATGTCAAAAATATAAGATTCAACATCGCTGGTCTACTCCCTATTATCCTCAGGGTAATGGTCAAGCAGAAGCTTCTAACAAAACCCTAATCAAAATTCTCAAAAGACTAGTCAATAAAACGGGCCGTGACTGGCATATTCAATTATATCCAGCCTTGTGGGCTTATCGAACTAGTGTTCGAACCCCCACGGGCACTTCACCATTTGTTTTGGTATATGGTGCCGAAGCAGTTTTCCATTTGAATTGGAAGTTCCTTCTTTGGCTCTGCTACTTCAAGACACCGAAGTAGGAGATGAATATCGTGCTGGCAGACTCAGTCAGCTGGAACTCCTAGATGAAAAATGCATCAATGCTTTAGAGCATCTCCGGGCATACCAAAACAAGCTTAAAAGAGCATATAATAAGAAAGTTCGTCATCGATCCTTTGAGATTGGCGACCTTGTTCTAAAAGAAAATCAAAAAAATACAAATGCAACCAAAGAACTTAAAGGTAAATTTGAGCCCAAGCTGGCTCGGACCGTACATCATTACTTGCAAAATTTGAATCGGGAGCGTATAAATTATCTACCTTAGATGGTAAAGAACTTAAAGAACCCATGAATATTTTACATCTCAAACGTTATTATGCATAAATTTGGTCATTTCATCCATGTATATATTTGTTCAAAATCATTATCTTGTATTTCTTTCAATTTATTCAAAAACCTCAAAAACATTCATAAAATCTTCAAAAATCTTCAAAAACTATCTATTGCATTTATTTAAAGCACTTGTAAAGTTCCTTTTGCTCCAAAACAAAAATCAACATAAAAATCCAAAAACAGCTATATGCTTGACTCTTTCGAAACCAAAACAATATACAGCATAAAGAGAGAGTCAACATTCTCAAAACTTTCTCAAAATCATTATTTTCCTACAATTATTGCAGTTATATGTTTCAACTTATTTTGGACAAAACTAGCATTTATTTGGCATCCCTCACTTGCACACTCACACAATAAATATCTTGATTTTATATGGCATGATTACTAATCTCTCTTATATCAAAGTTCACAAAATTCAATTAAATAAAGTTTGAGCATAGAGAATTGATCTTGTTATTTACTTAAACCAAGCACATCTTTTCACAATAAAATGATTATATTTGTAATTTCCATGTTTTGTTACATAGTAGAACTGATTTCTTGAGTGAAAAGTTTCCCCTGCTATCCTATCATGCACATGGTCTAGAATCTTTGAGAATTGGCAAAAGGACAAGCTCACCCCTACCCAGAATAAAAATCCCTTGCTCTACGACTAATGCGAGCAAGTATCCCTAGAAAAAGAAAAAGAAAAGAAAAAATTCAAGAAAAAGAGAAAGGAAAAATGTTATGTCCGCAATGTTCCAAGCATTATCAAGCAAAAGAAATACAAAAAGAAAAATAAGCAAAGTTCAAAATAAAGCAAGAAAAGCAATAAAATCCCTTTCCCTACCCTTTGAAAAGAAAAGAAGGGTGAATGAGCTTGAATCCACTGGAATTCTCAATTATTCGAAAAGCGTGAGGTAAGCCCCATAGCAGGTGGTTTGTGCCCAACTCTGCTTGGCCTTGGGTAACTCCTAGCGTGGCGATATTTCTGTCACATTAGCGACCTTCTTTTGTACAGACCTATGTCTGCTTATGGATTAGCTAGCTCTTGATAATCCGATCTACATAGTAGCCTAGTATGGTTATATGCATCTACATCATGGTTAATGAACACTTAGTTGGTTTCTTCAAATCACTTGTATCATAGTACCTTGCTCAAAACTGGTAAATGAACAATGCAATTGCACACACATTTGTATTTGAGAGATTTTGTCTATCATTATGATAAATCAAGATTGACAATGAATTCACTTATGCACATGGGATTCCTTATAAATTTAACTTTTTGTCTTCAAAAATACTTTGAAATATTATTTTTGCAACTTGTTTGGAATAATCAAGTACAATTATTTACCACAAAGACAACTATATAATAGAAGAAATCAAAAATTTCAATCAAAACATATCATATATATCTTATCGACTTTACGTAGCGATGGTATAGTTTCAAAACCAAAATTGGAATTTTATGCTTAGCGCAAGTCCTCATTTTCATCTTTTCTGTTCATCAAAAATCAATCATGCAATAAAACTATCCTTTCTTTGATCTTCGCGATGATGGTATAAGTCTATACCTACATATTCTATGCCTAGCGCAAACCATTATACCAATTTTATTACCCATTCATTTAAAAATCAATTCATCAAAACCATATGACTTAAATCATTATGTTATACAATTCTATTTCTTTTAACAAAAAGCATGCACATTATCACTATTTCATGTCATTATGTCAACCTTCAATTTTGCAATGATGGTATAATTCCTAGGGAATTATCCAAAAAATTTATCACACTTAGGAATTTATGCCTACCAAAAATCATTTTACAATATTTCATGCATAATATTTTCATGGAAATCTGAAAACAAACCATCATCATCATCATCATTTGCATCATCACAACAAAAGTCTTAAGACAGTCTCTTAAGCACTCTTTTCTTTTAACAATATTTCTATCCTGGGACTAGCTTGACGATCGAGTGAGCGACGACTCCATGAAATGGTCTATAATAGCGACAATGTCCTTTGAAATTATTGTTAGAAATCTCTTTTTATTTTTATCACATTTCATTACAACCAATCAATTTGTTACATCAGATTATTTCATTTAAAATATTTAAAGCATGACATCCAAGTTATAATATTTTCCAAAACGACATAATTACATGAATCATCAATAAAATCATTACATCAATCAACTCAATCAATCAATCAAACATAAAAAGCATCATAAGCATCACATAAGACAAGTCATATGATCAAAAATATCTCATCTATATATATCAACGGAATATATACATCATCAAAACTGGATTGGTATGCCACAATCCGTACCTCGGCATACTCAATCCTCTATCAATACAAGTATAATACAATATCAGTGGCAGTATCCCGCCCTCTAGCCTCGAGAGCCTCTAGAGCTCTCGGCCTCATCTCCTCCCCCGCCATGCGGAGGGCGAGGTGGTCCCATCGCAGTATGTGTGGTACTGCGAGTCCTCGTCGTCGACCGGGATGAGCTCCTCGTCGACCCTGTCCTGATAGGATCTGCTATGGCAGGTGGCAGCTGTACCCTCTGGCCCTCTGGCACCGCCTGGTAGTATAGCGCTCGATAGAATGCGGTCTGAGAAACCGACCGCGGTAGCTCCTGAGTGCTTACCCCTCCGCCTCGTGCCCTGAGACGAGCATTCTCGTCTCGTAGCTGCGACACCTCAGCCTGGTGCTGTGCAGCTGCATCCTGTAACGTCTGCACCTGAGCTCGCAGACGATCTCTCTCTGCCCGGAGAGTAGCCATCTCGCTACTCTCTCCAATGTCCACACCCTTGCCCTTATCAGGCGATGGTGGCCTCTGTGGAGATGGGGGTCTCGCCTCCCTCCTCTCCCTCTCCCTCTGCCGTGGCCTCTCCTGTGCCTGTGGCCTCCTCTGCTCTCCTCTACCGCGACCCCGGGCTGCCTCTACCGCCGCCTGGCGCCGCCTCCCTATCCGATGCACAACTACGTGGATCGGTCCCTGTGCCCTCGTCATTCGAGGAGGGCGGATGCCTGCGTACCAGGCATCGTAGCCATCGGCTACCCCTGCGTCGTCCCCATCCACTGGCTGAATGGGGGCATCGTCCGCGTCCTGACTCCAGAATCGCTGCATATCTGGAGCCCCGCTAACTGTGGTGTTATCCCGGACAGTCCGGGAAAACTCATAATCCCTGAGAGATGGGATCCCCTGCTGTAGACCGAACTATCGCAACACTCGGTCGTAGCGGTGGAGCTCCACCTCTCCCCTCTCCATCCATAGCCAGCAGACTCGCCTGATGCGAGCCAGCTCCTGTGCGTCCTCTGCCCACCCTGGATGCTGCCTCCACGGCCTCCAGGTGATCTGGTCTGGGACCAAGTCATCCAGTAGTCTCCGGGACACCGACAGGTCGATCCGTCGTTGTGCCCCTCTCCGGAGCCACCAGTAGAAGACTCGGGGCCTCTCCCCATCAACCCCTGTCAGTGGAAGCCCTACCGGCCTCCGCACCGCAATGTGCTCCCAGCACCAAACCTGTAGGAGCGATGTCATGACCAGACATCGCCCGCCCTTGTACACGACCCCGTAAAGGATCCTGTACAGCCGGCATAGAACAAAGCTGCCCCAAGAAAATCTGTAGCCATGGTCGCGCATGTCGCAGATCACATCTGCCAGCATCCATGGTACCCTGCATCCGCTCTGGTGGCATAGCAGAAGTCCACCAACCACCCCAGCCAAAACTCGTGTCAGTGTAGATGCCCCAGGCATCTGGCGCAGTGCCTCGATGTTCACTCCGCCCTTCTCCAGGGCGAAGCTCGGGTCACCGCAGAGTCGTCCCATCGCGTGGCCCTGATTGGCCGTAGGTGTGATCATCCTCCCTTGTATGGGGATTCTAAGAATCCTCCATACATCCTCTAGTGTGGGAGTCATCTCCCCTATCGGTAACCGAAAGCATGAAGAGCCCGGGTACCACCTCTCTGCTAGGGCCGTCAGTAGCCCCATGTCTGTAGATACTTGTGGCATCTCTGCCACATGTAGTAAGCCGGCCTGTGCCAGCTGATCTCGCTCTGCCTGTGTCAGAGCGGCCAAGTCATCTCTCAATCCTCCATATTTCCACTCTCTGCTCTTTAGTAATCCTCTCTGCAAGCATAAACAATCAAAACAACAAACAATCATTAATAACAATTTTAGCAATCAATAATGCAACTTAAAGATCAAATTTTTGCAATAGATGATATCGCCCACTATTGGCCGATATCGTCTGAAATTTGAGCAAAATCGTCTTCGATTTCGCGTGTCGAAATCGTCTCTAATTTGATGAAATCGTCCCTTTTTCGCCGATTTCGCCCTTGGGCGAAATTGACGAACTTGAGACGATTTCGTCCAACTAGGGACGATTTCGTTCGGACGACGTCGATGGCCAAAAACGGCCGCGATGCTCAAAATTCATCCTAAAATTCATTTACAAAGCATGTAAATTCAAATTAAATCAATCTAAACTAAGTTTAAACCCTTACCGTAGACCGCGGCGGACCTCTGCAGATACGTGCGTTTGTCTCTACCATTTTTGCTCCGAGCTCTAAAAACGGTAAAATGAACAGTAACAATGAATTAGGGTTTTACCCTATTTTTCTTAATTTTATTCAAAATAATTCAACAATAATTTTTGCTTTTTCGTGTTTTTACCGCAAACGTTCGATTTGGGTAAAAACACGGAGGGGGCACCATAGTAAGCTGTCGTACGATTCGACCAAGAATCGTCGCCTAAAAATGGGAATAATTTTTTGCTTTCTCGTAGATCGAGAAGAACTCATCTTTAACGCATTTTCTTCGGAAAATTCGCTAAAGAGGGGCAAAATGTAGCACCCTAAAATTGGCGCAGTAAAATTGGAATAATTACATTCACCTTAGTAAATAAATTTAAATTCAAATTTAACCTCCCAAACCGCCCGTTAACCGTCGAGAAACCCGTTTCCTCCTTTTCCGTGCCATTTTTAGCGATTGTTTTGACCGTTTGACGATATCGTCTCCGATCAGACGATATCGCCCCAGATTTGACGATTTCGTCTGGACTAGAACGTCCAGACGATTTCGTCGCAAAACTGAATTTGCATAGTTGGAATCCGTTCCAACGGGTCTCCAATCCGGGCAGAAGCGTGTCTGCGCCGTTGGGACCCTTCCCCCGTTGGAGATCTCCCAAATTGGGATGATCTCCAACCTCCCAACAACTATCCTATGCCTATTTAACTCTAAGACTTTTCCCTCCCCAACCCCTGGCTGAATTTTTATGTAAATCAACTCCCTATGCGCTAAAACACTTCAAATTTGCTCTTGCACTAGTCCTATATTAATTTTATTGCAGGTACACCACTAGTTTTCAGCAGGAGCCAACATCTATCGTAGCCGACGAATCTGTCAAGATCGGAGGCGATCTCATCAAATTCGGGACGATCTCGTTACGATGCGAGACGATTTCGATTGCAGACACACATCGAGGCAATCAGTGCACGGAGTTTGCTCTTCTTTCTCTTTTCTCTGTCATTTTATGCTATAAATTAGATTGTCTATTCAGTTTTTATACTATATTGCATCTGGAGTTCACCCATTTTGTCTAGTTTGCATATTAAGATCATATTATGCTATCTAAACACAGTGATTTGCATTTACTTTTGTTCTTGTATATTGTTCAATACTCATATTACTTTTTCATATAGTTTGCCCCTGTTTACAAAATAGAATTTCTTGTATTTCGCATCTGTTTTCTGTTTTGCAGGTCTCTGATGAATTCGTCTGACGAATTCGTCAGATTGCAGACGATCCTGTCAGTTTAGACGATTTTATCAAATTGAAGGCGATCCTGTTGAATTGCAGACGATCCAGACTGCTACAAGTAATCAGAAACTTCATCAGACTTTCGGATCAGGTAATCTTCATTTGGCCTCCTGCAAATTCTCTGTTTCTGCTTTCTTTTCTATTTGTTGTATTCATTTAAATTGCATTTTCATGTAGTTTAAGTTAGAATCATTCGGCCAAACCTAGGATGAATGTTTAAAAATAAAACGAACTCATCAAAACTCATTCCCAAAACCTAGGCGTGGAAACTGCCGCCAAATGTTTCCTGGTGAACCCACCATCCGTCGAAAAATCACCAAAATGCACCTCCCTTGAGAGGCGGGACCTTCGCAAAGTCCTCTCGTCTGAGGTACCGCACCATCCTTTTCCCATCCTCCTTTCGGGCGCGGATCCAATAGCCTGAAGGTAGGGATGCGAAAAATTTGGAGCGATACAACATCCAACAACTTTTGTAGATCATCTTTCACCACTAAGGCTACTTTTGGGTGCATCTTTCTAAGATTTTGCTTGACCGGATTCTTCATCAGATCTAGCAAAAGGTTATGCGTAACCAATTTTGGGTCTAGACCTGGCATATCCTTGTATGTCCAAGAAAATAAATTTGGTCTCTCTTTTAGTAGAGGGATGAGGGTGGCCTACTCATCTAGAGTGAGACTCTCTCCAAATTTAACCTTATTTGCACTGGTGGGATCATTACTAATATCCACCTCAAAGGTTTCCTCTATTGATATATGTGATCCCTCCTCAAGCTAATGAGGCATAGGAATCAAATGGATGTCATCAACCAAGTTTATAGGTTCTACTTTGGAAGTATTTTAAACATGATAGACATCATATGCACAACCTAGCACAAAATGAAATGGTTGTAACATTTCTTTGTTAGGGAAGAAATCTTTAGGCTCAACGGGTGAATCAACATGATCCCAATAGATATCATATTTGTTAAGATACAACAGTTTGGATGGATCTGCTAGATTGCGGAGTGGAGTGGTCAAATCAATGTAGACCATGTTTATGGAATGGAATTGCTCTCCAGGACCACACAGACCAACTTCTACATAATCGATGTAATCCTCATACCCACAATCTAGATCTAATGGCATAGGTACAAAGGTATCTTCTTTGTGAGGACTACGAACAACTGGATCCTCCCTATGCACTGACTGCAAAATAGGATCATTTGGCTCATGGAGCTCCATGTAGGTTAGCAAAAGGGGATTAAAAATTTGATAAATTTGATCTAGATTTAACCGTCTTGCTCTCAGAAGAGGACCAACACGTAACTGATGATAGACCTCATCTATGTTAATGGGTTGATGACGATAACACAAATAAGAAGGACCGAGGTAAGCCCTCTCTAACTCATCTTCTTCGTTATTATTATACAACTAGAACCCATCATTCACTCCTACTCTTATGGGGTGCTCTAGCAAGTGTGGCCCTATGAATTTGACTTCTTTATTGATGTCATCACTATCTGGAAAAACCATATAATTATATCGCAAGTGTGACATTGCCAAGAAATCTAGCTCTGCTTCTTCCCCCGAATGATCAATGTTGGGAAGGATCTCTTTAGTAACATGTACTGACTATGTAGGCAATAGGTGATGCACATACAAAGGCCTTAAGTAGCCCCCCTAAACTTCCTTCTCATATTGATTGTTGTTTGAGGATTCATTGTCGGCATCATAACTTGGTCCACTTATCTCGGAGGTGGACTCCTCTCCATCATCACTGTAAAGATATCCTAACTTGAGGTCACCTAAAACTATAGGGTTATGCCCTTGCACACCTATTTCATCGATTGAACTACAAAATTGATGACCCAGGTTGCCTCTAGGGTTTTGATATGTATCAGTCTACTCTATGAACCCTTCATGATGTTCTTCAAGTGGTTTAGCAGTGACGACAAATACCATTGGGTTAGTCCTCTAAAAGCTAGAAAGATTAGGATTATATGGATTGAAGTCCACATCATCCCCTAGACTCAGATACAAGTGATCTAAGGATGTTGCAAGCAAGTCATCTTGTCATTGTATCTATAACCCCAATCCAAACCTATTAGTTGCTAGCTGATAACATGGCTTGAACGGAGTTCTATGCCCTTGTTCAAATAGACCAAGTTCATACCAATGCCAGTGATACAATTGAAAAATATGCATAGAGTACTCTAGGTTGGATAAATAATGAACATTTACAATGAAAGGTTCATCATGATATTTATCCATGGGCTCTCGCATTGGAATCTGATCTAACCCAACATAGATGAAATTAGTCTAATTAGGTGGATCTCCCAATAGAACCACCAATCCAACCAGGTAACGATGAGCAGAAGGTCGGTCCATCTCTTACGTAGTCTCCAGAATTAGTTCAAAGGTTACATTCTACATAATATACTCGCCTAATCTGGTGTTGGTGAGATGTATTATCACTCACAATGTGGAGGACCCTGTTGACAATGCAGGTGAGGCAAGCTGAGGTACCTCCTCGGCTATGTCTTGGGCTCCCTCCACTTCCATGGGGATGTGAGCCTCCTTAGTGACTAGTTCAGGCATTTCTTCTCTTTTTCACCCATATTCACCTTTAACTTCCTGACATCCTGAAGCATCACTGATGCAGTAGGTTTCAATGAAGTAGTAGTAGTGTGCTTAGATTTGTGAGACACAAATATCGATGGTTAAGCATGTACTATTGGTTTACCTCCCAGATTTTTAATCGACGACACAGGCTAGATGTCCAGGTGCATTGATGGGAGTATTAAATACCCAAGCAAATATTATAGGTTCACAAACTTAAAAGGTTCTTTGTCTGATGACACTACATGAACCCGTCCCTCATGCAGTTATTTTACACATTGGTGTAATATAGAAGGAACACAATGCATCTCATGAATCCAAGGTCTCTCGAATAGGATGTTGTATTGCATGGCCCCCTCGATCACATGACACATCACAAAGATGATTCTTAGGCCTACATACATAGGTAGGACAATCATCCCAATCATCAATCATAGGACACCATTAAATGCTCTCAACATGAAGGTGGTGGGCATAATGTGTGATTTTGGTAGCTTCAAATGATTTAATGCCTTGGTCATTATTATGTTGATCGACCAACCAGTGTTGATCAAGAACCTCTTAAATGGTACATGATTAACGCATGCAATGATATACAACGGTGGATCAGTCGTATCTATGGAAACCATTTTAATTTTATGATCATAAAATTGAATCATGGGTTCCTGGCACTGTTGTACATGTCCCACAAAATTGGTAAATGCCTACGCATCCTAAGACTATACTTCAAAGGATATTATAATTTCCATAAGTTTTTCCCTATGATTAGCATACTGCTATATTAGTTCATATATAGAAAGCTTCATAGGAGTCGTCTGTAGGTTTTGGACTAGCTTGCTTCATATGGTCACCACTGGTCTCATTATTGGGCCTAGAATATTCTATATTGGCTGCTAATTTGGCATGGCTTGTATTCTTATGGGACCCCATGGTTGATTTAGCTGCTCATATCTCCCATGTCTTGTAACAACATTGACCATGCCTAGGAACCCTTGGGTAGGTGGTTCGACTCGTACTTGGTTGACCCAGCTAACATTGTTACACGGTGCCTCATGGTTTGGTGGTGGATTTTTGTAAATACCCATGTTTTGGTTATTAGGAGCCTACATATTACTTGGTATTACAAGCTCACCTTTCTCAATCATGTTCTACACAATATGATTTAAGGACCAACATACATCGTTTTCGTGGTCCTTCGCTCGATGGTAGATGCAAAACAAGTCATCCTAATATCCCTTCGACTTGGGCTGATTTAGATTGACTAGCTTAACATTGGTCAATCTGTCTGCATTAGTCTCACATAATTGGTGGAATATTGAATTCACTAATTTCGTTAGAGGCATGAATTGGCGAGGCATGTGTTGTTCTTTATTTTTGCCCTTATAGTTGTTATTGTGCTTGTATTGCATAGGAGGAGGTTGGGCCTGATAATTCTACTTTTGCTACCCTTTATCCTCTCTTTGGAGGTTTAGTACTACTTAGTTGATGTGGGCCTACTTATCCTTTTACTTTGTGGAGATTTTTTAGGCCCCTCTTTCATGTTCTTAAGCTTCAAATTGCCTTCCTACAACTTGATGTCTTCAATCACCTTGTCTTGCACCAAAGCCTCCTCGAATGTTGGATACTGCTGTAGTTGCAACAGTAGAGAGATGTGCTTGGCACAAATTCTGATGAAAATGTTTGTGGTAGGAATAGGGAATGGTAGCTTCACCATTAATTTTCTCCACCTCTTTTTGTATTGTTCAATTGGCTCATCATCGCACTAAGCTAGTGCAGCCAAGTCGAAAAGGTTTACCTGTTTCTTCATGCCAAAAGAAAAGCATTCAATAAAAGTGTTAGCTAGTTGCTCAAAACTAGTAATGTTGTGCCTCTTCCTATAGGTGCTGCTCATATAGTCTTTTTCTGATGAGCCTCTACGATTGAAGATTCTCTTCTTCAATCTGCTACCTCTCTAGGTGAGCATCCTCTAATTGGTCTTGGAGGAGCTGTCACCACTGCTCAGATACCAGTCTGTGCAAGCTATCAAGGTCATTGGCCATGATAAGCCTCTGGTATGCATGCTATGTGCAAGTGACCTTATGGGTTATTTACCCATATGACTAATTTGTGACACTTTTGCCCTTTTCTATAAATATGGTATGGGCATCCTATTGTTCTCTATGCTCTGTCCTCTGTGCCACCATGCATGGATTGTGGATGTGTCACATGAGGGTGCTTAGAAGCCTCTCCATGTTCTTGAGAAGTCCTAATAGAACCTCCACTACGCTCACTAGGAGCACAGGTAGGTGGAGCTAAAGGCTTATAGCCTAGCTTCTCAAGGATGCTACCTAATCCATCTAATTGTTTGGATCTACACCACTCATGCGATGGTGTGTCATTGGATCCCACCTTAGTCATATCAATAGTAATCTTTAAATATTCACCATGTGTGGGAGTTTGTATAGTCTTACGATCAATGGCAGCCCTATTTGCATGCCCATGAATGGCGGGTCTCGATCACATATGTACTTCTAATGTGGAGTCATGGATCCTCCTATAGACCTATGACGTAGGGGTACCAATTTGGATCCTTGTATAACATACTCTTCAGCTGATCCAGTGGATGCAAGTGCAATGCAATCCTGGTAATGGCTTCTGAGTGGAACACCCTCATGTTGAGAGGCTCCATTCTCTATTCTGCACCTAGAGGAATGTACGAAAGCTCCTCTATTGGGGGTATGCTCAATAGGTTCCCCACTTGTTGAATTATCTCCTCTAATGCTAACCTAATGATGTTCGAGGAGTGCATGTGGGCAAGGATTCGATATGTGCTTATGTGAATCTATTGGGGCTTTGTCATGGGCTTCAGGCTTGTGCCTTTGCTGACCGCCCCGTGTCTCCACCATGGTGCACCTAGTATCTATATTTATTTTTTATTAATTAAACAAGGTATACAATGGTTTTTATCTCATATTAAGTTTTTAAAGTGAGCCCTATATTGTTTGATGTTGTTTCAATAATTTTTTGTATCAATATAGAACTCCTTATCATGTTTTGAAAAGCATTGAATGATATTCTCAGTTTAAATTAGCTTTCACCTGTATACTCACAGCTCAACAACTTGGCTATGAACTCCAAGTCACGTAATCCAACCTATAATGTGTGGTAACGAAGCCCACATATGGTTACGGAGCACAGGTCCTCCCAGATCCTCACCCATTTTACCCCAGTCAAAATCATATCCTTCGAAGAGAATACATGTAAATTTTCCAAGGTATGAAAGGTTCTTGGATCCGGTATTGGTCTAGTAACAAAGGGTGCATAGGATTTGGGCTAGCGGATGGAAATTATGCCCACCGTCACTGAACCCTACTAGTAGTTGGATGTCAAGCCCAACTCACTAGCATTTAAGTTCCAAGTGGTGTGTGTGGTTAATTTTATTGTACATAAAAGAAATGCATCATATAACACTCATGCTCATTTTCTATATGTTATGCAAATGAAAGAATGTTTTACATTCAAAAAATGCAAACTAATCTAGATGCTCTTTGAGACAATGCACATTACGATGAAAATGACCACTAATTGGGCCTCACACATGCAAAACAAATATACACTTATATCAAGCATGTTGTAGCCTAGGGCAGACTGCAATCATAGGTTCGTTATTCCCAGTAGCACCTTTCTATATATGCAAATGCTAAATGAACTAGGACATGATTTATTTTTCTTTTTTAATTTGTTTTTTCTAATTTCAATCACTTTTATGCATTCTATAAAAACACAAAGAGTAAAAAAAGAATAGAGTGGAAAATAGGGCCTACCTCAGGTCCTGAGTTGATATGTATTCTAATTTTTGCTATCTGTGTTGTTAGGTGTAAACCGTATGTCTGGTCTACAATTCAGACTATAAACTGCATGTTGAACCTATGGTTTAATTTTTGGCCCACATTTGATAGCTGCGGTCTGTACCAGTAATTTCAAAAATCAAGAAACAACAGTTAGATCACATGAATTATGGAGTTTCACCGTGATCACCTTCTGATCTATCTCAAAAAGTGTACACCTAGCTATTGCATTAATGAAATCAACATGAAAGCATGAAAAAATAACAAGATTGTATGTAACAATGAAAATATGTGTTTCTTTTATTAATTTTGTCAATGAAATACGGTTACAATATTGCCCCTCTTAGGGTCACCAAAATGTTGATACTCTTAATACAATTGCCAAAGCCCCCAACGGGGTAGGCGCACTATAAATTTTTTTCCAAATAGTCGTAAACTACCCTAGGGTGGAGTAGACCCTCTTCTTTGCATTGAGGAAGGATTTGAATGTATGCTCCTTTGAATATAGATCCTTGCGATCAAGAAACAACATAATATAGTTAAAAACATAGGCAACCTCTCGTGATGAGGCCCATTGAAGGTAATGAACATGTATATACCATTATAACTAAAATCAAGAAAGCTAATAAAATATGTTAGACATGCAAGATTCATCAAGATTGCTTGAAATATGTAAACAAGAACTACATCTATCAATATAATGGATCAATTATGTGAAATGAAGCATGAAAGCATGAAAAGAAGACATTAATGCATATTCTACTATAATGAAGACAAGTTAGTAAAAACACTAATAATGTTGGTCAAAAGTCTCTAAAATCCTAAATAAACCATGAAAATGCTAAATGTAATCTAATTAATCATACTAGAAATGAAACAGTAAGGAGAAGTCACCTCTATTGCAAACTGCAACTCTGATGAGTGGTCTGCACTGTAAACCTCGACTGAAAGCCACAGTGAGCAACCAAGTGGTTTGCCCTCTAAATTCAAGGGTTGTGGGCTTGATCTCCTTGTCCAATTGATGTTCAAGGGTCACATTCGATGTCCTATGACAATTTTGGTGGTTGAATCATTGAATGGGGCCTCCATTTGCTCGAATTAGCATTTCTTGGCTCTCCTAGGTCATTAGGGCATCCATGGAAAATTGATCTTTGGTTGAATAGCAAAGTAGCCTTCTCAATGCATGAATTTAGTATGCAATTTGATAGGGCTTCGCTTCTCTCTTGATCAATTTATTCTCTATCTTAGTATTTCGATAGTGCTTCGCTATCAAAATGCTCTATTCTCTGTATCTTTTGCCCTATTTTTAGAGGGGTACTTATAGGATGTCCTAGGGCTAGGGGTGGCTTCATGGAGAACTCAATATCAATAAGGGGTGATTAGGATAGTTAGATTGGAAGCTTCCATCCTCTAACCATCATCTTCTAGAACAAATGGTCGTTCAAACCGATTTGGCTCGGATGAAGGCCAACTAAACTTTAGTTAAGACTATAGGTTGCATTTGTAGTTTAGACTATAAACTGTAGGCCTTAGCCACGGTTTAGACTGTAGACTGCAAGTGTGGTTTGCAGTTTAGACTGAATAGTCCAAGGAGCCCAACTTGAGTGGTTAGAACCACTACTCTATCTTGCATTCTATCCAAGATCTTTCATATGGTCTTGTAGCATGTCCATATGAGTAGTTACCCTCAACATGACACGTTTTAGTTGTCTACATATTCATAATGGTGACATTGTGGAGAACAAAACCTCTCACCACACTGTATTACCTTCGTAAATGTTTTTAGTGTATCCATTACTATTCCATTATTTTGGTTAGTGGTTAGGCTTAGATTAGCATGAGTATATTTTGGGTTTCATTTGGTTTTCCAGATCCTAAATTCATGGGCTATTCATAGCCTAACGTATTCTATTTATTTTTCATCAGATTAATAGAATCAATTACCTTTATGTCATGGTATCAGATCTTATATTGCTCTCAAATCAGTTGTCGCCTAAGAGCTAACACGCTTTCCTATAAGGGTCATATCTGACTTGGTGAGACCTAACCTACTACACGATGGAAGGAATATATGTATTCACTCTTGCCATGGTGGACTAGTCCTGATAGATCTAGACACACTATGTGGTGACTGAAGAAGATCCTAGCTGCTAGCTAGACAATGTGAAGACCCTAGACGGAAGCTATATGGACCTACTAACAAGTGGACATAAGGAGAGCTAGATCTCCAACCTGTGGCTTGGAGGTATGGATCTCCAATTTAGAGACTAATTAGTGGTGAGGACCCTAAATTGGATAGCGTGGATCGATGGGCTACCATGGAAGATATAGAGGACTAAATCCAACATACAAACCTGGACTGACAGACTAGAGGACCCACTACATCTATACTTGGTGTGACCTAGGGATGACTGGACAAGTGAAATAGGATCGGATAAAACTTTACCATTTGGTAATTTCAGCCTAAAATGGAGGGTGTAAGCATAGGTAGTGTCTACCCGAAGGAAGACAACATCTAATGTGTGTATATTTTATTATAAATCGTATTCTATTTTCCCCACATTGAATGTGGGATATCTTCGGGAAAAGAAAAAAAATAGACTAACACAACTACTATTTTATTCATTGTATTAGACGCCAAAGATCATCTCCAACTGCACACGATAGGCTGGTTAATTTATAGTCGATAAAATCCTATTATTGGGCTAGCTCTGATATTTCATTTCACAACAAAAATATTTCACCTGCATCCCATTTTGGAAGACGTTGGTTCTGCAAAGAGTGTAGAGGGGTAAATGTTTGTTTTGTCGCACGATGTTGATTGGCTAAGATAAGCCATAATTTTATTGCATGCCATGAGTAGCAAATCACTATTGTTGTAGTCGTCAGCCTAGATCGAGCACAACACTAAATCTGCATAGTTGATGCACAACAACTAGATTGGTTCTCTGGAATTGATTGAACATTTGTAGGCACATTTGTAGGCAATATTGCTTTATGCATGCAGTTGATATATCTCTTGCTTCAAAAAAAAAAATTACGATGATAGGAGACTCATCGTATGTCTGTCCTGATCTGCTAGTAGAGGACCTTGATTTGGAGAAGCATAATTGGAGTGGTGCAGTGGCACCACAGACAGTGGCAAAGACACCAAGTATAGCAAAAATATTTTTTTGTATTGAAACGACATTGAGGGCATCGACGTATTAGATTTTTATTAGTACACAAAATAGCCACTTGTTGGGAGGGCATCGAGCCACCGTCATCGTGAAGAAGAGCGCTGCCTAAGAGAAGAATTGTCACCACCCAGGAGAACAAGGAGCGACGTCGCCGCTCATTGAATACAAAGTGGGCCCGCTATATCTTCAAGTAGGATCTAGTCTCCTATATTTTCCATCGGTGGTGGTAACCGAGTTGGTAGGAGGCTAGTATCTAAGGCTTCCTAGCCATGATGTCCGGGGTTCAAACCCCATCAACACCCCCTAAGGTAATATAATTTTTTTTGGTTTGTTTAAAAAAAATTTAATGTTTAAAATTTATTTTTTAGTTTAATTAAATTTTTTATTTTATTTAAAAAGAATTATTTTTTTAAATATTTCTTTTTGGAAAAGTAATTTAATTAAACTTTAAATATATATTTTTTTTAAACATTAGAAAGATTTTTTTTTCAAACTTAAAAAGTGAAGGGGGCATTTTGTTTTTGTTGCATAAGTGAAGGGGGGATTTTTTTCCTCATTAAGCAATTCCTCAAAAGCTAGCATTAAGGCAGACAATCATCCAACCTCAAAACCTATTTTTTAGGCTTCATAAATAGCAAACATCTTTTTTTTGAAGTACTTCACATAGGGGGGATTTTTGGTGACACATTGTGCTAATCTTCCTATGAGGCAAGCTTTGTAAGAGCCTTTTGAGGCTTCATAGTTGCATATTTTTTGCACTAAAATGGGGGGATGCATTTTTTCTCTCCACCATCTCTTATCTTGCACTAAGGGCATATATAATTTTGCAAAAACAATGGGGGAATACTTATAAGGGTGCATTTTCGGTAGTGAACAACACCTTAGTCAGATTATTTTTTGCAAAATTCATTGTAAAAGGTGCATTTTTGGTAGAGACCAACACCTTAAAAATAGGCAGATCAAAGAAAAAGCAATCCCCTAAATAAACTGATGTTGTTGAAAAATCAGTTAAAGGTCCTTACTTTCCACAATAGATGGAAGGAATGGATTTTTATGAGGATGAAAAATATTCTACACTACACAGTGGTGTAAAATCCATTCTCAAAGATTCTAAATATTCTGAAGAAATTCAAAAGAATTGTGTTAAAATCCCTGTAGACGTCATATGGGTAGTCTACATATCATTGATTTCTCTTGATATTTCCCAACGTAAAGTGTATAAGGACTTTGGTGAGGAAATAAATGTCAAACCCCTAATGGTCGATGCTTGTAGTGACACAAGTGATCTTCAACCCATGGTGGCGAATGCTTATTGTGACACATGTGACCTTGAGCTCATGATGGCCAATGCTTGTTGTGATACAGGCGACCTCCTACCTTCCATGGTAGATATCAGTTGTAGCACAAGTGATCTCATCATAGTGGAAAATTTTTCTTGTGACACTAGTGACTTAAAAATTGAACCTCATAAAACTGAACTCCATAATCTCATCAATAGTGACAAATGTCATATTGTTAAAAATATTTATGAAGATGATGAAATTGGGTGTTTTGAAAACACACCAAAGGATTTGGATATAAAATTATGAAGAAAATAGGATTCAATGGTGAGAGATTAGGTAAACAGGAACAAGACATTAAAACTCCTATAATGCTAAATGCCAGGGTAAAGAATGAAGGCCTTGGCTATACTAGACATGCAAGTACCAGTAATTCCATGTTTTTAAAACCTAAATCTCCTCCATCTCCTAAAAATCATTATTACAATCACTGTGGAAAGGCATGACATGTTGTAGTTAAGTTTTGGAGACTACATCCTTGTGATTCATGTGGATGTATGAATCACTCTTCTTCAAGATGTTGGTACAAAGTGAAAATGGCCAACAAGGTTCATATAGATTGTGGATGGACAGATCTCACACAATGGACCATGATGAAATAAATGTTGTATGGCTTCTATCGAAAAGGTAAAACCTATGGTATACCTTGAGGCAAATCTAGTGACAGACCTAGTGGTAGTCCTAGAGATAATGACCCAGAGACATACCTAAAAATAGACCCAGGGATAAATTTCTAGAGGCAGATCTAAATACAGATCCAGAGGTAAATATCTAGAGGCAGATTCACCAACAGATCCAAATATAGACCCAGAGGTACAAATCCAGAGGTATTCTTAGAGCCATGAGCCAGAACTAGAGCTGAAGACAAAGCACAAGCCACCATTATTTTATTTCTCTTCTTATTCTTCACTGTATTGGGGCAGTTATATACTTTACCCAAATATTGTTGTATGGGGGATGTTAGTATAGCTAGTAGTTATTCAATTACCCAAATAATGTAATAAGGAGGGATGTTAGCGTATCTGTTACTATTCCATTATTTTGGTTAGTGGTTAGGCTTAAATTAGCATGAGTATATTTTGGGTTTCATTTGGTTTTACATATCCTAAATTCATGGGCTATTCCTAGCCTAATGTATACTATTTATTTGTTGTCATATTAATAGAATCTATTGCCTTTTTGTCAAATGTTAGAGATTCTACCCAAGTGTTGTAGGTGAGTTGGAGAGGAGAGAGCAATCCTCTAAGGGAGGTCCCAGGTTCAAATCTCTACCCTACCAAAAAGCTAAATTGGGTATCCAAAATCCAATTGATAATGTTGGTGCAGGCAGGGTCGGGTGCGACTCCCGAGTAACTTTGATGGTGTAGAACCCCCTGTTCGTGGTCTCTCAAACCAAGGTGGCCCTGCAAGGGGTTTTTCGCTTAAAAAAAAAAAAAAAATGTTAGAGAGTCCATATCTTGATAATCCACATTCATTATTTATGTCATGTCATCATCTATAGGATTGATGTGTCCTCATACATCCAACAACACATTGCTCTTCAAAGCTTCCTGTGTCATCTTGGAGACTTGTGTCACATTAAAGACTATCCTCGTCTATCTACACAAACACTGTATCTGAATCCAACTATTAGATATGCAAAAGAGTGACATCATCATCTATGTTCTTATATATATTTTAATGTAACCATATTTATTCTATCCCACATGCATTAGACTTTTGCACCAAATTCATTTTATAAACAAGAACACACATGATATTTTTATTCAGCCAAAGCCACTGGGTGGCTTTTTGAACATGCACCTCTAACCTCAAAAATTGTGTCGAGGCATTAACCGCGTTGACCACCTTGTGCAGAGTTCGCTGGTCCGCCTTAGAAACCTTGACAAAACAAATAACAATTTTTTATTAATCTTTTCAAAAATTAAAATGTTTTATTTAAATTAAATTAAATATAAATATTTTAAATTTCATCTTTTTAAAGCATTTAAACCAATTTAAAACATTTAAAATAAACAACTTTTCTTAAATTAAACATCACAAACTTAAACTAAAACTAATCTAAAAATAAAAAATAAAAACACTTAAACATTAGACAATGACACTTAAATAAACTATAAAGCAAAAACTATCATCAATTAAAACACAACACAAAATGGTAAACAAAATGCCAAACAAAACTCTCAGTCATGACAAACAAGAAATCCAAAAAAATCAAATTTTTAAGTGGGTCCCCAATTTTGGGGTACGTTGTAAAATGATCACAACATGACTCCTAATTTGTGTATTTTATTTCCCTTGCATTTTCCCTATTTTCTGCATTTTTTGATTTCAACAACTTTTCTAACAAGTTTCTACAACAACATTTTTTGGACAAGATTTTGCAATAGTTTTGTTTTTCAATAGTTTAGCATTTTCAAATTCAGCATGGATTGATTTCAATTAGTTTCAATTTAGCATTTTCCATTTCTATTGTTTCAATTTAGCAAGTGTAAAATAGTTTCTATTTTAGCAAATACCATTCTAGAAATTGTTAATTCTTACAATTGTATTTTAAGTGTTAGTTTCTGCAATTTCAATTTTGTAAGATAAATTAGCTTCAATTTTGCAAATTAGGATTAGTGTGACCTAAAAACAACCAAAAAAACATTTTTTTCATTGAATAAATCTAGTGGATTAATCGTTTAAACTGTAACTTGCCAAAACATTCTATTGTAAACAACCTTGGACACTACCCTAGATTGACAAATATTGAAAATTAAATGATGACAATAATGACACTCATCAATCATTCCCTTGATCTCAAACATTTTCACAACATCTATTTACATCACTCAAACAAGAGAAACACCCCCACATTCAATATCAGCCCCATCGTAACTCACATCCCCCTCATCATCACCCAACCCTTCATAAGTTACAATACATATGTCTAGCCCAGGATTTAGGGAGTACATAGTATAGAATGTCACATACACTCCCCTTAGAAAGATATATTAAGACTTAGATCAACCCATTGTCACACTATTATCCATTAGTATGATAGTTCCCCTAGGGCATCCACCAATTCAAATATTTTTTGTGTATGGGGTATTTGATGTTCTTTTAAATACACCCCATAGGATGGAAGAGGATGAAGAACCTTTTCAGAAAAACATCGGATACATGTCAAATGTATCATTTGTGTTGTAGTATATTAATCATTACCATTAATGGAGAAATAACTTAGGTTGGTATGAGTAAAGTCTTTGGACCCCTCTAGAGCCTCAATGTCATGTACCTCCAGATAAGTTCGAGCTAGGATGCTCCATATGTATGCCCGATTAACTCTTGGATAATTCTCTATAATACCTAACTCTAGGTTATGGAATGGATATCAATCCTAATGAATATTTTTATCTGGATTATAATCATTTGCTCAATGACCATGTCCAAATTGCTACAAGCATCACCTACCCTCCTTCCTTCTTTAATTAGGAGTATACAAGCAGTTGGATCTTTGATGATGAATATGAACTAGGTAATGACCTTGAAAATGATTGAATCAAAGATAATTAATCTAACCAATATTATTATGCAATATCCATTGATTAAGATGACCAAGAGTATGATGCAATATCTATTGCTTTAGCTAGCTCAAAGGATTAATAAATTATCATCAAGACCCTCAATGATTTAGAAAATATTTTATCATATTTTTCTGTAGTTACCACCATATCTAATGTGTTAGCTTATCCCACTAGGAGACTCCATTGCTCACACTCCCCCTAGGCCATACCTTGAAATTCCACCACCATTGCAACCACCCTCAGTTCATATTCATCCACCCATATTTGATCAACTTTTTCCACCAAAGAATGAATATTATCTTCCAAACATCAATATGATATCCATTGACCTCACCACACCACTTTACTACATAAGCAAC
Organism: Wollemia nobilis; assembly: GCA_028583015.1. NCBI lineage: Eukaryota > Viridiplantae > Streptophyta > Pinopsida > Araucariales > Araucariaceae > Wollemia > Wollemia nobilis. The sequence continues at coordinate 756,443 of JAQPPZ010003612.1, forward strand.
CCTTCAAAACCTTTGCATCTCAATATTGAGGCTATTTATTTTGATTGCACTACTTCCCCACTATCACTAGAAGAGTTCCTACCTTATGAGAAAATATTACAACCATTTCATTTCTCATTAGGTCAATATCATCATACTTTTCAAGCTGAGGATGAGCCTAATGATGCATTTGGTTCTTTAAATCTAGTTGATGATATTTATCTTATCCCTAAGCCTCACCTATTGGACGAGGGATCCCAAATTATTGATGTTGACATCAGTACCAATCCTAAAAATCCTTAGGTTGCCAAATTAGGACAAAGTTTATCAACTAAATACTAGATTGATTTCACACAGTTCATAATAAAATATAAAAGATTTTTTGCATGGTATCATAAATATATGTTGGGTATTGATCCAATATTGGTTGTTCACAACTTAACTCTTGATTCAAATATCAAACTAGTCAAGCAAAATATTTATAAAATACACCCAACAATTTCCTTAATAGTAAAAGATGAGTTACAAAATTTGTTAATTGTAGATTTCATCCAACCTATTGATTACCATGATTAGGTTTCCAATATGGTTTCTGTAGGAAAATCAAATGGCGGGATTCCCATATGCACAATTTTTTTAGATCTAAATAAAGCGAGTCCCAAGGATGAGTTCCCACTCTTGAACATCGATGCACTCATTGATGCAATAGCCGATCATGAAATGCTTTCCCTCATGGATGGTTTTTTGGGTTACAATAAAATTTAGGTCAACCTTGAAGATCAATCCAAAATAGATTTCACTACAATATGGGGAAATTTCTATTACAAAGTCTAGCCCTTCGATCTTAAAAATATTGGTGCCACTTATCAGTGGGCTATGACTTACATATTTTATGATCACATGCACAATATTTTGGAAGACTATATGGATGATATTTTAGATGTGTTATAAAAGGTCTTCAATCATATTTTAGAGCACAATGTACACTTAAATCCTAAGAAGTTCATTTTTGAAGTCACATGCAAAAAATGCCTAGGCTTCATAGTCTCTAAACTAGGTATTAAAGTAGATTCATATAAGGTTAAGGTAATCATGGATATGCCTTCCCCTACTAATATCAGGTAACTATGTAGATTGAAAGGAAAATTTTCATCTATTAAATGCTTCATTGCACAACTTCAATACAAATGCAATCCTTTTAATCACTTATTGCAAAATGAGATCACCTTCGATTAGGATCAGGAGTGCTAGAAAGCCTTTGATGACATTAAATAATACTTTGCATATTGCTAGTGTTAGACCCATATCACCTAAGTGTACCATTTTTGTTATACATTGAAACAACTAAATTTTCCCTAGGGACTATGTTGACCTAAAAGAATGAGGTAATCAAATAACAGACCATCTATTACCTTAGCCACATATTGGTCATTTACAGTCTCAGATATGCTTATATTGAGAAGATCAGTTTGGTAGTGGTTTTTTCCACCAAGAAACTCCAACAACCATGTTAAATCAAACCACATATGTCATTTCAAAAGAAAATCCTTTATGGTATATGATGAGTCACACTTATCACAACAGTCATACCATAAAGTGGATCATGTTTTTGATAAAATTTAACCTTAAATTTATAGATGGGTCTATTAAATTTCAGGTCATATTTGATTAGTTAGTATAAGTTCCTCTCCCTGAGGATAAGCCTTTAAACATAAAACTTCCTGATGATGGAGTCTTTACACTATAAGACTCAGGATAACCCAAAGAACTAGAAATAATGCTATTATTCAATGGTTTAAAATGTGAACAAGGGGGTGGTGTAGGCACCATGTTCTTCGTGCTACAAGGGGCTCCTATTCCCCTCTCATTTAAACACAATTTCCCCTCCAACAACAATAATTCCAAATACAAAGCCCTCCTTTTGGGACTTCAAATAACTCTCACCGTGAACATAAAAAATCTAAACATCTTTGGTGGCTCCTTATTAATAGTTAACTAGGTAAAGAAAATTTATCAATGCAAGTGTCCAATCTTGAAATCATACAAAGAACTTATGGATAAATTACTCAATAAATTTAAATGGTACAACATCGAGGTTGTACCTTTATCATCCAATCAATTTGTGGATACAATGGCTTTCTTGGGGTCTCTAATTCCATAGAACCTAGTAGATGATGTCACAACTATTCAAGTCAATATGCTCTTCCAAGCTATAGTCTCATGAGACAATTCCAAAAAGTAGGGTCAAGGAATTATCATATAGCTTCCATTGAGCGTGTTGAGGAACTTATGTTAGCTTTTGATAATGTATGATATGGGGGAAAACAATCACAAGATGTAAAATATACAAAAAAGTAAGATAATGAAATTTTGCAATAAGATTAAAATATGCTATTAATGAAAAGTTATGAAAATAGTACAATACAATGTAATGGAGGAAATGAACACTCCAAAATTCTAATGGAAACTACATTGTACCTACTCACTACTCTATAGATAGAACTTCTGCTTCACACACACACACACACACACACACACACACACACACACTATATTCATTATGGGACCTATATATAAGAAGATAATTTAATTGTCCCTTACTCTTCCTAACTACCTTTCCTATAACTCATGTACAAGTGGACTCCTTGTACATTTACATCAATGCACATTAAAACTTGTGCATTATTACTTCTTCCTCAATTAACCTATACTCATAATCTAACAATGTACCCAAGGTTGTATATTGACATGCACCTAAATAATGTAATATACTCTAACACACCCTTATATTACATTTTTTGGGTACTGAAGACTTTAGTTTTCAATATGGATATTTGATATTTAGATGTTCTTTAGCTTGATATAGTTCCTCTTCTTCTTCTTCTCTACTCTCATATTTGGAGTTAGTACTTTCATAGGTGGACATACTATCACCTGATTCTTGCAAGAGCATCTTCTCTTTACCTTTGTCATTTTCATCATTTTAAGGTTTAAGTCTCCTTCAAAATTTATAAGTATATGCTTGATTCCAATTTTTATGACACTTGCTCTTTCCTTTATAATAGTGTTTTTCATACCATTGTCCACTGTATTATTTGAGGTAAACATCCATATAGCTCCCTAGGTAAGAGTATATGAATTAATTTCATAAAAAAATTATTATATTTAGGTTTTGTAGGCTCCCTTATGTCTCCCTAGTAGTTTAGAATATGCTATAGGTTTTGATAATGAGCTTAGAAATAATTAGTTTACCCTTTGAGTTGATTTTGTAATATTTTGAGTATAACAATCAACCTTCAATTTTACCTTATATCTCCTAATGAAGTATGCTCTAATGGAGTTATTATAGTTAAAACTTATTTTTTTCTCCATAATATGAGTATGATACAAGTGTTACCAATTAATTACAACTCTATATATAAGTAATATATTTTCTTCTCTATTAAATAATTTATTTTTCTAGATTCCAAGTATCTATAGTTTGGTGTAGTATGCCTTATAACTCCTTACTTTTGGAATATTAGAAAATAATGATAATAGTATCTACAAATTGATAGTTGGGTTTACCAAGGTTGATAGCCTTATATCTCCTACTTGGTTATTTACAAATATTATAATATTATAATGTACTTCAATTATAATACCTTGAAATGGACTTGCTTTATAACTTACTAATGCTTGGTTAATGCTTGTTATTCCAACATAGTAGTAAATTTGATTATATCACCTTATAAATCCAATGTCACTTTAATTAAAACAAGCAAATCTAATATCAAATTTACCTTAGCAATATAGTACACTGTGTAGCATGAGACTTCAATTCTTCTCAACATATTTTTATATATATTCAAGCAAAATATGTTTCTTGAGTATTTACTCCTCCACAACATATCTTAATGTATCTATTCATTGTGTGAATATGAGCATTCAATGCTATTTATTTTACTATTTTGACTTTATTGTGCTTAAGACCTTTGTTGTAGAAATTTCATGCTCATCCTTCAATATTCACACTCCTCTATATGAGCATCTTTCACCTGAGTTATTAATAGGATTATATCCCCTATGTGGAGTGCATTGAGGCATTAAAATCCCTTCTTGATGCTTCAAACATGTGGTGGTTGGATTGTAGAAGTTACACCATGTGTTTCAATGCTCAAGATGTAATGATGGTATCTGCTTTCAATGTTCCAATGCTCAAGATGTTACTTCCTTGTTTTGCTCCTTCCAAGGTGGGAATTACTCCTTATTGGGCACATCTAGAGTTCATAAGCCAAAATTCCATCAAGGGACAAGTCATAGTAGATCAATTAGCAGAGGCACCTCTTCAGGACAACAAGCCTCTCACCATAGAATTGTCTGATGATGTGGTATTTGCATTATCAGATCTACCAAAGCTCGAATAACCTAAGAAATAAAGAGAAATATCATTGTTTTTCAATGGTTTGAAGTGTGAACAAGGAGGTAGAGCAAGTATTGTATTTATCACACCACAGGGTGTTCCATTACCTTTATCATTAAAACTAGACTTCCTGTGCACAAACAACAATACAAAATATGAAGCATTGATCCTGGGAATCCAAATAGCTATAGCAATGGGCATTAAAAAATTGAATATCTTTGATGACTCCTTCCTCATAGTAAACCTTGTCAAAGGAATATTCCAATGTAGGTGCCCACTCTTGAAGACTTGCAAGGAACTTTTTGACACCTACTTATCCCGACTAGAATGGTACGATATCGAGCCAATCCCTCGTACGTCGAATAGATTTGTAGAAACTATGGCCTCTTTGGGGTCCTTAATCTCTCAGAATATGTATTTTGATTTTACAACCATTCATGTGAAAGTGCTTTCGCACTCAACAATACACTATGAATCTTTTGACAATAAAGAATCAGTCAACATGATCAATATCAAGCCAAATCAGGATTGGTCCTTCGTAGCCAAATATTTATTGCAAATGGCACCTTGGGGATCATTGATCTCCCAAGGACCTATGGAGTGTGGTGCAACCATAGACCATAGAGTTGTTCCTCAATTTGTGTTCACTAGCTCATAAATACAAGAAAAATAAGTATTATTTTCTATAGAAGTCATGGCTTATCATGATTGGCTTTCCCAACTGCAGGAATTCCTAAAGCTTGGAATAGTACCTCAAGGTTTGTCACATACTAAAATGTGAATATTCAAATAGAGAGAAACAAGATACATCTTGATAGGAAAAATCCTCTACAAATAAGGATATGATGGAATATTACTCCATTTTCTTGAGCCCTAGGAAGCATCCTGGGCAATTTCATAAGCTCACAACAGAACATGTGGAGGCCATTTCAGTGGCATGGCCATCGTTAAGCGCATCTTGAGAATGGGTTACTATTGGACCAAAATATAAAAGGACTACTGCGAGTATGTCAAGAAATGGAGTAAGTGCCAACATCATGAAAATCTAATGCACTTACCATCGTAAGCTTTGCAACCCATCCAGGTAACATGGCCATTCTCATAATGGGAACTAGACTTGATTGGTAAAATCTCACCCCCGTCCTCAGGATGACACACATTCATCATAACGACCACATAATACTTCACTAAATGGGTAGAAGCAATCCCCTTAACATCAATAACTAGACCAAGGATTATGGAGTTATACTTCACAATATCATAGTTCATTTTGGGGTCCCTTCTAAGGTAATATTGAATAATGTGCCATATTTCAAGAACAAAAATATGTGTGCTTTAATGAAAAATACCATATTCAGCACAATTTTTCAACGCATTATTATCCGCAATCAAACGGGCAAGCATAAGCCTCAAATAAAACAATAGTCTCCATTTTGAGGAAGACAGTGCAAGACAATCACAAGGATTGGCACATGCAGTTGCTTCTTGCACTATGGGCATACATGACTAGTATATGGACACCCACTATGGCAACACCATTTTCACTAGTATATGGCACTGAGGCCATCATGCCACTAGAGTAGTAAATTTCTATGCATAGCATTAAAGGACTTCATAGATGATGAAGTTGCGTGACAAGGCCGCCTTGATCATTTGATGCTTCTTGGTGAATGCCAAGTCAATGTTTTAGACCATCTTTGCATTTACCAAGATCAGCTTGCACGAGCTTACAATAGTAAAGTCCATTTAAGGTAATTCAAGGTTGGAAACTAGTGCTCAAAGAAAACCAACAAAATTTGAATATGTCGTTGCATCTGCGAGATAAGTTCACGACAAACTAGATAGGTCCATACATGATTTCACAAAGAGTTGGGCCTGGAGCATATCACCTTATATTATTAGATGGTGTTGAAGATACTGAACCGCTCAATATCATTCACTTAAAGGAATTTTACACATAAACATAAAAACATTCAAATATTCCATAAAAATTCAAAAACATTCAAATATTTCATAAAATAAAATAAAAAACATTCAAATATTTCATAAAATTCAAAAACATTCAAATATGTCAAAAACACAATACAAAGCATAAAAACATAAAATTTCAAAAATATCAATCAAATGCTCCAAGGGTAGTTCATACCGCTTGGTCAAAATCAATTCAAAAATGCTCCAAGGGTAATTCAAACCGCTTGGTCAAATACAATCAATCAAAGGCTCCAAGGGTAGTTCATACCGCTTGGTCAAAATCAATTGAAAAGGCTCCAAGGGTAATTCAAACCGCTTGGTCAAATCCCATCAAATCAAAATCTCCAAGGGTAATTCAAACCGCTTGGTCAAGATCAATACCAAAATCCCCAAAGGCATAATAAGCCCTTTGGTCAAATAAATCAAAAATACAAAAACAACATAAAATCAAAAATAACAAAAACAATTGCATCTCACATCTTGCATCCACAACATTGCATTGCATTTTCATATCCACTACAATTGCATATGTCATAAGAGCCTCAAAAGTGATACCTCAGTTTATCGTGCAAATCATTCAAATTCGTACCTCTATTAATACATGTGTGTAATTGTGTTTTTCAACACAACCATTATTTGTTGCTATACATAATATACTAAGGTTTTTTGGTTAATCAACCACACCTAGTGATATTATCAACTTTTGTGAAAAACATCTGTGATTAGTAGAAGGTAAGTTCTAGCTGTGATAATGTCTTGGATATTCAAGATCCCATCACTAATTGAAACACTAAAATCCTAGCTGGTACAAGAAAAATATGAAAGCTGCAAAGCGGTCTAGGTTACCTTAAGCGAAAATAATTTTCCTTGCTTATACCCCTGTGCAATCGGTTTAAATGTGTTAATAATTGGCAAAAGGACAAGCTTTACCCTATCCAAATCCCTTGCTTACATCAAAATAAGAAAAATTTCAACGCAAAGTACATATTCAAAAAGCATACAGCCAAAATTTCAAAGCAATAATCCGATACACAAATCATATATTCAAAATTCAAAGAAAAATCAAGCTCAAAAAAATCAATAAAAAATAAATAGTTATTTTCATCACTACATATGAGAAAAATAAACAATGATTATCATCACTACAAAAATCCTCGCTCTAAAGAAAAAAATCAACCAAAATAAACAGTGATTTTCATCACTACATATGAGCAAATATCCAAAGCTAAAAAGAAGCCAAAAAAAGGGAATAAAGCTTGAATCCCTGGAATTCTCAGCATCGTACAAAACTGGAAGGAGAAATCCTTATGCATGATGATATGTCTATTACAACTGCTTCATGCATTTGTGTAGACCAATGTTTGAATGTGGATGAGCTATCTTAGGTAACCCAATATTGCCTAGTGGTATAGTCCAACTAGGTCCAACATAAGGATGAGATGAACACTTGAGGATTCATGATCTTAGCAATGGGCTAAAATAATCCTACCTGACATCGGAGGAAATGCTTGAGTTCTACCTCAAGATATACAATCACTTGCACACACAGAGATCATGAAAAACCAGGTCCATGGTAAAAGCCTTACTTTTCAAAAGTCTAAGTGGTAAGTAGACAGCTGTTGATATGGTAACTAGAGTGTTCGAATCTATGGAAAGCCTAAAAATTCTTACATAGTAACAAATCATAATATCATTCACACAATCACTTTCTTTATAAGATTCTATAAATTAGGGGGTATCAACATAGTAGGAAAAATACGGCATATATATTAGAAATGGTATATAGATGACCACTGACTACTTTATATCTTTTAATTTATAGAAACTTGTTAAAAAAATACATTGCACACCATTACATCTCATATATGAATACTTAATCAATTCTTATGATAAGAGTGATTATTTAAATTCATGATTATTTTTACTTTTTACTTTTTGTGGTATCACCCATTAATATTGTCAATGTCATATGCATTCCTTATGTTTTAAAGTGATTAGAGCATACATGTTTGTTCATGCCATCCCATCACATAAGTTATATGCATGCAATTAAAGAAAAATTAAAACATGCATTTAACAATAACATCGCATTCACAAAAACAAGTCATTAAATCCATAAAGCACATCATAAAACATATAGGCAATATCCATTTGCATACAATCATAAATTCGTCATTCATCATGAAAATACATAGCATAATATCATCAAATCATATAAGCATCTACACATCCATATAAGCATCTTCAATATCATCTATCATCTAACATATTCATCAAATCATCATAATACCATCATTTCATCATATCATAAAACAAAATAACAACAAAAACATGAGCAATAAACAATACACATAATAAGTCATAATGTAAAGATATCATAAAAGTATGTGTTTTAAGCCCATGGATGTACAAAAATACCCATGGGCTATAGTCATATAGGCTAGTTGACCTCAAAAATGGATCAATGACCAAGTAGAGCATCAGTCAAATACCGGGCCTGAGCCCCCTACATCACCTCCTCCAGTGCCACCTCCCCCTGTGGTGGTGTCGTGAGTTGAATGATGTGAGCCTATCAGTCTCTCTGTCTGAGTATGGGTTCTCTGGCTAGGATGAGTGAAATACTACCCCAAGGTAGAGCGCCTACTAACCTACAAACCACCCGCACCTATTGGATCCTTAGGGACAATCACATGCCTCCTGATATGCATCTGAAGAAGGGTAACATGATCCACAAGTCCCTGGATCCGTGCCTCATGCTCATCCAATAAATACTAAAGATGTCCTATATATGCTCCTGGACCTACCATTGGAACTTCCTATGGTGTAGAAGGAGGAACAACAAACTACATCCTTGCATCGCCACCCCAAATAGTATCCTGTAGAGCCTGTATCTATGCTGAGAGCTACTCAATGGTAGCATCCCACCATTGTACCTAGATCTTAGTGGCCTAAAGCTTAGCCTTGATCTCATGCAACTATGCTCTTAGAGGAGAGTCTCTCTCCTTAGGATCTAACTCCTCCTCCTCCTCAAGAACATTAGGATCCTCCACTACCAATTGCTCTACTGGCTTTCCATACCTCGATCCTAACTTGGACTCTATGTCTTATTGGATCTGCACGATCATCCCCACCATCATCCTCATGCCCTAGGATTCTAATGCCATGCCACATCTGATCAACCCACCACTAAGTGTAGGCCTCTATAACTCCCCCAGCCACTATAGGATCAATGGTTGGGGCATCCTCCTCATCTGAAAGCTCGATAATCTATCATGGAGGTAGGTCCTTCTCTACTGTGAGGCGCCTATACAAGAATGGTACCAAGGGCACATCTTGCTGCAATACATACTGACAAAAGAACTTGAGAGTAGAAAAAATACTCTCGGATGGCAATCTTATGGCCAACAAGCCATCGCTCGTGCCATATCCTAGCAGTAAAGCTAGCTGGATCATCCCAAGCAAGATACTCATAGTAAGGCCACCACACAACATCTCTAACCAATAGTCTAGTGAAAGCATCAGTGTAGTGGTACCGCTCCCCTATGAAAGTGTAGCTCTTATGCTCCTTATGCTATTGAGCCCATCTAGAAACATAACACTATGTTCGAGTGTCAATTGCTATAATCTCAGTTGAGAGCCCCTTAGGGTGATCTACCACAATATGCTCCCATCCCCAAACCTGTAGGAGCAAGCTACAGGTAATTCTAAAACGTCCTCCTCGATGGATGTGGTACATGTTGAGCATTTGAGGTGTTGTCATTGTTGTCAACACTTCTACTTTTTCTCATAGTTGGCATCCTATTCATCATGGTGATTATGCTGCAGTTTGGGCAATGTTGCAAAATGTTGTGTGTATTTGAACACACCTTTTACGGAGACTTTGGAGGTATAATTTGTGGTTATTGCATATCTTATTTCTCTTGGTTCTATGTTTATGGCACATTTATTTATGTAAAGGTGATATAATGTTGCATTTGTATTTTCTATGTGCCTTGGTGCTATATTGTAACATTCAACATTTATTTATTTCCACTATGTCATCTCCAAGTTCCTTGGAATGTGTTCCAAGACTTAGGAATGGAGGGAAAATTGATTTTAATTATTTTATAATGCATCATAATGGTTAGGAATTATTTCCAATATTTATTGGAATTTATTTTGTGGTGCAAAAATGGAAATGCTAATTGGGGTGTTCAACTTGTTGTGGGACCCACTTTATTACATCTGTCATAGTGGTGTAAGGAAAGAATATTTTGTTGCCCTATTTTTATGGGATTTTGGAGATATCGAATGTGATAATTTCTAAATTATTGTTTAGACACTTTAGAATATTATTTTGGTTGTGTAAGAGCATCTCCACTTTGATTGGCAGCTGGTGAGTGTGTGTAGTGGTGCTGGCAACAATTTATTTTTTGGAAAATTAGAAATTTCCTCAACTTGGGCATGATTTTTTGAGTTATTTTCTACTCATGGTTTTGGAAACCATTTATGGTTTATATCCATCTCATTTCTCTATAAATTCAGTGTTTGAGATGGTTGTATAATGGAGTTTTTCTTGAGAGTAACAAGGTGCTTCCGGAATGCTGCCAAAATTTCTGTAGAAGACATAAGTGTATAGATTTTAGCATGCAGGTTTGGGAACCTATTTTTGATGGTGAGAGAATAATTTTGATATGTTTATTGTAGGTGTTGGATCAGATTTTACAGAAAAATCATTTTGTAGTGGTTGGGTGCACAGTTGGTTTGCAACAGTGTTGTTGGTTTTGAGCTTGGAGGCTTGTTAGAGCTTCTTTTACTGGAAGCATTTTTATGCTTTATTTTTCATCATCTTATTATTATTTTGATCTGATATAGGTGGGTTGTAGCCCTTCTTCTGTTGTGGTAGATAAACTTTAGTGTATTTCATTTTGAGGCTTGTTCTATGCAGTAGTCATAGCAAGCATTTCTCTTTGGGAGGTTTTTTACCCTTGTGGTTTTCCTTCGGCATATCATGTGTTGTGGGTTGTTTCTATTGCATATATGTTGCTGCTATACATGAGTTTATTTCTGTTTTAAATCATATTTCAAATTGGAAATTAAAGTTTTAAATTGCACAGATTCACCCCCCCTCTCTGTGCCATTGTTATACTAACAATTGGTATTAGAGCCTGGTTGTCCTTTTAGCATCTTAATCAACTCAGATTGATTCCTGGTTCACAATGGCTAATATGGATGTCAACACTGGCAAGGTGCCATACTTTTATGGGAGTGATTATGCATTTTGGAGTTACAAGATGATGGACTATTTGGGTTCTCTTGGTATTGGTGTGTATCTTTCAGTTAAGAATGATTATGCTTTTCCTGCTACAATTCCTACAGATCTTGATGCAATCAAAGAATATGAAAACAATATGAAGGCCAAATATACTATCACAAATTCTGTTGCACCAAGTGAATTGGTGAAGGTTATGTATTTGTAAACAACAAAAGAAGTATGAGATAAGTTGTAAGCTATTCATGAAGGTAATGACAAAGTTAAGAAAGTTAAACTTAAAATTTTTAGAGCTCAATTTGAGAGTCTTCAAATGGATGAGAATGAGGATATTTCTGCCTACATGCTTCATGTGAGTGAGGTGATCACTTCTCTTAGAGGTTTAGTAGATACTATCACAAATAGTATTGTTGTGAAGAAGGTTCTTTGTTCTTTGACTTCAAAGTTTGATTCAAATGTTTTTGCAATTGAAGAAGCAAAGGACTTAAACAATCTCTCACTAGATGAACTACATGGCTCTCTTATTGCATATGAGATGAGATTTGGTTGTAGCAAGTCTACTAAAAATGAGAGTGCTTTCAAAGCATTCAAAAACATGAAATTGAATCCACAATCCGATGAAGAGATATTCTTCGATGAAGAGCAAGAAAACTTTGTTCGAAAATTGAAAAGAGGAAAAGGGAAATACAATGGAAATTTGCCATTCAAATGTTTTGAGTGTGGGTGCATTGGGAATTTTGCTTCAAAATGTCCTTAAAAGGAGCACTTAGATGATTATGGTGAGATTCACAAGAACAAGAAGGAGTACAAAAAGAAAGCTTCAAGATTTAGCAAGAGATTCTCAAGGAGAAAGGTTTTGATGACACATGAAGATAGTTATTCTTCAGATGATAGCATAGATGATTCAGATGAAGAGGCTACTGAAGTCCTATTTATGGTTATTGAAGACAAATACAATTTAAATGCAAAAAAATAGGATGATGAATCTGAAATTTATTTTGAGGAAGATCTTGCAATAGCATTGGAAAAATATGAAATTGAGAGAAAGAGAAACAAAAGGATGAATGAAAAGATCAAGGAGCTAAACAAACTCAATGAATACTTGTTGATACAACATGAAGAGTCAAAAATATTTGCTGACAAAAATATTTCAGATTTAGAGGAGTCCAATAATGTGGCTACAAAAATGATACAAGACTTAAAATTTCAAGTTGAAGAGTCCAAGAAAATAATAGATGATCTTAAGAATCGGGTATGTGAAAAATCTGATTTATGTTGCAAACTAAAAGAGGAGATTGTTACTTTGAGAAAGCAACTTGAAAATGCTAATTTGGATTTGAGCACTAATTTTAAATTTCATAAAAGTTCTAATCATATTGATGAGCTTATTGGTAGTCAAAGATACACCAAAATCAAGTTTGGTTTGGGGTTTGATGAAGGTGAAAGTTCATATGTTGCCAAAGATGCAAAATCAGTTGGTGAAAGCTTGAAGAATGAGAAACCCATTTTAGAGCAACCCCAAGGAGATAGAAAAAAGAAGAAAAGGTCTCAAATAAGACCAACAACAGAAATATGCCTTATCATACCATAAAGACTTACAATTATGAGTTTCAAAATGTAAAACATCAAATGGGAAGAGCACCTAGAAGGAGTTTCAATTCATGGTATCAAGTTCAATACAAGTATACTTCTTCCTTTTCTGGTTATTGTTTTAAGTGCAATACTTATGGTCACAAGATTATGGATTGTAGGCTTAATGTTAGGCCTAAGAGCTTTGTTAGTCACAACTTATTTGCTCCTCTCATTGATTTTCATGTTGAGTGTTACAAGTGTAATAACTTTGGTCACATTGCTAGAGATTGCATAACTATTTTTGTGACTAATCAAATGTAGGATAGAAGTAGCAACAAGCCTCCAAAGGTGCAAAACAATAAATCCTTGATGCATAAAGACAATTTTACCAAGAAGGTCATGAGGTATGAGGAAGATAAGAAATCAGAGGATTTTATTTGTTTCAAAGTGTTTAAGGCTATGGTTGAGAATGATACAGGAAAGAGGATCAAATGCTTGAGATCTGATGGAGGTGGTGATTTCACTTCTAGTGAGTTTGATAATTTTTGTCATGAGCATGGTATTATAAGACAACTTTCAGTAGCAAGAACACCTCAACAAAATGGGGTGGTTGAGAGAAAGAAAAGAACAGTACAAGAAATGGCTAGAACAATGCTTAATGATTCATAGGTTGCAACTAGATTTTGGAAGGAAGTAGTGCATACAATAGTATACATACAAAATAGGTGCATGCTTAGAGTTCATAGCCATATGACACCCTATGAACTATGGCAAGGAAAGAAAGCTTCAGTTAAGCATTTCAGATTATTTGGGTCCAAGTGCTACATAAGGAGAGATGAGTATAATCTTGTCAAGTTTGAATATAGAGCAGATGAGGGGATTTTCCTTGGATACTCCACCAAAAGCAAGGCTTATAGATGCTTAAACAAGAAGCTTGGAAAAGTGGTAGAAAGTGCAAATGTGAGGGTTGATGAAGGACATGTTTGCAAATTTGATCTTGAGGAGTCTTCACCATCACAATTTGAACCATATGAGGAAGAAGAAGTGCAATATGAAAACAAACAAGTTTTAGAAGGAGAAGAACAAAGTGAAGCTACCAAGTCACCTCAAAAATACATCAAGAAGAATCATCCAATGGATCAAATCATAGGTGATCCAACACAAGGTGTGCACACAAGGAGAAAATTGGCAAGACCAAATGAGCAAAGTCACTTTTCATTGTTATCACAAGTTGAGCCTAAATCTTTTATTGAAGCTTCTAAGGATAATAGCTGGACTCATGCTATGGAAGAGGAGATTAATCAAATTGAAAAGAAAAACACTTGGGAATTGGTTCTAGGACTAATGAACAAAAATGTAATAGGATCCAAGTGGGGGTTTATAAACAAACTCAATGAGGATGGCAAAGTTGTTCGAAATAAGGCAAGATTAGTGTGCACGGGGTATGCTCAAGTTGAAGGTATTGATTTTGATGAAACTTTTGCTCTTATTGCTAGATTAGAAGCCATTCGAATGTTTCTTTCTTTTTCTATTCATAAGAACTTTAAGGTTTATCAAATGGATGTGAAATTTGCTTTTCTTAATGGTAATTTGGAAGAGGAAGTTTATATGGATAAACCTGAAGGATTTCAGCTTGGGGATGAGAACTATGTTTGCAGGTTAAAGAAGGATTTATATGGGCTCAAGCAAGACCCAAGAGCATGGTATGCAAGGTTGGATAAGTATATTTTGTAGTAAGGCTTCCAAAAGGGTAAGGTTGATAGCAACTTGTAATTCAGAGTTGTTGATTCCCATCAGCTAGTGATTGTTGTTTATGTTGATGATATTATTTTTGGTGGAAGCAAAGATAGTATGTGTCATAATTTTTCTACTGCTATGCAAAGTGAGTTTGATATGTATATGATTGGAGATTTGTATTATTTTCTTGTTCTACAAATTTCTCAACTTGATAGAGGTATTTTCATTTCACAATCAAAATATTTCAAGGAAATATTGAAAAAGTTTAACATGGACGATTCTCAACCTGTGAATACACCTATGGTAATCGGATGTAATATAAGTAAGTATGATGAGTCTCCTCTTGTTTATCAAACACTTTATAGGTCTATGATTGGAATTTTATTATATCTAACTGCTTCTAGGCCTGATATTTTGCAAGTTGTTTGTATGATTGCTAGATTTCAGAGTGCACCCAAAGAAACACATGTGAAAGTTGTTAAGAGGATTTTAATATATCTCAAGGGGACTATGGAATTTGGATTATGGTATCCAAGAGGACAAGACTTCACACTTAGAGCCTACACATATGCAAATTGGGTAGGATGTGTTGATGATCGAAAAAGCACTAGTGGTGGTGCTTTCTATCTTGGTGACATGCTTGTTTCTTGGCATAGAAAGAAGCAAGACTCAGTATCACTCTCTACTGCTGAAGCTGAGTATATTTCTTCTGCCTCATGTTGTACTCAAGTGCTTTGGATGAAACAAATGCTTGTAGACTTGGGTATTTAGATTGGTGAGCCTATCTCTCTTCTTTGTGACAATACTAGTGTTATTAATATTTCCAAGAACCCAATTTTGCATTCAAGGACTAAGCACATAGATATAAGGTATCATTTATTGAAGGAGAAGGTTTATAATGGTCTTGTTTCTTTGGATTTTGTGCCTAAAAAGCAACAAGTTGCTGATATATTCACTAAGCCATTGCCTATGGAGACAACTCTTGGGAGTTGTTTCTTCTCCATCTCACTAGATATTTTTATTGGTGCACATCCTCAGGGGGAGCTTCTTATGGTCTGATTTTATGCTTCTATTTCATATATTTCATTTTCATATTTTCTGATGTATGCTTGATGATGATGGTTGCAAAGTTTGGTGTTGTTCGGATTGATCGGTTGTTGCCTAGTTGCTTGGCAACTTCTTGCAGTTTGGTGAGATTTTTTTGGGTATCTCTTTGTTGTTGTAGCTACTATATTTTCATGTTGAATATCATTTCATATCAGATATATATCACTTATTTTCACAACAGCAAGGTTTAGTATTGTTTGATGCATTCTATGGTACCTGGTTGTAGTGTTGTGTGAGCTAGTGGCATTGTATCTTGTGTAGAACTTCTTTGGGGTATCTTGTAATATTTCCCATTGATGTTTTGATTACTACAATATGTTATTTCATATTCAAATAAGTTTCAAGTGTCTTGGTTCTTTGGTTCAAGGAGATTTGTAATATTTATCATGTTTTCAGATGCACTGGTTGCCCTTTGTCATTGATTGTCAAAGGGGGAGAGAGTTGGATAATCTACTTCTTGTGCTATTTGCTTTTAGATCTGTATATTTGGTATTAGGGGGAGAAATTTTATGTTTTTTCAGGTGTGAGATATGTTGAAGAATGTTACACTTCTTGGTTTGTGCTTTATAGGCTTTACAGGACCTTCTTGTTGCCTATTTCATGGTCTTGGTTGTTGTAGTTTATCTGCAGATTATTTAGTGTTGCCAACAATGCCAAAGGGGGATATTGTTGAGCATTTGAGGTGTTGTCATTATTTTCAACACTTCTACTTTTTATCCTAGTTGGCATCCTATTCATCATGGTGATTATGTTGTAGTTTGGGCAATGTTGCAAAATGTTGTGTGTATTTGAACACACCTTTTACGGAGACTTTGGAGGTATAATTTGTGGTTATTGCATATCTTATTTATCTTGGTTCTATGTTTATGGCACATTTATTTATGTAAAGGTGATATAAGGTTGCATTTGTATTTTCTATGTGCCTTGGTGCTATATTGTAACATTCAACATTTATTTATTTCCACTATGTCATATCCAAGTTCCTTGGAATGTGTTCCAAGACTTAGGAATGGGGGGAAAATTGATTTTAATTATTTTATAATGCATCATAATGGTTAGGAATTATTTCAAATATTTATTGGAATTTATTTTGTGGTGCAAAAATGGAAATATGCTAATTGGGTTGTTCAACTTGTGGGACCCACTTTATGACATTCGTCATAGTGGTGTAAGGAAAGAATATTTTGCTGCCCTATTTTTATGGGATTTTGGAGATATGGAATTTTATAATTTCTAAATTATTTTTTAGACACTTTGGAATATTATTTTGGTTGTGTAATAGCATCTCCACTTTGATTGGCAGTTGGTGAGTGTGTGTAGTGGTGCTGGCAACAATTTCTTTTTTGGAAAATTATAAATTTCCTCAACTTGGGCATTATTTTTTGAGTGATTTTCTACTCATGGTTTTGGAAAACATTTATGGTTTCTCTCCATATCATTTATCTATAAATTTAGTGTTTTATATGGTGGTATAATGGAGTTTTTGTTGATAGTAACAGGGTGTTTCTGGAATGCTGCTAAAATTTCTGTAGAAGACATAAGTGTATAGATTTTAGTGTGCAAGTTTGGGAATCTATTGTGGATGGTGAGAGAATAATTTTGATATGTTTATTGCAGGTTTTGGATCATATTTTATAGAAAAATCATTTTGCAGTGGTTGGGTGCATAGTTGGTTTGCAGCAGTGTTGTTGGTTTTGAGCTTGCAGGCTTTTTAGAGCTTGCTTTTACTGGAAGTATTTTTATGCTTTATTTTTCATCATATTATTATTATTTTGATCTGATATAGGTGGGTTGCAGCCCTCCTTCTGTTGTGGCAGATAAAATTTAGTGTATTTCATTTTGAGGCTTGTTCTATGCAACAGTCATAGCAAGCATTTCTCTTTGGGAGGTTTTTTACCCTTGTGGTTTTCCTATGGCATATCATGTGTTGTGGGTTGTTTCTCTTGCATATATGTTGCTTCTATACATTATTTTATTTTTGTTTTAAATCATATTTCAAATTGGAAATTAAATTTTTAAATTACACAGATTCACCCCCCCTCTCTGTGTCATTGTTATACTAACAGTACAACTCATCATAGCACTGATCCAATAGTGATCTACCCCATGCATAGATTATAGGCTTATTGCTATCCAATATATCCTACACCATCTCCAAAATATTCCATGGGAACCTCAATCTCGAGAAGTTTGGGATAATAACATTGTTGATCACCATTAGTAATACGACATGCCTCACTATAAAGACATGCTCCCCATGCTAGTGACTGATAGAAACTTATTCCAAATTGTTGTCCTTGATAGAATCCATAGAGTGCCCTCTAAACACCTGAGTGAAGACAACCACTTGATCATTAGTGGCTGAAGAGACAATGGCCACTCCATCGAATGGAATATGAAAGATCCTATAAACATCCTTCGATGTAATGGTCATCTCAATGGTCAAGAGGTGGAAAGTAGTAGTCTGCGGGTCCCAGTGATGGGCCAAAGCCATAAAGTAAGCATGATATGCCATGATGTAAGGCATCCTGATGACATCCTGCAACCCATAGGATTTGAACCATACCCAATCTGTATCATCAAAGGTAGGAAGTAAGTAAAGCAAGAGCTTTAGGTCCCAAGACCAAGCAGTAAGGATCTACGCAAAGTAGAAGAAAGACAAAGCATAATTATAATGCATCTAAGGCATAATTCACAATAAAAATGAAAAATGGTGCAAAATATTATGGACTATTATAAGTCTAAGTAAAAAAAGGATAAGATTGCACCTAATAAAAAAATCAAAAATATCATAAAAAATCAACAAAATGTAAGAAAAAAGGCTTAGGGTTTAGCTGTTGTTGCGTAAAGTGGCCGAAACTTGGCCTTTGGAGGCAACAACGTCCAATACCCAATGGTAAAATTTTTTACCATTGGGATTAAATCTTAGCCACTTCGAGCGACAACGGATCAGAACCGACCGCTTTGAGTGACAACAACCAAGGGGCAGCATAGCAAACCCGTGAACCCTTGGCCAGAAAATAAAAAAAAAATGCAAAATAACAAAACAACTTAAAAAAATCAACAGAGAGAAGGAAACAAATAAAATGGAAAACAAATATTCCCATCCAAGCATAAAAACTAAGCTAAGTTTGAGAACACTCAAATGGCAGTAACAGGTGAATAATGAAAAAAATCAAAAACCCTAGGCTAAAGCCACTAGCAAAAAACAAAATTGGGGACTAACCTACCATAGCAAAGGGGATGCTAAGCCTAATTATAGAGTTTGTTTGTTACCAATAGGTTTAGTGAGATTCAGTTTGCCCATTACTTAATGAGGTTCAGTTTTATGCAGATAAGGAAAAGAGAGCTAGGGTTTTGAAGAGAGAAATACCCGAGAAGCTTTGGCTCCTCCAGTAGCTAATGTCTCACCCTACGTAGCCATGTCCTCAGCACTAGCAAGTTTCAAAGTTGCAATAATCTCCATCACACCAGAGCTCCTAAAGCGAATATTCAAATAGTAAAAGTGAAAGGTCAAACCCTAGAAATGTAAATTTTATATTTTCTTAATTATGCCTTGGCCACAACTGACATCAGTGGCCTGAAATTCTTAGCTACTCAAGGTGACAACAACCACATGTAGTAACTCAAGGGTCATTGGACCTGATAATGGCCAGATCCACAGATCAAAATAAGGGATTTTATCCTTGAGGGATCCCACAAAAATAGCAAATAAACACACTTGGGTGGTTTAAGATCATTAGAATGTTGAAAATAACAAAAAAATTACATAAAAGTACAATATCAGGTAGGCCTCGTACCTAGTTACTCTATCAAATCAAAAATTGCAGCGATTCACACCCCATGTATTTCAGTGAGATGAGTAGATAACCATAAGGGCACTTGGGGAAAAAACAAACTCATTTGGGAATTACGATGTACTACCCTTAAATCCTAAATAAGAACAAGATGGTCAGACTACTCCACGGGTGTGAAAGAATCATCCTAATTCCCCTATGACATCAAAAATATTAAATCAAAGTGATACAATCTAAACATAAATAAAATCACTCATCCTAACTCCCTAAGAAGTCTATTGATAGTCAGATAGCTCCTCGGGATAAGGATAGATGATTATCATAAACAATTGGAATCACACTTGGATGTGGGATTGCCCATTAAAAGCAAAAAATGCTAGAAAGAAACCATATTAGTCATATTGGTCAAGCGACTTGTCACTTCATTCATTGTCGTTTCTTCACCAATTCATTGTGTGAGGAAGTAGTTCAAAACTTCAACATAATCATAATAAAAATCAATAAAATATCACTTGATCATAGTAAAACCGTGTTCATGCTACAAATTATTGCATACAACAATCACAAATTTCCCTTTTTTGCTAAGAACGTAAGCAGACATGACATCTTCAATTGTAGCTCTCCTACCGGTCGAAATTGTTGTAGCAGCTAAAGCTACCTGATTGAGTTTGAGGAATGAGTGCAATTAAATATACCCAAGCCAATGAGCTAAGTCCTCTGAACATTGAGGCAATGATTTAAGGGATGCATGCCATCTTGTATGATTGGGCCATCCGACGTTGATCAGACCATTGATCATAATACACCCTACAAATAGATCAATCTATGCTTTTGCTCAGTGTTGTGTTTTCCACACAATGCATCATAAAAAGGGGCATCTGTAGACACCTAAATCATGTCATGATTAGGGGATATGCTCACATAGACACACTCATAAGATCATAAGACATAATATTGGATTTTCCAAGCATCAATAATGGTTTTCACCACTCATTTGGGGCCTTTTCAAGCCATCCAAGTCTAGTCGCTCAAGCCAAGAGTAGCTAGATACTAGCCGCTCAAGCCTACAATGATCAGGCCTTAGCCACTACAAACGACAATGGCCAGATCTTAGCCACTGCATACGATAGTGGGTAAGCAATAAGAAACATTTTTTTGACAAGTTCACATAGGAGACTTGAGTTTGAATTTAAACTTTAGTTAACTGACCTCTAAGCATAAACAAAGGACAAAAGTTTCTCATGCTAACAACCAATTCACATAGAAGACTCAAGTTTGCATTTATATTTCAATTATCTGGCCTTCAAAGATAGACAAAGGACAAAATATTCTCATGCTAACTTGCACTATGCATGAGAAATTCATTTCTAGGGCTTGGACATAGACCTAGGGTTTCACACTATAAAAGGTGCAAGCCTAAGAGCACCAAGAACATCTTTAATCTTTTAATCTGCTATCATCGAGATATCTTTTTGAGGAGAGCTTTCAAGACTTGGAGAGTTCTTTTTGAGATCACGTGTATGACGAAGCCCTAATGAATTGAAGAGCATAACACCTATTATTTTGACATTAGATACATGCTTTGAACCATAGCTTTGGGGCAAAGAGAGAAAGGTTTACCTCAGCAGTATTTGTCTTGGACAGTGGCCCGCAGGCTTAGCTTAGGTTTTAGACATAGCATATTTTATTTTGTTTCTTTATGTTTTCATATCATTCGCATAGATTTATATGATTTCATGGCATAGTTTCATCATATTTTTGTTACATTATTTTATTAATAGTAATCTCATCTAGGGAGGCAATCTTGGAAACCTAAACATGTGTTGTTGTTTCATTGCTTACAGGGCCACAGGAACATCGGATGAAGTTTGCAACATACGAGAGAAAAAATGATCCCTCAAGGAAACATACCTCTAGAAGGAGGCATCTGTAAGCCCTCATACATTTCTGTGTGCGGAACCGGGAAGCTTTTATAAGTGCATCACCTCTTCAAGAAAGGGGCACTCTTTACCTATTTGTAACTCATTGTATCAAAATGGGTATCCCTCAGAGGGACCGACATGTAACCGAGATTCAATATTAATAAATAGATCTATCTTTTTTTTTCATGTTATATGATTTTTCTTCTTGTCTTTCCATTTCATCTTGGGTTTTTAATAACATTGCAAGTAGGGTTAAAAAGGGGTAGTGCATGCATTCCCAGGGTCGCTACAGTTTTTAAGAAGTATTCTTTCACTCTGTGCTTAAAAAAACCCTTATATTCTCCTTGAACCATGATACTTCAAAGGTCTTGATTTGAGGTTTCCTTAAAGGACTTCAATGGTGGTTTTCTACTCCACATTTTTTCTTGTAATGGTGGCTTCTTTTGGCCACAAAATTGCTGCAGATTTTTTTATAGTTTTTGTATTTTTTAACAACATAAACTAATTGAGAGAAACTCGTTAAAAATCAACTAGAATGGTGCTTAATAGATGCACTTTAAATGGTAATAATAATTTAATCTTACTGGTCCACTAATTTCTCAAAAATGCTCTTAACAATTCCACTACAACCTTTCAAGCATAATCTGGAATAAATTCTTGCAAATTTCACTACAAATACAATTGTAGGATCTAGTCCTCTTTTTCAATATATAATATAGGTAGTTGATTATAACTTCTAAAATCTAATCAACTCTTAATTGTGTAAATGAACTTTAAAAGGAATTTTTCTCTTTTGCACTTTTGAAGTTTTTAATTCAATTTTCCTCTTTTCAACTTCTAATTTAATATAAGGTGATTTAACAAATCTGATAAGTAATCCAATTAATGAATTTACTTGCACCAATAGTTTCTTACATTTTTGATAGCTTTTGTAGAGGATGTAGATCAAGCTTGTTGCTTTAGATTTCTATAAATTTTGTTAGATTTTCCAAAAATCTCCTCCTTCACCAAAAAGAGGTCTCAAACTTTCTTTCATGATCCTAGGGTTTGGTGGTTTGTTATTATCTATTAATATTATCATTTCTACTATGAATTTAGAGGAATATTTATGTCTTCTTGAAAGGTAATATTCAAATCTTTCAGCTTTGATAATATTCTTCTATCTTTAAGTCTTCTTGTCGAATTCTAACTTCAAGCAGGATGTTGAGGATAACTTAGGCTTATCCACTTAAGCCTAAGTTAATTATTATTATTTACTATTCCTATTTCATTGTACTTTGTATTCCTAACTAGGGATGTCCTTTTACTGCTAGAGGATAAAGGAGATCTCTAACCTACATGAGATTCCTATGTAATCCTATATATTACTTGCATTTCATGAATAAAGTAGCTTCATACTATTGTTCCTACATCATTGGTATCAGTTAGCCTGAGGAAAAGTTGCAGGAAGGAGGATAGAACTGCCACTTCACTGCTAGATCCTAGGAAGGTGTTAAGTGGAGCTTGAAGTCTTCCACAACACCAAGTGAAGCTGAGGGCAGAGGGAAGCAATTACCCCTGCACCATTTATTTGCCAAGGAAATTGCTGAAGCATAGTTTTTGTCAAAGTAAAATTGGAACTCAAGTTGGAGTCCAATAGCTCTTGCAGAAAGAACAGTGAGTTCAAGTTGAACCAGTTCATTCATCCTTGCATGAGAATATTTTTCATCTTTGGGGTGAAAAAGATTTATTTTTATAAAATATTAATAATTTTATTAATATTTTATTTAAAAAAAAAAAAAGAATTTCGTGCATGAAATTTTTGAAAGATAGGCTTTTAAGCCTATTCAAAGTGTAGTGGCCACCTATTTTGGTGGGCCACCTATTGCACCCAATGGCCACCAAAACTCGGCAACCACCAGCCAACCTTTTCGTCGGACACCATCGGCACCAAAACTGATGGCACCCAAATGCCGACATTGACGACCATGATCAGATCCAGCCGATGGACCCCCAGGCCAGTCGAACACCAGCACCGATAGGCCACCATCGACTACCACTATCGATGACAGCCATCGGATATCAACGACTGCCCTCGGTGGCACTAGTTGATGGCAGCCCACGCCGGTAGAGCCAGCCATCAGCGCCGATGGACCACCGACATGCCACAACCATTCTCAGGTAGGCCACAGCCGGTAGGCGACTGACCATTCTCAGGTAGATTGACTGTGCAGGATGCAGTCACCCAACCCGGCAATCAAAACTTGATGATAGGCGAACGTTGATCTCATAGTGGGCAGATTGCATTTTCCAGTGAGTTGCAGATGTTCTGACGAGTGGATAAATTCCCAACAAAAATTATTTAAATATTTCTAAGGTTTTAAAAAGTTTTCCAGCAGCCACGAAAATTTTTCATCACAATGGAAGTCATCGACGACCGACTGAAGGGAGTTGGGCTTGTGGGTTATTTATCCCACATCGGATAGGAGAAGGCTCGATCAGGAGTTGAAAAGTGTGAAGACATAGTGAAATATTGTGACCACCTCCTGATGGTCACATAGGCTATCACGCGATGACCGTGCATGGACATTTGGCATCCACTTAGCCTTGTTTGGTTAGAATGGACCTTGTTTACTGGGTGCAGGCTACAACACCACGTGGTAGTTTCGAGTTGTGCTCGTCAAGTTGTACCCGACCGTGGACTATTCGGGATTTGGATAGGAATTGACCGCTCGACCCAATTCAAAAAAAAAAAAAAATTATTTTTGGAGCCCACAGAATTTTGGCGGGAAATCCAGGAATTTAAAATTCAAAAATTGGCGGGAAAACCAAGGAGGACAAATTCAAAATTCAAAATTGGTGTCAAACTTTGAAAGGTGATATCTCCTCCATTATTGGTCCGTTTTTGACCAAATTTTTTGCGTTGTGTTGCAAATTTTCAGAATATTGATAATTTTTGCTCCTAACCTATTTTTGGCATTGTAAAAGGGCTAAATTTCAGCATTTTCTTAGTGCACTTGTAATTGCAAAATTGAAATCCATTTTTGTAAAGAGCACTAAAATAGCCCTAAATTTTGAGAGCAAAAATTGTAAAATCTAGGCAATTTGGCTGCATAGGAAACTGAAATTATTCCTAAGACTAGATTAAGATTCTGCAAGACCATTTTGTAATCCTCCTAGTCTAGCATATACTAGGAAAAATATGGCTCAAGACCTCAGATCAAACATGGAAAACCTTACTTCTGCAGTAGATATTTTAGTAGAGAAGGTAAGAGATATTGTTGTGCAATTCAATCCTGGTGAAATCAAAATCCACCATAATCATGCCAGCAAAGCTAAATGTGAGGTTAAAATGTATGATGGATCTAGGGATCCCGATGTCTTATCTGCATGGCTTTTAGATATGCAAACTTGGTTTGTTTATGCTGAAATTCTGGATGATGAAAAAGCCACATTTGCTACACTAAAACTCACAAGTTTAGCAAAAGTTATCATTGTAGAAATACAGAGTCATAATGCCACCATGAATTGGAAAGAATTAACTCAAATTCTGAAAAACACCTTCTTTCCACCAAACTACCAAAGTGATCTCACTACCAAGTGGTATAGATTGAGGCAAACCTATGGAATGTCAGTTTTTGATTTCATTTTCCAATTTAATAGGTTAAGGGTATTGCTTGGTGTGAAAGATTCAGAAGATTATTTGATTAATAAATTCACTCGTGGCTTGCAAGATCATATTTTCAGGGAGATCAAATTCAATGTCTTCCTCACCTTAGATGTGGCATTCAATCATGCCATTCTTGCAGAGGATAAAGTTGGTGCATATCAAAAGTCTCGTTCATCACAGGAGGGCTCTTCCAAAGGCGGGAATCAACATCAACAGAAGGTGAAGAAAAATTCTCAATCTTTCCCTCATTCTTCTTCTCTTCCCACTTCTCCTAAAGCACATTCTTCCTCCTTTCGTGCTAAAGATTCTTCTTCTTCATTGTATTGTGAATTCTGTAAAAAGCATGGACATGTAAAATACAAATGCTATACTTTTGAGAAGTTTAAGAAGAAGAAATCCCTAATTGTACAACCTACACATGAGGAACCACAAGATGGTCCCATTTTGGATACAAGGATAGAAGAAGAATATCCTGCTTTAAAGGGTAAACTGAACAAAGTTACCCTAATGTCCAATGTGTTTGCTCAAGGGGGGCGTGATCATTTGTTTGTCACTAGAGCCCACTTGATGCATGATTTCTATGTTGATTATATCATTGATAACAGATTGTAAAAGAACCTCATTGCGAATTACGTTGTGGAGAAGTTGAAACTTTACATCAAACCACATCACCAACCTTATGCACTTGGGTGGAAAGATGTAGACTCCACATCCAACATCACCCATACTTGCACCTTGAATTTTGCTTTTGGTGACAAGTTTGTGGATAAAGTTAGGTGTGATGTCACATATATGGATTGTTGTGGACTCTTGCTAGGTAAACCCTATCAATTTGATAGGAATTCTATTTATCATGCTCAAAATAACACCTACACATTGGATTTGGATGGTAAAAACTACTTGATACAAAGCACTACACCTAATTCCAATTTGATGTTAAGTTGTAGGCAAGTAAGGAAGCCATTGATTCAAGCACTTATTTTAGCTCCTACTAACATTTTTCCCACACAAAATTAAGAAAAAGCACCACCTAAGGAACATGCAAAGGAAGAATTTTCACTCCCACATAATGAACAGTCACAAGAACAAGTGGTTAAGGAACCCACCATTCTCACTCATGAGAAAGATGCCATTGATTCCATTGGTATAATTTTGGGTACACCTACAACTACTGAACCACTTGTTCCATAGAAGTTACCTTTGGATTTGCCCACTCCCACCATTGCACACATGGAGAAGCAAGCTAACGTTGCTTACCTTACTAAGCATCGGCAAAGCTTTCTATGCAAGGTACCACAAGAATTGCAGGAGACTCCACAGGGAATGGTGCAAAAGCATCACAATCCTCACTCACCACAGGTTGGAGGTAGAGTTTGGGTTCCTTTGGATGAGCACCACTTTCTAAAGACACCATTTTAGGACCCTCTTTTGGTACCTGATCTTGTTTTTAGTCCTACAATAGTAGTGGCACCTAATCTTCAACTTTTTCTCATTTTAGATAGAGTTTTTGAGATGAAGACTCATCACACGAGACATGGTTCTTCCACTACTTACCTTGTCGCTCGTCACGGTCACTTTCCACACATGGCTCACTGGATTCCTCACCATGAGATGGCCTATGAATTTCCATGTTTGTTGATATCATTGGGGTCTAATGCTTATATGGTTGGGAGGAGTGTTGAGGATAACATAGGCTTATCCACTTAAGCCTAAGTTAATTATTATTATTTACTATTCCTATTTCATTGCACTTTGTATTCACGTGAGGTATAGTATGCCCATGTTATAAATAGGTTGTTAGCATATTGTTAGCATGTTGTTAGATGGTTGTTAATTGTTAGAGATCTCCTTTGTCCTCTAGCAGTAAATGGACATCCCTAGTTAGCATTTGGTTAACTAGTAGTTAAGTGGTTGGCCATGTTTGGTAGATTTTTGCAACCACTTAACCTACATGAGATTCCTATGTAATCCTATATATTACTTGCATTTCATGAATAAATTAGCTTCATACTATTGTTCCTACATCACAGGATCTTCTTCTCAAGACTCTAAATGTCTTAAGGCATTATATATCTTCTTTGGCATTCCTTACCAATTATTCTTCTCCTGATTGGACTTGTTGTTAGATGATGATAATTATTCCAAATCTTTCCTTTATCAAAAATTTTCTCCTTAATGGAGAATTTCTCCAATAAGTTATTCTAGGAACTCTTTTTATGATCTTGCTTCAGCAACAAGGCTCTCCAAGCCTTTTTCCTTGAGATCTCTCCTAGGTCTTCGATTCTGTAACTACATTGGTCTTCCTTGAGACCTTCTTCTTCAAATTTTAGAATTAATATCTCCTTCCTGGATATCTTAATTTTGCTACTTTTGTATTTGAACAGGACTCTCCCAGTCATTCTCATCCTTCCAAGAGTGGAATTTTCTTCAATGATCACCTTATCTCTTCACCTTCATGTTTTCTTTAGGTTTTGAATTGATTCTAAAGAAAATACTCTTCCCAAATTTCTTGTAGGAAGTTTCCCAACTCACTGAATCTCCTTTCACTGCAACAAATGATCAGTACTGAAATCTGAATATTCTTCTAGATTAGGTACTCTTTTCTAGATTCTTCTTCGATATCAAGGCTTATGTGGCCTTTTTTTTAGATCAAGGCTTCTATGGCCTTTTTAGGATCAAGGCTTCTATGGATTTTTCTTATATCAAGGCTTCTATGGTATTTTTAGGATCAAGGCTTCTATGAATTTTTTTAGATCAAGGCTTTTGTGGTATTTTTAGGATTAAGGCTTCTATGGCCTTTTCTACTGTGAATTTGACTTTATCGATGGAGATATTCAATCTCCATACTTCACTATGACTCTTTCTCCTAGAGTCTCTTCTATAGTATTATTCTCTTGCAAAAACTAATCTCTGCACTATGAAGGCACTCTGAAATTTGAGAAACAAAGTTAAAATCTCCTAGATTTCTGTTGTAGAAGGTGTATCAATCATCTAAGAGTTAGTTCTCAACAATAAAATAAACTTTAGGCAATATTAAAAATTTTAGGTCTCTTAGATGAGCTTCACTAGTTGATTCATAAAACTAGTGGATCAAATGTTGAGTCCTTATCTTCATGAGTTTTTTGTAACTCTGTGGGAATACTCTGAGCCAAATTAATTTCACAATTTCTCTTTCTAGTATATTCTACCAAATAATATTAAGGTAACAAAATTCACATGCAATGGGTTCAATGGAACATATAGTTTGTAAAAATTGAAGCTATGGTGACTAGACGTATTTTAACAATAATACTTTCTCGAAACTCTCCTTAAAACCTTGATTCTTCTAAATATTTTTGTAAGATCTTGTGTACTATGGTGAATCAGGTTTACAAAAATTAGGCTTAATAATAATGGTGGTTCTCCTCTCAATCTACAGTAAATTCTACTGTGACTAGATCTAGAATGGCTCTGATACCTCTATTAGATTTTGAGGTAGATTGCAATGGGATATGGCAATCACAAGATGCAAAAATATAAAAGAAAGTAAATTTATGAGATTACATAAATATGCTATAAATAGAAATGATAGATATGAATACAATATTGCTATGGAGGAAATGGACACTCCATGCAAGATGCTACATAACTACATTGTACTCCATCACTAATGGAGTTACACAAAAATACTACTACTACCTACTATCTTTTCAATCTCTTACAATGAGGCCCTTTTATAATGGAATATAGATTCCTTGGCCAAAAATCTACCTAGTTGTACAAGGGACACCTTGCACATTTACAACTTGCACATTAACACTTGTGCATTTATTACATTGCATAAAGTAACTAGATAACTTCCCCCTAAAGTAATCTAATATCTTAAGTATGTACCTAGGAAGGTACATTTACATGATCCAAATGATGTAATAGACTCTAACTCTAAAACTTTGTTTAAATATTTAGATTTATTGGGTTTGGGTTAAAAATAAAATACATGAATAAATTAATCACCCACTAAACCATTAAAAATAGAGGGATTCATCCTCCACACTATAGGCACATATTTTACATAGATACTCTCAAGTTTATGATCTCTTATACTGACATAAGTAGATAAGATGATCAAATTTTAGAACACTATTTATACCTATCATTTTGGAACCATTTTTGGGGAGTTCCAACATTGTAGTGTTTAGGATCCACGTGTTAGTCAGCCTAAAAGTGCATGTTCAGACTACCTCACTCATATATCCTCTACTTGAGAATGCACGAGTCCACCAAGACCAATAGGACTTGATGGATATTTTATTATAAGAATAGAAATTACCTTAGAATCACCAGTATAGGCTATTCTAGAAATACCTTCAAAATATTTTGAAATATTTCCTAAAGAAATACAACCATCTCCACTTGATTCACCCTAGCACATTAACCCAATATTTGGTGTATCTAGTAGATCAAACCAAAACTATAGCCAATTTAAAGATTTACTAAATAACCATAGGTGGAAAGCACTTGAAGAGAAGACTATATCAGACTCTAATTTAGGAATATTATTGGAGGATAAGAAAAATGAGTGTGACACCCTTTTAGCTACTTTAAAAGCAATTAATATAGGACCTACATAACCTATAACTAGAAAATGGTTGAAAATTATGAAGCCTCCACCATTTTTAAATTTCTAATTGAAGAATCCACAGGAGAAGCCAAAATAAAAAATATTTCTCCTGCACATCTCCCTACTTTTAGAGGACTACCAAAAGAGGATCCTAATATTTTTCTTTTTAAATTTTATGTTCTTTACAGATCAGTTTATTACAAAAAATACCCCAAAATTATAAATTTTTCCCTTCACATTAGGTGGTTCAACGTTACACTGGTTTATTGATTTAGATAATAGATAAAGAAATACCTAATAAAATATGAAGAAAATATTCCTAAAGCAATACCAGGACTTTGTAAGGGCAAGGGATGCATGAAAAGTCCTAGATATGTCATAAAGGGAAGAAGAATCACTAGAGGATTATTGGGGTAGGTTCAATTTTAATCTCCAACACTCATCCCATACAAAACTGGGAGAAATATCATTAATAAGTATATTATTAAGGGTTCTTATGAATGAATCATTGTAAGCATTGAATTTATTAGAAGGACATGATGTTTACCAATCTCAAATTTTAGATATCCAAAAAATATGTTGAAACTATTCTAGGAGAAAGGGTAAACCAGTCACATGAAAAACAAAAATAACAACCCCAATAACTTAAATTAAAATAGGCACATTGCTAGAATATATGAAGACTGATATATTATTATATTTTCCATTACAACTAGATACATTTCAATTGCAAAATAAAAAACAAGAGACAAAAGAGACATTTTCCTTTTTCTATCCAAAATGTAGGAGGAAACACGTGAAAAATGAGTGTCTGACAAGGTTCGAGTATGTGTGATTTGTAAAATTGACCTTAAAACTAGGTTGTATCTAAAATTAGTGACCATAAAAGAAGAATTAAAACTAGCTAAAAATTATTTCATGGGTAATATAAGGAATTGGCAATAGCCCCCTATGGTAGGTAGAATGCCAAGGGCAGCACCACCATATGGTGGGTCTAATTTCATGAACCAAGGATAATCCCAAACACCCAATATGGGTTGGTAGGGTCATTCAAATTGGATGAATACTACCCAAGGTCCTCCTTATACATCATACCCATGGATGCCATACCAACTATCTATAATACAGTGAATAAACATTAATACATGGAGTTCACCTCCCTAGATAACAACACAACCCCCACTACATCCTAGTTTATTGACACCCCCTAATTCTAGGCCACAATAGCTACCAACAAAACCAAACCCAAATCCCAACAACAAAAAACCAAATTAAATAGATTATTAGGTAGACATGGTAATATACTCAATGTATCATATTAGTGTAGAACATGTAGATTGTAGCCCAATACAACTTAGATCAAGTAGAGAAATAGGATTAGATAAAATGCTTTCAATAGTAGAGGATGTAGAGATAAGATTAGGTTAAATACCTATGATGGTGAAGGAAGTAGAATAAGAACAAAATAATACTACTAAGCAATTAAACAATGACTAGATTCCACCTTACCCTAAGAGATTGTAAGAAACCAAGAAGAAAGTGCAACCAAAATTTCACATAATGGAGGAGTTGTAAAATTTTACTATCACAATTATCCTATATTAGGCTATTAGAGATGTACCCATTTATACAAAATACATTAGACAACTATATCTTAAAATACTATGATGTAGACAATAACCAAAAGTAGTGCAAGTGGTAGGGTAGTTAGCTAACTTTATGTTAAGAAACACCTACCACCTAAAATATTCTAATACAAGAAGCCTAGTCGTAATAGTTAAAACCGTAGGATTAATGCTACCCAATACTTTGGTTGATCTAGGTGTAGCCATAAATGTCATGCCTAAAAAAACCATGCATATGTTATAATTAACGAATATGAGACCAATAAAAATAGTGTTACAACTAGCAGATAGATCCACAGTAATCCCATATGAAATGCTAGAGGATGTGATCATAACTATAGATGCATGGGAATACCTGATATATTTTTTGAAGTCAAAATAAGGAATGGGTGGTTACCCACTCATACTAGAATGTCCTTCACTTTCTACAATTGATACCTGTATCAGTTGTAGGATAGATACAATGATGATATTATATGGAAGAAGTGTAAAAATATAGTTATTTACCCACCTACACAATCCACAGATGAATTGGGAGATGCTAGTTTAGATTTCATTTATGATGATGCCATTTCTATGTTACAACAAGTGGTGGCTCTTGATGAAGTATGGTATGACATAGATGAGGACTTAATCATAATAAATTTTCTAGAAGGAGATTCTTCACATCCTCCCATAGATTCCCCACTACTTGGTAGAAGGGAAGATCATGTCAAGTAGTACTTGGTATTTTTTTAGACATGGTAGGAGAAACTGTAGAAGTTTACATGGATGATTTCACCATTATGGTGAAATTTTTGAAGAAGCTACAATAGATCTAGAAATAGTACAACATTTCCAAGAGACCAACCTATCTTTGTGTAATAAAAAATACCCCATGTTAATGATAG
Source organism: Wollemia nobilis (assembly GCA_028583015.1). Classification (NCBI taxonomy): domain Eukaryota; kingdom Viridiplantae; phylum Streptophyta; class Pinopsida; order Araucariales; family Araucariaceae; genus Wollemia; species Wollemia nobilis. The sequence continues at coordinate 788,945 of JAQPPZ010003612.1, forward strand.
AGGAGATAGGATTAGGATATCACATCTCTATTGAGGGGATAAAGGGATATGAGAGAAATATAGAAGTCATCAGAGAACTACCTGATAGATGTTTGAAGTTTATTAGGTTCTACTAGATACTACCAATGTTTCATTAAATTTTTAAGTAATATTACCAAACCATTACACATGTTATTAACTAAAGAAAATGAGTTTGTCTAGATGAATGAATATGAACAAGTATTTCAAATATTAAAATAAAAACTGACAACTACTCCTATGCTTATAAGTCCAAATTGGAACCTTCCTTTCCACATCTATGTGGATGCATCTAACACTATAGGGGAAGCACTAGGATAGAAGGAAAAAAATGAAGCATGTGCCATTTATTATGTCAGTAAAAATAATAGGGCACTAAATTATATTACATCATCACAAAGAAAGAGTTTCTTATACTTGTACATGTCATAAATATTTTTTTCCATTATATCATGGGATATAGAACTTTTATACATACCTATCATGCAACCATTACATATCTAATGAACAAGCCAATGGTAAGTGGTAGGATAATTAGATGGATTTTACCATTGTAGAAATTTGATGTAACCATTGTAGACAAACTGAGGAGAGATAATGTAGTTGCAAATTTTTAATCCATAATAATATCTTATTATAACACTACAACTGAGGATACATTCCTGGATGAGCATCTCTTTTCTCTGATGAAAAGACACCATGGTATGCTGACATGGCCAATTATTTGGTAACCGGTAAAGTATCCCCTACACTCACCCCCCGAGAAGCTCAAAAATTGATTGAAAATAGTGTAGCCTTGTCATGGATTTATGGTTGCTAATTTAAAAATTTATCTTGATAAAATCATGCATAGATGTGTAACATTTTAAAAGCATTTCATGATGAACCATACAGTGGGAATTTTGTAGGAAAAAGAACTGCATTTAAAATTTTATAAATAGGGTATTATTAGACCTCACTATTCAAAGATGTAGCTAAACATGCTAACAATTGTGATCAATTCCAAAGAATGGGTTGACCAACTATGAGAGACCAAATACCCTTTCATCCACATGTACATATAGAATTATTTGACAAGTGGGGGATGGATTTTGTTGGGCCAATTAATCCATAATCTACCGATAAAATATATATTTTAGTTTGTACTAATTATGTTACCAAGTAGGTTAAAGTGTAGGCATTGTGGAATGCAAAGGAGGAAAATGTAGCACAGTTCCTGTATGAGTTCATATTCATGAGGTTTAGGGTCCCTAAGGAGATTACCATGGACCAAGGAGCTCAGTTCACCTAAAATATGATATAAGAACTGATGCATTAGTTTTAGGTCCGACACAACAAATCCACCTCATATGACCCATAAGCTAATGACCAGGTGGAGGTTACAAACTATGAGTTAGAAAATATTCTAATGAATATAGTGTAGTAGCACATGAAATATTGGGAGAAACATTTTTCATAAGTAGTCTAGGCATACTGGACTACATGGAAGACTACCATAGGGTTCACACCATTTTAGTTGGTGTATGATAAGAATATGATCTGTCCATAGAATTAAAAGTGAAAAATATTTGGACTACAATAAAAATTAATATCAATCTAGATGTAGCACAATAAGAATATATCCACCAACTGAATTAGTTGGATGAAATCAGACAAGAATTTTTATAGCTTATAAAGGTATTGTAGAAACAAAGAGCAATGTGGCATGACTACCATATCAAGAAAAACAATTCAAAGAGGAAGAATGGGCATTATTGTATGCATTCTAGTTACAATAAAGGAAAGGGAATCTCACATAGATGTGGTTGGATCCGTATGATGTAATTGAGATAATTAACAACAAATTTGTCTATATAAAAACCATTGAAAATAGTGGAATAATTTTCACAATCAACAAACATCAATTACATCCTTAGCATATGCCTCACATTCACGAAACCATCTTAGATGTAGGCATGGGGGAGACCCCATATTCAAAAATATTTTTAGAAGCATGACGAATGTGAATGCGTTCATTGAAAAATTATTTAATATATGTATATGTATTTTATTTTAGTGTGTGTATTTTAACACTTTCAAATATATTTTCTTTTTTTTTCTTTTTATTTACAGGACAACATGGAACCCATTACAAACTATAGGCATTCATACGTATCAAGAAATAGCCACTTCATCCTATTTAGTGTAATTTTATTTTCTTTTCTATGTTTTATAAGATGACACAAAACCCGTTGCAAATTGTAGGTGTTCATCCCTATCAGGCAAGAGCCACTACATCCTATTAAAAAAAAGGACACATGGTGCCTACTTTCCATTAGGGGGGCAACACCTAAATCTTGGTGAATTACAAGTATCACACTCAGATGAACGCTGAAGGCACCTAATTCTCTTGAGAAAGGTAGTGTCTACATTCAGGTGATACATGTACTCAAATGGTACCTATTTCCCACTAGGAAGGTGACATGTACATTTGGACCAGAATAGATAGTACCTACTCCCACCAGGAGGGCAGCGCCTATATCTAGGTCAACATAGTTTTATGTCTACTTACCACCAGGAGGAAGGTGCCTACACAAAACCAAGCATGAAGATATTTTTCAATGAATAGAGTATGTCTACTTCCTAGTTTATGAATATGAAGTACTCCTACTCCCTAGCTTTTGATAATGGAGTATACCAATTTCCAAGACTAGGAATGACTACTCCAAAGAACCTAACAATGGGGTACACCTACATCTGGATCCCAACACTAGAGTACACTTACTCCCATGATGAATAATGGTAACATATACATTTTTGTTTTCAACATATGAGCCCTTGAGATTTTAAATAATATAGTATCCAATAAAATTATTATCAATGGAAAAATACCACATGAAAAATATTTTATGCTTCTAATTATTTGATAGACCTTAATCTACCACCATCTAATCATGTTATATCACTTTGTGCCACAGAACCCATTCTACTAATCACACCCAACTAAGTATCATTATTTTTCATTGATTATATGCATGGTTATCATAAAATTTATTTTTATGTTATGTATTAGTATGTACCCACACATTTTCTTCTACCCAATCATCCAAATCCCATGTCAACACTTGGCCACTTAGCACCAATTAGATAGAAGAGGATTTTAGATTAATCCCAAATACATCCCTACACATGTCTCAAAATAGAATATAGTGATTACGAGAATATGATAATCATACTTTATTAATGGGAAGTAGGTTCATGCTTTGACATATAATCAGCACAATCGTAGTTGCCATTAAAATATTCCATGGATATAGATAAAATAGGAAAAAAGTGTGGTGGTCCAAGAGAAATTCGAAGCCATGGGTTGGCTGAATTATTATAGTCTAGGTAGCCAGAATTAGGATCTAGTCATGGCCTATGAATTTGCAACATCCATGGAGAATGTGATTGTGTGCATTAGGGGCCTAGTCATACCTGTGAAAAAAGAGTATATTGTGGTAGTCATAGGTCTACCATGCATAAGAGAGCAGATGTATAAGGGTGACAACATTGACGTATGCATATAAAAAAAATTGGCCAAGCGATGACGTAGTTGATGCACTCAGGAATATCGAAGCAGTATATTATGGATGCTTAGAAGCACATGTTCGAGCAATTATCCTTATTTTTCACCCATATGAAATGATATTCAATCATAAATGCCAACCACCTATGCTTTTTGAATCATCTACAATATGATGACCAAATCAATATCTCATTCTATCTTGCTAGTGCCCTACAAGACAAATCTAGTAGATATAAGGCATGCACATAGATCACATTGGCTCACCATGGGCTTATTTCAACCCTAATTTGATATATATAGGGGTATAGAGTTGCACCACCACCTTTGCAGGTCATAGAAAATTTTATTATAATGGAATCATCTAAGGAAATGAGCAATGCAATGATACCCTTGATGAGAAAGCAGAGGTGCCTACCTCCCAATAATACAAAGAAGCATAGTAGCCAGTGCTTGGCCCTAGGAGATCAATTTCACCACCTAATTATAGTATAGGAATGGATGTGGGTGTATCTACTTGAGGATAAAGGTAAGTTTATACCGAGTAATAAAAAGTTGATTGTTAACTATGCAATTTTCAAGAAGATGATAAAAGCTATTTTTATGTCTAGAGGAGCATCGTTCTCAGCCATAAACTCTTGATTTCATATAAAAACTCCTATTTTTGGTAGAATATGTAGCTACACCTATATATATTGAAATAATATCAACAAACATAATCAATTTATTTTTTATTTCATATGGTTGTAATAGGCATTGTCTGCGTCTTGTATAAATAATGCAGATCAATCTTGAAAATGTTGGTGTTGTTATTCTTCTTCTCTCACACTATTAGAAACTTTTGGGAAATTTTAATATCCTTAGTTAATGGTTGTCATGCTATACAATTTCATTTATCACAATTAGCATGCAAGCTTTGGTGGACTTGTCGCTTTGACCTATAAAGGGATTTTTAAAATAATTTCATAAAATAGTAGGTGAGTTTTGGACACCCTAATAAGAGCTAAATCATTAATGGATGTTTTATCCCTTAAGTTCATCCATATAAAATAGGTTTATTATGAATTTATATTTTAACCAATCTTATTTAGCAATTTTCAGTTCTAGCTTTAAGAACAGACCGGTGCCTAATCTATTGGGTAATTGTAGCAAGAATTAAAATCATCATGAAAATACTGAAACAAGAGAGAGAAATTGGTTTGTTTATACACATTAAAATTATGCAATGAATATAAACAATTGAACAATGATGTTCATATATTCAAATCATGCAACATATAAATAGGGAACACACACATTATACCATTGAAAACAAGAAGGCAGATATTGGTATTTGTATTAAATATCATGAAAAATGTTATAGTAAAAGTATGGAAAAGTGCCAAGATATCTATGAAATTCGATACAATGGTTATCTATATTCAAATAATGTAACAAAATAACTAAACTCTCAATCCTAATGAAGTGATATAGAGCCTCAAATATCTGATCCAATCACTGGAAATAATCTCAACTGGATGGATGCATCTTATATAATTCCTACACAAATGGGGGAAGAATAATAATGAGATAAATAAAAAGATAGCACAGAGGAATACAACAAACTAAATATGGGGTACTCAATATACCTTACTTGTAAAGTTTGGCTATGGATACTTGATGCTGAATTCTGGCTCGAGAAACTTCTTTTATAAGTTGATCTACCAAAATTATGTTATGAATACTTGGTGCAAGTTTATCTACGTGTGCTCTCTTCCACATTTTATTTTTTGAAGTTTATTCTAGAAAAATGCTACCTATCCTAAGCTATCCAAAATCAGGAAATATTACCACCTGTCCTCAAAGAGCAATCCAACTATACTACACTAGTGATGTTTGAGCTTCTATACTTCAGTTTCCTTTTTTAGAAGAAACAAATATATTTCAAAAAAGATAATTATGGTAGTACTTATTTTTCTTCTTTGGTGGTGGGTCTAGCATCATCCTCTACAATTTTATCATATTCCAAAAATATCAATCCCAAAATAATGGCAATTTGTTTCTATGCTTCAACACAAAAAGTGGTTGTTGACTTTACATCCTATTCAATGATCATCATTTTATTGATATGCTTTATAAACACAGATTAATTTTCATTGGTGAATTCTAAAATATAATGAACCAATAGAGTCAACTCCTTCAACTATTGGCCCAATTTCTATGTGTCTTCTTCAGTGCACTCAAATTCTTCTATCTTCTTAGTGATAAATACTTCAACATTTTTCTCTATAACTAGCTCTCTAATTAGATTACACTCTATATTATGTTTGTCATCTATCTCTTTGACTAGTGCTTCTACTTCCTATAGGGTGATTTCCCAATAAGATCTCTAAAGAATGAAGGAACTTAATATTTGAAATTATATTATGCAATTATGACTTTGTTCATCTATAGTCAAAACTTGTTTTTCACCCACCTGGCTATATTCTTCTTTGTATTTTAAGTATACAGGCTTAGTAGTTGATGTTATCTTTTTGTATATTCTAACAAATTTTTGATAGTCATAGTTAACTGCATCATTTATTTAAATTCTTTTAATATTTGAGGCAAAGCTTCTAATTCTTATTTTACATCCTCAATCAGTCCTTGTTTTATATTTTTTATTTAATTTGTACTATCAACTTATTTCTTGGCTTGCTGAGGCACCTCACATTTCAATTGACTAACTTCTACTTGTAGCATTTGAATTTCAGCTTTCATTTATTCTTTTTCATTTACACTTTTTGTATATTAGTACTCAACACCCTATTATTTTCATAGACATTCTTCATTGAGGACACCTAGGCTTGTGCTTATATTTTAGCATATACCATAGGATTTTCTTGATATTAGATAGAATCCACTTGAGTAGTGGGATCTATCTGGATCATCTTTATTTTCTCCATGGGTATTGAAGCTTCTATGGCCATCAATGGCTTGATCAATGTTAGGATCCTCCATCCTAACATTATTAGTTAGTATTATTAATTATTTAATTATTATATTATTAAATCATAAAGTGAACCATCAGATCTTATCAAAAATTATTATCTTCCTTAAAAAGAGCTTTGTCCTCAAAGCTCAAAGTGAGGAGATTTATATTTTGTTTTCCAAGCAGAATTTTTGCAAGTTCTTGTACTATTTTAATGTCACTTTTTCAAAGGTAGGGATATCTTGAAGGTCGAAGTGTTAGTGGGGGGTTTCCAAGAACAATAGTAGAATCTTCCTTAGGAGAATCATGATGAAAATGGGAGGGCAACCCTTGGGGTTCCTCAAACACTTCATAAGGATGCTTAAAAAGAGGTGGTAAAACTTCTACTTTCTCCTGTTGTTCCCTAGAAAAGGGAATGAAGGAGTGTGCAGTCACATTTTTGCCTTATTTTTGAATAGGTTTGATCCTACGATGATAACTCACTATTGGAGAGGAAATTGAGTGTAGTTTTTGTAGAGTGCATATTTAGCCATAATGGGTCACTTTGGGAATGTCTACCTCATCCATACCTGATGCATCATTTATTTCTGGTATATCGACTGTATTGCCTTCCTCATTGTGATCAGGTTCTTGGGGTATTTCTTGCTCATTGTCCTTGTTTTCTACATCTTCTTCCTCTTTCTTATCTTCCGTGGATTCCTCATCTTCCTTACTATAGGCCCAAAATGACCACATACTTAAGAAAATTTTCAATTTTTTTGCCTAAGTCATAATGTTCTCATTTCACACACTTTGCGGTGTATTTTTGAGCGGATCCACAACAAATGTCACAAACCCACCCAACACTTGATGAATTTTCGTGCTTAGAGAAATTCCACATAGTTTCTTATGTTTTGGCTCTGAATTGGTGACTCATCCCGAATCCATAAAAGCTTTTGAATAAGGATGACATCAACATAAAATAAGTGTGGATTGGTGACCACTTGATGTTTTGAATACCTTGTGAGTGGCTAAGTGTTATAAATTTTGATTTTAGAGAGTGCGTTGAACATTCTTTCTTGGAATGGTAATAGAAGGCAAAATGCTAAGTCTAAGAGATGTGGATTCATGACTAAGTTTTGTTTTGACTAACTTTCTTCTAGAATGGTGATAAATAGCATTTTACTCTAAGACTAGTGTGGAATGGAGGAGAAGTCACTTTACACTATAATAGATCCGAAATGATGCACATAGGACAATGCACTTGCTTAGGTCCAGAATTGAATCCACAAATGTTTCGAAGGAGATATGACATCATCAAATTGTTTTGTGTGGATTGGTGAATTCTTCATCGCCAATGAAAATAAATGAAGGATAGGGAGCCTATTTCATCCCACTTCATTTTCAAAATCATTTTGATGCCGAATTGATGTTCAATAGTTTCTGAAGCATTAAAGGTGGCATCATCATTTTTTAAAGCAGAATGGGACTATGTTCTCCCCTACCATTACATCAAACTTATTTTAGATTTAATCATAGTCATACGTTAGGGAAAATCAACGATGGATATTGTGCTAAGAAATCTGAAGAGTATAAAAGTAAATTGATGGAGATTCAAACTTGCTCAAACCAATTATCATTCAAAAACTTGGAAAGATTCCCTCACAAACCCTCATTCTGTGGCTATATAGCTAAAAAACCCTAAAAACTGAAAATGAGTTGGATGGGGCCCAAAATTGGGGTGCGCATCCCTCTTACAATAGACAAGCCAAAAATAAAGTTTCAAGTCCTAACTCTAAATACATTAGGAGATATTAACCTCCGAATAGCTCAAAAAACATACAAAACTAAGTAATTTTAAAACCTAATTTCGGGGCACTAGATGATGGAATTTGGCCTCAAAAACTGGATTTTTTGGGCAATTTTTTTAGAACTCTCCCAAATAGATCCCTATAAAATTTCACTTCAATTAGAGCTACGATTGAGAAGTTATGGCCTCGACAAAATGCACTAAAATTTAGGAAAAAAAAATAAAATTTTCAAATTTCGTTGGATGCTCCTACATCAGACACCCGGGGTGGATTGAGAAGTGACCTTCACTTCTGTATTGTTAGAGGAAAACCTAGGCGGTCAACCTCTATTTTGGACAACCAAGTTGCATCTTCTACAGGTCTGCCCTTCCACTTGACCAAATATTCTGAATACTCTCTGTTCCTGGTACTTTTGCCTTCTTGAGTGTCTAGTATTTCCTCTATCTCATCTATGGCTGGAGTAGACGCTAGAATACTCCACAAATATATACTTGGTGTCTCACTAATGCCTCCTTCATGATATTGTACCAAGTTTGAAATATTAAAAATAGGTGATATATTCAGCTCACTTGGTAGTTCCACTTCGTAGGCATTTCCTGAATCTCTTTTACCTATGATCCTGCATGGTCCAAACCTCTTCATCTTCATCTTGTTGTAGGTTTTTCTAGGAAACATTTCCTTTCTCAAGTGAACCATGACCTCATATCCCACTTGGAACTCCTTGAAATGCCTCTTCTGATCTATTTTGGCCTTGTACTGAGTATTCATCTTACTGATATGTTTTTGTACCTCTTCATGTAAACTCTTTATGTGCTCTACAAAATCTTCAACCTCAACACTGCTATTTTCTCCTTTACCCATCGTTCTCAACTTAGAAGCATTCCTTGGGTTTTTCCCATACACAATATTGAATGGTGATTTACCAGTACTTCTATTGATAGAATTGTTGTAAGAAAATTCTGGCTATGGAAAAATCAAATCCCATCCCTTGGGCTTATCTCATACCAGGCATCTTAGAAGATTACCCAAACTTTTGTTCACCACCTTTGTTTTTCCATCAGTCTACGGGTGGTATGCAGAACTAAACTTCAAATCCATTTTCAGCTTCTTCCATAAAGTCCTCCAGAAATAACCCACAAATTTGGTATCTCTGTTAGATACTATACTCTTGGGTAGACCATGAAGGCTTACCACCTCCTTGAAAAACAAGCCTACAACATGAACTGCATCACTCATTTTCTGACATGGAATAAAATGATCCATATTTGAAAACCTATCAACCACAACAAAAATAGAGTCATTCCCTCATTGTGTCCTTGGTAGGCCAAGAAAAAAATCCATACTGATGTCCTCCCATGGTCTCTTTGGTACAGGTAATGGCTGATACAATACTATATTCTATCTCACTCCCTTAGCCATCTGACACACTCCTCAACCCTGCACAAATTTCTTCACATCCTGCTGCAACTATGGCCAATGGTAGTTTTCACTAACAAGGGCAATGGTCTTATCTTGACCAAAATGTCTAGCTAGTCCTCCACTATGCTTTTTCTTTATCATATTCTCCCTCATTGAACTTCTAGGAATGCACAATTGGTTCCTTATGAATAGCATCCCATCTTGGATTATAAAATCCAACCACTTAGTTTTATCCAAAGTAGTAGGAGACAAACATGCCTTCCAAGAATTTGTAAAATCTGGATCCTCTGGATACAAACTCTTGAGTTCTTCAAACCCAATGACTTCCACTTTCATCTCTATAAAAAAAAATTACCTTCTACTCAAGGCATCTGCAACTCTATTAGACTTACCACTCCTATGCTTCAAAACAAAGGTATAAATCTATAGGAATTCAACCCACTTCAAATTTCTCTGATTTAGTTTTCCTTGACTATTAATATACTGCAAAGTTTGATGATCAGTATATAAAACAAACTATTTTGCTAAGAAATAGTGTCTCCATTTCTTAAGAGCCTAAAATATAGCATAAAATTCTTGATCATAAATAAAATATTTTTTCCTAGCATCATTTAACTTCTCACTAAAATATGCAACAGGTTTACCTTCCTAACTCAACATAGCTCCAATGGCACTACCACTAGCATCACAATCAACCTGAAATACTTTATTAAAATCTGAAAGTACCAAAATGGGTTGTTCTGTCACCTTCTTTTTCAACATCTCAAAACTTGCACCTGCCTTTGCAGTCCACTTAAACTCCTTCTTATCCCCTCTCATGGTTTTTGTCAAGGGTGCACAAATACTGCTAAAGTTTCTAATGAACTTTCTATAGAAACTTGCAAGACCATGGAATGATCTTACCTCCGTTATGTTCCTTGGAGTAGTCCACTCAATGATATCCTTCACCTTATCTGGATCTATTTTTAGACCCTCATATGAGATGACAAATCCCAGATACACCAACTCCTTCTTCACAAAATTGCACTTCTTCAAATTAATCAGCAACTGCTCCTCCCTTAGCTTTTCAAAAACTATCCGAACTTGCATCAAATGCTCTTCCAATGTCTTACTAAAAATCAGAATATCATCCAAATAAACAATAACAAACTTCTCTAGGAATTCTCTCAAAACCTCATTCATCAGCCTCATGAATGTACTAGGTGCATTGGTTAACCCAAATGGCATAACCAACCACTCATACAAACCCTCTTTGGTTTTGAAGGCTGTCTTCCACTCATCACCCTCTCTGATGCAAATCTGATGATACCCACTCTTTAAATCAATCTTTGTGAAGTATTTAGCTCCACTCAAATAGTCCATTATATCATCCATTCTAGATAATGAAAATCTATACTTAATGGTAATATTATTTATGGCTCTAGAATCAGTATACATTCTCCATTCTCCATCCTTCTTCGATGATAGTACTACATGTACTGCATAGGGACTCAAACTCTCTCTAATAAACAACTCTTGAACCTGTCTGTTCAAATATTCACTCTCCACAGGAGACATTCTATGGGCTACCTTATTGGGTAAACTAGCTCTTGGAATCAAATCAATTTGATGGCTAATCTTTCTCACTGGTGGCAAACCCTCAGGCACATTATCTGACACAATATCAAGAAACTCTTCTAACAGAATTTCAACCTCTACTAGAATATCCATACATTATTCCTTCTTAACAGTAGGAATTAATGCATAACACATAGAATCCCTCTTCAGGCCATCCAAAAATTTTCTACCATCCACCAAACAGATTCTAGCACTATTGCATACCTTTTCATCCATTTCCTTCAATGGATTCAACTTGTGATGCACTCCATATTTTGTCAGAGAGTAAATATTCACATGCCCATCATCACACATCTGTCAAATTGCCATGGCCTCCCCAACAAAAAATGACAAGCATCCAAAGGAAAAACATCACACAAAACCTCATCTTGATAATTTCCAATATAAAATTTAACTAAACACTGCTCACTGACTAATGCTTTATGATATTTCTACAACCACACAATTCGATATAGATGCAGGTGCTTCCTCTTCTCTAATTTCAACTTAGAAACCATTTCTCCTAAAACTAAATTATCTATGCTACCATTATCTATGATAACATTATAGACCTTACCTGCACATTTACATATTGTGTGAAATAAGCTCTTCCTCTGATCCACATCTTTCCCTCCTTTCATCAATGCTCTTCTTGTCATCAAAAATTCTCCTCATTTTGCTTCTTTAGAATTTTCTAATTTAGCACCTTCATTTGCTATAGCAGCTCTGGCATGACCCTCAGGTCTCTTATTCATCCTCCCTAGGTGTTGGGGACACTCATATGCCCGATGTCCCTCTTCCCCACAATGGAAACAGGTTCCATGAAATCCTCCTCTTCCATACCCACATCCAGATCTACCTCTTCCTCTTTGGTAACCATTATTCTGATCATGGGGGCGGTAGGTATTCTCCTCTTTCTGATCTTGGTTATTACTTGTTTCACCAGTCTTCTTCTAATCTTCATATTTTCCTCCACTAGTTCTTCCACCATGACCTCTTCCTCTTTGTTTGCTTTCAAATCTTCTGTTTAGCTTCTCTTCAACCTTCAAGGCAAACTGATATGCATCCTCAATGGTGGTCATCCTAACAAAACTAAGTTCTTCTTGGATATTCATTCTTAACCCATTTATGTAATGAGCTACTTTCTCATTATTAGCCTCTGAATGGCCAGTTCTGATTGAGATCTTGTAAAACTCCTTTATATATTCTTTGACAGATTTGCTTGACTGTCTCAAACTCTGCATTTTCCTCAATAGATCCAATTCATAATCTACAGGAATAAACTACCTCTTCAACTTCTCTACCATTCAATCCCATATGGTTATCTTTTCCTTTCCTCTTCTATTTCTTTCTAGCTGCACTTCTTTCCACCATATGCTAGCATGACCTTTCAACTTCATTTTTGCAAACTTGATCCGATCTGGATCTACAACCTCCTCATACTCAAAATACTCCTCCATATCATTGATCTAATCAATCAAATCCTTTGGATTGATATTCCCAAAATATGTGGAGACATAAAACTTTGGCCTCTTCCTGATTAGAGATATGGCCCTAAATAATCTAGCTTCTACAGGATCCATTGCTTCTTCTTCATCTGATGGATCATAAACCTCCCAAGCTTCATCTTCACTACGATATTCTCTCTTTGGATCAACCCCTCTTCACAACTCCTCTTGTAGGGATTGCACTTGCCTCTGTAAAGATCTAAAATCTCCTTCAGTTACCACATTTCTCCCACCACCACGGTTTCTTCATGGAGGCATTCTTCCTCACTCTCTTCTCACAACCCTTCCACATATCCTGATGAAAAATGCCTCACTTTCGACATTCTGCTCACACACTCAAGAACCCTAAGATCTGATACCACTTGATGGAGAGCAAAACTTGCTCAAACCAATTCTCATTCAAAAACTTGGAAATATTCCCTTACAAACCCTCATTCTATGGCTATATAGCCAAAAAACCTTAAAAATTGAAAATGAGTCAGATGGGGCCCAAAATTGGGGTGCATATCCCTATTATAATATACAAGCCAAAAATAAAGTTTCAAGTCCTAACTGTAAATACATTATGAGATATTAACATCCGAACAACTCAAAAAGCATAAAAAACTAGGTAAGTAATTTTAAAACCTAATTTCGGGGCACTAGATGATGGAATTTGGCCCCAAAAACTAGATTTTTTGGGTAAATAGGACTCTAAGAAGTTATATTTGTTTAGAACTCTCCCAAATAGCTCCTTGTCAAATTTCACGTCAATCGGAGCTACGGTTGAGAAGTTATGGCCCTGGCAAAATGCACTAAAATTTAGAAAAATAAAATAAAATTTCCAAATTTAATTGGATGCTCCTGCATCATAAATTCTCATCAGAGTTATGACATTCAGTTGGATGAAGCCAAAGAATCAAGGGTTTCAAGAAGATGAGAACCATATACGGTTGTAGATCGACGGTGGTAGAAGGTTTCCAAGAAAGATCAATGATATATATACAGTCTCCAATAGCTAGAACTTCAGTTAGCATTGAACGACCAACAAGTTATAGATTTTTTAAGATGCCATGGTTGTCCAATTGTAGTGGATTTCCCAAAGGTTGAACCAGTAAGAAAATACTAGCAAGAAATCTTTGCTAAGCTGTAAAAATTTCATATTTGTAATGTTCCTTGTTATTTTATTTTTGCAAAACTATAAATAGAGGTCAAACCCTCATTTTTAAAGGGTTAGCTCTAGTGTGTTTTCCTGTGCTACTGTAAATATTCCCAAGGGCTAATGGAAGGAGCATTACATTGATCTTAACTTCAAATCTTGTGTCTTCATACTTTGATATCAGAGGTTCAAATTCTTTAGTTGCATTTTTGTGAATACTTGAATGGTTAGTTTGTGCCAAATTGATGGATTACTAGCTATTAGGGTAATTGAAATCTACTTTTGAATTTTATATTTATTGTTAGGGAGTGCATTTCTGTAAAATATAAATATTAGTGAATTTTGTTATTTGGATTATCATTGTTTAGATATTGGAATCACTATCTACGATATTTCTCTGTTGTTCCTTAATGAATGAAAGTACATCTTATTTAGAATAATTTTAATCAGAGTAACGTGTCTTTGAGTTGGTTTTTCATATCCTTTTACTGTAGTGCAATGTTATTAGCCTATCCATCCACTATTATTCATGGTTTCTAACCCCAATCCTTTTCGTACCCCAATCTCTAAAACCCTAAGTGAGCATAATTGTATCAACACCCTATTTAATTTGAAAAGGAACCAACCTACTCTGGAGGTTGGATCAAAAACTTTGTTTTGGTCCATCCAATGTTGAGTGTTGAGCTATAGCTATCGGGTGTAAGTCTGGATAGAAATTAGGAAGATAGATAGCCACATTATTGAGTAAAACATGATTTAATTTAGTGCCCAATATTTTTTGGTACACCCAATGGGACCAGTTCACAAGGAACATGAAAACCCATCATATGAGTTATTTTTTATCTCAACCTAGAGGAATCAAGATTTGATGAATTATCTTGACCTTGTAAGTGGAGAACAAAAAATTCACCCGATGAATCCTTGGTACTTAAACCCAAAAAAATAATTACCTTTGTAGACCAATGTCCTTTCATGTATACCAGGTCTTTCAAAAGGAATAACCCTAACTTCTATTTCTATTGTGAATTACCTTATAGAGGTTCAGCTGTTATCAAAAGTTTGGATAAAGATTTCCTCTTAGAAGAATAACTTCCTAAAGAAAACCCTGTTATTAATCCAACAATACATCCAAAAAGACCTGTTAGTCTTACAATGATAGTGAGATGGGGGGGGTGAATCAGTGTAGCTCTTTAAACTTGAATTTACAGCTCTTAATACCGTAAAAATTAAAACTTATTACTAGATACAACAAGTATAACAAAAGAGCATCACATAACACAAGATTTAACGAGGTTCACTAATGTGGCTACTCCTCAAAAATTGACTACTTGGACTACCATCCAAATCCAGCCTTTGCAAAGCACCAACTTTACAATCAATTTACCAGCACCCAATGGAAGGAGCACCAACCCCTGATTTTTCAGCACTAAAAGAAAGGAGCACCAACCCTTGATTTACCAGCACCAACTAGAAGGAGCACCAACCCCTGATTTATCTGCACCAACAGAAAGGAGCACCAACAACTGATTTACCAACACCAACTGGAAGGAGCACCAACCCTTAATTTATTTGCACTAATAGAAAGGAGCACCAACCCTTGATTTACCAGCACCAACTGGAAGGAGCACCAACCCCTGATGCCAAGCACCAACTTGGACTTCAATTATAAAACTAGAAGTTTGTCAGTAAGATACCTTTGCTTTTGCAAGACCCTGACTGTTCTTCTTCACCTTTGTGTTCTCTGTGCACTCTGCTTTCTCTACGCAATCATAGTAGCACCTGGTCGAACTTCAACCTTTTCACTCTCTGTGCACTCTGCTCTCTCTGCGCAATCACTTCGCCCACTCTGCTTCGTTATAGTCAAACTTCACAATCGTCTTCTCCATTTTGCACACTCTGCTCTCTTTGCAAATTTTACACTTAGCACGATTCGACACGACTTGCTCTCTGTGCACAATGACCATATTTCACACACATTCCACTTCTCTTCAATTCTCCAAACAACCCTCCTTTTATAACAATATTTTTATGATGAAAACCCTAATCTTAGTCGATTGTAAATCCTAATCTTAGTTGACTTTCATAACAACTATAAACCCTAATTTTAGTCGACTGTCATCAATCTTCGTCGGCTTCAACTCAAGAAGATGTTTGGTTTATCCATCGCTTGATGATTTCATTCTAGACAGACCCTGTAACCGCCATAGTGATGTCGGTCCACTATCATACTTCTCATTTTAGTCGGGTTCTCCTTCTTGACTTGTGCATTTACGACCTATCATGAAATCACGACATTTCTGCCTCTGTAGCTTCTTTTGTTGCTATTGCCATGAAAATACAACATGTCACGATATCGCGACACTTTTGCCTTAGTACGCTTTCTCTATTCTTTTGTCATGATATCATGACATTTTTTGCCTCCACAGACTTCGTCTTTTCTTTTGTCATATTATCATGACATTTCTACCTCTGTATACTTTGTCTTTGCTTTTGTCATGATATCACAACACTTCTGCTTCCATAGAATTTGACTTTGCTATTGTCATGATATCGCGACACTTCCGCCTTCGTAGTCTTCAACTTAGCTTTTTTCACAAAATCATGACACTTCTGCTTCCATACTTAGCTTCTTTGCTTTTGTCATGAAATCGCGACACTTCTGACTTCGAAGTATTCTTCTCTACTTTTGTCACAAAATCGTGATACTTCTGCTTCCGTATTTTACTTCTTTGCTTTTGTCATGAAAACGTGACACTTCTGCTTCCGAAGTCTTGCTTTCTGCTTTTGTCACGAAATCATGACAGTTCTGCTTCCGTACGCTTCCTCTCTTTCTTTTGTCGCAAAAATGCGACATGTCGTGATATCGTGACACTTTTCCAACTTACTTTCTCTCTCCTATTTTAGTCATGAAAATGTGACATGTCATGAAATCGTGACACTTTTCCAACTTACTTTCTCTCTCCTATTTTAGTTGCGAAAATGCGACATGTCACAAAATCGTGACACTTTTCTTACTTGATCTTTTTCTTCGAACTTGTCGTGAAATCGTGACACTTTTTCCTACTTTCTCTTTCTCTTCCAACATGTTGTGAAATCATGACAGTTTTTCCACTTGCCTTTTTCTCTTCCAACATGTTGTGAAATCACGATAATTTTTCCTGCTTTTTCTCTCTCTTCCAACATGTCGCGAAATCGTGATAGTTTTTCCTGCTTTTTCTCTCTCTTCCAACATGTCGCGAAATCATGATAGTTTTTCTTGTTTTTTCTCTCTCTTCCAACATGTCGCGAAATCATGACAAATTTTCCTACTTTTTCTCTCTTTTCCAACATGTCATGAAATCATGACAGTTTTTCTTTCCTGCTGTATATGTCACGATATCGCGACACTGTTCTTACTTGTCTTTTTTCTTTGATCTTTTGCATATGGGCCACTTCAGTCTTCTTGGAAAATCATTGTACATACTCTAAATAACCTTTAAACTCCTATCTTCTACATCTGAATAGCTTTTGAACTTTCTGTCCACTGCATCAACAGATCTATCTGACTGTGTTGACAACAATGACAATACTATTACTGCACCTTGCTCAACAATCTCCCCCTTTAGAATTTTTTGCAACACATGCAATTTCCTGTAACTCTTCTCCCAATTTGAAAATAATACCAAAGGGCTACTACAAACTCCCCTTGAGTCCATGCACAACATTCTCAGGCAAAATTTATTACACTTAGAAAAAATCATGAACATGAGCAAAAAGATAATCAAATACTTAAATGCTCCCCCTGAGAATGTGATCCCTGTAGCTAGTCAATTCTTGGGAAGTGTGACCACTTCCAATTTATTGTGAAGGTACTCAAAAACATCCTTGGGTAATGATTTTGTGAAGATATCTGCTACTTGCTCTGTAGTTGGAACAAAATCCAACTTAACCTCACCTTCCGCAACTTTCTCCTTCAAAAAGTGATACCTTATAGCAATGTGTTTTGTGCATGAATGCATAACCAGATTCTTGGAGATGTTAATGGCATTGGTGTTATCACACTTAACTGATATTGGCTCACTGAAGCTAATACCAAGATCTTTCAGGGTTTTTTTAATCCACAATACCTACGTACAACATGTCACTGCAATATATTCTGCCTCTATTGTTGATAAAGAAACTGGATCTTGTTTCTTACTGTGCCACGCAACCAATCTGTCTCCAAGATAGAATGCACCTCCACTAGTACTCTTTCTGTCATCGACACCTCCTACCCAATATGCATCTAAATACAAAATAATGGTGAAGTATTTACCTTTTGAATACCATAACCCATACTCCATAGTACCCTTGAGGTACCGAAGAATCCTCTTCACTGCTGTCACATGAGTCTCCTTGGGATTAGCCTGAAATCGTGCTACCATGCATATCGCCCTGCAAAATATCCGAGTCCGATAGTCTGTCAAGTATAGTAAGCTCCCAATCATAGATCTGTACATGGTTTGATCAACAGGTGGAGATTTTTCATCCTTGCTCAACTTACAACCTGTCATCATGGGAGTGCTAACTGGCTTACAATCCTCCATTGTGAACTTTTTTAACATCTTTTTCACATATTTAACTTGAGAAATAAACATGCCCTTCTTATTTTGATTAACTTGCAACCCAAGGAAATACAAAAGTTCACCAATCATTGACATTTCAAATTCTTTATGCATCTTATTTGCTAAATCTTTACACGACTCATCTTTCTTTGCTGCCAAATATGATATCATCTACGTATACAACAAGAACAATAAGATGCCCATTTTCTATTTTGACATACAAATTACTATCCACCATACCTTTCTTAAATCCTTGTTGAGTGAGATAGTTGTCTATCCTTGCATACCATGCTCAGGGTGCCTGTTTTAAGCCATATAATGCTTTATTCAACTTGCAAACCAAATTGGGATCATCACCAAGTTGGAAACCATCTGGTTGCTCAATATAAACATCTTCTTCAAGTTTCCCATTCAAAAATGCTGATTTCACATCCATTTGATAAAATTTGAAATTCTTGTAGACTGCTAAAGCCATAAAAATTCTAATTGCCTCTAGTCTAGCTACTGGTGCAAAAGTTTCCTCAAAGTCAATGCCTTCAAATTGTGCATAACCCTTACATACCAATATTGCTTTATTTCTGACTACCTATCCATATTCATTCAATTTGTTTCAAAAAATCCATTTAGTCTAGATTATATTTTTATTTGCAGGTCTAGGTACTAACTCCCAAGTTTCGTTTTTCTCGATCTGATCTAATTCTTCATTTATTGCCTTCATCCAACTTTCATCTTTGCTTGCGTCAAGAAAATTTTTGGGCTCAATGTTTGGATAATAGAGAGTAGTTACTTACTACTCTTCTTCTTGTCTGAACACCAACTTTGGGGTCTCCAATTATTTGCTCTCTAGGATGATTTTTTTACCAGCTGTCTGTTTTGAATTTCTTATTTTCTTCCACTTCTGAATCACAACTTATATCATCTGAGTCAATTTTCTGTATCTTTTCCGTTTCGTTTTTCTCATCTCCTTCAATAACCTCTTCATAAATTGGGTAGTTCTTTTCATAGCTAATTACTCGTTCTCTACCTTCATCAAATTTAACATCGGCACTGTCCAAAATTTTCTTTAGCCTCTTGTTGTAGCATTTGTAAGCTTTGCTTTTTGATGAATAACCAACAAATATACCTTCATCCGCTCTATCTTCAAACTTACCAATATTATCTTCAGTTATTTTGATGTAGCACTTACTGCCAAAAACTTTGAGGTATTTTGTTGTTGCCCTTTTATCAAACCACAACTCATAAGGAGTTTTGATTTCATGTGTTCTTAGCATGTACCTCTTTTGGATATACACCGCAGTATGAACTGCTTCTTTCCAAAATCTGTCTTCTACTATGCTTTTAGCCAACATAGTCCGTGCCATTTCTTGCACTGTCCTGTTCTTTCTTTCTACCACTCCATTCTGTTGAGATGTCATGGCTATTGAAAATTGTCTCCTAATACCGTATTTTTCATAGTACTCTGTAAAATTTTCTGAAATGAATTCTCCTCCTCTATCTGATCTTAAACATTTGATCCTATTTTCTGTTTCATTCTCAACTTGGTTTTTGAAAGTCTTGAACATTTCAAAAGCTTCTGATTTATGCTTTAAGAAAAATATCCATGTCATTCTAGAATAGTCATCAATGCATAACATAAAATATTTGTCACCATTTATGCTTTGTGTTCTCATGGGTCCACATAAATTAGTGTGTATTGGTTCCAAAGGTTTGCTTGTGTAGTACTCTTTTGTTTTGAATGTGACTCTAGTTTGCTTCCCCTTTTGGCATGAAGCATAAATGTTGTTTGAAGGTTTGCTGATGGTGGGAATATCTCTCACTGCACTTTTTGAGTTGATTTTTAATAGATTATCAAAACTAATATGACTGAGTCTCTTGTGCCACAACCAATTTTATTCTTCCTATCCAATAAAACAAGCTCCTTTTGAAGTCTCTGAGAGCGTGTACAGGTTGCCAGATGTCCTTGATCTAGTTGCTATCAATTTTCCATTGTTTGTTTTTCTGACTTCACAACCCTGCTTCTTAAAAACTACTTCATGACCTTTATCACAAATCCGACTTACGCTCAACAAGTTATGTTTCAAACCATCAACAAACAAGACTTCTTCTGACTTAATTTTTTCATCACTAATTTTAACTGAACCTTTGCCAACTATCTTAGCTCCATCATTATTTCCAAACTTTACTGAACCACCTTCATATTTTTGTAACTTTTTAAATTTTTGTTTGTCACCTGTCATATGACTGGAGCATCCACTATCAAGTATCCATGGTACATATTTATTCTGTGCTTTAAATATTTTTTATACGATTAAGGATTCCTTTTCTTCCTTAAGTCACTCTTTTTCTTTCCACTTTGTTTTGATAGTAGTTTTGGGCTCTTGTTTTGCCTTTCCCTTATCAATAGCTTGTGCATGTTTTTTGAGAAGTTTTCTATTTTGTCTCATCCTATTTGGTTGAAATTTTCTTCCCTGAAACTGATTTGATGAAAATGTACTTCTATAGTTTCTTGCAATGTGCCCAAAATTATGACAGTTATAACATTCTACTGTATAATTCATCAAAGGATAAAAAGCATTTCTACTGATGAAATTCCTTGGCCTTACATTACATTTGCAGTCTAAGATTTTATGTCCATAGCCATTGCATTTAAAATAGAAACCAAAAAAGGGATAATTGAACCTGGGTGATGGTCTTTGCCATGTTGTCGTAGGAGCCATAGGTCTTCTTCTTCTTTGATGTGTGACATTGGTGAATCCATCATTGTCAATTCCCCTTTTGTGCCTGGAATTATTGCTTTCTTTTGCATGAGACATTTTTCCTTGATCAACTTGTTTCTTATTTTCATTCTTTATGGATTCTACATTTTTGGCCTTTGATCCATTTGATGATTCTCCTTCGATGAAACCCAGACCAAATTTGATTCCTGCAGGCCTTTGGTCATTTATAATCTTATCCAGCTTCATAGAAATTTCTTCGCGTTTATGATAGCAACTAATTTTGTGATTCATCTCTTCTATCTGCATTCGTAAACCAACATTCTCTTCTTCTAATTTGCAGCAATAATCTATTTTCATGGTAATTTGTACTTCAAGATCTTCAGATATTTTCTTGTATTCTTCTCTCTATACTTTTAGACTGGTTATGATTTCGTTTGCATCCTCAAGCCTTTTTGAAATTTTCTTATTCTTTTTCCTCTCTATTTTCCACTCTTCAAGTGCAGAGATCAACTCACCTTTTAGATCTACTTCAGCCTTAAGGTTTTCACCACATACTTCAGAGTTCACTCCTTCTTCCTTTTCTGATTTTACTTCTTCAAAAGCCATGAAAAGAGATTCACCTGTTTCCTCTTCGGAATCCTCACCGGAGTCGTCTTCTGATGAACTGGAATTCTTGGAGATGAAACTTTTCTTCTTGAAGTTGCCTTTTCTAAAATTCATTTTCTTCTTCCAGTCACTTCTTTCTTGGTGCGATCCTTCATCATTTTTTTCTTCTCATTAAGTGGACATTTAGTCACAAAATGCCCAATGCCTCCACAGTTGAAACATTTAAACGGTAGCTTTCCTATGTATTTTATTTTTCCCATTTTTAGTTTTCTAACAAAGTTTGCTTCCATTTCATCTGATGTCTCTTCTTCCTCAGACTATTGTTTTGCGTTTTTATTTTTAAGGGCTTTAAAATTTTCTTCTCTATTTGTGGGTTTATATCTTCCTATCCTCATATCATATGCAGTCAAAGAACCATACATCTCATCTATACTAAAATAATTTAGATTTTTAGCTTCTTTTATTACTGAGACTTTAGAATCAAACCTTTGAGGAAGATATCTTAATACCTTTTTCACGATGGCAAAGTCTTCGATATCCTCGCCGAGTCCTCTGATCACATTAATGATTCCATTAACTCTCAGCATATATGCCTCAATGTTTTCATCGTCATTCATCTTTAATGCTTCGAACTAAGCTCGATGTATCTATAACTTGTCCTCATTGATCTTATCGTCTCCTTCATGAATACTCTTTAGTTTGTCCCATATTTCTTTTACCGTTTTACAGCTCATGATATTTACTAGTTCACTGTCTGCTAATTTGCACATGATAGCATTATTTGCTTTTGAGTTATTTTCAAACAGTTTCTTTTTGTCAGCCTCTTTTGGAGGAGTGATGGGTATTGTGTATCCACTAACTACTAAATCCTAGATGTTGTATCCCAAAGCACATGGATATGTCTGCATCTTGATTCTCTAGAACACGTAATTAGATCCATCAAACAATGATGCTTTGTTTGATGAGAAGCCTTCACCACCTGCCATTGTGTTACTTCCAAGATCACCCTAGCCGGTTAAGCTTGTATAGGAACTTAATTATGATACCAATTGTTAGTCTTACAATGAAACTGAGAGGAGGGGGTGAATCAATGTAGCTCTTTAAAATTGAATTTATATATCTTAATACTGCAACAATTAAAACTTATTACTAGATACAACAATTATAACAAAAGAGCATCACACAACACAAGATTTAACGAGGTTCACCAATGTGGCTACTCCTCAAAAATTGACTGCTTGGACTACCATCCAAATATAGCCTTTGCAAAGCACCAAATTTATAATCAATTTACCAGCACCCACTAGAAGGAGCACCAACCCTTGATTTATCTGCACTAACAGAAAGGAGCACCAACCCCTGATTTACTAGCACCAACTAGAAGGAGCACCAACCCCTGATTTATCTGCACCAACAAAAAGGAGCACCAACCCCTGATTTACCAGCACCAACTAGAAGGAGCACCAACCCATGATTTATCTAAACCAATAGAAAGGAGCACCAACCCCTAATTTACCAGCACCAACTGGAAGGAGCACCAACCCCTAATGCCAAGCACCAACTTGGACTTCAATTATGAAACTAGAAGTTTGTCAGTAAGATACCTTTGATTTTGCAAGACCCTAACTGGTCTTCTTCACCTTTGCATTCTTTATGCACTCTTCTTTCTTTGCACAATTTTGAGTGGTATTTTCACCCGATTGTGAAAACACACTCTCCGATAGGATTGGGTTCTAAATCCTCTGTTTGCAAAGAAATTTAATAAACAATTTCTCCAAGGTTCCGCTATATTAGCATTTTGCATCTGTGTATTAATGATCTCAAATAAAGATATTTAATTGAAATGCTTGGAACACCTTAGTGGTTGCAAGTAACTGAAAACAAGGGGCACTGTGGTTTATTTTATTGTGAAACTTAATGATTGTTCATGAACCCTTATAAAACAAATGTGATCTGATCCTTATATGACCATGCTGCAACTTCAAAATGAAATTTAATGAAATGCCATAAATGAAGGAATTATTTATGGATTTTGAAGTTTTTTTAATTTTTAATTTTATTTTAATGCTTGAAAAAATTAAAATGGGAACTTTTGAAAATAAAATGCAGCAAAAAGAAAATAAAATGCAAAAGAAAAGAAATTAAAATTGCATCTAGTTTGATGCTATCCCGTCCTGGCAAAACCGAAGATGTGAGGTTTCCCTGCATGCAACCTAACCTATTGAACCTGCAAAACACACACAATCCAAATAAGTTAGGTGCTGGTCTCTGGGGTTTTACTGTGACTTTCTAGATTTAGACATTCGCATGAAGCAACCAAGATAACTTGCATTCAACTTCACCTATAAGCCTAGAAATCTGAAAAAGGGAAAGATAAACATTAAAACATGCATGCAGAAAACAACTCCTTCTTTCTTGCCAACAAGATGCAAATTTTTGAACACTCTTGCATTAAAGATAAATCCTGTTACAATAGTAGAACATCTGGTTTTCTCAAAACCAAAAAAAATGAAGGAAAACAACCTTAAAGCAGGCCTAGAATGACCCTCTAGCCTTTAGCACTGCAAATCTACTAGTAGCAATTTCCCACCCTTGTGCCAATCTGCACCTCTGCTTTTATACTTTCTGGCAATGCTCTCTATTTCATCCTGTGACGCTTCATTTCATCTTCCCGATCGATTCATTTCATATTCCCGCCTTTCGAATTGCTTTTGAATTTATGTTTAATGCTGAAACATTTGATAATATTATATGACTGTAACGTTTCTGTAACCCTTATACATGTATGCCACATGTTCTGCACTTTTTTGCATCCTCTATAATGGCCCCATGAAAATCGTGACAAAAATAGCATGCAACCTTGCTCTTCTACTTTCACCGCGAAAACATGACATGTCGCGAAAACACGACATGTCCCGATATCGCAACACTTTTTTGCCAACAGCTTGGTCCGCCTTCATGCCCAACGAAAACGTGACATGTCACGAAATCGTGACACTTTTCATCTCCGTACGCCTTCGGCCGCAACCTGTCATGAAATCGCAACGTTTTTTCATTTCTTTCACTCTGGCAGCCTTCTGTCGCGAAATCGCGACACTTTTCTATTCCGTACACTTTGTTGTTTTTTTGTCACGAAATCGTGACACTTTTCTCCTTTCGGGCTGTCTGGCTGCAACTTGTCACGAAATCGCGACGCCTTTTCACTCTGTCCACTTTGGCTGCAACTTGTCGTGAAATCACGACATTTTTCTGCTTTGGCATGCTTTGCTGCGTTTGTGTCGCGATATCGCAACGTTTTTCCTCTTCGTGCCTCTTTGCTGATTTTTGTCACGATATCGCTACACTTTTCGTGCCTTGCCCTGTTTGACTGGTTTGACCCACGATTTTGTGACATGTCACGATTTCGCTACGCCTTTCCATTCCGCCTTTCTCTCTCCTCTCTGGGCTACGACGGAGCAACATGTCACGATTTCACGACACTTTTTCATTTTACCTTTCTCTCTCCTCTTTCGGCCGCGACGGAGCAACATGTCACGATTTTGTGACACTTTTCTGTTTTTGGCAGTGACCGCGCAACATGTCGCGATTTCGCGGAACTTTTCTATTTTTGGCAGCGACCGCGCAACATGTCGCGATTTCGTGACACTTTTCTATTTTTGGCAGCGACCGCGCAACATGTCGTGATTTCATGACACTTTTTTGTTTTTTGGCAGCGACCGTGCAACATGTCGCGATTTCGTGACACTTTTCATCCTTGTGCAATTTTGCCCCTTTTTCTTGATTTTTAGTATCTGGGTCACTAAGATTTTTCTTTGAAAACATGCAAAAAAGGTGGGTCCCCAATTTTGGGGTGTGTTGTGGATCAGCCACAACACGCAATCATAGTAGCACCTAGTTGAACTTCAATCTTTTCACTCTCTGTGCACTCTGCTCTCTCTGCAAAATCACTTTGTCCACTCTACTTCATACAATCAAACTTCATGATCGTCTTCTCCCTTTTGTGCACTCTACTCTCTTCATGAATTTCACACTTAGCATGATCCGACATGAGTTGCTCTCTATGCACAATGACCGTATTTCACACACATTCCACTTCTCTTCAATTCTCCAAAAAACCCTCCTTTTATAACAAAATTTTTATGATGAAA
Organism: Wollemia nobilis; assembly: GCA_028583015.1. Taxonomy (NCBI): domain Eukaryota; kingdom Viridiplantae; phylum Streptophyta; class Pinopsida; order Araucariales; family Araucariaceae; genus Wollemia; species Wollemia nobilis. The sequence goes on from JAQPPZ010003612.1 coordinate 814,962, forward strand.
ACCCTAATATTAGTCAGCTGTAAATCCTAATATTAGTCAGATTTCATAACAACTGTAAACCCTAATTTTAGTCAGCTGTCATCGGTCTTCGTGGGCTTCAACTCAAGAAGATGTTTGGTTTATCTATCGCTTGATGATTTCATTATGGACAAACCTTGTAACCACCATAGTGATGTCGGTCCACTGTCATACTTCTCATTTTAGTCGAGTTCTCCTTCTTGACTTGCGCATTTACGACCTATCATCAAATCACAACATTTTTGCCTCTATAGCTTCTTTTGTTGCTATTGCCATGAAAATATATGTCGTGATATTGCGACACTTTCACCTCCGTACACTTTCTCTATTCTTTTGTCATGATATCATGACATTTTTGCCTTCGTAGACTTCATCTTTTCTTTTGTCATGATATCACGACATTTCTGCCTTCGTATACTTCATCTTTGCTTTTGTTGCGATATCACGACACTTCTTCTTCCATAGACTTTGACTTTGCTTTTGTTGTGATATCGTGACACTTCTACCTCCGTAGTCTTCAACTTAGCTTTTGTCATGAAATCATGACACTTCTACTTTCGTACTTAACTTCTTTGCTTTTATCACAAAATCACGACACTCCTGCCTTCGAAGTCTTTTCTACTTTTGTCACAAAATCATGACACTTCTGCTTCCATATTTTACTTCTTTGTTTTTTTCATGAAATCATGACACTTCTTCTTTCGAAGTCTTGCTTTCTGCTTTTGTCATGAAATCGTGACAGTTCTGCTTCCATACGCTTCCTCTCTTTCTTTTGTCGTGAAAATGTGACATGTCACGATATCGCGACACTTTTCCAACTTACTTTCTCTCTCCTATTTTAGTCGCAAAAATGTGACATGTCATGAAATCGTGACACTTTTCCAACTTACTTTCTCTCTCCTATTTTAGTCGCAAAAATGCGACATGTCACGAAATCGTGACACTTTTCTTACTTGTTCTCTTTCTTCGAACTTGTCGTGAAATCACGACACTTTTTCCTACTTTCTCTTTATCTTCCAACATGTCACAAAATCGTGATAGTTTTTCCACTTACCTTTTTCTCTTCCAACATGTCACGAAATTGCGATAGTTTTTCCTGCTTTTTCTCTCTCTTCCAACATGTCGCAAAATTGCGACAGTTTTTCCTGCTTTTTCTCTCTCTTCCAACATGTGAAATCGTGACAGTTTTTCCTACTTTTTCTCTCTTCCAACATGTCATGAAATCATGAAAGTTTTTCTTTCCTACTGTATATGTCGTGATATCGCGACACTTTTCTTACTTGTCTTTTTTCTTCGATCTTTTGCATATGGGCCACTTCGGTCTTCTTGGAAAATCACTATACATATTCTGAATAACCTTTGAACTCCTATCTTCTACATCTGAATAGCTTTTGAACTTCTTGTCCACTGTATCAACAGATCTATATGACTGTGTTGACAACAATGACAATACTGTTGCTACACCTTACTCAACAAGACCTACATCTAGAAATATGGCACAAAATGTGGCTCCTAATCTGCCATTATAAAAGTACCCCAGTTGGAACACAGTTGGTCCCCTAATATTAGCCCAAATAAATGCCATTCCATAGGATGTATCTAAAGCCATCCCCACTTATTATGGATTGGGGAAGACAACTTATGAGCACTATCAGGATATTTTAAATTTGGCATCAATTCATAACATAAAAGAGGAGGATATTATTGTAAGAATCCTAGCCCTATCCTTCAAAGGAAAGATATTACCTTGGTTTAGAAATATAGAGGATAACATGATTACTTCATGGCAAGCATTGGCTGAGCCTTTTGTGGAAGAGTTTAATGAATCTATAGACCCCTTATACCCACTTAACCAGTATACATTCATGCATAAGTATTTGCAAGAAACTATCTCTTATTTCAATTTGATATTTATCCAAAAATGGAAGAGAATACCTCCTACAACTAGACCAATTGCATGTTTGGATTCTATGTATTATATCAGAGCTCTCAGATTATATTTAGGCCTGCAAACATAAAAATCTGAAGTAGAAACCTTCCACCTAGTCTACAATGCAGCAGTTCATACTAAGAATATCCTAATTAATGTGGGAAGACTACCCCCAATACTGTGCTACCTTACAAATCAAAAGCCACTAATGGCCAAAGCCAAACTGCAAACCCACCTTACATGGATCCCCTTTCTTTATCATCCCCATATCTACAAATGAATGCCTTTAGTCAACCAAAATTAGCATCCTCTATAGTCACTTTCCCTCTCCTTCCTTCTCAACCATATCCAGAGTTTTTTGCTATTATTGATATACAAAATACTTTGAAAAATCTAAGAAATAGAATGAATTCGATGGAAAAGAGAGACCTAGAAAGTTCACAACAAAGGAGATTCCCATATGTAAATAAATATTAGAGACCTGGTCTTAGTAAGAGTACTAGGGTCAGAGTGAATGCAACATATGAGGATCTTGAGTGTTCTTTAGATACTACTCTTGCAAATATCTGGTTTCTGGTATGTAATAGCCCTCATGACTCATAGTATTGTGTGATGTACTAGCACCACATCCAACAAGCTATGGATCAAGATGAAAGAAATAAAAAAGGGAGAGTAAACATGTATGGTAGACTAATCAAATCATGGTTGGGAAAGATCTAGATGAAAATAGCTCAATTTCTATTAAGGCAAGGTCTGGAAAGAAAGCCTTGCAAGTAGATACCCAAAATATGGGGCAATTCCAAGTCCCTTATAAAAAAAATAAATGATCCCCTTCCTTAGAGTGGTGATACTTTCCCCATCCCTCAAGCTAAAGGGAAAGAGAAGACAGACAATATTCCTAAGAGGTCAGAAAATAAAACTGAAGGAGACCATATGAGATCTAAATATGAGGCTCAAGAAAGGCTTATATTCCCCTCTATTACCAAGAGACAAAGAATAGAGGCCACTCAGCAGTACAAAAAAAAATATGGTGAGCCAGAAATAAGGTTGGAAATACCTACCCTGACTAAACCTGAGTATAATATTGTTGAAGAGATGAAAAATATTCTATCAGAAGCTATCCTGTATGACAATTTGTTCACTCCTATTTAGATAGATCTACTTAAGGCTTCCCTCAATAAGTATCTGTAAGATAAGCAGTCCACTATAATCCTTAGTATGCCATCAAAAAAGAAAGATATGTCCCCTACGATTTTAAAAAATAAACCCCCTCATTTCTATATATACTTGAGGATGGAAGTTTGGGTAGTCTAAAATTGTATGATATATTCAAAAGCATAAACTACAGTTATACCTAAAGTATTCTATGAAGAAATGGGTATGGAGTATACCCAATCTTGTCCTGAAGTTTTACAACTGGATGAGATACCTATTAAGATATTTGGAGTCATTAAGAATGTTTTAATGAGGTTGTTGTTGGTCATCAAATCTGCATAGGAAAGGATTTCGATAGGTGTATGCACCCTAGACATGGACCAACATTGAAAGGCTGAAGGGAAGGGATGCCCCTCATGCAAATCTTCAGAGAAAGGCCGGATCCTATGCTAAACTACTTTGGGGTTTGGAGATAAGGGTGTAGGAAAGAGATAAAAGGAGTTAGGGTTAGAGAAATAAAATAAAAAGGGGTAAGGGAAGAGAGAGTGATGATTTCAGGTGGGAGAGAACAGGAAGCACGATCACTAACTAACAACTGGAATGGAAGCAATGAACACCAAGAACAGATAAAATAAACGTGATATCAACATTCCTATGTATCCTTCAGGCGAGTTTCAGGGTGCTATCCCGATCGCACACCAGACGCAGGATTCAACTTTCTTAGTGTGGCAAATGAAGACAGACAAAAGAATCAAGCATAGAAGGAAGCATAAAAGAAAACCAATATTACATTTTTTCGCTCCTATGTATCCTTCAGAACGAGTTTCTGGGTACAATCCCCGATCGCACACCAAATGCATGATTTAGCTTTCTCAATGTGGTGAACAAAGACAGACAAAAGAATCAAGCATAGAAGGTAGCATAAAATAGAGAAATGAGGCTCAAGGCTCTTTAGTATTGATCGCAAGACATCAAGTTATAGTAGCTTTCTAGCAGATAGTTCCCCCCCTTTTCCCATTACAATGCCTAGGTTTTTATAGAGGACCTGGGCCTCTGAGTCATAATTACAGAGCAATGAGAAGTACACCCTCGAGCCTTGAAAATTCATCTCCCCAAGGCTTTCGTGATCAAGCTCCCAAATTTGTTACCAAAACTTGCAAGCGTGACCAGGTCAACCATAGAAATGTGCATTGATGGGCCGTCTGGATGTCTTTGATCTCTGGGCGCGATGCTCGAGTGGCCGCCATGCTCGTCGGGCTCTCTATCATGGCTTGATACTTTGTTTTTTATTGCCAAAAATGAGCAGCAAGCTTATTAGGCACAAAAAATTGCATTTATGAGGCACTTGATCGCCTCAAAAAATACTCGGCTTGGAACACGTGCTCGTGAAGCGCTTCACTATGTTTTCATTCACAACTTCACTTCGTAATGGTTCTAGGCCAAAGCAAAAACTCCTCTTTAGTTTGTACTTCACAAAATTGAGCTTCACAAAACTGCTTCAGGGGTGGGGAGTACCGAAGCATATTCACTTCACAAAATGGGTCTCTTCGTCTTTACTACTTTGCTGACCAAATTACTTAGCTGACGCCCTCTAGAAATGCTTTGCTGCGATCCTCTTTCGAAACTGTGGTTCGGGAAGATTTCGACTGAAGCAATTGTCTTAAAAAGACATTGCATCCTTTCACTTCGGGCAAAAGTACTTCGCACAAAATTAGCCGAATCAAATGCTTTGTAATGAGCTTTTGGCAAAGTAAAAATTGTTTGCTGATGGAGGGGCCCAAAGTGCATACTTCGGTAATTTTTTGGCGAAGTACTTTCAATGTTCCTTGAGTTCTGCTTTGCTGATTTCCCACCTGAAGTATTTGCTGAAAATGCTTCAGGCCCGAAGTAGTTTCATTCTTTTTTCTTTGTATTTCACTTCAGCACACCGCTTCACATAAATTTTACCTGAAGTAGCTCCTAAAAATGTTTCGGGACCGAAGTAGATTTCTTGCTTTTGCTTTTCGGTGAAGTTGTTCTTTCAGACGCTGCTTTTATATTCTTCTTCGGAAATACTACTTTGCAAAAAACCCTACTCGAAGCAGTGTTGAGAATGTTTCGGGTGTGAATTTCTTTTCATTTTCCTTCGGTGAAGCTCTTTTCTCTAACTTGTTCGGCAGTGAAGTTCTTTTGTTTCTATTTTATATACAAAGGGGTGGCATTGGAAGCCAAAATTACTACAACTTTTCAAAATAAAAAATAACAAAGCAAAACTTTACACAACACTATACAAAATTTATTTTCTTTTTCTACCCCTTAAGGAATGTGATAGGATTATCAACATTCTTGGCAGCTCACGGGGCAACGAGCTCATCTCAGTGGGAGAACCCTTTAATTTTGATCCATTGGGCTAGAGTCTTTTCCTGATCCTTCTCCTCCTTCTTCTTGGAGTGCTTTCACAGCTAGTTCTTGTTCTCCTTCTTCTTCTGCTTCTTCTTCCTCCTCTGCTCCTTCGTCTACTGGCGTGGCCTCCTGCTGTGGTGATGGGACAAGACGATCATGTATTTTCTTCATGGTTCAGCGAACGTGAGCCCAAACTCCTTTCTAAAATGGTTCTTGGTCTTCGAGTGCCTTGACCAAAACATGGAACCAATCAATCTGCCCTATGTCGGCATGTTTGATTCTTGCACCTAGGTCATTCAGGCAAGCCACGATTCTGTAGTGTCTCAGGATGGAGTCAGTGACTTGTCCCTCTGTGATTGGCTCTTCCCACTCATCAATTTCAAAGATGTCACTTTCGAAATGGAGCCACACCGACTTAAGTTATTCCTTGGTGAGAAGGTTCCCATCATCATCTGTGAAACTCGAGAAACCCAAAGAAGAAAGGTCTTCGAAGTAACTCATTGATGTGCTCTGCTCCTGCTCAAATATATCAAGGAGGTATTTCACCTTTTGTGCTTTCTTCACCTTGGAGAAGAAAGCATGAACCGTCGCTTGGGCAGTAGACCAATCCCTAGTCGTTCGACTCATAGCAGCGACCTGCAGGTCTTGATATCTAATACTTTGAACCTCAAATGCAAGCTTGAGTCGCTTCTTGATTTTCTGGATCACCTCATCTACTATTGGTCCCTTCTTACAATGGCATGCTAAGCTTCGGTGACATAAATTAAAATCGACAGGGAACTGGAGGCCCGAGATCTAAAACCTTTGAGTAGGTGAGAGCGGATCTCCTTGATTCTACCTTTGTTGAATAGCTCCAGGTTTGCTTTTTTGAAAAATTGGTGTTGGGCCTGCAAGATCTTGTTCTCGAGCTCTTTAGCTTTTAGCTCATTTTTGGCCTATTTTTGTGTTTGTTGCTCAGCCGAAGACTACAATTGTAGAATTTGCTATTTGAGGGCATGTGTTTCCTTTTTGAGAAACCTACACTGTTTGTGTGAATCCTCCAGCTTGGAGCGGATTCTAGCCAGCTCTTCTTCCAACTTGATGTTGGCATCTTCTGCCTTGAACCTACACTGGTTGGCAATATTTGTATGTGCTCAGAAAGTTTCAACCCTGATGTGCATGGATGCAGATTCATTGTCTATATTTAAATGCTCCAGGTCCTTGGTCTTCTCCTGGTAGTCGTAGTCAGTTGGAGTCATTTCATCCAGAGGCTTCTGAACCTTAGGGACCTTCCTAACCTTATGCAACTTTCTGCTCTTCAAGTCAAAAGCCGCACATTTTTCAACTTGGGCCAGAGATTTCCCTCTATTCTTTCTTGCCTCCTTTAGTATCTTCTCTATATTCTGTCGATCTAGGAGTAGTTTTTCAGCTAGGGGGTGCTCCTTTATTGAAGATAAATATGTTTCAGATAAGGTTGAATCTCCAGCCAAAGGTGTGAACAAATATAAATAACTAATGGGGAAGGATTCCCTTGAAGGCTCGGAGATAGGTGTAGCAAGGGCTTTGGCAAGTAGGACTATGCTTTGAGCTATGGGAGAGTGGGTTATGGGGATCAGCATTGGGTCACTACCTTCGCCTTGACCTAAGATTGAAGGAACGGGGTCATGGGTAGGCGAAGTGGTTTCAATGGGCTTATCCTGGTCAAACGACTCAGGAGGAATGGAGCTATGCAATATTAGACTGGCAATGGGTAGTATTTGAGTGGAGGATTGACCTTTTAAGGGATGGAGAGATTGATGAGGACCTCCAATATGGACTATCGTGGATGCGTCAAAGACCAAGGCAAAGGGAAGAGAATGCATACCTGTGTGCCCTCCTGGAAAAGTGACCGTGGTGACATCTTGGGTAATCAGCTCTTGGTGCTTTTGGGTTTCAACACTCCTGACTTCCACAAATTCTGCTCCTTCATATTTTTCTTGCTGAAGGATTTCCTCCACATTGATGATATCTATTTCAGGGATCGTTTCAGCACTTGGTGGCCCTGTATCCTCAATATTTTCTTCAACCAGGCCGGATGCAGGTGATTCAATAGGAGTACTTGAAGGCTTTGGGCGAGGGTGCTTTGGGTGGCTCGGAGGCACTTGTTTTTGCTCCTACATTTTTCTTTTCTTTCTCTCCAATGGTTGCTTTGCTTCTTCTGCACTTGTATCATGGATTTTCAATGGCCTCTGTGGTAGTGCTGCAGGCATAGCTTTGACCCCTACTTCCTTTTCTTTCTCTGAATCATCCTTAGCACCTCCTAGGATTTCGCTTGATCCTGGGGTAGCCAGGGGAACAAAATCTGCAAAGGATATAGACTTCCAGGTTTTGACATTGGTGTCATAGAGAATCACGAAGTCTTTATTTGATGCTAAGAGTCCATAAGAATTCACCTTTTGACGATGGACTCTCATTATCCACCATTCTCAAAGCTTTTTCTCACCCCAGTCTTTTGCCTCCTCCTTCAAATCGTCCCTTGCCTTCTTCCAAAATGTGGAGCTTGGAGTCGGGAGGGGGTGCTGATCAGGGTAGAATTCGACCTCCATAGGATAGAATTCATGCCATGGAGGCAATGTCCTCATTCTTTCCAAATGTCATTCCAGATATTTTCCATTGGGGTTATTTCTTTGTTCCACAATTTTGGGGTGAGGACAGATGTGGAAGTTCTTTAATTTCAAATGATCCCTCATCATGCCCAAAGGATCATAGAGCCATTGCTGAGGAATCTAGAGTAGGGCAAAATCGGCAAGGTTTTCCTCCAGGAAGACGTTATGCTTTAGGGCAAAGAATCGATTACACCCATCCTAAAATGGAAGTCACAAGTATGTGCCCACTTTCGATCGTGACCGTATACTGCGTTTGTAGAGTAGCTCTGCCAAGTGACTTCCAATGCGAACTGATATTCAGAGGGGTAGACTAGTAACAAGAAGGGCTTCCCTATGAAGTTGAATAGGTGAATCACCAGTCCCTATGTCAATTGGAAGACGTCCCCATTTTTTCCCAGCACCACTCTATCTCTCAAATTGAGTGGTACCCGAGGACAAGAACCTTTTAACAGGTGCATGGCGGGTCCCAAAAATTGTTGATTAAAAGGATAATAGGACTCTTCCTTCAATAATAGGGGAGTCCATTGATACATTGGTAGAGGATTTCCATCCTTGCCACTTGGAGAGATGGCAATATGGGGAAACCGCTTATGAACTTGGTAGAAGTACAACCAGACAAGAAAAGAATAGGGTGCAAAGTACTGGCCTGTTGCTCAATTCTTCACACTAGTGAGCCTTGTATGTAGGGTTCGGGCCACCCATTCTGCCTAGTCAAAGAAAACTGGGTTGGTGTTTGGCCTTGAGGCCTCAGGGACATAAAACTCCCCTCTTGAAATGCATTCGGCCAAAGACACCTGCCAGGGCTGTACTGAAGCATCTGTTGACAAGCCCGCCACCCATGCTATAATGGAGAAAATATCCATGTTTTTGAAGGCCTCCAAGGGTAAGGGCATCTAGGGTAGCTTGTTTGAAGGTATCCCGCTCTTGAGATTCTCATGCAAGAATTTCAATATTTAGCTATTGGAGGTGAATCTCTCCATTTGTTCACTTAGGATGACATTGCGAACATAATAGCCTTTGAGTGGACCCTGCTGTGGTGCGAAGGCTACTTGTACATATTCCTTTAGTATGGAAAACATTTTGTGACCTGAAGCATCTAATACTTTCCTGGACGCAGGTTGGTAATTTTTTGCGATAGTGTAGATCAGCTCGGGACAATGGTGAGCAAGTGGGGTTAAAAACCAGTAAATCTAGGAGTAATATGCGTGACTCTCTTATTTTCTGGTGTGAGTCTGCATGTCATGAACTCTATGGTGCATCAAAGATCAGATACACCCTTAGAGAGCTATGTGTCTCTGATCTTCTCCCACCCATAAATTGGTGGCTCCACAAGCGGTTCTTCTTCCGAGTCGTCCCCCTCTTCCATTGGATGCTTTTTGGGTCAAAGGGGAAGATTCAGTTTCTTTGAAGTTCGCTTTTTTTCTTCTTTGCCCTTTTTTTGTTTTTTTGGGGCCTACAACTTTGGGATCTTTCCTTTTTTCCTTGGAGTTTTGCTTTCCCATGTTGCAAGTGACAGCGACAGAGTTCTTGATACAGAGAGCTTTAATGCGAACAATCAGATGCAAAGGACAGGAGGGTTGCAGAGTATCTGGAAGTTCTTAGTCTAGCTTGAACTGATGGACAAATAACTTTCCTCTAGCTAGGGATTCACTTTTATAACAAAAAAAAAGAAACCACCTGAATTTATGGCACCTACCAAAATTAAATTTATGCCTCGGACGGAAGATATTGTCGTATTCTTAAACCGATTCTGCAGCGATGTGGTATACGAGGCTGCATGCTTCAATGATTACACTTGGTACTGGAGACACCACACACTACCACCTCGTACCTTGGTGCAAGCTTTTCCTCTCCATTTTCTAACTTGGTTACCTCGGGGAGCGCACCACCACATTTTTCCTTAAATTCATCCACTTCATACTCTTTTTAATGCTGTTGTCGACACGTTATCCAAGGCTCATTTCAAATTCTCCACCTCGTGCATGGTTGGTTCAGGGAAATAGGACATGATGCTGAAAAATGCTTCGCAGCAAACCTTTGGTTTGGGTAGCATTTTGATTCTTTGGGCCTGAAGTATTTCCTTTGCCAAGATGTCGTTCGGCCTCATGAAGGTCGTCAAAGCTTCCCCTTTTTGAAAACTACTTCGTAGAATTTTTTCCCGAAGCAGCTACTGAAGCGAAGCTCTTTTCATGCCTTTTTTTGAATTTTGGTTTGGCTTCTTTTCGGGTAACATGCTTCACAGCGAACCTCCTTGTAACTGCTCCTTCGTGTAAAAAGGTCTCCAAAGAAGATTTTGAAGTGTAGTACTTGGCTTTTGTGATCTTGGAAGAGGATGTATGTGTTGAGTAAGGTGCAGCAAAAGTATTGTCATTGTTTTCAGTTGACAAACAGATAGATCAGTTGATGCAGTTGATGTAGTGGACACGAGTTTAGAGGTTAGTCAGAACATGTACAGTGAATTTCCAAGAAGACAGAAGTGACCTAGATTTAGAAAATCAAAGAAAAAGACAATTAAGAAAACTATCACGATATCGCGACATGTTTTCTGTTGTGATTTCACGACATCTCGAAGGAGAGAAAATGCTATCAAAATTGTTGCGATTTCGTGACATCTCGAAGGAGAGAGAAAATGCGGTCAAAATTGTCATGATTTTGTGACATATCGGAGGAGAGAGAAAATGCTGGCAAAACTGTTGCAATTTCGTGACATGTTGGAGGCAAAGAAGCCAAGTTGAAAAACTGTCGTGATTTTGCCACATGTTGTCAGAGAAGAAGGCAAGTAGAAAAATTGTCACGATTTTGTGACATGTTGGAAGCAAAGAAAGGCAAGTAAGAAAACTATCGTGATTTTGTGACATGTTTGGAAAGAAGGTGCAAGCAAAGAAAATTGTCGCGAATTCATGACATGTTTGGAGAGAAGGCACAGGAAAAGAAAATTGTCACGATTTCACGACAGGTTCGCAAAGAAAGCGCCAAGGAGAGAAAGTGTCATGATTTCATGACAGGTTTGAAGAGAAAGTGCCAAGGAGAGAAAGTGTCATGATTTTGCAATAGGATTGAAGAGAAAGCACCAAGGAGAGAAAGTGTCGTGATTTCATGATAGGTTCGAAGAGAAAGCGCCAAGGAGAGAAAGTGTCACGATTTCATGACAGGTTTGAAGAGAAAGCGCCAAGGAGAGAAAGTGTCACAATTTCATGACAGGTTCGAAGAGAAAGCGCCAAGGAGAGAAAGTTTCACGATTTCATGACAGGTTCAAAGAGAAAGCGCCAAGGATAGAAAGTGTCATGATTTCATGGCAGGTTCGAAGAGAAAGCACCAAGGAGAGAAAGTGTCGTGATTTCGTGACAGGTTCGAAGAGAAAGCGCTAAGGAGAGAAAGTGTCATGATTTCGTGATAGGTTCAAAGAGAAATCTCCAAGGAGAAAAAGTGTCACGATTTCATGATAGGTTCGAAGAGAAAGCACCAAGGAGGAAAAGTGTCATGATTTTGCGACATGTTTCATTTTCGTGGGCCAAAGACAGAAAAGGCAAAAGGCAGTGAATGTGTCACAATTTCGTGACATGTGTTTTCGTAGGCCAAAGACAAAAAAGGCACAAGGTAGCGAATGTGTCACGATTTCGTGACATGTTGTGTTTTCACGGGCCAAATATAGAAAAGGCACAAGGCAGCAAAAGTGTCACGATTTCGCGACATGTTTTGTTTTAGCGGGTGAAAGGCAGAGAAGTGCAAGGAAGCAAAAAATGTCACAATTTTGCGACATGTATGGTTTTCACGGGTGCAAGACAAGAGGTGAAAAAGGAGGCAAAAAATGTCACGATTTCATGACATGTTGAGTTTTCGTGAATAAAGGGTGAGAAGAGCATAAAGAGACAGAAGTGTCACGATTTCGCGACAGGTCACAATAGCACAATCACTGACAATTAAATGAAGCAGAACAACAGTTAAAGGGGCAGTTGTAGAGGAAAAGCATGCAACTAAAATAAGAAGAGTTAACTGGAATCAATGCGATAGTTACAGGAGCAATTACAAAAGAAAAGCATGCAGCTATTTTAAGAACAATCAAAGAAGAAGAAATTGAACAATCGCATAAATAGAATCAAAAAATGCATGCATGCATAGAAAAGAAGATGAACAGTCATGGTAGAGGTATATGTTGCATGTAACATGTTTAACGAAATGCCCACTCTATAAATACAAAAGGAGTTACATAAAGAAGAAGTTACAGTTGACAAGTGGCAGAAGAGAAAATTAAAGGAACAGTTACGGGTTGCATACGTAAATATGGAAGTTAAAAATAAATACTAATATGATATAAAAGCAGGTCTGCATGAAGAATAAGGGTGCTACTGTATGTGATAAATTGGTATGTAAAGAGGGTTAGAAGAGGGTCGATAGAGAGATAAGCAGAGCCGTGAGAAAGTGCAGAGTTTGATTAATTGCAGACCAGTCAAGTTCGTGTAAACAGCGAAGGCATTTTTATGTCATTAAGATAATTCAAAATTGCAATCCAAGTTGGTGCTTGGCATTAGGGGTTGGTGCTCCTATCTATTGTAGTAGAAAAATAAGGGGTTGGTGCTCCTTCTAGTGGGTGCTGGTAAAGTGTTTGTAAAATTGGTGTTTTGCAAAGGCTGGATTTGGATTGGAGTCCAAGCAGTGATTTTTGAGGAGTAGCTAAATTGGTGAACCTCATTACATTGTGTGTTGTGGTGTGCTCTCTTGTGAAAATTGCTTTACCTATTTTTAAGTTCTCTTTGCTTCAGCATTAAGTGTTGTAGATTTGAATTTTAATAGCTACACTGATTTACCCCCCCTCTCAGTGTCATTGTGAGAATATAAATTGGTATAAGAGCAAGGTTCCTGAATAAAGCTTAATCAACTAAGGTGATCTTGGAAGGAACACAATGGCAGGTAATGAAATATTCTCATCAAACAAAGCACCTTTGTTCAATGGAACTAATTACTCATTCTAGAGACTCAGGATGCAGACATATCTAAGTGCGTTAGGATACGACATTTGGGAGTCAGTAGAAAGTGGATACACAGTACCCGCTACTCCTCCAAAAGATACTATTGAGAAGAAGAAGTTTGTGAATAACTCCAAAGCACAGAATGCCATAATATGTGGGCTAGTAGATAGTGAACTGATAAGGATCATGAGCTATAAATTAGCAAAATACATGTGGGACAAACTGAAGAGCATCCATGAAGGAGACAACAAGATTAAGGAAGCCAAGATGCAAACTCATCGAGCTCAGTTCAAAGAATTACAAATGAATGACGATGAGAACATAGAGGCCTATATGCTGAGAGTCAATGGAATCATTAATGCAATCAGAGGACTCGGCAAAAAAATTGAAGATGCGGTTGTCATGAAAAAGGTACTTAGAACTCTTCACAAAAGATTTAATTCTAAAGTTTTTGCAATAGAAGAGGCTAAAGATCTAAATAATTTTAGCATGGATGAGATGCATGGTTCTTTTACTGCATACAAAATGAGAATAGGAAAAACTAAGCCCATAGATAGAGAAGCTGCTTTTAAAGCACACAAGAATACAAAAGCTGAACAAGAATCTAAGGATGAAGAGACATCGGATGAAACGAAAGCCAAATTTGTTCAAAAAATTACAAATGGAAAAGGAAAATATAGAGGAAAGTTACCGTTTAAGTGTTTCAATTATGGAGGGGTCGGTCACTTTGCAGCTAAGTGTACAATGAATGAGAAAACCAAAAGTGATGAAGGGTCACACCAAGAAAGAAGTGACTGGAAGAAGAAACCAAATTTTAGGAAAAGAAATTTCAAAAAGAAAAGTTTCATATCCAAGAATGTCGGCTCTTCGAAGATAGCTCGGTGAAGATTCGAAGAAGAAACAGGTGAAGCTCTGTTCATGGCATTTGAAGAAGCAAAAATAGAAGAAAAACAGGAAGGTGATACAAAAAGTAAGGATGAGGCTAAAGTTTATCTAGAAGGAGAGTTGGTTGCTGCACTTAAAGAGTTGAATACAAAAAGGAAAAAGAATAAAAAGGTCTCAAGAAAGCTAGAGGATGCGAATGACATAATAAGCAGTTTGAAAGTATAGACAGAAGAATTTAAGAAAATGTCTGAAGAACTCGAAGTTCAATTAACCATGAAAATAGATGAGTGCTGCAAACTGGAAGAAGAGATTGTTGTTTTAAGAATGCGGCTAGAAGAAAATAATAAAAAATTAAGTTGCTATCACAAAATTTAAGGAATTTCTATAAAGCTTGAAAATATTATAAATAGTCAGAGGACTACGGGCATCGAATTTGGCTTAGGATTTGTCGAAGGAGAATCTTCAAGTGGATCAAAGGCCATAACAGTAGAACAAGTAAAGAAAGAAGATAAGATCAAGGTTGATTAAGGAAAAATAAATCAGGCAAAAGAAAGCAATAATGTCAGGCACGAGAAGAGTGATGAAAATGAGGGATTCATAAAATTCACACATCAAAGGAGAAGAAAATTTGTGGCTCCTACTACAAAATGGCAAAGACCAATTCCCAGGTTCAATCATTCATTTTCTGGTTATTTTTTAAATGCAATGCTTACGGTCATAAGATTTCAGATTGCATTCATAATATAAGACAAATAAATTTCACTAGTAGAAATGTCTTTTCACCCTTGATGGATTATGCAGTAGAATGCTATAACTGTCATAACTTTGGACACATTGCAAGAAACTGTAGAAGCACATATGCAGCAAACAGATATCAGGGAAGAAGAACTCAACCAAATAGTTTAAGACAAAATAGAAAATTCCTAGAAAAACATGCACAGGCTACTGACAAAGAAAAGTCTAAACAAATAACCAAAAATGTAGCCAAACCATAGTGGAAATAAAAGGAGCTACCCAAGGAAGAAAAGGAATCCTTGATTGTTCAGACAGATTTCAAAGCACAGAACAAATATGCACCATGGATATTGGATAGTGGGTGCTCCAGTCACATGACAGAAGATAAATTTTTTTTTGAAAAATTATAGAAATATGAAGGGGGCTCTGTAAAGTTTGGAAATAATGATGGAGCCAAGATAGTTGGCAAAGGATCAGTCAAGATAAGTTATGGACAGATCAATTCCAAAGAAGTTCTGTTTGTGATTGGTTTGAAGCACAACTTACTGAGCGTAAGTCAAATCTGTGACAGAGGTCATGAAGTCATCTTTAAGAAGTAGGGCTATGAAGTCAAAAAAGCACATAGTGGGAAGCTGATAGCTACTAGATTAAGGACTTCTAGAAATCTATATACTCTCTTAGAAACTTTAGAAGGAGCATGCTTGATTGGATAGGAAGATGAAAATTGGTTGTGGCACAAGAGGCTCGGTCATATTAGCTTTGACAATCTGGTAAAAATAAGTTCAAAAAGAGGCAATAAGAGATATACCCACCATTGGCAAACCAGTAAATAGCATATGTGCTTCATGCAAAAAAGGGAAGCAAACTAGAGCCACATTCAAATCAAAGAAATACTTCACCAGTAAGCCTTTAGATCTAATACATACTGATTTGTGTGGACCTATGAGAACACAAAGCATAAATGGTGACAAATACTTTATGTTGTTCATAGATGACTACTCCAGGATGACATGGGTACTATTTTTAAAGCTTAAATCAGATGCCTTTGAGATGTTCAAGATTTTTAAAAAATAGGTTGAGAATCAAATTAGAAAAAGAATTAAATGCCTAAGATCAGACAGAGGAGGAGAATTTATCTCAGAAGAATTTGTAGAATACTATCAAAAATATGGGATCAGAAGACAGTTTTCAGTAGCAAGAACACCTTAGCAGAATGGTGTTGTAGAAAGGAAGAACAAGACAGTGTAGGAAATGACACGGACAATGTTGGCTGAGAACAAAATAGCTGACAAATTTTAGAAAGAGGCAGTCCATACTGTGGTTTACATCCAAAATAGGTGCATGCTAAGGACGCATGAAAGCAAAACACCGTATGAGCTGTGGTTCGGCAGAAAGGCAATAGAAAGATATTTCAAAGTGTTCGATAGCAAGTGCTACATCAAACGAACTAAAGATAATCTCGATAATTTTGAATATAGAGCTGACGAAGGTATTTTTCTTGGTTACTCAATAAAAAACAAACCCTACACATGTTACAACAAGAGGCTAAAGAAAATTTTGGAGAGTGCAGATGTTAAAGTTGATGAAGGTAGATATCGAGAAACAACTTATCAAGAAAACTACCCTATTTATGAAGAAGTCATTGAAGGAGATGAAGAAATGGAAACATAAGAGAATAAAAAAAAATTAACCCAGTTGATTTAAGAATTGACTCAGAAGAAGAAGAAAACAAGAAATTCAAAATAGGCAGCTGGAAAAAAAATCATCCCAGAGAACAGATTATTGGGGACCCAACAGTTGGTATTCAGACTAGAAGAGCAGTAGTACGGAACTACTCTCTATTATCTAGCATTGAGCCTAAAAATGTTGCTGAAGCAAGCATAGATGAAATTTGGATGAAAGAAATTAATGAAGAACTAGATCAGATTGAGAAAAACAAAACCTGGGAGTTAGTACCAAGGTCGGCAAATAAAAATGTAATCGGTACTAAATGGATTTTTCAAAATAAATTGAATGAAGATGGACAGGTTGTAAGAAATAAAGCAAGACTGGTCTATAAAGGCTATGCACAGGTTGAAGGTATTGATTTTGAGGAAACCTTTGCACCAATAGCTAGACTAGAGGCAATCAGAATGTTTCTAGCTTTAACAGTTCATAAAAATTTCAAGGTATATCAAATGGACGTAAAATTAGCATTTCTGAATGGAAAACTGGAAGAAGAGGTTTACATTGAGCAGCCAGATGGTTTCCAACTTGATGATAATCTCAACTTTGTTTGTAAGTTGAGGAAAGCTTTGTATGGTTTAAAACAGGCACCCAGAGCATGGTATGCAAGGATGGATAACTATCTGATTCAACAGGGGTTCAAGAAAGGTTTGGTGGACAACAATCTGTATGTCAAAATAGAGAATGGCCATCTTATTATCCTTGTTGTTTATGTAGATGATATCATTTTTGACAGTAGCAATGATAAGTCCTGTAGTGACATAGCAAATAAAATGAAGAAAGAATTTGAGATGTCTATGATTGGTGAACTTTCTTATTTTCTCAGACTGCAAGTCAATCAAAGTGAAAAGGGCATTTTTATTTCTCAATTTAAATATGTGAAAGAAATGTTGAAAAAGTTCACATGGAGGAAAGTAAACCTGTTAGCACTCCCATGAAAACAGGTTGCAAGTTGAGCAAGGATGACAAATCTCCAGATGTAGATCAAACCATGTACAGATCTATGATTGGAATTCTGCTATATTTGACAGCTACCAGACCAGATATCTTACAAGCAGTATGCATGGTGGTAAGATTTTAGGCTAGTCCCAAAGAGACTCATGTGACAGCCGTGAAGAGGATTTTTAGGTACCTCAAGGGTACTATGGAGTATGGGTTATGGTACCCAAAAGGTAAGGACTTCACTCTTATTGCATATTCCGATGTAGATTGGGCTGGATGTGTTGATGACGAAAGAGTACCAGTGGAGAAGCATTTTATCTTGGAGACAGGCTGGTAGCATGGCACATCAAGAAACAAGAATCAGTCTCTCTATCCACAGCAGAGGCAGAATACATTACAGCAACAACATGCTATACATAGATATTATGGATGAGAAAAACCCTAAAAGATCTTGGTATTCACTTCAAAGAGCCAATTTTAGTTAAATGTGACAACACCAGTGCTATAAACAAATCAAAGAATTCGGTTATGCATTCTCAAACCAAACATATTGCAATCCGGTATCACTTATTGAAGGATAAAGTTATAGAAGGTGAGGTCAAATTGGATTTTTTTTTGACTATAGAGCAAGTAGCAGATATATTCACAAAACCATTGCCAAAGGAATTTTTTGAGTACCTTCGGAGTAAGTTGGGAGTAGTCACATTTCACAAGAACTGACTATCAATTGGGACCACATTCTCAGGGGGAGCATTTATGCCTATGTTTATAGTTTTTCTCATATTCATGATTTTTTCTAACTATAACAATGTGTATCTAAGAATGTTGTGCATAGACTCAGGGGGAGTCTACAGCAGCCCTTTGGTATTATTGTCAAAGGGGGAGAAGAATTCTAGGAGAGTGCATGAGTGTTGCCAACAATTCCAAAGGGGGAGATTGTTGAGCAAGGTGCAACAAAAGTATTGTCATTGTTGTCAACAAAAATAGATAGATCATTTGATGTAGTTGATGCAGTGGACAGGAGTTCAGAGGTTAGTCAAAACATGTACAATGAATTTCCAAGAAGACATAAGTGTCCCAGATTCAAAAAATCAAAGAAAAAGACAAGTGCTTTCTCTCCTTGGCACTTTCTCTTCGAACCTGTCATGAAATCATGACACTTTCTCTCCTTGGTGCTTTCTCTTCGAACCTGTCACGAAATTGTGACACTTTCTCTCCTTGGTGCTTTCTCTTTGATCTTGTCATGAAATCATGACACTTTTTCTCCTTGGCACTTTCTCTTTGAACCTGTCGCAAAATCGCGACACTTTCTCTCCTTAGCACTTTCTCTGTGAACCTGTCATGAAATCGTGACAATTTTTTTTGCCTGTGCCTTCTCTCCAAACATGTCGTGAAATCGTGACAGTTTTCTTTACTTGTGCCTTCTTTCCAAACATGTCACAAAATCATGACGGTTTTCTTACTTGCCTTTCTTTGCTTCCAACATGTTGCAAAATCATGACAGTTTTTCTACTTGCATTCTTCTCTAACAACATGTCACAAAATCACGACAGTTTTTCAACTTGGCTTCTTTGCCTCCAACATGTCATGAAATTGTGATAGTTTTGCCAGCATTTTCTCTCTCCTCCGATATGTCACGAAATCGTGATAATTTTGATCGCATTTTCTCTCTCCTTTGAGATGTCGTGAAATCGTGACAATTTTGACAGCATTTTCTCTCTCCTTCGAGATGTCACGAAATCGCGACAGAAAACATGTCGCGATATGTCTTTTTCTTTGATTTTTTGAATCTGGGCCACTTTTGTCTTCTTGGAAATTCACTGTACATGTTCTGATTGACCTCTGAAATCCTGTCCACTGCATCAACTGCATCAACCGATCTATCTATTTGTGTTGACAAAAATGACAATACTTTTGCTGCACCTTGCTTAACAATCTCCCCCTTTGGAATTATTGGCAACAATCATGCACTCTCCTGGAATTCTTCTCCCCCTTTGATAATAATACAAAAGGACTGTTGTAGATTCCCCCTGAGTCTATGCACAACATTCTCAAATACACATTGTTATAGTTAGCAAAAATCATGAATATGAGCAAAACTATAAACATAGGCATAAATGCTCCCCCCGAGAATGTGATCCCAATTGATAGTCAGTTCTTGGGAAATGTGACTACTCCCAACTTACTTCGAAGGTACTCAAAAACTTCCTTTGGCAATGGTTTTGTGAATATATCTCGCTAATTGCTCTGTAGTCGGAACAAAATCCAATTTGACCTCACCTTCGCAACTTTATCCTTCAAAAAGTGATACCGGATTGCAATATTTTTGGTTCAAGAATGCATAACCGGATTCTTTGATATGTTTATAGCATCGGTGTTGTCACATTTAACTGAAATTGGCTCTTTGAAGTGAATACCAAGATCTTTCAGGGTTTGTCTCATCCATAATATCCATGTACAACATGTTGTTGCTGCAATGTATTCTGCCTCTACTGTGGATAGAGAGACTGATTCTTGTTTCTTGTTGTGCCATGCTACCAGCCTGTCTCCAAGATAAAATGCTCCTCCACTGGTACTCTTTATGTCATCAATACATCGTACCCAATCCGCATCAGAATATGCAATAAGAGTGAAGTCCTTACCTTTTGGGTACCATAACCCATACTCCATAGTACCCTTGAGGTACCTAAAAATCCTCTTCATGGCTGTCACATGAGTCTCTTTGGGACTAGCCTAAAATCTTGCCACCATGCATACTCGCTCGTAAGATATCACTGTGCAGTAGTTCGTCAAATACAGCAGACTTCTAATCATAGATATGTACATGGTTTGATCTACATCCGGAGATTTGTCATCCTTGCTCAACTTGCAACTTTGTTGTCATGGGAGTGCTAACGAGTTCATCTGTCCTCCATTGTGAACTTTTTCAACATTTCTTTCACATATTTAACTTGAGAAATAAAAATGCCTTTTTCACTTTGATTGACTTGCAGTCCAAGAAAATAAGAAAGTTCACCAATCATAGACATATCAAATTCTTTCTTCATTTTATTTGCTATGTCACTACAGGACTTATCATTGCTGCTACCAAAAATGATATCATCTACATAAACAACAAGGACAATAAGATGGCCATTCTCTATTTTGACATACAGATTGCTGTCCACCAAACATTTCTTGAACCCCTGTTGAATCAGATAGTTATCCAGCCTTGCATACCATGCTCTGGGTGCCTGTTTTAAACCATACAAAGCTTTCCTCAACTTGCAAACAAATTTGGGATTATCATCGAGTTATAAACCATCTGGCTGCTCAATGTGAACCTCTTCTTCCAGTTTTCTATTTAGAAATGTTGATTTTACGTCCATTTGATATACCTTGAAATTTTTATGAACTGCTAAAGCTAGAAACATTTTGATTGCCTCTAGTCTGGCTACTGGTGCAAAGGTTTCCTCAAAATCAATATCTTCAACCTATGCATAGCCTTTACAGACCAGTCTTGCTTTATTTCTTACAACCTATCCATCTTCGTTCAATTTATTTTGAAAAACCCATTTAGTACCGATTATATTTTTATTTTCCGGCCTTGGTACTAACTCCCAGGTTTTGTTTTTCTCAATATGATCTAGTTTTTCATTAATTACTTTCATCTAACTTTCATCTGTGCTTGCTTCAGCAACATTTTTGGGCTCAATGTTGGATAATAGAGAGTAGTTCCGTACTACTGCTCTTCTAGTCTGAATACCAACTGTTGGGTCCCCAATAATCTGTTCTCTAAGATGATTTTTTTGCCAGCTGCCTGTTTTGAATTTCTTGTTTTCTTCTTCTTCTGAGTCAATTCTTAAATCATCTAGATCCATTTTTTTATTCTCTTATGTTTCCATTTCTTCATCTCCTTCAATGACTTCTTCATAAATAGGGTAGTTTTCTTGATAAGTTGTTTCTCGATCTCTACCTTCATCAACTTTAACATATGCACTCTCCACAATTTTCTTTAGCCTCTTGTTGTAACATGTGTAGGCTTTGCTTTTTGTTGAGTAACCAAGAAAAATACCTTCGTCAGCTCTATCTTCAAATTTATCGAGATTATCTTCAGTTTGTTTGATGTAGCACTTGCTGCCGAACACTTTGAAATATCTTGTTGTTGCATTTTTGCCGAACCAGCTCATACAGTGTTTTGCTTTCATGCGTCCTTAGCATGCACCTCTTTTGGATGTAAACCGCAATATGGACTACCTCTTTCAAAAATCTATCAGCTATTTTGTTCTCATCCAACATTGTCTGTGCAATTTCCTGCACTGTCTTGTTCTTCCTTTCTACAACACCATTCTGCTGAGGTGTTCTTGCTACTGAAAACTGTCTTCTGATCCCATATTTTTTATAGTATTCTGCAAATTCTTTTGAGATAAATTCTCCTCCTCTATCTGATATTAGGCATTTAATTCTTTTTTCAGTTTTATTCTCAACCTATTTTTTAAAAATCTTGAACATCTCAAAGGCATCTAATTTAAGCTTTAAAAATAGTACCCATGTCATCTTGGAGTAGTCATCTATGAACAACATAAAGTATTTGTCACCATTTATGCTTTGTGTTCTCATGGGTCCACACAAATCAGTATGTATTAGATCTAAAGGCTTACTGGTGAAGTATTCCTTTGATTTGAATGTGGATCTAGTTTGCTTTCCTTTTTGGCATGAAGCACGAGATGCTATTTACTTGGTTTGCCAATGGTGGATATATCTCTTACTGCCTTTTTTGAACTTATTTTTACCAGATTGTCAAAGCTAATATGATCGAGCCTCTTGTGCCACAGCCAATTTTCATATTCCTATCCAATCAAGCATGATCCTTCTAAATTTTTTGAGAGAGTATATAGATTTCTAGAAGTCCTTAATCTAGTAGCTATCAGCCTCCCAGTATGTGCTTTTCTGACTTCACAGTCCTGCTTCTTAAAGATGACTTCATGACCTTTGTCACAGATTTGACTTACACTTAGTAAGTTGTGCTTTAAACCAATCATAAACAGAAATTTTTTGGAATTGATCTATCCATCACTTATCTTGACTGATCCTTTGCCAACTATCTTGGCTCCATCATTATTTCCAAACTTTACAGAGCCCCCTTCATATTTCTATAATTTTTCAAATTTTTGTTTATCTCCTGTCATGTGACTAGAGCACCCACTATCCAATATCCATGGTGTAAATTTGTCCTATGCTTTAAAAGTTGTCTGAACAATCAAGGATTCCTTTTCTTCCTTGGGTAGCTTATTTTCTTTCCACTCTGGTTTGGCTATAGTTTTGGTTACTTGTTTAGACTTTTCTTTATTAGTATCCTGTGCATGTTTTTATAGGAATTTTCTATTTTGCCTTAAACTGTTTGGTTGAGTTCTTCCTTGATATCTGTTTGCTGCATATGTGCTTCTACATTTTCTTGCAATGTGTGCAAATTTATGATAGTTATAGCATTCTACTGCATAATCCATCAAGGGTGAAAACACATTTCTACTGGTGAAATTTCTTTGTCCTATATTATGAATGCAGCTTCAAATCTTATGACCATAAGCATTGCATTTAAAACAATAACCAGAAAAGGAATGATTAAACCTAGGAATTGGTCTTTGCCATTTTATAGTAGGAGCCAAAATTTTTTTTCTCCTTTGATGTGTGAATTTTATGAATCCCTCATTGTCAGCACTCTTCTCGTGCCTGACACTGTTGCTTTCTTTTTCCTAATTCATTTTTCCTTGATCAACCTTGATCTTATCTTCTTTCTTTACTTGTTCTACTATTATGGCCTTTGATCCACTTGACGATTCTCCTTCGACAAAGCCCAAGCCAAATTTGATGCCCGTAGTCCTCTGACTATTTATAATATTTTCAAGATTTGTAGAACTTCCTTCAATTTTGTGATAGCAACTTAATTTTTGATTCTTTTCTTCTAGCCAAATTCTTAAGACAACAATCTCTTCTTCCAGTTTGCAGCACTCATCTATTTTCATGGTTAATTGAACTTCGAGTTCTTCAGACATTTTCTTAAATTCTTCTATCTGTACTTTCACACTGCTTATTATGTCATTCGCATCCTATAGCTTTCTTGAGACCTTTTTATTCTTTTTCCTTTCTGTATTCAACTCTTTAAGTGCAGCAACCAACTCTCCTTCCAAATAAACTTCAGCCTCATCCTTACTTTTTGTATCACCTTCCTATTTTTCTTCTATTTTTACTTCTTCAAATGCCATGAACAGAGCTTCACCTATTTCTTCTTCAGAATCTTCACCTGAGCTATCTTCAGAAGAGCTGAAATTCTTGGATATGAAACTTTTCTTTTTGAAATTGCTTTTCCTAAAATTTGGTTTCTTCTTTCAGTCACTTCTTTCTTGGTGTGACCCTTCATCACTTTTGGTTTTCTTATTCATTGGACACTTAACTGCAAAGTGACCGACCCCTCCACAATTGAAACACTTAAACAATAACTTTCCTCTATATTTTCCTTTTCCCTTTGTAATTTTCCAAACAAAGTTGGCTTCTGTTTCATCCGATGTCTCTTCATCCTTAGATTCTTGTTCAGCTTTTGTATTATTGTGTGCTTTAAAAGTAGCTTCTCTGTCTATGGGCTTAGTTTGTCCTATTCTCATTTCGTATGCATTCAAATAACCATGCATCTCGTCCATGCTAAAATTATTTAGTTCTTTAGCCTCTTCTATTGCAGAAACTTTAGAATTAAATTTTTTATGAAGAGTTCTAAGTACCTTTTTCATGATAATCGCATCTTCAATTTTTTCGTCGAGTCCTCTAATTGCATTAATGATTCCATTGAATCTCAGCATATATGCCTCTATGTTCTCATCGTCATTCATTTGTAATGCTTCGAACTAAGCTCGATGAGTTTGCAGCTTGGCTTCCTTGATCTTGCTGTCTCCTTCATGGATGCTCTTTAGTTTGTCCCACATGTCTTTTGCTGATTTACAGCTCATGATCCTTATCAGTTCACTGTCTACTAGCCCACACATTATGGCATTCTATGCTTTGGAGTTATTCTTAAACTTCTTCTTCTCAGTAGTATCTGTTGGAGGAGCAGTGGTACTGTGTATCCACTTTCTACCGACTCCCAAATGTCATATCCTAATGCACTCGGATATGTCCGCATCCCGAGTCTCCGGAATGAGTAATTAGTTCCATTGAACAAAGGTGCTTTGTTTGATGAGAATCCTTCATTACCTGCCATTGTGTTCCTTCCAAGATCACCTTAGCTGATTAAGCTTTATTTAGGAACCTTGCTCTGATACCAATTGATATTCTCAAAATGACACTAAGAGGGGGGGTGAATCAGTGTAGCTATTAAAATTAAAATCTACAACACTTAATACTGAAGCAAAGAGAACTTAAAAACAGGTAAAATTTTTTTCACAAGAGAGCACACCACAACACACAATGCAACAAGGTTCACCAATTTAGCTACTCCTCAAAAATGACTACTTGGACTCCAATCCAAATCTAGCCTTTGCAAAACACCAATTTTACAAAAACTTTATCAGAACCCACTGAAAGGAGCACCAACCCCTTATTTTTCTATTTCAACAGATAGGAGCACCAACCCCTAATGCCAAACACCAACTTGGACTACAATTTTGAATTATCTTAATGACATAAAAATGCCTTCATTGTTTATACAACCTTGACTGGTCTACAATTAATCAAACTCTGCACTCTCTCATGGCTCTGCTTATTTCTCTCTCGGCCCTCTTCTAACCCTCTTTACATAGAAATTTATCACATACAACAGCACACTTATTCTTCACGTAGACTTGCTTTTATATCATAGTAGTCTCTATTTTTAACTTCCATATTTACGCATGCAACCCGTAACTGTTCCTTTAATATTCTCTTCTACCACTTTTCAACTATAACTTCTTCTTTATGTAACTCCTTTTGTATTTATAGAGTGGGCATTTCGTTAAAACACATTACATGCAACATATACCTCTACCATGACTGTTTGTCTTCTTTTCTGTGCATGCATGCATTTTTTGATCCTATTTATGCGACTGTTCGATTTTTTCTTCTTCGATTGTTCTTAAAATAGTTGCATGTTTTTCTTTTGTAATTGCTCCTATAATTATCGCATTGACTCCAGTTAACTCTTCTTATTTTGGTTGTATGCTTTTCCTCTACAACTGCCCCTTTAACTATTGTTCTACTTCAGTTAACTGTCAATGATCGTGCTATTGTGACCTATCATGAAATCGTGACACTTCTATCTCTTTATGCTCTTCTTGCCCTTTATCCATGAAAACTCAACATGTCACGAAATCATGAAATTTTTTGCCTCCTTGTTCACATCTTGTCTTGCACCAGGGAAAACCAGACATGTCACGAAATCGTGACACTTTTTGCTTCCTTGCACTTCTCTACCTTTCGCCCGCGAAAATGGAACATGTCATGAAATCGTGACACTTTCGTTGCCTTGTGCCTTTTCTATCTTTGGCCCGCAAAAACACATGTCATGAAATTGTGACACATTCGCTGCCTTGCACCTTTTCTGTCTTTGGCCCACGAAAACACATGTCATGAAATTGTGACACATTCACTGCCTTTTGCCTTTTTTGTCTTTGGCCCACGAAAATGGAACATGTCATGAAATCGTGACACTTTTACTCCTTGGTGCTTTCCCTTCAAACCTGTCATGAAATCATGACACTTTTTCTCCTTGGAGCTTTGTCTTCGAACCTATCGTGAAATCGTGACACTTTCTCTTCGAACCTATCGTAAAATCGTGACACTTTCTCTCCTTGGCATTTTCTCTTTGAACTTGTCACGAAATCATGACAATTTCTCTCCTTGGCACTTTCTCTTTGATCCTATCACAAAATCATGACACTTTCTCTCCTTGGTGCTTTCTCTTCGAACCTATTGCGAAATCACGACACTTTCTCTCCTTGGAGCTTTCTCTACGAACTTGTCACGAAATCACGACAGTTTTCTTTGCCTGTGCCTTCTCTCCAAACATGTCATGAAATCATAATAGTTTTTTTTGCTTGTGCCTTCTTTCCAAACATGTCACGAAATCACGATAGTTTTCTTACTTGCCTTCTTTGCTTCCAACATGTCGTGAAATCGCGACAGTTTTTCTACTTGCCTTCTTCTCTGACAACATGTCGCAAAATCATGACAGTTTTTCAACTTGGCTTCTTTGCCTCCAACATGTCGTGAAATCACAACAATTTTGCCAACATTTTCTCTCTCCTCCGATATGTCACGAAATCACGACAATTTTACCGTATTTTCTCTCTCCTTCGAGATGTCGCGAAATCACGACAATTTTGACAGCATTTTCTCTCTTCTCCGAGATGTCACGAAATTACGATAGAAAACATGTCGCGATATCGCGACAGTTTTCTTACTTGTCTTTTATTTTTATTTTCTGAATCTGGGCCACTTCTGTCTTCTTAAAAATTCACTGTACATGTTCTGACTGACCTCTTAACTCCTGTCCACTGCATCAACTGCATCAACTGATCTATCTGTTTGTGTTGACAACAATGCCAATACTTTTGCTGCACCTTGCTCAACATTTTTTCCCTCTTGGCTAACTCATATAACTCAAGAAAAGTATTAACATTAGAATATCTCACCATGAGACTGATATCAGGATTGAAATCCTGAAGGAAATAAAGTGTTGTAGCTTTGTCGGTTTGCCGAAGTCCAACTGGTACTCTCTGCCAGGTTCGAGCGAACCTAACATTGAAATCTATGATTTATTTTTGTGGATGTCTTTTGATCGAAGTGAACTGATGCAGAAGAGAAGTAGGATCAGAAGACTCATTAAATTTTCCCATCATTTTCCTAGCTAACTGGTCCCATCCCGTAATACTACCAGGTGGTAGAGATCTATACCAATAGAGGAGTTTTCCTCTAAGGGAAAGAACTAGAAGCTTTACCATAATTTGTTCTTCTGTAATGTCATGGATCGCCACCAGAGATATTATGTCCTGGATATGCTCTATAGCAGTCTTCCCAGTTCTATCGAACATTGGGATCTTCTTTATGGCAGCAGGTGGCACTTGCCCTTGTCCTACTAGATTCAGTGGTGACAAAGAATCCCATGCTGGGCACAACCTGGGTGGTGGTTGTTGCTACATTTGTTTTTGTTGTTGTTGTTGTTGTGACATACTTGCTCCTAGATTTTGAGAAATAGGGATTCCCAAAGCTCTCCCTTGATTTCTAGTAGGACAACTAATAGGAATGGAGGGATTAGGATGCTTCGGTGAGTTGGGAGGATTGGGAGGAAAACTAGATGTTGTACTATCCAAAGTTAGGCTTTGTCTACCAATAGAGGATGTTCCTTGTAATAGTGACTCGAGGGTGACTAACCTTGATTGTTCCCCAAAGGCGTCAATATTTAGCTCAAAGAACTTGATTTCCTCTCCTCTATTATTAACTCTCCATCTTGTTTGCATGAAGGCACAAACTTTTAGTACTGGTCTTTACGACTTAAATATTCTTAGGTAAACAGATTCACCAGATGCTAAGAGTCTTTTAGTAATGAGGGCATCGGTCCTCACTACTACTAGTCAGGTGAGACTGATCGGGTCACATTGGGAACTGATTAGAACTATTGGCCCCAATGAATATGGGTTTTGTGTTTAAAATATGGGACCTTGACTGGTTACAGATCTTTCTGAGATAGACACAATCATGTCCCATCGAGCATGCCAAAAAATGTTGGTCATAAAATCTACCTAGGAAAGGATTTGGATAGGTGTATGCGCCCTAGAAATGGACCAACATTGAAAGGCCGAAGGGAAGGGATGCCCCTCGTGCCAATATCTAGAGAAAGGCCAGCTCCTATGCTAAACTAATTTGGGGTTTGGAGATAAGGGTGCAGGAAAGAGATAAAATGAGTTAGGGTTAGAGAAATAAAATAAAAATGGGTAAGGGAAGAGAGAGTGATGATTTTAGGTAGGAGAGAATAGGAAGCATGAACACTAACTTACAACTGGAATGGAAGCAATGAACACCAAGAACAGACAAAAGAAACATGATATCAACCTTCCTATGTATCCTTCAGGCGAGTTTCAGGGTATTATCTCAATTGCACACCGAACACAAGATTCAACTTTCTTAGTGTGGCAAACAAAGATAGACAAAAGAATCAAGCATAGAAGGTAGCATAAAAGAAAACCAATATTACATTTTTTTGCTCCTATGTATCCTTTAGAACGAGTTTCAGGGTACAGTCCTCGATCGCACACCAGACGTAGGATTCAGCTTTCTTAGTGTGGCGAACAAAGACATACAAAAGAATCAAGCACAGAAGGCAGCATAAAAGAGAGAAATGAAGCTCAAGGCTCTTTAGTATTGATCACAGGACATCAAGTTATAGTAGCTTTCTAGCAGATAGTTCCCCCCCTTTTCCCATTACAATGCCTAGGTTTTTATAGAGGACCCGGGTCCTCTGAGTCATAATTACAAAGCAATGAGAAGTACGCCCTCGAGACTTGAAAATTCACCTCCTCGAAGCTTTCGTGATCGAGCTCCCAAATTTGTTACCAAAATTGGCAAGCATGACCGGGTCAACCATGGAAAGGTGCATTGATGGGTCATCTGGACGTCCTTGATCTCTGGGCATGGTGCTCGAGTGGTCGCCATGCTCGCCAGGCTCTCTATAATGGCTTGATACTTCGTTTTTGATTGCCAAAAATGAGAAGCGAGCTTACCAGGCATGAAAAATTGCATTTACGAGGCACTTGATTGCCTCAGAAAATACCCAGCTTGGAACACGTTCTTGTGAAGCGCTTCGCTAAGTTTTCATTCACAACTTTGCTTTGCAATGGTTCTAGGCCGAAGCAAAAACTCCTCTTTAGTTTGTACTTCACAAAATTGAGCTTCGCAAAACTGCTTCGGGGGTGGGGAGTGCCGAAGCATATTCACTTCGCAAAATGGGTCTCTTCGTCTTTGCTGCTTTGCTGACCAAATTACTTAGCTGACACCCTCTAGAAATGCTTCGCTATGATCCTCTTTCGAAACTGTGGTTCGGGAATATTTCGGCCAAAGCAATTATCTTCAAAAGACATTGCATCCTTTCACTTCAAGAAAAAGTACTTCGCACAAAATTAGCTGAAGCAAATTCTTCATAATGAGCTTTTGGTGAAGTAAAAATGGTTCGCTGATGGAGGGGCCTGAAGTGCATACTTCAGTAATTTTTTGGCTAAGTACTTTCAATGTTCCTTGAGTTATGCTTCACTGATTTCCTGCCCGAAGTATTTGCTGAAAATGCTTCGGGCCTGGAGTAGTTTCATTCCTTTTTCTTTGTATTCCACTTCGACACACTGCTTCGCAGAAATTTTACCCGAAGTAGGTCCTAAAAATGTTTCGGGCCTGAAGTAGATTTCTTTCTTTTGCTTTTCAGTGAAGTTGTTCTTTCAGATGTTGCTTTTATATTCTTCTTCGACAATACTACTTCGCAAAAAAACCTACCCGAAGCAGTGTTGAGAATGCTTCAGGTGCGAAGTTCTTTTCATTTTCCTTCGGTGAAGATCTTTTCTCTAACTTGTTCAGTAGCGAAGTTCTTTCTTTTCTATTTTATATACAAAGGGGTGGCATTGGAAGCCAAAGTTACTACAACTTTTCAAAATAAAAAAACAACAAAGCAAAACTTTACACAACACTATACAAAATTTGTTTTCTTTTTCTACCCCTTAAGGAATGTGACAAGATTGTCAACAGTTGCATAGATCCCCTAAGGTGATAATAGTACAAGAAATAGTTGTGGTTGACCTAAAATCCTACTTTGGATTATGCCTTTCAAGGGAGTTTACAGAAAAATTGGGTGGATGTATGTACATGGATTATTATAGTATGGTAATTCCTTTCAAAGCAAATAGAATAAGGATAACACCTGAAAAGCCAGTAGCTTATCACATTGATAATATTGAGGAAGACATGTGCAATATTACTCCCCTAGAATAATTTGAGCTAGTTGAAAATATTGAGGATTTGGATATTGAGGATGAGTTACATTTCAGAGAAGATTATAATCAGTTTGGAACTAGTATGAGAACATATAGCATCTTAGTAGAATCATAAGAAAATCCATGCTATATCTAATCAGTATCTAAGAGAAAAATAATCATGGATCATGCATTTTATGGTTCTAAATACAAAAATGGTGCCAGATCTGGTGTGGTTTTACAGTCCCAATCAGAGGGGATAAATAATTTTGCCTACAGACTAACATGGTCATGTAAAAATAATGTTGTAGAATATGAGGCCCCGTGTCTTGGATTGATGCAGGTAGAAAGCATGGGCATTAATATTTTGAACATATATGGTGATTCTGAGTTAATAGTCCATTAGGTAAGAAAAAAGTGCAACAATAAGAATCATTACCTAAAAGCTTATAGAAATAGGGTATGGGATTTGATGGAATCCTTTGATACCCTAAATATAAATTTTATTCCTAGAGAAAAGAATACTCAGGAAGATTCCTTAGTAGCAAATGGAGATAACCCCAACCCTTCTATAGACTATGGAATCAAGAAATCCAAAGAAATCAAAATGATTTTCAGAACTACAATACTAGACAAGCAGATTTTCTAGCAGGTTTTTGAAAGTGATGAGCAAATAATTGACTTTTTGGTAAGAGAAGCATGCCTCTCCACTTCCAAGAATAAAATATAGAAGATATTGATCAACAATATGTCATTCAACAAAGGAATAATCACATTCCTAGATGATTGGTCACCCTAGAGAGGTTATTTGACAATGAGGACAAGAAAAAGAACATAACCATAAAAGTTAGTGAAAAAATATATAAAGAAGTTGAAGTCAATTTTGAAAATAAGCTCAATTTTGGAGTTCGATTTTCACCAGAGGAAGCTAAATATATCAAAACCCTATGCTTAAAATACCAAGATATTGTGGCTTGGTCATATGAAGACCTCAAGGTATATGACAAAAAGGTTATCCAACATACTATTGAACTAGAGCCTAATGTAAAACCTTTTAGGCAGAGGCAAAGGCCTTTAAATCTGAATATCAAAGCCATTATGAGAGAGGAGCTCTTAAAGTTATTAAAATCTAAGATCATATACCCAATAAAATATTCAACATGGGTAGCCAACTTGGTACCCATGAGGAAAAAGAATGGGGATATTTATTTGTGTGTAGATTTCAAAAATCCTAACCAAGAATCCCTTAAGGATCACTATACCCTTCCATAGATTGATCATATCTTACAGAGAATGGCAGGGGTAGAGAGGTTCTCATTACTAGATGGTTACTATGGATACGATTAGATTTAGGTGAAATATGAAGATCAATATAAAACAACATTCACCACAAAGTGGGACACATTTTCTTACTAGAGAATGCCTTTTGGGTTGTCCAATGCGGGAGCCACATTTCAGAGAGCCATGGATTATGCCTTTGGAGAACTAATCAAAAAATTCATTCTAATTTATTTGGATGACATGATTGTGTTTTCCCATGATAAGCAAGATCACCTATCACACCTAGAACAAGTTTTTAAAAAATGCAGAGAATTTGGTATTTCACTTAATCCTAAGAAGCCATTCTTTATAGTACATAAAGGAAATATGCTAGGTCATGTGGTCTCATAAGAAGGTATGGTCATAGATACAAACATAATCAGTTCCATTCTTGCTCTCCCATTGCCTACTAATAAGAAAACCTTGCAATATTTTTTGGGTCAGATCAATTTTGTAAAGAAATTAATTTCTGACATTACGTAGAAAGTAAGACCAATATCTGAGTTACTCAAGAAGAATTCCAAATTTAAGTGGATTTAATTCAGAAAACAAGCTTTAGATATTATAAAAAAATCCATTGCAATAGCCCCAGTACTGGTAAATCCAGATTTCAGTAAATATTTTATCCTTTATGCTTATGGAGATAAAGAAATTTATGCATTAATGCTTACTCAAAAGTATGATCAAGGTGTAGAGCATATTGTATTATTTTAGAGTTAGACACTCCATGATTACCAGGTCAAATATAACTTTATTAAAAAGACAAGTATTTGCTATGATGAAGTCACTAAAGAAGTTCAGATAGTACTTGATATAGAGTAAGACCCTGGTATATGTGGTTCATACAGATGTAAGAAGCTTTATACTTCAGGGTGAAATAGGAGATAAAAGAGCTAGTTGGATTACCAAGATACAATAATATGATGTAGAGATACATCCCACCAATTTGGTGAGAGGTAGAGCCCTGTTCCAAGGTCTAACAGAGGCTGCAACATTAGTAGAAATGAAAGATTACCAACTAGAAGAAGAAGATTAGGTGAAAGGAGCACATACAGTAGACTTTGATTAGGTTGACTAGATGATCAAATATTTCCAAATTGGAGTATGACCGACAAATATAAATTCATCCCAAAGGAGGAGATACAAACTTCATGCTTTAAAATATGTAATACTACAAAAATTCTTGTACAAAAGAAACTTGGATGGAGTTCTTCTAAAATGCTTAAAATATGATCAACAATAGAGGATCATTTAAGAGTTCCATGGAGGACTAGCTGGTGGACATATCTTAGGCATGGTTATAGCTTTGAAAATCATAAGAGCATGAAGAACACAAGCTTATACTGAGAGGGGGGGTGAACAGTATAAGACCACTTTTTACTTTTCTTTCCAAATCAATATTATGCAATGTATAGATAGCAATATCAACAACAAGTAATCAAAGCAATGCACAAATCACCACACACAATAGAGACACCAATTTAACGTGGTTCACCCAATGTGGGTTACATCCATGGAGAAAATATTTCACTAAATTTTCTCAATCAATCTCTTGGGAATCCTTTCCCTATTACAATGTTTATGGACCTCTATCCAAAGGAGATGTTGATCCCCTAAATCAAGTTCATGGATCTCTATCCATAGGAGAACTCCTTCTCCTCTACTCTAGCTGGTGATCCTCTAGAAGACTACTACCTCCACTACACTAGCTTGTGGATCTCTCTCCACTGAAGACTCTTGTCCCCACTCAGAAGACCTATCCTCACTACCCTAGTTGATGGATCTCTATCCACTAGAGACTACTATCCTCTCTACTCTATCACCTCCAAAGCTCTATCTCAAATCTGCACTAAACCTTAGTCCTTCGATCTAGCATCCTCCCACTCAAATTCTCAACAAGTCCACTCAGAACTTGCTCAAATCTGCTCAACAAGTCCACTCAGAACTTGCTCAAATATTCTCAACAAGTCCACTCAAAACTTGCTCAAATATGCTCAACAAGTCCACTAAGAACTTGCTCAAATATACTCAACAAGTCCACTCAGAACTTGCTCAAATATGCTCAACAAGTCCACTTAGAACTTGCTCAAATATGCTCAACAAGTCCACTCAGAACTTGCTCAAATATTCTCAACAAGTCCACTCAGAACTTGCTCAAATATTCTCAACAAGTCCACTCAGAACTTGTCCAAATCTTCTCAACAAGTCCACACAGAACTTATCCAAATCTTCTCAACAAGCTCCACTCAGAACTTATCCAAATATCTCAACAAGCTCACTCAAATCTCACAAGTCTTCTCAAAGACTTATCTCAAATCTGCTTAACAAGTCCACATAGAACTTGTCCAATCTCATAGAAACATAAAGAGAATTGTTAGAGACTCAATATGTTCTACACTCAATGCTCAATCACTTTCTCAACTCAAATCAGAATATAGAATAGTTTTTTTTAAGGAACTTGAACAATCACTTCACACATCCACTTGACTAGGCTCAATCAACTCTACTCAACCAATCACTCAATGAAACACTTCTTTCTCACAAACCCTAGTCCAAGCATATAACCACCAACTCAAAATATTTCCAACAATGCTCAACAACAAATCTCACATAACAATGATACTCATGTTCTTTTCAAACCCTAGTTCAAGTTCTTTGTACAACAACTCACTTCAACAACAATGCTTATAAAACAATATTCACATAACAATGATACTCATGATATTTGCAAAACTCTAACTCAAGTTCTTCACACAACCAATGGCTTCAACAACAATGCTTATCAAACAAGGTTTTAACAACAACTCTTTATTCTAGAAAACCTTGAAGCATTAACTCAAACACTCTCAAAAGGAAACCCTAATCAAGTCCTTTTCACTCCAAACTTATTTTCTAGAAAACCAATCAATCAACTCAACTTATGGAAGAATGTGCTCATACCTTTTTATTGAAGATGAAGGGATCTCATAAATCTGTCACAACCACAAACACTTCTATGCCAATCTCAAAGAGGTTAGAAGATAAATCTTTCTCACAATATAATGTAAATACTTAATTACACCTTATCACTCCACCTTTCAAAAACAACCATCAACATACATAAAATATTTATCCAATAACACCTTATAAACTCCCAACTAAAATAGACTTAACATCCACCAAAAATTAACTCAAACCTCTTTAATTTAATTTAATGGCAAGAGAAACTTTGATAAAAATCAAATCAACTTTCTTTATAATTCCAATGATATAAATCACTCATCAATAAAACAACCTCTCATTAATCCTTATTACTCCACAATAATAAAAATCAATTATCAAATCAACAACCTTTCTCAAACCCTTATAACTCCAACAATAATATAAATCAAACACACAACTTTTCACAAACCCTTATTACTCCACATTATCCTTTAGAAAAACCTTAGGCAAAAAATTAATTATCAAAAAGTACCTTTGCCTCTTAGTGGGTTTCGAACCCACGATCTCTGCCTCCATGAGCGCTCTAGCCATGGCTTTGACCACCGCATGTGCTAGATGCATGGTTAAGAGCCTAAGCGCTCTTTGTCCCCTTTGTCCTCGGTTGGCATGCAAAAACCAAGGCACGTGCAAAAAGGAACTTCCCTTGGTGCTCAAGACACACCACTCCACGCGAATCGATCGCGTGCCTCTCAACTCCCAATGCCTTTGCAAAATGTGTGCTGCCAATGGACCACCGTGTCCTTTACATTTCAAACAATCTGCACTCTCCCTTATCTCTTCTACCTGGTGCTAAAGACAAGCGAAATTCTTGTCTTCTTCCTCAATGAATAACAAATGCATGAAAATGTTTCACTATGTCGCATGAAAAAAATAATGTCGAGGGGTAAGTTTTGAATGCCTCTTTGGCATTTATTTATACATGAAAATCCCTTTGCTTCTTAGACGTCGATGCTCCCACTTTTGATGATGTTGGCGCTCCCACATTTATAATTTATAAATTATTTAAATTCTAAGGAATTTAAATTTTATAAATTATATTTATAAACTTTAGCTTTAAAGAGATTAAAGCCTTCCTTGGGTTTAAACTTAAACCTTTAACTTGTAAAATATTCTGCCAT
The DNA here is from genome assembly GCA_028583015.1 of Wollemia nobilis. Classification (NCBI taxonomy): domain Eukaryota; kingdom Viridiplantae; phylum Streptophyta; class Pinopsida; order Araucariales; family Araucariaceae; genus Wollemia; species Wollemia nobilis. The sequence continues at coordinate 850,698 of JAQPPZ010003612.1, forward strand.
CATGGGTCTTTTAAAAACTTAACTGCCATCTCAATGTGTGAGGAGATTTTTATATCCTCATAATGATTTTAATAAAACCATTTAATCTTCCACCATGGGTTTACCATAAACCCTCATAAAATATTATTTTGCCAATTTTCTCTTCAACTCTTCGCATTGTTCCTGGTGCTATTGATGGTGTGCTCCATGGTATTAATGATGACTTTTCACCTTGACATCAATGACAACTAAATGAACTCAAAATGTCCAACAATCTCCCCCTTTGTCATTGATGGCAACCCAATTTCCTTTTACCGAAAACTTGACCTTTCCTTTGTTCTGCTCCCCCTAGGACATTGCTCCCCTGGCTCAATGCTCTCTCAAATATCAAATCTCTCCCCCTTACTCAAATCTCTCCCCCTTTGAAATCAATGGCAAAGGGTCACCTTTGGGGCTCGGGGCTAAGAATGAGCCTCTTAGCTTAGCCCCTCCCCCACCTTCTATTGAGGTGGTTAATTCTGGGGTGGGAGTATTTCTACTCCCAGAAAGCATTGTTCTTTACCTTTATCCTCTTTTCTTCTTATCTGAATTTTTTGATTCCTCTGACTATTTCTATCCATATCCATGTTCCTATCCATGTCTACATTCCTATTCATGTTCCTATTCATATTCATGTTCCTATTCCTGTTCATATCCATATTCATGTTCCTATTCCTGTTCTTGTTCATATTCATATTCATATTCATATTCTTATTCCTATTCATACCTATTTCTGGAATGTCTGCTCTACACCACTTTGTTGTGTGACCATCATTATTGCACTTATAACACTTAATGTTATTATTCCTTGGAGGTGCAAATGTCTTAGGATTTCTCCTAGTGAAGCCATATCCTCTTCTATCATGAACCCTGCAATTCATTGCCTTGTGACCAAACTGATTACATGAGTAGCAATACCCATGGAAAAGTTATCTATTCCCATATTCCTGTCTTTCATGTGTCCTACATTGTGAAGCCATGTGCCCAAACCTGTGACATGAAAAGCATCTTCCATTGAAGTTTCCTTGTCTTGACCTCATTGGTCTCTTAGTCTCTCTTGACCTATTCTGATTGTTGTTCCATTTGTATCTTCTTTGTGCATTGTTCCTATTTTTGTTGAACTCTCTATTGTCCAACTCATCCTCAGATGTCTCACTATATTTTACACTATATTTTTTTGAAGTATCTTCATCTGAAGTTTCTTCTCCTCCAAAACTTGAAGTTGACTCTCCTTCCCATTTCTTTTGAACCTGTTCAAATCCAAGACCTGTTTTGCTTGATGTAGGCTTTTGTATCTTGATGAACTTATCCAAGTTCTTTGAGCTATTTTTGAACCCTTTCATCTTGACCTTGGAGTCTTCTAAATCTTCTCTTAGTAGTGCCACTTCTTGTGCTAACTTCTCACATTCCAAGATCTTTGCTTCTAACTTATCTTTGAACCTCTTTGCCTTAGCCTTTGATTTTTCTAAATCCTCTATAAGCAATCTTCTCTCTTCATCACATTCTTGAAACTGAATTTCAAGTTTAGAGTGTTGCTTTCTTACCTTCTTTACCATGTCAAGGGCATAAATAAGTTCTCCCTTGAGATCATAACCATTCTTTTCTGAATATTCCTCTATTTGTTTACCTTTGTCCTCATCTTTATTTTCTATTGGCTTGTCTTCTATAGGATCACTTTCTTCTTCTTCTAATGCCATTAGAAGATTTTCATCTGGTCTTTCAAGTGCATCTTCATATTCATCATCACTGAAACTATAACCATCCCTTGTACAATCATCTTCAAGATGTCCAAAGTTACCACATCTAAAACACTTGAGAATTACTAGAGTCCTTTTCTTAACTTGCTCTTTTTCTTCAATCATAAATAAGACTTCATCTCTATCATTGTCTGAAAAACTAGCATCACTATCACTTGAGTACTTACTTGCCTTATCCGCATAGTAGCTCCTCTTTTGCCTTTGGAAGAACTTCTTTCCTTGTCTATTTTGTCCATCCTTGCTTTTCTTTTGATGCCTGTATCTTTTTGATTCCTTGTTCCTGTGATCCTATTTTTCTTCACCATTGTTGTTCTTGGGTTCTTGACAATCTGTTGCAAAATATCCATACTTTCCACAATTGAAACACTTAATAGATCTTAGATCTCTAGATCTTCTAGAATCTTTATCTTTTCTACCATAATTAGCTTCTTCATCACTGGATGACTCATTGCTTGATTCTGACTTCTTACCTTTTGCCTTCTTGATTGCTTTGAAGGTTGCTTCCTTCTAGGGAATGGGATCTTTTGTTCTTATCTCAAAAGTTGTAAGCATACCAAGAAACTTATCTCTTGTCAAAGTATCACCATCCATTGACACTTCTATAGAAGAAACCTGTTCACTGAATCTTTTTGGAAGAGTTCTTAAGACTTTATCACAAACATCTGATTCATCAATCTTCATTCCAAGTCCTTGCATATCATTAACAACCTCATCAATTCAAATTAGATAAGCACTAATATTTTCCTCTTCATTCATTCTTAATGCTTCAAGTTGTCCTTTGAGATTTTGCATCTTTGCTTTCTTGACACTTTTATCTCCTTCATATATATTTTGCAATTTATCCCACATTTCTTTTGTAGTTTTACAATGCATAACTTTCATAGACTCTGTTCTATGCAAACCTCTCAAAAGTGCATTCATTGCTTTTGAATTGTAGTGTTGTAGGAGCTTACCTTCCTTATCTATAGGAGGATTGATTAAGGGATCATAACCAAGATCAACTGCTTCCCAAATTTCATTGCCAAGTGCCATTAGGTAGATCTTCATTCTCATGCTCCAATACATATAGTCACTTCCATCAAATACTGGTGCTGAATTATCTGAGGACCCATTCTTAGAATCCATTGTGTTCTTGTTAGCTTTTCCTTCAAGTTGTTAAACTCTTCTGAAGGAACCCGCTCTGATACCAATTGAAGAACACAAGCTTATACTGAGAGGGGGGTGAACAGTATAAGACCACTTTTTACTTTTCTTTCCAAATCAATATTATGCAATGTATAGATAGCAATATCAACAGTAGTAATCAAAGCAATGCACAAATCACCACACACAATAGAGACACCAATTTAACGTGGTTCACCCAAATGTGGGTTACATCCACAGAGAAAATATTTCACTAAATTTTCTCAAATCAATTCTCTTGGGAATCCTTTCCCTATTACAATGTTTATGGACCTCTATCCAAAGGAGATGTTGATCCCCTAAATCAGGTTCATGGATCTCTATCCATAGGAGAACTCCTCCTCTACTCTGGTTGGTGCTCCTCTAGAAGACTACTACCTCCACTACATTGGCTTGTGGATCTCTCTCCACTGAAGACTCTTATCCCCACTCAGAAGACCTATCCTCACTACCCTAGCTGATGGATATCTATCCACTAGAGACTACTATCCTCTCTACTCTATCACCTCCAAAGCTCTATCTCAAATATACACTAAACTCAATCCTTCGATCTAGCACAAATCTACTCAACAAGTCCACTCAGAACTTTCTCAAATATGCTCAACAAGTCCACTCAAAACTTGCTCAAATATTCTCAACAAGTCCACTCAAAACTTGCTCAAATATACTCAACAAGTCCACTCAGAACTTGCTCAAATATTCTCAACAAGTCCACTCAGAACTTGCTCAAATATTCTCAACAAGTCCACTCAGAACTTGCTCAAATATGCTCAACAAGTCCACTCAGAACTTGCTCAAATATGCTCAACAAGTCCACTCAGAACTTGCTCAACAAGCTCACTCAAAACTTGTCCAAATATTCTCAATAAGTCCACTCAGAACTTATCCAAATATTCTCAACAAGTCCACTAAGAACTTGCTCAAATATTCTCAACAAGTCCACTCAAAACTTGTCCAAATATACTCAACAAGTCCACTCAAAACTTATCCAAATCTACTTAACAAGTCCACATAAAACTTGTCCAATCTCATAGAAGCATAAAGAGAATTGTTAGAGACTCAATATGTTCTACACTCAATGCTCAATCACTTTCTCAACTCAAAATAAAATATAGAATAGTTTGTTTTAAGGAACTTGAACAATCACTTCACACATCCACTTGACTAGGCTCAATCAACTCTACTCAACCAATCACTCAATGAAACACTTCTTTCTCACAAACCCTAGTCCAAGCATATAACCACCAACTCAAAATATTTCCAACAATGCTCAACAACAAATCTCACATAACAATGATACTCATGTTCTTTTCAAACCCTAGTTCAAGTTCTTTGTACAACAACTCACTTCAACAACAATGCTTATAAAACAATCTTCACATAACAATGATACTCATGATCTTTGTAAAACTCTAACTCAAGTTCTTCACACAACCAATGGCTTCAACAACAATGCTTATCAAACAAGGTTTTAACAACAACTCTTTATTCCAGAAAACCTTGAAGCATTAACTCAAACACTCTCAAAAGGAAACCCTAATCAAGTCCTTTTCACTCCAAACTTATTTTCCAGAAAACCAATCAATCAACTCAACTTATGGAAGAATGTGCTCATACCTTTTTATTGAAGATGAAGGGATCTCATAAATCTGTCACAACCACAAACACTTCTATGCCAATCTCAAAGAGGTTAGAAGATAAATCTTTCTCACAATATAATGTAAATACTTAATTACACCTTATCACTCCACCTTTCAAAAACAACCATCAACATACATAAAATATTTATCCAATAACACCTTATAAACTCCCAACTAAAATAGACTTAACATCCACCAAAAATTAACTCAAACCTCTTTAATTTAATTTAATGGCAAGAGAAACTTTGATAAAAATCAAATCAACTTTCTTTATAATTCCAATGATATAAATCACTCATCAATAAAACAACCTCTCATTAATCCTTATTACTCCACAATAATAAAAATCAATTATCAAATCAACAACCTTTCTCAAACCCTTATAACTCCAACAATAATATAAATCAAACACACAACTTTTCACAAACCCTTATTACTCCACATTATCCTTTAGAAAAACCTTAGGCAAAAAATTAATTATCAAAAATTACCTTTGCCTCTTAGTGGGTTTCGAACCCATGATCTCTGCCTCCATGAGTGCTCTAGCCATGGCTTTGACCATCGCGTGCGCTAGATGCATGGTTAAGAGCCTAAGCGCTCTTTGTCCCCTTTGTCCTCGATTGGTGTGCAAAAACCAAGGCACGTGCAAAAAGGAACTTCCCTTGGCGCTCAAGACACACCACTCCACGTGAATCGATCGTGTGCCTCTCAACTCCCAATGCCTTTGCAAAATGTGCATTGCCAATGGACCACCGTGTCCTTTACATTTCAAACAATCTGCACTCTCCCTTATCTCTTCTACCTGGTGCTAAAGACAAGTGAAATTCTTGTCTTCTTCCTCAATGAATAACAAATGCACGAAAATGTTTCACTATGTCGCATGAAAAAAATAATGTCGAGGGGTAAGTTTTGAATGCCTCTTTGGCATTTATTTATACACGAAAATCCCTTTGCTTCTTAGACGTTGGTGCTCCCACTTTTGATGACGTCGGCGCTCCCACATTTATAATTTATAAATTATTTAAATTCTAAGGAATTTAAATTTTATAAATTATATTTATAAACTTTAGCTTTAAAGAGATTAAAGCCTTCCTTGGGTTTAAACTTAAACCTTTAACTTGTAAAATATTCTGCCACCGTGGGTCTTTTAAAAACTTAACTGCCATCTCAATGTGTGAGGAGATTTTTATATCCTCATAATGATTTTAATAAAACCATTTAATCTTCCACCATGGGTTTACCATAAACCCTCATAAAATATTATTTTGCCAATTTTCTCTTCAACTCTTCGCATTGTTCCTGGTGCTATTGATGGTGTGCTCCATGGTATTAATGATGACTTTTCACCTTGACATCAATGACAACTAAATGAACTCAAAATGTCCAACAGAGCAAGCTACTATTGGCCTACTATATTTTTTGATACTTTCAAAGTTACTAGGACCTATGACAAGTGTCAGAGATATGTTGGAAGGACAAGGAATGCTGCATTCCCCCTCAAACCCATACAAGTTGAAGAGCCCTTTCAACAATGGGGGTTGGACTTCATAGGGGTCATCAACCCTAATTCCTTAGTAGAGCACAAATATATCCTGACCGCTACAGATTATCTTACCATATGGGTAGAGGCTATTCCCACTAAGAAATCAGATCAGGAAGTTGTGATCAATTTTATGGAAAATTTGATTTCAAGGTTTGGAGTTCCAGAAGCCTTGGTGAGTGACAATGGCCCAACTTTCATAGGAGCCAAGTATATTGAGTTTTCCAGCAAGTATGGCATCATGCTTAAGAATACTTCTAACTATTACCCTCAAGGGAATGGACTTGTTGAATCTACTAATAAGAATCTATTGAGGATTCTAAGGAGATCACTTGAAGGTAACAAGAGAAGTTGGCACTTGTTACTAGACCAAGCTTTGTGGGTAGATAGGATTACTATCAAGAAGTCTATTAATACTTCCCCCTATGCTCTGGTGTATGGAAAAGAGGTAGTACTACCTATCCATTTGGAAATTCTAGCACTTAAACTTGTCAATACAGAGGAAGAGTTAGAGGAAAATCTGGTGAAGACCAGGTTGACTCACTTGCTACAACTGGAAGAGAATAGAGCTCAGGCATATGACAATTTTCAAAAGCATTCCTTAGATATCAAGGCATGGTTTGATAAGAAGGCCAGATTCAAAAAATTCTAGGTTGGAGACTCAGTTCTTAGGTGGAATGTTGATAGAGCAAAACTAGGCAAGCATGAAAAGTTTGATTCTTTTTGGGATGGCCCTTTCAAAATAGTGGAGGCCAAGGAGTCCAATGTGTTCCAGCTTGAATATCAAGAAGGGAACATACAACCGATTCCAGTAAATGGTTTTCACCTCAAACTCTACTACGTTTGAAATATGAGCTCATTGTAACATATGTATATACCTTGTATTATATTTCCCTTTCTTTCTGCACTTTGTATTCAGTTTCTTTCTGCACTTTGTACAAGCTCATTGAAAAATATTTGCAAAAAAATGGCTAAGTGTTGACAAAGTATTCAGCAAGGTTCCATCCCGCACTCAAATACACGTGAAAGGTGGCAGAACGGTGAGCATCTCCAATCCATGCTAAAATACATTAAAGTTCCAGCGGAATGATGCAGGGGTTGTCTTTCTCGTGATGAAAAGAGCCAAGTCTTAAAAAGAGTAAAGGCATCTCCAATCCAGAGATTTTTGAAGCTAAAGCATAGCAGAATGGAACCAAGGTGGTAACCCATGCATGGAATTTATTAAGTGTCAACAAAATCAAAGACATCTTCGATTCACTAGTTTCAAAACCAAGGTGGAGCCAAGCAATGATTTCATGACCATGCCACGTGGAGAGGAAAGAAAAATCCTGCATTCAATGCTAATGAACTCATGCTCGAACCAAAGAGTAGCCAAAGAGACATAGTGAGGTGGTAGTGTAGTTTGAATTTTCAACCAATGAAAATTTAGAATGCCACCATTGAGCCATCGAAAGGAATGAGTGGAAGTTGGAAAGTGTGCCAATGGGTAGATCATCATAGTAGCTACATTAATGGTGGAAGATACATGTGTGCCAAGAGATAAAAGAACCAAAAGGTATGAACAATGTTCATTTAGTAGCAAATTGTATTCACAGAGAAGAGAAGAGTGAGATGGTACTCAGAAGATTTCACTGTGAATTCTAGAAAGAACTTAATATTGTTGCTATCAAGATGGCCTCCGAAGATACCCAGGAGGTTGAAAACTAGGAGATAAGAGTAGTGGCTCCATACATTGATAGAGCATAAGCTATGGAGGATACTAAAATGGCCATCACAGAGATAACAAGGCTTAGAAGAAGCGTTAATGATAGATTCAATAAGAGAGTCGCTTTGTCTATGGAAGGTAGATGTGTTGTCATTTCTTATCTATCTTTTTACATTTGTGATTCTGTTCATCCTTGTCCAAAATTAATAGCTACAATAGTAAATTTTTATGACCCAATGGCCAAAGTAGTGAAAACCTCTAAGGGCAAAACCCTCTTTAGTATCACCGCCTCCTTCTGTCATAATATTTTTGCCCTAGGGTTAGAACCGTCAGTGAGACCAAAGGAATTTAAGGTGACTGACCAAGTTGGGTATTAATATTTAGAGAAAAGAGCCAATGATGGTGAGTCATTTAAAATATGGGTTTATAAGTAGCTCAATTCTAATCCCAGGAAGAAATTACCTGAAGTCCCAATCCCTATTGATGAATTTCCAAACCCTGTACTATTCTCTATGTTGGCCTGTATGGAGGGTTTAGATTCTGATAGAATGGTGTACGATTGGAAAATTGTCATGGCCTATTGTATTTCTAATGAAATAATGTATGAGGAAGGCACGGAGGAAAGAGGGACTAGGGTGATTTATTTTGACTGGCCAACCTTTCTTACCCAAAGGATACATGAACAGTTGGTAAGAATGAAAAGGGGCTCTGATGCTCCTAGTTTTAGGCATTGCTCAAGTCTGGTATGGATGTTCTATGCTGCCATTAAGGACAAGATGCCTTGGATTCTGGTTAGGGATAAAACCAGTGATGGGGAACCCTTGCTGGTTTACTATTGGACAAGCCACTTGAGAAGTGGTGAGTCTTTTTATAGATTTAATTTGGAATTCCTTGGACCCACCTTGAAAATAATGTATGGAGAGTGCCCTAGATTGCCACCTCTGGCTAAGAAAATTTTGAGAGCAGAGGGTGCTGAGGAAGGAGATTGGTACTTTTTGACTGAGGGCACAATTATCATATTATATGGTTTCATGGGTAAACCTTTTCTCCTACCCCATTTTATCATAGAAAGGCTCTTTGCCTTGGAATATTTGAGGCAGGTGGAGTACATCGATTTGAATTATGGTTCTGGAAGAAAGAGAAAGTCTTTGCTTACATACCGCACTATGGAGGACATTACCATCACAAAGAAGGGGTAGAGTGAGCATATTGACCAATACCTTGATAGGTTAGGTCTATTTTACATTCCCCAAAGATGGAGTTACGACCGTGATGGTATTTTCACTATAAGGAATGTAGCCCTAAATGGAGAAAAAGCTTACAAATTTGAAAAGAGACCTAGGGCTCATTTTGAACAAGGCAGAAACAATGATGAGACCGCTCTTTTGGAGTGGAATGTTTCAAAAATGGGTCAACTGCCTCCATGGTTGGATTTCTATGAACAAGTTGTGGATTTTGATCCTGACAAGAAGAAGAGTCATCGGCTTACAGAAGCCACCATTCGTGACATTGAAGAGAAATATGGAAAGAAAAAGGACCATCAACCTGATGAGGATGCTGCTGAAGAAGAGGAAAAAGTAGAACCATGGAACATAGCAAAAATTATAGATTGGTGGAGAATGAGAGTTGAAATTGGAAAACCTAAGTCCAGATTTGGCATGAAGATTGATAATGATTTTTCCAAGAAATATGATGAAAATATCAGAACCTGGAAGCAGAAGGACATCAAAAACATAGTGTTGATAGTTGAAAAGTCCAAGGCTAGTTCTAAATCTATCTCTCCACCCACAGATCAAGAAACTCCTTTAACAATAGCTGAAGTCTTGAAAAATTTTCATCCTACCACTGAACAAGTGGAGAAGTTTCCTAAGGGAGCTCAGCTTCTGAGCAAAATGCAATATTTTGATGAAAAATTTGTCAGCACTCCAGTCATTGAAGCAGTGTCTAGGCCTAAATGCTTAGCTCTGGGGGGACAGCCTCCAGACATAGACATTGACTGGAGATAGAAGGATGAGAGTTTCAGGTTCACCCCCCTTTCTTTCACCACTATAGTATCAGTAGAATTGCGTCCCATATCTGAGCAAGTCTTGCTTTTCAGAGTAGGACAAGGAGATGTATCAGAAGAAGATTCTGAGAGTGAGATGGCTTCTTTTCAATTAATTCATAGAAGAGCTAAAAGAGCTCCAGAAATAAGGGAAAGAGAAGTTTCAAAGAAACAAAGGTTGGATATGAAGGAGATTGCCAAAGATGTAGCTATTTTAGTTGTAGAAGAATTGACTCATCATGAGCAGCAACAGGAAATAGAGGTGGAACAAGAGCACCCTACATCTGTAGGTGAAGGTATGGTTTCTAATCCCTCTTCTCCTCTTCATCCTCCTAAATCCCCAAGGAATTCTCCCTCCCTTTTTGGTCAAGTAAATGTGACAAAGGTACCTTCTCCCTCTCATGGTTCACCCCATGTTTCATCGGTTGTCACTGAAGTACAAGTTACCTCTGTTCCCCCAAAGTCACCCCAAATCCCACTTTCATCATCTGAAGTTCCCACTTCATCATCTCCCATCACTTCATATTCACTATTACCACCACCCCCATCAAAGGGAAAAACTATTCCAAGTGCCACCATTCACCCAATTGTTAGTCTTGCATCAATTCCTATGAGTTTACCAACAACAACCATAGTAGTAGTTACAGAGTCCACTGTTGTTACAGAGACTATTGTAATTACTTCCACACCTCCATTGTCAATAGTTTAGTCCGCCCTTGCATTTCTGGTATCTTCATCTCCCCTGGCTGCTAGTTTTTCAAGTCCTATCACTTTGCCAAAAGAGTAGGCAGCCACACAAAAAGTGAATGATTTTTGGGTAGAGAAGCTTTCAAAGCCTTCCAACAGGATGGCTATCAGAAGAAGAAGCATGTATGTTGATCCAGTTTCTAGGAAGAGAGTATCTAGATCTATGACTCCACTTGTAAGTAAGCCTGAAACTGAGATGACTATCCAATATTATCGAGTGGAGGAGGTCACAGAAGATATTGAAAAGCTTCCTGAAGAAGATGAGCTGATTATAGCCAGAGCCCACTTAGACACCTTCTATGTGAAAAATGATATAGTTAGAGAGAAGGTGAGAAAACTGGAGAAGCATATTGAAAAGCTTCAGAAGACTCTAAGCAATCAAAAGGAAGTAGAAAAGGCTCTGAAGAAGGAGACCAAGGGCTGGCAAGAAAAGTACCAAGAAGCCAATAAGCTCAAAGATCAGCTAGGAGAGCAAAAGAAGCTGAATGAAGAACAAGCAAAAGAAATCCAAAGTTTGAGACAACAACTTCAACTTGAGAAAGCTAAGTCTTCTAGCTTTTCCAAGGCTAGTTTGAAGAAGATTAGAAAATAAATGCTCTCTGAGGTCCAAGAGAAATGTCTAGGGCTTCAACTCATGATTGATTATCTTGATGATGCCAGTCGCTTACTCCCCAATGTTCAGAGAGAGCTAGATCAGATCACCAGAGAGTTGCAACCTATGGTGATTTTGATAGAACAAATGTATAGGTTGGTTGATAGTAGACTCAGTGATTCTGCTAAACCAATTCCCAATAAAGAATGGAATCTCACCAGAGTTGCTACCAGAATCATGGTCAAGAAGCACAGGGCACTTCAAAGAGCCTGGCTATTGTTTGATAGGATTGAAGGAGTGATTCGGGATGTTGTGGATGTGAATAAAGAAATGATTCAAGTTGGCTTCAAAGGCCTATGGATGGAGGATCACAACTTGCTATCCATGGAAGAGATCCATAAAAGCATTGATGAAAATTTATAGGATGAATCTGGAATTGATTCTCTTGAAGAGCCACTACCCCAAGAGCAAGTTGCCCAATTAATTGTTAATTTTACCAGATTAAGAGATCTCATGGAAGATCTAGTGAATAGAGGGAATGTTGCTAATTATGAGGATATTGGAGAATTACAATATGTTTATAAGCAACTCAAAGAAACATCAAACCCCTCTAAAGTAGCCTGGAAATAGGCTTTACAATATTTAAAATTGATGATTCAATTGTTTGGTGATGATTCTGGAGGAAGGCATAAAAAACAACCTTCCCCAGAAGAAGAAGAATGAAGAAGAAGAAGAAGAGAATGAAGAAGAGGTCGAGGAAGAGGCCCATGAAGAAGAAGAGTAGGATGGAGCTGATGCAGGCCCAGAAGGGGCCCACACTTAGTTTGTTTTTGTTTTTTGTACATATGCACAAGTTTTGCATTTTTGTTTTTTGCTCTGACAATTGTCAGAAATAAACAATAAAGGCATGAAGCCTACAGAGGCTCAGAGAGTAGCAAATTTTGTATGAAGGTATTTTTGCAATAAGGCCTTATAAGAGGAGTAGAGCTATACCTATTTTTTGAAGATAGTTGCAACAGGCCCTAATTTTTGGCATGGACTCCATATAAGCGGATAAGTTCTAAATGTTTTAGGCATGATCTCTATATGAACCTTTACCCTCTAAGCAAACCAACAGATTTTTAGAGGGTAATGTTTGTATGGAAGTTATTCTTTAAAGCATATTTTTGAAGATGAGCATTTTTTGACTCCTAAGGCCCAATGGATAAGATTCTGAGTTCTATGGCTTTGCGAGCAAATCCACCTAGGAGGCGCCAGAATGTAGGCCCAAAATGGCCACATACTTAGGAAAATTTTGAAATTTTTGCCTAAGTCATAATGTTCTCATTCCGCACACTTTGTAGTGTATTTTGGAGCGGATCTGCAACAAAGGTCACAAACCCACCCAACACTTGATGAATTTTTGCGCTTGGAGCAATTCCGCATAGTTTCTTATGTTTTTGGCTCTGGACTGGCGACTCATCCCGAATCCACAAAAGTTTTTGAAGAAGGATGACGTCAACATAAAATAAGTGTGGATTGGTGACCGCTTGATATTTTGAATACCTTGTGAGTGGCTAAGTGTTGGAAAGCCTGATTTCAGAGAGCGCATTGAACATTCTTTCCCGAAATGGTAACAGAAGGCGGAATGCTAAGTCTAAGAGATGCGGATTCATGACTAAGTTTTGTTTTGACTAACTTTCTTCTGGAATGGCGACAAACAACGTTTTACTCTAAAGCCAGTGCGGAATGGAGGAGAAGTCACTTTACACTGTAATAGGTCCGAAATGATGTTCATAGGACAATGCACTTGCTTAGGTCCGAAATGGAATCCGTAGAAGTTTTGAAGGAGATATGATGTCATCAATTTTTTTGTGCGGATTGGTGAATGCTTCATCACCAATGAAAAGAAATGAAGGATAGGGAGCGGATTTCATCCCGCTTCATTTTCAAAGCATTTTGATGCCGGATTGGCGTTCAATAGTTTCTAAAGCATTAAAGGTGACATCATCATTTTTTAAAGTGGAATGGCATTGTGTTCTCCCCTGCCATTACATCAAGCTTATTTCAGATTTAATCATAGCCATACGATGGGGGAGATCAATGGTGGAGATTTTTCTAAGAAATATGAAGAGTATAAAAGTAATTTCTCATCGGAGTTATGATAGTCAGTTGGAGGAGGAAGCCGAAGCATCAAGGGTTTTCAAGAAGATGATAACCAGAGATGGTTGCAGATCGATGGTGGTAGAAGGTTTCCAAGAAATATCAATGATGCATATACAGTCTCCAATGGCCAAAACTCTAGTTAGCACCGAACAACCAGCAAGTTGTAGAGTTTTCGAGCTGCCATGGTGGTCCACTTGCAATGGATTTCCTAGAGGTTGAACCAGTAAGAAAATGCCAGCAAGAACTCTCTATTGAGCTGTCAAAATTTCATCTTTGTAATGTTCCTTGTTATTTTAATTTTGCAAAACTATAAATAGAGGTCGAACCCTCATTTTTAAAGGGTTGGCTCTAGTGTGTTTGTCTGTGCTACTATAAATATTCCCAAGGGCTAATGAAAGGAGCATTACATTGATCTTCACCTCAAATCTTGTGTCTTCATACTTTGATATCAGAGGTTCAAATTCTTTAGTTGCATTTCTGTGAATACTTGAATGGTTAGTTTGTGCCAAATTGATGGATTACTAGTTGTTAGGGTAATTGAAATCTACTTTTGAATTTGATATTTATTGTTAGGGAGTGCATTTCTGTAAAATCTAAATATTGGTGAATTTTGTTATTTGGATTATCATTGTTTAGATATTGGAATCATTGTCTACAATATTTATCTGTTGTTCCTTAATGAATGAAAGTACATCTTATTTGGGATAATGTTGATCTGAGTGATGTGTCTTTGAGTTGGTTTTTTAGAGCTTTTTGTTGTAGTGCAATGTTGTTAGCCTATCCGTCCACTATTGTTCACATTTTCTAACCCTAATCCTTTTCTTACCCTAATCTCTAAAACCCTAAGTGAGCATAATTGTGTCAACACCCTATTTAAGTTGACAAGGAACCAACCTACTCTGGAGGTTGGATCAAAAACTCTATTTTGGTCCATCCAATGTTGAGTGTTGAGTTGTAGCTATCGGGTGCAAGCCTGGATAGAAAGTAGGAAGATAGACAACCATAGTATTGAGTAAAACTTGATGCAATTTAGTGCCCAACACTTACCTTCCTTATTGTCCCCATATTTAGTGCCATCTTCAAGTGTATCCATCACTATGGCTACCTCAATCACATTTTTGTCATTGGGATAACTACAAGGAATATTTTCATCTAAAATATATAGTGCAAGTGTAATACATTCATGATTGTGAATAAATTTCTCATCGCAATGAAAATAAATGTCCTATTCGCATCGTGCCTTCAATTCCATAGGGTTGATACGTTTAATAGGTGAGAGTTGGATAATTTTTAGGGTGGTGTATGTATTTTTTGATTCCCATACAGGTGGTTTTGTAATTGGCTCCTTCCAATGGCAAAAATCTTCCTTTGAAATAATTTTATTTGCATAGTCATTCTTTTTTAGGGTTCACTTTGCTATTTTTCTTGCAATTTTTGTTTCAAAACCATCTTGAAATTTATTCATTACTTGTAGGATTTATTTTGATATATATTTAAATAAAATTCCCCACTTATGTCTAAAATTGATGCTCTGATACAAAATGGTAGGACTCTATGTCCTAGCGGGTTTATCAATGACAAATGGAATTGGATCTAAACTAATAGAATCACCTTTGCATTGGAGAGGAACCCTTCCAATGGATCAATTGATCAAATATATATTCTTATTCATTATGTGAATTGCCAACCTAATATATATATATCTACCCTAAAGCTACATTGGTGAAGAGACGTGATGGTTCACGTTAGGAAGAGACATGATGATTCATGTTATGAAGAGATGTGATGGTTCACTTTATGAGTTAATAATATAATAATTAAATAATTAATAATACTAACTAATAATGTTAGGATGGAGGATCCTAAAAATAAAATCCTGGGATTCACCAGATCCCAATTATTTCATCTTATAATCTATTTTCCTAGGATCACCCTACTCCATTTCACGTATCTGTTGTTATTCATGATCATCGAAGACCAAAGATTCCTATCCACTAGTGAGGGTGAAACTTTTAGAATTTTTAGGGCCTTCAATCTTGTATATTTTCCATTCTGGAGAAGTAGTTGGGTCTCTAGTATCAATTGTATATTCTTGGAAAATATTACCTATTCACCCACTCAGCATAATCTTCTTTTGCATGATCTTAGAAATTAAGATTTCCTCCTGGTTCACTATTATTGATCAAGGTCTTATTTTTGTTGCATCCAAATTTGACCTGATATTTACCCTAGGATCCATTATCTCTTACACCATGCCTAAATTTTTTGGCTGAGTAATTTTGGATGAGGAAGCAACTACTTTTCCTTTTCCTATGTCTTAAGAGCTAGTTGTAGATTCCAAGAAAGGGACTTCTAACTATGCATTAGCAGGATCTACCACCTCCATGACCACTTCATTTTAATTTAGATTCTATTTTATTGCTTTTATCATTGGATCTTGTAGTTATTTTTGTTGGATGGGAGTAATCAATGGTGCAATAATCTCTATTGATTCTCTTTTCAAAGTAATTAACTCTATAGAGTAATGATCCACTCTCTTAATCTGAGTATGGTCTCTTTGATTAGCCTATTTATTCCACAAAATTTCCAATGACTCCTTATTTTACACAACTAGAAATATTTTATATTTGTAGTGTGTGATAACCAAAGGGATCATAGGGCCTCCAGGTGACTTCAGAAAAATCAAACATATCCATTTTTTCTAGGGCATCAATTAAACTAAGTTACCTTTTGTGTAATATCCCATTCAGCAAGGGAATGATATCCATTTAAATTTTGATTTATGTATAGTCACCCTCATATTAATTTCTTCTGCTATCTACCTTATAATTTCAAGAGCTATAATTTATGTAGGGCATTATTTTGGAAATGCCTTGGGGGGGATTTTTATCCATGCATTCTTATGAACGTAACATTTTCTATCAGAAAATAGTTCCCTACCAGATTATTGTAGCACAGGGGTGTAGTATTCCTGATGGGAAGGTGATTTTATAATTCTTAGAATGATCAATGTATTATCCTTAACTTGTTTACCAAATCGTACGATCATACAATCCCTAAAACTACCCTTGTATGCCCATTGAACAACTTGTACAAAAGTCAGTTCGACACACTGTATGATCCAAAATCATAAAATGGTATGTATTATATGATTCTAAACTTATAAAAAATATCATATTTGGTTTTGGAGGCTGCCATACATAGTTTTGTAATTAATAAGTCGATTCCACAAAACTACCAAATCGGGTAAGTTTCCTTCTATCACCTGAATTGCCAAATAAGGTAAATCGTATTTGTACGATTTGTATGAACTATGGTGTACGATTTGTATGAAATAAAGGTACAACCAAGTGCCAAATTGGATACTCCACTGGGCCAATCTTTCTCAGATAGGTTTTGTAAGGATTTAATATGTCAATTAACCCATTTCCTGCAACATGCAAAACATCTTAACGGAGTTTGAGAAAGATGCACTTCCAATGGCTACATTCAAAAATCATACAATAGGGTTCAATACATCCTCCTAAGTTCTTCCATGCTCACAGATCATTCCATAAAGCTCCACCAGTTTTGGATTCATCCAAGTTACCAAAATAATGCATAAACTAATCAAAGCATTCACCAGAAAGCACATGCAACATGATTAAACCATAAATCATCATTCATCCATGCCAAAATCGTACACAACCTAGAAAAAATGTATTCATGCTCATTTGTATCTTATTATATCATCAATGCAATTACAATATGGCTGATCTACAATAATTACTGCAATAACTCAGAACATACTAGTCTAACTCACTCAGATTCTCACCAGCAAATATCCAGCAACAACCAAACCTACGAAATTGAAAATGGGGCCTTATATAACATTGCCCAGGCCATTCCAAAGTGGTTCCTAAGGCAATTAGTTATTTTAAAACTTCCCATGCATAACAAAATGCATTAATTAAGGCTTTTACTAAGTCTAACACTTTAATTATCAAACCTATATGCCATTTCAACCTAAAATTACATTTCCCATGCATTTCATTGCATTTTAGTGTGCCTTGTATGGTTTACCTCCACCTTGTATGGTTTGCACTCCTGGTTGTATGGTTTGCACTCTTGGTTGTATGGTTTACAAAACTTGTACTAACTATCAAAATTATCAAAATTGAGCAAATCCATTGGATCACTTTCTCTTCTTCTAGGAGGTGGATTTGCTGCCTACATATGCCCTCCCCTTTACTTTGGTTGGTGTCCTCACCGAATGACCTTTCTACTTTAATTTTACCTTGTATTCCACAATTATCTCCTGCAAGTTAGTCACTTTAATTTAAATAATTGCATGTTCATTCTTCAACTTGGCTACATAGCTTCCCATTTCCACTGCTTTCGCCCCATGGAAATTAACCTTATCTTTAGCAGTTTTCAGGAATTCCATCATTTTCTTTTCTCAATCAGTGGCACTCCTCTTCAACCTCTCCTAAAAGTGGGCTTCTATTTGAGTCACTACCTAAATTTCTTCATTCTTCTCAATAATGGTCTCCAGGTGGTGATGAATATCAACCTCCAAGGCACAAACAATATCTTCCCTGGCCTTCAACTGCGCTTGCTTCTCCAAGACCAATTCATTGTATCTTTTGTTGTCCTTTTGAAGTTCTTCTATATTCTTGGCCTATGTTACTACTTTCTCATTTTTCTTAGCCAACTAGGTTATCATATGCTCATCCTTTACATTTATTTGTACCTCCAACTCCTTAATCCTATCTTCTGCTATCTAGGCTATGTGTCGCTTCTCTTCTTCAAGAAAATTAAGTCTAGTTTCAGACTCAACCTTTATGCTTGTCAGATATTCCTCTAGTTTATTTATTTTATCCTCTATTATAGCCTTACACTTTTGCAATTCTTCCTCCATTGCAATCATTTTTGTATGAATGGCTTCCATATCCTCCCTCTAACATTCCTTGAGCTGATAAATCTGCTCCATTCCAATGTTCAACCACTCTATCCAATGTGTGAGAAATTTTAGCTTCCTTAGAGTGATAGCCAAATATATAGTGACCCTCTTGTACTCTAATTTTCCTATGTTCATTGAACAAGTCGGGTTATTGGTTCTATCCAAGTACAATCTCAGATGCTGTCTGTAGTTGGTTATCACTCCTTCTAGCAAGTCGTCTCTTCCCAAAATTATGGTTACCTCTTCCCTAGGTAACTTCCATGGGTGTTGTACATGAATATAAATGATTTTACTTGTATGCTCCTTGTTACTCACCCATTATATTATTTTATTCAAATCGAGAGACACTTGTTCCTCCCATAGCTTTAATTCTCCCACATGTCCAATATAAAACTATAATTTTGTGTTGGCTATGGTATCGCCTATCTGTGTGAAGAAATATTCCACATCATCTTCTACTCCTCTCACCTCCTCTTCCATTTTAATCTTGCCAAACTATGATACCTTAAAAATATAACTTGTTCTCATTATCCATCATTTTTCTTCTATAGGAGTTCATTCTTCTTCTTCCTCCATGTGGTGGCTAGAGCTTCCCCCAAGCTCTCGAAGTGCTCTCTAAATGTCTATCTTTTCTTGAGGTTGAGTCCATTCTACAATATTCTCCTCCTCATTATCTTCTATATTCACAATATCTTGTTGATATTATTGTTGCTCCATCTATTCCTAGGCTTCTTCTTATTTAGTGGAGCCCACTTGTTGCTCTTTAGTCACCTGCTCTTCCTTAAGATTTTTTTGTGCTCCTATTGTTGTGACCTTCTCAATAATAGGTTCTTCCTATTCTTATGATGCTTTTGCCTCTTCTTGCGCATCACTTGGGTTATTTTTCTTTGAACTTTCCCCCATCACAAATTTGAATAGGGGCTTCTTATTTTTCCTAGACTCTTCCTCTGAGGTGTCCACTCTCACTTTAGTTTCCTCTTTTTCCTCTTGAGTGGTGGTTGTCACTTCCTATGCTATCTACCCCATCTCTATGTTCTTCATAAATTTTGAAGCATCCATGATTTCAAATTCATCATGTTGGAAAATTTGTGGAGATAGCACCATATTCTCTACTTCTACCCAACTCCAGTCTTCTAGATCTATCTTTTATGAATCTGATTGTTCTTCCTCCTAATAATCCTTTTGTGGAGACTCATCTTAATTTTCTATAATGGGATTCTTTGCCATTATTTCTCGTTGTCATCTTGTTCTTATTCAAATTGGGCTTACTTGTCTCTCCACATTTTCCTCCCTTTCCTAAACTGATGGTTGCTCCTGCTGTCATTGTTGCATTGCTTTTTGTTCTAGTTCAGGTTCCAATCTCCTTGTCCTTTTCCTCCAAGGATGTACATCCTCATCATCCGAAGGAGTGTCTTCTAGTACCTTCATGGCCTGTTATTCCCTCTTTATTCGAGTATTCTTTAGAGTCTCCTTATTAATAGGTACTAACTTTGCCCATCTCAAAATGGTTGTCTATCCTTCCCCAACTTCCTGAGGTTCTGTCAAAATTGGAAAGTGGATTCCCAATTCTATGATAGCATTTAATAACAATCCAATGGCATGGAAAGTCATTCTAAAATTCTTCGGTCTTTTCATCAGTACTTCATGCATTTTCATTTCCATATAGGTACCCCAATCATATTAGATTCCTTGGGTGATACATTCTACATATTGAGCCATCCAGATTGACATCTCTATGATTAATTTATTCGCTAACATTTGAGCCATTACTGTATTCATAGCACATGGTCAATCATTCCCTTTCATTTGGCTCTATTTGGTCCCTTGAGTTCCTGCACCTGAGATATTTGTAGTAGTATATGACTTCACATCAGTCAATAAAGTGATGATACAATATGACTCAATCAGATCAACCAACTTCTTAACTATCTCTGTGTCATACATTGGTATTATAAATATCTTCCTGAATGCATTTGTCATCACTTCTATTTTTACCGACCTCTTGTCCACATTGACAAAGGTAGTTCCGGTTGTAGGATTATACACCTAAACCATCTGCAATAGATAATTATAAAATAATATTTTTTGGTGTGGTGGCACTTATGCTATTATAGCTACACTAGCCTCCTCGAACTGTTTCCTCCATGGATGGTTCTTGTTTCTTTTATCACTCCACCATCGTATACATGTTTCTCCTCCATGTTGTATGAATGAAATATTTGTTATCTCTACCTGACCTTCCTTAGTTCCATTGCTTAGATCCTCATCCTGATCTGGGATATGTACTTCACTCCTCAATTCCCTTCTCAAAACTCTTTCTTGTGCCATTCTCTCCTCTCGATATCTTGGTGGTGTTCTTCTTATGTTAGCCCTCTAGTACCTCTAACCTCTCCATGGCCTATATCCTCCTCTTCTCCAAGGACAAGTACCACACCAATCATGGGACTGATACTGTCACCCTTGGTACTACCATGGTCATGGATCTCTTTCGTGTAAAGGTCTTGGTGATAATTCCACCCTATTGGTTGCAATCCTTCTCAATCGGTATCCAAATTCTTCTATTGAGATCATTTTCTTGTCATACCTCTAGTTGTCTTGCTAATCAAACATCATTGATTTTGTATTTGGAAGTGTGTTGGAAATCATACAACTACTGCAAATCATACAATCTATTAAAAATCATATAATCTGCTCTTCTTCCTACTCTTGTATGGTTTCCTTTAGGAGCACCTCTTCTAGATTGTACAATATTACAAACTATCACTATTCGATATTAAAACTGATCTATCTCCCTCAAATCATACAACTATCACATGAAATCATACAAGACCATGCTACTCCATATGGTCTTCCTATCTGACTTCTCCCCTTAATCGATTCCATACAATTACGTATAATTTGCTCGAAAATGGTTGTAAACAACCACAAAGATGTCCGAAATTGCATAAGTTTTCTCCTGAAATCATACACTCCATTGCCAAATCATACAGTATAGCTTTTCAAACCCTAGGTTGTCAAAAATTCATGATTTTCACTTCCTTTTCCGAATTCTTCACCAACCCAGTTGTCGGATTGCCCCGATCTCTCTTTTTAATGCTTTTCGGGAGCAAATTTCCAAATTTTCCACCCTTGGTGCATAATTTATCTTCAAAAATGAAAATTTTTAGCTGTATTTTATGGATTTATAGACTTCTCCTTCTTCCCACTACCTTTTTCCCTTCGTTTTTGGCTACTTTTGTTCTATTTAGGGTTTAAAATTCCTTCCTTTTGTAATTTCTCTGTTTTGGCTCCAAGTTATCACTCTTTCAAACCCTAACTTACATTTTTCCACCACCAAGTTCTCACTTGGGCACCTTCTACTACTAACCCTCCATTATTTTTGGCTGCAATTCAAATTTTCCCTTCAATGGAGTCAAACCCTAGCTTTTCTCCCTTTTACCTCTTTGGTTCGATTTTTTTGAGTGTGAAAAGTTCTCCTTGGTGCTACTTAAAATGGGTCCTTGCTTATTGTAGATTATTGATGAATTTTACTACCCATGTGGTCTTCTCCATTTGGTTGCATGCTTTTCACCTCCATCCTCCTAAAAAAATTTGAATTCTCTTTGTATGATTTAAAGAAAATTGCCAATTTATCCTCTATTTAAATTGTTCATCAAACCCTAACTGAAACCTAACTAATTTATTTTCTAGATTGTACCACCTTGCATGTTTTCCATCCTCCTAGCTTGGATGATTAGAAAATCAACACTTCATTTTAAAAAAATTATCTTTTCCCACTTTTCCTCCAACCGCTCTTTTTCACACATGTCACATTAAATGGGGTGGTTGAAAATCATACAACATGCCCAAAATCATATAGTGTATGACCTAATCGTACAACCTATCCTTTTGTATGATTTCTCATGTCCCTTGCCAATTTTACTTGTACGATCTCATAGTTGTGTCTTTTTCATATTTAATTTTGACTTGTACGATCTTATACTTAGAGAATTTTTCAAAATTTTCTCTTTTTGAAGAGGTCATCATTTCTTATTTTCAACCCACTTCCTTCTTAATTGCATCCCAAGGTATTTTCACAATTAAGGCACTTTCTTTTTTTTTTCTTTTTTTCAATCCTAGTCTATTTACACTTACCGTCATGGCAATTGTATAGTGACATTCACTTGTACGATCCCATAAGATTCTTCTCTTGGAGGTTCCACTATGACATTTTGAGTGGTTGTGTCACCTATTGGTACTTGCTCCCTAGGACGATTCATCTCCACTTATGATGTTACTAAATTTCTTGACCTTCCCCTTCCATGTGTACAATTTGGAATTGTACAATTGCAA
The DNA here is from genome assembly GCA_028583015.1 of Wollemia nobilis. Classification (NCBI taxonomy): domain Eukaryota; kingdom Viridiplantae; phylum Streptophyta; class Pinopsida; order Araucariales; family Araucariaceae; genus Wollemia; species Wollemia nobilis. Next base: position 873,342 of record JAQPPZ010003612.1, read on the forward strand.
GCTGGAGTATCTTCACCTGGTGTCCTTTCTCCTTGTCATACATGTGATTGATCTCTTAGTAGTGGTGTCCTTACCACTCTACCATCATTCGAGTGTCTTCTTTGTTTATCATATCAAATAAATTTTGGCTCTAGACTTGGTGATCGGATCCTCAATTGTCCTTGGTTTCTTTCATCTACAAAATACACTCTTCCTCTACCAGCAAGGCCTCTCCTGTGTGAGTGTCTTCCTCATCCTATTCCTCTTGACATCAAGTTTCTCTATGCCAATGGTGATTCCTCCCTTTCTTGGAGTAATCCTCTACCACCTACCACTCTTTGGGGTCCTCATAGGATTAGTGGTGGTCATCCTAATGGATATTTCCTTGCGGGGCTAGGTAAGATTCCTCTCATCTATGGTAACCCTCATAGATTCCTTGTCCAGTTCATATAAACTAAAGGTACATCTCTTGGCCATATAGGAGTAGGGGTTCAAAAAATTCCTCATCCTATTCCTCCTCTGATTGTGACATCACCTTGTACTTGCTAACTTCATAGTCAAATACCTCCTCCCCTTCTTGGTTGAAGCCTTAGGGGTCTTTCTCTATTTCTTCCTCCAATTGTTTAGGTATCAAGAGTTATCTCTACCAACTCAATGTTGGCTAGTGGACTTCTACTTCTTCTTGTGCTTGGTGATAATTATCATAATACTCTGATTCTCTAATATGTACGTGTTAGGCAATGTCTCCATATTCTTTTCTCAAAGCTTAGTTATGAAGATGAGGTTTCCAAAACCTCTCTATATGGATCAGAAAAGTCCATCTTAGAAATTGAGTTATTCTGATTCTCTTCTTTTGTTCTTCCCAATTTGTTGGCAAATTTATTAATATCTCCAATATTTGTACTTCTCTCATTTATCTTTCAACTATCGATAGGCTATTGTATATGCTTGCGGGTCGAGGTTGGTTTGATAGTCTTGAAGTCTCCCTAGTTATCATTGTGTTGTTGTACATACTAGGGGATCACGATTACCTCAAGGATTATAGGGGTTCTTTGGACAATCATCTTCATCACTGCTTCTTGTACTAGATTCCATTACTAGCCAAGGCATTCCTTCATTATTGGAGTCACTCACATCCATTCGTACATTACCTTGTGATTTAGGTGATGTGGTTGCTTCCTCAATGTATCACCACAATATTTTTGCATCTTCATTCATCATTGGCGGATCACTTGGTGGTACTTGCAAACTTGTGCTTACTCCCTTATTTCTTATACTACTCCTTGGAGTTATCCCCTCATCATCCTCAAGTTCTCCTTCTAGATATTTTAGCCTAGCTATTCTTTGCTCATCCAACCTTCGTATTGTAATATCCAATTCTTTGATGATTTGTTCTCTCAATATTGCATTATGACCTCACAATGTCTGATACTCTTTTTGCAGTTGTTGAGTCTGTAACCATTTTTTTTCTATAATATCCCTATATGAGCCAATGGAGTAAGTCTAGCTAATTCTTGATCAATAGTATCATTCCTATATTACTTTGGAACTTCCATTTCAAAGGTGTCCACTCTATCTTCATATCATACTTTTAGCCATATCCTTCTTCTTCCTTCCACTTGCTGGGGTAGTTTCCTTTGTTCTACCTATGGATACATCATATTTCTACTTACTGGTAGTGCTTATTCCCACCTTACCATATTCCTAGGTAACAATACTATCTCTTGATGCCCTCTTTTATTTGGAATAATCCAATCCTCATCTTCTTCCTCTATTCATTCGGTCCCATCCGTAAATCTAACATGTGCTTATAATATTCATATTTATCTGGGTCAAGGTACCAAATCTTGTTGTTCTATGGTTGGTCATGTTTCCTCCCCTTCTACAAATAAGTGTGTGAGTTCTATGTTAGGCTCCTCCTATTATGGGATTAACACACTTTGAGATCCACTTTGAGCTTCTACTCATTTTGATCGTTCAATATCTTCTGAAAAAATGAATAAGAACTGTACCTTGTAAGGATTCAACTTTGAGTCATTTATATTTTCAAGCATCTATATCTCATTCAAGTTATGTAACTTGACTACTCCATTATTCATTACTTAAACTACTTTATAGGGATCAATCCATAACATCTTCAACTTACCGGGCTTGATTTCCTACTTCCCATTAAACTTTAGAACCAAGTCGCTCAGACTAAGTTCTAACTTCCTCAAATTTTTGTCATGCCATGCCTTCCATATTTTTTGAGCTACCTCAATCACCCATTATGCCATGACTCTTCTTTCATCCAATTTGATTAGTGTTGTCAGTCATTCTTCCAAACTTTCTTGATCACCCAAGCAATGCTCTATCGTGTCTCTCAAAATTGATATCAAGAATTCAACTGGCACCACTACCTCATGTCCATACATCAATTAGAAAGGTGTATGTTTTGTTGTAGGTTTAAAAGTTGTTCTATATATCCAAAAATTATATGGTAGCCTTTCCTCTCAATCTGCTCCCTCTATTTCTAGCACACAATAATATAAGAGGTTATATGTTATCTCAAAAGAATATAATAAACATTTAATTAAGAAATCACCAAGGAAGAAAAGGGTAGAAATCACCTATCATATGGATTTCTATAATTTGATTTCTTTGATATTGCCAAATGGCCCTATATCAAATAAAATATGGGGTAAGATCAGGTAGTCCTTCTAGTTTTGAGTCTTTAAGAACTTTATGCCAGGGTTAGGGACCAGTTGAGTTGGCAAAGACAATGGCAATTTTTTTTCTTTTGTTATTCTCAACTAATTTCATACATTCACACTTAGTAATAATGCAAGGGGTATTCCCATTTTTATAAACATACAAATGAATATTCCAAAAAAGTCATAGCACATTGTAGATAAAAGTGCTTTATTAAAAACCTGCTTGTATCAATTGATTTATATAACAAAATTTGCTTTAAAGATAAAATCAACTTTTAAAGCAAAAACAACTTTTAAAGCAAAAAAAATATTTTAAAGTAAAAAAGCAAATTTAAAGCAAAACCATTTTAAAGTTCCACCAAGAATCACTCTGTTGAAGAACACCAGATATCTAGATATTGACTTCACCTCCTAACAAGTTCAAAATCAGCCCAATTATTCTTCAATTTGTGACCTTTCAATTTTTGCTACAAAAAAAAACATTCTTCTCCTTTGCAAATTAACCTCTAAATCCTTTATGGTCATCTTCAAAACTTTCAAATCTGGTTTCTTCTTCTAGATTCTTCCTCCTCCAATCTTCTTCTCAAATTTTGACTTCAAATCTAGCCTCTTTCCTTGGCCTCTTTCTCAAGAATTTGAATGTCATGAGGTCTTTAAGAATGTTTTCCAAAATTTGGTAATCTTCTTGCCAAATCTTTCTTCCTTTTGGGTTTATTTTTGGATGGCGATAATTGTTCCAAATTCTTATTTTTAGGAGTCTTTCCTGCTTGCAATATTCTACCTCAAGCTTTCTTCAAATATTCTCCAATGACCACCTCTTCAACTTATTGAATAGGGCTTCTCTAGCATTATTATTCCTCCTTCCAAATTTACTTTAGACCTCTTCTCTTGAGTATTCAAATTCTAAAACTTTTCAATTGGACCTTTCTTTAGTCCTCCTCTATCTTCTTTCTCAAATATTCTATCTTCTAGATATAGAAATTCTTCAATGCGATAACTTATATTGGATCTCCTCTTTCTCCATACTTCAATAGGGCTTACCTTGACCTCTATATTTCTTATCAATATTCAATAGAGTTACTTTCTTCTTTCTTCAATCTAGAGTCTTCAATATTCAATATTCTATGGGGACATTCTTCTTCGATCTCCTCAATCTTCTACCTTCTACTCTTTTGATGTGAATACAAACTAATATCCTATAATTAAACTTGGATAGTAGAAAGAAAATGCATTTAAATATTTAAATCTCTAAAAATCAATAAACTTCACTAGTTATTCTTCAATCTAGTGGAAAGAGATCTATGATGAGTCCTAGTCTTCACAAGTTTTCCTGCAACCCTGTGGAAAGAATCTAGCCAAAAAATATTTTTTAAAATATAAAAATGAGATATCCCTGTCTCCTTTTAATCTCTCTTGTGTCTCTCCCTATCTCCTATCAAAATCCCTTGTGGCTCTGATACCACTATTAGCTTTTACTACTAAATACTTAATGTAAAATCTACCACAAGGTATAAAATGAGCATGCAATATTAAATATAAGATAATGGCAATATGTAAAGCATGTAAAACTCATAAGAATATTTTGTAACTACTCATAAAACTACCTGTTGTGGCTGTTCCACAACGTACCCCAAAATTGGGGACCCACCTTTTTGTTTTTGGTATTTGGGTGTTTGCGTGTTGGTTTCGAGTGTCTAATGCTCGACCTGTTTTGAATTTGCGTTTATCATTAGTTTTTGTCAATAATATTTTTCTTGTCAACGATATTTTATTGTTGATGACTTTTTCTTGTCGATGATATTTTATTGTCGACAACTTTTTCTTGTCGATGACATTTTATCGTCAAATTCTTGTTGACGATTTTTTATCGTCAAATTGTTGTCAATTTCTTGTTGACGATTTTTTATCGTCAAATTGTTGTTGATGATCTTTAATGTCATTTTGTTGTCGACGATTTTTATCGTCAATGTTGTGTTAGCAATGTTATTGCTAATATTTTGTTGTTAACATTGTGATGGTTAAATTTCTTGTTTTATCATTCGTGTATAATGAGCTTGTGGTCTATATATAAAGCAGGTTTTATGTTAAAGCTTCATTCTACCTTAATACCTCTTCAATATACATCTACACAAAGTAAAGCAAAACATGTTGGTAATGTGATCCGGGTTCAATCTCCATGGTGGATGTGTATAAGAAGTATTTACCCAATATAAAAAAGAATATAATAATAAAAAAAAAATGCAAAATAAACGTGAGGCTTCATTGTATTGTTTCAAACCCCCTTGTTTTTATTATAGTGGTGGTCCTATTATGAAGTCATATTATTTCATTTTTACTTGCCCATTTTTTTTTTAAATAAAGGGGTAAAAATTTATTGATAAAAAGTCTGGATTACAAAGTACAGCTGAGCCCCCACCCAGGACTCAAATAATCAACAATACAGGCTAAATCACCAGACAAGGTCAACTCCCAAAGAAAACCAAAAAAAAACAAACCACATTAAGTCTGAACATCCATATGGATCAACTCCCGTAGGTGTTGAGAATCCCTAGATGGGAGACTCTCCCAGTTATCAATTCTCTGAGTATCCAATAGCTTAGAAGCCCTTTTGGCCAAGTAATCAGCAACCCCATTCCATTCCCTTGGAATGTGCACAAAGGATATAAATTCAAACTCTTCACTCATTCTGAGAATCTGAATGGTCACAGAGGCCAAATGCCAATTAAAATCCTCCACTCTTTTGCTGTTTAAAATATTAACCAAAATTTGAGAGTCAAACTCGCAAAGAATCTTGTGCCAGCAAAGAGAAAACCCCCTTTGCAAGGCCTCAAGTATCGCCAGAGCTTCCATAAGATTGTTGGAGTGAACACCTTTATAAATGGAAAAGAAAAAATTGACCAATCCAGCAGAATCTCTCCCAACACCACAAATTCCAGCATGTCCAGGATTGCTCCTGGATGACCCATTAGTATTAATTTTTAAAATTCCTCTAGGGGGTAGTCTCCATCTACCCTCTCTCCTAACCTTCTTGCTAAGCTGAGGAATCCTACTAGGGCTAGAAGAATTCACACCAACCCCAAACAAACCAAGGGCCTGTCGTACCTTCTCCTCCCTAGAGTCCAAATGGGGGTCCACATCACATTTACTATGGATAGTTTATTAAACCATAAATAGGATCCTTTGCCAGGTCTGTTGAATAGCCAAATGACTTCCCTCAAAAATGCGACGATTTTATTCGAGCCAAATCTGCCAGATGATGCAAGAAGGGCCCAAATTCCAAGCCACTTGGAGGAAGGGGGCCTTGGCTGGAGGTCTGCCCAGACTACTCCAAAACTCCACCAGGGAGAGCACATGAAAACAAGGATGGTTCCAGGAACTCCACCAATAGTGCCAAATGTCTCTGGCAAGGGAGCATTGGAAAAATAAATGAGAAGAGTCATCCTAATTCTTACCACAAAGGACACATAAAGAGGGACCTTGAAATCCCATCTTCCTCAAGTTATCCCAAGTGAGGCATTTATTATGAGCTACCAACCAGAGAAAAAATATACATTTCAGCCACGCAAATCTATTCCACACCTTTTTCCACCATGTGACAGGGAGACTCCCAAACTTTTGCTTATCAAGAACTTGATAACCATAGGCTACAGAGTAGGTTCCCTTGGGATTAGGGTTCCAAGCTAGAATGTATTTATCCCTCAATGAAGAACAATACCTCCTTGCAATAATAAGAGCAAGCACATCTCTATCCTCGACCAATCCCCCTTGGGGCCATTCTTGCGAATCTTTCCATCTGTACATCTCCATATTTCCAAAATACTAGATTTTTTTTAAGTCCTCCACATGAGACCAGCCCGATTCCAAGAAAAAAATGCTTAGGGAATGTAACCTGGGATATCGAGTCAAGATAGGAGGGTGGCCATCCCAAGAATCCTCCCAAAAAAGAACATATGATCCTCGATTGCAAATCCAGAACAAACCCTGCTTAATTAAATTAGCTCCTCTTTTCAGAGTGTCCCAGATAACAGAACCTTTCCCAACCAAACTGGCTCTAGGGATATCTACCTCAGAAATACCTCTCAAGTATTTATAAGATAATATTTTAGCCTAAATCTGATCTTGAGAGGTACACCATATCCAATAAAGTTTCACAGCCAAAGCCTGCATAGAAAGAGTTGCCTATCGCAACCCAAGGCTTCCCTCTTGAACTGGCCTATAAATGGAATCCCATCTAACCAAACTCCATTTAGATTGATCAAGTTTTCCAGACCACAAAAAATGTCTTGACAAAGAATCCATGTCCTTGATGAAACGAGAAGGAGCTGTTTGCACAAAACATCTGTAAATGGGTAAAGCTTGAATAACATATTTTAAAAGCAATACTCTACCTACAGAGGATAGCCATCTGACAGTCCAGTGATTTACCTTCCTTCTAAACTTATCAAGTATAGACTACCAAGAAGATCTAGGCAAAGGATGAGATGAAATCGAGATCCCAAGATAAATGAAGGGGGGAGTCCCGACCTGGAATCTTAGAATGCAAGCAATCCTGGCTTGAATAAGAGGGGGGGTATTGAAGAAGAAAATAAAGGACTTTTCCTCATTAATCACCTATCTAGAAGCACCAAGATATATGTCAAGAGACTGTCTAATGTTTCCAACTTCCTTGATAGTGGCAACTCCCAACAAAGCAGTATCATCAACAAATTAAAGGTGGGAAAGAGGTGGCAAAATGTTATCCCACTTCCACCCCTGAATGAGACCATGCCTGACCTGAGACATGAGTAATTTGCCCAACCCTTCTGCCATAATGATAAAAAAATAAGGGGATAGAAGATCTCCTTGCCTCAATCCCCTTGAGGCCTCAAATAGCTCCAATGTCTCGTTATTAACAAGAACAGAGAATGAGGAAGAAGAAATACAGCTCATCACCTATCTAATCCATTCCTCATCAAAGCCAAAAGTAGCAAGAACTTTTTGAAGAAAGGACCATCTAACTCTGTCATAGGATTTTGCCATGTCCAACTTAATGAACATAGTTTTCTCCTTAGAATTTTCCATTGAGTGAATAGCTTCTGTAGCAATAACAACCCCATCCATGATTTGTCGGCCAACAACAAACCCACCTTGCTCCTCAGAGATGATTTTGCTCAACCATATCTTTAGCCTCTCAGCAATAATTTTTGTGATGATCTTATATACAACATTATAGAGAGCAATAGGCCTGAATATATCCAGGGAATTCGCTCCCTCTTTCTTGGGAATAAGCACCACAAAGGTAGCATTTAGGGCCCTTAGCATCTGTTTGTTCTTTTGGGACTCACGGACCACCTCCAAAAGGTCAAATTTGATTAAATCCCAAAAATCTTGATAAAAATCAATCGAGAATCCATCCGGACCCAGGGCTTTCCCATTTTTCATCTTGAATACAACACTTTTTAGCTCCTCAAGGGAAATTGGACCCATCAAGTGCTCATTCATCTCTCTAGAAATAATCAAGGGAATACAGTTTAGAATAAGTTTTTCTTCCTCATCATCTGAGAGGGCATCCTCCTTGAAGAGAGAGGAAAAATACCTCTTAGTCTCTTCTGAAATATCCCTAAAAGAAGAAAGTAGGGCACCTTGAGAATTAACAAGAGAGGTAATCAGGTTACCATTACGACGAGCCTTAACAAAGTTATAAAAGAAGGTTGTGTTCCTATCCCCTTCCTGAAGCCAATCTACTCGAGCTTTTTGTTTCCAAAAAATTTCTTCCCTTAGTTCCCATTCAACAAGGTCTTTTACAGCCTCAGATTCCTCAACAAGAAGCTCCTCTGTGAGTCCTTGATCTCTAATCTTCCTTGAGGCTTCTTCCACCCTCCTAAGAGCTGCCAGCTTAGCCAAGGAAAGGTTCCCAAAATTTAGTCTATTCCATCTCTTCAATTTATGCTTAACAAATTGAAGCCGCTTCATAAAGGAGTACATAGCGGTGCCATGAGGATGTTTGCCATTAGTTCACCAGCCTCGCATGAAATCATGAAGCTTAGGATATCGCAGCCACATAAGTTGAAACTTAAATGAGGGATTCTTTTTTAGCCCTAAATCCAGAGTAGAGAGTTTGATAGGCCAATGATCAGATCCTCTACCCTCCAGAATCACAGAACTAGCGCTTCTATTATTGCCAATCCAAAAACTAGAGATCAGAAACCTATCCAGTCTCTCTGAAATGGAATATTCCCCACATCTTTTATTATGCCAGGTAAATATCCCATTATCTGGCTTGATGTCAACCAAGTTCAAGGCCCAAATATGAGCATTGAAGACAGAAGAAAAAGACTCAATATGATCAATCCCACCACATTTTTCCTCCAGACAAGTGATAGAATTGAAGTCTCCAACCAAAATCCATGGGTACAGGGGAGCCAAAATTCTCACAAAGCCAATGTGCTCCCATAAATTCAATTTACCATTGTAATAAATAGGAGCATACACGTTTGTAAGTAGGATGGTCTCACCAGATTCTTATCATGCCCGATCATCGAAATAGACCACCTGCTGGAAATCCAGGTAAGAGGAGAGATCTTAACTGGATCCCATAAACAAGCAAGGCCACCAGCATATCCACATGCACCAATACACTAACATTGCCCCTTTCTCCATAACTTGGGAGCAATATTGAACAAACTATCAATAGCTAATTTAGTCTCCTAAATAAAAACCACATCCAGAGAATGAACACGAATCAAATCATGAACAAATTTTTGTTTGGGGATGCTATTCAACCCCCTTACATTCCATGAAAGAATAATCATTTTTGGGGGTTATAAAAATGGGAGTCCAATGTTCTCACCAAACCTAACTCTACCAAAGTCTCTCCCATTAACTTAATTTTATCCTGGTATTTCTTTCGACCCACCTTCATATTCTTATCTGAAGCATTTTTTTTTAATTATTTTATTTTGCAATCCCAGCACCATAGGAGTTTTATAGTCCATGGATGACTGCATCAGTGCCTGGGTAGGAGAGGGCATATCTAAATCTGTACCATTTTCTAAGATAACTTAACTTCTAGGGCTAGGGCCAACCATATCACCTATACTCGACACCAAAGACCTATGTTCTTCATTTAAACCCCCTATATCTAGTTCCCTTGGTTCCACCTCATGAAGAGACAACTGATTTGGTCCTGTTATATCTATAATAGGTAGCGATGTTTCAGGTATCTCCACGCACTGATCAAGATTCTCTAGAATTTCAAAATGGTTGAGCTGAGCATCTGGTTGGTTATCCTTAATGTCTCTTTTTGCCTTTCTTCCTTTGTTTCGAGGTTTTACCGTAACAAAGCCTTCCTTATCCTAATCCTCCTCCTTTATCGGGGCTTTTACTTTATCCATATTTTGTATAGCTCGAGAGGGCCCAGGATTTGAAGCCACGAGCAAGACAAACTTGGGGCATTTTCTTTGTAAGTGGCCATATTCATGGCAAATCTGGCAACGAAATGGAAGAGATTCATAGTCAAGTTTTTGAACCCATGTGGTTGATCTGAACTGTATTTCAATAGAATCTGGAATAGGATTGTTTAAATCAATTTCAAAATAGATACGAGACCATTGAATTAATGAACTATTTCATTTTTTTTTGTGTGTAGGTATAATGCAACAATTTGGTGAAGCGATGCGGGGATTGGTACATGATAAAAGAATGTAGCCGACTTTGAGAGTCGACCTCATGTACTAACATGACATCAAAAATGTGGTGAAGGGTAGCATAGCCAACGGTATTTAGTTGAAAAATACGTGATGATTCCAAGGTGCCGAATTGGTAGCCGGTTAATGGATTCATGCAGCGCTGTAGTCTATCGGATGAATAGAATGACATCGTCGGTTACATGGCCATTAAACATCAGTTACACAGAGACGTAGATAGAGCAGTAACGAAAAACGACACTCGACTTCATTTATAGTATGCAGATGGGATTCCTAGTAGCGAACACATGCATATGATTCGAAGATGCATCAGCATCAAATTGTTCACCCATTCACGATGACCGAAGTAAAGTTGAGGAGTTAGGCCAGATTCATTGGAAATAATGATAGGCAATGATATCAAAATGGAAAGGGCCGACGCTCGGTGTGCAAAGCCCAAGATGAAATACGTGGAAACAGGGATTGCTTATGTCCTAATGGGAAAATTCATGAGGGTGGATCAGAGTGAATAAGACAGAGAAAAGGACAAAACATTTTATTCTAAAGTTAATAAAGAGAAAGGATAGCCTAATGTCATGGTAATCATTTGAATGATAAAGGAAATAAATAATAATAAAAGGAAGGTTTCCCTTGTTTAAAATTTTTCTTAGAAGTTATGTTCCATACGTACCTACGGGATGTGGCCTCAAGTAGTATTATAAGAATATAAAGAAATGACCAAGCAATAATGATTGAAGAGAAGAAGTTATGGAAAAAAAATGACACTATGTGGATGTTACGAATGAATCGAAATCAAGGGAAAAAAATAGAAAATACCAAAGGTCATGAGAAGGCAGCGAATAGTCGAATGGAAAAGGTTAAGTTCTGCATTGAAATCGGGGATAGAGGTTGGAAACTTTTCACAGAAGATTGCAGGAATGAAGGCAAGGCCTTGGCACTGGGTTTTTCTAGATATTTTCCTTCCATAATGGATTGGTTTGAGAAAACCAGAAATTCTGCTATTGTAAAATGACACATTTTTAATGCAGGAGTTTTCAAAAATTTGCATCTTATGGACAAGAAAGAAGGAGTTATTTTCAACATGCAATATTAAATGTCTATTTTTCCCCTTTTCATATTTTAGGATTGTAAATGGAGTTTATGCAAGTTTCGTGGTTGCTTCATGCGAATGTCTAAATCTGAAAACCTCATTTAAAACCCTAGGAGCCAGCACTTAGCTTATCCGGATTGTGCTTTTTTTGCAGGTCCAATAGGTTAGGTTGCATGCATGAAAACCTCATATCTTCGGTTTTGTCAAAATATGATAGCATCATACTGAATGCATTTTATTTTCATTTTCTCATTTTCTTTCAACTTGTTTCTGCATTTTATTTTCCAAAAATTTTAATTTTTTATTTTTTATTTTTCAGGAATTAAAATAAACATTTAAAAATTTTCAAAATCCAAAAATAATTTCATCATTGCGTAGTGTTGGGTGGTATTTTCACCCGATTGTGAAAACACACTCTCCGATAGGATTTGGGTTCTAAATCCTCTGCTTGCAAAGAAATTAAACATGTAATTTCTCCAAGGTTCCTGTTATGTGAGCATTTTGCATCTCGTGTATGAAAGATATTAAATTAAAATGCTTGGAACACCTTAGTGATTGCAAGTAACTCGAAAACAAGGGGCACTGTGGTTTATTTTACTGTGAAACTTAATGATTGTTCATGAACCCTTATAAAACAAATGTGATCTGATCCTTATATGACCATGCTGTAACTTCAAAATGTAAATTGATGAAATGCAATAGCATGAAGGAATTATTTATGGATTTTGGAGTTTTTTAATTTTTTAATTTTATTTTAAAGCTTGTAAATAAAATTGGAACTTCTGAAAAATAAAATGCAGCAAGAAGAAAAATAAAATGCAAAAGAAAAGAAATTTAAAATTGCATTCAGCTTGATGCCATCCCGTCCTGGCAAAACCGAAGATGTGAGGTTTCCATGCATGCAACCTAACTTATTGAACCTGCAAACATGCACAATCCGGGTAAGTTAAGTGCTCGGTCTCTCGGGGTTTATCGTTATTTTTCAGATTTAGACATTCGCATGAAGCAACCAAGAGAACTTGCATTAAACTTCATCTATAAGCCTAGAAATCTGAAAAAGGGAAAGATAAACATTAAAACATGCATGCAGAAAATAACTCCTTCTTTCTTGCCAACAAGATGCAAATTTTTGAACACTCGCATTAAAAATAAATCATGTTACAATAGCAGATCTTCTGGTTTTCTCAAAACCAACAAAAGGCAAAAAATAGCCCCAAGCAAGCCCAGAATGGCCCTCTGGCCTCTAGCACTGCAACTCTGCTCCAACGGTTTTCGCCCTTGTGCCAATCTATGCATCTGCATTTATACTTGCTGTTGAATTGATTCCCCTTCCACGACGGTTCGTTTCATCTTCCAGTGGCTACTCGCTTCACCTTTCTTTGACTGCATGTATTTTGGCTTTATGCTCGACATTAAGACGTTTGATCTTCTCTGTAACGCTTCTGTAGCCTGTACGCCATGTGTCCCACACTTTTCTGCACGTTCTATAACGGTTCCATGAAAATCACGTCCAAAAAATAGCATGCAGCCTTGTCCGCCTTCCTGGCCGCGAAAACGTGACATGTCGCGAAATCGCGACATGTCGCGATATCATGACGTTTTCCTGCCAGCAGCCTTTCTCGCCATCGTGCCCAGCAAAAATGTGACATGTCACGAAATCGTGATGCTTTTCTCCTCCGTACACCCTCACTGCTTTCCTGTCGTGAAATCGTGACGCTTTCTCACTTCGGGCACCTTCGCTGCATGCTGTCGCGATATCGTGACGTTTTTCACTTCGTGCCTCTTTCGTTGCTTTCTGTCGTGATTTCGTGACGTTTTCTTGCTTCGTACCATCGGCCAGATTTCCATCGTGAAATCGCGATGCCTTTTCATTTCGTACTGCTTTGCTTCTTTTGGCCACGAAAACGCGACATGTCGCGATTTCGTGACATATTTTCCTCTTCATGCTCCTTTGCCGTTTCTTGTCGCGATTTCGTGACGCTTTTCTGCTTTACCCTGTTTGATTGGTTTGACCCGTGATTTTGTGACATGTCGCGATATCATGACACTTTTTTTGCTTCATCTTTCTCTCTCCTCTCTGGGCCATGAAAATCAAACATGTCACGATTTCGCTATGCTTTTCTCCCACCTGCTACCGTTGACTGTGTTGACCGTGATTTTGTGACATGTCGCGATTTCGCGACACCTTTCTGCATCCTGCCTCATTTGACCAGTTTGACCGCAATTTTGTGACATGTCATGATTTTGTGACACTTTTCATTTTCTGGTAGCGACGGAGCAACTTGTCGCGATTTCGTGACACCTTTTCATTTTCGGTCGCGATTTTGCGACATGTCGCGATTTCGCGACATTTTTTCATTTTCGGCCGCGACGGAGCAACATGTCATGATTTCGTGACACTTTTATATTTTTCGGCAGTGATGGCACGACAGGTCACGATTTCGCGACATGTCACGATTTCGCGACATGTCGCGATTTCGTGACACTTTCTATACTTGTGCATTTTTGCATTTTTCTTGATTTTTAGCATCTGGGTCACTGAGATCTTCTTTGAAAGCATGCAAAAAAGGTGGGTCCCCAATTTTGGGGTGTGTTGTGGATCAGCCACAACAAATGGTGACTCTGCTATCAAATGCTCCTGAGCATTTGGTGAGAACCCAACCTGGAAACATATATAAACTCAAAAACATGCATTAGCACATAAGCAATATAAACAAATGCCCAAAGATCAGAAGTACATGAATCATCAGAATCATCAAGTATTAGCTCGGTGTGTGCAATGTGTTTTCATTCCCTATCGTTTGAAATTGATCAACATTCCATTGTCAGTTTTACATGAATGCATATATGAGACTGTGAATGATTTGTGTAACCTAATAAATATGCTAAGAGATTTTGCTTTTATAAAAGGCATAGTCTTTCTTCTAGTATCATACACAAACATTCAAGATTATCAAACCCTCTTAGGATCAACTATATGAATTGTTTTATTATATCCCAAAGTTGGTTATGAGTCCCTACTATCTTGAACCCATGTGCAAGTGGATGTGAAATCAGAACTTTGGGGAATCAGACTCCCAACCTAATCGAGATGGGAGTTTAACCCTATCCTTACTATTCTGATTTAGAATTCATTACCTCACTTTGAGCAAAATAATTTAACCAATTATGGAAGAAATGGTCATGCTAGTCTAACCCTTTGAACAATCAGTGGTCTTGTTTTTTAGACAAGACATGTTGCCATGCATGGGCATATCTAACCCCACAATCCAAAACTTATCTTCATTTCTTTGGACCTTGGGGATGACTACCCATCCTTTGCAGAGGACAAGTAGTACGATCCTTCCAATCCAATATAAATATGAGATGGGAAAAATTTATTTTTTACTTCTTGGACCTTAGGGATGACTACCCATCCTTGCTAGGGACATGTAGTACGATCCTTCCAATCCAAACTTTAGATGTAAATGGAAAATATTAATTTTATTGCTTAGACCTTGGGGATGACTACCCATCCTTTGCAGAGGACAAGTAGTACGATCCTTCCAATCCAAGATTTATCATGAAATGAGACATAAGAGCTTTGGGGAATCAGATTCTCAACCTAAGCGAGATGAGAATTTATGCCCTATCCTTACTACTCCATGTAGGTCAAATCAAAGCTTTGGGGAGTTGGATCCTCAACCTAAGTTCGATGAGGATTTAGCCCTATCCTTACTACTCTGATTTTAGGCTTTAAGCTTTATGGAAGTGGTCAAAACCATTGTTTTAAGGATCATGTTGCATAAATAGGATAGACATGAAATACTTCTTTCGCCCAACCCTTTCCTTCCAAGTTAGGTTTTGATCATTTTGCTCAAGATCCTTTTTAATGTATAAGACGTGCTTGGTTCAAGATATCTCAAGACTCAGTTTCCAACCTTAGGATTTTCTTCTTATTTATGTTATAACACAACCCTAAGAGGATTTGACATACTTTAATGATTTGCATTTGAAATGCACTTGCAACTACGATGGCATGTATTTGCAAAGTGAGATGTAACATGAATGCATTGTCTTTTGAAATGCAGATGAAATGTTGCCATATAACTGACTACTTCATGCATCACAAGTTTCAAACGATATTACTTAAAATGTTTGTGTTACTTGTGGAGCTTCTACAAGACAATTCCAATGTTTCATATTCTCCCGATCTAGAACATAAGTTAGCATCTCAAGGCAACTTTTTCATCATTTTTTTTTTTTAAATAAACAAACAAAAAATGTCAAATAAACACACAACTTTAAATTAAAACTTATTCAATCCAAAACCAAACTGCAATCCCAAAAATGAAAATTTGAAAACACAAACCAAAAACCAAAAACCAAAATCTATATACAAATGTACACTATAATACAAGATGATGCAAAGCTTGGCTTATCACTTTCCTGGATCCCACACATGATTAGAACATTTCAACAAAAACAAAAATATAATGTGATATGCATGCCAAATGTTGCGGGAATCCCACAAAAACAACACTAGACCAAACAATGCAACAAACTTCCACTTTCCATGCTCACCATACCAATTTGATTTAGTTCCAATAATACTCCCATAGGTGAGCATCAAATTACTAAAATGATTAGACAATAAATGATTTTCAATTTTATCATGTCTATTCTTTAAAACTTCCATTTCCAAACTCCCTCCTTGATTTAGAATTAGGCTATCTTCTTCCAATACGCAATTTTGTAAGTAGGAGCCTATTTCTACAAATTTTAAAACCAAATTATTTTCCAAATTTGTAGGCCAATCAAATTTGTGTAACAATTTACAAGCATCTAGGATATTTACTAAATTAGGATCATTAAAAGTTTTTATCCTAGATTCAATTAATAATTGTTGATGAATTTGATTTAACAATTCAAGTGCATCAACTTCTTTTCCATTCATTAAAACCATGTTATTAAAGGTGTGATTAAAAATTATACCTTGTTTTTCATTTACCTTTAATGACATTTCATCACAACTATCAATCAAATTCAAAACATGGTCATGCAAATTTTCAACCCTCAAATGCTTTTGGTCAAAGTGTATGTCAAGTAATCTACCTTGATGATCACTTATTTGAGTTGCTTCCAATTGATCCATCTCTTTATCATTTGGTTCTAATTCTTTGTTCACTATCCATGGTATCTCTTCATTTGAATCCTCCAAATCATCATGCAAACTTGCATCCACACTTTCAATGAATTTATATTCAACATGATCTAATTTTGTCCCATTTTCAAATCTTGTGAATATGAGATCTTCGTATGATGTAGAAGGTTCAACATCCTGCATATCAAGTGAAATATGAGTTTCATCTATAGGGATGTGAGAAAAGAATGCATTACCATACCTTCCCCAACCATTGTAAAAATTGTCATCCAAATCTGTGAGATGAAACTCCATGGTATTTGTGACATGATCTTTTGATTCATTCATCCATTCATTTTCTTCTTTGTCCTTGGCGATAGGATCATTATAATCTTCCAAAATTTGATGAGATTTGAAACCCTCTTCCAAAACATCCTCAAATTGTACAGGAGTTGTAATATCTTCCTTTGAGTAGGCAATTATGTCGTCCGGCATATCAATTGGCACACAAGTTTCATTAGTAGCTTTGGAAAGAGTGAAGTCTTCCCACTTCTTCCAAGCATCATAATAATCATCTTTCAAAATCAAGTGGTGACGTTCAACTATTTCTTCAACATCTTCCAATTCATCAATGTGCTTCTCATCAAATTCATCTTCACCTTCCTTAGATGGTTCAATTATTTCCAAAAGTGGGTTATTTCTTGAATTCAAATTTATAAGGCTATCATTGTCCAAATTAGTAACCCATGATTCATTATCATAATTTGGAGGGTGAAGAATTTCTTGATCTTTAATTTTACACATCTCATCAATAGTATCTTCCAAGAACAAGTGGTGAAACTCTATCATGTCTTCAAATTCATTTATTAATTTTCTTTCCATTTCACTTTCAACCACTTTATTTAATTCCATGGTGGGTTCCATCCGTTCACATATATCAAACATTGTTGAATTTAGAACCCCTTCCTCCGGATAATCGTGTATCTCTACATGATCCTCACTAGTGGATGTTGTTTTAGCAATTTGCACCTCCTCTTGGACTACATCTAAGGTGGTCATAAAATTTGGGTATTCAAATTCATCCCCTTGATCACTTACCTTAGGTATCATTGGAGTGGAGGGTACTATGTTTGATGGTTGGTGTAGGTTGGCATCAAAAGAACAATCTCTCATGTGAATATGTTGTGCCTTTTCTTCTTCAAGACCTTGTCGTTCTAACTCTTCTAAGACCTCATGGATTTTCTCTAGGGACAAACCACTCAGTTTTTCCTCAATGAGTGAAGCAAGTGTGGGGTGTATGGCTCCTAGGTATACTTCCATGGCTTCTTCTTCCAATGTGTTAAAATTTTCCCACATTTGGGAGTGCAATTCATGAAATCTTCCATTGAATTGACTCAAGGATTCATTAGACTCTTTACATATGGAGGTAAACTGATTTTTCAATATTTCTAAGTCACCTGATTACCAAAATGATTAAGATAGGCTGCTTCTAATTGTATCCAAGAAGTCCTAACCTCCATGGGTAGTTGGCTATACCAAAAGAATGGTCTATCATCCAAAATGTATGCAAATAACTTACAAGCTACCTCCTCATAAAAAATCTGGAATTTACATAATGCATCCTTGTAAACATGCAGTTTTTGCAAGTATCCTAGTGGCACCTCTTGATTAAAACACCGTAAAAAATCCAATAACATTGTAGGAATTTGATAGGGTACCACAGGTATAGATAAACCCTCATAATGATCATCTATCATAGATACCATTCTCTCTCTTAGAGACATTATTTCAGCTCTCAGGGATACCATTTGTTCCTCAAGTGTTGCCATTAGTGAAACTGAAAATGTAATTTCAGAACCAAATCTGTTGAATATTCAACCTGCAATATAAAACAGAAATCAAGTTAGCATCAACTAAGAGATGTATTCATTAAAATCAAATGAAAAGTAATTGCATGAGACCAAAATTCTGAAAAATTAAATCAAATCACTTTAATTCTGTATGAACAATCGGAAAAATATACAACATACCTGAATTGCTTAAAATAGAACAAGTAAATAAATTCAGACCGTCCTTTTTACAATCTGCTGAATGTTAGAGGACTAATGCATACAAAAATTTAAAATTATATTACACTAAAAATAAACCCGTACGGCCCTCCTAGCACCAATCCGTTGAGTGGTGTTAGAGGCCGAAGATGCTAATAAAATGTACTTAAAATATTTAGCAATGTAAAGCTCTTAAGTAATTAAAAACCCGTAGCATCTAAAAATCATGATAAAATAAACATTTCAGAGCCCTCCTTCTAGCGCCAATCTGTTGAGTGGTATTTTCACCCGATTGTGAAAACACACTCTCCGATAGGATTTGGGTTCTAAATCCTCTGCTTGCAAAGAAATTAAACATGTAACTTCTCCAAGGTTCCTGTTATGTGAGCATTTTGCATCTGTGTATGAAAGATATTAAATTAAAATGCTTGGAACACCTTAGTGATTGCAAGTAACTGAAAACAAGGGGCACTGTGGTTTATTTTACTGTGAAATTAATGATTGTTCATTGAACCCTTATAAAACAAACGTGATCTGATCCTTATATGACCATGCTGTAACTTCAAAATGTAAATTGATGAAATGCAATAGCATGAAGGAATTATTTATGGATTTTGGAGTTTTTTAATTTTTTAATTTTTATTTTAAAGCCTGTAAATAAAATTGGAACTTCTGAAAATAAAATGCAGCAAGAAGAAAAATAAAATGCAAAAGAAAAGAAATTTAAAATTGCATTCAGTTTGATGCCATCCCGTCCTGGAAAAACCGAAGATGTGAGGTTTCCATGCATGCAACCTAACTTATTGAACCTGCAAACATGCACAATCCAGGTAAGTTAAGTGCTGGTCTCTGGGGTTTACTGTTATTTTTCAGATTTAGACATTCGCATGAAGCAACCAAGAGAACTTGCATTAAACTTCATCTATAAGCCTAGAAATCTGAAAAAGGGAAAGATAAACATTAAAACATGCATGCAGAAAATAACTCCTTCTTTCTTGCCAACAAGATGCAAATTTTTGAACACTCTGCATTAAAAATAAATCATGTTACAATAGCAGATCTTCTGGTTTTCTCAAAACCAACAAAAGGCAGAAAATAGCCCCAAGCAGTCCTAGAATGGCCCTCTGGCCTCTAGCACTGCAACTTTGCTCCAACGGTTTTCGCCCTTGTGCCAATCTGTGCATCTGCATTTATACTTGCTGTTGAATTGATTCCCCTTCCACGATGGTTCATTTCATCTTCCAGTGGCTGCTCGCTTCACCTTTCTTTGACTGCATGTATTTTGGCTTTATGCTCGACATTAAGACGTTTGATCTTCTCTGTAATGCTTCTGTAGCCTGTACGCCACGTGTCCCGCACTTTTCTGCACGTTCTATAACGGTTCCATGAAAATCGTGTCCAAAAAATAGCATGCAGCCTTGTCCGCCTTCCTGGCCGTGAAAACGCGACATGTCACGAAATCGTGACATGTCGCGATATCGCGACGTTTTCCTGCCAGTAGCCTTTCTCGCCATCGTGCCCAGCGAAAATGCGACATGTCATGATTTCGCGACATGTCACGAAATCGTGATGCTTTTCTCCTCCGTACGCCCTCGCTGCTTTCCTGTCGTGAAATCGCGATGCTTTCTCACTTCGGGCACCTTCGCTGCATGCTGTCGTGATATCGCGACGTTTTTCACTTCGTGCCTCTTTCGTTGCTTTCTGTCATGATTTCGCGATGTTTTCTTGCTTCGTACCATCGACCAGCTTTTTGTCGTGAAATCGCGACGCTTTTTCGTTCCGTACTGCTTTGCTGCTTTTGGCCATGAAAATGCGACATGTCACGATTTCATGACATATTTCCTCTTCATGCTCCTTTGCCATTTCTTGTCACGATTTCGCGACGCTTTTCTGCTTTACCCTGTTTGACTGGTTTGACCCACGATTTTGCGACATGTCGCGATATCGTGACACTTTTTTGCTTTGTCTTTCTCTCTCCTCTCTGGGTCGCGAAAATCAAACACGTCGCGATTTCGCTACGCTTTTCTCCCACCTGCTGTCGTTGACTGCGTTGACCACGATTTTGCGACATGTCACGATTTCGCGACACCTTTCTGCCTCCTGCCCCGTTTGACTAGTTTGACCGTAATTTTGCGACATGTCGCGATTTCGTGACACTTTTCATTTTCTGGCAGCGACGGAGCAACTTGTCACGATTTTGCGACGCCTTTTCATTTTCGATCGCGATTTTGCGACATGTCGCGATTTCGCGACATTTTTTCATTTTCGACCGCGACGGAGCAACATGTCACGATTTCGCGACACTTTTCTATTTTTCGGTAGCGATGGCACGACAGGTCGCGATTTCATGACATGTCGCGATTTCGCGACACTTTCTATACTTGTGCATTTTTGCCTTTTTCTTGATTTTTAGCATCTGGGTCACTGAGATCTTCTTTGAAAGCATGCAAAAAAAGGTGGGTCCCCAATTTTGGGGTGTGTTGTGGATCAGCCACAACACGTAGGTTATACTTCAGAATTCCAATATGCACTTTGCAATTTCATTTTCGGAGTTGTTTAGTATTTTTTAAAATTCATCGAAGTTGTTGTTTTGTTACAGATTTTAAAAATCCAAAAATAAAAAATTTTCATTTTAAGGTTAAATTTCGTTTTTTCAATTTTTTTTTGCACTCATGAGCCTATGATGACATTCCTTTCATGAAAATTCCAATTTCATTGAAGGAGTTATGTTTTATGGCATTTTCACAAATTTTCATTTTAAGCCTAAAATTACCCTCTCTTCATAAAAATTCTAATTTTATGAAAGAGGGGTAATTTGAGTATTACATTGAATTTTTTTTCCTCAAAGCACTTAATTGTTCATCTTGATGAAAATTTGATTTCATTTAAGAGGGATAAGTTAAAGTGACATTTAAAGCCCTTTATTCAAGGCCATAAATTATTGCCTCTTTGTGAAGATCTATTTCACCAAAGAGAGATAGTTTATCTATCATATTGAAAGCTATCTTCGTCTTCATGATGAGAAGCCATATTTGGACTTAATAAACAAGATAAAATCTATTTTAAAACCCTCAATATAAAAGGAATTAT
This sequence comes from Wollemia nobilis, assembly GCA_028583015.1. Lineage (NCBI taxonomy): Eukaryota > Viridiplantae > Streptophyta > Pinopsida > Araucariales > Araucariaceae > Wollemia > Wollemia nobilis. The sequence continues at coordinate 895,049 of JAQPPZ010003612.1, forward strand.
GGCACTACATCGTGGTCATATGAGGGCCAACTCACATTTGCTTTATTTTGGTTCAATGAACAATCACTAAAGTTGATGCACTTAAACTGCTAAATCAAATTCATCGAAAATTAATTCTTGAGTCTAGGATAAAAAATTCTAATGATACCCATTTAGTAAATATCCTAGATGCTTGTAAACTGTTGCACAATTTTGATTGGCCTAAGAAAATGGAAAATGAATTAGCCTTGAAATTTTTAGAAATAGGCTCTTGCTTACAAAATTTCATGTTGAATAAAAAAATCCTAGTTCTAAATCATGAATGGAATGATGAAATTGACACCTTAAATAATAGACATAAAAGAATTGAATATCAAGCATTGTCTAATCTATTTGGTAATTTGAATCTCACCTATGAGAGTACTAATGGAACTAAATCTAATTGGTGGGGTGAGAGAGGAAAGTTGAAGTTGGTTGCATTGTTTGGTCTAGTCTTGTTCTTGTTTGGTTCCTTCCAAAATTGGTATGCGTATCACATCATATGTCCTTTAAAGAATTTTAATCAGGTTTGGGATCCGAGAAAATGATAATCCAAACTTTGCACCATCTTGTATTATATTGTACATTTGTATATACTGTTGGTTTTTGTGTTTTGGTTTTAAGTGTTGTGTGTTGGTCCTTTGGACACTTTTGGTTTGTCTTGAAAAAAAAGAGCAAGATGTCAACTTATGTCCTTATGAATGTTAACTAAGAATAGGAGAATATGAAACATCAGAGTTGTATTGCAGAAAGCTCCACGAGTATCACAAACACATTAAAGAATATCATTTGGAACTTGTGATGCATGAAGTTGTCAGTTTTATAAATTATGGCAAAGTAGGTGATATACTCCATCCGCATTTCAAAAAGAGCAATGCATTCATACATATCTCATGTTCCATTCCACATTGCATATACGTTTCATCTCAGTTGCATTTATATTTCAAGTACAATCATTGAAAATGTGTCGAATCCTCTTAGGGTTATTACATAACATATATTAAAAGGATCCTAAGGTTGGGAAATGATGCTCGAACTATCTTGAACCAAGCACGTTCTACGCATATTAAAGAGAATCTTGAGTAAAATGGTCAAAACCATACTTGGAAGAAAAGGTGAGGCGAAAGGAGCATTTCATGTCTGTCCTATCATGCAATCATAATCCTTAAAATAGTGGTTCTTACCACTCCCATAGTGCTTAAAGCCTAAAATCAGAGTAGTAAGGATAGGGTTAAATCCTCATCGAACTTAGGTTGAATATCCAATGACCTTCATGGAGTAGTAAGGATAGGGTTTAATTCTCATCTCGCTTTGGTTGAGAATCTGATTCCCCAAAGATTCTATTTTGCTCACTCAAGAACTTGAAATTCCAAAGCAAATATTTTTTATTTCATAATTAATATTGGATTGGAAGGATCGTACTACATGTCCCTTGCAAAGATGGGTAGTCATCCCTAAGTTCCAAGAAATCAAAAGTAGAGTCAAATCCTCGATTATGGGATTGATCTCCACCAAGGCTATAGACACCTGTCTGGCAGTGGAGTATGCTCATGCGTAGCAACAAGTATTTTCTAAAAGCAAGACCACTAACTGCTCAAACAGACAGGCTAGCATGACAGTTTCATCCATAACAGGTTAAATCATTTTGTTCAAAATAAGGTAATGAACTCCAGATCAGAGTAGTAAGGATAGGGTCAAATTCCCATTTTGCTTAGGTTTGGAATTCGATTCCCCAAAGCTCTGATTTCACTTTCACTTGCACATGGATTCAAGATGGTAGTAGCACATAACCAACTTTGGGATCTAGTAAAATAATTCAATATACATATATTTGGTCCTAAGAGGATTTGACAATTTTAATATGTATGTTCATGATACTAGAAAGTTTGATCCTTTGCAAAGCAGGTTGTTATATCTCTAACATAGTTGTCATACGTCAAATCCTGTATAAATCATTCATAGCCCTGCATACGAATCATAAGTGAAACTGACAGTGGAAAGTTGAACGAATTTCAAATGATTGGGAATGAAGCACATTGCACACATCGAGTTGATGCTTAATAATTCTAATGCTTCATGTATTTCTCATCTAGTTTCATTCTTGGGATATTTGCTGATGCTTATAATTGAGTCTATATGTTTTTAGGCTGGGTTCTCACTGAAATGCTCAAGAACATTTCCCAGCAGAGTCGCCATTTGTTGTGGCTGTTCCACAATGTACCCTAAAATTAGGGACCCACCTTTTTGTTTTTGGTATTTGGGTGTTTGCATGTTGGTTTCAAGTGTCTAATGCTCGACTTGTTTTGAATTTGCATTTATCATTAGTTTTTGTCAATAATATTTTTCTTGTCGATGATATTTTATTGTCGACGACTTTTTCTTGTCGATGATATTTTATTGTTGACAACTTTTTCTTGTCGACGACATTTTATCGTCAAATTCTTGTTGACGATTTTTTATCATCAAATTGTTGTTGACAATATTTAATGTCATTTTGTTGTCGATGATTTTTATCGTCAATGTTGTGTTAGTAATGTTATTGCTAATATTTTGTTGTTAACATTGTGATGGTTAAATTTCTTGTTTTATCATTCATGTATAATGAGCTTGTGGTCTATATATAAAGCAGGTTTTATGTTAAAGCTTCATTCTACCTTAATAACTCTTTAGTATACATCTACACAAAGTAAAGCAAAACAGGTTGGCAATGTGATCCGGGTTCAATCTCCATGGTGGATGTGTATAAGAAGTATTTACCCAATATAAAAAAGAATATAATATAAAAAAAAAATGCAAAAGAAACGTGAGGCTTCATTTTATTGTTTCAAACCCCCTTGTTTTTATTATAGTGGTGGTCCTATTATGAAGTCATATTATTTCATTTTTACTTGCCCATTGAATTAACTTACTATTTCGTATTTTTTTTGTGTGTAGGTACAATGCAACAATTTGGTGAAGCGATGCAGGGATTGGTACAGAGATGAAAGAATGTAGTCGACTTTGAGAGTCGACCTCATGTACTGATGCGACATCAAAAATATGGCGAAGGGAAGCGTAGCTAACGGTAGTCAGTTGAAAGATATGCGATGATTCCAAGGTGCCGAATTGGTAGCCGGTTAATGGATTCATGCAGCGCTACAGTCTACCGGATGAATAGAATGTCATCGTCGGCTACATGGCCATTAAACATTATTTACACAGAGACGTAGATAGAGTAGCAACATACAACGACACTCGACTTTATTTATAGTATGCAAATGGGATTCCTGGCAGCGAACACATGCATATGATTCGAAGATGCATCAACATCAAATTGTTCACCCATTCACGGTGATCAAAGTAAAATTGAGGAGTTAGGCCAGATTCATCAAAAACAATGATAGGCGATGGTATCAAAATGGAAAGGGCTGGTGCTCGGTGTGCAAAGCCCAAGATGAAATACGTGGAAATAGGGATTGCTTATGTCCTAATGGGAAAAGTCATGAGGGTGGATTGGAGTGAATAAGACAAAGAGAAAAGGACAAAACATTTTATTCTAAAGTTAATAAAGAGAAAGGATAGCCTAATGTCATGGTAATCATCCGAATGATAAAGGAAATAAATAATAATAAAAGGAAGGTTTCCCTTGTTTAAAATTTTTCTTAGAAGTTATGTTCCATACGTAGCTACGGGATGTGGCCTCAAGTAGTATTATAAGAATATAAAGAAATGGCCAAGCAATAATGATTGAAGAGAAGAAGTTATGGAAAAATAAACGACACTATGTGGATGTTATGAATGCATCGAAATCGAGGGAAAAAAAAATAGAAAATACCAAAGGTCATGGGAAGGCAGCGAATAGTGAATGGAAAAGGTTAAGTTCTGCATTGAAATCGAGGATAGAGGTTGGAAACTTTTTAGAGAAGATTGCAAGAATGAAGGCAAGGCCTTGGCATTGGGTTTTTCTGGATATTTTCCTTCCATAATGGATTGGTTTGAGAAAACCAAAAATTCTGCTATTGTAAAATGACACATTTTTAATGCAGGAGTTTTCAGAAATTTGCATCTTATGGACAAGAAAGGAGTTATTTTCAGCATGCAAGATTAAATGTCTAAATGAGGTGGACAAGAAAGGAGTTATTATCTGCATGCAATATTAAATGTCTAAATGAGGTGGACAAGAAAGGAGTTATTTTCAGCATGCAAGATTAAATGTCTAAATGATTAAATTTGCATCTTATGGACAAGAAAGGAGTTATTTTCCCCTTTTCAGATTTTAGGCTTGTAAATGGAGTTTATGCAAGTTTCTTGGTTGTTTCATGTGAATGTCTAAATCTGAAAACCTCATTTAAAACCCTAGGAGCCAACACTTAGCTTATCTGGATTGTGCTTGTTTTGTAGGTCCAATAGGTTAGGTTGCATGCATGAAAACCTCATATCTTCGGTTTTGTCGAAATATGATAGCATCATATTGAATGCATTTTAGTTTTATTTTCTGCATTTTCTTTCAACTTTTTTCTGCAATTTATTTTCCAAAAATTTTAATTTTTAATTTTTTATTTTTCAGGAATTAAAATAAACATTTAAAAATTTTCAAAATCCAAAAATAATTTCATCATTGCGTAGGTTATAATTTAGACTTCCAATACGCACTTTGCAATTTCATTTTCGGATTTGTTTAGTATTTTTTAAAATTCATCGAAGTTGTTGTTTTGTTATAGATTTTAAAAATCTGAAAATAGAAAATTTCCATTTTAAGGTTAAATTTCATTTTCTCAGTTTTATTTTGCACTCATGAGCCTATGATGACATTCCCTTCATTAAAATTCCAATTTCATTGAAGGAGTTATGTTTTATGGTATTTTCACAAATTTCCATTTTGAGCCTAAAATTACCCTCTTCATAAAAATTTTAATTTTACGAAAGAGGGGTAATTTGAGTATTACATTGAATGTCTTTTCCTCAAAGCACTTAATTGTTCATCTTGATGAAAATTTGATTTCATTTAAGAGGGATAAGTTAAAGTGACATTTAAAGCCTTTTATTCAAGGCCATAAATTATTGCCTCTTTGTGAAGATCTATTTCACCAAAGAGGGATAGTTTATCTATCATATTGAAAGCTATCTTCGTCTTCATGATGAGAAGCCATATTTGGACTTAATAAACAAGATAAAATCTATTTTAAAACCCTCAAGATAAAAGGAATTATGGCACTACATCATGGTCATATGAGGGCCAACTCACATTTGCTTTATTTTGGTTCAATGAACAATCACTAAAGTTTCATGGTAAAATAAATCAACATTGCCCCTTGTTTATAGTTACTTGCAATAACTAAGGTGTTCCAAGCATTTAAATTGAATATCTTTATTTGAGATTACTAATACACCTATGCAAATGGTAATATAGCGGAGACCTTAGAGAAGTTGTTTGTATAATTTCTTTGCAAGAGGGGATTTGGAACCCAAATCCTAAAGGAGAGTGTACTTTCACAACTGTGTGAAAATATCACTCAATATATTGGCGCTAGAAGGAGGGCCTCAACTGGTTTATTTCAGTATGATTTAAATGCTATAGGGATTTAAATTTTGAATATTTCATGCCCTATTGATTATTAACTTTAGCCCTATTTTAACAATACAACCTTGTAGTGTTAAAGGGAGGACATGAATTGCTATGCATTGTTCTAACGCTTTTGATTGTTCATACAAGAATAATGTGTTTTGATTTGATTTTGAAAATCTTTGGTCTTGACTAACGAGGTTGTCTCCATGCAATCACTTTCATTTGATTTTAATGGATACATCTCTTGGTTGATGCTAACATGATTATTCATACGTTACATGTTTGATATTTGCTAGTCATTTCATGCTTATTTGTAAGGGATTATTTTTTCTAAAAATGTATTTGTTGTCGGTATTATGCTCTTCACTTGCGTGTAATGTGATCTTGTGAATCAGAAAGCCTACAACACTAGGAGTATGCTCTTCACTTGCGCATATGCGATCTGGTGAATCAGAAACTAATTTACATTTTTAGAATATTGCTTTGTCATGGTTCCTTCTTTTATTCATGACTAACAAATTGGTTTTGAAGTTATTATTTGAGTTTCATTAATGGCCACAACTGCAGGAACGTGGTATGGGATACATGCTAGTCCTTTGAACATTAGTGGAGATTCTCATGATTTACCCAAGAATGTATAAAAATGTTTGCCCAAATTTAAACACAATGGTCCAACATCAGCCGAGGAACATGTTCAAGCCTATGTAGATATCCTAGTTAGATGGAATGTCAAACATGAGGATGTGGCATGTAGAATGTTTCCTGGAACCCTAGATGAGGTGGCGTATGATTGGTACATCAATTTACCCACTGGTTCTATTACATCTTGGACTCAATTGAAAGATGAGTTTATCAATCAATTTAGGTTGCTCATTGATCCTATCACGATGTATCAACAATTTTCTTCTTGCAAAAGAGAACCTAATGAACCAGTGAGAAGTTTCAACTTGAGGTTTCGAAAGCTTTATGCGAGATTAATTTCTCCCTATACTATTGAGGAAAGTGGTGCTCTTCAAATATACTTTTGAGCATTGGATCCATTGTTTGCCATATTTTTTAGGATGAATCCCTTGGTTACTGATCTTACATCGACCTACACAGAAGCTATGATTGTAGATAAACAATTGATGCCACAAGGTTATTGAATGGAGCAATCAAATATGGTAGGACAACTAGGGGCTTGCAATCAAACCTCGATGGTAAATCAAGCATGAGCACAACAAAATTTGATATCAAATATTGTTCCCTACAATCAACTTTATCCTACCATACCAACTTATGCTCCCACATGTGCTTATACAAGTGCTTCCATCCATTCAACTATACATCAATTAGAGATTCATGTGGTCACTCATGGAACCATTGCAACAAATGTTCAAGCTTTGTCTGTGGATATCAATCCAACTAATCCTACTACTTCTACCACTCAACCCAAAGAATTCATATCAGAAGTAAAAGAGCAAAAGAAAGTGGTTAAGAAGGTATGTAGGCATGTTCAACCACAAAAATGAGCACATCAATGTATGCATCCAAATCATCCTAATAAGAAAATTCGTAATACCGATCTTAGTGATGTTCCATGTTATGCTTCTTCAAGTGATACAAGAGATTTTGAGGTGACTTACGTTGAAGTAAATACCCATTCAAAATGTCTTGAAGAGCATGAAGATTTTGGAGAAGAAATTCTATGGATGGGTAACGAGAAGTTTGAATGAAATGATCACCATCTTGTTTTGGAAAAGAAATATCCAGAATCATTACCCAAAAAGGAGGATTTGGATGAACAAACTTATGTGGATATGATTTGGTTAGAGGTACTTGCAAAGGATTGGAGCAACTATATGACACATAATTCAAAAATAGATCCCATTATAGAAGCTCCTAAGCCATCACAAGTGGTTGAAAATGAATTGGAAAGAAAATCAACAAGCGAAGTTGAAGACATAATCGAATTTCACCACTTGTTCTCGAAAGACACTTTGGATGATGTTCTCGAAAGTGATGACCAAGAGGATCCACACCTTCCAAATTGTGATAAAATTGAATCATGGGTTACAAATTTGGATTATGATAGCCTTACCAATTTGAATTCAAGAGATAACCCACTTTTGGAAATAACTGGACCATCTAAGGAAGGTGAAGATGAATTGGATGAGAAAAATGTTGATGAATCAGAAGATGAAGAAGAAGTACTTGAGCCTCACAACTTGAACTTGGAATATGATTACCATGATTTGTGGAAGAAATGGGAAGAATATTATCAATCTAAATCTTCTAACAAACTTGTTATGTCAATTAATATGCAGGATAACTCAATTGCTTCCTCACATGAGGATACTATAAATCCTATACAATTTGAGAAATTTTTGGAAGAGGAATTCGAATCTCATCAAATTTTGGAGCATGATAAGGATTCTACAACCATGAATCAAGAAAGAGAGTCTTTCGCTTTATATTCCTTTGAAGGAAAAGAAATTGAAAATCTTGATCCACTTACTTGTGCTACAATGACTATGCCATTTCAAAATGAGAAAATTACAAAACCTAAATCATTTGGGTGTGATATCATTGATGATCCAATTGAAAATCTCACGTTACCCAAAACAACCCAAGTGATCGATCATGGAAATGTGTTAGTTAACCCACCCCTAGATAGACAAGACTTATGGTTTGAAAGGGATGGACATGTGTTCAATTGGGTACCTAAGTTTGGTGCCTTTGATAAAAAAATCATGGAGAAAGAACAAGTGCTATATGATGAAATGCCATTGAAGGTGAATGAAGAACAAGAATTAATTTCTAACCACACCTTTGATAACGTTACTTTAATGAATGAAAAGGAGCTTGATGCACTTAAACTGCTAAATCAAATTCATCAACAATTAATTCTTGAGTCTAGGATAAAAACTTCTAATGATCCCCATTTAGTAAATATCCTAGATGCTTGTAAACTATTGCACAATTTTGATTGGCCTAAGAACATGGAAAATGAATTAGCCTTGAAATTTTTAGAAATAGGCTCTTGCTTACAAAATTTCATGTTGAATAAAAAAATCCTAGTTCTAAATCATGAATGGAATGATGAAATTGACACCTTAAAGAATAGACAAGAAAGAATTGAAAATCAACCATTGTCTAATCAATTTGGTAATTTGAATCTCACCTATGAGAGTACTAATGGAGCTAAATCTAATTGGTGGGGTGAGAGAGGAAAGTTGAAGTTGGTTGCATTTTTTGGTCTAGTCTTGTTCTTGTTTGATTCCTTCCAAACTTGGTATGCGTATCACATCATATGTCCTTTAATGAATTCTAATCAGGTTTGGGATCCGGGAAAATGATAATCCAAACTTTGCACCATCTTGTATTATATTGTACATTTGTATATACTATTGGTTTTGTGTTTTGGTTTTGGATTGGATCTCATTTTGGTTTTAAGTGTTGTGTGTTGGTCCTTTGGACACTTTTGTGTTTTTGTCTTGAAAAAAAAGAGCAAGATGTCAACTTATGTCCTTATGAATGTTAACTAAGACTAGGAGAATATGAAACATCGGAATTGTATTCGTAGAAAGCTCCACGAGTATCGCAAACACATTAAAGAATATCGTTTGGAACTTGTGATGCATGAAGTTGTCAATTTTATAAATTATGGCAAAGTAGGTGATATACTCCATCCGCATTTCAAAAAGAGCAATGCATTCATCCATATCTCATGTTACATTCCACATTGCATATACATTTCATCTCAGTTGCATCTACATTTCAAGTACAATCATTGAAAATGTGTCAAATCCTCTTAGGGTTATTACATAACATATATTAAAAGGATCCTAAGGTTGGGAAATGATGCCCGAACTATCTTGAACCAAGCACGTTCTACGCATATTAAAGAGAATCTTGAGTAAAATGGTCAAAACCATACTTGGAAGAAAAGGTGAGGCGAAAGGAGTATTTCATGTCTGTCCTATCATGCAAGCATAATCCTTAAAACAGTGGTTCTTACCACTCCCATAGTGCTTAAAGCCTAAAATCAGAGTAGTAAGGATAGGGTTAAATCCTCATCGAACTTAGGTTGAAGATCCAATTCCCCAAAGCTCTGATTTGACCTTCATGGAGTAGTAAGGATAGGGTTTAATTCTCATCTCGCTTTGGTTGAGAATATGATTCCCCAAAGCTTCTATTTTGCTCACTCAAGAACTTGAAATTCCAAAGCAAATATTTTTTATTTCATAATTAATATTGGATTGGAAGGATCGTACTACATGTCCCTTGCAAGGATGGGTAGTCATCCCTAAGGTCCAAGAAATCAAAAGTAGAGTCAAATCCTGGATTATGGGGTTGATATCCACCGAGGCTATAGACACCTGTTTGGCAGTGGAGTATGCTCATGCGTGGCAACAAGTATTTTCTAAAAGCAAGACCACTGATTGCTCAAACAGATAGGCTAGCATGACAGTTTCATCCATAACAGGTTAAATCATTTTGTTCAAAATAAGGTAATGAACTCCAGATCAGAGTAGTAAGGATAGGGTTAAATTCCCATCTCGCTTAGGTTGGGAATCCGATTCCCCAAAGCTCTGATTTCACTTTCACTTGCACATGGGTTCAAGATGGTAGTGGCACATAACCAACTTTGGGATCTAATAAATTAATTCAATATACATATATTTGGTCCTAAGAGGATTTGACAGTTTTAATGTGTGTTCATGATACTAGAAAGTTTGAGCCTTTGCAAAGTAGGTTGTTATATCTCTAACATAGTTGTCATACGTCAAATCCTGTATAAATATTTCATAGCCCTGCATACGAATCATAAGTGAAACTGACAGTGGAAAGTTGAACGAATTTCAAATGATTGGGAATGAAGCACATTGCACACATCGAGTTGATGCTTAATAATTCTAATGCTTCATGTATTTCTCATCTAGTTTCATTCTTGGGATATTTACTGATGCTTGTAATTGAGTTTGTGTGTTTTTAGGTTGGGTTCTCACCGAAATGCTCAAGAGCATTTCCCAGCAGAGTCGCCATTTGTTGTGGCTGTTCCACAATGTACCCCAAAATTGGGGACCCACCTTTTTGTTTTTGGTATTTGGGTGTTTGCGTGTTGGTTTTGAGTGTCTAATGCTCGGCCTGTTTTGAATTTGCATTTATCATTAGTTTTTGTCAATAATATTTTTCTTGTCGATGATATTTTATTGTCGACGACTTTTTCTTGTCGACAATATTTTATTGTCGACAACTTTTTCTTGTCGATGACATTTTATCGTCAAATTCTTGTTGACGATTTTTTATCATCAAATTATTGTCAATTTCTTGTTGACAATTTTTTATCATCAAATTGTTGTTGACAATCTTTAATGTCATTTTGTTGTTGATGATTTTTATCGTCAATGTTGTGATAGCAATGTTATTGCTAATATTTTGTTGTTAACATTGTGATGGTTAAATTTCTTATTTTATCATTCTTGTATAATGAGATTGTGGTCTATATATAAAGCAGGTTTTATGTTAAAGCTTCATTCTACCTTAATACCTCTTCAGTATACATCTACACAAAGTAAAGCAAAACAGGTTGGTAATGTGATCCAGGTTCAATCTCCATGGTGGATGTGTATAAGAAGTATTTACCCAATATAAAAAAGAATATAATATAAAAAAAAAAATGCAAAAGAAACATGAGGCTTCATTTTATTGTTTCAAACCCCCTTGTTTTTATTATAGTGGTGGTCCTATTATGAAGTCATATTATTTCATTTTTACTTGCCCATTGAATTAACGTACTATTTCATTTTTTTTTTGTGTGTAGGTACAATGCAACAATTTGGTGAAGCGATGCGGGGATTGGTACAGGATAAAAGAATGTAGCCGACTTTGAGAGTCGACCTCGCGTACTGATGCGACATCAACAATGTGGCGAAGGGCAGCGTAGCTAACGGTAGTCAGTTGAAAGATATGCGGTGATTCCAAGGTGCCGAATTGGTAGCCTATTAATGAATTCATGCAGCGCTGCTATCTATCGGATGAATAGAATGTCATCGTCGATTACATGGCAATTAAACATTAGTTACACAAAGACGTAGATAGAGCAGCAACGGACAACGACACTCGACTTCATTTATAGTATGCAGATGGGATTCCTGGCAGCGAACACATGCATATTATTCGAAGATGCATCAGCGTCAAATTGTTCGCCCATTCACGACGATCGAAGTAAAGTTGAGGAGTTAGGCCAGATTCACCGGAAACAATGATAGGCGACAATATCAAAATGGAAAGGGTCGGTGCTCGGTGTGCAAAGCCCAAGATGGAATACGTGGAAATAGGGATTGCTTATGTCCTAATGGGAAAAGTCATGAGGGTGGATTGGAGTGAATAAGACAAAGAGAAAAGGACAAAACATTTTATTCTAAAGTTAATAAAGATAAATGATAGCCTAATGTCATGGTAATCATCCGAATGATAAAGGAAATAAATAATAATAAAAGGAAGGTTTCCCTTGTTTAAAAATTTTCTTAGAAGTTATGTTCCATATGTAGCTACGGGATGTGGCCTCAAGTAGTATTATAAGAATATAAAGAAATTGCCAAGCAATAATGATTGAAGAGAAGAAGTTATGGAAAAATAAACGACACTATGTGGATGTTATGAATGCATCGAAATCGAGGGAAAAAAAAATAGAAAATACCAAAGGTCATGGGAAGGCAGCGAATAGTGAATGGAAAAGGTTAATTTCTGCATTGAAATCGAGGATAGAGGTTGGAAACTTTTCAGAGAAGATTGCAGGAATGAAGGCAAGGCCTTGGCATTGGGTTTTTTTTGGATATTTTTCCTTCCACATTGGATTGGTTCTTTGAGAAAACCAAAAATTTCTGCTATGTAAAATGGCACATTTTTTAATGCAGAAGAATTTTAGAAAGTTGCATCTTATGGGCAAGAAAGGAGGAGTCATTTTCTGCATGCAAGATTAAATGTCTATTTTTTCCCCTTTTCAGATTTTAGGCTTGTAAATGGAGTTTATGCAAGTTTCTTGGTTGCTTCATGCGAATGTTTAAATCTGAAAACCTCATTTAAAACCCTAGGAGCCAACACTTAGCTTATCCGGATTGTGCTTGTTTTGCAAGTCCAATAGGTTAGGTTGCATGCATGAAAACCTCACATCTTCAGTTTTGTCGAAATAGGATAGCATCATACTGAATGCATTTTATTTTTAGTTTTCTTGCATTTTCTTTCAACTTTTTCTGCATTTTATTTTCCAAAAATTTTAATTTTTAATTTTTTAATTTTCAGGCATTAAAATAAACATTTAAAAAATTTCAAAATCCAAAAATAATTTCACCATTGCATAGGTTATACTTCAGACTTCCAATACGCACTTTGAAATTTCATTTTCGGAGTTGTTTAGTATTTTTAAAAATTCATCGAAGTTGTTGTTTTATTACAGATTTTAAAAATCCGAAAATAGAAAATTTCCATTTTTGGGCCGAATTTCATTTTTTCAGTTTTGTTTTGCACTCATGAGCCTATGATGACATTCCCTTCATGAAAATTCCAATTTCATTGAAGGAGTTATGTTTTATGGCATTTTCACAAATTTCCATTTTGAGCCTAAAATTACCCTCTCTTCATAAAAATTCTAATTTTACGAAAGAGGGGTAATTTGAGTATTACATTGAAGGTCTTTTCCTCAAAGCACTTAATTGTTCATCTTGATGAAAATTTGATTTCATTTAAGAGGGATAAGTTAAAGTGACATTTAAAGCCCTTTATCCAAGGCCATAAATTATTGCCTCTTTGTGAAAATCTATTTCACCAAAGAGGATAGTTTATCGATCATATTGAAAGCTATCTTCATCTTCATGATAAGAAGCCATATTTGGACTTAATAAAGAAGATAAAATCTATTTTAAAACCCTCAAGATAAAAGGAATTAAGGCACTACATCGTGGTCATATGAGGGCCAACTCACATTTGCTTTATTTTGGTTCAATGAACAATCACTAAAGTTTCATGGTAAAATAAACCAACATTGCCCCTTGTTTATAGTTACTTGCAATCACTAAGGTGTTCCAAGCATTTAAATTGAATATCTTTATTTGAGATTACTAATACACATGCAAATGCTAATATAGCGGAGACCTTGGAGAAGTTGTTTGTTTAACTTCTTTGCAAGAGGGGATTTGGAACCCAAATCCTAAAGGAGAGTGTACTTTCACAATTGGGTGAAAATACCACTCAACATTTTGGCGCTAGAAGGAGGGCCTGAACTGGTTTATTTCAGTGTGATTTAAATGCTATAGGGATTTAAATTTTGAATATTTCATGCCCTATTGATTATTATCTTTAGCCCTCTTTTAACAATACAACCTTGTAGTGTTAAAAGGAGGACATGAATTGCTATGCATTGTTCTAACGCTTTTGATTGTTCATACAAGAATAATGTGTTTTGATTTGATTTTGAAAATTTTTGGTCTTGACTAACGAGGTTGTCTCCATGCAATTACTTTCATTTGATTTTAATGGATACATCTCTTGGTTGATGCTAACATGATTATTCATACGTTACATGTTTGATATTTGCTAGTCATTTCATGCTTATTTGTAAGGAATTATTTTGTCTAAAAATGTATTTGTTGTCGGTATTATGCTCTTCACTTGCGTGTAATGTGATCTTGTGAATCAAAAAGCCTACAACACTAGGAGTATGCTCTTCACTTGCGCATATGCGATCTGGTGAATCAGAAACTAATTTACATTTTTAGAATATTGCTTTGTCATGGTTCCTTCTTTTATTCATGACTAACAAATTGGTTTTGAAGTTATTCTTTGAGTTTCATTAATGGCTACAACTGCAGGAACGTGGTATGGGATACATGCTAATCCTTTGAACATTAGTGGAGATTCTCATGATTTACCCAAGAACGTAGAAAAACGTTTGCCCAAATTTAAACACAATGGTCCAACATTAGCCGAGGAACATATTCAAGCCTATGTGGATATCCTAGTTAGATGGAATGTTGAACATGAGGATGTGGCATGTAGAATGTTTCCTGGAACCCTAGATGAGGTGGCATATGATTGGTACATCAATTTACCCACTGGTTCTATTACATCTTGGACTCAATTGAAAGATGAGTTTATCAATCAATTTAGGTTGCTCATTGATCCTCTCACGATATATCAACAATTTGCTTCTTGCAAAAGAGAACCTAATGAGCCAATGAGAAGTTTCAACTTGAGGTTTCGAAAGCTTTATGCGAGATTAATTTCTCCCTATACTATTGAGGAAAGTGGTGCTCTTCAAATATACTTTCGAGCATTGGATCCATTGTTTGCCATATTTGTTAGGATGAATCCCTTGGTTACTGATCTTGCATCGGCCTACATAGAAGCTATGATTGTAGATCAACAATTGAGGCCACAAGGTTATGGAATGGAGCAATCAACTATGGTAGGACAACTAGGGGCTTGCAATCAAACCTCGATGGTAAATCAAGCATGGGCACAACAAAATTTGATATCAAATGTTTTTCCCTACAATCAACTTTATCCTACCATACCAACTTATGCTCCCACATGTGCTTATACAAGTACTTCCATCCATCCAACTATACCTCAATTAGAGAATCATGTGGTCACTCATGGAACCATTGCAACAAATGTTCAAGCTTTGTCCGTGGATATCAATCCAACTAATCCTACTACTTCTACCACTCAACCCAAAGAGTTCGTATCGGAAGTAAAAGAGCAAAAGAAAGTGGTTAAGAAGGTATGTAGGCATGTTCCACCACAAAAACGAGCACATCAATGTATGCATCCAAATCATCCTAGGAAGAAAATTCATAATGCCGATCTTAATGATGTTTCATGTTATGCTTCTTCAAGTGATACAAGATATTTTGAGGTGACTCACGTTGAAGTAAATACCTATTCGAAATGTCTTGAAGAGCATGAAGATTTTGGAGAAGAAATTCTATGGATGGGTAACAAGAAGTTGGAATCAAATGATCACCATCTTGTTTTGGAAAAGAAATATCCAGAATCATTACCCAAAAAGGAGGATTTGGATGAACAAACTTATGTGGATATGATTTGGTCAGATGTACTTGCAAAGGATTGGAGCAACTATATGACACATAATTCAAAAATTGATCCCATTATAGAAGCTCCTAAGCCATCACAAGTGGCTGAAAATGAATTTGAAATAAAATCAACAAATGAAGTTGAAGACATAATCGAATTTCACCACTTGTTCTCGAAAGACACTTTGGATGATGTTCTCGAAAGTGATGACCAAGAGGATCCACACCTTCCAAATTGTGATAAAATTGAATCATGGGTTACAAATTTGGATTATGATAGCCTTACCAATTTGAATTCAAGAGATAACCCACTTTTGGAAATAACTGAACCATCTATGGAAGGTGAAGATGAATTGGATGAGAAACATGTTGATGAATCAGAAGATGAAGAAGAAGTACTTGAGCGTCACAACTTGAACTTGGAAGATGATTACTATGATTCGTGGAAGAAATGGGAAGAATATTATCAATCTAAATCTTCTAACAAACTTGTTGTGTCAATTAATATGTAGGATAACTCAATTGCTTCCTCACATGAGGATACTATAAATCCTGTACAATTTGAGAAAGTTTTGGAAGAGGAATTCGAATCTCATCAAATTTTGGAGCATGATAAGGATTCTACAATCATGAATCAAGAAAGAGAGTCATTTGCTTTAGATTCCTTTGAAGGAAAAGAAATTGAAAATCTTGATCCACTTACTTGTGCTACAATGATTATGCCATTTCAAAATGAGAAAATTACAAAACCTAAATCATTTGGGTTTGATATCATTGATGATCCAATTGAAAATCTCACGTTACCCAAAACAACCCAAGTGATTGATCATGGAAATGTGTTAGTTAACCCACCCCTAGATAGACAAGACTTATGGTTTGAAAGGGATGGACATGTGTTCAATTGGGTACCTAAGTTTGGTGCCTTTGATAAACAAATCATGGAGAAAGAACAAGTGCTACATGATGATGAAGGTAATGAGAGAAAAGAAGATTTCTAACACACCTTTTATAACATTACTTTAAGAATGAAAAGCATGCCTTAAAGCTAATTGAATCTCACCTTTTGGTTTCAGCATGCTAAGGATTCCTATGAATAAGGGGGGGGACATGGCTTTTCATATGATGAAATGCCATTGAAGGTGAATGAAGAACAAGATTAATTTCTAACCACACCTTCGATAACGTTACTTTAATGAATGAAAAGGAGCTTGATGCACTTAAATTGCTAAATCAAATTCATCAACAATTAATTCTTGAGTCTAGGATAAAAAATTCTAATGATCCCAATTTGTAAATATCCTAGATGCTTGTAAATTGTTGCACAATTTTGATTGGCCTAAGAACATGGAAAATGAATTAGCCTTGAAATTTTTAGAAATAGGCTCTTGCTTACAAAATTTCATTTTGAATAAAGAAAGCCTAGTTCTAAATCATGAATCGAATGATGAAATGGACATCTTAAAGAATAGACATAAAAGAATTGAATATCAATCATTGTCTAATCAATTTGGTAATTTGAATCTCACCTATGAGATTACTAATGGAACTAAATCTAATTGGTGGGGTGAGAGAGGCAAGTTGAAGTTTGTTGCATTGTTTGGTCTAATCTTGTTTTTGTTGGATTCCTACAAAACTTGGCATGCGTATCACATCATATGTCTTTTAAAGAATTCTAATCAGGTTTGGGATCCGGGAAAATGATAATCCAAACTTTGCACCATCTTGTATTATATTGTACATTTGTATATACTGTTGGTTTTTGTGTTTTGGTTTTGGATCGGATATTATTTTGGTTTTAAGTGTTGTGTGTTGGTACTTTGGAAACTTTTGGTTTGTCTTGAAAAAAGAGAGAAAGATGTCAACTTATGTCCTTATGAATGTTAACTAAGACTAGGAGAATATGAAACATCGGAATTGTATTGCAGAAAGCTCCACGAGTATCGCAAACACATTAAAGAATATCGTTTGGAACTTGTGATGCATGAAGTTGTTAGTTTTACAAATTATGGTAAAGTAGGTGATATACTCCATCCGCATTTCAAAAAGAGCAATGCATTCATCCATATCTCATGTTACATTCCACATTGCATATACATTTCATCTTAGTTGCATCTACATTTCAAGTACAATCATTGAAAAGGTGTCGAATCCTCTTAGGGTTATTACATAACATATATTAAAAGGATCCTAAGGTTGGGAAATGATGCCCGAACTATCTTGAACCAAGCACATTCTACGCATATTAAAGAGAATCTTGAGCAAAATGGTCAAAACCATACTTGGAAGAAAAGGTGAGGTGAAAGGAGTATTTCATGTCTGTCCTATCATGCAACATAATCCTTAAAACAGTGGTTTTTACCACTCCCATAATGCTTAAAGCCTAAAATCAGAGTAGTAAGGATAGGGTTAAATCCTCATCGAACTTAGGTTGAGGATCCAATTCCCCAAAGCTCTGATTTGACCTTCATGGAGTAGTAAGGATAGGGTCTAATTCTCATCTCGCTTAGGTTGAGAATCTGATTCCCCAAAGCTTCTATTTTATAATCTACACTCAAGAACTTGAACCATTCCAAAGCAAATATTCTTTTATTTCCATCATTAATATTGGATTGGAAGGATCGTACTACATGTCCCTTGCAAGGATGGGTAGTCATCCCCAAGGTCCAAGAAATCAAAAGTAAAGTCAAATCATGGATTATGGGGTTGATCTCCATCGGGGCTATAGAGGCCTAGCTGGCAGTGGAGTATGCTCATGCATGGCAACATGTCTTGTCTAAAAGCAAGACCACTGACTGCTCAAACGGACAGAGCTAGCCCGACGGTTTCATCCATAACAAGTTAAATCATTTTGTTCAAGATGAGGTAATGAACTCCAGATCGTAGATAGTAAGGATAGGGTTAAATTCCCATCTCGCTTAGGTTGGGAATCCTATTCCCCAAAGCTCTGATTTCACTTACACTTGCACATGGGTTCAAGATGGTAGTGGCACATAACCAACTTTGGGATCTAGTAAATTAATTCAATATACATATATTTGGTCCTAAGAGGGTTTGATAGTTTTAATATGTTTGTTCATGATACTAGAAAGTTTGAGCCTTTGCAAAGCAGGTTTTTATATCTCTAGCATAGTTGTCATACATCAAATCCTACATAAATCATTCATAGCCCTACATACGAATCATAAGTGAAACTGACAGTGGAAAGTTGAACGAATTTGAAACGATTGGGAATGAAGCACATTGCACACATCGAGCTGATGCTTAATAATTCTAATGCTTCATGTATTTCTCGTCTAGTTTCATTCTTGGGATATTTGCTGACGCTTGTATTTGAGTTTGTCGGTTTTTAGGTTGGGTTCTCACCGAAATGCTCAAGAGCATTTCCTAGCAGAGTCACCATTTGTTGTGGTTGTTCCACAACGTACCCCAAAATTGGGGACCCACCTTTTTGTTTTTGGTATTTGGGTGTTTGCTTGTTGGTTTTGAGTGTCTAATGCTCGGCCTGTTTTGAATTTGTGTTTATCATTAGTTTTTGTCAATAATATTTTTCTTGTCGACGATATTTTATTGTCGATGAATTTTTCTTGTCGACGATATTTTATTGTCGATGAATTTTTCTTGTCGACAACATTTTATCGTAAAATTCTTGTTGACGATTTTTTTATCATCAAATTGTTGTTGACGATCTTTAATGTCATTTTGTTGTCCTTTTTATCATCAATGTTGTGTTAGCAATGTTATTGCTAATATTTTGTTGTTAACATTGTGATGGTTAAATTTCTTGTTTTATCATTCGTGTATAATGAGCTTGTGGTCAATATATAAAGCAAGTTTTATGTTAAAGTTTCATTCTACCTTAATACCTCTTCAATATACATCTACACAATGTAAAGCACAACATGTTGGTAATGTGATCCGGGTTCAATCTCCATGGTGGATGTGTATAAGAAGTATTTACCCAATATAAAAAAGAATATAATATAAAATAAAAAATGCAAAAGAAACGTGAGGCTTCATTTTATTGTTTCAAACCCCCTTGTTTTTATTATAGTGGTGGTCCTATTATGAAGTCATATTATTTCATTTTTACTTGACCATTGAATTAACGTACTATTTCATTTTTTTTTGTGTGTAGGTACAATGCAACAATTTGGTGAAGCGATGCAGGGATTGGTACAGTATAAAATAATGTAGCCAACTTTGAGAGTCGACCTCACGTACTGACATGACATAAAAAATGTGGCGAAGGGTAGCATAGCTAATGGTAGTCAGTCAAAAAATACGCGACGATTCCAAGGTGCTGAATTGGTAGCCGGTTAATGGATTCATGCAGCGCTACAGTCTACTGGATGAATAGAATGACATCGTCGATTACATGGCCATTAAATGTCAGTTACACAGAGACGTAGATAGAGAAGTAACGGACAATGACACTCGAATTCATTTATAGTATGTAGATGGGATTCCTAGCAGTGAACACATGCATATGATTCGAAGATGCATCAGCGTCAAATTGTTCGCCCATTCACGACGATTGAAGTAAAGTTGAGGAGTTAGGCTAGATTCACTGGAAACAATGATAGGCAACGATATCAAAATGGAAAGGGCCGACGCTTGGTGTGCAAAGCCCAAGATGAAATACGTGGAAATAGGGATTGCTTATGTCCTAATGGGAAAAGTCATGAGGGTGGATCAGAGTGAATAAGACAAAGAGAAAAGGACAAAACATTTTATTCTAAAATTAATAAAGAGAAAGGATAGCCTAATGTCATGGTAATCATCCGAATGATAAAGGAAACAAAAATAATAAAAACTTTTAAGATAAAGAAATGGCCAAGCAAAATGATTGAAGAGAAGAAGTTATGGAAAACCAAAGAAAAGTGGAACGAATGCATCAAAGGAGGGAAAACAATAGAAAAACGAAAGGCCATGGGAATGAAAATAGAATGGAAAAGGTTAATACTGCATTGAAATCAGGGATAGAGGTTGGAAAATTTTTAGAGAAGATTGCAGGAATGAAGGCAAGGCCTTGGCACGGGGTTTTTCTGGATATTTTCCTTCCATAATGGATTGGTTTGAGAAAACCAAAAATTCTGCTATTGTAAAATGACACATTTTTAATGCAGAAAATTTCATAAAGTTGCATCTTATGGGCAAGAAAGGGGAGTCATTTTCCGCATGCAAGATTAAATGTCTATTTTTTCCCCTTTTCATATTTTAGGCTTGTAAATGGAGTTTATGCCATTGTTTCTGGGTTGCTTCATGCGAATTTCTAAATCTGAAAACCTTATTTTAAACCCTAGGAGCCAACACCTAGCTTACCCGGATTGTGCTTGTTTTGCAAGTCCAATAGGTTAGGTTGCATGCATGAAAACCTCACATCTTCGGTTTTGTCGGAATGGGATAGTATCATACTGAATGCATTTTATGTTCCATTTTCTGCATTTATTTTTGCAACTTTTTTTGCATTTTATTTTTCCAAAAATTTTAATTTCTTAATTTTTTATTTTCGGGCATTAAAATAAACATTAAAAAATTTTCAAAATCAAAAAATAATTTCACCATTATGTAGGTTATATTTCATACTTCCAATACGCACTTTGAAATTTCATTTTCGGAGTTGTTTAGTATTTTTAAAAATTCATCGAAGTTGTTGTTTTGTTACGGATTTTAAAAATCCGAAAATAGAAAATTTCCATTTTAAGGTCAAATTTCATTTTTTCAGTTTTGTTTTGCACTCATGAGCCTATGATGACATTCCCTTCATGAAAATTCCAATTTCATTGAAGGAGTTATGTTTTATGGCATTTTCACAAATTTCCATTTTGAGCCTAAAATTACCCTCTCTTCATAAAAATTCTAATTTTACGAAAGAGGGGTAATTTGAGTATTACATTGAAGGTCTTTTCCTCAAAGCACTTAATTGTTCATCTTGATGAAAATTTGATTTCATTTAAGAGGGATAAGTTAAAGTGACATTTAAAGCCCTTTATCTAAGGCCATAAATTATTGCCTCTTTGTGAAAATCCATTTCACCAAAGAGGGATAGTTTATCGATCATATTGAAAGCTATCTTTATCTTCATGGTAAGAAGCCATATTTGGACTTAATAAAGAAGATAAAATCTACCTTAAAACCCTCAAGATAAAAGGAATTAAGGCACTACATCGTGGTCATATGAGGGCCAACTCACATTTGCTTTATTTTGGTTCAATGAACAATCACTAAAGTTTCATGGTAAAATAAACCAACATTGCCCCTTGTTTATAGTTACTTGCAATCACTAAGGTGTTCCAAGCATTTAAATTGAATATCTTTATTTGAGATTACTAATACACATATGCAAATGCTAATATAGCGGAGACCTTGGAGAAGTTGTTTGTTTAACTTCTTTGCAAGAGGGGATTTGGAACCCAAATCCTAAGGGAGAGTGTACTTTCACAATTGGGTGAAAATACCACTCAACATTTTGGCGCTAGAAGGAGGGCCTGAACCGGTTTATTTCAGTGTGATTTAAATGCTATAGGGATTTAAATTTTGAATATTTCATGCCCTATTGATTATTATCTTTAGCCCTCTTTTAACAATACAACATTGTAGTGTTAAAAGGAGGACATGAATTGCTATGCATTGTTCTAACGCTTTTGATTGTTCATACAGGAATAATGTGTTCTTGATTTGATTTAATGAAAAAAATTGGTCTTGACTAACGAGGTTGTCTCCATGCAATTACTTTCATTTGATTTTAATGGATACATCTCTTGGTTGATGCTAACATGATTATTCACACGTTACATGTTTGATATTTGCTAGTCATTTCATACTTATTTGTAAGGAATTATTTTGTCTAAAATGTATTTGTTGTCGGTATTATGCTCTTCACTTGCGTGTAATGCGATCTTGTGAATCGAAAAGCCTACAACACTAGGAGTATGCTCTTCACTTGCGCATATGCGATCTGGTGAATCAGAAACTAATTTACATTTTAGAATATTGCTTTGTCATGTTTCCTTCTTCTATTGATGACTAACAAATTGGTTTTGAAGTTATTCTTTGAGTTTCATTAATGGCTACAACTGCAGGAACGTGGTATGGGATACATGCTAATCCTTTGAACATTAGTGGAGATTCTCATGATTTACCCAAGAACATAGAAAAACGTTTGCCCAAGTTTAAGCACAATGGTCCAACATTAGCCGAGGAACATATTCAAGCCTATGTGGATATCCTAGTTAGATGGAATGTCGAACATGAGGATGTGGCATGTAGAATGTTTCCTGGAACCCTAGATGAGGTGGCATATGATTGGTACATCAATTTACCCACTGGTTCTATTACATCTTGGACTCAATTGAAAGATGATTTTATCAATCAATTTAGGTTGCTCATTGATCCTCTCACGATATATCAACAATTTGCTTCTTGCAAAAGAGAACCTAATGAGCCAATGAGAAGTTTCAACTTGAGGTTTCGAAAGCTTTATGCGAGATTAATTTCTCCCTATACTATTGAGGAAAGTGGTGCTCTTCAAATATACTTTCGAGCATTGGATCCATTGTTTGCCATATTTGTTAGGATGAATCCCTTGGTTACTGATCTTGCATCGGCCTACACAGAAGCTATGATTGTAGATCAACAATTGAGGCCACAAGGTTATGGAATGGAGCAATCAACTATGGTAGGACAACTAGGGGCTTGCAATCAAACCTCGATGGTAAATCAAGCATGGGCACAACAAAATTTGATATCAAATGTTTTTCCCTACAATCAACTTTATCCTACCATACCAACTTATGCTCCCACATGTGCTTATACAAGTACTTCCATCCATCCAACTATGCCTCAATTAGAGAATCATGTGGTCACTCATGGAACCATTGCAACAAATGTTCAAGCTTTGTCCATGGATATCAATCCAACTAATCCTACTACTTCTACCACTCAACCCAAAGAGTTCGTATCGGAAGTAAAAGAGCAAAAGAAAGTGGTTAAGAAGGTATGTAGGCATGTTCCACCACAAAAACGAGCACATCAATGTATGCATCCAAATCATCCTAGGAAGAAAATTCGTAATGCCGATCTTAATGATGTTTCATGTTATGCTTCTTCAAGTGATACAAGAGATTTTGAGGTGACTCACGTTGAAGTAAATACCTATTCGAAATGTCTTGAAGAGCATGAAGATTTTGGAGAAGAAATTCTATGGATGGGTAACAAGAAGTTGGAATCAAATAATCACCATCTTGTTTTGGAAAATAAATATCCAGAATCATTACCCAAAAAGGAGGATTTGGATGAACAAACTTATGTGGATATGATTTGGGCAGATGTACTTGCAAAGGATTGGAGCAACTATATGACACGGAATTCAAAAATTGATCCCATTGTAGAAGCTCCTAAGTCATCACAAGTGGCTGAAAATGAATTTGAAATAAAATCAACAAATGAAGTTGAAGACATAATCGAATTTCACCACTTGTTCTCGAAAGACACTTTGGATGATGCTCTCGAAAGTGATGACCAAGAGGATCCACACCTTCCAAATTGTGATAAAATTGAATCATGGGTTACAAATTTGGATTATGATAGCCTTACCAATTTGAATTCAAGAAATAACCCACTTTTGGAAATAACGGGACCATCTAAGGAAGGTGAAGATGAATTGGATGAGAAACATGTTGATGAATCAGAAGATGAAGAAGAAGTACTTGAACGTCACAACTTGAACTTGGAAGATGATTACTATGATTCATGGAAGAAATGGGAAGAATATTATCAATCTAAATCTTCTAACAAACTTGTTGTGTCAATTAATATGCGGGATAACTCAATTGCTTCCTCACATGAGGATACTATAAATCCTGTACAATTTGAGAAAGTTTTGGAAGAGGAATTCGAATCTCATCAAATTTTGGAACATGATAAGGATTCTACAACCATGAATCAAGAAAGAGAGTCACTTGCTTTAGATTCCTTTGAAGGAAAAGAAGTTGAAAATCTTGATCCACTTACTTGTGCTACAATGATTATGCCATTTCAAAATGAGAAAATTACAAAACCTAAATCATTTGGGTTTGATATCATTGATGATCCAATTGAAAATCCCACGTTACCCAAAACAACCCAAGTGATTGATCATGGAAATGTGTTAGTTAACCCACCCCTAGATAGACAAGACTTATGGTTTGAAAGGGATGGACATGTGTTCAATTGGGTACCTAAGTTTGGTGCCTTTGATAAACAAATCATGGAGAAAGAACAAGTGCTACATTATGATGAAATGCCATTGAAGGTGAATGAAGAACAAGGATTAATTTCTAACCACACCTTTGATAACATTACTTTAATGAATGAAAAGGAGCTTGATGCATTTAAATTGCTAAATCAAATTCATCAACAATTAATTCTTGAACCTAGGATAAAAGCTCCTAATGATCTCAATTTGGTAAATATCCTAGATGCTTGTAAATTTTTGCACAATTTTGATTGGCCTAAGAACATGGAAAATGAATTGGCTTTGAAATTTTTAGAAATAGGCTCTTGCTTACAAAATCTCATTTTGGATAAGGATAGCCTAATTCTAAATCATGAATCGAATTATGAAATGGATACCTTCAAGAATAGACAAGATAGAATTGAATATCAATTATTGTCTAATCAATTTGATGATTTGAATCTCACCTATGAGAGTACTAATGGAACTAAATCTAATTGGTGGGGTGAGCGAGGGAAGTTGAAGTTTGGTGCATGGTGTGGTCTAATCTTGTTTTTGTTGGGTTCCTACAACACTTGGCATGCGTATCACATCATATGTCTTTTGAAGAGTTCTAATCATGTTTGGGATCCGGGAAAGTGATAATCCAAGCTTTGCACCATCTTGTATTATATTGTACATTTGTATATACATTTTGGTTTTTTTGTTTTGGTTTTGGATTGGATCTCATTTTGGTTTTAAGTTTTGTGTGTTGGTCCTTTGGACACTTTTGGTTTGTCTTGAAAAAAAAAAGAGAAAATTGAGATGTCAACTTATGTCCTTATGAATGTTGACTAAGACTAGGAGAATATGAAACATCGGAATTGTATTGTAGAAAGCTCCACGAGTATCGCAAACACATTAAAGAATATCGTTTGGAACTTGTGATGCATGAAGTTGTCAGTTTTATATCATTATGGCAAAGTAGGTGATATACTCCATCCGCATTTCAAAAAGAGCAATGCATTCATCCATATCTCATGTTACATTCCACATTGCATATACATTTCATCTCAGTTGCATCTACATTTCAAGTACAATCATTGAAAAGGTGTCGAATCCTCTTAGGGTTATTACATAACATATATTAAAAGGATCCTAAGGTTGGGAACTGATGCCCGAACTATCTTGAACCAAGCACATTCTATGCATATTAAAGAGAATCTTGAGCAAAATGGTCAAAACCATACTTGGAAGAAAAGGTGAGGCGAAAAGAAGTATTTCGTGTCTGTCCTATCATGCAACATAATCCTTAAAACAGTGGTTTTTACCACTCCCATAATGCTTAAAGCCTAAAATCAGAGTAGTAAGGATAGGGTTAAATCCTCATCGAACTTAGGTTGAGGATCCAACTCCCCAAAGCTCTAATTTGACCTTCATGGAGTAGTAAGGATAGGGTCTAATTCTCATCTCGCTTAGGTTGAGAATCTGATTCCCCAAAGCTTCTATTTTGCTCATCTCATAGAACTTGGGAAGGCAAATTCCAAAGCAATTATTTTTCATTTCATAATTAATCTTGGATTGGAAGGATCGTACTACATGTCCCTTGCAAGGATGGGTAGTCATCCCCAAGGTCCAAGAAATCAAAAGTAGAGTCAAATCCTGGATTATGGGGTTGATCTCCACTGAGGCATAGAGGATTATGGGGTGGAGTATGCTCATGCGTGGCAACATGTCTTGTCTAAAAGCAAGACCATGGATTGCTCATATGGATAGACTAGCCTAGCCATTTCATCCATAATAGGTTAAATCATTTTGTTCAAGATGAGGTAATGAACTCCAGATCAGAGTAGTAAGGATAGGGTTAAATTCCCATCTCGCTTAGGTTGGGAATCTGATTCCCCAAAGCTCTGATTTCACTTACACTTGCACATGGGTTCAAGATGGTAGTGACACATAACCAACTTTGGGATCTAGTAAATTAATTCAATATACATATATTTGGTCCTAAGAGGGTTTGATAGTTTTAATATGTTTGTTCATGATACTAGAAGGTTTGAGCCTTTGCAAAGCAGGTTGTTATATCTCTAAGCATATTTGTCATACATCAAATCTTGCATAAATCATTCATAGCCTCGCATGCAATCATAAGTGAAACTGACAATGGAAAGTTGAACGAGTTTCAAACGATAGGGAATGAAGCACATTGCACACACCGAGCTGATGCTTAATAATTCTAATGCTTCATGTATTTCTCGTCTAGTTTCATTCTTTGGATATTTGCTGATGCTTGTATTTGAGTTTGTGTGTTTTCAGGTTGGGTTCTCACCGAAATGCTCAGGAGCATTTCCTAGCAGAGTCGCCATTTGTTGTGGCTGTTCCACAACGTACCCCAAAATTGGGGACCCACCTTTTTGTTTTTGGTATTTGGGTGTTTGCATGTTCATTTTGAGTGTCTAATCCTCGGCTTGTTTTGAATTTGCATTTATCATTAGTTCTTGTCAATAATATTTTTCTTGTCGATGATATTTTATTGTCGATGACTTTTTCTTGTCGACGATATTTTATTGTCGACAACTTTTTCTTGTCGACGACATTTTATCGTCAAATTCTTGTTGACAATTTTTTATCGTCAAATTGTTGTCAATTTCTTGTTGACGATTTTTTATCATCAAATTGTTGTTGACGATTTTTAATGTCATTTTGTTGTCGATGATTTTTATCGTCAATGTTGTGTTAGCAATGTTATTGCTAATATTTTGTTGTTAACATTGTGATGGTTAAATTTCTTGTTTTATCATTCGTGTATAATGAGCTTGTGGTCTATATATAAAGTAGGTTTTATGTTAAAGCTTCATTCTACCTTAATACCTCTTCAATATACATCTACACAAAGTAAAGCAAAACATGTCGGTAATGTGATCCGGGTTCAATCTCCATGGTGGATGTGTATAAGAAGTATTTACCCAATATAAAAAAGAATATAATAAAAAAAAAAAAATTCAAAAGAAACGTGAGGCTTCATTTTATTGTTTCAAACCCCCTTGTTTTTATTATAGTGGTGGTCCTATTATGAAGTCATATTATTTCATTTTTACTTGACCATTGAATTAACGTACTATTTCATTTTTTTTTTTTTTTTGTAGGTACAATGCAACAATTTGGTGAAGCGATGCGGGGATTGGTACAGGATAAAATAATGTAGCCAACTTTGAGATTCGACCTCGCGTACTAACGTGACATCAACAATGTGGCAAAGGGCAGCGTAGCTAACGATAGTCAGTCGAAAGATACGCGATGATTCCAAGGTGCTGAATTGGTAGCCGGTTAATGGATTCATGCAGCGCTGCAGTCTATCGGATGAATAGAATGACATCGTCGGTTACATGGCCATTAAATGTCAGTTACACAGAGACGTAGATAGAGCAGTAACGAACAATGACACTTGACTTCATTTATAGTATGCAGATGGGATTCCTGGCAGCGAACACATGCATATGATTCGAAGATGCATCAGTGTCAAATTGTTCACCCATTCACGGTGACCGAAGTAAAGTTGAGGAGTTAGGCCAGATTCACCAAAAATAATGATAGGCGACGGTATCAAAATGGAAAGGGCCGGTGCTCGGTGTGCAAAGCCCAAGATGAAATACGTGGAAACAGGGATTGCTTATGTCCTAATGGGAAAAGTCATGAGGGTGGATCGGAGTGAATAAGACACAGAGAAAAGGACAAAACATTTTATTCTAAAGTTAATAAAGAGAAAGGATAGCCTAATGTCATGGTAATCATTCGAATGATAAAGGAAATAAATAATAATAAAAGGAAGGTTTCCCTTGTTTAAAATCTAAAACACGGGATGTGCCCAAGAGTATTATAAGAAAAAATAAATGGCCAAGCAATAATGATTGAAGAGAAGAAGTTATGGAAAAACAAACGACACTATGTGGATGTTACGAATGCATCAAAATTGAGGGAAAAAAAAATAGAAAATACCAAAGGTCATGAGAAGGTAGCGAATAGTCGAATGGAAAAGGTTATGTTCGGAAACATTTCAGATAAGATTGCAGGAACGAAGGCAAGGCCTTGGCACTGGGTTTTTCTAGATATTTTCCTTCCATAATGGATTGGTTTGAGAAAACCAAAATTTTGATATGTAAAACTGAAATATATTTCAATGCTAGAGTTCTCTTCAGAAATTTGCATCTTATGGGCAAGAAAGGAGGAGTAATTTTCAGCATGCCATATTAAATATCTATTTTTCCCCTTTTTAGATTTCAGGCTTGTAAATGGAGTTCATGCCATGTTTTTGGTTACTTCATGTGAATGTCTAAATCTGAAAACTCATTTAAAACCCTAGGAGCCAGCACCTAGCTTATCCGGATTGTGCTTGTTTTGCAGGTCCAATAGGTTAGGTTGCATGCATGAAAACCTCATATCTTCGGTTTTGTCGAAATATGATAGCATCATACTGAATGCATTTTATTTTCATTTTCTACATTTTCTTTCAACTTTTTTCTGCATTTTATTTTCCAAAAATTTTAATTTTTTATTTTTTATTTTTCAGGAATTAAAATAAACATTTAAAAATTTTCAAAATCAAAAAATAATTTCACCATTGCGTAGGTTATACTTTAGACTTCCAATACGCACTTTGAAATTTCATTTTCGGAGTTGTTTAGTATTTTTTAAAATTCATCGAAGTTGCTGTTTTGTTGCAGATTTTAAAAAATCCGAAAATAGAAAATTTCCATTTTAAGGTCAAATTTCATTTTTTCAGTTTTGTTTTGCACTCATGAGCCTATGATGACATTCCCTTCATGAAAATTCCAATTTCATTGAAGGAGTTATGTTTTATGGCATTTTCACAAATTTCCATTTTGAGCCTAAAATTACCCTCTCTTCATAAAAATTCTAATTTTACGAAAGAGGGGTAATTTGAGTATTACATTGAAGTTCTTTTCCTCAAAGCACTTAATTGTTCATCTTGATGAAAATTTGATTTCATTTAAGAGGGATAAGTTAAAGTGACATTTAAAGCCCTTTATTCAAGGCCATAAATTATTGTCTCTTTGTGAAGATCTATTTCACCAAAGAGGGATAGTTTATCTATCATATTGAAAGCTATCTTCGTCTTCATGATGAGAAGCCATATTTGGACTTAATAAACAAGATAAAATCTATTTAAAAACCCTCAAGATAAATGGAATTATGGCACTACATCGTGGTCATATGAGGGCCAACTCACATTTGCTTTATGAACAATCACTAAAGTTGCATGGTAAAATAAACCAAAATTGCCCCTTGTTAGTCTTACAATGGCACTGAGAGGGGTGGGGGGTGAATCAGTGCAGCTATTTAAAATTTAAATTTGCAACACTTAATGTTGAAATAATGCAAGCTCAAAACAGATATAGCAAATATAACAAGAGAGCATCACACAACACAAGATGTAACGAGGTTCATCGATTTGGCTACTCCTCAAAATAGACTGTTTGGACTTCAATCCAAATCCAGCCTTTGCAAAGCTTCAACTTTATAAACAATTTACCAGCACCCACTGGAAGGAGCACCAACCCCTGATTTATCTGGTACAACAGAAAGGAGCACCAACCCCTTATCCAAAGCACCAACTTGGAACTCTATATTCAATTTTAGATTGACATAAGAATGCCTTCTCTTTTACCAGACCCTTACTGGTCTATTGCTCATTCAAATCAATCTCATAGAAGCATAAGGAGAATTGTTAGAAACTCAATATGTTCTATTCTGATCAATCACATAGAAGCATAAGGAGAATTGTTGGAGACTCAATATGTTCTATTGCTTACAAAAACCTCTATTTTAATTTGCATAAACAAAACAAGGTTTTTCTCTACTGTTATGGTTTTGCCTACCGCACTCCTACGGCTTTCTCACATCCCACTTTCTGTTCTTCTTACAGCATTCTTACTCAACCTTTCTTTCAATTTTCAAGAATAATCAAGGTTGCAGTAGTGACCCTATTATCGCATTTTTAGCTCTTTATACTGGCTCATTGTTTTCGGCTCATAGCAATGACTCATTTCAAATGGCTCTACTTTTCCCTCCATTTTTCTAGGATTTCTCAGCTACGTTCAATTTGATGCACTGCAGACCCACTACTGTACTCAAGCTGCCACGTTCTTTCTGTCACACTGTCTCTGACGCGCTCTGTATTTCAACCGCTTTCTTTCTGACATGCTCTGATAGTTTTCTCTTTTCACTCTGACAACCTTCTCTGCACATTTCGACGCTCTATCATTCTTCTCTTCTCTCTTACAGTTTTCTTTTATGTAACAACACCAACATCAACTTTTTCTTTTTATCTCTAGCAATACATCTTCTCTATTTTTGGTTCACGCTTTTCTCGCTCATTTTACACTTACAGTTACAGCGCATGCTTTTTGCACAAATCCCAAAGCACCTTGGATTCACAATAGCACTCATGCTACCGCGTTTTCTTCTTCCCATTTCTCGTGCTCTTTGAACTACGCACCCACAACAGTAGTCTTATTATTATAATATTTTTTGCCTGGCTCTCTTCACATTCTATCAGCCACTGTAGTTCTATCTGCCTGTAACTCTGTAGCTTTTCTGTAACCCCTGCACTATTTTTCACATTTCTTATAATGGCTACTTGATCTTACTGTAACTCCACCTGTAACAGTTATTATTTTTGCTGCATTAATTTATTCTGTAACTGTCCCTGTTACTGCATTGCTGACTCTAGTTAACTCTTACATATTTGGCTGCATGATTTTCTCCTGCAACTTCTCCTTGCAACTGTCACTGTGTATGCTTCTTGGATTTTACCCATGAAATTATGACATGTCGCGATATCGCAACATTTCTGCCCATTTGACCTTTTCTAGACAGTTGACCGCGAAAACAAGACATGTCCCGATATTGCGACATTCTCCACCTTCTTGTTCTCTTTTCGGCATGCAACAGTGAAAACCTGACATGTCGCGAAATCACGACGCATTCGCTGCCTCTAGCTCTTTTTTGTCTCCTACCCGTGAAAACGGGACATGTCACGAAATCGCGATGCATTCGCTGCCTTTGTAAAACTTTGTTCTTTCATGATGGACTGGATTCTTAACGAGGTTCAGAACACCCTGATTGTCGCAAAACAAGTGTATTGGAGATTTTGATGGATGGCCCATACTTGTCAGAATGCGACGTAACCATATCACTTTGCACACAGCTTCATGTGCGGCACGATATTCTGCCTCTCGTTGATGAAATAGCAACCACTGTTGCTTCTTGCCGTGCCAAGAGACAGGATCGGATCCCGGATGAAAAATGTATCCAGAAGTTGACTTGCGATCATCAAATGATCCGGCATATTCAGAGTCCGTGTATCCTTGCAAGAAGAATTTGTTGTTCCTCTTGTATTCTAGGCCATATTCCATAGTACCACGGACATAGTGAAGAACACATTTTGCTACTTTCCAATGAGTGGTCTTAGGCTCCTGCATGAACCTCGAAAGATAGTTGACAGCAAATACGAGATCTGGCCTAGTATTGGTCAGATATATGAGACTCCCAATCAACTATCGATAGAGAGTACCATCTACTTGAGGTGAGTCATCATATCATGATAACTGAAGTCCATTCTCCATCGGAGTTGCCATTGGCTTGCAATCAGTCATGCGATATTTTTCCAGCAATGTCTTGGCATATTTTTTCAGAGACACTTTGATGGTGTGCTCCTTCTGGCTGAATTCCAGAACAAGACAGTAATGGAGAAGTCCGAGATCTGTCATCTCATAAGATTTTCACAATTTTCTTTTGACAGTAGATATCATAGTTTCTGAACTCCCTGTAATGAGCAGATCATCCACATAGAGTACAAGCAACACTATCTCAGAACCCTGTTTCTTGAAATAGAGGTTTGCATCTGACGGACATCTCTTAAATCCATGCTGCATAAGGTGATTGTCCATTTTTATATACCAAGCTCGAGGAGCTTGTTTCAGACCATACAAGGATTTGACCAATTTGCAAACTTTCTGCTCTTGGCCTTCTGCTTCAAATCCTTCTGGCTGAGTCATATAGACTTCTTCTTGGAGATCACCATTTAGAAAGGCACTTTTGACATCCATCTGGTGAAATTTCCACCCATATTGTGCTGCCATAGCACACATAACCTGAATTGTGGTCATCCGAGTAGTAGGTGCAAAAGTTTCCTCATAGTCAATGCCTTCTTTTTGAGCATAGCCCTTTGCAACAAGACGGGCCTTATGCTTATCAATTGTTCCATCTGCCTTGTACTTGACTTTATATACCCATTTGCAGCCAATGGGTTTCTTTCCATGCGGCAAATCAACAAGCTTCCAAGTTTTATTCTTCATCAAAGACTCATACTCTGTATCCATAGCGGCCTTCCACTGAGGCTCACTAAGAGCATCTTGCACTGATGCAGGTTCAAGATCATCTATGGTAGACATGAATGCCCTGTCATCATCAATATCCATATCCTCAACTTTTGTACTTGGAGTTACAGAAAGTTCCTCAAAATATTGACAAAGATCATCAACCTCACCAGTTTCTTTGGATTCTTTTTCCTTTTGAGCCATACTGTGTGTACGAGGTCTATCCAAATTCAAATTGGGAGGAGTGGATAAATTTGCATCTCTGATTGTATTTGTACACCATTTAGGATTCTTCTTCGATGGAGTTGAAGAAGATGTAGAAGGACCTCCTGTCTGTGTTGACGAAGGAATCTTCTCTTCCTTAGTTTCCACAATATCTTGGTGTACTTTAGATGTGCTCTGTTATGTGAAAGCTTTATCAAAGACAACATCTCTGTTGATATGAATTTTCTTGGTCAAAGGATCTATCAAACGATATCCTTTAGAGTGCTCAGAATAACCAAGAAAAATACATCTCAGTGTTTTCTCATCTAGCTTCTTCCTTTTCTCTTTCGGTATGTGCATGAAAGCGTGACACCCGAAAATACGTAGATGAGATATGGAGGGTTTTCGACCACTCCATGCTTCCTGTGGAGTCATTCCTTTTAGGGCCTTTGTGGGTGCCCTATTCAATAGATACACTGCAATGGTGATAGCTTCTGCCCAATATTGTTGCCCAAGAGTAGCTCCTGTGAGCATACAACGAACCATTTCCATGATAGAACGGTTCCTTCTCTCAACAACTCCATTTTGCTGAGGAGTATAGGCAGTTGTTAACTGTCTCTTGATTCCATGCTTATCTAGGAATGCAGAAAATTCATTAGAGGTAAACTCTCCCCCTCGATCTAAGCGGAGGGTTTTAATAGAAGCTCCTGACTCCTTCTCAACGGATTTCTTGAACTGTTGGAAGAATGCGAAAGCTTTAGATTTCAGTTGGAGAAAGAAAACCCACATATTTCGTGAGTAGTCATCTACGAATAACTGAAAGTACCTCTTCCCTCCACAACTGTTGGGTGTGAAAGGACCGCACAGATCTGTGTGAATTAACTCCAGAGGTTTTCTTGCTCTTGTAGAGCTCTTCTCAAATGGTACTCTATGTTGCTTTCCTGCCAAGCAGTCAGAGGACACTGGTAATGTGGAAGAAAGGGAAGGAAGACCCTTTACCATCTCATACTTGTTGAGCTCAAGTAAGTAGCCAAAACTAAGATGCCCATATCTCTTGTGCCAAAGGGAAGTTGCCTCCTTGGTAGAGACAGTCATGGAAACATGTGGAGTAGAGATAGCATCTAGTGCAAATAAGTCGTGCTTATATGAAGCTGTTGCAATATGCTTACCCTTCCTGGTAA
The DNA here is from genome assembly GCA_028583015.1 of Wollemia nobilis. NCBI lineage: Eukaryota > Viridiplantae > Streptophyta > Pinopsida > Araucariales > Araucariaceae > Wollemia > Wollemia nobilis. Next base: position 929,668 of record JAQPPZ010003612.1, read on the forward strand.
TAGTACAACACTTCTTGCCATTCTCAACATGAAAGTTGACAACCATATTTCTATCCAAGATTTGTGTCACTGACAACAAATTGTTAGCCAATCCCGGAACATAGAGGACTTTGTCAATTTGACACTTGCCATCAGGAAGAGTGACTGAAACTGTACCCTCTCCCTGAACCCTGTAGGTTTTATCATCAGCAATAGTGATAGGTTTGCCCTCCTTGGCCATAAATGATTCAAACCATGATCTGCCGCCAGTCATATGTTTGCTAGCTCTAGAATCGACATACCAGACAGGATCCCTCTATGTGGAATCTATGGTAGTCATGAGCACCTTGTGTGCCCATTCAGAATCTGAGTCAGATTATTCAACAGCAACATTCACCTGGGGTTGCTTGTTTTTATTTTGTGGTTTATTTTGGCCTTTTTGCTTGTTCTTATGCCAACACATGTTGGTGTCATGGTTGTATTTCTCATAGATCTTGCACCACCTCTTCTTCTGTTGAGGTTGTTTGCCTTTTCCTTTCATATCCTGTTGAGAATTTCCTCCTTTCTAAAAGTTGCCTCCTTTTTGCCCATTACCTTTCTTCCTAGAACCCTGCCTGTTGGTGTATAGGGCTGTATTGGAAGAATCATCCTTGTGAAGTTGGCGTGCCTCCTATTGTTGAAGCAGATTGACAAACTCGATGTAGGTAATTTGTCATTGAGACACCTGGATGGAGGTTATCAACATATCAAATGAAGAAGGTAAATCTCTCATCACAAGTGAAATGAGAAGCTTTTCATCCACAGTATCTCCCAAAGAACTCAATTTCTCTTTCAACTCAGACACTCTGCACAGAAAGAGTTCAACTGTTTCACCCTGTCTCAAACTCAGGTTATGAAGTTGTTGTTGAAGATGAAGAATGGTGGAATCATTATTTCCCTCATAGATGGTTCTAAGGGCATCCCATGCCTCTTTACCACTTTCTTTGTTAGCTATATGAGGTTGCACTTCATCTGAAACATCAAACAAAATGAGCATCTTTGCTCGACTGTCTTTCTTGTCAAAAGCTATCTAATCTGCAGAAGGACCTGTGGATCCTGCTGTTGGTGAAAGCCTAGTTGCTACTCCAGTAACAATATCCCACAAATCTTCCATTTGGAGAATTGCCTTCATCTTATGTTTCCATGGTGTATAATTTGGACCTTTCAATAACTGATGCGGATCAGTCATCAACTTTGCAACAATGGCCATAGTGAAGGTTCCTTATATCACCAATTGGTCCCCCTTTCGATATACCTTTTGCTAGGCCAATATACCGTACAAAATACCCGCCCTTACGTGAGGGAAACTATAGGTATTTAGAAATATCAACAAAAATCACCCGCCCTTATGTGAGGGAGACTATAGGTGAGTTTTAGAGATCATACGATATGTGGAACATAAGCGGTACTGAAAGGGAATCGCCTTGTTGATGGCACCTACCATAGAAGATTCTTCTCATGCATGGGGCGTAACTTCCCCTAAACACTATGAAGAATACTTCGTCAGGATTTACGCCTAAACACAAGTGCGATAAAGGGTAGTGGATGGAGTAAAAAATGCAAAAATGGCTAACTTATCTCTCCCCGACGATTTATAGAGAACAAGCTCAGACGTCGTTGTAGCAGCTATATTAGGCGGCGGATACAGTAGCCAAATCATGACAACTTTACCTGTAAGTGCTAGCCAGAGGTATCACAAATACCGAACGTTGCAGTGCAATAAATTGCACGGATGGGTTTTAATTATTTTGAGGACTTCGGGAGTGAATTTGCTTTTAAGTTTTTAATGTTATAGTGCAAAAATGAAATATGCAACATACAACATAAAAAACTGCCCACAAGAATAACCCACAAGGTGTCGGTCACAGCCGAAAATGCACCTTTTACAATTCGCCAAATTGCCTTTTCAGAAAATTACTCACAATCCCCCTTTGATTTTTTGAAAAAATATCCCCCCTTAAAAACAATTTCTTTAACAAAACATTTTTAATAATTATTATATATTTAAAATTAAAATAAATAATTTTAATTTATATAGTTTTCAAACTTATGAAAAAATAAATTAAAAATTAAATTTTAATTTATAAAGTTTAAAAACTAAAAAAAAAATTAAAATTAAAAATTTTAATTAAAAAATAATAATTAAAAAAAAAAACAACTTTGAAAAAAAAATATACCTTAGGGGGGAGTCGGCGGGATTTGAACCCTCGACTGCTGGGTTCCCGGAACCCACCACGCAGCTCACTTGCCAGTGAGCCCGTGGGCTGATCTGGGAGGAGAAAGCCCGATCAGACTTAAAAACACCTCCTCTCTGCTTCCCGCTTCCCGAGCCTCCTCTGCAACTCGCGGCTACTGTTGTGCCTTTTGCAGTTCGTGCGCAGACTGGACAGAGACTGGACACTCTGTCTCTAGCTGCAACTTCGACCGGGGGGGTGTTTCTTGTTTTTTTTAAACTGTAAAACTCTCGCACTCCGTCGGGGGGGGGGTCTGTCCTTCCTCGGCCATGCGTCGCACAACTCAACTGGGGGGGCGGGGGGGTGTTCCGTCCCCATCCTCCTTAGACGTAGCGCGCCAATGGACACGTCCTTCTCGACGGGGGCCTGCGTCCCTCAACGGGGGGGGTGATCCGTCCCCCTCCTCCTCCTCAGACGCAGTGCACCAATGGACGTCTGCGCGGCCTCCCTGCCTTCAACCGGTGGGGGGAGGAATGCTCCCATCTTGCGTTGTGTCACGGGACCTGCGTGAAAGAAAACGCTACCGCTGTGTCGCGGGACCTGCACACGCGTGGCGTCCCTGCGACCTGCACAAAAATTTATTTTTATTTTTATTTTTTTCTTTCGCGACTGCTCTCACGCGACAGAATCAAGTCACGAAAAATAATAAAAAAAAAATTCGCACTCCAGGAGAAATGCGCTGCAATAGCAAAACACCTTCGTCTGCCTCCAACCTCTCCCCTCACACTGCTGGCTCTGATGCCATGTAAAACGTGAAACAGATTGTTTATTGAATGTGCAGATTAAATAATCTCTACAACAGTCGAGAATAGCACACCGGCGAACCAGAACTCTGTTACATGGTTGTAACAGTGTAACGTTCTATCTAATAATTAAATAAAGACAAAACATAATATATAGTACGCTAACAGCCTCTAGCTCTTTTCTGTCTCCTACCCACAAAAACGGGACATGTCATGAAATCGCGACGCATTCGCTGTCGTACTATTTTCTCCGCATGCCTCAGCAAAATTGAAACATGTCATGAAATCGTGACTTCTTTTTTCCTTAGAGTTGTCTTTTGCCTTTCGCCCACAAAAATGGAACATGTCGTGAAATCGCAACATCTTTCGCATCCATACATTCTTCTTTGCATGCTCTAGCGAAAACCCAACATGTAGCGATATCGCTACACTTTTGTTCCTTGTACTTTTCTTTTGCTTCGGCCTCCAAAAATCCAACATGTAGCGAAATCGCTACACCTTTTTCCCTTTGCACTTTCTCTTTGCTTCAGCCCGCGAAAGTCCAACATGTAGCGAAATCGCTACACTTTTGTTCCTTGGCATCTAAACTCTGCTTCGGCCCGTGAAACTTCAACATGTAGCGAAATCGCTACACTTTTGTTCCTTGTACTTTTATTTTTCTTCGGCCTCCGAAAATCCAACATGTAGCAAAATCGCTACACCTTTTTGCCTTTGCACTTCCTCTCTGCTTCAGCCCGCGAAAGTCCAACATGTAGCGAAATCGCTACACTTTTGTTCCTTGGCATCTAAACTCTGCTTCGGCCCGCGAAACTTCAACATGTAGCGAAATCGCTACACTTTTGTTGCCATACATTCTCTCTCCTCTTTGGGTCGCGAAAACCCGACGTGTCGCGATATCGCGACACTTTTCACCCTTGGCGCTTTTCTTCCGAACATGTCGCGAAATCGCGACAGTTTTCTTCCTTAGTGCTTTTTCTCCAAACATGTCACGAAATCACGACAGTTTTTCTTGCAAGTGTTTCTTCTCTGAACATGTCGCGAAATCGCGACAGTTTTTCAACTTGGCTTCTTTTCTTCCAACATGTCGCGAAATCACGACAGTTTCTCCACTTTGCTTCTTTTCTTCCAACATGTCACGAAATCGTGACAATTTCTCTAGCTTTTTCTCTCTCCTCCGATATGTCACGAAATCGTGACATTTTTGGCTGCGCCTTCTCTCTCCTCCGTTATGTCGTGAAATCGTGACATTTTTGGCTGCGCCTTCTCTCTCCTCCGTTATGTCACGAAATCGCGATAGAAAACATGTCGCGATATCGCGACAGTTTTCTTGTCTTTTTCTGCAATTTTTTGAATCTGGGCCACTTTTGTCTTCTTGGAAATTCACTGTACATGTTCTGACTGACCTCTGAACTCCTGTTCACTGCATCAACTGCATCAACTGTCTGTGTTGACAATAATGACAATACTTTGGCTGCACCTTACTCATCAATGAACTCCTGTCCATTGCACTTTGGCTGCACCTTGCTCATCAATTAACTCCTGTCCATTGCATCAACTGATCAACCTGACTGTGTTGACAACAATGACAATACTTTGGCTGCACCTTGCTCATCAATCTCCCCCTTTGGAATTGTTGGCAACACACATGCAATTGCCTGTAATTCTTCTCCCCCTTTGACAATAATACCAAAGGGCGGCTGCAAACTCCCCCTGAGTCCATGCACAACATTCTTAGACAAAAAAATTATTGCTGTTAGCAAAAATCATAAATATGAGCAATAAGATAAGCAAATGCATAAATGCTCCCCCTGAGATCAAGACCACTTCATTCACTGTTTAACATCATGATAAGCATAATAGGCATCAACAATATCACAAATGTGAATAGTAGTAATAGCAAGTGAATGACATCATCACCATCAGACTGTCTTCTGAGCAACTACCCTCTGTTGTTCTGCAGTCTCAAACTTATCCACTGTTAATGAAGGCATACAATGTTCAAATATAGCCAACTTTTGTTCTGCATGTGCATCTTAGATATTCTCAACAAGCTTGAACCCTTATGATAGTTGTTTGTCTCTCTGAAAATTTGTACTCAATTTGTATTGAAGTAACTTCCTACACATGTGGCCACTTTGAATGTAATAGTAAATGGTGAGCTTTCTGATTTTCCACGTGAATTAAATATATTCACCAAACAGAGCATCAACCCTCTTTTGTTCTTTCGGATACCGTAACCCATACGCCAAAGTACCCTTGAGGTACCGAAGAATCCTCTTTGCTGCTGTCACATAAAACTGTCCAAGACTAGAAAAGGCTCTCTGAGACCATTTTTTGAGAGTCATAACTTTCTACTGGGGTCTCCAATCGAGACAAAACTTGGAACATTGATTCATAGTATATCCAAGTACCTTTAGTTCAAAATTCAGCATGTAACTCTTCCCGGATTGCTTGGAATTATTCACTTGTACCAACTTTTGTCCAACGCTTAACCAACACTGCAATTCCACTGTCAACTCTATGCAGGCACCAAAACTCTGTTCCACAGCACAACCAAATTCCTTTTCATATTTACATCCTAATCTATGGTTTCTACAGTCACAGCTGGTCACACCTCACTTTAGACTGTTCAACTCAGGATAAGACATTTTGTCAAACACTTCATGTCCAACCATAGTGCACCTTTCTCAACCTCATACTTCGTAATCTCGGATTGGCATTTTATTGAACAGTTAAAAACGAGGCTGTCTATGAATTAAACATTCTCACCAAGGCGTCATGAAAGATCTAACAATATTCAAACCAATGTGTAGTACAAACACATGCTGCTTTTATCGAAGCACATATGTGCAGCTAGGGCAAACATTCTTTCTGCTCAACTAAAGCATCTGAATTATTATAATCGTAAGTTCGAGCAGTGGCAGTGAGACTCATTAACAACACAACAATGACATATAGCAAAACTATCAATGGTGACAACTCTCCATTTAATCACCAATGCAACGAATAACTTGCTCAAATCAATCGCAATGAAGTAAGCCCAAAACAAGTATCAAGTAAAGCATTAACTTGATCAATACAACCTCTATGAAAGCAACTCAACCATCAATCTCAAAACAGCCAACTAAGGGTTTCACCATCTCAATGCAAGTAGCAAGACTTACTAACATAAACCCTGGTGCAAAATGCTTCCTCTTTGTTTGAGGAAGAAGAGAATAGTTCTTCAACCTGTTACCAACACCACCCTCAACTTTGCCATCAAGTTAGGGTTAGATCAAAAAGTAACCACACAAGTATTTAATCCATATAACACCTTATGACTCCAATCCTTAGAAGTCAATTACCAACCAAATATAAAGCATACACACAATATACCCTTTTACACCTTACTCAACTCATACTTTTGGACCGTTACCTCTAGCGTTGGAACCTTAATCTGCGCGCAGTCATCAACTCTCAGTATTCTGCTTCCTCAGGCAATATCTCGCATTCCTCAAATAATGCAAGACTTTCTTAGGTGCATAGGCATCTTGTCCTCCTTGACGCTTCACCACCTGGGCGCTAATGTTCTCTTATGCCAAACGATGTGTTGTATTTTTGGTTAAGAAATGCACGCCTTCCCACTCAGAACATGGATTCTATTTTATCTGTAGATTGGAAATGTTATAGGCTTCAAAACCAGTATCTGCCAGCTTATGCTTCCATGATACGTCGACCTGTGCTGCATGTTCTATCCCAGATAATGCCTATCAGCTGTTGCATCAAAAACCTAGCTGTTCACCATGTTGTTCTGCTGAGGCACATCAGTTTGATACTATCTCCACAAACATCTACAAGAACTGGACCACATATTGACAACTATACGACAACTCCCCGACTACTTTCCTTTCATCCTCAGATAATTACACAAATACATAGGAGCATTAAAATAGACTTTAATATTGCTCCCCCTGAGGATGTGCTACCTGGAGCTGCTTAGTGCAATAGAGAAGTAATCTCCTTCTGTCCAAGGAGACACGATTTCCTCTCTTCTTTCTTTCTCCAAGATTTCTTGAACTTGGGCTTGAGTTTTTCAACTGCATCCCTGTTTTGAACCTTTTCATGAACTTGAACATTTCTCTTGGGTGGTTGTCTCTTGTACATCCTTGATGGCTGATTCTTTTCTTTTCTTTGATGCACATGATTTCTTCCCTGATATTTATTTTCTGCACATGTACTACGACAATTTCTTGCAATGTGTCCAAAGTTATGACAGTTATAACATTCTACTGCAAAATCTATCAAGGGTGAAAAGACATTTCTACTAGTAAAATTCCTTTGTCCTACTTTATAATTGCAATCTGAAATTTTATGACCATAAGCATTGCATTTAAAACAATAACCAGAAAAGGAACGATTGTACCTGGGTAACGGTCTTTCCCATGTTGTAGTAGGTGCCATCGGTCTTCTTCTTCTTTGATGTGTGACTTTGATGAATCCATCATTGTCAGTACTCCTTTCGTGCCAGGCCTTATTGTTTTCTTTTGCATGATTAAATCTCTTTTGTTGAGGTTGTTTTGTTGTATATCTCCATTGATGTTTTCTTCCTTTTGAAGATTCAACTTCAGACTTTTCTGGCTTCGATCCTTCAGCAGTGGACTTCTTCTTTTTTGCATTTTTGGAAGATGAAGGTTGTTCAACTTCAGATTTTTCTCCCTTCGATTCTTCAACTGTGAACTTTTCTTTTTCTGTACATTTGGAAGATGACAGTTGTTCAGCTTCATATCCAAGACCAAACTTAACTGTGGAGCTTCTTTGTTGGCTTATCATTTTTTCTAGCAACTCTGTGCTATTCTCAAATTTGAGATTTGTATTGGCCTCTTCTAGTTGTTTCTTCAATGAAACAATCTCTTCTTCTTGTTGGCAGCAAACAGTCTTTTTCTCATTGATCTGAGACCTGAGGATTTCTTCAACCCTTTTGGACACTTCTACTTGCAGCTTCAGATTGCTAACAACTTTGTTAGATTCTTCTTCACGTTTGCTATAAGCATCGACCTCAGCATTCAGCTGTGTCTTCAAGGCTTCTTCTATTTTCTTGGCCTCTTGAAGTTGTAAACAGAGATTTTCAATCTCATCCCCGTATTCTTCCAACTTTTTGGACAGTCTGTTGTTCTTTTTCTTTTGTATACTCAACTCTTCAAGTGCGGCGATCAACTCACCTTCTAGATCTACTTCAATCTCCAGGTTTTCATTGCATACTTCAGAGTTCACTTCTTCTACCTTCTCTAGTGCAATTTTCTCTTCTGTAGGAACTGAAACTGACTGAGATGCCTTATTGGAGGATGATCTATTCTTCTTACCCATTGTATACTAATCCAAGATCAACCCTGACTGATTTAGCCTGGACTGGGAACTTGGCTCTGATACCAATTGTTAGTCTTACAATGGCACTGAGAGGGGGGGTGAATCAGTGCAACTATTTAAAATTTAAATCTGCAACACTTAATGCTGAAATAATGCAAGCTCAAAACAGATATAGCAAATATAACAAGAGAGCATCACACAACACAAGATGTAACGAGGTTCACCGATTTGGCTACTCCTCAAAATAGACTGTTTGGACTTCAATCCAAATCCAGCCTTTGCAAAGCTTCAACTTTACAAACAATTTACCAGCACCCACTGGAAGGAGCACCAACCCCTGATTTATCTGCTACAACAGAAAGGAGCACCAACCCCTTATTCCAAGCACCAACTTGGATCTCTATTTTCAATCTTAGATTGACATAAGAATGCCTTCTCTTTTACAAGACCCTTACTTGGTCTATTGCTCACTCAAATCAATCTCATAGAAGCATAAGGAGAATTGTTAGAAACTCAATATGTTCTATTCGATCAATCACATAGAAGCATAAGGAGAATTGTTAGAGACTCAATATGTTCTATTGCTTACAAAAACCTCTCTTTTAATTTGCATAAACAAAACAAGGTTTTTCTCTGCTGTTACGGTTTTGCCTACCGCACTCTTACGGCTTTCTCACAGCCCTCTTTCTGTGCTTCTTACAGCACTCTTTCTGTGCTTCTTACAACACTCTTACTCAACCTTTCTTTCAATTTACAAGAATAATCAAGGTTGCAGTAGTAACCCTATTACCGCATTTTTAGCTCTTTATATCGGCTCATTGTTTTTGGCTCATAGCAATGGCTCATTTCAAACGGCTCTACTTTTCCCTCCATTTTGCCAGGCTTTCTCAGCTGTGTTCAATCCGATGCACTGCAGACCCACTACTGTACTCAAGCTGTCGCGTTCTTTCTGTCACACTGTCTCTGACGCGCTCTGTCTTTCAGCCGCTTTCTTTCTGACACGCTCTGACAGTTTTCTCTGCTCACTCTGACAACCTTCTCTGCGCATTTCGGCGCTCTGTCATTCTTCTCTTCTCTCTTACAGTTTTCTTTTATGTAACAACACCAACATCAACTTTTTCTTTTTATCTCTGGCAGTACATCTTCTCTATTTTTGGTTCACGCTTTTCCCGCTCATTTTACACTTACAAGTTACAGCGCATGCTTTTTGCACAAATCCCGAAGCACCTTGGATTCACAACAACACTCATGCTGCCACGTTTTCTTCTTCCCGTTTCCCATGCTCTTTGAACTGCGCACCCACAATAGTAGTCTTATTATTATAATATTTTCTGCCTGGCTCTCTTCACATTCTGTCGGCCACTGTAGTTCTATCTGCCTGTAACTCTATAGCTTTTCTGTAACCCCTGCACTATTTTTCACATTTCTTATTATGGCTACTTGATCTTACTGTAACTCCACCTGTAACAGTTATTATTTTTGCTGCATTAATTTATTCTGTAACTGTCCCTGTTACTGCATTGCTGACTCCAGTTAACTCTTACATATTTGGCTGCATGATTTTCTCCTGCAACTTCTCCTTGCAACTGTCACTGTGTATGCTTCTCGGCTTTTACCCACGAAACTATGACATGTCGCGATATCGCGACATTTCTGCCCATTTGACCTTTTCTTGACAGTTGACCGTGAAAACAAGACATGTCGCGATATCGCGACATTCTTCGCCTTCTTCTCCTCTTCTCGGCATGCAACAGCAAAAACATGACATGTCGCAAAATCATGACGCATTCACTGCCTCTAGCTCTTTTCTGTCTCCTACCCGTGAAAACGGGACATGTCATGAAATTGCGACGCATTCGCTGCCTCTAGCTCTTTTCTGTCTCCTACCCACGAAAATGGGACATGTCGTGAAATCATGACGCTTTTCGTTGTCGTACTCTTTTCTCCGCATGCCTCAGAAAAATCGAAACATGTCGCGAAATCGTGACTTCTTTTTGCCTTAGCGTTGTCTTTTGCCTTTCACCCGTGAAAATGGAACATGTCACGAAATCGCGACATCTTTCGCATCCGTACATTCTTCTTTGCATGCTCCAGCGAAAACCCAACATGTAGCGATATCGCTACACTTTTGTTCCTTGTACTTTTCTTTTGCTTTGGCCTCTGAAAATCCAACATGTAGCGAAATCGCTACACCTTTTTCCCTTTGCACTTTCTCTTTGCTTTAGCCCGCGAAAGTCCAACATGTAGTGAAATCGCTACACTTTTGTTCCTTGGCATCTAAACTCTGCTTCGGCTCGTGAAACTTCAACATGTAGCGAAATCGCTACACTTTTGTTCCTTGTACTTTTCTTTTTCTTCGACCTCCGAAAATCCAACATGTAGCGAAATCGCTACACCTTTTTGCCTTTGCACTTTCTCTTTCTTCCCCGCGAAAGTCCAACATGTAGCGAAATCGCTACACTTTTGCTCCTTGGCATCTAAACTCTGCTTCGGCCCACGAAACTTCAACATGTAGCGAAATCACTACACTTTTGTTGTCGTACATTCTCTCTCCTCTTCAGGTCACGAAAACCCGACGTGTCGCGATATCGCGACAGTTTTCGCCCTTGGCACTTTTCTTCCGAACATGTCACGAAATCGTGACAGTTTTCTTCCTTAGTGCTTTTTCTCCAAACATGTCACGAAATCGCGACAGTTTTTCTTGCAAGTGTTTCTTCTCTGAACATGTCGCGAAATCGTGACAGTTTTTCAACTTGGCTTCTTTTCTTCCAACATGTCACGAAATCGCGACAGTTTCTCCACTTTGCTTCTTTTCTTCCATGTCGCGAAATCATGACAGTTTCTCTAGCTTTTTCTCTCTCCTCCGATATGTCACGAAATCATGACATTTTTGGCTGCGCCTTCTCTCTCCTCCGTTATGTCACGAAATCATGACATTTTTGGCTATGCCTTCTCTCTCCTCCGTTATGTCGTGAAATCGTGACAGAAAACATGTCACGATATCGCGACAGTTTTCTTACTTGTCTTTTTCTTTGCAATTTTTTGAATCTGGGCCACTTTTGTCTTCTTGGAAATTCACTGTACATGTTCTGACTGACCTCTGAACTCCTGTTCACTGCATCAACTGCATCAATCTGTCTGTGTTGACAACAATGACAATACTTTGGCTGCACCTTACTCATCAATGAACTCCTGTCCATTGCACTTTGGCTGCACTTTGCTCATCAATTAACTCCTATCCATTGCATCAACTGATCAACCTGACTATGTTGACAACAATGACAATACTTTGGCTGCACCTTGCTCATCATTCCAAGCATTTAAATTGAATATATTTATTTGAGATTACTAATACACGTATGCAAATGCTAATATAGCGGAGACCTTGGAGAAGTTGTTTTTTTAACTTCTTTGCAAGAGGGGATTTGAAACTCAAATCCTAAAGGAGAGTGTACTTTCACAACTATGTGAAAATATCACTCAACACTACCATTAATGAAAGCTCACAAAAATAGTATCTTCATACAAAATGTGGATATTTCAAATACTCCATGCTTCATACAAGTTCTACATTGCATCTAACTTGTATTATACTCTACTATACATTCTCCCATGAAATGATAAGATGATCTTATGAAGCATCTCTTATCCTCACATAAAGGCCAGTATATAATGGGATGTGACTTTTGGCCTTCCATGACTCTTCACTTTCCTATTCTACGAAATCATGTGCAAATGGACTATGATGCACATTTACATTATTGAATACTTTGTATATTCTAATATTATATGCATATTTATTACATTGCATGAAGTAAATACTCAAACCCTAATCTAGGACACACTCTTAATCTAAATATGTACCAAATAATGTAATATATTTCAACACTATGATAATGTAAGGTGATGGAAATACTGCTAAAGGTGAAACACCAAGATCTAGAAAATATATAAGAGTATCTTGAAAACAAAGAGATATATTGACGCATTAAATATGCATGCTATATGTAAACTTAGGCTAGTGAATATTGGTGGATGTGTGGTAATTGCGAAGAATTATTTAGTGAAATATGAGATAATATTTGGTGTAAATATTTATGTGAAAAATATTTATATTATTGTATGCTTATATTCCCCATATTGAATCATTAATCAAGAAGTCCTAATAAAAATGATCCTATTTTCATTTTCCTGTAGCCATTTTCTTCATTCTTTTCACATGTATCCTTAGCACTCAATTATGGAACCCTTCAATAATTATTATTAGTGCTAGATACTCTTCTCTTTTGGTGTTTTATACTCTTTATTTTTAGTACTATTTTTTCCCAATGCATGGTACCCTTTTTTTGTACATGTACTTTATTTTCATGAATTATCAAATATTGTGTGTACAAGATTCTACTTACAACCCAGTAACCTATAGAAAACCCATGTAATACTTACTTGTCAAATCCTTATAATCATTTATTATAATTTCTACCTATAAAAACTCATGTACTCCCTACCTATAATCCCTCTATTGCTTAGACCTACAAAATTTTAAATGTTCTCCAAAAATACACTCTTGGTATATCCAAAAGTTTGTGTAGATCATTTTTAATTATGCAAACTCTTGAATATTTTCTAAAAATATACTCTACTTAGGTTAGTATACTAGTGCCTTTTGAACCACTCTCCCATTACGCTCAAAATTCCTTATAGGATTTTTTTGGGTGTGCTAGGTTGGGTTTTGTTTAGTTTGTAGGCCTACAAATATTACTAAGAAGACTAGAACTTCAATATTAGTTTATACATTCAAAGGATTCTAAAATAAAAAATTTAAAAAATTGTAGTGAATGATGGGACTCAATTTTTACCATGAAATATGAAACTATCTAAAGTAATCATTCTTCTATTCCTTTAGAGCAACTCAAATGATATTTTTGATATTTTATCTCTTAGTCTCTAGTTGTAATGATGACATATCCATTTTTTTATATTTCTTCATGGTTTTCATATCCTTTAGGATACTCAAATAGGAAACCTAGTGTGATGTCTTAATTTTGTACCATAAACATGTATGAGCATACATATAGCAATAAATATTTTTGGAAACTCTATTCTAGATAACTACAATGAAGATAAAATGAAATTAATGAATTTAAATATCTTGAAAACTCTTTAGTACCACTTGATCTATAACACAAGGACTAGGATATGGTGGAGCAAAGGATGGGTCTAAATTCATCTTGTGGCACATAAAAAGTTACACTTTATAGTAACATAATAGAAAATAAGGAACAATATAAATATTTATATATTTATTTATAGATGTTACAAATTCAAAAATACACTTTATACAAGATTTATATTTTTACATTAACAATATTACAAATATTTACTATGACACTATAGGATGCAAGTCTATTCTAATATAGTCAAAGAAGAATTAAAATAAAACTTTATAATAGAACAACCTCTATATATATATATATATGAAAAATAAGAAAAAAACATAAACGAAAACAAAGAAAAAAACTAAAGGAAAAAAAAAATTAACTTTAAACAAATAAATAATTAGTTGGAAAGTGAAAGGGTTTAACTTTCAACTATTCATGAAGTAATGTTAGAAATATTGATAACATCTCTTTTTTCATGTACAACTAGCCTTAGTCCATGAGAGATGTGTATACATATATTTATGAAATCATCTATTGGAAGATGCTTTATGCATCAATGCATCATGACACCATGTGAGATTGGAACCTTTAGTCTGTATTTTTCCATTTTGCTGCATTGAGCGCCAAAATAATTTTTTAACCATACAAGTCATAATATGATAAGTTTGGTTGGCACCATGCAAAATTCTAATTTTAAAAGAAGAGTTGGTACTGGCCTATTTGGAAAAATCCCATATAGGCATTAGGACCAAGAACCTAAAGGTGCTCTGGGAAAACTGGCTTGAACATGTACATTTCATGAACATACTACAGTACCATTTCATGAACATGTACTGGCATTAAGACCAAGATCCCATATACGCATGTTTCATGAACATACTACAGACCCATATAATCTTCTGCAATAAAAACTGGCTTGACAAACGAACACCAGAAAAACAAGGAATAGGATAAGGTCTCGAATGGATTGGCTATATTTGTAAGGCGAGAATTCTGCCACCATTTTCGTCAATTATACATTGTTGTATCGAGAGCATATCTGCGATGTTGCCAACACTTGGGCAACAGTTGAAACTTAAAAGTCTAAGCTGTTGTTTCTTTCAATATTTATCAATTTTGTTTATATCAATTGTTAAGTTACACATGTTCCCATTGATACTATCCAAATGTTTGTTGTAGACAACAATTTTGTTTATATCAATTGTTCAGTTACACATGTTCCCATTGATACTATCCAAATGTTTGTTGTAGACAATTCTGCTAAATTTAATGAAGATACCACACGTCTTAATTAAGGAATCGAAATCGAAAGAAACCCTTTACTCTTGGACAAGCTTATATAATGCGAGGTGATTCCGCTTCTACTTTGTAGAAAGTTAAGTTCACAGCTATGCCGAGAATGTCGCTCTTTGTAATGGGAACTATTCATATATTGCTTAATAAAATGGTTCTTTTGGTTCTGAATTTCTTGCTTATTTATTTTCATTTTCAATTATCAGCAGAAGCAGAAGCTCATTCAGGCCAAACTAGTTTTCTTACTGCTAATGACCCATTTATTAAACCAAATAGGAGATTAGTATCTGATGTTGATGTTGGTGGTAGTGTCTTTAACGTGGAGAATTTTGGTGCAGTGGGCAATGGAGTACAAGACAATACTTTGGTAGTTATAACATTTAAGTTATTGCCAACTTATCTGTTTTAATCTTCCAGAAATTTAAAATACAAAATGAAACATTGAACCTTAGATAACAGCTTCGTTAGTATAGCGGTAATGAAGTATATGCATGTGTTTTGTTTTTTAGGCATTTGGAAAGGCGTGGCGTGCATCTTGTCGAACGCCGGCGTCAACTTTGCTCGTACCTCATGGAAAGTCATTTCTCGTTAACAATTTAGTTTTACGAGGACCATGTGGCAATGGCATCACTTTTCAGGTATATAACTTAAATGGAACGAGAATTCTTAAGTTTTGAAGTTTAGATCAAAGTTTTCTCAAGTAAAGTTAATTTTTTTTTTGTTGCATCTTTTGAAGGTGGACGGAACGATAGTTGCACCGCCAAATCCAGAGAGTTGGAAGAATAATCAGAATTGGTTTGTATTTTGGCAACGACAAGACTTCAATCTCAAGGGAAGCGGCACATCGATGGAAAAGGATATGTGTGGTGGGATCGTTGTCGCAAAGTAAATATGTGTCTTTCTTCTTCTCAGAACGTTCTTATTATTTTGGATATATAATTAGTTATTCCTCCTCTTTGTGTCATCTCACAAGTCTTCTGATCTAAATTTTTAATTGAAGGAATTAATTGAATTATCAGTGGTCTCAGATGCTCATTTATCTCCATACCATCAAAATTGCATTATTAAAAAATATTATTAAGTGATTTTATTAATAATAATAATAAAATAAAAATAT
The DNA here is from genome assembly GCA_028583015.1 of Wollemia nobilis. NCBI lineage: Eukaryota > Viridiplantae > Streptophyta > Pinopsida > Araucariales > Araucariaceae > Wollemia > Wollemia nobilis. The sequence goes on from JAQPPZ010003612.1 coordinate 945,575, forward strand.
TTCAATTGCATAGATAGAAAAGTTTTAGAACTGATGGAGGTGTTATGTGCTGATTTCTTTACTGCAGGGAAATTGTGGTCGCAGACCAGACCAATGGTATTTGTCGAATTACCTTTCTCTGAGAATACAATGTGTGTTATATAGCTTTATAAAATAGCTAGGATTAGACTTGTTAATATATATTTAAAAAAAATATGTAAGACTAATTTTGTTTAAAATTTCTAGGCAATACTTTTGGAAGCGAGCAAGCAAGTGGAGATAAGTGGATTGTCCCTAGTCAACAGCCCTATGATTCACCTGAGTATCGATCATTGCGATCATGTCAGAGTCCATGGCATTAAACTATCCTCACCAGAAAACAGCCCCAACACTAACGGAATAGATTTATATTATTCCAGCAACATTATTATAAGCTACTCCAACATCGGCACCGGTATACGATTCCAGGTATTTCGATCCGTCCTTCGGTTTCAAATTCCAATGATTGTCGTTTAGCCATTAAAGTTCATAAAATGTTTGGATATTTTTGGAAAATCTCTAATCACATGTCAAAATAACCGTTGTAGGGGATGACTGCATGGCTATTGGCACCGGGTGTTCGAATATCAACATTCAGAATATTGCTTGCGGTCCAGGTCACGGAATAAGGTAGAAAAAAATTATATAAATAAATAAAACAATTATTATTATATAAAATTTAAACCTGTTTTTTTAACCTTCTGTTTATAGGATATCCGTAGCATGTGAGGTAGAAATTTGAACCTCATTTTTTCGATTTTAATTAAAAAATTTTAATTACCCACTTGTTCATTAAATCAAATTTTAAGGTATCCTGGGTGTGGAAAAGCCACACCCACTAGAACTATAGAACTATATCAGGTGGAAACACACAAAATTAGCCAGATATCCAGATAGATATAGAAGTTCTTCAAATTTTAAGGTATCCAGATATAGAAGTTCTTCAATGGGATCACTTATATTGGATCTTCTCTTTCTCCAAACTTCAATAGGGCTTCCCTTGACCTCTATATTTCTTATCAATCTTCAATAGAGTTGCTTTCTTCTTTCTTCAATCTAGAGTCTTCAATATTCAATATTCTATGGGGACCTCCTTCTTCGATCTCCTCAATCTTCTACCTTCTACTCTTTTGATGCAAATAAAAACTAATCTCCTGTAATTAAACTTGAATAGTAGCAAGCAAATGCATTTAAATATTTAAATCTCTAAAAATCAATAAACTTCACTAGTTATTCTTCAATGTAGTGGAAAGAGATCTATGATGAGTCCTAGTCTTCACAAGTTTTCTTGCAACCCTGTGGAAAGAATCTAGCCAAAAAATATTTTTTAAAATCTAAAAATGAGATATCCCTATCTCCTTTTAATCTCACTTGTGTCTCTCCCTATCTCCTATCAATATCCCTTGTGGCTCTGATACCACTATTAGCTTTTGATACTAAATACTTAATGTAAAATCTACCACAAGGTATAAAATGAGCATGCAATATTAAATATAAGATAATGGCAATATGTAAAGCATGTAAAACTCATAAGAAAATTTTGTAACTACTCATAAAACTACCATTAATGAAAGCTCACAAAAATAGTATCTTCATAAAAAATATGGATATTTCAAATACTCCATGCTTCATACAAGTTCTACATTGCATCTAACTTGTATTTTACTCTACTATACATTCTCCTATGAAATGATAAGATGATCTTATGATGCATCTCGTATCCTCACATAAAGGCCGGTATATAATGGGATGTGACTCTTGGCATTCCATCTTCCTATGACTCTTCACTTTCCTATTCTATGGACTCATGTGCACATGGAGTATGATGCACATTTACATTATTGAATACTTTGAACATTATAATATTATTTGTGCATTTATTACATTGCATGAAGTAAATACTAAAACCCTAATATAGGACACACTCTTAATCTAAAGATGTACCTAAGGTGGTACATTAGCATGTACCAAATAATGTAATATATTTTAATACTATGATAATGTAAGGTGATGGAAAGATTTCTAAAGGTGAAATACCAAGAGCTAGAAAATATATAAGAGTATCTTGATTACACAGAGATGTATTGACACATTAAATATGCATGCTATATGTAAGCTTAGGCTAGTGAATATTGGTGGATGTGTGGTAATTGCAAAGAATTATTTAGTGAAATATGAGATGATATTTGGTGGAAATATTTGTGTGAAAAATATTTATATTGTTGTATGCTTATATTGCCCATATTGAAAACATTAATCAAGAAGTCCTAATAAAAATGATCCTATGTTCATTTTCCTATAGCCATTTTCTTTGTTCTTTTCACATGCATCCTTAGTCCTCAATTATGGAACCGTTCAGTAATAATTATTAATGCTAGATACTCTTCTTTTTTGATATTTGATACTCTTTATTTTTTGTACTATTTTTTACCAATGTATGGTACCCTTTTTTTGTGCATGTACTCTATTTTCATGAATTATCAAATATTATATCTAAAATATTCTACTTACAACCCAGTAACTTATAGAAAACCCATGTAATACTTATTTGTCAAATCCTTATAATAATTTATTGTAATTCCTACCTATAAAAACTCTTATACTCCCTACCTATAATCCCTCTATTACTTAGACCACAAAATTTTAAATGTTTTCTAAAAATACACTCTTGGTATACCCAAAATTTTGTGTAGATTATTTTTAATTATGAAAACTCTTGAATATTTTCTAAAAATAAACTCTACTTAGGTTAGTATTTTGGTGCCTTTTGAATCACTCTCCCATTAAGATCAAAATTCCTTATAGGATTTTTTTGGGTGTGCTAGGTTGGGGTTTTTTTAGTTTGTAGGCCTACAAATAATACTGAGAAGACTAGAACTTCAATATTAGTTTATACATTCAAAGGACTCTAAAATAAAAAATTAAAAAAAATGTAGTGAATTATGGGACTCAATTTTTACGATGAAATATGAAACTATCTAAAGTATGCATTCCTATATTCCTTTAGAGCAACTCAAATGATATTTTTGATATTTTATCTCTTAGTCTCTAGTTGTGATGATGACATATCCATTTTTTTATATTTCTTCATGATTTTCATATCCTTTAGGATACTCAAATAGGAAACCTAGTGTGATGTCTTACTTTTGTACCATAAACATGTATGAGCATACATATAGAAATAAATATTTTTGGAAACTCTATTCTAGATAACTACAATGAAGATAAAATGAAATTAATGAAATTAAATATAATGAAAACTCTTTAGTACCACTTGATCTGTAAGGACTAGGATGTGGTGGAGAAAAGTATGGGTCTAAATTCATCTTGTGGCACATACAAAGTTACACTTTATAGAAACGTAATAAGAAATAAGGAATAATATAAATATATATCACATAAGAATATAATATTTATTTATAGATGTTACAAATTCAAAAATACACTTTACAATACAAGACTTATATTTATATATTAGCAATACTACAAATGTTTACTATATGAGGTGTATAACATTGTAGGATGCAAGTCTATTCTAATATAGTCAAAGAAGTTAAATAAAACTTTATGATACAATTTTTGGTACATTTTATGGAAAAGGATATGTGTGGTGGGATCGTTGTCACAAAGTAAATATGTCTTTATTCTTCTTAGAATGTTCTTATTATTTTGGATATATAATTAGTTATTCCTCCTCACATTCTCTTTATGTCATCTCACAAGTATTCTGATCTAAATCAAACCCTCTTTTTTACCAAAAATACAGTGCTCACAAAATCTTGAATTGAAAGACTTAATTTCATATAACATTTCTCAGTCATACAAAAATTTCAATCCTTTTTCACTTATATGCCCTTGGTGTTGATGCCATAACATTACTCCATCCTGAGCATTGCCTAAAGTTTTTGATACTACATGGTTTATCACCGTATAAACACACAAATGATATAGAGTCCCATAAGGTTCTCCTTTTGCTACTACTAGGGATCCTTTGGTAATTTTGCAATAATTGTTACCAAAAGTAGTACAATACCTAAACTTGTCCATCATCTTGATTGAAAGCAAATTCTTCTACAAAGTAGGCACATGTCGTACATCACATAACATCCTTTCTCTACCATCATCCAGCCTAATTCTTATATCCCCTCTTCCCATAATTTCTAAAGGATGATCATCACCTAAATAGACCATCCCTCCAATATAGGATTGATATTTGATAAACCAGTCTCTATGTGGAGACATGTGGAAAGATGCACTTGAGTCCAAAACCCAGGTATATAAAATAGATCTATTGCTACTAGTACAACATGCCTCACATGATGCCATCTCTATTTCATCTCCAATATTGGCCTCAAATGATAATTGCTTTTACTTTTCACCATTATTCTCATTTTTTAGATGCCAACAATCCTTCTTCGAGTGCCCTATATTCCTACAATGCCAACACCCTCATTTAATCTTGCATACTTTTGACTTAGACATGGACTATGATACACCTTGTTGACTCCTTTCATTAGATCAACCTCTCACAACTAGGGCTTCATTGGTTGAGGGTTCTAGAGAATATTTTTGCCTCAACTCTTCTACCAAAAAAGTGGCTATGAATTCATCAAATTTTAGAGCTCCAGATGATGCATTGTTAATGTTCATTCACCAAATGATCCCAGGTATTTGGGAGATAACAAAGTTGGGTGATTACTTTATCTTCATACTCTATCTTCACATCAATATATTCCAACTTACTAATTAGAGTATTAAACTCATTCAAATGATCTACCACATATTAACCCTCCTTCATCCTTGAGCTATAAAGTTGATTTTTCAATAAGACCTTATTTGTTGATAATTTAGTCTCATACAACTTCTCAAGCTTTTCCTCAAGGGCTTCCACAGTTGTTTGTTCAATAACATTGAACAAGACAAAGTCTTCTAGGTAGATATTGATTGTAGATATTGCCTTCCTATCTAGCTTTATCCACTCTACATCTGTCATGTTATCAGGTTTACCTGTGAGCCCTTACAAGACTAGGGCTTGGTCATTATAAACCAACAAATCCTCCACCTTCATCTTCCATAGGGTGAATTTTTTGCCATAAAACTTCTCAATCTCAAACTTGGCTACACCTCTTGTCATTGTTGCATCTCCCACTCTCATAAAACCCTTACCAACGAGTTTTCAAAGAACCTTGCTTTGATACCAAATATTTAGAAATTAAAAGCAAGCAAGCATAAACAATAATAAATAATACATAATATTTTATGTGGAAACCCTATAGTGTGCAGGTAAAACCATGAGGTAATGGAAATTTTGTTTCTTTTTTTATTCTTAGCTAATTTCATACATTCGCACTCAGTAATAATGCAAGGGGTATTCCCATTTTTATAAAAATACAAAGGAATATTCAAAAAAAGTTGTGGCATATTGCAGATAAAAGAGCTTTATTAAAAAAACTTCTTGTATCAATTACTTTGTATAAAAAAAGTTGCTTTAAAGACAAAATCATCTTTAAAAGCAAACGCAACTTTTAAAGCAAAAAACATCTTTTAAAGTAAAAAGGAAACTTTAAAGCAAAAGCATTTTAAAGCTCCACCAAGAACCACTTTGTTGAAGAACATTGGATATCTGGATATTGACTTCACCTCCTAACAAGTTTAAAATCTGCCCAATTCTTTTTCAATTTGCGACCATTAAAGCAACAATCTTCTCCTTTGCAAATCAACCTCTAAATCCTTTATGGTCATATTCAAAACTTTCAAATTTGGTTTCTTATTCTAGATTCTTCTTCCTCCAATATTCTTTTCAAATTCTGACTTCAAATCTAGCCTCTTTCCTTGGCCTCTTTCTCAATAAGTTGAATGTCTTGAGGTCTTTAAAATTTTTTCCAAAATCTTTCTTCCTTTTGGATTTATTTTTGGATGACGATAATTGTTCCAATTTCTTTTCAGGAGTCTCTCCTGCTTGCAATCTTATACCTCAAGCTTTATTCAAATATTTTCCAATGGCCACTTCTTCAACTTCTTGAATAGGGCTTCTCTAGCATTCTTATTCCTCCTTCAAAATTTACTTGAGACCTCTTCTCTCGAGTCTTCAAATTATACAACTTTTCAATTGGACCTTTTCCTTAGTCCTCCTCTATCTTCTTTCTCAAATATTCTATCTTCCAGATATGGAATTTCTTCAATGGGATCACTTATATTGGATCTCCTCTTTCTCCAAACTTCAATAGGGCTTCCCTTGGCCTCTTTCTTTCTTCTCAATATTCAATAAAGTTGCTTTCTTCTTTCTTCAATATAGAGTCTTCAATATTTAATCTTCTATGGGGACCTTCTTCTTCGGTCTCCTCAATATTCTACCTTCTACTATTTTGCCACAAATAAAAACTAATATCCTGTAATTAAACTTAGATAGCAACAAGAAAATGCATTTAAATATCTAAATCTCTAAAAATCAATAAACTTCACTAATTACTCTTCAATCTATTGGAAAGATATCTACGATGAGTCCTAGTCTTCACAAGTTTTCCTCCAACCCTATGGAAATACTCTAGCCAAAAACATTTTTTTAAACTCTAAAAATGAAATCTCCATATCTCCTCTTAATATCTCTTGTGTCTCTCCCTATCTCCTGTCAATCTCCCTTGTGGCTCTGATACCACTATTAACTTTTTATACTAAATACTTAATGTAAAATCTACCACAAGGTATAAAATGAGCATGCAATATTAAATATAAGATAATGGCAATATGTAAAACATGTAAAACACATAAGAAAATTTTGTAACTAATAAAACTACCATTAATGAAAGCTCATGAAAATAGTATCTTCATACAAAATGTGGATATTTCAAATACTCCATGCTTCATACAAGTTCTATATTGCATCTAACTTGTATTCTACTCTACTATACATTCTCCTATGAAATGATAAGATGATATTATGATGCATCTCGTATCCTCACATAAAGGCCGGTATATAATGGGATGTGACTTTTGGCCTTCCATGACTCTTCACTTTCCTATTCTACGGACTCATGTGCACATGGACTATGATGCACATTTACATTATTGAATACTTTGTATATTCTAATATTATATGTGTATTTATTACATTACATGAAGTAAATACTCAAACCCTAATCTAGGAAACACTCTTAATCTAAAGATGTATCAAATAATGTAATATATTTCAACACTATGATAATGTAAGGTGATGGAAAGACTTCTAAAGGTGAAACACCAAGATCTAGAAAATATATAAGAGTATCTTGAAAACAAAGAGATATATTGACGCATTAAATATGCATGCTATATGTAAACTTAGGCTAGTGAATATTGGTGGATGTGTGGTAATTACGAAAAATTATTTAGTGAAATATGAGATAATATTTGGTGTAAATATTTGTGTGAAAAATATTTATATTATTGTATGGTTATATTCCCCATATTGAACCATTAATCAAGAAGTCTTAATAAAATTGATCCTATGTTCATTTTTTTGTAGCCATTTTCTTCATTCTTTTCACATGCATCCTTAGCACTCAATTATGGAACCCTTCAATAATAATTATTAATGCTATATATTCTTCTCTTTTGGTGTTTGATACTCTTTATTTTTGGTACTATTTTTTCCCAATGCATGGTACCCTTTTTTTGTACATGTACTCTATTTTCATGAATTATCAAATATTATGTCTTAAAGATTCTACTTACAGCCTAGTAACCTATAGAAAACCCATGTAATACTTACTTTTTAAATCTTGATAATCATTTATTATTATTCCTACCTATAAAAACTCATGTACTCCCTACCTATAATCCCTCTATTGCTTAGACCTACAAAATTTTAAATGTTCTCTAAAAATACACTCTTGGTATACCCAAAAGTTTGTGTAGATCATTTTTAATTATGCAAACTCTTGAATATTTTCTAAAAATATACTCTACTTAGGTTAGTATACTAGTGCCTTTTGAACCACTCTCCCATTACGCTCAAAATTCCTTATAGGATTTTTTTGGGTGTGTTAGGTTGAGTTTTGTTTAGTTTGTAGACCTACAAATATTAATGAGAAGACTAGAACTTCAATATTAGTTTATACATTCAAAGGACTCTAAAATAAAAAATTAAAAAAATTGTAGTGAATGATGGGACTCAATTTTTACCATGAAATATGAAACTATCTAAAGTATGCATTCTTCTATTCCTTTAGAGCAAATCAAATGAGATTTTTGATAATTTATCTCTTAGTCTCTAGTTGTGATATGACATATCCATTTTTATATATTTCTTCATGGTTTTCATATCCTTTAGGATACTCAAATAGGAAACCTAGTGTGATGTTTTACTTTTGTACCATAAACATGTATGAGCATACATATAGCAATAAATATTTTTGGAAAATCTATTCTAGATAACTACAATGAAGATAAAAAGAAATTAATGAAATTAAATATCTTGAAAACTCTTTAGTACCACTTGATCTATAACACAAGGACTAGAATATGGTGGAGCAAAAGATGAGTCTAAATTCATCTTGTGGCACATAAAAATTTAGTAGCGTAATAAAAAATAAGGAACAATAGAAATGTTTATCACATAAGAATATAATATTTATTTATAGATATTATAAATTCAAAAATAGGCTTTACAATACAAGATTTATATTTTTATATTAATAATACTACAAATATTTACTACATGACACTATAGGATGTAAGTCTATTCTAATATAATAAAAAAAAAGAAGTAAAATAAAACTTTATAATAGAACAACCTATATATATATATGAAAAATAAGAAAAGACATAAATGAAAACAAAGAACAAAACTAAAGGAAAAAAAAAAAAATTAACTTTAAACAAATAAGTAATAATTACAAAGTAGTTGGAAAGTGAAAGGGTTTATCTTTTAAATATTCATGAAGTAATGTTAGAAATATTGATAACATCTCTTTTTTTCATGAACAACTAGCCTTAGTCCATGAGAGATGTGTATACATATATTTATGAAATCATTTATTGGAAGATGCTTTATGCATCAATGCATCATGACACCATGTGAGATTGGAATCATTGGTTTATCTGTATTTTTCCATTTGCTGCATTGATCGCCAAAAGAATTTTTTAACCATACAAGTCATAATATGATAAGTTTGGTTGGCACCATGCAAAAGTCTAATTTTAAAAGAAGAGTTGGTACTGGCCTATTTGGAAAAATCCCATATATTAGGACCAAGAACCTAAAGGTGCTATAGGAAAACTGGCTTGAACATGTACATTTCATGAACATACTACAGTACCATTTCATGAACATGTACTGGCATTAAGACCAAGATCCCATATACGCATGTTTCATGAACATAGTACAGACCCATATAATCTTCTGCAATAAAAACTGGCTTGACAAACAAACAACAGAAAAACAAGGAATAGGATAAGGTCTCGAATGGATTGGCTATATTTGTAAGGCGAGAATTCTGCCACCATTTTCGTCAATTATACGTTGTTGTATCGAGAGCATATCTGCGATGTTGCCAACACTTGGGCAACAGTTGAAACTTAAAAGTCTAAGCTGTTGTTTCTTTCAATATTTATCAATTTTGTTTATATCAATTGTTAAGTTACACATGTTCCCATTGATACTATCCAAATGTTTGTTGTAGACAACAATTTTGTTTATATCAATTGTTCAGTTACACATGTTCCCATTGATACTCTCCAAATGTTTGTTGTAGACAATTCTGCTTAAATTTAATGAAGATACCACACGTCTTAATTAAGGAATCGAAATCGAAAGAAACCCTTTACTCTTGGACAAGCTTATATAATGCGAGGTGATTCCGCTTCTACTTTGTAGAAAGTTAAGTGCACAGCTATGCCGAGAATGTCGCTCTTTGTAATGGGAACTATTCATATATTGCTTAATAAAATGGTTCTTTTGGTTCTGAATTTCTTGCTTATTTATTTTCATTTTCAATTATCAGCAGAAGCAGAAGCTCATTCAGGCCAAACTAGTTTTGTTACTGCTAATGACCCATATATTAAACCAAATAGGAGATTAGTATCTGATGTTGATGTTGGTGGTAGTGTCTTTAACGTGGAGAATTTTGGTGCAGTGGGCAATGGAGTACAAGACAATACTTTGGTAGTTATAACATTTAAGTTATTGCCAACTTATCTGTTTGAATCTTCCAGAAATTTAAAATACAAAATGAAACATTGAACCTTAGATAACAGCTTCGTTAGTATAGCGGTAATAAAGTATATGCATGTGTTTTGTTTTTTAGGCATTTGGAAAGGCATGGCGTGCCGCTTGTCGAACGCCGTCGTCAACTTTGCTCGTACCTCGTGGAAAGTCATTTCTCGTTAACAATTTAGTTTTACGAGGACCATGTGGCAATGGCATCACTTTTCAGGTATATAACTTAAATGGAACGAGAATTCTTGAAGTTTAGATTAAAATTTTCTCAAGTAAAGTTAATTTTTTTTTGTTTGTTTTTGGCATCATTTGAAGGTGGACGGAACGATAGTTGCACCGCCAAATCCAGAGAGTTGGAAGAATAATCAGAATTGGTTTGTATTTTGGCAACTACAAGACTTCAATCTCAAGGGAAGCGGCACATTCGACGGAAAAGGATATGTGTGGTGGGATCGTTGTCGCAAAGTAAATATGTGTCATTCTTCTTCTCAGAACGTTCTTATTATTTTGGATATATAATTAGTTATTCCTCCTCACATTCTCTTTGTGTCATCTCACAAGTCTTCTGATCTAAATTTTTAATTGAAGGAATTAATTGAATTATCAGTGGCCTCAGATGCTCATTTATCTTCATACCATAAAAATTGCATTATTAAAAATGTAGGAGATACTGCATTATTAAAAATGTATTATTAAAAAATATTATTAAGTGATTTTATTAATAATTATAATAAAATAAAAAACTATTACAATTGTATAGATATAAAAGTTTAAGAACTGATGCAGGTGTTATGTGCTGATTTCTTTATTGCAGGGAAATTGTGGTCGCAGACCAATGGTATTTGCCGAATTACCTTTCTCTGAGAATACAATGTGTGTTATATAGCTTTGTAAAATAGCTAGGATTAGATTTGTTAATATATATTTAAAAAATATATGTAAGACTAATTTTGTTTAAAATTTCTAGGCAATACTTTTGGAAGCGAGCAAGCAAGTGGAGATAAGTGGATTGTCCCTAGTTAACAGCCCTATGCTTCACCTGAGTATCGATCATTGCGATCATGTCAGAGTCCATGGCATTAAACTATCCTCACCAGAAAACAGCCCCAACACTAACGGAATAGATTTATATTATTCCAGAAACATTATTATAAGCCACTCCAACATCGGCACCGGTATACGATTCCAGATATTTCGATCCGTCCTTCGGTTTCAAATTCCAATGATAGTCGTTTAGCCATTAAAGTTCATAGAATGTTTGGATATTTTTGGAAAATCGCTAATCACATGTCAAAATAAGCGTTGTTGTAGGGGATGACTGCATGGCTATTGCCACCGGGTGTTCGAATATCAACATTCAGAATATTGCTTGCGGTCCAGGTCACGGAATAAGGTAGAAAAAAATTATATAAATAAAAAAAAACAATTATTATTATATAAAATTTAAACCTGTTCTTTTATTTGTAATTTTATTATATAAAATTTCAACCTAATTTTTTTTATTTGAACTGAAAAATTTGTACTACCTACTAACTCTCTAATTCAATTTTTGAGGTATCTTAGATGTCGAAAATCCACAACCACTAGAACTATAGAACTATATCAGGTGGAAACACACAAAATTAGCCCTTAATGAAATTCTGGATTGCAGTGTGGGAAGCCTAGGAAAAGATTTCTCACGAGCAGAGGTTTATGGCGTTACTGTAGACGGCGCAACCTTCACAGGAACTATGAATGGAATAAGAATCAAGACATGGCAGGTGGGCGATCTGGTATTTTATTGCTGTTTAATTGAATTTTAAAAATGGCATTTGAAACTCTATTGTATAATTAGGGTTGAGGCTGATGAGCAGTGATTGTTGTTGCTATGAAATAAAATAGGGAGGTTCAGGCTATGCAAGCGGTATAATATATCGGAATGTTCGTATGGTGAACGCGGGTAATCCTATCCTGATCGATCAGCACTACTGTGACTCGCCATTTTCTTGCCGCAATAATGTAGATCCAAACCTTTGCTTTCATTTGTTAATTTGTCATTGAGTATGTTCTGAACATACTGAATTTCCTGTTGCCTTTGTTTGCAGCCCCGTAATGTTGCAGTTAGTGACGTGTTGTACAAGAATATCACCGGCACATCAGCGACACTGGTAGCCGTCAAGTTCGCATGCAGCGACAGTGTGGCGTGCACAAAGATTACGTTGAGCGACGTATCGTTGACGCTTCATGGGAATCGTCAAGCTTCCGCTTCGTGTAAAAATGCATTCGGAACAGCCTTCGGAATCGTTCAGCCTCCAAGCTGTCTTCGAAGTTGACGCTCCCTCTCGTGGTCGGATGAGCAGATTTAGTGGTCGTTCTTGACGTGTTGTCTTAATTGATGTTATGTACCCGGCTAAAAGGGGAAGGGGTGTTAATTTGGTGGAGTTTACTATATTATTTGGTAGGTGTAAATATTTTGTAAATATGGGGAATAAAAGGGATTTATAAATATTAGTTATTTACGGATTATTTTTGAATATTTGAGGAGATCAATAGGTTGTTAGAGTTGAAATGTCGAGAGTAGAGGAAATATACGAGAGATATGTAATGCAAATTTTATTATTTCATTGTAAACTTTCTAAATATAGACTATTATTTATTGTTTGAATATTCGGGAATAAATTTTTTTATTGTTTGAATATTTGTGAATAATTTTTTTTAATACTTGTGAATAATTCTTGACATGCCATCTAATTGATGTTATGTATAAGCTAAAAGAGGTGTTAATCTCATGGAGTTTACTATATTGTTTGATATGTAAATATGTTGAATAAAATATTTAGAGTTTATCATTTAGTAATAATTAATTGTTTGTCATTAATAGGAGTTAATAAAATATATTTTTCTTATAGGAAATATGAAGAGTCATATCTTCTAAATGTTTTAGGAGTTCAAATATTAAATTTTTTTATAAAGGCTATATGTAGAATAATGAAAAATTTAGCACTTCATTGGTACGGGAATATTAAGTGAAATTTGTGAATATAGTAATTTTATTTTATTGTTTGAATACTTGTGAATAATTATGTGATATTAATATTGAGATTCTAAAATAAAATAGCTTAATTGTTAATAGTGGTATCAGAGCCACTATTGTGAGAGAAGTCATTAGTGTGAGGAGAACCACTATTAGTAGAAAAGGAGAATCACTATTGTGTGAAGAAGTATTGAGAGCAACAATGCTCAACATCTTGATAAGAGAGAAGCATGTGCAAGCTTGAGAAGTAGACATCCAAGGAACAAATAATCAAGGAGATTTAGAAGAAGAGCATGTGAAACATGCAAGGAGATGACTAAAATGTGCGAGGACATAGATGGATAAATGAGGAATGACCATGATGTGAAATGAGATAGCTAGAGAAAAGAGGAATGAGTAAATAATATTGTAGAACATTGTTAAGGTGTCTCTAAAATAAAAGTTGTATAATCGTTCAAACCAAAATGGGTAGATGGCTAGAAAATCCTTTATAGAACCCAAGGAAAGGTTGGAACAACCTGGAAAAATAGGTTTGCAGAAGGAGTACATTGAAAATGCATTAGAAGACAAAGATGTCAAAGATAGAGTTTTTTTATTTTATTTAGAGATACTGCATTGGAGACTGGAGTGAAAATAAATGCCTACACTCTAAAATGATTAAATAATGGAAGCATCATTAGAAGTAACCCCACGTAAATGATTTCTTATATTTTGGAGATTTAAAATTTAAAAGGCAAAGGTTGATTAATATAGTTTAAAGGTACAAAAGTTACCAATTAATTCAAAGTTTATTTGAAGAAAGTTTAAGATAATATAAAATTAAAGGAAAAAAAGGAAAGCAAAATTAATATTTAAAAGGAAAGCATAATTAATTGAAAGAAAAACTAGGTGACAAGTTATTATGGTTGGAAGGAAAACATTTAAAGAAAATATTTAAATCAAAATCGATTTGAAGAAGAATATTTGATTAAAATGAAAAGAAATATTGAAAGTTTTAAATATTGAATTATGGAGTTAAAATTTATTCTACTAAATAGTTAAATTAAAAGCCAAAGAAATAAAGAATTTATTTAAATTTTTGAAAAATTAGAAAATAATTAAAAGGGAAAATATTTAGAAATTATATCTTCATCAAAAATACCTCTTACAATGTCTCACATGTGTGAAAAACGAAACTTTAGAGGAACTCAAAAGTGTAGAAAACTTTGTCTCAAAGAACATGGTCAAAGGGGCCAAACCACCACATTCTTTTAATAGGATTTAGAACAAAATTTTGAAAGGGCACAATACATAAGAAAATCAAAAGATAATTATTGGTACATTGATTCAAGGATAAGCAAACATATGATTGGAAACAAATAGTGGTGTAATTTACTTTAAGAAAAATATGATAAACTAGTTAGAATTATAGATGATAATATGTTTGAGGTCAAAGGTGTAGGAAATGTATCAATCAACATGCCTGATGGAAAATACACAATTGAGAATGTATTATATATAACTAGTTTAGTTGCTATTTTATTGTCAGTATCTTAGATGTTAGACTGAAACATAATGGTTGAATTCAAAATTATTGATTAAAAAGAAATACTTCATTAAGAGATATTCGGTGAAAGATATTAGGGCATATAAGTGTTTCATCCTTAAATGCATTAAATAAATATCAAATGGTCATAGGCTTACGTAATATAACATGTCAAACTACAATTTATCTAGAATGCTTAGTTGGAAAACAACATAAAGTATCATTTGAATTAAGTTCACATAGAGCGAGGGAACCACTAGATATAATACATATATACTTATGTGGACCAATGGTAGTTAGTTTTGGAGAACACAAATATTTTTAGCTTTTTTTTTTATGATTATTCCTATAAAATATGGGTATACTTCTTGAAATTTAAGTCAAAAACCTTTATATAATTCAAGCAATTAAATAACTCGTAGAAATAGATTTTGGACAATCAATTCTAATTATTTATTAGGATTGAGTCAAAGAATATATGTCTACATAATTTGAATAATTTCTATAACGAAATGGTATAGCATGGTAACATAATACAACTTATAAACCACAATAATTGTATAGTTGAAAGAAGAAATCATTCTATTATGGAAATGGCACATAGCATGCTTAAAGAAGTAAATCATAAACATCAATATTGGTCAGAGATATTTTTTATTAGTGTTGCAGTAGTGCTAAGGCAATGAAGGTAAGTGCAACAATGCTAGGATGGCGAAGAAAAATATTTTAACAGTGCTGCAATAGTGCTATGGTAGCGAAGAAAAATATTTTAATAGTGCTAGGGCAACGAAGAAAAATATTTTTTCAATGTCGCAAGGAAGGTGAGTGCAACAGTTCTAGGATAGCGAAGAAAAATATTTTAACAATGTTGTAGCATTACTAGAGTAGTGAAGAAAAATATTTTGTAGTAGTGCTAGGGTAGCAAAGGAGAGTGCATCAATGCTAGGGAAGAAAAGAATTTTACAGTGTCATAGCAATGCTAAGGTAGCAAATAAAAATATTCTAACAGTGTTGCAATAGTTTTAGGGTAGCAAAGAAAAATATTTTATCAGTATCGTAGCAGTAGTAGGGTAGTAAAGATGAGTGCAACAGTCTAGAGCAGCAAAGAAAAATACTTTAACAATATCGTAGTAGTGCTAGGATAGCGAAGAAAAATATTTTAACAGTACCACAACAGTGCTAGGGCAACGAAGGTGAGTGCAACAATGATAGGTCAGTGAATAAAAATATTTTAACAATATCACAATAGTGCTAGGGTAGTGAAGGCGAGTGTAGCAATGTTAGGGCAACAAAGTAAAATATTTTTATTTGGTAATATAATTTGGAAATTATACTATACATTTTAGAGAGAGGATGAGAGTCAAGGAATTTGAAATAGGTGATGGCAGGAAGGTGCAGATTTTGGAGAGAGTGGTTGTGGGTGGGGAGGCAAGTTTTCTACAAGAGAACGTACCTGGTAGTATGAATGTTGAAAATCAGGTGGAGACCACTTGGAGCAATTTTCAAGCCCATGTGGTAGAAGGTTCTGCAGTCTCATTTAGATAGGTGCAGTCTATTAAGGTGGCTAGAGTGATTGTAATTTCTCCTAAATCAGGGGCCCTTGAGGCTCCATCTATCAAATCTTTAGGTGGGTCCCAATCCTTAGGGAAATTTTCATCTCCAAGTAAGTTTTCATATGCTACGGTTACTACTTTTGGTTCTTTTGTTGGAAAGTCATTTGATCGGTTGTAGTATCTTACATTTAATTTTTTCAATCTAGGTTAATCCAGGTTAGATTTAAAGAGTAGCAACCCAGTATAGATTGTACCATAGTAATTAATACTAAGCTTATTTCAGGTCTCTTTCTGGTTTCATGTGTTGCAAAAATTAAATTTTACAGAAAATAAAATTAAATATACAATTTATGAATTATTCTAATGTGGATCCATGTAATTAATGCATTATTTATCTATTATAATTTATAATTATATTTTCATGTAAATTAATTTTTTAATCTAATTCTATCTACCATGTTAGTGGGGGGAAGTGATTTAGGGACTAACCTTTTGGAGTGGGCCCTGCCTTCGAAAGGTTAGTGTTAACCCCTTCCCTATTTTCTATTTTACTTTAACTTCAATAATATACTCTTATTTTAATTAATATAATTCTTAATTATTTCATAATTACAAGAGAATAAAAGAAATAAAAATTACCAAAGCAATCAAAATATAAAATAATTATCAAACATAGTTACCATGTCCTGAAGAAAATATTGTTGTTGCTTTATTATTGAAAATCAAACGTACATGGTTGCGCATCCAAATTCCAGAATTGCATACAAAATATTACATCGGGAATAATCACAGATTACATATATTTCTCCATTCCATCCCTTGGAAGGTTTCGTATGCAAATATATATTTTCACTTAGACAAATCCAAACATAATTCCCCGTATTTCTCCCATATGGTTTGGACTTGATACGCAAAAACTATGTTCTTATCAAGAATAAAGCTAAATTAACACATCTCCTAAAATACTTGGACTCAATAAATATTCTAATTGGTCCAAGTGGCAACTAATTATAACATAATACTAACTTTGACTTGGTGGGATAGCTACGTAACAATACAACCCTTGATTTAGACTTTTTCTACAACTTTTATCCTTTATTTTAGGGAAGGATGCATTTATTACAAATATTCACGTAACAACTTATATGCCCCAAAAATGGTGAGTCACCCACATTTGATTCTTCTAATCACCCATGTGGAATTTTAAACCTTTAATGCTTGATTCTTTCAACTGCCCACATGGTGTTTTACCAAGCCATAGCTTATGTGGCATTTATGTGAAACAGGTTCTTCCATAGATTTTTCTAGGTTTTCGTAGTGCCCTTTCATAACGCCCTTCTTAGCTCTCCCATATCGGTCGTGGCATCATCTATTGGAGAAACAACAAAAATATGAAGAAATTTCTATGTCGCAATCGGGTCGTGAGAACCCAACCCAACTTCAATCGGCCATAACTTTTGCTACAGGGCTCCGATTCTCGAACCGTTTGAAGCATTGGAAAGCTTATAAAATTTTCTACGATGACAAATGAAACCCTTGGGTTATAGCAACAAGCCCTTTTTGGGGCCTCTAGACCCCTCAAAAATGAGTTTTAAAGTTTAGAATTTTTTGTAACGTCTCTTTTCGGCAATCAATGCCCCGTATTCATGGGTGCACATCCCGAGGAGCATTTTTTAATGTTTTAAGGCACTTTCGACCGTTATCCTTGGCAATCACTACCTTTTTTGGCATATCCCAAGGTAACGGTCCATTTTTCTTGATTCTCGCCACGTGGCATGTCGGCTAGGGCACCCACTGGCTTGAGAAATCTATATAAACAAGATGGATTGTAATGTTTGGTCATCAGCCGAACTGATGAGCACTTAAGGTGCGAAACGCATTTTCGGAGTTTTCCCTTTCATTTCAGTCTCTCTTGTTCTTATGTCGTGAAGTGCCCTTTTTGCATTGATCGCTTGTGCTTCTACTTCCTCTTCGTTATTTGATTTCTGTTGCGCTAAGGTACTACTGCGAAGTTTTTCTTTCTTTTTGAATATAAAAGTTATCTTTTCAATCTGATGTCGCACGCTGCCCTAGTTATCCAAAATCCGGAAGAGGATCCCCATTTCTTTCGTGAAGGCTCTCCTATTCTGGAATCCACCAGATCCACTCAAAAGAGGCCCAGGATGTTGCTTCCGGAGATTGAAGCTTCCACTTCATGCGTAGAATGCACTCAAACAAAGTCCTGCTCTTCTTATCCTGAAGCGTCGCAACCCTCGAGGCGTATTCCAGAACTACCATAGAATCTTAAAGATCTCAGCTTGAAATTCTAGGAAACCTTTAGATCTGCGTTCATCAAGGTCCACAAAACTGAGACCTTCATCATGAAAATCTAGAAAGGCATCGACGAGGGCACCATGCCAAATAGTTTGTGCATGAAGCCTCCAAGCCTTCGGATTCCAGATCCTACTCTTCAGGAAGAGATGGACAAGAAATTTTTTGAGCTCACCTTGAATTTCTAGAAAGCATGTTCGAAAGTATATCTTTCGATAGAAAATAAATTACTTGAGAGCTTGAAGGTTCAAAAGGATGTCGTTGTCACATAGCTCGATGCACAAGTGGAGCAAATATTTAGCAAAATGACTTTCATTTTAGATTTTGAGATTGCATCCTATTGGAAATCGCAAATCATGGAAGATTTTACTGTGAAGGCCAATGCTCTCGAAATGGAACTGTGTGTGGATCGTCAGGTCCAACAAGGTGCAACCGACACTCGAAAAGCTGCTGAGAAACAACAATAACAAGATACTATCATGGATGAAGCCAACACCTCGGTGGCATCCCTCATCAAAAAGGAGTGCGCTCCACTCTTTTCTGAGATCCAAGAGCTCAGAAAACTTGTCATAGATCTTGTCATTTCCTCTCGACCCAACTCCCGCAATCCCTCACCCCAAAATCAAAGGAGAAGGAATAGGAGTCGGAGTCATTCCCATAGTGGACAATAACAACAACAACAACCTCAATAGTCAGGCCGACAACAACAACATGAAATCATCTCGACAGACAGAACCAATGATCTCAGTCAAAAAATGGGTCGCGAGACCGATCCCAAAGCAGAGTTCACTGGCAACAACCAGAGAAAGAATTCATACCTCCTGCGTAGCAGTAGTCACGATGGGGCTCTAGCAGAACTTTCCAAGGATCTGGTTCCTGAATGAATCAGAACTCTACGAGATTTATTCCCAAGTCAGGTCCGGGATTGTAGCAGACCCAAGGTCGTCCTCACGGTGGTGGCGTAAACCGCTACTGAATCGTTGGAGTGCCATCTTCAGCCCTGTCGATAGATGCCTGCTCTTCTTCAGCAAGAGTAAGGTAGGTGTTGTTGATGGCATGATCACAAATGTCGTTGTTCATAATTTCTCTGATAGACCTCTCACAGTGGCAGAAAAAGAGCTTCTTGGGCTAGGATTGAAATATATCCCTGTCCCACCTCCCATGGTCCATGATGATGTCCGTGTGGAGTATGTTCTATTTTCTAGGCTTCTCAAGCTTCGGTGGTTTTTCGGTCCAAAAGGAAGGAACATCGCCAACTGGGAAGAACCTGCCTACTCTCCCTTTCGTATTTCAAATTCTGCATGGGAACCTGATGTGAAATACCAGCCCCTACTGGATCTTCTTAATGATGGAAAGCATCGAGTTGAACAACAACTTGCTGCCATGGAGAGTATCTTCCAGCCTCCCTTGCCCAGGCATCTGGCAAGAGCCTTGCACTCTCTTAGATCTGATGATTCCATTGTCATCAGACCCGCTGACAAAAATCTTGGCCTCACTATTCTTAGCAAGGCATGGTACCTGGAAGAAGGGATCAGACAACTTTCAGATCTGGAAGTTTACCAAGAGGTTATTTCTGTTCCTTGGAACTCTCTTTTTTCTAGCTTGGAGTCCATTGTTAAAAATGCACAAAGAAGTCTTCTCCTCGATCAAAAAATAGTGGATTATCTTCTGCAAAAGAACCCCATCATTGCTCGAGTCTGTACTTTCTACCTCATTCCAAAGGTCCACAAACAACCTATGAAGGGTAGACCCATCTGCTCCTATTGCGGTTATATGTTGGAGCCTGTTTCCAAATGGCTTCACCACCAGCTTCTCCCCATTCTCCTGGAGCAGCCAAATCATCTACAAGACTCTCTGAGCCTAATGAAAATCCTTCATGAAAGAGATTTTCCTCCAAGCTGTGTTCTGTTCACCTTTGATGTTGAGAGCCTGTACCCAAGCATTCCTACAGCAGCAGGATTGGCCGCTCTTCAACACTTCATCTCGAGGAGGTTCAAGCCAGGTTTGGTCCAGTTGATCCTCGAACTTGCAGAACTGGTCCTGAACAGACATTATCTAGAATTTGATG
This sequence comes from Wollemia nobilis, assembly GCA_028583015.1. NCBI lineage: Eukaryota > Viridiplantae > Streptophyta > Pinopsida > Araucariales > Araucariaceae > Wollemia > Wollemia nobilis. The sequence continues at coordinate 966,257 of JAQPPZ010003612.1, forward strand.
GTAAGATCTACAGGCAAAAAAGAGGTACAACAATGGGGAGCAATTTTGCAGTTGTCTATGCCTGTCTGTTTCTTTGTTACTTGGAATTGCAAGTTTTCGGTCTTTTTCCATCTATTTCAAAAAATATTTGCTTGTATAAATGATATATTGATGATGCTTTTGGAGTTTGGAATGGTACTAATGAGAGTCTTCAAGCTCTCCTTGATGCTTATGGTTCTGTTTATCCCAACATCAACATCACTACTGCCATTTCCACTTCTGAAGTTAACATCCTGGATATTCTGGTGGTCAAACCACCCTCCATGACTATTCCAGGTCGTCTGGGTACTAAACTATACCAGAAACCAATGAATGTGTATCAATATATCCCTTTCTATTCATTCCATCCACCCCACCAGAAAAAAGCCTTTATAGTCAGCGAACTCAATAGGTTTCTGGTCAGAGAGGCGGATGATGAAGGATTCAGAAAGATGAAGCATCAATTTTTTCATAGGTTGAGAGCCCGGGGCTACCCGTCCCATTTCTTATTTCCACTCTTTGCCCAGGTAGAGTTTCGACACCGGCCTGCACTGCTCCAGAAAATATTCCAGAAGATCTCTTTAAGACAACCAGGTCTAAAGAAATCTCCCCCAGTTCTGATGAAGTTGTACAACTGCCAGTTTGCCCATGATCTTCGTCTAAACAAAAACGTGCTTGGACCTCTCTACGAAAAATGGAGCAAAGACCCTCAACTCTCCCATATCGGTCATGGCATCATCTATTGGAGAAACAACAAAAATATGAAGAAATTTCTATGTCGCAATCGGGTCGTGAGAACCCAACCCAACTTCAATCAGCCATAACTTTTGCTACAGGGCTCCGATTCTCGAACCGTTTGAAGCGTTGGAAAGCTTATAAAATTTTCTACGATAAAAATAAAACCCATTGGGTTTCAAAGCAACAAGCCCTTTTAAAGCCTCTAGACCCCTCAAAAATGAGTTTTAAAGTTTAGAATTGTTTGTAACGTCTCTTTTCGGCAATCAATGCCCCGTATTCATGGGTGCACATCCCGAGGAGCATTTTTTAATGTTTTAAGGCACTTTCAACCATTATCCTTGGCAATCACTACCTTTTTTGGCATATCCCAAGGTAACGGTCCATTTTTCTTGATTCTCGCCATGTGGCATGTCGGCTAGGGCACCCACTGGCTTGAGAAATCTATATAAACAAGATGGATTGTAATGTTTGGTCATCAGCCGAACTGATGAGCACTTAAGGTGCGAAACACATTTTCGGAGTTTTCCCTTTCATTTCAGTCTCTCTTGTTCTTATGTCATGAAGTGCCCTTTTTGCATTGATCGCTTGTGCTTCTACTTCCTCTTCGTTATTTGATTTCTATTGCGCTAAGGTACTACTACGAAGTTTTTATTTCTTTTTGAATATAAAAGTTATCTTTTCAATCTGATGTCGCACGCTGCCCTAGTTATCCAAAATCTGGAAGAGGATCCCCATTTCTTTCATGAAGGCTCTCCTATTCTGGAATCCACCAGATCCACTCAAAAGAGGCCCAGGATGTTGCTTTCGAAGATTGAAGCTTCCACTTCACGCGTAGAATGCACTCAAACAAAGTCCTGCTCTTCTTATCCTGAAGCGTCGCAACCCTCGAGGCGTATTCTAGAACTACCATAGAATCTTAAAGATCTCAACTTGAAATTCTAGGAAACCTTTAGATCTGCATTCATCAAGGTCCACAAAACTGAGACCTTCATCATGAAAATCCAGAAAGGCATCGATGAGGGCACCATGCCAAACAGTTTGTGCATGAAGCCTCCAAGCCTTCGGATTCCAGATCCTACTCTTCAGGAAGAGATGGACAAGAAATTTTCTGAGCTCACCTTGAATTTCTAGAAAGCATGTTCGGAAGTATATCTTTCGACAGAAAAGAAATTACTTGAGAGCTTGAAGGTTCAAAAGGATGTCGTTGTCACACAGCTCGATGCACAAGTAGAGCAAATATTTAGCAAAATGACTTTCATTTTAGATTTTGAGATTGCATCCTATTGGAAATCGTAAATCATGGAAGATTTTACTGTGAAGGCCAACGCTCTCGAAATGGAACTGTGTGTGGATCATCAGGTCCAACAAGGTGCAACCGACACTCGAAAAGCTGTTGAGAAACAACAACAAGATACTGTCATGGATGAAGCCAACACCTCGGTGGCATCCCTCATCAAAAAGGAGTGTGCTCCACTCTTTTTTGAGATCCAAGAGCTCAGAAAACTTGTCACAGATCTTGTCATTTCCTCTCGACCCAACTCCCACAATCCCTCACCCCAAAATCAAAGGAGAAGGAATAGGAGTCGGAGTCATTCCCATAGCGGACAACAACAACAACAACCTCAATAGTCAGGCCAACAACAACAACAGTGAAATCATCCTGATAGACAGAACCAATGATCTCAATCAAAAAATGGGTCGCGAGATCGATCCCAAAGTAGAGTTCACTGGCAACAACCAGAGAAAGAATTCATACCTCCTGCACAGCAGTAGTCATGATGGGGCTCTAGCAGAACTTTCCAAGGATCTAGTTCCCGAACGAATCAGAACTCTACGAGATTTGTTCCTAGGCAGTCAGGTCCGAGATTGCAGCAGACCCAAGGCCATCCTCGTGATGACGACGTAAACCGCTACTGAATCGTTGGAGTGCCATATTCAGCCCTATCGATAGATGCCTGCTCTTCTTCAACAAGAGTAACGTAGGTGTTGTTGATGGCATGATCACAAATTTCGTTGTTCATAATTTCTCTGATAGACCTCTCACAATAGCAGAAAAAGAGCTTCTTGGGCTAGGATTGAAATATATCCCTGTCCCACCTCCCATGGTCCATGATGATGTCCATGTGGAGTATGTTCTATTTTCTAGGCTTCTCAAGCTTCGATGGTTTTTCGGTCCAAAAGGAAGGAACATCGCCAACTGGGAAGAACCTGCCTACTCTCCCTTTCATATTTCAAATTCTGCATGGGAACCTGATGTGAAATACCAGCCCCTGTTGGATCTTCTTAATGATGGAAAGCATCGAGTTGAACAACAACTTGCTGCCATGGAGAGTATCTTCCAGCCTCCCCTACCCAGGCATCTGGCAAGAGCCTTGCACTCTCTTAGATCTGATGATTCCATTGTCATCAGACCTGCTGACAAAAATCTTGGCCTCACTGTTCTCAGCAAGGCATGGTACCTGGAAGAAGGGATCAGACAACTTTCAGATCTGGAAGTTTACCAAGAGGTTATTTTTATTCCTTGGAACTCTCTTTTTTCTAGCTTGGAGTCCATTGTTAAAAATGCACAAAGAAGTCTTCTCCTCGATCAAAAAATAGTGGATTATCTTCTGCAAAAGAACCCCATCATTGCTCGAGTCTATACTTTCTACCTCATTCCAAAGGTCCACAAACAACCTATGAAGGGTAGACCCATCTGCTCCTATTACGGTTATATGTTGGAGCCTATTTCCAAATGGCTTCACCACCAACTTCTCCCCATTCTCCTGGAGCAGCCAAATCATCTACAAGACTCTCTGAGCCTAATGAAAATCCTTCATGAAAGAGATTTTCCTCCAAGCTATGTTCTGTTCACCTTTGATGTTGAGAGCCTGTACCCAAGCATTCCTACAGCAGCAGGATTGGCCGCTCTTCAACACTTCATCTCGGGGAGGTTCAAGCCAGGTTTGGTCCAGTTGATCCTCGAACTTGCAGAACTGGTCCTGAACAGACATTATCTAGAATTTGATGGTAAGATCTACAGGCAGAAAAGAGGTACAACAATGGGGAGCAATTTTGTAGTTGTCTATGCCTGTCTGTTTCTTTGTTACTTGGAATTGCAAGTTTTTGATCTTTTTCCATCTATTTCAGAAAATATTTGCTTGTATAAACGATATATTGATGATGCTTTTGGAGTTTGGAATGGTACTAATGAGAGTCTTCAAGCTCTCCTTGATGCTTATGGTTCTATTTATCCCAACATCAACATCACTACTGCCATTTCCACTTCTGAAGTTAACATCCTGGATATTCTGGTGGTCAAACCACCCTCCATGACTATTCCAGGTCATCTGGGTACTAAACTATACCAGAAACCAATGAATGTGTATCAATATATCCCTTTCTATTCATTCCATCCACCCCACCAGAAAAAAGCCTTCATAGTCAGTGAACTCAACAGGTTTTTGGTCAGAGAGGCGGATGATGAAGGATTCAAAAAGATGAAGCATCAATTTTTTCATAGGTTGAGAGCCCGGGGCTACCCGTCCCATTTCTTATTTCCACTCTTTGCCCAGGTAGAGTTTCGACACCGGCCTGCACTGCTCCAGAAAATATTCCAGAAGATCTCTTTAAGACAACCAGGTCTAAAGAAATCTCCCCTAGTTCTGATGAAGTTGTACAACTGCCAGTTTGCCCGTGATCTTCATCTAAACAAAAATGTGCTTGGACCTCTCTACAAAAAATGGAGCAAAGACCCTCAGCTCTCCCATATCGGTCGTGGCATCATCTATTGGAGAAACAACAAAAATATGAAGAAATTTCTATGTCGCAGTCGGGTCGTGAGAACCCAGCCCAACTTCAATCAGCCATAACTTTTGCTACAGGGCTCCGATTCTCGAACCGTCTGAAGCGTTGGAAAGCTTATAAAATTTTCTATGACAAAATGAAACCCGTTGGGTTTCAAAGCAACAGGCCCTTTTTGGGGCCTCTAGACCCCTCAAAAATGAGTTTTAAAGTTTAGAATTGTTTGTAACGTCTCTTTTTGGCAATCAATGCCCCGTATTCATGGGTGCACATCCCGAGGAGCATTTTTTAATGTTTTAAGGCACTTTCGACCATTATCCTTGGCAATCACTACCTTTTTTGGCATATCCCAAGGTAACGGTCCATTTTTCTTGATTCTCGCCATGTGGCATGTCGGCTAGGGCACCCACTGGCTTGAGAAATCTATATAAACAAGATGGATTGTAATGTTTGGTCATCAACCGAACTGATGAGCACTTAAGGTGCGAAACACATTTTTAGAGTTTTCCCTTTCATTTCAGTCTCTCTTGTTCTTATGTCGTGAAGTGCCCTTTTTGCATTGATCGCTTGTGCTTCTACTTCCTCTTCATTATTTGATTTCTATTGCGCTAAGGTACTACTACGAAGTTTTTATTTCTTTTTGAATATAAAAGTTATCTTTTCAATCTGATGTCGCACACTGCCCTAGTTATCCAAAATCTAGAAGAGGATCCCCATTTCTTTTGTGAAGGCTCTCCTATTCTGGAATCCACCAGATCCACTCAAAAGAGACCCAAGATGATACTTTCAGAGATTGAAGCTTCCCCTTCATGCATAGAATGCACTCAAACAAAGTCTTGCTCTTCGAACTACCATAGAATATTAAAGATCTCAGCTTGAAATTCTGGGAAACCTTTAGATCTACATTCATCAAGGTCCACAAAACTGAGACCTTCATCATGAAAATCTAGAAAGGCATCAATGAGGGCACCATGCCAAACAATTTGTGCATGAAGCCTCCAAGCCTTCGGATTCTAGATCCTACTCTTCAGGAAGAGATGGACAAGAAATTTTTTGAGCTCACCTTGAATTTCTAGAAAGCATGTTCGAAAGTATATCTTTCGACAGAAAATAAATTACTTGAGAGCTTGAAGGTTCAAAAGGATGTCGTTGTCACACAGCTCGATGCACAAGTAGAGCAAATATTTAGTAAAATGACTTTCATTTTAGATTTTGAGATTGCATCCTATTGGAAATCGTAAATCAAGGAAGACTTTACTATGAAGGCCAACGCTCTCGAAATGGAACTGTGTGGATCGTCAGGTCCAACAAGGTGCAACCGACACTCAAAAAGCTATTGAGAAACAACAACAAGATACTATCATGGATGAAGCCAACACCTCGATGGCATCCCTCATCAAAAAGGAGTGTGCTCCACTCTTTTTTGAGATCCAAGAGCTCAGAAAACTTGTCACAGATCTTATCATTTCCTCTCGACCCAACTCCCACAATCCCTCACCCCAAAATCGAAGGAGAAGGAATAGGATTCGAGTCATTCCCATAGCGGACAACAACAACAACCTCAATTTAGGTGACAACAATTCATCGCCTAGAACAACCAAATCATCTACAAAACTCTTAGCCAAAAAATCTTCATAAGAATCCATCGCATCTAGAATTTGATGGTAAGATCTACAGGCAAAAAGAGGTACAACAATGGGGAGCAATTTTGCAGTTGTCTATGCTTGTCTATTTCTTTGTTACTTGGAATTACAAGTTTTTGATCTTTTTCCATCTATTTCAAAAAATATTTGCTTGTATAAACGATATATTGATGATGCTTTTGGAGTTTGGAATGGTACTAATGAGAGTCTTCAAGCTCTCCTTGATGCTTATGGTTCTGTTTATCCCAACATCAACATCACTACTACCATTTCCACTTTTGAAGTTAACATCCTGGATATTCTGGTGGTCAAACCACCCTCCATGACTGTTCTAGGTCATCTAGGTACTAAACTATACCAGAAACCAATGAATGTGTATCAATATATCCCTTTCTATTCATTCCATCCACCCCACCAAAAAAAAGCCTTCATAGTCAGTGAACTCAATAGGTTTCTGGTCAGAGAGGCGGATGATGAAGGATTCAGAAAGATGAAGCATCAGTTTTTTCACAGGTTGAGAGCCCGAGGCTACCCGTCCCGTTTCTTATTTCCACTCTTTTCCCAGGTAGAGTTTCGACACCGCCTGCACTACTCCAAAAAATATTCTAGAAGATCTCTTTAAGACAACCAGGTCTAAAGAAATCTCCCCGATTCTGATGAAGTTGTACAACTGCCATTTTGTCTGTGATCTTCGTCTAAAAAAAATGTGCTTGGACCTCTCTACAAAAAATGGAGCAAAGACCCTCAGCTCTCCCATATCGGTCGTGGCATCATCTGTTGGAGAAACAACAAAAATATGAAGAAATTTCTATGTCGCAGTCGGGTCGTGAGAACCCAGCCCAACTTCAATCGGCCATAACTTTTGCTACAGGGCTCCGATTCTCGAACCGTTTGAAGCGTTGGAAAGCTTATAAAATTTTCTACGATGACAAATGAAACCCATTGGGTTTTGAAGCAACAGGCCCTTTTTGGGGCCTCTAGACCCCTCAAAAATGAGTTTTAAAGTTTAGAATTTTTTGTAACATCTCTTTTCGGCAATCAATGCCCTGTATTCATGGGTGCACATCCCGAGGAGCATTTTTTAATGTTTTAAGGCACTTTCGACCATTATCCTTGGTAATCACTACCTTTTTTGGCATATCCCAAGGTAACGGTCTATTTTTCTTGATTCTCGCCATGTGGCATGTCGGCTAGGGCACCCATTGGCTTGAGAAATCTATATAAACAAGATGGATTGTAATGTTTGGTCATCAGCCGAACTGATGAGCACTTAAGGTGCGAAACACATTTTTAGAGTTTTCCCTTTCATTTTAGTCTCTCTTGTTCTTATGTCGTGAAGTGCCCTTTTTGCATTGATCGCTTGTGCTTCTACTTCCTCTTCGTTATTTGATTTCTATTGCGCTAAGGTACTACTGCGAAGTTTTTATTTCTTTTTGAATATAAAAGTTATCTTTTCAATCTGATGTCGCACGCTGCCCTAGTTATCCAAAATCTGGAAGAGGATCCCCATTTCTTTTGTGAAGGCTCTCCTATTATGGAATCCACTAGATCCACTCAAAAGAGGCCCAGGATGTTACTTCCAGAGATTGAAGCTTCCACTTCATGCGTAGAATGCACTCAAACAAAGTCCTGCTCTTCTTATCCTAAAGCGTCGCAACCCTCGAGGCGTATTCCAGAACTACCACAGAATCTTAAAGATCTCAGCTCAAAATTTTGGGAAACCTTTAGATCTGTGTTCATCAAGGTCCACAAAACTGAGACCTTCATCATGAAAATCCAGAAAGGCATCGACGAGGGCACCATGCCAAATAGTTTGCGCATGAAGCCTCCAAGCCTTCGGATTCCAGATCCTACTCTTCAGGAAGAGATGGACAAGAAATTTTTGAGCTCACCTTGAATTTCCAGAAAGCATGTTCGAAAGTATATCTTTCGATAGAAAAGAAATTACTTGAGAGCTTGAAGGTTCAAAAGGATGTCGTTGTCACATAGCTCGATGCACAAGTGGAGCAAATATTTAGCAAAATGACTTTCATTTTAGATTTTGAGATTGCATCCTATTGGAAATCGTAAATCAAGCAAGACTTCACTATGAAGGCCAACGCTCTCGAAATGGAACTGTGTGTGGATCGTCAGGTCCAACAAGGTGCAACCGACACTCAAAAAGCTGTTGAGAAACAACAACAAGATACTATCATGGATGAAGCCAACACCTCGGTGGCCTCCCTCATCAAAAAGGAGTGTGCTCCACTCTTTTCTGAGATCCAAGAGCTCAAAAAACTTGTCACAGATCTTGTTGTTTCCTCTTGACCCAACTCCCACAATCCCTCACCCCGAAATCAAAGGAGAAGGAATAGGAGTCGGAGTCATTCCCATAGTGGACAACAGCAACAACAACAACCTCAATAGTCAGGTCGACAACAACAATAGTGAAATCATCCCGATAGACAGAACCAATGATCTCAATCAAAAAATGGGTCATGGGACCGATCCCAGAGCAGAGTTCACTGGCAACAACCAGAGAAAGAATTCATACCTCCTACGTAGTAGCAGTCACGACGGGGCTCTAGTGGAACTTTCCAAGGATCTGGTTCTCGAATGAATCAGAACTCTACGAGATCTATTCCCAGGCAGTCAGGTCCGGGATTGCAGCAGACCCAAGGCCATCCTCGTGGTGGTGGCATAAACCGCTACTGAATCATTGGAGTGCCATCTTCAGCCCTATTGATAGATGTCTGCTCTTCTTCAGCAAGAGTAAGGTAGGTGTTGTTGATGGCATGATCACAAATGTCATTGTTCATAATTTCTCTGATAGACCTCTCACAGTGGTAGAAAAAGAGCTTCTTGGGCTAGGATTGAAATATATCCCTGTCCCACCTCCCATGGTCCATGATGATGTTCGTGCGGAGTATGTTCTATTTTCTAGGCTTCTCAAGCTTCGGTGGTTTTTTGATCCAAAAGGAAGGAACATCACCAACTGGGAAGAACCTGCCTACTCTCCCTTTCGTATTTCAAATTCTGCATGGGAACTTGATGTGAAATACCAGCCCCTACTGGATCTTCTTAATGATGGAAAGCATCGAGTTGAACAACAACTTGCTACCACGAAGAGTATCTTCTAGCCTCCCTTGCCTAGGCATCTGGAAAGAGCCTTGCACTCTCTTAGATATGATGATTCCATTGTCATCAGACCTGCTGACAAAAATCTCGGCCTCACTATTCTCAGCAAGGCATGGTACCTAGAAGAAGGGATCAGACAACTTTCAGATCTGGAAGTTTACCAAGAGGTTATTTCTATTCCCTGGAACTCTCTTTTTTCTAGCTTGGAGTCCATTGTTAAAAATGCACAAAGAAGTCTTCTCCTCGATCAAAAAATAGTGGATTATCTTCTGCAAAATAACCCCATCATTGCTCGAGTCTGTACTTTCTACCTCATTCCAAAGGTTCACAAACAACCTATGAAGGGTAGACCCATCTACTCCTATTGCGGTTATATGTTGGAGCCTGTTTCCAAATGGCTTCACCACCAGCTTCTCCCCATTCTCCTGGAGCAACCAAATCATCTACAAGACTCTCTGAGCCTAATGAAAATCCTTCATGAAAGATATTTTCCTCCAAGTTGCGTTTTGTTCACCTTTGATGTTGAGAGCCTGTACCCAAGCATTCCTACAACAGTAGGATTGGCCGCTCTTCAACACTTCATCTTGGGGAGGTTCAAGCTAGGTTTGGTCTAGTTGATCCTTGAACTTGCAGAACTGGTCCTGAACAAACATTATCTGGAATTTGATGGTAAGATCTATAGGCAAAAAAGAGGTACAACAATGGGGAGCAATTTTGCAGTTGTCTATGCTTGTTTGTTTCTTTGTTACTTGGAATTGCAAGTTTTCGATCTTTTTCCATCTATTTCAAAAAATATTTGCTTGTATAAATGATATATTGATGATGCTTTTGGAGTTTGGAATGGTACTAATGAGAGTCTTCAAGCTCTCCTTGATGCTTATGGTTCTGTTTATCCCAGCATCAACATCACTACTACCATTTCCACTTTTGAAGTTAACATCCTAGATATTCTGGTGGTCAAACCACCCTCCATGACTGTTCCAGGTCGTCTAGGTACTAAAATATACCAAAAACCAATGAATGTGTATCAATATATCCCTTTCTGTTCATTCCATCCACCCCACCAAAAAAAAGCCTTTATAGTCAGCGAACTCAACAGGTTTTTGGTCAGAGAGGCGGATGATGAAGGATTCAAAAATATGAAGCATTAGTTTTTTCATAGGTTGAGAGCCTGGGGCTACCCGTCCCATTTCTTATTTCCACTCTTTTCCCAGGTAGAGTTTCGACACTGGCCTGCACTGCTCCAGAAAATATTCCAGAAGATCTCTTTAAGACAACCAGGTCTAAAGAAATCTCCCCCAGTTCTGATGAAGTTGTACAACTGCCAGTTTTCCCGTGATCTTCGTCTAAAAAAAAATGTGCTTGGACCTCTCTACAAAAAATGGAGCAAAGACCCTCAGCTCTCCCATATCGGTCGTGGCATCATCTGTTGGAGAAACAACAAAAATATGAAGAAATTTCTATGTTGTAGCCGAGTCGTGAGAACCCAACCCAACTTCAATCGACCATAACTTTTGCTACAGGGCTCCGATTCTCGAACCGTTTGAAGCGTTGGAAAGCTTATAAAATTTTCTACGATGATAGATGAAACATTTGTTAGCATAATATAACCATATTTGTCCCTATTCCTTATTTTGTTCCACTATTACAACCATGTAACAGAGTTCGTTCAGCTGGTGCCTATTCAGGGCCTTTGTAAACTTATTTAAACAATTGCTCAATAATAAGAATTGTTCGCTGAGTTTTACATGGTAACAAATTCGGATTACTAGGAGAAGCTGGAGGCAGACAAAAAATTTGCAAAGCGTTTTTTCTTTTTTTCTGAATTCGAGCAGTGCGTTTTTTTCCGCGACGTGATTTCCCTGATCCCGTCGCGTGATAGCAGCTGCGGAAGAATTTTTTAAAGAAAAAAAAAAGGGCGGAGGCCCCAGCGCATTCGCAGACCGTCCCCGTGCAGGAATATTTTTTGTTTTTAACAAAAAAAAAAAAAAAAAAAAAGCGCGTTGGAATCGCGCGTCGCGCAGACGTACAGTCTGCACAGTCTGCGCTCTGCCTGTGCGCAGACGATCTGCCTACGCAGACCAGTCTGCACAGTCTGCGCAGAGCGTAGATGTCTTGCCTGCGTAGACCAGTCTACACAAAGTGTAGATTATCTACCTACGCAGACTGCAGTCTGCGCAGAGCACAGACGTTCTGTCTGCGTTGGGAGCGTCCAAAGCGGACGCCCCCCCCCTTCCACCCTCCCCCTGTGCGACGCACAAATTGCGCATCGTGCTACCCGAGACCCCCCCCACTCCCCCGAGCGGGAATTTAAATTTTAAAATTCCCGCCACCCCCCCCACCCCTCCCCTCCCCTCCCCTCCCGTATAAACCCCCCCTTTTGCGCACAGTCGCGCGACCTCCCTTTGCACGCAGTCGCGCGAAAAAAAAAATAAAGAAAAAAAAAGAGCAGCGGGGAGGAAAACGAGCGTCGAAAAAGCAGGCAGTGGACCTGCGCGAACGGGGAAGGCAGATAGGCACGAACTGTGGACTGCATTTTTTTTTTAAACGCGATAGTAGCAGAGGAGGCTCGGGAAGCGGGAAGCAGCCACAGAGGACGGGATAAAAGAGAGGGGCTCAACTGATCCTTTCGGATCAGCCCGCTGGCTCACGTGGTCGTGAGCCGTGTGGTAAGGCTCAGGGACCCTGCAGGTCGGGGGTTCAAATCCCGCCGACACCCCCCAAGGTATAATTTTTCTTTTTCAAAGTTATTTTTTAATTATTATTTTTTAATTAAAATTTTTAATTTTAATTTTTTTTAATAGTTTTTTAACTTTATAAATTAAAATTTTAATTTTAATTTATTTTTTATAAGTTTAAAAACTATATAAATTAAAATTATATATTTTAATTTTAAATTTATAATAATTATTAAAATGCTTTGTTAAAGAACGCCTTTTAAGGGGGGATATTTTTTTCAAAAAATCAAAGGGGGATAGTGAGTAATTTTTCGAAAAATAGCAATTTGGCATTGTAAAAGGTGCATTTTCGGCTGTGACCGACACCTTGTGGGTTATTCTTGTGGGCAATTTTTTTTTGTTGTATGTTGCATATTTCATTTTTGCACTATAACATTAAAAATTAAAATCAAAACACTCCCTAAGTCCCCGGAATATAAAACCCATCCGTGCAATTTTATTGCACTGCAGCGTTCGGTATTTGTGATACCTCTGGCCAGCACTTATAGGTAAAGCTGTCGTGATTTGGCTACTGTATTCGCCGCCTAATATAGCTGCTACAACGATGTCTATGCTTGTTCTCTATAAATCGTCAGGGAGGAATAAGTACGCCATTTTTGCATTTTTTTACTCCATCCACTACCCTTTATCGCACTTGTGTTTAGGCATAAATCCTGATGAAGATTCTTCAAAGTGTTTAGGGGAAGTTACGCCCCATGCATGAGAAGAATCTTCTATGGTAGGTGCCATCAACAAGGCGATTCTCTTTCAGTACCGCTTATGTTCCACGTATCGTATGATCTCTAAAACTCACCTATAGTCTCCCTCACGTAAGGGCGGGTGATTTTTTGTTGATCTTTCTAAATACCTATAGTTTCCCTCACGTAAGGGTGGGTATTTTGTATGGTATATTGGCCTAGCAAAAGGTATATCGAAAGGGAGACCAATTGGTGATATAAGGAACCTTCACTATGGCCGTTGTTGCAAAATTGATGACTGATCCACATCAGTTATTGAAAGGTCCAAATTATACACCATGGAAACATAAGATGAAGGCAATCCTCCAAATGGAAGATTTGTGGGATATTTTTACTGGAGTAGCAACCAGGCCTTCACCAACAGCAGGATCCATAGGTCCTTCAGCAGATCAGATAGCTTTTGACAAGAAAGACAGTGGAGCAAAGGTGCTCATTTTGTTTCTTTGTTTGAGATGAAGTGCAACCTCATATAGTGGACAAAGCAAGTGGTAAAGAGGCATGGGATGCCCTTAGAACCATCTATGAGGGGAAGAATGAATCCACCATTCTTCATCTTCAACAACAACTTTATAACTCGAGTTTGAGACGAGGTTGAAACAGTTGAACTCTTTTCGTGCAGAGTGTCCGAGTTGAAAGAGAAATTGAGTTCTCCGGGAGATACTGTGGACGAAAAGCTTCTCATTTCACTTGTGATGAGAGCTTTACCTTATTCATTTGATATGTTGATAACCTCCATCCAGGTGTCTCAACGACAAATTACCTACATCGAGTTGGTCAATCTGCTTCAACAACAGGAGGCACGCCAACTTCACAAGGATGATTCTTCCAATACAGCCCTATACACCAACGAGCGGGGGTCTAGGAAGAAAGGTAATGGGCAAAAATGAGGCAAATTTCAAAAAGGAGGAAATTCTCAACGGGATACGAAAGGAAAAGGCAAACAACCTCAACAGAAGAAGAGGTGGTGCAAGATCTGTGAGAAAGACAACCATGACACCAACAGGTGTTGGCATAAGAACAAGAAAAAAGGCCAAAAAAAACCACAAAATAAAAACAAGCAACCCCAGGTGAATGTTGCTGTTGAAGAATCTGACTCAGATTCTGAATGGGCACACAAGGTGCTCATTACTACCACAGATTCCACACAGAGGGATCCTATTTGGTATGTTGATTCTGGAGCTAGCAAACATATGACTGGCGACAAATCATGGTTTGAATCATTTATGGCCAAAGAGGGCAAACCTGTCACCATTGTTGATGATAAAACCTACAGGGTTCAGGGAGAGGGTACGGTTTCAGTCACTCTTCCTGATGGCAAGTGTCAGATTGACAAAGTCCTCTATGTTTCGGGATTGGCCAACAATTTGTTGTCAGTGACACAAATCCTGGACAGAAATATGGTTGTCAACTTTTGTGTTGAGAATGGAAAGAAGTGTTGTACCATTACCAGGAAGGGTAAGCAGTTGCAACAACTTCATATAAGCATGGCTTATTTGCACTAGATGCTATCTCTACTCCACATGTTGCCATGACTGTATCTACCAAGGAGGCAACTTCCCTATGGCACAAGAGATATGGGCATCTTAGTTCTAGCTACTTACTTGAGCTCAGCAAGTATGAGATGGTAAAGGGTATTCCTTCCCTTTCTTCCACATTGCCAGTGTGCTCTGACTGCTTGGAAGGAAAGCAGCATAGAGTACCATTTGATAAGAGCTCTACAAGAGCATGAAAACCTCTGGAGTTAATTCATACCGATCTGTGCGGTCCTTTCACACCCAATAGTTGTGGAGGGAAGAGGTACTTTCAGTTATTCGTAGATGACTACTCACGAAATATGTGGGTTTTCTTTCTCCAACTGAAATTTGAAGCTTTCGCATTCTTCCAGCAGTTCAAGAAATCCGTTGAGAAGGATTCAGGGGCTTCTATTAAAACCCTCCGCTCAGATCGAGGGGGAGATTTTACCTCTAATGAATTTTTTGCATTCCTAGATAAGCATGGAATCAAGAGACAGTTAACAACTGCCTATACTCCTTAGCAGAATGGAGTTGCTGAGAGAAGGAACCGTTCTATCATGGAAATGGTTCGTTGTATGCTCACAGGAGCTACTCTTGGGCAGAAGTTGTCACCACTACAGTGTATCTATTGAATAGGGCACCCACAAAGGCCCTAAAATTAATGACTCCACAGGAAGCCTGGAGTGGTCGAAAACCCTCCATATCTCATCTACGTTTTTTTGGATGTCAAGCTTTCATGCACATACCGAAATAGAAAATGAAGAAGCTAGATGAGAAAAAACTGAGATGTATTTTTCATGGTTATTCTGAGCATTCTAAAGGATATCGGTTGATAGATCCTTTGACCAAGAAAATTCATATCAGCAGATATGTTGTCTTTTATGAAGCTTTCACATCACAGAGCACATCTAAAGTACACCAAGATATTGTGGAAACTAAGGAAGAGAAGACTCCTTCGTCAACACAGACAGGAGGTCCTTCTACATCTTCTTCACCACCACCGAAGAAGAATCCTAAATGGTGTACAAATACAATCGGAGATGCAAATTTATCCACTCCTCCCAATTTGAATTTGGATAGACCTCGTACACGCGGTATGGCTCAAAAGGAAAGAGAAGCCAGAGAAACTGGTGAGGTTGATGATCTTTGTCAATATTTTGAGGAACTTTCTATGACTCCAAGTACAAAAGTAGAGGATATGGATATTGATGATGACAGGGCGTTCATGTCTACCATAGATGGTCTTGAACCTGCATCAGTGCAAGATGCTCTTAGTGAGCCTCAGTGGAAGGCCGCTATGGATATAGAGTATGAGTCTCTGATGAAAAATAAAACTTGGAAGCTTGTTTATTTGTCGCATGGAAAGAAACCTATTGGCTGCAAATGGGTATATAAATTCAAGTACAAGGCAGATGGAACAATTGATAAGCATAAGGCCCGTCTTGTTGCAAAGGGCTATGCTCAAAAGGAAGGCATCGACTATGAGGAAACTTTTGCACCTACTGCTCGGATGACCACAATTCAGGTTATGTGTGCTATGGCAGCACAATATGGGTGGAAAGTTCACCAAATGGATGTCAAAAGTGCCTTTCTTAATGGTGATATCCAAGAAGAAGTCTATATGACTCAGCCTGAAGGATTTGAAGTGGAAGGCCAACAGTAGAAAGTTTGCAAATTGGTCAAATCCTTGTATGGTCTGAAACAAGCTCCTCGAGCTTGGTATATAAAAATGGACAATCACCTTATGCAGCATGGATTTAAGAGATGTCCGTCAGATGCAAACCTCTATTTCAAGAAACAAGGTTCTGAGATAGTGTTGCTTGTACTCTATGTGGATTATCTGCTCATTACAGGGAGTTCAAAAACTATGATCTCTACTGTCAAAAGAAACTTGTACAAATCTTTTGAGATGACAGATCTCGCCATTACTTTCTTGGTCTGGAATTCAGCCAGAAGGAGCACTCCATCAAAGTGTCTCAGAAAAAGTATGCCAAGACATTCTTTGGATAAATATCGCATGGTGATCGCAAGCCAATGGCAACTCCAATGGAGAATGGACTTCGAGTTATTGCGATATGATGACTCACCTCGGGTAGATGGTACTCTCTATCGATAGTTGATTGGGAGTCTCATATATCCGACCAATACTAGGCCGGATCTCGTATTTGTTGTCAACTATCTTTTGAGGTTCATGCAGGAGCCTAAGACCACTCATTGGAAAGCAGCAAAACGTGTTCTTCACTATGTCCGTGGTACTATGGAATATGGCCTAGAATACAAGAGGAACAACAAATTCTTCTTGCAAGGATACACAAACTCCGACTATGCTAGATCATTTTATGATCGCAAGTCAACTTCTGGATACATTTTTCATCTGGGATCCGGTCCTGTCTCTTGGCACAACAAGAAGCAACAGGTGGTTGCTATTTCATCAACAGAGGCAGAATATCGTGCCGCACGTGAAGCTGTGTGTGAAGTGATATGGTTACGTCGCATTCGGACAAGTATGGGCCATCCATCAAAATCTCCAATACACTTGTTTTGTGACAATCGGGGTGTTCGAACCTCGTCAAGAATCCGAGTCCATCATGAAAGAACAAAGCACATTGACACACAATGTCATTTCATTCGAGATGAATTTCCAAAGCACTGAATTCAGCTTCAGCACATTCCCACCGATGCTCAAGTTGCAGACATTTTCACTAAGTCACTTGGATGTGTCAAATTTGAATTGTTTCGCAACTCACTTTGTATTGCAAAATAATGTAAGGGGATGTTAGTATAGCTATTAGTTATTACATTACCCAAATAATGTAATAAAGGGGGATGTTAGTGTACTATAACCATATTTGTCCCTATTCCTTATTTTTTTCTGCTGTTACAACCATGTAACAGAGTTCGTTCAGCTGGTGCCTATTCAGGGCCTTTGTAAACTTATTTAAACAATTGCTCAATAATAAGAATTGTTCGTTGAGTTTTACAACATTTTGGGTTTTGAAGCAATAGGTCCTTTTCGAGGCCTCTAGACCCCTCAAAAATGAGTTTTAAAGTTTAGAATTTTTTTGTAACATCTCTTTTCGGAAATCAATGCCCCGTATTCATGGGTGCACATCCCGAGGAGCATTTTTAATGTTTTAAGGCACTTTCAACCATTATCCTTGGCAATCACTACCTTTTTTGGCATATCCCAAGGTAACGATCCATTTTTCTTGATTCTCGCCATGTGGCATGTCGGCTAGGGCACCCACTAGCTTGAGAAATCTATATAAACAAGATGGATTGTAATGTTTGGTCATCAGCCAAACTGATGAGCACTTAAGGTGTGAAACGTGTTTTCGGAGTTTTCCCTTTCATTTTAGTCTCTCTTGTTCTTATGTCGTGAAGTGCCCTTTTTGCATTGATCGCTTGTGCTTCTACTTCCTCTTCGTTATTTGATTTTTGTTGCGCTAAGGTACTGCTATGAAGTTTTTATTTATTTTTGAATATAAAAGTTATCTTTTCAATCTGATGTCACATGCTGCCCTAGTTATCCAAAATCTAGAAGAGGATCCCCATTTCTTTCGTGAAGGCTCTCCTATTCTGGAATCCACCAGATCCGCTCAAAAGAGACCCAGGATGTTACTTCTAGAGATTGAAGCTTCCACTTTGCACGTAGAATGCACTCAAACAAAGTCCTGCTCTTCTTATCCTGAAGCATCGCAACCCTCGAGGCATATTCTAGAACTACCATAGAATCTTAAATATCTCAGCTTGAAATTCTGGGAAACCTTTAGATCTGCGTTCATCAAGGTCCACAAAACTGAGACCTTCATCATGAAAATCCAGAAAGGCATCGACGAGGGCACCATGCCAAATAGTTTGCGCATGAAGCCTCCAAGCCTTTGGATTCCAGATCCTACTCTTCAGGAAGAGATGGACAAGAAATTTGTTGAGCTCACCTTGAATTTCCAGAAAGCATGTTCGGAAGTATATCTTTCGATAGAAAATAAATTACTTGAGAGCTTGAAGGTTCAAAAGGATGTCGTTGTCACACAACTCGATGCACAAGTGGAGCAAATATTTAGCAAAATGACTTTCATTTTATATTTTGAGATTGCATCCTATTGGAAATCGCAAATCAAGCAAGACTTCATTGTGAAGGCCAACGCTCTCGAAATGGAACTGTGTGTGGATCGTCAGGTCCAACAAGGTGCAACCGACACTCAAAAAGCTGCTGAGAAACAACAACAAGATACTATCATGGATGAAGCCAACACCTCGGTGGCCTCCCTCATCAAAAAGGAGTGTGCTCCACTCTTTTCTGAGATCCAAGAGCTCAAAAAACTTGTCATAGATCTTGTCGTTTCCTCTCGACCCAACTCCCGCAATCCCTCACCCCAAAATCGAAGGAGAAGGAATAGGAGTCGAAGTCGTTCCCGTAGTGGATAACAACAACAACAACAACCTCAATAGTTAGGTTGACAACAACAGTAGTGAAATCACCCCGATAGACAAAACCAATGATCTCAGTCAAAAAATGGGTCGTGAGACCGATCCCAAAGCAGAGTTCACTGGCAACAACCAGAGAAAGAATTCATACCTCTTGTGCAGTAGCAGTCATGACGGGGCTCTGGTGGAAATTTCCAAGGATCTGGTTCTCGAACGAATCAGAACTCTATGAGATCTGTTCCCAAGCAGTCAGGTCCGGGATTGCAGTAGACCCAAGGTCGTCCTCATGGTGGTGGCGTAAACCACTACTGAATCATTGGAGTGCCATATTCAGCCCTATCGATAGATGCCTACTCTTCTTCAACAAGAGCAAGGTAGGTGTTGTTGATGGCATGATCACAAATGTCATTGTTCATAATTTCTTTGATAGACCTCTCATAGTGGTAAAAAAGAGCTTCTTGGGCTAGGATTGAAATATATCCTTGTCCCACCTCCCATGGCCCATGATGATGTCCGTGTGGAGTATGTTCTATTTTCCAGGCTTCTCAAGCTCCGGTGGTTTTTCGGTCCAAAAGGAAGGAACATCACCAACTAGGAAGAACCTGCCTACTCTCCCTTTCATATTTCAAATTCTGCATGGGAACCTGATGTGAAATACCAGCCCCTGCTGGATCTTCTTAATGATGGAAAGCATCGAGTTGAACAACAACTTGCTTCCACGGAGAGTATCTTCTAGCCTCCCTTGCCTAGGCATCTGGAAAGAGCCTTGCACTCTCTTAGATCTGATGATTCCATTGTCATCAGACCCGCTGACAAAAATCTCGGCCTCACTATTCTCAACAAGGCATGGTACCTGGAAGAAGGGATCAGACAACTTTCAGATCTAGAAGTTTACCAAGAGGTTATTTTTGTTCCCTGGAACTCTCTTTTTTCTATCTTGGAGTCCATTGTTAAAAATGCACAAAGAAGTCTTCTCCTCGATCAAAAAATAGTGGATTATCTTCTACAAAAGAACCCCATCATTGCTTGAGTCTGTACTTTCTACCTCATTCCAAAGGTTCACAAACAACCTATGAAGGGTAGACCCATCTGCTCCTATTGCGATTATATGTTGGAGCCTGTTTCCAAATGGCTTCACCACCAGCTTCTCCCCATTCTCCTGGAGCAGCCAAATCATCTACAAGACTCTCTGAGCCTAATGAAAATCCTTCATGAAAGATATTTTCCTCCAAGCTGTGTTCTGTTCACCTTTGATGTTGAGAGCCTATACCCAAGCATTCCTACAATAGCAGGATTGGCCGCTCTTCAACACTTCATCTTGGGGAGGTTCAAGCCAGGTTTGGTCTAGTTGATCCTCGAACTTGTAGAACTGGTCCTGAACAGACATTATCTAGAATTTTATGGTAAGATCTACAGGCAAAAAAGAGGTACAACAATGGGGAGCAATTTTGTAGTTGTCTATGCTTGTCTGTTTCTTTGTTACTTGGAATTGCAAGTTTTCGATCTTTTTCCATCTATTTCAGAAAATATTTGCTTGTATAAATGATATATTGATGATGCTTTTGGAGTTTGGAATGGTACTAATGAGAGTCTTCAAGCTCTCCTTGATGCTTATGGTTCTGTTTATCCCAACATCAACATCACTACTACCATTTCCACTTCTAAAGTTAACATCCTGGATATTCTGGTGGTCAAACCACCCTCCATGATTGTTCTAGGTCATTTGGGTACTAAACTATACCAGAAACCAATGAATGTGTATCAATATATCCCTTTATGTTCATTCCATCCACCCCACCAGAAAAAAGCCTTCATAGTCAGCGAACTCAACAGGTTTTTGGTCAGAGAGGCGGATGATGAAGGATTCAGAAAGATGAAGCATCAATTTTTTCATAGGTTGAGAGCCCGGGGCTACCCATCCCATTTCTTATTTCCACTCTTTTCCCAGGTAGAGTTTTGACACCGACCTGCACTGCTCCAAAAAATATTCTAGAAGATCTCTTTAAGACAGCCAGGTCTAAAGAAATCTCCCCCAGTTCTGATGAAGTTGTACAACTGCCAGTTTTCCCGTGATCTTCGTCTAAACAAAAATGTGCTTGGACCTCTCTATGAAAAATGGAGCAAAGACCCTCAGCTCTCCCATATCGATCGTGGCATCATCTGTTGGAGAAACAACAAAAATATGAAGAAATTTCTATGTCGCAGTCGGGTCATGAGAACCCAACCCAACTTCAATCGGCCATAACTTTTGCTACAGGGCTTCGATTCTCGAACCGTTTGAAGCGTTGGAAAGCTTATAAAATTTTCTACGATGAAGAACAAAACCTGTTGGGTTTCTAAGCAATAGGCCCTTTTTAGGGCCTCTAGACCCCTCAAAAATGAGTTTTAAAGTTTAGAATTTTTTGTAACGTCTCTTTTCGGCAATCAATGCCCCGTATTCACGGGTGCACATCCCGAGGAGCATTATTTAATGTTTTAAGGCACTTTCGACCATTATCCTTGGCAATCACTACCTTTTTTGGCATATCCCAAGGTAATGGTCCATTTTTCTTGATTCTCGCCACGTGGCATGTCGGCTAGGGCACCCACTGGCTTGAGAAATCTATATAAACAAGATGGATTGTAATGTTTGGTCATCAGCCAAACTGATGAGCACTTAAGGTGCGAAACATGTTTTTAGAGTTTTCCCTTTCATTTCAGTCTCTCTTGTTCTTATGTCGTGAAGTGCCCTTTTTGCATTGATCACTTGTGCTTCTACTTCCTCTTCGCTATTTGATTTCTATTGCGCTAAGGTACTACTATGAAGTTTTTATTTCTTTTTGAATATAAAAGTTATCTTTTCAATATGATTTCGCACGCTGCCCTAGTTATCTAAAATCTAGGAGAGGATCACCATTTCTTTTTTTAAGGCTCTCATATTCTAAAATCCACCAGATCCACTCAAAAGAGGCCCAAGATGTTACTTCCAGAGATTGAAGCTTCCACTTTGCACGTAGAATGCACTCAAACAAAGTCATGCTCTTCTTATCCTGAAGTGTCACAACCCTCGAGGCGTATTCCATAACTACCATAGAATCTTAAAGATCTCAGCTTGAAATTCTGGGAAACCTTTAGATTTGCATTCATCAAGGTCCACAAAACTAAGACCTTCATCATGAAAATCTAGAAAGGCATTGACGAGGGCACCATGCCAAACAGTTTGCGCATGAAGCCTCCAAGCCTTCGGATTCCAGATCCTACTCTTTAGGAAGAGATGGACAAGAAATTTTTTGAGCTCACCTTGAATTTCCAGAAAGCATGTTTGAAAGTATATCTTTCGATAGAAAAGAAATTACTTGAGAGCTTGAAGGTTCAAAAGGATGTCATTGTCACATAGCTCGATGCACAAGTAGAGAAAATCTTTAGAAAAATGACTTTCATTTTAGATTTTGAGATTGCATCCTATTGGAAATACTAAATCATAGAAGATTTTACTATGAAGGCCAACGCTCTCAAAATGGAACTGTGTGTGGATTTTCAGGTCCAACAAGGTGCAACCGACACTCGAAAAGCTACTGAGAAACAATAACAAGATATTGTCATGGATGAAGCCAACACCTCGATGGCATCCCTCATCAAAAAGGAGTGCGCTCCACTCTTTTTTGAGATCCAAGATCTCAGAAAACTTCTCATAGATCTTGTCATTTCCTCTCGACCCAACTCCCACAATCCCTCATCCCAAAATCAAAGGAGAAGGAATAGGATTTGAAGTCATTCCCTTAGCGAATAGCAACAACAACAACAAACTCAACAGTCAGGCCGATAATAATAGCAGTGAAATCATCCCAAAAAATAGAACCAGTGATCTTAGTCAAAAAATGGGTCATGAGATCGATCCCAAAGCAGATTTCGTTGGTAACAACCAGAGAAATAATTCATACCTCTTGCACAACAGCAGTCATGACAGGGCTCTAGTGGAAATTTCCAAGGATCTGGTTCTCGAATGAATCAAAACTCTATGAGATTTGTTCCCAAGTAGTTAGGTTCAGGATTATAGCAGACCCAAGGTCGTCCTCGTGATGGCAGTGTAAACCACTACTGAATCATTGGAGTGCCATCTTCAGCCCTATCGATATATGTCTGCTCTTATTCAGCAATATTAATGTAGGTGTTGTTGATGGTATGATCACAAATGCCATTGTTCATAATTTATCTAATAGACCTCTCACAATGGCAGAAAAATAGCTTCTTGGGCTAGTATTGAAATATATCCCTGTCCCACCTCCCATGGACCATGATCATGTCCATGTGGAGTATGTTTTGTTTTCTAGGATTCTCAAGCTTTGATGGTTTTTTGGTCCAAAATAAAGGAACATCCCCAACTGGGAAGAACCTGCCTACTCTCCCTTTCGTATTTCAAATTATGCATGGGAACCTGATGTGAAATACCAACCCCTACTAGATCTTCTTAATGATGAAAAGCATCAAGTTGAATAACAACTTGCTTCTAAGGAGAGTATCTTCTAGCCTCCCCTACCTAGGCATCTAGAAAGAGCCTTACACTCACTTAGATCTGATGATTCTATTGTCATCAGACCTACTGACAAAAATCTTGGCCTCACTATTCTCAACAAGGAATGGTATCTAGAAGAAGGGATCAAACAACTTTAAGATCTAGAAGTTTACCAAGAGGTTATTTCTGTTCCCTGGAACTCTCTTTTTTCTATCTTGGAGTCCATTGTTAAAAATGCACAAAGAAGTCTTCTCCTCAATCAAAAAATAGTGGATTATCTTCTACAAAATAACCCCATCATTGCTCAAGTTTGTACTTTCTACCTCATTCCAAAGGTCCACAAACAACCTATGAAGGGTAGACCCATCTGCTCCTATTGCGGTTATATGTTGGAGCCTATTTCCAAATGGCTTCACCACCAACTTCTCCCCATTCTCCTGGAGTAGCCAAATCATCTACAAGACTCTATGAGCCTAATGAAAATCCTTCATAAAAGAGATTTTCCTCCAAGTTGTGTTCTGTTCACCTTTGATGTTGAGAGCCTGTACCCAAGCATTCCTATAGTAGCAGGATTGGTCGCTCTTCAACACTTCATCTCGAGGATGTTAAAGCTAGGTTTGGTCCAGTTGATCCTCGAACTTGTAGAATTGGTCTTGAATAGACATTATCTAGAATTTGATGTTAAGATGTATAGGCAAAAAAGAATTATAGCAATGGGGAGCAATTTTGTAGTTGTCTATACCTGTCTGTTTCTTTGTTACTTGGAATTACAAGTTTTCGGTCTTTTTCCATCTATTTTAAAAAATCTTTGCTTGTATAAACGATATATTGATGATGGTTTTGGAGTTTGGAATGGCACTAATGAGAGTCTTCAAGCTCTCCTTGATTCTTATGGTTCTATTTATCCTAGCATCAACATCACTACTACCATTTCCAATTCATAAGTTAACATCTTGGATATTCTGGTGGTCAAACCACCCTCCATGATTGTTCAAGGTTGTTTGGGTACTAAACTATACCAAAAACCAATGAATGTGTATCAATATATCCCTTTCTATTCATTCCATCCACCCCACTAGAAAAAAACCTTTATAGTCAGCGAACTCAACAGGTTTCTGGTCAGAGAAGTAGATGATGAAGGATTCAGAAAGATGAAGCATCCATTTTTTCACAGGTTGAGAGCCTGGGGCTACCCGTCTCATTTCTTATTTCCACTCTTTTCCTGGGTAGAGTTTCGACACCAGCATGCACTACTATAGAAAATATTCCAGAAGATCTCTTTAAGACATCCAAGTCTAAATAAATCTCCCCCAATTCTGATGAAGCTGTAAAACTGTCAGTTTTTCCATGATATTCGTTTAAACAAAAATGTAATTGGACATCTATATGAAAAATGGAGCAAAGACCCTCAACTCTCCCATATCATTCGTGGCATCATCTATTGGAAAAATAGCAAAAATATGAAGAAATTTCTATGTCGCAATCGGGTCGTGAGAACCCAGCCCAACTTCAATCAGTCATAATTTTTGCTACAGGGCTCCGATTCTCGAACCGTCTAAAGAATTGGAAAGCTTATAAATTTTTTTACGAAGACAAACAAAACCCATTGGGTTTCTAAGAAAGAGGCCCTTTGCAAGGCATCTAGACCCTACAAAAATGAGTTTTAAAGTTTAGAATTGTTTGTAACGTCTCTTTTTGGAAATCAATACCCTGTATTCATGGGTGCACATCTCGAGGAGCATTTTTAATGTTTTAAGGCACTTTCAACCGTTATCCTTGGTAATCGCTACCTTTTTTGGCATATCCCAAGGTAACGGTCTATTTTTATTGATTCTCGCCATGTGGCATGTCGGCTAGGGCACCCACTAGCTTGAGAAATCTATATAAACAAGATGGATTGTAATGTTTGGTCATCAGCCAAACTAATGAGCACTTAAGGTATGAAATGTATTTTTGGAGTTTTCCCTTTCATTTCAATCTCTCTTATTCTTATGTCGTGAAGTGCCCTTTTTGCATTGATCGCTTGTGCTTCTACTTCATCTTAGTTATTTGATTTCTATTGTGCTAAGGTACTGCTATGAAGTTTTTATTTCTTTTTGAATATAAAAGTTATATTTTCAATCTAATGTCGCATGCTGCCCTAGTTATCCAAAATACGAAAGAGGATCCCCATTTCTTTTGCGAAGGCTATCCTATTCTGGAATCCACTAGATCTGCTCAAAAGAGGCCCATGATGTTGCTTGTGCTACAAGGCTCAAATGAACCCAACCCAACTTCAATCAACCATAACTTTTGCTACAAGGCTCCGATTCTTGAATCATTTAAATTTTTGGAAAGCTTATAAAATTTTCTATGACGATGGACAAAACCCATTAGGTTTCGAAGCAACAGCCCTTTTTGGGGCCTCTAGACCCCTCAAAAATGAGTTTTAAAGTTTAGAATTGTTTGTAACATCTATTTTTAGCAATCAATGTCACGTATTCATGGGTGCACATCCTGAGGAGCATTTTTAATGTTTTAAGGTACTTTTGACCATTATCCTTGGCAATCACTACCTTTTTTGAAACGTATTTCTTCGTTTCATAAATAAATCATGCACAATATTTTCAAAGCAATAATATGACAATAATAACTACACAGCTGAATGAATTAAACCGAATGGAATCGATCGCCACTCAGGGAGGGCACGTCCCCGCCGTGAAGGCAAAACCGATAATGCAGAGAATAAAAATTAAAACGATGATGATTATCCAATGTCTAATCTACTTATATATATATGAATAAATGAACTCTTGGAATACCTAGCCGACGGCTAGGTTTGGAGTGTAACATGACTCCCCTCCTCGGAAAGCTTTGTCCTCAAAGCTGGAAATGTCTGGAGAATACTGTCAGGTTCCCATGTTGCATCCTCCTCTGGTAAATCTTGCCATTTGATGAGAAATTCTTGAATCTGACGTGATCTTAGTCTTCGTATTCTATGTTGTAGTATATCTTCAGGTTGGAGATGTATGCGTCCTTCCTCATCGAGCACTGGTAATTCTGATTGACCTTGTACTTTTTGGCCAATTACTTTTTTGAGACATGAAACATGAAATACCGGGTGTATTCGTGATGATGAAGGTAGCTCTAACTGATAGGCGACTTCTCCAATGCGGCGCACAATTTTGTAGGGACCATAAAATCGTGGAGCCAACTTTTGGCTGGATTTTATCTTTAATGATGATTGTTTGTAAGGTTGCAACCTTAGAAAAACCCAATCACCTATATTAAAAGTTCTTTTTGATCGGTGCAAGTCTTGCTGTTGTTTCATACGATTTTGTGCTTGGACTAAATTTTCTTTGAGGATGGTGAGAGTAGACTGCCTTTGTTCGAACCAATCATCCACTTTGGCTACTTTGGATGATCCTTGCACGTAATCTACGACGGTAGGAGGCTTTGTGCCATACAATGCTTCAAATGGAGACATCTTGATTGAGTAATGGTAAGAAGTGTTGTACCACCATTCTGCTAATGCTAACCACTGGCTCCATTGATGTTGTTTATCTTGAGCGAAACATCTTAAGTATGTACCCAAACATTTGTTAACCACTTCTTTTGACCATCTGTCTGGGGATGGTAAGCTGAGGACATGCTCAATTTGGTACCACTAAGTCGAAATACTTCTCGCCAAAAGTTACTAGTGAAGATGGGATCTCTATCACTTACAATATTTTTTGGCATACCATGTAATTTAAAAATTGAATCCATAAATACCTTTGCCACCTTGCTTGCGGAAAATGGATGTTGTAAAGCCTGAAAATGAGCGTATTTGGATAACCGGTCTACGACGACGAAGATAACTGTTCTGCCTTCTGATTTTGGAAGACCTTCAATAAAATCCATGGATATATGTTCCCACTGGCGTTCCGGGATGGGTAATGGTTGTAACAATCCTGGTGATTTGACTGTTTCTCCTTTATTGCGCTGGCAAACTTCACATTCTGCTACCCATTGTTTGACATCTGCTTTTAATCCTTTCCAACAAAATGATTGTTTGACCCTTAAATATGTTTTCAAAAATCCTGAATGTCCTGCTGATGGAGAAGCGTGTGATTCGTCGAGAATCTTCGATTTGAGTTCCGAATTGGGTGGAATGTAAATGCGGTTCTTCTTTCGGAGGATTTTATCTTCGTAAGAGAACAAAGGGTGTTTAGAAGACCCTATAGATAATTCTTGAAGTATCTGAGTAGTTTCGCTATTGGACACCCATTCCTCTTGTAATTGATTCACCCATTGGGAGCAAGGACCTGAAATAGCGTTAATGATTACTTCGTCTTCATATTTCCTGGACAGCGCATCGGCGGCTATATTTTCCTTCCCCTTCTTGTATTCGATAACAAAATCATACCCCAATAGTTTGGTTAACCATTTATTTTGTTTCGGATAGGAAAACCTCTGCTCAAGAAAATGTTTGAGACTACTATGATCTGTTTTGATAATGAAGCGGCTACTGATTAGGTAGTGTCTCCATTTTTCTACTGCATGAAGAATGGCCAACATTTCTTTTTCATATGTCGATCTTCCCAAATTTTTCTCGGAGAGCTGTTTACTTTCAAATGCCAACGGATGACCTTCTTGCATTAGTATAGCCCCAATTCCGGTTCCGGATGCATCACATTCGATAACAAATGGTTTGTGAAAGTTGGGAGTTGCTAATACTGGAGTTGTACACATGGCTTTCTTAAGAGCTTCAAAGGCTTGAGTGGCCTCTTCTGACCAACGAAAGGCATCCTTCTTTGTGAGTGCGGTGAGAGGTGCTGCAATCTTACCATAGTTGTGCACAAACTTGCGATAGTAGCCCGTGAGACCCAAAAAACCACGAAGTTTCTTGATGGTTTTAGGTAAAGGCCATTCTTGAATTGCCTTAATCTTATTGGGATCCACTTTGACGCCTTCGTGTGAAACTATATGACCAAGATACTCAACTTCTTGAACACCAAATGAACATTTGGAACGTTTAACAAATAATTTTTCTGTGTGTAAAATGTGAAGGACCTTATCCACATGATGTAAATGATCCGTCCATGTTTTGCTGTATATGAGAATATCATCAAAAAAGACTAACACAAACTTACGGAGGAGTGGGCGAAACACTTGGTTCATGAGACTTTGGAATGTGGATGGGGCATTGGTGAGGCCAAAAGGCATGACCAAAAATTCGTAATGACCTTCATGAGTACGAAAAGCAGTTTTGGGAATATCTTCTTCTCTAACACGGATTTGGTGAAAGCCGGAGCGAAGGTCTAATTTTGTAAAAAATTTTGCACCATGTAACTCATCTAATAGGTCATCTATGACAGGGATAGGAAATTTGTCCTTGATAGTGAGTTTATTGAGAGAACGAAAGTCAGGACACATACGCCAAGAGTTATCTTTTCGTCTAGTCAGAACTACAGGTGAGGAATAAGGACTAGTGTTGTGACGAATGACTCCATGATCTAACAAATCCTGAACGATCTGTTCGATTTCTATCTTTTGTGGTTGAGGATAGCGATAAGGATGATTGTTAGGAGGGACACTCCCTGGAATCAAATGGATAGCATGGTCATGAGATCGTTTAGGTGGTAATCCTTGAGGTTCTTGGAAAACCTCTTCGTAATGTGTTATGATGTCTTGTAACTCTGGAGCAAGAATATCCGAAGTTGCTGGAGGTTGTTTTTCCAAACAATTAATTTGAGCTATAAACCCATATCCACCCTTTTTTAACATCTTCTCCATACTATGAGAGCTCACCATTTGTGATGGAGGAGTAGTAATGCCTTGTAAGCGAATGATTCGTCCGTTTTCCTTCCATTCCACAAATAATTTTTTGAAGTTGAAGCTAACCGTATCTAATGTTTCCAACCATTCCACTCCCAAAATGACATCCGAATTCCCCAAATTCATGACGAAAAGGGATCCAAGCCAAGTATAAGTTCCCATTTTTATGGAAACTTGAGATGTGCGACCGACACATTGTGCGTTCACCCCGTTGGCCACTAGAACCTGGAATTTGTCTTTGTTGGAAGAGTTAATGAATAAATTCAAAGCTTTTGCGGTTTTGATGTCGATAAAATTGTGGGTACTACCAGAATCAATTAACACATTCACCTTTTTCTGGCGGAGAAATCCTGGTACCTTGATGGTATGGTGGGCGGTTAAACCCATGAGAGCATGCACGGAAATTGCCATTGTATCCTCTTCTTTTTCGTCTATAGTACATGGTAGGTCTTCTGGAATAGGTTCTTCTGATTGGTAAGGTTCATCCTCTTCTCCTTCACATTGATCACCTTCAATATGAAAGTTTTGTTTCTGGGCACATGCTTGTTCCCTGGGATGATGAGTGCGACATTTATAGCAAAAATATCTTGATGGTTGATCATTTCTACGAAAGGAATTGTTGCGATATGAGGGACGACTATACGTTTCACGCCGTGCAGACAACTGATGTCTCTTCTCGGCCAACTTGGCTATTCTTATACAACTGTTCAACAAGGTTGGGTCGTGCATGTCTACCTCCACTCGAATACTTTCTTTCAAACCATTGCGAAAGGCTCCTACCACTGTGTCGGGGCTGAGGTCTAAAGTGTATGGTAGTAAACTGGTAAACTCCGAAACGAATTCACTAACTGACCCTTCTTGTTTAAGAGATAACAGTCTTACTGTGTATGATGATGTAGCTCCTTCATCAAATCTTTCTAAAAAAGAGGTAGTGAATTTTCTCCAATTAATAGTAGCTCCTTTCTCTTGTTTAAGCCATACAAACCATTGGTAGGCCTCAGTGCCTAGTTTTGATGCAGCGAAAGGGACTTTGTCAATTTCCTTAATTTGATATAAGTCAAGCATGCCTTCCATTTTGGCTATCCAACCACGAGGATCATGACCTTCAAATGTAGGCATATCAATTCGTGGAAAATTATTATTATTAGGACCTCTCGGTTGGTGATAACCCGTGTCCCTTTCTTGATTTTGGTTATACCGCTGTCTTTGATAGCGATCCCTGTAATTATCCGAATCACCTCGTTGTTGTTCCCAATCATCATTAGGATCGACATTTTCTTCATTCCTTTGGGCATGGGAGTGATTTTGGGGATTAGTATTGGGATTAGGCTGGTTTTGTGCTTTCACAAGGTCTTTTAGGAGGATACCAATTTCGTTCATACCATCTAGTAAGAGTTTAAGAGAATCCCTATCGGAAACGGCTGAGTTACTTGAGTTTCCTTGTGTGATGTTTTCGTGAGTGGGGGGAGGATTAGTAGCCATAGGATCTACTAGTGGATGATGTGGATTATAACTACCAATTTTAAAAGGAGAAAGAGAATTTTTAGTACCTGGGCTACGATTAGGTCTTCTTGTGTTGTTATTGGTCGTTTTCGAGCTTGATAATCGACCGTCAGACCCTTTGATCCAATTTCGACTCATGCACTGCTCAAAATTTCTTGCTTAGTAGTCCTTGAACTTCAAAATTTTGGCAAAATTGAGTTATAAAAAATTTGTTTTGTTTTCCGCCTTACTGCCACTCCAACTGCGATGCGGAACTGAATTTCGTTGGCTCACCTTCTTTGTGACAGTTGTTGACCACTTTGAATGCACTTTTGACAACACTTAGAAGACACGACGCCGTTAACCCTAACTGCCCACCGGAGACTGCAATGAAGCCACCGAACCGAAATGGACACGGATGTGTGGACACGACGGACCAAGTGACACGCGAGCGGACCGAACCAAGTGACACGCGAGCGGACCGAGACACGATGCGCGGACCGAAGCAGGACGGAACAGAGACGACGACGGACCAAGTGACACGCGAGCGGACCGAACCAAGTGACACGCGAGCGGACCGAGACACGATGCGCGGACCGAAGCAGGATGGAACAGAGACGCGACACTCGAGCAGACCTAGACACGATGCACGGAAGGACAGAAGACCGAACGAACGGAAGACTAACGCTGTACGACAAGACCACAAACCGAACGGAAGACTAACGCTGGACGACAAGACCCAAAGACGACAAGACCACAAACCGAACGGAAAACTACCACCGGACAACAAAACCAAGCACCGAACAGAGTAGCGAGGCAAACACAAGGAGGTGAGCGTGTGGCCAAAGCCACGACTCACTAAGTGCGCTGAGCGCCTTATAAACGCTTAATCGACCGCAACACCTTGTATGTGGGATAATCGCCCACGCGAGTAAATAAAAATAATAATAAATATGCAAGTACCTTAGAATATAACCTGATAGAAGATAATTTCGTGCTCGTTGATTGGTCGATAGCGCTTTCTGCGTTAATGGCGTGCTAGCTGTGAAATTTCCTGTCCGTACTGGCGATTGGCGATTGGAATTTCGTTGTGCTTCCACCGAATTGCCGGAGATTTGTCTGCGACGCGTTTGAAACCAGTAGTACTTCCTTGCACACCGTGTTATTTCGTATTTGCAACACTGGCATACGCCTATTTTGGAGGTTCTGTACGCTGATATGACTGCGCCCGCCACAGCTCGGAGATCGAATTGGGACGCGGACGGTAATGTGGGCCGCGGACGGGGAGTTTGGGACGCGGATTGGAAACAAACGCGAATTTTCATCCACGAAAAATGTTTACTGAAATGAATTCGAACGCCAAGTATTTGTCCGAACGCCCGATGCAGTGTGAGGGACAGAGCAGTACGGAAGTCCCGATGCTTGTAAACTGGACCACTGATACCACTTGAAACGTATTTCTTCGTTTCGTAAATAAATCATGCACAATATTTTCAAAGCAATAATATGACAATAATAACTACACAGCTGAATGAATTAAACCGAATGGAATCGATCGCCACTCAGGGAGGGCACGTCCCCGCCGTGAAGGCAAAACCGATAATGCAGAGAATAAAAATTAAAACGATGATGATTATCCAATGTCTAATCTACTTATATATATATGAATAAATGAACTCTTGGAATACCTAGCCGACGGCTAGGTTTGGAGTGTAACATTTTTTGGCATATCCTAAGGTAACGATCCATTTTTCTTGATTCTCACCATGTGGCATGTCGGCTAGGGCACCCATTGGCTTGAGAAATATATATAAACAAGATGGATTGTAATGTTTGGTCATCAACCAAACTGATGAGCACTTAAGGTACGAAATGGGTTTTTAGAGTTTTTCTTTTCATTTTAGTCTCTCTTGTTCTTATGTCTTGAAGTACTCTTTTTGCATTTATCTCTTATGCTTCTACTTCCTCTTCATTATTTTATTTCTATTGCGCTAAGGTACTGCTACAAAGTTTTTATTTATTTTTGAATATAAAAGTTATCTTTTCAATCTGATGTCGCATGCTACCCTAGTTATCTAAAATCTAGAAGAGGATCCCCATTTCTTTCACGAAGGCTCTCCTATTATGGAATCCATCAGATCCGCTCAAAATAGGCTTTGTATGTTGCTTCCATATATTGAATATTCCACTTCATGCATAGAGTACACTCAAACAAAGTCCTACTCTTCTTGTCCTAAAGCATCACAACCCTTGAGGTGTATTCTAGAACTACCGCAGAATCTTAAAGATCTCAACTTAAAATTCTAGGAAACCTTTAGATCCACGTTCATTAAGATCCAAAAAATTGAGACCATCATTAAAATCTAGAAGGGCATCGACGAGGGCACCATACCAAATATTTGGTGCATGAAGCCTCCAAGCCTTCAGTTTCTAGATCCTACTCTTTAGGAAGAGATGGACTAGAAATTTTTTGAGCTCACCTTGAATTTTTGGAAAGCATATTCGAAAGTATAACTTTCGATAGAAAAGAAATTATTTAAGAGCTTGAAGGTTCAAAAGGATGTCATAGTCACATAGCTCGATGCACAAGTAGACCAAATCTTTAGCAAAAAGACTTTCATTTTAGATTTTGAGATTGCATCCTATTGGAAATCGCAAATCATGGAAGATTTTATTATAAAGGCCAACGCTCTCAAAATGGAACTGTGTGTGGATCATCAGGTCCAACAAAGTGCAACTGACACTTGAAAAGCTGCTAAGAAATAATAACAAGATATTGTCATGGATGAAGCCAACACTTGGGTGGCATCCCTCATCAAAAAGGAGTATGCTCCACTCTTTTCTAAGATCTAAGAGCTCAGAAAACTTGTCACAGATTGTGTTGTTTCCTCTCGATCCAACTCCCACAATCCCTTGACCTGAAATCAAAGGAGAAGGAATAGGATTTGGAGTCGTTCCCATAGCAGACAACAACAACAACAACAACCTCAATAGTCAGGCCAACAACAACAACAACGAAATCATCCTAATAGATAGAACCAGTTATCTCAGTAAAAAAAATGTCACAAGACCGATCCCAAAGAATATTTCACTGGAAACAACCAGAGAAAGAATTCATACCTCCTTTGCAGCAGTAGTCATGATGGGGCTCTGGAAAAACTTTCCAAGGATCTAGTTCCCAAATGAATCAGAACTCTACGAGATTTGTTCCTAGGCAGTCAAGTTCGGGATTACAATAGACCCAAGGTCGTCCTCATGGCGGTGGCATAAATCACTACTAAATTGTTGAAGTGCCATCTTCAGCCCTATCGATAGATTCCTGCTCTTCTTTAGCAAGAGTAATGTAGGTGTTGTTTATGGCATGATCACAAATTTCGATGTTCATAATTTATCTGATAGACCTCTCATAGTAGCAAAAAAAGAGATTCTTGGGATAGGATTGAAATATATCCCTATCCCACCTCCCATGGTCCATGATGATGTCCGTGTGGAGTATGTTCTAATTTCTAGGCTTCTCAAGCTTCGATGGTTTTTCAGTCCAAAAGGAAGGAACATCACCAACTGGGAAGAACCTACCTACTCTCCCTTTCATATTTCAAATTCTGCATGGGAACCTGATGTGGAATATCAATAGATGCCTGCTCTTCTTCTCCTTGATCCTTATGGTTCTGTTTATCCTAGCATCAACATCACTACTATCATTTCCACTTATGAAGTTAACATCCTAGATATTCTGGTGGTCAAACCACCCTCCATGACTATTCTAGGTCATTTGGGTACTAAACTATACTAGAAAACAATGAATGTGTATCAATATATCCATTTTTGTTCATTCCATCCACCCCACCAAAAAAAAGCCTATATAGTCAGCAAACTCAACAGGTTTTTGGTCAGAGAGGCTAATGATGAAGGATTCAAAAAGATGAAGCATCAATTTTTTCATAGGTTGAGATCCCTAGGCTACCCATCCTATTTATTATTTCCACTCTTTGCATAGGTAAAGTTTTGACATCGGCTTGCACTACTCCAAAAAATATTCCAGAAGATCTCTTTAAGACAGCTAGGTCTAAAGAAATCTCCCCCAGTTTTTATGAAGTTCTACAACTGTCAGTTTACCCATGATTTTCGTCTAAACCAAAATGTGCTTGGACCTCTCTATGAAAAATGGAGTAAAGACCCTTATCACTCCCATATCGGTTGTGGCATCATCTATTGGAAAAATAGCAAAAATATGAAGAAACTTCTATGTCACAGTCAGGTCATGAGAACCCAGCCCAACTTCAATCAGCCATAACTTTTGCTACAAGGCTCCAATTCTTGAATCATCTGAAGTTTTGGAAAGCTTATAAAATTTTCTATGACAATGGACAAAACCCCCTAGGTTTTGAAGCAACAGGCCCTTTTTGGGGCCTCTAGACCCCTAAAAAATGAGTTTTAAAGTTTAGAATTGTTTGTAACATCTCTTTTCAGCAATCAATGCCCCGTATTCATGGGTGCACATCTCGAGGAGAATTTTCAATGTTTTAAGGTACTTTTGACCGTTATCCTTAGCAATCACTACCTTTTTTGGCATATCCCAAGGTAACAGTCTATTTTTCTTGATTCTCACCATGTGGCATGTCAGCTAGGGCACCCATTGGCTTGAGAATCTATATAAACAAGATGGATTGTAATGTTTGGTCATCAACCAAACTGATGACCACTTAAGGTACGAAATAAGTTTTCAGAGTTTTCCTTTTTATTTCAGTCTCTCTTTTTTTGATGTCATGAAGTGCTCTTTTTGCATTGATCTCTTGTGCTTCTACTTCCTCTTCATTATTTGATTTTTGTTGTGCTAAGGTACTACTACGAAGTTTTTATTTATTTTTGAATATAAAAGTTATCTTTTCAATATAATGTCGCATGTTTCCCTAGTTATCTAAAATCTAGAAGAGGATCCCCATTTCTTTCATGAAGGCTATCCTATTCTAGAATCCACCAGATCCACTCAAAAGATGCCCAGGATGTTGCTTCCAGAGATTGAAGCTTCCACTTCGTGCATAGAATGCACTCAAAAAAAGTCCTATTCTTATCCTAAAGCGTTGCAACCCTTGAGGCATATTCTAGTACTGTCGTAGAATCTTAAAGATCTCAACTTAAAATTCTAGGAAACCTTTAGATCTACGTTCATCAAGTTCCACAAAATTGAGACCTTCATCATTAAAATCTATAAGGGCATCGACGAGGGCACCATGCCAAATAGTTTGCGCATGAAACCTCCAACCCTTTGGATTCCAGATCCTACTCTTCAGGAAGAAGTGGACAAAAAAAATTTTGAGCTCACATTGAATTTATAGAAAGCATGTTTAGAAGTATATCTTTTGATAGAAAAGAAATTACTTAAGAGCTTGAAGGTTCAAAAGGATGTCATTGTCACACAACTCGATGCACAAGTAGAGCAAATATTTAGCAAAATGACTTTCATTTTAGATTTTGAGATTGCATCCTATTGGAAATTGCAAATCATGGAAGATTTTACTATGAAGGCCAACGCTCTCAAAATGGAACTGTGTGTGGATCGTCAGGTCCAACAAGGTGCAACCGACACTCAAAAAGCTATTAAGAAACAATAACAAGATACTGTCATGGATGAAGCCAACACTTGGGTGGCATCCCTCATCAAAATGGAGTACGCTCCACTCTTTTCTAAGATCTAAGAGCTTATAAAACTTGTCATAGATCTTGTCATTTCCTCTCGACCCAACTCCCACAATCCCTCACCCTAAAATCAAAGGAGAAGGAATAGGAGTCAGAGCCATTCCCGTAGCGGACATCAACAACAACAACCTCAACAGTCAGGCCAACAACAACAACAACGAAATCATCTTGATAGACATAACAAGTGATATTAGTAAAAAAAAGGGTCACGAGA
The DNA here is from genome assembly GCA_028583015.1 of Wollemia nobilis. Classification (NCBI taxonomy): domain Eukaryota; kingdom Viridiplantae; phylum Streptophyta; class Pinopsida; order Araucariales; family Araucariaceae; genus Wollemia; species Wollemia nobilis. Next base: position 1,002,657 of record JAQPPZ010003612.1, read on the forward strand.
CCGATCCCAAAGTAGATTTCACTAGAAACAACCAGAGAAAGAATTCATACATCCTGCATAGCAGTAGTCATGACGGGGCTCTGGCAGAACTTTCCAAGGATCTGGTTCCTGAACGAATCAGAACTCTCTGAGATTTTTTCCTAAGTAGTCATGTCTGGGATTGCAGTAGACCCAAGGCCATCCTCATGGCAGTGGCATAAACTGCTACTAAATCTTTGGAGTGCCATCTTCAACCCTATTGATAGATGCCTGCTCTTCTTCTACAAGAGTAATGTAGGTGTTGTTTATGTCATGAACACAAATACCGATGTTCATAATTTATCTAATAGACCTCTCATAGTAGCAAAAAAATATCTTCTTGGGATAGGATTGAAATATATCCCTATCCCACCTGCCATGGTCCATGATGAAGTCCGTGTGGAGTATGTTCTATTTTCTAGGCTTATCAAGCTCTGATGGTTTTTTAGTCCAAAAGGAAGGAACATCACCAATTGGGAAGAACCTACCTACTCTCCCTTTCATATTTCAAATTTTGCATGGGAACTTGATGTGAAATACCAGCCCCTACTAGATCTTCTTAATGACAGAAAGCATTGAGTTGAAAAACAACTTGCTACCATAGAGAGTATCTTCCAGCCTCTCCTACCCAGGAATCTGGAAAAATCCTTGCACTTTCTTAGATCTGATGATTCTATTGTCATCATATGTACTAAAAAAAATCTTGACCTCACTATTCCCAACAAGCCATGGTACCTGGAATAAGGGATCAAACAACTTTCAGATCTGGAAGTTTACCAAGAGGTTATTTTTGTTCCCTAGAACTCTATTTTTTCTAGCTTGGAGTCCATTGTTAAAAATGCACAAAGAAGTCTTCTCCTTGATAAAAAAAAAATGGATTATCTTCTGCAAAATAACCCCATCATTGCTCGAGTCTGTATATTTTCTACCTCATTCCAAAGGTCCATAAACAACCTATGAAGGGTAGACCCATCTGCTCCTATTGCGGTTATATGTTGGAGCCTGTTTCCAAATGGCTTCACCACCAACTTCTCCCCATTGTCCTGCAGCAACCAAATCATCTACAAGACTCTCTGAGCCTAATGAAAATCCTTCATGAAAGAGATTTTCCTGCAAGCTACGTTCTAGTCACCTTTGATGTTGAGAGCTGGTACCCAAACATTCCTATAGCAGCAATATTGGTCGTTCTTCAACACTTCATCTCAGGAAGGTTCAAGCTAGGTGTTGAGTGGTATTTTCACCCGATTGTGAAAGTACACTCTCCTTTAGGATTTGGGTTCCAAATCCCCTCTTGCAAATAAATTAAATAAACAACTTCTCCAAGGTCTTCGTTGTATTAGCATTTGCATATGTGTATTAGTAATCTCAAATAAAGATATTCAATTTAAATGCTTGGAACACCTTAGTGATTGCAAGTAACTCGTAAACAAGGGGCAATGTTGGTTTATTTTACCATGAAACTTTAGTGATTGTTCATTGAACCAAAATAAATCAAATGTGAGTTGGCCCTCATATGACCACGATGTAGTGCTTTAATTCCTTTTATCTTGATGGTTTTAAAATGGATTTTATCTTGCATTAAATCCTCAATGATGAATAGAATCTTCAAAATGTCACTTTAACTTATCCCTCTTAAATGAAATCAAATTTTCATCAAGATGAACAATTACGTGCTTTAAGGCAAAGACCTTCAATATAATACTCAAATTATCCCTCTTTCGTAAAATTGGAATTTTTATGAAGAAAGGGTAATTTTATGCCCGAAATGGAAATTTGTGAAAATGCCGTAAAACATAACTCCTTCAATGAAATTGAAATTTCCATGAAGGGAATGTCATCATAGGCTCATGAATGCAAAAAAAAACTGGAAAAATGAAATTTCCATGAAGGGAATGTCATCATAGGCTCATGATTGCAAGTAACTGTAAACAAGGGGCAATGTTGGTTTATTTCACCATGAAACTTTAGTGATTGTTCATTGTTTTTTTGGATTTTGAAAATTTTTAAATGTTTATTTTAATGCCTGAAAATAAATTAAAATTTTTGAAAAAATAAAAATGCAGAAAAATGAAAATGAAATGCAGAAAACTGAAAATAAAATGCTTCCAGTATGATGCTATCCTATTCCGACAAAACCGAATATGTGAGGTCTCCGTGCATGCAACTTAACCTATTGGACTTGCAAAACAAGCACAATCCCCATAGACTAAGTGTTGGTTTCTAAGGTACGAAATAAAATTCAGATTTCAAATATTTGCCTAATGTAACCCAAAAATATGGCATTAACATTATCTATAAATTCGAAATCTGAAAGAATGAAAGAATAAACATTAAATCCATAGCATGCAAAGAAAATCTCCTTCTTTCTTGCCCACAAGATGCAAATTTTTGAAAACTTCTGCATTAAAAATATGTCATTTTACAATAGCAAAATTTTTGGTTTTCCCAAACCAGTCTCTGGAAGAAAAACAACTCAAACAAGTCCAGAATGGCCTTTTTGCCTTCAGCTCTGCAATTCTGATTGTAGCAGTTTCCAACCCTTTCTGTGGAAGAAGAAAAACCAGTCCAATGTGGAAGAAAATATCCAGAGAAACCTAGTGCTAAGGCCTTGCCTTCATTACTGCAATCTTCTTTGAAAAGTTCCCCCCCCATCTTTTGGCCTCTTTGAATGGCGTATTTAAACTTCTAGAAAAATGTTGTTTCTCCTTCCATGACTGTTCACTTCATTTTCCAATGGATGTTCATTTCACCTTCCCTGACTATTCATTTCATTTTCCCATGGCTCTTCATTTCACCTTCCTTGACTATTCGTTTCATTTTGTGGCCCTTCATCGCAAAAATAGAACATGTCACGATATCATGACACTTTTTCTCTTTTTGCCGCAACAGTGCAACATGTCGCAATATCGCAACACTTTTTCTCTTTTGACCGTGAAACTGCAACATGTCACGATATCATGACACTTTTTCCCTTTTGGCAGCGACGATGCAACATGTCGCGATATCGCGACACTTTTCTCTTTTAGCCGCGATGATGCAACATGTCGTGATATCATGAAACTTTTTCCCTTTTGGCTACGACAGTGCAACATGTCACGATATCGCAACACTTTTTCTATTTTGGCCGCAACGATGCAACATGTCACGATATCGTGACACTTTTTCTTTCTTCTGTTTTGGTCGCAAAAATGCAACATGTCGCGATATCGTGACACTTTCTCTTTCTTTTGTTTTGGTCACGAAAATGCAACATGTCGTGATATCGCGACACTTTTTCTCCTTTGGCCACGATGGTGCAACATGTCGCGATATCGTGACACTTTTTCTCTTTTGGCCATGATGGTGCAACATGTCACGATATTGCGACACTTTTTCTCTTTTGGCCGCGATGGTGCAACATGTCGCAATATCTCGACACTATTTCTCTTTTGGCCACGATGGTGCAACATGTCACGATATCGCGACACTTTTTCTATTTTGGCTACAATGGTGCAACATGTCGCGATATCATGACACTTTTTATCTTTTGGTCGTGATGGTGCAACATGTCGTGATATCGTGACACTTTTTCTCTTTTGGCCATGATGGTGCAACATGTCGCAATATCATGACACTTTTCTCTTTTGGCCTCTCCCTTTGCTTTGGACCATGAAAATGCAACATGTCGTGATATCATGACACTTTTTCTCCTTATGGGGCTTTGCTTTTTCTTTGATATTTAGCATATGGGCCACTTCTATTTTCTTGGAAAACATGCAAAAAATGTGGGTCCCCAATTTTGGGGTACGTTGTGGAGTAGCCATAACAAATGGCAACTCTACTGGAAAATGTTCCTGAGAATTTTGGTGAGAACTCAACCTGAAAACACACAGACTCAAATACAAGCGTCAAAAAATATCCCAAGAATAAAACTAGACGAGAAATACATGAAGCATTAGAATTATTAAGCATCAACTCGGTGTGTGCAATGTGCTTCATTCCCTATCGTTTGAAACTCGTTCAAATTTCCATTGTCAGTTTCACTTATGATTCGTATGCAAGGCTATGAATGATTTGTGCAAGATTTGACGTATGACAACTATGTTAGAGATATAACAACCTACTTTGCAAAGGCTTAGACGTTCTAGTATCATGAACAAACATATTAAAACTGTCAAACCATCTTAGGACCAAATATATGTATACTAAATTAATTTACTAGATCTCAAAGTTGGTTATGTGCCCCTACCATCTTGAACCCATGTTCAAGTGTAAATGAAATCAGAGCTTTGGGGAATAGGATTCCCAACCTAAGCGACATGGGAATTTAACCCTATCCTTATTACTTTGATCTGGAATTCATTACATCATCTTGAACAAAATGATTTAACCTATTATGAATGAAACTGTCAGGCTAGCCTGTCTATTTGAGCAGTCAATGGTCTTGCTTTTAGACAAGACATGTTTCCACGCATGAGCATACTCCACTGCCAGCCAGACATCTATAGCCCTGGTGGAGATTAACCCCATAATCCATGATTTGGCTCTACTTTTGATTTCTTGGACCTTGGGGATGACTACCCATCCTTGCAAGGGACATGTAGTACGATCCTTCCAATCCAATATTAATGAAAAATAGAATGAAAAATATTTTCTTTGGAATTTCAAGTTCTTGAGTGGGCAAAATAGAAGCTTTGGGGAATCGAATTCTCAACCTAGGCGAGATGAGAATTAGACCCTATCCTTACTACTTCATGAAGGTCAAATCAGAGCTTTGGGGAATCGAATTCTCAACCTAAGCGAGATGAGAATTAGACCCTATCCTTACTACTCTGATTTTAGGCTTTAAGCACTATGGGAGTGGTAAAAACCATTGTTTTAAGGATTATGTTGCATAATAGGATAGACACGAAATACTCCTTTCGCCTCACCTTTTCTTCCAAGTATGGTTTTGACCATTTTTCTCAAGATCCTCTTTAATATGCATAGAACGTGCTTGGTTCAAGATAGTTCGGGCATTAGTTCCCAACCTTAGGATCCTTTTAATATATGTTATGTAATAACCCTAAGAGGATTCGACACCTTTTCAATGATTGTACATTAAATGAAGATGAAACTGAGATGAAATGTATATGCAATGCGGAATGTACATGAGATATGAATGCATTGCTCCTTTTGAAATGCGGATGGAGTATAAAACCTACTTTTCCATAATTTATAAAACTGACAACTTCATGCATCATAAGTTCCAAACGATATTCTTTAATGTGTTTGCGATATTCAAGGAGCTTTCTGCAATACAATTTCAATGTTTTATATTCTACTAGTCTTAGTCAACATTCATAAGGACATAAGTTGACAAACCAAAAGTTTCCAAAGGACCAACACACAAAACTTAAAACCAAAGTGAGATCTAATCCAAAACCAAAACACGAAAACCAAAAGTATATACAAATATACAAAAAATTTGGATTATCATTTTCTCGGATCCCAAACCTGATTATAATTCTTTAAAAGATGTATGACGTGATGCGCATACCAAGTTTTGTAGGAATCCAACAAAAACAAGATCAAACCAAACAAAGAAACCAACTTCCACTTGCCCCTCTCACCATACCAATTTGATTTAGTTTCATTAATAGTCCTATGGTGGAGTTTCAAGTCTTCAAATTTATTAGACAATGATTGATATTCAATTCCTTTATGTTTATTCTTTAAGATGTCCATTCCGCACTTTGATTCACGATGTAGAAATAAGCTTTCATTTTCATTCAATAAAGCCATAACATTAATAATATTTGAATCAAACCATTCACTAGGCAAACCTTCATTCGAATTTTGCATGGTGAAACCAAAAATATGAGATTTTACCTTTAGCATGTTTTCATTTGACCTTACTTGAAGAGGATTTGAAAATTTCTCTTTTCTCTCATAACATTCATCATCATGTAGCACTTGTTCTTTCTCAATGACCTGTTTATCAAAGGCACCAAACTTAGGTACCCAGTTGAAAATATGCCCATCCCTTTCAAACCATAAGTCTTATCTATCTAGGGCGTGTTGACTAAGACATTTTCGTGATCAATCACTTGGGTTGTTTTGGGTAACATGAGATTTTCAATTGGATCATCAATGATATCAAGCCCAAATGATTCAGGTTTTGTAATTTTCTAATTTTTGAAATGGCATAATCATTGTAGCACAAGTAAGTGGATCAAGCTTTTCAATTTCTTTTCTTCCAAAGGAATCTAAAGTAAATGATTCTCTCTCTTGATTCATGGTTGTAGAATCCTTATCATGTTCCAAAATTTGATGAGATTTGAATTCCTCTTCCAAAACTTTCTCAAATTGTATAGGATTTATAGTATCCTCATGCGAGGAAGCAATTGAGTTATCCTACATATTAATTGACACAACAAGTTTATTAGATGATTTAGATTGATAACATTCTTCCCATTTCTTCCATGAATCATAGTAATCATCCTCCAAGTTCAAGTTGTGATGCTCAAGTACTTCTTCATCTTATGATTCATCAACATGTTTCTCATCCCATTCATCTTCACCTTCCTTAGATGGTCCAGTTATTTCCAAAAGTGGGTTATTTCTTGAATTCAAATTGGTAAAGCTATCATAATCCAAATTTGTAACCCATGATTCAATTTTATCATAATTTGGAAGGTGTGGATCCTCTTGGTCATCAATATCTTGACGATATAGAGTTTCCACCACCAAAATGTTGTCCACTCCTTGTTGGCATTGGGGTGGACCCTCATTTGGCACAAGTTCCAAATCATCCACTTGAGCTTGGAGACAATGGGTATACCTAGCAATTTTGGGACAATTCCTTTCATTATGCTCCTTTGTATTATGCAATCTACACCCCTTTTCCCACACAAAATCAAAAATATTAATAATGGAACTAGATTGACTTGGTCCTGTAGAAGTATCTATCTCATTAGCAATAGGGGAAGGCATGCCCCCATTGTTTGGCTTCGTATTCCACTGTCTCCCTCTATCATTGAAGTTTCGATTTGGGTGAGGGGCATGGGATTCATACTTCTATTTTTGAACCAAATAATTACTCAATTTGTGAACCATATTTTTGATTTCTTCAACCTCTAAATAAATCTCTTTTGGTTGAGCTATGTTATTGCTAATTCCAGTAGGGTTTGCGTAATTGGTGAGATCTTGACTTAACATTTGAGTTGGATTTTGAGCCACTTGATTTGCGTAGGGATTCACACTTTGAATCAGAATTGGATTGGGTGTATAAGCGAGTGTTGATGAATATGGTTGTTGATAAGGAAAAGCATTTATGCCTGATATTTGCAGTGCCATGGTCTGATTCATCATAGGAGCTTGACCATATGGACCATATTGTCCTACCATAGGCATCTGGGAAAACCCATAACTCTGTGGTGTCATTTATTGTTCAATAGTCATAGCTTCATTGTAGGCTAGAGCAAGCATGGTAACTTGAGGATTTCGCCTTGCAAACATTGCCATCATAGGATCCAATGCCCCAAAATATATTTGCAAAGCTACTACGGGATCAATGGCAAAATGTCAAATTGTTCTATTATAGCACTTCTAAAATCTCTGATTAAAAGTTTAGATTGGTTCACCCTGGCCTCTTTTGCATGTAATGAAATGATTATAGATGATTGTGGGATCTAATGGTGACCTGAATTGGTTGATAAAAGCATTCTCCATTTGCGTCCATGACGTAATGGAACCAGTAGTAAGCAAATATACCATTCGTAGGCCATTGGGTCTACGCTCATGGGGAAGAGTCTACAAGCCACATCTTCATGTTGAACTTGCAACCTTATAAAAACATCCCTATAGGCCTGAATATGTTCTCATGTGGTCCTTGGGCCATCTGGTTTGTATTCGGGCAAAAATATCCCTATATTCTTAGGGATCTCATGAATATCCCCTGTAATATTCAAAGGAATGTTATTGGCTCCGTACTAAGGAGGTGGTGGAGGTTGGGCCATTTGATTCAAAATCGATGATGATAACCCTAAAAAAACCTGACAAAACTCTTAGTACCTCAAAGAAAACCTGTAACACACAAAAAATCTTGCAATTAATGAAATTCAAATAATAACCTCAAAATCAATTTGTTATTCATGAAAGAAGGAACCTTGACAAAGCACTATTCTAAAAATGTAAATTAGTCTCTAATTCACCAGATCGTATATGTGCAAGTGAAGAGCATACTCCTAGTGTTGTAGGCTTTCTGATTCACAAGATCACATTACGCGCAGGTGAAGAGCATAATACCAACAACAAATACATTTTTAGACAAAATAATTCCTTACAAATAAGCATGAAATTGACTAGAAAATATCAAACATGTAACCTATGGATAATCATGTTAGCATCAACCAAGATATGAATCCATAAAAATCAAATGAGAGTAATTGCATGGAGACAACCTTGTTAGTCAAGAATTTTTTTTTTTTTTTAAAGTCAAATCAAAACACATTATTTCTGTATGAACAATCAAAAAGCGTTAGAAAAATGCATAGCAATTCATGTCCTCCTTTTAACACTACAAGAATGTATTGTTAAAATAGGGCTAAAGATAATAATCAATAGGGCATGAAATATTCAAAATTTAAATCCCTATAGCATTTAAATCACTCTAAAATAAAACAATTCAGGCCCTCCTTCTAGCACCAATCTGTTGAGTGGTATTTTCATCCAGTTGTGAAAGTACACTCTCCTTTAGGATTTGGGTTCCAAATCCCCTCTTGCAAATAAGTTAAATAAAAAACTTCTCCAAGGTCTCCATTGTATTAGAATTTGCATATGTGTAATAGTAATCTCAAATAAAGATATTCAATTTAAATGCTTGGAACACCTTAGTGATTGCAAGTAACTGTAAACAAGGGGCAATGTTGGTTTATTTCACCATGAAACTTTAGTGATTGTTCATTGTTTCTTTTTGGATTTTGAAATATTTTATATGTTTATTTTAATGCCTGAAAATAAGTTAAAATTTTTGGAAACAATAAAATGCAAAAAAATGAAAATGAAATATAGAAACTGAAAATAAAATGCATTCAGTATGATGTTATCCTATTTCGACAAAACCGAAGATGTGAGGTTTCCATGCATGCAACCTAACCTATTGGACTTGTAAAACAAGCACAATCCCCGTAGACTAAGTGTTGGTTCCTGTTGGTCATCAAATCTGTACAGGAAAGGACTTTAGATGGGTTTGCATGTCTTGGACCTGCGACCAACATTGAAAGGTCGAGGGGAAGAGATGCCCCTTGTGCCAATCTCCAGAGAAATGCCTGCTCCTATACTAATCTACTTTTGGGGTTTGAGACAAGAGTGCAGGAAAGAAATAAATAGGGTAAGGGTTAGGAAAAGAAATAAAAAAGGGTAAGGGTTAGAGAAAGAAATAAAAAGAGTAAGGGTTAGAAGATGATGATTTAAGGTGGGATAGAATAGGAAGCATGATTACTCACTAACAACTCGAATAGCAGTAGGAAATACCAATAATAACATGAAGGAAATGAAATGTAGAACTTCTTATGTATCCTTTGGACGGGCTCGCAGGGTTCTCCTTTCTCTCTCGTTGGAATTCAGGGTTCAGAGTAACAACGATTGAGATAAGGGAATAATAGAAACCTCAATCCACCAGGTAGCATAAAAGAAAGCGATAAGGCATTTTTCCTCTCCTATGTATCCTTCAAGGAAAATTTTAGGGTTTTAGTCCTCGATCGCACATCAGATTCAGGATTCAGAGTCTTAGTAAGTGAACGAGAAAAGACAAAAGAATTAAGCATAGAAGGCAGCATAAAATAAAGAAATAGAGCACAAAATATATTTAGTATTAAACGTAGGACATCAAGTTACAGTAGCTTTCTAGCAGAAATTTCCCCCCACTTTTACATTGTAAAGCCTGGGTTTTTATAGAGGACCTGACCCTCTAAATCATTATTACAAAAATGGCAAAGTACACCCTCGGGCCTTGAGAAATCGGCTCCTCGCTGCTGCTACGAATGATCTCTCAAATCGGTTACCAAAACTAGCAACTGTGATTGGGTCAACCATGGAAACATTCATTTAATGCACTGCCCGAGTGTCCCTAGCTTCTGGATGCTATGCTTGAGTGATCGTTATGCCCGTCGGGTTTTACTTCGAGGACTGTTATGTCCCTTTCGTTTGCCAAAAATGGTCAGCGGGCTTATCGGGCAAGAAAGGAGGTATTTATAAGGGGCCTTCGATCACCTTGGAAAGCTGCCCACATTGGAATGTGGGCTCAGAAAGTGCTTTGCTACATCTCTACCTCGTCGAAGCCTTGGGCCAAAGTAGATCTTCCTTGATTTGTTATTCGTAAAATAATGCTTCGTAGAAACTACTTTGGGTTTGTCGAGTGCCGAGCGGGATCCATATTTGGAATGGGGTTCTTTGTCCTTTGCTGACAAAACTACTTCAGATGAAAAATGTTTTGGCTTGATTCTCTCTCAAAACTATGGTTCGAGGAATATCCTCTCGAATCACTTTTTTGTTTTCGACACATCATCATTTTGCTTCGGGCACCACTGCTTCGGGTGAAAACTGGCCGAAGTAGGTGTCAAAAATACTTCGGGCCTGAAGTAGTTCCCTTACCTTTGCTAATTTTGGATTATGCTATCCTCCTTCGGCAAAGTCATTTGGATGCTGCTTCACAAGACTTCCACCCGAAGCGGCTATCGAAAATGTTTCAGGTGCGAAGCGTTATCTTTGTATTTTCTTCAACGAAATTACTTCGCAAGGTTTTTGCCCGAAGTGGTGATTTGAAGTGCTTCGGGCCCGAAGCTCTTTTCACATTCTCCTTTTCTTTTGGCGAAGCCATTTTCCTTGTCTTGTTTGGTAGCGAAGCTCTTTCTTTTTTAATTTTATAAAAGTGGCGACAGGGAGGGTCAAAATTGCTGTAACTTAAAATAAAAGAAAACTTTCAACAAGGAAATACTATACAAAATTCTACTATTCTTCTACCCCTTGTATAATGTGACAAAAAGTGTCAACATTCTTGGCGGCTCGCAGGGTGACGAGCTTCGGCAAAATAATCTTTTAGCTCTGGTCCATTGGGCTGCGGGGTCACTGGTTCCCCCCGAATTTTGCTTCTACGGTATGTTCCTCTTCTTGTTCCTCTTCTTCTTCTTCTTCTTCCTTTGGCATGGCCTCTGGCTATGGCGATGGTTTGAGGTGGTCATGGATGCACTTCATCGTTCTTCAGACATGGGACCAAGCGCCCTTTTGGAACGGCTCTCGATCTTGTAGCACTTTTACCAAGTCATGAAATCGATTTATTTGCCCAACATCAATATTCTTAGCCCTGGTGAACAGGTCATCGATGCAAGCCATGATCTTACAGTATCTAAGGATGAAATCTGTCACCTACCCTTCTATGATTGGTTCTTCCCAGCCATCGATCTCCAAGACATCGTTCTTGAACTACAGCCAGACTGGTTTGAGGTCATCCTTGCTGAGAAGATTTCCATCATCATCTGTGAAACTCGGGAAACCCAAGGAAGAAAGATCTTGAAAATAATTCATTGTGGCACGCTGCTCATTGTCAAAAATTTCCTAGAGGCTTTTGGCTTTCTGAGCTTTTTGCACCTTGGAGAAAAAAGCGTGAACTATGGCCTGGGCCGTGGACCAGTCCTTAGCTATCCGGGTCATTGCAGTGACCTGTAGGTCCTGATATCTAGCATTCTAGATGTTGAACGCTAGCTTGAGTCGACACCTAGATTTTTGCATGACCTCGTCGATGACCGGTCCTCCCTCGGCAATAGCCTGCTATGCTTCGGTGACACGTCAAAATTGAAAAAGCACTAGCGCATCAAGACCGAAATTATTTTAGCAGGTGCACGCGAATCTCCTTAATTTTGTCCCTGTCAAACAATGTTGGACCCTATTTTGCATACAGTGGAGCTTGCATCTACACGATTTTATCCTCCAACTCTTTGGCCTTCAGATCACTCTTGGCCTGCTTCTGCGCTTGACTCTTGGCTGTAGACTAGAGCTGTTGAACCTGCTATTTTAGGTTGAGCATCTCCATCAATTTACATTGCTCCTCAGCCTCTACTAACTTGGAGCTGACCTTTGCCAGGTTTTCCTCTAGCTTGACATTGGCGGCCTCTGCTTCAAACCTACACTGGTTAGCAATGGTTGCATGTGCCCGAAAAATCTCGATTCGAACATGCATAGAGGTTGATTCATTGTTAAAATTTAGGTATTCCAAGTCCTTAGGTGTCTCTTGATAATCGTAGTCCGCTGGAGTCATTTCATCTAGAGGTTTCTACACCTTGGGGACCTTCTTGATTTTATGCACCTTTTTGGCCTCTAAATAAAAAACGATGCATTTTTCAACTGATGTCATCGTGCGCCCTCTTCTTTTCCTTGCCTCCCTTAGTATTTGCTCAATGTTTTGCTGTGCTTGCAATAGCTTCTTGGCAAGGGGGTGGTCCTTAATTAAGGACATATCTGATTTAGACAAGGCTAGATCTCCAGCCGAGGGAGTAAACAAATATAAAGAATGCATGAGGATTGCCTCACCAAAAGGCTCGGCGACAGGTGTGGTGGGACTCGATGTTGAAGTGGGACCCCTGCTTCTGCTAGTGACCAGGGGAAAGGCAGTGTGGAAGGGCAAAGTAGGGTCAATGGTCTTACCCTCATCATAATCATGGGATGATGCCGGACCAGCAATAGGTGATGTGTGAGGGGGTGATGGGCTATGCAGGGGAGACTAGTGAGAACTCTCAGCTGGAGTTTTGGAAAAAATGTGTGAGATTAGGGCAAGGGATGAAGAATGTGTACCAGCATGCCCTCCTAGATTTATGGCAGTGGTGACTTCTGGTGCAGCCACATCTTATTTTTTCTTGGTTTTGACACTCGGTAAGGCTGCGACCTCGACATTTGCTTTGGATGGGTCTGATATCGATCACCCAGTGGAGGGGCCTACAAGTCTTGTGTGAGGTCGCTTTGGATGTTTTGGGGGCACCAGGGTCTGTTCTTGCTTTTTCCTTTTCCTCCTCACCAATGGCTATTCTGACCCTTCAGTGCTCGAGTCGTGGCCACCTACAGGCCCCTGAGGTGATCTTGGAGGTGTAACTTGGGCCGTTTCCTTTCTTGAAGTAGTATCATCTCTTTTTGGGCTTTCACCCGAGCCTGGGATAGCTGGAGGCATGAGGGTGGAGAAGGATGAAGGCTTCCACTTTCCAACGTTGGCTTCATAGATTTTTGTGAAGTCCTTGTCCATTGCCAAGAACCCATAAAGGTTCATTTTCTGTCGATGGACTCTCATTATCCACCATTCTCTCAGTTGAGCCGCATCCCAATCCTTTACTCCCTCCTTCAAGTCATCTTTCGCTTTCTTCCATAAGGTGGAGTTGGGGCTTGAGAGTGAATGCCGATCTGGGTCATATGTGACCTCCATTGGGTAGAATTCATGCCAGGGAGGCAAGGATTCCATCCTCTCCAAATGCCACTCCAGATCCTTTCCCCGAGGATTATTTCTTTGTTTCACAATTTTGTGATAGGGGCAAACATGGAAGCTCTTGACCCGTATGTGGTCCCTCATCACTCCCAAAGGATCATAGAGCCATTGTTGGGGAATTTGGAGCAGGCTGAACTTGGCAAGCTTTTCTTCCAAGAAGACGTTCTGATTCAGGGTGAACACTTCGATAACTCCTATCCTAAGAGGGAAGTCACAAGTGTGGGCCCATTTCTGACCCTTGCCATAGATGGCATTAGTTGCATCACTCTGCCTCACAACTTCCGTCGCAAATTGATACTAGAAGGGGTAAACTGGCAGTAAGAAGGGCTTCCCTATGAAGTCGAAGATGCGAATCACTAGCCCCTACGTTAGTCAAAAAATGTCTCCCCTCTTCTCCCAGAATACTTTATTTCTCAAGCCTAGGGGGACTAACGGGGAGGACCCTATTAACATACACATGGTAGGTCCCAAGAATTGTTGATTAAAGGAATAGTAGGACTCCGATGTCAACAGTAGGGGAGTCCACTGATATACTAGCAAAAGACTTCCATCCTCGTCACTTATCGTAATGGCAATATGGGGAAAACTACTATGAACATGAAAGAAAAATAGCCAAACAAGAAAGGAGCAGGGCTCGAAGTGCTGGCTGGTCCTAGCATTCTTCATACTGGTGAGTTGCACATGTAAGCCCCTAGCCACCCATTCTGCCTAGTCGACAAAGACTAGATTGGTGCTAGGTTTCAAAGTATCGAGGGCATTGAACTCTTCTCTGGAAATGCACTCAGCCAAGGACACCTTCCATGGATATACCAAAGCATCGGTAGATAGGCCTACCACCCATGCAATGATGGAGAAGAGGTTGGCATTTTTAAAAGCCTCCAAGGGAAGGGGCATTTGGGGCAATTTTCCTAAAGGGAGCCCGCTTTTGAGGCTTTGCTGCAAAAATTTGACCATGTAGCCAGCAGACGTGAACCTCTCCATTTGTTCACTTAAAACAATGTTGCAAACCATACATCCCTCGGGTGGACCCTACTGTGGCGCAAAAGCTGCCTGCACATCTTCTTTCAAAATTGAAAATAACTTTTTGCCAGATGTGTTTAACACCTGTCTGGTGGCGGGCTGGTAATTCTGCATGATGGCATTGATCAGCTCATGACAATGGTGAGTAGGGAGCATCAGATACTAGTATATCTGGGAGTAGTAGGTTGCAGCTCGCATGCTCTCTACTAGAAGCCTGCTTCTCATGAGCTCAACGATGCTCCTCAGTTTAGCTACGCTCTTCGACAGCTTCGTATCCCTGATTCATTCCCACATATCGACTGGTGGTTCTAAGGGTTGCTCGTCCTCGAAATCCTCCCTTTCTTCCAAGACACGATTATCTGGGCGAAGACCCGAATCAACGGGCCTTGGCTTCAGCCTTTTTCCATGGCCTTTTACATTTGGTTTCTTGAGGGATACTACTTCTAGCCCTTTTCCCTTCTCCTTGGAACTTTCCATCGTTGATGCTTAGGGCAACGAAATCTGCAGTATGGAGAAAATTGGCATCGAAGCTTTAGAGTGCAAAGTGGAAAAGTTTGCAAGTTGGTAGTAGGGTCTGTATGAGTTGTTGAGCGAGTAATCCCTTTGCTACTTGGAGTCTGCATTATATAACCGTCGAAGAAAACTACCCACATTTATGGCATGTGCCACAATTAATGCCGCACTTCTCACTTGAGAGATCATCGGTTCATCGGGTTGGCCATATGGTGGCATAGTACACAGGGCCATGTGTTGTGATGATTGTGGTTGTTCTAGGAACATAGCCGTCTACCACCTAGTACCTGGGGGTGGACTTTTCTCTTAGCTGAGTCCCCTAAGGATGTACCTAATGCCTTTTTATTTAACTCGCCTATTTTAGATGCCTATTGAATGTGACTATCGGCATGCTCCTCTAGGCAAGCAATAAATGCTTTTGTCTTGTGCATCTTTTGGGTCAGCAAAGCCAAAATCAGAGCTGACATACTTCGCGATGAACCTTTTGCACCAGTTAATCCTTTATGCTTCGGGCCCGATGTGATTCCTCCTGCGCAAGGCTGCTCACGAAGCTTGTTTTCCCCTTTTAAAAGCGGCTCGCTCAGACTCTTCTTAGGTGAACATTTTTCATACCTTAGTCAGAAAATTGCTCGGCCAATCGTACTTCGCTGCGAACCACTTCGCATCCACTACTTCGCAAGCCAAGTTCCCAAAGGATTTTTTTTTTTTTTTTTTTTTAGAGCATAGCTACCAAGGTAAAGCTCAACCTGAGTATCTGAGCAGCTTTTTATTTAATAGCCAAACTTTTTACAATATTCACATAGGCTTGCAGCATAATAGGCATGCTTCCACCACAAACTCAGCTTTGAATATTTATCCGATGAATCTGCAGTGCCCAGACTAGATCAGATTGAACTTCAATTGATTCTTGAAGTCCAAATGGCTCGTCCCCAAATTTCTCCATGGTGCAAACAGAAAGCAATACAATAGTTCATCACTCTTGCCAGTACCCGTGTTGTTGATGCATGATGTGGCGAAGTAATTCACCATGTGAGGACCTTCTTGGGGTAATGGTTTTAGTGATGGCTAAAACTAGAATACTAAAGAATTCAGTAACTGTGGACTGGGTATAAGTTCTTCCATCTCCTTGATGTTGCAATAGGGCTCTTCCGGCAAAGAGAAAACTTCTATGATCTCCTCAGGCTTAGCATCTTGAGGTAAGCCTGATGGATTCTGGATGAACACCTGCATGCCATGCTCTGGGATACAAAAAGGGTGCAAAAATATCCCCTCTTCATTCTTAGGCACTACCACTTGAGCTTGTTTCTCTTCTTGGCCTGTCCTTTAATGGATATTTCAAGTACCCATATTGTTCATCGTCGAGGCAAAGCTTGCAAATTGCCATGGTTGGACTTGGATGGGATCTGCCTCTTGAGCTCCACATGACTACATCTCAGGATTCTGCTCAGTATGAGGAGTCTACCATGAAGAATACTGCATTGGGTAGATAGGAGAAGTGATTTTCAGAGAAAGTGATGGGGCTTCTCCCCACTGCCACTTTCTCGATAGAAACTGCTCCGCTCATATTGCTTCCTCAAAAATTTGAGGGAATCTTTGTTCGCCTGATCGCAGCAAGAGGAGGCCTATGTCCGGGTGAAAATCTCTAACATAGTAGAGGTGGGCTTGGGTGGGCGTTGGTTGAATCTCCCCTAGAAATTTCTTCCAAGTTCTACAGAATCGGACATTGAAGTTCGTGACGCTCTCCAAGGGTGTTTTTTTGATGGTGGAGAAGTACATCAGAATTTGGAAGGGATCCTGAGAGCCATAAAATGTTTTGAATAGCGCTCCCGCCAAGTCATCCCATGAATAGACGCTTTTAGACCCGAGCAGTCTATACCACTACAACGCCCTCCCTTCTAGAGATGCAGCCAGAAGTCAAACCATGACATATTCATGGATTATGTCGTAGAGGAACGCTAAAGCAGCAATAGCTTCAAGGTTCTCTCGGGCCATTCCCGTGGTGCCATCATATATTGTCAATGCCTTCAAGGCGATATCAGGAATCTTTTGGTAGATTTGAAGATTCAAGGGGCCTCGGTAATCCCAGCTGGGAAAAATTACCCCTGTCATTATAGCAGTGATCTACAGAGATCACAGTTATTGTCGCTAAGTCAGAGTTTCCAGATGAACATTCTTTCTCCGCTTGTGAGGTCAAGGCTACTCACTGAACCTTGATTCCTCTAGGATATCTTCTTTCAAATTTGAAAGGTGCTTATGATCAAGAAATCTAGGTATTCAGCTCAATAGAGTTGCCAAGTGAATTTTCCAGATAAAGACAAGCCAAAGATTCACAAAACTCAATCTTTCTTAAAACACGGGGCTCCTGGTTACGTAAACCAGGTTTAGGTACTAGTCTCCACGACTTTAGAGATTCTTAGTTAAAAACAGAGTCACCAGATGCTAAGAGTATTTCGATAATGAGGGCACTGATTCTCACTACTACTCAGAAGATGAGACTGATCGGATCTCACCAGGAATTTGTTAGAACTATTGGCTCCGATGAAGACAGGCTAGATATTTTCTCAAATATGGGACCTTGGGTCCCATCGGGCATGCCAAAAATTGTTGGTCATCAAATCTGCATAGGAAAGGACTTTCGGTGGGTTTGCGCACCCTGGACCTACAACCAACATTGAAAGGTCGAGGGGAAGAGATGCCCCTCATGCCAATCTCTAGAGAAAGGTTGGCTCCTATACTAATCTACTTTTGGGGTTTGAGACAAGAGTGCAGGAAAGAAATAAACAGGGTAAGGGTTAGGAAAAGAAATAAAAAAGGGTAAGGGTTAGAGAAAGAAATAAAAAGAGTAAGGGTTAGAAGATGATGATTTAAGGTGGGAGAGAACAAGAAGCACAATTACTCGCTAACAACTCGAATAAAAGCAAGAAATACCAAGAATAGCATGAAGGAAATGAAATGTCGAACTTCCTATGTATCCTTTGGACGGGCTCGCAGGGTTCTCATTTCTCTCTCACTGGAATTCAGGGTTTAGAGTAACAGCGATTGAGATAAGGGAATAACAGAAACCTCAATCCACCAGGCAGCATAAAAGAAAGCGACAAGGCATTTTTCCTCTCCTATGTATCCTTCAGGGCAAATTTTAGGGGTTCAGTCCCCGATCGCACATCGGATTCAAGATTCAGAGTCTCGATATGCAAACGAGAAAAGACAAAAGAATTAAGCACAAAAGGCAGCATAAAAGAGAGAAATAGAGCACAAAAGATCTTTAGTATTAAACACAGGACATCAAGTTACAACAGCTTTCTAGTAGAAAGTTCCCCCCATTTTACATTGCAAAGCCTGGGTTTTTATGGAGGACCCTACCCTCTGAATCATTATTACAAAAATGACGGAGTACACCCTTGGGCCCTGAAAAAAAGGCTCCTCGCTGCTGCTGTGAATGATCTCTCAAATCGATTACCAAAACTGGCAACTGTGACTGGGTCGACCATGGAAACATTCATTTAATGCGTCGCTTGAGTGTCCCTAGCTTTTGGATGTTGTGCTTGAGTGATCGTTACACCCGTCGGGTTTTACTTTGAGGACTGTTACGTCCCTTTCATTTTCTAGAAATGGTCAGCGGGCTTATCAGGCAAGAAAGGAGGTATTTATAAGGGGCCTTCGATCACCTTGGGAAGCTGCCCGCCTTGGAACGTGGGCCCTAAAAGTGCTTCGCTACATCTCTGCCTCGCCGAAGCCTTGGGCTGAAGTAGATCTTCCTTGATTTGTTCTTCAAAAAATAATGCTTCGTAAAAACTACTTCGGGGATGTCGAGTGTCGAGCGGGCTCCATATTTGAAATGGGGTTCTTTGTCCTTTGCTGGCGAAACTGCTTCGGATGAAAAATGTTTCGGCCCGATTCTCTCTCAAAACTGCGATTCGGGAAATATCCTCCCGAATCACTTTTTTGTTTTTGACACATCATCATTTTGCTTCGGGAACCTCTGCTTCGGGTGAAAATTGGCCGAAGTAGGTGTCAGAAATACTTCGGGCCCGAAGTAGTTCCCTTACCTTAGCTGATTTTGGATTATGCTCTCCTCCTTCGATGAAGTCATTTGGATGCTACTTCGCAAGACTTCTGCTCGAAGCGGATACCAAAAATGTTTTGGGTGCAAAGCGTTATCTTTGTATTTTCTTCGGCAAAATTACTTTGCAAGGTTTTTGCCCAAAGTGGTGATTTGAAGTGCTTCGGGCCCGAAGATCTTTTCACATTCTCCTTCTTTTCTTTTGGCGAAGCCATTTTCCTTGGCTTGTTTGGTAGTGAAGCTCTTTCTTTTTTCATTTTATAAAAGGGGCGACAGGGAGGGTCAAAATTGCTATAACTTAAAATAAAAGAAAACTTTCAACAAAGAAATATTATACAGAATTCTACTATTCTTCTACCCCTTGTATAATGTGACAAAAAGTGTCAACAGTTCCTAGGATATGAAATAAAATTCAGATTTCAAATATTCGCCTAATGTAACCCAAAAAAATGGCATTAACATTATCTATAAATTCGAAATTTGAAAAAATGAAAGAATAAAAATTAAATCCATAGCATGCAAAGAAAATATCCTTCTTTCTTGCCCACAAGATGCAAATTTTTGAAAACTTTTGCATTAAAAATATGTCATTTTACAATAGCAAAATTTATGGTTTTCCCAAACTAGTCCATGGAAGAAAAACGACTCAAACAGGTCCATAATGGCCTCATCGCCTTGTTGGCAATTTTGGGTACCTTGGGTGCATTGCCTTTGCTCAAGTGTATAAGTTGTCATTGATGTCAAAAAGATTTTGAAGGAATTTGATTTGATGTAAAATAATTTGTTTTGATGAAGGTTCGACATGACAGGTTCGAAAGAAAGCTTTTTAGAAAAGTGTCACGATATCGCAACATGTCGCATTTTTGCGACTTAGGCAGAAGAGAGAAATATTTTTAGAAAAGTTTCACGATATCGCGACATGTCGTAGTTTTATGACTCAAAGAGGAGAAAGATTGTTTGAGTCAAAAATGTCACGATTTCGCGACATATTGCAAGGAAGGTTGAATAGACAAAAAAATGTCACGATTTCGCGACATGTTGCAGGAGAGAGAGTTCGAAAGAAAAAGTGTCACGATTTCATGACATTATGTAGGAGAGAGAGTCTGGGAGAAAAAGTGTCATGATATCGTGACATGTCAATTTTTCGCAACCCGAAGAAAAGAAAAGTGCTAAGGAGAAAAAGTGTTGCGACTTCGCGACAAGCCATAAGACAAAGTGGAAGCAAGATAAAGTGTCGTGATTTTGAGACATGCTATAGATGAAAATGTTCCAAGTAAGAACTATCATGATTTTGCGACATGCAGCAAAGGGAAGAGTTTGAAAATGAGAACTGTCACGATTTCGTGACAGGTTACAGAGAAGTTGTATAGAAGCTGAAAGCGTCGCGGTTTCACGACAGGTTGCAAAGAAAACGTACGAAGCTAGAAGTGTCACGATTTCATGAAAAATTCAAGGAGGAAGAGCTCAAAGGCGAAAGCGTCATGATTTCATGACATGTTCTATTTTTACGGGCGTAAGGCAAAGAAAAACACAAGGTAGTGAAAGTGTCATGATTTCGCGACATGTTTCGTTTTCGCTAGTGCAAGCAGTTAAGAGTGCAAGGAAGAGAAAGTGTCGTGATTTCGTGACAGATTAAGATGGCAGCGTTCGGTTGGAGAAAGTGTCACGATTTCATGATAGAAACATAATGCAGGTCTTCTATAGAAGTGTCATGATTTCATGACAAAAGCAGAGAGGAAGGCTATGAAGACAGAAGTGTCACAATTTCATGACAAAAGCATAAATGAGGTCGACGAAGGGAGAAATGTCGCGATATCATGACAAACACAAAGTTGATGCTGACTAAGTCAGAAGTGTCACGATATCATGACAAGAGCTTAGTTGAAGTCGACAAAGGCTAAAATGTCATGATATCATGACAAAATCCAAAAGATAGTATACGGTTGCAAAAGTGTCACGATATCGCAACATGTAGTTTCACGACAGAAGCTATAGAAGAGTTGCAGAGGCAGTGAAGCCAACAAAGTTAAATTTGGGCCGATGAAGATTAGGGTTTGTAGTCGACATAGTTTAGGGTTTGCAACCGACATATTTTAGGGTTGTGCAGTCGACTAAGATCAAGGTTTTGATCTTGAAAGTGTTAGTATAAAAGGAGGGTTGTTTGGAGAGTTGAGTGTGATTTGGTATGCGTCGTTGAAGTGCAAAATTTGTAGATAGTGCATAGAGCAAGAAGTTCGATCGCTATGAGCAGAGTGTGAATTTGATTGTAGTGTGCAGAGTGCATTTCGTCAAATCATTCTGAGTGGGAAATATCAAAAAGGAAGAAGAGTGTGCATAAACAGTGCAAGGGTTGAAGTTCGACCAAGTGCGGGAGTGTATGCGCAGAAAGAGAAGAGGGCGTAGAGTGTAGATAGGAAAAGATGAACGAGGACATTTGTGCCAGATTGAAGGACTATGTTTGGTGTAGATCAGAGAAAGAGAATGAGGACATTTGTGCTAAACCGAAGGACTGTGTTTAGTGCAAATTCGAGGACCAACTTTGGAGGTGAAAGAGTTGAGGACAAAGGTCTCCAACCAGAGCAGGGAGGACATGCATCTTCTATGGATAGAGTTCCATTTGCTAAGGGCAATGGAGGTAGAGGTCTTCTAGAGGATCACCAGCCAGAGCAGAGCTAGGGGATTGGTGTCTCCTGTGGGTTGGTAACCATGAACTCAAGTTTAGGGGATTGGTGTCTCCTTTGGGTTGGTGCCCATAAACATTGTAATCGAGAAAAGTATTCCCAGAATTTGAATTGATAAAATTTAGTGAAATATTTTATCCGTGGACGTAGCCCAGCCATTCTGGGTGAACCATGTTAAGATTGTTGTCTCTTTGTGGATGTTTTTATGCATTGCTTTGATATTTTTGTGGGTATATTGCTTTACTATTTTGTAATATAAAAGAAAAATTAAAAAGAGGTCTTATACTATTCACCACCCCTCTCAATATAAGCTTGTGTTCTTCAATTGGTATTAGAGCAGGTGCCTTCGAAAAGTTTAACAACTTGAAGGAAAAGCTATTAAAGAACACAATGGATTATTCAAGCGGCAATGCAACACCTATTCTTGATGGGTCAAATTTTGGTATTTGGAGTGCAAGGATGAAGGTTCATCTAATGGCACTTGGTAATGAGGTATGGGAAGTAATTGAAGTTGAATACACTATTCCTATACATGATCCAAATACTAAAGAAGAAAGGCTCCTACATCACAGCAATTCAAAAGCAATGAATGCAATTCTAAAAGGTCTTCAGAAAGTAGATCTCACCAAAGTGATTCACTGCAAGACAGCTAGTGAAATGTGGAAACAGTTGCAGGTGGTTCATACCAGTGATACAAATGTCAGAAAGGCCAAGTTGAGACACTACAAAGGTATGTTCGAACAACTCAAGATGAATTATGATGAAAATATTAGTGACTATATGCTTCGTATGGATGAGGTTGTTAACTCCATGAAAGACTTAGGTCTTGAGCTTGTTGAAAATGATGTTTGTGATAAGATTTTAAGATCTCTTCCTAATAGATTTAGTGAAAATATTTTTGCTATTGAGGAAGCTAAATATTTGGATAAATTGAAAAAGGATGAACTACATAGTATACTTGTAGCATTTGAGTTGAGAACTCAGGTGAAGGTTGATGTCAAGAAAGAGGCAGCTTTCAAGGCTACCAAGAAATCCAAGGGTAAACAACTTCAAGAGAGTGATGAGTCTTCTAGTGATGAAGAGGCATATTATAGCAAGAAAATAAAATTCTCTAGAAAGCACAAAAACATGAAAAATATAAGATGTTTTAATTGTGGAAAGTTTGGTCATTATGCTACAGACTGTACTATTCCCAAGGATGAAAGTGATGAAGATAAACAAGATTCAAAGAGCAAGGATTCTGAAAAGCACAAGCATCACAGAAATAACAAATATGAGCACATCAATCAAGGAAAGAGGTATTCTCACAAGCACAAGAAGAGTTTTTACCTATACAAAGAAAGTAAGTGCTCTAGTAGTGATAGTGAAAGTTCGTCAAGTGATAATGAAAATGAGATGTTCATATCAGAAAAAGAGGAAGAACCGAAACATAGATTCATTATCATGAAATGTCTTAGATGTGGAAATTTTGGTCACCTTGAGGATGATTGCACAAATAATGATTTGGTTTCTAGTATGTATGAGTATGCTTCAAAAAACTATAAGGAAGATGTGTGTATGGTTTTTGAAAAAGGTAGCACCTCTAGTGATAAGAAATCTGAAAAAGGCTTCGATGATTCAAAAAGCAAACAAATAAAGAATCTTGAAAGTGAACTTACTAACGCTCTTAGTGTTTTGAAAAAGGAAATAAAGAAGAATACTAGACTCAAGGATAAGTTAGATGAATGTTGTATGGAGAGAGATGATCTTATAGAAAGTCTTGACCTCTCTATGGCTAAGACACAAGAACTCAAGGATGAGTTAGAATCTAAGGTTCTTGAGTATAGTGAGTTAGAACAAAAAATGGCTTCTTTGAAAGAGGAAACTAGAGAGTACAAGGATAAGCTTTACAGGTTTCAAGATAGCTCCAAAAATGTTAAGTCACTCATCAAAGGTCAAAGAAAGACAACGGATAAAACAGGCCTTGGTTTTGTCAAGGAACAAGCTGGAGAGTCTAGTAAGAGACTCCAAAAGGAAGAGAGTTCTGATGAGGAAAGTATTTCAGATTATGAGTCCTTGGATGATAGATGCACAAAAATAGAAAATGAAATTCAGAATGAGAAAGAGAATTTTTCAGGACCCAAGAGGTTGAATAAATGAAAATTTCACGATAGATGTTTTGTGTGTCACAGGTTTGGTCACATGGCTGCACATTGCATGGCTCAAGTGAAGAAGGTAAACAACAATTTTAGAAGCACTAGTTTCTTTCAAGGGTATTTCTACTCTTGTCAATAGTTTGGGCACAAGGCAGTCTATTGCAAGGTTAATTACAGGAACAGGTTTGATCAAAACAAGTTTGGCCAGATCATACGGATTCAAAGAATAGGTATGCCTAAAAGAAATAACATTGTTACTTGTTATAAGTGTAACAATGAAGGTCACACATCTAGACAGTGTAGAGCTGAACTTCCAAGGTTTAGGAATAGGAACAGTGATATGAACAGGTCCAAGGATCAAGGCATGAAGAAGAACAGGTATGAGAACAAGAACAAGATCAGTGACAAGAATAGGAATGATAACAGGAACAAGAACAGTGACAAGAACAGGAATAGGAATATGAGCAAATATTTCAAGAGAAGGCCCAAAAAAGAAATTATAGATGCTAATGATGATCAGTGCCTAATGGGAGTTTTACTCCCACCCTAGAATTAATCACCTCATTAGGAGGTGGGGGAGGGACTAAGCTAAGAGACTCATTCTTAGTCTCGAGCCCCAAAGGTGACCCTTTGCCATTGATGACAAAGGGGGAGAGATATGAGTAATGGGGAGAGCTTCAAGTGAAGAGGAAAGCTTCAAGTCAGGGGAAGCAAAACTTCAAAGGAAGATTCTCAGTTGTGGGCACAGTTTCTCATCTGTTAGCACAGTTGGTTTCAGTTTTGGCTCTTGAGACGTGTTTTCAGTAAAGGTTTGCCATCAATGACAAAGGGGGAGATTGTTGGCAATTTTGGGTACCTTGGGTGCATTGCCTTTGCTCAAGTTTATAAGTTGTCATTGATGTCAAGAAGCTTTTGAAGGAATTTGATTTGATGTAAAATAATTTATTTTGATGCAGGTTCAGCATGACAGGTTCGAAAGAAAGCTTTTTAGAAAAGTGTTGCGATATCGTGACATGTCACATTTTCACGACTTAGGCAGGAGAGAGAAAGATTTTTAGAAAAGTGTCACGATATCACGACATGTCGTAGTTTCGTGACTCAAAAAGGAGAGATTTTTTGAGTCAGAAATGTCACAATTTCGTGACATATTGTAAGGAAGGTTGAACGGACGAAAAATTGTCACGATTTCGTGACATGATGCAGGAGAGAGAGTTCAAAAGAAAAAGTGTCACGATTTCGTGACATTATGCAGGAGAGAGAGTCTGGGAGAAAAAGTTTCGTGATATCGTGACATGTCGGGTTTTCACAACCCGAAGAAAAGAAAAGCGCTAAGGAGAAAAAGTGTCGCGATTTTGCGACAAGTCAGAAGACAAAGTGGAAGCAAGATAAAGTGTTGTGATTTTGCGACATGTTGTAGATGAAAATGTTCCAAGTAAGAACTGTCACGATTTTGTGACATGCAGCAAAGGGAAGAGTCTGAAAATGAGAACTATCGTGATTTCGTGATAGGTTACAGAGAAGTTGTACAGAAGCTGAAAGCGTCGCAATTTCATGATAGGCTGCAAAGAAAATGTACCGAAGCTAGAAGTGTCGTGATTTTGTGACAAATTCAAGGAGGAAGAGCTCAAAGGCAAAAGCATCATGATTTCATGACATGTTTCATTTTTGTGGGCATAAGGCATAGAAAAACACAAGACAGCAAAAGTGTCACAATTTCGCGACATGTTCTGTTTTTTCTAGTGCAAGCAGTCAAGAGTGCAAGGAAGAGAAAGTGTCACGATTTCGTGACAGATTGAGATGGCAATGTTCATTTGGAGAAAGTGTCACGATTTCACAATAGAAACAGAATGCAAGTCTTCTATAGGAGAAGTGTCACGATTTCACGACAAAAGTAGAGAGGAAGGCTATGAAGATAGAAGTGTCACGATTTTGCGACAAAAATAGAAAGGAGGTCGACAAAGGGAGAAATGTCACAATATCATGACAAACACAAAGTTGATGCTGACTAAGTCAGAAGTGTCGCAATATCGCGACAAGAGCTTAGTTGAAGTCAACAAAGGCTAAAATGTCATGATATCATGATAAAAGCCAAAAGACAGTATACGGCTTGCAAAAGTGTCGTGATATCATGACATGTTGTAGTTTTGTGGCAGAAGCTACATAAGAGTTGCAGAGGCAGTGAAGCCGACAAAGTTAAATTTGGGTCGATGAAGATTAGGGTTTGTAGCCGACGTAGTTTAGGGTTTGCAGTCGACGTAGTTTAGGGTTGTGCAGTCAACTAAGATCAAGGTTTTGATCTTGAAAGTGTTAGTATAAAAGGAGGGCTATTTGGAGAGTTGAGTGTGATTTGGTATGCATCGTTGAAGTGCAAAATTTGTAGATAGTGCATAGAACAAGAAGTTTGATCGCTATGAGCAGAGTGCAAATTCAATTGCAGTGTGTAGAGTGCATTTTTTCGAATCATTCTGAGTGGGAAATATCAAAAAGGAAGAAGAGTGTGCATAGACAGTGCAAGGGTTTAAGTTTGACCAAGTGCGGGAGTGTATGTGTAGAAAGAGAAGAGGGCATAGAGTGCAGACAGGCAAAGACAAATGAGGACATTTGTGCCAGACCGAAGGACTGTCTTTGGTGCAGATCAAAGAAAGAGAACGAAGATATTTGTGCTAAATCGAAGGACTGTGTTTAGTGCAAATTCGAGGACCAGATTTGGAGGTGAAAGAGTTGAGGACAGAGGTCTCTAGCCAGAGCAGGGAGGACAAACATCTTATGTGGATAGAGTTCTATTTGCTAAGGGTAGCGGAGGTAGAGGTCTTCTATAGGATCACCAGCCAGAGCAGAGCTAGGGGATTGGTGTCTCTTGTGGGTTGGTAACCACGAACTCGAGTTTAGGGGATTGGTGTCTCCTTTGGGTTGGTGCCCATAAACATTGTAATCGGGAAAAGTATTCCCATAATTTGGATTGATAAAATTTAGTGAAAGATTTTATCCGTGGACGTAGCCTAGCCATTCTGGGTGAACCACATTAGGATTTTTGTCTCTTTGTGGATGTTTTTATGCATTTCTTTGATATTGTTGTGGGTATATCACTTTATTGTTTTGTAGTATAAAATAAAAAGTAAAAAGAGGTCTTATACTGTTCACCCCCCCTCTCAGTATAAGCTTGTGTTCTTCATGCATTCAAGTCTGCAACTCTGCTCGCAATAATTTCCAACCCATGTCCATGAAGAAGAAAAACCAGTCTACGAAGGGAAAAACTGCTGCAAGTAGCGTTGCAAGTTTGAAGGCAAGATAGCCATTCTAGACCTAGTTGGGCTATTTTTCTTTCATAGACTAGTTTTTCTTCTTCATGGACATGGGTTGGAAATTGTTGCGAGCAGAGTTGCAGACTTGAAGGCGATGAGGCCTTTTTGGACCTGTTTGAGTCATTTTTCTTCCACGGAGTCGTTTGGGAAAACCAAAAATTTTGCTATTGTAAAATGACATATTTTTAATGCAAAAGTTTTCATAAATTTGCATCTTGTGGGCAAGAAAGAAGGATATTTTCTTTGCATGCTATGGATTTAATGTTTATTCTTTCATTTTTTTAGATTTTGAATTTATAGATAATGTTAATGCCATTTTTTTGGGTTACATTAGGCGAATATTTGAAATCTGAATTTTATTTCGTACCCTAGGAACCAACACTTAGTCTATGGGGATTTTGCTTGTTTTGCAAGTCCAATAGGTTAGGTTGCATGCATGGAAACCTCACATCTTTGGTTTTGTCAAAATAGGATAGCATCATACTGAATGCATTTTATTTTTAGTTTCTGCATTTCATTTTCATTTTTTTGCATTTTATTATTTCCAGAAATTTTAACTTATTTTTAGGCATTAAAATAAACATTTAAAATATTTTAAAATCCAAAAATAAACAATGAAAAATCACTAAAATTTCATGGTGAAATAAACCAACATTGCCCCTTTTTTACAGTTACTTGCAATCACTAAGGTGTTCCAAGCATTTAAATTGAATATCTTTATTTGAGATTACTAATACACATATGCAAATGCTAATACAGTAGAGACCTTGGAGAAGTTGTTTATTTAACTTCTTTACAAAAGGGGATTTGGAACCCAAATCCTAAAGGAGAGTGTACTTTCACAACTGGGTGAAAATACCACTCAACACTAGGTTTGGTCCAATTGATCCTCGAACATGTAGAACTGGTCCTGAATAGGCATTATCTAGAATTTTATGGTAAGATGTATAGGCAAAAAAGAGGTATAGCAATGGGGAGCAATTTTGTAGTTGTTTATACCTGTCTGTTTCTTTGTTACTTGGAATTGCAAGTTTTTGGTCTTTTTCCATCTATTTCATAAAATATTTGCTTGTATTAACGATATATTTATGATGCTTTTAGAGTTTGGAATGGTACTAATGAGAGTCTTCAAGCTCTTCTTGATGCTTATGGTTCTGTTTATCCCAGCATCAACATCACTACTACCATTTCCATTTTTGAAGTTAACATCCTGGATATTCTGGTGGTCAAACCACCCTCCATGGCTGTTCTAGGTCGTTTGGGTACTAAACTGTACTAGAAACCAATGAATGTGTATCAATATGTCCCTTTTTGTTCATTCCATCCACCCCACAAGAAAAAAAGCCTTTATAGTCAGCAAACTCAACAGGTTTCTGGTCAGAGAGGCGGATGATGAAGGATTCAGAAAGATGAATCAACAATTTTTTCATAGGTAGAGAGCTCGGGGCTGCCCGTCCCATTTCTTATTTCCACTCTTTGCCTAGGTAGAGTTTTAACACTAGCCTACATTGCTCCAGAAAATATTCTAGAAGATCTCTTTAAGACAGCCAGGTCTAAGGAAAACTCCTCCAGTTATAATGAAGTTGTACAACTGTTAGTTTTCCCATGATATTTGTCTAAACAAAAATGTGCTTGGACCTCTCTATGAAAAATGGAGCAAAGACCCTCAGCTCTCCCATATCGATCATGGCATCATCTATTGGAAAAACAACAAAAATATGAAGAAATTTTTTTTTTGGTAATTATTATAGTAGATTAAAAAAGGGTTTTTATAGAGGATCCCAAAACCTTATGTACAAAATCAGCCTTGCATCATGCCTCCTAGCTTTATGTATAAGCTTATTACAGAAAACGTAACCCCTAAAAAAACCTGATTACATAAGCAATGGGCCTAGGGCATCAATCCCTTGAAACTGAACACCAAAACAGAAATCCCGCCCAGCGGTAATAGTAAGCATGAAACAATCCCTGTCAGCGGGAAACAGACAAATAAGAAAGGAAGTAGTTTTGGAGATCCCGCCCAGCGGGGAGTAGCCAAAAACCACCATCGAGAAGATCCCGCCCAGCAGGAAGCAAATAAAAACCGTTACAATAAAATCCCGTCTCGCGGGAAGCAGTCAAAACCACCACAAACAGTCCCGCCTAGCGGGAAGCAACAGGAAATCCCGCCATCCGAGAAACCAGCAAAAAAGAAAGGATCCCGCCTCGCGGGAAAACCGGCGGATTTGGCGGATCTCGCCCTGTGGAGAAACCATCCTGCCCACCGGGAAAACATTCCGTTCAGCGAGAGCCATCCTGCAGGAAGCCGACAGCCAGCATAGAGAGGATCCAGCCCATCAAGAAGTGACCAAAGAGTTGCACCACAAAGAACCCACCTCGAGAAAACAGAAGAGGATCCCAGCAGCAGGGACCAAGAATCCCGTCCAAGCACAGAGCCCATCGAGGATTCACAAGAAAAAGGGGAAGTTGTCCAAACCCTAAACCATCACCTCCACCGCACCGAGAAACGCAGGGGACCAGATCCATGCGAATAACCTGCAAAAAACCCCAGGGGGAAGCCTGAGGGAAAAATGGAAGGGATCCCCAACCAAACAGGGATCCCTGGGAAGCACCAGTCCGAAAAAACAACCAAGGAAACCCTAGCCGGCCGGGAGGGGCACAGATAGTGGAGAAGGATCTCCCCCAGGAGATCATCTGCAAACAACCACTCCCCGGGAGGGATGACCTGGGTTGAGCCAGGAACTGGGCAGGAACCAGGAGCCATGGGAAGGGGAGCAGGGGAGGGACCAGAACCCTCCCCTCTCTACCATTTTTCCAATCAAAATATGAAGAAATTTTTATGTCGCAGCTGTGTCGTGATAACCCAACCCAACTTCAATCAGCCATAACTTTTGCTACAGGGCTCCGATTCTCGAATCGTATGAAGTATTGGAAAGATTATAAAATTTTCTACGATTTTGAATAAAACCCGTTGGGTTTTAAAAGCAACAGGCCCTTTGTAGGGCCTCTAGACCCCTCAAAAATGTGTTTTAAAGTTTAGAATTGTTTGTAACATCTCTTTTTGGCAATCAATGCCCCGTATTCACAGGTGCACATCCCAAGGAGTGTTTTTAATGTTTTAAGGCACTTTCAACTATTATCCTTAGTAATCACTACCTTTTTTGGCATATCCCAAGGTAACAATCCATTTTTCTTGATTCTCACCACATGGCATATCGACTAGGGTGCCCACTAGCTTGACAAATCTATATAAACAAGATGGATTGTAATGTTTGATTATCAGTCGAACTGATGAACACTTAAGGTGTAAAACATGTTTTTAGAGTTTTCCCTTTCATTTCAGTCTCTCTTGTTCTTATGTCATGAAGTGCCCTTTTTGCATTGATCGCTTGTGCTTCTACTTCCTCTTCATTATTTGATTTCTATTGTGCTAAGGTATTGCTACAAAGTTTTTATTTCTTTTTGAATATAAAAGTTATCTTTTCAATCTGATGTCACATGCTACCCTAGTTATCCTAACTTCTAAAGAGGATCCCCATTTATTTCACGAAGGCTCTCCTATTTTGGAATCCACTAGATCCGCTCAAAATAGGCCCAGGATGTTGCTTTTGGAGATTGAATCTTCCACTTCATGTGTAGAATGCACTCAAATAAAGTCCTGATCTTCTTATCCTGAAGTATCACAACCCTCAAGGCATATTCCAGAATTGCCACAGAATCTTAAATATCTTAGCTTGAAATTCTAGGAAAGCTTTAGATCTGTGTTCATAAAGGTCCACAAAATTGAGACCTTCATCATGAAAATCTAGAAAGGCATCGACGAGGGCACCATGCCAAATAGTTTGTGCATGAAGCCTCCAAGCCTTCGAATTCCAAATCCTACTCTTCAGGAAGATATGGACAAGAAATTTTTTGATCTCACCTTGAATTTCTAGAAAGCATGTTCAAAAGTATATCTTTTGACAGAAAAGAAATTACTTGAGAGGTTGAAGGTTCAAAAGGATGTCGTTGTCACAGCTCAATGCACAAGTAGAGCAAATCTTTAGCAAAATGAATTTCATTTTAAATTTTGAAATTGCATCCTATTGGAAATCATAAATCATGGAAGATTTTATTGTGAAGGCCAATGCTCTCAAAATGGAACTATGTGTGGATCGTCAAGTCCAAAAAGGTGCAATCAACACTCGAAAAGTTGTTGAGAAACAACAAAAAGATACTATCATGGATGAAGCCAACACCTCGATGGCATCCCTCATCAAAAAGGAGTGCACTCCACTCTTTTTTGAGATCCAAGAGCTTAGAAAACTTGTCACAAATCTTGTTGTTTCCTCTCGATCCAACTCCCGTAATCCCTCACCCCAAAATCAAAGGAGAAGGAATAGGAGTCAGAGTCATTCCCGTAGCAAAAAACAACAACAACAACAATCTCAATGGTTAGGCCAATAGCAACAACAGTGAAATCATCTCGACATACATAACCAATAATCTCAATAAAAAAATAGGTCTCGATATCGATCCCAAAGTAGAGTTCACTGACAACAACCAGAGAAATAATTAATACCTCTTGCATAGCAGAAGTCATGAAGGGGCTTTGGTATAACTTTCCAAGGATCTAGTTCCTGAATGAATCAGAACTCTACGAGATTTGTTCCTAGGCAGTTAGGTCTAGGATTGCAGTTGACCCAAGGCCATCCTCATGATAGTAGCATAAACTACTACTAAATCATTTGAGTGCCATCTTCAGCCCTGTCGATAGATGCTTTCTTTTCTTCAACAAGAGTAATGTAGGTGTTTTTGATGGCATGATCACAAATGTTGTTCATAATTTATCAGATAGACCTCTCACAATGGTAGAAAAAGTGCTTCTTGGGCTAGGATTGAAATATATCCCTATCGTACCTCCAATGGTCCATGATGATGTTCATGTGGAGTATGTTCTATTTTCTATGCTTCTCAAGCTTCGATGGTTTTTCAATCCAAAAGGAAGGAGCATCACCAACTGGGAAGAACCTGTCTACACTCCCTTTCGTATTTCAAATTCTGCATGGGAACCTGATGTGAAATACCAGCCCCTGTTGGATCTTCTTAATGACGAAAAGCATCGAGTTGAAAAACAACTTGCTACCATGAAGATTATCTTCTAGCCTCCCCTACCTAGGTATCTGGTAATAGCCTTGCACTCTCTTAGATCTGATGATTCTATTATCATCAAACCTACTGACAAAAATCTTGGCCTCACTATTCTTAGCAAGGCATGGTACCTGGAAGAAGGGATCAAATAACTTTCATATTTGGAAGTTTACCAAGAGTTTATTTCTATTCCCTGAAACTCTCTTTTTTCTATCTTGGATTCCATTGTTAAAAATGCACAAAGAAGTCTTCTCCTAGATCAAAAAATAGTGGATTATCTTCTGCAAAATAACCCCATCATTGCTTGAGTCTGTACTTTCTACCTCAATCCAAAGGTCCACAAACAACCTATGAAGGGTAGACCCATCTGCTCCTATTGTGGTTATATGTTGGAGCCTGTTTCCAAATGGCTTCACCACCAGCTTCTCCCCATTCTCTTGGAGTAGCAAAATCATCTACAAGACTCTCTGAGCCTAATGAAAATCCTTCATGAAAGATATTTTCCTTCAAGTTGCATTATGTTCACATTTGATATTGAGAGCCTGTACCCAAGCATTTCTACAGCAACAGGATTGGCCGCTCTTCAAAACTTCATCTTGGGGAGGTTCAAGCCAGGTTTGGTCTAGTTTATCCTCCAAATTGTAGAACTGGTCCTAAATAGACATTATCTAGAATTTTATGGTAAGATGTATAGGCATAAAAGAGGTACAGCAATGGGGAGCAATTTTGTAGTTGTCTATGCCTATCTATTTCTTTGTTACTTGGAATTGCAAGTTTTTGGTCTTTTTCCATCTATTTCAAAAAATATTTTCTTGTATAAACTATATATTGATGATGCTTTTGGAGCTTAGAATGGTACTAATGAGAGTTTTCAAGCTTTCCTTGATGCTTATGGTTCTGTTTATCCTAGCATGAACATCACTACTACCATTTCCACTTCTGAAGTTAACATCCTAGATATTCTAGTGGTCAAACCACCCTCTATGACTGTTCCAGATTGTTTGGGTACTAAACTGTACCAAAAACCAATGAATGTGTATCAATCTATCCCTTTCTGTTCATTCCATCCACCCAAGTAGAAAAAAGCCTTTATAGTCAGCGAAATCAATAGGTTTCTGGTCATAGAGGTGGATGATGAAGGATTCAGAAAGATGAAGCATCAATTTTTTCATAGGTTGAGAGCCAGGGGCTACCCGTCCTGTTTCTTATCTCCACTCTTTGTGTAGGTAGAGTTTCGACACCGGCTTGCACTGCTCCAAAAAATATTCTAGAAGATCTCTTTAAGATAGCCAGGTCTAATTATCCCCCAGTTTTGATGAAGTTGTACAATTGTCAGTTTACCCATGATATTCATCTAAACCAAAATGTGCTTAGAACTCTCTATGAAAAATGGAGCAAAGACCCTCAGCTCTCCCATATCAGTCGTGGCATCATATATTGGAAAAATAGCAAAAATATGAAGAAACATCTATGTCGCAGTCAAGTCATGAGAACCCAGCCCAAATTCAATCAGCCATAACTTTTGCTATAAGGCTCTGATTCTCGAATCTTCTAAAGTGTTGGAAAGATTATAAAATTTTCTACGATGATCGACAAAACCCACTGGGTTTTGAAGCAACATGCTCTTTTTGGGGCCTCTAGACCCTCAAAAATGAGTTTTTAAGTTTAGAATTGTTTGTAACATATCTTTTCAGCAATCAATACCCCATATTCATGGGTGCACATCTCGAGGAGCATTTTTAATATTTTAAGGCACTTTTGACCGTTATCCTTGGCAATAACTACCTTTTTTGGCATATACCAAGGTAAAAGTCCATTTTTCTTGATTATCGCCATGTGGCATGTCAGCTAGGGCACCCATTAGCTTGAGAAATCTATATAAACAAGATGGATTGTAATGTTTGGCCATCAACTGAACTGATGAGCACTTAAGGTACAAAATGCATTTTCGGAGTTTTCCTTTTCATTTTAGTCTCTCTTGTTCTTATGTCATGAAGTTATCTTTTTGCATTGATCTCTTGTGCTTCTACTTCCTCTTCATTATTTGATTTCTATTGCGCTAAGGTACTGCTATGAATTTTTTATTTCTTTTTGAATATAAAAGTTATCTTTTCAATATGATGTCGCATGCTGCCCTAGTTATTTGAAATCTAGAAGAGGATCCCCATTTCTTTCATGAAGGCTCTCATATTTTGGAATCCACTAGATCCACTCAAAAGAGGCCTAGGATGTTGCTTTCAGAGATTGAAGCTTCCACTTTGTGCGTAGAATGCACTCAAACAAAGTCCTACTCTTCTTATCCTGAAGCGTCACAACCCTCAAGGCATATTCTAGAACTGTCGCATAATCTTAAATATCTCAACTTAAAATTCTAGGAAACCTTTAGATCTGCGTTCATCAAGGTCCACAAAATTGAGACCTTCATCATTAAAATCTAGAAGGGCATCAACGAGGGTACCATGCCAAATAGTTTGCGCATGAAGCCTCCAAGCCTTCAGATTCTAGATCCTACTCTTCAGGAAGAGATGGACAAGAAATTTTTTGAGCTCACCTTGAATTTCTAGAAAGCATGTTCAGAAGTATATCTTTCGACAGAAAATA
This sequence comes from Wollemia nobilis, assembly GCA_028583015.1. Taxonomy (NCBI): domain Eukaryota; kingdom Viridiplantae; phylum Streptophyta; class Pinopsida; order Araucariales; family Araucariaceae; genus Wollemia; species Wollemia nobilis. The sequence continues at coordinate 1,037,603 of JAQPPZ010003612.1, forward strand.
AATTACTTAAGATCTTGAAGGTTCAAAAGGATGTTGTTGTCACACAACTCGATGCACAAGTAGAGCAAATCTTTAGCAAAAAGACTTTCATTTTAGATTTTGAGATTGCATCCTATTGGAAATCACAAATCATGGAATATTTTACTATGAAGGCCAACGCTCTCGAATGAAACTATGTGTGGATAATCAGGTCCAACAAGGTACAACTGACACTCAAAAAGCTGCTAAGAAATAATAACAAGATATTTTCATGGATGAAGTCAAAACCTGGGTGGCATACCTCATCAAAAAGGAGTATGCTCCACTCTTTTCTAAGATCTACGAGCTCAAAAAACTTGTCATAGATATTGTCATTTCCTCTTGAGCCAACTCCCACAATCCCTCGCCCCAAAATCAAAGAAGGAATAGGAGCTGGATCCATTCCCGTAGTGAAAAACAACAACAACAACAACAACCTCAATAGTCAGGCCGACAAAAAAAATAGCAAAATCATCCTGATAGACAGAACCAACGATCTCAGTATAAAAAAGGGTCGTGAGACCGATCCCAAAGTAGAGTTCACTGGAAACAACCAGAGAAAGAATTCATACCTCCTACACAGTAGTAGTCATGACAAGGCTCTGGTAGAACTTTCCAAGGATCTGGTTCCTGAACAAATCAAAACTCTACGAGATTTATTCCTAGGCAGTCAGGTTTGGGATTGCAGTAGACCCAAGGCCGTCCTCATGGTGATGGCGTAAACCACTACTAAATTATTGGAGTGTCATATTTAGCCCTATCGATAGATGTTTGCCCTTCTTCAGCAAGAGTAATGTAGGTGGTGTTTATGGCATGATCACAAATGCCGCTATTCATAATTTATCTGATAGACCTCTCATAGTGGTAGAAAAAAAGCTTCTTGGGATAGGATTGAAATATATCCCTATCCCACCTCCCATGGTCCATGATGATGTCCGTGCTAAGTATGTTCTATTTTCTAGGCTTCTCAAGCTCTGATGGTTTTTTAGTCCAAAATAAAGGAACATCACAAACTAAGAAGAACCTGTCTACTCTCCCTTTCGTATTTCAAATTCTGCATGGGAACCTAATGTGAATTACCAACTCTTGCTGGATCTTCTTAATGATGGAAAGCATCAATTTGAACAACTTGCTACCACGAAGAGTATCTTCTAGCCTCCCCTACCCAGGCATCTAGCAAGAGCCTTGCACTCTCTCAGATCTGATGATTCTATTATCATCAGACCTATTGACAAAAATCTCGGTCTCACTGTTCTCAGTAAGGCATGGTACCTAGAAGAAGGGATCAGACAACTTTCGGATCTGGAAGTTTACCAAGAGGTTAGTTTTGTTCCTTGGAACTCTCTTTTTCCTAGCTTGGAATCCATTGTTAAAAATGCACAAAGAAGTCTTCTCCTCGATCAAAAATAGTGGATTATATTATGTAAAATAACCCCATCATTGCTCGAGTCTATACTTTCTACCTCATTCCAAAGGTCCATAAACAAACTATGAAAGGTAGACCCATCTGCTCCAATTACAGTTATATGTTGGAGCTTGTTTCCAAATAGCTTAACCACCAACTTCTCCACATTCTCCTACAGCAACCAAATCATCTACAAGACTCTCTAAGCCTAATGAAAATCCTTCATGAAAGAGATTTTCCTCCAAGCTACATTTTGTTCACCTTTGATGTTGAGAGCCTGTACCCAATCATTCCTACAGTAGCAGGATTGGTCGCTCTTCAAAACTTCATCTCAAGGAGGTTCAAGCCAGGTTTGGTCCAATTGATCCTCAAACTTGTAGAACTAGTCCTGAATAGATATTATCTAGAATTTTATGGTAATATGTACAGGAAAAAAAGAGGTACAACAATGGGGAGCAATTTTACAGTCATCTATGCCTGTCTATTTCTTTGTTACTTGGAATTGCAATTTTTTGATCTTTTTACATCTATTTTAGAAAATATTTGCTTTTATAAATGATATATTGATGATGCTTTTGGAGTTTGTAATGGTACTAATGAGATTCTTCAAGCTCTCCTTGATGCTTATGGTTCTGTTTATCCCAGCATCAACATCACTACTACCATTTCCACTTCTAAAATTAAAATCATAGATATTATGGTAGTCAAACCATCCTCCATGACTGTTCCAGGTCGTTTGGGTACTAAATTGTACCAAAAACCAATGAATGTGTATCAATATATCCTTTTATGTTCATTCCATCCACCCCACAAGAAAAAAGCCTTTATAGTCAACGAACTCAATAGGTTTCTGGTCAAAGAGGCGGATGATGAAGGATTCAGAAAGATGAAGCATCTATTTTTTCATAGGTTGAGAGCCCGGGGCTACCCGTACCATTTCTTATTTTGACTCTTTGCCTAGGTAGAGTTTCGACATCAGCCTGCACTACTCCAGAAAATATTCTAGAAGATCTCTTTAATACAACCAGGTCTAAAGAAATCTCCTCCAGTTTTGATGAAGTTGTACAACTGTCAGTTTGCCCATGATCTTTGTCTAAACAAAAACGTGCTTGGACCTCTCTACAAAAAATGGAGCAAAGACCCTCAGCTCTCCCATATCGGTCGTGGCATCATTTTTTGGAAAAACAACAAAAATATGAAGAAATTTTTATGTCGCAACCGGGTCGTGAGAACCCAACCCAACTTCAATCAGCCATAACTTTTGCTACAAGGCTTCGATTCTTGAACCGTCTAAAGTGTTGGAAAGCTTATAAAATTTTCTATGGTGATGGATAAAACCTGTTGGGTTTTGAAGCAAAAAGACCTTTTTAGGGCCTCTAGACCCCTCAAAAATAAGTTTTAAAGTTTAGATTTGTTTTTAACATCTCTTTTTGGCAATCAATGCCTTGTATTCATGGGTGCACATCCCGAGGAGTTTTTTTAATGTTTTAAGGAACTTTCGACCATTATCCTTGGTAATCACTACCTTTTTTGGCATATCCCAAGGTAATAGTCCATTTTTATTGATTCTCACCACATGGCATGTCAGCTAGGGCACCCACTGGATTGAGAAATCTATATAAACAAGATGGATTGTAATGTTTGGTCATCAGCCGAACTGATGAGCACTTAACGTGCGAAATGTATTGTCAAAGTTTTCTCTTTCATTTTAGTCTCTTGTTCTTATGTCATGAAGTGCCTTTTTTGCATTGATCGCTTATGTTTCTACTTCCTCTTAATTATTTGATTTTTGTTGTGCTAAGGTACTGCTACAAAGTTTTTATTTCTTTTTGAATATAAAAGCAAATAAAAATATTTTAACAATGTTGCAATAGTGTTAGGGTAGCAAAGAAAAATATTTTATCAGTATCGTAGCAGTAGTAGGGTAGTATAGGTGAGTGCAATAGTCTAGGGCAATGAAGAAAAATACTTTAACAATATCGTAGTAGTGCTAGGACAGCGAAGAAAAACATTTTAACAGTACCATAACAGTGCTAGGGAAACGAAGGTGAGTGCAACAATGCTAGGTCAGTGAATAAAAATATTTTAACAATATCACAACAGTGCTAGGGTAGTGAAGGCGAGTCTAACAATGTTAGGGCAACAAAGTAAAATATTTTTATTTGGTAATATAATTTGGAAATTATACTATACATTTTGGAGAGAGGATGAAAGTCAAGGAATTTGAAATAGGTGATGGTAAGAAGTTGCAGAGTTTGGAGAGTGTGGTTGTGGGTGGGGAGGCAAGTTTTCTGCAAGAGAACGTACCTAGTAGTATGAAGGTTGAAAATCAAGTGAAGACCACTTGGAGCAATATTCAAGCCCATGTGGTAGAAGGTTCTACAGTCTCATTTCGAGAGGTGTAGTCTACTGAGGTGGCTAGAGTGATTGTAATTTCTCCTAAATCAGGGGCCCTTGAGGCTCCACCTATAAAATATTTAGGTGGGTCCCAATACTTAGGGAAATTTTCATCTCCAAGTAATTTTTCATATGCTACGATTACTACTTTTGGTTCTGTTGTTGTAAAGTCATCTAATCGGTTGTAGTATCTTACATTTAATTTTGTCAATCCGGCTTAATCCAAGTTAGATTTAAAGAGTAGCAATCCAGTATAGATTGTACCGTAGTAATTAATACTAAGCTTATTTTAGGTCTCTTTCTGGTTTCATGTGTTGTAGAAATTAAAGTTTACAAAAAATAAAATTAAATATGCAATTTATGAATTATTCTAATGTGGATCCACGTAATTAATGCATTATTTATCTATTATAATTTCTAATTATATTTTCATGTAAATTAATATTTTAATCTAATTCTATCTACCATGTTAGTGGGGGGAAGATATTTAGGGACTAACCTTTTGGAGTGGGCCCTTCCTTCGGAAGGTTAGTGTTAACCTCTTCCCCTATTTTCTATTTTACTTTAACTTCAATAATCTAATCTTATTTTAATTAATATAATTCTTAATTATTTCATAATTATAAGAGAATAAAAGAAATACAAATTACTAAAGCAAGCAAAATAAAAAATAATTATAAAACATAGTTACCATATCCTGAAGAAAATATTGTTGCTGCTTTATTATTGAAAATCAAACGTACATGGTTACGCATCCAACTTATAGAATTGCATACAAAATATTACATTGGTAATAATCACAGATTACATATATTTCTCCATTCCATCCCCTGGAAGGTTTCGTATGCAAATATATATTGTCACTCCGACAATTTCGAATATAACTCCTCGTATTTCTCCCATATGGTTTGGACTTGATATGCAACAACTATGTTCTTATCAAGAATAAAGCTAAATTAACACATCTCCTAAAATACTTGGACTCAATAAATATTCTAATTGGTCCAAGTGGCAACTAATTATAACACAATACTAACTTTGACTTGGTGGGATAGCTACGTAACAATACAACCCTTGATTTAGACTTTTTCTACAACTTTTATCGTTTCTTTTAGGGAAGGATACATTTATTACAAATATTCACGTAACAACTTATATGCCCCAAATAAATGGTGAGTCACCCACATTTGATTCTTCTAATCACCCATGTGGAATTTTAAACCTTTCGTGCTTGATTCTTTCAACTACCCATGTGGTGTTTGACCAAGTCATAGCTTATGTGGTATTTATGTGAAACAGGTTCTTCTATAGATTTTTCTAGGTTTTTGTAGTGCCCTTTCATAGTGCCCTTCTGTAGCGCGCATCCATGTGTCTTCTCGGTATTTTTTCATCCTTTCTTCAATATATGACCTGTATTTTGCTATAATATTACCTGCCAAAAACATACAAAAACTTCGTATAATTTGTGTAAAATATGATCATTTATCATTTTAACCTCATTCATCAAATTAATTGATAAATCACATAAATAAGGTAAAATAATCATTAAAACACATTTACTTTCATGATTTTGTAGATAGAAAACATATAATCCTTGCATAAAATATGTGTCAATTTGGCACTCATCATTTCTCCAAACTGAAGGAAGTGCATGTCCTCATGCACACAAGATTAATACAACAATCTCAATGGATAAAATCTGCAGTTATAACAGTTGCATAAATCCAAAATTTGGTCTATAGTAGATGATTGATGCCTTGTTCATGTAAATCCAAATATTTATCTTGATATTCCATTTTAAACAATATTTCTTTTGGAATGTGATATACATTTGATAAGAAGCACAATGCAAATTGTCATTTGGCTAAATTGGGATTACCATTATTTTTTCAGATTAAATAAGTTGAAATAAGAAGGTACTATAAATCATACAATGAATATGTGTTTTATTTTAGTCTAATTAGTTCCTATAGCAGCAGTATTTCAACTTCTATCTATCTAAACACATTTTCCAATGCAAAAGTCAATAGTGCTCTTTGGACTTATTTAGATGTATATCAAAACTATTCATAAATAAGACTTATAACTTCTATAATAATGTTATCTACAAACTCATACTAATAATAAGAACATCATTATATATGTAACATATAAAATTTAAATTAACTTTTAAAGTTTATTTATTATTTTATTTTATTTATTATTATTATTATTTTATTTTATTTTATTATTTTTATATATATATAATTTTTATTATTATTATTTTATATTTTTTTTTTTAGAAGAAATATCAAAGTAAAGATATAGTAAAAAATAGTAAATTAATATAATATATATTCTAACTTTCGAAATGGAGCTCTGGCGATTTGGTGGGAAAACTTCTGAGCAGGCGATAGGCGATGTTCTAGGGTTTCTGGAGTGAAGGAAAATCCAAGGCCTTTGGTGGGTTGACGTAGTGTTACTCTGAAGGATCATCTACTACCCCGGGAGGGCCCAATGGGGTCTCCTCCAGATCCTCTCTCTGGGAGAAAGAGCTCATATGCTGAGATGCTAAAAGAAAATGCTTCATCTTCCAATGACGAAGCTCAGAGGAATGCGTTTCAATCGCTCTTCAAGAATGCTGGCAAGATCTCAACTGCACACCGAGTTAATGGATGCCTCCCACAATCCACCTCCAGACCTAAGATTATCATCAAACCAAAGATGGTCAAAGACACAATCATCTACCGAGCTAACCATGATCTAATTTGTAAATTCATGGGTATCCAACCTACCCTGAATTTTTTGCACACCTGGGTCAGACAGAACTAGGAGCCCCACGATGAGTACTCCTTATGGTTTATAAGCAATGGGTATTTCATTATTAGTTTCTCTTCTTTAGCCGATAGAAACAGAGCATTTGAATCAGAAAAGAGGAACCATGGTCCAATAGGGTTATTTGTTCAACCTTGGAGAGTGGGTTTCGATCCTCGTATTGAACCCATGGCTGTCCTAGTTTGGATCCGAATGTACGCTCTCTCAATGGAGTTTTAGGATGCGCAGGTTCTGGAAATGATTGGTAATTCCCTCGACAGACATCTGGGCGTCTCCAAGGATACCATAGAGGGTAACACAGCTGTCTTTGCAAGAATTTGTGTAGAAATGGATATTAGCCAGCCTCTACCGGTAGAGGTGGAACTTGAGTTGGCAGGACTATCTTGGATCCAACAGTTAGATTATGAGGCCCTGCCCTTCAGATGCAGAGTTTGCCATAAGCATGGCCATTTGGCAAGGTTTTGTCCAAGTATTTTGAACACAAAAGAGGAGGCTCCGCTTGGAATGCCAAATCACCCCAGGGATGGTAAGTCTACTCTTGTCAAAGAACCATCCAATACTCCTCAGGGTAATGATGTTCAGAAATATGGCTTTGAACAGCCCAAAAGAAGGAGAAAGCAAAATAAAAATGGCAAGGAGCAAGCACAACTCAAGCCAGCCAATAGGTATGAAATTTTTAAGTCACTAGTGGATCAAGAGGACCAAGTCATGGAAGGAGTGGATGGGAATACTAAGGATAATAACACCCACATTCATCCTTATCCTTCATCTCCTCCTGTCTTAGAATAGGTGATTGAGTCCACTGAGGTATTGCAGCCAAAGAATCCAAGGGCATTGATAATTCACTCCCAAGCATAGCCAGCAATTAAGGATGTCAGCATGGGAAGTGCATAAAAGAACAGAGAAAGGCCAGCCTTAGGGATTACTCAGGTGGAAAAGCGATCCAAAAATAGTAACTCTCAAGGAGCAGGCAGGAAGTCTAATAAGGATTTACTAGCAATGCAAGGAGACAAGCTGATCACTAGAGGATCGATGAGGACAATTGATTCTTACTACTCTCAAGGTTTTCAATGATTATTCAATCTTGGAATGTTAGGGGTTTAAACAGTAGAACCCATCAATCTGCTATTCAAATACTCTTAGGAAAATGCAAAACAGACTTTTTTCTCATCCAGGAGACAAAAATGTCTTTAGATCTTATGTGTAAAATAGTTAGTAGAATATGGAGGGGCGTTGGTTATATGGATGTGGCTGCTCAAGGTGCCTCAAGGGGGATTGTTACTTTTTGGAACCCTCTGGAATGGACTGCAATAGAACATATAGCTTGGAGGGGTGTTCTCACATCTCATTTTAGGAATAATGTCATAGCTGAACATGTTTTAATTACAAATTTTTATGGGGCTCAAAGCATTGATGGCCAGAGGCTCCAATGGAAAGTTGTACACAACATGAGGTCCTCAAGAGAAGATTTAGACTGGATTTTTGCTGGGGATTTTAATGCTAAATTATCTGCTCGAGATCAGGAAGGTGGAACCCCAGTTTTGGATCCAGGGGACTGGCTTCTAATTGCCCAGGTCCAGACCTTTCACCTAGTGGATATCAAAGGCCCTGGAACCTACTTTACTTGGACTAAAAAGATGAGGGAGCCACACAGTAGGAAGGTAAATCTAGACCATTTTTTGGTCTCATAGGAGGCATTTGTTAAGTGGAATATTAAATTCCAAATTTTGGAAGGCCAAGTTTTAGATCACTTTCCCATTTTGTTGGAGGGAGGGACTATGACAGGGCAGCACCACAAACCATTTAAATTTGAGAATTTTGGTTACAAAAGGAGGATCTTCAAGAGAAAATTTTGCAATGGTGGGAAGAAGGTCGTCTACCTTTTGGGACAACAATGTTTAAATTCCACAAACAGCTTCATTTTGTCAAAGTTAAATTGAAACAGTGGAGGCAAGCTAATAAGTCAGATTTTTGGCTCCAAAGAGCTCCCTTGGTGGCCAGATGGGAAGAGGTGCAAAAACACTTTAGGGAAGGAACAATTACTAAACAACTTAAAATCGAGGATGATGCCTTGCGCAAAGCGGTTGAGGACATTTATAACCAAGAGGAGACTTACTGGAAATAGAGAGCAAGAAACACTGGTTTATTAGAAGGAGATAGATATACAAATTTTTTCCACCGATCAGCCTATGCTAGGAGACAGATGAATAACATGGAAGTACTTTAATATGAGAATGGACACTCCTTTGATACTCTTCCTGGTATGCATTCCCACTCAATGGATTATTTTTCTAAACTTTTTAAGGAAAGTATGGAGCAAGATGTGGAGGCTCAAAATGAAGTTATTGATGTCATACCCTCTATTATCTCTCAAGAAGAAAATCAAGCCCTTCGTAGACCCATTGATAGAGATGAACTGAAGAATGTGGTCTTTGGAATGAGCACCGGAAAATCTCCAGGTCCAGATGGTTTTCCTATTGAGTTTTTTTAGGCCTTTTGGGATACCTTGGAGGAGGACGTGTTGGCTATCACAGAGGAGTCCAGAACTAATAAAAGAATGCTTAAGGCAATAAATCATACCTTCATCACTTTAATTCCAAAGGGGGAGGAGGGGGTTCATATCTCTGATTTCAGACCTATTGCCTTATGCAACATGATTTATAAAATAATCACAAAGATAATTGTTGAACGGCTAAAACCTCTCCTTCATAACATCATTTCCTCAGAGCAAGGGGTTTTTGTAGAAGGCAAAAAGATCTTGGATGGGGTGGTCCTCGCCCAAGAGGCAATCCATACAATGCAAAAATCTTGTAATAAAGGAATGTTCATTAAATTGGATATGTCCAAGGCTTATGATAGGGTGGAATGGGACTTCCTGTCAAAGATGTTGGCAGACTTTGGTTTCTCTCAGGACTAGATAGATTGGGTCATGAGTTGTGTTTCTACGCCTTCTTATTTTGTTCTAATCAAGGGGCTTCCCTCGCCATATTTTGGAGCCACACGTGGTCTTCATCAAGGGGATCCTTGCTCTCCCTATCTCTTCCTTATCTTGGCTGAAGGATTAGGTAGACTCTTCTTGAGGAGAAGACATCAAGGCCTGATAACAGGTATCAAGGTGGGTGAGGAAGTTTTGACTCACTTACAGTTTGTGGATGATACAGGACTGGTTGGAGTGGCCAGTATCAGGGAAGCTAGAGGAATCATAGATACTCTTAATGTCTACCTTAGGGCATCAAACCAAGTCATCAATGACAAAAAATCCAAAGTGATCTTCTTTAATCTTGACCAAAGGCTACAGGACAGAGTTATAGAGATCTTGGGATTCACTAGGACCTCTCTTCCAATAGTTTACTTGGGGGTTCCTTTGCATTTCAAAAAATTAAAAATAGATATCTGGAAGGATCTTTTGGATGGCATCAAAGATAGAATGAACCATTGGTCTCATAAATGGTTAAGCTATGGGGGCCGATTAACTTTCTTACAATCAGTTATTCAGGCCATGCCAATCTATAAATTCTCTATCCTGGCTGCCCCACATTCTATTTGGAAAGAGCTGGAAAAAATGGCTAGAATATTTTTATGAGAAGGAGCAAAAGGGGAGAAGAAATGGGCCTTGGTTGGTTGGGATAAAGTTACCCAGCCCAAGGAAAAATGAGGGCTGGGACTGAGAAGCTCCAAGCTTAACAACAAAGCTTTGGCTGGAAAACTATACTGGAGGTGGATTTCCTAGCCAACATCCTTATTCAGTAGAATCCTAACCAGTAAATATTTGGGTCATGTTCACCCCAATGAAGTGGGCCATTTCCCTCTGGATGGTAATGGATCCTTAGTGTGGCAGGCTCTCAAGATTGGATCTCAGGTTATTAAAGACCAATTGTTTTGAAAAGTTGGGAGAGGGGAGAAGGCACTTTTCTGGACTGACTCATGGGACCAGTACCCACCCATCATTGCTGAGTATCCCAAATTATAACCAATTACATCCACCATAGAAGCCAAGGGCTGGGTCAATATTGAGAATTATTTCAACACTAGCCAATTGGGTGAGTATAAGTTCAAGAAGTTTAAATGGTTGGAGGAGTGGCCAATTACAATCCCTCCGGAGCTGGCACCCATCTTGACCAAAATCTTGATAGAAAGGTTTCTCACAGGGAGAGACGAGGAGGATGAGCTAGCTTGGGGCTATGGGAACCTTGGGGTATATATAGTGAAGGATGAATACGATAAGATCCTCCCAGAGCCACCCCCATATTTATTTTTGGTTCAAGATTGGAGGAAGATATGGCATTCCAAGGGCTGGCTGAAAGTGAATTTCTTTGCCTGGCAGTTTATGCACAAGGGAATTCTCACCTTTGAAAATCTCAGAAATAGAGGAATCATCAGTCCATCTTAGTGTGTTTTATGCCACAAGAATGAGGAAACAACTGATCATCTGATGTTTGAGTGCCCTTTCACGTGTTAGATTTGGAAGCGTTGGTTCTCTCACTATAAACTCCAGGCTAATGGTGATCTGACTCGGACCAATATTTGGGAAATATGGAAGAGAGGTAGATTTAAATCTAAAGCTCTTCAAATTGGTTGGGAGCTTGGCTTACTCTTCATCTAGTGGCAGGTGTGGTTGGAGAGAAATGCTCGTATTTTTAGAGAAACCTTCTCCTCGCTAGATGGAATTTGGCAAGTCATTTGGAGCAAAGTCGCGAAAACAGTTGCAATCTATGCTGAAGAGGAAAATCAGGTTGGTCCTGGACCACTGGAAGAGGGAGCTGTAGAGCAAGAGAGATAGGACAGAGCTAGCTGGAAACCTCCCCCAGAAGGTTGAATTAAAACCAATACTGATGGAGCTACAAAAGGCAATCCGGGTAGTGCTGGAATTGGTGTAGTGTGCTGGGATCATTCTGGGTCTGTGCTCTATTGTGAAATGCAAGGTCTAGGAAGAGCCACAAATAATGAAGCAGAAGCCTTTTCTATTAAATCTGCTTCCATCTGGGCTATTAATCAGGGACATAGGAAGATAATTCTCGAGTTTGATTCTCAAATTTTGGTTGGCACTTTAGACTGCATGAGGAACTTTGCTTCGAAAGCATGGAGGTTGCGGATTCTGGTCTCTCAAATCAAGGACCTATGGAGGGAATTAGATGATGTGATCCCCATCTATGTGAGTAGAGATTTAAATAAGGCGACCGATTTCCTTGCAAAGATGGGTGCTGAGAAAGAGGTAGGGGTGCAACTGCACAGTGACATGCCTATGGAGGATGCAGTGATTAGGCAGGGTCTAGAACGATCCTTGAGACAATGAGCAAAGTTTATGCTAAGGGTGGTTTTTGTCACGATATCATGACCTGTTGTGCCATCACGACCTTTGTAGGGAAACTATCATGATATCATGATAGGTTGCGTCATCGTGGCCTTTAGAGGGAACCTGTCGCGACATTGCGACATGTCGTTCTGTCATGGCCCTTGGAGAGATGTCGCGATTTCATGACCTATTGCACTGTCATGGCCTTTGGTGGGAAGCTGTCACGATTTCACGACTGGTTGCACCATTGTGGCCTTTGGATTGAAGCTGCAACTATTTCGCAATGCTTTTGGAGTAGGGGCGCCAAGGGGGAAAATCGTCGCGATATCGTGACACTTTTGGTGAATTGGAGAAAAGGGGAAAAACCGTCGTGATTTCGTGACATTTTTGAAGACTGGGAGCCAAAAGGAAAAATCGTCGTGATTTTGCAACACTTTTGGTGGACTGGCGACTTGGGGAAAAGACATCGCGATTTCGTGACACTTTTGGAGCTTGAGTACCAAGGGGAAAAGTCATCACGATTTCGCGACACTTTTGGCGACTGGGTGCCAAGGGGAAAATTTGTCATGATTTCATGATAGTTTTGGAGAATTGGCACTAAAGGGAAAAACTATCGTGATGTCGTGACACTTTTGAAGAATGGGCACCAAAGGGATAACTCGTCGCGATATTGTGACACTTTTGAAGATTGGGCACCAAGGAGAAAACTCGTCGCGATATCGCGACACTTTTGGCGAACAGGCACCATGGGGAAAACTCATCGCGATATCGTGACACTTTTGAATACTGGGCGCCAAGGTGAAAACTCATTGCGATATCGTGACACTTTTGAGGATTGGGCACCGAGGGGAAAACTCATCGCGATATCGCGACACTTTTGGCGAATAGAAATCATGGGGAAAAATTGTCGTGATATCGCGACACTTTTGAAGACTGGGCACCAAGTGGAAAACTCTTCACGATATCACGAAACTTCTGAAGGTTGGGCATTGAGGAGAAAACTCATCGTGATTTCATGACACTTTTGGAGATCTGGCGACATTTGGAAAACTCGTCACGATATCGCGGCACCTTTGGTGATGGGGCGCTAAGGGGATAAGCCATCGCGATTTCACGACACTTTTGGTGTTCAGGCGCCGCGGGATCTGGCTGTCACAATTTCGTGACATATCACGATTTTGCGACATGTCACAATTTTGTGACTTGTTGCTCAGGCGTGGCTAAGGCTGGTTTGATTGTCGCGATTTCACGACATGTCACGATTTCGCAACATGTCACGTTTTCGTGCCTTGTCTTTTTGCACTCTGCGGTGGAAAGTGTTGAATTTTTGCACTCTGCACTTGTATTCTTGCTTCTTTGTTATTGGTAGGGATGTGTTTACTCCCTTTTGTAACTGTTCTTTGTTTTAATACAAGTTTTTCAAATTTTTCAAAAAAATATAATATATATTCTTTTTATTATTATTATTATTATTATTATTGGTAATATTAAGAGATGGGGTTTTTGATCAGGAATTCCCCAACCTGTTACAATAACTCCACCAGGGATACACACACTCACCCACACCACGGTTTGAACCTTGGACCCCCCGAAGAAGAGCCAAAGCCCAAACCATTGCGCTGCACCCCCAGGTGCTATTATTATTATTATTATTATTAATATTATTATTATATAACTATAAAATATTATATTACCTATACTATACCTCTAAACTATATTATAAACTCTATTGTATTAAGTATTATAAACTATATTACTAAAGATTATTACAAAAGTTGTCTACAAAAGATATCTACAAAACTATAGTTGTTAGAGTTTAAAAAAATACTTTACCCGATTCTTCCCCCCAAACTAAATTGTGAACTTTGTATACTTTATTTACTTCCCCCCTAAACTGTAATTTTAGCCAAAACAAGATGAAGGGTGTTTTATTTATATTGGTGGATAATATAATAATAAGTTTTATTTATGGGGGTTTATTTGTGATTGTGCTTCATGTATGTCATTAAGAAGTTTTCGAGATAGAAAGGTAATGAATATAAAATTTGATTTCAGCATTCTAGGATATCTTCAATCATGGGAAAAAGTGAAATATATATTAATATGGATTTTTCTAAGGGATGAAAATGTGATGGGCACAAGCCATGTTTTTGTAGAAAAAGAAAAAATTGAAACCATAGTACTTTCATGCGGGTTTGATTTTGAGTTTTGCCTGCATGTGATGTTTATAGGATTATTCTTCAAGGACTTCAAACATTCTAGAAATTTTGAAACAACTTCATTTACTCCTTTCACAAATCAATATAGTGTCAAAGTTGTCCTAGTATTCTCAAGCTTCTTTCAAGACCAACTGTGTGTGCAGTGAGGATTCATTTCCCATTATGAGCAAGGATTGAAAAACAACAAGGGTTATGTATGCCAAGAAGCTAGCTTATCCAGACTTAGTGCTAATACATAAAGATACCTTAATAAATAGTACCCCATGGTGTTTGAGATACTAAGAATTCCAGGGATTCAAGCTCTTTTGCCCTTTATTTAATTTTATTTTATTTGGGATACTTGCTGATTTTGTGAGGAGAAAGGGATTTTTAGTGTTTTTTTGGTTTCTTGCTTATTTTGAGGAGAAGCAAGAAGATTTTTATTGGGATACTTGCTCGATTAGATGAGGAGCAAGGGATTTTTTTTTCAAGGGTGAAGGGAAAGCTTGTCCTTTTGCCAATTCATTAGTATTCTAGACCATGCATAAAAATAGATAAGCAAGGGAAATTGTTCACTTATGGCAGAAATAACACGAGTTAAATTTTCCAATACTTCACAATGTTTTAGGTGTGCAATTGTGCATCGTCAAAACAACTAGGAGTAACTTATAAAATTTTAAAAGATTTACTTTATTTCCAATGAAAATTTTTCTCGGGATACCAGATATAATTTGAGTATTTGAAGAATACCTAGATTTCATCTAGCAATAAGGTACTATGCATCATGTGGTAATCATCTTCCTACAAGGTTTTCTTTAGAGAAAATTTTCTTGGGCTATCTTAGAACATTAAGACTAAAAATGGAAGGGAATACAAATACTTCATGATGAAACAAAAGAAGCATAATCATTTTTATTTTTATATATTAATTTTTTTCAATTTATATATATATATATAATTATATTATTATTTTTTTCTTTTCAAAGAGAGAAATTATTGGATAGTAGTTGGTTGCAGTTCAGAAATGCACTGCAAATCAGTTTGTTATCTAAGGTGGTGTATGATTTTTTTTTTTAGATAGTGACTTTTTGTATAGTTAAAACCTATGCCCATTAATTACTGAATTTCTAGTTGAGTTATCAATAGGATTTGAGTTTTAC
Source organism: Wollemia nobilis (assembly GCA_028583015.1). Classification (NCBI taxonomy): domain Eukaryota; kingdom Viridiplantae; phylum Streptophyta; class Pinopsida; order Araucariales; family Araucariaceae; genus Wollemia; species Wollemia nobilis. The sequence goes on from JAQPPZ010003612.1 coordinate 1,052,888, forward strand.
TTAACCCTTTTAAATATTTTCTAATTGAAATTTTCATGATACAATATGTTTGTCCTACCACTTTATAATTGCGTTGGTTCAGTCTTGTATATACCTCTATTTTTTTTATTATTATTAAATATTTTTTTTATTTTTTATTTTATTTATATATATATATATATATATATATATATATATATATATATATATATATATATTTTAATTATATATATTTTTAAATATGGTAAAGGCACCGGACCTCATTCTTGGATGAGAAAATTTTAGGTGCAAGAAAGGGAATGGGCTCTCTTAAGGCACTGGGTCCTGATGGCTTCCCTCTTATCTTTTTTCAAAAAAATTGGCACATCTGTGATGGGGATGTTTGTAAAGCCATGAGATAAATCTAGAGGAGTAAGCGTACCCCAAAGGTGGTGAATGCGACCTTCCTTTCCCTTATTTCGAAGAAAAAAATTACCACTACCTTTGGGGATTACAGACCGATAAGTCACTATAATATGGTGTACAAGATTTTCGAAAACTATTGCCAATAGACTTAAGCTTATTCTCCCAAAAATTATTGATGAAGCCTAGAGTGCATTTGTTTTGGGTAAGAAAATTTTGGATGGCACTATCGTTATTCATGAACTGCTGCATTTGGTGTATAAAAGCGAGAGATCTAGTTTTTTCCTAAATTTGGACATTAACAAAGTGTACGATCGGGTCGCTTGGCCATTTTTAATCAGGGTGTTGAGAAAGTTTAGGTTTTGTGATGAATGGGTTAGTCTAATTCAAGCTTGTTTTTCAATAGCTTGGTTTTTGATGCTCATCAATGGGTCTCTGACAGGATTTTTTTGTTCTTGTCGGGGGTTGAATAAGGGGACCCATTGTTTCTATTTTTGTTCATTATTGTTGTAAAGGCTTTGGGTAGAGCATTTATCAGACACAAAAATTTATTGGGATTGAGGCTTGTGATAACATGTAATCCTATATCACATCAATAGTTCATGGATGACACTCTTGTTGCCTATGTAGCTACGGTTGAGGTAGTGGGGGAAGTTAAAACTATTATTGACTATTATGAAAGGGAATCTGGTCAGAAAAAAAGTCTTGCCAAGAGTGGGTTGGTTTTTATTAATACTCCCGATGTGGTCCAAAGAGAGATTGTGGAAGTTTTGAACTATCGCACTGCTTATCCCTTCTTCATATATTTGTTTGCCTTTGTTTTTGGGGAGAGCAAAATTTGATTTTTGGTCTTCTTTGGTTGAGAGAATTCAACAAAAACTTGTTGCTTGGAAGGGAGTGTTGTTGAGCCAAGCAGGTAAGGTGTTTTTGGTGCAGAGTACTTTATAGAGCATCCCTATTTACTTTATGTCAATATTTCATGTGCCTTTTAAAATAGCATCAAAAATTGATAGTGTCTGTAAAGCTTTCTTATGGGCAGGGCCAGAGTTGAAAGGAAGATTTCATCTTGCTTCTTGGGAGGTGGTTTGTAGAAATAAATCCAATGGAAGGTTGAACTTAAAAAGTGCAGTTAGAATGAATAAATATTTGATTGCACAAATTGGGTGGAAGTTGGCATCTGAATCCTATAAATTGTGGGGATCCATATTATAATCCAAGTACAGATTTAGCTCCTTTCTTTCTGAAGATTTACTCTCAAGTGGTTTGAATTTTTGCAATAGTCTAGTTAAGACTAAGAATATGCTTAAAAATCATTGCAGATGGATAATCAGGAATGGTAGGAAGGCCCTCTTTTGGGAAGATGATTGGCTTCGAGATCATTCATTGGCAAAAGAAGTGTGATTTGATGGATTGGCTGCTAATTCCAAAGAAATGGGTTTGACCTATGTGGCTGATTTCCTTGAAGACAAAGGGGATAGAATTTCTTGGGCTACAATGCTAGTTTGTGTAAGGGATGGCGGTGATAGACAGGTTTGGGAGATTCTTGGGGAGGAATTGCATCTTTGTGTTATTTGCCAAGCAAATTTTGAAAACTGGTTGATCTGGCAGTTGGAGAGTTCAGGAAGATACATGGTCAAATCAGCCTATAATTGCTTAAATATGGAGGAGGAGTCACATTTCCCATTCAAGTTGCTTTAGCTTAAGCATATTTCCCCAGGGTAAATATATTTTTTTGGTTGGCTACTCAAAACCAAATTTTAACTATAGATAATCTTCTCAAAAGGGGCTGGCATATGGTCAATAAATGTTATCTTTGCAAATCTGATCAGTAGTTGGCCTCTCATATGTTGCTCAATTGTTGTTTTTTTAAGGAGAAAATTAATTATATTCTTAGATGTTTGGGTGTGGAGTGGGTCTTCCCAAAAACATTTTATGATTGTATCCTTCAGTGGTCTCCACCCTTTCATTCCCCTCGCCTCAGGTGTTTTTGGTGGTACTTGCTCCCCCACGCGATGTGGGAAGTTTGGAAAGCAAGAAATGCAAATATCTTTAGGGAGAATATGGTGGCTATGATCTTATTGAGTAATTAGATTATTGGTAAAACAATGGAGAATGTGGAAAATACTACGGTGTCTATGGACTTTTTGAAGACATCGAAGCAGTGTGAAATTAGGTTGGAACAATTTTTTGGCTTTGGAAATAAAGATCGACCATCGCCGACACCTAACATAAGAAATTCTATTAAATTGTGTGCCCCCCTATTAGATGGGTGAAATTAATTTTTGATGGGGCAGCAAAGGTAAGAACGGGGAAGGCAGGCTTAGGTGGTGTTATCTGGGACCATTATGAAAATATTTTATTTGCGTATGCTGATTATTTGGGTGTGAATTCTTCGCAGGTGGCAGAGGTGAGGGCGGCTTACCTCGGGATTGCCTTTCTTAATGAATTCAATTTTAAGAAAGTTGTTATTGAGAGTGATTCTTACAACATTATATATATGCTTATTGGAGCATGCCATGTTAGTTGGAAGGTCACGAATCTAACTGATGAAGGAGTAAAGTTGTATCGGGAGTTGGAAGATGTTCAAATTTATCACACGCTGAGGGAGGGAAATGTTGCTGCTGACATGATGGCGAATATTGGAGTGAATCTTCATGGATATAGGGTATGGCAAGGGGACTTTCCATAGGACCTCATTAACTGTGCTCATTTTGATTTTGGTTAATTGGTCTCAGGTGGTGGTAGTTCACTTGGTTAGAAGATTTGGCGTAGTTTTTAAAGAGGTGGGACAATTGTATCTCTTTGCCAGTTATGTGGCTTGTCTTTTCCTTACTTGTATTCCTGGACGAGAACGGTATTTTAAATACCAAGTGTATTCATTTATGAAGGTATTTTTAAATACCAAATCAATTTATTAATCAATGGTCATTAATGAAGGTATTTTTAAATACCCCTTTTAATTCATTAATGAAGGTATTTTAAATACCCCATTTAATTCATTAATGAAGGTATTTTTAAATAACTCATTTAATTCATTAATAAAGGTATTTTTTTGGGTAGGTTATATTAAAAGTGGGTTTTTGTCAAGGATCCCAAAACCTGATTACAAAGGATCAGATTACAACACAATAGATCAGAATAAAACAAAAGGAATTCATCCAAGGATGGACAAAAGGACAGACTTGACAGCCAAAAGGAACACAAAAAGAAAAACACCAAAGGAACAAAAACAAGAAAAGGAAAGTTCCATCCTTTGCACCAGAAGAAGATGTTTTCCTTTGAACCAAAAGAAAAATGGGTAGGAAGGGAAAGCCTGCCAAAAAAACAAATTTGAATCAAAAGGCACAAAACAAGATTTTCAGGTAAACAAAGGGCAGAAGAAAGCACCAAACAACCCCAACCACAAAAAAATATTTGAAACTTTCCCATAGGTGGGAAAAGGAAACAAAGCCAAAAAATTAAATTTGAAACATCCCAAGGACGGGAAAACCATAAACCACCCTTGGGAAACAAATATCTGAAGGAAAACTAGCATCCCACGCAAGGGAGCCCTAATAGAATCAGAAATGGAACAATAGCCTAAAATATGGAACTGAAGTGGTTCAGTAGCAAAAGGAACACCCCAGGCCATAGGGTCCTTATGTAGAAAAGGAAGCCTTCGAAAACACCTACCCAACAGAGGAAACAACAGCAGCAGAACAACACTTCTGAAGGAAAGGACGAGAAAGTGCCATAGGAATTCAAAAGGAAGGAGTCATGAGTGATGAGGCTTAGGCTTAGGATTAATTTTCATTTTATTTTTTTCCTAATTTTGTATTATCGACATTATAATGTCGACAGATCTATCATGTCGATAGATTTGTCATATCGGCAAATCTTTATCTTATATTGCCAACATTATTATTGTATAATGGCTATTTAAGCCCTGTACATAATGTAAATACCATCTTGGCATTAAATCCACATCATAATGGTATCAGAGCATAGGATAATTTTAGAGGTATTGGGTCATTTCCAAACTCCTTCGATTTGGGACATTTCAAACCAGAAAGCTATTGAAGATATTGAAATTTTGCTACGTTGCATAATTATTTTTAATCAACAATTTCTTGTAGTGAAGCCTGTCCAAATGTTTTGATATTGTTATTACCCAGTATACGTGATCACTTTGATCGCTTGAGGTTCAGCGCTCCAATGCTGTGCTCAAGGAGAAAATTCCTTTACTGGCAACAACGTTACTGATAGAATAGCATTGAGGTGATTTGTAGTGCTACTCCGACCTCATGAAGACCCTATTCGTTTGTGCTTCTATTAGGCATGGAACTTCTCCAATTTTCCAAAGTGATTGGTTACGTCACGTACACCTGTTTTGAGATAGATACTTTAATTTAAGCTTGAGCTTGGATTTTTGGACACCTATAAATCTATGACTAAAATGCTAAAGCATTTTCTAAGGACACAAAATTGCATTTCTTGTGGCATCTACATGCATTCAAACAATCGAATTATCGATCTTTGTAACTCTATGATTATCCATCAAAATTTGATTGGAGACATCATGCATTATTGAGGCCATTCCACCTGGGGAGATCGATTGTTTCTACCATTGCATTTTGAATTTTTGACTGTCCCTCTTCTGATTACCGCATGCTTGTGATAATCATCCTTGTCAGGAGACAGGTTGGGATTTGTGGCTTCCTTTCTATTTTTGTCATGAATATCTTCCATTAACAGTGTTGGGTCAAGCTCTATCAACCATGATCCACATGTTGGTGCTTGCTAGCTCTTAAATCATGCATGAGATTCACTAAAATTGGTGGTCAACTTGATGGTGTGCTTGTTGTACGCGTATCACCAAATTTGTTTTCCTTTATGGTGATTCATTTGCATGTGGCGACGATCGAGCAATGCTCTTGGTGTCGAATCGGACTGATCAGCTCTAGATTTTTTATGTGAGGGTTTGAATATTAGTAGAGATGTATGAAAATTTATTTACTCACCTTCACGACTCCTGCTCAGGTATTTTCACTATGCATATTGTCGATTTGTTGATTTGTGAGTGTTGACTCCATGTGGCACATTCGTGGTGCACGTGTGCCTTGGTCGTGTTGACCACATTTTCTTTTATGGTGGTAAGTGCATTACCCTTTAAGTATATAAATTAATTTGCATTGCCACTTGTAACATCAAAAAAAAATTATTGATAATTGATTTTCAATCATTGTCCATTTTTTAGCACATTTTATATTCCCACTCTTGTAAAATTGCATATCATTTTGCAATTATTTTTGGAAATTATTTTTCTTTGCTCTTTTTATCCCTTTATTTTTGCATTTTATTGCTGGCATAAACTCGGGCTCAAATGGCTGTCGACTTGGCTGACAAAATGACCCAACTCACACAACTTGTGAGTGCTTTGGCCGATAAAGTCACCACTCAAGATATTCAACCCCAGTGCGATGTTGCCAACTATGATGGTTCATGATATCTTGAAGTACTCAATAGTTTGATTCTTGACATGGACAGTTGGTTTGAATACACCAAATTAGAGAAGGCCCAAAAAGTTACTTTTTCCAAGCTCAAATTAACGGGCCTTGCTAAAATCCTTGTTACCGATAGCCATTAGACTCAGAATCCCATTGATACATGGGAAGAATTTCAACGAGTTTTGAAGAGTAGTTTCTACCCTTCAAATTATGTCGAAGACCTTCAAATCAAGTGGCTCCATCTTCGACAAACCACTCACATGAGTGTACATGATTATGTGTTGCAATTTAACAAGTTGAGAATTTTGAATTCTGTGCAGGATACCATCGTTCAACTTGTTACCAAGTTTAAAAGTGGATTACAGGAACCACTTTATCGCAAGTTGAAATACAAAACAATTTTGAGCATTGATATGGCTTTCAATCAAGCCATTCTTGCAGAGGAGGAGTTGCGAGAGTCATCGCGTGGGACTCGCTCTTCATCATCGAGAGGAAATTTGAAGGCTTCACAACAACAATCCAAGGCGACTAAGTCTTCTTCTTTTTCTCCCTCTTCTCCTTCTCCTACTTCTTCTTCTTCCTCTTCTCCTTCTTCTCAAAAATCTTCTAAATCTCCTATGGAATGTACTTATTGTAATAAGAAGGATCATCAAAAACATCAATTTTTTAAGTTGAAGAATTTGAAAAAGAAATCCCTAGTTGTAAATCCTTCAAATGAGGAACCCCAGGAAGATCACATTGAGGCTACAGGGGTAATAAAGCCTTACAAATAATTTGTTGGGTTGAACAAATTAACCCTCATGAAAAATTCAAAATGGGATCGTGAGAACTTGTTTGTGACCACGGTTCACCTTGACAATTCATTTGTAGTTGATTGTATCATCAATAGTGGCTCACAGAATAATCTAATTGCAAGGTCCGTTGTTGAAAAACTAAAGTTACCCATGACACTCCATCCTCATCCATATCCTTTAGGGTGGAAGGATAATGAGATTTCATCAGACATCACACACACTTACACTATGAATTTTGCTCTCAGTCCCTCTTTTGTGGACACAATTGTGTGTGATGTCACTCCAATGGACTGTTGTGGTTTATTGCTTGGAAGACCCTATCAATATGATAGGAGGTCTATTCATGATGGGTTTAAAAACACATATACCTTACACAAATATGATAAGGCCTACATAATTAGAAGCACTTAGCAAACTCCACAAAATTTAATGCTAAGTTATCGACAAGAATGCAAGGTTGTAAATCAAGCAAGGGAATTAGCACTCATCTTCATCAGACCATATAATGAAAGCAATCAAGCATCCAAGAAAACACAAAATATGCATGCTTCAGTTAATTCTTTGTTGCAATCATATTCAGGTGTGTTTCAAGAACCTACATGTCTTCCTCCTCAAAGAATGATTAATCATAGCATTGAAATTGTACCTGTTGCTTCACTTCCTAATGCTCCAATGTATAGGCAATCAATAGTGCAAATGGAAGAAGTTAAAAGATAAATTCAAGACTTATTGTCTAAAGGTTTCATTAAACCTAGCACTTCTCCTTGTGCTTCACCTATTTTGCTTGTATTGAAGAAATATGGCACTTGGTTACTATGCATTGACTTTCGAGCATTAAATAAGATCACCATCAAAAATTGATATCTACTTCCAATAATTGACGATCTCTTAGCTTGGCTCCAAGGAGCTAAATTATTTTCCAAGATCGATCTCAAAAGTGGGTACCATCAAGTCAGGATTGAGGCAGAGGATACCTGGAAGATTGCATTCAAGACTAATATGGGGCTCTTTGAATGGCTTGTCATGCCCTTTGGTATTACGAATTATCCAACCACATTCATGAGGCTAATGAATGAAGTGTTTCATGATTGTTTGGACAAATTTGTAATCATTTATTTGGATGACATCCTTGTGTTTTCTCCAACTTGGAAAGGTCATCTTGAGCACTTGGAATATGTTCTTCAAACTCTTCAGAAGAACCAATTGTATGCAAATCTACCCAAGTGTTCTTTTGGGTAAACTTCCATTTCCTATCTAGGATTTGTAATCAGTGAAAAAGGAGTTCAAGTGGATCCTACCAAAATTGAAGTCATTCTCAAATGGCCTACTCCTACTTCTATCATAGAGTTGAGGAGTTTTCTTGGACTTGCTAACTTCTATCACAAGTTCATTGCAGGATATTCCACCATTGTTGCTCCACTACATCATGTAACAAAAATCAAGATTTAGTTTCAATGGACAAAGGACCAGCAGGAGGCCTTTGACACTTTGAAATGAAAATTGTGTAGTGCACCTATCTTAGTATTGCCAGATCTTGTGCAGCCATTTGATATAGAGACATATGCTTCACAATATGCACTTTAAGCCATGCTTAAAAAGAATGGCCATCCAGTGGCCTATCATTCTAAGACTTTTTTTTAGGCCAAGAAAAATTATTCCACTTATGATAAGGAGTTGTATGCATTGGTTTAGACCATCATATATTGGAGATATTACCTTTTGGTTAAGGAGACAGTAGTTCACACTGATCACATGCCCCTTAAGTTTCTTCAATCTCAGTATAAAATTGAAGAAGCTCGACACATGAAGTGGGCATCCTATTTGTAGTAGTTCCATTTGGTGATCAAGTACAGGAAAGGGTAAAATAATGCAGTGGCATATTGTCTGAGCCAACCTCCATAAGCCCGAGCCTTGACTGTGGTGACTATGTCTCATATTGGTTTTCAAAATTGGCCTTCATAGTATCCATTGGATCCTGATTTTGCCAAAGTTTTTCAACACCTTTCTCATCCTTACTCTTCCAACTTGCAAGGTCTTCAAGACTTTCACATTCAAGATGGAATGTTGTATAATTTGGATAAGATTTTTTTTCCCCGTGACCATAGGGAGTCTCTATTGAAGGAGGCTCATTCTACACTTTATGGAGGATACTTTGGCAAGTAGAAAACTCTTCATCATCTTCAACAATTTTTATTTTGTCCCTACATGCAGAGATATGTCCTTCATTTCTTACGACAATATGTCGTCTACAACCGTTATAAATCCACAAATAGGAAATTAGGCATGAGAATGCCTTTGCCCATTCCTTCTCATCCTTGGGAGAGCATTTCCATGTACTTATTGAGTTTTTTCCCAATGACAGTGAGGCAAAATGATTGTGTCTTCGTCATTGTGGATAGATTCAACAATATGACCAAATGCATTCCATGTCGTAAGATGAGTACTACTCAGGACTTCGCTTAGCTTTTCTTTGAGATAGTGTGGCACTCTTTTGGTATTCCCACCAGCATAGTATCTGATCGAGACTCACTATTTATGGGTCACTTTTGGAGATCTATTTGGAAGATCTTAGGCATTTCACTTAACTTCTCTACTGCCTATCATCCACATTCTGATGGGCAGATTGAGGTAGTTAATTGTATGCTTATGCAGAGTTTGAGGATCTACCATCATTCCACTCCATCCAGGTGGGATTTTAGCCTCACTCACATTGAGCACGCATACAATAGGGTCATTCATAGTTCTACTGGGCACTCTCCTTTTGAGGTTTGTTTCGAATTTCAATCGTTCGCTCCTTATGATTTGTCATTGTTCTTGCCCTTAGTAGCTATTATGCATATTCAAAAGGAGCAAAAAAAGGCCAAATATTTTGTACAACACCTATAGAGCCTTCAATCCAAAGTGTTTTAGATTCTTTAGAAGACTTAGTGTTGAGCAAGGTGCAGCAAAAGAATTGCAAAAGTATTGTCATTGTTGTCAACACAGACAGATTGATGCAGTTGATGCAGTTCAGAGGTCAGTCAGATCAAGTGCAGTGAATTTCAAGAATTGCAAAAGTATTGTCATTGTTGTCAACATAGACAGATTGATGCAGTTGATGCAGTTCAGAGGTCAGTCAGATCAAGTGCAGTGAATTTCAAGACAAACAGAGGTGACCCAGATTCAGAAAATGGCAGAAAGAGACAAGGAAGAAAACTGTCGCGATATCGCGACATGTTTTCTGTCGCGATTTCGCGACATGTCCGAGTTTTTGTTGAGGATAGAGAAAATGTGTCGCGATTTCGCGACAAAAAGTAGGAGAGAGAAAATGCACACCAAAATGTCGCGATTTCGTGACATGTCAAGTTTTCGCTGAGGAGAGAGAAAATGTGTCGCGATATCGCGACAAAACTGAAGAGAGAGAAACTGCAAGGAAGATTGTCGCGATTTCGTGACATTGCCGAGGAGAGAGAAAGTGCATGCCAATTTGTCGCGATATCGCGACATGGCAGAGGAGAGAGAAAGTGAAAGGTAAACTGTCACGATTTCGCGACATGCTTAAGGATGACGTCAGCAAATGTTGAAAGTGTCGCGATATCGCGACAAGATGCAGGGAAAGCTTCCAAGAGCCAAAACGGTCATGATTTCGTGACATGCTTAAGGATGACGTTAGCAAATGTTGAAAGTGTCACGATATCGCGACAAGATGCAGGGAAAGCTTCCAAGAGCCAAAACGGTCACGATTTCGCGACATGCTTAAGGATGACGTCAGAAAATGTTGAAAGTGTCGCGATATCGCGACAAGATGCAGGGAAAGCTTCCAAGAGCCAAAACGGTCGTGATTTCGCGACATGCTTAAGGATGACGTCAGCAAATGTTGAAAGTGTCGCGATATCGCGACAAGATGCAGGGAAAGCTTCCAAGAGCCAAAACGGTCACGATTTCGCGACATGCTTAAGGATGACGTCAAAAAAGTTCTAAGTGTCGCGATATCACGACATGAACAGAAGGAAAGCTATCAAAGCCAAAATGGTCATGATTTCATGACAGCAAGGGCATGAAGTGTGCGGCTTCAAAAAGTGTCACGATATCGCGACAGGTAACAGTGCAGGTAAAACCCGTAGGAGCATGCAAGGTGACACGTGTCGAAAAAGCAGACAGGAAAATCATGCAGCCAGTTACGTAAAATGTAACTGATGTCAGATCTGCAGTTATAGATTGACAAGTGTCAGTCATGCATTCGAACAACCGTTTGCATGTATTCGAAGAATCAAATATAAAGTATCGAAAGGTTTTTGAAAAGTCTTTTTTACAGCTTTCGAACGGTCGCACTCATGGAATCGAATAGACATTTTGCTTGTCTTCAAAGAGCCGAATATGAAGGATCAAGATATGCTTTTCGAGAAGATATGTTTGCAACATTCAAAACAGCCATACTACAAGAAATCGAAACGCCGTATTGCAGGGTTTCGAATAGTCATTTTCAAACAGCCGTATTGCAAGGTTTCGAACAGTCGAAGTGCATGGAACCGAACAGTTGTATTGCATGGATTCGAACAGTCAGAGTATGTGATTCGATTGCATGCAGGATTGAAAGGTTATAAAAGAATAATCGTACAGAGAAGATGTTGTCACTGTTAGAGAGAAATTGCTGTAAAAGGAGGGTTAGAAAAGAATCAAGAGAAAAATAAGCAGAGCCGTGAGAGTGTGTAGAGTTGGGTTAATTGCAGACCAGTCAGGGTCGTGCATGAAGTGAAGACATTTTTATGTCATTCTAAATTGATCAAAATTGCAGTCCAAGTTGGTGCTTGGTACTAGGAGTTGGTGCTCCATCTGTTGCAGCAAAAAATTACAGGGGTTGGTGCTCCTTCCAGCTAATGCTGGTAAAGTATTTGTAAAATTGATTTTGCAAAGACTGGATTTGGATTGGAGTCCAAGCAAGCATTTTTGAGGAGTAGCCAAATTGGTGAACCTCGGTATATTGAGTGTTGTGGTGTGCTCTCTTGTTCAAGTTGTTTTTCAGCTGTCAAGTTCTCTTTATTTCATATTAAATGTTGTAGATATAAAAATTAATAGCTACACCGATTCACCCCCCCTCTCAGTTGTCATTGTGTAATCATCAATTGGTATCATAGCAAGGTTCCTTGTACAAGCTTAATCAGCTAAGGAGATCTTGGAAGAAACAATGGCAGGTGGTGAAGGATTTTCATCCAACAAAGCTCCCTTATTTGATGGAACAAATTACACTTTCTGGAAACTCAGAATGCAAACATATCTGAGTGCATTGGGATACGATATTTGGGATTCTATAGATAGTGGATACACAGAACCCACTACCCCTCCAACAGACACTCACTGAGAAAAAGAAATTTGAAAACAACTCCAAAGCTAAGAATGCCATAATGTGTGGGCTTGTTGACAAGTGAACCGATAAGAGTCATGAGTTGTAAATCAGCAAAAGACATGTGGGATAAATCGAAGAGCATCCATGAAGGAGACAAGAAGATTAAGGAAGCAAAACCGCAAACTCATCGAGCACAGTTCAAAGCACTGCAAATGAATGAAGATGAAAACATAGAGACTTATATGCTGAGAGTCAACGGAATTATTAATGCAATCAGAGGACTCGGTGAAGAAATTGATGATGCAGTTGTTGTGAAAAAGGTTCTCATAACACTTCACAAAATATTTAACTCCAAAGTCTCTCCAATAGAAGAGGCAAAAGATCTAAACAACTTCAAGGATGGATGAGTTGCATGGTTCCCCGACAAAGATATGAAATGAGAATAGGACAAACCAAGTCTACAGACAGAGAAGCAGCTTTTAAAGCACACAAGAATGTAAAAGCCGAACATGAATCTGAGGATGAAGGAACACTGGATGAAACAGAGCCAATTTTGTTCGGAAACTCACAAAAGGAAAAGGAAAATATAGAGGGAAGCTACCTTTTAAATGCTTCAATTGTGGAGGAGTCGGTCATTTTGCAACCAAATGTCCAATGCAGGAGAGAACCAAAAATGGTGAAGGTTCACACCAAGAAAAAGGTGACTGGAAGAAGAAACAAAATTTCAGAAAGAACAACTTCAAGAAGAAAAGCTTCATAACCAAGAATGTCAGCAAGCTCTCAAGAAAGCACAGATGAGGAGTCTCGAAGAAGAAGGAGGTGAAGCTCTGCTCATGGCACTTGAAGAAGAAAGAACAGAGGAAAATCAGGAAGGTGATGAAAATTCCAAGGATGAAGCTAAAGTGTATTTGGAAGGAGAATTGGTTGCTGCACTTGAAGAGTTGAGTGCAGAAAGGAAGAAGAATAAAAATTTTTCAAAGAAATTAGAGAATGCCACATACATAATAAACAATCTAAAAATACAGACAGAGGAATTCAAGAAAATGTCTGAAGTTCTTGATGAACAATTAACTGTAAAGACAGTTTGAATGCAAGCAAGCTAGAGGAAGACATTGTTAAGTTAAGAATGCAAGCTAGAGGAGATGAATAGAAAATTGAACTGTTTTCATAAGTTTGAAGAAAGTACTGTAAAGCTGGATAAAATGTTAAATAACCAAAGGCCTTTCGGCATCAAATTTGGTTTAGGCTTTGATGAAGGAGAATCATCAAAGGATTCAAAGAACTTGAATTTAGAACCCATAAAGAAAGAAGAAAAGATCATGGTTGAACCAGAAAAACAAAATCATGCAAAAGAAAACAATAATGCCGCATTCAAGAAGAATACTGACAAAGATGGATTCACAAAAGTCACACATCCGAGGAGGAGAAGAGTCATGGCTCCTACTTCAAACTGGCAAAGACCGGCACCCAGGTTTAATCATGCATTTTCTGGTTATTGTTTTAAATGCAATGCTTATGGCCATAAGATTTCAGATTGCGGGCATAATGTATCTCAAAGGAATTTTACCAAAGAGAAATGTTTTTTCTCCTTTAATGAATTATGCAATTGAATGTTATAATTGTCATAATTTTGGACATATTGCTAGAAACTGCAGAAGCACTTTTGCATCAAATAATTATCAGGGTAGAAAATCTCAGCCAAGTGGGTTGAAACAAAACCAAAAATTTCCTGAAAAATAGGCACATGCTAATGAAAGGACAAAGGCAAAACAAGTAGCAAAATCTGCTATCAAACCGTAATGGAAAGAAAAGGAATCTTTGATTGTCCAGATCGCTTTTAAAGCTCGTAACAAATCAGCACCTTGGATACTTGATAGCTGGTTGTTCCAACCACATGACAGTGACAAGCAAAAGTTTGAGAATTTACAGAACTATGAAGGTGGTTCTGTGAAATTTGGAAATAATGATGGAGCAAAGATTGTTGGAAAGGGATCAGTCAAGATCAGTGATGGCAATATAAAATCAAAAGAAGTCTTGTTTGTAATTGGCCTAAAGCATAACTTGCTAAGTGTAAGTCAAATATGTGACAAAGGTCATGATGTAATCTTCAAGAAGGAGGGCTGTGAAGTAAGAAAGACAAAAAATGGAAAGTTAATAGCCACTGGACTGAGAACTTCTGGAAATCTGATACACTTTCGTAAACTGCAGAAGGAACATGCTTGATTGGACAGAAGATGAAAACCGGCTATGGCACAAGAGGCTTGGGCATATTAGTTTTGACAATCTGGCAAAAATCAGTTCAAAAAGAGCAATTAGAGATATACCAAACATTGGCAAACCTCGTAAATAGCATCTCGTGAGTCATGCCAAAAGGGAAAACAAACCAGAGCCACTTTCAAAGCAAAAGAATACTTCACTAGCAAGCCATTAGAACTAATTCACACCGATCTATGTGGACCCATGAGAACCGAAAGCATAAATGGACACAAATATTTTATGTTGTGTATAGATGACTACTCAAGAATGACATGGGTACTATTTCTGAAACTCAAGTCAGAAGCCTTTGAGATGTTTAAAACCTTCAAAAATCTTGTTGAGAATCAATCAGAAAAAAGAATTAAATGCCTAAGATCGTACAGGGGAGGAGAGTTTATCTCCGAAGAATTTGTAGAATACTATCAAAAACATGGGATAAGAAGACAGTTTTAAGCAGCTAGGACACCTCAACAGAATGGTGTTGTAGAAAGGAAGAATAGAACAGTGCAGGAAATGGCAAGGACAATGCTAGCAGAAAACAAAATAGCTGACGTATTTTGGAAAGAGGCAGTCCATACTGCAGTTTACATTCAAAATAGGTGCATGCTGAGACCACATGAAAGCAAAACACCTTATGAGTTGTGGTTTGGCGGAAAGGCAACAACAAGACATTTCAAAGTATTTGGCAAGCAAGTGCTACATAAAACGGACTCAAGATAACCTCGATAAATTTGAAGATAGAGCTGATGAAGGTATCTTTCTTGGTTACTCAACAAAAAGCAAGGCCTACACATGTTACAACAAGAGGTTGAAGAAAATTGTTGAAAGTGCTGATGTGAAAGTTGATGAAGGTAGAGAACAAGAAACTACTTATCAAGAAAACTACCCTATGTATGAAGAAGTCATTGAAGGTGATGATGAAAAAGAAACAGAGAAGAATCAAAAATTGATCCAGATGGTGTAAAAACTGAATCTGAAGAAGAAGAAAACAAGAAATTTAAAACAGAAAACTGGCAAAAAAATCATCCAAGTGAACAGATTATTGGGGATCCCACAGATGGTATTCAGACAAGAAGAACAACGAAGTGAGGAACTATTCTCTGTTATCTAGTATTGAACCTAAAAATGTTGCTGAAGCAAGCACTCGATGAAAGTTGGATGAAGGCAATCAATGAAGAACTAGATCAGATAGAGAAAAACAATACCTGGGAATTAGTACCTAGACCAACAAATAAAAACATAATTGGCACTAAATGGGTTTTTAGAAATAAATTGAATGAAGATGGGCAAAGTTGTCGTAAATAAGGCAAGATTGGTATGTAAAGGCTATGCTCAAAGTTGAAGGCATTGATTTTGAAGAAACTTTTGCACCGGTAGCCGGACTAGAGGCAATCGGAATGTTTCTGCATTAGCAGCTCATAAAAACTTCAAAGTATATCAAATGGATGTAAAATCAGCATTTTTGAATGGAAAACTGGAAGAAGAGGTTTACATTGAACAACCAGATGGCTTCCAACTTGGTGACAATCCAGATTTTGTTTGCAGGTTAAAGAAAGCTTTATATGGATTAAAACAGGCACCCGGAGCATGGTATGCAAGGTCGGATAATTATCTAATTAAACAAGGGTTTAAGAAAGGTTTGGTGGATAGCAACTTATATGTCAAAACAGAGAAGGGTCATCTTATTGTTCTTGTTGTTTATGTAGATGACATAATATTTGGCAACAGCATGGATGAATACTGCAAAGACATATCAATTAAAATGAAAAAAGAATTTGAGATGTCAATGATTGGTGAACTTTCTTATTTCTTAGGACTGCAGGTCAATCAAAATGAAAAAGGCATTTTTATTTCTCAAGTTAAATATGTAAAAGAAATGCTGAAAAAGTTCACAATGGAAGACAAGAAACCGGTCAAGACTCCTATGACAACAAGCCGCAAGTTGAGCAAGGATGATAAATCCCCGGATGTAGATCAAACAATGTACTGTGTCTATGATTGGAAGCCTCATCGTATTTAATGCACCACTAGACCAGATATATTACAAGCAAGATGTATGGTTGCAAGATTTCAGGCCACTCCCAAAGAAACTCATGTAACAAATTGTAAAGAGGATCTTCGGATATCTCAAGGGCACTATGGATTATGGGTTGTGGTACCCAAAAGGTAAAGATTTCACTTTGATTGCATATTCTCATGCAGATTGGGCAGGATGTATTGATGACGAAAAGAGCACAAGTGGAGGAGCATTTTATCTTGGTGACAGTCGGTAGCATGGCACAAGAAGAAACAAGAATCAAGATCTCTATCCACTCGCAGAGGCAGAATACATTGCAACAACAACATGTCGTACTCAGATATTATGGATGAGACAAACGTTGAAAGATCTTGGTATTCATTTCAAAGAGCCAATTTCAATTAAATGTGATAACACTAGTGCTATCAACATATCCAAGAATCCAGTAATGCATTCAAGAACCAAACATATTGCAATCCGATATCATTTCTTGAAGGATAAAGTTGCGGAAGGAGAGGTTAAATTGGATTTTGTTCCAACTACAGAGCAAGTAGCTGATATATTCACAAAACCTTTGCCAAAGGAAGTATTTGAATACCTTCGGAAGAAGTTGGGAGTAGTCACACCACCCAAGCACTGACTAGCTATGGGAAACACATTCTCATGGGGAGCATTCAAACTTTTTAAGTCTGAGAATGTTGTGCATAGACTCAGGGGGAGTCTACAACAGCCCTTTGGTATTATTGGCAAAGGGGGAGAAGAAATTAAGCAAGGTTGCAATGTGTTGCCAACAATTCCAAAGGGGGAGATTGTTGAGCAAGGTGCAGCAAAAGAATTGCAAAAGTATTGTCATTGTTGTCAACACAGATACATTGATGCATTGATGCGCTCGAGGTCGTGAGGTCACGATCAAGTGCAAGAATTTCAAGACAAACAGAGGTGACCCGGATTCAGAAAATGGCGTAAAGAGACAAGGAAGAAAATCGTCGCGATATCGCGACATGTTTTCTCGTCGCGATTTCGCGACATGTCGAGCGGAGGAGAGAGAAAATGTGTCGCAATTTCACGACAAAAAGTAGGAGAGAGAAAATGCACGCCAAAATGTCGCGATTTCGCGACATGTCAAGTTTTCACTGAGGAGAGAGAAAATGTGTCGCGATATCGCGACAAAATTGAAGAGAGAGAAACTGCAAGGAAGATTGTCGCGATTTCGCGACATTGCCGAGGAGAGAGAAAGTGCATGCCAATTTGTCGCGATATCGCGACATGGCAGAGGAGAGAGAAAGTGAAAGGTAAACTGTCACGATTTCGCGACATGCTTAAGGATGACGTCAGCAAATGTTGAAAGTGTCACGATATCGCGACAAGATGCAGGGAAAGCTTCCAAGAGCCAAAACGGTCAGATTTCGCGACATGCTTAAGGATGACGTCAAAGAATGTTGAAAGTGTCGCGATATCGCGACAAGATGCAAGGAAAGCTTCCAAGAGCCAAAACGGTCACGATTTCGCGACATGCTTAAGGATGACGTCAGCAAATGTTGAAAGTGTCGCGATATCGCGACAAGATGCAGGGAAAGCTTCCAAGAGCCAAAACGGTCATGATTTCGTGACATGCTTAAGGATGACGCAAATGTTGAAAGTGTCGCGATATCGCGACAAGATGCAGGGAAAGCTTCCAAGAGCCAAAACGGTCACGATTTCGTGACATGCTTAAGGATGACGTCGAAAAAAGTTCTAAGTGTCGCGATATCGCGACATGAAAGAAGGAAAGCTGTCAAAGCCAAAATGGTCACGATTTCGCGACAACAAGGGCATGAAGTGTGCGGCTTCAAAAAGTGTCGCGATATCGCGACAGGTAACAGTCTGGCAGGTAAAACCCGCAGGAGCATGCAAGGTGACACGTGTCGGAAAAAGCAGACAGGAAAATCATGCAGCCAGTTACGTAAAATGTAACTGATGTCAGATCTGTAGTTACATATTGACAAGTGTCAGTCATGCATTCGAACAACCGTTTGCATGTATTCGAAGAATCAAATATAAAGTATCGAAAGGTTTTCGAAAAGTCTTTTTATAGCTTTCGAACGGTCGCACTCATGGAATCGAACATACATTTAGCTTGTCTTCAAAAAACCGAATATGAAGGATCAAGATATGCTTTTCGATAAGATATGTTTGCAGCATTCAAAACAGCCATACTACAAGAAATCGAAACGCCGTATTGCAGGGTTTCAAACAGTCATTTTCGAACAGCCGTATTACAAGGTTTCGAACAGTCAAAGTGCATGGAACCGAACAGCCGTATTGCATGGATTTGAACAATGTGAGTATGTGATTCGATTGCATGCAGGATTGAAAGGTTATAAAAGAATAATCGTACAGAGAAGATGTTGCTGTCGTAAGAGAGAAATTGTCCGTAAAAGGAGGGTTAGAAAAGAATTAAGCGAAAAATAAGCAGAGCCGTGAGAGTGTGTAGAGTTGGGTTAATTGCGACCACCAGTGGTCGTGCATGAAGTGAAGACATTTTTATGTCATTCTAAATTGATCGGAATTGCAGTCCAAGTTGGTGCTTGGTACTAGGAGTTGGTGCTCCATCTCATTGCAAGAGAAAATTACAGGGGTTGGTGCTCCTTCCACTTGATGCTCGGTAAAGTATTTGTAAAATTGATTTTGCAAAGACTGGATTTGGATTGGAGTCCAAGCAGCCATTTTTGAGGAGTAGCCAAATTGGTGAACCTCGGTATATTGAGTGTTGTGGTGTGCTCTCTTGTTCAAGTTGTTTTTCAGTTGTCAAGTTCTCTTTATTTCATATTAAATGCTGTAGATATAAAAATTAATAGCTACACTGATTCACCCCCCCCTCTCAGTGTCATTGTGTAATCATCACTTAGCAAAAGCAACTCCAACAAATGGATCGACATCGTACTCCTCATCACTTTCAAGTTGGTGACAAAGTGTGGTTTTATCTTGATAGACGATATTTCATGGATAAGGTACATAGAAAAATCAAGCCTCTACACTATGGCCCTTATACCATTATTCAAAATATTTCTGAGAATGCCTTTCACCTAGATATTTTGGCTCATCTTGGAATTCATGATGTCATCAATGTTGATCTTCTCAAGCCATACTATGATTCCACCTTGGAATACATTCTAGCTATCAATCATCCTATTGATGTGGTTCTTGATGCACAACTTTTGCTTGCCATCAATACACTTTTTGATACGAAGACTCGTCAGACTTGCTAGGTGCTTCTACTTCATATCTGGTGGCCCATTATGGCCAGTTTCCACACCAAGCTCATTGGATTTCTGCTCACCTCATGTCCCGATATTTTCCCTCTTTGTTAAAAGCATTGGAGTCCAATGCTTCTATTGATGGGACGAGTGATGAGGCTTGGGCTTAGGATTAATTTTCATTTTAATTTTTTTTTCCTAATTTTTTATTGATGACATTATAATGTTGGTAGATCTATCATGTCAACAGATCTGTCATGTCAGTAAATATTTATCTTGTATTGCCGATATTATTATTTTATAATGGTTATTTAATCCCTGTACATAATATAAATACCAGCTCGATGTTAAATACATATCAATGAGGATGCATGAATACAGAAGATAAAGCACAAACCAAAAAATAGTAGCCATTCATCCCAGACATCCTTCACCAGTAGCTTCAAGGTCATAGAAGATGAAGTCTCACAAGGAGTCAGCAAAAAGAAAAATAGAGGCCCTTGAAAGCCATGAAAGGAACTGAGAACCTGCAAGAACCACCACCTCAAACCCAAATAGCAGAGTCATAGTATAAAGCACATGGGCAACCCCTAAGCTCAAAAGGATGCTGTGCAAAATTGCTCATGAAGCCAGAATTCCTCAGACCTACCAACAAACAGCTTCAAGTAAACAAGGAGAAAAACCTGCAAGAATTCAGCAGCAACAAGACCAGAGGCTACAAAGCCATGAAAGGAACTAAAATCCTATAAGACCCACCACCTCGAATCCAAAGAGTAGAGTCATAGTATAAAGCATGTGGTCCCTCCCCAGACCAAAATGATGTTATGCAAAACTACTCAAGAAGCCAGAATTCCTCAGACCCAACCATTCGCAACTGAAAATCCTCAACGAGCAGATGTCAAGAAGACTTCTCGAAACAACCTAAGAAAAAAGGAAATTTCAAGGAAAAACCCTGAAAGATCCAAAAAACCTAGGAAAAGTCCCAAGGAAGAACCTGAACACATCCTAGAACCCAGACACTAAAGGAAAAGGCAGAACAGTGGAGCAAAAGTGGAACACAGGTTTTCCCACCATAGGGCAAGGAAAGGGCAGAATAATGGAACAATGATCTCCCCCCCAAAGGAGATCATCTACAACACCTTCTAGCCAAAGAGGATGGGAAAAGGAGGTGCCAGGGAAGTTGGGAAAGGATAAAGGACCTGGGACAAGGTAGAGGAAGGGATGCAGGAAAGTGGAACAAGACCTCCATAGGAAGTCACTTGTAGAGCCCTCCTTGTCAATAACCTTATTAATGAAGGCATTTTAAATACTCAATCAATTTATTAATTATTGGTCGTTAATGAAGGTATTTTTAATACCCCATTTAATTCATTAATGAAGGTCATTAATGAAGGTATTTTTAAATACCCAATTAATTTTTTAAAAAAGGAGCAGGAATTATTTCAAATATGAGAAGCGGGAATTATTTCAAAAATGAGGAGCAAGAATTATTTCAAAAATGGGGAGCGAGAATCAAGAATATGTTTCTGCCTTGGTTCATTTGCCTACCTTGGGAAGTGGTTATCTATTGGGGACCGTTGGGATTATTTCAGAGTTAGATGTTGTGTTGTAGAACTAACTCGACTCTCTCATAGGTATTCTTGGATCTCCCAGCCCTTTGGATCCTATGGTTTGTGGTGTCAGTTTATGGGGTTACTGTTTTGTTTTGGTTAGTGTTGTAGTACTATTTTTGTACTCTTTTGTTTAAGTGCTGAAGTGCACTATTTTGGTTTTATGTCTTCTTTTCTCCTATGGATTTTCTATGAATCCATACAACTAATTCTAGTACAATAGGAGGAAAGTAAAAATGCTTGAAAAATAAATTTTACTGGAAATAAAATTGCTGAAGTAAAAAGTAAATTACTACTATTCTTTGACTATTAGGAGGGATTTCATTATAGTTGTGTCACTCAACGTAACTAATTCCTACTAAAAAAAATAGGGTCCTAAGCAAATTTTAGGTTTTTTTCAGCATTCACCTACTTCCTATTATTTTTCATAGGTCCTAAATCAAATTAACAATAGTAATCACCCAAAGCAAGAAAATTGCAAAAAAATAAAATTTGCTGAATTTGAAATTTGCAAAAATTGAAATTTGCAGAAAATTAATTTTTAATCTACGAAAGCAGTAAAAATGATTCCTTCAAGAGAAAAGAACCTAGAAAAATCGAATAGAGGAGCTTTTTGGAACCATATTCAGGACACTCTAACTCGTATGGACACCAAGTTCTCGTGTGTACCCCTTTTCACATACAAGTAAGCCTCTCCCTTTGCACTGCCAAACAACTTTTTTGATTAACCATTACGATGCTACTCTCCCTGGTAACAACACAAAAATGATCGGCTGTAGTAGCTTACATTAAATTTTGTCAATCCGGGTTAATTCAGGTTAGATTTAAAGAGTACCAACCTAGTATAGATTGTACCATATTAATTAATACTAAGCTTAGTTCAGGTCTCTTTCTGGTTTCATGTATTGTAGAAATTAAAGTTTGTGGAAAATAAAATAAAATTAAATTAAATATGCAATTTATGAATTATTCTAATGTGGATCCACGTAATTAATGCATTATTTATCTATTATAATTTCTAATTATATTTTCATGTAAATTAATATTTTAATCTAATTCTATCTACCATGTTAGTGGGAGGAAGAGATTTAGGGACTAAAATTTCGGAGTGGGCCCTATCTCCGAAAGGTTAGTGTTAACCCCTTCCCCTATTTTCTATTTTACTTTAACTTCAATAATCTACTCTTATTTTAATTAATCTAATTCTTAATTATTTCATAATTATAAGAGAATAAAATGAATAAAATTTACCAAAGCAAGAAAAATATAAAATAATTACTAAACACAGTTACCATATCCTGAAGAAAATATTGTTGTTGCTTTATTATTGAAAATCAAACGTACATGGTTGCACATCCAACATCCAAAATTGCATACAGAATATTAAATAGGGAATAATCATAGATTACATATATTTCTCCATTAGCTCGTCATCCCCTGGAAGGTTTCGTATTCAAATATATATTGTCACTTAGACAATTTCAAACAAAACTCCTTGTATTTCTCCCATATGGTTTGGGCTTGATACACAACTTTGTTCTTATCAAGAATAAAGCTAAATTAACACATCTCCTAAAATACTTGGACTCAATAAATATTCTAATTGGTCTAAGTGGCAATTAATAATAACATAATACTAACTTTGACTTGGTGGGATAGCTACGTAACAATACAACCCTTGATTTAGACTTTTTCTACAACTTTTATCCTTTCTTTTAGGGAAGGATACATTTATTACAAATATTCATGTAACAACTTATATGCTCCAAATAAATGGTGAGTCACCCACATTTGATTCTTCTAACTGCCCATGTGGAATTTGAAACCTTTTGTGCTTGCTTCTTTCAGCTGCCCACGTGGTGTTTAACCAAGCCATAGCTTATGCGGAATTTATGTGAAATAGGTTCTTCCGTAGATTTTTCTAGGTTTTCATAGCACCCTTCCGTAGCACACATCCACATGTCTTCTTGGTATTTTTTCATCCTTTATTCAATATATGACCTATATTTGGTTGTAATATTACCTGCCAAAAACATACAAAAACTTTGCACAATTTGTGTAAAACATGATCATTTATCCTTTTAACCTCATTCATCAAATTAACCGATAAATCACATAAATAAGGTAAAATAATCATTAAAACACATTTACTTTCATGATTTTGTAGATAGAAAATAGATAATCCTTGCATAAAATATGTGTCAATTTGGCACTCATCATCATCAATTCTCTTTGACTTGTTTCCTTTGAAGGATGTTTTACCAATTTTGGATGTGATTTTGTCCATCGCCATAGAAGAGGGTTCCTGGAACCTAGTTGGAAAATTTCAAGGGAGGAGGCCCGATATTGATGCCATAAGATGTTGTGCCCTAGTTAAGTGGAAGCCTAAGGGAGCTCTAGACATTATGGCAACTTCCAATTATTTTTTCCTCATTAATCTTAACTACAATGAGGATTCAAAGAAGATTTTAGGTGAAGGGTCCTAGTTATTTGGAAATTAGGGACTATTTCTATGAAAATGAGGACCCAATTTTAATCCTAGAACCTAAAAAATTAATTTGGTTCCATTGTGGGTCAGATTACCAGATATACTCTTTCACCTTTGGTATAATGATATTCTCAAAGGCATAGCTAAAGTCATAGGTGAACTAGTCCTAATAGAATCAACAACTAGGGCCAAATCCATATTAGTCTTTGTCTATATGTGTGTTATGGTGGAACCTAAAGCTAATATTTTGGATCACATTAATCTGCTTTTGAATTTTGAGACATGGATTTAGCCTATTGTATGTGATAATAGACCAGTGAAATGTTTAGACTGTAATAAGTTTGGCCATGTCCCTGGCTCATGCTTAATCCAAAATTGGAATGCTCATTTCAAGCAAAATTGGGAGAAAAGGAATCCAGAGCAAAAACGAGACAAACTTCTAGAAAATAAGGCAAGATTTGATTTTGTAGGTCCCTTAGGAGAGGCTCCTTAGTCTGAAGAAATTTATTGATAAAAATATTCAACAAATAGCTTCAAACGATGGAGCAAATGGGTTTATGATCTTGGGAAGTACTTATTCTGGCCTGCCAGTGCTCAAAAATAAAGATTTATCCCCGTGAGTATGGTCTATTGATAAGTATGCCACTTAAATTATTGATGATGTGACCCAAGTTCAATCCCCATGGTGGATGTGTATAAGAAGTATTACTCACAAAAAATATATATATTTGACTTTTGAGACACCAATACCTAAGGAGTTTCTCCAAAAATCTTTTCAATGCCTAAACTTGGAGGAGGCTAAGCAGGATGGCTTTGAAGACCCTTAGGTCAGAGAGGGATCTCCTCAAAATATAGAGTTAAAAATGGACCTCCCAATTTTAGGTGATGTTAAATCCCCCTCTAACGATGTCAAATCCCCCTTTGGTGAAGATTCCTCAGGGGTAAGGATGATACATGCTAAAACCAAAAGCTTGCACAAGGGCGTGATTGACATGGGAGTTCCAAGGAAGGTAGGCAAACCATCAAATAAATCTCAAAGAAGTAGAGAGGCATAAGATGATATTGCATATGGATTTCAATCCAAGCTCAAGTTCAAAAAGGAAGAGGATACAAAAGGTAAGCAATTGAGGCTAGATTCATTCTTTCAATCCCCTCAATCTAAGGATGGGGGTTTTATTTCCAAGAATTGTAAATGAAAATTTTATCATGGAACATTAGGGACCTTAATGGGTTGCCTAAACATCATGCATTGGAATCCATCAAAAAAAAATTTAAACCAGATATAATTTTGCTGCAAGAAACAAAAATGGGTAGTTGTAGTGCTGAAATAGTTAATAGGCAGGTTTGGAAGGAGGTTGAGTTCATAGCTAACTCGGCTAATGATGCCTCGAGGGGTCTCTTATGCATGTGGAACCCTAAAACCATTTATAGATCGATTGTGTTCATATATTACTGAGTGATTAGCATAATGTTATGTTCCAAGGAGTCAAGATTCAAATGGATAACCTCGAATATTTATACCCCAAATTTGAGACCCTCTAGAACCATGCTTTTGGATTCCCTTGGTTCTATATGAGAACATTTTAAAGGATAGGTCTAGCCTTTGGTGGACGATTTCAATACACCCTCATATCCATATGATAAAAAATGAGAAACCCCGATGCTCAATAGCATGGATGAATTTACATCTTTTATTTACTCCCAAGAGCTAATGGATTTGGACCTGAAAGGGTCAATATTTACATGGAGTAATAAGTAAATTGGAAGTCAAAATATTCAGATTAGGCTGGATAAAATTCTAGTGTCTAAATAAGGAATCCTATTTTTTGGTGATGCATCCTTATGCTCTCTCCCTAAGCTGGACTCAGATCACAATCCAATTTTTCTTGAGAAGACATAGGATTTGGCCTTCTTTCCCTGGCCATTTATATTTGAAGTGATGAGGCTTAAAAATTTTCATGAATCTCCCAAGTGGACCTTTGAATGTAGAAAAATAATGTATTAATAAATGTGGCTAATACATGATTTTGTGCAATCAAGAAACCTCACAATAATGAGTAGATAATGAAGGATATGATACTGCTAATGAATTACCAATGTGTAGGATCATGTGCACTCGTGCGTGGAGGAAATTAAGTCATCCACCAAATATGAGAGTACTTGAAGAAAAGGAAATGATGATAAGGTAACATGGATAGATATCTTCATATAGGCATGCAGTCATTTAAGGGTTAATCATCATTATCTAACCACATTGAGCCCTATATTGATGGCCTATTAACTATTGTAAGTTCTAGATGTTGAGACAAGTTATTAGATTAACAGAAATACTCCCTCTTTGTTTGATTCACTTGCATGATTGTCTTTTACTTCAACATCATTAACCTTGATAACTGGTGAGCATGGAGTAGATGGTTTGCCTTCACAACTTCACAGGTGCATTGTTTAGATAAATGGTTGATTTATTTAAAAAGACAAAAAGATATTGTTTAAATAAATGGTTTATTTATTTAAAAAGGCAAAATATATTGTTTAGATAAATGGTTGATTTATTTAAAAAGGCAAAAAGATATTATTTAAATAAATGGTTGATTTATTTTAAAAGGGAAAAATATATTGTCTAAATAAAAGGTTGATTTATTTAAAAAGTCAAAAATGATATTGTTTAAATAAATGATTGATTTATTTAAAGGCAAAGGTTATTGTTTAAATAAATGGTTAATTTATTTTAAAAAGGCAAAAATATAATGTTTAATTAAATGGTTGATTTATTTAATAACATTAGCATCTAAAGAGGCAAAGAGATGATCATTTTATTTAACGATTACTCCATACAACAATGGAGAACCTATCCTAAAATAAAATAGGGAATATAACACAATTATTTAAACTCCAAGGTAAGGTCTTTATTGTGGTGTGTTAGGGAAGTCGCCGCCCACCCGACGATCGACCCCTAAGGCCTAAATGCGATAAGACGACATTCAATAGAATGAGTTGAATTACCCTTTGGAAATGTTGATTGGGTTAGATGCTCAAAGTTCTCCTAACATGAAGGGAAATATATTAATGGCAATCACCTTGGGAAGAGAGGGAGAGGTATTTCTATCCTACCACCCGATGGAAGTGGTCAAGGAAGTAATGGCGGGTAGGTGGGGACATAGACCAAGGAGGAAGAGAAGACGCATATGGGGAACAAAGGAGCAAGATATTGGGAGGATGGAAAGGGAGAGCGAAGGATAATAGAGATCAAAGGAGTAGTAGGTGGTTAGAATAGCATCGTGATCAAAGAAGTAGTAGGTTACGGACGTCCATCTGAGTAGTGTATATGATCCAGATACCATGGGTGAGCTAGTTTGGTTATGTCTTAAAACTATATAGCCTGTGTTTCTTTCTCTTACTTAGAGATGTGATGACATCATTATAATAACCTCTATCATTGGTAGTATATCCTATGCTTCTTTCTCTTACTTAGAGATGAGAATGCATCATTATAATGGCCTCTATCATTGATAGTATGGCCTGTGTTTCTTTATCTTGCTTAGAGAAATGAAGGCATTGTTATAATATACTCTACCATTGGTAATATGGCATGTGTTTCTTTACCTTTCTTAGAGACGTGAAGGTATCATTATAATGGCCTCTATCATTTGCAATATAGCCTGTGTTTCTTTCTCTTGCTTAGAGATGCAAAGGCATCATTATTATGGTCTCTATCATTGGTAGTATAGCCTGTGTTTCTTTCTCTTGCTTAAAGATACAAAGACATCATTATAATGGCCTCTACCCTTGGAAGTATGGCCTATGTATCTCTATGTTTAGAGACATGATGGCATAATTATAATAATCTCTACCATTAACAGTATGGCCTATGTATCTCTTTATTTTGAGATACGATGGTGTTGTTATAATGGCCTCTACCATTGGTAGTATGGCCTATGTTTCTCTTTGTTTAGAGATGTGATGGCATCGTTATAATGGCCTCTACCATTGGAAGTATGGCCTGTGTATCTCTTTTTTTAGATAAGTGATGGCATCATTATAATTGCCTCTATCATTAGCAATATATCCCATGCTTTTCTTTGCTTGAAAATGCGATGACATCGTGGTTAGCCATTTCCATTGGAAGTTTGGTTTATGTTCTTCTTTGTGGCTGATGATACCATTGTCATCATTGTTTTTTCCATTTCCATTGGTTGTTGGTTTGGTATTATGGGTGGTAGCCCTTCCTTTGAAAATCATACTAGGGTTTGGAAGTTCCCTCAGGTGCATTTGGCATCGACGATGAACTTCCCATGTCACGACAACTGTTGGTGTCGTGGGTATGTGAGTACCATCCACCCTGGAGCTATTGGGTTGGAAGCCTTTCGATCGACCTTTGGTCCACCTTGTATCTCATCTCGCAATGTATGGTGCTAGTCTATCTATTGGACATTGTTCCCTTCTTTAGTTCGTTGTTGTTGGAAGAAGCTTTAATTAATATTTATTATCTAAAATGGTATATTTAATGAAATGAAATATTTTGATGGTTATTTTTTTATTTATAGGTATGGGATCTTATATTATGAAATAAAATAAAATTATGGTTATTATGTGATTTAAGGGTATGGGACCTTATATTATGAAATAAAATGGAATGATGGTTATTTTATGATTTAAGGGTATGGGACCTTATGCTATGAAATAAAATAGAATGATGGTTATTTTGTGATTTAAGGGTATGGGACCTTATGTTATGAAATAAAATGGAATTATGGTTATTTTGTGATTTAAGGGTATGGGACCTTATGTTATGAAATAAAATAGAATGATGGTTATTTTGTGATTTAAAGTTATGGGATATTCTGTTATGAAATAAAATGGAATGATGGTTATTTTGTGATTTAAGGGTATGGGACCTTTTGTTATGAAATAAAATGGAATGATGGTTA
The DNA here is from genome assembly GCA_028583015.1 of Wollemia nobilis. Classification (NCBI taxonomy): domain Eukaryota; kingdom Viridiplantae; phylum Streptophyta; class Pinopsida; order Araucariales; family Araucariaceae; genus Wollemia; species Wollemia nobilis. The sequence goes on from JAQPPZ010003612.1 coordinate 1,081,407, forward strand.
TTTTGTAATTTAAAGGTATGGGACCTTAGGAAATAAAATGGAATGATGATTATTTTATAATTTAAGGGTATGGGACCTTATGTTATGAAATGAAATACAATAATGGTTTATTTTATGATTTAAGGGTATGGGATCTTACATTACGAAATGAAGAAAAACATTTAAGGGAAATTATAGTAGTTGATATCAGTTTTCTTAGTAATTAAGGATGTGGGAATTTAATTGTTGAGAAGGATAGTTAATTTATTGTAAATAGAGCTATAGAAACCAAAAAGTCACACATTGTCCCTCTTCCCATTTCTATCGTCAATCAATTTGCAAAACCCTCAAAAATTGCATAAATTGTCTAAATTACTATTCATCATCATTAACCCCTTTGGGCTAGCTAAGCCCCTTCCTATGCTTAACCATAGGTCCTCATGCGACCTCATGCCAACTCAACTAAGGTTGAAACCTTTACCATGGTCAAAAAGCACTTTATGGTCAAAAAGTCAACATTTTGATCAAAACATGCTTTATGGCTAATTACATGCTTAATTAAATATAATCTTGATTTGACTTGAGCCCTCCACCTCACCTAGTCTACTTTGACTAGCTTAGCATTCCACCTCACCTATTCTAGCCTATCCTAGCCCTACCACATCTCACCCAAATATTTTTCCATATCACATATTCTTGGGTCATAAATGAAAGATGGAGACTTTTGCACCTAAAAAACAATTTTAAATTCTAATATATTTCAATAAAGGTTATCATTAATGCAAATTGATGTTTTTAGAAAGGCCATCATTATTTGTGGATGGGTGAGGGATTCTCTCACCCAACTCCACTTATGACCCAGGACACCTCAGGGGACACCTCTTTGGTGGACACCTCATCCCCTTTCTCTCACCTTGGCCCACTCTATAAATAGAAGGCCATTTTCACCATTTCAGAATAATCCACTTTTGCATATCGAAACTCTACCAAAATAACTATTTCCATTACCTCCATCACACATCCATCCCACAACCATCGTATGAGAATCACAATCAGCTTGTATCTTTTATAACATTATTTTGTGAGTGATACAGGTCGATCATTCCACCAAAAGTGCACTTTCAAAAGTTGAACCGAACAAAAATTAAGTCAAGAACCACTCCAGGACATCTAGAGAAGTTGTCTAAGAAGTCCGATTGAAAAAGGACCGGTTCGCACCCCTAGTGTGTGAACCAATTGGTTCGTACCTCTAGAGTGTGAACCTCTACAACAGACACTAGAATCACCAGGACAGGTAAGAATAGTATAATTTACTTTTTTATGTTGTTTTTAATAAGTAATTTCATGTTTTGAGTACTTTTTATGAATCTTTTATCTTCATAACTACGGATTTTGATTAAGGAAGACCCCCAATGCACGAATAGGATTTTACAGGTTTCACAGGTTTAGAATGGCACAAGGAAACATCTCCAACAAGTGGTGGCTCATGACCAAGAAGCCCACCTACATCGAGGAACCCAAAAAGATGAATTGTGTTGTCTTTGTACCACATCTAAAAGGGCTCCCTTAGATAAGACCTCATTGTAGCCTTCAAGGAAATATTGTAAAAGTATATCAGTTCTTGTAACCCCTTTTATAATTACCAATACAAACACAATAGATTCTTTGATGTTGAATTAATGTCTTAGCATATTTTTGATCCTTTCATTCTGGAACGTCCGATGGGACCCCCACAAAGCATTAGCTTAATCACCTTCTAATAAAAAATTATGGTCTATTTTTGTATGGCAGGTAGTTTTCATCTTTGAAGAAACCCAAAACCAACAAAAATGCCCTGAAAGACATCTTAGACCAAACCAAAAATGCCCTGAAAGACACCTCAGGCCAAACCACAAAAGGTTCATTGGTGCACCGGTGAGCTTACAAAGAGAGTAGTGAGTACACACTTGGGTGTGTGAATTCCTCAATATACCTCAAAATTGATACTTGATACCCAGGTATTGGTTCAGACACCCACAACCAATGGTAAGGTAAGTCAGAGGAGGTTAAGAGCCTCATGTTCTTGAGGATTGATTGCCCCCATACCTAGACCACAAATTGTCTCTTGCCACGGTGTATGCAAGGTTAAAGCATCCTTGTATATTTTGGCACCAAATCAATAGTTAATTTATTTTTTTATCGTTTATTTATCTCAGGTATATGCAATATATTTACAAGTTTTGGTAGTCTTGCTATACACAAATTGAGTTTTTTGGACTTTTCTGTGCAGGTACCTATGCTCCAAACACTCTAGGGACATCAAAATCATCACTAGGCCCCAAAATTAGTTAGTTCAGTCTTTAGATCTCGGTTCACACTTTAAGAGTGTGAAATCCTAAGCAGAAGATAAGTTCGCACCCTAGGAGTGTGAACCTCTCAAATCCACACAATTTTGGACCAGAGGCCACATTGGAGACATTTACACTCACCTGGATGTAGGTTTTGTGTGAAATTATTTATTTTTTCTCTGTTTTGAAGCTAATATTTCACACTGAGCTACAAATTCCACAAGCATCACACATTCCTGTTTGTTTTAGCTAGATTTTCAATTGTTTTCTAGAATAGCTTTAAATTCCAGTAATTTCCCTTCAAGTCATTTCCCTTCCAAAGTAGTTAATTAGATTTGATTTCCAATTCATTTCCCTTCAAAAGCAATTAATTCGATTTCATTTTTGAAAATAAATAGTGTAGCTTTGTTTTTGTACAAACCATCTAATTAGATTTCCCTTTTTAAAATCAATAGATTAAATTTATTTTTACACACAACCAAGTAAATATATTTGCTTTGAAAAAGGCATCATAGCATAATTTATTTTGAAAAGTCATTTAAACTAGATTTACTTATAAAATAGTACCACACAAACACCACACACTCACATTCTATTTAAACGGTGTAAGGAGCTGGGTTTCATATCTAGCTTGAATTAGATTTCATCACCAATTCAACACCAGAGTTCAGTGAGGTCTGGGATTACTCTCCACTGGCTCACCTCCAAATTAGTCACCATAGTATCCCCCCAAGTGGATCATTTCGACATTAATACTCAGCTGGTCTTTCCTACTTTGAGTGTTGGTTATCCAGAATTTATCACTGGAATGTACCTTTGGTGTGGATAGTTATAGAAAGCCCCTTTAACATAGGGCTTTTCAAATAATTAGTGGGTGCAACTGATCGTTACTATGGATGCCTTAAACATGAGGGTTAAGCGAAAGCATGGGTATTCCAGTAGCACCACATTGATAGCACGACCTCTCTTCTTGAGATTTTATTTGAATCATTAGAGCATTATGAGTCTCCCCCCTTTGTAAACCATTTTATTGTACCTAATTCCATCTAGGTTGCCACTCACCTGTTGGAAACATAGTTCTATTTTGTTTGCCTTTGGGCATTACAAAAGGTTATATGCTATGACATACCTGATTCAAAGTAGAAGTTCACCCATTACTATGATTTGTTCCTAGGGTGGATACATACTTTCATAAAAACACACAGAAACCAAAAAGAAAGAACATTTGCCTATTGGTGGTTACAATAGCATATCAAATGTGCTATAACATACTTATAAATTATTCCATAGTTTCACCTCCGTGCTTTACATTGCACAATCCATTTTTAGGTGATTTGTACCCCCAGTGTGATTCCCCTACACTCGACCTTATTTAAAATTATTCTATGTGAAAATCAAGCTTTTGTTGAGTGGTATTTTCACCCAATTGTGAAAGTACACTCTCCCTTAGGATTTGGATTCCAAATCCCCTCTTGCAAAGAAGTTAAACAAACAACTTCTCCAAGGTCTCCGTTATATTAGCATTTGCATATGTGCATTAGTAATCTCAAATAAAGATATTCAATTTAAATGCTTGGAACACCTTAGTGATTGCAAGTAACTATAAACAAGGGGCAATGTTGGTTTATTTTACCATGAAACTTTAGTGATTGTTCATTGAACCAAAATAAATCAAATGTGAGTTGGCCCTCATATGACCACGATGTAGTGCTTTAATTCCTTTTATCTTGATGGTTTTAAAATGGATTTTATCTTGCATTAAATCCTCAATGATGAATAGAATCTTCAAAATGTCACTTTAACTTATCCCTCTTAAATGAAATCAAATTTTCATCAAGATGAACAATTAAGTGCTTTAAGGCAAAGACCTTCAATATAATACTCAAATTATCCCCCTTTCGTAAAATTGGAATTTTTATGAAGAAAGGGTAATTTTAGGCCCGAAATGGAAATTTGTGAAAATGCCGTAAAACATAACTCCTTCAATGAAATTGGAATTTCCATGAAGGGAATGTCATCATAGGCTCATGAATGCAAAACAAAACTGGAAAAATGAAATTTGACCTTGAAATGGAAAATTTCTATTTTCGGATTTTTAAAATCTGTTACAAAGCAGCAACTTCGGTGAATTTTAAAAAATACTAAACAACTCCGAAAATGAAATTTCAAAGTGCGTAATGGAAATCTGAATTATAATCTACGCAATGGTGAAATTATTTTTGGATTTTGAAAATTTTTAAATGTTTATTTTAATGCCTAAAAATAGGAAAAAATTCTGAAATTAAAATTTCTGAAAACAGAAAATTCAAATTTTGCATCAAAATAATTGCTGGAAATGCAGCAATGCAAAAGCTCCTTCAGTATAATGCTCAAATTACCCCTCTTTCGTAAAATTGGAATTTTTATGAAGAAAAGGTAATTTTAGGCCAAAAATGGAAATTTGTGGAAATGCCATAAAACATCACTCCTTCAATGAAATTGGAATTTCCATGAAGGGAATGTCATCATAGGCTCATGAATGCAAAACAAAACTGGAAAAATGAAATTTGACCTTAAAATGGAAAATTTCTATTTTCGGATTTTTGAAATCTGTGACAAAACAGCAACTTCGGTGAATTTTAAAAAATACTAAACAACTCCGAAAATGAAATTTCAAAGTGCGTATTTGAAGTCTGAATTATAATCTACGCAATGGTGAAATCATTTTTAGATTTTGAAATTTTTTTAATGTTTATTTTAATGCCTGAAAATAGGAAAAAATTCTGAAATTAAAATTTTTGAAAACATAAAATTAAAATTTTGCATCAAAATAATTGCTGGAAATGCAGCAATGCAAAAGCTCCTTCAGTTTGATAGAACCCCGTCCTGCAAAACCGAATACGTGAGAGTTTCATACATGCAACCTAGCCTATTTGATCTCGTACTACACACAATCAAAGTAAACTAAGTGCTTGACTTCTAGGGTTTAAAATAATTTCCAAATTGCAAACATTCACATGAAATAACCCATCCCATGGCGTAAATTTCACATACAAATCTGAAATTTGGAAGGGGAAAGATAAAACAATTAAAATAGAGCATGCAGAAAATTTCTCATTCTTTCTTGCTAACAAGGCCTGAAATTTCTGAAAAGAAGCTTTCCCATTCAAATTATATTCCTCTTTTACACATCAAATTTTGCCGCATTTGGCCATGCCAAAAAGTTCCTCCTCTTGTGCATGCATTTCAATGGGTATTTAAAGATTTTCCTCCATGGCTTTTCGTTTTCTCCTCCATGACTTTTCGTTTCTCCTCCATGGCTTTTCGTTTCTCTCTTCCTTTCTTCCATATGCAATACCTTGCAAAAAAAACAAAAAACTAAACTTTACTTAAACCAACATGAAAAAATTAAAAACTAACAAAAAACAAAAAAGCTAAAAATAATCCTATTTTATTTTTATTATTATTTTTTTGTTTTTTTTTGTTTTTATTTTATGTTCATTTGTTTATATATATATATATATATATATTATTTTTACTTATTCCCTTTTTCTTTTTTCTTTCTTTTGTTCTATTAATTAATTTATTATTATTATTTTTTTTATTCCTTTTTTTTTTTAGTTTATTTATTTTTTTAAACATGAATTAACCCAAAAGTTAATGTTTGAATTACAAACACATTAATAGACAAAAAAAAACCACACCAAAAATTTATCAAAAAAATGTGGGTCCCCAAGCTTAGGGGCTAGTTGTGAAATAGTCACAACAAATGGCGACTTCACTGGGAAATGCTCCCGAGCATTTCGATGAGAACCCAAAAAGAACACCTGAAAACACACTTCAAAAATTTAACACAAGCATCAACAAATATCCAAAGAATGCCAATAGATCAAAAATACATGAAACATCGGAATCGCTAAGCATTAGCTCGAGTGTGTGCAATGAATTTCTTTCCTCATCGTTTGAAATTGATCAACATTCCATTGTCGGCTTTGCATGAATGCATATGCGAGATTGTGAATGATTTGTGTACCCTAATGAATATGCCATGAGATTTTGCTTTTATAAAATGCATAGTCACTCTTCTAGTATTATGTACAAACATTCAAGACTCGCCAAACCCTCTTAGGATCCACTAGTGAATGGTTCATTATATCCCAAAGTTGGTTGTGAGTCCCTACTATCTTGAACCCATGTGCGAGTGGATGTGAAATCGGAACTTTGGGGAATCGGACTCCCAACCAACCGAGATGAGAGTTTAACCCTATCCTTACTATTCTCGATTTAGAATTCTTTACCTCACTTTGAGCAAAATAATTAAACCAATTATGGAAGAAATGGTCATGCTAGTCTAACCCTCTAAACAATCAGTGGTCTTGTTTTTAGGCAAGACATGATGCCATGCATGGGCATATCTAACCCCACAATCCAAAACTTATCTTCATTTCTTTGGACCTTGGGGATGACTATCCATCCTTTGCAAGAGGACAAGTAGTACGATCCTTACAATCCGAGATAAATATGAGATGGAAAAAATTTATTTTTACTTCTTGGACCTTGGGGATGACTACCCATCCTGGTTAGGGACAAATAGTACGATCCTTACAATCCAAGATTTAAATGTAAATGGAAAATATTAATTTTGTTACTTAGACCTTGGGGATGACTACCCATCCTTTGCAGAGGACAAATAGTACGATCCTTACAATCCAAGACTTATTATGAAATGAGACATAAGAGCTTTGGGGAATCGGATTCTCAACCAACCGAGATGAGAATTTATACCCTATCCTTACTACTCTATGTGGGTCAAATCAAAGCTTTGGGGAATTGGATCCTCAACCTAAGTTTGATGAGGATTTAATCCTATCCTTACTACTTTGATTTTAGGCTTTAAGCTCTATGGAAGTGGTGACAACCACTGTTTTAAGGATCATGTTGCATAATAGGATAGACAAAAACTTCTTTCGCCCAACCTTTTCCTCCAAGTTAGGTTTTGATCATTTTGCTCAAGATCCTTTTTAATGTATGAGACGTGCTTGGTTCTAGACATTTCAAGACTCAGTTTCCAACCTTAGGATTTACTTAGATTTATGTTATAACATAACCCTAAGAGGATTTGACATACTTAAATAATTTGCACCTAAGATGCATATGCCACTAAGATGAAATGTATGAAAAGTGAGATGGAAAATGAATGTATTACTTCTTGAATTGCAAATGAAATGATTTGTCATGCAAAACCGACTCTTTCATGCATCACAAGTTTCAAATGATATAAATTAACTGTTTGTATTACATGTGGAGCTTTTACAACACAATTCCAATGTTTCATATTCTCCCGATCTTAGGCATAAGTTGACATCTCAAATTTATCGAAACACGTTCAATAAAATCAAACACACGACTTAAATCCTAATCCAAATAGCAATCCCAAAATGAAACTTGAAAACACAAACTCAAACCAAAATCAAAATTTATATACAATATAGTACAAGATGATGCAAAGCTTGGATTATCACTTTCCTGGATCCCAAACATGATTAGAACATTTCAAAAGGCATATGTCACAATACACATGCCAAATGTTGTAGGAATCCAACAACAATAAGATCATACCAAGCAATGCAACAAATTTCAACTTCCCTCTCTCACCCCACCAATTAAATTTAGTTTCATTAGTATTCATATAGGTGAGATTCAAAATTTTAAATTGATCAGACAATGATTGATTTTCAATTTTATCATGCCTATTCTTTAAAGTGCAAATTTCATCATTCCATTCATAATTTAGAAGTAGGCTTTCCTTTTCAAATGTGAGATATTGCAAACAAGAGCCTATTTCTAAAAGTCTTGAATTCAAAATATTTTTCAAGATTTTAAAGCAATCCAAATCAATCAAGACTTGACAAACATCACCAAGATTTGACATTTCATCATTAATGACATTAGCATCCAAAGGGACATCATGTAATCCATCATTTGAAATTTTGGTAGCTACTACCAAAGGTAAAGATTTCACCTTGTCATCCCTACTCAACCCATCATGGTTAGAATTTACCACAACTTGATGAGTGTTAGTAGCTTTTTCTTCTTCCTCATTGTCTTCTTCATCATCCAACACCTGTTCAAAAACACCAAAGTTAGGCACCCAATCAAACATGCATCCATCCTTTTCAAAACAAGAGCCTAATTTTTCAAGATATGTGTCACGTGACACCTTTCCATGATCAATGGCTTGAGTTGCCTCAAAATCCATATTTTCATTAGGATCATCAACAGTATCAAACCCACACCACTTAGGTTTTGTAATTTCATGATTTTGAGATGGCATGGACATTGTAGAAACAATAGGTGGATCAAGATTTTCTATTTCTTGCCCCTCAAGGGGAACAAAAACAATTGATTCTCCTTCTTGATCCATGGTAGTAACATCATTATCCTTCTCAAACCTTTGATGAGATTCCAATCCTTCTTCCAAAACATTTTCAGATTGCACAAGACTTGTAATATCCTCATGTGAAAGGGCAATTGTATCATCCTGCATATCAATAGGCATACAAATTTCATTAGCAATTTTGGAGTGAGCATACTCTTCCCAAGAATCATAATGATCATCTTTCAAAATTAAATTGTGATGCTCAACTATTTCTTCTTCATCTTTTAATTCATCAACATGTTTCTCATCAAATTTATCTTCACCTTCCTTAGATGGTTCAATTACTTCCAAAATTGGGTTATTGCTTGTATTCAAATTGATAAGGCTATCATAATCCAAATTTGTAACCCATGATTCAATTTTATCACAATTTGGAAGGTGTGAATTTTCTTGGCCATCATTTTCAACAATGTCATCCGAAACAAATTCATCCTCATAGAATTCATCTTTTGGTGAGTCAAGGGTTTCCAATTTGTCACATGTTTCAATACTAGTTGGATCTAGCACTCCTCCCTTGCTTAAAATCATCTTCTTATGAAAATCATTAAAATCGATTTTAGAACCATCTTTTGAATCAAGATGAGTACTTTGAAGTTGATTCATACTTAAGAAAGATGGTTGATCTTGCATAGTAAGTTGAGGATTTTGAAATTGATTGAAGCTTGGGAATGATTGTTGATTCTGAAATTGATTCACATTTGAATTTGGTTGAGGTGGATAAATCATTGGGTGGGTAAAGGAAGTATTAAATGATTGAAGATTACATGATCCAAAACCCACACCATAATTTTGACAACTCAATTGTTGCTCAATTGCCATTGCTTGAGCATAGGCTTGAGACAAAGAAGTGATTAAGGGCATCCCGGGAATCCCTCGCAAATATGTGGAAATAAGTGGGTCAAGAGCATTGACATATATTTGGAGAGCCACTTCTTCTTGCAAAACATAAAATGTCACTAATTGAGCATATAATCCAAAGAACCTTTCAGAAAATGACTTCACATTTTCACTTGGTCCTTTTCTGATGGTGAAAAATTGCTCATATATGCGGATTGGGTCAACTTGCTTTTTGTTGAATTGATTAAGAAATGTTGCCTCTAGTTGAGCCCAAGAAGTGATAGACCCTAAAGGTAGACTTGTAAACCAATCAAATGCCACTTTGTCCAAGGTGTAAGGGAACATTTTACAAACAACATCATCATGCCAAATTATTAATTGATTCACAACAAATTTGAATGCTCGAATGTGTTCTCCTGCAGTAATTGTCCCATTAGACCAAAATCGAGGAAGACAACTCTCCCAACCGACGGGAAAATAATGTTGAACTCCTGGTGTGTTCAATGGGCTACCTGTCATCCATGGTGAAAACATAGCCATTAGTGAATCTTAAAGAATATAACTTTAATACCCAAAAAATTCTCTTTTTATTTTTTATTTTTTATTTTTTTATTTTTTTTAACATCAAATCAAATCCCATTATTCCTGTATGAACAATCAAAGCGTTAGAACAATGCATAGCAATTCATGTCCTCCTTTTAATAGTACCAAGTTGTAATATTAAAAGAGGGCTACAGATAATAATCAATAGGGCATGAAATATTCAAAATTTAAATCCCTATAGCATTTAAATCATACTAAAATAAACCAATTCAAGCCCTCCTTCTAGCGCCAAAATGTTGAGTGGTATTTTCACCCAATTGTGAAAGTACACTCTCCCTTAGGATTTGGATTCCAAATCCCCTCTTGCAAAGAAGTTAAACAAACAACTTCTCCAAGGTCTCCGTTATATTAGCATTTGCATATGTGCATTAGTAATCTCAAATAAAGATATTCAATTTAAATGCTTGGAACACCTTAGTGATTGCAAGTAACTCAGTAAACAAGGGGCAATGTTGGTTTATTTTACCATGAAACTTTAGTGATTGTTCATTGAACCAAAATAAATCAAATGTGAGTTGGCCCTCATATGACCACGATGTAGTGCTTTAATTCCTTTTATCTTGATGGTTTTAAAATGGATTTTATCTTGCATTAAATCCTCAATGATGAATAGAATCTTCAAAATGTCACTTTAACTTATCCCTCTTAAATGAAATCAAATTTTCATCAAGATGAACAATTAAGTGCTTTAAGGCAAAGACCTTCAATATAATACTCAAATTATCCCCCTTTCGTAAAATTGGAATTTTTATGAAGAAAGGATAATTTTAGGCCCGAAATGGAAATTTGTGAAAATGCCGTAAAACATAACTCCTTCAATGAAATTGGAATTTCCATGAAGGGAATGTCATCATAGGCTCATGAATGCAAAACAAAACTAGAAAAATGAAATTTGACCTTGAAATGGAAAATTTCTATTTTCGGATTTTTAAAATCTGTTACAAAGCAGCAACTTCGGTGAATTTTAAAAAATTCTAAACAACTCCGAAAATGAAATTTCAAAGTGCGTAATGGAAATCTGAATTATAATCTACACAATGATGAAATTATTTTTGGATTTTGAAATTTTTTAAATGTTTATTTAAATGCCTAAAAATAGGAAAAAATTCTGAAATTAAAATTTTTGAAAACAGAAAATTAAAATTTTGCATCAAAATAATTGTTGGAAATGCAGCAATGCAAAAGCTCCTTCAGTATAATGCTCAAATTACCCCTCTTTCGTAAAATTGGAATTTTTATGAAGAAAAGGTAATTTTAGGCCAAAAATGGAAATTTGTGGAAATGCCATAAAACATCACTCCTTCAATGAAATTGGAATTTCCATGAAGGGAATGTCATCATAGGCTCATGAATGCAAAACAAAAATAGAAAAATGAAATTTGACCTTAAAATGGAAAATTTCTATTTTCGGATTTTTGAAATCTGTGACAAAACAAGCAACTTCGGTGAATTTTAAAAAATACTAAACAACTCCGAAAATGAAATTTCAAAGTGCGTATTTGAAGTCTGAATTATAATCTACGCAATGGTGAAATCATTTTTAGATTTTGAAATTTTTTTAATGTTTATTTTAATGCCTGAAAATAGGAAAAAAATTCTGAAATTAAAATTTTTGAAAACAGAAAATTAAAATTTTGCATCAAAATAATTGCTGGAAATGCAGCAATGCAAAAGCTCCTTCAGTTTGATAGCACCCCGTCCTGCAAAACCGAATACGTGAGAGTTTCATACATGCAACCTAGCCTATTTGATCTCGTACTACACACAATCAAAGTAAACTAAGTGCTTGACTTCTAGGGTTTAAAATAATTTCCAAATTGCAAACATTCACATGAAATAACCCATCCCATGGCGTAAATTTCACATACAAATCTGAAATTTGGAAGGGGAAAGATAAAACAATTAAAATAGAGCATGCAGAAAATTTCTCATTCTTTCTTGCTAACAAGGCCTGAAATTTCTGAAAATAAGCTTTCCCATTCAAATTATATTCCTCTTTTACACATCAAATTTTGCCGCATTTGGCCATGCCAAAAAGTTCCTCCTCTGTGCATGCATTTCAATGGGTATTTAAAGATTTTCCTCCATGGCTTTTCGTTTTCTCCTCCATGACTTTTCGTTTTCTCCTCCATGACTTTTCGTTTCTCTCTTCCTTTCTTCCATATGCAATACCTTGCAAAAAAAACAAAAAACTAAACTTTACTTAAACCAACATGAAAAAATTAAAAACTAACAAAAAACAAAAAAGCTAAATATATATATATATATATATATATATATATATATTTTTTTTTCAAGATATGTGTCACGTGACACCTTTCCATGATCAATGGCTTGAGTTGCCTCAAAATCTATATTTTCATTAGGATCATCAATAGTATCAAACCCACACCACTTAGGTTTTGTAATTTCATCATTTTGAGATGGCATGGACATTGTAGAAACAATAGGTGGATCAAGATTTTCTATTTCTTGCCCCTCAAGGGGAACAAAAACAATTGATTCTCCTTCTTGATCCATGGTAGTAACATCATTATCCTTCTCAAACCTTTGATGAGATTCCAATCCTTCTTCCAAAACATTTTCAGATTGTACAAGACTTGTAATATCCTCATGTGAAAGGGCAATTGTATCATCTTGCATATCAATAGGCATACAAATTTCATTAGCAATTTTGGAGTGAGCATACTCTTCCCAAGAATCATAATGATCATCTTTCAAAATTAAATTGTGATGCTCAACTATTTCTACTTCATCTTTTAATTCATCAACATGTTTCTCATCAAATTTATCTTCACCTTCCTTAGATGGTTCAATTACTTCCAAAATTGGGTTATTGCTTGTATTCAAATTGATAAGGCTATCATAATCCAAATTTGTAACCCATGATTCAATTTTATCACAATTTAGAAGGTGTGAATTTTCTTGGCCATAATTTTCAACTATGTCATCCGAAACAAATTCATCCTCATAGAATTCATATTTTGGTGAGTCAAGGGTTTCCAATTTGTCACATGTTTCAATACTAGTTGGATCTAGCACTCCTCCCTTGCTTAAAATCATCTTCTTATGAAAATCATTAAAATTGATTTTAGAACCATCTTTTGAATCAAGATGAGTACTTTGAATTTGATTCATACTTAAGAAAGATGGTTGATCTTGCATAGTAGGTTGAGGATTTTGAAATTGATTGAAGCTTGAGAATGATTGTTGATTCTGAAATTGATTCACATTTGAATTTGGTTGAGGTGGATAAATCATTGGGTGGGCAAAGGAATTATTAAATGATTGAAGATTACATGATCCAAAACCCACACCATAATTTTGACAACTCAATTGTTGCTCAATTGCCATTGCTTGAGCATAGGCTTGAGACAAAGAAGTGATTAGGGGCATCCCTCGCAAATATGTGGAAATGAGTGGGTCAAGAGCATTGACATATATTTGGAGAGCCACTTGTTCTTGCAAAACATAACATGTCACTAATTGAGCATATAATCCAAAGAACCTTTCAGAAAATGACTTCACATTTTCACTTGGTCCTTTTCTGATGGTGAAAAATTGCTCATATATGCGGATTGGGTCAACTTGCTTTTTGTTGAATTGATTAAGAAATGCTGCCTCTAGTTGAGCCCAAGAAGTGATAGACCCTAAAGGTAGACTTGTAAACCAATCAAATGCCACTTTGTCCAAGGTGTAAGGGAACATTTTACAAACAACATCATCATGCCAAATTATTAATTGATTCACAACAAATTTGAATGCTCGAATGTGTTCTCCTGCAGATAATTGTCCCATTAGACCAAAATCGAGGAAGACAACTCTCCCAACCGACGGGCAAATAATGTTGAACTCCTGGTGTGTTCAATGGGCTACCTGTCATCCATGGTGAAAACATAGCCATTAGTGAATCTTAAAGAATATAACTTTAATACCCAAAAAAAAAAAAAAAAAAATTATTTTTTATTTTTTTATTTTTATTTTTTAACATCAAATCAAATCCCATTATTCCTGTATGAACAATCAAAGCGTTAGAACAATGCATAGCAATTCATGTCCTTCTTTTAACAGTACCAATTTGTAATATTAAAAGAGGGCTACAGATAATAATCAATAGGGCATGAAATATTCAAAATTTAAATCCCTATAGCATTTAAATCATACTAAAATAAACCAATTCAAGCCCTCCTTATAGCGCCAAAATGTTGAGTGGTATTTTCACCCAATTGTGAAAGTACACTCTCCCTTAGGATTTGGATTCCAAATCCCCTCTTGCAAAGAAGTTAAACAAACAACTTCTCCAAGGTCTCCGTTATATTAGCATTTGCATATGTGCATTAGTAATCTCAAATAAAGATATTCAATTTAAATGCTTGGAACACCTTAGTGATTGCAAGTAACTGTAAACAAGGGGCAATGTTGGTTTATTTTACCATGAAACTTTAGTGATTGTTCATTGAACCAAAATAAATCAAATGTGAGTTGGCCCTCATATGACCACGATGTAGTGCTTTAATTCATTTTATCTTGATGGTTTTAAAATGGATTTTATCTTGCATTAAATCCTCAATGATGAATAGAATCTTCAAAATGTCACTTTAACTTATCCCTCTTAAATGAAATCAAATTTTCATCAAGATGAACAATTAAGTGCTTTAAGGCAAAGACCTTCAATATAATACTCAAATTATCCCTCTTTCGTAAAATTGGAATTTTTATGAAGAAAGGGTAATTTTATGCCCGAAATGGAAATTTGTGAAAATGCCGTAAAACATAACTCCTTCAATGAAATTGAAATTTCCATGAAGGGAATGTCATCATAGGCTCATGAATGCAAAAAAAAACTGGAAAAATGAAATTTGACCTTGAAATGGAAAATTTCTATTTTCGGATTTTTAAAATCTGTTACAAAGCAGCAACCTCGGTGAATTTTAAAAAATACTAAAAAACTCCGAAAATGAAATTTCAAAGTGCGTAATGGAAATCTGAATTATAAACTACGCAATGGTGAAATTATTTTTGGATTTTGAAATTTTTTAAATGTTTATTTTAATGCCTAAAAATAGGAAAAAATTCTGAAATTAAAATTTTTTAAATCAGAAAATTAAAATTTTGCATCAAAATAATTGCTGGAAATGCAACAATGCAAAAGCTCCTTCAGTATAATGCTCAAATTACCCCTCTTTCGTAAAATTGGAATTTTTATGAAGAAAAGGTAATTTTAGGCCAAAAATGGAAATTTGTGGAAATGCCATAAAACATCACTCCTTCAATGAAATTGGAATTTCCATGAAGGGAATGTCATCATAGGCTCATGAATGCAAAACAAAAGCTGGAAAAATGAAATTTGACCTTAAAATGAAAAATTTCTATTTTTGGATTTTTGAAATCCGTGACAAAACAACAACTTCGATGAATTTTAAAAAATACTAAACAACTCCGAAAATGAAATTTCAAAGTTCGTATTTGAATTCTGAATTATAATATACGTAATGGTGAAATCATTTTTAGATTTTGAAATTTTTTTAATGTTTATTTTTAATGCCCGAAAATAGGAAAAAAAATTCTGAAATAAAAATTTTTGAAAACAGAAAATTAAAATTTTGCATCAAAATAATTGCTGAAAATGCAACAATGCAAAATCTCCTTCAGTTTGATAGCACCCCGTCCTGCAAAACCGAATACGTGAGAGTTTCATACATGCAACCTAGCCTATTTGATCTGTACTACACACAATCAAAGTAAACTAAGTGCTTGACTTCTAGGGTTTAAAATAATTTCCAAATTGCAAACATTCACATGAAATAACCCATCCCATGGCGTAAATTTCACATACAAATCTGAAATTTGGAAGGGGAAAGATAAAACAATTAAAATAGAGCATTCAGAAAATTTCTCATTCTTTCTTGCTAACAAGGCCTGAAATTTCTGAAAATAAGCTTTCCCATTCAAATTATATTCCTCTTTTACACATCAAATTTTGCCGCATTTGGCCATGCCAAAAAAGTTCCTCCCCTGTGCATGCATTTCAATGGGTATTTAAAGATTTTCCTCCATGGCTTTTCGTTTTCTCCTCCATGACTTTTCGTTTCTCCTCCATGGCTTTTCGTTTCTCTCTTCCTTTCTTCCATATGCAATACCTTGCAAAAAAAACAAAAAACTAAACTTTACTTAAACCAACATGAAAAAATTAAAAACTAACAAAAAACAAAAAAGCTAAAAATAATCCTATTTTATTTTTATTATTATTTTTTTGTTTTTATTTTATGTTCATTTGTTTATATATATATATATTTTATTTTATTTTTTTGTTTTACGATCCTTACAATCCAAGACTTATTATGAAATGAGACATAAGAGCTTTGGGGAATCAGATTCTCAACCAACCGAGATGAGAATTTATACCCTATCCTTACTACTCTATGTGGGTCAAATCAAAGCTTTGGGGAATTGGATCCTCAACCTAAGTTTGATGAGGATTTAATCCTATCTTTACTACTTTGATTTTAGGCTTTAAGCTCTATGGAAGTGGTGACAACCACTGTTTTAAGGATCATGTTGCATAATAGGATAGACAAAAACTTCTTTCGCCCAACCTTTTCCTCCAAGTTAGGTTTTGATCATTTTGCTCAAGATCTTTTTTAATGTATGAGACGTGCTTGGTTCTAGACATTTCAAGACTCAGTTTCCAACCTTAGGATTTACTTAGATTTATGTTATAACATAACCCTAAGAGGATTTGACATACTTAAATAATTTGCACCTAAGATGCATATGCCACTAAGATGAAATGTATGAAAAGTGAGATGGAAAATGAATGTATTACTTCTTGAATTGCAAATGAAATGATTTGTCATGCAAAACTGACTCTTTCATGCATCACAAGTTTCAAATGATATAAATTAACTGTTTGTATTACATGTGGAGCTTTTACAACACAATTCCAATGTTTCATATTCTCCTGATCTTAGGCATAAGTTGACATCTCAAATTTATCGAAACACGTTCAATAAAATCAAACACACGACTTAAATCCTAATCCAAATAGCAATCCCAAAATGAAACTTGAAAACACAAACTCAAACCAAAATCAAAATTTATATACAATATAGTACAAGATGATGCAAAGCTTGGATTATCACTTTCCTGGATCCCAAACATGATTAGAACATTTCAAAAGGCATATGTCACAATACACATGCCAAATGTTGTAGGAATCCAACAACAATAAGATCATACCAAGCAATGCAACAAACTTCAACTTCCCTCTCTCACCCCACCAATTAAATTTAGTTTCATTAGTATTCATATAGGTGAGATTCAAAATTTTAAATTGATCAGACAATGATTGATTTTCAATTTTATCATGTCTATTCTTTAAAGTGCAAATTTCATCATTCCATTCATAATTTAGAAGTAGGCTTTCCTTTTCAAATGTGAGATATTGCAAACAAGAGCCTATTTCTAAAAGTCTTGCATTCAAATTCTTCAAGAATTTAAAGCCATCAAAATCCATCAAAACATCACCAAGATTTGACATTTCATCATTAATGACATTAGCATCCAAAGGGACATCATGTAATCTATCACTTGAAATTTTTATAGCTACTACCAAAGGTAAAGATTTCACCTTGTCATCCATACTCAACCCATCACGGTTAGAATTTACCACAACTTGATGAGTGTTAGTAGCTTTTTCTTCTTCCTCATTGTCTTCTTCATCATCCAACACCTGTTCAAAAACACCAAAGTTAGGCACCCAATCAAACATGCATCCATCCTTTTCAAAACAAGAGCCTAGCTTTTCAAGATATGTGTCACGTGACACCTTTCCATGATCAATGGCTTGAGTTGCCTCAAAATCTATATTTTCATTAGGATCATCAATAGTATCAAACCCACACCACTTAGGTTTTGTAATTTCATCATTTTGAGATGGCATGGACATTGTAGAAACAATAGGTGGATCAAGATTTTCTATTTCTTGCCCCTCAAGGGGAACAAAAACAATTGATTCTCCTTCTTGATCCATGGTAGTAACATCATTATCCTTCTCAAACCTTTGATGAGATTCCAATCCTTCTTCCAAAACATTTTCAGATTGTACAAGACTTGTAATATCCTCATGTGAAAGGGCAATTGTATCATCTTGCATATCAATAGGCATACAAATTTCATTAGCAATTTTGGAGTGAGCATACTCTTCCCAAGAATCATAATGATCATCTTTCAAAATTAAATTGTGATGCTCAACTATTTCTACTTCATCTTTTAATTCATCAACATGTTTCTCATCAAATTTATCTTCACCTTCCTTAGATGGTTCAATTACTTCCAAAATTGGGTTATTGCTTGTATTCAAATTGATAAGGCTATCATAATCCAAATTTGTAACCCATGATTCAATTTTATCACAATTTAGAAGGTGTGAATTTTCTTGGCCATAATTTTCAACTATGTCATCCGAAACAAATTCATCCTCATAGAATTCATATTTTGGTGAGTCAAGGGTTTCCAATTTGTCACATGTTTCAATACTAGTTGGATCTAGCACTCCTCCCTTGCTTAAAATCATCTTCTTATGAAAATCATTAAAATTGATTTTAGAACCATCTTTTGAATCAAGATGAGTACTTTGAATTTGATTCATACTTAAGAAAGATGGTTGATCTTGCATAGTAGGTTGAGGATTTTGAAATTGATTGAAGCTTGAGAATGATTGTTGATTCTGAAATTGATTCACATTTGAATTTGGTTGAGGTGGATAAATCATTGGGTGGGCAAAGGAAGTATTAAATGATTGAAGATTACATGATCCAAAACCCACACCATAATTTTGACAACTCAATTTTTGCTCAATTGCCATTGCTTGAGCATAGGCTTGAGACAAAGAAGTGATTAGGGGCATCCCTCGCAAATATGTGGAAATGAGTGGGTCAAGAGCATTGACATATATTTGGAGAGCCACTTGTTCTTGCAAAACATAACATGTCACTAATTGAGCATATAATCCAAAGAACCTTTCAGAAAATGACTTCACATTTTCACTTGGTCCTTTTCTGATGGTGAAAAATTGCTCATATATGCGGATTGGGTCAACTTGCTTTTTGTTGAATTGATTAAGAAATGCTGCCTCTAGTTGAGCCCAAGAAGTGATAGACCCTAAAGGTAGACTTGTAAACCAATCAAATGCCACTTTGTCCAAGGTGTAAGGGAACATTTTACAAACAACATCATCATGCCAAATTATTAATTGATTCACAACAAATTTGAATGCTCGAATGTGTTCTCCTGCAGTAATTGTCCCATTAGACCAAAATCGAGGAAGACAACTCTCCCAACCGACGGGCAAATAATGTTGAACTCCTGGTGTGTTCAATGGGCTACCTGTCATCCATGGTGAAAACATAGCCATTAGTGAATCTTAAAGAATATAACTTTAATACCCAAAAAAAAAAAAAAAAAAAAATTATTTTTTATTTTTTTATTTTTATTTTTTAACATCAAATCAAATCCCATTATTCCTGTATGAACAATCAAAGCGTTAGAACAATGCATAGCAATTCATGTCCTTCTTTTAACAGTACCAATTTGTAATATTAAAAGAGGGCTACAGATAATAATCAATAGGGCATGAAATATTCAAAATTTAAATCCCTATAGCATTTAAATCATACTAAAATAAACCAATTCAAGCCCTCCTTATAGCGCCAAAATGTTGAGTGGTATTTTCACCCAATTGTGAAAGTACACTCTCCCTTAGGATTTGGATTCCAAATCCCCTCTTGCAAAGAAGTTAAACAAACAACTTCTCCAAGGTCTCCGTTATATTAGCATTTGCATATGTGCATTAGTAATCTCAAATAAAGATATTCAATTTAAATGCTTGGAACACCTTAGTGATTGCAAGTAATTGTAAACAAGGGGCAATGTTGGTTTATTTTACCATGAAACTTTAGTGATTGTTCATTGAACCAAAATAAATCAAATGTGAGTTGGCCCTCATATGACCACGATGTAGTGCTTTAATTCATTTTATCTTGATGGTTTTAAAATGGATTTTATCTTGCATTAAATCCTCAATGATGAATAGAATCTTCAAAATGTCACTTTAACTTATCCCTCTTAAATGAAATCAAATTTTCATCAAGATGAACAATTAAGTGCTTTAAGGCAAAGACCTTCAATATAATACTCAAATTATCCCTCTTTCGTAAAATTGGAATTTTTATGAAGAAAGGGTAATTTTATGCCCGAAATGGAAATTTGTGAAAATGCCGTAAAACATAACTCCTTCAATGAAATTGAAATTTCCATGAAGGGAATGTCATCATAGGCTCATGAATGCAAAAAAAAACTGGAAAAATGAAATTTGACCTTGAAATGGAAAATTTCTATTTTCGGATTTTTAAAATGCATTACAAAGCGACAACCTCGGTGAATTTTAAAAAATACTAAAAAACTCCGAAAATGAAATTTCAAAGTGCGTAATGGAAATCTGAATTATAAACTACGCAATGGTGAAATTATTTTTGGATTTTGAAATTTTTTAAATGTTTATTTTAATGCCTAAAAATAGGAAAAAATTCTGAAATTAAAATTTTTTAAATCAGAAAATTAAAATTTTGCATCAAAATAATTGCTGGAAATGCAACAATGCAAAAGCTCCTTCAGTATAATGCTCAAATTACCCCTCTTTCGTAAAATTGGAATTTTTATGAAGAAAAGGTAATTTTAGGCCAAAAATGGAAATTTGTGGAAATGCCATAAAACATCACTCCTTCAATGAAATTGGAATTTCCATGAAGGGAATGTCATCATAGGCTCATGAATGCAAAACAAAACTGGAAAAATGAAATTTGACCTTAAAATGGAAAATTTCTATTTTTGGATTTTTGAAATCTGTGACAAAACAACAACTTCAGTGAATTTTAAAAAATACTAAACAACTCCGAAAATGAAATTTCAAAGTTCGTATTTGAATTTTGAATTATAATCTACGCAATGGTGAAATCATTTTTAGATTTTGAAATTTTTTTAATGTTTATTTTTAATGCCTGAAAATAGGAAAAAAAATTCTGAAATAAAAATTTTTGAAAACAGAAAATTAAAATTTTGCATCAAAATAATTGCTGAAAATGCAACAATGCAAAATCTCCTTCAGTTTGATAGCACCCCGTCCTGCAAAACCGAATACGTGAGAGTTTCATACATGCAACCTAGCCTATTTGATCTGTACTACACACAATCAAAGTAAACTAAGTGCTTGACTTCTAGGGTTTAAAATAATTTCCAAATTGCAAACATTCACATGAAATAACCCATCCCATGGCGTAAATTTCACATACAAATCTGAAATTTGGAAGGGGAAAGATAAAACAATTAAAATAGAGCATTCAGAAAATTTCTCATTCTTTCTTGCTAACAAGGCCCGAAATTTCTGAAAATAAGCTTTCCCATTCAAATTATATTCCTCTTTTACACATCAAATTTTGCCGCATTTGGCCATGCCAAAAAGTTCCTCCTCTGTGCATGCATTTCAATGGGTATTTAAAGATTTTCCTCCATGGCTTTTCGTTTTCTCCTCCATGACTTTTCGTTTCTCCTCCATGGCTTTTCGTTTCTCTCTTCCTTTCTTCCATATGCAATACCTTGCAAAAAAAACAAAAAACTAAACTTTACTTAAACCAACATGAAAAAATTAAAAACTAACAAAAAACAAAAAAGCTAAAAATAATCCTATTTTATTTTTATTATTATTTTTTTGTTTTTATTTTATGTTCATTTGTTTATATATATATATATTTTATTTTATTTTTTTGTTTTACGATCCTTACAATCCAAGACTTATTATGAAATGAGACATAAGAGCTTTGGGGAATCAGATTCTCAACCAACCGAGATGAGAATTTATACCCTATCCTTACTACTCTATGTGGGTCAAATCAAAGCTTTGGGGAATTGGATCCTCAACCTAAGTTTGATGAGGATTTAATCCTATCCTTACTACTTTGATTTTAGGCTTTAAGCTCTATGGAAGTGGTGACAACCATTGTTTTAAGGATCATGTTGCATAATAGGATAGACAAAAACTTCTTTCGCCCAACCTTTTCCTCCAAGTTAGGTTTTGATCATTTTGCTCAAGATCCTTTTTAATGTATGAGACGTGCTTGGTTCTAGACATTTCAAGACTCGGTTTCCAACCTTAGGATTTACTTAGATTTATGTTATAACATAACCCTAAGAGGATTTGACATACTTAAATAATTTGCACCTAAGATGCATATGCCACTAAGATGAAATGTATGAAAAGTGAGATGGAAAATGAATGTATTACTTCTTGAATTGCAAATGAAATGATTTGTCATGCAAAACTGACTCTTTCATGCATCACAAGTTTCAAATGATATAAATTAACTGTTTGTATTACATGTGGAGCTTTTACAACACAATTCCAATGTTTCATATTCTCCTGATCTTAGGCATAAGTTGACATCTCAAATTTATCGAAACACGTTCAATAAAATCAAACACACGACTTAAATCCTAATCCAAATAGCAATCCCAAAATGAAACTTGAAAACACAAACTCAAACCAAAATCAAAATTTATATACAATATAGTACAAGATGATGCAAAGCTTGGATTATCACTTTCCTGGATCCCAAACATGATTAGAACATTTCAAAAGGCATATGTCACAATACACATGCCAAATGTTGTAGGAATCCAACAACAATAAGATCATACCAAGCAATGCAACAAACTTCAACTTCCCTCTCTCACCCCACCAATTAAATTTAGTTTCATTAGTATTCATATAGGTGAGATTCAAAATTTTAAATTGATCGGACAATGATTGATTTTCAATTTTATCATGTCTATTCTTTAAAGTGCAAATTTCATCATTCCATTCATAATTTAGAAGTAGGCTTTCCTTTTCAAATGTGAGATATTGCAAACAAGAGCCTATTTCTAAAAGTCTTGCATTCAAATTCTTCAAGAATTTAAAGCCATCAAAATCCATCAAAACATCACCAAGATTTGACATTTCATCATTAATGACATTAGCATCCAAAGGGACATCATGTAATCTATCACTTGAAATTTTTATAGCTACTACCAAAGGTAAAGATTTCACCTTGTCATCCATACTCAACCCATCACGGTTAGAATTTACCACAACTTGATGAGTGTTAGTAGCTTTTTCTTCTTCCTCATTGTCTTCTTCATCATCCAACACCTGTTCAAAAACACCAAAGTTAGGCACCCAATCAAACATGCATCCATCCTTTTCAAAACAAGAGCCTAACTTTTCAAGATATGTGTCACGTGACACCTTTCCATGATCAATGGCTTGAGTTGCCTCAAAATCCATATTTTCATTAGGATCATCAATAGTATCAAACCCACACCACTTAGGTTTTGTAATTTCATCATTTTGAGATGGCATGGACATTGTAGAAACAATAGGTGGATCAAGATTTTCTATTTCTTGCCCCTCAAGGGGAACAAAAACAATTGATTCTCCTTCTTGATCCATGGTAGTAACATCATTATCCTTCTCAAACCTTTGATGAGATTCCAATCCTTCTTCCAAAACATTTTCAGATTGCACAAGACTTGTAATATCCTCATGTGAAAGGGCAATTGTATCATCCTTGCATATCAATAGGCATACAAATTTCATTAGCAATTTTGGAGTGAGCATACTCTTCCCAAGAATCATAATGATCATCTTTCAAAATTAAATTGTGATGCTCAACTATTTCTACTTCATCTTTTAATTCATCAACATGTTTCTCATCAAATTTATCTTCACCTTCCTTAGATGGTTCAATTACTTCCAAAATTGGGTTATTGCTTGTATTCAAATTGATAAGGCTATCATAATCCAAATTTGTAACCCATGATTCAATTTTATCACAATTTGGAAGGTGTGAATTTTCTTGGCCATCATTTTCAACTATGTCATCCGAAACAAATTCATCCTCATAGAATTCATCTTTTGGTGAGTCAAGGGTTTCCAATTTGTCACATGTTTCAATACTAGTTGGATCTAGCACTCCTCCCTTGCTTAAAATCATCTTCTTATGAAAATCATTAAAATCGATTTTAGAACCATCTTTTGAATCAAGATGAGTACTTTGAAGTTGATTCATACTTAAGAAAGATGGTTGATCTTGCATAGTAGGTTGAGGATTTTGAAATTGATTGAAGCTTGGGAATGATTGTTGATTCTGAAATTGATTCACATTTGAATTTGGTTGAGGTGGATAAATCATTGGGTGGGCAAAGGAAGTATTAAATGATTGAAGATTACATGATCCAAAACCCACACCATAATTTTGACAACTCAATTGTTGCTCAATTGCCATTGCTTGAGCATAGGCTTGAGACAAAGAAGTGATTAAGGGCATCCCGGGCATCCCTCGCAAATATGTGGAAATGAGTGGGTCAAGAGCATTGACATATATTTGGAGAGCCACTTCTTCTTGCAAAACATAACATGTCACTAATTGAGCATATAATCCAAAGAACCTTTCAGAAAATGACTTCACATTTTCACTTGGTCCTTTTCTGATGGTGAAAAATTGCTCATATATGCGGATTGGGTCAACTTGCTTTTTGTTGAATTGATTAAGAAATGCTGCCTCTAGTTGAGCCCAAGAAGTGATAGACCCTAAAGGTAGACTTGTAAACCAATCAAATGCCACTTTGTCCAAGGTGTAAGGGAACATTTTACAAACAACATCATCATGCCAAATTATTAATTGATTCACAACAAATTTGAATGCTCGAATGTGTTCTCCTGCAATAATTGTCCCATTAGACCAAAATCGAGGAAGACAACTCTCCCAACCGACGGGCAAATAATGTTGAACTCCTGGTGTGTTCAATGGGCTACCTGTCATCCATGGTGAAAACATAGCCATTAGTGAATCTTAAAGAATATAACTTTAATACCCAAAAAAAAAAAAAAAATTATTTTTTATTTTTTATTTTTTATTTTTTTTAACATCAAATCAAATCCCATTATTCCTGTATGAACAATCAAAGCGTTAGAACAATGCATAGCAATTCATGTCCTCCTTTTAACAGTACCAATTTGTAATATTAAAAGAGGGCTACAGATAATAATCAATAGGGCATGAAATATTCAAAATTTAAATCCCTATAGCATTTAAATCATACTAAAATAAACCAATTCAAGCCCTCCTTCTAGCGCCAAAATGTTGAGTGGTATTTTCACCCAATTGTGAAAGTACACTCTCCCTTAGGATTTGGATTCCAAATCCCCTCTTGCAAAGAAGTTAAACAAACAACTTCTCCAAGGTCTCCGTTATATTAGCATTTGCATATGTGCATTAGTAATCTCAAATAAAGATATTCAATTTAAATGCTTGGAACACCTTAGTGATTGCAAGTAATTGTAAACAAGGGGCAATGTTGGTTTATTTTACCATGAAACTTTAGTGATTGTTCATTGAACCAAAATAAATCAAATGTGAGTTGGCCCTCATATGACCACGATGTAGTGCTTTAATTCCTTTTATCTTGATGGTTTTAAAATGGATTTTATCTTGCATTAAATCCTCAATGATGAATAGAATCTTCAAAATGTCACTTTAACTTATCCCTCTTAAATGAAATCAAATTTTCATCAAGATGAACAATTAAGTGCTTTAAGGCAAAGACCTTCAATATAATACTCAAATTATCCCCCTTTCGTAAAATTGGAATTTTTATGAAGAAAGGGTAATTTTAGGCCCGAAATGGAAATTTGTGAAAATGCCGTAAAACATAACTCCTTCAATGAAATTGGAATTTCCATGAAGGGAATGTCATCATAGGCTCATGAATGCAAAACAAAACTGGAAAAATGAAATTTGACCTTGAAATGGAAAATTTCTATTTTCGGATTTTTAAAATCTGTTACAAAGCAACAACTTCGGTGAATTTTAAAAAATACTAAACAACTCCGAAAATGAAATTTCAAAGTGCGTAATGGAAATCTGAATTATAATCTACGCAATGGTGAAATTATTTTTGGATTTTGAAATTTTTTAGATGTTTATTTTAATGCCTAAAAATAGGAAAAAATTCTAAAATTAAAATTTTTTAAATCAGAAAATTAAAATTTTGCATCAAAATAATTTCCGAAAATGCAGCAATGCAAAAGCTCCTTCATTTTGATGCTCAAATTACCCCTCTTTCGTAAAATTGGAATTTTTATGAAGAAAGGGTAATTTTAGGCCAAAAATGGAAATTTGTGGAAATGCCATAAAACATCACTCCTTCAATGAAATTGGAATTTCCATGAAGGGAATGTCATCATAGGCTCATGAATGCAAAACAAAACTGGAAAAAATGAAATTTGACCTTAAAATGGAAAATTTCTATTTTTGGATTTTTGAAATCTGTGACAAAACAGCAACTTCGGTGAATTTTAAAAAATACTAAACAACTCCGAAAATGAAATTTCAAAGTGCGTATTTGAATTCTGAATTATAATCTACGCAATGGTGAAATCATTTTTAGATTTTGAATTTTTTTTAATGTTTATTTTAATGCCTGAAAATAGAAAAAAAAATTCTGAAATTAAAATTTCTGAAAACAGAAAATTAAAATTTTGCATCAAGATAATTGCTGGAAATGCAGCAATGCAAAATCTCCTTCGGTTTGATAGCACCCCGTCCCGCAAAACCGAATACGTGAGAGTTTCATACATGCAACCTAGCCTATTTGATCAGTACTACACACAATCAAAGTAAACTAAGTGCTTGACTTCTAGGGTTTAAAATAATTTCCAAATTGCAAACATTCACATGAAATAACCCATCCCATGGCGTAAATTTCACATACAAATCTGAAATTTGGAAGGGGAAAGATAAAACAATTAAAATAGAGCATGCAAAAAATTTCTCATTCTTTCTTGCTAACAAGGCCTGAAATTTCTGAAAAGAAGCTTTCCCATTCAAATTATATTCCTCTTTTACACATCAAATTTTGCCGCATTTGGCCATGCCAAAAAGTTCCTCCTCTGTGCATGCATTTCAATGGGTATTTAAAGATTTTCCTCCATGGCTTTTCGTTTTCTCCTCCATGACTTTTCGTTTTCTCCTCCATGACTTTTCGTTTCTCCTCCATGGCTTTTCGTTTCTCTCTTCCTTTCTTCCATATGCAATACCTTGCAAAAAAAACACCAAAAACTAAACTTCTACTTAACACCAACATGAAAAAATTCCAAAAACTAACAAAAAACAGAAAAAGCTAAAAATAATCCTATTTTATTTTTATTATTATTTTTTTGTTTTTATTTTATGTTCATTTGTTTGATATATATATATATTTTATTTTATTTTTTTTGTTTTACGATCCTTACAATCCAAGACTTATTATGAAATGAGACATAAGAGCTTTGGGGAATCAGATTCTCAACCAACCGAGATGAGAATTTATACCCTATCCTTACTACTCTATGTGGGTCAAATCAAAGCTTTGGGGAATTGGATCCTCAACCTAAGTTTGATGAGGATTTAATCCTATCCTTACTACTTTGATTTTAGGCTTTAAGCTCTATGGAAGTGGTGACAACCACTGTTTTAAGGATCATGTTGCATAATAGGATAGACAAAAACTTCTTTCGCCCAACCTTTTCCTCCAAGTTAGGTTTTGATCATTTTGCTCAAGATCCTTTTTAATGTATGAGACGTGCTTGGTTCTAGACATTTCAAGACTCGGTTTCCAACCTTAGGATTTACTTAGATTTATGTTATAACATAACCCTAAGAGGATTTGACATACTTAAATAATTTGCACCTAAGATGCATATGCCACTAAGATGAAATGTATGAAAAGTGAGATGGAAAATGAATGTATTACTTCTTGAATTGCAAATGAAATGATTTGTCATGCAAAACCGACTCTTTCATGCATCACAAGTTTCAAATGATATAAATTAACTCTTTGTATTACATGTGGAGCTTCTACAACACAATTCCAATGTTTCATATTCTCCCGATCTTAGGCATAAGTTGACATCTCAAATTTATCGAAACACGTTCAATAAAATCAAACACACGACTTAAATCCTAATCCAAATAGCAATCCCAAAATGAAACTTGAAAACACAAACTCAAACCAAAATCAAAATTTATATACAATATAGTACAAGATGATGCAAAGCTTGGATTATCACTTTCCTGGATCCCAAACATGATTAGAACATTTCAAAAGGCATATGTCACAATACACATGCCAAATGTTGTAGGAATCCAACAACAATAAGATCATACCAAGCAATGCAACAAACTTCAACTTCCCTCTCTCACCCCACCAATTAAATTTAGTTTCATTAGTATTCATATAGGTGAGATTCAAAATTTTAAATTGATCAGACAATGATTGATTTTCAATTTTATCATGTCTATTCTTTAAAGTGCAAATTTCATCATTCCATTCATAATTTAGAAGTAGGCTTTCCTTTTCAAATGTGAGATATTGCAAACAAGAGCCTATTTCTAAAAGTCTTGCATTCAAATTCTTCAAGAATTTAAAGCCATCAAAATCCATCAAAACATCACCAAGATTTGACATTTCATCATTAATGACATTAGCATCCAAAGGGACATCATGTAATCTATCACTTGAAATTTTTATAGCTACTACCAAAGGTAAAGATTTCACCTTGTCATCCATACTCAACCCATCATGGTTAGAATTTACCACAACTTGATGAGTGTTAGTAGCTTTTTCTTCTTCCTCATTGTCTTCTTCATCATCCAACACCTGTTCAAAAACACCAAAGTTAGGCACCCAATCAAACATGCATCCATCCTTTTCAAAACAAGAGCCTAATTTTTCAAGATATGTGTCACGTGACACCTTTCCATGATCAATGGCTTGAGTTGCCTCAAAATTCATATTTTCATTAGGATCATCAACATTATCAAACCCACACCACTTAGGTTTTGTAATTTCATGATTTTGAGATGGCATGGACATTGTAGAAACAATAGGTGGATCAAGATTTTCTATTTCTTGCCCCTCAAGGGGAACAAAAACAATTGATTCTCCTTCTTGATCCATGGTAGTAACAACATTATCCTTCTCAAACCTTTGATGAGATTCCAATCCTTCTTCCAAAACATTTTCAGATTGCACAAGACTTGTAATATCCTCATGTGAAAGGGCAATTGTATCATCCCTGCATATCAATAGGCATACAAATTTCATTAGCAATTTTGGAGTGAGCATACTCTTCCCAAGAATCATAATGATCATCTTTCAAAATTAAATTGTGATGCTCAACTATTTCTTCTTCATCTTTTAATTCATCAACATGTTTCTCATCAAATTTATCTTCACCTTCCTTAGATGGTTCAATTACTTCCAAAATTGGGTTATTGCTTGTATTCAAATTGATAAGGCTATCATAATCCAAATTTGTAACCCATGATTCAATTTTATCACAATTTGGAAGGTGTGAATTTTCTTGGCCATCATTTTCAACAATGTCATCCGAAACAAATTCATCCTCATAGAATTCATCTTTTGGTGAGTCAAGGGTTTCCAATTTGTCACATGTTTCAATACTAGTTGGATCTAGCACTCCTCCCTTGCTTAAAATCATCTTCTTATGAAAATCATTAAAATCGATTTTAGAACCATCTTTTGAATCAAGATGAGTACTTTGAAGTTGATTCATACTTAAGAAAGATGGTTGATCTTGCATAGTAAGTTGAGGATTTTGAAATTGATTGAAGCTTGGGAATGATTGTTGATTCTGAAATTGATTCACATTCGAATTTGGTTGAGGTGGATAAATCATTGGGTGGGTAAAGGAAGTATTAAATGATTGAAGATTACATGATCCAAAACCCACACCATAATTTTGACAACTCAATTGTTGCTCAATTGCCATTGCTTGAGCATAGGCTTGAGACAAAGAAGTGATTAGGTGGGCATCCCTCGCAAATATGTGGAAATAAGTGGGTCAAGAGCATTGACATATATTTGGAGAGCCACTTCTTCTTGCAAAACATAACATGTCACTAATTGAGCATATAATCCAAAGAACCTTTCAGAAAATGACTTCACATTTTCACTTGGTCCTTTTCTGATGGTGAAAAATTGCTCATATATGCGGATTGGGTCAACTTGCTTTTTGTTGAATTGATTAAGAAATGCTGCCTCTAGTTGAGCCCAAGAAGTGATAGACCCTAAAGGTAGACTTGTAAACCAATCAAATGCCACTTTGTCCAAGGTGTAAGGGAACATTTTACAAACAACATCATCATGCCAAATTATTAATTGATTCACAACAAATTTGAATGCTCGAATGTGTTCTCCTGCAGTAATTGTCCCATTAGACCAAAATCGAGGAAGACAACTCTCCCAACCGACGGGCAAATAATGTTGAACTCCTGGTGTGTTCAATGGGCTACCTGTCATCCATGGTGAAAACATAGCCATTAGTGAATCTTAAAGAATATAACTTTAATACCCAAAAATTTTCTTTTTTATTTTTTTATTTTTATTTTTTTTAACATCAAATCAAATCCCATTATTCCTGTATGAACAATCAAAGCGTTAGAACAATGCATAGCAATTCATGTCCTCCTTTTAACTAGTACCAATTTGTAATATTAAAAGAGGGCTACGAGATAATAATCAATAGGGCATGAAATATTCAAAATTTAAATCCCTATAGCATTTAAATCATACTAAAATAAACCAATTCAAGCCCTCCTTCTAGCGCCAAAATGTTGAGTGGTATTTTCACCCAATTGTGAAAGTACACTCTCCCTTAGGATTTGGATTCCAAATCCCCTCTTGCAAAGAAGTTAAACAAACAACTTCTCCAAGGTCTCCGTTATATTAGCATTTGCATATGTGCATTAGTAATCTCAAATAAAGATATTCAATTTAAATGCTTGGAACACCTTAGTGATTGCAAGTAACTCGTAAACAAGGGGCAATGTTGGTTTATTTTACCATGAAACTTTAGTGATTGTTCATTGAACCAAAATAAATCAAATGTGAGTTGGCCCTCATATGACCACGATGTAGTGCTTTAATTCCTTTTATCTTGATGGTTTTAAAATGGATTTTATCTTGCATTAAATCCTCAATGATGAATAGAATCTTCAAAATGTCACTTTAACTTATCCCTCTTAAATGAAATCAAATTTTCATCAAGATGAACAATTAAGTGCTTTAAGGCAAAGACCTTCAATATAATACTCAAATTATCCCTCTTTCGTAAAATTGGAATTTTTATGAAGAAAGGATAATTTTAGGCCCGAAATGGAAATTTGTGAAAATGCCGTAAAACATAACTCCTTCAATGAAATTGGAATTTCCATGAAGGGAATGTCATCATAGGCTCATGAATGCAAAACAAAACTGGAAAAATGAAATTTGACCTTAAAATGGAAAATTTCTATTTTCGGATTTTTAAAATCTGTTACAAAGCAACAACTTCGGTGAATTTTAAAAAATACTAAACAACTCCGAAAATGAAATTTCAAAGTGCGTAATGGAAATCTGAATTATAATCTACGCAATGGTGAAATTATTTTTGGATTTTGAAATTTTTTAAATGTTTATTTTAATGCCTAAAAATAGGAAAAAATTCTGAAATTAAAATTTCTGAAACAGAAAATTCAAATTTTGCATCAAAATAATTTCGAAATGCAGCAATGCAAAAGCTCCTTCAATTTGATGCTCAAATTACCCCTCTTTCGTAAAATTGGAGTTTTTATGAAGAAAAGGTAATTTTAGGCCAAAAATGGAAATTTATGTAAATGCCATAAAACATCACTCCTTCAATGAAATTGGAATTTCCATGAAGGGAATGTCATCATAGGCTCATGAATGCAAAACAAAACTGGAAAAATGAAATTTGACCTTAAAATGGAAAATTTCTATTTTCGGATTTTTGAAATCAGTGACAAAACAACAACTTCGGTGAATTTTAAAAAATACTAAACAACTCCGAAAATGAAATTTCAAAGTGCGTAATGGAAGTCTGAATTATAATCTACGCAATGGTGAAATTATTTTTGGATTTTGAAATTTTTTAATGTTTATTTTAATGCCCGAAAATAGGAAAAAATTCTGAAAATTAAAATTTTTGAGAACAGAAAATTAAAATTTTGCATCAAATAATTGCTGGAAATGCAGCAATGCAAAAGCTCCTTCAGTTTGATAGCACCCCGTCCTGCAAAACCGAATACGTGAGAGTTTCATACATGCAACCTAGCCTATTTGATCTGTACTACACACAATCAAAGTAAACTAAGTGCTTGACTTCTAGGGTTTAAAATAATTTCCAAATTGCAAACATTCACATGAAATAACCCATCCCATGGCGTAAATTTCACATACAAATCTGAAATTTGGAAGGGGAAAGATAAAACAATTAAAATAGAGCATGCAGAAAATTTCTCATTCTTTCTTGCTAACAAGGCCTGAAATTTCTGAAAAGAAGCTTTCCCATTCAAATTATATTCCTCTTTTACACATCAAATTTTGCCGCATTTGGCCATGCCAAAAGTTCCTCCCTTGTGCATGCATTTCAATGGGTATTTAAAGATTTTCCTCCATGGCTTTTCGTTTTCTCCTCCATGACTTTTCGTTTCTCCTCCATGGCTTTTCGTTTCTCTCTTCCTTTCTTCCATATGCAATACCTTGCAAAAAAAACAAAAAACTAAACTTTACTTAAACCAACATGAAAAAATTAAAAACTAACAAAAAACAAAAAAGCTAAAAATAATCCTATTTTATTTTTATTATTATTTTTTTTTTTTTTTGTTTTTATTTTATGTTCATTTGTTTATATATATATATATATATATATATATATATATATATATATATATATATATTTTTACTTATTCCCTTTTTCTTTTTTCTTTCTTTTGTTCTATTAATTTATTTATTATTATTTTTTTTTATTCCTTTTTTTTTTAGTTTATTTATTTTTTTAAACATGAATTAACCCAAAAGTTAATGTTTGAATTATAAACACATTAATAGACAAAAAAAACCACACCAAAAATTTATCAAAAAAATGTGGGTCCCCAAGCTTAGGGGCTAGTTGTGAAATAGTCACAACAAATGGCGACTTTGTTGGGAAATGCTCCTGAGCATTTCGATGAGAACCCAAAAAGAACACCTGAAAACACACTTCAAAAATTTAACACAAGCATCAACAAATATCCAAAGAATGCCAATAGATCAAAAATACATGAAACATCAGAATCGCTAAGCATTAGCTCAGTGTGTGCAATGAATTCCTTTCCTTATCATTTGAATTTGATCCACATTCCATCATCGATTTTGCATGAATGCATATGCGAAATTGTGAATGATTTGCGTACCCTAATGAATATGCCATGAGATTTTGCTTTTATAAAATGCATAGTCACTCTTCTAGTATTATGTACAAACATTCAAGACTCGCCAAACCCTCTTAGGATCCACTAGTGAATGGTTCATTATATCCCAAAGTTGGTTGTGAGTCCCTACTATCTTGAACCCATGTGCGAGTGGATGTGAAATCAGAACTTTGGGGAATCAGACTCCCAACCAACCGAGATGAGAGTTTAACCCTATCCTTACTATTCCGATTTAGAATTCTTTACCTCACTTTGAGCAAAATAATTAAACCAATTATGGAAGAAATGGTCATGCTAGTCTAACCCTCTAAACAATCAGTGGTCTTGTTTTTAGGCAAGACATGATGCCATGCATGGGCATATCTAACCCCACAATCCAAAACTTATCTTCATTTCTTTGGACCTTGGGGATGACTATCCATCCTTTGCGGAGGACAAGTAGTACGATCCTTACAATCCGATATAAATATGAGATGGAAAAAAAATATTTTTACTTCTTGGACCTTGGGGATGACTACCCATCCTGGTTAGGGACAAATAGTACGATCCTTACAATCCAAGATTTAAATGTAAATGGAAAATATTAATTTTGTTACTTAGACCTTGGGGATGACTACCCATCCTTTGCAGAGGACAAATAGTACGATCCTTACAATCCAAGACTTATTATGAAATGAGACATAAGAGCTTTGGGGAATCGGATTCTCAACCAACCGAGATGAGAATTTATACCCTATCCTTACTACTCTATGTGGGTCAAATCAAAGCTTTGGGGAATTGGATCCTCAACCTAAGTTTGATGAGGATTTAATCCTATCCTTACTACTTTGATTTTAGGCTTTAAGCTCTATGGAAGTGGTGACAACCACTTTTTTAAGGATCATGTTGCATAATAGGATAGACAAAAACTTCTTTCGCCCAACCTTTTCCTCCAAGTTAGGTTTTGATCATTTTGCTCAAGATCCTTTTTAATGTATGAGACGTGCTTGGTTCTAGACATTTCAAGACTCGGTTTCCAACCTTAGGATTTACTTAGATTTATGTTATAACATAACCCTAAGAGGATTTGACATACTTAAATAATTTGCACCTAAGATGCATATGCCACTAAGATGAAATGTATGAAAAGTGAGATGGAAAATGAATGTATTACTTCTTGAATTGCAAATGAAATGATTTGTCATGCAAAACTGACTCTTTCATGCATCACAAGTTTCAAATGATATAAATTAACTGTTTGTATTACATGTGGAGCTTTTACAACACAATTCCAATGTTTCATATTCTGATCTTAGGCATAAGTTGACATCTCAAATTTATCGAAACACGTTCAATAAAATCAAACACACGACTTAAATCCTAATCCAAATAGCAATCCCAAAATGAAACTTGAAAACACAAACTCAAACCAAAATCAAAATTTATATACAATATAGTACAAGATGATGCAAAGCTTGGATTATCACTTTCCTGGATCCCAAACATGATTAGAACATTTCAAAAGGCATATGTCACAATACACATGCCAAATGTTGTAGGAATCCAACAACAATAAGATCATACCAAGCAATGCAACAAACTTCAACTTCCCTCTCTCACCCCACCAATTAAATTTAGTTTCATTAGTATTCATATAGGTGAGATTCAAAATTTTAAATTGATCAGACAATGATTGATTTTCAATTTTATCATGTCTATTCTTTAAAGTGCAAATTTCATCATTCCATTCATAATTTAGAAGTAGGCTTTCCTTTTCAAATGTGAGATATTGCAAACAAGAGCCTATTTCTAAAAGTCTTGCATTCAAATTCTTCAAGAATTTAAAGCCATCAAAATCCATCAAAACATCACCAAGATTTGACATTTCATCATTAATGACATTAGCATCCAAAGGGACATCATGTAATCTATCACTTGAAATTTTTATAGCTACTACCAAAGGTAAAGATTTCACCTTGTCATCCATACTCAACCCATCATGGTTAGAATTTACCACAACTTGATGAGTGTTAGTAGCTTTTTCTTCTTCCTCATTGTCTTCTTCATCATCCAACACCTGTTCAAAAACACCAAAGTTAGGCACCCAATCAAACATGCATCCATCCTTTTCAAAACAAGAGCCTAATTTTTCAAGATATGTGTCACGTGACACCTTTCCATGATCAATGGCTTGAGTTGCCTCAAAATTCATATTTTCATTAGGATCATCAATATTATCAAACCCACACCACTTAGGTTTTGTAATTTCATGATTTTGAGATGGCATGGACATTGTAGAAACAATAGGTGGATCAAGATTTTCTATTTCTTGCCCC
This sequence comes from Wollemia nobilis, assembly GCA_028583015.1. Lineage (NCBI taxonomy): Eukaryota > Viridiplantae > Streptophyta > Pinopsida > Araucariales > Araucariaceae > Wollemia > Wollemia nobilis. The sequence goes on from JAQPPZ010003612.1 coordinate 1,117,294, forward strand.
TCAAGGGGAACAAAAACAATTGATTCTCCTTCTTGATCCATGGTAGTAACATCATTATCCTTCTCAAACCTTTGATGAGATTCCAATCCTTCTTCCAAAACATTTTCAGATTGCACAAGACTTGTAATATCCTCATGTGAAAGGGCAATTGTATCATCCCTGCATATCAATAGGCATACAAATTTCATTAGCAATTTTGGAGTGAGCATACTCTTCCCAAGAATCATAATGATCATCTTTCAAAATTAAATTGTGATGCTCAACTATTTCTTCTTCATCTTTTAATTCATCAACATGTTTCTCATCAAATTTATCTTCACCTTCCTTAGATGGTTCAATTACTTCCAAAATTGGGTTATTGCTTGTATTCAAATTGATAAGGCTATCATAATCCAAATTTGTAACCCATGATTCAATTTTATCACAATTTGGAAGGTGTGAATTTTCTTGGCCATCATTTTCAACAATGTCATCCGAAACAAATTCATCCTCATAGAATTCATCTTTTGGTGAGTCAAGGGTTTCCAATTTGTCACATGTTTCAATACTAGTTGGATCTAGCACTCCTCCCTTGCTTAAAATCATCTTCTTATGAAAATCATTAAAATCGATTTTAGAACCATCTTTTGAATCAAGATGAGTACTTTGAAGTTGATTCATACTTAAGAAAGATGGTTGATCTTGCATAGTAAGTTGAGGATTTTGAAATTGATTGAAGCTTGGGAATGATTGTTGATTCTGAAATTGATTCACATTCGAATTTGGTTGAGGTGGATAAATCATTGGGTGGGTAAAGGAAGTATTAAATGATTGAAGATTACATGATCCAAAACCCACACCATAATTTTGACAACTCAATTGTTGCTCAATTGCCATTGCTTGAGCATAGGCTTGAGACAAAGAAGTGATTAAGGGCATCAGGCATCCCTCGCAAATATGTGGAAATAAGTGGGTCAAGAGCATTGACATATATTTGGAGAGCCACTTCTTCTTGCAAAACATAACATGTCACTAATTGAGCATATAATCCAAAGAACCTTTCAGAAAATGACTTCACATTTTCACTTGGTCCTTTTCTGATGGTGAAAAATTGCTCATATATGCGGATTGGGTCAACTTGCTTTTTGTTGAATTGATTAAGAAATGCTGCCTCTAGTTGAGCCCAAGAAGTGATAGACCCTAAAGGTAGACTTGTAAACCAATCAAATGCCACTTTGTCCAAGGTGTAAGGGAACATTTTACAAACAACATCATCATGCCAAATTATTAATTGATTCACAACAAATTTGAATGCTCGAATGTGTTCTCCTGCAGTAATTGTCCCATTAGACCAAAATCGAGGAAGACAACTCTCCCAACCGACGGGCAAATAATGTTGAACTCCTGGTGTGTTCAATGGGCTACCTGTCATCCATGGTGAAAACATAGCCATTAGTGAATCTTAAAGAATATAACTTTAATACCCAAAAAAAATTTTTATTTTTTATTTTTTATTTTTATTTTTTTTAACATCAAATCAAATCCCATTATTCCTGTATGAACAATCAAAGCGTTAGAACAATGCATAGCAATTCATGTCCTCCTTTTAACAAGTACCAATTTGTAATATTAAAAGAGGGCTACAGATAATAATCAATAGGGCATGAAATATTCAAAATTTAAATCCCTATAGCATTTAAATCATACTAAAATAAACCAATTCAAGCCCTCCTTCTAGCGCCAAAATGTTGAGTGGTATTTTCACCCAATTGTGAAAGTACACTCTCCCTTAGGATTTGGATTCCAAATCCCCTCTTGCAAAGAAGTTAAACAAACAACTTCTCCAAGGTCTCCGTTATATTAGCATTTGCATATGTGCATTAGTAATCTCAAATAAAGATATTCAATTTAAATGCTTGGAACACCTTAGTGATTGCAAGTAATTGTAAACAAGGGGCAATGTTGGTTTATTTTACCATGAAACTTTAGTGATTGTTCATTGAACCAAAATAAATCAAATGTGAGTTGGCCCTCATATGACCACGATGTAGTGCTTTAATTCCTTTTATCTTGATGGTTTTAAAATGGATTTTATCTTGCATTAAATCCTCAATGATGAATAGAATCTTCAAAATGTCACTTTAACTTATCCCTCTTAAATGAAATCAAATTTTCATCAAGATGAACAATTAAGTGCTTTAAGGCAAAGACCTTCAATATAATACTCAAATTATCCCCCTTTCGTAAAATTGGAATTTTTATGAAGAAAGGGTAATTTTAGGCCCGAAATGGAAATTTGTGAAAATGCCGTAAAACATAACTCCTTCAATGAAATTGGAATTTCCATGAAGGGAATGTCATCATAGGCTCATGAATGCAAAACAAAACTGGAAAAATGAAATTTGACCTTAAAATGGAAAATTTCTATTTTCGGATTTTTAAAATCATGTACAAAGCAGCAACTTCGGTGAATTTTAAAAAATACTAAACAACTCCGAAAATGAAATTTCAAAGTGCGTAATGGAAATCTGAATTATAATCTACGCAATGGTGAAATTATTTTTGGATTTTGAAATTTTTTAAATGTTTATTTTAATGCCTAAAAATAGGAAAAAATTCTGAAATTAAAATTTCTGAAAACAGAAAATTCAAATTTTGCATCAAAATAATTTCTGGAAATGCAGCAATGCAAAAGCTCCTTCAGTTTGATGCTCAAATTACCCCTCTTTCGTAAAATTGGAGTTTTTATGAAGAAAGGGTAATTTTAGGCCAAAAATGGAAATTTATGTAAATGCCATAAAACATCACTCCTTCAATGAAATTGGAATTTCCATGAAGGGAATGTCATCATAGGCTCATGAATGCAAAACAAAACTGGAAAAATGAAATTTGACCTTAAAATGGAAAATTTCTATTTTCGGATTTTTGAAATCTGTGACAAAACAAGCAACTTCGGTGAATTTTAAAAAATACTAAACAACTCCGAAAATGAAATTTCAAAGTGCGTAATGGAAGTCTGAATTATAATCTACGCAATGGTGAAATTATTTTTGGATTTTGAAATTTTTTTAATGTTTATTTTAATGCCCGAAAATAGGAAAAAATTTCTGAAAATTAAAATTTTTGAGAACAGAAAATTAAAATTTTGCATCAAGATAATTGCTGGAAATGCAACAATGCAAAAGCTCCTTCAGTTTGATAGCACCCCGTCCTGCAAAACCGAATACGTGAGAGTTTCATACATGCAACCTAGCCTATTTGATCTGTACTACACACAATCAAAGTAAACTAAGTGCTTGACTTCTAGGGTTTAAAATAATTTCCAAATTGCAAACATTCACATGAAATAACCCATCCCATGGCGTAAATTTCACATACAAATCTGAAATTTGGAAGGGGAAAGATAAAACAATTAAAATAGAGCATGCAGAAAATTTCTCATTCTTTCTTGCTAACAAGGCCTGAAATTTCTGAAAAGAAGCTTTCCCATTCAAATTATATTCCTCTTTTACACATCAAATTTTGCCGCATTTGGCCATGCCAAAAGTTCCTCCCTGTGCATGCATTTCAATGGGTATTTAAAGATTTTCCTCCATGGCTTTTCGTTTTCTCCTCCATGACTTTTCGTTTCTCCTCCATGGCTTTTCGTTTCTCTCTTCCTTTCTTCCATATGCAATACCTTGCAAAAAAAACAAAAAACTAAACTTTACTTAAACCAACATGAAAAAATTAAAAACTAACAAAAAACAAAAAAGCTAAAAATAATCCTATTTTATTTTTATTATTATTTTTTTGTTTTTTTTGTTTTTATTTTATGTTCATTTGTTATATATATATATATATATATATATATATATATATATATATATATATATATATTATTTTTACTTATTCCCTTTTTCTTTTTTCTTTCTTTTGTTCTATTAATTTATTTATTATTATTTTTTTTTATTCCTTTTTTTTTTAGTTTATTTATTTTTTTAAACATGAATTAACCCAAAAGTTAATGTTTGAATTACAAACACATTAATAGACAAAAAAAACCACACCAAAAATTTATCAAAAAAATGTGGGTCCCCAAGCTTAGGGGCTAGTTGTGAAATAGTCACAACAGCTTTCAGGCTACAAAACTATATTACACAGGTCTCCACAGCACATAGAGGATATACACAACAAAAAATTCACTCTTTGTCATAATTTTGAGTGGTTCGCACCCCTAGAGTGCGAACCTACTGGTCTACACCCCTAAAGTCTGAACCTATTTTTCAGGTTCCAAATTGCACACACAGGACATAGAAACATCCCACAACACATATTTGTCATTTTTTTCTCATTTTGGGTGGTCCACAACCCTATTATGTAGTCCAATTGGGTCACACCCCACCTATGTGAACCTATATTTTTTATACTAGCCAGTGGCCCAATTAGTCACAGGACTTTCTAGAGTCTAAATTTCACATATTTTAGTGGTTACCACACAGTTGCACACATCATCATTTAGGATTATCATCTTATGCCTTCTTCTCCAACCACTTCATCAGGGCACTCAAAGGTAGCTATCTCTACCCATTATCATACTCTTTCTTCTTCCTCACATAATTCTTCTCCACCTCCTACATCATCCTTTAGGATTTCATCGTATGATTATGTTGTGAGACATCATACTCCCATGGATGCTCCTTCCACCTTCCCCTCTAGGCATCATCATTATTTATACCATGCTCCTCCTCATTCAAGATCACATCTTCCACCTATTCTTCCTCCACCCCAAATTCCATTTCACATCACCCAAAAGGTTGGAATTTCCCAACCTTAGCGATCCCCATTTCCACATTCTTCATCTCACCCACCTCTATATTCTTCTTCATATTGATCATCACCCTTCACCACTGGCATTCATTCTCATCTTAGTTCTATACCTCTACCTCCTCCACCCATTCACATGCAACATATCCTGGTATGTCTTGATGAACTTGAGTTACACATGAACCACTGTCAATGTCATACATCTATCAATAATCCAATTACCATGGCTCCCACTACTCCTCCACCAACACCTCATCCTCAACAAATTGGATCTCCACAACCTAGGAAAGCATTCAATCCATCACTGCCTAATCAAAATCCCATTCAAACACAACATCTTCCTCATTATCCTCCTTCCACCATTCCTTTTGAGACTCTATCTCAAAACTTCCAATAGTTGCATCGCACAGGTCGCTTAATTCTACCTGAGGTCAAATTACCTGATCCAAATTGTCCAACACCTAGAGGGTACAATGAGCATGAATTTTGTGTTTATCATCACCAACAAGGTCATGATATCAATACTTGTCATATTTTCATACGTCTGGTCCATAACATGAGGAATGAGCATACCACACAACGAACCAATCATACTACTTCCTCACATAATAATGGGGGTGCAACTCCAAATCCATTACCCCATCCAGTACCACCACTACCACATGTTCATACTCCCATATCTATTCCCCCACCCTGGAAAGTTCATCATGCACATGGCCACGCTTCTTATCCAAAGTGGTAGTCATCCCCATATTGTGACTAGCATTTCCCATCCTTTGAGGTGCTATCCTCCACCAACATAGCATTTATTTCAAGTTTCACTAAGCACCCATTATTTCCTTGTACATATTCTATCTTCCTTACTTCTTCAATTCTTTCTTTCCTTCCTTCTTCATCATTCATATTCTTCCACTAGGGGGAATTTTCCTCCTCATCAATCATATGCTACAATTGGAGGAGTTTCTCCCCTACCGCCTCAGCTTCTCCAATTGAGGAGATTCTCCTTCCACCTCATATCTCATACTTGGGAGAGTTTCTCTCCTTACAATATGTATCCTACAATTGGGATACTTCTCATCCTTACCAATAATCCTCTATATATGGGGGTATTTTCCTTCTTTTAAACACCTCAACATCTTTTCCTCTACTCCATTATCATCATCCCATCCTTTTCATAAATAATGCCATAGTTTCCCTTTCAAAATGCCTAAAATTGCACATTCATCATTTCAATTCCTATTGTTTCAATTCCTGTTATTTTATTTTGTGTAAAAGTTTCTTAGCCTAGTTTCAATTCCTAACATTTCAATTCCTGTCATTTGTTTTTGTGAGGACGTATTCTAGCTTAGATTTTTGAGTCTTTATTTTTGTAAATATGGGGCTTGACCAAGGCAAGCCCCAAAATGTTCTAATGCATAGGTATACCAATTCACATAGTCTAGGCTAGCATATCCATAGCCTAGCATCACATTTGGGGGAATTTATCCTCCTTACCACTCATTTATTCCAATCGTGGTGATATCTTCTCCTTACCATCCATTTACTATAGCTGAGGGGACTTCTCCTCCTTACCACTCATTTCTTCCAACTGGGGGGATCTCTCCTCCTTACCATCCATTTAATATGACTGAGGGAAATTATCCTCCTTACCACTCATTTCTTCCAACTGGAGGGATCTATCTTTCTTACCATCCATTTACTACGATTGAGGGGACTTCTCCTCATTACCACTCATTTCTTCTAACTGGTGGATCTCTCCTCCTTACCATCCATTTACTACGACTGAGAGAATTTTCCTCCTTGCATTCCATCTCCTATAATAGGATATTTTTTCTCTTTTTCAATCACTGCATCCTCATTTCTCACCTTCCCCATCACCTATTCCTTGCTTGTAGGGATAGATATTTTACACATATATGCTATCTTGTGCATGATCAATCATCATTCACTTAATATTGTACCTGGAATTTGTCCAAGAACTTTGCCTAACACTATATTTAGCCCTTATTTTATGGGGCATACATGCAACAAAAGGTCTCTTCTCCAAAATATTCCAATCCAATAACAATGTGGCAAGTTACATGCCATTGGATGTTGAGGGCTCATGTATGTGCATTATCATGAGAAAGACCCATCTATGGTTGACTAACTGACCAAATCAAACCAAGCTTCAAATCTTATCCATGGTAAAGTTTGAAAGGTATTTGTCACTTTCAAATTTGGGGCATCTTACACTGATCATGATCGCAAGACCATCTTGCATCTACTTCTTCGATACCATCATCATGGCTCATCCACCAATTCTTCATCACTAGGGGTTTTTCCTCCCCTCATCTACTTCCTTTCATTATTAGGGGATTCTATTCCCTCTTCAATCCACTTCAATGACTGAGGGAGTTTTCCTTTTATCTCATAACATTCTCGACTAAGAGACTTCATCCTTATTCCACAACACATTTCACCATATCCTCATATCACTCACATATATAGTTGAGCCTCACAAATCTTTGCTTTTTCCCCCATGTCAAAGATTCTACAAAATAAGGCATTTCTGATTTGCCCCACTCTTCTCAATGAACATCCAAACAAAGGAAAATTCATTCTTCATTGTTGAAAGATATTCTTTCTCAATGCAACCATGATGGCATCCTTCAATGTTATCTCAAACCACACACAAACCCAACACTTCATTAAGAATCATCTTACACATGGGTTAGTATTGGCCTACATTGGAGCATGGTTGTTGCAAATACATTTTTCCATACATCACATAGCAACACCATGCTAACCTTACACTTTTTACCATCTCAAGAACTCCAGTCAGTTCAATTTATGTGGTCCTTTTCTCCATGGGGTTTGCATTTTATTGATAAAATCCTCTCCACCCCATCCAACAATACTATGGAGTATTTTACAAATTGGGTTCAAGACACCATTCTCATTCAAACGATAGGTCTTACAATCAATAAATTTATTACTTCACACATCACCTATCACTTTGACATATCTTTCACGGTCATCTCTAATAAACGGTATACTTTTATAGACCAAGAATTTTTGTGCACTATGTGAAAAATTCAATCGAATTCACCCATCAAACCATATACACCATTCTTCATGCAAAACCATTACAGAGTCATCACACTTAAGCTACACCTAAGACAATAATATTTTTGATATCTACTGCCCCTTGATATCAAGCTTATCATCAATGCACATATTAATGCTAAAATTTGTCAATGATGATATTGCTCATCTAGAAAAATCAGACCAGTTAACACCATTTTAACATTCTTAAAAACCCATGATTTTACCATAATTGCATTTGATGTGCCTATCACAACATGGTACATCCATGAGAATTTTAAGTCAAAGATCTAGTCCTCATAGATAACCAAACATATCACTAGACAACCATGTCATCTTCATGATTAATTTGCATCTAATTGGATAGGCCCTTACATTGTTACACACACATTCAGTTTTGGGTAATATCACCTTGCCAATCTCAAACATCTTGCTGACCTTGAACCCATCACCATAATTCATCTCCAAGCACTTTATGCCTAAGAATTTTCAAGTACGACTCACCATTATTTGTACATACAATTACAACTATTACAAAAATACAAAAATTTAAAAATAATAACAATAATAAAAACAACAAAAATAAAACTATCCATACGCACCGTATGTATACATTACATTCTTCATATTTATCCTACTTATTTCTCCTTCTTCTATTCTTTGTCTCCTTCCTATTTGATCAATGTTGTATGGTCATGCTTCGAGTGGCTACATACCTTCGATTACCTTCATTTCATTCATTCATCTCTCTTCTCCCCCTTCTTCTATGATGAATGTTGTATGGTCACGCTTCGAGTGGCTACATACCTTTTGTCTTCCCTCTTCTCTTAATTTCCCTCTTTTTCTTCACTTCTTTTCTTTTTGAAACTTATCAATATTGTATGGTCATTCTTTGAGTGGCTACTACCTTTGATAGGCTTCTTCTTCTTCTTCTATTTCTCTTCTTCTTCTTCTTCTCGTTCCTTCCCTAGTTATTTTATGTTCTTCCTTTCTCTATAATTTTCTCATTTGCACCATCGCCCCTCTCCATTTTTTATAATATTGGGGTAACCTTGTATTTGCATACTCACTATCATTCAACACCACATTGCATTCTCCACATGAATCCATATTGCATCCATACATACTCATTGTGAATACCGTACTTGGGGAATTAAAAATGCACATGCTATCATACCAGTTTGATGCCCAAACCCATTTTCAAGAGATAGGATTATTGAAATATTTTGAGTGCTTCACCTATAAACAATTATATAATAAACCACCATCCAAACTTGGCATATTTCAAAAACATTTCCAGACTTCCCTTGGTTACCTTGCTCTCCTTCTTGGATTTACCTACACATCCTACACACTAATAACATTTTGGAAATAGGATTAGCTACACTGCATGTTTACTGATGGTTAGCAAAAATCACTCTGCTCATTATATCATTCACATGATTTCTCTTCAACATGAGGATTGATAAAAGGACAAGTTACAAGAAAAAAGAGAAAAAGGGCAAAAACTAAATCCAATGCCCACAAAAAAAACAAAGAAAGAAAAGATAAAAGAGCAAAAAACAATAAAATCATCATACAGGAGTAGAAAACAAAAGGAAATACCTCGAGAGTACCATCAACTTGAATCCCTACATTCCTTAGGTCTTTACCAATGAGCTATTGATGAGTGTCATTGAGTCTCATCATTTAATCTCAATGATTTATCAATCCGAGGTGGTGTCCAAGGCTATCTACGATAGAAGGTTAGGGTAGAGTACAATTCATGCATTCAGATTTCAAGCATTTATTGGTGAAGCAAATTTTGGTTTAGCCTTTTGGTGTCACACTAAACCTAGTCTAAAGAATGGAAACTAAAATAAATTACAGGAATTGAAAACTAAATCTAAGTTGCAAGAATTGAAATCTAACTACAATTGCATGAATTGAAATTGCTAAATTGAAATCCTAAGTTACTTTTGCAGAATTGAAATCTAGTTACTCTTGCATAATTGAAATTGCTAAATTGAAATCTAATCTACTTTTGCAGAATTGAAATCTAATCGACTTTTGCAGAATTGAAACTTATTCTAAAACACCTGTCAATGCCCTGCCACAAAAGGTCGTCAAACATCTGCTATAGGAATTGACAGCAAAATGAAATATGCTGAAAATGGAAAGTTGCTAAAATAGAAAGTAGGGAAAACATAAAGGAAAATGCTTAATATAATTTTTCAGCTGACATACACACAAATTCTGTACACAAACATAATAGGAAACATAAATCACACAATACAAAATAAAAACAATAAAATGAAATCTGGCAAGCAATCTATTAATTCTGTTGTAGCAAAATTATAGATTAAAACCTGCCATAAAATCCCTCCTTCTAGATATGAAAGTTGGGCCATACTTCCTAATATAGAAGGAGGTGAAAAGCACTCCTTAACTAATTAACACTTAGAACATAAAATGATAAAATACTGCACTTTTATTGATGACAAAACATGCTGAAAACTATTACAAAAAATTACTGTACAGTACTAATTGCTACTACTAAAAACTCTCCTCTATTCTAATTCCTAACTGGCTCAACCAAGGAGGGAGCTGTGTTATTTATATAAATATTTACAATATATCCCATGCTCAAATTGGCCTATGTGCTATTTTACAGTCATTTGCCAATAATTCTGGATCTGAAATAAATGCAAATCTGGACAGTTTGTGTTGTAGCAGTAGTCATTGGCCCTTAGAAAGCATCTTCAATGGTGGGAGTACGTGGGAGGAGTCTAGAAATATCTCACACATCATTCTCCACTTTAGAATATGCCATTCCTATCTTGAAAACAACTTTCTATTATGCTGCAATTTTTTTGGGTTTATCCTAGAAGAGGATCTGAATTGATCTTTTCCATGAATGGTGGCTTTGGATGGCAAGGATGGCAAAATTAGATGGGAGATATTTTCCTTTACCTTTTTCAACCTTTATTTCCCTTTTTCCAGCTTCAAAAATCGGTCAACAAGTCAAAAAACACATTTTGTTTTCATTCCGAAGATAAGTGGCTTCATTCCGAAGACAATGCAATTCTCATTTCGAAGATTGCTCATTTCGAAGATACTGCAATTCTCATTCTAAAGATACTGTAATTCTCATTCTGAAGATACTACAATTCTCATTCTGAAGATCTGCTCATTCCGAAGATACTGCATTTCTCATTTCAAAGATGTCTGCTCATTCCGAAGACACTGTGTTTTCTCATTCCGAAGATACTTCGGAATAAACAAATATGTACTTTTCAAATGATTTCTTCTACATCTCTCAGGTGGGTTATCTCCTAGGATCATATTCCAACGGTCTTCATCTCTTTTCATATGTGAATTCCATGCCTTGTTGTTTATTTGTAGCTTGTTAGAATTTACATGGTAAATTACTGCATTTTCCAGTTCTGCTGCACAATTGTAAAATATTGGCATTTCTTGCAAATTCAAACAAATTAGAACATGGAAAAATTATTCAAGTATCAACATGAAGGAGTACATCAAGTTTCTACTAAATTTATACACTTCATTCACCAAGTAACCATGCTAAAATAGTGCAACAATGTTGCACAATTGTCCCTGCTCTATTATACCCTATTGTTGCCTATTTAGATCATGTGGGAATGCTTCTAAATAGGTCAGATGTCTTCTGTAGTCCTTCTAAACTCATTCTATCCATATTCTCATGTTTTTATTGACAACTTCAAGGTGTTCCTATAAAGTGATAGCTTGCTGATTTTTATATGGCTATTTTTCTCAGATTTTTAGATTTATGATAGTCCTAAAATTTTGGCTCAAATGTGGATTTGAAACAAGTTGAATGGTAGGAAAACATTAAAAAAACATTGAGAATTTAATGGATATCAGCATACCACATTTGGTTAATTGAAATGCATGTTATTACTTGCTACTTAATCACGCAAAATCAGTCATAAAATGCTGAAAATAGTCAAAAATAGAGATATAGTATTCCTAACATAAAATCATGCAAACACTTAACAAATAGTATATTCTAGTCAACTATTTAGAAATTAACTTATCATATGGTAGTCAAACATTGTGCAATAATGAGTCAAACATTATGCAATAATGAGGCATTTTTGGGCCTCATCAGCTATCTTACCGGCTAAGTTACCATGTAGTTACGAACCATCCTTTTTCAAAATGGTAAAATGAACATCACTTTACACACACAAATCTAGGATTGAGGTCTTGTTTACCAAGATAGCCTAGAACCTTCTCAAGAAGTTAGTTATTCAATGGGTTTGATTACTTACAAACTGTAGTGTTCGAATATCCTCACTACAACCTTCATATCCAACTTCCTTGAAAAAATGGAATGGTCATCTTATTATTGTAATGATGCAAATTCTTTCTCCAAGCGATACTTATACACCTCTGCATACTTACATTGTCATGTCTCATATGATGCATACTACCCCAACACACGCATACATAGCATAGGTATTTATACTCCATATTCATATCATCCACTACATGTTTGCTTGTCTTGCATGCCTTACATGTTACTCAATTATTCACTCTCATACTCATTACATCATTTCTAATTATTCTAATCTAAATGATACCATATTTATTTCATACTCATATATTCATCTTCATACATATTATCATTCATATCACATACATCTACTTTTATCTATTCTCGTGTCCACGCTATATTCATACATTCACATCATTCTCCTACACATAGAAAAGCAAAATCAGAATGTCATACAACAAACTATGTACCCTTTCAGGTACCTCATCACATGTACATAGTGTGTGTATATACTCCTTATACATAAAATTTTGGTCATTTAGCCACCAGAAAAAATATCAATCAATCATGCTGCTCATCAGGAGTCTCTCCACTCCCCTCCAAGCCATTAGGGCCTGATCCCCCACAACCATCACATCATCCACCTCCTGATGTAAACAAGAATCCTTTCCTAAGATCTTATCTATCTCATATATTCTAGCATCTAATGCTAGTACATTTCTCTCATCTACTAATCACTTCACTTCCTCTAAGGCTATCTCTAGCCTCTCCTCCCACCTTGCCTCTTCACTCTCCCTCCATCTCTATATTCTAGTAGAGAAGATCTAATCCACCATCCATATTGAGGTCCAACTCTCCCACTCCATCCTTTCAACTATCAATTCACCTACTCTACTTTTATTTTTGATTGTTCTACAGTCCATGAACTCCTTCTAACTATTCACGCCAATTTTATTTTTCAAAAGGATTGAAATTATGCATTCACCACCTTCAAAATAAGGGTTATATTTTACCCAAATTTTCACCTATAAAATCACTTCTAGATTTCCCAAAACTACCACCTTTGGATCAGGCTAAAAAATAGCTTTTCCAATGGTATAAGTTTTGTCCAATTATGACACCATTTGGCCCTCCAAACTACCAAAACACTGTACATGGGTCAACCAAAAAAGTTCGCACCCCACCCATGTGAACAAATTGTTTTACAATCCACCCATGCGAACCTATATTTCCTACTCAAAATTGCTTCATTTGCATTCCATTTCCTGCTAATTTCCTCCAATTCATCAATTTTTGCTAATTTTCACACAATTTTTTGCATTTTCCTTCTTAATCTTCATCAACTGTTTCATTGCTAATCTTTGTATCCTCCATTGCTAATTCATCGCTTGAGGGGGTAGTCATCCCAAATCATCAAAAATCTACTTTGTATATGAAAAACAACCAAAAATCCAATCATGGATACAACAGATGCCTAAGAAAATTTTTGCTGAAGATTATCTCAAGTCCTCATGCTAGGACATACACAAGTGAAATTTCTCTTCTCAATAAAAACTCCAATCCAAAATAAATCAATGTTTGATAAAATCTCAAAATGCCTCTAACTATAGACACCTCATGGATTCCAATATTCATAGTGGCAGTCGTAAGACCACTTGTGAATGAATATCCTAAAATTTCTACCCCTATGGCTCCAACGATTTGTCAAATATTGTGAAAAGAGCTCATAAATCAATAAAAAGCAAAAATAGACAAAGGTATTTTTTCCTTCCACAATTGGAACATCTCAAATTGATCATGATGCAAGGTAATCTTATAGCTCCCCCAAAATCAATCATTACAAATCTACAACGTGTTGTATCCAATCAAAAACTATTTTTATCAATGTGTCTCTTTCGTAATCATCCATAATTCATCAACCACAAATTATTTGCTTTCCAAATCATCCCATCAATCCACATCATCCATTTTTGTACTAAACTATGTTTCACACAATCTAGTATAAAAAGGGGCAAAATGTAGACACCAAAAAGTCACACATTGTCCCTCTCCCTATTTTTGTGGTCAATCAATTTGCCAAACCCTCGAAAATTGCATAAATTGGCTAAAATCACTAGTCATCATCATTAGCCCCTTTGGTCTAGCTAATCCCCTTATTATGCTTAACCATAGGTTCTCATGCGACCTCATGCCAACTCAACTAAGGTTGAAACCTTTACCATGGTCAAAAAGCACTTTATGGTCAAAGAGTACATTTTTGTCAAAACATGCTTTATGGCTAATTACATTCTTAATTAAATCTAATCTTAATTTGACTTGAGCCCTCCACCTCACCTAGTCTACTTTGACTAGCTTAGCCTTCCACCTCACCTATTCTAGCCTATCCTAGCCTTACCACCTCTAACCCATATATTTCTCCACCTCACATCTTCTTGGGTCATAAAATAAAGATGGAGACTTTTGCACCTAAAAAGCATTTTTAAATTCTAATATATTTCAATAAAGGTGATCATTATTACAAATTGATATTTTTAGAAAGGTCATAATTATTTGTGGATGGGTGAGGGATTCTCTCACCCAACTCCACTTATGACGCAGGACACCTCAAGGGACACCTATTTGGTGGACACCTCACCATTGCTACATTGAAGGGGACACCTCATCGCCTTTCTCTCACCTTGGCCCACTCTATAAATAGAAGGTCATTTTCACCATTTTAGAAAAATCCACTTTTGCGACAGAAACTCTGCCAAAATCACTACTACCATTACCTCCATTACACATACATCCCACAACCATCATACGAGCATCACAATCAACTTGTCTCTTTCATAACACTATTTTGTGAGTGAGACAAGTCGATCATTCCATTGAAAGTGCACTTTTAGAAGCTAAACCGGATAAAAATCAAGTCAAGAACCACTCTAGGACATTTAGAGAAGTTATCTGAGAAGTTCGGTCAAAAAAGTACTGGTTCAAACCCTTAGAGTGTGAACCTCTGCTACAGGTACCAGAATCACTAGGAAAGGTAAGAATAACATAATTTACTATTTTATGTTATTTTTAATAAGTAATTTCATATTTTGAGTACTTTTTATGAGTATTTTGTCTTCATAAATATGGGGTTTGATTGAGGCAGATCCCCCAACGTACTAATAGAATTTTTCAGGTTTCACAGGTTCAGCATAACACAAGGAAACATCTCCAACAAGTGGTGTCTCATGAGAAAGAATCCCACCTACATCGAGGAACCCAAAAATATGAATCATGTTCTCTTTGTACCACATATGAAAGGGTTTCCTTAGGGAAGACACTATTATAGCCTTCAGGCCAAGATTATAAAAGGATATCAGTTCTTGTAACCTCTTTTATAATTATCAATACAAATATAGTAGATTCTTTGATTTTGAATGAATGTCTTCACGTCCTTTTTATCGTTTCAAGAGCACATGATCTAATGCATGGTTGACTAATTCTCTCAAGTCGAATGAGAGGTAAAATGGAAAGGGTAGTTTCCATGATAAGTACTATGCTTTAGTAAGTTGAATTTCTTGGGTTATTTGTATAGTTGCAATTTGTAAATAAAATAAGTAAGTACATTTAGAAGCATGTCTATTCGGATCCATGAGTGTCCTGATCCCCTACTATCCTCACTTGATCGATGGAGGAGCGGGAAGGCCAAAGTCATTGGATGGACTAATTCATAAGTTTGCTCTCTATCTTACATCTTGTTAGTTATGCAATAGATTATATTATGGGGATATTTCCCCAATAAAATGGATGTAAATTATTGTGGAAAGTATGGGGTGTACCATACTTATGTATTTAAATGAATATTGCAACTGCTATATTTAGTATATCTTTATTTAGTTTCATGTGTTTAATTATTTTAATGTATGTTTAAATTGTTTAGTTTTCTTTGTGTTTGATTATTCTTCCTTGTTGATAGTTTATTTTTGTTAGATTTAGTATCTATATTTTATGCTCTTGTGATGTTAAAAATGAAGGAACATTAGGAAGTTCTAGGTGAACTTAGAGGTTACCTAAGTGCTTGATACCCTCTTAGGGAGAATTGGTAACTAGGTTTGGAATATTATACTAGATTTAAGATAGCTTGTTTGATGCAGGAGCATCCGGAGGTGGAAAAGCAATCTTTCATCACCCAAAAATATATATTTTTCTTTAAGTGCCAAAGCTGTCGCAAAATCGTGACACTTTTTGAGAAAGGGCGTCAAAGGGTCAAACTTTCGCGATATCGTGATGCTTTTTGAGAAAAGGGGCCAAGGCGCAAAATGGTTGTGGAATCGCGACATTTCTAAAGCAAAGGAGCCAAGGTGCAAAACTATCACGAAATCGTGACATTTTTGAAACAAAGCAATCTAGACGCAAAATGGTCGCGAAATCGTGACATTTTTGAAGCAAAGCAGCATGGATGCAAAATGGTCACGAAATCGTGACATTTTCAAAGCAAAGAAGCCAAGGCACAAAATGGTCGCGAAATCGTGACACCTTCAGAGGCAAAGCTCTAAGGCACAAAGTGGTCGCAAAATCATGACACTTCCGGAGGCAAGACTCGAAGGCGCAAAGTGGTCATAAAATTGCGACACTTTCGAAGGCAAGACTCGAAGGCGCAAAGTGGTCGCGAAATAGCGACACCTTCAGAGATAAAGCTCTAAGGCCCAAAGTGGTCGTGAAATCGTGACACTTCTGGAGGCAAGACTCGAAGGCGCAAAGTGGTCATGAAATCACGACACTTTCGGACCAAAGGCTCGAAGGCGCAAAGTGGTCGCAAAATCGTGACACTTCCGGACCAAAGGCTCGAAGGCACAAAGTGGTCACGAAATCGTGACACTTTCGGTGTGAAGGCTCAACGGCGCAAAGTGGTCGTGAAATCGTGACACTTTCGGACCAAAGACTCAAGGGCGCGAAATGGTCATGAAATCGTGACACTTCCGGAGTGAGGGCTTAAAGGCACAAAGTGGTCGCGAAATCGTGACACTTTCGAAAGAAAGGTGACAGGGTGCAAAGTGGTCGTGAAATCATGACGTTTTTGAGGCAAAGGCACCAAGGGGTAAAATGGTCATGAAATCGTGACATGTCGCGGTTTCACGGCCTGAAGGAGAAATAGAGACCAAACGACCAAAATGTCACGATATCGCAACCAAAGAGGAGAGAGGGTGTAAGGAAGCAAACACGTCATGATATTGCGACAAAACGCTCACGACTCCAAACAATCTGACGGTTGCAGAGGCCATAGCCAAAGGACACGTGAAAGCAAATTACAAGTGGCCATGGAGTATTAAGCAGTTACAGAGACCCTGGCAGAAGGACATGTGGCAACAGACTATAGATGGCTATAGAGCACTCATATGAATGATGACTCGATGGGTGGATGGATAGGCGGCTGCAACGCACTCCGCCATTACAGGCCATGATGATTCGGGGCACCTGGCAGCATCTTGCAGGCGGTGACAGAACATTCATGCGGGCGGTTATAGGGAATCTCGCATTCTGTGTAATGATGTCCGAGAGGGTCGGGTCTATCATAAAAAGGCTGCGCATGCATTGTAAAAGGACTCTTGGCCATTTTGAATAGAACGACTATATTTTCGAATTCAAGACCTCTGTTAATGAAATTGCATGAATTTTTTTTTTGTGTGTTATCTTAGTTCTGCTTCAAGTGGCATCAGAGCCAGAAGGTTCTGAGTGCGCAAATCGATCACCAGTAGTGAGGTAGTTTGTGCTAGGATTGTGGTTGTGGGTGTGAGGAAGCGAACAGGATACCCTCACGTAGGAACCATGGTGGTGTGAGGAACAGGCAAGAAAAGGTCGATCTTAGAGCCTTGCAGAGGCAAGTTGAAGCCCTATAGGAGGAAATCAGAAGAGGAGTTGAGCTAAGAAGGGAGGAACCCAATGAAGATGAAGTTTGGGAAGAAGAGGGTCCATCTAATGAGGAAGAAGCATTGGATCCAGCAGAGGCTAGGCTGTATAGGGCCATATCCCAGATTGGGAAGAAGTCAAAGTTCGATGTCTCTACTTATTCTGGGAATCTCAACCCCGAGGAGTTGATAGATTGGATCAATGACATGGAGGAGTATTTTGAGTATGAAGAGATCTCAGACCCAAATCGGATCAGGTTCATGAAAACAAAGCTGAAAGGACATGCTAGCATCTGGTGGAAAGGAGTGCAGCTGGAGAGGAACAGGAGGGGAAAGGAAAAGATCACTAGGTGGGATAGGATGGTAGAGAAGTTGAAAAGGCAATTCATCCCTGTAGATTATGAGTTGGATTTGTTGAGAAAGATGCAGAGTCTTAGACAGGCAAGTAAATCTGTCAAGGAGTACACGGAGGAGTTCTATCATATCTCGATTAGAACCAGCCATTCTGAGGCGAATAAGGAGAAAGTCGCATGATACATCAATGGATTGCGAACCAGCATTCAAGAAGAACTGGGGCTGGTCAAGATGAGCACGGTTGAGGATGCATACCAGTTTGCATTAAAAGTAGAAGAGAAACTGAATAAGAGATTTGATGGTAAGCAGAGAGGAAAGGACAGGGGTGGAAGAGCTGGTGGAAGAGCCAATGGAGGAAGATACCGAGATTTGGGGAAAATTGGTGAAGCTAGCAGTAGCCAAAAATAGAAATAAGAGAAGGAGGAGGGCAACCAATGCCCACATAATCAGAACAACAACTACCCGAGGGGAAGAGGTAGGCCTAGGTGAGGGTTTGGAAGAGGTGTCTTTTGAGGAACCTGCTTTAACTATGGAGAAGAAGGACATCGGGCATACAACTGCCCGCAGCATCAAGAGAGGCCAAATCGAAGACCTGAGGGTCAAGCTCGAGCTGCTGTAGTAGACGAAGGTGTAGAATATGAGCACTCAGATGAGGTAGAAAGAGGAGAAGCGATGATCATCAGAAGGGTCTTATTGAATGAAGAGAAGAAGGTAGACCAGAGGAATAGCCTGTTTCGCACAAGATGCAAGTGCACAGGCAAGGTCTGTAACATCATCATCGATAATGGAAGCACTGACAACCTGGTTTCTAAGGAGATGGTTGCCAAGCTACAACTGGAGAGGAGAAAACACCCGCACCCTTATCGGATTGCATGGTTACAAAAGGACCATTGGGTGCTAGTTAGTGAGCAATGCCTGGTGAAGTTCAACATTGGAACTTACCGAGATGAGGCTTATGTGACATCTTGCCTATGGATGCATGTCACTTGCTGTTGGGGAGACCATGGTAGTTTGATCGAAGTGTTGTACATGATGGTCGAGCCAACACATACTCCTTGTCAAAAAATGGAGTTCGACATAAGTTGAAACCCCTAAAGGAGGCGGATGAGAAGGTATGCAGCAGTGCACGAGTCTGTCTAGTTGATGGAAGAAAATTTTTAGATGGTCTGAAGCAAGATCATATGTGCTATGCAATCATCCCAAGGGTTAGGGAAGAAGAATGCAAGGAAACTCCAGTGGAAGTCATGGGGTTGCTAGAGTAGTTTCTAGATATCATTTCTGATAATGTTCCTAAAGGTTTACCGCATGTTAGGAAGATCAATCACCACATAGATTTGGTGCTTGGATCAAGCTTGCCAAACAAGGTTGCACACAGAATGACGCCTGTAGAAACTGAGGAGTTAAACCGGCAGGTTCAAGATCTGTTGACGAAAGGGCTGATTAGAGAGAGTCTTATTCCATGTGCAGTACCTGTAGTACTAGCACCCAAGAAATATGGAGAGTGGAGAATGTGCACAGACTCTCGGGTAATTAACAAGATCACTATTAAATATAGATTCCCATTGCCCAGGATGGATGATATCATGGACTATTTGAGTGGAGCTGAGTACTTCACAAAAATTGATCTGAAAAGTGGTTACCATCAGATCCGCATTAGAGAAGGGGATGAGTGGAAGACAGCCTTTAAAACCAGAGAGGGGTTGTATGAGTGGTTGGTTATGCCATTTGGGCTAACCAATGCATCGAGTACCTTCATGCGATTAATGAATGAAGTCCTAAAGGAATTTCTAGGCAAATTTGTTATTGTCTACTTGGATGATATCTTGATTTTTAGTAGAACCCTGGAGGAACACCTGATGCACATTAGGAGGGTTTTTGAGAAACTGTGAGAGGAGCAGTTACTGAGAAATCTAAAGAAGTGCAACTTCATGAAGAGGGAGTTAATATACCTGGGATTTTTTATCTCAGTTTATGGTCTCAAAATGGACCCCGAGAAGGTGAGGGCTATCATAGAATGGCCTGTTCCAAGAAGCGTGACTGAGGTGAGATCGTTTCATGATTTGGCCAGTTTCTACAAAAAGTTCATTAGAAACTTTAGCAGTATTTGTGCATCCCTTACGGAGACAATGAGGGGAAACAAGAAGGAATTCAAGTGGACAGCTGGGGTAGACAAAAACTTTGCCATGCTGAAGAAGGTCACGGAGCAACCTGTCTTAGCGCTTCCAAATTTTAACAAGGTGTTTCAGGTAGAATGTGAATGGACCCCGAGAAGGTGAGGGCTATAATAGAATGGCATGTTCCAAGAAGCGTGACTGAGGTGAGATTGTTTCACGATTTGGCCAGTTTCTACAGAAAGTTCATTAGAAACTTTAGCAGTATTTGCGCATCCCTTACGGAGACAATGAGGGGAAACAAGAAGGAATTCAAGTGGACAGCTGGGGTAGACAAAATCTTTGCCATGCTGAAGAAGGTCACAGAGCAACCTGTCTTAGCACTTCCAAATTTTAACAAGGTGTTTCAGGTAGAATGTGATGTGAGTGGTAGTGCCATAGGGGCCGTATTGAGCCAAGAGGGTAAGCCTGTTGCTTATTTTAGCGAGAAGCTCAATGATGCCAGAAGGAAGTATTTGGTATATGATCAGGAATTCTATGCCATAGTTTAGGATCTAAAGAAATGGAGGCATTATTTGTTGCCAAAGGAGTTTGTCCTTTATACTGATCATCAGGCACTGCAATATATTAACAGTCAAGGGAAATTAAATCAGAGGCACCTAAAATGGGTTGAGTTCCTGCAGAGCTATACCTTTGTGCTGAAGCATCGGAGTGGAAGGTCCAATAGGGTGGTAGATGCCTTGAGTAGGAGGCAATGCCTATTGATGGAGATGAAAGTGGAGGTTGTAGGGTTTACTGAGCTCAAGGGTTTATACCTTGCAGACCCCGATTTCGTAGAATCTTGGAAAGCCTGCACTGCACCTGTTACATTGGACATGACTAAGTGGTTGAATTATCTGATTCAATATGGAATGCTATTTAGGGGGAACCAATTATGCATTCCGAGGAGCTCAATGAGGGAGAATCTCATCAAGGAAAAGCACAGTGGAGGTCTAGCTGGACACTTTGGTCGAGATAAGACCATCTCCCTTGTTAGTGAAAATTACTACTAGCCACAATTGCAACAAGATGTGGCAAAATTTGTGCAAATTTGTAGGATATGCCAGATGGCAAAAGGTGTGAGGCAGCCTACTAGTTTATATCAACCACTACCTATGCCCGAAAGGCCATGGGAGGATATTAGTATGGATTTTATGCTTGGTTTGCCTAGGACGCAGAGGGGGCATGACTCCATATTTGTGGTAGTGGACAAGTTTTCAAAAATGGATCATTTCATTCCATGCCAGAAGACTATCGATGTGGTCCATGTGGCGAGTCTATTCTTCAAGTAAGTGGTACACCTTCATGGGCTGCCAAGGAGCATTGTGTCAGACAAGGATACCAAGTTTGTAGGGTATTTTTGGAGAACCTTGTGGAAGAAACTGAAGACGGATTTAAAATTTAGTTCTACGTACCACCTCTAAATAGATGGCCAAACAGAGGTGGTAAATCGGAGCTTGGGCAATCTACTGAGATGCTTGGTCGGAGATAAGCCCAAGGGATGGGATTTAGTTCTGCTACAGGCAGAATTTGCTTACAACAACTCTGTCAATAGAAGTACCAATAAATCACCATTCTAGATCATCTATGGGAGCAGCCCAAGAAACACCTCAGAGTTGAGAAGGATGGATACAAGAGAAAAATGCAGTGCTGAGGCTGAAGAATTTGCTGAACACCTGAAGGGAGTGCATGAGGAGGTGACAAGTGTAGCACCCTAAAATTGGCGTAGTAAAATTACAATAATTACATTCACCTTAGTAAATAATTTAAAATTCAAATTTAACCTCCCAAACCACCCATTAACCGTCGGGTAATCCGTTTCCCCCTTTTTCGTGCCATTTTTAGAGGTTGTTTTGACCATTTGATGATATCGTCGCCGATCAGACGATATCGCCCCAGATCTAACGATTTCGTCTGGGCTAGGACATCTAGACGATCTTGTCGCAAAACTAATTTTGCAAAATTAGCTTCTATTCCAACGAGTCTCCAATCCGGGCATAAACGTGTCTATGTCATTAGGGACCCTCCCCCATTGGAGATCTCCCAAACTGGGATGATATCCAACCTCCTAACTACTCCCCTAAGCCTATTTAATTCTAAGCTATTCCCTTAGCACCACCCCTAGCTAAAATTCTCTACAATTTAATTCCATCTACATTGAACCATCCCAAATTTTCATTTGCACTGGTCCCATACCAATTTTGTTGCAGGTACATCATTTTTTTTCATCCGGAGCTAGCACACATTGTCGCCGACGAACCTGTTCAGATCGAAGGCAAACTTGTCGAATTCGAGGTGATTTCGTATTGATGCGAGATGATCTCGACTGCAGTCCATATTGAGGCAATCAGTGCCTGAAGTTTGCATTTCTCAACCTTTTCTCTGTTGTTTTATTCTACAAATTAGATATTTTATTCAATGTTTATGTTATTTTGCATTTGGAGTTCACCCATTTAGCTTATATTGCATATTAAGATCTTGATTTGTCATTAGAATATCGTAATTTGCTTGAATTTTTGTTCAAAACTATTATTCAGTATTTATGTAGTCATTTGGTGTTATTTCCCTTTGTTAGCACAGTAGTATTCGTTGTATTTTGTATCTATTTTTTTGCTTACAGGTCTCTGACGAATTTTTCTGATGAATTCGTCAGATCTCAGATGATTCTATCAGATCTCAGATGATTCTATCAGATCTCAGATGATTCTGTCAAATTCTAGACGATCCTGACTGCTTCAAACATCAGAATCATCACCAGACATCTGGATCAGGTATTCCTCATTTGTATTCTGTAAATTCTCTATTTTATCTCTTTAAATCTATTTTTTGTATTCATTGAATTTGCATTTTCATGTAGGTTAATCTAGATTCATTTGGCCAAACCTAGGATATGAATGCTTAAAGTTAAAAACGAACACATTAAAACACATTCCAAACCTAGGCATGGAAACTACCCTTAAATGTTTCCTGGTGAACCCACCATCCATCGAAAAATCATCAAAATACACCTCCCTTGAGAGGAGGGACCTTCGCAAAAGTCCTCTCAGTCCGAGGTACCACGACATCCTTTTCCCATCCTCCTTCCGGGCACGGATCCAATAGCTTGAAGGTAAGGATGCGAAAAATTTGGAGCGATACATTTTGGTGAACCCGACGTGAATGCATCATAACATTTTGAAAATAAAAACAAAAACAAAAACAAAACAAAAACATATACAGAACAACTAAAACATAGATGCATTTTAAAGCATTTAAATTCTAAAATCATGTTTAGATGGTAGCTCCTAAGAAAAGGTTAGCAGTTACTATAAACGTAGAAAACCAATTGGCAGCCATAGAAGTCAATTTTGTCCTTAGTGTGCCTGAAACAAGTAGGAATCAATTCCTATGGAATGAACTTGATAGAAGACTTAGTCTCATCTCATCTAGGTCCACACAACTTAAGCAAATCAAGAGGTTAGTCCTAGATAGAATCCTAGATCCTCATCAACTAGTTTTTTATCATGAACTTCAGAGAGCCTGCCATAGATGGTTAGCTTATAGGAGAGCTCTAGTATCTTCAGAACTATTCACCTTCGAGGAATACCTCGAGAACGTAGCCATTGTGCACCAGTTCCTAGGTTGTGTAGAAGACCAAGAGGTTGTTCTTACAGATAGGGAAATATGGAATAGAGTTCCGCGAGTTGTGTTGTATCGAGAGTATTGCCATGAGCTTTACTTTTATCAACCAGCATCTGAAACAGAAAATATCACTATAGCTCTTTTCATCAAATTTTTAAAAGAAAACTTTCAATTTGAAGAAGAACACTTCATGACTCCTGAACAACTCGAACCTATTAATGATATTCATAAATTGTTTATAGAAAACTAGATTATTACTTCAGTATTATTTCTTGCATTTATTGTGTTATTTGTTGTCTTTATTATATTATTTCAAAAACTAAAAAAAAAAAAAAAAACCAAAAACTTAGCAAAAACTTAAAAACTTCATTTCAAATATTGTAGTAGGTATATAGTAAACATATACCTCTTAATTTGTTGCTAAAATATAAATATATATATATATATATATATATATATATATATATATTTTCTGAAAATCAAAACTTAGCACCATGCCTAAACTTAGGAATGGTAAAGAAACTTTAGGAGAAGAAGAAGATTGGTTACAAGACACAACTGGAAACCCAAATGTCCTTCTTGGAGATCCAAATCCGGAAGGAGAAACTCTAGGTCAATCAGAAGAAGACTTAGGTGAAGATAAGGAACAAGAAGGGAGTGTTAAAGAGGATGGATCCTCATCCCCTAGAGTAGCTCCAAATGGAACTATTGCCTTTGATAATGCAGAGCATTTTCGGAAATTTCTCATTGATAACATTGATGACCTTAATGTGGCAATTCGTATTGATAAAGGGCAAATTAGTAACACTCAAGTAGCCATGGAATATATGTGTAATATGCGCACTAATCCCTTGTCTTTCATTGATCAAGAAAGTGACAAGGTTGGGCCATCCAATACGGATATGGTCACTATGGCTCAAAACATGTCAAAACAACAGGTTACCCAACCTCCTAAGGAACCTGTTATTCAGCCTAAAATCACTCCCACACAAAAGAAACCTTCCTTCACTACTTTATTCCACCAAACTATTGAGCAATATGCTTCAAGTAAACAAAAACCTAAAACAAAGCCAAATACAAATTTTCAACAATTTGGAATACAACATAATACAACTTCAAAATTCCTTCATAATACTTTTCCTACCAATAACTTACACAATAGTAACATGGCATCTAATCTGCATGTTCCTCCATCATATGCCCATAAAACCCATGTCAATGCCCTACCAAACCAATATGGGGGGCAAACTAGTAATCTGGAAGCCATGGTGAAACAGTTAGCTTCACGTATGGACCGGATAGATCCCTACTATCCCTTGTATAATTATCGAGAGATATGTAGTCAACCTTTGGATCCCATAGTTGTAGCTCAACCATACCCTAAGCATTTTCCCATGCCCATTCTACCTATATATAAAGGAACCAAAGATCCCATAGAGCATCTTTGCATGTTTAGGATAGCATGTCATGATATATCACATGATGACTTGCTATTACTAAAAATTTTCCCAAAAATTTTAGGTGGAATGGCATTAGAGTGGTACTATCAATTGCCCACTCATTCTTTTAGAAACTTCGAAGAAACAACTGAATCATTTGTCCATCAATTTAGTGCCTACATCGAGAGGCATGTAACTATTAAAGACCTATACAATTTAAAACAAGACAAGGATGAATGTTTTGCCGATTTCTTAGCTAGATTGAGGCAATTGATAGGAAAACTACATTTTGTGCTGCCTTATAGGGAAATGTTAGACATTTTCATCAATAATTTACAAGAACAGATATCTTATGAGCTATCAACTGCTACTTTAACTACCTTCGACCAAGCTATAGATTTAGCTCGAAGAGTAGAAGATGCCCTCATTAGGAGAGGCCAACTTAGGAAGAAGGATGATGAGAAAACATCCAAAAATCAATATAAAAACAAGCAAGTTGTCGATGATGGAGTCACTAACAGCAGGAATGTTGCGAATATCAATGCAACAAAGACAACAGAAAAATTTATATTGAAACCTCCTGACAAGCCTCCTTGAGAATTCACTAGATTAAACCAACCCTTATCAACTATTTTACCTCAATTACTTGAAAGAGGTTTGATCCAATTACCAGCCATCCGGGAACCTGATCCATAGAGGACCTGGACATTCTACCAACGCTTGTAAAAGGTTGAAACATAAAATACAAGATTTGATTGAAAATAATGAAATGGAAGTGAAAGCCTTCCAACCTAAACAAAACCCTCCTAATAATACTCAAAAGACCATTCCTCAAAATCAAAATCAAAATGCCAATCAAACTTTAGACATATTTCAACACCCTTTACCAAGACATGGTAAAGAGGTAGCTAATCAAATGAAACATCATAATGTTCCCCCTCCTACCCGATATGTAGGAACCATTAGCGGACAATTACCTATTTAAGATCCTCAAATATTTGACATGACCTTATCCCTAGTTACGACCAGGCCCTTACATAATTTTCAAACTTCTGATTCTAGTGATATAGAATCAGATAGTGAAAGTGAACTAGACATTACTTCAAACCAATCGAATAGTTCTGAAAATGAATCAGATCCTATTCAACCCATCACAGATGCTATGGTTCCAGAAGAACCATTTCCTAGAAGAGTTACTACTCGACCTTCTTCCAATATATTCCTTTCTAATGAACAAGCCATCAATGCTCAACCGAGACCAGTTCAACGTCTTCACTATAACATTATAGGTACCATTGGAGTCGTTACTCGACAACAAGCTCAAAATTCCCAACAAGAACCAAACAAGAATGATGGATCGGCTCCATTCATTTTGAAAAACCCCAATAAAGGGAATCATGCTCCTACTGTTCAACCTAAACCCCCTTACAATATTAATGAGCAATTGTCCAATACTATGGCCATAATTTCCCTTTTAGATTTATTAAGATCCTCTCCCACCCATAGGGATGATTTGATGCTTACATTGAGCCAAATGATGGTACCTCAAAACATTCAACCTGAAGCTATGGCCAATACTATCATTACTCGAGAAGTTGATTGTATTGACTTTCAAGATAAAGATATCCCACAACATAGTTTACATAAGGACAATCCCTTATACATTACTGGTCTAATTGGAGATGTAGCTATCAAAAGAGTTTTGATTGATAATGGCTCATCCCTAAACATTTGCACTTTTGACTTCTACCAACGATTTGGTTTTAGAAGTGATGAAATGAAGAAAACTAATATGATTATCAAATATTTTAATGATGAAACACAAGAAACGTGTGGAGTTATGACCCTCCCATTGCAAGTTGGTCCCAAAACCCTAGAAACAACCGTGTTTATTGTACATTGCCTAGCATCGTACAATATACTTATCCATGCGAGCGGTCCCATCAACCTTACACCAATGTGTTAAATTCGAGTTTAAAAATCAGTTGGTCACTATCCATGGTGACCCTAGACCTTTTGATATGTGTGCTTTGGCAGAACCCGTTGGAGTGCAATTTTGCCCTGCTCTGTCATCCACACATCCTAGTTCTTATTTTTCATCTAAAACTATGAAACATACACCCATAACTTCACCTATTTCCCCTCCATTAATTTCATCCTCCTATATAGACCAACAACCCTCTAAACAAATTACTCTAGAACCTCAAAAAGATCTTAAATCTACAACCAATCCTTCAAGTTCTACCCCTATAAATTCAAATCTTCTAGAAACAACTATCATACCTTCCACATCTCAAGACATAGGTAATAAGCCTTCTACATCTTATGCCCTTTCTGATGAACTTTTACCAGATTTATCCACAACCTTAATATCAGAAAAAACAAATGCTTTCATGCAAGATTCAAACCTTTTAAATAACTTGCCGCCATCTCCCCATACTTTGGGCCTCCCACAACCTATGGGAAGTACTTACCAAGTCGGGAGTTGTGCCTTCATTTATAAAGGATATGACTGGGGAAGAATCCCTCGGAATATCAAAACTCATCATGAAGGATACGCTCGGTGTTATTTTACCAATGATTATATTAAAGCTAAACCCATGATGCTTAAAATGGGATATAAAGGGAAAGGCTTGGGACCTTTCCAAAATGGCATGAAAGAACCTTTCGAGGTAGAACCGTGGCCTGCCCGTTGTGGTGTGGGCCTATTTCCTAGTAAGGGTCAACCCTTTCCTTTTGAAGATGATGATCAACTCATATGTTATCAAGATTATTTGGATAGGTATGTTGATTTGCCTCTTAAAAATCAGTCGTTTTCATGCAACATGCTATCCATAGCTTACCTTGAAATGATTGTTGACCCCGATGAAGAGTTGGAAGGAGATATCTTCCATGATGTCTCTGTTGAAGAGATGTTACACAATGGATTTTATTTTGATGGTTCTATACCAACTATAGCCCAACTTGAGGCCACTAATCCTCAAGATGAATTATCTAAATTAACCTTACAAGAATTACAAGAATTGGGTGTTTCACCCGCCCCACCTAATTTTGAAAGAAATCTACATATGGAGGTAGAAAATGTCATTAAAATTAATATTGGAACTGAGGAAAATCCTCACATAATCAATATTGGATCAAAATTAAGCCAAGAAAAACAAGAACAATACATTGCATTCCTTAAAGAGTATGAATATGTCTTCGCTTGGACATACGAAGATATGCTGGGTCTAGACCCTTCTGTAGTCATGCATCATCTAGTGGTCCATCCAGATGCTAAACTTGTTAAACAAAAACTTAGAAAAATGCATCCCAAAGTGTACCTGCTAGTCAAAGGGGAGTTAGAAAAACTCTTGAATGTTATCTTTATACAAGCTATTGATTATGCTGAATGGATCTCAAATGTAGTTCCAATCACCAAGAAAGAAGCTACCAAAGTTAGGGTTTGCATAGATTTTAGAGATATTAACGTTGCATGCCCTAAATATGACTTTCCTCTTCCAAACATGGATCAAATCATTGAATTCACTGCCGAAAGTGGGATGATGTCCTTAATGGATGGATTCTCCGATTATAATAAAATTAGGATAGCTCCTAAAGACCAGGCTAAAACAACCTTTATTACCCCCTGGGGTACCTTTTGCTAGAAAGTGATGCCATTTGTCTTAAAGAACGTCGGTGCAACTTATCAACGAGCTATGACCTATATCTTCCATGATATGATGCATGATATCCTACATGATTATGTAGATGATATTATAGCTCGCTCTATTATTGAAGATAATCATTTAGATGATTTGAGGAAAGTCTTTAATCGATTACGAGAATATCTCATTCGATTAAATCCAACAAAATGCATATTCGGAGTTAAATCCGGAAAACTATTAGGGGTTTTAGTTTCTTTACGTGGTATTGAAATCGACCCTCTCAAGATTGTGGCCATCACTGATATGCCCGCACCTACTAATATATCTGAGTTATGAAGTTTACAAGGTAAACTTCAAGCCATCCGTCGCTTCATCGATAAGCTGGTGGACAAAAATGGTCCCTTTCTTAAACTCCTTAAGAAGGATATCCCTTTTAATTGGGACACAGAATGTAGAGAAGCTTTTGAACTTCTCAAACAATACCTCCTTAATCCACCTGTGCTTTCACCACCTAAATCTGATCGCCCATTTCTCCTATATATTTTCGCTTCAAATTCTGCCTTAGGAGCTATGTTAGCTCAACTTGATGATGAAAAGAGAGAACATGCTAATTATTACATTAGCCGAACCTTCATCAGTTATGAAATCCGCTACACAACGTTGGAAAAAATATGTCTAGCAGTTGTGTTTGCTATGCAAAAATTATGACATTATATGCCTAGTCAAAAAACTTATGTCATTGCTAAATACGATCCCTTAAGGTATCTCATGAGTCGACCTTATTTATCGGGTCACACAGCCAAGTGGGTTCTTGCTCTAAGTGAGTTTGATCTCACATTCATAGGATAGAAGTCTGTTAAGGGTCAAATCATAGCAGATCAATTAGCTGCTGCACCCTTAGAGTCTACCCATCCCCTCATCATCGAGTTTCTAGATGAATGCCTTCAATTAGAGGCAAACCATACCGAACAATGGTCCTTATACTTTGATGGAGCCCGATGCATGAGTGGGGCTGGTGTGGGTATTATTTTAATATCTTCACAAAAACATCTTATTCCTCTGTCCTTCAAATTGAAATTTGCTTGCACCAACAATACTGCTGAGTATGAAGCTCTAATTCTTGGATTACGAGATGCCCTAGCACTAAAAATTAAACACCTTTTAGTTTTTGGTGATTCTCAACTGGTTATAAACCAAATTAATGAAGTTTATCAGACCAGAGATGATAAACTGTGACCATATAAGGCCTATGTCTTACAATTAATGTCTTTATTTGATCAAGTTACCTTGGAAGCTATTCCTTGAACTAGCAACCGTGCAGCTGATGTTATGGCCGCAGCTGCATCCCTCCTGCCCTTGGAGTTAGATGATGAATATGCCACTATCATTATTCGTCGACTCCAGGAACCCGCTTCAAATAAGTCATGCTTAGAGCCTTTGGATGTGTTTCTAATCAATGAAACTACTCCTGAACCTTGGTACACGAACATATTTGATTTTCTCCAAAATGGGATTTTCCTCGCCAATTCTAATAGAAACCAGCGTTGGTTATTACGTCAATGAGCAAGTCAATTTGTAATAATTGGCAATACTTTATATAAGAGATCTTTTGAAGGTATCCTATTAAGATGTTTAAAATTAGAAGAGTCTAAATCAGCCTTGAATGAAGCCCACGATGGATCTTGTGGAGGACACTTTAGTGGTAGTGTTATTGCTAAAAAGCTCCTTCGGATAGGATACTTTTGGCCTACCATGGAAACGGATGCACATGAGTATGTGCGCCATTGCGACAAGTGTCAAAAACATGCTGACCTTGTCCATGCGCCTACACAAGAGCTACAGAGCTATTTCATCTCCTTGGCCCTTTTCTAAATGGGGCTTGGATATCATTGGCAAAATCAATCTCGTGTCATCTGATGGACACAAGTTCATCATAACCGCCACTGAGTATTTCATGAAGTGGGTCGAAGCTATGCCTTTAGCTTCCTACACTGGCACACAAGTCTCTAAATTTATTTTTAATCAAATCATTTGCAGGTTTGAAATTCCTACCAATCTCATCTCTGACAATGGAACTTGCTTCAAAAATAAAGATGTTAAAAAATTATGCCAAAAATATAAGATTCAACATCGCTAGTCCACTCCCTATTATCCTCAGGGTAATGGTCAAGCAAAAGCATCTAACAAAACCTTAATCAAAATTCTCAAAATATTAGTCAATAAAACTGGTCGTGACTGGCACATTCAATTATATCCAACCTTGTGGGCTTATTGAACTAGTGTTTGAACCCCCACGAGAACTTCACCATTTGTTTTGGTTTATGGTGTTGAAGCAGTTTTTCCATTTGAATTGGAAGTTCCTTCTTTGGCTCTGCTACTTCAAGATACCGAAGTAGGAGATGAATATCGAGTTGGCAGACTTAGTCAGCTGGAACTCCTAGATGAAAAATGCATCAATGCTTTGGAGCATCTCCGTGCTTACCAAAACAAGCTTAAAAGATCATATGCTAAGAAAGTTTGTCATCGATCCTTTGAGATCGGTGACCTTGTTTTAAAAGAAAATCAAAAAAATACAAATGCAACTAAGGACCTTAAAGGTAAATTCGAGCCCAACTGGCTTGGACCATACATTATTACTGCTAAATTTGAATCAGGAGCATACAAATTGTCTACCTTAGATGGTAAAGAACTTAAAGAACCCATGAATATTTTGCATCTTAAATGTTACTATGCATAAATTTGGTCATTTCATCCTTGTATATAATTGTTTAAAATATTTCAAAAATTTTATCTTATACTTATTTCAAATTTATAAATCCAAAAACATCAAAAATATTCATAATCATCAAAAAGCTTCAAAACTATTTGTTGCATTTATTTAAGGCACTTGTTAAATTTTTTGCTCAAAAATCAAACCAAAAATCAAAATAATGATAAAAATAAAAACAGCTATATGCTTGACTCTTTCGAAACCAAAATAAAATAAAGAAGAAAGAGAGAGTCAACATTCTCAAAACTTCTCAAAAGTGTTTATATATATTTTCTTACAATTATTGTAGTTATATGTTTCAAATTATTTTTGATAAATTAGCATTTATTTGGAATCCCTCACTTGCACACTCACAAAAATAAATATCTTGATTTTATTTGGCATGATTACTAATCTCTCTTATATCAAAGTCCACAAAATTCAATTAAATAAAGTTTGAGCATAGAGAATTGATCTTGTTATTTACTTAAACCAAGCACATCTTTTCACAATAAAATGATCATATTTGTAATTTCCATGTTTTGCTACATAGTAGAAGTGATTTCTTGAGCGAAAAGTTTCCCCTGCTATCCTATCATGCACATGGTCTAGAATCTTTGAGAATTGGAAAAAGGACAAGCTCACCCCTACCCAGAATAAAAATCCCTTGCTCTACAGCTAATCCGAGCAAGTATCCCTAGCAAAGAAAAAGAAAAGAAAAGTTCAAGAAAAAGAGAAAAGAAAAATGTTCTTTTATATCATTACAGCAATGTTCCAAGCATTATCAAGCAAAAAATACAAAAGAAAAGCAAAAGCAAGAAAGCAATAAAATCCCTTTCCCTACCCTTTGAAAAGAAAAGAAGGGTTGATGAGCTTGAATCCTTGGAATTCTCAATTATTTGAAAATTGTGAGGTAAGCCCCATAACAAGTGGTTTGTGCCCAACCTGCTTGGCCTTGGGTAACTCCTAGCATGGTGATATGTCCGTTACATTAGCGAACTTATTTTGTATAAACCTATGTCTTCTTATGGATTAGCTAGCTCTTGATAATCCGACCTACATAGTAGCCTAGTATGGTTATATGCATCTACATCATGGTTAATGAACACTTATTTGGTTTCTTCAAATCACTTGTATCATATTATCTTGCTCAAAACTGGTAAATGAACATAGCAATTGCACACACATTTTTATTTGAGAGATTTTGTGTATCATTATGATAAATCAAGATTGGAAATGAATTCACATATGCACATGGGATTCCTTATAAATCTAACTTTTGTCTTCAAAATACTTTGAAATATTATTTTTGCAACTTGTTTGGAATAAATCAAGTACATTTGTTTACCATAAAGACAACTATATAATAGAAAAATCAAAAATTTCTTTCAAAAATATACAATCAAAACATAAACATATATATCTGGTTGACTTTTGCGACGATGGTATAGTTTCAAAACCAAAATTGGAATTTTATGCCTAGTGCAAGTCCTCATTTTCATATTTTCTGTTCATCAAAAATCAACCATGCAATAAAACTATCTTTTTTGGATTTTTCGCGATGATGGTATAAGTCTATACCTACATATTCTATGCCTAGCGCAAACCATTGTAACAATTTTTATTCCCCATTTATTAAAAATCATGAAAACCATATGACTTAATTCATTATGTTACACAAATTATGCTTTTAAAAAGCAAGCACATTTTCATTATTTCATGTCATTATGTCAACCTTCAATTTTGCAATGATGGTATAATTCCTAAAGAATTATCCAAAAACTTTATCACACTTAGGAATTTATGCCTAGCAAAAATCATTTTAAACATTATTTCATGCACAATATTTTTTATGGAAATCTGAAAACAAACCATCATTTTCATCATTGCACCAAAGTCTTAAGACAGTTTCTTAAGCACTCTTTTACTTTTAACAATATTTCTATAAATGGGACTAGCTTGACGACCGAGTGAGCAGCGACTCCATGAAATGGTCTATAATAGCGACAATGTCCTTTGAAATTATTGTTAGAAGTCTCTTTTTATTTTTATTTTTATTTTTATCACATTTCATCACAAACAACCAATTTGTTACATCAGATTATTTCATTTAAAATATTACAAGCATGACATTCAAATTATAATATTTCCAACGACATAATTACATCCAATTATCAAATCAATCAATCAAACATAAAAGCATCATAAGCATACACATAATACAAGTCATATGATCAAAACTATATCACCTCATATATATATCAACAACCGTATATGTACATCATCAAATCTGGATTGGTATGCCACAATCTGTACCTCGGCATACTCAATCCTCTATCAAAATAATAATAATCATATAATACAATGTCAGTCCAGCTCTCTAGCCTCGAGAGCCCCTCGAGCTCTCTGCCTCATCTCCTCCCCCACCCTGAGGTGGACGAGGTGGCCCCATCACAGTCTGCATAGTCCTAGTCCTCGACCGGGACGTGGTCCTCGATGACCCGATCTTGATCGGATCTGCAATGTTGGCTAGCAGGGGTAGTCTATCTGCCTCGGGCACCAACTGGTAATACAATGTCTGATAGAATGTAAGCTGGGTGATAGCCCATGTCAACTCCCCAGAGCTTGCCCCTCCACCCCGTGCCCTGAGGCATGCAATCTCATCCCATAGCTGTGACACCTCAGCTCGATGGCGTGCAACCTCATCCTATAGAGTCAGCCTGGAGATGATCTCTCTCTACCCGGAGAGTAGCCATCTCGCTACTCTCTCCTGTGTCAACACCCTTGCCCTTATCGGGCGATGGTGGCCTCTCCCTCTATGGAGATGGGGGTCTCGCCTCCCTCCTCTCCCTCTGCCATGGCCGCTCCTGTGCCTGTGGCCTCCTCGGCTCTCTCCCGTTGTGACCCTGGGCCACCTCCATCATTTCCTGGCACCGCCTCCCTATCCGACACACAGTCGCATGTATCGGACCCTGTGCCCTCGTCATCCGAGGAGGGTGGATGCCTACGTACCAAGCATCATAGCCATCGGCTACTCTTGCATCGTCCCCATCCACTGGCTGGATGGGGGCATCATCCGCGTCCTGGCTCCAGAACCGCTGCATGTTGGGAGCCCCACTAACTGTAGTGTTATCTCGAACAATCCGAGAAAACTCGTAATCCCTCAGAGATGGGATCCCCTACTGCAGACCGAACTACCTCAAAACTTGGTCATAGCGGTGGAGCTCCACCTCTCCCCTCTCCATCTGTAGCCAGCAGACTCGCCTGATGCGAGCCAACTCCTATCCATCCTCGGCCCACCCTAGATGCTCCCTCCATGGTCTCCAGGTGATCTGGTCTGGGACTAAGTCATCCAATAGTCTTCGAGACATCGAAAGGTCGATCTGCCGCTATGACCCTCTCCGGAGCCACCAGTAGAAGACTTGGGGCCTCTCCCCGTCAACCCCTATCAGAGGAAGCCCTACCGGCCTCCGCACTGCAATGTGCTCCCAACACCAAACCTGTAAGAGCGATGTCATGACCAGACATCGACCGCCATTGTACACGACCCCATATAGGATCCTGTACAATCGGCATAGAACAAAACTACCCCAAGAGAACCTATAGCCGTGGTCCCGCATATCATAGATCACATCTGCAAGCATCCACGGCACCCTACACCCACTCTGGTGGCACAACAAAAGTCCACCAACTACTCCAACTAGTACCCGTGTGAGCCTAGATGCCCTAGGCATCTGGCACAGTGCCTCGATATTAACTTCGCCCTTCTCCAGGGTGAAGCTCGGGTCACCACACAGTCGTCCCATAGCATGGCCCTGATTGGCCATAGGAGTAATCAACCATCCTTGTATGGGGATTCTCAGAATCCTCCATACATCCTCTAGTGTGGGGGTCATCTCCCCCGTAGATAGCCGAAAACATGAGGAACCCGAATACCATCTCTCTGCTAGGGCTGTTAGAAGCCCCATATCTGTGGATACCTATGGCATCTCTGCCACATGCTACAAGCCGGTTTGTGCCAGCTGATCTCGCTCTGCCTGTGTGAGAGCGGCCAAGTCATCTCTCAACCCCCCGTACTTCCATTCCTTGCTCTTTAGTAATCCTCTCTTCAAAACATAAACAACAAAACAATAAACAATCATTAATAAATAATTCAAGTAAACAATAATGCAAGTCAAAATTCAATTTTGTGCAATTGATGATATCGCCCACTATTGGACGATATCGTCCCAAATTTGAGCAGAATCGTCTCCGATTTCACAATCCGAAATCGTCTCTAATTTGACGAAATCATCCCCCTTTCGACGATTTCGCCCTCGGGAGAAATTGTTGAAATTGAGACGATTTCATCGAAATCGGGACGATTTCGTCCCGACGATGTCGATGGCCCAAAAACGGCCGCGATGCTCAAAATTCACCTAAAAATTACCTACAAAGCATGTAAATTCAAATTAAAGCATCCTAGTTAAGTCTAGACTCTTACCCGTAGACCGCGCCGGACCTCTGTTGATCTGTGCGTCGTCTCCACCATTTTTGCTTCAGAGCTCTAAAAACCAGAAAATGAACAGTAAAAATGAATTAGGGTTTTACCCTATTTTTCTTAATTTTATTCAAAAATAATTTTTTGCTTTTCTGCGTTTTTACCTCAAACGTTCGATTTGGGTAAAAAAACGGAGGGGGCACCATAGTAAGCTGTCGTACGATTTGACCAAGAATCGTCGCCTAAAAATGGGAATAATTTTTGCTTTCTCGTAGATCGAGAAGAACTCATCTTTAACGAATTTTCTTTAGAAAATTCGCTAAAGAGGGGGAAAAATGTAGCACCCTAAAATTGACGTAGTAAAATTACAATAATTACATTCACCTTAGTAAATAATTTAAAATTCAAATTTAACCTCCCAAACCGCCCGTTAACCGTCGGGTAATCCGTTTCCCCCTTTTTCATGCCATTTTTAGAGGTTGTTTTGACCATTTGACGATATCATCGCCGATCAGACGATATCGCCCCATATCTAACGATTTCGTCTAGGCTAGGACATCCAGACGATCTTGTCGCAAAACTAATTTTGCAAAATTAGCTTATGTTCCAACGGGTCTCCAATCCGGGCAGAAACGTGTCTGCACCGTTAGGGACCCTCCCCCATTGGAGATCTCCCAAACTGGGATGATCTCCAACCTCCTAACTACTCCCCTAAGCCTATTTAATCCTAAGCTATTCTCTTAGCAACCCCCCTTGGCTGAAATTCTCTGCAATTTAACTCCATCTACGTTGAACCATCCCAATTTTTCATTTGCACTGGTCCCATACCAATTTTGTTGCAGGTACATCACTATTTTTCAGCTAGAGCCAGCACACATCGTCACCGATGAACCTGTTCAGATCGGAGGCGAACTTGTCGAATTCGAGGTGATTTCGTACTGATGCGAGATGATCTCGACTGTAGTCCATATTGAGGCAATCAGTGCCTAAAGTTTGCATTTCTCAACCTTTTATTTACTATTTTATTTTGCAAATTAGATAATTTATTCAGTTTTTATGTTATTTTGCATTTGGAGTTCACCCATTTAGCTTAGATTGCATACTAAGATCATGATTTGTCATTAGAATATTGTAATTTTATTGAATTTCTGTTCATAACTATTATTCAGTATTCATACAGTCATTTGGTGTTGTTTCCCTCTGTTAGCACAATAGTATTCGTTGTATTTTGTATCTATTTTTCTGCTTGCAAGTCTCTGACGAATTCATCATATCTCAGATGATTCTGTCAGATCTCAGATGATTCTATCAGATCTCAGATGATTCTGTCGAATTCCAGACGATCTTGACTGCTTCAAACATCAAAATCATCACCAGACATCCGGATCAGGTATTCCTCATTTGTATTCTATAAATTCTCTATTTTATCTCTTTAAATATGTTTTTTGTATTCATTGAATTTGCATTTTCATGTAGGTTAATCTAGATTCATTTGGCCAAACCTAGGATACGAATGCTTAAAGTTAAAAATGAACACATTAAAACACATTCCAAACCTAGGCATGGAAACTGCCCTTAAATGTTTCCTAGTGAACCCACCATCCGTCGAAAAATCATCAAAATACACCTCCCTTGAGAGGCGGGACCTTCGCAAAAGTCCTCTCAGTCCGAGGTACCATGACATCCTTTTCCCATCCTCCTTTCGGGCACGGATCCAATAGCCTAAAGGTAAGGATGCAAAAAATTTGGAGCGATACAACAAGGCACATTGCCAAGATGAATGCTCAGTATAAGGCCAGGGTAGACCAGAAATGCCGGGTTAAGGAGTTTGAAGTAGGAGATTCTGTCATGGTCCATCTAAGGAAAGAGAGGTTTCCTGCCAAGACCTATAACAAGCTGAAAATGAAGAAGTTTGGGCCATGCAGGATCATTGGAAAACGGGATTCGGGTAATGCATATGAGGTGGAGTTGCCAAGTGAACTTAACATCTCCTCGATTTTTAACATTTCGAATTTGGTCGAGTTTCATGAAGGAGATAGCAGTGCAACACCAAGCCCGGATTTGTGGAGCATTCCCACGATTACTCTAGTTGCAGATGAGATAGAAGAATTCCTTGATACGCATGAGGGCCGAAGTACTCGAAACAGGTGTTATTATGAGTATTTGATAAAATGGAAGGGCAAGCCCCTAGAATATGTGACTTGGTTGTCGAAGGCAGAGGTTGACTTCCTGGGTCTACCTCAGACAGATCAGAAGTGAAGGTCACTTCTCAATTCACCCCAGGTGTCTGATGTAGGAGCATCCGAAGGTGGAAAAGCAATCTTGCATCACCCAAAAATATTTTTTTTCTTTAAGTGCCAAAGCTGTCATGAAATCGCAACACTTTTTGAGAAAGGGTGTCAAAGGGTCAAACTGTCGCGATATCGTGACGCTTTTTGAGAAAAGGGGCCAAGGCGCAAAATGGTTACGAAATCGTGACATTTATGAAGCAAAGGAGCCAAGGCGTGAAACTGTCATGAAATCATGACATTTTTGAAGCAAAGCAGTCTGGACACAAAATGGTCACGAAATCATGACATTTCTGAAGCAAAGCAGCCTGGACGCAAAATGGTCGCAAAATCATGACATTTTCAAAGCAAAGAAGCCAAGGCACAAAATGGTCATGAAATCATGACACCTTCGGAGGCAAAGCTCTAAGGCACAAAGTGGTCACAAAATTGTGACACTTTTGGAGGCAAGACTCGAAGGCGCAAAGTGGTCACGAAATCGTGACACTTCTGGAGGCAAGACTCGAAGGCGCAAAGTGGTCACAAAATCATGACACCTTCGGAGGCAAAGCTCTAAGGCCCAAAGTGATCACGAAATCGCAACACTTTCGGAGGCAAGACTCGAAGGCTCAAAGTGGTCGCAAAATCGTGACACTTTTGGACCAAAGGCTTGAAGGCACAAAGTGGTCATGAAATCGTGACACTTTCGGACCAAAGGCTCGAAGGCGCAAAGTGGTCGTGAAATCGTGACACTTTCAGTGCGAAGGCTCAATGGTGCAAAGTGGTCGCAAAATTGCAACACTTCTGAACCAAAGACTCAAGGGCGCGAAATGGTCGCAAAGTCGTGACACTTCTGGAGTGAGGGCTTAAAGGCGCAAAGTGGTCGTGAAATTGCGACACTTTCAGAAGAAAGGTGACAGGGTGCAAAGTGGTTGCAAAATTGCAACGTTTTTGAGGCAAAGGCACCAAGGGGTAAAATGGTCGAGAAATCATGACATGTCATGGTTTCGCGGCCCGAAGGAGAAATAGAGACCGAATGACCAAAACGTCACGATATCGTGACCAAAGAGGAGAGAGGGTGTAAGGAAGCAAACACGTCATGATATCACGACAAAATGCTCACGACTCCAGATAGGCTGATGGTTGTAAAGGCCATAGCCAAAGGAC
Source organism: Wollemia nobilis (assembly GCA_028583015.1). NCBI lineage: Eukaryota > Viridiplantae > Streptophyta > Pinopsida > Araucariales > Araucariaceae > Wollemia > Wollemia nobilis. The sequence continues at coordinate 1,157,219 of JAQPPZ010003612.1, forward strand.
ACGTGACAACAAATTATAGGTGGCCATGGAGTATTAAGCAATTACAGAGACCCTGGCAGAAGGACACATGGCAACAGACTACATATGGCTATAGAGCACTCATATGAATGATGACTCAACGGGTGGATGGATAGGCGGCTATAGCACACTTCGCCATTACAGGCCATGATGATTTGGGGCACCTGGCAGCATCTTGTAGGCGGCGATAGAACATTCGTGCGAGCGGTTATAGGGAATCCTGCATTCTGTGTAATGATGTCTGAGAGGGTGGGGTTTGTCATAAAAAGGCCATGCATGCATTGTAAAAGGACTCTTGGCCATTTTGAATAGGACGGCTGTATTTTCAAACTCAAGACCTCTGTTAATGAAATTGCATGAATTTTTTTTCTATGTGTTATCTTAGTTCTGCTTCATTGTTAATGGACAAGATTGATAGCTTATCTCATAGTACACATAACATGCCACACATAAAGGCTTGTGTGGATATGGAGATGTGTGTACACTTATAACAATTGGAGGTGGTAAGTCTAGCTCATCAAGACTGATGAGAGGGATGGACTTATGTGCATAATATAAGATAGGCTTATGCATATGGGAATTGCATAGAGGGAATATTGTGCGATATAGTTCTTGAGAAACTTAGGGGATGTCAAACATTAAGTTGTTCTAAGGTTGGTTGAGGATTTATGAATCCTTCTCCTTAGTCCAAAAACATATATATGTAAATTTTTCTTTTGTTTATGTACTTTCTTGTTTCATGTTTTTGGGGCATTACGCTTGGTATCATAGCTCTAGGTTTAAGTGTATAGATCTTCTTATGTGCTATAGAAGAGATTCAGGGATCTCCAATAGAGACTTGCTTAGGAATAAGCTAAAATTTGGAGTAACCTAGAGTCTTTGCTTGTTTAGGATCTAAAGGAATTGATTCAAAAAAGGGGATGTATAATACTATACCTCATTATGGGCTTTGGTATTAGTGATATATCCTAACCTTGGAACCTCTTACTAGTTATATCTCTAATGAATAGCGAAATAATAACTTTGTATTTTGGTCAAGTTAGTAAAAAAATTAAGAGAAAGTTGTAATCTAACTCTTTTCTTTGGGTGGAAACTAGATCAAGATGCCAAACAAGACTAGAATGAAAAGGCCTCCACATAGAAAAACTCAACAAATTAATATCGAAGAGGATATCTAGAATGAGAATGCAAAGTTTCCCAATGCAAGAATAGAGGAGCTTACTACTACAATGGCATAGTTACAAGATCAGTTAATACAAGTGCGGGAAACTATGGCAAATTAAAATTTGCAGGCTAGAGATTCAAAGGGTCAACCAAGTTGAAGGGTTGACGGAGGAGCAAAAGAAAGCAAGAATCCTCTTAGAAAAAATATGGTAAGAGACCTAAAGAATTTTTGTATATCCAAGTTTAATGGAGAAGGGAAGGGAGATGCAGCTAAATATTGGCTAAGAAATCTCAAAGTCTTCTTCACAATAAAGGGGTATTCATCAGGTACCTAAATGGTTTGGGCTAATAATTATCTTTAAGAAGCTACCCTAGATTGGTGGGAGACTTACTATGAGGAAACCAAGATTGAACCAATAGACATTCCATGGAAGGAATTCATAGTCATATTCAAGAAGATATTCCTCACATACCACTTCTATACTTTAAAGTTTGAGGAGTTTGCCAACTTAAGGAAAGGGACTAACTTAGTGGAGGTATACTACAAGAAGCTGGTAAATTTATTGAAGTATGTGTCTACCTATAATGAGAAAATGTGGATTCATAAGTTTACTCATGGATTGCAATCTAGGATAAAACATGATGTGAAGATGCATGAACCTAAGTCATTATAAAAGGCTTATGATTTTGCAAATAAAGTAGAATCACAATTTTGCTATAAATATGAAAACCTGATCGAGCAAGAACATTAGTAACTGAAGAAGAGGAATAGCAATGGGGTTGTAAAATGGGAGGTAGAGCAACAATGAAAGGCTAAGAACCCAAAAATCTAGAGAAGAAATTCAATGGAAGCCAAAATAAATTCAAGAAATTTTCTAAGAAAGGCAACAAACCAAGTAATGCTAAACCTCCCTTATAAAATCCATCCGCTCCTGTACCGGTGATTAAGGATGACGAGAAAATTTTTGAAAAGAAACAAGGGCCCAAGAATGGATGTTACCATTTTAAAGGTATGCACTATGCCAATAAATGCTCGTATCGACCAAGGACAACCACACCCAAAAAAAAAGGAAAAGAACCAATGCATAAGATCTACCCTACAACTGAGAATCAGAAACTAGAGGGGAAATCCACCTCATTAATCATCAAAGGTAAGATTTTTGATAAGCAAGTAGACATGTTAATAGATAGTGGATCTACTAATAGTTTAATTTCTTGTAAATTAGCCAGATATATGCTGGAAAGGCCAGGGTATTTGGCTCATGGATGGAAGGTTGAGTATGAATCTAGATAGACCTACTTTGTAAACCAATGTTTCCCAATCATGGAAATTACTTTAGACAATGGAACCACATAAGGTTGCTTATACATGACCTCACTTCATGCCTTTGATGTGGTCCTAGGAATGAATTGGCTACAGACCCATCAAGCTATAATCAATTTCAAATATATATGGATTTAAAATTATAAGGGAAGTAAAGAGAGACTACAAATTTATAGTAATAAGGGGATATCCAAAACCCAGATATTGTCATCTATGCAGTTGAATAAGGTCCTCGATAAAGGAAGAATTTTTTATGTTGTAAATATGAGCAAAGTTTAAAGAGATCAAAAGGAAGAGGTGATTGAGACACACCCAATTCTATAGAAATTTTAGGATGAATTTCTAAAGAAACTACCAAGGCTCCCTATTGTGTGATAATTTGATTTCACTATTAATCTTATACCAGGAGCGTAACCCATCCAAAAATATCCATATAGGATGTCACCTATTGAGATCCATGATTTGAAGATACAACTACAAGGGTTACTAGAAAAGGGGTTGATAAAACCAAGTGTGTCATTGTGGGGTGCACCTATTTTATTTATGAAAAAGAAGGATGGATATCAAATATTGTGTATTGACTATAGGATGTTGAATAAAGCTATAATCAAGAACCGGTACTCCCTTCCAAGGATCAAGGATTATTCAACAAGCTAAGAGATTCCATGGTATTTACCAAGATAGACCTAAGATCAAGGTATCACCATATGAGGATTTTGGAGGAAGACACTCACAAAATAGTATTCAATACAAGGTATGGGCATTATGAGTTCATTGTCCTACCTTTCAGGCTAATGAATGCTCCCACTGCCTTCATGAATTTAATGAACAGTGTGTTAATAAGGAATCTAGACCATTTTGTCCTTGTATTTATTTATTACATCCTAATATACTCTTGAAACAAGGAGGAGCATGATAACCATATTAATATCATGTTGGAATTGTTGAAGGAAAATCAACTTTGTGGGAATATATCCAAGAGCAATTTCTATGTTTTAGAGGTACGCTAGTTGGGGCATATCATATTAGTCGAAGAGATACCAGTGGATCCAGAGAAAATAGAGGCCATAATAAATTGACCATCCCATACAAATATTACTACTGTAAGAAGATTCATGGGGCTAATGATATATTACAGGCATCACATAAAGGATTTCTCAAAAATTTCCTTGGTAATAACTTATCTCCAAAAGAAAGGGAAGGAATTCAAATGGATGGATAAGTGCAAGGCTGCATTCACTATGTTGAAGCAAAATCTTACTAATGCACCCATAATAAATATTCTAGACCCTCAAGGAGACTTTACAGTATGCACCGATGCATCATTGGAAGGACTAGGTGGAGTGCTCATGCAAGGATATTTAGTAGCAGCTTATACTTCAAGGAAGCTTAAGAAGCATGAGGTTAACTATACTACTCATGATTTAGATCTAGCCATAGTAGTTTATTATTTGAAGGTCTAGTGCCATTATTTTGTAGGAAGACCCTTCGAGTTAAAATTAGATTGTCAAAGTTTTAAGTACATATCTACTCAACCAATACTCAATGCAAGGCAGAGAAGGCGGGTCACGTTCCTCATTAAGTACAATTTTAAAATTGAGTACATTAAAGGAAAATAAAATAAGGTTGCATATACCTTAAGTAGGAGGAGACACATAGTAGCCATAGCCAAGAGCCACATAAATCTCATGGACCAAGTAAGAAAAGAGCAATATCAAGATGAATATTATCAAGAAATTTGAGCCAAGTTAAGAGAAGACCTAGAGAGCAATAAGGAGTTTAGGGTAATCAATGACATTTTATGATACAAATGAAGAACCATCATATCAAAATCAAGGAATTGAAGGAATATAGTGATGCAATAAGCCCATAGATATCCTTATATGGCTCACCCCAAAGGGGTAAAAATTAGAGAAAATCTAAAAAATATCTTTTTCTAGGTGGGGATAAAGAGGGACATTACATATTTTGTAGCCAAATGCCTTGAATGCTAGAAGGTCAAGGTAGAAATCAAGCATACCATAGGATATTTGTACCCCCATAATATACCTACTAAAAAATGGTAGGTCATATCAATGGATTTTATTGTAGGCTTACCTAAGACCAAGTAACAACATGATGCAATCTTTGTTGTAGTTGAAAATTTGACCAAGGTCACACACTTCATACCTGGAAGCACCAAGAATGACGCTCAAGTGGTGGCTAATAGGGTTTTAGGGAAGTGTTCTGATTGCATGGATTTTTAGAGGTAATTATATCAAATAGGGATTCCAAGTTTACTTTAGAATTTTGGAGAATCCTACATCAGGTGATAGCTCATAAATTCAGCATACCAACCTAAAATAGATGGTCAGATGAAGTGAGTAAACCAAGTTCTAGAAGATATGCTTTGTATGTATTACATGGACCATAAGTCTCAGTGGGAAGACTATTTTTCATTGGTGGAATTTGCCTACAGTAATGGGTATAATTCCTCTTTAGGGATGGCACCTGTTGATGCATTGTATGCGCAGAGGTGTAGAACACTACTGTCATGGGACAACCCAGAGGATAGAGTGGTGATTGGATCAAAAATAGTTAGGTAAATGGAAGAGCAAATCAAGGTAATTTGAAAAGGCTCAAGGAATCCGTTGATAGGCTAAAGAGCTATGTCGATTTAAAGAGGACTCACAAAGAATACTCAGTGGGAGATAAAGTGTTCCTAAGGGTCAAACCAATGAAAAGTGTGATCAAGTCCACAAAACTAGATCCACAGTTTGTAGGGCCCTTTGAGATCACTAAAAATATTAGCCCAATTGCATACTGACTCACCTTACCTCTTAACTTGTCAAAAATCCATGACACCTTCCACATAAATTTGCTTAGAAAATATATTGCTGACCTCGAACATGTGTGGGATATCTCTAACTTACAGATGGAAAATCCAAAGGCAATCAAATTAATGCCAGTAAGGATACTCGAATTTTGCTCTAATACTATGTAGAATTGGACCCTTGAGCAATGTAAGGTCTAGTGAGACCATTTCTTAGAAAGAAATGCTACGTGGGAGAAAGTGGCGGATATGCAAAAAATGTTTCCTTTCTTGTTTGATGAACTTTAATATTTTGTAATAAAATGATTGATTTTATATGTTGTTTGAAACTAAGAAACACCGAGGATGATGTTATTCCTAGTGGGATAGGATGTCATGACCCTCCCAGATGGACCTTTGAACATAAAAAAAACAATGTATTAACAAATGTGTCTAATACATGATTTTGTGCAATTAATCATCCTTACAATAATGAGTAGATAATGAAGGATATGATACTGCTAATGAATTTCCAATGTGTAGGATCAGGTGCACTCATGAGTGGAGGAAATTGAGTCATCCACCGAAGATGAGAGTACTTGAGGAAGGGGAAATTATGATAAGGCAACTCTAAGGTAACATGGATAGATACATTCATATAGGTATGCATTTGGTTAAGGGATAATTATAAATATCTAACCACCTTGAGCCCCAAACTGATGACCTACTAACTATCATAAGTTCTAGAGGTTGAGATAGGTGATTAGATTAATGAAAAGACTCCCTCTTTTTTTGATGCACTTGCATGATTGTATTTTACTTCAACATAAATAACCTTTATAACTGGTGAGCATGGAGTAGATGGTTTACCTTCACAACTTCATATGTGCATTGTTTAGATAAATGGTTGATTTATTTAAAAATTTAAAAATATATTATTTAAATAAATGGTTGATTTATTAAAAAAGGTAAAAGATATTGTTTAGATAAATGGTTTTTAATATAAAAAAGCAAAAATAAAATAATAAAACTTTATTTTGGAATGGAATATGGAGGGAGGACTGGTTCAGCCAGATAAAATAACAGTAGGACAGGACACAAGGAGAACATCAGAAGTAAGGAAGGCAAGAAATCAAGTACCAAGGACTCTAGCAAGGACAAGGATGAGAGCTCTGAGGATGGGGGAGATTTAGATATGGTCATATTTTGGGGAGATGAACCTCCTAATATTGGGGCCCCTCTTTTAATAGCCAAGGGTCCCACTATTGACAAAACCAAGGCAACTTCCTATGCCAATATCTTGTCTAACAATGGACGAGGTCCTTACAAACATCCAACCACTTCAATAATTCCTAATGGTCAAAATATAAACATCCTTGAAAATATCATCGATAGCTACCTTGCTATGGAATTTTATGCTTTGGTGGGGAAGTTCATTGGAAGAAGGCCTGATATCAAGACCATCTGTAGGTGGGCTGTCACCAAATGGAAAACTCTAGGTGACATGGAACTGGTTGTCTTATCTAGAGGTTTCTTTGCCATCATATTGAGCAATGATGAAGACATGAAACACATCCTCACCAGAGGCCCCTAGTTCTTAGGGCATAAAATCTTGTTTATAAGGAAATGGGACCTATATTTTGATCCTAACACCCATGATATAAACTTTAAACCTATATGGGTTTGCATCCCAAACCTTTCCTTCAATTTTTGGCATGATGATATCCTTCTATACATCATAAATTTTATAGGAGAACTCCTTACCATTGACATTGTGACCAGAGCCAATAAGCGTATGAATATGGCTGGAATTTGTGTGAATTCCAATCTAGCCTCGCAGCTATCAACTTATGTCAATATAATTCATAAGTATTTCTACAAAAAATAGACCTTGGAATATGAAAATAAACTAACCTTCTATGTAGAATGCCATATCCAGGGATATATGAGGTCTCAATGCCTTATCCTCAAAACCCAGACTCACTCAAACAAAGATCTTGGGAAAAATATAGGAGTACCCCAACCCAACGGAGCCAACATCGACCATTTTAGAGGCATAAAAAAAAAAAAATAGTGGATATTCCAAAACCCTGAAGAAATGACAACAATAAACCCAAGCAGGAAAAAGTTACCAGCAACAACAAAAGCCCCCTAAATCTCAATAAGGGCCTCATTCTCTCAATGGCAAGGAAATGGTGAACTTGGAGCTCCATCAAGTTCCACTTTCATGTCTTCTAATAAGTTTAATATCTTAAATGAATCTGATAAGTTTCTCCAAGGAAATGCCTTGATTTCCCCTATTCTAAAACATCCCTCTGAGGATTCTCAAAATGATGTTGCTGCCAATTCTCAAATCCCATTGTCTTCCATGCCCATCCAGCAAGAGGAAAACCTCCCTCCCTTGAAAACCCAAGCCAAACTCAATTTTAGCCAGATCCTAAAATATCCCCTAATCTGAACATTGATCTTAGTTTTGTTAACACCCCTTCCAAATATGGACCGTCTCGCAACCCTCGGGATGAAAGTGTATCCATTTCTAATAAGAATCCCATGGAGGAAATAATATTCCCTAGCCTAAGCCATACTATTAGGCCTTAGAGCCTTGTTTTGGAACAAATCATTCCCTATAAGTTCAGCCCCAAGAAAACTAGAATTACTACCAAATATCCCATCAATTTTGGTAGTGAAAATAAAAGAGGGAGGCCATCCAGAGAGGAGATCTAGAATTCCCAAATAGCAAATGACATTGCGAATAGAATTTAGAAAAACCTTTTTCCTAATATTATTTCTCATCCTAAGGAAGAGAATAAAATCTCCAAACCCCCTCACCATAATGGGAGAGGAGGAAAGAAAGCCCCAAAATCGTCTAAATGAATATTCTATCATGGAATGTGAGAGGCCTCAATGGGATAGTCAAACAAAGACTTGTAAAGGTTTCAATTTATTTTGGAAATGGTGCATATTATATATTATTAGAAATATTATTTCGAGGGCTATTTGACTAACTTATTTAGAAGGAGAAATAAGGTGTGTGTAAAGAGATATTTATGATTTTGCAAAGGGGTTCCAAAAGTGAAGTTTGCCTTGTTATTTTTCAAGAGGATTAACTCTTTCATGAGGTGACAAGGTATGCAATATTGTGATTTATTTTATTTTATGGTATAAATGGTTTTGGGAGTGAAAAGGTTAAGCAATGTTTTGATTTATTTTATTTTATGGTACAAGTGGTTTTAGGAGAGATAAGGAAGTTGTGCAATTAAAGGCCTTGGTGATATTTATTGAAAAGTGGAGTAATGTTGATTATTTTGTGATCTACTAACCCTTATGAAGATTGGCAAAAGAATTTTGTGATTGTGGCAGATTTACAAAGAGGTTTTTTTTCATCTTCATAAAAGGTATGGGCACATTCTCCTATTTATTGTTTATGGTGGTTGATTTTTGAAATATCATTATAGGGAAAAGGATTATTTGTGGTTTCCTTTTTGAAAGTGGTTGGTTGAATGCTTCAAGGTTTTTTGAATTGAGAGTTGTGTCTAAACCTTGTTTTATAAGCATTGTTATTGAAGCCCATTGGTTGTCAAAGAACTTGAGTTAGAAAAGATCATGAGTATCATTGTTATGTGAGATTTGTGGTTGAGGATTGTTGGAAACATTTGAGTTGGTTGATACATACTTGGACTAGGGTTGTGTGAGAAATAGTTGTCCCTTGTGATGATTGGTTGATTTGAGTTGATTGAGCCTAGTCAAGTGATGCGTGAAGTGATTTTTCAAGTTCTTTGAAACAAACTATTCCATCATTCTATGTTGATTTGAGATTAAGGTTAGAACATATTGAGTCTTTAATAATTATCTTTATGGTTCTATAAGACTTGAGTTGAGTTGAGGTTGACTTGAATTGAGTTGAGGTTGATTTGAGTTGAGAGTGAGATTAGAAAATATTGAGTCTCTAACAATTCTCTTTATGCTTCTATGAGTTGATTTGAGTTGAGTTGAGATTGATTTGGGTTGAGAGTGAGTTTAGAACATATTGAGTCTCTAACAATTCTCTTTATGCTTCTATGATTTGAGTTGAGATTGATTTGGGTTGAGAGTGATATTAGAACATATTGAGTCTCTAACAATTCTCTTTATGCTTCTATGAAGTTAATTTGAGTTGAGATTGCCATTCATTGTTGAGTTCATTTTGATTACTACTTAAGCATGATTGATTGAGCCTTTGAGAAGGCCTTTGGGATATATTTGAGGACAGTGTTGGGAAAGATTTGAGTACAATGTTTGGAAAAATTCTTAGTGAGCTTGTTGGAGTAGATTTGGGCAAGTTCTTGGTGAGCTTACCAGATCAGATTTGGTCAAGTTCTTGGTGAGATTGCTAGAACATATTTGGGCAAGTTTTTGGTGAGTTTGCTAGAGAAAATTTGGGTAAGTTCTTGGTGAGATTTCTAGCGTAGATTTGACAAGTTATGTGTGAGCTTGTTAAGTAGGTTTTGTGCGAGCCTATTGAGCAGGTTCTTAGTGAACCTATTGATAGAGCTTTGGAGGTGATAGTATATAGAGGATAGAATCTCAGTGGATAGAGATCCAACAATCATCACACTTGAAGAAATATTTGAGTGAGGAGTCTTCAAGTGGAGAGAGGTCCACCAGTTAGTGTAGTAGAGAGACAAAGTCTTCTAGAAGATCACATAGCCAGAACAGAAGGGGAAAGAGTTCTCCTATGAAATAGATCCATGAACTTGATATTAGGGGATCAAAATATTCTTTGGACAAAGATCCATAAACTTTGTAATTGGGAATGATTTCTAAAGAGATTGATTGAGAAAGTTTTAGTAAAATATTTTCTCCATGGAGTAGCCCACATTGGGTGAACCACGTAAATTGTGGTGTCTCTATTGTGTATGGTATTTTATGCATTGCTTTGATTACTGCTATTGATACCACTATATTTACATAACATAATATTGAATTGGATGAAAAAGTAAAAAGTGGTCTTATACTATTCACCCCCCTCTCAATATAAGCTTGTGTTCTTCACCAACAACTCTGCATCAGTAGCTAAATAAATATGGAAAAATGTAGGTGTAGTGGTTAGTGATGCTAGAGGTACATCTAGAGGTCTTATGTGCTTATGGGAAAATAATATAGTTGAAGGAAATCTTCTCCAATATAGTGATAGGCTTCTTAGCATCCTCTTTCATTATGTCAACAACAACTCATCCTATATTCTCACCAATTTCTATGCTCCTAACACTATTTTTGAGAGAACTCAGTTGTGGGATACCCTGACTAGTATGAAATACTCCTTTCAAAACATTCCTTGGATTTTTGCAGGTGATTTCAACACCCCCTTTTATCCCTTAGATAAAAAAGGAGGTTCTAAAACCCCAGCTAAAAGCATGAAGGATTTTAATGAGTTTGTCAATGCAAATTGTCTAATGGACTTAAATCTTAGAAAGGCTAAATATACTTGGAGCAACATAAGAGTTGGATCACATCACATTCAAGTCAAATTAGACAAGGTATTCCTCTCACAGGAAGTTGTTCAGTATTTTGGAGATGCTGCTTTATATCCTCTTCCAAAAATTAGATCAGATCATAATCCTCTTATATTGGAAATTGACAAATCTAACCCCTATAAAAGGTCATTCATATTTGAGGCTATATGGATTCATAATCCCGATCTTCATCAGAGAGTATCTCATAGTTGGCAATAATACATCCAAGGACTTCCTTCCTTTAAACTAGCCCAGAAACTCAAAAGCCTCAAAGAAGATCTAAAAATATGGAATAAGGAAGTTTTTGGCAATCTGTTTGCCAACAAACATTATCTCAAAGAAATATTATATCACATCAAGACAAAAATTCAAGATGGGGAAGCATATGTCCACACCAAGAATGAGGAAAAATAGATTCTAGCTGAGTATCACAATGTTCTTGCCTGCGAAGAGACCTATTAGCATAAAAAATATAGAGCTCTCTGGCTCAAAGAAGGAGACTCAAATACTAAATTCTTTCACATGTCCACCCCTAGAAATAGAAGAAACAACCGCATTAAGGAAATGACTACAAGTGATGGCAACCTCATGACTGACATAGATGAAATAAAGAATGAAGCTACCACTTATTTCAAAAACATTCTTGATGATGATAACCTTTGCTCGGTTGTAGCCCAAGAAGCTTTACTTCACCACATTCCTTCTAATTCAATTCCTAAAATGATCAAATCCTCTATTATTTCTCCCTTTTAGGATGATGAAATTAAGTCTGCCCTTTTCTCCATGAATCTTGACAAAGCCCCAGGACCGTATGGTTTCCCCCCTCACTTTTTCAAACCTTATGGTATATTGTTGGTCCTAATTTTTGCACGACCATCAAAGATTTTTAGTCCTCCAAAAGAATTCCTTCAGGTTTCAACTCTACATTCATTTACCTCATTCCTAAAAATCCAGCCACCAAGTCCCTTCCTGACTACAGACCCATTAGCCTTTGCAATGTCACATAAAAAATCCTCACCAAAATATTGGCCACTAGAATGAAAACCATCCTACCCACCATTATTGAACCTTTCCAAGGAATCTCTATTCAAGGTAGATCTATCCTCGATGGAGTCATCTCCATCCATGAAGCCCTCCATTCTACTTCCAAGACCAAAAAGCCCACTTGTGTCCTCAAGATTGACATGAATAAAGCCTATGATAGAGTCAACTGGAACTTCCTTTTAGATATTCTGCATAAGTTTGGTTTCTATCCCAAATGGGTCGACCTCGTCAAAATTTACATATCTTCCCCTTGGTTCTTTGTCCTCATCAATGGTTCTCTAGTAGGTTACTTCAAAAGCAGCATAGGTCTTAGGTAGGGAGATACAATATCTCCGTTCTTATTCATTATCATAGTTGAAGCACTAGGCAAAACTATTCAAGTTGTTTGTAGAACTGGTTTTATATTAGGGATCAAGACCTCCTCCCAGACCAATCCAGTTTCCCACCAATAATTTTTGGATGACACCATTCTGTCGACAAGTGCATCTATTTTTAAAGCTAAAGTTATCAAATACATCCTTCAAGTCTATGAAGTAGTTGCTGGTCATAAATTCAACCTCAACAAGAACAAATTATACTTCCTCAATACTCCCATGCAGAGATAGATCAATATTGTAAGCATTTTAGATTGCTCTATAGCTAACCTCCCAGCCATTTATCTAGGTCTACCTATCTTTTATGGGAAACCTATAGCCTCTATGTGGAACAATGTTACAGAGCACATCCAAAAAAGACTTGCAAGATAAAAATGAAACCTTTTATCCCAAGCAGCTAAAATTACTTTGACTACTGCTATTTTGCAAATCATCCCTATCTATTTCCTATTCGTATTCAAAGCTCCAACAATAGTTGCTTTAAAGATAGATCAAATTCCAAAAAAAAAAATTATGGACTGGAGCTAAAAATAAACAAACAATCCATCTTATAGCCTGGAACAAGGTTTGCAGACCCAAAAACAAAGGAGAAATAGGGCTAAGAAGAATTCATTCACTCAACACCACTTTTATTTCCAAGCAAGCTTGGAGATTGGTTTTAGGAGACAAAAATGAGTGGATTTCCATCACCAAAATAACATGGTTATTTCCTCAGTGAGAACATTCCTAACAGGGGATTAGCTTTTTGGAACTCCATAATTGGCACTAAGCACCTCATTAAGAAAGGAATAAGGTGGAAAATGGGAGATGGGAGAAATATTGATTTCTAGAATGACAAATGGATCACACAAGAACCCCGCCTAAATGATCCTATACTATCCAAATTCAAACCCTTTACTGATGTCAGGGTAGGACATAAGGTTTCTTATTTCCTTAATTCTCAGAGTCAGATCCCAATGTGAATCTCCATTTCTAGTCCAGCCTTTCCCATTGAGTCTAATCTGTTGAACTCCCTCATCTCTTCCACTATCATTCCCTCAACTAATTATGTGGATCAACTCATTTGGGAACATACTGAGAGTGGATAATTCTCTGTTAAATTGGCCTATATTCTCCTCATTGACAATGAGGATTTATTGCATCCTTTTGACCATGTTTGGATCAAGCATCTCATACCTAATATTTCCTTTTTTGTGTGGCTTGCTATCCAAGATAAAATCCTTACTGATGAGGCCTGGAAATGCCTCAATCATAACATGTTTTGAACACTGAAATTTCCTACAAACTCTTATGTTTAATCTAATATGCTAGTTAAGTTAATTCAATATGTTGTGTATTAACTATTTGCATGATAAATGTATTTGAAATACTATATTCTAATTTTTATAGCTTTTTGCATAAGTTTTATGTTATTTTGTTATGATTTGCTAAATGAGATATGCTTAGGTTGATAGCAACATTTCACTAATCATGTTTTGATATATCCCAAGAATTTATTTTACCTAAATCTAGCAACAGTGCAAGCAAATTGTTACTGTGCAACAAAAATTTGTTTTTCCTATGTAAATTCCAGCCAACTGCCAATGAATGGCAAGGCATGGAATTAACATATGGGAAGAGATGAAGACCATTAGAACCTGATCCTAAGAAATAACCCACATGAGAAATGCAAAGGAAATCAGTTAAAGAGCACACATTTGTTCATTTCAAAGTCTCTTCATAATAAACAGATATCTTCGAAATGAGAAAACATAATGTCTTCGGAATGAGAATTGCAGTATCTTCAAAATGAGCCACTTATCTTCGAAATGAAAATAGAATGTGCTTTTTGACTTGTTGATCAATTTTTGATGCTAGAAAAAGGGAAATAAATATTTAAAAGGGTAAATAAAAATATCTCCCATCTGACTTTGCCATCCTTGCCGACAAAAGCCACCATTTATGGAAAGATCAAGTTTGATCTTCTTCTAGGATAAAACCAGGAATTGTTGCAGCATAATAGGATTAGATCTTTTGAGATATTCTCAGCTTGTTAGAAGATCTTAGGACATCTATAAATATGGCTCCCATTCAGGTTGAGCTAGTAGGAGGTAGAGGATAGAGAAAGCAGAGAGTAGAGAAATATAAAATAGGCAATAATCAGGAAAGTGACTGTTACAGTTCTATAACAGGTTTTTAGCAAAATTATTGTAATCATGTTCTTGAATCAATAAAGTGTACTATTTCTATTTTATATTTCTTGTAAATGAGTTTGAGTAAGATCTAGAGAGAGAGATAATCATACCTTCTTCTGGACAAAGATGTTGGCCACTTCCAGACCTAGGAGGAGGACTAACAACAGGTTTTTATTCTGATTTTGTTGTAGCAGAATGAGTTGTAGAACTTGTCATTTCATTCCTTTGTAAAAAACTAATGATATTTGTAATCTTAGATTATTTTATGTTTTGTGATTAATGGTTTGGTTGTAATCTCCACTTTCAACAAAGCTTTCAATTTATTGCAGACTGTCATTTCTAGAATTTACTATTTTTTATAATTTCTTGCATTTTATGTTTTGTTGTCAACCCCTGCATAGAATATTGACAACCTTCTATTACAGAGCCTTGACAGGGTTTCATTTCTATGCTATAATTATGTTTCCATTACTAAAAAAGTAAATAGATTTCCTTTCAGCAATTATAATCAGACTTCTAATTCTGCAACTGTTATTTCTACAACATAATTAGGTCTCATTTTGCAATTGTAATTAGGATTTCATTTCTGCATTTAATGATTAGTTTTCATTTTTGCAACTTAGATTAAGGTTTAATTTATGCAATTTAGAGATAGGAATGTCCTAAATCCCCCATACAATTAGTTTCACCAATAAGACCTGTTGCTCCAGATTGACCTAAGTTATAACCTTGTTCACCCCTTCTTTTGCAGATAGCCTTGTACACTGCCCTGGATTGACAAATTCATTGAGAATTAATGATGTGTATAATGACTACGCATCATTTTGGCATCGTTTCCAAGGAATTGTGTTGCTAGAAGGTGATAACAGTCCAATAGCTGTTAATTAGACTGAGCTGTGAAGATTTAGGATAAAATCTGAATAGAACAACTAGTTAAAGTAACAACTATTGACCTATAATTTATGTCATTTAAGAGTAAACATGAATGAGTAAGTCTAAGGATGAAAAAGGTAAAATTACCCAAAGGTATCCCTGGCTTGTTCCATTAAGGAGATCTTCATGCCTAAGGGGTGAATCACCTGTGTTTGAATTACCAGAAAGATTGAAAGAAAAATCACCAGTCTCACCATCATTAGAACATTATGAGAAAGAAAAATCACCAGTCTCATCATCATTAGAATATCCTAAGAAAGAAGAATCATCAGACTCATTATCAATAGAGGATCTTGGAACTCTTGAGAGAGAAATTTGGATAGGTTTAACTAAGGAACCAGAAACTATGGTAGAGGGAGGCAATCTAGATAGAGATGGCCAACATGGCTATGTCCATAATGAAGAAGATGATCAGGATATTCCTCAACCTTCCAAAACATTTGAATATCCTATTTGTTTGAATCCAACACAAAACTCTCCCATGAAAACCATTTCACCTTTAGTACTTCCAACCTTTCGAGGTATTGTATCTGAAGATCCTGATCAGTTTTTGTTTGAATTCAAAGTAGTGTGTCAAACCTATGACTATGTAAATGACAATCAGAAACTTAAGGTTTTTCTCTCAACACTCAAGGACTCAGCATTATGCTGGTTCATGAGATTAGAGCAAAATTCCATCCGAAATTGGGATCAAATGGAAACTGTGTTTTTAGACAAATATCAGGAGTATTGTCGTGTAAGGAACATGAAAGATGAGTTATTCAGGATTAAACAAGAAGATGATGAAACATTAGAAGACTATCTTGATAGGTTATCCTTTGTTCAAAGGAGATGTGGACTTGTAGAACCAGAGTTATGTAAAACCATATTTTTAAGAGGATTACAAGATGAATCTAGAGATGTATTGGATTTGATGGGAAAAGGGGATGTAAATACTCTCAGTAATGAGGAAATTGTGCGTATTTGCAAAAGTTACTCTCGTAATAAGCAGGGAAGAAGAAAAAAGAGTACAAATGACACTGATGTGAAGGACCTAATAGAGGAACTTGCAAATTTTAAAACTGATATTCTAGTGCAATTAAACACAACTTTAGGGGAAAAGTATGCAAAAGCAAAAAACATAGAACCTTTGGCAATTTATTGCCCAAGATGTAGAAATAAATATTCTTTACAGGAATTTCATTTGAATAAAACATCTATCTCAGCCATTTGTGGTATCTATTCAAAGAAGCATTCAATTGATAAATGCCACCTGCTACCACAACTCAAAACTGTGTTAGAAAGTCAGACTGAGGAACTCAACTATGTTGGACCAAAACAAGGGGGAAATTTCTCTCAATACCAAAATCCCCCTCGTTTTCCTACAAATTGGGGGTATAATCCTAGGACTATGCCTTGGGGACAATCAGAACCACCCCAACATCCTTGGAATTATCCTCAATGGACAAATTCCCAAGAATGGCCACAAACAAATTGGAGTAATTCAACCTAGAATCAGAATCAAAACAACCCATCATGGAATCAAAACAACCCATTATGGAATCAAAACAACCCATCCTAGAATTAGAATCAGACTAATCCACATTTGATGCAAAATAAACCATAGTGGAATCAACAATACCAGTCCTATCCAAGGCAACAAAGAAATCAAGGTCAAAATCAGCATTTTTTGCCTGCACCTAATCAAAATTTTCAAGAAAAATAGAACCAACCACAACAAACACAACAGGTGAAACAACCTCAAATTCTAGCTCAATCAGTCACTAATCCAAACATCATGAGACAGGCATCTCCTGTCTATGTGGCTGAAGCTGAAGAAAATATTGAAATAAATGTTATTGATTGTAGTAACATCCAACTTTGTTTTAGAAAAGTTGTACATGAACCTGTTTCAAATAAAAGCAAGGAAAATGAAGAGCAAGAACCTTTGGAACCAGTTAGAGTTAAACCAACAATAGAGAAAGAAGAAGAAAAAATAGAACCACGAGCAGAACAATTACCTTCATCAAGGATAATTCCATATCCTGAAAGATTCAATATCACAGCAGAAAATTCTGAGTCAAACCTGGTCAAAGAACTTAAAAATTTAACTATATCATTGCCCTTATTGCAAGCCATTAAGGATATACCAATGATTAAAAGTATTTTCCAATATTTGTGCATTAAAAGAGCAGGAAGAAAAAATAAAGCATTTCCTAATACTGTTCAAGTTGAAGGAAAGATAGCTTATCTCTTGTCTGGAAAACTAGTACCTCCAAAGTATAGTGACCCAGGAAGTCCAGTTATCATAGTTACCATAGGTTCAATACCAATATCAAATTTCTTAGTAGATCTAGGAGTTGCAATAAATGTCATGACCAAGGATATAATGAAACAATTACAGCTCAAACATCTCAGCCCCACATTTATAGTTTTAGAAATGGCTGATAGGTCAGTTGCAAAACCTTAAGGTATCATTGAATATGTTCCTATAGAAGTTTCTTCTTGGGAATTCCCTGTAGATTTTTTGGTTTTACAGCTAAGAAATTCAACACATGGATATCCCATCATTTTGGGAAGACCTTGGCTTGCAACTGTAGCAACCTTCATAGACTGCAGATCTAGAAAAATGACTATTTCAAATGGTATTGATCTAAAACAGATCTCTCTGTATCCTCCTGCAAGACCCTCCAACAATTTTTCAGGTTAGTTATGGTTTCCTAATTTAGATGAATAATTAGAGGATGTTATTTCCACACAAGCCACCTTGGTAGTAGGAGAACACACAGAAGACCTCCAAGACATAGAAAATTCAGAAAATGAAACTATCCTAATGAATGTTCTACAAGAAAAAGGGTTAGAAGAGGAAGTAGTAAATATCTAGCAATTGTTAAGGAATAAGGAGAACCAAAACTCTGAAGGTGAACCATCTGTACTATTATAAGAAAACTCTATTTCACTACCACATGGGTGGCATCATCACCTAATTTTTCCTTCTCATTGTTCCATACAAGTTCTAGTTTTCTATCCTTTTGACTTAAAACTTGTTCTAGTTTGCTTCCCATGTTGACAAGGTGCACAAATTGTGTTTTGTGGTATTCTTAGTTTGGGTAAATCTTTGATAGCTTACTTATTGCTTATGTTGACCATGTTGTCAAAATTCAAGTGATCAAATATTCTATGCCACAACCAAATATCATCTTCTTGTGATAGAAAGCACTTTTCCCCTTTGATATCACTAAGCATGTATAAATTATTTAGAGTTTTTTTTGCATTGGTAATGACTTTTCCAGTTTCTTATTTTCTTATCTCACATCTCTTTGGGTGGAAAGTAACCATATACCCCTGATCACAAAGTTGACTTATACTTAATAGATTATGTTTTAACCCTTTAACATACATCATATTTTCTATTTTTATTTTTCTGTTATCTAAACTTAGAGTTCCTCTTCCACCAATTCTTGTTGATCCATTATCACAAAAATTATTGATCCTCTATTGGTTTCTTTTAGAACAATGAATTTTTCTTTGTCTCCTATCATGTGAATAGAGAAACCACTATCAAGATACCATTGTTCTTCCTTATCCTGAGCATGAAAGGCTATTTGAACTAACATTGATCTAGCCTTAAAATTTTTCTTTTCATCTTTCCTTGTTGTTGAAATTATTTTTCTAGACTCAGGAAGTATCATCTTACACCATCTAGCCTTGTGCCCAAAATTATTGTATTTATAACATATAATATCATCATCCATAAGAGGTGCAAAAGAATTAAAATTTCTATTGACATTGCTTCTTGCATGACTAATACAATGTACAACTCTATGACCATATTTATTTTAAGAAAAGCAATGACCATGGAAGAAATTATGTAACCTGCTTGGATACCTTTTGGATTGTGGTGGAGTGCTTCTCATTTTGTGATCAACTCTTATCCAAGGTTCTTATTTTCTTTCTTCCTTTATGATGTCCTTAGCTTGCCTATATTTGTTTGAAGTTTTTGCTTCTTGAAGACTTGATTCCTTTTTCTATTTTTCATACTTTACATCTTGTAGTGCCTTGGTCCTTTCCACTTCATTCCTTAGATAAACAATTTCTACTTCTAATATTTCACATTCGGTTTCTCTTTCTCTTAACATGTCTGTCATATCCTGCTAAATTTTATTTCCTTATTCCACCCTTATCTTGAGTCTTGTGATATTTTGTAGAAGTTCCATCCTTGCTTCTTCATCCTCTTGAATTTATTCCTTAAATCTTGAATTCATATCTCTAATAGAATATTTTCCTGATTTGTCATATTATCTATTTATGCACATCGATCTCCGAATAATCGCATTGTCTGTTCATGCACATCGATTCACCGGATAATTGTCGCTCTTTTTTGTTCATGAGAAAATAATCCTCACCTTGCAAAGTTTAACTAGCCAATCACTTAATAATATATGATTTATTATATTTTAATAATAATGCATAAAAAATATCTCCTTTGTCTTTACGTGCAACATCCTCCACAACTCCCTGGTCAACCAGTCAAAGTTGACTAGGTTAGAGTAAGAAACCTCAGTAAGGCGCCTACCTCAGTAAGGCACCTGAGTAAGGTGCCTACCTCAGTAAGGCACCTACCTCAGTAAGAAACCTTACTCAGTAAGACACCTACTTCAGTAAGGCACCTACCTCAATAAGGCACCACACCACCAGAGTAAGAAACTGTGCCACTAGAGTAAGGCACCGCAGAAAGGATCCTTCTTGCACACTGCTAGGTCCAAGTGTGTTGTAGACTGGAAAATACCATATTAGTAGCAAAACCTACATTTATACACACTTTCCACTAGAAAACACTCGTTAAGCATAATATCGGATTTTCTATCAATTATATGCATAAGTTAAATAAAAATATATTTCTAATGCTAATTAAAACAATGATGATGCCCCTTAATAGTGTATATAAAATGAGCATTTCTGGTGCTCATCAAAGAGCTTCCCTAATTTGTGAAGCCCACCATCTAGGAGGGTGGCCATAACAAGTAAGATCACCTTTGTCCAAAGCCCAATTAGCTAAAGCATGAGCACTCTTGTTTTGATCTCTAACCACATGATTGTAATCAACTTTAAAAAATCCCATCTATATTAATTGAATCTTCTCAATAATTTTTTTTATTCTCCAATCAACATTATGATTCTTAGAAGAAGTCTTCAAAATATTAATCATGAGTTGATAGTTAGACTCAACTAACACCTTTTCCCATCCAACTTTAGTAGCCTCTTGAAGGCCTCTAAGGATACCATACCCCTTAGCAAGGTTATTAGAAAGAATACCCAAATTATCAGCAAAAGTAAAAACCAAGGAACCATTTGAAAGTCTACCAATTCCTCCCACACTAACTTTTCTAGGGTTCCCTCTAGAGGCTCCATCAATATTGACTTTTCCAAAATCCTTAGGAGGAGGTTCCCAATTTCTTGTCCTATCCATCTTACAAATACTCATTCCCTTTAAGTTGGTTGCCCTTAAAAGATTTAATATTCAATATTTCCATCACTTGATCCCATATTTGGTGGGATTTTTGGGGGTGATTAAGGAGTTGATCGACTGATTCAACTAAGTTGGCTATGGTATTTTACGTGAATGTCCTTTCTATCTTGATTAAAAATACGACTATTCCTTTCCTTCTAGATATTCCAAAGAAGAATGGTATAACCCATCCAAACTAACTGCCTAATAAAATGATCAACACCCTCTTGTTTAGGCCAATCCATCCAAAGTTGTTCAAAAGTAAAAAAATTGGACCACTGTAAGCCAAGTAAAGTGGTCATTATCCTCCATAGCTCATAGGCTAAAGTACACTCAATAAAATGATGGCTGAGAGTTTCTACATCCTCTTTACACATTTCACATCTAAAAGGGCCATGAAAACCATGCTTCATAAGTTGCTCACCAGTAAGCACCCTACGATGCAATAAAATCCAAGTAAAGAACCTCACTTTAGGCCAGAGATTTTGATCCCACAACTGAGAAAAAATGCCAGAATATTGGTTGGGATTATTATGGCATAAGGTTAAATAACCTTTAGCAACTGAATACTTGCTCTTAGTAGTATTGTTCCATCCAAAAAAATATTTTTCATGGGACCAAGAGACATATCTCATATGAAGGATGCCTTGGATATCTTGTCTTTGCCTTTCTAGACTAGTCATCAATAGGGATCCAATATATACCAACCTTTGAATTACCACTATGATATCAATAGTAATTAGCCACATTTATCCAGTTAGCTTGGTGAAGCTCCTCCATTGAAGGCCTCCAATCAGGAAACTGAGTTATCAAAGGCTTGTCACCATCTCAAGAATCTGTCTAAAAATTTGCCTGTTTACCATTATGAATGATCCAAAATAAAATTTTCTTTATCAAATTCTCACCAGTATTAAGAACTGCTAAAATGGGAGAACCTTTGGTGGGAAGTTTATAGTGAATAAGGTCTTCAGGACTTTTATTCTCAGCATATTTAGCACAGAGATTTTTGGCCCAAAGAGCATTGGGGTTATGAAAAATCCTCCAATATAACTTAGTAGCTAAATATTTGTTATTATTAATAGAAGACCAGAATCCTAACCCTCTTTCATTCTTAGGAAGACATAAAGTGTCCCATTTCACCAAGGTCCATTTTCTTTTCTCCTTAGTACCACTCCAAAGAAATCGATGACTTATTTGATCTAGTTCTTGAAGAACATCCTTTGGAATATTCAACACGGAAGATACATAAATAGGAATAGCTTGAAGGGCTAATTTTACCAAGGTGTTTCTACCCCCAAAAGAAAGCCACCTGTTGGTACACTTTCCAACTTTGTTCTTCACTTTGTCTAATAACCAGTTCCAATATTTATTTTTTTGCCTTTGAATATTGATGAGAATACCTAAATAAGTGATCAAAATGGAGGTCTTCTTATATCTTAAATTATCCAAGACCATGGATTCCTGTCTGGTAGAGCAGTGAAAGAAAATAACTTTAGATTTGTATTCATTTGATCAACTACCCAGTAGCCTTAGAAAAGTAGCTAATGATTTGCTTAATATTAGAAGCTTCCTTAACTATAGATTTACCTAAAAGAATAGAGTCATCCACAAATTGAATATGAGAGATAGGTCTAGCTCCACGAGTAATGGTCCTTAAGTGTTTTTTTCCCTCATTTTGGTTATAGTCCTACCCGAGCATTCAACAAGAATGATGAATAAATAATGGGATAGCGGGTCACCTTGAATAATACCTCTAGAAGTAGGGAATGACTAAGAAGACCTACCATTGATAAGAACTAAGTAGGATAATGAAGAGATACATCCCATCATCCAATACATCCAATCTTTAGAGAAACCAAATTGCCTCAAAACTTTGATAAGGAAGTGCCAATCCACTCTGTCATAAGCTTTGGATAAGTCTAACCGAATGAACATGAAAATAGTATTAGGAAATGAAAGCAAGGGTTTTGACTCCATTAAAAGCAGATTTTGAATTTCAACTAAAGGGAAGTGATGGTTTGCAGTAGAAGGCATCCAAGAAATAACTAGAATGTGAAAAACATTCACCCAAGATTCAAATAAAATTATAGATTAGATATAGAGTGAAGAAGTTGCAAGGAAAATGATATTACAGGTCCTAATCAGAGAAAAAGTGGCAAAAAAGAACTGGAGAAGGTAGAATAAAGAAGGGATAAGACCATAAAACCCTATATTACAACAAAAAAAAATTGTTTTTGGGGGAAAATTGCACCAAGTAATGAAAAAATGTAGATTTGCTCTGAAATTGCATTGAAAATATAAATCGAGATATTTCAACCACTGGGTCAGTGATAAATCATGGAGAAGTGAAAAAACTAAGTTTTAGGTGGAAAAGGATTTCAAAGAACATGTTGTATTATTTGGAGGGTAGATTGTACAATCTCAAGAAAAAATTGTGTGATTTCAAGTAGTTTAAAGGTCAATTTCAACCTTTTTGAGCAAATTGTATGTAATCGTACAAAAGTGTACGAATTCAACAAATGAGAATAGGTAGATAGGGACATTGTATAGATTGGTATGGACCCTGTATGTTTTGTTGTAGCTAATGTATGATTTGCAACTGGTTGAGTGGTTTGAAGTAGTTAGAGAGACAGTATGATCTGGAGGTGGTTGTACGAACTGAAAATGTACATGAACGATTTGGAGGATGTGCTATAAAATTTATAGTAGAACTATATAGTTTTCAAGGGACTTCTAATTGCATGATAGGTGATGTCCAAACAACAAATCTAACCAAAATAATGGTAGGAAAATAATTTTTGTTAAAGAGTTCAAATATTGGTTAAGAAGAATTATAGCCAATAAATTTGAATGGTCACCAAGACCTTTGCAGGAGAGAGAGACACATCCAAGATAATGCCAAGGGCAACAATTTTAGTCTCATGATTGATGTGGTAATCATCCTTGGAGGAGAGGAGAATACATGCTATGGAGAGGGCTGAGGTTTTGGAGGGCTGATTGAAGAAGGATACCATCTAGGTTTTGAGAGGAGGAAATGACATAGGAAAGAATCCCAAGGAGGGAGTTCTGCAGTGAATTCCATTACCTAGATCTAGATGAGGATCTGAGTAGTGAACATGAGGAGAACTAGGTTAAGATAAAAAGGATATCATTCATACAACATGGAGGAGATACATGCAAGAAGTGGTGGAGAAACGAAGAAAACAAGAACCACCCATGGAGAAAATAATTTGATAAGTATGGTGTAGTTATAATAGCACAAGTGTCACCACACTAGAAGATCTTCTTCTATAACTATCTATTGCAGATGGTTCAGGCATACGATACTACAAGAAGACTTACCTATGTCAATGTGGGTAAGTTGTCGGTGAAGGTATAATTCATAGCAGAGGCATTCAGGAAAATATTTGTGTTGCTCGCATATGGAATAGAGGTATTTAAGAAGTTTTTTGATCTGATTGATATGCATCGCATCATCACTTCACTTACCAATGTGAAATAACTTACCAAAGAAAATATCTTAGGTGTAGGAACTCGAGGAATTAAACAGAGCTAGTTGATAGGGAAATATTGGCCATGTGCCATGAATATTATGGTGGGTCGACTATTATGGAAAACATGAGCCATGGAGATGCCAATCTGGATGGCTCAATATGTGGAAGGTATCACCAAAGGAATCAGGTACAATTGGGGTACCTATCTAGAGAAAAATATGCATGATGTGCTGACGAAGAGGCCAAAGATTTTTGGGATGAATTTCCATGCTATTGGATTGCTATTGAATTTTGTCATAGATATGAGAATTCATTTTCCAAGCTTGATAGAGCCTAGGCATATTGATGTAGGGAAGCCAACCATTTTGCGATGGGTAAAGTCAGTTTCAATTCAAAAGGAGACTCTAGATAAATCTTAGGAAAATAAAGCACCTCATGCCATGATACTACATGAGGATACTTCTTCAAATGAGGAGGTACACCATCAAATGAAAAGGCTTAGGTAGTTTCAACCTAAACCAGAAAAATAAGAACTTCAATAATGACAACATGATCAATCATAATTTAAGGAAAGAGAGGAAATTATGAGGAGGAAATGCAACCTAGTACAAGTAAGAACAAGAAGATAACAAGAAATAATGGTGAATAATCCCATCCTAAAAAACAAGCCAAGCCTGTATAGGAGAATCAACAAGAGGAAGAATAGTCAAACTCGAAGAAGCTAGATTTACAAAATTGGAATTGGATAGAAGCAGAAGAGATGGTGGAATCTTTTTCAACATAACAATTTTAAAATTTTAGATTCTTCTAAATTTTTGGAGGATATAGAAGTGAGGCAAATAGCACAAGAAGTGGTAGCCACTATGCATGAGGTAAAAGATAAAGCCAAGGCAATAGTGGAAGCTTTAGAAGAAGAGCCAAGAGAGAAGAAGAAGCCTTGCTTCATATTTGTGATGGGAGGAAGCACAAATAAAATGGATCAGAGTGATGCATAAGAAGATACAAATGCATCACAGGAATAGGAATATCCTATTGGGGAAGAAGTCACAACAATGGACATTCAGCAAAATTAGGAAGAAAATTAGGTGATAGAAGAACAACAGGTGGACTCAACTAAATGAAAGGAGGTCTAGGAATCTATAGAGCATAAATAATCTCATCATGAGATTGTGAATATTGAAGAATATGTGGAATAGAGAGGACAACGAGATAGATTCCACCATAGGAAAATATAAACACAGAGAAAGCACTGATGGATCTTGGGGGAAGCTCTAGTCACCACTTGAAAGAAGAGGAAGAACAACCTCCTATAGAGGAATAACTATGGAGGATACAAACAAGTTACCTCCTAGAGGTACCATAGTTCTCAAAGATTAAAATCAAGGAGGATGCAAAAAGGGTAGAAGATCAGGTGGACCATTTATTCTCTTAGATAGTCAATGCCATGGCTAGTGCCAAACTACAGTTTTATATTGGATGCATGGGAGAGTTGAAGCTATGGGAAGAACAAGTGTTTATCAAATTAAAAAAGATAATAGAATGGATGAGCAATGAGGAGTGTACAAAGAAAATTATTGATATTCATGTACAACATTCATAGAAGTTACCTAGGGAAGAGGTAACAATGATGTTAGGAAGATATGTCTTGCCATATGGAGTGATAAACAATTACATGCAACATCTGAGGTTGTACCTGGTTAGAGCCAGTTATTTGACTTGTACCTTGAACACAGTGGAGTTGGAACATAAGAGGGTCACTGTAGGCTTGGTGATCTATGAGAAAGTTGAACTTCCTAACACATTAGATAGAGTGGTTGAGCATATTATTGGAGCAAATATATCAACTCAAGAAAGATTAGAAATAAGATACATAAGCCACTCAAAATAAAATGGTTGTAATGCAAGAAGAATTGTAGAAGAGTAAGGCTACAATAGAAGATAAATTAAAGAAATTGGAAGAACTACTAAGCAACAAGTCTGGTTTTGAGGCTAGAATTAGTTCACTATAAGAGGAGAAGTGACAGATCTCCCAAACTATAGAATACAAGATCAAGGAATTGGGAGTTTAAATAAAAGCAAAAGAAGAATAGTTGCATGCGAAGGATGAACAACTGAGAACACATTTGGCTACGAAAGATGAACAACTGGTAATATAGGATAATAAGATAGAAGAGCTCACACTGGAAAATAAATGATATAATAATATGGTCCTGGAGAAACAAATGTAATTGAATTTTAAGGAGATTTATCGTGCTTTAGAGGTTGATATTAATCACCATCTAAAGACCATTGTAGATAAGAATGAAGAGTTAAAAGTAGTAGGTCAAATAGAAGCACATTTGTAGGAGAAGCTTAAGAAGAGTTCTACTGAGCATGAACAACAATTGAAGAAACTCTTGAATATTACTGAAGAGACAACCAACCAACATGGTATGAAAGCAATAGAAATGGGCAACTACACAGTCAAGTTGCAAAATCAAAATGTAATTCTTTGCACCTGGTTGGAAGAAATGGAAGCCTTAGTCAGAGATTATGAGGCCCAAATAAAATAGAAAGACGAGTCGATGAGGACACTAACCAAAGTAAAGGGGAGAGAAAATGTAGGTAGCAAATCCACATCCCAAAAGAAGTGATAAGAGGATTTACCCAGTTTTGAAAATATTGACAGTTTTGGTAAATCGTACAAGCAAGAATAAACCATACAAGTAGGAGGTAAAATGTACAAACTAGAGGGCAAACCATACAAAGTGTAATGAAATGCAAATGAAATGTAATTTGAGTTGTAATTGCACATGAATTTGATAAATCATGTGTTTAGACTTAGTAAAAGGTGTAATTATGTATTTTTTTATGCATGGGCAATTTTGAATAATGAATTGCCTCAAGAACCACTTGGGAATGGCTTGGGCAATGTTATATAAGACCCCCTTTTCAATTTTTATAGTCTGGTTAGTTTTGGTTATGATTTGGTTTGATTAGTATGAAGTATGGAATACATATATATGATTATTGTGTGGAATTTTGTAATATTTTGGTGATTGTACTACACTATTGAGAAGTAATAAAGAAGAACCACATTTCATATTATTTTCTCATGTATTGTACAATCCTGGAATGATGAAGTAATATTTTGTAGTATCTAGTTGTTGCATGTACTTCTTTATGTTTGTTGTTGATACTTAATGCATTTCTTGGAAGGATGGAATTGAACCAACATTTATGTGAACCTTATGAATTATCTATGATGAGTATGATATCAAGAAGGATGTCTTGAAGGCTATTGTATGATTTTTGGATACTACCATTGGATAGAACTCTCTCAAAACCTGATGGTAGAACTTACATGTTGGTAGGAATGGATTAATTACCACTATAGAACTTCCAAAACTCATCTAAGAGATATTGGCACTAGAGAGTATCCAATTACATTTCTAAACATTCATTTCATACAAATCA
This sequence comes from Wollemia nobilis, assembly GCA_028583015.1. NCBI lineage: Eukaryota > Viridiplantae > Streptophyta > Pinopsida > Araucariales > Araucariaceae > Wollemia > Wollemia nobilis. The sequence goes on from JAQPPZ010003612.1 coordinate 1,184,971, forward strand.
TACACCAGACGTGCTACAAATCATACAAAAAACTTACCCAATTTAGCAATATTGGTAAACTGAATAATTTAGTTACAAAAATGTGTAGGAAATCTTGCAAAACCAAATCTGAAGGATTGGCTATGTGTAAAATTGTACAAGCCCTATCACTATATGGTTTTGTATTGTACAGTGGTACGATTTGAGGTCCGTATAAAAGTTTTGTTTTGTGGTTGCATATATTTTATTGTGAAGATTGTACGAATGTACAATTTTGAAAATTGATCAAGAACAATAACTTGATCACTCTAAGCCTTTGAGAACCACCTCCCCATTAGGAATACTACACCCCTGTGCTACAACTACCCCTATAAATAGTAATATGTTTTGTCCTTCCAAAGGAATAAAAGAGGTATTTTTTGTAACAGATAGATCTTGCACCAAAATGAATAATTTCTATGTAATCCTTCTTGCTTCTTATTATTTGGATGATAGTCAATCCAATATAATGAAATTTTGTTTTGAATAAGTATTCCTACACTATGTACTATAAAATAAACCATTATATTCTCTTTGAATCTTGATACTTCCAAGGCCTCGATTTGAGGCTTCCTTCAATGACTTAAATGGTGGCTTTATACTCCACATTTTTACTTGTAATGGTGACTTATTTTGGCCACAAAAGTGCTATAGAATTTTTATAGTTTTTGTGCTTTTAAAAACACAAATTAATTGAGAATAACTAGTTAAAAAATCAACTAGTATGGTGCTTAATAGATGCACTTTTAATGGTAACAATAATATCACCTTATTGCTCCACTAATTTCTCAAATGTACTTAACAATTCCACTGCAACCTTTCAAGCATAATCTGGAATGAACTCTTGCAAATTTCACTACAAACACAATTGTAGGATCTAGTCTTCTTTTTATATTCAAAATATAGGATAGGTAGTTGATTGTAACTCTAAAATCTAATCAACTCCTAATGTGCAAATGAACCTTAAAAGGAATTTTTCTCTTTTGCACTTTCGAAGATTGTAATTCAATTTTCTTCTTTACAACTTTTAATCCAATATAAAGTTATTTAACAAATCAATTACTGAATTTACTTGCACCAATAGTTTCTTACCTTTTTAAAAGCTTTTTTTAGAGGATGTAGATCAATCTTGTTGCTTTATATTTTTACAAATTTTATTAGCTTTTCCAAAAAATTTCCAAAAATCTCCTCCTTCACCAAAAAGAGGTCTTGAAATTTCTTTCACAAGCCTAGGGTTTGGTGGCTTGTTCTTCTCTAGTAATATTCCCCCTTATGTTGTATATTTGGAGAAATATTTATGCCTTATTGATGTGAAAGGTAATATTGAAATCTCTCAAATTTGGTAAGCTTCTTCTCTCTTCAAGTCTTCTTGTCAAATTTTGACTTCAAGTAGGATCTTCTTCTCAAGACTCTGAATATCTTGATGTCTTATGTATTTTATTTGGCACTCTTTGCCAATTCTTCTTATCTTTATTGGGCTTGTTTTTATATGGTAATTATTGTCCCAATTATTTCATTTATCAAAAATTTTCTCTTTTATGAAGAATTTATCCAATGAGTTCTTCTAGAAAATATTTTGATGATATTGCTTCAGCAATAAGGCTCTTCAAGTATTATTTTTATGAGACCTCTCCTAGGTCTTTGATTTTATAGTTTCTTTTGTCTTTCTTGAGACCTTCTTCAACTTTTGGAATTGATCTCCTTCTTGTATATCTTGATTCTACTACTTTTGGATTTAAACAACACTCTCCTAGTCCTTTTGATCCTTCCAAGAATGGAAGTTTCTTTAATGAGATATTACCTAATCTCTTCACGTTCAAGTTTGCTTCAGGTATTGGATTGACTCTGAATAAAATACTCTTCCTAAATTTCTTGTAGGAAGTTTCCCAACTCACTGAATATCCTTTTCCTACAATAAATTATTAGTAGTGAAATTTGAATCTACTTATAAATCAGGTAATCTCTTACAGAATATTCTTCAGTATTAAGGCTTTTGTGGCCTTTTTTATATCAAGGTTTTTTTGGCCTTTTTTATATCAAGGTTTTTATGGCCTTATTTTAGATCAAGGCTTCTGTGGCATTTTTTAGAATCAAGTATTTTATGGCCTTTTTTGTTGTGAAGTTGACTCTATCGATGGAGATATTCAATCTCCAGAATTCACCATGGCTCTTTCTCTGGAGTCTCTTCTGTAGTATTCTTCTTTTGCAACAACTAATCTCTGCACTATGAAGGCACTTTGACCTTCGGGAAACAAAGTTGAAATCTCCTAGATTTCTATTTTAGGAGATGTCCCAATCATCTAAGAGTTAATTCTCTGTATTAAAAGAAACTTCAAGCAATAGTAAACTTTTCAAATCTCTTAGATGAGCTTCACTAGTTGATTCATCAAACTAGTGGATCAAATGCTAAGTCCTTATCTTCATGATTTTTTCTACAACTTTGTGGGAAGACTCTGAGCAAAATGAATTTTGCAATTTCTCTTTCCAGTATGTTATACCAAACAATATTAAGGTAATAAAATGTACATGCAATGCGTCCAACAGAATATCCAATTTGCAAAAATTGAAGCTATGGTGACTAGCCCAATTTTTAACAATAGTACTTTCCAAAATATTTCCCTACCACCTTGATTCTTCTAAATATTTTTGCAAGAGCCTATGCATTGTGGTGAATCAAGTTCACAAAAATTTAGGCTCAATAATAATGGTGGTTCTCCTCTCAATCTACAGTAGCTAGTTCTATTGTGACTAGATCTATCGTGGCTTTGATACCACTATTAGCTTTTGAGGTAGATCACAATGGGAGATAGCTATCACAAGATGTAGAAATATGAGAGAGTAAATTTACAAAATTTTAAAAATATGTTAAAATAGGAATGACAAAATTGAATACAATATTGATATGGAGGAAATGGACACTCCATGCAAGATGCTATAGGACTACATTGTACTCCATCACTAATGGAGTTACATAGTAATACTAATTCTACCTACTATCTTGACAATCTCTTATAATGAGGCCATTTTATAATGGAAGATATATTCCTTGGCCAACACTCTACTAGCTATACAAGGACACCTTACACATTTACAACCTACTCATTGACACTTGTGCATTTATTACATTGCATAAAGTAACTATATAACTTCCTCCTAAAGTAATATAATGTCCTAAGTATGTACCTAAAAAGGTACATTTACATGACTCAAATTATGTAATAGAATCTAACTCTAAAATCTATTGATTTTGATATAATGTTACAATGAGGGTTTGAAACCCTCGTTAAAACAAATGTTGGTATATTCGGTTTGTCTTCACTCCAAATAGTTTGTGAGTGGGATTTTCATATCCCTACGAGATCACTCAAGCTGCAATAGTCATTGATAAATATGTCTCCTATAACCTACACACATATCACAACACAAAGAAGTTAGTAGCATATGTGAGGGCTCCATTGTGTGAGACCCTTTGAACAATAAATCTACAAACCCTAGGTGGGAAGACTCTGAGCCAAATGAGCCCTTAATCACTTCTTTGTCTCAAGCCTATGCTCAAGCAATGGAAATTGAGCAACAATTGAGTTGTCAAAATTATGGTGTGGGTTTTGGATCATGTAATCTTCAATCATTTAATACTTCCTTTACCCACCCAATGATTTATCCACCTCAACCAAATTCGAATGTGAATCAATTTCAGAATCAACAATCATTCCCAAGCTTCAATCAATTTCAAAATCCTCAACTTACTATGCAAGATCAACCATCTTTCTTAAGTATGAATCAACTTCAAAGTACTCATCTTGATTCAAAAGATGGTTCTAAAATCGATTTTAATGATTTTCATAAGAAGATGATTTTAAGCAAGGGAGGAGTGCTAGATCCAACTAGTATTGAAACATGTGACAAATTGGAAACCCTTGACTCACCAAAAGATGAATTCTATGAGGATGAATTTGTTTCGGATGACATTGTTGAAAATGATGGCCAAGAAAATTCACACCTTCCAAATTGTGATAAAATTGAATCATGGGTTAAAAATTTGGATTATGATAGCCTTATCAATTTGAATACAAGCAATAACCCAATTTTGGAAGTAATTGAACCATCTAAGGAAGGTGAAGATAAATTTGATGAGAAACATGTTGATGAATTAAAATATGAAGAAGAAATAGTTGAGCATCACAATTTAATTTTGAAAGATGATCATTATGATTCTTGGGAAGAGTATGCTCACTCCAAAATTGCTAATGAAATTTGTATGCCTATTGATATGCAGGATGATACAATTGCCCTTTCACATGAGGATATTACAAGTCTTGTGCAATCTGAAAATGTTTTGGAAGAAGGATTGGAATCTCATCAAAGGTTTGAGAAGGATAATGCTGTTACTACCATGGATCAAGAAGGAGAATCAATTTTTTTTGTTCCCCTTGAGGGGCAAGAAATAGAAAATCTTGATCCACCTATTGTTTCTACAATGTCCATGCCATCTCAAAATCATGAAATTACAAAACCTAAGTGGTGTGGGTTTGATAATGTTGATGATCCTAATGAAAATATGAATTTTGAGGCAACTCAAGCCATTGATCATGGAAAGGTGTCACGTGACACATATCTTGAAAAATTAGGCTCTTGTTTTGAAAAGGATGGATGCATGTTTGATTGGGTGCCTAACTTTGGTGTTTTTGAACAGGTGTTGGATGATGAAGAAGACAATGAGGAAGAAGAAAAAGCTACTAACACTCATCAAGTTGTGGTAAATTCTAACCATGATGGGTTGAGTATGGATAACAAGGTGAAATCTTTACCTTTGGTAGTAGCTATAAAAATTTCAAGTGATAGATTACATGATGTCCCTTTGGATGCTAATGTCATTAATGATGAAATGTCAAATCTTGGTGATGTTTTGATGGATTTTGATGGCTTTAAATTCTTGAAGAATTTGAATGCAAGACTTTTAGAAATAGGCTCTTGTTTGCAATATCTCACATTTGAAAAGGAAAGCCTACTTCTAAATTATGAATGGAATGATGAAATTTGCACTTTAAAGAATAGACATGATAAAATTGAAAATCAATCATTTTCTGATCAATTTAAAATTTTGAATCTCACCTATATGAATACTAATGAAACTAAATTTAATTGGTGGAGTGAGAGAGGGAAGTTGAAGTTTGTTGCATTGCTTGGTATGATATTATTGTTGTTGGATTCCTACAACATTTGGCATGTGTATTGTGACATATGCCTTTTGAAATGTTCTAATCATGTTTGGGATCCGAGAAAGTGATAATCCAAGCTTTGCATCATCTTGTACTATATTGTATATAAATTTTTATTTTGGTTTGAGTTTGTGTTTTCAAGTTTCATTTTGGGATTGCTATTTGGATTAGGATTTAAGTCGTGTGTTTGATTTTATTGAACGTGTTTCGATAAATTTGAGATGTCAACTTATGCCTAAGATCAGGAGAATATGAAACATTGGAATTGTGTTGTAAAAGCTCCACATGTAATACAAACGAGTTAATTTATATCATTTGAAACTTGTGATGCATGAAAGAGTCGGTTTTGCATGACAAATCATTTCATTTGCAATTCAAGAAGTAATACATTCATTTTCCATCTCACTTTTCATACATTTCATCTTAGTGGCATATGCATCTTAGGTGCAAATTATTTAAGTATGTCAAATCCTCTTAGGGTTATGTTATAACATAAATCTAAGTAAATCCTAAGGTTGGAAACTAAGTCTTGAAATGTCTAGAACCAAGCACGTCTCATACATTAAAAAGGATCTTGAGCAAAATGATCAAAACCTAACTTGGAGGAAAAGGTTGGGCGAAAGAAGTTTTTGTCTATCCTATTATGCAACATGATCCTTAAAACAATGGTTGTCACCACTTCCATAGAGCTTAAAGCCTAAAATCAAAGTAGTAAGGATAGGATTAAATCCTCATCAAACTTAGGTTGAGGATCCAATTCCCCAAAGCTTTGATTTGACCCACATAGAGTAGTAAGGATAGGGTATAAATTCTCATCTCGGTTGGTTGAGAATCTGATTCCCCAAAGCTCTTATGTCTCATTTCATAATAAGTCTTGGATTGTAAGGATCGTACTATTTGTCCTCTAGCAAAGGATGGGTAGTCATCCCCAAGGTCTAAGTAACAAAATTAATATTTTCCATTTACATTTAAATCTTGGATTGTAAGGATCGTACTATTTGTCCCTAACCGGGATGGGTAGTCATCCCCAAGGTCCAAGAAGTAAAAATAAATTTTTTCCATCTCATATTTATATCAGATTGTAAGGATCGTACTACTTGTCCTCTGCAAAGGATGGATAGTCATCCCCAAGGTCCAACGAAATGAAGATAAGTTTTGGATTGTGGGGTTAGATATGCCCATGCATGGCATCATGTCTTTCCTAAAAACAAGACCACTGATTGTCTAGAGGGTTAGACTAGCATGACCATTTCTTCCATAATTGGTTTAATTATTTTGCTCAAAGTGAGGTAAAGAATTCTAAATCAGAATGGTAAGGATAGGGTTAAACTTTCATCTCGGTTGGTTGGGAGTCTGATTCCCCAAAGTTCTGATTTCACATCCACTCGCACATGGGTTCAAGATAGTAGGGACTCACAACCAACTTTGGGATATAATGAACCATTCACTAGTGGATCCTAAGAGGGTTTGGCGATCTTGAATGTTTGTACATAATACTAGAAGAGTGACTATGCATTTTATAAAAGCAAAATCTCATGGCATATTCATTAGGGTACACAAATCATTCACAATCTCGCATATGCATTCATGCAAAACCGACAATGGAATGTTGATCAAATTCAAACGATGAGGAAAGAAATTCATTGCACACACTGAGCTAATGCTTAGCGATTCTGATGTTTCATGTATTTTTGATCTATTGGCATTCTTTGGATATTTGTTGATGCTTGTGTTAAATTTTTGAAGTGTGTTTTCAGGTGTTCTTTTTGGGTTCTCATCGAAATGCTCAGGAGCATTTCCCAGCTAGTCGCCATTTGTTGTGACTATTTCACAACTAGCCCCAAAGCTTGGGGACCCACATTTTTTTGATAAATTTTTGGTGTGGTTTTTTTTTTGTCTATTAATGTGTTTGTAATTCAAACATTAACTTTTGGGTTAATTCATGTTTAAAAAAAATAAATAAACTAAAAAAAAGGAATAAAAAAAAAATAATAATAAATAAATTAATAGAACAAAAGAAAGAAAAAAGAAAAAAGTAAAAAATAAAATAAAAACAAAAAAATAATAATAAAAATAAAATAGGATTATTTTTAGCTTTTTTGTTTTTTGTTAGTTTTTAATTTTTTCATGTTGGTTTAAGTAAAGTTTAGTTTTTGTTTTTTTTGCAAGGTATTGCATATGGAAGAAAGGAAGAAGGAAACGAAAAGCCATGGAGGAGAAACGAAAAGTCATGGAGGAGAAAATGAAAAGCCATGGAGGAAAATCTTTAAAATACCCATTGAAATGCATGCACAAGAGGAACTTTTGGCATGGCCAAATGCGGCAAAATTTGATGTGTAAAAGAGGAATATAATTTGAATGGGAAAGCTTCTTTTCAGAAATTTCAGGCCTTGTTAGCAAGAAAAAATGAGAAATTTTCTGCATGCTCTATTTTAATTGTTTTATCTTTCCCCTTCCAAATTTCAGATTTGTATGTGAAATTTACGCCATGGGATGGGTTATTTCATGTGAATGTTTACAATTTGGAAATTATTTTAAACCCTAGAAGTCAAGCACTTAGTTTACTTTGATTGTGTGTAGTACAGATCAAATAGGCTAGGTTGCATGTATGAAACTCTCACGTATTCGGTTTTGCAGGACGGGGTGCTATCAAACTGAAGGAGCTTTTGCATTGCTGCATTTCCAGCAATTATCTTGATGCAAAATTTTAATTTTCTGTTCTGAAAAAATTTAATTTTCAGAATTTTTTCCTATTTTCGGGCATTAAAATAAATATTAAAAAAATTTCAAAATCCAAAAATAATTTCACCATTGCGTAGATTATAATTCAGACTTCCATTACGCACTTTGAAATTTCATTTTCGGAGTTTTTTAGTATTTTTTAAAATTCACCAAATTTGCTGTTTTGTCACAGATTTCAAAAATCCGAAAATAGAAATTTTTCATTTTAAGGTCAAATTTCATGTTTCCAGTTTTGTTTTGCATTCATGAGCCTATGATGACATTCCCTTCATGGAAATTCCAATTTCATTGAAGGAGTTATGTTTTATGGCATTTCCATAAATTTCCATTTTTGGCCTAAAATTACCCTTTCTTCATAAAAACTCTAATTTTACGAAAGAGGGGTAATTTGAGCATCAAACTGAAGGAGATTTTGCATTGCTGCATTTCCAGAAATTATTTTGATGCAAAATTTGAATTTTATGTTTTCTAAAATTTTAATTTCAGAATTTTTTTCTATTTTCAGGCATTAAAATAAACATTAAAAAAATTTCAAAATCCAAAAATAATTTCACCATTGCATAGATTATAATTCAGACTTCCATTACGCACTTTGAAATTTCATTTTCGGAGTTGTTTAGTATTTTTTAAAAATCATCGAAGTTGCTATTTTGTCACAGATTTTAAAAATCCGAAAATAGAAATTTTCCATTTTAAGGTCAAGTTTCATTTTTCCAGTTTTGTTTTGCATTCATGAGCCTATGATGACATTCCCTTCATGAAAATTCCAATTTCATTGAAGGAGTTATGTTTTACGGCATTTTCACAAATTTCCATTTCGGGCCTAAAATTATCCTTTCTTCATAAAAATTCCAATTTTACGAAAGAGGGATAATTCGAGTATTATATTGAAGGTCTTTGCCTTAAAGCACTTAATTGTTCATCTTGATGAAAATTTGATTTCATTTAAGAGGGATAAGTTAAAGTGACATTTTGAAGATTCTATTCATCATTGAGGATTTAATGCAAGATAAAATCTATCTTAAAACCATCAAGATAAAAGGAATTAAAGCATTACATCGTGGTCATATGAGGGCCAACTCACATTTGATTTATTTTGGTTCAATGAACAATCACTAAAGTTTCATGGTAAAATAAACCAACATTGCCCCTTGTTTACAATTACTTGCAATCACTAAGGTGTTCCAAGCATTTAAATTGAATATTTTTATTTGAGATTACTAATGCACATATGCAAATGCTAATATAGCGGAGACCTTGGAGAAGTTGTTTGTTTAACTTCTTTGCAAGAGGGGATTTGGAATCCAAATCCTAAAGGAGAGTGTACTTTCACAATTGGGTGAAAATACCACTCAACAGGTGTAATAATCATCAAATGCAAGTAAAACATAGAAAATATAATTTGAAGAGCAATGAGAATTTTTACCTTATCATAATATACCTTATTTGTATGATCCATGTTTCTACTTCTATGATCTAATGGTGCATGAACACCCATAAGCGTTCGAGGGTTTATCAATGGTAAAATTGATTAGGGGAAATTCCATGGAGCATTTTATAAAGGTTTTGGATGCTCTGAAACATCCCTATAATGCTTAAAATTGTTTGAGAAATGCCCTAGAGCATTTGAGAGTGATGGGGGTGCTTTATAGAACCTAGATCTAGTTTTCAAAGGTTTTCGATGATAGAAATTGGGGATATGGCAGTGGCAAGGAGTGAGGATGTTAGCAAAATACTAGGGTTTAGATGAAGAGAGATTCAAGGGATCTAATGATATATAACATCAGGAATCAACGAATTAATCACTTAATGAATCAATTAACTACTTGATTGCTTAACCTTCATTTACAAAAGTGAATGATCTTTTATAAATTACCTTCAACATGTTAGGGTTTCAATGACACCAAAAAATGGCCAAGATTAAAACATGATGCTAAGATTATAACTTTGATATGTGACATAGATTAAGTTAAATGTATGGTTGATATTGAGATGTGATGAGTGGTTGTGATTTATTATTATATTTATTTATTTATATTTATATTTATATGTAATATATATATATATATAATGAACATATGTGATTGGACGATGTGTGGAAGACAAGTGGCTAGGATTTGGTGTCTGCAGGTATATTATGCATAATTTTTTTATTTTATTCATCATATTACTATTATTTCTATAGATTCCATTATTGTTGCTAAACATTTTTGTTAAGAATTTTATACATTTTATGTATTGATTTGGCATAGCTTGTTATTGATATTCTAGCTTATTTGGGTAATTTTTTGTTGATTAGGGGTACCCTAGTGTCAATGATACATAACTTGTTGATTTGACATACCTTTTTGTTATTGTACAACTACTTCTTGATCTGGGTCATGTCATGACATACCATACATTATTTGCACTGGTTCAATTTGTTTATAATTTTTGTAATCATATATGTATATTGAAGTGATGGATCAATATAATCCCTTGTTTGTTGGGATTGAGCAATATTTACAATTGGTTTATTAAAATATGAGACGTGATCCTTTGCTTTTTTTAAAATGGGGGTCTTGTGTTTTAAGTAATTATTTCAACCCTTGTATCCAAATAAATTTAGGAAGTTCATTATTTTTAGAACTACCCTCTTTCCTTAAATATAGGATAATGTCCTTTTCTATTACATAAGATATAGATATTATTTCTATAACATATCTATGGAATTGATATAGAATTTGGATTTGTATCTACCATTTCTACAAAAACTCTTAGAAAAAGTATCTCAAAAAACAAAACTAAAAAATTTAGAGTTTAAATCTAGGAGTGGGATCTACACTTTAACCGAAAGCATGAATCGTATTTTTTAATACTTACCAGAATTATCATGAGATTTTAAAAATTCTCATGTATTTGAGATTCACTTTTAAAAATAGGATATCATGCACCTAAAATTCAATAATAAAATGACTTTTAGGATAGTTCGTAGAATTTTATGAAAGTTGTTTTGAATAATTTCACTCATTCAATACTCCTTAAATCAAAGAGGATCACACAATTAAAACAAAAATAAAGCACACTTTAGGGTACTTACTATATTTTAAACCAATTTGTGAAATGATCAAAATATTTCTAGTTAGAAGGGATATTACATTTCACAAATTTGTATACCATTCATGTACCACAATATTTCAATAAAATATAAAATTTTACTAAGAAAAGGTAGTGTATACTATTACTACAAACTTTAGATGGATCATATCCAAGAAAATTGAGGAACATTTAAATATTCAAGGCAAAGCATATTTGAGAGAGAGTTAAATTTACATTTTATAAGTTTTTTTTTTATACTAAACATGTCACATTTTCATAGAATTTGAGAGATTCAAACTAACCCTAAAATACAAAAATGAGAGGTAAAATGGGTTTGTCACACAATTTATGTAACTTTGTTCAAATATTTACATAAAAATTTTAATCTAAGCAGGTTATTGGGTTAATTTTGAATTGAAATCATCATTTATATAAAATTTGGAAAATCCAAACAAATACAAAGGATAAATTCTCAAAACTAATAAAGAATAATGAAAACCCATTAAATATAAAGCCAAAACTAGTCGATATGAAAATATATATCTCAATTATATTTGATTTGGTGTTATTAAAAAACTCTATAATGGATCTAAATAAATTTGAAGCATATTTTTATAGTTATGAAAATCAAACCATAATATGATAAGTCCATTTAACAAAAATGGCATCCATTTTATCTCATAAATAAGTCATGTTTATGGGTCCCATAATCCATGTCAAAACAATTGATCTATGAATGAATCAAGTTGATGAGATGCCTACAAGGTCATAGTTCAACATAGGAAAAGGGGGGTCAACCTTTATAACATTTGGATTCATGTTAGCTTTTCATTAATCTAAGTATTATAATCAATTTAGAAAAAAGAGATATGAGAGACGAAAATAAATATAAATAAACAAATATTAGGCATATAAAAATAACAAGTTACTAATGGCCCAGTTAAAATATCTAGAAGGTACCAAATAACATTAGTGTACTAGATCCTCGAATGTGCAACAATAACAAACTAAAGAGGACTAATAGGATATGGAAAGATAAAGGTGCATGCATCATACATGCATAGATAAAGAGGACAAGTTCATAGTCGTTCTATAGAAGCAACATATAATTTGTTACATCAATTATATGTCAAATAAAGCATACAAATCTAACTCAAATAGTATTTCTAATATTCTATAAATAGCCAATGGAATTTTTACAATGAGCATCAAACACTTATAAAAATAAATAAATCTAACTGTACTTCTAGCTATAGTAAATTAAACTCTAACTCTTGGTAACATGATTCAACATACACTTTACAAATAGATGATAAAAGTATGCATCATTAATCCGATTCTAATATACATAGTAACTATATTTCCTCTATTAACCTCATTTAGAAAGAGAACGTCATTGTAAAAATCCATACCTCATTTTTATGCCTAAAATCCATGCCAAATATGACCTCAAATATTCTACCCAAAATATGGTTCACATCATTGTCTTGTAATAAAAAGTACTCTTTGATTTCTAGTGTGAATCACTCCTTGACGTCCAATGTAAATTGTATCCTAGCTTGTAGTGCAAACCATCCTAAAACTACTATACAGGACACATCCTTCTGGGATTAGTTAATTTTTCTAAGAGCATTTGTGCTTGAGACTTATAATTCCAATTTCAATAAAATAAAATACCATGTGATATTTTTCATTTGTCCATAATGGTTTTAGAATAATAATTGTCTAGATTCTAGTTATATACCCCTTTTTCTATAATAAATTTTATTTTTAGAGACCAATAATAATAATAATTTACTAAAATGATTGACACATACTAACATTTTTCTTCTCATCAACATTAAAAAACTCTTTTTGTTAATGTTATTTAGAATTTTATAAATAACTAATATATTATAAAAAGCAATAATAATAAAAAATTATATATATATATATATATATATATAATGATAAACTATTTTTCATACGATATAGTTAGTGACAATCCTACCACTACCTATATTTGTAGAGGATAAATTTTATAATTACCTTCTATTAGTGTTAACATCTATATTAATAAATGACAATGTGTATGAGAGGAGATTAATTTAAATTTTTAAATGCATCACAAAGCAATTTTTTTATATTGATAAAATTATTCTTATCAAGGATGTCATATATATATATATTATATATATATATATGTATATATATATATATATATATAGCATTTACAACTTTTTAATTTTAAAATATTTAACTAAATCTACAATGAAATTTTTTACGACTTGGTCCAATATCAGAAATTAAACTCGATTTCACACCTGAAAGATCTTTGAAAATCTGATCACCATAAATTTCCAATGTGTACATTTAATACCAGTTGTTACAGATTAGAAGAAAACCCTATTTTTGAGTTAAACGTGTGTCATAGGATAAGAATTATTGCTTCAAAAAGGTATTTTCAAGCAAGCTATTCCAAAAAGGGTTTTAGCCCCAAAAATCCTAATGATTTGATTTCACTTGCAAAATTCCTCCAACATTGTTTTCGCTGGTGACTTCATTTTGACTAGCGAAAATTTTGTTTCGCTGGTGACTTTGTCTTGTTTAGTGAAATAACATTTTTATTATGTTGCACTATTCTTTCAAATTGGTATCAGAGCTAGCACCAGACTCGTGGAAGATAAGAAGCAATAGATTCTAGTGGTAACTCGTTGCAGTTAAAAATCCCATGTTTAAATAGCAAGAACTATGATTACCAGAGCATCTAGATGGAGATCCTAGTTGGGTCTCAGGAGCTATAGGACCTGGTCTAGAATGGTTATGAAAAACTAGTAGATGCAACAATCGTGAGCACTCTCTCCTAGTTAGATTCAGATTTGCTGAAGGAGAATAAAAAAAAGACCAGAAGGCTTTATTTTATATAATGCAGGATGTTGAGGAGATAATATTCCCATGAATTATAGTAGCAATCAAATCGAAGGAGGTATGGAATATTCTTTCCTACTCCTTATAGGGTACCAACAAAGTGAAGTTGGTGAGGTTGCAAATGCTGATAGGGAGTTTGAAAACTTGCTTATGAGCTAGTCGGAGTCCCTGAGCAACTTCTTTACCTAGATAATGGGTGTCATCAACCCAATGAGGTTGAATGGTGAGAATGTGGAGAACCAAATAATTATGGAGAATATATTGAGGAGGCTACCAACAAGGTTAGACTCAGTGGTGATTTCAATCAAAGAATCAAGGGATTTGATAATCCTCTTTGTAGATGAGCTCATGGGTTCTCTACAAACACATGAGTAGAGGTTGAGTCATTCATCTCAATCCTCATTGGAGCAAGTGTTCAATATGCAGGTCTCATTTTGAGATAGTAGTAGAGAAGAATCCCATCAAGGTGCCTCTAGTTCTCAAGGAGTAAGATGATAGAGAAATAGAGGTAAGTATGGAAGAGGCCATAAGATAAGAGAAAGGTCAAACTCCAATGAAGGAGAGACAAGCTGCAACTTCCATCAAGTACGAGGAAGAGGTAACTAAAGAAATCAACAGAGATGATAAAATTAGAGGTATGATAAATAAAATATCCAATGTTATTACTATAAGAAATTTGGTTATTATAGTTATGAGTATAGAAAGAATATGAATAAGGATAATAATCAGCAAGGCCGCTACACAAATGAAAGTGAATATGCAAAGTGTAGATATGCTTGTGGGAATTTGTTGTTAACTTGCAGTACTAAGAAGAGATAAAAGAACACCTGGTATCTTAATAGTGGGTGTAGTAACCACATGTTTTGGAATAGAGAGATGTTCTCATAGTTGGATGAATCCATCCAATCCAAAGTGAATATGGGAAACAATATCAAGGTGCCTATCATGGGTAAATGGAAAATTATTATCTGTCTAGGCAAGATGAAAGGAAGTAGATCATTGATGTGTATTATATGCCTAGGTTGAAACAAAATTTACTGTGTTGGATAGCTTGTGTAGAAGGGGTACACTATGTAATTCAATAATGGAGGCTATATCATTCAAGAGAAAGAGAATGGGCTCATTGCAATTGTGTCCATGACAAAGAACAATATGTTCCCCCTACAAATTCAAAATGAATTTTTGTTGTCATTTAGTGCAGTTGTGAAAGATGCTACATGGCTATGACATCTCATATTCGGTCATTTGAGTTTCAGTGGTCTAAACCTACTATACAAGAAATATATGGTGAAGGGTTTACCCCTTATAGAGCAACCAAATCAAGTTTGTAAAGGTGCATAGCCACTGGATCTGGTGCATTCTGATATCTGTGAACCTATGCAAACTAGAACATTTATCGATAACAAGTATTTCTTGACTTTCATTGATGATTTCAGTCAGAGGACATGGGTTTATCCCATCAAACAAAATTTAGAGGTTAAATGAAAATTCAAGGAGTTCAAGGCTTTGGTTGAAAAATAGAGTAGCTATGACATGAAGACTCTTAGGACAGATAGAGGAGGTGAGCACATCTCCAATAAATTCTATAAATTTTGTAAACAAAATGGAATTCGAAGGTAGTTCACATCTAGATACACACCATAGCAAAATGGTGTTGTAGAGAGGAAGAACAAAACCATTATGGATATGACACAGACTATGTTGAAGGCAAAGGTATTACCACATGAGTTATGGGTAGAAGCTGTATGTTGTGCAATTTATCTACTGAATAGATGTCCCACAAAGAGTGTGAAGGACATGATTCCTCAAGAATTCTGGAGCATCAAAAGTCTAGTGTGGCTCATTTAAGAGTCTTTGGGTGCATAGAATATGCACATGTTCTATATGAGAAGAGAAAGAAGCTAGATGACAAGGCATAGAAATGCATATTTATTGGCTATAGTGAAGATTTGAAGGCTTACAGGTTGTATAACCCTATGACAAATAAATTGATCATCAGTCAAGATGTGAAGTTCATGGAAGATGAATATTGGAACTGGAAATCTAATACTGGTTAGCAAGAGCCAATAATTATTGAATCTGAGGACCTAAAAGAAAATAGAGTGCATGTAGCTTCAAGAAGTAGCATAGGTGCTAGTATAACCATTGCTTCATCATCATGGTCACCTCCACTTGCAATAAGGATATCCAACTTGAATACACCAATGAAGACAAGGAGATTGCAATACATTTATGAGGTAATAAGAAATTAAATTGATGAAAAACATTTTGATTTTGCCTTATTTTTTTAGTGTGATCCAATTTTATTTGAAGAAGCAATTCAGAATAGAAAATGAGTGCAAGCTATGGATGATGAGATAGAGGCCATAGAGAAAAATAAGACCTAGGAATTAATGGATCTTCCAGCAAGGAAGAAGACCATTGGAGTCAAGTGGGTATATAAAATGAAGTTTAATTCCCAAGGTTAAATTGATAGGCATAAGGCCATACTAGTGTAAAAAGGCTACAAGCATAAGTCAAGGATTGACTATCATGAGGTGTATGCACCTGTAGCGAGACTTGACAAAGTCAGAATGATCTTGGCATTGGCAACCTAGAAATTTTAGAATGTTTACCATATGGATATCAAGTCTACCTTCCTCAATGGAGTTTTGGAAGAGGAGTTCTATATGGATCAGCCACCCAGTTATGAGTTGGAAGGACAAGAATGTAAGGTCCTAAAATTGAATAAGGCCCTATATGGGTTAAAGTAAGCACCAAGGGCTTGGTATAGATGCATTGATGCTTATTATTATGATAATGGGTATACTAAATGCCCATATGAGTACACTCGATACATGAAGACAAGTGCAGAGAGGGAGATGATCATCGTCTACTTGTATATACTAGAAATAGCAATGAGCTATTTAAATAGTTCAAAACAACCATGAAGGAGTTTGAGATGATAGACTTAGGCCTGATGAAATATTTTCTAGGTATTGAAGTTGAACAATCTATAGATGGCATCTTCATTTATCATGGTAAGTATGTAAAAGATATCCTAAAGAGATTCAGAATGGAGGACAACAAACCAACGATCATGTTGGTTGCCATAAGCATAAAATTGAGCAAGACCAATAGTAATATTGATCTAAATTTCTACAAAAGGTTAGTTGGAAGTTTGATTTACTTGATAGTAACCAGACCAGACCTGATATTTGCAGTGAGTCTAATTAGTAGATTTATGGAAGCACCGAAGAACACTCAATTAAAGAAAGTGAAGAGAATTCTATGTTATGTCAATGGAACTAGGAATCATGGAATTTTTTATGCTATAAAAGATCAGATGCAGGGTTATGCATAGTGGCTATTTTCACAAAATTGGCTAAAATTAGGATTTTCAAAATTTGGAATTGGCTAATATTTGGGACCCTTGACCAGGGTCCATTAGCCAAAAAAAATTGGGTGCAAAATTATTTTTTGGTTGATTCGCCCCAATTTTATAATAATTTGACAATTTTAAGTTTAAATTTCCAACATTACCCCTAATAATAGTGAACCTTCTACATGTGTTTGGACACTATTCACCTAGATTTTGAAACTAATTCACCAAATTTTTATAAATATATTTTGGGGCTGACCCCTTACACATAACCCTGATTAGATGGAACTAATCGGCTACACAGATAGTGATTGGGCTGAAAGTATAGATGATTGGAAGAACACTTTTATATTTGCGTTCCACCTTGGATCAGGTGTAGTATCATGGTCATAAAAGAAGCAACATTGCATTATCTATTATTGAGGCAAAGTATATTTTTGCCACTTCAACTGCATGCCAGGTAGTATGACTACAAATAATTTTTGGTGAGCTAAATCATTACTAGGAAGGGGAAACAACAATTTACTATGACAACAATTTGGTCATAGCACTATCGAAGGATCTAGTATTTCATGGTAGGAGCAAGCACATTGATATCCACTACCACTTCATTAGAGAGTTGGTAAAGTTTAATGCAGTTGTGTTATTATTTTGCAAGTCCAAAGACCATATGGTGGATATCTTCACAAAACCTTTGAAGAAGGAAGACTTAAAAAAGCTAAGGGAAATGCTAGGTATAAAAGTCTGTGAAATCTCATTTAAAGAAGGATGTTAGAAATTAAACTTGATTTCATTCCTAAAAGATCTCTGACAGATCTTATCACCAAAATTTGATCACTGTAAATTTCCAACATGCGCAGTTAATACTAGCAGTTGTAGATTAGAAGGAAATCCTAATTTTAAGTTAAATATGTGTTAGAGGATAAGCCTTATCCTTACTTTCCCTAATTATATAAGTCGATTATATCCTTATAGCAGAAGCAGTGAGAAATAGCGATGAAGAGCAGAAGCGGTGAAAGAGGAGAAGACAGATAGCAAAGGACCATAGAAGAAGCAGTAGTAGAAGCAGAGAAGACCTAAACCAGTAGCATTTAGAGACTTCTATCTATTTTCACCCTACAATTCTATTTTGATTAATACATTAGTCCGCTTTTGATTAATACATTATATATCATTTCTCATATGTGCAATAGGTCAAATACTAGTCTGGTAAGAGTGAAAATATTTACATATTCAGATAATACCCTCTGTGTTTGAAAAGCTTTGTGTTTCTGCTCCTGAAACTCCTTGTCTGCCTCTCCCTCGTGAAAATATACCAGTCACGTCACTTTTGCCCAAGCTACACCGAAAAGGAATTTTCTAGAAATTTTGCTCCGAAAGGGCATTTTTGCCCAAGTTGCTTTGAAAAGGTATTTTTGGGTAAGTTATTCCAAAAAATATTTTCACCCCAAAAATCTTGATGATTTGATTTCGCTTGCAAAATTCCTCCAACATTGTTTCTGCTAGCGACTTCATTTTGACTAGAAAAACTATTGAACAACTTGAGTAGATGAGTTGTCATTGATGTCAAAAGTGAGTGATCATTGATGTCAAAAGTCAGTTTCAATGCGCGGTGCAAGGAGAAGTAGTTCCTCAATCAATGTAAAAAGGAGAATCTGCTTCCAGTTGGTTAGATCAGGTTCTAGGTAGTCAGATGTGGTCCAAAGTTCAAATAAGAGGCCCAAGAAAATAATATTATAATATTTTGTTATAATATTAAAAAGGGAAATTTAAAATAATTATAATATTATTTAAATAATTTTATTATAAATTAATTTATTAATTAATTTAATTAACTTCCAAAGTTATTTAAGTTAATTATAATTTACTTTTAATTTAATTATAAATTAATTTATATTAATTTAATAAACCCTAAAGAGGGTTATAAGGTTAAATTAAAAATCAAATTTGAAATTCAATTTGGAGCACCGACGTCTTATGGCACAAGGCTTTGTGTATAAATGGTGGCAAAAACCTTTGCCTTACACCCCCTAACACCATAGATCAAATTTCTATGCTCCAAAGTATTGTGCGCAAAAAAGAGAAATAGTTTTTCATGTTAAAGGTATGCGCTAATGTCATTTGTCTTGGTCACTTGATTATTTCGATGTGCTAAGATTGAAAATAAAATAATTTTGATGGTTATAAAGTTTATTGTTTTTGCCTGAATTAATTTGGATATTGAGTATTTTGAGGGAGATAAAAGGTTAGGCAAATATTATTTTGAAAAGTTTAATTTTGGAGGTTGATTAATTTAATTTGGAGATTACAAGGAGTAATTGTGTAATTATTTTTATGTATGATTTGATCATTGCTAATTTCAAGGAGTAATAAGGTGTATTTGAGTTTAATTATTTTTTTATAATTGAGAAATATTTTTGAGAGAGTGTTAGTATGATATTTTGTCATCTAACCATTGAAATTGATAAAGAAGAAAATTGTGATTAAGACAGGTTTTTAAGGGCACTTCTACATCAAACAAAAAGGTATGGGCACATATTCCTAGTGAGTGATTGTTGGATGTTGTGAATGTTGAGTTGGTGTGAAAAATATTGTTTGATAAGCATTGTTGAGTTTGATTTTTGAAGGATTTTTTGAGTAAGAATTGATGATAAAAACCTTGTTTTATAAGCATTTTTGGAAATATTGAGTAGAGCTTTCATATGCTTGAACTAGAGTTTGTGCAAAAAATAGGAGTATCATTGTTATGTGAAATATTGAGCTATATTGAGGTAGGGTTTGTGTAAAGAACATGAGTATCATTGTTATGTGAAGTGGTAAGATATCTTGAAATAGGGTTTGCAAAGATCAAGAGTATCATTTTTATGTGAGGATTGTTTGATAAGCATTGTTGTTGAAGTGATTGGTTGAGTGGAAGTGATTGAGCTTAGTTGAGTGGATTTTTTGAAGTGATAGTTCAAGTTCTGTAAAACAAATTGTTCAATATTCTAATTTGATTTGAAAAATAGGTTGAGTGTTTGTGAGTGTGAAACATATTGAGTATCTAACAATTCTCTATATGTTTTTGTGGTAAAGAGAGATATTGAAAGTGATTGAGCATTATGGTGAATGTGAAACATATTGAGTCTTTAACAATTATCTATATATTTTTATGGTAAAAAGGGATATTGAAAGTGATTGAGCATTGTCATGAATGTGAAGCATATTGAGTCTCTAACAATTCTCTATATGTTTATGTGATATTGGACAAGTTCTAGTGAGGAATTTTTGAGCATATTTGAGGCAAGTATTTGATAAGACTTGTGGATAGATTTGTGTGATATTTTGTGGAAGCTTACAATACAAATTTGACGATAAAATTTGAGAATAGATTGGACAAGTTCTAGTGAGGACTTGTTGAGCAGATTTAAGGTAAGTCTTTGAGAAGACTTGTGGATAAATTTGTGTGAGCTTTTATGGATGTTTATAATACAGATTTGAGTATAGATATTGTTGAGTATATTAGACAAGTTCTAGAGAGAACTTGTGAACATATTAGTTTAAGCTTTTGTGGAAGCTTACAAGGCATATTTGAGACAAGTATTTGAGAAGACTTGAAAGCATATTTGATTGAATGATTTGTTCAAACCTTGAGTTAAGGTTTGGGGTAGATCCAATAGATTTGATTTGTGATTGAGTCAAGATTTGTGTTAAGCCTTGAGGATAGAGATTGAGGGTAGATTTTTACTAGACTGAAGGACTATGTTTAGTGTAGATTTGAGGATAGAGTTTGGTGTAGATTTGAGGACAGGTTTGTGCCATACCAAAGACAAAGATTGAGCAAATTTGTACTAGACCGATGGACTGTGTTTAGTGCAGATTTGAGACAGAGTAAAGAGTAAGCTTTGGAGGTGACAAAGTATAGAGGATGATAGTCTCTAGTGGATAGAGATCCATTATCCAGGTCAATGATTATAGTTCTTCTGAGTGAGGATAGGAGTCTTTAGTGGATAGAGATCCATTATCCAGTGCAATGGAGGCAGTATTTCTTCCATAATATCACCAACCAATGTAGAGGAGAAAGGAGTTCTCTTATGGATAGATATCCAAAAACTTGATCAAAGGATTGGTGTCTCCTTTTGACAAAGGTTCATAAACATTATAATAGAGAAATGATTCCCAATAGATTTATTGAGAAAATATTAGTGAAATATTTTCTTCGTGGAGTAGCCCACATTGGGTGAACCATGTTAAATTATTGTCTCTATTGTGTGGTAATTTGTGTATTGCTTTGATTACTGTTGTTGATATTTATATTAATAAATTGCATAATATTGATTGGAAAAGAAAAGTAAAAAGTGGTCTTATACTTTTCACCTCCCTTCTTAGTATAAGCTTGTGTTCTTAAATTGGTATCAGATCAAGTTCCTTCGAAATATTTTAATAGCTTGAATGAAAAGCTTACAAGTATACAATGGATTCTAAGAATGGATCCTCAGATAATTCAACACTAGTATTTGATGGAAGTGATTATATATTTTGGAGTATGAGAATGAAGATTCAATTGATGGAACTTGGCAATAAAATATGAGTAGTTAAAAATGGATACACACCACCAGCTACTCCACCTGCAAATTAAGATGGTAAGCTTCTACATCATTACAATTCAAAAGTGATGAATGCAATTTTGAGAGGTTTGCATAGAACAGAGTTCATAAATATTATGCATTGCAAATTAGAAAAAGAAATTTAGTATAAGTTGCAAAACATATATAAAGGATATAAAAGTGTCAAAAATACAAAGATACAAAATCTCAAAGGACAGTTTGAATAATTAAGAATTAAGGATGAGGAAAATATTCGTATTTATCTACTTCGTATAGACGAGGTTTTTAATGCCATGAAAGGACTTGGACTTGAGATTGAAGAATTTGATGTTTGTGATAAGATCTTAAGATATCCCCAAAAAAGGTTTAGTGAATAGATCTCTACTATAGAGGAATCAAAATATGGTGATATTTTGACAAGAGACGTATTACTTAGTATTCTTACAACTTTTGAGATAAGAACAAAAGAGGA
This sequence comes from Wollemia nobilis, assembly GCA_028583015.1. NCBI lineage: Eukaryota > Viridiplantae > Streptophyta > Pinopsida > Araucariales > Araucariaceae > Wollemia > Wollemia nobilis. The sequence continues at coordinate 1,207,354 of JAQPPZ010003612.1, forward strand.
ATCTAATCTCCGGAATGAAGTAGCCTTCAAAGCTACTACGAAGAAAAAGGGGAAGAAGTTAGATTCAAACAATGAGTCATCCAGTGATGAAGAAGAAAATTAGGCAAAAGGAATAAGGATCCAAGAATATTTAAAGATACAAAATCTATTAGATGTTTTAATTGTGGAAAGTATGGTCACTATGCAACTGATTGTCAAGAAGCTCGAAATAACAATGATGAAGAGAAACAGGATTATAAGAACAAGGAATCAAAAAAATACGAGTACCAAAATAAAGGTAAGGATGGACAAGGCAAACAAGGAAAGAAGTTCTTTCAAATATAGAAGAGGAGTTACTATGCAAACAAGGCAAGTAAGTACTCAAGTGATAGTGATAATAGTTTCTTAGATAATGATAAAGATGAAGTTCTATTTTTGACATAAGAAAAAGAAGTTAAGAAAAGGTCACCAATAATTCTCAAGTATTTTAGATGTGGTAATTTTGGACATCTTGAAGATAGTTGTACAAAGAATGGTTTTAGTTTTAGTGATGATGAATATTAAGATACGCTTGAAGGACTAGAAGAGAATATTTTAATGGCACTAGAATAAGAAGGAGGTGATCCTATAGAAGACAAGTCAGAAGAGAATGAAGATGTTTTCAAAGGTAAAAAAATAGAGGAAGAATCAAAAAAGGGAGAAGTTGATCTTGAGGGAGAGCTTATTTATGCTCTTAACACATTGAAGAAGGTAAGAAAGTAAAATTTCCAACTTAAGCTTGAGTTTCAAGAATATTATGAAGAAAGAGGAAAGCTTTTAGAGGATCTAAATAAGTCAATGGCTAAGACAAATAAGTTCAAGGATAAGTTAAAAGTAAAGGTCTTAGAATGTGAAATATTAGAACAAGAATTATCTCTACTAAGGGAAGAAGTAGAAAAATCTAAGGATAAGCTATAGAGGTTTGGAAAGAGCTCAAAGATCATAGATAAGATGATCAAGGTACAAAGAAGGTCAACAAATAAAACAGGTCTTGGTTTTGAACAAGTACAAAAGAAACAAGAAGAGGAGTCAACCTCAAGTTTTGAATAAGAAGATAATGTGAGAGAAAGTGAGACTTTTGAGGATGAGTTGGACAATAAAAAGTTAAAAAAGAAGAGAACAATATACAAAAGAGGAACATATGGAACAAGAACTAGCACAGGGTAAAATATACTAAGAGACCAATGAGGTCAAGGCAAGGAAATTTCAATGGATGATGTTTCTCATGTCACAGATTTGGGTACAAAGCTTCACAGTGTAGGACACATGAAAGATAGGAATATGGGAACTTAAAAAAAAGGTAACTTTTTCATGGGTATTGCTACTCATCTAATCTGTTTGGTCATAAGGTAATGAATTGCAAGGTCCATGATAGGAAAAGATATGGCTTCACCAGAAGAAATCCTACGATATTTTCATCCCCAAGAAATAACAATATTAAGTGTTACAAGTGCAATAATGATGGACATACAACAAAGTCGAGTAGAGCAAAAATTCTAGAGACAAGCAGGAACATGAAAAACTAGAGGAATCAAAAGGATTAGATAAGAAATAAAGTAGACAAAGGTAAATATCAGTCTTACTGGGAGTAGAAATACTCCCACCCCAGAATTAAACGCCTCAAGAAGAGGTGGGGGAGGGGCTAAACTAAGAGACTCATTCTTTGCCTCGAGCCCCAAAGGGAGAGAGATTTGAGTAAGGGGGAGAGATTTGATTTAAGAAGAGAGCATTGATTTAGGGGGAGTAGTTTTCCAAGGGGAGAAGAACAAAAAAGGGTTAAGGAAATTTGAAAAGATAATTGGGTTGCCATAAATGACAAAGGGGGATATTGTTGAACATTTTGAGTAGATGAGTTGTCATTGATGTCAAGAGTGAGTGGTCATTGATGGTAAAAGTCAGTTTTAGTGAGTAGTGCAAGGAGAAGCAGTTCTGCAATCAGTGTAAAAATGAGAGTCCACTTCCAGTTGGTCAGATCTGGTTCCAGGTAGTCAGATGTGGTCCAAAGTGCAAAGAAGAGGCCCAAGCAAATAATATTATAATATTAAAAAGGGAAATTTAAATTAATTATAATTTAATTAATTATAATTTAATTAATATAATTTTATTATAAATTAATTTACTAATTAATCTAATTAACTTCCAAAGTTATTTAAGTTAATTATAATTTAATTTTAGGTCCGAGGTGTAGACCAATTGGCTAATCCAAACCCCATAAGGGAGGTGGAGGTCCAAGGTTAAAATCTCGGGCCTCGTCGAACTGAACGCTTGTCCCTTTCCTAATTGTGGCATGGTGGTTATAGGGGCGGACTGCATGAAGATCTGTGTGGCGGCTTCTAGGGTGGACAACACAGAATACTGTGGTGGCCATAAAAATCCGGACAGCCTGCCTGGATTCGTGGTGGCTACCGATTCCACCATGTAAATTCAAAAAAAAAAATTATAATTTATTTTTAATTTAATTATACATTAATTTATATTAATTTAATAAACCCTAAAGAGGCTTATAAGGTTAAATTAAAAATCAAATTTGAAATTCGATTTGGAGCATCGACATCTTATGGCACGAGGCTTTATGTATAAATGGTGGTAAAAACCTTTGCCTTACACCCCCTTACACCATCGATCAAATTTCTATGCTCCAAAGTATTGTATGCAAAAAGAGAAATAGTTTTTCATGTTTGAAAGGTCTCCAGAGGTAGAAGGATTGATAAATAGGAGTGAGGCTCCTCTTACCTCACACAACGTTGTGTAGTGCAGTTGGTAATGGTGGAAGGTGCTAAGTCTTGTGGCAGGAAAAGTGTGCAGGATTCAAATCCCGTCGAGTTCATTTTGAGGCAGTGAGGGTATTTTCATTTTTGAACAACACTGAACGAAGGGAATAAAAGGAGGCTTGTACCTTCCCTTCCTTGTGGAAGCTCTTAGCCCACATGGTGGGATAGCACCTTGATAAGGCGCTCGACGAGGAGTGGTCTCACGTTCGAAATCCACCGAGGTCTTTTGGTAGTGTTAAAGGTATGCACTAATGTCATTTGTATTGGTTGCTTGATTATTTTGATGTGCTAAGGTTGAAAATAAAATAAATTTGTATGGTTATAAAGTTTATTATTTTTTCCTTAATTAATTTGGATATTAAGTATTTTAAGGGAGATAAAAGGGTAGGCAAATATTATTTTGAAAATTTTAATTTTGGAGGTTGATTAACTTAAGTTGGAGATTACAAGAAGCAATTGTGTACTTATTTTTATGTATGATTTGATGATATCTAATTTCAAGGAGTAATAAGGTGTATTTGAGTTTGATTATTTTTTGTAATTGAGAAATATTTTGAGAGAGTGTTAGTGTGATATTTTATCACCTAACCATTGAAATTGGTAAAGAATAAAATTGTGATTAAGATAGGTTTTTAAGGGTACTTCTACATCAAACAAAAAGGTATGGGCACATATTCCTAGTGAGTGATTATTGGATGTTGTGAATGCTAAGTTGGAGTGAAAAGGATTGTTTGAAAAGTATTGTTGAGTTTGATTGTTGAAGATTTTTTTGAGTAAGAACTGATGATAAAAACCTTGTTTTATAAGCATTGTTGGAAATATTGAGTAGAGTTTTCATATGCTTGAACTAGGGTTTGTGCAAAGAACATGAGTATCATTATTATGTGAAGTATTGAGCTATCTTGAGCTAGGATTTGTGCAAATAATATGAGTATCATTGTTATGTAAAGTGGTAAGCTATCTTGAACTAGGGTTTGCAAAGATCAAGAGTATCATTATTATGTGAGGATTATTTGATAAGCATTATTGTTGAAGTGATTGGTTGAGTGGAAGTGATTGAGCTTAGGTGAGTGGATGTATTGAAGTGATAGTTCAAGTTCTGTAAAACAAATTGTTTCATATTCTAAATTGATTTAAGAAATAGGTTGAGTGTTTGTGAGTGTGAAACATATTGAGTCTCTAACAATTATCTATATATTTTTGTGGTAAAAAGAGAGAATGAAAGTGATTGATCATTGTGGTGAATGTGAAACATATTGAGTCTCCATATGTTTCTATGGTAAAAATAGAGATTGAAAGTGATTGAGCATTGTGGTGAATGTGAAGCATATTGAGTCTCTAACAATTCTCTATATGTTTCTGTGAGATTGGATAAGTTCTAGTGAGGACTTGTTGAGCAGATTTGAGGTAAGTCTTTGAGAAGACTTGTGGATAGATTTGTGTGAGCTTTTGTGAAAGCTTACAATATAGATTTGAGGATAGAAATTGAGAATAAATTGAACAAGTTCTAGTGAGGACTTTTTGAGTAGATTTGAGGTAAGTCTTTGAGAATACTTGTAGACAAATTTGTGTGAGCTTTTATGGAAGCTTACAATACAGATTTGAGGACGAAGATTGTTGAGTAGATTGGACAAGTTCTAGAGAGTACTTGTGAACTAATTAGTGTAATATTGTGTGGAAGCTTACAATACAAATTTGAGATAAGTCTTTGAGAAGAATTGAGAGCAAAGTTGATTGAGTGATTTGTTCAAACCTTGAGTTAAGGTTTGGGGCAGATCTAGCAGAGTTGATTTGTGATTGAGTCAAGCTTTATGTTAAGGCTTGAGGACAAAGATTGAGGATAGATTTTTGCTAGACTAAATGACTGTGTTTAGTGCAGATTTAAGCACAAAGTTTGGTATATATTTGAGGACAGGTTTGTGCCAAACCAGAGATAGAGATTGAGCAGATTTGTGCTAGACCGATGGACTGTGTTTAGTGTAGATTTGAGACAGAGAAAAGAGAAAGCTTTGGAGGTGACCGAGTATAGAGGATGACAGTCTCTAGTGGATACCAGACAAGCAGTCCCTATTTATGGAGCTGAGTCTAAAGAAACTACTGTAGTTCATGTACTCGACTGGAGTAATATCAAATTGCATTCAGGGAAGGTCTTACCTGACCTTGCTCCACCCACCATTGAATAAAATTATGGGAAATAAGAATCTTCCAACCCTGAATAGTTACCAACAACTTTGGAAAAAGAGAAAAAAAAATAAAAAAATGTGTAGGTGAAAGATGTACCCCCTGCAGGAATGATACCATATCCTGAAAGGTTTGATAATACTGTAACTATCCCTAAATCAGAGTTAGTCACAGAACTGAATAAAATGACTATATCCCTTCCTTTGTTGCAAGCAATAAAGGATGTGCCATTAATTAAGAAAACCATTCAGGAGTTGTGTATTCATAAACCTGGAAGAAAGAAGAAGTCTTTCTCTAAAACTATGCAAGTAGAAGGAAAATTGGCTGACCTATTATCTAGAAAACTTGTTCCCCCAAAATATAGTGACCCAAGAAGTCCAGTTGTTACAGTCACTATTGGTCTAGTTCAAATTCCAAATGTGTTGATTAATATTGGTGCTACAATTAATGTAATGACTAAAGACACAATGCAAAAACTGTAGCTCAATAATATCAGTCCTACAACTATAGTTTTGGAGATGGTAGATAGGTCAGTTTCCAAACCAGAAGGAATACTAGAAGACATTTCCATTGAAGTTTCTTCTTGGGAATATCCTGTAGATTTCCTAGTATTGCAGCCTAGAAATTCAATTAATGGCTATCCCATCATTCTAGGAAGGCCTTGGCTTGCCATTGCAGCTGCTTTTATAGATTGCAAATCTGGATAAATGACTATTTCAAATGGCATTGATCTTAAAAATATTTCCCTTTATCCACCTGCCCAACCTTCAACCAATTTTTTTGGATAGATATGGTTTCCTGAGTCTGATGAAGAACATGAAGAAATTGTTTCTACTCTGGCCACAATAATAGTAAAGGAACATATTGAGGAAATCAACTCACAAGAAAGAGAAATATTTGAGGATGAAACTATCCTAGTTGAGACATTACAAGAAGGACTTAAATATGATCAAATCATTGTTCATCGCTTGCTTTGGAAGGATGAATATCATACCTCAGAACATCTATCATCCATTCCAATACAAGAAAGCTCTTTCACACTACCACATGGATGGCATCATCATCTTCTTACTTCTTTCACATGTCCTATGCAAGGAATGATTCCATCAAGCATCACTTTTGAAATAGAATCTAGAGTATTTCATACTTGTCAACCACACCATTGTCCATTAAATTCTTTAATCAACAAGTATGCGGCAACCAAATCTGTTCATCCTAGAATAAAATAAATTGAAGTCCAGGCAGGTAAATTTTTGAACATTAATAGCTGGCTAACTAATGATCAGGAAGCAAAATTATTTGTTGTTCTGGAGAAACATGTTTAGGCTTTTGCTTGGAGTTACAAGGATATGATCGAAATTCATCCTGATGTGTGTACACATAGGATATACACTGAAGATGTTAAACCTATGAGACAACCTCAAAGACGTTTGAATCTTGCTCTGAAAGATATTTTCAAAGAAGAAATTGAAAAACTTTTAGATGTAGGGTTCATTTATCCAATTTTAGATAGTCGGTGGGTTTCTCCATTGGTCATTGTTCCAAAGAAAAATGGGAAAATGAGAGTGTGTGTAGACTATAGAGAGTTGAACAAGGTCACACATAAGGACCATTTCCCATTACCTTTCATAGACCAAGTGTTAGATACCCTTGTTGGCAAGAAATTCTTCTATTTTCTTGATGGATTCAATGGATATAATCAGATACAAGTTGCACCTGAAGACCAAGAGAAAACTACTTTCACATGCCCTTGGGGAACATTTGCTTATAAGGTCTTACCTTTTGGTTTATGCAATGCTCTAGCAACATTTCAAAGAGTTGTTTTGGCCATATTATATTATTTAACAAATGAAAGTGTGGAAATTTACATGGATGATTTCACAGTATGTGGGGAAAATTTTGATTATACTTTAGAACAACTTGAAAAAGTTTTAACACATTGTGAAACATACCATTTGTCTTTAAATCCTGAAAAATGTTTTCTAATGATGGAGGAAGGGATTGTCCTTGGTCATCATATTTCCTCTCATGGGATTAAGGTTGATCCCAAGAAGGTGGAAGTCATCAAAGACCTTCCTCCTCCAAAATCTCAAACCGATGTAAGGATTTTTTTTGGACATATTGGTTTCTACCACATATTTATTATAAATTTTAGTACCATAGCCAATCCAATGTTTGCATTACTTACTAAGGATTCTAAATTTACTTGGTCTACTAAATTTCAAAAGTATTTTGAAGCATTGAAAAAGAAATTAACAACTCTCCTTGTGTTGAGAGGACCTAATTGGGAACTGCCATTCCATATTCAGACTGATGCTTCCAATACTGCTATTGGAGCAGCACTAGGTCAAATTGAAAATGGAGAACATTATGCCATTTACTACATTAGTAAAAACTTGACAGGAGCTGAAAAGAACTACACCACTACTGAGAAGGAATTCTTAGTTGTGGTATATGCTATTAATAAATTTCGACACTATATCATAGGATATCAAGTGTTCATCCATAGAAATCATGCCACTATTAAATACTTGATGAATAAACCTCTAGTTAGTGCAAGAATTATTCATTGGTTAATATTGTTGTAGGAATTTGATATCACCATAGTGAATAAACTAGGAAAGGCTAATGTAGTAGTAGATTTTCTATCAATATTGCCAAACACAGACATAGGGGAATTGGTTGAAGATGCTTTTCCTGATGAAAAACTGTTTGCTATTTCTGTACAATCTCCATGGTTTGCAGATATAGCTAATTACTTAGCTACAGGAAAAATTCCTCTTCACTTCACTCCTAAACAAAATAAATAGTTAATCAAGCAAAGTGCTTCCTTTAAATGGATATGAGGTCTACTCTTTAAATGTAGTCCTAACCATGTTATGCACAGATGCATCCACAAGGATGAAGTATATGACATTCTTCGTGCGTGTCATGATGAACCATCTAGAGGGCACTATTTAGTATAGAGTACAATTCAAAAAATCTTGGGTGTTGGATACTATTGGCCATCCCTGCATAAGGATGTAAAGAAATATGTCAAACATTGTGATGCATGCCAAAGAATGGGAAAGCCTACCTATACCAGTGAAATGCCATTGCAACCTCAAGTAGGTATAGAACCATTTGAGAGGTGGGGGCTAGACTTTGTAGGACCTATTGACCCACCTTCTCAAGGAAAGGTGCACATTTTGGTATGTACTGATTATGTGACTAAATGGTTAGAAGTGCAAGCTTTTAAACATGCACAAGAAGAAAAAGTTGTTGATTTTCTGTATTCCCAAATTCTTCTACATTTTGGAGCCCCAAATTCTATCACTACAGATCAGGGACCTCAATTCACATCAAAGGTTGTTGAAGCCTTCACAAAACTATATGAAATCAAGCACAGGAAATCCTCACCTTATCACCCTCAATAAAATGGTCAAGTTGAAGTAACAAATTGGGAATTATAATGAATCTTAACCAAAAAAGTAGCTTCCCATAGGATAAATTGGATGGATAAACTACCTGAAGTAGTTTGGGCTTACAAAACTACCTGGAAATATACCACTGGATTTACACCTTATGAATTGGTTTATGGTAAAAAGCCTCTTTTGCCTATTGAATTTGAATTACTAACACTTTGAACTACTTTGGAAGTTGGTATTGATTTGTCACAGGCACAAGCAGACATGATTTTGCAACTCAATGCATTGGATGAACTACGAATGGATGCATTGCACTAGACTGAGATGATTCAAGCACAACAAAATTTGTGGCATGACAGTCACATTAAGCAATAGAAATTTCACCAAGGTGATTGGGCTTTGTTGTTTGAATCTCATTATGAAGACTTTCTTGGATGTAAAGCAAGTGGAGCAATTGGATGTATGCATGTTGGAAGGAACCACTTCTTCCACAATCAATTCAATAGAATAAAATAATAAAAAAAATTGAAAAAAAATGAATAATTCAGAAAGTGAAAACCTCCTAGGAGGCACTTCTGAATTGGCTTGCATGAAAACCGGTTGTCCGGCATGTTTGCCTTGTCATATTCACCATCATTGTCCCATCTGTTCTCACAATCATTATTTTCTCTATTCTCAAAACTGCACCTATCTTATTCAATAGAAGAGCTAGCTGGTAGTCAGCAAAAATAGTCATCTATACAAATATAGATAAGTGGTTAAATCAGGTATGTGCCCTTTATATTTTAAGCATTGTAGATAGTATGTAGTGTGTAAAGTCACTAATTAGTACATAAAGCATTCATAAGGTTTGATCCAAAAGATATCCATCTAGTCAATGAGAGATAAAACATTTTAGGTTATTTTGAGGGGATGAAGGAAGCAGATAGAGTTGGAGAATTGTAGCTTGAAGGAGCTTCAGAATGATACGATTCTCTGAAATGAGAATATTGTTTAGCTTCAAAATGATGGAAGCTCCGGAATGAAACTATTGTTTCTAAACAAAAACATCATCAGAATAAAAAGGGTTTGTGCTCCAGAATGAGGAAGGATTTTTGACCTTCGAAATAAAATAATGTCATGTGTCAAAATGAAAAATAAACTTTGGAATGAGCAAGGGCATAGGACGAAGTGTCACGTGGCACAAAAGTGTTTTAATTTTGTCATTTGGAGTTGGAAATAACAAATGAGGGCACACATTCCAAGCTGTAGATTTCAAGGTTGCAATGAGAAAGAGATCATGGGAACCGCTACGTGCTTCATGATATGTGAAATCATGGGCACATGCAACAAGGCACTTTGATAGAAGGAAACTCTGCACATTGTACATGATGAAGCCAACAATTAACTGCCACCTCAGCAAGTCGTAACCACTTAATCACAAGCAACAAAAAAATATAAATCACGTTCCTATAGGGAATAGGAGTTTACCACATGAAAAGTAAAAGGGGATTTAATTTTTCAAACACTTCGACATATTTCGAAGCTGGTTCCTATGCTGAGAAAATTAAATTTCATAGCTAAAACATTATAGCCCCTATAGATGCAAATTGTTCAGATCAAACCTGAAAAACAACCTATTCCAGAAGGCTGAGAGAAAACAGATCACAGGAAATTGAAGATGGGAGGAAAGAAAAATAAAATTGAGCCAAAAAATATAGACTATCTACGGGGAGATCCTAAGTCGCTCCATATTTTTACAGAAGGAGGATTGATGTCATTTCTACGTAAATTCGATGGACACTCTGAAGGATTGGTGGCAGAATTTGTGCACACTCTCAGAAACAACCAGGCTCACATTAGCGGCATGGCAATCCAGGTAACATCAAAAATCTTAAGCCACATTACTGAATTACCTCTACAAGGGTTACAAATTTTAAAAACTAGTAAAAATGCCCTAAGTGAAATAGTTAACCAGTTTAAGGAAGAAGGGGATAAACCAATTGAGTTTTTAATGAACAATAATGTCTGCAAAGGGGTTAAAAGAACTAGTTTACAACACCCTTGGGATAATGTAGTAGTCTGGGTAATCAGGTTTCTAACTTGTGATGGGCAATTTACCATTTTTTCTAGACACCATATTAGAATTTTAAACCATTTGAGGCATGGTGGTTCAAATCCAGAAGTCAGAGTAAATCTCCCTCTATATTTATATCAGGAGTCAAAAAATATAGCCAAACGATACCAATCAGGGAGAGGGACTCCTAAACACCATGGGCTCATTAAGTTAATTTGTAAACATCATTTTAGGGGAAACCCTAGAAGTTTTGATAGGTTTTTCTCTGCATGGAATGAGTTAGAAGTTGAAAGCCCTAAATCTAAGAAGAAGCAAAGGTTGAAAGCCCTAAATCTGAAGAAGAAGCAAAAATTGAAAAATCTAAACCTAAAATTGAAATTGAATCCTCTAAAAAAGAAATTCCCTCTTCACCACAGGGACCTCCATCCTCTAGGACCAGGAAGAAAAGAGAGAAACAATCTAAGGCTAGTCTTGTAGGAAAAAGAAGGAAGGTTACATTTTTTGAAAATGTAACTATTTTTCCAACACAACCCACTGAACCGCTTGGGAGTTCAAGCAGGGAAGAGCAGATGGAGGAGGAAACACCTGAAGCAGAATCTGCTCCAAAATTATCAAAATCTATTCCAAAGTCCCCTAAAAATGTCAAACACAAACAATATAATGTTGGGTTGCAAAGGTCCTCTAGACTTCAGAAGCAAAAAGTAATGGAGGAGGTAGTAGATATAGAGGCATTATCATTGTCCCAGCAAGTGAGTACAGAACAGGCAAAAGACATTGATACATCTACTGAAGGTATATTGCAGGGAGAAGTGCTTGTAGATGAGAGTGCAAAAATTGGTACAAAAGAAGCATATATAGGCACAGAGGATGCAGAGGTAGGCACAACAATTATAGACATAGATACATCAATGCCTACAAAGAATATCTCACTTGTTGATTATTCTGATTCTGATTCTGAAGAAGAGTTCATAGCAGAGGAAGGAAAGGAAGATATACAAGAACAATTGCATGCTACTAGAAGTGTCATTAGGACACAGATGGGTTGGATTGAACAACATGAAGCCTCTATAAAAGAAAAGGATAAGCTTATTGCTTATTTTTAATAGGAGGTAGATGAGTTAAGGGCTAGGTTGTCAACTCTAGAGCAACAACCTACAAAATCTGATTTTGAAGATGAGTTAGCCAGAATTCTATTGGAATTAGTAGAAGAGCATAGGGAGACAACCATACCTGAGGAAGAATCACCTATCAGAGGAATAGAAATAGAAGAGACAACAACACAAATCTTCCAGCAGGATGTCAGTATGACAGAACATGAAGATTCAGGGGCTTCTACAGAACAATCTGATAATTTGCAACAATAAGAAGCACAAACATCACAGGCAACTAAGGCATCCAATGAAAAAGAGGAAGTACAGAATAGGTAAATGTGCATTCCCCTCAAGTTTCTATTGAATTAACTACAGCTAATTCACCTCAAATTGAAACAGCAGAAATTGGGGTGCAAGTGGATTTACCCCTTATAGACACAACAAAAATTGGAATACAGGTAGATCTACCTCCAAAAGTGTAGCAGATAGCTAGGTCCCCACAAATAGTTGCACTAACAAAGTATAATGAAGATATAGCACATTGGATGCTTAAGTGTCAAGGCATGGAAGCACAAATTGCATCGTTGAAATCTATGGAACAAAAACTTGATGCTCAAAATGCACAAACAAATAAGTTGCAGGGACAGGTTCAATATCTTTGTCAAATTGTAGAGTACTTAGTTCAGTGTAGAAGACCTGTAAGGTTTTATAGTTTGATCCTAAAATAAAAATACCTCCACTGGCAGTTAATGAGGATTATTTCCAATCTTCCTTACAAACTAGACATTGTTGAGGAATTTGTAGAGACATATCTGCATAGTCCAAAGGAACAGAAGAATTTACTTTGTGAGTTGTTTCTACATAACTTCTTCATACCTGAGAATGTAACATTCTTGCCACATATCTTCATAGGAGACATCCAGTTGAGAGCCTTCATATCTACATTGCAAAATCAGATGCATTGGGAGGAGGAGAAAAAGGTAAGCAAAGAAATGGAGTTGAAAGCTGAACTATTAATAAGACCTTCTCATGCCAATTATAGGACCTCCATAAATGAACATTTCACTATGATGAGGGAGTAGAGAATCAGAGAATTTTATAGAAGCAATCTTACTGATTGTGTAATGAGTTTTCAGGTCTTTTGTAACCAACATTTTAGTAATGCTCTATCATCTTGTAAGAGCAAGTGGGGAGAGTTGCCAATATCACTTCAGAAAAGGGAACCTATCTCGCCCAACAACTTGTTGTGGTCCAGGAGAAGATCTGAGGGCATAGTGCAGGTCATCCACAAATTAAAATATCATTGGGTAGGTTTGAGATATAGGTTACCAACTGTTATAACTCCTGTTCCATATTTCTTTGATAATGATCCCTAGCCAGATGAGTAGTTCTAGGAGTGGCTCAAGAAAATGCAGGAAATCCGAGGATACTATCAGGTTCCAGGGAAAAAACTGAGTTATGAAGAATAAAATCTGGACATAGATCTCTGTGTTGTTGTGGCTTCACAGAATGCATGAGGACATGCATTACAATAGGTTGGGGGAAAATGATGAGGCCAAAAATTACCTCATTCATAGACCATTTTTGGATATTTCATAAACTATTTGATAGACCTTATGCTATGTTTTTGTGCTAATTTTTATTATGGAATGCATTATGTATTACTATTTACATGTTTAAATATTCAGGAGCATAGTATTATGTTTTGACCATTTTCTGCATTTTTTGCACTATTTTAGCTGATTTACTTAGCAAATAAACATTTATTTTGAATATGCAATAATGTATGTTGATATGTATTCCATTTTGGGATCATGTTATTTGTTTTCCTTGCCTTCTAACCTATTCAAATTGCAAAAAGGTGCCAAACCCTATTCAAACTGGTATGACTATGCAGAAAATAGAGTTTGACCATACAAATTCCAGCCAGCTGTGCATAAACAACATGGCTTGGAATTTGTCAATGCCAACACGTAAAACTTATGGAATTTGTCTTCTGAGGACTTAATAAGACTACCTAGCTGGTCAAACCCATTATCTTGAGCAATTGGTGCATGGATAAGTGTCAGAACTATTACACTGCCTGTTATTTTAGAGCAGCTCCAGAATGAGCGGAGCAGGACTAGTTTTGGTCAAAACCATCAATAGAACGGTCAAAAAGGTGGAAAATGGTAAAATGAAGATGGATACAGCTATATGAGAGGTTTTATCACCCCTTCCAATGCATTTCTTCCAATATATTGCACCCAACAAGTAAAATGGATAAGCTACAGTAGAATAGTTTCCTGCATTTTAGGAAGACAACTTCAGCACAGTTGTTGAATCCTTGAAAAGCAACAATAGAATGAATCCACATATGTAACAGAATAGTATAAATAACAAGCTCCCATTTTGGTTGAGCATATAGATGTTTGCATAGAAGGATAGGAATAGAATAGTTGTTTCAGTTGTAACAAAGCAGTAATTCTGCAGGATTTTTCCTGCATTGTTGTAATGTCATGTCCTAATCAATAAAAGGTGCAGTTTCTCCATTCAATTAGTTTCTTGAGTGAATGTGTGAGCATTAGGTATTTTAGAGCAAACTTCTTGCCTTCTTCTGGATCAGGAAGCAAGGGCCACTTCCAGGCTCAGGAGAAGGATCAACTTTTGACAATTTTTGTTCATTTCTTGCTGTAGTAGGTTAGCAGAAACCTATCAATTTTCATTTCATTTGTTAACTATATTAAAATGCATGTAGTATTAGTGCTATAGATGTCTGTGCATGGAATTTGATCACCTAGTATAGGCTTTTAGATCTTGCAACACTTTTGTGTTCTTGGCATTTCCTACAGTAGTTGATTTCCCTATTTTCAGTAGTTATTTCCAGTTTTGGTATTTTCATTTGTGTTCATTGATTTCTATTTGTTTCATTGCTACAACATTTCATTCCAACCTTTTAATTATGTTAATGTAATTAGGAGTTACTTTCTGTCATTTCCATTTTGCAAGCATAAATAGGTTTCATTTCTATCATTTCTGATTCTGCAAGAGTAATTAGTTTCAATCTTCTGCAATCTTTCCATTTTTGCAATTTTGTTTCAGCAAATGTAATTAGGAGTTCAATTCAGCTCATAGGATTAAAGGTGACACCAGAAACCCCCAAAACTGATTGGTTTTATCAATAAAGCCATTTCCTGAGTAGACTGACCTTCAAGTTGCTTACCCCTGCTATCGCATACAACCATTGGACACCGCCCTAGACTGACAATTATAATGATTAAATGGTGTGATTGATGACACTCATCAATCACCTTCAAGAAGTATTCATTAGTTATTGATTACCATGAGTTCATTTTTTATTTTATGGATTTGTTCAAAAACATACTTTTTATTTCTTCTTCAAAATATGGAGGTTCCACTTCAATGTTAGATAATAATGATTAGTTCCATATTATCTTACTATTCCCTTTATTCTTTGGATTGTGCTTGGATTCTTGTGAACCTATTATCAAAACTATAATCTAATATCTGGTAGCTTGAATATGATTGAAGTGATATTTTATATTTTGTACTTGTATTTGAAGAAATTTTTATATATCCACTTGATACTTATAACAAACCAACATCTTCAATAATGATTGTCTTCAACATTTCTAATTGCAACCTATGTACTACTAATTTATTAAAAATCACATTTATAGACATAAAAAACAATAGAATAATGGCTAGCTACTACAACTATTCTGGTGGGTCCTCTGATTTTCAAATTTCCAAAGGTGGGAAGGATTTTTTTCAAATTTTTGGAAGGCAGGAGGATGATTCAAAGGATGGTTCTACCCCACCTGGCTTTGCTACTTTCGAGGATGGTTTTGTTCCTCCTATCAATTCTATTGCTGTCGTAGTTCCTTCCTTTCCTCCTTTCGTTGGTGATGGTAGTGGCATTGGGAAGTCTCCATCTGGGCCCCCCATCGCTGAGGCTATCCCTGGAGCCCCCGAGGTTGCTCCTTCAAAATTGCCACCCAAGGATGACATTCCTGTCTCTTCGTCCAACAAGGTTAGTTCCTTCTGGGGTGATGATATTCCCTTGGGATCCAAGCCTTCCTTTGCTAATATTTTGGGCAAATCCTCTTCTTCTCTTGGTCCTTCGCCCCCCCTTTTGAAGTTTCTAGGAATAGAGTCAAGATTCCTACGAGTGTTGCAGAAACCTTTTTAGCTCAGGAATCCTTTTCTCTTGTGGGCAAAGTGGTTGGAGGTAATCCCAACTTAGATACTATCAGGCATTGGGATTTTTCTAGATGGAAAGTTCGTGGTTCCTTGGAAATTTTTAGCCTCTCCAATGCCTTCTTTGGCATTCGCCTCAATGCTCAGGAAGATGCTAACCTCATCCTATCTGGAGGGCCATGGTTTTTGGGGTCAAAAAGCATTTTCTTAATGAAATGGACTCCGGATTTTGACCCTGATACCCAAAGCATCAATTTTGCGCCCATTTGGGTTAGGCTTCCAAATATTCCTTGGCATATTTGGAGGGAACCTGTCATCAAATCCATTGCCTCCACCATTGGAGATCTTCTTCTTATTGATAGGGTTACTCTTTCTAGAATGAGAATGCACGTTGCTCATTTTTGTGTTAATGCTAACCTTGATTCAGCTCTTCCTACCTTCGTTGAGCTGGAGCATGGGTCCTTTTTCCACAAGTAGGCTATTGAGTATGAGAACAAGCCTCCTTTTTGCATTGAATGTCGAACTCAGGGACATCTTCATGCTCAGTGCCCTTCATTCAAGAAACAAGCAGGAAATTTTGGGCCAAATCAGGAGACTCAGATCACTGGTAAAGGAAAAGAATTCCAGACACCCTTCAAAAAGGACAAAAGTAAATTTCCTCCTTCCAAAGGGATTACCTTCAGACCCATCAAGAATAAAAAATCCCAGGAGGAAACTGGCAAGTCTCCAATTGGCAAGTCTCCAATAGACAAAGGTAAAAAGGCCTCCTCTTCGGCTGCTCTTAATGAGGTTAGTATTTTTGCACTTCCAAATCAATTCCACATTTTAGCCAATTTAGACTCTAAAAATGTTGTTAATGAAGTGGGTGAAGTTGATGAAGTTAATAATCTTAATCCTGAGTCAAATCCATCTTCGGATCATCCTGAAGCCCAACCAGAACCAATATCTGAATCATCGAATGATATTCCTTCATCTCTGGTTGCTTTTGATCAGGATCAGCCCCTTGTGGATGAAGTTTCCATTCCTTCCTCCTTTTTTGAACCATCTAGTCCTGTGATTCAAAAAATCTCTACCAACAACTTCAGCCCAAAAATCACTAGAAGCCAAAAAAAATCCCCCATTGATTGTGGTGCTGAAAAGAAGCGTGGTAGGCCTTCAAATACTGAGCAATGGAAGCAAGGTGTGAATGAAGACATTGCTAATGGGGTCCATAAAACTTTGTTTTCCTCTGGAATCAACCTTTCTAAGGAAGATTCAAAGTGCACCAAACCTCCCCAACCACAAGGAAAGGGAGGCAAACGAATTCCAAAATCTTCAAAATGAAGATCCTCTCATGGAACGTGAGAGGCCTTAATGGTATAGCTAAATAGAGGTTAGCTAAATAATTAAGGAAAGAAATAAGTCCTACTATCCTTTTGCTCCAAGAAACCAAAGTAAGTGAGCCTCATGACAAAATGGTCTGCAATCACATCTGGAAAAATTGTGAATTTACTATCTGTAATGCCAAAGGAGCTTCTGGAGGGCTCCTGTGCTTATGGAACCCAAATGTTTTAGAAGGGAACCTTATCCATTCCAGTGATGAAATGATGAGTATCCTCTTCTTTGACAAAGATAACAATTCACCTTGGGTTCTCACAAACATCTATGCTCCAAATTCTATTTTTGGGAGATCTCGATTATGGAATACCTTATATTCTGCTAGAAGAGCTTTTCCTAATCTTTCGTGGATCCTTGTTGGGGATTTCAACACTCCTCTTTTTCCTTCTGACAAGAAAGGAGGAGTTGGCTCTTTTTCCAAAAGTATGGAGGATTTCCAGGAATTTATTTCTGATCACAACCTGATGGATGTAAATCTGAAAGGCAATCAATTCACTTGGTCGAACCGAAGGTGTGGATCTCAACTCATTCAAGTTAAACTTGATAGGGTTTTATTTTCTCAGGAAGTTGTAGCCATTTGGGGTGATGCAAATCTTCAATCTCTCCTCAAAATTGGCTCTGACCATAGTCCTATTCTTTTAGATACAAATAATCCCAAAATCTACAAAACTCCTTTCAGGTTTGAAGCCATGTGGATGTTGCATCCTGATTTCAGAGAAAGGATTA
This sequence comes from Wollemia nobilis, assembly GCA_028583015.1. NCBI lineage: Eukaryota > Viridiplantae > Streptophyta > Pinopsida > Araucariales > Araucariaceae > Wollemia > Wollemia nobilis. The sequence goes on from JAQPPZ010003612.1 coordinate 1,225,181, forward strand.
ATCAGTGGTGGCAAACGGATATTCAAGGATCCTCTTCTTTCATCTTGGCTCAGAAACTTAGAATAATCAAAGAAAATATAAGAATATGGAATAGAGATATTTTTGGAAATCTCTTCCAAAATAAATAGGAAGTCAAAAATAGGCTAGCCATAATTGAGAAAGAAATTCAAGAAGGGGGAGAATGCTCTATGGAGGTGAGAAGTGAAGAGAGGACTTTATTAGCTCAATATCATAATATCCTGCAATGCGAGGAAACCTTTTGGAGATAGAAGTCTCGGGATATTTGGCTCAAACAAGGAGATTCCAACACAAAGTTCTTCCATGTTTCTACCATGAGACACCGAAGCAACAATAGGATCAAGGAAATCAGATGCCAGGATGGAAGGATAATAAATGATATTAAGGAAATCAGATCCAAAGGGATAGCTCATTTCATGCAATTGCTCCAAGAAGAAAATAGACCAAACTCTCAAGCTGCCAAGAATTTCTTTCTTCAATTCATTCCTCATCTCATTTCTGATGAAATCAACAACAAACTCAATGCAGTTCTTTCTAATGAGGAAATTAGAGAAGCCTTGTTCTCAATGAAGCCTGACAAAGCTCCTGGCCCTGATGGGTTCCCTCCTAGATTCTTTCAAACCTTTTGGGATCTGATGAGTCAGGATATCTGTGACACCATAAGAGAAATGCAAGCTTCTAAAGTTATCCCTAGGGGTTTCAATTCCACCTTCATTGTGCTCATACCAAAAAATCCGAATGCAAGTAATTTCAATGAATTCAGGTCGATTAGCCTTTGCAATGTTATATATAAAATTTTAACTAAAGCCATTGCTATCCGGCTAAGAGAGGTAATGCCTGTAATCATAAATTAGTGTCAAGGAAGCTCTGTTAAAGGAAGATCTATCCTGGATGGCATTATTTCAGTTCATGAAGCAATTCATTCTATATCCTTCAACAAAAGAGTTGCTTTCCTTCTTAAATTAGACATGAACAAAGCCTATGATAGACTCAATTGGGATTTCCTCCTTGCAATATTGAACAAGTTTGGCTTTCATCCTGATTGGATCTCTTTAATCAAAGGATGCATTTCTTCAGCATGGTTTTCTATCCTCATCAATGGTTCTCCTGCAGGATATTTTCAAAGCAGAAGAGGCTTAAGACAAGGGGACCCATTATCTCCTCTTCTATTCATTATTGCAGTAGAAGCTCTAGGTAGATCAATTTTGGAAGCAAAAAATGTAGGTCTGATTTTAGGACTTCAAGTCACTTCTCAATGCAATCCTATCACTCACCAACAATTTGTTGATGACACCCTGTTGTCTACCTCTGCCTCTATCAATGAAGCCAAAATCATTAAGCGCATCCTCCTTTTGTATGAAGAAGTTGTTGGTCAATGGGTAAATTTTTAGAAAAGCAAATTATATTTTCTTCATACTCCCATAAGAAGACAGACTATCATTGCCAATATCCTTGGATGTTCCATATCTCATTTGCCTTCTTCCTATTTGGGATTACCTCTCTTCATTGGAAATGCTAAAGAAAGCCTATGGGATAATGTCATTGAAAGACTTCAAAAAAAGCTTTCTACTTGGAGAGGAAACCTTTTGTCTCAAGCGGGTAAAATCACTCTCACTATGGCTTACCTCCAAAACATCCCTGTTTATTTCCTATCCTTGTTCAAAGCTCCTGTTAATGTTTATCAAAAAATAGAAAAAATTCAAAAATATTTTCTTTGGTCAGGAACTAAAAATAGACACAGATTTCATCTTGTGGCTTGGGATAATGTTTGCAAACCTAAAGAACAGGGAGGCTTAGGGCTTAGAAGGATCCATATTTTCAATCTTGCTCTCCTTTCCAAGCAAGCCTGGCGCCTCATTTCCAATGATAATGCTGAGTGGGTAAAATTCATTAGAAGGAAATATCTTCAGGCCTCTGAATTCCTTTATGGTGAAGTTCCTTCCATAGGCTCTTCCTTTTGGAAGTCCATTTGTGTGGCTCATTCACTTTTAAAAAAAGGATTAAGATGGCAGCTAGGCAATGGTAAGTCTATTTTCTTTTGGGAAGACAAGTGGCTTGGTGACCGTCCTCTCATGCAGATTCCTATGCTTCAAAGGTTAATCAACCCCACCAAGCATTTGTTTGGTCCTCTGGTGGCTGATTTCATCTCTACTTCTCATGGTATTATGAGTTGGAAAAGACTATCTATTCCTGATCTAGAAGCTGAAATTTCCTTTTTTCATGCTCAACTATCTTCTGTTAGAATTCCCACAAGAGATTCTATAGATTATCCTATTTGGGAACCCACTGATTCAGGAGAATTTTTAGTCAAATCAGCTTATCTTCTATCAATTGACATTCCTGAAACTCTTATTCCTTTTAAGCTGGTTTGGACTAAGTATCTTATTCCCAAAATTGCTTCCTTCTCTTGGTTGTGCATTCAAGACCGTATCTTAACCATAGAGAACCTAATCAAAAGGGGCATGCAACTTCCCAATAGATGTTACCTCTGCCTCTCTGATTGGGAATCTACCGCCCACTTATTTTTATTTTGTCCTTTTTCCAGAATAGTGCTAAGCAATATTTTTCTCAAATTCCACCTTGTTTGGGCCTGTCCTCCTAACATTGTTGACCTGTTCCTCTAGTGGCCCAATCCTTTCAAGAATCCTGTGCTCAAAGGACTATGGAAATTTTGCTTACAACATTACCTTTGGCAAATATGGCTTGAACGCAATAGAAGAGTGTTTGACAAAAAGGCATTGGATGTCATCCTCGTTGTCAACAAAATCATCCTTTGTGCCAAAGAGAACATCCTCATAGCCCAACTTGATCCTTTTCCCCGTCCGTCCTTTGAGGATGATTTACTCAAATCCTGTCATATTTGCCTTGAAGATCCAAGACCAGTCAACCCTTCAACTTCAAGAACCAACATCAAGTGGCATCCTCCTCCTGTTGGATGGGTCAAGCTTAACTTTGATGGAGCTGCTAAAGGAAACCCTGGCAGAGCTGGTGCTGGTGGTATCCTTCGTGATCACCTTGGAAATTCTATTTTTGCTTATTCTGAACCGTTGGGCGTTCTTTCCAATCATTCGACTGAAGCCAAGGCTTTATGGAGAGGCCTCCAATTCATTAAAAACATTCCAGGGAACATTATTGTGGAAGGAGACTCTCTAAACATAATCAATTTTTAAAAAATTCCAAGCCAACTAGTTGGAGGATAAGAAGCATGATTGAAGAAAGTAAGCAGATCCTTTCTGAACAGAATGAAACCATCATCCAACATGCCTTCAGAGAAGCCAACTCTGTTGTTGATAGATTGGCCAACATCGGGGTGAATGCCCATGGTCTGATGACGTGGATAGATTCTCTTCCTCCAGAAGTTGCTGTGATTGCCAGGTCGGATAAAAATCCTTGTGATCATGATGAGAATTAGCATTCCTATTCACATTTTTATGCATTGCTCTTTTACCCACGTGGTGTCACACTTCACACCACCTTTTTATTTAGCCTATACTTATTTCTCATCAACCGTTCCTTCTTGGAATCCCAATGCAAATATCAGCACCATATTTAATCATATCTTGTCCATTTTTCTTGGATTGTGTTATTTGGCCCTTTCGAGAAACATCCTCCACCGGATTTCTTTTCGCTTTGTTTCGAGGATCATTTTGTGGGGGTTTCCAATACTCCATGTCTCCTATGCCAGTTCACTCTTTTGGCTCCATTTTTTGGGCATCCCAAAGAGTCAACACTATCCCCATAGATTGCACTTTCCAATCACTTGTCGCAGTTTCCAATATCGAAAAATCCTCTTTGTTCCCAAACCTAGCCAATATCCTTCCAATAAGTGGGCTTTTTCCTTTTCGAGGCATTTTCACTGGTTTGCTTGTTGGTTCTAGATCTGCGATCTCACCTATTTTTTATACTGTGTCATGCATGATCCTTTCATTTATCCTCCAGTTTCCCTGTGGTTGTTCCTTTCTGTCATTTCCCCTTTTTGTTCCTTCCTTTCAAATTTTCTTTGGTTTTCAATCATGAAAGAAGGGAAACCTGAGTATACTGAGCCTAAAATTTTTGAAATTGAGACTATTGCTAATGACATTTTGAAGGGTAAAGGTGGCCTCATCAATTTTTTCAAAATGTTCTCTAGCGTCGATTGGGAGGTGACTACCATGTTTGCTGAGACTTGGGACAATGGCGTCGTCACCATTCATGGCATGGAGTTCCAGATAATGATGGAGATTTTGGCCAAGCTTACAGGACAAATCCTTGAGGGCAAGGTGATTCGGAGGAACAAACACCATTGGGAGGCTGAACTGACCCACTTTGAATAGACATCCATGATCCGCAAGCTCCACAAAAAAGGTCTGTATCGCCATCACCTTTCCACCCCTTGGAAAGAATTACTTAAGCCTATTATGCAATACTTGACTATTGACCATCCCGATTCCTAGCTTTGTAGTTTTCATTTAGCATTTGTCAACCATTTTCGTGAGGCCAAAATGATGAACATCCCTACTGCTCTCTACTGGTCCATGGACTATGCTATAACTTCAACCCGAGGCAAGAAGGATGAGGGTTGGCCTTCTCATCAGGGGTTATTCAAAATTCTCTATAGGTTTTTAATCCTTAAGTTTCCCAAAGGTAATATCCCTGACCCTGATTCTGTTGAAGAAAACTCTTCCTCTACTCCTAGCCCTAAGGGCTCTAGGTCCAAGAGAAAGAACAAGATTGAGAAGTCTCAGGTTGTGTCCAACATCAAGAAAAAAGTCAAAATTGAAAAAATACCTGTTCGTTGTTCCCAAAGGCTTAAATTTAAGGAGATTGCTGAAATGCCCACTCCTTCCTCTGAAAGGGCCAAGAAAGAACTTTCTAGTTCTCCTAACATTGTGGAAAAATACCTTCATAAGCTTGTTGTCCAAGCCACATCTGCTACTATCAATCACCTAGAAACTGCTCATGTTGCCATTGGGAAAGCTATCACGTAGCTTAAGGAGCAACGTCAAGCACTTAGCTTGTTGTTCTTCTGTGACTCTTTCGAGGATGTTCAGGCTACTTCTGCTGTGGGGGGACTTTTCGACATAAAAGATAGTGCCAAGGATGAGGAGGTTGTGGAGATCGCCAAGGAAGCTTGCAAGGAAGCCCCAAAGGATACGCCAAAGGATGATGTTAAGGATGTTGATCTGGAGATTGTGGTTGCATCACCAATGCAGACTGATGTTCCCAACTAGTGTGTCTATTGTCTCTGCTATTGAAAGCTTAGTCTTAGCTTTCACTTTTTTGTAATGCTCCATTTTGTGGTGACTCAGGTCCTTTTTGGTTCTGCTGGCTGAATGCCTTTTGTTCCTCTGGTGTTTCCTTTTTTGCTTCCTCTTTTGTTCCCTCTTTTCTGTTCTCGGTTCTGTTGATGTACAAGGCATTGGGGCGCCTTTCAAATGCCCTTTTTTAATGAATTTCATTAAATTACCAAAAAATAATAATAATGTATTATCTATATTTGGAGTTGTAACTTTGATATGCCTTGCTTTCTTCATATTAATAAAAAATACATTTTTGAAATCTCTCTTCATTTTTAACAAACTTATTATGAAAATTAGATTGCCAACATAAAAATAAACAATCAAAATATCATCACCTTTTTATGCAAGAGCATATAGAAAAATAAAATAATAAATAATAGAGTGTCTTTATAGCTACCAAGGGAAGAGGAAGGGGTATGTCTTTCCATCCTCCACCAATGTTTCTCATTTATAGGAAGGCATAAGTGGGGTTATTACTACTAATTCGAGGGAGTGTGAAGTGACTAGACATGACCAATAAGAAGTCATCAAGGGATCAATAATGACTAGTAAATGGTATTCAAGGGACTGATAGGATATAGGTAAGGGGGTAGAAAAGAATATAGGATGACGATCAAGGATTTGGAAAGGGCCAACAAAGGAAGTTTTAGCTTGCTCTTAAATTTTACAAATTTAAATGCAAGTATGGTTATTTTTATTTTCTAGGTTTTATGTTTTTTTGCATGTGATATGTTTGGGCCTCTCCTCTAGACTACACCACATTCCCTTTTGTAACAAAATGTAGACTCATTCAACATCTAACAAATCCATATTTCAATAATTATGCATCAATTCTTGAATACCATTCCCTTGGTGCTTGTTTGATTCCATCATACACATACATAGACACATATTTATGTATGTGTGTATGTATGTATGTATGTATGTACGTACGTATGTATGTATTATGTATGTATGTATATAACTTGTAGATATATCATTGTTTAGCTTTCACTTCAAATCCTTGAGATTATTTGACATACATTTCTTATTCAATCTTGTCATTTAAGAATACACATTTTCTATCAATATTTTGTTGGCTATAAAATTTAAGACCATTATTATTATACCCTACCTTGCAAAAAGTGCTTATGCACTATTATAATATAAGCCAATTTATTATGTATATCCCTTTGATACTAGCTTTGATTTGTGCCTTTCAATTGATATATAACTATTTTAGTTTATCTTAGACACCCACTCCATGGTAATTACTACATTTTTTCTTTAGAATTTTTTAAAACTACCAAGCAACATTCTTATTGGTCACATTCAATTATTCTTCCATGCCTTTGGCCCATACCTTGCTTTGGGTTACCTCTTAAAATATGTGGGATCCACTTTAATATTAAATAATAGTGCATTTATTCTTATTGCTTTTTATATATTTAATCTTAGGATTATTCATAGCATCTTGTGAGCATCTTATTAAAATTTTGATCTAACATTTGAAAGCTTGGATGTGATTATAATATTCTTTTCCCCATAGTTCTTGCATTTAGAGAAATGATTGTCTCTACTTGATTCTTTTGATACACTAACATATTCAATAATGATTATCTTCTTAGTATTGTCTTCATTAAAAGTCATATTTCTAGATATAATGCATTGTCTAAATTTGGGTTCATAATATCTACATGCCATACTTTCTTTAGTATAACTAAAAAATCCAAGTTTGATTCTATATATATCTAACTAAACATTATTTTCTATATTTAAAATGAACATGTCCCAAATATATAGAAACTCTCAAAAGACTTATAGAAGGTTTTTTTCCATACCATGCTTCATAAGGAGTCATATTCTCTACCATAATTGTGGTACTTTTATTAAGGATATACATTATTCTCGCAAATATTTCAACCCAAAAATAATTATCTAAACCTTTTTTTAGTACAATCATTCTTTCCATCTCTAAAGTTTTCCTATTCTTGCTTTCTACCATTGTATTTTATTTAGGTGTATAGGTTTTCATCAATTATCTTCTTATTCCATATTCATCCAAAAATTTACTAAATTTCATGGAATAATATGTACCACCATGATTAATCTTTAATTTTTTGGTTATATATCTACTTCCATTTTTTATTATAGATTTTAATTTCTTAATAAATTTACAAGCCTCACTCGTATTCTTTAAAATTAGTGATAAACTAGGACTTACCAATGCTTGGTGTGTGCATTTGATAGTAAATATCTAAATGAATTAGCTTTGATGGATATTATCCTCTCCCTCTCTTTCCCTCTCTCTCTCTCTCTCTCTCTCTTCATTTTTGTGTGTTTGGTTTTTTTCCATTATATATCCTTCACACACCTCTTACTTCTATACAAGGTAGCCCATGGACTATTCCTTTTACATTCAATAAAAACAAGAATTAGAATTTAGGTGACCATACCCTTGGTTTTATGACTATATTTTTTTCTTGATAGGTATATGACATAAATTGCTCTCTTTCCCTTTAACTTTCAAAGGACACATTCTATTGTTTTATTGGTATAGTGCCCACGGATTGATTCTTATTTGTATTATCATAAATTATGCATTCCTTATTCTCAAATATCACTTCATAGTTTTTCACTACAAGCTATGTTGAACTCCTCAACTTGTACTTCAATCTTATTGTTAATTAATTATTGAGCCATTAAAAATAAGAGTTGCTAAGGATCACAAGAATTATTATTCTAGAGAACATTTATGTTCTTGGTTTTTATACCTATATGGGACCTTTTCCAAATAGTCTAGTATCAACTCTTCGTGTAAAATTAGACTTTTGCATGGTACCAACTGAACTTGTCATATTATGAATTGTATGGTTAAATATTTATTTTGGAACCAACCTCAATGGTGAGAATGGATATGTACAAATAGACTAATGGTTCTAATATCATATATCATCACTAGGTGTTAGGATGCACAAAGTACCTTCCAATGCATGATGTCATTGATATATGAATACACATCTAGTTTTCCCACTTGGAATATTATGGAATAGGGCTAGTTGTAGAGGAAAAATAAGATATATTCTATAATTTTTTCTAATATTACTTCATTAGTAGTTGGAAGTTCAACCCTTTCACTTTCCAACTACCTTGTAACTACTATATATTTGTATCAATATCAGACTAAATATTTTCCTTTCTCTTCTTCTTTGGTTTTATCCTTTGTTTTCCTTTCTATTCCTTTCACATCATTTAGACATATGTTTTTCCTTCCTAAGAATTTATCTTAATATTTCTTTAACTATATTAGAATATAATTGCATCATGTATTTTCCTACACCTCATGTAGTAAATATTTGTATTGTTGTCGATACAGTAATATGAGTATTGTACTATAAAGTGTATTTTTGAATTTGTAACATCTATAAATAAATATTGTATTTTTATGTGATATAAATTTCTATTGTTCCTTATTTTCTATTGCACTACTCTAAAGCATAACTTTATGTGCCATGAGATATTTTTAGAGGCATCCTTTGTCCCACCATGTCCTAGTCCTTGTGATGTAGATCAAGTGGTATTAAAGAGTTCTAATGATATTTAATTTCTTTTAATTTCATATTATATTCATTGTAATTATGTAGAATAGAGTTTACAAAAATATTTATTGCTATATGTATGCTCTTACATGTTGTATCACTCCAAATTTTTTGCATCCCTACCTTCAGGCTATAGGATCCGTGCCCGAAAGGAGGATGGGAAAAGGATGGCGCGGTACCTCGGACTGAGAGGCCTTGCGAAGGTCCCGCATCTCTAGGGAGGTGTATTATGGTGATTTTTTTACGGATGGTGGGTCCACCAGGAAACATTTAATGGTAGTTTCCACACCTAGGTTGGGAATGTGTTTTATGTGTTCAGTTTTAGCATTAACCATCCAAGTCCTAGGTTTGGCCAAAATACATCTAAGCTATTCTATATGAAGATGCAGCTTAAATGAATACAGAAGAGAAAAATTAGACAAGAAATAGAGAGAAAAGGCTAAATTGCAGAGCCAAACCTGATCCGGATGTCTGATGAAGATTCTGATTTTTAAAGCAGTCAGGATTGTCTAGAATTCGATAGGATCGTCTACTATCAGACAAGATCGTCTGAGATTTGATGAATTCGTTAGAGACCTGCAATCAGAGAAGTAGACACAAAATACAGAAAATGCAACTATGATAACAGAGGGAAATAGTGTAAAATGACAATAACAATATCAAACTGAGAATTATAAACAAAAACATGAATGCATTATACTGATTTAATGACAATTATAACTTAATTATGCATTTGATCTATATGGGTGAACTCCAAAATGCAGAATAGCAAAAAATAATAAATAAACTAGCTAATTGCAGAATAAAATAGTAGAAAAAGGATGAAGAAATGCAAACTCTGGGCACTGGTTGCCCCCAATGTGGACTGCAGTCGAAATCGTCTCTGATTCGACAAGATCACCTCCGATCTGAATAGGATCGTCTATGACGATGTAAGCTTGCTCCGGCTAAAAAATACTAAGGTACCTACAACAAAATTGGATGCAACAAATGTAGATGGTAATTTAGGATGTCTAGTGTGTGTAGAATTCGAGTTACAGGGAATTTTAGCCAGGGGGATGCTAAGGGGAGGGCTTAGGATTAAATAGGCTTAGGAGGGAGGTTAGGAGGTTAGAGATCATCCCTATTTGGGAGATCTCCAACGGGGAGGGTCTCTAACGGCACAGACACGCTTCTGACCGGATTAGAGATGTCGTTGGAACAGAGACTAATTGTGAAAAATTAGTTTTGGGACAAGATCATCTAGACGTCCTAGCCCAAACGAAATCATCCTATTTGAGGCGATATCGTCTGATCGACGACGATATCATCAAACGGTCAAAACAACCTCTAAAAATGGCATGGGAAACGAGGAAACAGATTAAGCGACGATTTGGGAGCGATTTTGGAGGTTAAAATTTGAATTTGAATTATTTACTAGAGTAATTATAATTATTGAGGTTTTACTGCACCACTTTTAGGGTGCTACATTTTGCCCCCTCTCTAGCAAATTTTTCGAAGAAAATGCGTTAAAGATGAGTTTTTCTCGATTTACGAGAAAGCAAAAATTATTCCCATTTTTAGGCGACGATTCTTGGTCGAATCGTACGACAACTGACTATGGTTCCCCCTCCGTGTTTTTACCCAAATCGAACGTTTGAGGTAAAAACATGGAAAAGCAAAATTTTAAAATGTTTTTAATTGTGTTTTGAATAAAATTAAGAAAAATAGGGTAAAACCCTAATTCATTGTTACTGTTCATTTTTCTGGTTTTTAGAGCTCTAGAGACAAGGCTAGCTGCTGACTGACTACAAAGATTGATATAGTGTTTATATATTATTGATGGAGGATTGAGTATGCCAAGGTACAGATTGTGGCATACCGATTTGGTTTTGATATGATGTACATTATGGTTGATACAGATATAGATGAGATATTTTTGATCATATGACTTGTCTTATGTGTTTTTATGATGATCTTTAAATGTTTTGATTGATTGATTTGATGATTGGATTGAGGATTCATGTAATTATGTCATTGGAAATATTATGGTTTGAATGTCATGCTGTAATATTTTAAATAAAATAATCTGATGTAACAAATTGGTTGTTTGTGATGTGATGATTTGATAAAAAAATAAAAAATAAAAGGGACTTTTAACAATAATTTCAAAGGACATTGTCGTTGTTATAGACCATTTCATGGAGTCGCCACTCACTCGGTCGTCAAGCTAAACTTGGTATAGAAATATTGCTAAAAGTAAAATAATGCTTAAGATACTGTCTTAAGACTTTGGTGCAATGGTGCAAATGATGATGATGATGATTTGTTTTCAGAGTTTCATAAAAATAGTATGCATGAAATAATGTTATAATGATTTTTGCTAGGCATAAATTCTTAAGTGTGATAAAATTTTTGGATAATTCCCTAAGAATTATACCATCATTGCAAAATTGAAGGTTGACATAATGACATGAAATAGAATAGGTGTTTGTTTTTTTTAAAGCATAATTGTGTAACATAATGATTTAAGTCATATGTTTTTATGATTTTAAATAAATGGGGAATAAAATTGGTACAATGGTTTGCGCTAGGCATAGAATATGTAAGTATAGACTTATACCATCATCGCGAAAATCCAAAAGAGAGTTTTATTGCATGATTGATTTTTTAATAAACAGAAAATATGAAGATGAGGACTTGCACTAGGCATAAAATTCCAATATTGGTTTTAGAACTATACCATCGTCATGAAAGTCAAAAGGTATATCTAGATGTAACTTGATTGTATGTTGTGAAGATGATTTTGATTTTTGATAATGCATATAGTTGTCTTTATACTAAACAACTGTACTTTAAAGAAGAAAATGAATTTATTCCAAACAATTTGCAAAAAAAATATTTCAAAGTATCTTAAAGACAAAAGTTAGATTTATAAGGAATCCCATGTGCATATGTGAGTTCATTTCCAATCTTGATTTATCATAATGATACACAAAATCTCTCAAATACAAAATGTGTGTGCAATTGCTATGTTCGTTTACTAGTTTTGAGCAAGATAATATGATACAAGTGATTTGAATAAACCAAATAAGTGTTCATTAACCATGATGTAGATGCATATAACCATACTAGACTACTATGTAAGTCGGATTATCAAGAGCTAGCTAATCCATAAGCAGACATAGGTCTATACAAAAGAAGGTCTCTAATGTGAAAGACATATCGCCATGCTAAGAGTTACCCAAGGCCAAGCAAGTTGGGCACAAACCACCTGTTATGGGGCTTACCTCACAGTTTTCGAATAATTGAGAATTCCAGGGATTCAAGCTCATCAACCCTTCTTTTCTTTTCAAAGGGTAGGGAAAGGGATTTTATTGCTTTTGCTTTCTTTTGTATTTTTTGCTTGATAATGCTATAATGATAAAAAAAATATTTTTCTTTTTTTCTATTTTTATTGAACTTTGCTTTTTATTTTTGTTCTATGCTAGGGATACTTGCTTGGATTAGCTGTAGAGCAAGGGATTTTTATTTTGGGTAGGGGTGAGTTTGTCCTTTTGCCAATTCTCAAAGATTCTAGACCATGTGCATGATAGGATAGCAGGGGAAACTTTTCGCTCAAGAAAACACTTCTACTATGTAGCAAAGCATGGAAATTACAAATATAATCATTTTATTGTGAAAGGATGTGCTTGGTTTAAGTAAATAACATGATCAATTCTCTGTGCTCAAACTTTATTTAATTGAATTTTGTGGACTTTGATATAAGAGAGATTAGTAATCATGCCAGATAAAAATCAAGATATTTATTTTGTGTTTGTGAAAGTGAGGGATTCCAAATAAATGCTAATTTATCCAAAATAATTTGAAACATATAACTGCAACATTTGTAAGAAGAAATATATAAATACTTTTTGAGAAGTTTTGAGAATGTTGACTCTCTCTTTCTTCTTTATGTTGTTTTGGTTTTGAAAGAGTCAAGAATATTGGTGTTTTTTTATTTTTATTATTATTTTTTTTTTGTTTTTGAAATAATTAACAAGTGCCATAAATAAATACAACAAATAGTTTTGAATATTTTGATGATTGTGAATGTTTTTGGTGTTTTTGAATTTATAAATTGAAAGAAATACAAGATAATGATTTTGAAATATTTTAAACAAATATATACAAGGATGAAATGACAAAATTTATACATAGTAACGTTTAAGATGCAAAATGTTCATGGGTTCTTTAAGTTCTTTACCATCTAAGGTAGATAATTTGTATGCTCTTGATTCAAATTTAGCAGTGATAATGTATGGTCCAAGCCAGTTGGGCTCAAATTTACCTTTAAGGTTTTGAGTTGCATTAGTATTTTTTGAAGATTTTAAGGATTTTGATTTTTTTTGTATTGTTATTTTAATTTATGAATTGAAATTGGTGGTATATACAAGATGATCTATATACACTATACAAGGTTATTTAAGTATAGCATGTCTAAGGTTGCTTCAAAATCAAATGTGGTTTTGAAGGATAATTTGGTTGAGGTGAAGGTAAGAACAAAAGGTGATGAATAAAAGGTAGCGATAACCAAAGCTTTGTTATAATGTAAAATAATATAGCAAAATATTTGACTTTTATATGTGTAAAATTGATCATGTTACAAAATAAAATGTAAGAAGGATAAGAAAGTTCTTCATTCTTATCACTATATTCCAAATCTTGATAAGATGGAGGGAGCAGATGTGAAAGATATGCATGGATGTTATTTGGTAAACAAGGATGATCATATATGGATGAAGAAAAGTGATGGATAGAAGATAATTGTGATAATAGAGAATGTATAGAAGTTGATGTTTCAACCATTAAATATTCTTCAAATGGTGTTGGGTCACCATGTATGGTAACCATTTTATTTGCAATTTCAAACTCCAAACATTGGTGAAGAGTGGAAGGGACAACCCGTATCGTATGAATCCAAGGACTTCTGAGAAGTAGGTTGTAATATGAAGGGCAATATGCCACATAAAACAGAGTATCCAAGATCTTGGATCCAATATTGAGGGGAAAAATTATAGTACCTTGAGCTTCTTGAATTTCATTGTTAAAAGATTTTATAATAACATTTGATTCATTAAGATCTTCTTCCTTTATTTTGAGTTTTTGGAATAATTGATAAGTGCATAAATTAAGAGAGGAGTCATTATCTGTCATGATAGTTTTAACATGTGTTTCTTTACTAGATCCTGTAATGTAAAGATAGGAGTCTTCTTGTGGAGTAGAGGAAGGAATATCCTCATCATGCAACCCGAGAATGCATTAAACATTGTTTATAAGCCTAAAAAATAGAAAAGGAAAAAATAAATAAGCATTAAATTCAGACATGCAGAAATAAACTCCTCCTTTCTTGTTAACAAAGTGCTGAAAATATGCCAAAATTTGCATTAAAAACCACAAAAATATCTCTGTTTATCTCTTATTTCCGGTAGCATTTGGCCTTGCAAAAAAGTCCAACCATTGTTTCATATCTGAAATGCATATTTAAAATTTTGGATAAAATATTTGTTTTCTCTTCCTTGTTTGGTTTCATTTGCAATACTCTCCATTTTCTTCTACAAAAACGTTCGCCTTTTGTAATGCTTCACTTATTAAAAAATAAGTTTAGTTTTCATTAATATCTTATGTGTTACACTTAGGTCCTTTAACAATTCTCCAAATATATCTCCCGTGGTGAACTCTTTGATTCATTAATTTTCAAAACATAATTTTATATTTAAAACAAACTTCCCTGCATAGTGGGCATCATGGTGTAGACTCTCACCATCCTCATAGCATAATACCACATGGTCCATGTTTTGGTATCCGATAGGATAACACTTTTTTTAAATATATTTTCCCTCTAATGCATGTTGTTCATGACATATGTCATAATTTAAATTTTGCTTTATAAATTAAACATCATAATCATAGTCTGATCATGATTATTACGTGCTTTGGCTAAGGGTTTGAATTTCTTTCAATGTTGTGGAATCACCTCCCATAGCTATGCTTTTGGTCATCACCATCTCCATGCACATCTATCTCGATTCACCTTCCATTGCCCACTACTATGTGCTACTACACACTGTCCGTTACTGCTATGTGTTCAGTATTCTTTCTGTCCTATGTTCAAAAACCACACCATTGTTGGACCCACATCCCCCTTAAGAGATCCATGTTGCTATGCAATAGGCCATCCCTCTACCATGTCTGCTTTGTGTGGGTCCCACATTATTCCACCATTATTCATCATTGATCTGGTTTATCTGCATCTTAGCTACTACATGAATCTTCGAATATTTCACAGCGATAATGCAAATCACGTCCACAAATTAATGTTTCCACTACGTCGATAATTGCGGGTATCTCATCCACATCTTGATAATTTAAAATTTGTTATGCGAATGGTGTTCTCGTATCAATTTTCACCTTATCACTGCATTGAAATCGGGTATCCCTGCTTCAATTTTCACCTTATCACTACATTGAAATCGGGTATCCCTGCTTCATCACGCACCTTAGCAATCTGTACATTATTCAGTCATTTGTTGCCATGCGTGACCTATAATCTTATGCATAAACCTATTGTCTCTACATTGTGTGCATTTGTTTCATTTGTGATTGGTTCAATTATAGCTACGATATCACATATCCTTGAAGTCATTGAAATCGGGTATCCCTGCTTCATCACGCACCTTAGCAATCTGTACGTTATTCAGTCATTTGTTGCCATGCTGTAACCTATAATCTTATGCATAAACCTGTTGTCTCTACATTGTGTGCATTTGTTTCATTTGTGATTGGTTCAATTGTAGCTATGATATCACATATCCTTGAAATTATGGTATTTTTTTCTCCGCCTATCGACCCAAATGTCATGCTTTATAGTCACACCATGTTTATTAATGAGGCTCTCACCGTATTCTATGAAATCCACCCATCTGTCCACAAAGGCTTGTCTCGATTTATTACTCCATCTCGTACCTCAATTGAGTTGCGAATCACGCTGTCTTGCGGTCTCTACAACCATATATCTTTGGATAGCATGTCTACCTGTGATTAAATTCAGCAAACTATGCTCATGTAGTCATGTCTACATCATCCAAGCCATCCAAGCCTCCACACTATGATTGGATAACATATTCAAAGTAGTAGGCCACATTATTAAAATCATCAGTACCCACTTGTTGTTTACTTTACAACTGCATTTACGTCGAATCGCATGATTATTGTTCACCTCTGAGTCATTGAATTTCTGTCATGGTTTACGTTGGGGCTGCCATCTTCAACCTCTCCAATACACACATTTCACTGAACCCCACATGAGTCTTGTTGATCGATGTATTCTACCTATTAGTGATGCTCATATCACTGTGTTATTCGATTGAGGCCATTATCCACGTCGACGCATCAAATAATCTCATGATGTCCTGCCACGTTATCCCCAACACTATTTTTGATGATTGATCCCTGTGTTGGTGGTCTCCTACCTATTTGCCACATCACCCGATGGATGTATTTGACCCAACATAATTGAAGAAGATCCCATCTATCCATCCTTGCTACCATTGATTCAAACAATCCTCCATATTGAGCATTGGTTTGATTGCATCTGCTTGTGGGATGTCACACTCCAAAATTTGTTGCCCATCCTTGATGGTAAGCCTTCCAACCGCAAGGTAGTCTGCCTGACTCTGCAACTACGTTCATCATGGCATTCTTTACTATTGTTGTGGATACTTTTTGATGTCATGGTCTCACTATTTTGTTGGCCTCCCACTGCAACTCGGATAACATTGTCCTGACATACCCTCCTAATCTCAATGTTTGACATCCTCATCTGTCACTATCGTTGGCTGGTTGGTTTTTCCCGAAAGCTTGACATTGGAAATAGAAGCCGTCACTGTCGACTGCACCTATATCATTGAGTATGTATGTCCATAGAATTACTTTCACCATTGAAGACCTCATGTTCGAAGCATTTCTCATTGCTAGCCTTTGCATTTTCTGGCGTATCCGCCTACATCACTCGCGTCACACAAATCCAACATTAAAACATTTTTCCTCTATCTATTATGGGTCCCATGTCTCAGCGTATAAACCTGCATCAACATACAATTAATATTAGAAACTTTAAAATAAATCTAATAAAATTATCCAAGGTGGCACTTAAATTCTTAACATGCCTTTATACCCACAGAAAGCACATACGACTTTATTTTAATACTCTTTATTTACTATGTTATGTTATATTATATATATATATATATATATATATATATATATATATATATATATATATATATATAATATAATTATAATATGTTTATTATTTTTTATTTATATTATTATTATTATATAGAATATATATAATAATAATAATATTTTTTTTATTATAATTATTATAATATATATAATATATATATTATACTTTTATTTTATTAAAATGAAGACTTATTTACACTCAAATAAATTGAGGTAAAAACTTTGCCTTATTAAAAACTCAAAATAAAAGCAAACACTTAATATAAACATTAAAACAAAAACAAACATTCAACCAAAACCCATAAACCCCAAAATAACATATTCAAACCATGATTCTAGACAAACAAGAATATCATCCTCTTACAAAATGACAAGAAGAACCCACAAAAGAAGGAACCTCAGGATCCACATGGCATGCCCATGACGAGAGTTTCATCAACCATGCTTGCTCAAGGACAATCGAAGCCCAAAAAGTTAAAATTTTAAAAGTGGGCCCCTAATATTTGGGGCTTGTTGTGGAGTAGCCACAATAGGACTACTCTCATTGTGTTAGTCCAAGGTTAACCTAGGATAATATTGTATGATGCAGGGCAAGATACAACAAACACAGTCATGTCTAAGATTCTCAGACCAACTTGCAATGGGATTGACAACACTCCACAAGTTTCTTAGGTTTCATCATTAAATTCTTTGATGATCATTTCAGTTTTCCTTAAATATTCAGCTCTAAATCCAAATCTTTGAAAGAAATCATATGTGCATATATTTAGTGATGAACCATTATCAATCATGACTCTTTTGACACCCACATCCCCAATTAGGGTTGTGATATATAAAATATTATCTCTATACATACTTTGAGGAGGAATACATTTATTGTGAAACTCTACATAATTTGTACCATGGGAAACTACAACGTTGACCACAGTAGTAGGTTCTATATCTCAAGGTATCATCATTTTGCTTAAGGTATCATTTAATTATTCTTTATGTATAGATGAAGTTCTTAAGATATCTAGGAGATAAATTATAGTTGTTGTATTAGATAATTATTCATTAATATCATAGGGAGGTTTTTGTTGTGGTTTTGATAGATTATTTTCTTTTATGGGTGCTTTTAACACAAATAAAGGTCTTTATTTATCAATTGTTTGAGTTTGTGATTGGTAATTTTGATTCTAAACTTGGTGCTTAGTGACGACCCCAATAACACCCACGATATTGTTGGTTTGTGAGTGATCTAAATGATATCTTATGGTTGTTGCATGTTCAATTGGAAGTATTTGTTGAGAGGAAGGACGTGTAGTCATTCTTCTAGAAAATGGCTCTTCTGGAATCAATACATTTGTGATAGGAAGGATTGGTTCTGACTTATTTTTGGAATTATCTAAAATATTAGAAATAATGTCCATTTGCTTTTTGTTTCACTTTTTGAATTACTTCTTGTATTTTTTGAATATGAAAATTAAAAATATTGGATTGGCCTAATTGTGATTGTAGATTGAGTAGGCACATAATAAGTTTACGGATTTTGGTATGGTAAGAAATTTTTAATGGTTCCCATGTATTGAGTTGGGGGAGAGAAATTGTGGTGGTATAATTGATTCATAGCTTCTTTACCATGATGGGTAAAGGATTTTGGAATATTTCTAAGTTTTGATTAGCATTTTGTGTTTTTTGCTTTTGAGCATTGTTTGGAGGATTATTGTTTGGAGGGAATTTTTCTACTTCCATTGCTCCTTTATCAATTAGATATTGTATCACATGTTTTAATATTTTACAATATTTGGTTGAATGTCCATCCACTCGATGAAAATCACAATGTAAATCAACTTTATATCCAGGTAAGGTGGTGTTTGGTTATCATATTTTTGGCATCTGTATCAAAACTTCTTCTAATAATTGGGATAGAATCAAGGTTAAAGGCTGGTTCAATCTTGTGAATTATCATGGAGGTTTATCAAGAACCTTCAATAAAAATATCTTTATGGCTTTGGCACTATTGATATTTGGAGTGTTTCTATTGTCAGTAACTTCGTCATCAACTACTTGTTTCTTTTTATATTGGTTTTTAGAAGATTTATCTTCATCATTCTTCTTGAATTATCCTCTTCTAATAAGGGCTTCTTCTACCCTTCTTGCTAAGTCTATAACTTGATTAAAACAAATTACTATAGAAATGGAAAGTTGATAAGATAAATGCTCTTGTAAGTTATCGATGAAGATTTCTATAATTTCCCTAGAAGTTGTCTCCATTTAGCTAGGAATCCTATAAAAATTTCATCTTTTCCTTGTTTCAGAATATATAATTATTTAATGGTAACATGCCTTTTTATGTAAGAACCAAATTGATGAACAAATATTTATACAATTTATTCAAAATTTCTTAAGGAATTGGTTGGTAATTGATAATACCATTCCAAAGCCATGCCTCCGAGGCTTTTAGAAAATATCTTTAGTAACAACAAATCATCATATGAAATATCATGACATGTTGTCCTAAACATACAAATATGTTCAATAAGATCTTCGATCCCTTTATATATCAGAAGAACTGACATGGGAAAATATTTAGGATAAGGTTGGGCAATAATAAAGGGATCCAATGGTTGACTACACATCTCCCTATAACTATATGTGGGATGATAAGGATCTATTTGATCTAAGTGTGAAGCTAATTGTTTGACTATAGCTTCAATTCCTTGTGGTTTCTCACTAAATTGGTTTTGTGTTATCATATTGTTGTGCATTTGATGATATGGTTGTGTCACTATATGAGGATTTCCAGTAGAAACACTATTATGTAGAGTATTTATAGGAAGAGTATTGTGAAATTTATACAAAATTAAATTTTGCTGAATTTTCTATTGATTTTATATTTTTTAGCCTTTTGTGATGTTGATGTTTGTTGATTAAGATCTTGAGATAAAAGGGAAGAAAAGAGCTATTTTTGTTTGGATGTATTTTTGGTGTTTACAACAGTAAATTGTTTTGCCATGTTTTGATTGATGTTTTGAGATGGGTCATCTTGATCGACATCTTACTCTGTTCTACTCATGTATGTCAATGGATTTGCATGCATTTGGAAAGTAGATTCTATAGCTACCTCCGTTGAATAATCTCCTTTTGGGAGTAAATTTTTTGTCTTTAAAACTTGATTGATATCATCTATATTACTTTTTAGAAATTCAGTAAAGTGTTGGATAGATTTAAAACTAACATTGCCTTGAGGGTCTATTGTAGGTTTCATAGGATCTTCTTCTTCTTCTTCTTCCCCTTCTCTATTGTCATCCTCATCTTGTTCCATAAGTCTATCATCTTCAATATGTATCTTATCATCAATATTTTCTTGATCTGGCTCTTCTGCGGAGCCAAATTCTATTTGTTTACCATTTCTTAGGATTCTAGGCATTTTGCCTTTGGGTGTTTTGTTTTCAGTGGTACATATATATTTTTTGCATATATATCTATATATATATACATTTTGTTTTGAATTTTTGTGTGTATATGTTATATATATACCTATATGAAATATTATATATATTGTTTTTGTTTTGAACAAAAAGTAAAGAAAATAATTATAATATTCTAGATAATAAGCTTAGTCAACCTGAAATAGTTTATGAATGTCATTGATAGGTTCAAGTTCCATAGGATTCATATAATGCTCTTCTTCAAATGAAAAGTTTGCTTTTAGGAATTTGAAAAAGTGAGTTATGGTAATGCTATCAATTTCATAATATTGAGAATAAAACCATATTTCGTGACAATATTCATGAAAATGGACTCCTCTAGGAGTTCTTTGATATCTTCTCTTATTTTTCAAAACTATCTCTTGATATTTTATGTATGCAAGAAATCAGTGTACAGTTATGGAATTTTCAAGATAATCTTCAAAAATGTAGATAGATGAAGATATGCTCGCTCTATTATCAACTAACCACCTCTCACATAATATTTGGATATCAAATTAGTGAGAATGGTGATTGGATCCCAGAATTCTAGCTATGTTGAATCTCTTGATTTGATTGTATTTGTGTATTGGATTTAATGATGTCAAGTCTTTTCCAAAGTTCAGCCCACTATTTTTGAGATGGGATACTAGAGCGTTCAACTACTAGAGATATTTCTTGTGTAGATAATAGTGTTCTAACATCTATAATTGCGTATCTTCCTATGTTGGAATATACCATCTAAGAAATGAATATAAAACATACAAGTTTAACTAATGATATATATTTTTTTGTTTTATGTTTGTATGTTTTTGAATTAGAATGATGTTTATGTAGTTCACATCGGGTTCACAAAGAATGTAGTCCTAAAATTTCTGCACTCCTTTCCTTCAGGCTAATGGATCTGTGCGTTGAATGGGGATGGGAAAATAATGGATCTACACCTTGAAGGAGAAGCACTTGATGTCGTGCCCTCTTTGGTGATTATCGATGAATTGGGTGGATTCACCAAAAACCATTTGTATGGTAGTTTCCATGCCTAGGTTGGGAGTTTTTTGATGGATTCATTACAATTCACTCACATTCACCCAGTTTGGTCAAATGCAATTAATTAAAACTATATGCATTTTTTTTCAAATGAAGAAAATACAAAATATAATGCATAAGATAAAATAGATACAATGCTTAGTATTATAGAAATTTCAAATCTTACTCAATCTAGATGGTTGATTTGAAGTTTTTTTCTTGATGCAGGCGATATCGGACGTTGCAGGGTGATATCGGACATCCAATATGATATCGATTGATCCGATACAATCAAAAACCTACAATTTCATATATTGACATCGAAATACATATTTGCAACATAATATGCATTCAATTAAACATGAATTGAACTAAATGAAATACATTATTTGTAACACTTGCATGAAATCAATATGAATCTATATTTTGATTGTAATTAATGATGTAAATAAGATATTAGATTGATAGAAGTGTGATATAACTACAAAAGCTATGTTTAAATGAAATGATAAGCAATAGATATGATCTTATAAGTGCAAAATGGAGGGATAAAAATGCAAACAATAGTCTAAAGGTACCCCCAAGCAACCTGTAGATGATATCGGATGTTGTAGGACAATATTGAACATTGTAGAGTGATATTAGATATATGATATCGTATTGTATCAGTCAATATGCAGCTCTAGACTTGTAAAAACTACAACAAACATAGAGACAATGAAAATGCAATGGGAAACAGGGGTGAGAAATGATTAGGGATCTAGGGGGAATCCAAGGAGAGTGCCTAGATTAAATAAGAAAATGTAAATTAGGGGGGTTGGGCTAAAAAAAAAGGGGAATTATGATTTCTCTCATCCTGGACGATATCGGTTGATTTGATACCATAACATCTGCACAATTGACTAGGTATGGACAAGGGGCGTTATAATATATTTTGTCCTTTTGTTGTTTTGGGCACTTTTTGATTTTGGATAAAAACAGACATCTAATTTTTTACAATAAATTTCTATATCGTATCAGATGATAAATATAATTCAAATAGATTTGATATCACCAGGAGGTTAGAAATAAAATTGATACGGGTGTAAAAATTGAGGTAGGAGGTTAAAAAGTAGTTTTAATTAATTTTTGAATGTTTTGAACTTAGGGTAAATTGACATGGGTTAATTTTAGCCTATTATAGCAAGCCCAATGGAACAAGGTATTCAAATATCAAAAATTATAGAACACCATTAGTTTTAACAACAATGTATTATCAATTTATTGGATGTCTTCTATACTTAATAAACAACCAAACATACATAACATTTATAGTAAATTATTTTTCATGGTTCATGCAATAACCAAGGGAAAGTCATTGGAAAGCTACAAAAAGAATATTACAATATATCAAGAATACTATAGACTATGGATTAATTTATATGAAGGATGTCAAAGGTTTTTGTCTAAGGGATACTCAGATTCAGATTATGCTGGATTTATTGATGATAGGAAATATACCTCAGGTTATGTCTTCTATATCAGATTAGGACCCATATCTTGGCATAGCAAGAAACAAAATATAATAGCATAATCATCAACTGAAGCAGAGTATCAAGTAGCAATATATACAACTTGTGAAGCTCTATGGTTACAATACATATTATTTGACTTGGAAATCCAATGAACTCCCACTATGATATTTTGTGATAATTAAGGAATATTGAATCTGATCAAGAATCCAATCATACATGAAATAACAAAACATATTGAAGCACAATGTCATTTCATCAAGGAAATTTTTTAGAATAAGCATATCATCCTCAAGTATGTTCCTATAGAATATTAGTTGGTAGACATCTTCACAAAGGCACATGGAAAATTCAAGTTTCAAACATTCAGAGATCATCTATGTGATTCAAGAGAAATTCATACCAAATAATGTAATACGTGGGGGTGTTAGAATATATTACATCATTTGGCTATATTATATTACTTTTTGGGGAAGTTATCCAGTTACTTCATGCATTGTAATAACTGCACAAGTCTCAATATGCAAGTTGTATATCTGCAAGGTGTCCTGTTGGTCACGAATCTGCCACAAGAAAGGATTTTCTATGTCTATGCACCCTAGACCCGGCCAACATTGAAAGGTCGAGAGAAAGAAATGTCTCCCAGACCAATCTCTAGAGAGGGCTGGTTCCCTTACTATTTCTAAGCTTGATTAAGACTAAAGTTACTAGAAAGGAATTATAAATGTGCAGAAAGAAATGGGAAATACACGAAAGAGATGGGAAATATAGCCACAGGCCAAATTTGTATGATCGGGAAAGAAACTCAACAAGAATTTAACCTCAAGCATATAAACAACATATAATAATAGAATACAACATAATCCACTTACGACCTTGCGTAGACAACCTCCAGGATGGCATTCCAGAACTCACTTTCTCATTTGTGATATTCAAACTCAGATGCAGAATTGAAATCTAACAACAGATTAGAAAGACGAGCATAACTAAGAAATGCATGAAATAGAAGGAAATCATTAGAAAGACGCTTGCAAAATCAGAGGCCAAATATCTTTCATTCATGCAAAGAACTTCAAAGCTTTCAGCAAAAGTCTCTCTCTCGATCCCTCTTTCTGAGATCTACATTGATTTATATAGAAGTCTTGCTTCTTTATAGCATTAAAAATATGCAACGAACTTCCTCGAGATCTACAAAATGTGCAACAAAAACAAGGAAATGATCCCCTTAAACCAGCCTCGAAGAAACCAGAAATTGAATGAAACAAGGAGTCGGTCATCTTCATTAAATGGTCGTTCTTGAAACATGCTTGAACCGTTAGAAAAATCACGAACAACAGCTTTGAATAATGGAAGTCTTTAATTCTGGTGGCTTGGACACGTTCTTCTACCTTGCTCGCATTGGAAAGCAGCAAAACATTTAATTTTGGAGTGCTTTTAATCGTTGGAAATCGCAAAACTTCATCGGGATGTTTGAACTGCTTTCTAGCGCAAAACTGTAACAGGTCGCGAAAACATGACATGTCACAAAATCATGACGTATTTCTGCTCCGTACACTTTGTCACTTTGGAACCGCGAAAACCATCCATGTCACGAAATCGTGACGTTCTTTCTCAATTTTATCCTTTGCTGCTTCGACCCGTGAAAATGCGACAAGGCATGATTTCGCTACACTTTTCTCTCTTTTGGCTGTGTCCTCCTAGTACGTCACGAAAACAAGACAAGTCACACTTTCGCTACGTTCTCCCATCGACATCTTTGTTTTATCTCTGGGTCGCGAAAACTAAACAAGTCGCGAAATCGCTACACTATCTCCACGCTGCTCAATCTTCTCTTCTAAGTCACGAAAATCCGACATATCATGATTTCGCAACAATTTTCATCCACCCTGTACGGTCCTGCTTCTAACCCATGAAAACATGACACTCTTGCCTCAAGTGGTTCGTTAATCTCCATCATGTCGTGAAATCGTGACAGGTTCTATCTCCTTGGACTTTCTGCTTTTGACCGCAAATATTCGTCATGTCGCAAAATCATGACATTTCGTACAATCTGGCTGCCTCTTTGCTTCCTCTTCGTGAAAATGTGACATGTCACGAAATCGCTACAATTTTTTGCACTTGGTCCTTCCGCCCCAATATGTCACGAAATCATGACGTTTCCATGTTGCTGGACTTCATCTCCACAAATGTCACGAAATCACGACGCCTTTCATGCCTTATGCTTTTTGTTTCCACTTGCCGCGACCACGCAACACGTCGCGATTTCATGACGTCTTTCACCTTTTGTGCCTTGTTCATTATTCTGTCGTGATATCGCTACAAAGTTTATTGTCAACACCCTTTGCTTAGTTATGTCGCGATTTCATGACCTTTTCTCTCACTATACTCCATGGCCATTGTAAGTCGCAAAAATGCGACATGTCACGATATCGCGATGGTTTTGCTGCACTGTCTCCGTTGACCATTTTGATCGTGATTTTGGAACACGTCACAAAATTGTGACAACTTTGCTGCTTAGCCCTTTTCTGCATTTTGCGTTGTGAAACTGTGATGGGTCATGATTTCATGACACCTTTGCTTTTAACTTCTCTCTCCTCAATAGACCCGCGATAACGCGACATGTTGTGATATCGCGACGGTTTTGAACTATGCTTTCCATGCTGCTTTTTGTCGCGATATCACGACAGTCTTCGGACTTAGCTTTTTTTGCATCAAAACCTGTAAAGGAGTGAGAACTTCAACATCTTATGCATGAATAATCAACAATCAAAATAATGTGGCAAAAATGCCAACATTCTTGGTGGCTCATGGGGTATATAGTTCTACTGTATGCATGAATCCCAGGCATGAATCCATTGGGCAACAGAGTCAAGAAAAATTGAGAACAGAAAGCTGGCTGATGGGGTACATCTCGACGGACTGCTGTAACAACTCTTGCTGAATTACTGAAAACTCAAGGAATCTGTATTTGGCTTAGCTAACCAGGTGTTGTAAAAGAATCTCCATGAAAGCACCAAGGGTTGCAAAATGGAAATAAATGAAATAAGTGGAGTGAGGACTATGGAATGGAAATAGTAAATGATGGAATAATGGAATGGAAGGAGTGATGCGGTAGATACAGTAACAGAGTGCTTCTGTGCTACCAGCTACTATGAAAGGGAAATGGAAGTGAATGGAATAATGGAATGGAAGTGGAAGAGATGACAAATGCAGGATGAACTGTGGATAAATGCTAAAACAACAATGAAGTTAGAAGAAAAGGAAAAGAAGAAACGGGAATATCAGGAAGGGAAAAAGAAACAACAGCAGTGGCTTGATTACTTGCAGAAGAAAAAGGAGTAGGAGAAGAAGGGAATGAAGAGGGGAAGGGAAGAAATAAAGAGGAAGCCACTAATTTCTAGGAAGGAAGAAGAAAAAAGAAAGAAATACGTACCTACGGGCTCGCATGCAAAAAGAGCCGAAGTTGACAGAGGAAAACAATACTTTTTTTTTCTATTTTTGTCTTTTCTTTTTTTTTTTTTTTACTATATACAAGGTAATACTGGACTCACAGTTCATGGAGTGTAGGCTTTCAGATGAAAGTCGTTCACCGAAATAGGAAGTGGGCTGCCATCCAAATCTTCCAGATGAAACGAATTTGCTGCACCAGCACTGATAATGCGGAACGGACCCTCCCACAGAGCATCAAACTTCTTGTGCATCCCTGGCTTGGCTTTCCTTTCATTCCATTTCAGGACCAAATCACCCACCTTAAGCGGATGATCAGTGGAATTTTTATGGAACCACTTTGAAATAACTTGTGTATGCTTAGCAAACTCCTCATAGGCCAAAGAACGTTGCTCTTCCAACTCGTAACAACCGAGCCAACCGCATATCCATGGAATCTACATCTCGCTTCATCATCCTGAAATCCCTGCAACTACTGCAATACTGGCAATTCTAGATGAACAAACAACCTTGCCTCTTTTCCATATACCAGGGCATACGGTGAAGTCTTGATAGACTTCTTGATTGAGATTCTATCTACCCATAAAGCTTGATTTAATAGAAGGTGCCATGATCTCTTGTTATCCCCCAAAGATCTCTTTAAAATCCGTAGCAAATTCTTGTTTGTGGACTCTGCCAAGCCATTTCCCTAAGGGTAATAGTTAGAGGATGTCTTCAGAAAAACACCATACTTATTTGCAAATTCAGCTAGCTCAGCTCCAATAAATGGAGTTTCGTTATCTGTAATAATAGCATCAGGAATGCCAAAACGTGTGATCAGCCCTTCAATGAAAGAAATCACCACCTCTTGATTTGCAACCCTGGTTGGAATAGCTTCAGACCATCTCGTAAAATAATCTGTAGTTGTCAAGATATATTTGTGTCCAGCTGAAGAATTCGGATCAATAATCCCAATAAAGTCCAATCCCCACTGCTGAAAAGGTGCTTCAACCTGAATTGGATGTAGGGGCAATGATGCATTTCTAACCCTTCTTGTATACCTCTGACATTTGTCACATGCTTGGGAAATCCTGAAAGCATCTGTGAACAAGGTTGGCCAATAGTAACCAGCCCGAATAATTTTTAAAGCCATTGGTCTACCTGCATAGTGTCCTCCTGATATGCCAGAATGAAACTCCTCCAGGAGTCTTGCCTTCTCTGATTCCTTGACACACCTTAAAAGAATGCCATCAATGTTCTTAAAAAACAATCCTTCGAGCAACAACACATACCTGAGAGCTTGCAGATGAAACCTTCTCCGTTGTGAGGCATTTAACTGTGAAGGGCATCTACCAGTTGTGAAATAGTCAATGAGGTCATCTGCCCAATCTTGTTCTTGAACTAGGAGATTCATCAGATTGTTATCTCTAGGAGAATCATCTACTTGATAATCAACTATTCCAGATGTTGTAGTCTTTGCTAAATGTCGGCATAAGGCCTTACCCCGCACTAGCTTGGTCGGATGAATCTCAACATCAAATTCTTGAATTTTGGTGACCCAACCAGCGCGTTTATCACCCATCTCACCCTGAATGATGAAATTCCTTACATCGGGATGTATAACATAGACGACTGTCCTACTCTGAGATATGAAGTGCTTGAATTTTTTAAGAGACTTCATGACAACATACACCTGTTTTTCAATGAAATTATATTTTGCCTCATGAGGTAAGATAACCTGACTAAGGAAAGCAATGGGCCTTTCATTCCCATCATCTCCTTTCTGTGTGAGTACTATGGCATAGCTTTCATCTTCCCCCACTGCATACAGAATGAAATCTTTTGAATAATCTAGATTAATTAATACAGGAGCTTGCACTATTCTGTCCTTAATTTCCTGGAATGCCTCCTTCCTCTGAGTTGTCCATTTAAATTCTGCATCCTTCTTCAACAACTCATTCATGGGCTTGAAAACCTAGGAAAAATCAGAAATGAACTTCCTAATAAAATTAATCTGTCCAAAGAAAGACTGCAGCTCTTTCTTATTGGCAGGGAGCGATAGTTTCTTCAATGCTTCGACTCAAGATGGATCAATTGCCAAACCATCTTCTGAAATGACATGCCCCAAGATTTTACCTTCCTTCACTACAAAAACCGACTTCTTTGGATTAATGGAAATACCAAACTCTCTACATTTTCCAAATATTTGCCTCAGATGAGAATAGTGATCTTCTCATTTATGTGAAAAGACAGTCATATCATCAAGATAAATAACAATAATCTTGTTCAAAAGCTCCTCAAATGCAATGTCCATGGCTCTCTGGAATGTGGCCCCAACATTTGATAATCCGAAAGGCATTCGCTGATAAGCAAAAGTTCCCCACTTAGTTGTAAATGTTGTCTTGTACTGGTCTTCATCCCTAACCCAAATCTGGTTATATCCAAAGAATTTGTCTAGTAGTGAAAAATGCTGAGCCCTAGAAATAACATGTAGTATCTGATCAATGTGAGGCAAGGGATAGTGATATTTTAGAGATGCATGGTTCAAATTTCAAAAATCTACACACAGTCGTATGTCTCCATTTTTCTTTCGAACCAAAACCAGATTAGCAACCCAAGTCGAGTGCTTAACCGGGTATATAATCTTGGCTTGCAGCATTTTCACAAGTTTGGCCCTCATGAGAGTCTCAATCTTTGGATTCACTGGTCGCTACTTTTGCCTGAAGGGTTTGACTCCTTCCAACTCAATAGTATGCTGAACAATCTGTTTATCATATCCCTTCAGATCCTCATAACTCTAGGCCACAATATCAAAAAATTCTTGACACAGTTGCCTGATTTCTTGCAGCTTATCAGGAGTAGAATCAGTCCCAATATTAATGACCTTATTGGGTTCTAATTGCATCTCCATATACTCTTTCTTGTCAATCTCAATCCGATGTTTCTTAGACCGATCATGCTGATCAAAAAAACTTTCTAGAGTGATAAGACATTTCGGAATATGATTATTCTACAACTGAATCAGACCTTCGATTTCTTCATGCTCCAAGGTTCTTCCTTTGATGGTGGCAGCTTCTTGAATCAAAAATTTAACAATTTGCTCATCACTCTCAAATACTTTCTAGAAAGTATCTTTGTCTGGGACACTAGGCCTATACACCATCCTTACTATCTTTGGCTTCTTGACTACCTGCTCAATGGGAGAAAAATTTGCTCCAAGAGATGCTAGAAGATCTACATGCTTATTCAGCTCCAAAGAAATGGATTGAATATTCAGAGCTATGAAAGACTCAAACGGGTCCCAAAATTGGTTGTGGTATGCTTTGAGATAATGCTACTTGGAAATACACCTATTTGTTACTTGGTTTACAATCAGCTCAGAATCACCAAAAATTTGCAACTATTCGATTCCCAACTTTCTTGCCTTTTTCAAGCCTAGGCATAATGCTTTGTACTCGGCAGCATTGTTAGTACAATTCCAAGTAAGACGGTATGAATATGTTCTTTGTAAACCAGAGGGAGAAATCAAAACAATACCTGCTCCTGCACCATTTTTAAATCTTGCCCCATCAAAATATAACTTCCATAGTTGATCCGTGATAGAGCTCTAATCATCTTGGTTAGGGAATACCTGCATTGCGCCATCCTCGGGCTTTGTGATAGAATAACAACCGATTTCAATTTCCATCATAGCATTGAATCAAGCATGGAAAACCCATCTTCCAATTGAAGCTCGTCTAAAACCTCATTCATCAAATCAGAACCCTCTAACTCTTCGGTTAGCATGTTAACAGACTGCATGGTCTTTCCTGCTTCATCCAACCTTTCAATATGAAAAGAGGAAGGTTTTTCATTATGAATCTAGAGTCTTTTACCTTTGAAAGGGATCTCCAAGTGGGAATAATCCAGTGCAAGGTAACCTCCCAACTTTGCAGTAAACTCTCTGGATAAGCACATACTGAAATACGGTTCTAGATTGACCATAACTATCTCCTAAATGACTGTAATCTGAGGCATAGTGTGTAAAAAAATCGAGACATCCTTGATTACACCCACCATTTTCATAGGAGTACCATCTAACTGCAAGACTCCAGGGCTACTTAGTGTGTATTCCATACCCATAACTTCGTAAACTGCCTTTGGCATGACAGTTGTAGCGGCTCCAGAGTCGATCATGCAGTTATGCACGATCCAACCCTCTATTTGTAGTGATAGATAAAATGGGGGTGGTCTATTTTTACCAGTGATAGAAGTGGTTAAGGCTTGAGCATAAATTGTTTGGGTAGGACCTTTCTCACTATCCTTCACAGATTTCAAATATTCTTGCAATAAATCTACCTACCCAGGCAATTGCAATGCATCGTAAATACTAACCTTAGCTGGGGTCTTCTTCAGTTCTTCGACAATGTTGTATACAACCGTAGCAGATTCCTTCTTTTCAACGGGATGATCATATCTACTCTGATACTACTGAATGGCTTCTACTCTTAGCCTCTTCGTTAATGAAGGGTACTTCAGTTTTTCTCTAGCTTGCTCCTTTGCTTCTGATCTTGCTTGGGCAGTTGCGGCTTCTTCTTGTACTTGTTGATAAGCAACACACCCCCACTGAAAAATGAGATTCCATCCTTAGAAAATTCTGAACTTTCATTTTTTGCAGCAGGGACCCTCTTGATCTTTTCAGGTTTTAAATCCAAATTTGCTTGCCTCCTTTTTAAAGTTGTGCTTTTTCTTGCATTCTAGCTGTGTTATCCAAGAATTCACTTTTTACATGCTAGAATCATTCATGCACAAGCAAAATCTTGCACCGGCACCGAGAAAATCCAGAAAACAGTTGCATAATTCACCGAAAAATCAAACTTTCCATTTTTGGTAGTGTCGCGATATCGC
The DNA here is from genome assembly GCA_028583015.1 of Wollemia nobilis. Lineage (NCBI taxonomy): Eukaryota > Viridiplantae > Streptophyta > Pinopsida > Araucariales > Araucariaceae > Wollemia > Wollemia nobilis. The sequence goes on from JAQPPZ010003612.1 coordinate 1,256,623, forward strand.
GACACTTCCATTTTCGGAAATGTCGCGATATCGCGACAGGTAAGTCAAAATGCGGCTAAGTGCCAGAAAGGTCGCGATTTCGCGACATGTCGCGAAATCGCGACAGTTTTTTGGAGAGAGAAGCAAGCTGTACGGAGGGCGCGATTTTGCGACATGTCGCGAAATCGCGACATGTCGCATTTTCGCGGTAGGAGAGAGAAAGTGGGCTGCAGGATGAAAAATCGGCTAAGTCGCAAACATGTTCCAAAATCGCGGTCAACGCGGTCAACGCATGCATGTAAGGAACCGTCGCGATATCGCGACGTGTTCTAGAATCGCGGCTGAAAATCGGGATGGCTGTACGGAGGCCAGGAGGGTCGCGATTTTCGCGACACGTCGCGAAATCGCGACATGTCGCGTTTTCGCGGCCGACGAGGGAGGAAGTTGCCGATGCGCTAGTAGGGTCGCGATTTCGCGACATGTCGCGAAATCGCGACATGTCGCAGAATCGCGGTAGGAGAGAGAAAGTCATAAGAGGGCCCGAAAGTGCATTTCAGCTGAAACAGAAGGCTTCCTGGGGTAGCGACACGTGTCAAAGCGTGAATGGGACAAACAGAAGCCGACATGCAAGCTTATTTTGCGGTTTTTAATCTGTTTTTAATGTTTTAAGCTTCTGATTTAATTAAAGTGCTAATCTAATGCATCTTTTTGTCTTTCATGCAGGATTCCACCTGGCACTTACGGGACAACCGGGAAAGACCATAAAGGCAAAGATAAAGTGCGGATTTAGTCAAGGACCGCCATGCTAGAGGAGAAGAAGCCGATAAATGCATTCAATGGAGATTTATTGCAGACTTAATAGCATGGAGACCATTTCAACTCAGAGATGGATTTGTGGAGATCAAATTGATGGAGAAGTGGTGACTCATCCGGCTCACCAACAGAATTAATGGAGGCATTTATTTGCAATCGCGGATGAATGCAAGTGCATTTGATTTTATCTTCTCCATTTATGGCAGCTGACTGCACATATTTGCCGAAGGGTTAAGTTCTATCCGGACTTTGATTTTTAAATGGATTTTTATTGTAAAACCCGGGTCCTAGGGTTTAAGTGCGATAAGATTTAGGGTTTGAAGAAGATATTTTGAAAAGATCAGGGTCTGTCCTGAGTCTATAAATACAGATTCTAAATGTAATCGTAGGAGGCGGAGACTTAGAAATAAAAGGCTATTGAAGCAATTTTTTGCAAATTTTGTTAAATCCTTTGTTTCTCGGACTTGGAGTTGATGTGCTTTAGCTTTTCTCTGATAGCATGGCCAGGAGCCTAATCTTTTGCAGAGTGTGATAAGTGTATTTTCTTTTGTTATCCGTTCCATTTAAAGTTTATTAGATATATGTCAGTAAATCTGCGAGTTATCAAGTTTAAATATGTCGTTAGGGCTTCAGCTTGTTCTATTGTCTCGCTAGGGGAAATTACAGATTTCAGGTGTAAGTTTGTTCTAATTGCTCTGTCTTCACCGTGCGAGCTAGGCCGCCGGTGAAAGATACCAGCTTTAACCACCTGCCCTTGGATTTATAATTTTCTCGCTAGATCTCGTTTCACTCGCCTTGTGCTCTTAGTTGAAAGTGATCTTAGACCGACTGGACACTTTCTTCTTTGATTTGTTCTGTTGTGAAGCCGATAGCATAGATAAGATTGGTAGTTTTGGGTTTTACAGCTTTGATGTTTGATAAGCTTCTCTTTCTCGCCTTACCCTACCCTCTCTTTGCTTTTCGTGAATGATCCATTTTTATTTTCTTTGTTTGCCTTTTATTTAAATCGCTGACCCATGAGAGCTAGATCTAGAATTCAAGTTAAATCTCGATTGTCAACAACTTTTGCAACTACTGAACAAGTTCAAGAACCCCCTGTAAGGTAACAGAGTAGTCCATATTGAAATCTATTCCGAAAGTGGAAAAGAGTGAATTGCCATTCGACCCAACTCTGTAACTCGCACCTTGGATAACCAGCTAGATCCTAAAGATGAGTGGGATCCGTCCCGTGGGTGTCTCCGGAGCTTTCCTTGCCTTCATCCTTTCCCGGGGTGTGCATGAAAGCCGGACCAACATCTAATTGGCGCTAGAAGGAGGGCTGAACTCGCTCAAGTATTGTAAGGGCATAACAAGAACATTTTGAAGGACCCACATGAACTCCGACAATTTTCTAAATTGTCACAGTTTTTAAATTGTCGCTACTTTTCTAAATTGTCATCGCTTTTAAATTGTCGCACTTTTAAATTGTCGCATTTCAGTTGTCATAAATATTTCAACTTGCTAAAATACGTAACCCGTTCGTAACCGCAGAGTTTGTCAGGACTCGTGAAAACCGGATTCTACATACAAGGTAACAAGGTCCCACCCCGTAGCCGGAGAGCTCCTTGTCCCCGAATTAGAAACTCCGAGAAGAAGTAGCCACAGAAGAGCCACATCTCTATCACAGACAGCTTTATCACCATTGATAGTCACTCCAACCGGAGCTCGAATATCCCTCGTTAATCCATTAGCTATGGCAAATTGGTTGGGCTCCACAGCTTTGAACATTCCGGGTATAGCCCATGACTTGCCCGTAAATCCGGAAAGATACCTCCCTAGGTATAAACATGATGGGACAAGAATCGCAGAGGAACACTTAATTGCATTCAAGAATGCACCGGGTTATTAAATGTACAAGATGAGGATGTTGCCTGCAGACTCTTCCCGTTCACTCTCCAGGAGGGAGCCTATGATTGGTTTCTAAATCTTACCAATGATTCCATCACCAGTTGGAGTGACTTAGAAAAAGTCTTTGTGTCACAGTTCGGGGAAGTGATAGACCCCAATATTTTATATCAGCAGCTTTTCTAGCATCAAAAGAGAACCGAATGAGTCTATTAGATCCTATAATGTCGATTCCGTAAAGCTTATGGTAGACTCACCGGCTATTATGTACCGAATGCCGACCTGGCATTAGAGATTTTTAGGAACTCTCTCGGACCCCATGACCTCTCGTCTTCTTGAAGAGGGATGCCACCGTTACTAACTTGACGTAAGCTTATAAAGAAGCTTTGATTCTGGAAAGACAGTTGGGACCCCAGCCTTTAAATATTCAACAGACTCCTCTGATCACTCAAGCTGCTCCTGTACTCAATCCTATCCCACATCAGATGATGCTGCCAGTTTGTCAGACTTTACCATCAGCAGCACCATTAGTTGCTACACCTGTTGAGAATGTACAGAACCCGGTAAAAGAGGCTGACAATGCTAGGATTGAAGAAGTTTCAAAGATTGTTCAGAAGTCGGCCAATGATTTTTTGAGTTTTAAAAGGCAAACTTCTACTGGAGACAATCCCAACAGATATTCATATCAACCAAACAGATTTAACAGGCCCCCATATGAACCTAATAAAGATTACAAGGGTAAAGCTCATGATGTGAACATTTGTGACTTGGCTCTGCCCAACTGGTGCAGTAATTCATGCCACTTCTCAAAGATGGGGAGTTAGATTGTGTGGAATTTTGCAATGCATTTGAAGCCTTGTCGGAGATTTGATCTCCCCCGAAAATCAAAGAACCGCCGAGGGCCCAAGTTCATCCGGACACAAGGGCGCCTATGGTCTTGGATTCTTTTTCTTTCCCGGATGAATCCGAGAATGTAGTTGAAATGCCCATGGATGAAGTACAGAGCTTTCCAAAGAGCATGTAAGAGATAGCTACAACCTGAGGAACAGGAATCCTGAGCCAAATACCACATCAACTCCTGATAATTCTCACAATATTCCTCCTGACCCCTCTCCAAGCAATAATCCACCTCCACCAAAGGGAGGAGCTCAAAGAGTACCAGATGTTGCTGTTCCTCCACTTAACAAAGGATATAACATAGTGGAAGACATGAAAAAGATTAAGGCCAACATTACTCTGCATGAGTCGGCACTGCATTTCGGAGCAGAGAGACAATCCGATAAAGACATACTCCGGCCCCGTCGCTAAACCCGTGGATAAAGGGAAGAAAATAGCCAATGCCAATCTGGCCATGTACAAGGAAAAGACTGAAGTTCCCCCATTTTTACTGACTGTCAGAATTTTTGGGAAGAACTTACATAATTGTTTGGTGGATTCAGGTGCATCTCGCTAATGTCATGCCACCGGCAATTTGTCGCAGCTGGGGCTGACCCCAATGAAGTCTCGAGAGGAGAGTTGTCCAATTGGACAAGTCAGAAGTTAAGGTTGTGGGAGAGCCGCAAAACATTCACATTCAATTGGCATCCGAGCCAAGGGCTCAACATAAGATCGAAATCCAAGTTGTGGATATCCCAAGTGGGGTATGGAATGTCGTTGAGTAGGGATTGGTCTAAGTCTCTCGAATGGATATCCGGCAACAGACTTTTCACACATGTGGTTGCCATGGAAGGGTGTGGCTAATCAATTGCGGGTTGACAGAGAACCTAGGTACAAGCACACCATTACAGAGTACAATGCTGCAAATGAGACTGTCAATATTGCAGAGGTAGACATTGGTGTCTACAATTTAACAACTGGGCACAATGATAAATTTAACAAAGCTCATCCTGTACATACTAATGAAGTTTGGACACTTCATGTGGATGGAGCCAGATGTAAGCAGGGTTCTGGAACAGGGGCAGTCCTCAAAGGGCCTCAAAGTCGACATTTTTTATGTCTTACCGCCCTAGCTCCCATGTACTAATAATTTAGCAGAGTATGAAGCTCTGATTTTAGGTTTAAAATTTGCATTGGATAAAAATGTGAAGAACATTCAAGTTTTCACTGATTCAGAATTAGTGGCAAGCCAGGTCAGGGGTAAGTTTCAGTGTAAAGCCTCTTATCTGAAGGGATACAAGCACATAGCTTGGGATCTTGTGGAAGGCTTTGATGCATTTAACTTAACACATATACCCAGGGAACAAAATTCACATGCAGATGTCTTGGCATCTTCAGCTGCAAGTTTAAAGCCATTGGAAGATTTTAAGTGGGATAAGTTTTCAATTGAGCTAGTCCCCTGTCCTTCAGTTCCAAACAATATAGATAGCTTTCAAGTTTTCTCAGATGATCAACAGATTGTGAACTTTCTGCAGAGTACCAATACCTTTGAGAATGCTATAATTGATGAGGGCCAAAGGGACACCCTGATGGAACAACTAGATGATGACAGGGGAATCATGAGATTGAAGGACAAATGTAATCCCAAAGGGAATGGTAGAGCTCGGAGAGGCTATTCGATGTTGACAAGATCAGGCAAAGGGTGAATTCTCGAGGATTATGTGGGCACCACAGACAATGAGACCAAAAATTTGAATGTAGGAACCGAAGAGGATCCAAGGAACATCAAGTTGGCAAAGGACTGTGATCCAGAGATAAAGAGAAATATGATTGATTTCCCGCACAAGTCCAAGGATGTAATGGCCTGGTCATACAAGGATTTAAAGGTATTTGATCCAAAAGTTTACACCCACATCATACCTTTGAAAGAATCTTGCAAGCCTTTCGTACAAAAATAGAGGCATGTTAATGCTCTGTTAGAACCCCTTATTCATAAAGAAGTGGAGAAGCTCTTGAGTGCAAGCAATTATTTTTCCTATCGTGCATTCTACTTGGGTGGCAAATCCGGTGCCGTAAGGAAGAAAAATGGGGAGATCCGCCTTTGTGTGGATTTTAGGAATCTGAACAAAGCATCTGAAAAGGACAACTATCCCCTGCCTTCTATGGATGAAGTACTGCAGATTGTTAATGGCTCATAGATGATGTCTTTTCTGGATGGCTTCTCAGGCTATAATCAGATTCTAGTTGAGAAGGAGGATAGAATGAAGACTGCTTTTACAACTAAGTGGGGTACTTTTGCTTACAAGAGGATGCCATTTGGTTTAATAAATGCAGGAGCAACATTTCGGAGAGCAATGGACCATGCCTTCAAGGGGCTTATGGGCAAATGTATTGTAGTTTACATGGATGATCTAACAGTCTTTTCCAAATCCAGATTTGACCATGTCAAGCATTTAGAGTCTGTATTTAACAAGTGCAGAGAGTTTGGCATCTCTTTGAATCCAAAGAAATGCATATTTGGTGTAACAGAAGGCAAACTGCTTGGGCATTTGGTCACAAAGGATGGCATTTCCATGGATCCAGGCAGAGTTGAGGCCATATCTGGCATACCATTTCCCAACTCCAAGAAAGAGTTGAGATCATTCTTTGGAAAGATTAACTTTGTCGTAAAGTTTATCTCGAGCTTTGCAGATATAGTTAAACCAATGAATGATATGTTAAAGCAAACCGCCCGCATTGCCTGGACCACCGAAGCTAAGACTGCTTTTCAAGAAATCAAGACAACCATTAAACAAGCACCAGCCTTAGTAAGCCCGCATTTCAAGTGCAGATTTCTATCTCGTACACTTTCTCTTCCGAACATACACTTGCCGCAAAGGTCGACTCAACGGAGAGATACAGGAGAACATCCAATTGCTTTTAAGAGCACTAATTTGAAGGGAGCTGAACTGAAATATTCCAGATTAGACAAACAGGCTTATGCTTTGGTAAGGGCAGTGAAGCAGTTCAGACATTATATACTCAGAAGCAAAACTCATGCCATAGTGCCAGACTCCACTGTGAAGTACCTTCTAAGTCGAATGAGTTGGGTGAACCGAGGGGCAATTGGGTTACCAAGTTGCAAGAGTATGACTTGGAGATTAGGCCTCGCTAAACCGATCGTAGGACTTGGCTTGTCCAGACACATTGCCGAAGTGCCTCCACAACAGAGAAGTTAATCAATTAAACTCGGAATCTGATGATTGGTATGGGGATATCATTCATCTCGCTACAGCTTTGGAGTTTGCCCATCCCATTTGAACATAACTCAAAGGAGAGCATTAAAGTTAAAAGCTGCTCACTATCTCCTCAAGGCGAGTACTCTATACAGGGAGAATTATGCTGGCATCTTCCTAAGGTGCATTTCTCCCAGTGAAGTCAGTGAAGTCATGGCTAGTTTTCATGAAAAACTAGGGGCGTGGCATTCATCAGATCTCGCTACAAGACATAAAATATTAAGAGCAAAGCACTATCGGCCTACACTTTTTAAGGATGCACATCAACATGTCGAACCTCGCCATCGCTGCCGTACATTTGCAGCCAAAGAGGCAAACCGAGCTCGCCATTGCAACCAGCTTGTGATAAACAAACATTTCATGCAGTGGGGACTTGATTTTGTGGGAGTCATTAACCCAAATTCCTCAACAGGGCATAAATATGTGCTGACAGCTACTGACTATTGCACAAGGTGGGTTGAAGCAGCAGCCACTACAAGAAGTACAACCCAGAAAGTTATTGATTTTCTTGAATCAAATGTCATAACTAGATTTGGGGTTCCCCTGAATTTGGTCTGTGATAATGGGCCAGCCTTCCAATCATTGGAGTTTGCAGATTGGGCATACCAGATGGGGATAGTTATCGATTCTCATCCAACTACTACCCCCAAGGCAATGGACTGGCTGAGTCAACAAACAAGAACTTAATGAATGCCATCAAAAAGTCTGCAGCAGACAAACCCAGGCAGTGGCATACATTGTTGAAATATGCACCGTGGGCTGACCGGATAACACACAAAGTGGCTCTTAAGACCTCTCCTTTTGTTTTGTTGTATGGTACTCGGCCAATTGTCCCCATCTCCTTGAAGTTGCCTACCTATCAGTTTGCCTTAGATTATTTTGAAGATCATGATGATGCCGAAGCCCGTGTTTTAGACCTCACTAACTTGCAGGATGAAAGACTCCAAGCCCTGGAGCACTTCAGCAGACACCAAGAAACTGTCAAGCGGTGGTTTGACAAGAGATCCAAGGTGAAGGCTTTTAGTCGGCGGACTTAGTGCTTCCGTGGGACAAGGCCCATGAGAAGAAGGGTAAGCACACAAAGTTGCAGACCACCGTGGATAGGCCCCTACCAAATTGCTGAAATATTGGGTAACAATGCTTTCCGCTTGCAAGACCTCGATGGTAATTTTCTGGACCTCCCCGTTAATGGCCGCACTTGAAACATTATTTCTCTCGCTGTTCCATCCAATGTATCATTTGAGTGAGCTATGAAGAAGTTGTAACATGTGTACATATTGTAAATAGCTCCGTAAGTTTTATTTTGTTCTAGTTTAGTTCTTTTAATAGCTCTGTACAGTTGCTTTAGTTGCTTCTTTTTAGTTTTAATTGGGTGTTGTCTGTACAGGTTTGTTTGTTAGATTAATCCTTGTTCTCAGTGCAGTTTTATTTTTTATTTTTTATTTTTTTTTTTTTTTTATTTTTTTAATATGTCTGTACAGTTGCATTTTAGTTTATTTCAGTTGCTTTAAGTTTATTTCAGTGCTGTTGCAGTTTCCCTTTGTCAGTTTTTAGTTGCTGTGTTTTTAGTTAATCCTTGCTTTTATTTAAGTCTGTACAGTCTTTTCTTCCTTGCAGTTCTTTTTCTTTGTTGTCTGTACAGTTGCAGTTTAATTTATTTCAGTTGCTTTAAGTTATTTTCAGGTCTAGGCAGTTTTAATTGCTTTGCTTTTGTTTTAGCTTAATTTTGTTGCCTGTACAGCTGTGCTTTGCATCCTTTGTAAATAGCCTTGCAGTTTGTTTTATTCCTTTGTCTCAGTACATGCTTTTCAGTTTTATTCTGTTTTGCTTTTAAAGCTCGTGTCTGTCCTTGGAAGCTCGTACAAAGTCCTTTAACTTCTAAAATTTTCTGTCCTTTAACCTTTGCCTCGAGCAATTAATGAAAAGTCAGCCTGCTGAAAATTGTTTTATTCTAAGCCGATCAATCCGTCAATCCAATGCCCATGCTGTTCACCATTCTAATTGAGATAGTCTGCTTGCACTGAACTGTAGAATTATTTTGTTATTCAGGACAAAGGTAGAGAGATGATTGGATCTTGTGTCTTACTTGCCATAGTTGTTTTAATGATAGAAAAACTGCTATGCTGTTTAGTTGGAGGAACTCCCGGGGAATCCAAGAAAAGCTGGTTATGAGAGGGGACTATGTCATGCAATTATTTGGGTATCCACAGAGGCTATCAATGCCTAGACTGAAACAGTTCCAGATTGATCAAATGATAAAAGAAAATTGTAATTTCTCTAAGGTCTTCCAGATAGTGATATATTTCAGAGAGAGAGAGAGAGAGAAAAGAAAAAAAGAGAAAAAAAAGAAAAAAAGAGTTAAATAATTAAAAGAGGCAGCCAATACTTAGATTCTCTCCCTACAGCTTGTAAATTGGGTCGTGTAAATCTAAAGGGTAACTCTGTCTAGGTCAGTAAAAGCTAAACTAGTAAACAGAGCTCTACTCGGTTTCCCCTTTTACAATCTAGAAAAGTTGATTAATCCAAGTTTATCATTCAATTCAGTCATCCTTGAAGAAAGTTTTATACCCTTTGAAATTGCACATCATAAATCTTCCTTGAAGTAATCCAACTCTAGTATGTCCTTGGGAAATTTTAACAACTGGCGCTTAGTAATCAATTTATTGTGAAGAATGTCTCGTGGCAAGGCATGATGCATGGTCTTTTTGTTTTGAAACTGTAGTCTTGGGTTCTAAAATAGTGCTACTATTTTACCCGCAGATATCGCCATTTGTTGATAAGCAACACACCCCCACTGAAAAATGAGATTCCATCCTTAGAAAATTCTGAACTTTCATTTTTTGCAATAGGGACCCTCTTGATCTTTTCAGGTTTTAAATCCAAATTTGCTTGCCTCCTTTTTAAAGTTGTGCTTTTTCTTGCATTCTAGCTGTGTTATCCAAGAATTCACTTTTTACATGCTAGAATCATTCATGCACAAGCAAAATCTTGCACCGGTACCGAGAAAATCCGAAAACAGCTTGCATAATTCATCGAAAAATCAAACTTTCCATTTTTGGTAGTGTCGCGATATCGCGACACTTCCATTTTCGGAAATGTCGCGATATCGCGACAGGTAAGTCAAAATGCGGCTAAGTGCCAGAAAGGTCGCGATTTCGCGACATGTCGCGAAATCGCGACAGTTTTTTGGAGAGAGAAGCAAGCTGTACGGAGGGCGCGATTTTGCGACATGTCGCGAAATCGTGACATGTCGCATTTTCACGGTAGGAGAGAGAAAGTGGGCTGCAGGATGAAAAATCGGCTAAGTCGCAAACATGTTCCAAAATCACGGTCAACGCGGTCAACGCATGCAGGTAAGGAACTGTCGCGATATCGCGACGTGTTCTAGAATCGCGGCTGAAAATCGGGATGGCTGTACGGAGGCCAGGAGGGTCGCGATTTCGCGACATGTCGCGAAATCGTGACATGTCGCGTTTTCGCGGTCGACGAGGGAGGAAGTTGCCGATGCGCTGGCAGGGTCGCGATTTCGTGACATGTCGCGAAATCGCGACATGTCGCAGAATCGCGGTAGGAGAGAGAAAGTCATAAGAGGGCCCGAAAGTGCATTTCAGCTGAAACAGAAGGCTTCCTGGGGTAGCGACACGTGTCAAAGCGTGAATGGGACAAACAGAAGCCGACATGCAAGCTTATTTTGTGGTTTTTAATCTGATTTTAATGTTTTAAGCTTCTGATTTAATTAAAATGCTAATCTAATGCATCTTTTTGTCTTTCATGCAGGATTCCACCTGGCACTTACGGGACAACCGGGAAAGACCATAAAGGCAAAGATAAAGTGCGGATTTAGTCAAGGACCGCCATGCTAGAAGAGAAGAAGCCGATAAATGCATTTAATGGAGATTTATTGCAGACTTGATAGCATGGAGACCATTTCAACTCAGAGATGGATTTACGGAGATCAAATTGATGGAGAAGTGGTGACTCATCCGGCTCACCAGCAGAATTAATGGAGGCATTTATTTGCAGCTGCGGATGAATGCAAGTTGCATTTGATTTTATCTTCTCCATTTATGGCAATTGACTGCACTGATTTGCCGAAGGGTTAAGTTCTATCCGGACTTTGATTTTTAAATGGATTTTTATTGTAAAACCCGGGTCCTAGGGTTTAAGTGCGATAAGATTTAGGGTTTGAAGAAGATATTTTGAAAAGATCGGGGTCTGTCCTGAGTCTATAAATACAGATTCTAAATGTAATCGCGAGGAGGCGGAGACTTAGAAATAAAAGGCTTATAAGCAATTTCTTGCAAATTTTGTGAAATCCTTTGTTTCTGGACTTGGAGTTGATGTGCTTTAGCTTTTCTGTGATAGCATGGCCAGGAGCCTAATCTTTTGCAGAGTGTGATAAGTGTATTTTCTTTTGTTATCCGTTCCATTTAAAGTTTATTAGATATATGCTATAAATCTGAGTTATCAAGTTTAAATATGCTGTTAGGCTTCAGTTGTTCTATTGTCTGCTAGGGGAAATTACAGATTTCAGGTGTAAGTTTGTTCTAATTGCTCTGTCTTCACTGTGCGAGCTAGGCTACCGGTGAAAGATACCAGTTTTAACCAGCTGCCCTTGGATTTATAATTTTCTCGCTAGATCTATTTCACTCGCCTTGTGCTCTTAGTTGAAAGTGATCTTAGACCGACTGGACACTTTCTTCTTTGATTTGTTCTGTTGTGAAGCTCGATAGCATAGATAAGATTGGTAGTTTTAGGTTTTACAGCTTGATGTTTGATAAGCTTCTCTTTCTCGCCTTACCCTACCCTCTCTTTGCTTTTCGTGAATGATCCATTTTTATTTTCTTTATTTGCCTTTTATTTAAATCACGACCCATGAGAGCTAGATCTAGAATTCAAGTCAAATCCGATTGTCAACAACTTTTGCAACTACTGAACAAGTTCAAGAACCCCCTGTAAGGTAACAGAGCAGTCCATATTGAAATCTATTCCATAAGTGGAAAAGAGTGAATTGCCATTCGACCCAACTCTGTAACTCGCACCTTGGATAACCAACTAGATCCTAAAGATGAGTGGGATCCATCCCGTGGGTGTCTTCGGAGCTTTCCTTGCCTTCATCCTTTCCCGGGGTGTGCATGAAAGCCAGACCAACAGTACTCTATGTGGAACAGGATCTCTCGGTAAAATAGGCGCATCGAGCTTTGAAACTGACACAGGAGTTTTCATTGGTTTCTTCAAATCAACTGGCACTTTTAATGGCTCTAACTCAGCAGGATCTACTATAACAGGCTTCTTTCCAGTCCTTGTGAGAACCGAAACTTGCTCTTCAGATGGAACCATTAAGCTATGGCCTGCCTAAGAGATCATATTGACTTGCCCTCTCGAAGAACTAGCAGCCAATGTCTACACATAATTCAAATGAACCATGCAAGTGTCTTCTCCATGTGGATCATTGCATGTTGAACACCAATATGTTCTTTTCGTAGGGTCTACATCTTCATTTGCCAAAATAGTCAGGTTTTTTTTGGGTGCTTTGCTTGTTGAAGCAGCTTATTCTCTAGTAATCTATGGAGGTTGAAATCTCCTAGGCTAGAAATCTCGCTCATCTTGCTTCCTTTCAATAAGCGTGATCTTATTACCCATTGCCATTATTGCAGAATTGGCAGATTTTACCTCTTGCAAGAGTGCCATATAAGGATCAGGATTTACAGGCGTAAGAGGTGCTGGTAAGGGCAAAGGTTTTGGTGGTGCTGTTAATGCTGGGAATGAAGTGGAAGCAAGGAATGGCAGAATGTTGGGTGCAGGCAACTAAGGATTTGTTGAAGTAGATAGCTGAGGAACTGGGATAGGTGCAATTTGAGGTGCACTAGAATTCCATGATGGAACAGGGTACATAAAAGACATAGATTGTGAAAAAGAACTAGGATATAAATGTTGTGGAATATCAGGTAAAATGGGCATTGCTACCTTTGGGGGAAGCCTACCAATTGCAATCAAGTCTGCCTCCACCTTTTGTGCTTGCTCGAACAGTTCCAAGAAGGTCATCACATTGGACTGCCTGATCGCCAAGCCAATGTCTATATTGAACGCTCGGAGGTAGTAGAACGTAGCTTGCTCAAGGGTAGGGCGAAGTCCTTCAGGCACTCGCTTCCAGCTTCTGGTGAAATGAACATTGAAATCTGCTATTGCCTCCTGTGGGTGCCTCTGGATTGCATTAAACTGATGCAACAATGAAAATGGGTCAGCCTGTTCATGAAAATTCTTCACTAACAATTCTCCTAGCTGATCCCAGGATGCAATAGTGCCTAGTTGTAGAGATCGATACCAATACAGCAATTTTCCTCTCAAGGATAACACTAATAACTTCACCATCACATCTTCGTCTGTTATATCATGAATGGCTACCAGAGAAGCTACATCATGAATATGTTCATATGCAGTCTTTCCCATGCCATCATAGGTTGGCAAGGCTTTCAAAGTAGCCTGGGGAACTGGATTTTGAGCCTACAAATTCAAGGCCCCTAAGTTGTTCCATGCTGAAAACTATCGGGGTGGAGGATACTGGGCCATTGGGACTAGTGTATGTAACTAAGAAGATGGAAAACTAGTAACAATACTAGGGATTTGTGTGGATATGGCAGATGATGCAAGCGATGGGGAAACCAACCTAGAGTGTTCACCTCTTTTTGTGTTGTCAAGTTCAAAAAACTCAACAAGATCTTCAACTTTTTTGGACTTTGATCTCGTGATCATGAAGTACAACTTTCATTGCATCCATGTTCAAAGATTTTTGGGTACTATAGAGTCACCAAATGTTCTAACTATATGGCATGAAGGCGAACATTAAACCATCAATACTATGGGATCTTTCTAAGACAGAAACAGTCTGTCCGATCGGGCGTGCCAAAAACTATTGGTCATGAATCTGCCATAGGAAAGGATTTTCTATGTCTATGCACCCTAGACCTGGCCAACATTGAAAGGCTAGAAGAAAAAAATGTCTCCCAGACCAATCTCCAGAGAGGGTTGGTTCCCTTACTATTTCTAAGCTTGATTAAGACTAAAGTTACTGGAAAGGAATTATAAATGTGCAAAAAGAAATGGGAAATACACGGAAAGAGATGGGAAATATAGCCACAGGCCAAATTTGTATGATCGAGAAAGAAACTCAGCAAGAATTTAACCTCAAGCGTATAAAAAACATATAATAATAGAATACAACATAATCCACTTATGACCTTGCACAGACAACCTCCAGGATGGCATTCCAGAACTCACTTTATCATTTGCGATATTCAAACTTAGATGTAGAATTGAAATCTAACATCATATTAGAAAGACGAGCATAACTGAGAAATGCATGAAATAGAAGGAAATCATTAGAAAGACGCTTGCAAAATCAAAGGCCAAATATCTTTCATTCATGCAAAGAACTTCAAAGCTTTCAGCAAAAGTCTCTCTCTCGATCCCTCTTTCTGAGATCTACATTGATTTATATAGAAGTATTGCTTCTTTACAACATTAAAAATATGCAACAAACTTCCTTGAGATCTACAAAATGTGCAACAAAAACAAGGAACTGATCCCCTTAAACCAGCCTCGGAGAAACCAAAAATTGAATGAAATAAGGAGTTGGTCATCTTCATTAAATGGTCGTTCTCGAAACATGCTTGAACCGTTAGAAAACTCATAAACAGTAGCTTTGAATAATGGAAGTCTTTAATTCTGGTGGCTTGGACATGTTCTTCTACCTTTCTCACATTGGAAAGCAGCAAAACATTTAATTCTAGAGTGCTTTTAATCATTGGAAATCTCAAAACTTCATCGGGCCATTTGAACTACTTTCTGGCGGGAAACTGTAACAGGTCACGAAAATGCGACATGTCGCGAAATCATGACATATTTTTTCTCTGTACACTTTGTCCCTTTGGAACCATGAAAACCATCCATGTCACGAAATCGTGACATTCTTTATCAATTTTATCCTTTGTTGCTTCGACCTGTGAAAACGTGACAAGGCACGATTTTGCTACACTTTTCTCTCTTTTGGCTGTGTCCTCCTAGTACGTCGCAAAAACAAGACAAGTCACGCTTTCGCTACGTTCTCCCATCGGCATATTTGTTTTATCTCTGGGTCGTGAAAACTAAACAAGCCGTGAAATCGCTACACTATCTCCACACTGCTCAATCTTCTCTTCTAAGTCACAAAAATCTGACATATCATGATTTCATGACAATTTTCATCCACCTTGTATGGTCCTGCTTCTAACTCGTGAAAACATGACACTCTTGCCTCAAGTGGTTTGTTAATCTCCATCATGTCGTGAAATCGTGATAGGTTCTATCTCCTTGGACTTTACTGCTTTTGATCACAAAAATTCGTCATGTCGCGAAATCGTGACGTTCCGTACAATCTAGCTGCCTCTTTGCTTCCTCTTCGGGAAAACGAGACATGTCACGAAATTGCTACAATTTTTGCACTTGGTCCTTCCGCCCCAATATGTCATGAAATCATGACGTTTCCATGTTGCTGGACTTCATCTCCACAAATGTCGCAAAATCGTGATGCCTTTCATGCCTTATGCTTTCTGTTTCCACTTGCCGCGACCACGCAACATGTCACGATTTCACGATGTATTTTGCCTATTGTGCCTTGTTTATTATTTTGTCGTGATATCGCTACAAAGTTTATTGGAAATGCCCTTTGCTTAGTTATGTCATGATTTTGCACCCTTTTCTCTCACTATACTCCATGGCCATTGTAAGTCGCGAAAATGTGACATGTCGCGATATTGCGACAGTTTTGCTGCGCTGTCTTCGTTGACCATTTTGACCACAATTTGGGAACACGTCATGAAATCGTGACAACTTTGTTTCTTAGCCCTTTTTTGCCTTTTGCATCAAAAAATTGTGACAGGTCACGATTTTGTGACACCTTTGCTTTTAACTTCTCTCTCCTCAATAGACCCGCGATAACGTGACATGTCACGATATCGCGACGGTTTTGAACTGTTCTTTCCATGCTACTTTTTGTCGCAATATCACTATAGTCTTCAGACTTAGCTTTTTTTGCATCAAAACCTGTAAAGGAGTGAGAACTTCAACATCTTATGCATGAATAATCAACAATCAAAATAATGTGGCAAAAATGCCAACATGTCCCTTGTACAGCTAGGTAGAGTGTTGGACAAGGAAATCATCTTCATATATAAAAATTCTCATATCTCTACTCGAATGTATCACTCTCTATTCATGTAATGATATGTTTTATTGTTCTGATATCTGTCTTGTGATGTAATGGAATGCTGCTAAAGCTAACAACACCATGAAATATAAAACTATCTAAAGCATGTAGTTATTTGTTTCTTTAAGGCATCTCAAATGACTTTATTGTCATCTTATCTCTTAATCTCTACTTTGATGATGACATATCCATTTTTTATATTTTTTCATGGTTGTCATATGCTTTAGGATGCTCAAATAGGAAACCTAGTGTGATACCTTATTTTTTTACTGTAAACATGTGTAGCACCCTAAAATTGGCACAGTAAAACCTCAATAATTACAATTACTCTAGTAAATAATTCAAATTTAAATTTTAACCTCCAAAACCACTCCCAAACCGTTGCTTAATCTGTTTCCTCGTTTCTCACACCATTTTTAGAGGTTGTTTTGATCGTTTGACGATATTGTCGTCGATCAGACGATATCGCCTCAGATCGGACAATTTCGTCTAGGCTAGGACGTCCAGACGATCTTGTCCCAAAACTAATTTTTCACAATTAGTCTCTGTTTCGACATCGTCTCTAATCCGGGCAGAAGCGTGTCTACGCCGTTAGAGATCCTCCCCATTGGAGATCTCCCAAATAGGGGTGATATCCAACCTCCTAACCTCCCTCCTAAGCCTATTTAATCCTAAGCCCTCCCCTTAGCATCCCCCTGGCTGAAATTCCCTGTAACTCGAATTCTACACACACTAGACATCCTAAATTACCATCTACATTTGTTGCATCCAATTTTGTTGCAGGTACCTTAGTATTTTTCAACCGAAGCAAGCTTACATCGTCGTAGACGATCCTGTTCAGATCGGAGGCGATCTTGTCGAATCAGAGACGATTTCGACTGCAGTCCACATTGGGGGAAACCAGTGCCCAAAGTTTGCATTTCTTCATCCTTTTTCTGTTGTTTTATTCTGCAATTAGCTAGTTTATTTATTATTTTCTGCTATTCTGCATTTTGGAGTTCACCCATATAGATCAAATGCATAATTAAGTTATAATTATCATTAAATTAGTATAATGCATTCATGTTTCTATTTATAATTCTTAGTTTGATATTGTTATTGTCATTTTACACTGTTTCCCTCTGTTATCATAGTTGCATTTTCTGTATTTTGTGTCTACTTCTCTGATTGCAGGTCTCTGACGAATTCGTCTTACGAATTTGTCAAATCTTAGACGATCTTGTCTGATAGCAGACGATCTTATCGAATTCCAGATGATCCTGACTGCTTCAAAAATTAGAATCTTCATCAGACATCCGGATCAGGTATGGCTCTGCAATTTAGCCTTTTCTCTCTATTTTCTGTCTAATTTTGTTCTTCTGTATTCATTTAATCTGCATATTCATATAGAATAGCTTAGATGCATTTTGGCCAAACCTAGGACTTGGATGGTTAATGCTAAAACTGAACACATAAAACACATTCCCAACCGAGGCGTGGAAACTGCCATTAAATGTTTCCTGGTGGACGCACCATCCGTCGAAAAATCACCATAATACACCTCCCTCGAGAGGCGGGACCTTCGCAAGGCCTCTCAGTCCGAGGTACCGCGCCATCCTTTTCCCATCCTCCTTCCGGGCACGGATCCTATAGCCTGAAGGTAGGGATGCGAAAAATTTGGAGCGATACATTTTGGTGAACTCGACGTGAATAACATAGGCATCTTTCTGATTCAAAAATATAAAAAAAAAAAAACAAAAAAATATATATGTATACAAGAAAAACAAAAACAAAATCATCATTTCAAGTTTATATGTTTTAGATTCAATTCTAAATAGTAGATATTAAATATTACTTTTAGAAGTACTAAAGAAACCATGAGTTTTTACTCAAATCAATATGAGCCCATTAGTAATGTTGGAAGAATTCAGCCAAATACATTTGTTGATTATGACCAACCTCATCCCTATTCAACACCACCTCCATCACACTTTTTTTATTTTTCATCCTTACCCCAATAGGAAAATCCCTTTGCCAATCCTCTTCATAACGATATTATCTATTCTCCCATATATCCATATTATGTCTATCAATCCACATACAATCCTCCTCCACCCTTTCAATATTCTTCTTTCAATACAACACATCCATTTCAACAAGAAAATACTTATTCTTCCAATTCTACCATGCACTCACCTCCTACTTCGCAAATGGGTGTGAAGAATGAACTTCAATATTTCATACACAATAGATTCAGACTCATTCTGAGGCCATTTTGATTTTATAAATATTTTTGAAAACTGTTGTTTTTAAGGGTTTTTATAATTTCGGAATTTTATATTTTTTATATTTTGGAGGTAAATCAGAATTTTAAACTTTGCATGTCAATTCATAAGCATAAGATAACCTTTCCTTTATAAAAAAATTAATGTCATCAAAGGGGGGGTTAGTTGATTTTTTATGGCAATCCATAAGTTATGTTTTTTTTTAGCAATAAATGCACCTCTTTTTACGAAAATTTTGATTTTGTTAAAGAGATGTAATTTATACACTACAACAAAGTCTATGGTTTTAAAGCATTAAATTATTCTTCTTTATAAAAATTCTCATTTCATTAAGGAGGAATGATTTACAATGACATTTTGAGGCCATTATTTTAAGGCAATAAATTGTGGTTTCTTTATGAAAATTAATTTCATCAAAAAAGGACAATTTATTAATTATATCAAAGGCTTTCTTTATCTCCATGATAGAAGCTACATTTAATGAGCCTATTCATCATTTCATATTCACATTCCTAGACATATTTTAATCTTCATTTTCATGCTTAAAGTAGGATTTAATGCAATATAAAACTTGTTTAAAATCCACTTAATAAGGGAAGATAAAATCTACCTGAAAATCCTCAAGATAAAAGGAATTAAGGCTTACATTGTGGTCATATGAGGGCCAATTCACATTTGTTTTTATTTAATTTCATGAACAATCATAAGTATGGCATAATAAAATACACCAACACATGCCCCTTGTTAACAGTTACTTGCAATCACTAAGGTGTTCTTAGTATTGAATTGATATATCTTCTTTGATATTACTAATACACATGTGCAAATGCTAAAATAGCAGAGACCTTGGAGAAGTTATTTGTTTTAACTTATTTGCAAGAGAGGGTTTTGCGATCAAAATCCTAAAGGAGAGTGTAATTTCACAATTGGGTAAAATTACCACTCAATATGTTGGCGCTAGAATGAGGGCATGAATTGGTTGAATTTATTTTATTTATGCTAAGCAATTCATTATGGTTTTAAATGCTATATTGTTAATGGTCACTCGAGTTTTATATTTCTAAATGTGTCAAGTCCATTTGATTAGCATCTTTGGCAATATTTTAGCACTCAACACTTTGGGAGCTAGGAGATCTTGAATTAATTTATTTTATTGTTGTTTAGATGCTAGATTGTTCATGTTACTTGAAAAATTATTCAAAGACATTGGCCTTGACTAATGAGATTTTGTTGATCACTTTCATTGATTCTAACATTCTCTATTTGATGATGTGTTAATACTAAGCTTTTGGTAAATTTGAGAATATCATGGTTTAATTGAGGAATATCTTGTTATCGATACTAACATGATGATCTTTGTGGTTTACTCATTTGAAAATTTTTAGTCATTTTATGCTTATTTAAAGATATCTTTATTTGACTAACAAAATTGGAACTAAAGTTATATCTCCTTGACTATTGCAAGATTTATTCCAATGATGGCAACTAGTTCTTTAAACATACTTGGGTCTTCACATGAGGTGCCTATGGATATTGTGCCTTATCTACCTCATTTTAGGCAAGAAGGAACTAGGTCAGTTGAAGTACACATTCATGCATTCAAATACTATATGAGTTTGTGGTAAATAATGCATGAAGATGTTGGATGTGAACTATTTTCATACACATTGGATAAAATTGTGTATGACTAGTTTATCAATCTTCTTGTAGCTTCCATCACTTCATGGGCTCAATTAGAAGCAATGTTTCTTAACCATGTGGGAAATCGAGTTGACCCAATTGTTGTAAGAAATCAGTTTACCTCTATTCGTAAAGAGCCTAATGAATCCATGAGTCAATTCAATGAGATATTCCATGAGTTGCACTCTCAAATGTGGGAAAATTTTGACACGATAGAAGAGGAAGCTATTCAAGTATACATGGGAGCCATACACCCCATACTGGCTACATATTTAAGGGAAAATTTTGATGACCCATCTCTAGCTACAATCTATGAGGTCACAATAATGATAGAATAAGGGCAAGTGGAGGCACAACATGTTCCCATGAGAGATTGTTCTTCTAGAGTTATCGATGCCAACCTACACCAACCATATAATATGGAACCCTCCACTCCAATGATGCCTAATATGAATGATCAGGGGGATGAATTGGAATTTCCAAATGTTATATCCACCTTAGACATCATCCAAGGGAGGTGCAAGTTGCCAAGCCACCATCCACCAATGAGGATTATGTAGAGATGGGTTCATTTCTAGAAATGCATGAGTATTCAAATAATGGAGGTGTTCTAAATATAATTAGTTTTGTGACATGTGATAGTACAAAACCTTCCATGGAATCGAATAAATTGGTTGAAAATGAAATTGAAAGAAAATAAATAAATGAATTTGAAGACATAATAGAATTTCACCACTTGTTCTTAGAAGATACTTTGGATGAGAGGCTTAAAACTGATGGTCAAGAAAACTTACATCTTCCAAATTGTGATGAAATTGAATCATGGGTTAAAAATTTGGATTGTGATAGCCTTACAAACTTGAATACAAATAGTAGCCCACTTTTGGAAATCATTGAACCATCTAAGGAAGGTGAAGGTAAATTTGATGAAAAACACATTGATGAATTAGAATATGTTGAAGTAGTTGAGCATCACAACTCGATTTTGGAAGATGATTATTATGATTCTTGGAATAAATTGGATGAATATGCTCACTCTAAACCTTCTAATGAATCCTTTGTGTCAATTGATATGCAGGATAACACAATTGCTTTCTCACAAGAAGATATTACAAGTCCTGTACAATCTGAGGATGTTTTGGAAAAAGGGTTGGAATCTCATAAAGTGTTGGAAAATGATGATGATCCTACTACCATGCATAAAGAAGAAAAATAATTGATAGAAGAATCAAAATATCATACAAAATATACAATGGAGTTTCATCCCATGAATTTAAATGATAATTTTTACAATGGTTGGGGAAGATATGAAGATGTAGTGTTTTCTCACACTCCTATTGATGAAACTTCTATTCCTCTTGATATGCAGGATGTTGAAACTTCTACTTCACATGAAGATCTTACATTTGCAAGAATAGAGAAGGTTACAAAATTTGATCATGTTGGATATGAGTTTATTGAAGATTTTGTTGAAATTGAAAGGGAAGAAATGGTAAATGTTTCTTATGACTCATTGGTTTTGGATGAGGAAGAGGTAAAATCCTCTCTTTCATTTTGGAATAATGAAAATTTGGATATGAATTCACATGATTGTTTTGAATATTTGAATGAAGAAATACCATGGGTGGTTAGCAAGGAATCAGAATTGACTTCTACTAAAACAACTCAAATGATTGATCAAGAAGATGTGTTATTTGATACATCCCTAGATAGACAAGACTTAAGGTTTGAAAAGGATGGGTATACTTTTGAGTGGGTGCATAACTTTGGTATGTTTGATGAACAAGTATTCAATGAACATGAAAGACTACAATATGATGAAAATGATAAAGACCATGACGTAAAAGAGCAAATTGAAATCCTCATCAAGTTTTGGTGAATGAAAATGCGCAAAAGATAAAATCTAACCTTTTGTGTCCAAAAATCCAAGCTTCAGGTGAATATTTGTATGATTACTCATTGGATTCAAATGATGTTTATGATGAAATACTATTGAAGGTGAATGAAGAACAAGGATTGATTTCTACTCACACCTTTAATAAGATCACTTTAATGAATGAAAAATAAGTTGATGCACTTGAATTGCTAAATCAAATTCATCAACAATTAATAATGGAATCTAGGATAAAAACTTATAATGATTCTAATTTAGTAAATATCCTATATGCTTACAAATTTTTGCATAAGTTTGATTTGCCTAAAAATATGATTAATGAATTTGCTTCGAAATTCGTAGAAATATGCTCTTATTTACAAGATTTCATATTTGAAAAGGATAGCCTAATTCTAAATCAAAAATCAAATTATGAATTTGACATCTTAAAGAATAGACAAGAAAAAATTGAAAATTAAAATTTATTTAATCAATTTAATGATTTGAAGCTCACCTATGGAATCACTAATAGAACTAAATCAAATTGGTGGGGTGAGAGAGGCAAGATGAAGATTGTTGTATTGTTGGGCTTAATCTCATTTTTGTTGGATTCCTATAAAACTTGGCATGCTTATCATGTTATATGTATTTTGAAATGTGCTAGTCATGTTTGGGATCCAAGGAAGTGATAGTTCAAGCTTCACACCATCTTGTACCATATTATACATTTGTATATAGTTTTGGTTTGTATTTTGAGTTTGGTATTTTGGGGTTGTTCCCTTGTTTTGAGGTGATGGTTCGTGGTCGCTAACTTATGGTATCTAGACCATTTTTGTGTTTCTTTTCTTAGTAGGTTGGGATATCTAATTTGAAAATAGGTGAACCCAAGAAAAGGGAGATGATTTATTTGGTGATCATGCTCATATTTTGGGACTAAGAAGGTGGAGAGTAGAACAATGAAAGATTTTGCTAGAGCTCCACATGTAACTCAAATACATTAAATGTTATTTATGGAATTATGAAGGATGAAGTTATCTTGATTTGTAATCCTAGATAAAAATATAAAATGCTTCACTTGTAGGCTGCCTAACCCCAATGATGCTTGAAGCTTTGCAAGGTTTTTATTTTGAAAAAAAATTATGAAAAAAAAAGAGAAAAAAAATAGAGAGAATGAGCATCAAAAAGCTTGATCAAATTAGTCACAAGATCTAGATAAAATCTATCGGGGCTATGGACGCCTGACCAGCAATAGGGCTCTGTATAGACATAGCTTGGGTAAAAGGAAAGGCTTTGCAAAGCATTAAGCAAAGACCAGGGTGAGTTAGATCAACTCCATAGAGGCTATAGACACTTGAATGGCATTGGGGCTCTATCTATAGCCATTTTTTTATGAGCAATACTTCATAGCCTAATGTAGAAAGGGATGATGGAATCTAGAGTACTTTTAGATATGAAAGAATGAATCACTTTGCACACACTGAGAAAAGGCATATGGATTAATTATTTTTATTTTAAGTTGTTTACCCCCGCCTTCTCGGGACATTGCTAAATAGTTTGTATTTCACCAATCTTGTGTATTCTCATTTCAGGTTGGGTTCTTCACCCAAAATTCCTAGGAGCATGTCCTAGTAGAGTCACCATTTGTTGTGGCTGCTCCACAACAAGCCCCAAAGCTTGGGGATCCACTTTTAAATTTTTGTTTTTTTGGGCTTCGATTGTCCTTGAGCAAGCATGGTTGATGAAAATCTAGTCATGGGCATGTCATGTGGATCCTGACGTTCCCCCTTTTGTGGGGTCTTCTTATAATTTTGTAAGAGGATGATATTCTTTTTTGTATAGAATCATGGTTTGAATAGGTGATGTTGGGGTTTATGGGTTTTGGTTGAATGTTTGTTTTTGTTTTAATGTTTAGATTAAGTGTTTGCTTTTATTTTGAGTTTTTAATAAGGTAAAGTTTTTACCTCAATTTATTTGAGTGTAAATAAATCTTCATTTTATAAAATAAAAGTATAATATATATCATATATATTATAATAATAAATAAATAAATAAGAATTAAAATATTATTATTATTGTATATATTCTATATAATAGTAATAATATAAATAAAATATAATAAACATATAATATATTATATTATATATATATATTATAATATAACATAACATAGTAAATAAAGGGTATTAAAATAAAGTCGTGTGTGCTTTATATGGGTATAAAGGCATGTTAATAATATAAGTGCCACCTTGGATAATTTCATTAGATTTAATTTAAAGTTTATAATGTTAATTGTATGTTGATGTGGGTTTATATGCTAAGACGTGGGACCCGCATCAGATAGAGGGTGAACATTTTAATGTTGGATTCACGTGATGCAGGTGACGTAGGAAAACACGCTAGACAACACAGAGGCTAACAATAAGCAATGCTTCAAACATGGGGTATTCGGTGGTGAAATTACTTCTATGGACATACATACTCGATGATATAGGAACAATCGATAGCGATGGCTTCGGTGTCCAGTGATGGCTTTGGTGTCCAGCGATGAGCTTTCGGGTGAAACCAACTAGCCAATGGTAGTTGTAGACAAAGATGTTAGACATCGATATTAGGAGGGTATGTTAGGGTAATGTTATCCAAACTATAGTGGGAGGCCAGCAAAATAGTGAGGCCACAAAATTGAAAAGGGTCCACAACAACATCAAGAAAGAACACCATGACAAACATAGTTGTAGAGTCAGGTAAACTGCCTTGCGGTTGGAACACTCACCATCAAGGATGGGCAACAAATTTTGGAGTGCGACAACCCGAGTTAGAAGCTGACACAGCACCCGTGAGTAGATGCAATCAAACCAATGCTAGACATGGAGGATTGTTCAAATAAATGGTAGCAAGGATGGATATATGGGCTTTTCATCAATGATATTGGGTTGAATACATCCACTAGGTGATGAAGCAAATAGGTAGGAGACCACTAACGCAGGGATCAATCACCAAAAATAGCATTGGGGATAGCGTGGTAGGATGTCATGAGATTATTTGATGCGTTGATGTAGGTAATGGCCTCAATAAAATAACACAGTTAGAATATATCGAGAAATAAGAATCATGTGGGGTTCAATGAAACGTGTGGATTGGAGAGGTTGAATATGGTAGCCTCGACTTGAACCATGGCAAACATTTGATGACTCAGAGGTAAACAATAATTGGGTGATTTGACATAAATACAATGGCAAAACAAACAACAAATGGGTACTGATGATTTTAATAATATGGCCTACTACTTCAAAGACGTTATTGAATCACAGCATGGAGGCTTGTATGGCTTGGATGATGTGGATGCAACTACATGAGCATAGTTTGTTGAATTTTATCATAGGTAGACACGCTATCCAAATACATCTGATCATAGAGACCACACGGTAGCATGATTCGCAACTCAATTGAGGTACAAGATGGAGTAATAAAGCCAGATAAGCCTTTGTGGATAGATGGGTGAGGATCCAAACAGATTGATGTGTGGATTTCACAAAATATGATGAGAGCCTCGTTAATAAACATGGCATGACTATAGAGCACGATATTTGGGTCGATAGGTAGAGAACAAAACACCATAACTTCAAGGCTATGTGTTGTCATAGCTATGGTTGAAGCAATCACAGATGAAACAAATATGCATAGTGTAGAGACAGTAGGTTTATGCATAAGACCATAGATTACAGCATGGCAACAAATGGTTGAATAATGTACAGGTTTCTAAGGTGCATGACAAAGCAAGGATATTTGATTTCAATGTCACAATAAAGTGAAAATTGATTCGGGACCACCATTTGCATAACATATTTTAAATGACCAGGATGTGGATGAGATACCTGCAATTGTTGATGTAGTGGAAACATTAATTTGTGTACATTATTTGCATTATCACTGTGAAATGTTCAAAGAATCATGCGATAGCTAAGATGCAAATAAACCGGATCAACAATGAATAATGGTGGAAGAATGTAAGACCCACATGGAGCAGACATGGCAGAGGGATGGCCTATAACATAGTGACATGGAACTCTTAAGGGGGGTGTGGGTCCAAAAATAGCATGATTTTCAAACATAGGACAGAAAGAATACCGAACATAGAGCAGTAATGGATAGTGTGTAGCAGTGGGTAATGGAAGGTGCACCGAGATAGATGTGCATGGAGATGGTGGCGACCAAAAGCATAGTTGTGGGAGGTGATTCCATAGAATTGGAAGAAATTCAAACCCTTGGCCAAAGCACATAATCATCATGATCTAGCTATGATTATGATATTTCATTAACAAAGCAGAAATTAAATTATGATATGTCTCGAGTGACATGCATTAGAGGGAAAAGATATTTCAAAAAAGGTTTTATCCTCTCGGGTACCAAAACATGGACCACGTGACATTATGCTATGATGATGGTGAGAGTCTACACCGTTATGCCCACTATGTAGGGAAGTTTGTTTTAAATATAAAGTTATATTTTGAAATTTAATGAATCGAAGACTTCACCACTGGAGATATATTTGGGGAATTGTTAAAGGACCTAAGTGTAACACATAATATATTAATGAAAACTAAACTTAGTTTTGAATAAGTGAAGCGTTATGAAAGGTGAATGTTTTTGTAGAAGAAAATGGAGAGTATTGGAAATGAAACCAAATAGGGAAGAGAAAACCGAAGATTTTATCCCAAATTTTTAACTATGCATTTTAGAGATGAAACAATGGCTAGACTTTTTGGCAAGGCAGAATGCTACCAGAAATAAGATGTAAGTAGAGACATTTTGTGGTTTTTAATGTAAATTTTGGTAGATTTTTAGCACCTTGTTAGCAAGAAAGGAGGAGTTTATTTCTGCATGTTTGAATTTAATGCTTATTTTTTTCTCCTTTTCTATTTTTAGGCTTATAAGCAATGTTTAATGCATTTTCGGGTTGCATTGTTGAATACCTTGAAATAGAAAATTATTTTTTATCCTTAGAAGCTCGCACCTAGCTTATTCTGAGTTGTGCAAATGCAGGTTCTGATAAAATAGGTTGCATGTAGAGATTTCTCACATCTTCGGTTTTGCAGGATAGGGTAGTATGGAAACTACGTTTTTTGGATTTTCTACATTTTATTTCCATTTCCAGTTTTTATTTTTATTTTCTAACTTTTATTTTGCAGATTTTTTTATTTTAGGCATTAAAAAATAAATAAAATAAAATAAAATGATAAAAATAATTACATGGGTGTGAAGAATGAACTTCAATATTTCATACACAACAGATTTGAATGCATTCCGAGGCCATTTAGATTTTATAAATATTTTTGAGAACTATTGTTTTGAAGGGTTTTTATAATTTCAGAATTTTATATTTTTGACATGTTGGAGGTAAATCAGAATTTTAAACTTTGCATGTCCATTCATAAGCATAAGATAACCTTTCCTTTATGAAAAATTCAATTTCATCAAAGGGGGGTTAGTTTTTTTATGGCAATCCATAAGTTGTTTTTTTTGGAGCAATAAATGCACCTCTCTTTACGAAAATTCTGATTTTGTTAAAGAGAGGTAATTTATACACTACAGCAAAGTATATTGTTTTAAAGCATTAAATTATTCTTCTTTATGAAAATTCTCATTTCATTAAGGAGGAATGATTTACAATGACATTTTGAGGCCATTATTTTAAGGCAATAAATTGTGGTTTCTTTATGAAAATTAATTTCATCAAAGAGGGACAATTTATTAATTATAGCAAAGGCTTTCTTTATCTTCATGATAGAAGCTACATTTAATGAGCCTATTCATAATTTTATATTCACATTCCTAGATGGATTTTAATCTTAATTTTCATGCTTGAAGTAGGATTTAATGCAAGATAAAACTTGTTTAAAATCCACTTAATAAGGGAAGATAAAATCTACCTTAAAATATTTCAAATAAAAGGAATTAAGGCTCGCATTGTGGTCATATGAGGGTCAATTGATATTTGCTTTCATTCAATTTTATGAACATTCATAAGTATGGCATAATAAAATACACCAACACATACCCCTTGTTAACAGTTACTTGCAATCACTAAGGTGTTCCTAGAATTGAATTGATATATCTTCATTGAGATTACTAATACACATGTGAAAATGCTAATATAGAAAAGACCTTGGAGAAGTTATTTATTTTAACTTCTTTTCAAGAGAGGGTTTTTGGATCAAAATCCTAAGGGAGAGTGTAATTTCACAATTGGGTAAAATTACCACTCAACGAGTCCCTTCTACCTTACATCAATATGTCAAATTTGAATTTAAAAATCAATTGGTCACTATCCATGGAGATCCCAAGACCATTTGAAATGTGTGCTACAGTAGAACCAGTAGATGTTTCCTTTTGTCCAACCTTAAAATCGTCAAAACCTAAACCTCCTACACCATAAGTACCCATAATTAATCAAGACATGGGAAGCTTATGAAATTCCTAATCCATTCATCAAATTCAATAAAACAATAAAATATCACATCCTAATGTGCTCCATCATAATGATATCACTAATAATGTAATAAAAACTACAAGTGATAATCAATTTGATAAAAAAGAAATAAATTCTTCATCCAACCAACCTTCAAGACCTCTCTTAATTTTGAATAATAATAAGAAAGAGGATACAAGCATATAAAATCCATATTTAATATTGAAGTCTCAACCTAAAGTTCCCTTCAAAATTCAACAACAATGGGTCAATCCCCAACTAATATATCCCTTTTTGAACTTTTACGAACCTCTCATATTAATAGGTAATCTTATTCTCTATTCTCTCTTTCTTTATCATTGTTGCATTAGGTTATTTATTCTCTTCCTCTTTATCATCATTGACACCTTTTGTTCATCATATTTTATTCTTCATTCTCTCTTTCTTTATCATTATCACATCAAGTTCTCTATTATTTTCCTCTTCATCACTTTTTATTCATCACCTTTCTTCATCTATATCTTATCATCATTATTCATAACAACAATATAAAACATCAATAAATCAACTTCAATCAGGATTATTTATAAGATATTAGACTTGAAATGTACTTGTAAAAAAATTATGAATCCTAAGCAAATCAAATCAATCATCTTCATACCAAAATTTGGGGCATTTGAAGCCCTAAAATGTAAGGTCATATTTGGGGTAACTTTTGACCTACTAAATCACCTTATAATTTCATAAAAATACTACAATTAGAACAGGATTGAAAAGAGATTTTGAATGAGTACAAATATGCCTATGTTTAGATATATATTGTGGTTAATTGACCCTAAGATAAAATTAGTCCTAAACATTTTAGGTGAATGGAATGATGTCGAGGGTCCTCATATTCGCCAATTTCCAATTTTGGAAATCCTAATATTCACCCAATTTACGAATATTCACCACTATGCATAACCCTAACTTCAATCACCTTCACCACAACGAAGTTATCCTTCAAAACCTCCTTTGATTTTGAAGCCACCTTAGAAATGTTATGCATAAATCACTTTGTATAGTGTATATACAACATTTTTGTATATATTATCTATTTCATTAAAACAATCAAAAAAATATCAAAAATATGTTAAATTTATGTTAAATAATCATCATTAATTGGTGTTTCTCAAACTTTAAGTTATATTTCATGTTCTTTCGGATAAACTCAAAATTATCTTTAACAACTTACCTAATTCATATTTCTACTAAATCTTGATTTTGTCATTTTGATTATAAATCTCTCTTGAACCAAGATCACTATTACTTCATTAAATAAAATTTTGAGTTTTGGGAACTGGTCTTGTTACCTTTTTGAACTAAGAATACATTTCACATCTTAAAATGACTTTTGCAAATTCGAAAGATGATACTACATAGTGGTCTTAGCTCTTTAAGCAAAAAGTTTTCCTTGCTATCCTATTATGTGTATGGTCTAGAATACTAAGAATTGGCAAAAGGAAAAGCTCCCCCCTACCTGAATAAAATCCCTTGCTCCTTGTCTAATCTGAGCAAGTATCTCAAAAAGAAAAGGAAAAAAAAAAGGAAAAAGCAAGAAAAAGTAGAAGAAAAAGAAAAAATAAAGAAAAGAAAAAGAGAAAAGTGGTTTTACTACAAAAGCAATAAAATCCCCTTATTCACAAACAAAATGAACAATAATCCCTACTCAAAGAAATCAAATTAAAATAAGGGGGTAATGAGCTTGAATCTTTGGAATTCATCAATCATTTGAAATACATGGGATGATCCTCATTATAGGTTAGGTGGCATCAATCCAGCTTGGCAATGGCAGTATCCTTATGCATGGCGACATATTTGTCACATTAGCAACCTATTTTGTATAGACTAATGTACGCTTATGGATTAGCTAGATTTTGGTAGCTTGACTTACATAGTAGTTCAGTACAATTGCATACACAAAATTAGAATCAACAAATATTTCACTTGCACACACATTGGTTCTTGTATCATTACCTCACTCAAAATTGGTAAATCAACTTCACAAGCACACACATTTGATTATTGAGAGATTTTATATCATTATGTGAATCAATATGGATAATGAAATCACACATCATACATTGGTTCTTGATAAATTTGACTTTATCCTTGAAATAATTTAAAATATTTCTTTGAAATTTGCTAGAAAACATTAGTTTTTGTAACCATTTGCATTAATCCCTACAAATCACTTCATTTTAGCAATTACAGTATATATTGTCTTCAAAATTTTCAACATGCAACATAATGATTTGTTTTCAAATAAAACTTGCATTTCAAATCATACATAATCATCTATTATGCATTTGCATTTTGACTTCACGATGATGGTATAATTTATAGTAATAAATCTCACTTCAAAATTCATACGAGGAATTCTATGCCTAGTGCAAGTCATCCTTCACAATTTTTCATGCTTAAATCACTCTATATTTCCCACAAATACAATTTCTATCAACCTATTTTCCCAAAATTGATTCCTCTTCAAGGAATTGCCATCCTTTTTCACTATCACAAACCTCAAGGTTATTCTTGAGCCCAATTTTTGTTTCTATTATTAGCAAAACAAAACATCTTCACAATAGGATATACTCCATGACCTAGTGAGCATTGATCTCCATGAATGATCATATAACAACACAACATCCTTTGAGGGTCATTGCTAATCCATCAATTTTATCACTTCACAAAAACATCTTTTGTCTTCCAAAAATACTATGCAAAATCATTTCCTTTCAAGTTAAGAATGAAAAAAATATATTCAAAAATCAAAGCATAATTACAAAATATTATGTAACACAACCATCATAAGCAAATGCAATCCAATCAAATCATACAATGTTGTATAAATAAAAGGATCAATATATATAAGTACAAAATGAAGTCAAACTGGTATGCCATAATCTCTAAAATTGGTATACTCACTCACTAAGATGTATACCACAAAAATAATATTATTATATCACCCTATACTCCCCTCGAGCCTCTAGAGCTATGAGCCTCATCGTCCCCACCCGAGGGTCAAGGTGGATGAAACTCTGGTGCATTTATAGATATCCTATATGCAGAATGGGACACTGATATAAAGCGTCTTAGAGCTACAAACTCCTTGGGAAATGGCTATATATAATCTGCAAGAACTACCATAAAGTACAATGCTTGATAAAAAGTTACCCATTGAAGAGCTTGAGTTGTCTCACTCCCTAAATTACTCCTCCTAGATTGAACCAACTGGGAAGATGTTGAAATAGATACCCTGGATCCCTAAGCCACCTAGGTCCATGCCTGTGTGTGCTCCATATCTAAGGTCAAAATCTTGGTCTTCTAAATCATAATCTACTATCTCAAACCTGCATTCTCTACCCATAGAGCTACCATCTTGCTACTCTCTCCTACCTCTATGTCCATGCCCTTATTGGGTGAATCTAGTCTTATCTCTTGTTGAGGAGATGCTCTCCTCTCCTCTTCCACCCTCCTAGACCTCTCCTTTATCCCAAAATACCTCTATTATTTGGTCATCCCCTAGATCAGATACCCTTATCTAGTGTGAGGACCCTCTCTCCTAGGAGGTATATGTATCCTCCTCTACTATTGAATAGCAGAGTGTCCATTTCCAATAACCTGCTCAATCACCTGATGAACTACACCCCTTGACCTATTAATCCATGCAAGATGAATGCTACCATACCACTATGAGTATATCACCATAACTCCAGCATCATCACCCTCTATTGTAGCCACCACATCATCATATGATAGAGGATTAAATTGAGCAATATCCAGAGCACCACTCACTATCATGGTGTCTCATGTCACCGTTAAAATATGACATGCCTAGTCACAAGAATATCCTAATGTAACTCAAACTACCATAGAACCTGGTCTACATGATGCAGCGTCACCTCACCTCACTCCATATAGAGGTAGATAACTCACCTCATGCGAGCCAACTCAAATCCATCCTCTCCCCACCCTGGAATATCTCTTGAAGACCTCCACTAGATATCACCCATAGTTAGCTCATCTACCAACCTCCTAGTTGTATCGAGGTTAGCCTACCTTAGATTTCATCTATACAAGTACCAATAAAACACTCTAGGCCTCTCTACTACCACCCCCATAAATGGTAGCCCTATAGGTCTCCTCACTGCTATGTGCTCCTAACACCATACTTATAGGAAAGAGGTAAGCACAAATGCCCTACCTCCTTTGTAAACAACCCTGAATAGCATCCTATACAAGCAGTAAAAAATGTATGGACCCCATGCAAATCATAGATCCTGATCTCTCATGTTAGCTATAACCTCGGCTAGAGTCCACGGTAGGTGGTGACTACTAAGATGGCACAATAGTAACGCTACCACTGTACCATTGAGAACCATTATTAGTAGAGAGACCCTAGCTATCTGGCCAAGTCTCTCAACACTAACTATGCTCTTATCAATCAAGAAGCTTAGATCTCTAGACAACCATTGCATCACCTGTCCCTGATTACCCTATGCAACAATAAACATACCCCTAATGGGCAGCCTCAGTATCCTATACACATCCTCAAGTGTTGAGGCCATATACCCCATTTGTAGCTAGAAACATGAAGACCTCGTATACCACCACTCGGCCAATGATATTAGCAACCTCAAATCTATTGAGATTTATGGCATCTCTACCACATGTCCCAAACCAGTAGCCTCTAGGATATTTCTCTTTGGATCTATGAGGGCACCCAAGTCCTCTTAGAGACCATTGTATCTCCACTCCCTATTCTTAAAAATTGGTTTCTATCAACAAACAAACAAAAAATAAGAAAAATTAGCAATCAATAGATGTAATCAGACCTAAAATTGCAATATCAAATGATTTTGATCAATATCAGACCTATTTAAGTGATATCAACTTACCCAATATCATCAAAATCAGGTTGATATTGTCAATATTGGCCCCATTTTAATGATATTGGAACGTCTAGTATCATAAAAATTGGGTAAATATTACAAAATAGGCTCGATATCATCGATGTGGCCACGAGATGACCATGCCCTAAAAATCTAAAATTTATGAAAATTAAAATACTAAAACATAAAAATTTCTAAGCTAAATCGATTTACAATACTTACCCTTACGCTCCCTACTCTCGTTCACACCTCATCAGCTCAGTGTGTGACCTCAACAATTTTTCTCCATAGCAAAATTTCAACAACAGTAAAATAAAAATGAGTTAGGTTTTACCTTAATTATTTCATTTTATTCACTTTCACCCTAAATTTTCCACCAAATATTGAATTTGGTGCAAAAACTTGAAGGGGGTATCACACCTAATGCAGTTTATAGTAAATATATATATATTTTTAATTTACATGGTGGAATTGGTAGCCACCACAAATCAGGGTAGGTTGTCCATATTTTTATGGCCGCCACAGTATTCTATGTTGTCCACCCCAGAAGCCGCCACACAGATCTTCACGCAGTCCGCACCTATAACCACCATGCCATAATAATTTTAAACCTTTTACGCCGTTGAAAGCACCAAGAAAGGGACAAGCGTTCAGTCCGACGAGGCCCGAGATTTGAACCTTGGACCTCCACCCCCTTATGGGATTTGGATTTTATAGTAAAAATTGAAACTTCAATAATTTTACAATAAATTCTTATTCTCTCGTAAAACGTACCATCTTTTCTTTAATGTATTTTTTCAAAAAAAAAATGCGAAAGAGGAGGAAAAATGTAATAGGCTAAAATTGACCCATGCCAATTTACCCTAAGTTCAAAATATTCAAACAATTAATTAAAACTACTTTCTAACCTCCTACCTCGATTTTTGCACCCGTATCACACTTATTTCTAACTTCTTGATGATATCGGCTCTTTTTGAACGATATCGATCGTATGATATTATATCAAACTTTATTGTACAAAATCGAATGTTCGATTTCATTCAAAACCAAAAAGTGTCGAGAACAAAAAAAAAACAAAATCCATTCTAAAACCCCTTGTTTGTACCTAGCCAACTGCATGGATGTTATGCTATCGAATCTATCAATATCATCCAGGATGGGAGAAATCATAACTCTCCTTGTTTTTAGTCCAAACTCCCTAACTTATCTTTGCCTATTTAATCTAGGTACTCTCCCTGGATTCCCCCTAGATCCCTAAGCATTTCTTGTCCCCATTTCCCATTGCACTTTTGTTATCTTTATGTTTATTGCAGTTTTTACAAATCCAAAGTTGCATATCGACTAGTACAATACGATATCGAACATTCGATATCACTCTACAATGTTCGATATCACCTTGCAACATCCGATATCATTTTTAGGCTAATTGGGGGCACGTTCAAACTATTGTTTACATTTCTATCCCTCCATTTTTCACTTATAATATCATATATATTTCTTATCATTTTATTTAAACATATCTTTTGTAGTTATATCACACTTCTATCAATCTAACATGTTATTTACATCATTAATTGCAATCAAAATATAGATTCATATCAATTTCATGCAAGTGTTACAAATAAACTATGTCATTTAATTCAATTTATGTTTAATTGAATGTATATTATGCTACAAATATGTATTTTAGTATCAATCTATGAAATTGTAGGTTTCTGATTGTATCGGATTAGCAGATATCATATCGGATGTTCGATATCGCCCCGCAACATTCGATATCACCTGCATAAAGCAAATAGACTTCAAATTAGTCATCCGAATTGAGTAAGCTTTGAAATTTCTATAATACTAAGCATTGCATCTATTTTATCTTCTGTATTCTATTATGTATTGTCTTCATTTGAAAATAAAATTGCATATAGTGTTAATTAGTTGCATTTGGCCAAACTAGGTGAATGTGAGTGAATTAAAATGAATCCATCAAACAACTCCCAACCTAGGTGTGGAAACTACCATACAAATATTTCCTAGTGAACCCACCCAATTCATCAACAATCACCAAAGAGGGTACAACATCAAGTACTTCTCCTCTGAGGTGTAGACCCACTATTTTCCCATCCCCCTTCGAGGTGCGGATCCATTAGCCTAAAGGAAATAAGTGCAAAATTTTTAGGACTACACTTACATTCTGTCATTCTGTATTTTTAAGAAGAGATTTTACATATTTTTATTGAGTGATAACTATTTTATCCTTTCCTTGATAAATCTCTAGACCAAGGTAATAGTTCATTAGTTCTAGATTTGTCATTTCAACTACCTTTTCTAGATTTTTTTTATATCACTTATTAACATCTTTGAACTTCCAATAATCACTATGTCATCAACATATACTATGAGGATCAAAATATTATTTCTAATTTTCTTGGTATATAGATTGGGGTCTAATGAGCTCCTTTTTAAATCATGATGTAATATATGATTATTGATATTTATATTCCATGCTCTGGGAGCTTGTTTCAAGCTATATAGAGATTTATTCAATTTGCATGCCTTGCTTTCCTATCCTTGAATAACAAAATCTTTAGGTTGTGTCATTTAGACTTCTTCTTCTAAGTCACCATTAAGGAATGCACTTTTCACATCCATCTGATGAATTTTCCACCCCTGATATGCTGCTAGCATGCAAACTATTCAGATAGTAGTCATCCAAGTTGTTGGTGTGAATGTTTCTTTATAATAAATTCCCTCTATCTGAGTATATCCTTTGGCTACTAGTCAAGCTTTGTATTTTTCAAGTGTTCCATATGCTTTGTATTTTATTTTTTAAACCCACTTGCATCCCACTATTTTATTTCCTAGACGTAGATTTACTAGATTCAATATCTTATTCTTTTTGAGTGATGCATATTCATATTTCATAGTTGCTTTCCATTGTGAGTCTTTCAATGCTTGAGAAGTTGATGTTGCTTCTACTGAGTTACTTAGCATTCCTTTATTTATTTGGTCATGCTACAAGTTTGAGGTATCGTAGAAGTAATATATAGTATTCTTTCTAGATTTGATTCTATGAGAGTGTCTTTAAGCCATATTGGTTATTTTCTAGGAAATATTGTTGATGCTTCTGTATCTTGTTCTTGAGATTATGATTTTGACTCTATATTCATTGTCTTCTTTAGATAGATTTATGAGGACTTCTATGTCACCACTAGATTTATCTACGTCAATCTTATATTTTTCATCAAAGATCACATATCTACTAATGTATACTTTCTTTGTATATGGATCTAGTATTCTGTATCCTATAGATTCATTATCATAGTCAAAAAATATCCCTGTCATAGTCTTGTCATCTAGTTTAGTCCTCTTTTGTTTTGGAACATGCATGTAGGCTTTGCATCTAAATATATTTAGCTTTTCTATGTTGGGATTTTATCCTAACCATGCTTCTTCTAGTGTAATATGCTTGAGTACCCTTGTTGGTAGTCTATTTTGTATGTATACTACTATTTGTACTACTTCAACCCAATATTTGTGATCAAGTTGTGCTTCCTTTAACATACATCTTACCATTTCCATTATTGGTATATTTTTTCTTTTTGTAATTCCATTTTGGTAAGGTGAATATGCTATAGTAAGTTATCTCTTAATTCTATTCTCTTCAAGAAATGAGTCAAATTATTTGGAAACAAATTCTCCTTCTCTATCTGAACGAAGTGCTTTTATGGTCTTCTTTGATTATTTTTCCACTTGAAGTTTGAACTATTTGAAATGACTGAATGCTTCTAACTTGTACTTCATGAAAGATACCCACAATTTTCTAGTGTAATCATCAAAAAATAATTAAAAGTATTTATGTCCTCCAACACTATCAACTTTCATTGTGCCATATAAATATGTATACATTATTTCTAGAGGTTGTTGAGCTCTATGTTGATGAATTTTGAAAGGGATTTTATGTTATTTTCCTGCTAGGAATTCTGGACATATAGTAGTTTTTGGAGATAATTTAGGTATTCCTTCTACCATTTGATATCTAAATAATTCCTTCATTGATGTTTAACTGGTATATCCTAGTCTTTTGTGCTATAGTTCTAAAGTATCGGTAAAAAAAGTTGAGTGAATAGCAGTGTCTAGGATAAATAGACCATTTTTATATGATTTTGATGCTATCATTCTTCCCTGTCTAGATATGTGACATTGTTTTCTACTAGTGAGAACCTTAAACTCAATGGTTGAGTCTTGATCCATAAGTAGAGAAATATAAATAAGATTAGTAGTTAATCCTAGAACATACAATACATTTTTAATCATACCTCTATCATCCTTAATATTTATTGGAATATTTTCAATTCCTTTCACTTCATATGTTTTACTATCTACTATGGAAACTGGATTTTCATTTATCTTCTTCAGATATTTGAACCAATGTATTTTTTATGTCATATTCTTAATTGCACCTGAATATTTATACCAATAATCCATGATGTTATTTTTATCAATATTTGTGAAATACCTTATGTCTCCCAAGTATGTTTTTGGATAGTGTTATTGTTAATTGTAGTTCAATGTTTGGTTTATTTTGTAAATTTTTGTAAATACCAAAATCTATTTATATTACCCTTTATTCCTCCTATTGAACTAAGCACTTTTTCCAAATTTAAAGAGGTTTTAATTTTGGATTTCTTTTGTCTCATTTTGAGAAGTTTGAGACAATAATATTATAAATTTTCAACCTTTGAAATGATTTGATAATCCTCTCTTTTTAATATCACTTTTGAAATTAATGTAAGTGTATCTAATTTCCAATAAATTAATTTGATGTAATAACCCCTTATAACTCCCTAATTTTGGAAAAATTAGACCACAATAATGTTTGCAAATATTTAATATTAATTCCAATAGAAACCCTTATTACTCCTAGTTTTTCTATTGCTTGATATGATAAAAAAAATTCTTTTAGGTATGGCTTTCAATATGATCAAATTCCTCTAAGTTTAACCTTATAACTCCCAAGGAAAGAAAGCACATAAAAATGGGAATAAACCTTACCTTATATCAAGCAATAATTGGTGTTGATTTCAAATTTTCTAGGGCTGCAATATTGATGTTGATGCTTTTGATGCTTTGACTATACCCTCTAGTGGAACTGCTTGGAATTTTCCTTGTATGTAATATTCCATATTTGGCATCATTTAGACTATGCCTTTGACCTTGCTTGACTAGAGAATTGAAGGCTCTACCACCTTCTTTACACACTACAACTCATCCCTTTGTATGCAGACAAAAAAGTGATTAATGCAAAGATAAAAATGATTGTTGAATACTTGGTCGTTGATGTCCTTAAAATAGAGAAGAATATTGTCTTAAGTGTCAAGTGGCATGTCCATTTTCCTTTGAGTGCTTGAAGAGTATAAGGTGCCAAATAAATTCTTATTTATTCCTTCAAGTAATGTATGGATGTTACATTCATGCTTAGTCTCCCCATGGACAAGTTTATCCCATAAAATCAATGCACCAACCTATTGCTTGTAACTCCTTTATTGAATATGAGTGTTTGTGTGAGGAGCGTTAGGGTTTTACCTTCACTAACAAATTTCAATTCCTCCTTGTGCATGGATTTTTTCTCTATCATTGCTTCAACGAGCCCTTTGGAGGTTCTTTTAACCCTATAAAATCTCCAACTCTTATTTTATTCACTTGCAATGTATTTAGCTAGGATGTGGAGCAATGATTTGGAGGCTTGAACATCGATTTTGAGCAAGCAAATATGGAGTTTGAAACACTCCAATGGTGCTTTAATATTTCTTCTTTTCTCACCTTTTATACATTGGAGTTTGAAACACTCCAATGGTGCTTTAATATTTCTTCTTTTCTCACCTTTTATACATCCTCCTTTTGTATATAATGTTGCTTTTGAATAATTTTATTTCTCCATTTGCTTTTACTCCTTGTCTTTTGCAAGTTCAGTTATCTAGGATGTGAGGATAACGAGCCCTTTGAGTGGCTCTTTCTGATATGCTTGAATTTTTGCTAGAATTTGGCCACCTTCATCTATTTTTTCTAGTTAGTATAGTGCCTTTGAGGGACCTTCAAACCTACCTTCTTTCCCTTTATAAACTATATTAGGATAGTGCAACACAATGCAATGTATTTATGAAGAACATGTGCTTATATTGAGAGGGGGGTGAACAGTATAAGATAAAGCTAGTTTCTTTTTAATACAAATGATAATATCAAAAATATTAAAGCAGTAAACATTACATAAAGTATCACACACACGAGAGACATGATTTAACATGGTTCATCCAATATGGTCTAATCCACGGAAAAAATATTCTTTATAAATTTTTCTCAAATAAATTCTCTTGGGAATCCTTTCCCTACAATGTTTATGGACCTCTATACAAATGAGATGTATAGATACACCAATTCCCTAATAAATTTCATGTATCTATATCCATAGGAGAACTCTTTCTCATTAGCTTTGAATAGTGATCTTCTAGAAGAACTATTATCCCCACTAATATGCCTAATGGATCTCTATCTGCTGAAGACACCTATCCTCACTGCCCTGGCTAATGGATATCTATCCACTGGAGACTATCATCCTCTATACTATGTCATCTTAAAAGCTCTATATCAAATTTGTACTAAACATAGTCCTTCGATCTAGCACAAATCTGCTCAATCTCTTTTTTTTGGTGTGGCACAAACCTATCCTTAAATTTACACCAAACTTTATCCTCAATATTTGTCCTCAAATCTGTCCTCAATATTTATCCTCAAATCTATCCTCAATCTTTGTCCTCAAATCTATCCTCAATTTGTATTTTAAGCTTCCACAAAAGCTCACACAAATTTTTCCACAAGTCTTCTCTAAGACTTACCTCAAATATGTTCAATAAGTCCACACTAGAACTTGTCCAATATTATAGAAATATAAAGATAATTTTTAGAGACTCAATATACCTCACATTAATAAAAATTCTCAATCACTTTCAATCACTCTTCTGAAACATATAGATAATTGTTAGAGACTCAATATGCTTCACATTCATCAACTCTCAATCACTTTCTCAACTCAATTCAGGATATAGAATAATTTGTTTCATAGAACTTGAACTATCACATCAACACATTCACTTGACTAGGCTCAACCAACTCTATTCAACCAATCACTCAATGAAATAATACTTTCTCAAGAACCCTAGTATCAACTCACTCAAATATTTCCAACAATTTTCATCAAAATATATCACATAACAATGATACTCATGTTCTTTGAAAACCCTAGTTCAAGTTCTTCACTCAACCAATCACTTCAACAACAATGCTTATAAAACAATCATTTTCACTCCAACTTTGCATTCACAAAATTCAACAATAACTCACTAGGAAGATGTGCCCATACCTTTTATTTGATGTAGAAGTACCCTTAGTAAACCTGTCTCAATCACAATTTTCCTCTTTTCCAATTTTTGTGGTTAGATGATAAAATATCACACTAACTCTCTTTCAAATTATTTCCCAAACACAAAAATAGTCAATCTCAAATACATCTTATTACTCCTTATTGAAATTAGCAATCATAAAATCACACATAAAAATAATCACTCAAATTGCTCCTTATAATATCCAATTTAATAAATCAATCTTTCAAAAATAACCCTTCAGAAATAATAATTGCCTACCCTTTTATCTCCCTCAAAACACTTAATAACCAATATTAATTTAGGCAAAAAGTAAATATTATAACCCATCAAAAAAAAAATTCAACCTTAGGCACATAAAAATATTTATATTTTTCTTCAATCTTAGCACATCCAAATTAAGCAACCAACATAATAATAAAAAATGCATACCTTTCTTTCAACCACTAAAAGATCTTGATGGGTTTTGACCCCAAAACCTCTCCACCAAGTTCCTTACCAA
Source organism: Wollemia nobilis (assembly GCA_028583015.1). Lineage (NCBI taxonomy): Eukaryota > Viridiplantae > Streptophyta > Pinopsida > Araucariales > Araucariaceae > Wollemia > Wollemia nobilis. The sequence goes on from JAQPPZ010003612.1 coordinate 1,297,843, forward strand.
GGTGCTAGCCCACTACATGGACTAGACGCTCCCATGATGAGGAGAAAATGCTTGCCCCCCTTTGTTTCGTTGTTGGCACTGCTTCCAAAAAATGGAGACCTTCATTCCTTGCAAAACGTGAACCCCGTGGGATTCAAACCTATGTCCTCCCTGCCATAAAATGTCTTAACACATTCCACTGTCATCAACTATGCTACACAACACTTGTGCAAAGTGAGAGGATCCTTGCTCCTATTTTTCTTTTACTTTTTTCGAAGACTTTTCAAACATGAAAATCATTGCTTTCTTTTCGTGCATAAATTTGGAACATAGGCATTCAAATAACTCATGAGAGGAGACTTAAGGTAAAGTTTTTGCCTTTATATATATGATGCCTTATGTCATAACACGTCGATACTGAAATAAAATTTAAAAATTCGATTTATAAACTTAGCTTTATAACCCTTTTTAGGGTTTATTTAAATTAATAAAAATTAACTTATAATTAACTTAAGTAACATGAAAGTTAATTAAATTAATTTATAATAAAATTATATTAATTAATTTATAATTAATTTAAATTTCCTTTTTAATATTATAATAAACTATTATAATATTATTTTCTTGGGCCTCTTCTTTGCCCTTTGGACCTCATATGATTGCCTGGAATCGGGTCTTGATCAACTGAAGGTGGACTATCCTTTTGCACTTATTGGAGAACTTGAAACTGATGTTGCCCACTGAAATTGCCACTGACTGGTGCTAAAAGTTTGACATCAATGACCACTCACTCTTGACATCAATGACAACTCATCTACTCAAAATGTCCAACAATATCCCCCTTTGGTCATTAATGGCAACCCAAATTATTTTTACCAAAACTTGACATTTTTTCTATTCTACTCCCCTTGGGAAATTGCTCCCTTTTGACTCAATGCTCTCTCCTTAAAACAAATATCTCTCCCTTACTCAAATATATATCCCTTTGAAATCAATGGCAAAGGGTCACCTTTGGGGCTTGGGGCTAATAATGAGTCTCTTAGATTAGCCCCTCCCCCACCTCCTCTTGAGGTGGTTAATTCTAGGGTGGGAGTATTACTCCCAGTTTTCCTCGAAGATACTCAAATGTCTCCTTCGAAAGTGGCTTGGTGAGAATATCTACTATATGTTCCTTTGTAGTAACATATTCCAACCTGACCTATTTATCTATCACCTATTCTCTTAGAAAAATATACTTGATTGGAATGTGCTTTATCTTGGAATGCATCACTGGATTATTTGAGATACTTATAGAACTTGTATTATCACATAATATGGAAATAGGATGATCATGTTTTATCTTGAATTTCTCTAGAGTTTTATTTATCCATAATACCTATGTACAACTGGCTACTACTGCAATATATTTTGCTTATGTTGTAGATAAGGATACTAAAACCTACTTCTTACTTAGCCAAGAGACTAAACAATCTTCAAGAAAGAATGCTTCTCCACTTGTGCTTTTTCTATCATGTATGCTACTAGCCCAATCTGCATATATATATGCTATGAGTGTAAAACTATCACTTTTCGGATACCAAAGCCCAAAATCCATAGTCCCTTTTAGATACCTAAGAATTCTCTTTAATGCTGCCACATGTGTCTCCTTAGGTGCTGCCTAAAATCTTACCACTAATCCCATTGACTGCACTATGTCTTGTTTTTTAGCTATATATACAACAAGCTACCAATTATAGATATATATAATCTCTGATATGCCTCTGGAGATTCATCATCCTTACTTAAATTACATCCTCTGACCATGGGGGTACTTACTAGTTTACAATCCTCTAACCTAAATTTCTTTAGAATCTCTTTTATATACTTGGTTTATGAGAGAAATACTCCTTTCTCTGATTGTGAAATATAAAGTCTAAGAAATAAGGACAACTCAACAAGAATAGACATCTTGTCAGCAAACGAGATCAATTTCATTAGGAAATGAAAGACTAAATAATACATCTTAGGCTCTAATTAGCTCGAATAAAAATGGATCTCATTAACAACAATGAGCCCAAATAAAATATACTAACTAGATGCTAACATATATAGTTAGCATATAACAATAATGTAATAACATCTAAATATACGTTAACATCCCCCCTTATTACATTATTTGGGTAATGTAATAACTACTAGCTATGCTAACATCCCCCCTTATTCTATTATTTGGGTAATAATATAACTATCCCAATAAAATGAAGAAGAAGAGAAATGAAATAATGGTGGATCGTGCTTTGTCTTCAACTCTGGCTATGGCTCATGGCTCTCGATTTGGATCTAAGCATACCTCTAGTTTTGTACCACTAGGTCTATCTCGGGATCTTCCTGCTAATATGCCTCTGGATATACCTATAGATCTACCTCTAGAACTTTGTCTCTGGGTCTATTTTTAGGTCTACCTCTGGGTCATTATATCTGGGACTGCCACTTGGTCTATCACTGGATTTGCCTCAGGGTCTACCATAGGTTATACCTTTTTGGTAGAAGCCATAGAACATTGCTTTCATTGTGGTCCATTGTGTGTGATCTATCCATCAACAATATATACGAACCTTTTTGGCCATTTTCACTTTATACCAACAACTGGAAGAAGAGTGATTCGTACATCCACATGAATCACAAGGATGCAATTTCCAACATCTAGCTGCAACATGTCTTATATTTCCACAATGACTGCAACAATGCTTTTTAGGAGTTGTAGGAGATTTAGGTTTTACAAACATAGAATCACTAGTACTTGCTTGTCTAGAATAGCCAAGGTATTAATGATTTACCTTGACATTTAGCATTATAGGAGTTTTAATGCCTTATTCCTATTTACCTAATCTCTCACCATTGAATCCCATTTTCTTCATCATTTTGGATCCATATCCTTTGGTGTGCTTTTAAAAATACCCAATTACATCATCGTCATCAATACTTTTAACAATATGATATTTGTCACTATTGATGAGATTATGATGCTCATTTTTAGGAGGTTCAGTTTTTAAATCACTAGTGTCACAAGAAAAATCTACTACTGTGATGAGATCACTTGTGCTACAACTGATGTCTACCATATAAGGTAGGAGGTCACCTGTATCACAATAAGATGTGTCACAACAAGCATTCACCACCATGGGCTGAAGGTCACTTGTGTCACTTCAAGTATCGACCAGTAGGGGTTTAACCTCTGTTTCCTCACTAATTTTCCTTTTTACTTTATTTTTTGCAATATCAAGAGCATAAGATGACATGTATATTCCCATTACACCATTTCGTAGTGTGATAAATGTGTCATCTTCATAAAAATCCATCCCATCCATGCGTAGGGAAAAGTATGGGCCTTTAACTGATTTAGGAACATCAGTTTGTTTTGGGGCTTGCCTTTTCTTTGATTTGCCCATCTTTGAAGGTGTCAGTCTCTGATGAAAATGCACCTTTTACAAGGAATTTTGTAAAATATTGGCTAAGGTTTCGGTCGCTGCCAAAAATGCACCTTTACAAATGATTCCCCCTTTTTGCAAAATTATGATCTGACAAAAAAATTGCAAGAATTTCGACTAAGGTGTCGGTCTCTACTGAAAATGCACCCTGTTTAAGTTGTCCTCCCTTTTTAGAAATATATTATGTACGGATAAAATAATGATTATCCCCCCTTGTTGCAATAAAATTGCAATTATGAAGCCTCTTGAAGGCTTTTACAAATATTACCTCTTTGCAAAATTTCAAATGTAACCTCTTAAGAAATGGCCAAATGTTTTTCCCCTTTTTCAAATATGGTAAAAAATGGCTCCAAATATAATTGCAAGGTATAAAGTTGTAAAAATAGCAAAAATGCAAGGTTTGAACAACTTTTGAGCAAAAATTTTTTTATTGCAAAATAAATTTAAAACTTAATAAATAATAAAATAATTTTTTTTTAAAATCAATTAACAATTGATTTAAAAATATATATATATTAAATTATTTAAAAAGTGAAAAAACTTTAGTGCAAATATATATATATATATATGCCATGGTCGACAAGAATGGAACCCTTGACTTCATGGCTCTAGCTTTCAACCAAGAACCGATCAGGCTACGTTGCTCGATGAGTCATAAGGGGCAATACTACCTCCTTAATCACTCACTACATCATCACGAGGATTTAAATGCCTCTTGAAGGCTTTTGTTGGGTGGAGGTAGCTTTGCACTAGGTGGAAATCATGATATTATAAAAGGTAAGCAAGTGATTCTGCTCACGAGGTTCTCTACAAATTCGTGCTGCAATATTCCTCCATGGTAGTGGCTGCACTTTCCGCACTACAATGTCTCCTCTATCGTATATTTTTGGGCTATCCTTTGCACAACACATCAATGGTATCTCTAGTAGTACACAGTCAGAGCAATGGTGGGGTGAGATGTCTTGTCGTCACTCAGGGCCCGTGGAGTGGTGTTCTGGAAACAAATCAGAAATCTACCATTGAAAATGAACTAACATTAGAATAGGCAATTTCTTCAACCACTAGGGATTCTTGCTGAGCAGAATCGAAGTGGCTTCAAATAAATCTTCTGCATTCAGCCTATGATATCTCTTATGAAAAATTCTGAGCAATCGACTGTGATGCAATACAAATTTTCTCGAGTGCTTTATCTACAACTACTTTAGACAATGTTCAAACGCTCCATTTTGGATTTATGTTCTGGCGAGTTACTTGGCCTACGATCATCTACAATATGCAATCTACAATCAAATTATAGTTGAGTAAACATAGAAAACTCCTTTCATCTGCAAATGAGCACTATGGAAAACTATCCTGGGATTCAATGCTGACCCATAGAGCTTTGTTATCTGCGCTCCTCAAGCATCGCACTAGCAGAAACCAAATCCTCCCCATATACAATCGAGTTGCTCGATTGAAATACTGCTACATTTTGAAATCACCTACAACTCATTGGAGATGAATAGATGAAGTGTTGTGCATTCATTCACCCTAGAATCACTTCAATCTACTCTGGCTAACCGTATAATATCTATGATTTCCTTGAAGGAAAATTAACTACCACACAACCTATAGATTAATTCATTGGTTGCATTTTCATCGTAGGAGCAAAAGCATTCAAATTGGCAATGATCAGCAAATCGATCCACTAGGGCTTTGTTACTAGTTATGTCATTGATTTTGTTGTTGTTCGTCGATATCACCACTGCATCTCTAGAAAATTGATCTGCAAAATCTGATCACGGGCCTCCTCAGGATTTGCTACAATAGTAATGCTATAGTGCATATGTCCCATATGCAGGGCACAAATGGTTAGATTAGGATATCAAAATCAAAACTCTCATAAATATTAATAACCACCTAATGGTGGTAGCACCTCCCCCTTTTGGCTTTTACCCATCGTGTCTAGGTAGCCTGTAGGTATCGTGTCTAGGTTTAGCTAATGCCACATAGGTCCACACATGTCCTTCAGTAGTCATGTGTCTATTTATCATCCATTCAATGGTTTATTCTGAGTCATAGTCCATAGTCCCTTATCTAGTTGGTCATTGTAGTAGACAACATTTCGTCCACACCTCGATCGTCCATGTGTTTCACTCCGCATCCATTTGTGTTCTAGGTCAAATCCACATAGAGATCGTTCCTATCATGACTAGGTGTCATAGTGTGGTCTTGCATCTATATCCTTAGGTGGAGTCCCATCTACATACTCCATGAAGTCTCATCAACCATGTCATATCCACCATGTGTTCAGGTAGGTTACAGACCAGTAGCATCAAATCCACCATGCAGTCAGGTCAGGTTGCATGCTAGTAGCTTAGGTTCTCGATCATGCTAGATCTAACTGAGTCAAGGTCAGCTTGGCTGGCAATATAAGTGCTTTTAGATAGCACTAGCTATGCATCTGCATAAGTCGATTAGTGTCCATAAGTAGAGCCTAGAATGACCAAATCAGGAGCAGAGCCCACAAACACCAAATGAGGAGCGGCGCCTCCTTTCCCGCTCTGATACCATGTTAGCAAACAAGATCAATTTCATTAGGAAACGAAAGACTAAATAATACATCTTAGGCTCTAATTAGCTTGAATAAAATGGATCTCGTTAGCAACAAGCCCAAATAAAATATACTAAATAGATGCTAACATATATAGTTAGCATATAACAATAATGTAATAACAACTAAATATATGCTAACACATCTCAAATTCATTTTGCATGTTCTTAGAAAATTCTTTACACATATTATTTTTTTTCCTCCAAAAATTATGTCATCAACATAAAAAACCACAATTAGTAGATCATTCCCTTCATTTTTGATGTATAAATTATTGTCTGCTATTCCTTTTCTAAATCCCTGTTCTTGAAGATACTTATCCAATCTTGAGTACCATGCTCTTGGAGCCTAATTTAGACCATATAGTGCCTTTTTCAATATGCATACATGATTTGGTTTATCTTTTAATATGAATCCCTCTGGTTGTTCAATGTAGACTTCTTCTTCTAGAACACCATTTAGAAATGTTGATTTAACATCCATATGATATACTTTGAAGTTTTTAAAACTTGATAAGGCTAAAAATATTCTTATGACTTCAAGTTGTGCAACTAGAGCAAATGTCTCATCAAAATCAATTTCGTCTACCTGTGCATAACATTTGCATACTAACCTTGATTTATTCCTTACTACTTGTCCATATTCATTTAGATTAATTTTGAATACCCATTTTGTGTCGATCACATTCTTGTCCTTTGTTCGTGGTACAAGTTCCCAAGTCTTGCTTTTCTCTATCTGATCTAATTTCTCATTCATTGCCTTGATCCAAAAATCATATTCACTTGCCTGATTGAAGTATTTTGGCTCAATATTAGATAGCAAAGAAATTTTTTCTTGTTGAGATGGTGTTATTATCCTTCTCCTATTTTATCTTTCATATATATTCCCAATGATTATATCTTTTGGATGATGCTTCTTTACATACCTAGATGGAGTTTTAGGAAGAAGTATTTGTGTTTTTGGATTCTCACGAAACGCTTATTGAAAACTTCTATCTTCCTGATACATAATTTGTTGAATTGGTTTTCTTGAATCTATCTTCTCATAAATTGTTACATTTATACTTTCTACAATAGTGTGTGTTATCTTGTTGAAGCATCTATAGGCTTTACTCTTAGAGGAATAACCAAGTAAAATTCCCTCATCACATCTTGGGTCAAACTTGCCTAAGTTTTGATCTTCTCGTCTTATGTAACACTTGCTTCCAAAAATATTGAAGTGTTTTATAGTGGTTGGTCTTCCTTTCCAAAGCTCATATGGATTATTGTGATGATTTACCCTCATTTGAGCCCTAGTTATTATGTATACTACTATTTTGACTACTTCCCTCCAAAATCCATTTGATATTTTAGACTCATTTAACATAACTTTAGCCATATTATCAACAGTCCTATTTTTCCTTTCAACTACTCTATTTTGTTGAGGAGTTCTCACTATTGAGTATTCTCTCTTGATCCCATGTTGTTCACAAAACTCTACAAAGTCATTTGAGGTAAATTCTCCTCCTATGTAAAATATCAAACACTTGATCCTCTTTTCGGTTTCATTTTCAACCAGTTCCTTAAATACTTTAAATTTTTCAAAAACATCTGACTTCTCTTTCAGGAAAGCTACCCAAACCATTCTAGAGTAATCATCCATAAATAATATAAAGTAACTCTCACCTTGAATACTTTGTGTTTTAGTAGGACCACATAGATCACTATATATCAAACTTAATGGCTCATATGACATATCTTAAATCTTGTTATAGTTTGCTTTCCATGTTGACAAGGTGCACAGATGGTGTTTTGTGGCCTTTTTATTTTGGGTAAATCTCTGACAACCTGCTTATTTCTTATGTTTATGATGTTGTCAAAATTCAAGTGACCCAATATTCTATGCCACAACCAACTCTCATATTCTTATGATAGAAAGCACTTTTCCCTTTGATCTCACTAAGCATGTATAGATTGTTTAGAGTTATTCTGGCATTGGCAATGACTTTTTTAGTTTATGATTTTTTTATCTCACATCTATCTGGGTGGAATGTAACCATATTCCCTTGATCACAAAGTTGACTTACACTTAGAATATTATGTTTTAACCCCTTAACATACAACATATTTTCTATTCTTGTTTTCCCATTATCTAAACTCAGAGTTCCTCTTCCACCAATCCTTGCTAATCCATTATTACCAAAACTTATTGATCCTCTATTGTTTTCTTTTAGTATAATAAATTTGTCTTTATTTCATGTCATATGACTATAGAAACAACTATTCAAGATACCATTGTTCTTATTTATCCTGAGCATGAAGGGCTATTTGAACTAACATAAATCTAGCCTTTATATCTTCCATTTCATCTTTCCTAGCTGTTGAATTTGTTTTTCTTTTACTAGACTCAGGAAGTATCATTTTACACCATCTAGACTTGTGCCCAAAATTATTGCATTTGTAACATATAATATCATTATCCATAGAGGTGAAAAATAATTTAAATTTCTATTTGCATTGTTTCTTGCATGACCAATACAGTGTACAACTCTATGACCATATTTATTACAAGAAAAGTAATGACCATGGAAGAAATTATGTAACCTGTTTGGATGACTTTGATATTATGGTAGAGTGCTTATCCTCTTGTGATTAACTCTCATCCAAGGTTCTTATTTGCTTTATTCATTTTTGATATACTTTTCTTGTCTATATTTATTTGAAGTTTCTACTTATTGAAGACTTGATTCCTTTTTTTGTTTCTCATACTCTACATTTTGTTGTACCTTGGTCATTTCAACTTCATTTCTTAGATAAATAATTTTTGCTTCTAATATTTCACATTTTTTTTCTCTTGTTCTTAACAGATATTTCATATCCCGCTTAGTTTTCTTTCCTTCTTCTACCTTTATCTTGATTTTTGTGAGATTTTGTAGGAGTTCCATCCTTGCTTCTTCATCCTCTTGAATTTTTTCCTTCAAGCTTTAATTCTCCTCTCTAATTCTTTCCAACTTTCTAAGAGTAGTAAAGAATTCCTCTTGTATATCAAACATGATATCTTCTTCATTTTCTAAAGTCATGTGTGTTTCTGATGGATCCTCCTCTAAGTTGTTAGTCTTTTCATGGAGAGACCCTCTCTGATACCAATTAAAGAACATGTGCTTATAATAAGAGGGGGAGTGAATATTATAAGATAAAACTTTTTACTTTTTAATAAAAATGATAACATCAAAAATATTAAATCAGTAAACATCACACAAAGGATCATGCACATGAGAGATATGATTTAACATGGTTCACCCAATGTGGGCTACTCCATGGAGAAAATATTCCTTATAAAATTTTCTCAAATAAATTCTCTTGGGAATCCTTTCCCTATAATTTTTATGGACCTCTATCCAAAGGAGATACCAATTCCCTAATCAATTTAGTGGATCTCTATCCACAGGAGAACTCTTTCTCCTTAGCTCTGACTAGTGATCTTCAAGAACTATTATCCCCACTAATCTGGCTAAAGTATCTCTATCCATTGAAGATATCTATCTTCACTACCCTGGGTAATGGATATCTATCCACTGGATACTATCATATATACTCTGTCACCTTCAAAGCTCTATCTCAAATTTATACTAAACACAGTCCTTCAGTCTAGCACAAATCTGCTCAATCTTTATTTTCTAGTCTGGCACAAACCTATCCTCAAATCTATACCAAAATCTATCCTCAATATTTGTCCTCAAATTTGTCCTCAATCTCTATCCTCAAATCTATCCTCAATATATATCCTCAAATATTTTTCCTCAAATTTATCCTCAATCTGTATTGTAAGCTTCCACAAAAGCTCACACAAATCTATCCACAAGTCTTCTCTAAGACTTACCTCAAATCTGTTCAACAAGTCCACACTAGAACTTGTCCAATCTCATAGAAACATAAAGAGAATTATTAGAGACTCAATATACCTCACATTCATCAACATAATCAATCACTATCAATCACTCTTTTAGAAACATATAGATAATTATTAGAGACTCAATATGCTTCACATTCACCAACTCTCAATCACTTTCTCAACTCATTTCAGGATATAGAATAATTTGTTTCATAGAACTTGAAATATCACATAAACACATTAACTTGACTAGGCTCAACCAACTCTATTAAACCAATCACTCAATGAAATAATCCTTGCTCACAAACCCTAGTCTGAACTCATTCAAATGTTTCTAACAATGCTCATCAACAAATCTCACATAACAATGATACTCATGTTCTTTGAAAACCCTAGTTCAAGTTCTTCACTCAACCAATAACTTCAACAACAATGCTTATAAAACAATATTTTTCACTCCAACTTTGCATTCACAACATTCAACAATCACTCACTAGGAAGATGTGCCCATACCTTTTCTTTTATGTAGAAGTGTCCTTATTAAACCTGTCTCAATCACAATTTTCCTCTTTGCCAATTTCTATGGTTAGATGATAAAATATCACACTAAATTTCTTTCAAATTATTTCTTAAACACAAAAATAATCAATCTCAAATACACCTTATTACTCCTTGAAATTAGAAATCATCAAATCACACATAAAAATAATCACTCAAGTTGCTCCTTATAATCTCCAAATTAATAAATCAATCTTTCAAAATAACCCTTCAGAAATAATAATTGCCTACCCTTTTATCTCCCTCAAAACACTTAATAACCAATATTAATTTAGGCAAAAATTAAATATTATAACCCATCAAAAAAAATTATTTTTCAACCTTAGGCACATAAAAATATTTATATTTTTCTTCAACCTTAGCACATCCAAATTAAGCCACCAACATAAAAATCAACAACTCATACCTTTATCTCAACCACTAAAAGGTCTCAGTGGGTTTTGACCCTGAAACCTCTCCACCGAGTGCCTTACCAAGGTGCTAACCCACCATGTGGTCTAGGTGATCCCACGAGGAGGGGAAGGCACTTGCCCCAATTTGTTTCCTCATTGGCACCACTTCCAAAAAATGAAGATCTTCCTTGCAAAAAATGAACCCCATGGGATTCGAACCAGCATCCTTCCAACCAAAAAACATCTTAACACCTTCCGTTGTTTCCAACTGCACTACATGGTCCTTGTGCAAAGTGAGAGGAGCCTTGCTCTTGTTTTTTCCTTTACTTCCACCAAAGACTTTTCAAACGCAAAAATCGTTGCTTTCTTTCTGCGCATAAATATAGAACACAGGCATTCAAATAACTCATGAGAGGAGACTTAAGTTAAAGGTTTTACCTTTATAAATATGATGCCTTATTGTCATAACATGTCGGTGTGCAAATTGAGTTTAAAATTTTGATTTATAAACTTAGCTTTATAACCCTTTTTAGGGTTTATTTAAATTAATAAAAATTAATTTATAATTAAATTATATTAATTAATTAATTAATTTGAATTTAATTTTTAATATTATAATAAAATATTATAATATTATTTGCGTAGGCCTCTTCTTTGCCCTTTGGACCTCATATGATTGCTTGGAACCGGGTCTTGATCAACTGAAGGTGGACTATACTTTTGCACTTATTGGAGAACCTGAAATGATGCTGCCCATTGAAACTGCCACTGATTGGTGCTGAAAGCTTGACATCAATGACCACTCACTCTTGACATTAATGACCACTCACTCTTGACATCAATGACAACTCATATACTCAAAATGTCTAAAAATTTATATATAATATATCCTTTATTGTACCTTCTTTTGCACTCCTTTTAGGTCTGAATTTCTAGTTTTGTGGTAGAATTTTGAATACAATGTAGGGTTTTTAAGGTTATATCTTTGATTAGACACTTTCCCATTTTTTCTTGGGTATTTTACAAATGAACCCAAGCTTGTAACCACTTGACAGAAGCTCCTTTTTTTATATTCCTACACTATTTATTTATTTTAGAAACCTTATTGTGCTTTGAATTTGAGACTCACCATATCTCAATTTGAGGCTTCCTTTTTTGATCTTCAGTGGCTACTTTCTTCTCCAATTATTGGAGGATTGAGTTGATTTGGTGGCTTCTCTTGGCCACTGAACATTGCAGATATTTGTGCACTAACAGTATATTTAGAGACTTTGACAAATTCTAATTGTGTACCCTTCTCACAAACACAAACAATATGAAGAACACAAGCTTATACTGAGAGGGAGGGATGAACAGTATAAGAACACTTTTTACTTTTCTTTCCCAAATAATATTAACCAATACAATCAATGTCAATATCAATATAAATAACCAAATAAATTTAGAAATCGTCACACACAATAGAGATACCAATTTAACGTGGTTCACCCAATGTGGGCTACTCCATAGAGAAAATATTTTACTAAAATTTTCTCAACAAATCTCTTGGTAAACCTTTCCTATTATAATTTTTATGGACCTCTATAAAAATGAGACACCAATCACCTAATCAAGTTTGTGGATATATATATATATAGGAGACACAAATATCCTCAGGTGGTTCGTGGATCTCTGTTCATAGGATAACTCATTTCTCCTCTTGCTTTGGTGGGTGATCTAGAATAAATATTGCCTCCATTGCACTGGCTAATGGATGTCTATCTACTAAATACTCCTACCCTCACTTATAATATATATATTTACTACCCTAGCTAATGGACCTCTATCCACTAGATACTATTATCCTGTATACTCTATCACCTCTAAAGCTTACTCTCAACTGTGTCTCAAATATTCACTAAACATAGTCCTTCGGTCTAGCACAAATTTGCTCAATATATTTCTTTGATCTACACTAAACACATTCCTTTAGTCTAGCCCAAATTTTCTCAATCTCTATATCTAGTCTAGCATAAACTTATCCTTAAATCTATACCAAAATCTATCCTCAAGCTTTAACACAAAGCTTGACTCAATAACAAATAAACTCTGCTAGATCTACTCCAAACCTTAACTCAAGGTTTAAACAAATAAATAAATCAAATCTTCTCACAAGTCTTCTCAAATACTTACCTCAAATCTATCCACAAGTCCTCTTTATAACTTGCTCTTGCTACTCTCAAGTATTCACCAAGACTTGTCTCAAATATGCTCAACAAATCCTCACTAGAACTTGACCAATATGCTCAACAAGTCTTCACCAATATTTATCTCAAATCCGCTCAACAAGTCCTCACTAGAACTTATCCAATATCTAATTTTAATATTCTATAAAATCTTACTAAACTCTATCTTTAAGTTCACTCTAGGACTTACTTAAATCTGTCCACTAGCTTTCACAAAAGTTTTATACAACTTAACTCAATCTATCACAAAAAAACCTCTTTGATCACATAAACGAGTTTCACACAAAATCTTGTTTGACTCACATAAACATATAGAGAATGGTTAGAGACTCAATATGTTTCATACTCATAAACACTCAATCACTTCCAATATCTTTCTCAAATCAATTCATAATATAGAACAATTTGTTTCACAAAATTTGAACTATCACTTCAACACTTCCACTTGACTAGGCTCAATCAACTCCACTCAATCACTCACTCAATAAAAAACTCCTTGCTTAAAAACCCTATTCCAAGAATATGAACACTCACTCAATTATTTCCAACAATGCTTATCAAACAATATCACATAACAATGATACTCATGATCTTGCACAAACCCTAGTTCAAGATAGTTCACAAGTTCTCACTCAAGCATTCACTAGTCATGCATATAAAAGATTACTCAACAATGCTTATCAAAAAAGGACCTTTTTCACTCCAACTTAGCATTTATAAAATCCAATAATCACTCTCAAGGATAATGTACCCTTACCTATTTTTTTGAAGAAGATCTGACCTCGAACACCTATTTTAATCACAATCAACTCTTTGCCAATCTCAATGGTTAGCAAAAAAACAATTTCTCAAATATTCCCTCAAAAATTTTCACAAATGGTAGGGTACCTAGGAATAGATATTTTGGTATATATTATTATATTTTATAAGGGTTGGCATGGGCCACCTATAACCCAAGGTTTATTATATTATAATATAATATTATATTAGTAGTAGGCTCCCCAAAGTAGAATAAGAATATGGGTATATAAAGAAGAGATATTTGTCATTGTAATCACCGTTGGAGAATAATATTATGTAATTATCGTGCTTATGAAGTGGCCTCTCACATTGGGAGATCTTGTGGAGTTATTCCTTCCTTAATGATTATTATTGATGTTTCCCTACATTAAGGGTATTATCTATCTCTCTCTCATTTGTGGATTGTTATTGTGGATAATGTATTGTGGATAAATGATTTGATATTTTCTGCATATTGGTGAATGGTTTATGTTAATAATAATAATAGGTCTACAACAAGTGGTATCAAAGAAACGATTTTGGCAAAGTGAAGATTTTTGTGAAATTGCAAAATTAGGAAAAATATCTTATATTTCAGGAGCCATATCTCTACGCACGTTTATTCGATTCAAGTTATTCTTGGATTAGATTGTGCATAATTTAAAGAGCTTTAAAATGAGTGGCCATATGAAGGAATCTGAGTAGTATTGAGGTAAATATGACATTTTAAATTTAGTCATCTGAAACAAGGATAGTGATGAATTTTGTAGATTTTTTTGGAAAAATATCTCATCTTTCAGAAGCCATATCTCTGTGAACGTTTATCTGATTTTGGTTATTCTTGGACCATTTTGTACAGAATTTGAAGAGATTTAAAATGATTGGTCATATGAAGGAATCCAAGTAGTATTGAGAGAGTTACAAACTTCTAAAGTCAGCCATATATAAAAAGGGTAGTGACAAATTTTCAAGTCGTGAATTTTTCAAAAGATGAAATTTGTTTAGTTTGGGTAAGCAAATCAATTGAACTTTATTTTGTTTGGAAGAAAAATTGCAGATCTAGTTGTCTATGTGGATTTTTACCTTCAAATCAGTGGGAAGTTATTTATTTCCATAAAACCCTAGTTTGAATTAGGGCATGATCTATATTACCAAAAAAAAAACCTAGTTGCATTAGGGCATGAACAATGGCACTCCAAAGTTTTTCTAGAGAAGATATTGATGCTAGAGAATGGTAGAAAAAAATTGTCTCCCTTAATAATAATTCTTTCTGGAAATCCTCCCTTAATTTATCTCTTAAAGGGAAAGCTTTATCTTGGTGGATAAATATTTGTAAAGAAACGAATAATGAATGCACTATGGATGAAGTGGAGCATGCATTCTTGAGTAAATGGTACCCTTATTATATAGATAGCCTAGTGTATATCATTGAAGACCTTAAAAAGAAACTACAGGGAACTCAAAATGAGTGGAATTCAATAAAAGGATAATGGGAAGTTTTCAAGAAACAAATTGAAGACTATGAAAAAGAAATAAAATTACTCAAGAAGAAAGAGGAAAAGGTTAGGGAAGATAAAAAAGATGTCAGTATACAGACATAGGAAACCATACCTTTGGTAGAAGATAAAGTAGAAAATGGACAAAGGAATTTTTTTGAATCTAAAAAATCTATTTTTTAGTTTCATGGAAGCATTCAAAAGGAGCAGGTTATTATTTCCATTGACCCTGGTAGCAAATATAATTTTATTAATATTGCTTTGGCTAAGAAGTTGCAAGCTCAAGCAACAAAAATTAAGTACATACAGGTAGAGGGTGAGAATGTTCAAATTTTAAAATATTTGAATATCACCATGGATAAATATGTTTTACATTCATATTTCTATGCTATTGAGATGGATGTTGAGGATATTGTTCTTAGTTATCCTTGGTTACTATTAACATTAATGTGCAAAAGAATTTTATGAAGTTATGGTATAGGAAAAATAAGATAACATTGTAGGATATTTCTAAGTTTAAGGAGCAAGGATCTAAGGAAAATCAAGAAGTGGTTGTAGAGAAAAAAATTGAAGAACCTGAAACAAAATCCAAGAAGGCAGTAGTAGAAAAAGAGTCCATGGAAGAAGTAGCATCAACTTATTCAGTGGAAATAATAGTAACAGAGTCTAATATAGCTTTGATAGAAGATCACAAGGACACACCAAACCAAGAGAACATGCAATAACAATGTGTAGAAGAATTTAAAACAATGGAGCCAAATATTGAGAATTCAAAGACGGTAGAACATCAAGTTAAGGTCGCACCATATCACCATTCACACCACCATGAGTGGCAACAATATTGGATGCATGGTTCATGGTAACAATATTATGGTTTTACATGGAATCAGAAGGGAACTGACCATGGCAGTGTTTGGTAGAGAAAGCATAGTAATCCTGGTTTCTAGAGTGGATCATCAGCATCAAGGAACAAGTGGACCCATAATTCAAGTTATCAAAATATAGCAGTAGAAGCGTGAAGCCAACGAAGCAGATTTGGATACTCAAGTAATAAAATGGCATACCAGTATCAACATGTTTCCCTTGGATGGATGGATGATCGAGATTGGTACCAGTTGCTAAGTTTGCTTAGCAAATCATATTATCATTTTTTTTCATATATTTTGACCATGAAACATTTGTGAGGGTGGCATGGTAGGGTACCTAGGAATAGATATTTGGGGATATATTATTATATTGTATAAGGGTTGACATGGGCCACCCATAAACCAAGGTTGATTGTATTTTAATATTATATTATATTATAATATAATATTATATTAGTAGTAGTCTCCCCAAAGTAGAATAAGAATATGGGTATATAAAGAAGAGATATTTGTCATTGTAATCATCATTGGAGAATAATATTGTAGACACCAAAACAGCACCAATCCGATTATGTGACTGCAAACACTGATCGCTTTGACAAACACAGCCCCCAGGGCAGCCCTCAGAGGTCAAACAGTGGTCCTAACCACTTCCATAGCAATTTTGTAAGGTCAAGAAGCAATTTGGTACATTTAGACACTTTGCCCAGTACTCGTCTCACCCAGGGACGATTACTAACTTGCAATCGTCTCACCCAGGGACGATTGTTGTAATCGTCCCACCCAGGGACGATTACAAAGTTTAACGGGCAAAACGACAAACGACGCCAAGTGGCAGCCCAGAACAGTCAGTTGATGACTCCTGCCTTGCACGCGTGTGTAGGTGGACAGAAGGGCCGTTAGAGGACTGTCACAAGAAGCAATTATGAAAACACAAGTCAATGGAGGACTCCCCTCCCTCTTGGGAAGACAAGACTGCCACATGGCGCCTATGACCAACACATGGCATTTGTGCTTCCCTCCCAAAAAGAGACCCCTTGGGTCTATAAAAGGTGGGACTTTTCTCACCCAAAATAGACGAGGTTGAAGGAGTTTTCAAGCAACGAAGTGCTGCCGAATTGGAGACCCACTTGCATCCCCTTTTATTCATCTTCCCACATCCACCAATCTCTTTTGCAAGGGAGGTTGTTGGTTGGCTTTTGGAAGCTTGAATCCGACCCAATTCCAACACATGGACACCTGAACCAACCAATTCGCCGACCCCCCACTCCTAAGAGATTTTGGGCCCATCCCAAGTGGATTGGTGCCAAAATCAAGTTCCATCGGTGGGCTGCCCACTTGGGCACCCCGCACCTTTTGGATTTAGTTGTAGTTCATTTTCTGTCATTTGTTCATATTCCATGTTATTCTCTGCTGTTCAATAGTTCAGAATCTTGAATCTTGATTTCAAAAGGTTTTCATCGAATATTATCATGCTTTTGTTATTTTGGTTGTCCCACTGACTTGCAGGTAACAACGTCCAATTTCTCGGTGATGGAGGCCAAATTGGGAGAATCCGACCATCCGGGTCGTCCCAAAATGGCCCCAATTACATAACCCCCTTGTTTGCAGGCATTTTGCAGGTCTCGAGAATCGACATTGGAGCAGCGGTAGGTCGGCTTCTTCAACACAGTATCAATCGTCCCTGCAGGGGACGATTAACAACAGCAATCGTCCTTCCGAGGGACGATTAACAGCAGCAATCGTCCTTTCAGGGGACGATTAACAGTAGCAATCGTCCTTACGAGGGACGATTACCAGGTAAAAGCAGATTGGCCGGCTGTCTCAGGGGCAATGGCCTTTTGGTAACATTTTCTGTCTTCTGTCAAGTTTTCAAGCCATTTGGACTCACTGTATTTACTGTTTCAGCGAGATGTTTACATGCATATTTCGTTGATTTTAGAGAACGAACCCCTTTCATTTGCAACAGGTGCTACTGACATTTTCATTGTTTCTTTGATTGCAGGAAAAGCAATCAGAGGTGAAGAACTTATCCACATCAGCGGCGGCAGCATCTTGGCCCGCCCATTGCAATCGTGGGCACGCGGGAAGAGGAAGACTAGGTCACACATTGTAATGAAGACAAATTTAACGCTCCTAGCCCCCAAAAGGGGAGGAGACGTCTATGTAACCGAGGATAAGATATTTGAATAAAGAGGGCTGTGATTTCTTTGCATCTTGTCTTTCGTTTCCAAGTTGTCTCCTTTCCTTTGTTTTAGTGCATAGGATCAAAGCGTTGCATTTTCGTCTTATGTTGCATAGCTAGTGTTTCCTTTGCCCGGAATCTCGTGCTTTCAAGTGGCGATCACGGTGGGACCTGTTCCCTATTTTTAAGATCACAGAAAAACCGATTGAATTTTTTGTGTTTGTGCTTGACAGTACATTTTTCTTCTTGTAGATCGTTAATCGTCTCCTGCAAGGGACGATTTCTGTTCTGGAAATCGTCTCACCCTGGGACGATTGTAAAATCGTCTCTGCAAGGGACGATTTCTGTTCTGGAAATCGTCTCACCCTGGGACGATTGTAAAATCGTCTCTGCAAGGGACGATTTCTGTTCTGTTAATCGTCTCACCAAGGGACGATTTTTTGTCTGCAACTTTTCAGAGCAAAAATTTAGAGGCAACTGGAGCAGGCAGAGAAGAGGTAGGGATTTTCATCATCTCTGTTGAAATTTTCTGTTTCTGTTTCTGTTTCTTTGACTGTTTTCATTTTAGCTTGCATTGCTTAGGAAAAGTCATTCATGCATGTTTCATTTTCGTTGGATAAAATGAACCTCACACACTCCACGAAACAATTTTAAACCAAGGAGCTGGTCGTAAGACCCCAGCCCTTGATCAAGACCATTGGTGGATTTAATCACCACCTTGGCTTGATTTGCATACATTTCCCGATTGTCAACTCGTTGTTAGGCGTAAATCCCGACGAAGACAGACCGAGCGTAGCCGGGGTGATTCCCATGCGCGCGAGGATAAGTTTTCTATGGTAGGTGCCATTAACAGGACAATCCCCCTTCCGTACCGCCTACGTACCACGTACCTTCTGCTCTCACGTACCTATAGTCTCCCTCTCGTAAGGGCGGGTATATAGAGAGGTTGGTATATCGGCCTGGCTGGTATATTGAAGGGGCGACCTTTTGGGAGTTATAAGAGCCTACATGATGCATTTAAACGTTCTACAAAACCTACAAAAACAAAACAAAACACCAAAATACACTAAACCAGTCTAGGGCACACCAAGAATCCTTAAAAGAGATAATCACGGTTTTGTGAATGTGTGTGTTTAATTCCGTTTAGTGTAGACAAAAAAAAAACAAGATAAAAATCTACTTAGATAGTGTGGACGCACCGCAATGGTGTACACCCGCAGCCAAGCCCAATCAAGGGCAGCAGCTCCGAAAGGTACACAAGAAGCGTGCACAAGTCGCCTTCGCTTCAGCTCCCGAGGATTTGGTCATACCGCCTTATCGGTCTAACCTACAAAAGAATCCAATTCAAAATCCTCGGTGGGGTATGCCCATTCAAAGCAGCCCCTCTCGAAAAGACGCCCTACATGCGGACCTTAATGTAAACAGAGAATCGCCCTCTCAAGCTAGACATGAGTGGCCACAGCGCGATAAAGCGCTAACGGGGCACACTGTCCATTTGGAGGGACAACGTGGATATGGCGTCCCTTCTTTACCTCTCATCATAACAGAGAGACCAAATCCAGAGCGTAGGGCTCCTTACACAGGGCGACCTAACTCCGCCTGCCCCTTACGCACCTATGAGAGAGAATATGAGGAAGATCATCGCATTCCTCAAGGACAACAACATACAACGCGGGAACCTTATGCTTCTGCACCAGCCGGATATCATGATCACCCCTTGAGGCCAGAACCTCGAGCACATACAGCCTACCTCGACAGAGGGAAGCGACCCCTTGAGATTTTAGAGCATCAAAACCGAGGTAAACCCATAGGAGGAACATTTGAACCTTCTGAACAAAATAGGGTAGATCAAATTGACCCGGCTGTCGCCAGATATACCACCCGTCAAGCCCAAATCATGCGGCTTAAACAAAGTCAGCAAGAGATAGAGTATCAATACCGCTTGGATAAAGAACGCATGCAACGTGAAGCGGATGAGTTACAATATGAAATACTTGAGAGAGGGCCAACCCCTCGCGTCCAAAGAGCCGAACAACATGAGAGGCATAACCCTTTAACGCAGAACGGGTCTCCACGACCTCGTCAAGCTTTGCCTCCGAGACCTCATAGACATGAGAGGGAGGCTACTCCTCGAAATGATGATGGGTACCTTCAACGGGGACTCGATCAAGGTCAGAGGTTTCGCCCAGAAACTCCTCAAGAATTTTATGAGGAGTACGAACCAGAGATAGAACATGTTGAAACTCTCCATCAAGGCAGGAGGGCTGCCATTCGGCCACCCCTCCATAGGCCCCCAGTTTATCATAACTTGCAACAGGAGCAAGCAAGAGAGGAAGAAATAAAATCTTCCGATGCATACCAAGCGCTATTGGAGCGTTTGGAGTCTGTGGAGACAAAAGCTGCTGGGCATCAAAAACCCACATTACGTCTACTCCGCAGTAATCCGGTGCATCCTTCAGTGCCTGCGCCTCTTTACCCTGAACACTTCAAGTTGCCTCAATTGGCAGTTTTTAAAGGTGAGGAGGACGCACAAGAGCACGTTACAAGATTTCTAAGCCAGTGCTTCGCAATCCAAGATAATGACGCGTTGCTGCTTAGAACATTCATAACCACATTCGCAGGCCCCGCCTCGGATTGGTTCACACAATCGCCCAAACACAAGCATAAGCAGCTTAGATCAGCTGGTAGATGCGTTTCTTGAACGCTTCGCCTTCAACACAAGGAAGAAGGCATCACTTAGTGATCTTGCTAGCCTTAAACAATTTGAGGAGGAAACAATGGCAGCGTACGGGAACCGATGGAGAGCTTTGCTTTCTAAGTTACCCTACCGTCCTCCCATGTCGGATCTCACGCAAATGTTCACAAAAAGTTGCTTAAAATCAATCTCTCGGTCTATTGTTGCTGCGACAATACGACAGCCTAGAAGAAGCTTTGGCCCAAGCCAGACTTATAGAAGAGATTAAGATAGGCGAAGGCGCAATTGCCAAGCCTAAGAAGAAAGAGTGGAACAAAACCACTAAAACCGGGACAACGCAACCACAACACGCTGCAGTCAATCAAGTTGCGATAAATGTTCCCGCGCCTGTGCAAGAGACGCAGCCCCAAAGGGCTAATTACCAGGCAGTGCCTCCTGCTTACGAAAGAGATAATAGAAGACAGGAGCAGTATCAGCAGCGTCGCCCTAGGCGACAATTCACCCCGTATGCGGAGTCTAGGGACTCCTTATTTGACCGCTTGTCGACGGCAAATTTAGTTACTCTGCTAGAAATCCAAATTTTTGACCCTAACATTCCCAAGCCTAGGGGGTATAGGGAGGAATTGTATTGCAGATTCCATAGGCGCAGAGGACATGACCTAAATGGGTGCTGGAAATTCAAAGAACTAGTCCAGGATTTGATCGACAATAGAACATTGGTCGTGGACAACCCCATCGCACCAAACAACCAACAAATGGGGGTATTCAAGGACCCCTTGCCTGCCCACGAGGCACAGACAAAACCGCTCCAGATTAACGAGGTGCGACAAGATCTTCCCACGCAAGGATTTGTGGGAATGATTAGCATTGTAACAAGGAACAGAAGATACCCAGCAGTTGCCCCCGAGGTAGCTGCGAGGGAAGTTCCGTCGACATCGCAGCCTCAACAACGCCCAACGCAGTTGCCTCCGCCTAGACCCGAGGTCACGATACGGACCAAACTCACGCAGAGTCTGCGGACCACGTCGGCTAGGCTGTCCATCTACGAGCTTATCCAACAATCAGCTCCCCATAGAGAAGCTCTTATGGACATTTTAAAAGCCATTGAAGTACAACCCCACGAAGCAAATTCTTTCAACGCCTTCGTGGGACATGTGAAACAATGTACGGAGCCTAGTCATCACATTCGGAGAAGACGAGGTCAAAACGATATCAAATGACATGCCGGATCCACCCCCGCACGTTATCGCGCGGGTCAACGGGATCCCGTACAAGAGAGTGCCGATAGATACTGGCTCGTCCAGTAACATTATAACCACTGCAGCGTTAAAACATTTAAAACTGCCAACCTCTCACATCACCGCTTCCACGTACACACTGCGAGCTTTTAACGATGCAATTTGCTCGACAATCGGCACAGCTTGTTCCGCCTATCCGTGTAGGACAAAAGTCAATACCTACACCGTGCCATGTGCTCGGAAGGCGAAATGGCTTATAATATACTCGCTAGGGCGGCCTTGGATCGGGGACATGAAGTGTGTCCCCTCGATCGCACACCAGCTGCTTGAAGTATGCCTATGAAGGGCAAATACATGTAGTCCCAATGGACTTAGAGCCCTTCAAGTATTGCAATGCGGTACAATTCATACCTCAATCGACCCTCCCATCAACGCATTTGGATTTTCAATTAAATCCATCTAAACAGGGTCCGATACCGCAGGCACCACTGGTGGCCAACAAGGCAAAATCCCAACCAGGTGAGACTTCATCACCTACTCCTTCATCATCAACGCCACCTATCATGGCCCAACAGAAGGACAAGGGAAAGCAAATCATGGAAGAGGTTAAGCCTCTAGAAGAGGGGTTGCCCACGATTTCAATGATATCAACAGAGGAAACACCCAACACAACACAAACCAAGACTCCTGAACAACCAAACATGGAATGGACTCAGGAAGGACTACCGTTTCCTCCTACCCAATCATCAACAATCACTGTTGAGATGGCCAGTACGGGCCTCGGGGGAGTACTTAGTGCAAAATGTTGTGGCAACCCCCACATTGGAGTCATGCAGGACATGGGAAGACCTCGCCTTCCCATAGGGACAATTGTTCCACTAGGCTACCCTCCCAACCAGACGAATTTTGTGTATGGGGGCCTTGATCATGGTTCTGAACCATGCGAACAAAAGGAAACAGATGAAGAGCCTTTTGTCGAAAACATCAATTATCTGTCGAACCCAGAATTTGCCCTAAAATATCTCGACCAATGCAATTGGCATGGGTATGGGCTAGGCAGATATGAGCAAGGGATGCGGATCCTTTGCCAACCAAGATATCAGATGCCATATGACAAGTCAGGGGTAGGGTTCAACCATCCCTTGCCATTAGACATCTTGGTTGAAAATATGCAAGGCCTAGAAATAGGCAACAAGGGGGGATTGGCACAAGACCCGTATGCCAATCCAAATACAGAATACACATTGGGAGACTACCTCCCATGGTCAACAAACACCCCTGGAAACAACAATAATCCCTCTCCTTTGCTAGAGAGAGGTGAAAGTTCAGAGATAAATACTCAAAGAGAACATCAACGGCTGCCGGACATTTTTCTGAAGTTGTTCCCCTTAGAGGTTCCAGATGAAATAACACAGTCTCAAAAGAATCAGGTCCCTCCACTAAGAGTGGAACAACCGCAATGGGACCAGATTAATTCACTGGAACAGGAAGAGTCCTCAACATCGCAAGCAACAGATGCTGAAGAGGATGAACAATTTTGGATCTATGAAAGCGATTCAGAAGACGAAACCGAAATGGACTATCTCAGACATGCACGACGACATCACCGCGCTCTAACTCATGAAGATCTAATGGGACAAATGGGTATACGGTTAGGACATGAATGGCACGTAGACCCACCGAGGTGGGACCAAGTGTTAGACCTATGGCTCCAAATTCAAGATGAGCATCGTCCACCTCGAGATCCCATCATGACAAGCAGTGCCAAGGGAAGACCCCGCCTTCCTTTTCACACATAGAGATGAATTTGCACCTAGAGAGGATCCATTCGTGCCCGTTCCCGTAGAGCCAGATCCAGAGTATAGGGAACATCTAAAAGAATCAAGTCATCACACCCGCGGTTCTGGAGACCAAATTCATTCCATCCACATGATCTCCATTGATTTGACCGCACCCATCCGCAATCCGACCGATCCATCACGGTCATTGCATCTAGACATGGATGCCATCGACTGGGATCGCGTCAATTCACCATTGTCACCATCAGAGTACTGGCCTTTCGGTGAAATGCTTCATTTTACCCCAAGGACAACTCAGGATATTTTTCAAGCTGAAGAGGGACCCGAGGTTCCAAACATAGATCTTAACTCAGCTGATGATATCCATTTGATCCCAACTCCACATCAGTTGGAGGACGGATCCCACATGTCAGTCGAGGAGACGACTGACGTAGACATCGACACAGATCCAATGAATCCACGGATTCTCAAGCTAGGGGTAAGCCTTTCCCCCGAAGAGCAAGCCGAATATATTGCCCTTCTCAAAGAGAAGAAGGAAGTTTTTGCATGGTCGTACAAAGATATGCCAGGACTAGACCCGCAGCTAGTCATGCACAATTTAACGCTTGATCCGAAAATCAAGCCAGTAAAGAAAAAACTAAGAAAGATGCACCCAACAATGGCCTTGATGGTCAAAGACGAATTGCAAAAGCTGTTGGATGCACAATTTGTCATCTGCATGGATTATCCGCCATGGTTGTCCAACATGGTTCCCGTCAAGAAGCCCGACGGGAGGATTCGCATATGCACCGACTTTCGAGACCTAAACAAAGCGAGTCCTAAGGATGATTTCCCCTTGCCAAGCATCGACGCATTGGTAGACGCTACAACAGGTCACGAAATGCTCTCCCTAATGGACGGTTTCTCAGGATACAATCAAATTCGTATCAATCCTGAAGACCAACTCAAAACGGCATTCACAACGCCTTGGGGGACATTTTGCTATAAGGTCATGCCTTTTGGCCTTAAAAATGCTGGCGCTACATACCAACGTGCTATGACTTATATCTTCCACGATTACATGCACAAAACTTTGGAAGATTACATGGATGATTTGTTAGCCAAGTCTCTCTTGCGCTCAGATCATCTCGGTGACTTAAGCAAGATTCTCGATCGCCTCATAGAGCATAAGGTCGATCGAATCCCAAGAAGTGCGTGTTCGGCGTCACATCTGGAAAACTCTTGGGTTTTATAGTCTCAAAGAGAGGCATCGAAGTGGACCCAAACAAAGTCAAGGCAATCCTTGAAATGGCTCCCCCAACAACTATCAAGCAGCTTAGAAGTCTGCAAGGAAAGGTCGCATCGATTAAACGCTTCATAGCGCAATTATCTGACAAATGCCGACCAATGAACAAATTATTGCACAAGGGGGTCACATTTCATTGGGATGACGAGTGCCAGTCAGCCTTTGACGAAATCAAACATTACTTGGCTTCGCCGCAGTATTGGCACCACCTAGACCAGGTGTGCCGTTCTACTTATACATCTCAGCCTATCGAGGTGGCACTCGGGCGCAATGCTAGCCCGTAAGAATGAACTTCACAAAGAACAGGCTACTTACTATCTTAGCCGCACCCTGGTCAGTTACGAACTTAACTATGCATACATTGAGAAACTCTGCTTGGCAATGGTGTTTGCTACCAAGAGGCTACGCCATTACATGCCGAGCAACACGACGTATGTTGTGTCTAAGGAGAATCCATTGCGATACATGATGAGTCGTACTTATCATAGTAGTCGCACGGCGAAATGGATCATGTTGTTGACGGAATTTGACATTGAGTTTATTGGGCAAAAATCTATAAAAGGACAAGTCATAGCCGATCAACTAGCAGAGGCTCCTCTTGAAGACGATCAGCCTCTAGTCATAGAACTACCCGATGATGAGGTCTTCCATGTCTCAGAATCGCCAGATTCTGAAGAGCCTGAGTCTCAGGCCGACATAACCTTATTTTTCGATGGTTCTAAATGCGAGCAAGGTGGTGGCGCAGGAATTGTATTCTTCACACCGCAGGGCGCTCCAATGCCCCTGTCATTTAAATTAAACTTCCAGTGCACCAACAACAATGCAGAATATGAAGCCTTGCTCCTAGGTCTTCAAACAACAATCGCCATGAACATCAAAAGACTGAACATCTTTGGTGATTCGCTGTTAATCGTCAATCAAGTCAAAGGGGTATATCAATGCAAATGCCCAGTTCTAAAGGCCTATAAAGCCCTCGTGGATAAATTCTTGGCAAAACTTGAGTGGTATGACATCGAGGCACTCCCTCGATCATCGAATCATTTTGCGGACACAATGGCCTCCTTGGGGTCACTAATCCCGCAAGACCTTTCCGGTGATATAACAACCATTCAGGTCAAAACCTTATCGCAACCCGCGATGGAGCGCGCAAGCTCAGACTTGACGCCAAGAATCCACATGATCCAGATCGAACCATCTTCGGATAAGTTCTTTCGAATCCGAGACTATTTGAAACATGCCAACTGGGGGTCTTTGTTCTCCCCCACTCCCATTAATAGCAACACAACGCTATTCTTACAAGTTCTATCCCAATCAGCATTTGTTAGGGAAGAACTCCAAAAGGGATTGGCTGTTCAAACTGTCGAGGTATCCGATCAACAGGATTGGTATTTACCCATAAGAGACTACCTCAAGTTAGGTAATCTTCCCTTTGGATTGACGCACGCCGCAAAACGAACATTCAAACAGAAAGCGGCAAAATATGTCTTGATAGGAGACATTTTGTATCGTCGCAGCTATGACGGAATTCTTCTTCGTTGCTTGGACCAGCAAGAGTCCACTTGGGCAGTCGCCCAAGCGCATGACGGTACATGTGGTGGCCACTTTAGTGGTATGGCCATCGCAAAGCGCATTCTTCGCATGGGCTATTATTGGCCATCTTTAGAGCGAGATTGTTGCGCGTATGTCAAGAGGTGCGTAAAATGTCAACATCATGCCAATTTGATGCACGCACCTTCCCAGGCCCTACGGACAGATCCAGTATGCTTGGCCATTTTCGCAGTGGGGCCTCGATCTAATCGGAAAGATCTCCCCGCATCGTCAGACCGTCACACGTTTATCATAACGGCCACAGAATATTTTACCAAATGGGTGGAAGCAATTCCGTTAACCTCTACGACAGGACCCCGCATTGCGGAGTTCATTTTGCATTACATCATATGTCGTTTTGGTATTCCATCCAAAATAATCTCGGATAATGGGCCATCATTCAAGAACAAAGACGTGCGTGCTTTGACCACAAAGTACAAAATTCAGCACAGCTTTTCAACACCCTATTATCCGCAAGCAAATGGGCAAGCAGAGGCATCAAACAAAACGCTAGTCGCCATCCTTAAAAAGACCGTCGCAGACAGTCATAAGGATTGGCACATACAAATCCCACTTGCCCTTTGGGCTTATCGCACTAGCATTCGGACGCCCACTGGGGCAACTCCGTTTTCACTAGTGTATGGCTCAGAGGCAGTAATGCCTCTCGAGTTGGAAATTCCTTCCCTCCGCATATCAATGCAGGAGTTCATCGATGATAACACTACGCGGCAGGCCCGATTAGACCAACTTACGTTGCTTGACGAACGACGCGTTAATGCTCTTGAGCACTTACGTATCTATCAAGAGCGGCTTAAGAGAGCTTACAACATGAAGGTTCACCTAAGGGACTTTCGGGTTGGTGATTTGGTTTTGAAGGAAAACCAACAAAACTCTAATTTGCCGTCCCACCTGAGGGACAAATTCACGGCAAATTGGTTAGGTCCTTATGTCATTGATAGCAAAATAGGACCCGGGACATACCGGCTAGCTTCTCTTGATGGTATCAAGGAAACAGAACCCTTGAATATCAGTCATTTGCGACCATTTCATATCTAAGAAAGCCATATCCAAAAAAAAAAAAAAACTCCAAGGATTATCGCAATCTCTTGGTCAAATCCAAAAGCTCCAAGGATTATCACAATCTCTTGGTCAAATCCAAAAAGCTCCAAGGATTATCACAATCTCTTGGTCAAAACAAAAAGCCAAACCAAGTTTCGATTATCACAATCTCTTGGTCAATCCAAAAAGCTCCAAGGATTATCGCAATCTCTTGGTCAATCCAAAAAGCTCCAAGGATTATCGCAATCACTTGGTCAAAACCTAAAAAGCTCCAACGAATATCCTAAATCGCCTGGTCAAAAATCAAAAAATTTCAAAAACAACAAAATACATCAAAAACAACAAAAATTTGCATCTCATTTCTACGCATTCTCAAATTCATCAATTGAGAGTTTTCTCACATCTCATCTTCATACTCGCCAAACTCAATTCATCAAAAATACAAAATATGTAGCTGCATTAGCATTGCATCCATACATTGCATATTTGTGGTCATATAGGTCAAAGGCACCATAAAACTAAATTGCTCTGATAAAACATCTTGTTCCCCACTGTTCCATTTCATAAAAACAACGGACACACCATGCATAACTTTTACCACACTACAGTCAGTGGTCTGGGAATGTACCAAGAGTTTCAGTGATTCAGTTATCATTTTCCTCTTTAGCCATGTAGCGTATCAAGTCGAACAGATTTTACGAAGGTAGAGTCATACTTGAAATACACCATGTTACGTAACATCCCAACACAAATCAAAACACTAAAAATTCCCAAGTTATGTGAACGAAAGATGAACTGCACAGTAATCTAGGTCACCATAAGCGAAACGGTTATCTTGCTCATCCCCCTGTGCGGATGACCCAAAGAATGCTGAGAGTTGGCAAAAGGACAAGCATCCTCCCTACCCAATTCCCCAAGAATCCCTAATTCTCAATAGTTGCAAAACATCAAAAATTTGCAAAACGTCAAAACATCAAAATTTGACATCCTACAGTGCACACATCAAATGCACAAAGCAACAGTGATTTTCGTCACTCCATATTTCCAATCCCTTGCTCAAAAGAAAAACAAATCAAAATAAACAGTGATCTCATCACTACAATGAGCAAGTATCCCAATACAATTGAAGAAAAGAAGGGAGTTGACCTTGAATCCCTGGAACTCTCAGCATTCTAAAGGTCTTCTCGCATGACGATATATCTGTCACATTAACTTGCGTACAGATCAATGTTTGCATGTGGATAAGCTAGCTTATGACATCCTAGAAAACATCGCGGATTAATCTAACTAAACATAACAAAGGAGCTAGTGGAGCTAGTTAGGTGATCCTCAGTACAGGTTCGGTTGAAAGCCCATCTGGCACTGGCGGTATCCTGATAAATACCACATAAATGAACTCAATTGCACACACAGGGATGTAAAATAGCGTGGTCAAAAACAAGTCTGATTCATACCTTGTTCAAAAGTCTTGTAAGATAAAGTACAGTCATGGCTAGTGAGTTAAAACCGTCTGAGTCTCAGAAAACCTTAGCTACATTTCTAAACCAACTGCGCTACTTTTCATCCTTACAATACCATCAAAAAAAAAAAAAAAAAAAACCACATGTATACATACAAAGTCATGCATCACAAAAAAAAAAAATGAATTAAAGAGCGTCTTAAACAGTCTATGGTGCCATAGCCAAACATCACAAATCTCATTCATCCATTTCATCTCTGTATATCACATATAAATAAAAAACATTTGCATTCATCATAGCATATGCATCCATCAAAATAAATCAACATAATACATCCATATTCAAGAAAATCAAAACAACAAAAACAACAAATAAATGCAACACAAAAACAAAAAGCATAAACATTGCCAGACACAAGGGCTCTTGCACTTAACCTCTTGGCATAGCAAAACTGATATCGAGGTTTACATTGTCACTATCCTACTCCCTAAGAAGGCTACCATAGCCGGACCGCTCCACGGGAAAACGGATTTCAGACAATTTAATCCCCAAATGGTGTCACAAAACAACAAAAACATCACAAAAAAGCAACACAAAAACATAGCAATAAACATTGCCAGACACAAGTGCTTTTGCACTTAACCTCTTGGCATAGAAAAATAGATGTCGAGGTTCAAATTATCACTCTCCTAATTCCCCAAGAAGGCTATCATAGCCGGACCGCTCCACGGGAAATAGGTTTTCGACGATTTCACCTCATTATGACATCACCAAAAGGGTTAACACCCACCAAAAATAGGTCCATATGTTGGAAAAATTGCACACGCTTAACGGTAAACCCTTAAAAGGCACCCTTGCACAAGTCATCTTGGGTCAAGCGACTCGTCGCTTCTCTCACGAAGGTCATTCCCTCATCGATTCGTCGCTTGAGGGGGTAGTCACACTTAGTCACCAACCAACAATCACACACCCAATTAAGGAAAATGACATGCATTCAAAGAATCATTGACAAAGACAATCACGCTCCCGCTTGGGGCAAGTAAACAAGCAACAATCAAATCAATCAAACACTTGGCATTTCGTGAATCATGAATACAAGGTTCCCCTGAGGTAAAAACGCCCTTCGCCTATTCATGACCGATCAATGTCTAAGTTCAAGTCACACCTCACCAAAACAGGTTAACACTTGAAATCAAATTCCTTAGCTCGTCAGAAGCAAGGATTCAAGAATGCATGCCCTTTCCATACTTGGGGCATCAAAAGTTGGGTAGGTTACCAAGAAACCCTAATCATTAGTGCTTTGGTTATCTATTTTTGCTCAAGATCGCGTCACCCGCAGCGCTTCCCAAAAAGGGGCATCTCGTAGACACCAAAACAGCACCAATCCGATTATGTGACTGCAAACACCGATCGCTTTGACAAACACAGCCCCCAGTGCAGCCCTCAGAGGTCAAATAGTGGTCCTAACCACTTCCATAGCAATTTTGTAAGGTCGAGAAGCAATTTGGTACATTTAGACACTTTGCCCAGTACTCGTCTCACCCAGGGACGATTACTAACTTGCAATCGTCTCACCCAGGGACGATTGTTGTAATCGTCCCACCCAGGGACGATTACCAAGTTTAACGGGCAAAACGACAAACGACGCCAAGTGGCAGCCCAGAACAGTCAGTTGATGACTCCTGCCTTGCACGCGTGTGTAGGTGGACAGAAGGGCCGTTAGAGGACTGTCACAAGAAGCAATTATGAAAACACAAGTCAATGGAGGACTCCCCTCCCTCATGGGAAGACAAGACTGCCACATGGCGCCTATGACCAACACATGGCATTTGTGCTTCCCTCCCAAAAGAGACCCCTTGGGTCTATAAAAGGTGGGACTTTTCTCACCCAAAATAGAGAGGTTGAAGGAGTTTTCAAGCAACGAAGTGCTGCCGAATTGGAGACCCACTTGCATCCCCTTTTATTCATCTTCCCACATCCACCAATCTCTTTTGCAAGGGAGGTTGTTGGTTGGCTTTTGGAAGCTTGAATCCGACCCAATTCCAACACATGGACACCTGAACCAACCAATTCGCCGACCCCCCACTCCTAAGAGATTTTGGGCCCATCCCAAGTGGATTGGTGCCAAAATCAAGTTCCATCGGTGGGCTGCCCACTTGGGCACCCCGCACCTTTTGGATTTAGTTGTAGTTCATTTTCTGTCATTTGTTCATATTCCATGTTATTCTCTCATTGTTCAATAGTTCAGAATCTTGAATCTTGATTTCAAAAGGTTTTCATCGAATATTATCATGCTTTTGTTATTTTGGTTGTCCCACTGACTTGCGGGTAACAACGTCCAATTTCTTGGTGATGGAGGCCAAATTGGGAGAATCCGACCATCTGGGTCGTCCCAAAATGGCCCCAATTACATAACCCCCTTGTTTGCAGGCATTTTGCAGGTCTCGGGAATCGACATTGGAGCAGCGGCAGGTCGGCTTCTTCAACACAGTATCAATCGTCCCTGCAGGGGACGATTAACAGCAGCAATCGTCCTTCCAAGGGACGATTAACAGCAGCAATCGTCCTTCCAGAGGGACGATTAACAGTAGCAATCGTCCTTACCAGGGACGATTACCAGGTAAAAGCAGATTGGCCGGCTGTCTCAGGGGCAATGGCCTTTTGGTAACATTTTCTGTCTTCTGTCAAGTTTTCAAGCCATTTGGACTCACTGTATTTACTGTTTCAGGCAGATGTTTACATGCATATTTCGTTGATTTTAGAGAACGAACCCCTTTCATTTGCAGCAGGTGCTACTGACATTTTCATTGTTTCTTTGATTGCAGGAAAAGCAATCAGAGGTGAAGAACTTATCCACATCAGCGACGGCAGCATCTTGGCCCGCCCATTGCAATCGTGGGCACGCGGGAAGAGGAAGACTAGGTCACACATTGTAATGAAGACAAATTTAACGCTCCTAGCCCCCAAAAGGGGAGGAGACGTCTATGTAACCGAGGATAAGATATTTGAATAAAGAGGGCTGTGATTTCTTTGCATCTTGTCTTTCGTTTCCAAGTTGTCTCCTTTCTCTGTTTTAGTGCATAGGATCAAAGCGTTGCATTTTCGTCTTATGTTGCATAGCT
The DNA here is from genome assembly GCA_028583015.1 of Wollemia nobilis. Lineage (NCBI taxonomy): Eukaryota > Viridiplantae > Streptophyta > Pinopsida > Araucariales > Araucariaceae > Wollemia > Wollemia nobilis. The sequence continues at coordinate 1,330,499 of JAQPPZ010003612.1, forward strand.
AGTGTTTCCTTTGCCCGGAATCTCGTGCTTTCAAATTATTATGTAATTGTCGTGCCCACAAGGTGGCCTCTCACCTTGGCATATCTTGTGGAGTTATTCCTTCATTAAGGATTATTATTGGTATTCCCTACCTTAAGGGTATTATCTATCTCTCTCTCATTTATGGATTGTTATTGTGGATAATGTATTGTGGATGAATGATTTGATATTTTTTGCATATTTGTGAATGGTTTATGTTAATGATAATAAAGTTATGCAACAAAAAATACAAAAAAAAAAATCAAATACACCTTATTACTCCATATTGACATTAACATTCACATAAAAATTAAGTTACGTCTTTTAAGGATGAATAAAAACTGCTCTACGGGGATGGCAGCAACTTTCGAAGGAGGTCTAAAAAATTGGAGGAATATCATGATGGCATCGGGTCCGGCATAGAGAGTGCATGCTCGTGATATTTTTCATCTAAAAATGACTGGAAGGAACAGGATTTTCCAGTGCATGTCGGGAACCACTTGTTAAATAACAATGGATGTTTATAACGATGTGAAGCCAAGCTAGTTCTAGTGGTTCAACCAGACTCGGTGGTGGAATATGTGGAGTATCTAACCAAACATACCCTTATTGGAAAAATTTTGGGCATCCGAATTTCTCTCCCCTTTGTGGAGGCTTGGTTCAGGAAGACTTGGAATCCTGAAGGCGATGTGGAGGTGATGCTGAGTGTGAACAACTATTTTATGGTGGTTTTCTCTTATATTGCAGATCATAACAAAGCATTTGAAGGGGGTCCTTATTTCTATAACCAAGTGGGACTCTTTCTTAAACCTTGGCATGTGGGTTTCAACCCATCAGAGGAGCATTCATCATAGGTTCCTATATGGGTACGGTTTCCATGGCTCCCATTGGAATTCTGGAGAACTGATATCTTTCATAAGATTGCCCTTTTGCTTGGGAAGTTGGTTGGACCGTCACACCAAAAAATGGATAAAAAGGTAATATTTTTTTCTCGTATTTATGTTGAAATTGACTTAAATAATCCTATTATATATTCTATTGAAATACAATTTGGATCAACTACATGGGTTCAAAAACTTGACTATGAAGCTCTTCCATTTTGTTGTTGGATTTTCCATGAATATGGCCACCTACAAAGAAAATGCTCTAAGTTTGTCTCACCTGTGGCTTAAAATCCTGGGCCCTCTCGATTTGGATAAATTTTGGATAAAGGAAAAGCCCCGATAAAGGAAGGGGAACAAGATAAGGAAGGTTTTGTTTTGATAAAAGCCCAAAATAGAGGACGAAGGGCAAATAAAGACCTTAAGGATAGCCAACCAGATGCTCTACTCAACCGTTTTGAAATATTAGATGATATTGATTAGTGCATGGAGATACCTAAAACATCACTACCTAATGTAAATATAACAAGGCCGAATAAGATGTCTCTTCTTGAGGGGGAACTTAAGGAATTAGATATAGGGGGTTTTAATGAAGAACAAAGGGCTTTGGATCTGAGTATAGGGTGCATGGTTGGGTCTAGCCCTATAAGGGAAACTATTTTGAAAAGTGGTATATATTTAGTTATGCCCTCTCCTAATCAGGCACTGATGCAGTCATCCTTGGACTGGAAAACTCCTACGGTGTTGGGAGTGCAGCAGAAAATAATTAAAAAAGTTATTTTGATAAGAATATGAAGGTGGGTCGAAAGAAGGACTAGGATAAAATTAAGTTAATGGGGGAGACTTTGGTGGATTCAGGCTTGGTGAGAAAATTGGACTCCCATTTTTATAACCCCCAAAAATTATTATCCTCTCATGGAATGTAAGGGGGTTGAATAGCATCCCTAGATAAAAAGTTGTTCGTGATTTGGTTTGTGTGCATTCTTTGGATGTGGTGTTTATTCAGGAGACTAAATTGGCTATTCATAGTACGTTCAATATTGCTCCCAAGTTGTGGAGAAGGGTGCAATGCCAGTGTATTGGTGCATGTGGATATGCTGGTGGCGTCCCTTGTTTATGGGATCCGGTTAAGATATCCCCTCTTACTTGGATTTCCAGCAGATGGTCTATTTCAATGGTTGGGCATGATAATGAATCTGGTGAAATCATCCTACTTACAAATATGTATGCTCCTATTGATTAAAATGGTAAAGTGAATTTGTGGAAGCACATTTGCTTTGTGAGAAGTTTGATTCCCCTGTATCCATGGATTTTTGTTGGAGAATTCAACTCTATCACTTGTCTAGAGGAGAAACGTGGTGGGGTGGACCATCTCAAACCTTTTCTTCTATCTTCAATGCTCATATCTAGGCTCTAAACTTGGTTGACATCAAGCCAGATAATGGGATATTTACTTGGCATAATAGAAGGTGTGGGGAAGCTTCCATCTTAGAGAGACTGGATAGGTTTTTGATATCCAGTTATTGGATGGGTAATAACAGAGGTGCTAGTTCTATGATTCTAGAGGGTAGGGGATCTGATCATTGGCCTATAAAACTCTCTTCTTTGGAGTTAGGGCTAAAAAAGAATCCCTCCTTTAAGTTTTAACTTATGTGGCTTGGTGATCCTAAGCTTCATGATTTCATGTGAGGCTGGTGGACCACTGGCAAACCTCCTCATGGCACCGCTATGTATTCCTTTATGAAGCGACTACAATTTGTAAAACATAAATTGAAGATATGGAATAGACTGAATTTTGGGAACCTTTCCTTGGCTAAGATGGCAGCTCTTAGGAGGATGGAAGAAGCTCTAAGGAAGATTAGAGATCAAGGATTCATGAAGGAGCTTCTTGTTGAGGAATTTGAGGCTATGAAAGACCTTGCTGAATGGGAACTAAGGGAAGAATTTTTTTGGAAACAAAAATCTCGAGTAGATTGGCTTCAGGAAGGGGATAGGAACACAACCTTATTTTATAACTTAGTTAAGGCTCACCGTAATGGTAACCTAATTACCTCTCTTGTGAATTCTTAGGGTGCCTAGATCTCTTCTTTCAGGGATATTTCAGAAGAGACTAAGAGGTATTTTTCCTCTCTCTTCAAGGAGGACTCCCTATCAGATGATGAGAACGAAAAGCTTATTCTAAACTATATTCTAGCGATTTTTTCAAGAGAGATTAATAAGCACTTGATGGGTCCAATTTACCTTAAGGAGTTGGAAAATGTTGTATTCAAGATGAAAAAAGGAAAATCCCTAGGCCTAGATAGATTCCTGATTGAGTTTTATCAAGAGTTTTGAGATTTAATCAAATTTAATCTTTTGGAGGTGGTCCATGAGTCCCAAAATAACAAATAGATGCTAAGGGCCCTAAATGCTACCTTTGTGGTGCTTATACCCAAAAAAGAAGGAGAAAATTCCTTGGATATGTTCAGGCCTATTGCTCTCTACAATGTTGTGTATAAGATCATCACAAAAATTATTGCTAAGAGGCTGAAGATATGGTTGAGCAAAATCATCTCTAAGGAGCAAGGAGGGTTTTTTGTTGGTCGAAAAAACTTGGATGGGGTTTTTATTGATATAGAAGCTATTCACTCGATGAAAACTTCTAAGGAGAAAACTATGTTCATTAATTCAGACATGGCCAAAGCCTATGATCGGGTTAGATGGTCCTTTCTTCAGAAAGTTATTGCTACTTTTGGATTTGAGGAGGAATGGATTAGATAGGTGATGAGTTGTGTTTATTCTTCCTCATTCTATGTTCTTGTTAATAATGAGCCATCAGAGCTGTTTGAGGCCTCAAGGGAATTGAGGCAAGGAGATCCTTTATCTCCTAATTTGTTTATCATTATGGCAAAAGGGTTAGGAAGATTGCTCAAGTCTCAAGTCATTTAGGGTCTCATTCAGGGGTGGAAGTGGGATAGTAGTTTGCCACCTCTTTCCCACCTTCAATTTTTTGATGATACTGCTTTGTTGGGAGTTGCCACTATCACGGAAGCTAGCAATATTAGATAGTATCTTGACATATATCTTGGTGCTTATATATAGTTTATTAATGAGGATAAGTATTCTATTTTATTCTTCAATACCTCTCCTCGTATTCAAGCCAAGATTGCTCGCATTCTAAGATTCCAGGTTGGGACTCTCTCCTTCATTTATCTTGGTATTCCAATTTCATCTCACCCTCTACCTAGATCTTCTTGGAAGTCTATGCTTGATAAGTTTAGAAGGAAGGTGAATAATTGGACTTTCAAATGGCTATCCATTGTAGGTAGAGTGTTGCTTTTAAAATTTGTTGTTCAATCTTTACCCATTTATAGATGTTTTGTACAAATAGCTCCCTCTCACTTCATCAAGGACATGGATGCTTTGTCAAGACAATTTTTATGGTTTGGAAAACTTGATCAATATAAATAGAGTTTGGTTAGGTGGAATTCTATATGTAGGCCAATGCAAGAAGGAGGTCTTGGGTTGTGACAGACAACTATTTTTGGGCAGGCTTTGGCTACAAAACTTTATTTGAGATGGTGTACCTCTCAAAAAAATATTTGGGCTAAAATATTATCTTGTAAATACTTGAGAGGCATTTCTGAGGCTGAAATCCCTAGAGTCAGCTTGGTTGTGAAAGGTTTAGTTATCTGGGATACTCTGAAAAGAGGAGCTAATTTAATCAAGTAGGTTTTGTTTTGGATTTGCAATCAGGGATCAAATGCTCTTTTTTTGGAGGATTCTTGGGATGGCCGAATCAATATCCTAGGTTATGTTCCCTAAGCATATTTTCTTGGAAGCAGGCTAGTCTTGTGTGGAGGACTTTAAAAAAATATAGTCTTTTATAAATATGGAGATGTACAAGTGGAAAGATCCACAAGAATGGCCCTAGGGGGGACTGGCCAAGGACAAAGAGGTGCTTACTCTTATTATTATGGGGAGGCCTTATTCTTCATTGAGGGGTAAAGATATTCTGGCTTGGAACCCTGATCCTAAGGTAACCTACTTGGTAGCCTATGGTTATCAGGTTATTTATAAGCAAAAGTATGGGATTCTTCCTATCACTTGGTGGAAAAAGGTGTGGAACAAATTTGCCTGGGAAAAATATAACTTCTTTCTCTGGTTGGTAGCTCGTAATAAATGCCTCACTTGGGATAATGTGATGAAGAAGGGATTTCAGGGTCTCTCTTTTTGTGTCCTTTGCAGTAAGAATGAGGATGACTCTTCTCATTTATTTTTTCAATTCTCCTTTGCCAGAGATATTTGGCATCGTTGGTGGAGTGCCTGGAACCATCCATGTTTTCATGTGCTGTCCCTAGTGGAGTTTTGGAGTAGTCTAGGCAGACCTCCTACCAAGGCCCCCTTCCTTCGGGTGGCTTGGAATTTGGGCCCTTCTTGCATCATCTGGTAAATTTGGCTTGAACAAAATCAATGCATATTTCAAGGCAGTTATTTGGTTGTTCAACAGATCTGGCAAAGGATCCTATATATGGTTCAAGAAACCATCCATAGAAAATGTGATGTGGACCCTCTTTTGGATTCTAGGGAGGAGAAGGTACAACAATCCCTTGGTCTCTTTGGGGATGGTGTGAACTCTTCTAGCCCTAGTAGGGTTCCTCAGCTCATCAAGAAGGTTAGAAGAGATGGTAGGTGGAGGCCACCCCCTAGAGGAGTTTTAAAAATTAATATTGATGGATTGTCCAGGGGTAATCCTAGACATGCTGACATTGGCGGTGTTGGGAGAGATTCTACTGGTGGTGTCAATTTTTTCTTTTCCATTTATAAACGTGTTCACTCCAACAATTTTATGGAAGCTCTTACAATTTTGTAGGCCTTGCGGAGGGGGTTTTCTCTTGGTTGGGATAGGATTATCTATGAGTCTAACTCTCAAATTATGGTTAATATTTTAAACAGTAAAAGGGTGGAGGAATTTAATTAGTAGTTGGCCTCTGTAGCCGTTTAGATTCTTAGAATGAGTGAAGAGTTAAAATTTATATCCTTTATGCACATTCCAAGGGAATGGAATGTGGTTGTTGATTACCTAGCCAAAAGGGCTTCTGAGCTGTTGGATCCTTGGAGTATTAATAATTGGGAGAGTCTCCCATTTGGGGACTCTCAACGCCTATGGGAGTTGATCCACAAGGATGTACAAACTTAATGTGGTTTATTCTTGTTGTTTTTTTTGGGTTTCATTCTAGTCTAGTCGTTTTAGCCTGTTTGGTTGTTTATTTGAGTTCTGGTTGGAAGCTTAGTTGTACTCTATAATCCATAATTTTTATCAATAAAATTTTACCCTTTATTTAAAAAAAGTTACTCCTTTTAACCCTTATAACTCTTAACTCATTCCTTTTTAAATTATTTTGATAACCATAACAATATTATGTAATTCCCTATACCTTATCACTAAAAAATTATATATATTAAAACATAACCCTTAAGAAATAAACCCTTATGTCTCCCAACCTTAATATAAATTATAATTAATTAAATTTTTAATATAATCCTTATACCTCCTGAATTCCAATAGTTTGAAAAACAAATTATAATTAGTAAAAACAATGCAGCATACCTCAAAATTTTGGTGCTTATGGCACCCCACGAATCTTGAAGAGATTCAAACCTATGCTTATAGCCAACAAAGAACCTTTAGAGATGGATCACAAACCACCAGGGCTATGCACCCTTATTGCAATCAACCTCACACTCGAACATAAATTTATGTCCCTTGAAAACCCTTAAAACAATTTCAACTAGTCTTGTTGGGTTTTGAACCCTTGATTATACCATTGCTATGCACAACCAAAATACCAATTGTGTTGTCCATTCGGGATAAACAGTTCATGTTGTGTAACCCTAGGAAGCACACACCCTGGCTACCCTACTTGCAATTTGATTTATTATGTATATTATTACTTGCACAAAAATGAAAGTATTGAAAGCACATGCAACATGAAAATAAGAAAACAAATAAAGATGCTTTATTTATTGATATCTCAAGTCCTCGGTTACAAGTTCATCCCTCTGAGGGATACCCATCATTTTGATACAAATATTTACACAATAGAGTAGCGGTTGGATATATTCCCCATAAGGGAATGGTGCACCTACGCAGGCCTCCTGGTCCCACACACGAAACTGTATGGGGGCTTACAGATGCCCCCTTCTCCAGATCTGGTCCTGGAGGGATCTTTGTGCTCCTACTACTTCAATCCGATCCTGAAGATCTGTACCTATGCTCATGTAAACAACAAAGCACGCTTAATAGGATGGGCCACCTCTCCGGATGAGGCCTTTGTCAATGGATATGATAGATATGATAATATAAGCATAAATAGAATGATAAATGCATGAAAAGCTAAGAAATACGAAATAGATGCATTAATGAAACCAGATCTGAGCTATGACTAATCAACAAATCAAGTAGTAATGAATCTAAGCTAAAGCAAAGGAAAATAACATCTATGCCCTAAAATATGCCTATGGGCCACTATCCGAGATAACGACCATGATATGAAACTCTTCTCCTCATGAATCAGGGGTTGTAGCGCTATCCTCCTTGCTAGAATTGATGTTCAAGGGTCGCCAGGCGTGTCTCCTACACTGATGGGTGGTTAAGAATGATGGATCTGAATACTGATGCATGGACGTGGCTCGGTCAAATGATGCTCCAATGCTTCTCAAAAGGACATAGCTTGGCTCTCCATTTCGATAGGGCTCCACTGCATAAGCTCTAAAAATTATCTCTGGATACTTTGCTCTTTGTGGGAGAGTCCATATGTAGACTTTCCTCTCTCAGATCTGGACCTTGGCTTCCTAGAGAAGCTTCAATCCAGATTTCATGTGACTGACCATTCTGGGTGGGAAGCATCAGTCACAAACTAGCATTGAAGGGGCAGTTAGGAGGAACTCAGGGAGTTCCTCACCAAAATCTGCTCATAAACAATGCAAAGGTGCAGTCATACTATGTGATCTGGGCCCATTTTCATGGCTAGACTGTGCATGGTGCTAGCCACTATCAGGTCCAGTGGCTAGATGTGGATGCTGTAGTCTTCAGTGGCCAGGTGTGGTGGCCGCTCTGCTTGAGAGCGGCCAGGCCTAGATGGGCTAGAACTGCCCTATTTGAGTGGTTAGGACCACTGCTTGCTCTTGGAGAGATCCAAGAGGATTCATATGGTCTATGAATGTGTCCATATGGGTAGTCTCCTAAACATGACGTATTTTAGGTGTCTATAGATACCCCTTTTTGGGATGCATTGTGGGAAAACATAGCACGAAGAAAAAATAGACCACCTAGGGTCACATTGTAGGTTGGATGATGATCATTGATCTGATCAACATTGGATGCCCCAGTCATGCGGGAGGGCACGAATCCTAGAATCATTGCTTCCAATGGAATGGAAGGCTTAAATGTGTGGAAGCTCTCCTGAATTCCTCAGAGGCTATTCGGGTAGGATGCTACGATTGGTCCGAACGGAGGAGAGGTTGAGCTTGACTATCATATTTGCTTTTTGCCCCAGCAAAGGGTAAGCTTATGATAGTTGTTGGCAATGATTCGTAAGATGAACGTAATCTTGACATGATCGAGATGATCTTTTGTTGACTTTGATTATGATTGTTGAAAATTTTGACTACCCCCTCAAGCGACAAGTCGATGAGGAAAGGACAATTAATAAAGCGATGAGTCGCTTGACCAAAATGAATGATTTGGACCTCCTTAGAGGGTTGCTTTGTTGTTATAGGGTAAGTTCCCATCCAGGTGTGATTTCAACCCTATTTGGTAATTGTGCATCTCTATCCCATGGGGCGGTCCAACCATAATGGCCTTCTTAGGGAATCAAGGTGATAGCAATTCTATTTTAGCTTGTTGAATCACTATTTGCTATAGGAGAAATGAGATGGATCCTCGCTCTCATGGGGTGGTCCAACCATCATGGCCTTCTTCGGGTTTGAAGTGAAGCATCTCAATTCTTCCATAACTATTTTACCCCAAGTGGCCTTATGGTAATTTGCTCATCTTGTCGAATTGCATGGAGTGCTAGTCGCTGCAATCACCAAGTGTATAGAGCAAATAACTGAATACGAGGCTCATTGAGATTTTGTTGTTATTTGATTTTATGATTTTTTTTGGTATTTGTGTTTATTTTTTTGGACCAATAGGTGTACTTTATGGCCCATTTTGAGGTGTTTTGTGGTGAGAAATTGAGTAAATTTCTCATTGGTTCTTGGTCACTGTTAGGTCCAGCAACCCCCAATTAGTGCTTCATGGCCACTATCAGGTCCAATGGCCAAAAATTTTGGGTTGCTAATGCTAGCAATGGCCAAGGCTTGAGTTGGAAATATAAAAGAAAATTAAGGTTTTTATTTCATTATTTCTAGCTATCATTGTACTTTTGAGCTCTAAGGTGAGAGTGATTTCTTGTGACCCAGGATGCTATCGATTTGATGCTATGGCTGAGTAGGGTGAGGCTTTGACCAATGGAGGAGTCAAAGCTTCATGGGTACCTTTCTAAACCCTAACCTCCTTTTTTAATGTGGTAAAATGAACCTAACTAAATAATTTGGTAAAGGAACCTCATTAACCCTATTGGCAATGAACTAAACCAGTAGATAGGACTAGTTTAGGGTCAATTTTAGTGGGTTTCCTTTAGTTTTAGATATTTTACAATTTTTTTGTGTTTTTGGGCCAAGGGGGAACATCATTGGCATGTCGCCCATTGGCCATTGCCACTTAGAGCGACTAGCTTGGCCTGAGGTTGGCCACTGCTATTATCAACGATGAGTTTGAAACTCCAACGGTCAAATTTTTTACCATTGGAAACTCATCACTTGCAGCTTCAATGATCACCTCATGGTCGCTCCTGGCTAGAGCGGCCAGGTAACCTTAGGTTTGTTACTTAGATTTTTGAATTTTTGAGCAAATTAATTGATTTTTTTTGCAAATTTGAAGTGTTATTTTTTTTTTTTGAATGTTTAGGTGCATTTAATCATAATGTTTGTTTCCTTAGGCATATTTGTAGATTAGCTTGCACCATTTTTAGGATTTTATTGCTTTTAGCTTGTAAGTGCATTTATTTTAGATTCATTTTGCACTCTTAGATTTTATCTACTCAAGCTTGAGACCCGAAGCTACTTGTGGACCTTCTGCCCCTCTTGGATGACATAGACTAGGAGTGGCTTGATGCTCATGGACTCTAGTATGTCACTAGGCTTTCGATGATTATGTTAGATCAGGCCTATCTGACTACCCTGGCCCACAGGTGGGACTCTAGGACTAATACTTTCCACCTTCCTACCGGTGAGATGACCATTACTCCAGAGGATGTCTACAGGATCTTCAAGATCCCATTTGATGGAGTGCCCATATTCTCTTCTCCCACTACTACCAGAGATGCAGTGTTTGCTAGGGTCTTTGGGAGACATGTTGCTACTACCTTTCGAGATACTCATTCTAGTAGGGTTTATGTTTCCCGGTGGTACCAGGAGGATGTCTTCTCCTGAAGGCATGCTATCCTATTGATGGTGATTTGTAACATCCTTATACCTAACTACTCTAGAGTGAGGTTCCCATGGAACCTCTTAGCGATGGTACAAGACTTGATGGATAGTGAGGTACCTATCATCTATGCTTGGGGGAGTGCACTACTGGTGTAGTGCTATGATGAGCTCTACCACATTTAGTGCCATGGATGGTCCAGTATTACATGTAGCTTGCTCCTTCAGATCTAGGGATGGGAGCATATCAAGATTGACCACCCAGTAGGACTTCCTATGGAGATCACTAATATAGATGATGATGCCTAGTGCTATGGATCTAGGTGGCCTAGAGAGCTCGAGGAGTGCAAGAGTCAACATTTTATAGGGGATATTTCCCATTACATAACATCTTTGACTAGTTTGTAGGCCACTAACATCATCTAGAGGCCCTATCATGAGTGCCCTACCTAGGAGGACCCAACTAGCTTCACAGCTCAGACTCGACATGATCGATGGGTTATCAACCACAAGGGTGGCATCAGAGAGTTCTTCTACTATTCCTAAGTGCTCAGATAGTTTGACATCTAGTAGGATGTCCCTCTCAAGCTAGTTGTGTATCATCAAATTATTATAGAGAAGAACCTTCCACCACCTCAAGTTACAACAGTGTTAGAGGAGGATGACCCTCCTATAGTTGATCCTAGTATGGTTGATGTTGGAGTTACAAAGGTATATACCCACTGGTGGGGTATGTAATTATGGTAGGGTGGTAATCACTTGGGGTAGACTTTGGATGAGGTAGAGGTCGAGGATATAGATGGGCATCAAGTGTGGGCTCAAATAGATGATTGGGGGTAAGCAAGGTAGTAGAGAGTAGAGGAGCAGGTTGTAGAGGAGCAAAGAGTAGTTCCCTAGGAGGAGGAGGAGTTAGATCCTAAGGAGCAGGAGTCCCCTATCTAGGCTCAACTGCACCAGGTTGAGGTTGAGCTATAGATATCTCAGATTCAGGTGCAGTAGAGGGATGCCACCATCATCGAGTTTTGAGCTCAGGTTCAATACCTTAAGGTAGAGTAGACCACACTATAGGACTAGGTAGATCAACTTACTACCAATGGGGATACTACTCAGGGATAGGTTGTGCCACCCATTACAGTGCCTCAGGGACCTAGTGGTTTAGATGCAGGTGTAGAGATATAATATTTGCATGGGCTTCTAGCAGAGGACTTGGAGCAGCGCACTCTAGATGCATCCTACATCCTAGCTCTAGAGCATGAGGTCAAGCTTTAAGGAGGCTACCTACCAGAGAGGCGTATGGTAGGGTAGTCATCAACTCGATCGAGCCATAGGACTAGGTCCTAGATAGAGTGGACTAGGGGTGCCAGTTCTATACCACCTCCCAAAGGGGGTGGTGAGGGTAGAGGTGATGCTAGTGGTGTAGGTCACTCTTGAGCACTATGGCCCCTTGGACATCTTATACCTATTTTGAGTGTAAGGTCAGTAGACCTACATGATTGTAGCCTTATGGTCATTTTGTACCTACATGTACTTATTTGGACACATATTTATATGATATCTAGACTTTGAGACTCATTATGTGTATCCTTTATGATTATGTTTTTATGTTTATGTGATGCAGTATCATGATCTTATGTGATATGATGTGATGTGATGCTTTAGATGTTATGATGTGTAGGTGTAGATGGACTACTTTATATTTTATGCTTATGTAGTTTACATGACTTATGCTTTATGATGTGTGGATGCTTAGATGGCATGATCTAGATGATGATGATGGATGCATATATGGATGCAATGCTTATCATTTAAATGCATGTTCAATTTTGATGTATTGTATGCATTTAACTTATGTTGTTATGATATGGTAAATGAAATTTGTTATGCATTATGTGATGATCTAATGTGAATGAACCTGTATGCTTTAATCACTCAAAACATATGGTATGATGTGACATGGGTTTTGACAATCTAATGGATGACACCATAGAATGTATAAAAATCATGGATAAATAATAACTCTTATAATAAGAATTGATCATTTAAACATCAAATGTGAGATGAGATGATGTGATATGTATGTATGATTTGACTGATGGAATGATTTGTTGCTATGAATAGATTTTTGAGGTTTTCCATGAGACTCAAACACTCTAGTTGCTCCATCAAAAGTTGTATACTGATCATATAGAGCTTCTGAAGGATAAAGTTTTTGTTATGAAGACCTAGATATTCATTATCCCTATGTGTGCAAATGAATATATTAGATAGAACATAAGCATACCCCAGTGCCAGGAGGGATTCATTCAGCCCATTGTTGTATTGGGGATCCTCAAATGTTCATCCTGATCCTAAGTTGGACTTAGTTGGATTAGACCACTAGGCGGTACAAGACACCTAAAGCTAGCTCTTCCACATGCAAACATTGGTCTATACAAAAGCAAGATGCTAATGTGACAGACATATCATCGTGCGTAAGGATACCTTACGACTCATTCATGCTGAGAATTCTAGGGATTCAAGTTCAATACTCCCTTCTTTTCTTCATATTTATTTGGGGATACTTGCTCATGTTTAGTGATGAAAACCACTATTTATTTTGAATTTTTATTTTTATTTTGAGCAAGGGATTTATGTAGTGATGATAATCACTATTTATTTTGTTTTTGAATTTTTCTTTGTTTAGGATTTTTGCTTATTTTGATTAAAGCAAGGGATTTCTTTGGGTAGGGGTGAACTTGTCCTTTTGCCAATTCTCAGCATTCTTAAACCGGTCACACAGGGGGATGAGCAAGATAAAATTTTCACCTTAGGATACCTAATACCACTTTGTAGCATTCATATTTCCCTTGTTTCAACTAGGATTTTAGTGTTTTGATTAGTGATAGGATTCTAAAATATACCAGGTGCTATCAAAACTAAACCTCACCTATAAAAAGCTAAGATAACTTTCTACAAAGTTTGATAAAACCACTAGGTATGGTTGAGTGACCAAAAAACCCTAGTATATTCCTCATAGAAATAGGAGGGGTTGTGTTGAAAAACATAGTTACACACATGGGTGATGGATGATGATGGATTTTGAAGATGCATGATTGATGTACAAATATGGTGTCATTTGTAAGATTATGAATACACACCTATCTAAATGTAAATGCAATGGATGGAAATGCCTAATGCAATGTGACTATATGAATGCAAATGCGGAATGCAAATGTTTTTGTATTTTTGATGCTTTCAATTGTTTTTGAGTTTTGATTATTATGAATGTTTTTGAACTTTTTTATTTTAAATTATTTTTGTGCTTTTATGTTTTGCTTTTGACCAAAGGGCTTAAGGATGCCTTTGGGGCTTTTTGTGATTTGACCAAAGGGCTTTAAGATGCCTTTGGAGCTTTTTGTGATTTGACCAAAGGGCTTTAAGATGCCTTTGGAGCATTTTGTGATTTGACCAAAGGTGCTATGCTACCTTTGGAGCTTTTTGATTTGACCAAAGGGCTTTAAGATGCCTTTGGAGCCTTTGTTTTTTATTTTGATTTTTTTGATTTGTTTGGATTTTTAATGATTTCTATTATTTTTGAAACTTTTGAAATTTATTTGAATGTTTTTGATATTTTATTTATTTATGTGTGAAATACCTTTAAATGAATGATGTTGAGAGGCTCTAGCTCCTCAACACCCTCTAGCATTGTTAGGTGATATGCCCTAGGCCCAATCTTCTCAGAGATGATATAGGGACCTATCCAATTGGCCATAAATTTATCTCACAGATGCGGTGATAGATTTGAGTTCTGTTGGTTTTCTTTAAGCACAAGATCCCCAAATTTAAAGTCTCTCAGGTGGAATTTATTGTTATAAGCTCATGTTAGATGATCCTAGTAAATGTGAAGATGCTCAAGAGCATTGATGCATCGTTCATCCAGAAGGGTCAACTGATCCAGGTGAGCTTGTCACGTAGTGTCATCATTGATGAACTCTTTCAATGTGATGTGCAATGTTGGAATTTCCAACTCTAAGGGCATAATGGCCTCAGTGCCATATACAAGAGAAAATGGTGTTGCCCTAGTGGGCATCCGTACGCTAGTCCTATAAGCCCATAATGCCAGGGGCAATTGTAGATGCCAGTCCTTATGATTTTCTTTCACTATCTTCTTTAAGATGGCTACTATTATCTTGTTTGAGGCCTCTACTTGCCCATTTTCCTATGGATAGTATGGTGTCACAAAACTATGTTGAATGTTGTATTTGGTCATTAAAGCTCACACATTTTTGTTTTTGAATGATGGACCATTATCCGAGATTATCTTGAAGGGCACCCCAAAATGAAAAATGATATTGTGAAGTATGAACTCCATAATCCGAGGACCAATTATCGAGGTTAAGGGGACCACTTCCACCCATTTGGTGAAGTACTCAGTGGCCATTAAGATGAACGTGTGTCGGCCCAAATATGGGGGAGAAATATTTCCAATCAGATCGAAACCCCACTGAGAAAATGGCCAAGCCACCTGAATGGGTTGTAAGGCCTAGGATGGCAAGTGCATCAGATTTGCATGATGTTGACATTTAATGCATTTCTTGACATACTCACAACAATCCTTCTCCATGGTGGGCCAGTAATAACCCATTCAAAGGATGCGCTTGACAATGGCCATGCCATTGAAGTGGCCACCACATGTACCATCATGAGCTTGCAAAATCACCCAAGCTGATTCTTGGGGCTCTAAGCAATATAGGAGGACTCCATCATAGCTTCGATGATACAATATGCCTCCTAGAAAGACATATCTTATCACTTTTTGCTTGAATGCTCATCTCTCAGCATGTGATAGTCCCTATGGGACAATTCCAAGCCTAAGGAAGTCTTGTAATTAGGATAGCCAATCTTGATAGGCTACAACCTCGATAGATAAGATGACTTGTTCCTCATACAATTTGATTTGCACAAATGTAGATTGAGAAACAACCTTATGGTGAATAGTGGTACCATTCTCCATAGGACCTTACGAGATCAAGGACCCCCAAGGTGCCTTCTTTAAGAAGTCTTTGGCCTTACAGAACCAGTCATGGTCTGGCTCTATATGAATCATGTTGACTGATTCTTTGTTATCAAAAGCCTCACATTGGATCACTGAGTGTGAGAGCATTTTGACATGAATGGTAGTGAAATCAGTAGATGGATTCTGAGGGATCAAGGATCCTAGAGATGCCATGGTGTCTGCAAATATATTTGATGAATGAGGGATTGCCTCGATGTCATACCACTCTAGTTTGGCTAGATATGTGTCAACAAGCTCCTTGTAAGATTTCAGGATTGGATCCTAGCATTGAAATAGTCCCTTGACCTGGTTGACTATGAGGAGGGAGTCACCAAAGATATTTAGCCTTTTGATTCTCATGGTGATGGTTGTTTGGAGACCCAATATTAGGGCCTCGTATTTGGTGTTGTTATTAGTGCAAGGGAAGTCTAGCTTGAATGACAAGGGCATTGGAGCACCTTGTGGCATGAAAAAGATAATCCCTACACCACCTCCTTGCTCACACTTTGAACCATCAAAGAACAAAGTCATGTCAACTTCATTTTCTAGTTCTTTAGGTTTGGGTGCTTCTGATAGTGCAAATACTACATCATCAAGAAGTTCTATGGTGAGGGGCCTACTATTCTGAAGAGGTACCTCAGCCAACTGATCAACTATGACTTATCCCTTGATGGACTTTTGGCTTATGAATTCCAAATTTTTATCAATAGCATGATCCACTTTGTAGTACATGTATTATGATATGTCTTGCTCATCATATACTGCAAAGGATTTTTCTTGGATATTACATATGTCATATGGCTCAACATGTAGTGGTACAATTTCTTGGTTGCAAAGACTATTACTAAGCACAACTTTTCTACGTATGCATATCCTATCTCATAGCTCACCAAAGTGTGGCTGATGTAATATATCACTTGTTCTTTGTCTTACACATTCTTTTGAGCCAACATGGTGCCCAAAGCAAAATTGGTAGTAGATATGTATAGTAGGAATGGCACGTCTAGCCTTGGTGGAGCTAGGACTAGTGGCAATGTTGCTAGGTACTCCTTGATTTCAGCAAAGGCTTACTGACATTCTTCATCCCACTAGAATGGGACCCCCTTGTGTAGCAATCGATTCATGGGTCGACATTTATCTGATAGTTGTGTGATAAATCGCTTTATGGATGCTACTTTGCCCTATAAGCTTCTTAGTTCTTTGATGTTCATGGGTGGGGCCATTTCTAGGATAGCCTTTACCTTTGTTGGGTCTACCTCGATGCCTCATTTAGAAATGATGAATCCCAAGAGCTTTCCAGAAGTTATGCCAAAGATGCATTTCTTGGGGTTCAACCTGACATTGTGCTCAATCAGGTGATCGAAGACCTTTATGAGGGTCTCAACATGCTCTTCTCATAGCAATGACTTGGCTAGTAAGTCATCGATGTAGTCTTCCAAGATCTTGTGCATGTAGTCATGAAAAATGTATGTCATAGCTCGTTGATATGTGGCACCAACATTTTTAAGGCCAAATGGCATCACTTTGTAATAGAATGTCCCCCATGGAGTGGTGAACATGGTTTTATGCTGGTCTTCAGGTTTAATCTGAATCTGATTGTAACCATAAAAACCATCCATTAGGGAGAGCATCTCATGACCTACAGTTGCATCTACAAGAGCATCTATGTTGGGCAATGGGAATGAATCCTTTGGGGTTACCTTGTTGAGATCCCTAAAATCCATGCAAATGCAGACTCTTCCATCAGGTTTTCCTATGGGCACCATGTTTGATACCCATTATGGATAGTCGATGGGAACAATAAAGACTACATCCAATAATTTTTGCAACTCATTTTTAACCATCAAAGTGATGGTTGGATGCATATTTTTGAGCTTTTGCTTGATCGGTTTCTTTGTGGGGTCTAGCGAAAGGTTGTGGACAACCAACTTTGGATCTAGCCCCGACATGTCTTTGTAGGTCCAAGCAAAGAGATTTGGTCTCTCTTTCAATAGAGGAATTATGATGGCCTATTCTTCTAGAGATAAGCTTTCTCTAAACTTGACTTTCTTTGGTTGAGAAGGATCATTGCTGATGTCCACCTTGAAAGTTTCCTCTATTGCCATATGTGACCCCTCCTCAAGCTGGTGAGGAGTGGGGATTAAATGGATGTCATCTACTAGATTTATAGTTCCCACTAACTCAGGGTCGAGACCAACATGATAGACATCATGTGCGCAACCTGATGCAAAATGGAATGGTTGTAGCATCTCTTCATTAGGGAAGAAATATTCAGGCTCTAGGGGTGAATCAACATGATCCCAATCAATAGCATCTACATTAAGACACAATGGTTTTGATGGATCTACTGGGTCATGGAGTGGAGTGGTCAAATCAATGGAGATCATGTTGATGGATGGAATGAAATCTCCAGGACCACATGGGTGAAACTCTATATCCTAGGTGCACCCTCCATACTCATGATGAGGCTCTAGGGGCATAGGGATCTCAGGATCTAGTCTATGGATAGATGAGATGATGGGATCATTAGGCAATAGCTGCTCTCTAAATGTTGGGGGATCTAGGTTGACCATGTGATGGATGGCATCTAGGTTTACTGGTCTTCCTAGGAAGTGAATATTAGGATCTATGGCATGGAGCACCGCTTCCCTCTCCACAAGCAGATCGACTGGATGCAAGTGTCGAGGCCCAAGATAAGCCATCTTGATCTCATCCTCAAAGTCATCATCACTTATAAAGAAACCATTGGCATTTATTTTTAGCCCTAGGATGAGGTGGTGGCTTTCCTACTGATGCCCTAGATAGGCCAGCTCAGTCTCATCTTCATAGTCATCATCACTTATGAAGAATCCATTAGCATTTGTCTCTAGCCCAATGATATGGCTCGTATGTCTAGGCCATAGGTAGGCCATATCTATTGAGTCCTCTAACTCATAGCCACTCTCATATAACATATATCCACCCTCACTCGAGATGTATTCACTCTCATATGAGATGTAGCCACTCTCTGTGTGGCCTATCCAAGCAAGGTTTTGCACATATCGAGGCCCATGGTAGGCCAGGCCAGTTTCATATTCATCCTCACTTGGGACATAGTCATACTCCTCTCACTCATATCCATGCATTGGCTCTTCCTCCCATAGGATGGCTCCTGATGGGGGTGCTTCAAGAGAGGATTCAAGGTGATATTGATCAGGTGGTGTGACATTGACCATCGACACCCATCCATCACCCAAGTAGTTTCTACTAGGGGGTTGATAGGGATTCCAATCGATGTCCTCCCTAAACCCGATGCTTAGCCTATCTAGGGCTGCTTCTAAAGAGTCATCATGACTCCGCATTTGATAGCCTAAACCACACCTATCAGTAGGTAATTGGTACTATAGCTAAAATGGTAATCCCTTGCTCATATAGGCCTAAGCCATAGCCTTGCCAATGATACTACTCAAAGTACTTCAGAGCAAACTCAAGATTTGACAAGTAATGAACATTCATGGTGAATGGCTCATCCTCATCCCTTTCTAGATTAGGAGCAGTATGGGTATAATCTAGACCAGCATATATAAAATTTGTTTGGTTGGGTGGAACCCCTAAGGGAACCACTATCCCTACTGGTAGATTTGGGACTCTTGGTCATCCCATGTCTTGTGTAGACTCAATAATTGGTATGAAAGTCACATTCTGCACAAGATATTCACCTAGTGCTATGTTGGCTAGGTGAACTATCACATATGGTATAGATGATGTTGTTGATGATGGTACCTACTTGACTATTTCTTAGGAATGTTCCTCCTCCATGGGAGTAGGGATTCCTACAGCTACTATGGTTAGAAGCTCCTTGGGTCCTTCCTCCACTAGGGGTGCCTTCAACTTCTATTTATATTTTACCTTAGATGTCAAAGGCTTTTCAGAAGTGCCAGTAGCTTTGGATGTAGGAGGTGGTGCCAACATGGATGGGTCACCTCGCACTGATTTGCTTTTGCTTCCTAGATGCATGGTTGGGGATGAAGGTCTTATGTACAAGTGAGTTGATGGAAGGACAAAGTCCCCTAGCAAGTCGACTTGATGCACGTACTTGAATGGCTCTTCATCAGATGGAACCACATGAACTTGTCCCTCATGCACATACTTGATGCATTGGTGTAGGATTGAGGGTACACACTGCATGTCCCTAATCTAGGGATGCCCTAGAAGGATGTTATATTGCATCACCCCTTATAACACATGACACATCATGGGGATGGTCTTATGTCCTACCTTTATAGGCAAAATTATTGTGCCCATGGTGGAGCATAATGCATCATTGAAAGCCTTGAGCATGTAGGAAGTTAGGATAATGTTGGACTTAGGGATCTTCAAGTGCCCTATAGCCTTGGTAGTGATGATGTTGATCGATGAGCTTGTATCGATCAGAACCCACTTGAATGGTATGTCATTGATTGATGCAATAATGTGTAGAGGTGGGTCTATTGAGGTAGTAGGGACTACCTTAATTTCGTGATCATAAAAATGAATCATGGGCTCTTGGCACTATTGTACTTGCCCCACAAAATGTGTGAATGCATCTGGGTTCTAGGGCTAGAGCTCGATTGATCTCAAAATCTCCATTAGAGTCTCCTTATGCCTAGGGGACTATTGTATAAGCTCATAAATGGATAACTTGGCTAGAGTCATTTGTAGATTTTATTCTAGTCTACTCCGAATAGTTACCATAGGTCTTATTGGTGGACCTAGAGGATTGTCATGCACCTATCTCTATCGAGGTGCAACTAGGATATTAATGGGAGCCATTGGAGGCTGTGGTTGCCCATATCTCTGAATCCTAGTTTCCATATTAACTAACTCAACCATTCCGATGCATCCCTGAATAGGTGGCTCGACCCAAACCTGGTTGACTTGGGTGCCCTGATTTCTAGGGGCCTCATGATTGGGCAATGGGTTCCTGAATATCCCCATATCTCTATTATTGAGAGCTAGTGGGTTGTCAACTCTTAGCTCTCCCTTTTCAATCATGTTTTGTACAACATTCTTGAATCCGATGCAGTTCTTGATATCATGCCCTAGTATCCTATGATATGGGTAGTGTTGATCTTCCCTATATCCCTTTGGCTTGGGATGATTAGGGTCAAGAAGTTGGATGTCAGGAAACCTTATCCTCTATGCCTCATTCAATTGATTAAATACCGACTGCATCAATTCATTTAGAGGCATGAAGTAATGAGGTGGTCGATGCTCTTTGTTCTAGCCTTGGTTGTTCTTAGGATCATAGTTGGTCGATGGGGGTGAGCCTGATAATTCTGGGGTTGCTATCCATTCCCCTCCTTTGGTATGGCTAATACAACTTGATTAACCTGAGTAGGCTTGGCCTGATTCTACTTATTCTTGTTATTCTGATTGTTCTTGCTCCACTCTTTCTTGTTGTAGAGCTTGAGGTCTCCCTCATCGACCTTAATATCTTCAATAAGCTTGGCTTGAGCCAAGGCTTCTTTGAATGATTCATATTGCTACAATTGTAATAGTAGAGATGTGTTTTGCGTAGCTCTTCATGAACATTCAGATGAGCTCTTCTGTGGGGATGGAGAATGATAGTTTTGCCATGATTTTTCTCCACCTATCCCCATAGTCCATCACTAGCTCATCATCATACTATTTCAAGTTGGCTAGATCAGATAGGTTCACCTTCTTATTTGCACCAAAGGAGAAATATTCAAGGAATGCATTCACCAGTTGCTCAAAACTAGTGATGCTATGCTTGGGCAACTAGTTGAACCATTGAGTTGTTGCACCCGAGAACGTCATGATGAATATCCTCAACATTAGGGCATCATTCTTCTCAAGGTGGAAGCACGCATTCATGAAGTTGGTCACGTGTTCTTGTGCATCTCCCTCACCCTTAAACTTTTCTAGCCTAGGCATCTCAAAGTGCCTAGGATATGCGGGACTCGGGACTGAGGGGCACAGAGGTTGGTTGTGTATCTTGCTCAATGTTGGCTTTTGTCCACCTGTGTCTTACTTCTCAAGAGACTTGACTCTCTCGATGAGTGTTTGGTATGCCTTCGAGGAAATAATCTCATGTTCTTGAAGGTTTGCTCATGGTGGCAAGGGAGGTAGTCCTATGTTGGCCTGGTTTGGGCATCTATACTCATCTCCCATAACCATGGATGGAGGTTCAGGATATGTCTATTCCTGGTCTTCCATCCCTACCCTTTCCTCATTGAATTATGTTTGCTCAAGGTCCAGGTGTTGTTGATGT
Organism: Wollemia nobilis; assembly: GCA_028583015.1. Classification (NCBI taxonomy): domain Eukaryota; kingdom Viridiplantae; phylum Streptophyta; class Pinopsida; order Araucariales; family Araucariaceae; genus Wollemia; species Wollemia nobilis. The sequence goes on from JAQPPZ010003612.1 coordinate 1,352,199, forward strand.
TGTGAAGTGTGGTGAGCATATTCATTTCCTTACCTAGTGCTTCTCTCCTACTGAGAATCAGCACATTTCTCATGTCGGTATCTCTCACCACCTATGTGTGCATCTATTCGAGCTAGCCTCTCTACTAGCTCCTCATGCTCAACTCTTTCTTCTCTTGAGCATTGTTCTTGTAGGTGCAGGCACCTCTTCCTTCATATTCTCTCATGCTAGCTCATCCTCCCCCCCAAGGTTCATGTCTTTCTAACTCTATGTGAGGAGTTCTAATGCTTAGGCCCCTTGGGGAGGCTCCTACTATGTGTTTGCCCTTGTCTACTAGGGCAACTTATTCTATGTACTATGTTATGGGTTGAGTACCCCCATGTTCTGAAGTAGTGTATGTGCTACAGGATCACTTTGAAGCTTCCCCTAGTTCATTGGTGCATCTAGTGGCTATGCTACATGAACTTCCTAAAGTAGAATGTTTGATAGCAATACTTCTAGGAGCTGGTCTCGAGGGAACTCGATCCAACTCATCAAGTTGTCGGGTTCTCCATGGATGATCCTACAGAGTCCCATTGGCACCAATGAGCTCATAGTCCAAGGGTATCCTCCCATCTATAGGGAGGCTATAGGATGTCCTGGGTCTATGACTAGGTATAGCCCTAGGGTCTTACCCCTTAGTGGGCTGATCTATCCTATGTGTATCATGTGAAACTTGGGGTCTTGCAACCCCTGCATGCCTATGCGATGATGGAGGCCTTGATGCCTCCTCATGCTAGCATGATGATGGAGGCCTTGAAGCCTCCATATGTCTATGCGATGAGGGAGGTCATGATGCCTCCGCATGTTGGTGTGAAGAGGGAGGTCATGATGCCTCCACTTGTCTATGTGATGAGGAAGGCCTTGAGGCCTCCTCGTACCTATGTGATGAAGGAGGTCATGATGCCTCCATGTGCTTGAGTGATGAGAGAGGCCATGAGGCCTCCTCATGTCTATGTGATGAGGAACCAGGATGTGGCTCTCTTGCTAGGGTTTCTTGAGGAGTCCCCCCAAGGGTTGAGTTATCACCCCTAAGACTCGTCAAACTTCATTCGATGACACTATGGGTGGGTGGCTCAATGCTAGTGTGACTGTGAGTGTGTGGAGCATTAGCTTCCCCCTCAATGCTAGACCGAGGGTGGTTGCTCCATGTGTACACCATGGTGACTTATGAGTTATCTTCTTAAGTAGATTCAAAAGCACACAAAAAAAACAAGCATATGTTTATCTCTTTTAAGGATTTATGTGTTCCCTAAACTATTTGGTGTGTTTTGATTTATTGGAAACATAAGCTAACTCTCATCATGTTTCATTCTTGTTGGATGGTATACTTATATGTTTAAAGGTTTTCACCTATATACTCACACAAGCCAAATATGGTGATGAAATCCATACTCAATGAGGTAGCATAGGTACTACCAACCCTCACCTAGCACCCCATGCACAGTGATACACCCCTCAAGGAGGAGTGCATGCTATTTTGCATGGTTAGGATAGTTCTTGGGTTGGCCTTGGCCATAGATGGGTACCAATGATACTTTTCCTCATGAGCCAACCAAGTGGTAATGACCTCCATTGTTGGTCTCGATCAATGGGTTGGATGTGAGAGCCCAACATCGTTGATGTTAAATATGAAACATGATGTGTGTGGGGTTCTTTTTAACCTTGCATGTAAGAAAAATGCATCACCAAGCAAGCATGATATTTCCTATATGCCTAAGATAAAAGATGTTTTATTTCAGAAAGATGCATGTATTCCACTTATATGATCTTCAAAGAATGCATTCTATTCTATGAATTAAGGGCCACTGGTTGGGCCGCATGCAAGCAAACTAAACACACAGAAGCCTAGCACGCTGGAGACTAGGGCAGACCTTACAAGCAGAGGCCCATTGTTCCTAGAAGCACCTAGAGAAACTAAAGAAAGTCCTAGGAAACATCAAGTGCAATTTCTTTTCCCATTTTTCTTTATTTTTCCTAATTAAACTATGATTTCACTTGCTATTTCTGGAAATAAAAAGTTGCAGATAGAAAACATAGAGAAAATAGAGGATGAAACCAACCTCAAATCCCACTCTGATGATGGAAATTCTGACTTCTGCTGCACTCTGCTATTGGCCGCTATTGACCAGAGTGGCTGATTCTGGCCGCTGACTGTAGGAGCGGCTGAGATCAGCTAGTTGTTGTCGACTAGAGTGGCCAAGACCTACGGGTCACTATCGACCAGAGTGGCCAAACCTGCACACATAAAAACCCATGAATGTCAATAAATTGACTAAAAAATAAAACCTGGTGGGGGTCCCATCGTGATCACCATCTGTGCGACCCCGGGAAGCACGCACCTCAGCTACCCTACTTGCAATTTGATTTATTACGTGTATTATTACTTGCACAAAAATGAAAGTATTGAAAGCACATGCAACACAAAAATAAGAAACAAATAAAGATGCTTTATTTATTGATATCTCAAGTCCTCGGTTACAAGTTCATCCCTCTGAGGGATACCCATCATTTTGATACAAATATTTACACAATAGAGTAGTGGTTGGATATATTCCCTGCAAGGAATGGTGCACCTACGCAGGCCTCCTGGTCCCACACACAAAACTGTATGGGGGCTTACAGATGCCCCCTTCTCCAGATCTGGTCCTGGAGGGATCTTTGTGCTCCTACTACTTCAATCTGATCCTGAAGATCTGTACCTACACTCATGTAAACAACAAAGCACGCTTAATAGGATGGGCCACCTCTCCGAATGAGGCCTTTGTCAGTGGATCTGATAGATATGATAATATAAGCATAAACAAAATGATAAATGCATGAAAAGCTAAGAAATACGAAATAGATGCGTTAATGAAACCATATCTGAGCTATGACTAATCAACAAATCAAGCAATAATGAATCTAAGCTAAAGCAAAGGAAAATAAATTCTATGCCCTAAAATATGCCTATGGGCCACTATCCGAGATAGCGGCCATGATATGAAACTCTTCTCCTCATGAATCAGGGGTTGTAGCGCTATCCTCCTTGCTAGAATTGATGTTCAAGGGTCGCCAGGTGTGTCTCCTACACTGATGGGTAGTTAGGAATGATGGATCTGAATACTGATGCATGGACATGGCTCGGCTAGATGGTGCTCCAATGCTTCTCAAAGGGACGTAGCTTGGCTCTCTATTTTGATAGGGCTCCATTGCATAAGCTCTAAAAATTGTCTCTTGATTCTTTGCTCTTTGTGGGAGAGTCCATATGTAGACTTCCCTCTCTCAGATCTGGACCTTGGCTTCCTGGAGAAGCTTCAATCCAAATTTCATGCGACTGACCATCATGGGTGGGAAGCATCAGTCACAAACTGGCATTGAAGGGGTAGTTAGGAGGAACTCAGGGAGTTCCTCACCAAAATTTACCCATAAACAATGCAAAGGTGCAGTCAGACTACGTGATCTAGGCCCATTTTCATGGCCAGACTATGCATGGTGCTAGCCACTATTAGGTCCAGTAGCTAGATGTGGCCACTGTAGTCTTCAGTGGCCAGGTGTGGTGGTCACTCTGCTTGAGAGCGACCAGGCCTAGATGGGCTAGAACTACCCTATTTGAGTGGTTAGGACCACTTCTTGCTCTTGGAGAGATCCAAGAGGATTCATATGGTCTATGAATGTGTCCATATGGGTAGTCTCCTAAACATGATGTATTTTAGGTGTCTACACACATAGCACACTACAGTCAATTTCTCCTATAATCTATTTTCCAAAGGTTTCACCAGTATGTCACGATGTATCACTATAGTTTTTTCACCCTCATAAGTTTATAATCTGCAAAACTTACCACTTAAAACCTCCTTCATCTCTAAAAATTAAATAATATGCATAGGTTTTTGATTCCTAAGGAGTAGCTTTTGTATCATTAATTATGTTGCATTGATATTCGTCTTTGTTGCTACAACATTTATATTTTTCATCTCATAATAGATCTGTAGACACCTAAAAAACGTCATGTCAAGGGCGAATACTCATATGGGCACCTTTTTAGACCATATGAAAGACCTTTGGATAAATCCAAGGTTTAACAATGGTTTTTACCACTCAATTGGGCATCTTTGCCTAGTCAGTTCTAGTCGTGGTTGACATCAGCGATTAGAAGTGTTGACCGTGACTGACACCTGCAGTCCCCAATATGCCAATTGGGGACCGTAGCTGAAACTTGTGGTTAGCAAAATCCTACATACTAATCATGGCTAACACCTAAAGTTAGCACTGTAACAAAATTGGGTGACTAGAGCCAAGTCAAATCAGTTGCAATAGCTGAATTGCAACGGTTTTCAATGTGGTTTGGGCTAGAAAGCATCCATAAGCTTCCTCCCAACTACCAATTCTTATTCTTGTCTTCTCCATGAAGCTAGAGCAAGGATTTTGGTAGTCTAATTAAGACCCAAATTTTAGAGAGCAACCATCCTAAAGAATAGCTCAATTGCACATAACGAAGCCTTGTCATATTGGAGAGCAATTTTACATCTCCTTGAGGAGTAACAAAGTGCTATCCAATTTATCAATGACAAATGTGCATGCAAAAATTGAGATATCAAGAGCTTGAGGATAAAAATTGACAATTGACATACCTCCATTGCTAATTCCATTCAATTCAACCACCAATCTATTCCAAAAAACATAGGTGACCCTTGACCATCAATTCCTTGGAGGATTTAAGAGTTTCTGGACCTGGTTTCGAGAGAAAGGATACTTTCATCTTAACCATAGTTATCAGCCACAGTTAATAGTGCTAACCATACCTCAGACCTTCGGCTAGGGTTTGATGCTCTCCTTCCTCAATTTTAGCAGTAGATTTCCATTTTCAGTGATGCAAATAGCTTAATCTAGCATAGATCTACATTTTAGCAAAAAATTGACCGATTAATTCAAGAATTAGAGGTAGATCTATTTCACTTTTCCTTACATTTGTTAATCTATATTAGTTTCATACAATTCAAGTTTTCTAATGGTTAATTAGGATGTTTCTTAGCTATATTCATGCTTCGTTACATGCTATATTACAATTTCCTCATTTCTTGCATAGATTGATAGTTTTAAATGCTTTCTTGATTTCATGCTATTCTTTATGCAAGATTCCTTTCAAAGCCTCATCAAGAGAGGCCTCCTTTGTTACTAATTGCTTCTTGTTGTTTCTTGATCACAGGGAACAAATTCAAAGGAGACAAAGCATACAATTCCTTCCTCAATGCAAAGAAGAGGGTCATCGACACCCTAGAGTAGTTTGTGTCACCCTAAAAGGCACTTGGAAATCACACCTACCCTTAAGAGGGAAACAATTACACACTCCTATTGTAATATTGTATCAATATGATTATCCCTAAGAGGGATGTACTTGTAATTTGATTTTGAATTTGAATATAATGGAATAAAGTGTGTTTTATTGATTCATTTGTTGTCAATTTCTTGTTCTTGTACCCATGTTATGCTTTTATCAATTATTACAATAGGATGCCTTAGGTGTGAGCCTTTTTGGTGGTTACAAGATCATTCCACCTTTTCAAAACTTTGACTTAGGAGATATACCTTTAGAGTGCACCAGAGGTTTATCAAATCACGATGCATCATAAAATAAATCACCCTTGAATTTTTATCTCTTTTTGTTGAATAAATAAAAAAAAATATTGTTGAAGCAATATTTTTTTAAGCCTTAAAAGGACTCCTTTATATATGGTGATATTCTAGAAGACTCATGTCCTAAATCAGAATACCTGTCACAATGCTAACTGTGGTTCACAGTGCTAACCACGGTTCACACCTACGGTTCATAGTGCTAACCACGGTTCACACCTATGGTTCACAGTGCTAACCACGGTTTACGCCTGCGGTTCACAATCGCAACCGTGCCTGACAGACGTAGTCAATAGAGAATAGAAAAATAGCAAAATCAGACATCACCAATAGACTTGGACCTGAGGTAGGAGAATTTTTCCCTCTCTATATTTTTTTGTTTGTGTTTTTACAAAAGCATAATGCAATATATGGATGCTAATTAGGAAAACATTGCAAAAAGTAAAATGGCAAAATCCTAAATGCTTTTTAGTTTTACACTAGTCGCTACTAGGAATAGTGGATCTCTAATAGTAGTCTTTCGTAGTCTCCAACGGTCTAGGATATTTAATGTTTAGAGTTTGCATGTATGAGGTCCAATCAATGGCCATTTTCATCATAGATAGTTGCATTCTCTGAATATCATCTAGTGTAATTGTGCATTCTTTGAAAAGCAAACATTCTTTTGAAAAGCATGTAGGAGAATCATGTGAATGTTGTTTTATGCATTTTATTTTCATGCAAAGTAAAAATAACCCCACACACCACGTTTCATTTAAACATCAGTGAATTTGTGCTCTCACATTCAACCCATTTTATTGAGACCAATAGTGGATGTCATTACCACTTGGTTGGCTCATATTAAATTGTATTATCGGGACCCGCTCGTGGCCAAGGTCGACCCAAGAACTATCCTATCCATGCAAAATAGCATACACTCATATTTGAAAGGGTGTATCACTACACATGGTGTGTTGGGTTAGGGTTGGTAGTACCTATGCTACCTCGTTGAGTATGGACTTCACTACCATATTCGGCTTGTGCGAGTATATAGGTGAAAACCTTTGAACAAATTGAGTATAACATCAACTTATGAAAAACACGATAATATTTCAGAGTATATTCACAATAAATAAAATGCACTAAACCAATTTTAGGACACACATTTAATCCTTAAAAGAGATAATCATATTGTCTACTTTGTGTGTTGTATTGTTATTTGGGTAATCAACATAAGATCCTTGATTTGGGGCCAAACCCTAACCCTAATAATAATAATAATTTTTTTTTTGTAGATAAGTAAAAATATACTTTTTGATTTTACATCCAACAGTTCAATAATCGTGCAAATCGGAGCTATAACGAATATTTTATTTTGGTTTTATGATTACTCTATTTTCAACCCCAAAAACTAAGAAAAACTGCACTAAAATGGTCATAAAATGGTCTAGACAACTCCAAAAATTGCCAAATTTGTTTTTTTGTCTTAGTTGTACCCTTGTGCACCTCTCACAGAAATTTTGGGTTCTAACTATTCATGGTTCAAAATATCCCAAAAATTCCTAAAAGTGAGAATTTCTCCATGAGCCCCGGTTGGCCAATTATTTCAAAAATACAAAATTTTGACCCGAAAATCATATTTTTGAGTTATAGCTCATTGTGATCAGCTCATCGCACTGATAATTTTGATATATAACACTGTTAACCTTTTTTTTGGAAGCCAACAATTTTTATATGTCCAGGGGATCCCCCATGGTGAGCAAGACCTCCAATCTAGAGAGAGAATCAGGTTCCATAACCACTGAACATAGTCAAATCAGTCCATAGGATATGCCCATCCCTAAATGGCATCCCAGGTCTTATCATAGCATCAATACCATTCATAGAGGGTCAAACCTTCGTGATATCCCTATTACGAAAGCACCCATAGGTCCTACAGGAAACCTTCCTGACTGGAATACCTTGCTAGAATTCTATATAAGGAATAATCCACCCACTGAGGAGCCTAGTAGGTCAATGTCACATGTTCCCATACTAGCTTGCTCTATACATCAATCAGAAAGTGATCATGAACATACACCATGGCCTAGCTTGGGTGAGCAAACCACCCCATCGGGCCGAGCAAGCCTTCCCCCTACTCCTCGTAGGGAGCCTTTTGTGCAACCTGAATATCCAGAGATTACATCTGAGCCTGAGTATGCATCATTTCTCATAGATGAGGAAGAGGACCCAAGTCATCCTCCTATTCCTTGAGAAGAGTATGTGGGGCACCCACATTGCGGCTCTACATCGTCAAATTATACAGAGCCCACTCATAACTCAAAATATCAGGTCAATGAAACCTTTAAGGAGCATGGAAAACAAGTACTAGATCCTACTAGGGGGAAAAGACATGATAAACCCATCCATAATTCAAATATGAGGGTACATAGCCCCCATACAACTGAACAACGAGATCATACACATCAGGAACTCAAGTCACAACTTGACCAACAACATATGGATCAACTCGAGTTGGATCAACAACAATTAAATCAACAATGGGTGGACTCACCACGAGCACACCTACGAAGGTTGTATCAACGAAATATATGAGAACAACAAATGATACAACAAGAGCAAGTGCAAAATACATTGTGTAAAGTGGCACTTACGCCTAGCAACCAGAGGATGCAACAATGCATAAGACGCCCAGTGCAATCTCAAAATATTTCACTGAGGCCATGCAAAAATCACGTTCAACATCATAGGTTGGTATATGATTATCATCATGAATCTCATACTCCTCAACAGTACCAAGATCAATACGATGAGGAATCATATGTAAAGTCCCAATGGGAACATCAAGATGAAGTGGATGCTTACCCTGAATCTAATTATGATGAGGTGCCTAATGATTATACTTATCGTCCACCTTAGCATCAAAAGTGACCTCCTCTACCTAATCAAGGTAACAAGATGAAGATCATATCATTTCATCAAGGGCATACAAAATTCTAGTTGATCAGATAAATGCATGCAAAAATAAAAATCAAAGATTGGTTTATCAAAAACCCATGCTAAAATAGCTTAGAAATCAACCTTTGCATCCCTCAATGTCATCACCGATGTACCAGTGAATTTCAATATGCCTACACATGAAAAGTTCAAATATGATGAATATGTAGAAGAGCACATGACAAGCTTCATCCATATGTGCTTTTATTTTCAATACAATGACCCCTTGATGTTGAGAAACTTTGTGACAACATTTGCTGGGGATGCTTTAGAATGGTATAATCATTTACCACATCATAGCATATACACCTTTGAGCAATTGGCTGATGCATTCTTGAAATATTTTGCCTTTAGTGATAAGGAAACAACAAACTTGACTGACTTGGTTAGCTTGCATCAAATTGATGATGAGCCAGTCATTGAGTATGGAAATAAGTAGAGGAAGGTGATGTCAAAACTATCTTTTACCCTACCCACAATAGAGCTCATTCGAATGTTTACGAGAAGTTATTCAAAATAAATTTCACTTCTCTTGCAATTGCAACTGTTTCGAACATTTTAGGAAGCCTTAGCATAGGCCCAGATCATTGAAGACATAAAGATACAAGAGGGTGATATTCCACACCACAAAAAGGAATGGCCAAACAATAATATTATAGGTGGAAGTGTGCAACGAAATGTGACCCCAATCAATCAAGTTGTTTTGAGTATCCCCAGATCCTCAAACTAGGGTGCACCACCTCCACCAGTGCAACATAATTACCACTCTCAGCCTCCTCTGCTCCAAAATCATGTGCAAAAGAATCAGATACAGGGCCAACAACATCAGCCACAATGACAATATATCAATTTTCCAGAGACATTAGCATCGCTCTTTGATCGATTATATGAGGCAGGAAGGATCAATATTCCAAAGTTACATCCTTTGAAACCTAATAAGCATAGATCAAAGGCACATAGAGAAAATCTATATTGTGTTTACCATCGACAAAGAGGTCATGACATACAGACATGTTATCCCTTTAGATATGTAGTGTAAGATATGATCGAGAGGCAAGAGCTTCATATAGGAGTCTTCCAAGACCCCTTGCATGCACACAAAGTAAACATAGCACCTATCAATCAAGTTGAACAATTTAATAAGGTGCATATCAATAAACCTCCCCAAGAGTTTGTGGGAATGACTAGTATTGTAATAGAGAAACAGGATTGTCAAAATCGATCTTCGTGATCAATGGTATCTTCCAATATTTCACCTTCACTTGTCTCGTCTCAGTGGGACACCAAAACTGCACAAAATTTTATGTCACAACAGGGGGTTCAGTTTCTACTACTCCTCCTAGTCAATACAATCATGGCACATCAAACACAATGTACATTGGGGGTCTTCAAGGTGTCACACCTTCCTCATCATCCACATCACGATCAATGATGCAAAGTGATACTTCTCAAGGTGTCACATCTTCCTCACTTTCATTGAGTGGCACACACATTGAGGGTGCTTAGGTTGCATACTTTTCCCTTTAAAAACATAAAAATAAGAAAAAAAAATCATAAAATATCAAAATACAAAAACATTTAAAAATTTAAAAACAATTGAAATTTTTCAAATTTCAAAAATATTCATATAAAACATTTAAAATTTCAAAAACAATTGAAAAATAAAAAATTCAAATATCAAAACATCAAAAATATGGAAAACGTCAAAATCCATACACATGCACAAAAAGCTCCAAAGGTATCATAAGCCCTTTGGTCAATTCACAAAAGGCCCCAAAGGCATTTGTAAACCCTTTGGTCACCCCATCAAAAGGCTCCAAGGGTTCTTGAAAACCGCTTGGTCGTGTTAGTCAAAGGCCCCGAGGGTTTGCCTAAAACTGCTCGGTCATCCCAAAAGGCTCCAAGGGTTTCCTAAAAACCGCTTGGTCATGTCAGTCAAAGGCTCTAAGGGTTTGATTTGAAAATCACTCGGTCATCTCTAAAGGCTCCAAAGGTGCCTATGATCCCTTTGGTCAAACCAAAAGCTACAGGTGTGTTCTAAAAAAATGTTTGGTCAATCCAAAGGTTCCAACATTATGTACTCAGTGTTTGGTCAAATATAAGAGATCAAAATTAAAAAAAAATTAAAATAACCAAAAATCCTAAAGCATAAAATCCAAAAACATATGTATTTTCATTTTGCATTCACACATGCATTCGCTGCATTACATTGCATATAGGTATTCTTCATCCGTTGCATTCCGTAGTAGAATAGATCGTGTTTGTCAGTATTATGAATGACACCACGTTTGTATCTAAATCATGCCCCTCTACATTTATCATAATATGTTGCATTCATACACAATGCTTGTTGCTATAAAATACATAAGTATCCAAAAATTTTCCAGTAACTCGGCCATACCTAGTGGGTTTCTAAGATGTCATAAAAATTTTACTTTACTTTTGTAGGTGAGGTCAGTAGTTGGGATAGTACTTGATATATCAGGGTCCCATCACTAAGAAAAACAATATAAAATCCTACTAAGACAAGAGATGATGAAAGCTATGAAAGCAGTCTTAGGTATCTAGAGAGATGGGTTTCATGACCTGCTTATCTTGCAAATAGGTCGGTCTAGAGTGGTGAACTTTGGCAAAAGGACAAGAATTTCCCCTATAAATTTAAATCCCAAGTTACAAAGTGCAAATTTCAAAATACAAAGTTCAAATCAAATGTAAAGTGACATAGTGAATCAAAAGCACTATAAAAATCCCTTGCTCAAAGAAAACGGTAACACGTGGACTAACAGTGATTTTTATCACTACACATGAGCAAGTAAGAAGGGTGAGAATTTGAATCCCTGGATTGTCCACCTTTTGAAAGCCATAGAGTGATCCTCGATCATAACAATGGGTTGGAATAGTCCCACCTACAATTGGAGGGGTAGTTCTATTGGGTGATCCCCAAATGTAGTAATGGGTTGAAAGAGTACCACCTGCATTTGGAGGGGTAGCCCTGATCAATTTACAAGATGAGCTAGCTCTAGGTACCTGTTGGTCACGAATCTGCCACAGGAAAGGATTTTTACAATTGCGCCCTAGACCCGGCCAACATTGAAAGGCTGGAAGCAAGAAATGGCTCCCAGACCAATCTCCAGAGTGGGCTGGTTCCCTCTACTATTCTAAAATTGGGTTTAAGATAAGGGTTGCTGGAAAGAGATCTAAAAGGTTGCAGAAAGAAATGGAAAATATGGCCACAGGCCAAAGTGATGGGATCGAAAAATAACAGCAGGAAATTTAAAGTGCAGTAACAGCAAGCAATAAAAGTTATCAACCTAACTTTCGCACGATGTACGCAGAGAAACCCTCCAAAATCACATTCCAGGAATCATACTCTCACGGAAGTGCATAAATCCAATATGCAGAATTTAAATGCAACGACCATGAAGACATACAAATGCTATTAGAAATGCAACATAAACAGAAAGGAAATCACTCATGCAAACGCTTGAAACATAGAAGCCAATCCTTTATTCCTGCAAATGCACTTGAGTTTCTAGCGACAAGTTTTTCCAACCTTTGCAAATGAAAATTACATTGGTTTTTATAGAGGTCCGTCCTCTTTGCAGCATTAAATAATTAAAACCAACTTCCTCGTGATCTACAATCATGCGAAGGAAACGAGGAAGATGATCCCCTTAATCGCAGTCTCGAAGAAATACAAATTAAATACCATGAAACGTTCGCGGCCCTTCATTAAATTCGTTTTTTCAAACATGTGCATGAAGCCGTTAAAATAATCCACGAACCAATACTTTGAACCAATAAATCCTTTAATTTTGGTGGCCTGGGCGCTTCTTCGACCTTAACCGCATTGGAAATCCGCAAAATATTTAATTCGGGTTAGCATTAAATCCTCGAAAATCGAAAAAACCCTTTCGGCCGTTCATATTGCACTTGGCGGGAAAACTGCGCAGGTCGCGAAAATGCGACGGGTCGCGAAAATGCGACGGGTCGCGAAATCGCGACGTCTTATCATTCAGTACGCTTTGACCACCGTTGACCCGCGAAAATGGAACATGTAGCGATTTCGCTACATGTTTCCGCCGTTGGCTCCTCCCTGCGCTCTGCCCCGCGAAATCGGAACATGTCGCGATTTCGCTACATGTTTCCGTCGCCGTACAAAACGCCATTTTTGGTCGCGATTCGCTGACATGTCAGCCGAATCGCTGCATGTTTTCAACTTAGTGCTTTTTCTCGCCCGCCGACCCGCGATTTCGGAACACGTCGCGATATCGCGACGGTTCCGCCAACTCGCTGCGTTGATCTGCGTTGACCGCGATTCTGAAACATGTCAGCGCGTCGCTGCAATTTTCAGACTTAGCCATTTTTTGCTCAATTTTTCTCCTTTTTTCGCCCAAGCTGCATCAATCAAAGGTCAGATCCCCAACGATACATTAATGCATTCCTCAATGAGAATCAATGTGGCAAAAATGCCAACATTCTTGGCGGCTCGCGGGGTATACAGCTCGCTGTATGCAAGAATCCAAGCCTTAGTCCATTGGGCACAGAGTCATATTGGAACTGTAAACAAGCTGCTGCAAAACATGTCAGGGGACTGCTGCAATCATCTTCTGCTGAAAAAGCTGAAACTGAAAGAACCTGCATATGACTGGTTATGAAATGCGACAAATGGAATGCGATAGTGGAGTGAGCTCCTGCGATTGCGCAAGCGGTGAATGCAATGGAGTGATGACAATAATGAAATGATAGATTGACAAAGCAATGTGGTAGACACAATAGCAGAATGTTGTTGTACTACCATCTACAATGGATGGAATGAAAGTGAATGAACGGATGGAATGGAAATGGAAATATGAATGCTGTGGAATGAGAATGAACTGAACTGTAAATAAATGCGTAAAATGACAGAACTTAGAAGAAAGCGATAAGAAGGAACGGGGAAAAACAGAAAAGGGAAAAGAAACAACAGTTGTGGCTCATTTTGTTTTAATGCAGAAGAAACAGAAGGAAGAAGATGAAGAAAGGAAAGAGAGGAAATGGGGAAGGGAAAAGAAGAAAGTGCTAGAAAGCCACCAAACTGTTGGGAGGAGAAAAACAAAGGAAAAAAAACAAGCATCTACGGCTCGCAGGCAACAAGAACCGAGATGAACAAATAAAAACAATACCACTCTTTTTTTTTTTCTCTTCTTTTTCTATTTTTTTTGTGTTTTTTCAAAATACTATATACAATAAGTCACGACATGATTGGCATGTCGTCACCAGACACCCAATCTCAGAATGTTATCCGGTAAATCTGCAATGTCCCGACCAGATCTGATCATACTTAAGTCGGTCCTTGAAATTGGGCTGGCTCCTTCCTGAAGTTCTCCATGGTGCTGATAGGATGCAATTCAACAGATTATCCTTCTTACTAGTACCCACATGGAGGACTTCTTCAGGTACTGGATGTAGTGGCTGGAACCAACACCACCACTTTGCAGACTTTATCGGTCGTGGGCTGAGTACGAGGCTCCTCTAACTCCTTGATGTGATCACGGGGCTCTTCAAGTGAGAACTCGATTCCGGGATCTCCTCGGGCTCTGGAATTTGAACTTTTTCTTCTACTTGGCCCATCTCTTGCTGAAAACTGCAAGCAACCATATTGTTCATTGCTGGAAAAGTGCTTGCATGTTCCAATCCTTGACTTTGGACGAGATCTGTCCCTTGAATCCCACATGACTGCATCTCAGGTTTTTGCTCAGTATAAGGGATCTGGCATGAATGTGCAGGGTAAACAGGAACAGCAACCACCGGAGAGGGTAATGGAGTTTCTCCCCACGGTAACTTTCCTGATAAGAGCAATAGCTGTTCCGCTCGCACTGCTTCCTCAAAGATTTGTGGGAACCGTAGTTCACCTGACTGCAGCAAAAAGAGACCAATGTCAGAGTTAAAAGCTCGAACATAAAAGAGGTGGGCTTGGGCGGGTGATGGACGGATCTTCTCTGGAATTCTCTTCCAACTTATCAAGAATCGGACATTGAAGTCCGTGATGCTTTCTTGAGGTGCTCTCTTGATGTACATGAAAAATTGGTAGAGATCCAAAGAACTGTAGAAAGGATCTTCGTCAAATCTTTTGATCAGTGCTCCCGCTAGATCATCCCATGAGCTGATGCTTCGACGTTTGAGCAATCTGTACCATTGCAACGCTCTTCCTTCCAAAGACTGAACCAGAAGTCGGATCATGACATCCTCGTGTTCTATGACATGGATCATGGACAGAATAGCAATATCTTCAACATGTGTCAGAGCCATGCCTTCGGTACCATCATATTTTGCCAGGTTCTTCAGGGCACCTTCGGGAATTTCATGCCGAACTTGCAGATTCAGAGGGCCAGGATCATCCCATCTAGGAAAAACCCTCGCCTTTGTGGCAGTGGTCTGCGGGATCACGATTATCGCCATTAAGTCAGAGTCGCCAGAAAAACATTCTTTGAAATTTTTTTCTTTTTTTTTTTAAACAAAAACAGGCGTCCACGAACAGATCTTCAACTCAGCAAAGTCGCCAGATGAACTTACAAATCTCCGCTGTGAGGCCAAGACAGCTCATCAAATCTTGAGACCTCCGGGTGTTAAAACGTGCCAAAACTGTTGGCACCGGTGGGGTTATCACTTTGGAAAATTATGCGTATCCCACCGATTATGAATTCTTGGAGACAAAACAGTCTGTCCCACCGGCGTGCCAAAAGCGTTGGTCACGAATCCGCCACAGGAAAGGATTTTTACAATTGCGCCCTAGACCCGGCCAACATTGAAAGGCTGGAAGCAAGAAATGGCTCCCACACCAATCTCCGAGTGGGCTGGTTCCCTCTACTATTCTAAAATTGGGTTAAGATAAGGGTTCTTTGGAAAGAGATCTAAAAGGTTGCGAGAAAGAAATGGAAAATATGGCCACGAAGCCAAAGTGATGGGATCGAAAAATAACAGTAGGAAATTTAAAGTGCAAGATACAACAAGCAATAAAAGTTATCAACCTAACTTTCGCACGATGTACGTAGAGAAACCCTCCAAAATCACATTCCAGGAATCATACTCTCACGGAAGTGCATAAATCCAATATGCAGAATTTAAATGCAACAACCATTAAGACATACAAATGCTATTAGAAATGCAACATAAACAGAAAGGAAATCACTCATGCAAACGCTTGAAACATAGAAGCCAATCCTTTATTCCTGCAAATGCACTTCAGTTTCTAGCAGCAAGTTTTTCCAACCTTTGCAAATGAAAATTACATTGGTTTTTATAGAGGTCCGTCCTCTTTGCAGCATTAAATAATTAAAACCAACTTCCTCGTGATCTACAATCATGCGAAGGAAACGAGGAAGATGATCCCCTTAATCGCAGCCTCGAAGAAATACAAATTAAATACCATGAAACGTTCGCGGCCCTTCATTAAATTCGTTTTTTCAAACATGTGCATGAAGCCGTTAAAATAATCCACGAACCAATACTTTGAACCAATAAATCCTTTAATTTTGGTGGCCTGGGCGCTTCTTCGACCTTAACCGCATTGGAAATCCGCAAAATATTTAATTCGGGTTAGCATTAAATCCTCGAAAATCGAAAAAACCCTTTCGGCCGTTCATATTGCACTTGGCGGGAAAACTGCGCAGGTCGCGAAAATGCGACGGGTAGCGAAATCGCGACGTCTTATCATTCAGTACGCTTTGACCACCGTTGACCCGCGAAAATGGAACATGTAGCGATTTCGCTACATGTTTCCGCCGTTGGCTCCTCCCTGCGCTCTGCCCCGCGAAATCGGAACATGTCGCGATTTCGCTACATGTTTTCGTCGCCGTACAAAACGCCATTTTTGGTCGCGATTCGCTGACATGTCAGCGAATCGCTGCATGTTTTCAACTTAGTGCTTTTTCTGCCCGCCGACCCGCGATTTCGGAACACGTCGCGATATCGCGACAGTTCCGCCAACCTGCCTGCGTTGACTGCGTTGACCGCGATTCTGAAACATGTCAGCGCGTCGCTGCAATTTTCAGACTTAGCCATTTTTTGCTCAATTTTTCTCCTTTTTTCGCCCAAGCTGCATCAATCAAAGGTCAGATCCCCATCGATACATTAATGCATTCCTCAATGAGAATCAATGTGGCAAAAATGCCAACAGTGACCTAGGATTGTCTAGTTGTATAAGTTTAATCAAAGCTGAAACAAGGATGATACAAACATATGAGCAACCCAATCTCACATATGGGTTGAAAGAGTCCCGACTGACATCTAGGGTATGCCAATGGTCTATCTAAAAATACTCACATGCACACATAGGGTAATGAATAGTTGGGTATTTCACGATGAAAGCCTTGTCCAATAGAAGCCTTATACTATTAGTATGTGACATTTGAGAAGTCTACTAGGGTGTTTGAGACTCATGAAAAACCTCAAAAAGTTCTCTAATAGCAAAAACATACCAAATATCACAAACCATCCAAAAATAAGTCATTCAATCATCAAACTACAAAGTATCAAATCCGTGATACAACATTACATAAAGCAAAAGTTTTAAGATATAGGATAGATACCGAATGGATATCAAAAATGATATTTAGACGGCCACTGACTATATCATGCATAAAATTTCAAAAATTGCAAAATAAGTATAGAGTGACATATGATATCACCCATTTCATACCAGTTCATATCATTGCATCTCATATGTGGGTGTTTAATTGGGTAAATTCTTGTAATGAGGATTTCCAATTACATTCATGATTTGTTATACATTTTGTGGTGTCGTCCATTATATTGATAAACATGTATCACATTCATTCGTTGTGTTTTAAGTGATTAAAGCATACAGGTTCATTTACATTAGATCATCATAATGTAAATAATGCATTACATTCATTGCATTCACCATGTCATAACATCATAAATTAGATGCATACAATTAAATCAAATTGAACATGCATTTAACATCAAAGTTTGCATTCATATGCATACATCATAGTAGTCCATCTACATATATAGATCACAATATCTAGTCATACACCCATCATATAGCTAGTGCATGTCATCCATACATCACATCATATAGCATCAAATCAACATAAAAAATAAGCATTGCATCCATGTGCATCTCATAAACAAAAAATCAAAATAAACAAAAAAATATATTTTTAAGTATCAACTGGGGCATTATCAATATCAATCCCCAAAAGCTCCAAATAAGTCTAAATCATTGGTATTTTCATTCAATTCATAAATGCAAACATTTACTCACAATAAGGAGTTTTAAAAATGGACAATTAAGCAAATCTACAGGTCCAAAATTTCAAAAAATTGCAAAATTAATAAAAAAATTAAATAAATCAAAATTCAAAATGATTCAGTAAATCATCAAACATAGTGATTCAACACAAGAATAATGGGAATTGTTATCATCTCGATTCCCTAAGAAGGCCTTCATTGCTGGACCACTCCATGGGATAGAAATATACAATTACTATTAACAGTTGCAATCATAGCTGATTAGGCCTTGCCAAGAATTCAAATGCTAAATCTTAATTTGTTCAAGATCATTCATAGTGGTCAAGCGACCTCATCGATTCATTTAAGTGTCATTACCCTCATCGACTTGTCACTTGAGGGGGTATTCATAATAACAAATTCATAATCAAAATCAACAGCTAAATGCTTAATCATTGTTAAGGTGCATTCATTCAAGAATCATTGTCAAAGACAATCATGCACCCTCCTTGCTTGGGGCAAATAAACAAGATATCAAGATCAAATTCAAGCAAACTGGGTAGCTAGTCTCCTAATTTAGGATTGGACTTAAGCTTATCTCCTAATTTTTGTCAAGGCTAGGATTGGACTTAAGCTTGTCTCCTAATTGCCATCAAGGCTAGGATTGGACTTAAGCTTGTCTCCTAATTGTCGTCAAGGCTAGGATTGGACTTAAGCTTGTCTCCTAATTATCGTCAAGACTAGGATTGGACTTGAGATTTTCTCCTAATTGCCATTAAGGCTAGGATTTTGAATTAAGCTTGCTAGAATCAAGTTCTTCAACTCATCAAAGGCAATGATTCAGCAATGCATGCTCTTTTCATGATTGGGGCAGTTAATTTTGATCAGACTAATGATCATCATGCAACCTTCAACATCATTTTAGGAGGTCTATTTTTGCTCACACTTTGTTCGATATCACAACACATCATAAAATGGGCATCTGTAGACACCTAAAACACATCATGTCGAGGGTGACTACTCATATGGGCACCTTTGTAGACCATATGAAAGACCTTTGGACAAATCCAAGGTATAGCAGTGGTTTTTACCACTCAATTGGGTATCTTTGCCTAGTCAGTTCTAGTCGTAGCTGACACCTGCGGTTAGAAATCTTGACCGCAACTAACACCCGTGGTCTCCAATATGCCAATTGGGGACTACAACTGACACCTACAATTAGCAAAATCCTACATGCTAACCGTGGTTGACACCTACAGTTAGCACTGTAACAAACTCAGGCGACCAGAGCTGAGTCAAATCAATTGCAACAGCTGAATTGCAACGGTTTTCAATGTGGTTTGGGATGGGAAGCATCCAAAAGCTTCCTCCCAACTACCAATTCTTGTTATTGGCTTCTCCATGAAGCTAGAGAAAGGATTTTGGGAGTCTACTTAAGACCCCAATTTCAAAGAGCAACCATCCTGAAGAATAGCTCAATTGCACATAGCGGAGCCATGTCGGATTGGAGAGCAATTTCACATCTCCTTGAGGAGTAACGAAGTGTTGTCCAATTGACCAATGACAACTGTGCATGCAAAAATGGAGATATAAAGAGCTTGAGGAGAAATCTTGATAATTGACATACCTCCATTGCTAATTCCATTGAATTCAACCGCCAATCTATTCCAAAAAATATATGCGACCTTTGACCATCAATTCCTTGGAGGATTTAAGAGTTTTTGACCCTGGTTTCGAGAGAAATGATACTTTCATCTTAACTGTAGCTGTTAGCTATGGTTAATAGTGCCAAACACACCTCACACTTGCAGCTAGGGTTTTATGTTCTCCTTCCTCCATTTTAGCAATAGATTTCCATTTTTCAGTGATGCAAATAGATTAATATAGCATAGATCTACATTTTAGCAGACATTTGACCGGTTAATTTAGGAATTAGAGGTAGATCTGTTTCAATCTTCCTTACATTTGTTAATCTATATTAGTTTCATACAATTCAAGTTTTCTAATGGTTAATTAGGATGTTTCTTAGCTAGATTCATGCTTCGTTACATGCTATATTACAATTTCCTCATTTCTTGCATAGATTGATAGTTTTAAATGCTTTCTTGATTTCATGCTATTATTTATGCAAGATTCCTTTCAAAGCCTCATCAATAGAGGCCTCCTTTGCTACTAATTACTTATTGTTGTTTCTTGATCGTAGGGAACAAATTCAAAGGAGACAAATCATACAATTCCTTACTCAATGCGAAGAAGAGGGTCATCGACACCCTAGAGCAGTTCGTGTCACCCTAAAAGGCACTTGGAAATCACACCTACCCTTAAGAGGGAAACAATTACACACTCCTATTGTAATATTGTATCAATATGGTTATCCCTAAGAGGGATGTACTTGTAATTTGATTTTGACTTTGAATATAATGGAATAAAGCGTGTTTTATTGATTCATTTGTTGTCAATTTCTTGTTCTTGTACCCATGTTATGCTTTTATCAATTATTACAATAGGATGCCTTAGGTGTGAGCCTTTTTGGTGGTTACAAGATCATTCCACATTTTCCAAACTTCGACTTAGGAGATATACCTTTAGAGTGCACAAGAGGTTTATCAAGTCACGATGCATCATCAAATAAATCATCCTTGAATTTTGATCTCTTTTTATTGAATAAATATAAAAAAATTATGGTCGAAGCAATATTTTTTTAAGCCTTAAAAGGACTCCTTTATATATGATGATATTCTAGAAGACTCATGTCCTCAATCAGAAGACCTGTCTTCACTACCCTGGCTAATGGACCTCTATCCATTGGAGACTATTGTCCTCTATACTTTGTCACCTCCAAAGTTTACTCTCAAATCTATCTCAAATCTACATTAAACACAGTCCTTCGGTCTAGCACAAATTTTCTCAATCTCTGTCTCTGGTCTACACTAAACACATTCCTTAAATCTAACCCAAATTTTCTTATCTCTGGTCTGGCATAAACCTATCCTCAAATATACACCAAAATATATCCTTAAATCTATCCTCAAGCTTTAACACAAATCTTGACTCAATCACAAATCAACTCTACTAGATCTACTCCAAACCTTAACTTAAGGTTTGAAAAAATCAATCAATCAACTCTTCTCACAAGTATTCTCAAAGACTTACCTCAAATCTATCCACAAGTCCTCTCTAGAACTTAATTTTACTATTCTCAAGTCTTCACCAGGACTTGTCTCAAATATTCTCAATAAGTCCTCACTAAAACTTGTCTAATCTGCTCAACAAGTCTTCACCAGGACTTCTCTCAAATATACTCAACAAGTCCTCACTAGAACTTCTACAATATTTTATTGAAATATTACATAAAATATTACGTAAATTTGTCCTTTATTCCACTCTAGGAATATCTCAAATATGTCCTCTAGCTTTCACAAAAGCTTTATACAACTCAACTCAATCTATCATAGACAAACCTCTTCAATCACACAAACAAGTTTCACATAGAATCTTTTTTGACTCACATAAACATATAGAGAATGGTTAGAGACTCAATATATTTCATACTCACAAAAACTCAATCACTTCCAATATCTTTCTAAAATCAATTCAGAATATAGAACAATTTGTTTCACAAAACTTGAACTATCACTTGAACACTTCCACTTGACTAGGCTCAATCAATTCCACTCAATCACTCACTCAATAAAACACTCCTTGATTACAAACCCTAGTACAATCATATGATAACTCACTCAATTATTTCCAGCAATGCTTATCAAACAATAACATATAACAATGATACTCATGATCTTGCATAAACCCTAGTTCAAGATAGTTCACAAGTTCTCACTCAAGCATTCACCAATCATGCATATAAAATCTTACTCAACAATGCTTATCAAACAAGGACCTTTTCACTCCAACTTAGCATTCACAACATCCAAAAATTACTCTCAAGGATAATGTGCCCTTACCTCTTTGTTTGAAGAAGATCTAATCTCAAACACCTATTTAAATCATAATCAAATATTTACCAATCTCAATGGCTAGTTAGCAAAAAAAAAATATCAAATATTCCCTTAAAAATATTTCACAAATACAAAAAAAATAACTCAAATACACCTTTTTACTCCATATTTAAATTAAAATTCACATAAAAATTAAGCTACTCCTTTTAACCCTTATAACTCTTAACTCATTCCCTTTTAAATTATTTCGATAACCATAAAAAGGTTATGTAATTCCTTATACCTTATTACTCAAAAATTTATATATTAAAACATAACCCTTAAGACAAACCCTTATGTCTCCCAACCTTAATACAAATTATAATTAATTAAATTTTAAATCTAAACCTTATACCTCCTTAATTCCAATAGTTTGAAAAACAATTTATAATTAGTAAAAAAAATGCAACAAACCTCAAAATTTTGGTGCTTACGGCACCCTACAAATCTCCAAGAGATTCAAACCTACACTTATAGCCAACAAAGCACCTTTAGAGATTGCTCACAAATCACCACGGCTATGTTCCATTATTGAAATCAACCTCACGCTCGAACATATGTTTATGTCCCTTGAAAACCCTTAAAAAATTCAACTAGTCACATTGGGTTTTGAACCCTTGATTCTACCACTACTACGCACAACAAAAATACCAATTGTGTTATCCATTCAGGTTAAACAGTTCATGTAGCACACTACTATCGATTTCTCCTACGCTCTATTTGACAGAGGTTTCACCAGTCTCTCACGATGGATCACTATAGTGTTTTCACCCTCACAAGTTCAACATCTATGAAACTTACCTCTTCAAACCTCCTTCATCGGATAGGGTTTTGATTCCTGAGGAGTAGCTTTCATATCGTTAATTAAGTTGCATTGATATTCATCTTTGTTGTTGTAACATTTATATTTCTCATCTCATAATTGATCATTTCATATTTTCAAAAGTTTGACTTCAGATATATACCTTTCGAGCGCACAAGAGGTTTATCAAATCACGACGCGTCGTCAAATCAATCACCCTAAAATTTTGATCTTTTTTTCTGAACAAATAAAACTTTTCTATGGTCCAAGCAATATTTTTTTAAGCCTTAAAAGGACTCCTTTATATATGGTATAATATTTTGATTATAAGTCATCGGCCCTTAGTGTTAAATAAGTTTGGCATCGGTGCCTTGAACCTTTCCTCCATGCGCTCGTTGATGCACTATTTTAATTTTATCCAACCTAAAGTCGTGGCCCATGATAATAAAGAGGATTAAAATATTTAATTTTAAATTATTTAAAACTTTAAATAATTTAAATATTAAATAAATGAAATCTTTTCAACCTTCCTTTTATGTCTTTAATCATGACCTTAACCTTGGCCTTCAAACTTCCTTACACTAAATTATTTATATATTTTGAACTTATGGTTCCAATTACATTGGAGAGAGATTTACTTTGTTCTTACTTTTGACATCAATGACAACAAGACTTGCTCATATTTCCAACAATCTCTCCCTTTGTCATTGATGTCAACCCAATTACCTTTTACCATTTCCTTTACCTCTTTATTTTTTGCTCCTCTTGATAAATTGCTCCTCCTGATTGAATGCTCTCTCCCTAACTCAAATCTCTCCCCCTTTGACATCAACTGCAAAGGGTCACCTTTGGGGCTTGGGGCTAAAATTGAAATTTTTGGTGTAGTCCCTCCTCCACATCCTCTCTTGAGGTGGTTAATTTTGGGGTGGGAGTATCTCTAATCCCATAATACATTGATATTTACCTTTGTCAACTTTATTTTTCCATACCTTTGAAGTCATACCTTTTTGAACCTTTTGAGAATCCTCTTTCTTGTCTATCCTTGGAGGTTCTGGAAATTTTGCTCTACACCACCTTACTATATGTCCAATATTATTGCACTAATAACACTTAATGTTTTTATTCCTTGAAGATTCAAATATCTTGTATTTCCTCTTGGTGAAGCCATATACATTCATATCATGAACCCTACAATTTATTGCCTTGTGATCAAACTAATTACAAGAGTAGCAATACCCTTGAAAAAACTGCCTATTTTTGAAGTTCTCATATTCCTATATTTCATGTGTCCTATACTATGTAGCCTTGTGCCCAAAACTGTGATATGAGAAGCATCTTCCATTGAATAAATCTTGTCTTGATCCCATTGGTCTCTTAGTCTCTTCTACCCTGTCTTGTTTCCTATTCCAGTTGTTCCTTATTTGTGCATTGTTTCTTTCCTTGTTGAAATTTCTATTGTCCAACTTATCCTTAGAAGTTTCGCTCTCTTATTTTGAAGCTTCTTCTTCTTTGGTCCTTGAGCTTGACTCTTCTTTTTCTGCTTCTTGTTTCCCTTGTTCTTCCTCAAAACTAAGTTCTATTTTGGTGACTGATGATCTTTGTGCATTGATAATCCTATCCAAGGTCTTTGAATGTTTCTCAAACTTGTGTAGCTTGTCCTTAGAGTCTATCACTTCCATACTTAGTGAAACTATCTCATGTTCTAATCTTTCACCCTCTAGATCTTTTGTCTTTAATTTTTCAGCCATACCTTCTTCCATTTTCCTTGCCTCTTCAACCTTAATTTTGAAGTTAGTGAGATCTTGTAGAAAATTTGCTTTTGCTTTCTCATATTCTTGAGCTTGAACCCTTAATCCTAAGTTCTACATTTTTAATTATTTGATATCAACAATAAGTCTTTCACATTCTAGCTCTTTTACCTTTGACTATTCAAGCATACCTTTTTCAACTGTACTTGCCTTTTCAACCTTATATTTCAAGTCAGAGAGATCTTGTAGAAGATTTATATTACATTTCTCATCCTCTTGTATTTAAGCCTTTAATTATAAGTTCTCCCTTTTCAACTCAACAAGTTCCTTGAGTGTGGCTTCCTCCTTTTATTTTTCTGAATTTTTCTCTTTTCTTTGTCTTTCAATTTCTTCTTCTTCATACCTATTTTGACTGAACCTGTTATCTTTTTCTGAACTATCCTCTAGGACTTCAATTTTAAAAGTATCATCTTCATCTTCATTGCTACTAAAACCATTTCAATAACATGCATCATGACCGAGTTGACCACAAATAAAATATTCTTCACCTTCTTGTGGATAATAAGATACATGGTGACCTATCTTCCTACATCTGGTACAAAACTTTTTCAATCTGGTTTTTTCTCCACTGTTTGATTCATCTCTTGAATATATTTCTATTTTTCCTTCCAAAATAACATTAAATTCATATTCCTTTTATTTCATGACCATGTATGTTCTTTTCTTCTTGTGTCTCATGGTTCTACTTTTGCCTTTCTTTACCATTTGTGTTTTTATAAGATATTCCTTCAAGTTGTTAAACTTTTTTTTTAAGGAACCCACTCTGATACCAATTGAAGAACACAAGCTTATAATGAGAGGGGGGTTAATAGTATAAGACCACTTTTTACTTTTCTTTCCCAAACAATATTAACCAATACAATCAATGAAAATATCAATAGTAGTAACCAAAGCAATGCACAAATCATCACCCACAATAGAGACACCAATTTAACATGGTTAACCCAATGTGGGCTACTCCACGAATAAAATATTTTACTAATTTTTCTCAAAAAATCTCTTGGGAAACCTTTACCTATTACAATGTTTATGGATCTCTATAAAAAAGAGACACAAATATCCTAATCAATTTTGTGTATATATATCCATAGGAGACACCAATCTCCTCAGTTGGTTTATGGATCTCTATACATAGGAGAAATCCTTTCTCCTATTGCTCTTGTTGGTGATTTTCTAGGATAATTGTTGCCTCCACTACACTAGCTAATGGATCTCTATCCACTTAAGACTCTTACCCTCACTTAGAAGACCTATCTTCACTACCCTAGCTAATGGACCTTTATCCACTAAAGACTATTATCCTCTATACTCTGTCACCTCCAAAGCTTACTCTCAACTCTATCTCAAATCTGCACTAAACACAGTCCTTCAGTCTAGAACAAATTTGCTCAATATCTGTCTCTAATCTACACTAAACATAGTCCTTCAGTCTAGCCCAAATCTAATCAATGTCTATCTCTAGTCTGGCACAAACTTATCCTCAAATATACACAAAAATTTGTCCTCAAATCTATCCTCAAGCTTTAACACAAAGCTTGACTCAATCACAAATCAAATCTACTAGATATGCTCCAAAACTTAACTCAATATTTGAATAAATCTATCAATTAAACTTTATCACAAGTCTTATCAAATACTTGCCTCAAATCTATCCACAAGTTCTCTCTATAACTTGCTCTTATTGATCTCAAGTCTTCACCAAGACTTGTCTCAAATCTTCTCAAAAAGTCCTCACTAGAACTTGTCCAATCTGCTCAACAAGTCTTCACCAAGACTTGTCTCAAATCTGCTCAACAAGTCCTCACTAGAACTTATCCAATATCTAATTGTAATATTCCACAAAATCTTACTCAACTCTGTCCTTAAGTCCACTCTAGTACTTACTCAAATCTGTCCACTAGCTTTCATAAAATCTTTATACAACTCAACTCAATCTATCATAGAAAAACCTCTTCAATCACATAAACAAGTTTCACACAAAATCTTTTTTGAATCACATAAACATATAGATAATGGTTAGAGACTCAATATGTTTTATACTCACAAACACTCAATCACTTCCAATATCTTTCTAAAATCAATTCATAATATAGAACAATTTGTTTTACAAAACTTGAACTATCACTTCAACACTTCCAATTGACTAGGCTCAATAAACTCCACTCAATCACTCACTCAATAAAACATTCTTTGCTTACAAACCCTAGTCCAAGCATATGAACACTCAATCAATTATTTCCAATAATGGTTATAAAATAATCTCACATAACAATGATACTCATGATCTTGCACAAACCCTAGTTCAAGATAGTTTACAAGTTCTCACTCAAGCATTCACCAATCATGCATATAAAAGCTTACTCAATAATGCTTATAAAACAAGGACCTTTTCAATCCAACTTAGCATTTACAACATCCAAAAATCACTCTCAAGGATAATGTTCCCTTACCTCTTTGTTTGAAGAATATCTGACCTCAAATACCTGTTTTAATCACAATAAACTCTTTGCCAATATCAATGGTTAGTTAGCAAAAAAAAACTTCTCAAATATTCCGTCAAAAATATTTCACAAATACAAAATCATTAACTCAAATACACCTTACTACGCCATATTTAAATTAGCATTCACATAAAAATTAAGTTGCTCCTTTTAACCCTTATAACTCCTAACTCATTCCATTTTAAATTATTTTGATAACCATAACAAGGTTATGTAAATCCCTAACGTTATTACTCAAAAATTATATATATTAAAACATAACCCTTAAGACATAAACTCTTATGTCTTCCAACCTTAATAAAAATTATAATTAATTAATTTTTAAATCTAAATCTTATACCTCTCAAATTCCAATAGTTTGAACAGTAATATAATCAGTAAAATAATGCAGGATACCTCAAAATTTGTGTGCTTATGGCACCCCATGAATCTCCAATAGATTTGAACCTATGATTATAGCCAATAAAACACTTTTAGAGATGGCTCACAAACCACTAGGGCTATGCACCCTTATTATAATAAACCTCATGCTCAAACAAATATTTCTATCCCTTGAAAACCCTTAAAAAAATTTCAACTAGTCTCATTGGGTTTTGAACCCTTGATTCTACCACTGCTACACAACCAAAATACCAATTTTACTGTTCGTTCGGGATAAAATGTTCACGCAGCACACTACTGTCATTTTCTCCTATGTTCTATTTATCAGAGGTTTCACCAGTATCTCACGGTGGATAACTATAGTGTTTTCACCCTCACAAGTTCAGCATCTACAAAACTTATCGCTTCAAACCTCCTTCATCGCTAAGAAAAATAAATCATATGCACGGGGTTTTTATTCTCGAGGAGTAGCTTTTGTATCATTAATTAGGTCACATTGATATCCGTCTTTGTTGCTGCAACATTTATATTTCTCATCTCATAATCGATCGTTCTGCCTTTTCAAAACTTCGAGTTTGGAGATATACCTTTTGAGTGCACAAGAGGTTTATCAAATAATGATGCGTCATCGAATCAATCACCCTCGAATTTTGATCTCCTTTCGCTGAACAAATAAAAATTTTCTATGGCCCAAGCAATATTTTTTTAAGCCTTAAAAGGACTCCTTTATATATGGTATAATATTTTGATTAGAAGTCGTTGGCCCTTAGTGTTAAATAAGGTTGGCCCTTAGTGTTAAATAAGGTTGACGTCGATGCCTTGAACCTTTCCTCCATGCACTCGTCATCACACTATTTTAATTTTATCCAACCTAAATTCGTGGCCCATGATAATAAAGAGGATTAAAATATTTAATTTTAAATTATTTAAAACTTTAAATAATTTAAATATTAAATAAATTAAATATTTTCAGCCTTGCTTTTAAGTCTTTAATCATGGCCTTAACCTTGGCCTTCAAACTTCCTTCCATTAAATTATTTATATATTTCGAACTTATGCTTCCAATTACTTTGGAGAAAGTTTTGCTTTGTTCTTACTTTTGACATCAATGACAACAAGACTTGCTCATATTTCCAAAACAATAATATTTTTGAGAGCAATAGAGTAGTGAAAATGAATCTAATAATATTTTACTTTTATTGCACTAAAAAATTCATCTTATCACTCTAATCAACTCTAAAAAATAATGCACTTAATCAATTTACTGTAACTAGTCAAGAATAATCTGAAATAAATCTTCAAGAATTATTCTGCAATTTTCTTATAAGCAAGGTAGTAGGAGCTAGTCTTCTTTCCCTTTCCAAATTAGATGATAGGTAGTTGATAGATAATTGAAATTTTGAAATCTAATAAACTCCTAAAATGTAAATGAACCTTAAAAATAACCTTTCTCTTTTTGCACTTGTAAAGCGAAAAATAACAACACCAAAGTAATAGATAACAAAATCAACACAAGAACTTATTGCACAACTGAAGACAATAATATTGATATTCTTATGGGAGGAGCCTTGATCTCTACTATTACAATATGATTTTGTATTGATACAATGATTACAAATATAAGGTTTAAAAACTCTTATTCACAAGTGAACATATGGTGTCTTCTACGTCATCTTCTACTCCAAACACGTGTGCGAGTGGGCTTGTGTGTCTGTACGAGACCACCCTAGCTGCAACAACTTTGAATAATATGGTTTCTACACCTACAAACATAATACAACATAATAAGGGTTAGTAGTACCTATGAGGGCTCCATTGTGTGAGGTCCTCTAAATGATAATAACCTACAAAATCCTAATGTTACAATGTTAAACTATTAACTAAATATAGAAACATAAATTAATACAAAGAATATCTTACCTTGTCACGAAAATGGATGCGATACTGATTTGTGCTCCTATTTCCATGTTTGAAATTCGTGTGAATACCTAGAAGCACTCGAGAGCTTGTAGACTATAAAATAGGCTACAAGAAATGCCTAGAGGTGTTTGGGAATGACTGTAAATGTCTAGTAACATTCCAAAAATTTTGAGTAATATTTTGTGAACTTTGGGAGGCATTGAGGGATGGATGGGAGTGAGGTAGAACTAGATTTAGTTTGTGAGGGTTTGTGATGATAGAAATGGAAGGTGCGATGGTGGTGGTGAGGGAGGACAATGGTAGAAATCAAGGATAATGTTCAATCTTGGGACCTTCTCAATTTTTTGTGGACCTTGATTCATAAAAATAAATCATCTTTTATAATCTACCCTTGATCATGTTAGGGTTTTGATGATACCAATGAGTGGTTGAGATTAAAACATGAGGAAGGGTTGAGATTAAACTTGAGCATGCAACATGGATTAATATGGATGGATGGCTAAGATTAAGTCGTGGTAGATAGTTAGGGTTTATTCACATAAATACATATATATTTATTAAATATATAGATATAAATATAAAAGATTAATATTTATGTATATTTTAAATATATATATATATATATATATATAATGAATTGATATGATTGGAGGATATGAATGGATGATAAGTGTCTAGATTTTGGTGTCTATAGATATTCATTTTTGTATCACGTTGTGTGAAACACAATGCGATGCAAAAATATGAGATACTTGGTTTGGTGTGATGAAGTAGCTTTCTTTCCTTGGAGTGTAAAGAAGATCTTGGAGATAAAGAATTTGTTGGTGTAGCTTACCCCCTCAATTGGTGAATGAGTGAAAAATGAGTCTCATGAGCCAATTGATAGAATTGTGGGTAATGATGTAGATGAATGGTGTAAGTGCAAGTGTATGATGTAAATGTGAATGTGTTAGGATCCCATGCTAACATTATTTTGTAATTTTCATTATTATGTAATGACCCACTTCCAACGTGGGGGATCCCATATATAATTTTATTTTGTAATGTACATGGTATGTTATGCTCCTAGCCAAGTGGGGCCATTTGATGTAACCGTTATCAATATTGTAATCGATATTTGGTAGAATATTCTAGCTTGAGTGGCATTTTGCATGTAAGCCAACTCTTGAGCCTAGGGTTAGGGTTTGCATGAAGTATTTCTTTAAAAAACTATGAAGCCATGTACGAAGCATATTTTTGCAAGTTAATGAAATATTTAAGGAGGTTGCCCCCTCAAAGAGGCCTACGATTTTGAGTTATTTGTGAGATTGTTTCAATTTCGTAATTACTTTTTGCATAGTATTATTCTGTTATTGCATGTATTTCAGTTATCTTTCAGTATTTTGTGTGTGTGAGATTTATTTCAATAGTAGGTTCCTAACAAGTGGTATCAGAGTAGTTTCTAGGGCCAAGTTCTACTGAAACTAAGATAATTTTTGCCATCTGTTTCGCATGTTAGGTATAAATTTCCATGTGTTTTTCATTTCTATTTTTCCTTTTTAAAAAAATCCAAAAAAATACAGTTCATTTTTTTAACCAGCAAATCCAAAAAACACAAAAAAATACAATTTTTGTTTTAGTAGTTGTGTAGGTTAGAAACCCTATGCTAGGGGTTTTAAAATATCATGAAGGAGCTATCATTATTGGATAAGATAGATAGCCCATAAAGTGTCTAGTGAAGTGAGGGGCGAGCAGGATTTAATACCCAGGCCTCAAATAACACTCATGCACGGAATCAAGCTCCCACACATCTTCGAGTGTATTAGGAGACCATTCTAGGGTTAACAAAATTTTATCCAGTAGAAATATTTTCAGTCTTGTATCATCCATAGTCCATGGGACAACATCCTAGATGATTACTCTCCCATATTATCAGAGAGGCTGGTGAGGTCACCCTTACCTTCCCTTGCTTAACACAGTTTAATCTCAATAAACACAAATATAACAACAAATAGAACAAAGGCAGATATGTAACACAAATCAGCGAAGAGAGGTTTTATTGTAAAAGAACCAGGCCACTAGGAGGGTAGATCCCGCCGTTAAGGCTAAAATGCGAATACGTAGTGAAAATAAAAATAAAGATCATTTAATTTAAATAACTATCTAATCTATATATATGAAATGTTTACACTTGGAATACCTAGCCGATAGCTAGGTTTGGTATGTAACATGACTCACCTCCTCGAAAAGCTTTGTCCTCAAAGCTAGAAATGTCTGTAAAATACTTTCAGGTTCCCATGTGGCATCCTCCTCTGGTAAATCTTGCCATTTGATGAGAAATTCTTGAATCTGGCATGACCGTAGTATTCATACTCTTTGTTGTAAGATTTCTTTAGGTTGGAGATATATGCGTCCTTCCTCATCGAGCACTGGTAACTCTGATTGACCTTACACCTTCTGACCAATTGCTTTTTTGAGACACGAAACATGAAATACTGGGTGTATTCTTGATGATAAGGGTAGCTCTAACTGATAGGCTACTTCTCCAATGCGGCACACAATTTTGTAAGGACCATAGAATCATGGAGCCAAATTTTGGCTAGACTTTATCCTTAATGATGATTGTTTGTAAGGTTGCAACCTTAGGAAAACCCAGTCACCAATATTAAAAGTTCTCTCTGATCGGTGCGAGTCTTGTTGTTGTTTCATATGATTTTGTGCTTGGACTAAATTCTCTTTGAGGATGGTGAGTGTAGACTGCCTTTGTTGGAATGAATCATCCACTTTGGCTACTTTGGATGACCCTTGTACGTAATCTATGACGATTGGAGGCTTGGTGCCATACAATGCTTCAAAGGGAGACATCTTCATTGAGTAATGGTAAGAAGTGTTGTACCACCATTCTGCCATTGCTAGCCATTGGAACATCTTAAGTATGTACCCAAACATTTGTTAACTACTTCTGTTTGACCATCTATCTGTGGGTGGTAGGCCGAAGACATTCAATTTGGTACCACTAAGTCGAAATAATTCCTACCAAAAGTTACTAGTGAAGATGGGATCTCTATCACTTACAATATTTTTTGGCATACCATGTAATTTGAAGATTGAATCCATAAATACCTTTGCCACCTTGCTTGTGGAAAAAGGATGTTGTAAAGCCTAAAAATGAGCGTATTTGGATAACCGATCTACGACTACGAAGATTACTATCCTACCTTCTAATTTAGGAAGACCTTCAATAAAATCCATGGATATATGTTCCCACTGACGCTCAGGGATGGGTAATGGTTGTAACAACCCTGGTGATTTGACTGTTTCTCCTTTATTACGCTGGAAAACTTCACATTATGCTACCCATTGTTTGACTTCTACTTTTAATCCTTTGCAACAAAATGATTGTTTGACCCTTAAATATGTCTTCAAAAATACTAAATGTCCTGCTGATGGAGAAGCATGCGATTCATCGAGGATATTTGATTTGAGTTCTGAATTGTGTGGAATGTAAATGTGGTTCTTCTTCCTGAGGATCTTATCTTCATAAGAGAATAAAGGGTATTTAGAGGACCCTATAGATAATTCTTGAATTATCTGAGTAGTTTCACTATTGGATAACCATTCATTTTGTAATTGATTCACCCATTGGGAGTAAGGGCCCGAAATAGCATTAATGACTACTTCATCTTTGTATTTCCTAGATAATGCATCAGCGACTACATTTTCCTTCCCCTTATTATACTCGATAACAAAATCATAACCCAATAGTTTGGTTAACCACTTATTTTGTTCCGGATAGGAAAACCTTTTCTCAAGAAAATGTTTGAGACTACTATGATCTGTTTTTATAATGAAGCGGCTATTGATTAGGTAGTGTCTCCATTTTTCTATCACGTGAAGTATTGCCAACATTTCTTTTTCGTATGTTGATCTTCCCAATTTTTTTCCCGATAGCTGTTTACTTTCGAATGCCAACAGATGACCTTCTTACATTAATATAGCCCTAATTCATGTGCCTGACGCATCACATTCAATAACAAATGGTTTGTGAAAATTTGGAGTTGCTAAAATTTGAGTTGTACACATGGCCTCCTTAAGTGCTTTGAAGGCTTGAGTGGCCTCTTCTGACCAATGAAAAACATCCTTCTTTGTGAGTGCTGTGAGAGGTGCTACAATCTTACCATAATTTTGAACAAACTTGCGATAGTAGCCCGTGAGACCCAAAAAACCATGAAGTTTCTTGATGGTTTTAGGTAAGGGCCACTCTTGAATTGCCTTAATTTTATTGGGATTGACTTTGATGCCCTCGTGTGAAACTATATGACCAAGATACTCGATTTCTTGGACACCAAATGAACATTTTGAATGTTTGACAAATAATTTTTCTCTGTGTAAAATGTGAAGGACCTTATCCACATGATGTAAATGATCCTTCCATGTTTTTCTATATATAAGAATGCCATAAAAAAAAACTAATACAAACTTACGAAGGAGTGGACGAAACACTTGGTTCATGAGACTTTGGAATGTGGATGGTGCATTGGTGAGACCAAAAGGCATGACCAAAAATTTGTAATGACCTTCATGAGTACGAAAAGCATTTTTTGGGAATATCTTCTTCTCTGACACGGATTTGGTGAAATCCTGAACGAAGGTCTAATTTTGTAAAAAAATTTGCACCATGCAACTCGTCCAGTAGGTCATCTATGACAGGGATCGAAAATTTGTCCTTGATAGTGAGTTTATTGAGGGAACGAAAATCAGGACACATACGCCAAGAGTTATCTTTTCGGCGGGCTAGAACTACAGGAGAAGAATAAGGGCTAGTGCTGTGCCGAATGACTCCATGATCTAGTAGATCCTGAATGATCTACTCGATTTCTGTCTTTTGTGGTTGAGGATAGTGATAAGGATGACTGTTAGGTGGCACACTCCCTAGAATCAAATGGATGGCATGGTCATGAGATCATTTAGGTGGTAATCCTTTAGGTTCTTGAAAAACCTCTTCGTAATTTGCTATGAGGTCTCTTAAATCTGAAGCAGTAATATCCGAAGTTGTTTGAGATTGTTTTTCCAAACAATTAATTTGAGCTATAAATTCGTATCCACCCTTTTTTAACATCTTCTCCATACTATGAGAGCTCACCATCTGTGATGGAGGAGTGGTAATGCCTTGTAAGTGAATGACCCGTCTATTTTCCCTCCATTCCATGAATAATTTCTTGAAATTGAAGCTAACCGTGTCTAATGTTTCCAACCATTCAACTCCCAAAATGACATCAGAGTTCCCTAAATTCATGACAAAAAGAGATCCAGACCAGGTATAAGTTCCCATTTTAATGGAAACTTGAGATGTTCTACCAACACATTGGGCATTCACCCTATTGGCTACTAGAACCTAGAATTTGTCTTTGTTGGAAGAGTTAATGAATAGATTCAGAGCTTTTGCTATTTTGATGTCAATAAAATTATGGGTACTGTCGGAATCAATTAGCACATTCACCTTTTTCTGGTGGAGAAATCCTAGTACCTTGATGGTATGGTGGGCGGTTAACCCCATGAGGGCATGCATGGAGATAGCCATTGTATCCTCTTCCTTCTCTTCTAGAGTACTTGGTAGTTCTTCTTGCATAGGTTCTTCTTGGTGGTAAGCTTCTTCCTCTTCTCCTTCATATTGATCACATTCAATATGAAAGTTTTGTTTTTGGGCACATGCTTGTTCCTTGGGATGATGATTGTGACATTTATAGCAAAAGTATCTTGATGGTTGATCATTTTTGTGAAAGGAATTGTTGTGATACGAAGGACGACTATAAGTTTCATGTTGTGCATATAACTTAATTCTCTTCTCAGCCAGCTTGGCTATTCGTATGCAATCGTTTAGCGAGGTTGGATTTTGAATGTCCACCTCAACCCTAATATTTTATTTCAATCCATTGCAAAAATCTCCAACCACTATTTTGGGACTGAGGTCTAATGTATACGGTAGTAAACTGGTGAATTTTGAGACAAACTCACTAACCGATCCTTCTTGTTTAAGAGATAGCAGTCTTACTATGTATGACGATGTAGCTCCTTCATCAAATATTTCTAAAAAATAGGTAGTGAATTTTTTCCAGTTAATAGTAGCTCCTTTCTCGTGCTTAAGCCATACGAACCATTGGTAGGCCTCAATGCCTAATTTTGATGCAACGAAAGAGACTTTATCAAAATCCCTAATTTGGTATAAGTCTAGAATGCCTTCCATTTTGGCTATCCAACCACGAGGATCATGACCCTCAAAAGTGGGCATATCAATGCGTGGAAAATTATTAGGACCTCTTGGTTGGTGATAACCCATTTCCTATCCTGCTCTTGGTTATATCTCTATCTATGAAAGCGATTCTCGTAATTATCTGGATTGCCTCTTTGTTGTTCCCAATCTTCATCCTGGTCGTCATTTTATTCATTCCTTTGTTCATGGGAGTGATTTTGGGAATTAGGATTGGGATTAGGTCGGTTTTGTGCACTCAACAGTTTAGTTAGGTTGACATTAATTTGGTGCATACCATCTAGTAAGTTTCGAAGAGTTTCATCCGTGGTAATGGTCGAGTTGCATGATTCTCCTTGTGTGACATTTTCGTGAGTTGGGGGAGGGTTAGTAGCCATGGGATCGACCAATGGATGATTTGGATTATAATTGCCAATTTTGAAAGGAGAATGAGAATTTTTTGTACCTTGGCTTTGATGAGGTCTTCTTGCATTGGTATTGGGAGTCTCTGAGCTTGTTAGTCAACCATCAGGTCCTTTGGTCCACTTTTTGGCCATGCACTATCCAAATATCCTGTTTAAAAGCACTTGAGCTTCGAGTTCTATAATTTTTTTGCAAAAAATTTGTATTCCGCTTCAACTGTCACTCCAACTGTGACGTGGATTTGAATTTGGGTGACCTCCTTGACAACAACTTTCAACAACTTTTCAATTTGGACAATTTCAACAACTTGGAGAGCAAGTTTCTAGTAACTTTTCAAGTTTGACAATAACTGGACTGAGACTAACTGCAAGACAAAAACTGGACTAGGACTAACACGACAGATACGACAGACACGACAGGACAATGGAAAGGACCAGACGTGACATAGATCGGACATAAAAAGGACCTGAAATGACACATGAAACTCGGGGACAATCGACTGACAAACACGATAATGAGATACACGACAGCTGGAAATGGACAGTAAGGACACCGAAGACAACTCGAGGACAACAGACTAACAAACAAACATGACAAATAACAGCAAG
Source organism: Wollemia nobilis (assembly GCA_028583015.1). Taxonomy (NCBI): domain Eukaryota; kingdom Viridiplantae; phylum Streptophyta; class Pinopsida; order Araucariales; family Araucariaceae; genus Wollemia; species Wollemia nobilis. The sequence continues at coordinate 1,388,707 of JAQPPZ010003612.1, forward strand.
GACACCGAAGACAAATGCGAGGACACAGGCATGTGGCCAAAGCCACAATAATACTTTGTGGCGTATACTTCTTTAAACGCTATTACGGAATCCACACCGTTAGTGTGGGATAAATGGAACCACACCGTAAAAAAATATGGTACCCAAGATGATGTCACTAAATAATTTTATGAAATTACCTTAGCTTGGCGTGTAATACTTATTTTTTAGCACGATTTGATTGGCCATGACTTCGGGAGGGACTACAGTGATATTTTTCGTCGGATTTTTGAGCGATTGGGTGACTGGTAATTTATGACTGTCGTTTAATTTTTTAGGTGGAGCAGTACGGTGGAAGATCATGGTTATGCTCGCTTTCTTTCCTTCATGACGTGGGTTATTATTCTGTGACTGTCAGTGGACTGTATCTTACTGCCGGTGGACTGTATCTTGGAACGCTCGGTGGACACCTGCGGACTGCGTTTGAAATGGGAGTATACGCGAGGATGCCAAACAAAAATGACATGGTTTCTTCAGGATCGGTTACGAAAACTGATACCACTTGGTAAGGTCACCCTTACCTTCCCTTGCTTAACACAGTTTAATCTCAATAAACACAAATATAACAACGAATAGAACGAAGGTGGATATGTAACACAAATCAGCAAAGAGATGTTTTATTGTAAAAGAACCAGTCCACTAGGAGGGCAAACCTCGCTGTTAAGGCTAAAATGCAAATACGCAGTGAAAATAAAAATAAAGATCATTTAATTTAAATAACTATCTAATCTATATATATGAAGTGTTTACACTTGGAATACCTAGCCGACGGTTAGGTTTGGTATGTAACAGAGGCAAATAGTGTGCTCAAGGGTATGTTTGGAATCCTCCTTGGGTAGTGGCCTAAAATATTGGTTTGAGCACTATTGTTCGTCATTGCAGTATAACAAAGGGCCTATGGGTGTTACATACTCTTTTACCTAGCATGCCTTGGTTCTGATAAACACTTCAACCTACAAAAATACACATCTTCCTATTTTGCTAAACCTACATTCACAATCCCAAAAAGTGAGCATACGAAGGACTTCCCTATCACATAAGAACACACTTTGCATGCACCAGTAGTTAGGACAGAGTTTGCAAGTGTCTCTAATAGTCTGTAATATTCCAGTACCATTCAGGTCAATAATAGTAATAGTTAGGTTAGTGGTAGTAACAGTCTGGTTAGTGACAGTAATAGTCAGTCAATAATAGTAACAGTAATAGTCAACTATAATAGCTAGAAAATATAGGTGGTTAGGGTCAGAAACAAAACCGTCAGTGTTTGCAGTACATGTGATAGGATAGTGACAGGATGATCAGTTGATAGATCTGATATATTGATCCATTTTTCCCACTTGTGACTTAGAGCCCAAAAAAGATAAAAAAATAGGGATATCTCTTCACACAGAGCTCAGAATGACTCAAAAATTTAGCTGCTAATTCTACACTATTCCAAAAAAATGGCCTTGGCATCCTTTGGTCAAAATTTGCATCGATTTTCCCAAAATGGCAATTTTTTATTTTTCTTGCTAAGGCCATAACTTTTCAATGGTCAATCAAATTGATCCAAATTTTTAGGAATAGAAGCTACTTGTTATTCTACACCAAAGACCCTCAAGGACTCACTGGTGAAATTTTAAGTCCAAGTGAAAGAAATTACCTTGACATTGGCTTGCAATCAACTAGGGATCATAAAAAGTCAAGAAATTCAGTATATCTCCTCATTGGGTGCTCAGATCAAGTAGCCACCAAAGTGGACCCTGTCCTAAAATCAGTGTTGCAACCCATTCCCCAAATTCAATTTTGGACCCTTACTAAAAATAGTAACTCCAAAAATCACACTTCTATTTTTAGTAATTCAATAAAAAATTCAAGGCTATCTCAAATGGCAAGTGGCACTTTTGGACATCAAAAAGAGGTAGAACAAAATATTGCTTCACCGTTGGATACCCTACTAAGTGTTGTTACTGGATTGCAAAAAAAATTGAACACTTGATGATAGAATTTCAAACTTTCAGAGTTGACCAAGATACCTCCAAAATTTGCCTAGAAGTACACATAGCAGATGTTGAATCTAAAATACAAGGTGTTCCAAGAAAGTCTGAGTATCTTCACAAAATGGGAACAGATGAATCTCACCTTCACTTTTATCATGATACTCCATTCAAGATGCCAAATATAGACTTTCCTAAGTTTAATGGGAAGAATGTTGATGGATGGTTATATCATGTTTCTTAATTACTTGGACTCCATGATGTCCCCATTTATCACTTAGTTCAAATGGCTTCTTTCAATTTAGAATCTGAAGCCTTACAGTGGTACCAATGGTTGTAAAAACTATTCTTGATCATTATTAGGCAGAATTTAAGTCCCAATTACTCACTCATTTTGTATCTAGTGGGTACGATGATTTTATAGGATAGTTGACAAGATGAAATAAACTTCGACAGTTCGAGATTACCAAATACAATTTGAGATATTGGCCAAAAAAACTACATGATTTAATGAAGGGTTATTTATGATTTGTTTTGTTAGTGGGTTACAGGAATATCTCCAAGTCAAGGTCATAATGTTTAAACCACAATCCATGATGCAGTCTATCTAGTTGGCTTATTTGGCTGAGTCCAAATTTTTAGCCCAGAGGTGGATATCTAAATTTCCACAAGCTAAACCCTCTTTTCCTCCTAGATTCCATAATCAACATGAACAAAAACCTATTGTACCCATTGTTGCACCCAAATTTTTAACCACTACTAAAATGGATGCATGACGTGCCCAAGGGTTGTGCTACAATTGTGATAAAAAGTTTTCTTACGGGTATAGGTGCACCTAAAATAAATAGTTTCTCATAAATGTTGATGATCCTGCACCAGTGGCCATAGTGATGATGACACTGAATTAGCATAGGAACCACCTAAACCAGAGGAAGGAAACCCATATGAATCACAGGCTAAATTTTTTTTTCATGCTCTTGCTAGCATTACTACGTCCCAAACCATAAAATTTATGGATTATTTCAAGGACCTTCAACTTACCACCTTGGTTGATTCTAGCAGTACACACAATTTTATTGATCCCTACATAGCCAAGCAGGAAAATTGTTATGTACACACATGTAATTCCTTTGAAGTTATGGTAGCAAATGTTGGGACTTTACCTTGTAAGGAAAAATTTCATAATGTTAAGGTCAATATTGGCGACTATGAGCTCAAACAAGATATGTTTGCACTTCAATTAGGGGGATGTGATATTGTGTTGGGATCTCAATGGTTGGGCACATTAGGAGTCATCACTTGGCACTTTAGTGAGCTTTGGATGCAATTGTTACAGAATGGAAAATCCTACACTCTCCATGGCTTAAAAGTAGGATCCTCACATATTATCAATTCCAATCGAATGGAGAAGTTAAAAAAATCATCTCGGGGTGTCGTAGCTCAAATTTTTTTGATCCAACTGCATCCTTCAAAAGAGGATTTTGTTCCTGAATATTTACAACTTATTTTGACCAAGCATAACTCTATTTTAGTTGAGACAATATAATTACCACCTTGTCGCTCTCATGACCATGCTATTTCCTTGTTACCTGGTAATGCACCACCCAACATTAGACCATACAGGTATCCTCATGATCTTAAGTCAAAAATTAAGAAGTTAGTATAGGAATTGTTAAAATTTAGTGTCATTCAACCAAGCAACAATCCTTACCCTTCTCTGGTTTTACTGGTACGCAAGAAAGATGGGTCCTGGTGGTTGTGTATTGATTATCAAGAGCTCAATAAACTCACTATCAAGGAAAATATTTCCTATTCTAGTGGTGGATGAATTACTGGATGAACTTCATGGTACTATATTTTTTTCCAAACTTGAAATTCGCTCGAGGTACCATAAAATCTGACTCAAAGATAAGGATATTCCAAGACTACCTTTCGTACTCATGAAGGTCACTATGAGTTTTTGGTAATGCCATTAAACTTGACTAATGCCCATTCCACCTTGCAAAGACTCATGAAAAATATTTTTCATCCATTCTTTTGAAAGTTAATTCTAGTCTTCTTTGATGATATTATGGTGTATAGTTGCTGGGAAGAACATCTTATTCATGTGAATCATACTCTCCAGTTGTTGGTACAACATAAAATCTATGCTAAGCATTATAAGTGTTCTTTTGGGTTGACAGAAGTAGAATATTTGGGATACATTATCACTAAGGAGGGCATTAAATTTGATCGTAAGAAGATCCAAGTTGTTCAGGAGTGGCCAAAACCTCATACTCTTAAAGGTCTTCAGGGATTTTTAGGGCTTACAGGTTATTACTATAAATTTATTTGTAACTATAGTAAAATTGTAGCTCCCCTCACTTCCATGCTAAATAATGACTCTTTTACTTGGACAGGACCCGCTGAATAGGCTTTCCAAGAATTGAAGCATGCCATGACCACTACACCTATCTTGGCCATGCCAAATTTCTCCAAACCATTTGTTATTGAAAGCGATGCTTCAGGTCATGGTATTGGGGTAGTGTTGATGCAAGAAGGGAGACCCTTGACCTTCACTATTAAATCTCTCTTTGGTCATAATTTAGGAAAATCCACTTATGCTAAGGATATTATGGCAATTATGCATACCATAATCCATTGGAGACCGTATCTCATTGGACGTTATTTCTCCATTAAAATAGATCATCAATCTCAAATGCTTTTTGGAGCAATGGGTTGCCACCCCTGAACAAAAAAAATAGGTCTCTAAACTCATGGGCTATGATTATTATATCACCTATAATAAGGATAAGGAGAATGTTGTGGTCATTCCTCTCTCTCACCAATTTGAAGCTCTTAGTATGTTGTGTGCCATTTCATTGCTGATCCCCCAATGGATCAATTCTTTACGCTAGGAGGTACTTTAGGATTTTAAATTGTAGACTTTGGTTGGTTTCCTATCCACTGAGCCTACTTCATGTCCTGGATACACTTAGGATGGCCAAGATATACTTTACCACCAATGCCATTTTGTTCACCACAAGCCCTCACTACGAGAACTTCTCATGACAAAACTACATGCTACTCCATCTTCTAGCCATTTAGGATTTCTCAAAATATATGAACTTAAGCACACTTTTTTTTGGAAGGGTATGAAAAAATATATTCATTATTTTGTGGAAACTTGTGATACCTATCAGTGGATGAAAGGTGAAATATTACATTCTTCAGGCACTCTTCAAACCTTGCTCATTCCTTACCAGGTCTGGATAGATATTTCCATGGATTTTATTGAAGGCTTACCTAAGTCTGGCAACAAATCTGTTATCTTTGTGGTAGTGGATTATATTTCAAAGTATGCTCACTTTTTTCCCCTCTACCATCCTCACACAGCCTCCACAATTACCCAAAATTTTCTTGATTCTATATTTTTCCTTCATGGTCTACCCTCCTCCATCATGTTAAATCGTGACCCAACCTTTACTAGTCACTTCTGGAAAGAATTGTTTAAGTTACAGGGGACTCAGCTCAAGATGATTTCAGCATATCATCCACAAATAGATGGCTAGATGGATATTTTCAACAAATGTTTGGAAACCTACCTTCTTTGATTTTCCTTAGATCATCCTATGCACTGGACGAGATAGATTCCTTTGGATGAGTGGTGGTACAACACTTCCTATCACACCACCACCAAGGTTACCCCTTTTGAGGTGGTTTATGGGCACCCTCCATCGACGTATTCCTACTACATTCCAACTAGATCCAAGGTCCATGCAGTCGACACTACTCTTAGTTAGCACATTGATGTCCTTCATCAAATGAATCTAAATTTGGAGATAACCCAGAATTGGATGCACCAAAAGGCTAATAAACACCATTCTACGCATAGTTTTGATGTGGGTGATATGGTTTTCCTTTGCTTGCAATTGTACAAATAGTTTTCCCTCCATATTCATAGATGCTAAAAGCTTACTGCAAAGTGCTATGGGCTCTATCAGTGTTACAACGGATTGGTTCCATAGCCTACAAATTGGCCCTTCCACCTACATCCAAGCTCCAACTTATTTTTCATGTTTTTCTCTCAAAAATGTGGTGGGAAATCAGGTACAAGTTCAATCTACACTCCCATAGTTAGATGAATAAGGTTTTATCTTGCTTGAAACTAAACAACTGTTGGATCATCAGACTCTCACTCTTTGCAATCACACCATTACTGAAGTCCTTTTTCAGTGGCGTGGACTCCAGCTGGAAGATTCTACATGGGAATCTCTCCATAAGCTCCAGCACCAGTTTCCTCACCTTCAGCTTTGAGGTTAAAGCTTTTTGAAGAGGAAGGACATGTTAGTATCTGATCCTAACATTATTTTGTAATTCTCATTATTATGTAATGATCCACTTCCAATGTGAGGTATCCCATATATAATGTTATTTTGTAATGTACGTGGTATGTTATGCTCCTAGCCAAGTGGGGCCATTTGATGTAACCGTTATCAATATTGTAACCGATATTTGGTAGAAGATTCTAGATCGAGTGGCATTTTTCATGTAAGCCAACTCTTGAGCCTAGGGTTAGGGTTTGCATGAAGTTTTTCTTTAAAAATCTATGAATCCAATTATGAAGCATCTTTTTGCAAGTTAATGAAATATTGAATGAGGTTGCCCCCTCGAAGAGGCCTATGATTTTGAGTTATTTGTGAGATTGTTTCAATTTCGTAATTACTTTCTACCTAGTATTATTCTATTATTGCATGTATTTTAGTTATCTTTTAGTATTTTGTGTGTGTTAACTTTATTTCAATAGTAGGTTCCTAACATAATGATATAAATGATGTAAATATAGACGATATAAATTATGTACATGTGGATGATATGAATGATGTAAATTGATACCATTTTTGTCCCAATGGAAAAAAGGGTTTTTGTATAATGCAAGTAGTTGATTTTATTTTTTTCGCAATAAAGGATTTTTTGCCAAGTGTGGATGTATGATAAATGATGTAAGTGAATTCTATTTTTTTCCCAATAGAAAAAGAGTTTTTGCCAAATGTATATGTATGACGTGTGATGTGAAATTATAGACACCAAAATCACGTAAATTTGATAATACTATTAGTGCATCACACGTTCCATTCTTATTGACATCATATGGCCCCATTGGGCAGCCCTCTAGGGCAACATAGGGCTCTAGATCACATTTGGGAAGGTTACCAACTATTTTGGGTGGTTTAGGGGCATATCCTTATGACTGTCCCACCAAGGGATGGTCACTCCTAACTATCCTTGGGTGTGACGGTCCCTATATAGACACCCCAAAATTCAAAGGAATAAGAAAAAAAAATTCTAAGTATGAAAAAATATTCTAAGGTTCAAAGGTGTCGCGATATCGTGACAACTTTTATGTCGCAATATCGCAACACAATCAGCACAACAACAGGCGCAAACTCAATTTTCGTGATATCGCGACATAACAGTTATCATGATATCGTGACACAATTAGCACAACGGCAGGCGCAAACCCAAGTGTCGCGATATTGCAACACAAAGGTTGTCGCGATATCACAACACCTTCGATCAAATGTGGAAGCAAAAACTCAAGTGTCGCTATATCATGACATAAAGGCTATCGCGATATCGCGACACCTCAGAACAAAGCAAGAGCTAAAATGCAAATGTCACGATATCGCGACATAAAAGATGTCACGATATCACGACAAACTTTGGAATGAAAGAGAGAGCAAACGAAAGTGTCGCGATATCGCGACACCTCGACAAAGAAGGTCGAAGGACGAAAAAGTGTCGCGATATCGTGACACATTGGCAAAAGAGAAAAAAAGGTAGAAAAGTGTCACAATATCGTGACATGTCGCGTTTTCGCGACCCAGCTAGGAAAGAGAAGACAGGTTTTCACGGACCGTTGCAGAACGACAGTTGACAGTTCCAGAAGTCATTAAGGCAGTTCCAGGGAACCGTTGTAGCAGTTATAGGGACGGTTACGAACAATGATTGCAGCAAGAACCTGTGATGATAAAAAAATATTTTTTTAAAGGATTGCGGAGGCAGGAGAGACGAAGGCTACGACTTCTTTTGGCATTTTTTGTACTGTGTAATTTTTCATGGTTCTGAATTGTAAAGATTTCCATGCTTTGAAATAAAATTACGTCTTTTCTTTGTTATTAAAATTGGCTCCCCATCAAGTGGTATCAGAGCAGTAAGATTTTGAGTGTGTGAGCAGAGCGCCAAACGTGAGGCAGCTTGCATAAGGATCTGGGGTTAAGGGTTCTGAGAAAAGTGAAGAAGAATGCCATCATGAAGAAATCGTGGTGTTGGAAGGAACGTAGTTCCTGAAGGAGATTTTTGAGCATTGCAGAGGCAAGTGTAGGCCCTACAGGAAGAATTTCATAGAGGAGTAGAGCCAAGAGGAGAAGACCAGAGCGATGATGAAGCTTGCAGAGTTGATGACCCGTCTAAAGAAGAAGAAGAAGCGATGAGTTCTACAGAAGCTCGAATGATTAAAGCTATTTCTCAAATTGGAAAAAGGTCGAAGATTGACGTATCCACATATTCTGGAAATTTAAATCCAGAAGAATTGATTGACTAGATTAATGACATAGAGGAATATTTTGAATATGAGGATGTTGAAGATCCAAATCAAATAAAATTTGCCAGAACAAAGTTGAAAGGCCATGCTGGCATATGGTGGAAAGGAGTGCAATTGGAAAGAAATTGTAGAGGAAAATAAAAGATCACCAGGTGGTATCGAATGGTTGAAAAACTGAAATGGCAGTTTATTTTGGCAGATTACGAATTAGATCTGCTGAGAAAAATGCAGAGTTTGAGACAATCCAGCAAGTCTGTTAAAGAATATACAGAGGAATTTTTTAAAATTTCCATAAAAACCAGCCATATAGAAGCAAATAAAGAGAGAGTAGCCCGTTACATTAATGGGTTAAGAACCAGCGTGCAAGAAGAATTGAGTCTGGTTCGAATGAGCACCATTGAAGATGCTTACCAGTTTGCTCTGAAAGTGGAAGAGAAACTGAACCATAGATTTGATAGTAAGCAAAGAGGAAGAGGTCATGGTGGAAGAACTAGTGGAGGTAAATATGATGACCAAAAGCATACTGGTGAAACCAGCAATCACCAAAAATAGGAGTAGAATGCTTACTGACCCCGTAATCAGAACAATGATTACCAAAGGGGATGAGGTAGAGGTGGACACGGATATGGAAGAGGCAGATTTTGTGGAACCTGTTTCAATTGCAGAGAAGAGGGGCATCGATCATATGAGTATCCCAAACACCAAGAAACATCGAACAGAAGGCCTGAAGGTAATTCTAGAGCTACGGTTGTTGAGGATGGTGTTGAATCTGAGCACTTTGAAGAAGCAGAGCGAGGAGAAGTGATGATCACAAGGAGAACCTTGTTGAACGAAGAGAAGGAACCAGACCAGTGGAAAAGCCTGTTTCACATGAGGTGCAAATATTCAGGTAAAATCTGTAATATTATTATTGATAATGGTAGTATAGATAATTTGGTTTATGAGGAAATGGTATCTAAGTTAAAGCTAGAAAGAAGACATACCGGATTGCGTGGTTGCAGAAGGACCATAGAGCATTGGTCAGTGAACAATGCTTGGTCAAGTTTTAAATTGGAAGATACCAGGATGAGGTCCTATGTGATATTTTGCCGATGGATGCTTGCCATTTGTTGTTGGGAAAACCATGGCAATTTGACAGATGTGCAGCGCATGATGGGCATGCAAATACCTATTCCCTGACAAAAGACGAAGTATGCCACAAACTGAAGCCATTGAAGGAGGTTGAGGAAAAGGTATGCAATAATGCTAGAATTTGTTTAGTAGATGAAAAAAAAAATCTGGATGGTCTAAAGAGGGATTCAATATGTTATGCATTAATTCCTACTATAAAGAGAGAATATACTACTGACATTCCAGTAGAAGTTGAACATCTATTAGCAGAATTTCCTGATATTATATCAGACAATGTGCCTGAGGGTTTGCCGCCAATGAGAAATATTAGTCATCAGATTGACTTAATTCCAGGATCTAGCTTACCCAATAAGGTTGCCCATAGAATGTATCCTGTAGAGAATGAAGAGTTGAACCGCTAGGTTCATGAATTGTTGCGAAAGGGTTTGATTCGAGCAAGTTTGAGCCCTTGTGCAGTACCAACAGTACTTGCACCAAAGAAGAATGGTGAATGGTGAATGTGCATTGATTCTCGAGCCATTAATAAAATTATCATTAAATATCACTTTCCATTACCCAAAATGGATGATATAATGGATTGTTTGAGTGGAGCTAAATACTTCACTAAGATTGATTTAAAGAGCGGATATCACCAGATACGTGTTAGAGAGGGTGACGAATGGAAGACAACCTTTAAAACCAAAGAGGGTTTGTATGAGTGGTTAGTTATGCCATTTGGATTGACTAATGCACCCAGTATGTTTATGAGGCTGATGAATGAGGTATTGTGTGACTTCCTGGAAAAGTTCGTGATAGTTTATCTGGATGATATTTTAATTTTTAGTAAAACATTGGAAGAGCATTTGATGCATGTGCGGACAGTTTTTGAAAAACTGCGAGAGGAGCAGTTATTGATAAATATACAGAAGTGCATTTTTGTACAGAAAGAGTTGATTTACCTGGGATTTGTCATCTCAGAGGAGGGTCTGAAAATGGATCCTAAAAAAGTGAAGGCTATCATTGAATGGCCTGCCCCAAGGAATGTAACAGAGGTAAGATCATTTCATGGTCTTGTAAGTTTCTATAGAAATTTTATTAGATACTTTAGCCGTATTTGTGCACCCCTAATAGAAACTATGAGAGGGGATAAGAGAAAATTTAAGTGGACTGCCAAGGCAGGTACCAGTATGGACATATTGAAGAAGAAAGTGATAGAACAGCCCATTCTGGAACTTCTAGATTTTAATAAAGTGTTTTAGGTTGACTGTGATGCCAGTGGCAGTGCCATTGGAGCTATGTTGAGCCAAGAAGGTAAACCTGTTGCATACTTTAGTGAAAAGTTAAATGATGCTAGAAAGAAATACTCGGTTTATGATCAAGAATTCTATGCTATCATTCGGGCTCTTAAGAAATGGAGACATTATTTGCTAACCAAAGAGTTTGTTTTATATACTGACCATCAAGCTTTGCAAGTATATAAATAGTCAAGGTAAACTTAACCAGCGACATTTGAAGTGGGTTGAATTCTTGCAGAGTTATACCTTTATCCTGAAGCATAGAAGTGGTAAATCTAATAGAGTTACAGATGCCTTGAGTAGAAGGCATAATTTGTTGATAGAAATTAGAGTGCAAGTTGTTGGGTTTGATGAACTCAAGAGTTTATACCCAGTAGATCCAGATTTTGTAGAGGCATGGATGACATGTGTGTCTCCTACTACTGTGGATCGCACTAAGTGGTTGGATTTTATGATCCAATATGGGATGTTGTTTCGGAAGAACCAGTTGTGCATTCCACGAAGTTCCATGAGGGAAAATTTGATCAAAGAGAAACATAGCGGAGGACTAGCAGGGCATTTTGGTCGAGATAAGACCATTGCTCTCATTAGTGAGAATTACCATTGGCCATAGTTGCAACTGGATGTGACCAAATTTGTGCAGGGTTGCAGAGTGTGCCAGATGGTGAAAGGAGTCAGCCAGAATACAGGAATGTACTAGTCATTGCCTGTACCAAAGAGACCGTGGGAGGACATCAGTATGGATTTTGTTCTTAGTCTGCCAAGGACACAACATGGAAATGACACCATTTTTTTTGTTGTTGACAAGTTTTCGAAGATGGCTCATTTTATTCCATGTCAGAAGACAAGTGATATTGTTCATATTGCAGGCTTGTTTTTTAGGGAGGTTGTGCACCTTCATGGTCTACCCCAAAGCATTGTCTGGGATAGAGATACCAAATTTGTGGGTTATTTCTAGAGAATCCTATGGAAGAAGCTAAAAACAGAATTGAAATTTAGTTTTGCATACCACCCGCAGACTGATGGACATACCGAAGTAGTCAACCAAAGTTTGGGTAATCTTCTATGATGTCTGGTAGGAGACAAACCCAAGGGATGGGATCTCATTTTACCATAGGTAGAGTTTTCTTACAATAATTCTATCAATCGTAGTACTGGTAAATCCCCATTCCAGATAGTGCATGGGAACAGCCCAAGAAACGCTTCTGAGTTGAGGCCGATCGATAAGGGAGAAAAGCGCAGTGCTAAAGCTAAAGACTTTGCAACACACATGAAGAATTTACATGAAGAGGTACAACAGCATATCAGTAAAATGAATGCTACGTACAAAGCCAAAGCAGATCAGAAGCGGCATTTCAAGGAATTCCAGATAGGAGATGAAGTCATGGTTCATTTGCGCAAGGAATTTTTTCCTACCAAAACTTACAATAAGCTAAAAATGAAGAAGTTTGTACCATGCCGGATCATAGGTAAATGAGATTCAGGAAATGCCTATGAAGTTGATCTACCAAGTGAGCTGAATATTTCACCTATCTTCAATATTTTAGACTTGGTTGAATATCATGCAGGAATTTGTAGTGAACCATCCAGTCCAGATCTGTGGAACATTCCAGCATCCACTCCATACAAAGAAGAAATTGAAGACATAGTCGACACTCACGAAGGTAGAAGTACCCAAAACAGGCAATATTTGGAGTATTTGGTCAAGTGGAAGGACCGACCTATCAAAGATGCCACGTGGTTGTCCAAATCAAAGGTTGATTGCTTGGGTTTTCCTCTGACCGTCGAAAAGTGAGGATCACTTCTAAAAATCTACCCCGGGTGTCTGATGCAGGAGCATCCAGGGGCAGCACAACAATCTTGCATCACCAAAAAAAAAGAAAAACAAAAGAAACAAGCAAAAAAAGTTCTAAGTATGAAAAAATATTCTAAGGTTCAAAGGTGTCATGATATCGTGACAACTTTTATGTCACGATATCGTGACACAATCAGCACAACAGCGGGTGCAAACTCAATTGTCGTGATATCGTGACATAACAGTTGTTGCGATATCGCGACACAATTAGCACAATGGTTGTCGTAAACTCAAGTGTCGCGATATCGCGACACAAAGGTTGTCATGATATCGTGACACCTCCGATCAAAGGTGGAAGCAAAAACTCAAGTGTCGCGATATCATGACATAAAGGCTATCATGATATCGTGACACCTCAAAACAAAGCAAGAGCTAAAATGTAGATGTCATGATATCGTGACAAACTTTGGAACGAAAGAGAGAGCAAACGAAAGTGTCGCGATATCACGACACCTCGACAAAGAAGGTCGAAGGACGAAAAAGTGTCGCGATATCGTGACACATTGGCGAAAGAGAACAAAAGGCAGAAAAGTGTCGTGATATTGTGACATGTCACATTTTTGTGACCCAGCTAGGAAAGAGAAGGCGGGTTTTCACGAAACGTTGCAGAACGACAGTTGACAGTTCCAAAAGTTGTTAAGGCAGTTCCAGGGAACCGTTGCAGCGGTTACAGGGATGGTTATGAACGACGGTTGCAGCAAGAACCTGTGATGATAAAAAGATATTTTTTCGAAGGATTACAGAGGTAGGAGAGATGAAGGCTGTGGCTTCTTTTGGCATTTTTTGTACTGTATAATTTTTCATGGTTCTGAATTGTAAAGATTTCCATGCTTCAAAATAAAATTGCATCTTTTATTTGTTATTAAAATTGGCTCCCCATCACAATTACTACCATATTCTCCACCCAATCACCAAAAATTGATTGGGAGCCTATCATGGAGACCAGGAACTCCCAATTAGAGGCCCCAAATGGGCAACCTCTTCTACCCAATCATGGCAAGGGTTTTGACAAGTGGCGGCACTTGCCTTGCATGCCAATACTTGCCCCTTTGCCCTAGATGCCCTATTTGGGCTATAAAATGAGGTGTGTTCACCCAATTTCAAAGAGGAGAGTTGAAGCATTTTTGACAACGAAGTGCTGCCCAATTCTACCCTCACCTTTTGCAACCTCAATTTACCCTCACTTTGGCCTTGAAACCCTCTTCATTCGAAGGCTGTTTTAGGGGCATCCCAAATCCAATAAACTATTCCAAAACCAGTCATATTGGAGAGCAATTTGACCCCATCTTTCGACACAACCTTTAGGACAGTTTTGGACCAGATCCCATTGGAATTGGTGGTAAATTCCAAGCAGATTTGTAACCGTCCCACCTGGGGACGGTTAGCAGTAGCTAGTTGCACCTGTTAGGGATGGTTAGAAAATAGTAGGGAATTTTGAGTAAATTCCACCATAGACCTCTTAGGAATGTCTAGATTAGCCTTCCATCCAAATTTGGTGAGATTTGGAGCAGTTTTGATGGTCCAATTGGAGGTTTCATTATTGCAGGTCTAGTTGTCCCTGTCAGGGATGGTCACTATTTTTGCTAACATTTTCCCTTCATTTCATGCTTAGATCATTCCAAAATCATCTAGATAACATCATGCTTGAATTCTAGATCATTTAGAGTAGTTTTGATTTATTATAGATAAGTTTTGTTATTGCTAGATTCATGCATTTCTATGTTTTCAAGGCTTTATATCTATAACGCATATGCTATTAACCCCAATTTCAATCCCTTGTGTGTAGGTGCAGGTATTCTAGATAGGAGGGAGGAGCTAAAGAGGCACAGAAGGATAGGCCCAAGACTAGCTCTCGAGTGTGGGATGCGAGATGAACAGTAGAGCATCGCCATTAAGGCCCTTTCAAGGGATTAGATCCCTTGTACATTGTAATGTTGAAATGTATCAAATTATAAAGCCCTCAAGGGGATGTATTTGTAATCCTATTTTGAATCCATGAGTGAATGAATACAAGGAGAAATCCACCTCTTTTATTGCATATTACTCTTCATTTCAGTAGATTACTTATTGTGCACTTTCCCTTTGAATGTTTGCTTTAATCTACTTTACATTGCAATAAAGAGCCCTTAAGGTGATGTCGTAAATTTCACTTCTTCAGTGGTGATCATGGTATTTGAGATTATTTATCTCTCCCCTTTGAATGTGTCAATTTTGACCTCCATTTTCTATTTTGTAGGTTGCAGGTTTTGACCGTTCTGAGCAGAAACGACCCCTTTTCTGCTAGGTGACATAGGGTGGGATGACCAGCTAGGTGACACTACCAGGGATGGCCCCAAATTCTAACCATCCCTACTAGGGATGGTTACAAAACCAGAGGTTTTCTACAAAAATTTGCAGAAACAGCAAGTTCCAGGTTCAAGATACCCTTTACACTCTTCAATTTGCAATTATACTATTCAAAATAACTTAAATTTCAAATTTTCTTGTCTTCTTTGTGCATATGAAAGATAGATTTCATATTTCTAAATTTTGCATTAATAAAATTAAGAAAAATAAGGAAAGAATAGTATACATCATGCTTTTTTCTGGTTTGCCTGCTTGCAACTTACCCAAAAGAGGTTAAGTTCATATAGGTTGTCAATTTTAGTGGTTTCCTTTTTATACTACTAACAAGTCTGAATATAAAATGTACTTTCATGCATATTAGTGAATCATCATTGTATGTTGTATTGTTTTATTTCAAATTTTTAAAAGGAACACACACACACCATGATCTTCTTAAACATTGGTGAGTTGGACTTCATTCCCAACCACTGATAGAGTACAATGATGGGTTTCATCTCCATCCATTGACTCAAAATCCCATGTACCCTATTTTATTGGCCAATACCGACTCCAAGATCTATCCTAACCATGCAAAATAGCATGCATCCCTCTTCGAAGGGGTGTATCACTATGCATGGGGTGTTGGGTGAGGATCGGCAGGACCTATGCTCCCTGATCGGGTATGGAATTCATCACCATACTTTGATTGGTTTACGTGACCAGAATTTTAGTACCGGTTGTCGAGCTGTGAGTGTATAGGTGAAAACCTTTAAAATTTTGAGTATTACATCAACAAAATCAAACACACCAAGTATTTTCTTTACAAAGCAACACATCTTGAAACAACAACAAATAGTTTAGGGATTCACATTTAAAATATTTAAAAGAGATAATCACTTCTATGCTTGTGTGTTTCTATTGTTTGTTTGTTTCAAATTCATAAAAATTGTAAAGGAGATAATCATATAGCATTCTAGAGTACATAGCTATGGTACATACCCATAGCCAAGCCCATTTAAGGGTGGAAGTTATGGGGAGTAGGGAAGAGGACATACAACATCTTTGCCTAGATCCCAAGGACATGGTCATACCTCCTTGGAGACCACCTACTCTTCCTAGCCCTAGAGGGGCTGATAGGAGACCTAGCCAACAAGGGACCCCTACATGGGGCACCCCCATAGGTGATGGTCTCAACTTAGGAAGTCATATCCCTAATCATCGAGTGGTAGATGAATGGATGGTTACTCCTAGAGTAGCAAGAAAGGGACCTAGCCAACAAGGGACTCCTACATGGGGTACCCCCATAGGCAACAATCCCATTTTAGGGAATTATTTCCCTAATATAGATGTTTCTAATGCCTTATTTCGAGAAGAGTCACCATGCAATGAGGCGCTTCCCAATAGAGCAATCCCACGCATTCATGTGCCTGCTTGGTCTACTCCTTGCACTGATGTACAGGAGTATGACTTGTCACCTAAGGTAGGGTTGAATGATCATCTTATGATTTCAAACCACCCTTCCCCATGGTGCCATGATCATGATGAGGATAATACTCATCACCATAGGTGACCTTATTCTACCTTACCTTTCCTTATTTATGAGGGAAGACCTGAGGAGCATCCAGATTATCCTCATTCAAATGTGTCAATGCAAGCACGTTGTGCCTCTACACCAGTAGATTATCAAGAACATCTATTTAGGGGTGAGCCTCAAGTCAATGTAGCCTCCCTCAATCGAGGGAAAGTTGTAATAGATCTCATAAACCCCCTTGAACAAGATAGATATCAGAGTAATAGTGCTAAGGCACTTAGACCTAATACAACTGATCAGATCAATCAGTTGGTAAAGAAGTATGTTGACCGCTAGGCCAAGTTTAATCAACTTAGGTCTGATAAACATCACCTAGATCTCTTAGAGCAGTGGCAACAATTAGAGAAAGAAATACTTGAATGCCAAATTCAAGAAACTTTGCATAATGGAGCTTCTACTCCAAATACGCGTAGATAGGAGGCTCACCCGAGGCAACCAAACCTCCAACAAGATAGGTCTCCTAGACCTAATCCAATGTTACCTCCTAGACCTCATAGGCCTAAAAGAATATACATGATAGGCCAAACATAGATCACCTTCAAGAGGCTTTCATTCCTCCTTGTAGGCCCATACCTGAAACACCCTATGGGGCTTACGATGACTTGGAACAAAATGAGGATTATGTAGAAGCACCTTATGGAGGAGTGGATGATGTCAATCAACCACCCCAACCTATGCTTAATATTCCTTGTCCACCTCTACGAGTTCAAAACAAGGAAGAGGAAATCAAATCCTCAGATGCGTATCAAGCTTTGCTTGCACGCTTAGAAACTGTAGAAGGTAGGACAACTGGCAATGGGCTTCAAAAACCCACTTTGCATCAGCTAAAGAATCAACCATTACATCCATCCATTCCTTCCTCGATATACCCTGAGCATTTCAAAATGCCAAAATTGGATAGATTCAAGGGGGAAGAAGATGCTCAAGAGCACGTTACTAGATTTTTAAATTTGTGCTTTAACATACAGGACAATGATGCATTGCTCCTCAAAAATTTTCTAAGTACCCTCTCTAGTCCTGCCATTGAGTGGTTCAACCAACTTCCAAAACATAGCGTCTATACATTTGAACAATTTGTTGACATATTTTTGGAATGTTTCACCTTTAACACCAAAAGGAAGGTGACATTAACAGACCTCATGGGGTTAAAACAAACCGATGATGAGTCGATTACTGATTATGGAAATAGGTGGTGAACACTTTTGGCTAAGCTACCTTATCTATTTCCAGTGACTGAGTTAACTCGGTTGTTTTCAAAGAGTTTCTTAAAACCCATCTCTTTAATATTGCAATTACAACAATACCCTACCTTGGAAGAAGCTCTAGCACAGGCTAGAAATATAGAAGAAATAAAAATCCAAGAGGGAGAAATAGCCAAACCTCATAAGGAGTGGACAAAGAACCCTAAAAGTAGCTCGGCACCTACAAAGCCAGCAATGGTCAATCAAGTGGCCATAAATGTCCCTGGGCCTACACAAGTGATGCCTCCTCAAAAGGTGAACTATCAGGCCCAACCTCCTCCTGCGAGCTATAATAGTAATGGTCAAGTGAATCAGGGATAGAACCAACAACGTCACCCTAAGAGACAATTTACTCCCTTCGTTGAATCCATGGATTCTCTATTCGATCGATTATGGGTTGCAAAAATGATTAATCTACCAGATATCAAACCCATCGATCCAAAAATAGGCAAACCCAAGCCTATGGGATGCCGAGAGGATCAATATTGCAAATTTCATCGACAAAGTGGCCATGATTTACCAATGTGCTATGGTTTTAAACACCTAGTACAAGATATGATTGAGAGGAATGAGCTTCAAGTAGATGCTCCACTAGCCCCTACCAATCAACATATGGGTATATACAAAGACCCATTACCAACTCATGAGGTACAGGTAGCACCTGCTAAACCGATGAATGAGGTGAAGACAACACCCCCTATCCAAGGGTATGTTGGGATGGTGAGTATTGTGACCAAGAATAGAAGATATCCAAGCCAAGTTGCACCAACTATAGCTTCGAGTGATGTTCCAGCTACATCACAAACTACACCACCTATAGTACAGGGCCTTCCATCTAGGCCAACATTAACAATAAAGAACAAGCTTGCACAAAGCTTGAGGACAACATCAACATGATTGTCCATCTATGAGCTAATCCAACAATCACCTCCACATCGGGATGCTTTGATGGACATTCTAAAGTCAATAGAGTTGCAACCATAGGAGTCTAACTCCTTCATTGATTTTGTGGGTCATGTGCAATAGTGCAAGGAACCAGTAATAACATTTCATGAGCATGAGCTTAAGGAAATAGCCAATGATGTGGTAGATCCTCCTTTGCACATCATTGCATGTGTAAACGAGGTACCATACAAGAGAGTGCTCATAGACACTGGTTCCTTGAGTAATATCATCACAACCACAACATTAAAACACCTAAAATTTCTAGCATCTCATGTTGTTGTATCAAATTACACTCTTCATGCATTCAATGACACAATATGCTCTACCATTGGTACCATAGTCTTACCCATCCAGGTGGGGTGCAAGACTATACCGACATTGTGTCATGTGTTGGAAGGTGATATGGCCTATAACATTTTTCTAGGTAGACCTTGGATATGGGATATGAAGTGTGTCCCATCCATTGCACATCAATGTCTCAAATACACTCATGAAGGGCAAGTGCACGTAGTCTCTACAGATCTAGAGCCCTTCAAATACTGCAATATGGTGCAGTAGATGCCAGAGTCGACATTACCTTTGACTCATGTAGAATTCTGACTGAATACACCTATTCAAGGTCTACCCATTCCACCATCACCTTCCATTTCACCATCTACATCTTCATCCATCCCATCCTCATCATCGATAGCTTTAGAGATGCCTTCGACATCGTCAGATCCTCCATCGAGGAACATGTCAAAAAGGCCCATTGATGAGAGCCCACCTCTAGTTTCCACCATATCCATGGAGGAGATTCCTTGTGTAGTAGATGAGGAATCACTTCTAGAGGTTCACATTGAGTCACCTCAAACCTCACTTCCATCTCATCCACCTTCGCCATCCCAGACCACAGTGCATATGTCTAGTACAGGGATAGGAGAATATCTAGTGAGAAATGTCACAATGGTTCCATCTATAGAGACAGTGCAAGATATGGGGTGACCTCATCTTCCCATAGGTAGCATCATGCCTCTTGGTCTACCTCCCAATAAAACTAATTTTGTATATGGGGGTTTAGAGTATGGAGCTCTACCAATTCCTTCGAAAGAAGAAGATGATGAACCTTTTTTGGAGGATGTAAACTATTTGTCGAATCCAGATTATGCATTGTGGTACTTAGATCACTGTAATTGGCATGGTTTTGGTTTAGGCCTATATGAGCAGGGTACTCATGTTCCATGTCAGCCCCAATATCAGCTACCTTATGATAAATCTAGGTTGGGACACAATAAGCCAGTACCGTTGGATGTCCTCACAGATAGTCTAGAACACCTATGTCTAGGTTATCAAGATAAGCTTGCACATGATCCATATGCCAATCTAAATCACATTCATTCCTTGGGGGATTATTTCCCCATAGATATGATAGATCAAGGACTATCCAATGATGTTTCCCAACCCCATGAAGTGGGGGAAAGCTCACATACCTTGAAATATGATAGTGAGGAAGAGGATCAAGGTCCTCCTCATGAATGGATGAGTGATGATGAAGATGACTATGGCATCACACCAATAAACTATCCTAGCTCAGATGATGAACATGAGTGAGTGTTCCCCTTGGATGATGAGGATGAATATTATCTTTACATGTTATTCCCTATCCAAGGCCCCATATGATGCCAGCTCTTGCCACATGAAGAGCAAGCTCATCCTCTTTCACATAGGCCACCACCAGTTATTCCACTTCCACCAGAGCCACCCCCATGAGTTACGAGACAACATCAGGTCTCTAGACCCACTCACCCTAGAATGGGAGATCATGTATCCATCAACATGATTTCCATAGATTTAACCACACCATTGATAGATCCGAATAACCCATCAAAGTCATTGCATCTCAACATTGAGGCAATTGACTTTGATCGGGGAGATTCTACCCCATCACCATCAGAGTATTGGCCTTGTGAGGAAATGTTACAACCATTTCAATTTTCTCCAAGAACTACTCAGGATGTTTTTCAAGCCGAGGTTGATCCTGAATTTCCTATGGATGAAGCAAACCCAGCTGATGACATTCACTTGATTCCCACTCCACATCAGTTGGAATATGGGTCTCATATGTCAATTGAGCCAACAATTGACAAGGATATCGGTACAGATCTCGATAATCCCCATATTATCAAACTAGGGGAAGGTCTATCCCTAGTTGAACAAGATGATTTCACAAGAGCATTGAAAGAAAGGATGAATGCTTTTTCTTGGTCTTATAAAGACATGCCAAGACTGGACCCAAATCTAGTCATGCATAATCTTACATTGGACCCAAAGATCAAACTAGTCAAGAAAAAGTTGCATAAGATGCACCCAACAATAGCCTTAATGGTGAAATATGAATTGCAAAAGTTGTTGGATGTTGATTTCATCATCTCAATAGACTATCTGCCATGGGTTTCAAACATGGTTCCCATAAAAAATCCTGATGGGAGGATTCGCATTTGCACTGACTTTAGAGATCTCAACAAAGTGAGTCCTAAGGATGAATTTCCCTTACCAAACATTGATGCATTGGTAGATGCTACAATAGGACATGAAATGCTATCCCTTATGGATGGTTTCTCTAGATATAATAAAATTTGTATTAATCTAGAAGACCAAATCAAAATGGTATTTACAATGCCTTGGGGGACATTCTGTTATAAGGTCATGCCTTTTGGCCTTAAGAACGTTGGCGCCACCTATCAACGAGCCATGACGTATATCTTCCATGACTACATGCATAAGATTTTGGAAGATTACATGGATGACTTATTGGTGAAATATCTATTGCACCATGAGCATATCGATGTATTATGTAAGGTTCTAGATCACCTCATTGAGCACAATGTTAGGCTTAATCCCAAGAAGTGTGTCTTCGGTGTCACATCTGGTAAACTTTTGGGATTCATAGTCTCCAAGCGAGGCATAGAGGTAGATCCAAACAAGGTCAAGGCAATATTAGAAATGCCTCCCCCCACAACCATTAAGTAGCTACGTAGCTTGCAAGGAAAGGTCGCATCCATAAAATGCTTCATAGCACAATTATCGGATAAGTGTCGACCCATGAATAGGTTGCTACACAAGGGGGTCTCATTTCATTGGGATGAAGAATGTCAAAATGCCTTTGATGAAATTAAGCAATACCTGGCTTCACCACCCGTATTGGCTCCTCCATGACTAGGAGTGTCATTCTATTTATACATCTCAGCTACTGAGTTGGCATTGGGCACCATGTTGTCCCAAAAGAATGAATTTCATAAAGAACAGGCTACATATTATATCAGTCACACACTGGTCAACTATGAAATCAAGTATGCATACATTGAGAAGCTATGCTTAGCAATGGTCTTTGCCACTAAAAAGCTATGCCATTACATGCTCAATCATACCACGTATGTCATATCTAAGGAAAATCCATTGCGATATATGATGAGTCGAACATATCACAATAGTCGCACGGTGAAATGGATAATGTTGTTGATGGAATTTGACCTAGAGTTCATTGGAAAAAAATCAATCAAAGGATAGGTCATAGCCGATCAACTAGTAGAGGCTCCTCTCCAGGATGACCAACCTCTGAATGTAGATCTTCCTGATGATGGAGTGTTTCATATCTTAGAATCACTTGATTCTATAGAGCCTGAGTCATAGGTAGACATAACTCTATTCTTCGATGGTTCTAAATGCGAGCAAGGGGGTGGCATAGGTATCATGTTTTTCACACCACAAGGGGCTCCAATACCTCTTTCATTTAAACTCGATTTCCTATGTACCAACAACAATGCCGAGTATGAAGCCCTCATCATAGGCCTTCAGATGACAATCACCATGAAAATAACTAAGCTAAACATTTTTGGTGATTCCTTGCTCATAGTTAATTAGGTTAAAGGGATATTCTAGTGTAGGTGTCCCATATTGCAAGCCTACAAAGCCCTAGTGGACAAAATTTTGGTACAATTTGAATGGTATGATATTGAGGCACTCCCTCGATCATCTAATCATTTTGCGGATACAATGGCTTCCTTAGGGTCGCTAATCCCGCAAAACCCTTTAGATGATATTACTACTATTCAAGTAAAAATGCTAGCACAATCTATGACTGAGCATGATGAGCATAATGCCATACCAGTTGTTCACATGATTCAGATTGAGCCTTCACATGAATGGTTCTCTCAACTACACAATTATTTGGATAACGCCCGATGGGGGACTCTGTTCCCTCAAAATTATTTTGATACTAGCACAATGCTATATCTTCAAGTTCATTCTCAATCAGCATTCGCACGAGATGAATATCAAAAGGATTGCATGATTCATAATATTGAGGCTTCTTCAAAGCAATATTGGGCCATACAGATCAAATATTACTTAAAATTGGGTAATATTCTACTTGGATTGTCGCATGCCGTAAAGCGAGCATTTAAGAAAAAAGTGGTAAAATATGTCTTATTAGGAGACATAATGTATCATTAGAGCTATGAGGGTATCCTCCTTCATTTCTTAGACTCACAAGAGTCAGCTTGGGCCATTTCCCAAGCCCACGATGGTACATGTGGTGGTCATTTTAGTGGCATGGCCATCGCTAAGCGCATTCTTTGCATGGGCTATTACTGGCCAAATTTAGAGAAATATTGTTGTGCTTATGTAAAGAAGTGCGTGAAGTGTCAACATCATGCAAATTTGACACACGTACCTTCATAGGCCTTACAACCGATTCAATCGGTCTGGCCATTTGCACAATGGGGGTTTGATTTAATTGGGAAAATCTCACCTACCTCTTTGGGCCATCACACATTTATCATAACGATGACCGAATACTTCACAAAATGGGTGGAAGCGATTCCCCTTACCACTACGACTGGACCTCGCATCATGGAGTTCATGCTACATAACATCATATGTCATTTTGGTATTCCATCCAAAATAATATCGGATAATGGAACACCCTTTAAAAATAAGGATGTGCGTGCGTTAACAACAAAGTATAACATAAAGCACAACTTTTCCATGCCCTATTATCCATAGGCCAATGGGCAAGCAGAGGCATCAAATAAGATAGTAGTAGCCATCTTGAAGAAAACCATTAAGGAAAATCATAAATATTGGCATAATCAATTACCTCTTGCCCTTTGGGCCTATCGCACTAGCATTCGGATGCCCACTGGGGCAACTCCATTTTCACTAGTGTATGGTGTTGAAGCCATCATGCCTCTAGAGTTAGAGATTCCGTCGCTATGCATTTCCATGCAGGAATTCATCGATGATGATTCCGCTAGGCAAGCTCATTTAGATCAATTAACATTGCTTGATGAATGACATGTCAATGCCCTTGAGCATCTACATGTTTATCAAGAATGCCTTAAGAGAGCTTATAACTTGAAAGTACACCAGAGAGACTTTCAGGTTGGTGATTTAGTTCTAAAGGAGAACCAACAAAACTCAAATTTGCCATCCAATTTGTGGGACAAATTTACAGCAAACTAGTTAGGTCCATTCATCATTACAAGTCAGATTGGACCTAGAACTTATCGCTTAGCATCCATCAAAGGAAGTGAAGAGCCTGAACCAATGAATGTTAGTCATATATAGCCTTTTCATGCTTAGAGCACCATAAAATCTCCTAAGTAGTCTATGACTTCCTAGTGTCTATGACCATCTAGGTCAACCCAAAATACCCCTAGGCGGTCTATGACCATCTAGGTCAAAATAAAATATTCCTAGACTATCTACGATCATCTAGGTCAATCCAAAAAGCTCCAAAGGCATCTATAAGCCCTTTGGTCACCATAAAATGCTCCTAGGTGGTCCATGACCATCTAGGTCAACCTAAAATATCCCTAGGTGGTCTATGACCATCTAGGTCAAAATAAAATATTCCTAGACAATCTACGATCATCTAGGTCAATCCAAAAATCCCCAAAGGTATCTATAAGCCCTTTGGTCACCCTAAAATACCCCTAGGTGGTCCATGATCATCTAGGTCAACCCAAAATACCCCTAGGTGGTCTATGACCATCTAGGTCAAAATAAAATATTCCTAGACTATCTACGATCATCTAGGTCAATCCATCAAAATCCCTCAAAGTCATCTATAAGCCCTTTGGTCACCCTAAAATTCTCCTAGGTGGTCTATGACCATCTAGGTCAACCTAAAATGCCCCTAGGTGGTCTATGACCATCTAGGTCAAAATAAAATATTCCTAGACAATCTACGATCATCTAGGTCAATCCAAAAAGCCCCAAAGGTATCTATAAGCCCTTTGGTCCCCATAAAATCCCTAGGTAGTCTATGACCATCTAGGTCAAACTAAAATGTTCCTAGGTAGTCTACGATTGTCTAGGTCATCCAAAAATGCCCCAAAGGCGTCTATAAGCCCTTTGGTCACCCAAAAATCCCCAATGGCATTCATTAAGCCCATTGGTCAACCTGTATATACATATATATCAAAAATATCATTAAAATCATCAAAATACAAAAATATTGCTTCATTGCACTTCATATAAATTGCATTAGGTATACTCATCATTGCATATATGCATCGTTCAAAATTGATCATACATGTCTAGCACCAGGTCTATACACTAGGCATATATTAAAATCATTGTTATTATATGTCAATATTACCACCTATTTACATTACATATACCATTTACATTTACACTCCACATTATATGTATGTTTCCCATCACTTAGCCATTGTTAATAAAACATAGTTAAAGTTTTTCGGTCACTCAACCATATCTAGTTTTCTTTTCAAATTTTGTAGAAACAAACATAATTTTTATTCTTTCTTAAAGTAGAATAATCCTACTTAGATTATACCTTGTATACATCAAAATCCCAACACATTTTCACATTAATAAATCCAAGTCTAGCACAAGGAAAGATGAAATTATAAAGTGGTCTAGGTTACTTTAAGCAAAAAATTTTATCTT
Organism: Wollemia nobilis; assembly: GCA_028583015.1. Lineage (NCBI taxonomy): Eukaryota > Viridiplantae > Streptophyta > Pinopsida > Araucariales > Araucariaceae > Wollemia > Wollemia nobilis. Next base: position 1,414,621 of record JAQPPZ010003612.1, read on the forward strand.
GCTCATCCCCCTATGTGAATGGTTCAAAGATGCTGAGAATTGACAAAAGGACAAGTTCCTCCTTACCCAAAATCCCTTGCCCTACACTAGGGCAAGTATCCAAAAGAGAAAAATCAAATAATGATTATTATCACTTCAAAATATGCAAAAAGAAACAGTGATTATTATCACTAGAAAAAGCAAAAATAAATAGTGGTTCTCACCACTACCAAAATCCCTTGCTCAACAAAAAAAAATGAGCAACTCCCTTGAATACTTCAAAATTAAAAGAAAATAAGGGAGTCTTGAACTTGAATCCTTGGAATTCTCAGCATTAGAGAACCATAAGGTGATCCTCATTACAAGTTTGGTGGATAGCCTACTTGTCAATGGTGGTAGCCTTACGCATGATGATATGTCTATCACATAAGCAACTTGCTTAGGTACAGACCAATGTTTGAATGTGGATGAGCTAGCTTGTTGTAACCTATATTACCTAGTAGTCTAATCTAACTAAGTACAAAACTCAGGATAATGAGACTCGTAGAATGATCTCTAGTACAGATGGGCTGAGTGAATCCCATTTGCACTAGGGCAACCTTATGCATTATCATGGTAATGAACTCACATGCACACACAAGGATGTTGATTATCTTGGTTATCTTAGTAGGTGTATACTTTGTCAAAAAGTCTTGCATAGTTATTATACAACTTTTGATTAGGTAACTAGAGTGTTTGAGTCTCCTAAAAACTACTAAATATATCATATCACATTACATTATCCATTCCATTTTACATCATGTTGTCACATATTTGTCAAAATTACAAAATCCATTACATAAGTGTCATAATAACATGAAAATAATAAAGATACATTTTGTACAGTCTATGGTGCTAGCATATAATGTGTCAAATAGTCATCATAAATCCATCATACAAAATTAAATCACATCATCCATTGCATTATGCATATACACATCTACATATCATCAAATCACATCATAGGATAAATACATGCATCCATGTTAGACATCCATCATAGCATCATAAAGCATAGAATAGCATACATATCATAAAGTAGTAAAATATGACATAATGATCAAAGCAAAGTCATACATATATATATATCCATATGTAAAAGCCAAAAGCTACATCATAGTCCATAAGCTACCCGTAGGCTACAATAAAAGTGAGTCCTCAGACTTCACACTCCAAAAAAACAAAAAAGTCCAAAAAGAACCATTAGAGTCTCCTAGCCATGGTCACGCAAGACCGACACCATGAATCTCTCCTCTACCCTCAGTAGGAGTCCGTCATGAGCTCCCAAACCTGCTACCCCTAGACCTACTACCCCCAAACCTGCTCCCTCTAGATGTGTCCATCCTCCATGTAGAACTCGGAGCCCTCATCCATGTAGATGACTATCCTATCTCGCTCCTCTGGCTACGCTATGATCCAATGGCCAATGCTCGATCTGGTATGCACCCCTTAAGGTGCACTATCTCATCCTCCATCATATCCATATAGGTCTGATCCTCTCAACATCGAGTCTGATAGGTCACCACCAAGCCCTAGAGATGTACCATCTCCTCCCACATCATGGCTACCTCACCACTACTAGACTCCCCATGGCTAGGGCCCTATACACCAACCTATGCCTGAAGAGTAGCTATCAAAGTTGCCTACCTCTCCATATCCATATGTGCACTCTACACCTATGCCTATAGAAGAGCTCTCTCCTCTAAGAAATCCTATCGCACCCTACTGAGATCACCCCATAGCTCTACAATCATAGCATCTCATGCTACTAACTATGCCTGCATACCCTGATCTCCAAGGTCCTCCCCATCAAAGTCTAGTGGATCCTATACATCAATCAGCTCCACCCTATCTACTACCACACGATGATGCACAAACCACTCACCTGTGTCTACCTCCTCATCATCTAGAGACTCATCCTAACCCTCCTCATCTAGAGCACCCCTAGCTACATCCACTGCTCTAGCAGCTACATCCCCTCCTAGTGGTCCCTCCCCTCACCACTACCATATGACCCACCAAGCATCATACTCCTCTATCATACCTACATCATCCAACTCAAAAACTACCACCACAAGATCTGACTCCTCTCCTAGTGCCTCCACAATAGGCCATGCTAGAGTCCTCTCAACCCCATGATGATGATAGATCATCAGCTCCCTAGGAAACCCTTAGGATAGCCTAAACTATCATAACACATGATCATAAGGGAAGTACTCTCACTCCATCCCATGTCACCCTATCAACCACCTACCTCGCCAAACTTGGCGTAGTTGTGTCTCAGCCTCCCTCCATGTAGGACAATCCCTATAGGGTCTCCATTCAATGTCTACCACTCTAAGCCATGCAAAAGCCTCTACATAGTGCTCAACCTCCCTAGCATGTCGATGGCTATGGCCTAACTCATGTGACCTCTACCATAGCACCCCATAACCAATCTCCCTATCTGGTAGCTCTACTCGAGTAGTCCATGGTAGTCCCTATGGTCACTCCATAATAATATGCTACCAACCCCAAACCTATAGCAAGAAGCTATAGCCCAATACCTTCCACCCATGAAAGTGGATCTCATATAGCTCCTCATATAGCTACGCTAACAAAGTAGGACCCCAAGCCATCACTATAGGCTCATCCTCTGTACACTCCACAAGAGTGAACACCAACTCTATAAGGTTCCATGGGAACCTAGCACCTAAAGAGTCAGGAAGTAGCATGTTGCTGATCAATGTCATCAATAAAGTGTGCTTAATACTAAGCACACCAGCCTGAAACCATGAGACCACTAATATCCCTCAACCCATGCATCCTCCCAGCGTGCCCCAAAGTACCTCCGTAGTACGACCTCTCATCACTCTGTAGGAGTAGATACTATGGGATATCCCTCTATCAAAATACGTAGTATCTGATATACATCCTCTAACATAACTATCATCTCCCCCATAGCTAAATGGAAAGTATTAGTACGAGGGTCCCACAAATCTATCAGTGCAGTCAGATAGGTGCGGTCGCTCACTACGGGATCTAACCACGTAACATGCTTTAGGCCAATGGCATCAAGCCATCACTAGTCCATAGTAGTCAATAGGTCTCTAGTGACCTGAAAGAGAGTCAGAACCCTATACCGACTCTTCACTATCTGATAATGTAAAATAACTTGTCAATAATGCACTAAAAATGCATAAAAATGCTCTAAAAATACCAAAAAAATGCCTAAAAAAGGGCCCTTTTGGCCTAGTTTTTGGCCATCCCACCTAGGGACGGCCCCCAATTTGGTAACCATCCCACCCAGGGATGGCCACCAGTGACCATCCCCTATAGGGACGGTCCCCAAAAATGGCTAAAATAGGGTCATTTTGACCCCTAAAATAGCCCTAAAAATGCCTAAAAATCATAAAAATATAGCATAAAACCCTAATTTTAAGCATATAAAATTCTAATAAAAGTTAAATATAATATATTACACTATTATTAGGGTTCCTTAACCTTTATTTAATGTGTAGTAAGAAAATTGTAGCAGAATTTCCAATTTCACAATAAAATAGGGAAGAGAAGGAAATGTGTTCCATACCCGTTTTGCATCGGCTCCACCATTTGTTGCATCCGTTGGCTGGCTCATGTTGTTGGGTAGATATTTTGGTAGTGCTCTCAACTTCATAAAATCACTCTCCTACCTCTCTCCTCTCCAACTTCTCCAAGCAAAATGCACAAATGAGCCTATTTGCCCCATTTTGGGCTTATATAGCTCCAAAAGAAGTCGATCACCCCTAGGTGGGATGAGCGCATAATTGGCTGGCTGTCCCACCCTGGGATGGTCATAAATAGTGTACTCACCCCCCTAGGATGGTCACCAAAAAATTACACCAAAACAACTCAAAAACCTCAAAAATTGGGTCCAAAACCCACCAAAAATAAGGCAAAATGGTCACCAAATTAGCAGGGATCAAGATTAAACCAATAACATTTATGGATGCATTAAAAGTATTTATTTTACTCCCCAAGAAGGCCTCCATGGCTGGACCACTCCATGGGAATGAATTTTTTAGCCTTTTGCTTCCAGAAATGCTCATCAAAATGATCAAAAATCCCCTCCAAACAGGTATATAGTACCATGGGAAAAACAGAGAGTTATCCCAATTCAGTCATATGTGTCAAGTGACTCATCACTTTATCATTGGTCATGCCCTCATCGACTCATCGCTTGAGGGGGTAGTCATAATAATGATTTCATAAATCAAATCAACACTAAAACACTCAAAAGTGTAATTTCCATACATTCAAAAGAATCTTTGCTAAAGATAAAATTTTCAAGCCCATGCTGGGGCAAATAATCAGCATAAGAAACAAAAAATAGGCTTGAACTCCTTGAAGCCTCAGGAATCCACCCATGTAAAGGCTTACAAGAACACAAGGCACCAAGACCTAGTATACCCTAAGCCCCATAAGACTGTTACTACAACACGGCTGAAAGGTATACCCAAAATGAATCCTTCGACTATGTCAAAAGCAAGGATTCCAAGAATGTATGCTCTTTCCACAATGGAGGCATCCAAATTTGATTAGGTTAATGAATAACCTTAATCATTTAATGATTTAGTCATCTATTTTTGCTCAGCGCTTTGTTGCACATAGCGCATCCCAAAAAGGGGCATCTATAGACACTAAAATCACGTAAATCGGATAAGACTACTAGTGCATCACATGTGCCACTCTTATCGACATCATATGGCCCCATTGGGCAGCCCTCTAGGGTAATATAGAGCTCCATAGCACTTTTGGGAAGGTTCCTATCAGTTTTGGGAGGTTTAGGGTCATATCCTTATGACCGTCCCACCCTAGGATGGTCACATATGGTGACCGTCCCACCTAGGGATGGCCACTCCAAAACCATCCCTGGGTGGGATGGTCCCTAAATAGACACCCCAAAAGTCAAAGGGGTGGAGAAATGGTAATCAATTACTACCATATTCTCTGCCCAATCAACCAAAATTGATTGGGAGCCTGTCATGGAGACCAGGAACTCCCAATTAGAGGCCCCAAATGGGCAACCTCTTCTACCCAATAAGGGAAAGGGTTTTGACAAGTGGAAGCACTTGCCTCGCATGCCAAGACTTGCCCCTTTTCCCTAGATGCCCTATTTGGGCTATAAAAAGAGGTGTGTTCACCCATTTTAAGAGAGGAGAGTTGAAGCATTTTTGACAATGAAGTGCTACCCAATTCTACCCTCACTTTTTATAACCTTAATTTACCCTCACCTTGCCTTGAAACCCTCTTCATCTAAAGGTATTTTTAGGGGCAATATAAACCAATCCAAATCATTCCAAACCATACAAATTAGAGAGATATTTGACACCATCTGCTGACACAACCTTTAGACTAGTTTTGAACCAGATCCCCTAGAATTGGTGGTAAATTCTAAGCAGTTTTGTAATCGTCCCACCTGGTGATGGTTAGTAGTATCTAGATGCACCTATTAGGGATGTGTTGAGTGGTATTTTCACCTAGTTGTGAAAGTACACTCTCCTTTAGGATTTGGGTTTCAAATCCCCTCTTGCAAAGAAGTTAAACAACCAACTTCTCCAAGGTCTCCGCTATATTAGCATTTGCATATGTGTATTAGTAATCTCAAATAAAGATATTCAATTTAAATGCTTGGAACACCTTAGTGATTGCAAGTAACTGTAAACAAGGGGCAATGGTGGAATTGTTTTTGGATTTTGAAAATTTTTAAATGTTTATTTTAATGCTTGAAAATTTAAAATAAGTTAAAATTTCTAGAAAAATAAAATGTAGAAAAATGAAAATGAAATGTAGAAAACTGAAAATAAAATGCATTCAGTATGATGCTATCCTATTTCGACAAAATCAAAGCTATGAGGTTTCCCTGCATGCAACCTAACCTATTGGACTTGCAAAACAAGCACAATCCCCATAGACTAAGTGCTGGTTCCTAGGGTTTAAAATAAATTTTAGGTTCAAGCATTCACATGAAGCAACCAAGAAAAATTGCATTAACTCCATCTACAAACTTGAAATCCAAAAAAGAGAAAAGAAATAGACATTAAATCCATAGAATGCAAAGATAATCTCCTTATTTCTTGCCCACAAGATGCAAATTTCTGAAAAATTTTGCTATAAAATGTGTCATTTTACAATAGCAGAATTTCTGGTTTTCCCAAACCAGTCCATGGAAGAAAAATGACTCAAACAGGTCTAGAATGGCCCTCTTGCATTCAAATCTACAACTCTGCTCGCAAAAATTTCCAACCCCTTAAAACATCCTTGCCTGGAGTATTTAAAACTTTTCAGGAAGCTTTTCGTTTCATTTTCCAATGATTGTTTGTTTCACCTTCCCTTGTGCATGCATATGTTTTGGTTTCCAAAAAAAAACTTTTTGTTTCTATTTTGTGGCCCTTCATTTCATTTTCTCCACATGGGCTTGCGTCCATTTCCTTCTGTCTGTAATGATCATCTTAAATGATTTCAAATCATTAAATATTCCTTATGTAACGTTTTGTCTTATTCATTGGATTTTGTCCTTATGTCCACGTCACTATGCAGTCTTCAGTTTCACTGTCCTGGTGTTCATCACTAATATCAGACGCACTGTCAACTACTCTATTCCCTTGGAAAAAATGCAACATGTCACGATATTGTGACACCTTTTCCTCCCTGCTTTTCTCTTTGCTTTCGGCCGCAAAAATACATGTTGCGATATCGCGACACTTTTTCACTTTTCTCTTTTGGCCACAAAAATGCAACATGTCACGATATCACGAAACTTTTTCTCTTTTGGCCACAACAATGCAACATGTCGCGATATCGTGACACTTTTTCTCTTTTGGCCGCGACAATGCAACATTTTGTGATATTGCGACACTTTTTCTCTTTTGGCCATGACAATGCAACATTTCGTGATATCGCGACACTTTTTCTCTTTTGTCCGCGACAATGCAACATGCCGCGATATCATGACACTTTTTCTCTTTTGGCCGCAACAATGCAACATGTCACGATATCGTGACACTTTTTCTCTTTTGGTTGTGACAATGCAACATGTTGCAATATCGCGACACTTTTTCTCTTTTGGCCGCGACGATGCAACATGTTGTGATATTGTGACACTTTTTCTCTTTTGGCCGTGACGATCCAACATGTCTCGATATCGTGACACTTTTTCTCTTTTGGCCACGATGATGCAACATGTCACGATATCACGACACTTTTTCCTCCTTTGACCGTGACGATGCAACATGTCGTGATATTGTGACACTCTTTCTCTTTTGGCCACGATGATGCAACATGTCGCAATATCGCGACACTTTTTCCTCCTTGCTATCTCCCTTTTCTTTGGACCGCGAAAATGCAACATGTCGTGATATCGTGACACTTTTTTCTCCTTGTGGTGTTTTGATTTTTCTTTGATCTTTAGCATATGGGCCACTTCGGTCTTCTTGGAAAACATGCAAAAAATATGGGTCCCCAATTTTGGGGTACGTTGTGGAGCAACCACAATAAATGGCGACTCTGCTAGGAAATGCTCCTGAGCATTTCAGTGAGAACTCAACATGAAAAAACACAGACTCAAATACAAGCATCAGCAAATATCCCAAGAATGAAACTAGACGATAAATACATGAAGCATTAGAATTATTAAGCATCAGCTCGGTGTGTGCAATGTGCTTCATTCCCTATCGTTTGAAACTCGTTCAACTTTCCATTGTCAGTTTCACTTATGATTCGTATGCAAGGCTATGAATGATTTGTGCAGGATTTGATATATGAAAACTATGTTAGAGATATAAAAACCTGCTTTGCAAAGGCTCAAACTTTCTAATTTCATGAACAAACATATTAAAACTTTCAAACTCTCTTAAGACCAAATATATGTATACTGAATTAATTTACTAGATCCCAAAGTTGGTTATGTGCCCCTACCATATTGAACCCATGTGCAAGTGTAAGTGAAATCAGAGCTTTTGGGAATAGGATTCCCAACCTAAGAGAGATGGGAATTTAACCCTATCCTTACTACTCTGATCTGGAATTCATTACCTTATCTTGAACAAAATTATTTAAACTGCTATGGATGAAACTGTCAGGCTAGCCTATCCTTTTGAGTAGTCAGTGTTCTTGTTTTTAGACAATACATGTTGCCATGCATGAGCATACTCCACTGCCAGTTAAGCGTTTATATCCCCAGTGGATATTAACCCCATAATCCATAATTTGGCTTTACTTTTGATTTCTTGGACCTTGGGGATGACTGCCCATCCTTGCAAGGGACTTGTAGTACTATCCTTCCAATCCAATATTAATGATGAAATAAAAAATATTTGCTTTGGAATTTCAAGTTCTTGAGTGGGAAAAATAGAATCTTTAGGGAATCGGATTCTCAACCTAAGCGAGATGAGAATTAGACCCTATCCTTACTACTCCATGAAGGTCAAATCAGAGCTTTGGGGAGTTGGATCCTCAACCTAAGTTCAATGGGGATTTAACCTATCCTTACTACTCTGATTTTAGGCTTTAATATCTATAGGAGTGGTAAAAACCATTGTTTAAGGATTATGTTGCATGATAGTACAGACACGAAATACTCCTTTCGCCTCACCTTTTCTTCCAAGTATGGTTTTGACCATTTTTCTCAAGATCCTCTTTAAAATATTTAGAACGTGCTTGGTTCAAGATAGTTCGGGTATCAGTTCCCAACCTTAGTATCCTTTTAATATATGTTATGTAATAACCCTAAGAGGATTCAACACCTTTTCAATGATTGTATATGAAATGAAGATGCAATTGAGATGAAAAAGTATATGCAATGTGGAATGTAACATGAGATATGAATGCATTGCTCCTTTTGAAATGCGGATGGAGTATACCACCTACTTTGCCATAATTTATAAAACTAACAACTTCATGCATCACAAGTTCCAAATGATATTCTTTAATGTGTTTGCGATATTCGTGGAGCTTTCTGCAATACAATTTTGATGTTTCATATTCTCCTAGTCCTAGTCAACATTCATACAGACATAAGCTGACAAACCAAAAGTGTCCAAAGGACCCACACACAACTTTAAAACCAAAACTAAAATCAAATCCAAAACCAAAACCTGAAAACCCAAAGTATATACAAATGTACAGTATAATACAAGATGGTGTAAAGTTTGGATTATAATTTTCCCAAATCCCAAACCTGATTAGAATTCTTTAAAAGACATATGACGTGATACACATGCCAAATGTGAAAGGAATCAAACAAGAACAAGACTAGACCAAACAATGCAACCAACTTCAACTTTCCTCTCTCACCCCACCAATTAGATTTAGTTCCATTAGTATTCTCATAGGTGAGATTCAAATTATCAAATTGATTAGACAATGGTTGATTTTCAATTCTTTCTTGTCTATTATTTAAGATGCAAATTTCATAATTCCATTCATGATTTAGAAATAGGCTTTCTTTATCCAAAATGAAATTTTGTAAGCAAGAGCCTATTTCTAAAAATTTCAAAGCCAATTCATTTTCCATGTTCTTAGGCCAATCAAAATTGTGCAACAATTTACAAACATCTAGGATATTTACTAAATGGAGATCATTAGAAGTTTTTATCCTAGGTTCAAGAATTAATTGTTGATGAATTTTATTTAGCAATTTAAGTGCATCAAGCTCCTTTTCATTCATTAAAGTAATGTTATCAAAGGTGTGGTTATAAATTAATCCTTGTTTTTGATTCACCTTCAATGGCATTTCATCATAAATATCATTTGAATTATACAAATCTTCACCTAAATCCTGGATGTTTGGACACAAAGGTTTAGATTTTACCTTTTTCACATTTTCATTTACCAAAATTTGGTGAGGATTTGCAATTCCCTCTTTTACCTCATGTTCATTATATTCTTCATTGATTACTTGTTCATCAAATATACCAAAATTGGGCACCCAATTGAAAACATGACCATCCTTTTCAATCCTCAAATATTTTTGGTCAAAGTGTATGTCAAGTAACTCATCTTCATGATCAATCACTTGCGTTGCTTCTAATAGATAAACCATTTTGTCATTTAATTCAAACTCTTTGTTCACTATCCATGGTATCTCTTCATTTGAATCCTCAAAATAATCATGCAAACTTGTATCTGAATCTTCAATGAATTTATATTCAACATGATCGCATTTTGTAACTGTTGGTCATCAAATCTGCTTAGGAAAGGATCTGGGTAAGTGTATGCACTCTAGACCTGGACCAACATTGAAAGGCCAAAGGGAAGAGATGCCCCTCATGCCAATCTTTGAAGAAATACTAGCTCCTATTCTAATCTACTTTGGTGTTTTGATATAAGGGTGCAGGAAAGAGATAAAAGGAGTTAGGGTTAGAGAAAGAAATAAAAAGGGGTAAGGGAAGAGAGATCGGTGATTTAAGGTGGGAGAGAACAGGAAGCACGATCACTAACTAAAAACTTAAATAGCAGTAAGAAACACCAAGAATAAATGAAAAAAACACCACATTAACCTTCCTATGTATCCTCTAGGCGAGCTCACAGGGATTCTCCTTCTCCCTTTCGTCAAAATTTAGGGTTCAGAGTAAATACGATTAGGACAAGTGAATGTAACAGAAACCACAACCCACCGAGCAGCATAAAAGAAAACCAATATAGCATTTTTTCTCTCCTATGTATCCTTCAAAGCGAGTTTCAGGGTACAGTCCCCAATCGCACACCGGATTCAGGATTCAGAGTCTCAGTATACAAATGAAGAAATACAAAAGAATCAAGCACAAAAGGCAGCATAAAAGAAATGAATTGAGCCCAAAGCTCTTTAGTATTAGTCGCAGGACATCAAGTTACAACAGCTTTCTAGAAGATAGTTCCTCCCTTATTTCGTTACAATTCCTGGGTTTTTATGGAGGACCCGACCCTCTGAGTCATTATTACACAGAATGGTGAAGTACATCCTCGAAAGCTGAGAAGTTGGCCCTCTACGGTCCTTGTGACAGAGCTTTCATATCGTTTGCCAAAATTAATAGTTGCGGCTAGGTCAATCAGGTAAATACGCATTAATGGGACGCTTGAGTTTCCTCAGCTTTTGGGTGCGATGCTCAAGTGACTACCATGCTTGTTGGGCTCTCCTTTTGGAACTGATACTTCATTTCCAATTGCCAAAAATGGGCAACGGTCTTATTGGGCACGTAAAAATGCATTTATGAGGCACTTGATCACCTTGAGAAAATACCCGACTTGGAACTCGTGCCCTTGAAGCGCTTTGCTTCACAATGGACTTGTGTCGAAGCAATAACCCCTCCTTGATTTGTACTTCACAAAATGGAGCTTCACAAAACTGCTTCGGGGGGCGTGAGTGTTGAAGCATATTTCCTTCGCAAAATGGTCCTCTTCATTCTTCACCACTTCGCTGACAAAATTACTTCATTGATGCCTTGGAGAAATGCTTCGCTATGATCCTCTTTCAATATTGAGGTTCAGTAAGGTTTTCGCTGAAGCAATTGGCTTCAAAAGATGTTGCATTCTTTATGGCTGTCGCTACTTTGGGTGAAAGTACTTCGCATGAAAGATGGCCGAAGCAGATGCTTCGCAACGACCTTCGATGAAGTAGAAATGATTCGTTGGCACCAGAGTCTGAAGTGGATGCATCGACGGCCTTTTGGTGAAGTGTCTTCAGTGTTGCGCTCCTTCAAATTCTGCTTCGCAAAACTTTTTCCCGAAGTAGCCTTTTGAAATGCTTCGGGCCCGAAGTAGTTTTCATTCTTCTTCCTTCACATTTTTCCTTCGGCAAAACTGCTTCACAAAAATCTTTCTTGAAGCTACATTTTGAAATGCTTCAGGCCCAAAGTGGTTTTTCTTGCCTTGGCTAATTCGGTCCACAGTTGTTCTTTTGAAATGCTACTTGGATTCTGCTTCGCGAAAATTTTGCCCAAAGTAGTTTCTGGAACTGCTTCGGGTGCGAAGCTCTTCTTTATGCCTTGCAAAAATTTTTGTTTCGACAACGCTATTTTGTAACCTTTTTGCCTGAAGTAGTTTTTTGAGGAACTTCGGGCCCGAAGCTCTTTTGCTTTTCTCGTATTCTTCTTCGGCAATGCCGCTTCACCAACTTTTTCTCGACGTAATTACTGAAAATGCTTCGGGTGCGAAGCTCTTTTCATACTTCTCTTCATTTTTTGGCGAAGCTGTCTTCCCTAGCTCGTTCGGAAGTGAGGTTCTTTATTCTTCATCTTATGTACAAAGGGGTGACAAGGAAAGCCAAAATTGCTGCAACTTACAAATATTTCCAAAAAACAACCGACAGAAATACTTTACAACAAAGAACACTGTACAAAGTTTTAATTTTCTACCCCATTGTGAAATGTGACAAAATTGTCACAGTAACCTTCTCAAATATTGTGAATGTGAGATCTTCGTATGAAGTAGAAGTTTCAACGTCCTGCATATAAATTGGAATAGAGGTTTCATCAATAGGGGTGTGAGGAAATAACACATCTTCATATCTTCCCCAATCATTGTAAAAATTATCTTCCAAATTTGTGGGATGAAACTCCATGGTATTTGTGACATGATCTTTTGATTCATTCATCAATTCACTTTCTTATTTGTCCTTGGTAGTAGGATCATTATAATCTTCCAAAATTTTATGAGATTTGAAACCCTCTTCCAAAACATCCTCAAATTGTACAGGAGTTGTAATATCTTCCTTTGAGTAGGCGATTATGTTGTCCTGTATATCAATTGGCACACAAGTTTCATTAATAGTTTTGGAGTGAGTGTAGTCTTCCCACTTCTTCCAAGTGTCATAATAATCATCTTCCAAAGTCAAGTGGTGACGTTCAACTAATTCTTCAACATATTCCAATTCATCAATGTGTTTCTCATCAAATTAACCTTCACCTTCTTTAGATGGCTCAATAACTTTCAAAAGTGGGTTATTTCTTGAATTCAAATTTGTAAGACTATCATCATCCAAATTAGTAACCCATGATTTGATTTTATCACAATTTGGAGGGTGAAGAATTTTTTTATCATTAGTTCCAAGCTTCTCATCGAGAGTGTCTTCCAAGAACAAGTAGTGAAAATCTATCATATCTTCAAATTCATTTATTGGTTTTTTCCAATTTCACTTTCAACCACTTCATCCAATTGTATGGTAGGTTCCATCCTATCACATATTTCAAAAATTTTTGAATTTAGAACTCCTTTATCCAAATATTCATGTATATCTATGAATGAGATCATTTCTGCATAATCCTCACTAGTGGATGTTGGCTTAGCAATTTGCACCTCCTCTTGGACTACATCTAAGGTGGTTGTAACATTTGGACCTTCAAATTCATCCCCTTGATCATTTACCTTAGGTATCATTGGAGTGGAGGGTGCTATATTTGATGGTTGGTGTAGGTTGGCATCACTAACTCCAACAGAACAATCTCTCATGTGAACATGTTGTGTCTTTTCTTCTTCAAAAACTTGTTCTACCTTTTCCAAGATCTCATAGATTTTCTCTAGAGACAGGTCATCCAAGTTTTTCTTTAAAGATGTAACAAGTTTGGGGTGTATGGATCCCATGTATACTTTAATAGCTTCCTCTTTTGATGTGTTTAAAATTTCCCACATTTGGGAGTGCAACTCACGAAATCTTCCGTTGAATTGACTCAAGGATTCATTAGCCTTATTACGTATGGAGGTAAACTGATTTTTCAACATCTCTAAATCAACCTGATTACCAAAATGGTAAATATAGGTTTCTTCTAGTTGTATCCAATAATTCCTAACCTCCATGGGTAGTTGGCCATACCAAAAGAATGGTCTATCATCCAAAATGTATGCAAATAACTTACAAGCCACATCCTCATAGAAAATTTGGAATTGACATAATGTATTCGTGTAGACATACAATTTTTGCAGATATCCTAGTGGCACCTCTTGATTAAAATGTCGTAGAAACTCCAATAACATTTTAGGAATTTGAAAGGGTATCCCATGTATAGACAAACCCTTATAATGATCCTCCATCATAGATACCATTCTTTCTCTTAGAGATGCTACTTCATCTCTTATATCGTATGTCGTCATTAGTAAAACTCAAAATATAACTTCAAAACCAATTTGTTGGTCATGAATAAAAGAAGGAACCATGACAAAGCAATATTATAAAAATGTAAACTTAGTTTTTGATTCACCAGATCGCATATGCACAAGTGAAGAGCATACTCCTAGTGTTGTAGGCTTTCTGATTCACCAGATCACATTACATGCAAGTGAAGAGCATAATACTAACAACAAATACATTTTAGACAAAATAATTCCTTACAAATAAGCATGAAATGAATAGCAAATATCAAACATGTAATGTATGAATAATCATGTTAGCATCAACCAAGAGATGTATCCATTAAAATCAAATGAGAGTAATTGCATGGAGACAACCTCGTTAGTCAAGACCAAAATTTTCAAAATCAAATCAAAACACATTATTCCTGTATGAACAATCCATAGCGTTAGAACAATGCATAGAAATTCATGTCCTCCTTTTAACACTACAAGGTTGTATTCTTAAAAGAGGGCTAAAGATAATAATCAATAGGGCATGAAATATTCAAAATTTAAATCCCTATAGCATTTAAATCACATTGAAATAAACCAATTCGGGCCCTCCTTCTAGTGCCAATCTATTGAGTGGTATTTTCACCCAGTTGTGAAAGTACACTGTCCTTTAGGATTTGGGTTTCAAATCCCCTCTTGCAAAGAAGTTAAACAACCAACTTCTCCAAGGTCTCCGCTATATTAGCATTTACATATGTGTATTAGTAATCTCAAATAAAGATATTCAATTTAAATGCTTGGAACACCTTAGTGATTGCAAGTAACTGTAAACAAGGGGCAATGGTGGAATTGTTTTTGGATTTTGAAAAATTTTAAATGTTTATTTTAATGCCTAAAAATTTAAAATAAGTTAAAATTTCTAGAAAAATAAAATGCAAAAAAATGAAAATGAAATGCAGAAAACTAAAAATAAAATGCATTCAATATGATGCTTTCCTATTTCGACAAAACTGAAGTTGTGAGGTTTCCCTGCATGAAACCTAACCTATTGACTTGTAAAATAAGCACAATCCCCATAGACTAAGTGCTGGTTCCTAGGGTTTAAAATAAATTTCAGGTTCAAGCATTCACATGAAGCAACGAAGCAAACTTGCATTAAATCCATCTACAAACTCGAAATCCAAAAAAGAGAAAAGAAAAAGACATTAAATCCATAGCATGCAAAGATAATCTCCTTCTTTATTTCCCACAAGATGCAAATTTTTGAAAACTTCTGCATTAAAAATGTGTCATTTTACAATAGCAGAATTTCTGGTTTTCCCAAACAAGTCCATGGAAGAAAAATGACTCAAACAGGTCTAGAATGGCCGTCTTGCCTTCAAATCTGCAACTCTGCTTGCAGAAATTTCCAACCCCTCAAAACATCCTTGCCTGGCGTATTTAAAACTTTTCAGGAAGCTTTTCGTTTCATTTTCCAATGGTTGTTCGTTTCACCTTCCCTTGTGCATGCATGTGTTTTGGTTTCCAAAAAAAAACTTTTCGTTTCTATTTTGTGGCCCTTCATTTCATTTTCTCCACATGGGCTTGCATCCATTTCCTTCTATGTGTAATGACCATATTAAATGATTTCAAATCATTAAATATTACTTATGTAATGTTTTGTCTTATTCATTGGATTTTGTCCTTATGTCCACGTCACTATGTAGTTTTTAGTTTCACTGTCCTAGTGTTCATCACTAATATCAGACGTACTATCAACTACTCTATTCCCTTGGAAAAAATGCAACATGTCGCGATATCGCGATACTTTTTCCTCCTTGCTTTTCTCTTTGCTTTCGGCCGCAAAAATGCAACATGTTGTGATATCGTGACACTTTTTCACTTTTCTCTTTTGGTCGCAAAAATGCAACATGTCGCGATATCGCGACACTTTTTATCTTTTGGACATGACAATGCAACTTGTTGCAATATCGCGACACTTTTTATCTTTTGTCCATGAAAATGCAACATGTCACGATATCGCAACACTTTTTCTCTTTTGGCCGTGACAATGCAACATGTCGCGATATCACGACACTTTTTCTATTTTGTCCGCGAAAATGCAACATGTCGCGATATCGCGACACTTTTTCTCTTTTGGCCATGACAATGCAACATGTTGCGATATCACGACACTTTTTATATTTTGGCCATGACAATGCAACATGTCGCAATATCGCGACACTTTTTCTCTTTTGGCCGCGACGATGCAACATGTTGTGATATTGTGACACTTTTTCTCTTTTGGCCGTGACGATCCAACATGTCTCGATATCGTGACATTTTTTCTCTTTTGGCCACGATGATGCAACATGTCACGATATCGCGACACTTTTTCCTCCTTTGACCGCGACGATGCAACATGTCGTGATATTGTGACACTCTTTCTCTTTTGGCCACGATGATGCAACATGTCGCAATATCGCGACACTTTTTCCTCCTTGCTATCTCCCTTTTTTTTGGACCGCGAAAATGCAACATGTCGTGATATCGTGACACTTTTTTTCTCCTTGTGGTGTTTTGCTTTTTCTTTGATCTTTAACATATGGGCCACTTCGGTCTTCTTGGAAAACATGCAAAAAATGTGGGTCCCCAATTTTGGGGTACGTTGTGGAGCAGCCACAACAGGATGGTTAGAAAAAAGTAGGGAATTTGGAGGAAATTCCACCATAGAACTCTTAGGAATGTCTATATTAGCCTCCTATCCAAATTTGGTGAGATTTGGAGCAGTTTTAATGGCCCAATTGGAGTCCCCATTGTTGTAGGCTTAGTTGTCCCTGTAAGGGATGGTCATTATTTTTGCTATATATTATGCATTTATTTTCTACTCAGATCCATCCAAAATCACTTAGATAACATAATGTTTGAATTACATATCATTTATAACTATTTTTATTTGCTATAGATAAGTTTTATTATTGATAGGTTCATGCATTTCTATGTTTTCAAAGCTTTATATCTATAACGCATATGCTATTAACCCAATTTCAATCCCTTGTGTGTAGGTTTAGGTATTCTAGATAGGATGGAGGAGCTAAAGAGGCAAGAAATATAAGCCCGATACTAGCTCTCAAGTGTGGGAATGCGAGATGAACAATAGAACATTGCTTTAAGGCCTTGCAAGGGATTAGATCCATTTGCACATTATAATGTTGAAATGTATCAAATTGTAAAGCCCTTAAGGTGAGGTATTATAATCCTATTTTTAATACATGAGTGAATGAATACAAGGAGAAATACACCTCTTTTATTGCATATTACTCTTTCTTTGATAGATTAATTATTGTACACTTTTCCTTCGAATGCA
The DNA here is from genome assembly GCA_028583015.1 of Wollemia nobilis. Taxonomy (NCBI): domain Eukaryota; kingdom Viridiplantae; phylum Streptophyta; class Pinopsida; order Araucariales; family Araucariaceae; genus Wollemia; species Wollemia nobilis. The sequence continues at coordinate 1,432,037 of JAQPPZ010003612.1, forward strand.
TGCTTTAATATGCTTTAAATTGCAATAAAGTGCCCTTAAGGCGATGTCATAAAATTTTCTTCTTCAAAAATATGTATCCTGATGTGGGGACTCAAAATAATTCTACCAAATCCTATTAAGCACCATCTAGCATGTGTTCAGGGAGGCCAACATGGTTGCGGATATGTTGGCTAACATGGTAGCCAATCAAAATGACTTAATTGTGTGGGAAGACTCCTTTCCTCAAAATATCATCAATGTTGTTAAAAATGACATTGGCCACGATTTCCAATAATAACAGATATCCAAAAAATGGTGTTTCCATAAAAACTATAGGTGTTTCCATCAACACCATTGTCAAATATTTATTTTTTCAATTATTCATAATATTTTGAAATTTTGATTATGGCCTTTTTTAAGGCATCCAGTTGAAGTGCAGAGTAGCAAGTGAAACTCTCTAGAAACATCCAAAAACCATGTGCCTCCACATAAGCTACCTCCTTTATTTTCATCATGCAAAGTCCACTCCTTAGCTTTCCCAACCCCATCATCAATTCACCATTTTTACTACTCATATTGCTTGCTTATCGATCCCTTAAACCCTTCCATCCCCCGTGTCCTCAATATTTTCCACATTTAAACTATTTATTTCTCCCGAACCCTATATGGCGTGCTCTCTTATCATTGGTTCCATCTTTGGAATTGATTGGACCCCTATCCCAAAGATCAAACTCCAATTTGCATTGGAATGTACCTCTAGAATTTTCTTTGCTTAACCTGTGGCATTTGGTGTTTCTTTAAAATCCACCACCTTCATGGTTTCTTTCATGTACTTATTGATTTTGATTACCTTTTTAGTGCCTCCTTGTGTTGGTCCCCTAAGCATCACCATCTATCTAATACTATGGCCATAATTGAACCCTCTATCTTGCAGCTTGACCCTATTTTTGATGACCTTATTAGAGCTAAAGGATTTATCCCATTTTTTAAGCTTTTTGTGGCATTTATGATGATGTTACCAATGATTTTATCAAATCATGGAATTATGGCATCATGTAGGTCCATGGATGTTGTTTCTACTTTACAAACCAAAACTATCAACCATGTTTCCAGTGTTGTTGAGAAACTTATGGTGGCTGCCAATATGGTCAAGGAAGCTTGTGTCATTTTCTCGCACACCATAAAGGAACTTCAATATCTCCTAGCTTCCCTCAACACTCTTCTTGCAAAGAACCAAGAGAATGTTGATAATCATGAGGATGGAGTAGACTCCTAGTAATATCGGGAGTGGGATCTAGGGAGGATTGTTTTTCATGTCTTTTTGGTCCTGTTGGGATTGCTCTGTAATATCTTTCTCTTTTCGTAGTATGTACTAACAAGTAATGTATTTACCTTTGTCTGTATGTATGTTTCAGTCCATTTTTATTAGATTCTGGACTGGGTTAGTTTCTTTGTTGCTCAAGTGGGGTTGTTGTTGTTCATCCAGTTCATCCCTATGGTTATGGGATTGTTTAATTTTTGTATATTTGGCAATCTGACCATATTATGTAAATAGGGATTGGGTCCCTTCAACCTGATAGATAAATATAATACATACTATTACCTACCAAAAAATCAAATTTGTTTACCCTAATTTTGGGGTGATTCTATGTTGTTGGAAAACATGCCAATCGGTGTCATTGAAATGCAAAGTGATGAAAATGCATAAATAAAAAGAGTCAACCCTTATATAGTTGGCTAGTGAATGTAGGATAATTACCTCAATTGAAATCAATCAAACTAGGAATGAAATGTGTCTATGATGACTTTCAATGTAAAATAAATGTTGAGATGTGATTTTGTTCATGTTTTAAGCCCCACAAACAATGCCATCAATGTCAGCTTTTTGAGCAAGTTAACTTGGGCATAGTATCAATTGAGAAATGAGTAACCTAGAATTATTTTGTATTCAAATAAGATGATGTTTAATTATTATGGGCAAGTTTACTTATGGTTATTTACTCATCTTACCGAATTGCATGGACAACCAATCGCTGCAATCACCAAGGGAGTAGAGTAGACCACTAGATACAAGGTTCACTTGAAATTATAGGTGAATTTGGAAACTTTTTAATACAAATGAAATGTTTTATGTATTTTAAAAGAGAATTTTCTTATGAAGAATGCATTTATTATTGTATTGCATGAATTTTTAAAGTTTTGCATGGTTTTGGAGTGTTTTGAAAAGTAATTTTGGATAATTTTATGACTTTTTGGTTGTAAACAAACGTTAACCATCCAAATCAAACCATGTTATCACAAAAGAGTAATGAAATTATGGGATGGATTATTATAATGATGAATGTGGTTGTTTTGTAAAATTTTAGACCATTTTGAGATATTTTGAAGTTTGTAAGGTGATATTTGGACTTTTTATCATAAAATAAAATTAAGCGCCCAAATCAATTTTTATTTGCATAAAACAAGATATGATAATGGAATGAATGAATGGATGTAATGTAGGGTGATTTTGTGAAGGTAAGCTACATTTTGAGGCCCTTTCAATACATTTTGCAAAGTTTTAAAACCAAACATCGACCAACATTCATGTCTAGATAGATGTGGGTAAGCATATACCATGCTGCAAATGCTGGTGGTGTTTAGGTGCACCTAGGAAATATCCAAGGGAATTTGAGTGCACTCCAAACATTTTATAAAAGGGTTGTAGAGGTTAAATTTATTTCATTATTACATTCACAAGTTTCAAAAACTACGTTTGGAGGAGATTGAGTGAATGAATGAGTGTGGTGGAGTGGAGGCCATGGTGATGGAGGGAGCAGAGGTGGTAGGAGTGGATATGCAGGAGGCTAAGGTAAGTGCCATTGGTACTCTTTTTTGGACTTGTACAATTTTTTTAATGAATGTGGTATTAATATCATGTATGTGTTGTGCTATAGTTGAGGATATTAGAGACTTAAAATTGGTTCTCGCCTCTCATACCAGGGGTAAGAAAGGTATTGTGGGAGGAGCATTGGAAGTGGTTGGATGCCATAGGGCTAGATGGAGTCACACAAATTAATGTGGTGAGGGTAGATGAGGGATATATCTCTATCTTGAGAAAGATATGGTATCCAGATAGGGGGATGTGTTAGCTCCCAACTAGTGAGGTGATAGTGACACTCGAGGATGTATACCACATTATTTGAGTGCTAGTGGATGGGTTACATATCAAGGTGGATATGATAAGGAGCATGACATGAGATAAATATTTGGATATCGATGGTGGGGTGTGAGTGTGAAATATGGAGGGATCATATACTTGGTGATATATGCCAAGAAGAAGTTTGAGGCACTACCCACCTTGGTCATGTTCCTCTTGGCCAACATAGTGGTGCCTAACAACACTGGCTATTAGTTCCCATGGAACATGATCAGGCTGGTGGATGATATGATTGATGAGCCTCAGGTGTATGCATGGGCACTTGCTTTACTGGCTTAGTTGTACTTGGAGTTGTACAAGGTGAGTAGGTTGGGGTGAAAGGGATTGTGTCGTAGTGTACTATTACAGTGTTGGAACTACGAGTACTTAGTGTGGCTTGACCTATGGGCCTACCTAGTTAGGTATGGTATGGGAATAAACCCTATGATTTGAGATGGTGGGTGTTTGACAAGGTTCATATGAGTCATCCTAGCCATAGTGGCCAAGATTATAGAGATCTATGGGTAGGGATGACACTTGATCAAGTGCATTGGATACCATGGCAAGGTGTTAGTTGGATTGGTGATAGGGAGAAGTAATAGAGAGTTCAAAAGGCTAGATGGGTGGTTGGGTGGCATAGGAGTGAGGTGGAGCTAATCCAATTATCATAGGTGCTATGGTAGTTTGGGCTATGATAGGGGATTCCTGAGGCACCAGTGTTGTATAGGCATCATCATGAGGAGATAAGTCTACCTTGTGTGGAGGCATGGTGGGTGACCTATGAGGAATATGAGGAGATCAATCGCCTAGATGTGGATGATGTGGAGAGTATCACTAAGTATGATGTATGGTTCATTGTACAACCACCATAGATACCTAGTTAGGTAGTGGATGAGGATAGTGGGGATGATGATGAGGTAGAGACTAAGGTGGAGGATATAGATGAGGCTCTTAGATGTTAGATATATCATTGATCTAGTAGTCAAGGTAGATGGGTAAGAGATGCAGCAAAGAAACCTCCAGATATTAGAGTCGATGGTGGTGGCATCGATGGTATGGAGGAGGTTCCAGAGACACCTATAGGTTAGAATGAGAAGGAATGGATAAGGGTTGAGGCTAAGTGGAACCAACAATGGTAGATGGTGGTAGAGTAATATGTAGAGGTAGCTCAGTTGTGGGTGGAACTAGAGGTACAAATTACCATAGGTGGAGGCAAATATAGGATCACGAGGCTCCAAGAAGAGCTAAAATATAGGGACCATTGTGAGAGGTAGGATATACTACACCTTAGATCTTGAGAGGAATATATAAAGGATTTGGAGGATCAATTTATGCAGCACCACATTGGGATGTGAGATTGATCCTCTTCCTCCTTATTTGGGATTGTTAGGCATAGTGAGTCTAGGCATAATGGCTCTAGGTCTAGAGCTCCATAAAGATCACATGAGTCTTCCTATGGGCTTTAGCTAGTGCTTAGATGCCCTTTTTATATATGATCCTTGGTGATCCATTGTATGTAGCCTTCGATCATTCATTGTACATGAAATATATATATATATATATATATATATATATATATATATATATATATATATATATATATATATATATATATATAGACATGGATTTTACTTTTGTGTTATGCTTTTGTTTGAATGATTTTGTGTATATTTGTGATGTATGATAATGCAATGATAATGTGTATGAATGCAAATGAATTAATGCTCTAATTATCATTCGTAGTTTAGATTTTTCTTGACCATGTATAGCCTTTCTATTTAATTAGCGGAACCAAAATGGTGGCATGTGAAATAGAAGACTCATGTAATGATATGGATGTTGATATGGAAAACTCATATGGATGTTGATATGGAAAATTGATATGGATGTTGATATGGAAAACTAATTGTTTTGCAGAGACTCATACATACTAGTGATATCAAACAAACTCACTAAATTTTGTCTAATTTCTCTAAGACCAAATGTGTGTGCAAGTGAATTCATTTACTGAATCATGATAATGGTACTAACTCAAGACAATAAAGAACCAATATGTGTGCAAGTTAGTTCATAATCCATCTTGAGTAAATTGAGACGAAACCTGTCATGGAGGATACCCAAAATCTAGCTTATCCTTATGTGCAATCAAAGGTATCTTCAAGAGAGATGTATTGCCATGCATGAGCATACTCCACTACCATCCAAGCATCTATATCCCTAGTGGATATTAGCTTTATAATTGAAGAATCTGATCTCTAATATTTGGGTATTAATACTACCTAACCATCTAAATTGAAATGTAGTTCTATCCTTAAAACTTGAGGATTTGTGGTGTGTGATGTGTAAAATATTTAGAGCTTTGGGGAATCATATTCTCAATAGAAGTGTGATGAGAATTTTATCATATCCTTACTACTCTTTATTTTGTTTGGAAGTAATTATGATAGTGGTGAAAACCACTATTTTTTATTTTTGGACTATGTGCATAATGGGACAAGCAAGGAATATCCTTTTTGCTTCGAGGTTCAACCCAATCATGGTGTTATACCTCTTTGATACAAGATGTTTTTAATATGTTTGATTATATTTGGTTCAAGAGTGTTAGAGTCAATTCCCATAACTCAATATTTTCTTAGTGAAAATATGTCTTGGTCCTAAAGAAAACTTGACATGTATTGGAGGTTGCTATAAATACTAGGAGCGGATAAGTGACTGAAAACACCTAGGGATTATGAAAATATGGTTTGCAAATGATAATTTGAATTTATGGAATGGTGCAATGAAATGGGTGATGATTTGAAGGTGCCCTTGATTAAGGCAAAAAAAATGTATTGGACTAATTATTATCTAGATTGAATAAATGACCCCCAATATGGTGAATGAAATGTGTGAATATGGTAGTGCACAATGATTATGTAAATGCAATGTGTAAAATTGCAATTTGTGAAATACAATTTTTTTGTGTGTATTAGCCACGTATATATACATATATAAATCATATTAAGCATTAAATTATCTCAAGTGGATGATGTTAAGTGGTTCAAGCTATTCTAATCCATCTATACTGGCAAGCTTATAAGTTCCTTTACCCACTTTTTAAGTGAAAATATATGGACCTAGCCAATTAACCATATATTTATCACAAATATGTGGCAATGCATTGGTGTTTTGTTTACTCTTCTTAATAATATGATCTCCTACTTGTAATTCATGTAGATAAAATTTGGTATTGTAATCATGCTTTAGGTGGTCCTCATAAACTTATAAATGTTCTAAAGTATTGAACCACCTTTCATCAAGAAGTGTGAGTTGGTCAAAATGTACTTGTCTAGTAGTATCGTCATCTATGAATTCTTGCAATGAAATTCACAATGAGGGGATATCGAGCTCAGGAGGTATAATTGCTTTAGCTCCATAGACTAGTGAAAATGGTGTTTCGCTAGTAGGTGTGCAGATGCTTGTTTGATAAGCCCATAATGCCAAGGGGATTTGAGTATACCAATATCAATTATTTTCTTCGACTAATTTCTTGAGAATAGCAATTAAGGTCTTATTGGTAGCCTCAACTTGTCCATTTGTATGTGGGTAGTAAGTATTCAAGAAATTATGTTGGATATTATTTTTGGAAAAGTGCTTGAACATCCTTGTTTTTGAAAGACTTACCATTTTTAGAGATAATTTTTGAAGGAATACCAAAATGAAAAGTGATATGATGAAGTATAAACTCCACAATTTGAGATCCTATTGTCCTAGTTAGAGGAATTGTCTCAACCCACTTTGTGAAGTATTCAATAACTGTGATGATGAATGTATATTGTCCTGAGGAAGAAGGTGATATTTTTCCAATAAAATCAATACCCCATTATGAAATGGGTAAAAGTATTTGAATAGGCTATAATTATTTTGATGACACATGAGTTAAATTAGCATTCGATTGATATTTTTGACAATGCTTGATGTACGTGCAACAGTCGCATTCCATGGTGGGCAAACAGTAATCCATATGTAGGATGCACTTTGCAATGGCCATTCCACTAAAATGACCACCAAAAGTACCATCATGAGATTTAGCTATGGGTATTTGTACCTTTGTAGGCTTGAGACAATGAATGAGGATTCCATAATAACCATGTCTATACAACACATCTCCCAAGAGAGTAAAACAAGCTACCTTTTTCTTGAAAGTGCATTTAGCAATTCATGACATATCTGATGGGACTATTCCAGATTTGAGGAAGGCTATTATTTGGTTGGACCAAGGATCATATGGCTCTGTATGGATAAATAAAATGTCTTTCTCATCCTTAGATTCAATATAGACAATTGTATATTTAGATATCATTGTGACAATGAGTGGTTGTACCTCTCCTACAGAATTCTTTGGAATCAATGGTCCTAGAGAGGCAATCATATATGCAAATCTATTAGTCAAACATTGTAAACTATCAATTTAATACCAGTTAAATTTAGCGAGTAATGTCATTGATACTTCATGGTAAAACTTTATTGTTGGTTACCTGCATTGGTATTCTCTATTTATTTTATGAACAACAAGTTGGAAGTCACAAAGTATCTTGATACGCTTTATGCCCATAGCTATGGTTTCTTGAAGACCTAATATTAAGGCTTCATAATTTGTATTTTTTTGTGTGCATTGGAATTCAAGTTTGAAATATAAGGGAATAGGCACCCCATGTGGTGTATGAAACATGACTCCATCACCTTGATATTTTTTACACTTAGAACCATCAAAGAATAGTGTGATATTAACATCTTCCTCTAAAATGATATCTTCTTCTTGTTCAGTGACAATGAATACCAAATCATATAGGAGCTCAATAATAAAGGGTTTATCACTAGGAAGTGGAGCTTCCACAAGCTAATCAGCTATAACCTAACCTTTAATGGATTTTTGGCTAATGAACTCAAGATCGAATTCAGTAAGAAGCATTATCCATTTTGCAGTGCGGGTGTTATTGTAAGTGCAATACATCATGTAATGTGTAGACACCTAAAACATGTAATGTTTAGGAAGACTACTCACATGGATACATTCATAGGTCATGTGACTAAACCTTGGGACCTTCCAAGTATCAAAAGTGGTTCTTACCACTCATTTGGGGCATTTTTAGCCTATCCAAGCCTGACCGCTATGGACTAGAGTGGCTGGATCCTGGCTGTTGTAGCTCAAAGCAGCCAACCTTAGCTACTATAGCTCAGAGTGACCAAACCTTAATCACTATAGCTTAGAGCGGCCAAATATTAGCCACTACAAATGACAAAAACTAAAACCTAAAATATATTTTACCACCAATATAGCCTAATATCAGGTATAAGTGGTAGTTTGCATGCAATAAAGCTAAGTGGGGATAACTTTACATGATTCCTATGGCCAGTCTACATGAGAGATTCATGTATTGATTTAGACACTAGTTAACTGGTCCTCAAGGGTAGACAAAGACAAAACTTCTCATGCTAACATCCAATGTGCATGAAGAATTCAGTCCTAGGGTTTGGACATTGACCTAGGGTTTCAAACACATTATAAGGAGTGAACCTAAAAGCACTAGAGGACCTTATTTTATCATTTATTATAGGGAGATACTAGGGAAACTTTGGATGGCATACACAGTGAAGCCCTATCGGATTGGAGAGAAAATTTGAGCACCCTTAAGGAGCAACAAAGTGCTAGAAATCTGAGAGGTAATCATCTGTGAACATACGGTAATAATTTAACATTAGTAGAAAACTTAAGCATATAGCATTTGGATCAACAAAGATAGATTTTACCTTAGTGACCACTATCCTAGACAGTGGCCTATGACCTAGTCTAGGGTTTAGGTGTTAGTTTCTTTTATTCTATTTTTTCTATGATTTCATATCATTAACATAAGATTTAATTTATTTATTGGTGTTCATAGCCATAGTTTCATTACAGTTGTGTTCATTATGCTAATAGCATCATTCGGGGAGGCAATATCGAACATCTAAGTGTGTGTTGTTGTTTCATTACTTGCAGGGCTACAGGTTCATTGTACATATCTGCAACATACAAGAGCAAGAGGATCCCTCTGGGAATCAAACCTAGAGAAGGAGGAATCTATAAGCCCTCATACGGTTCTATGTGCATCATTGGGAAGCCTTCGAAATCACACCACCCCTTGCAAGGGGATATTACACATATGCTATCCTCTTTGTGTAAATCTATGTATCAAATGAAGGGTATCCCTCAGAGGGATGAATGTGTAACCGAATCTTGGAAATATCAATAAAAAGCATTCATTTATTTATTTATTTGTATCTCGGCTATGTCTTATTTTTACATTTTTTATTTAATGCATATTAAACATTAAAATATCAAGTAAAATTGCAAATAGAGTAGTTGGCGGTGTGTCACTTCCTCGGGGTTTCTACAGATGGTGATCACAGTGGGACCCCCGCCTAGTTTTTATTTTTTACCGCTTTATTAACTTAAGTTTTTGTGTGCAGGTTTAGCTGTGCTAGTCTACAGCAGCTAGAAATAAGCTACTCTGGTCTATAGTGGCCAAAAATTAGCCACTTTGTTCTACAGTGGCTAGAAATCAGCCACTTTGGTCAATAGTGGTCAAAACTGATGTACAGCAGAGGGCAAAATTTATATCATATTAGTGGGATTTAAGGTTGGTACCTCTTCCTTATATATTTTTTATTTTCTTTCTACATTTTATTTCCAAAACAAGCATAAACATAGATTAATTGAGAAAATGAAAGGAAAAGAAACAAAAACTGTATTTTGCATTTCTTAGGTTTCTTTTAGATTTTATCTAGGCGCTGCTAGGAACAACAGACATCTACCTGTAAGGTCTACCCTAGTATCTAGCATGCTAGGCCATTGTATTTTGGTTTGCTTGCATGTGGCCCAATCAGTGGCTATTTTTATCACAAAGTAGGAGAATGCATCAAGGTCATGTAGAATAGTTGTAAATGCATTTGTCTAAAAATAAAATGTTCTTTTTAGGCATTGTAGGAAAGTAGTCATGAATGTTGGTTGATGCATTGCTTTCTATTTTTAAATATAAAAAGAACCCCACACACTTGCACATATCATAATAAACATTAGGGAGTTGGATTTCATCACCAACCCCCAATTCAGTCCGGTGACGTTGGCATTCATCTCCTTCCATCAAATTGCCCCTAGATTTTCCTAGAACATAAGAGGGAAATTATTTATAGTGGTACTAGTTGAAAGCACGAGGATACGGAAACAAAAAGGAATATGCCACAAGAAAAGAACAAGAAAGAACATATGCAAATTGACACAAGATAAAAGCAATATGAAATATGGTAATCTCTTTATTGATACGCTTTATAAATTGTGTTACAATACGTCTCCTTCCTTTTTAGGGGATAGGAGAGTCAAATGTGTTTCTTGTCACAACGTCCATGGATAATAATCCTTCTTCCGCGTGCCCACATGTAAGATGGGCGGACCAAAACGTCACCGCCGCTTGCGTATGTGATTCTTTGCTCTTTCCTGCTCCTCTGCTATCGGAAACCTGCGTTCAAAGAAACAAAAAATATTAGTAATACCTGCAGACAGAATGAAACATGTATTTCCCAAAGCCGATTGTCAGTGTATGCATGAAAATAATAAAACGACTATCAGATGACCTCTGATTGACCTGAAAATTTGATAGAAGCATAAAAATATCATCAGAAGACCATTGCAAAAAGAACAGTCTAGAAATTCCTCACAGATTTGTATTCGCTCCAGGGTGGGACGAATAGGACTATGACAATTTGCCAGAAAGCACCCTCTTCAATGTCCTATCTCAGAAGCTCCAAATGACCTGAAAACTTGGGGTTAGCTAATTGGGGGTGTTTTGGGAAGACCCAGATGATCAGATTTCTTCAATTTTGCCTCTAGCACCCAGATTTTGAAGATGGCATCTGCAAGTTAGTGAAAGCGGGAAATAACAATAACCTGGTCAAAAATGATCCGAATGTAATGAAATTTGAACTGTAACCTATTTAACCTATCTAGAACACAATGCAAAAGAAAAACCAAAGAAATCTATCACATATTTCTATTCATCCCGGGGTGGGGCGAATTTGCCTGTGACAGATTGGGGAGCGCCCGGGGGCAGGACGCCCACCGTTTGAGGCACTATTTTGGCACCAATCCACTTGGGATGGGTCCAAAACTGGTTATGGGGTGTTGTCGACAAATTTTGTGGATAGTTGTGGCCAAAAATCAGGTTTTGGGTCCGGATTCGTGCTTCCAATAGTCACCCAATAACCTCCCTTTCGAATGAGAGATTAAGGATGTAAAAGCACAAATCGCAAGTAGGTATGTAAATTGGCAGCACTTCGTTGCTCAAATGCTCCTTCTCTGTATCTCTTTTGGGTGGGAAAACTCCCCAATTTATAGACCTTAGGGTCTCCTTGTTTGAATTGCGCATGCGAGGGTGCCACTTGAGTTAACTATCCTATTTTCAGAGAAAAGCTAACTCCCTGATTAAAAATCTTCTTGCATGAGGTTTCTAAAATAAAGACACTCATCATTGAAGTCTCTCTTCTTGAATAAAAGCTATTCCTCGCAATTGCATGGCCTGAAGCCTCAGTTAACTGGCGGAGTTGCCGAAGTTTGACTTTTTTTGCTAGTCAAACCTTCTATTCGCCTCACCCTGGGGCGAATGCTACTATTCGTCCCTGGGTGGGACGAATGCCAGTTTGTATTCGTCCCGGGGTGGGACGAGCAGAGAGCAAGGTGCCAAAAAGGTGCCAAATTGACCTTTGACCTTTAAAACTACTTTTGGAAGTGGTTAGGACCACTATTTTACCTCTGGGGGCTGCCCTAGGGGCTGTTTGTGTCAATGCGATCAACGCTTGTTGTCACGTAATCGGATTGGTGTTGTTTTGGTGTCTACAGATGCCCCTTTTTGGGAAGCGCTGTGCAAGGCGCAACGTCGAGCAAAAATAGATAACCAAAGCACTAATGATTAGGGTTTCTCAGTAACCTAACCAACTCTTGATGCCCCAAGTATGGAAAGGGCACGCATTCTTGAATCCTTGCTTCTGACGAGCTAAGGAACTAAAGTCAAGTGTTAACCTTGTTCAGTGAGGTGTTACTTGAACTTGGACATTGATCAATCATGAATAGGCAAAGGGCGCAACCTTTTTGTCTATGGGAACCTTGAGTTCATGATTCACGAATGCCAAGTGTTTGATCAGCTTGTGATGATTGCTTGTTTGCTGCCCCAAGTAGGGGCACGATTGTCTTTGTCAATGATCCTTTGAATGCGTGTCATTTCCTAGATTGGGTATGTTGTTGTTGATTGGCGACTAAGTGTGACTACCCCCTCAAGCGACGAATCGATGAGGGAATGACCGACATGAGAAAAGCGACGAGTCGCTTGACCCAAGATGACTTAGGTAAGGGTGCCTTCAGTTGTTTAGCATTGAATGTGCATGCAGTTTTCTGACATTTAGACCTATTTTTGGTGGGTTTTAACCCTTTTTGTGACGCATTTTGGAGCTGAAATTGGCAAAAATCCGTCTTCCCATGGAGCGGTCCGGCTATGGTAGCCTTCTTAGGGAGTAGGATAGTGACAATTTGTAACCCCAACGTCTATTTTGGATGCCAAGAATGTCAGGCGCAAATGCGCCTTCGTTCGGCAATGTTATTGCTATTTTTGGGTGGGTTTTGACCCGTTTTGGTGATGCCGTTTGGGGATGAAATTCTCGAAAATCCGTCTTCCCGGGGAGCGGTCCGGCTATAGTAGCCTTCTTAGGGAGTAGGATAGTGAGGATTTGTGACCCCGACATCTGTTTTGCATGCCCAGAATATCAAGTGCAAAAGCACTCTGATTGGACAGGTTTATTGCTATTTTTTGAAATTTTTGCTCTGTATTCATCCTAGGGTGGGACGAATTCCTATTTAGTATTCATCCCAGGGTGGGACGAGTGCTAAATAGAGTGCTCATCCCGGGGGGAACGAATACAGGCTCAAAAAGCCTTTTTAAAGGCCAAAACCGAGTTTTGGGCTCATTTGCATTTGTTTTTCTTGGCAATTTGGAGCTCTGAGGAGGAGGAGGTCAATTCTACAAAGCGAAGCACTACAAAATTTTTCTTGTGACCATGAGTGCACACACCGGATCGAGCGACGGAGCCGAAGCGCTACCAGTGAGTGCCCCTTCCTCTTTATTGTTTTGTGTCATAGTTTGAAAACCGCAATTTGTTTATTTCTTATGTTTTTTTTTGTTTTTGTTGTTGTTTATGGTTAAAAATGAAAACCCTAGTTGATGAACACGTAACTGAAAACTTAATTTAACCCTAGTTAAACACAGATCAAAATTTTAAGTGAAAACTGAACTTAGAAAGTTAGTTTAGAACAGAACTTAAAAACTACGTTGAACCTGAATGAAACCAAAAGCTAAACTGTAAGTTAAAAAACGTAGAGTAAAACTAAGAGAAAAGCGTAGCGTGAACCCTAGTTGACTGAACCCTAGTTGTGTAATTGTTTTTGTTGTTTAATTAATCTGTTTAGAGTGTAAACCCTAGGTCTGACAAATTAATTTTTGTAAATTTTTGTTGTGTTTTTAAATTTATCAGGTAGGATTAGAAACCCTAGGACTGACAAATAAATTTTGTTAAATTTTGTAATTGTTTTTGTTGTTTAATTAATCAGTTTAGAGTGTAAACCCTAGGTCTGACAAATTAATTTTTGTAAATTTTTGTTGTGTTTTTGAATTTATCAGTTAGGATTAGAAACCCTAGGACTGACAAATAATTTTATTGAATTTTTTTTTTTTTTTTTTAAATGCATTATTTGTATATACATGTTAGAGTTGTACAATTTTTCATTATTTTTAATGTTTTTGTGTTGTTTTCTTTTGCAGGTTGTGAAGAGCCGGTATCGGGTGCCTACTATGTTCACTGAAGCGCGTGCAGTGCTGACTTTGGCTAATTGGGATTGGCTTGATGCCCTTGGGCTCAAGCAGGTGACTCGGCTGGAGCCGGTGGTCGGGGATCGGGCCTATCTGATGGCCCTGATCAATCTATGGGATCCCCGGACCAACACCTTCCATCTCCCAATAGGGGAGATGACGGTGACCTTGGAGGATATCTATCGGATTCTTCGGATTCCAATAGACGGACTGCCGATCCGGACGACGCCGCGGGATCGGAGGACAGCGGATTGATACATTGTTTTGGGCATGGGGAGGAGTTGGGTGTGGAGAGCCCAGTGGAGAGGGCGGAGATCGACTGCCATATGGGTGGCATACTGGTTCGATGGTGGTTAGAGAGGGGTGTGTTGGGAGTGAGGCACGCATTACTCATGGGCCTCATTTCCAACATGTTGCTCCCGACTCTTCGGGTGCGAGGTTCCCATGGAACCTGCTAGAGGTGGTGTTCCAGGCTGGTGGAGTGTCCGACAGACACACCGATGATTATGAGATGGGGATAGACTACTAGCATAGCTCTATGATGAGTTGTACGAGGTCCACCGTCGGAAGCGGAAGGGGATCAGTTGCAGCTACTTGTTGCAGTGCTTGGGCTTGGCAACACATAGCAGTGGAGAGGCTGGCGGGGCTGCCCTGGATGACTCGGGCAGAGATGGCAGACCAGGAGATTGGATATGGGGTATTATGGCGGAGGTCGGAGGAGCAGGGTCAGAGTCGACGATGGGCAGGTGCCGTAGGGCACTATGTCGATGCCTTCGCTCGACTTACTCCAGGGGAGGTGTTTTGGCGCCCCTATCGGGACTGTCCAGCTTGGCCTGAGGCTGGAGAGTGGCTTCGATGGGTACGGAGGGAGCAGTGGCTGATTGGGAGGCATGGGACTGAGCAAGAGTTGTTCCCATATGGTCGGGTTACACGACAGTTTGGGGTGCGCCAGGGGATGCCTGGTGAGCCCATGGTCTATCGGCACCGGGGGATGAGAGGACTCTGGATCGGCCAGTCATTGCGCCACTTGGCGAGGATTTAGATACGACGATTGACGTCCTAGATGTGGATGACGTCGGGGTTACTGCCGAGTATGAGCAGTGGTGGACCTTGTGACAGTGGAGAGGCGAGGGGCCGCTAGGCGGTGGCAGCAGTAGGGGATGAGGGTGCGGAAGCACCAGATGAGGGTTGGGGTGCTCCACGTGATGATGCAGACATGGTGGAGGTTGAGGATGTTGGAGGGGATTTTGGGGTACCGGACCAGCCGGAGATGCAGGACGTCCCGGAGCAGTGGGAGCCAGAGCAGGTTGCTATCCCGGATTCACCTATGCCTCAGGAAGGTTCGAAGGATGCAGAGGCAAAGGGACGCACGGAGAATGCACGATTGGAGGAGCTACTACGGAGGCGAGATGGGGAGCTGGGAGAGGCTTTGCAAGAGAGAGATCTCCTACGGACTCAGCTAGTGGAGCGGGAGACCGCATGGGCTGCGTCCCACCGGTAGGAGGGGGATACCGATGCTGCACGAGAGAGGGATCTACTACGGATGCAGCTAGCACAGCACGATGACGTAGTAGCTTACTACCATCGATGAGAGGTAGAGTGGGATCGATGAGAGGCAGAGTGGGGTCGGTGGGAGGCAGATTGGCATCAGCATCGGATGGATATGGAGGGAGAGATCATCCGCCTTGGTGGGTGGTTACCTGAGCCTCCTGGAGGTGGTTCTTCACGCCGGATGAGAGACAACGATATTGAGCAGTCAGCATCGTCTCATCGCAGGCGCTAGATGAGGGGGCACTAGTAGGCATGATGCAGGGGCGAGCAGCAATTGCCCTGAGAGGTCCCATAGGACCCACACCACGGGGGGTAGTTCCCGTCGCATCGATCCTGCATGATCATGGTGGCCGATGCCCTAGGCTTGGGGGTTTTTGAGTTTTTGGCTGTTGTTGCGGGGTCAGAGGACCGGTTCATTGTAGCCTGCGGGCATTTTGTTGATGATATATATATAGATGATTCTATTTTTGTTTTTATAAACTTTGCATGATGTGTTTTTATGGACATGTATTTACATTGATGGTATGCAAATGGGATTATAATTGCGATGTTTCTAATTAGTATGATGTATGCATATGGAATGAATGAAATTATTTGTTGATAACTTGTCGATGGCACCATAGATTGTACAAGACTTGACTGGCTTGTTGTACTTATGGGATGACTTTGTGGAATGACGTTGCATGTGAAAACTGTGTTTTTGTATTTTGCATTTATTTTTTTATGATGATGTATGGAATAAAATGTACCAGTTGTTTTTAAAATGTAGTTAAGCTTTTCTGAGATTCAGATATTTTAACTAACTAGCCAAGACTGTACATTTATCTCGCAAGACTTTTGAACAAGGTATAAATCCGACTTGGAGGTTAACCAAGTTATTTCACATCCCTGTGTGTGCAATTGAGTTCATTTATGTGGTATTTGTCAGGATACCACCAGTGCCAGATAGGCTATCAACCAAACCTGTACTGAGGATCACCTAACTAGCTCCACTAACTCCATTGTTGTATTTAGCAAGATTAATCCATGGGACAATCTAAGGTACCATAAGCTAGCTCATCCACATGCAAACATTGGTCTGCTCACACGCAAAGCTAATGTGACAGACATATCGTCATGCGGGTAGGATACCGCCATTGCCAGGTAGGTTGTCCACCAAACCTGTAATGAGGATCACCTAGATGGTTTTCGAATACTGAGAATTCCAAGGATTCAAGTTCAGGATTTTTATTGGCTCAATGGTTTAGGATATTTGCTCGTATACAAAGTGATGAAAATCACTGTTTATTTTGTTCTTTTTTTTTTTTTTGAGCAAGGATGTTAAATAGTAGTGATAACCACTGTTATTTGATTTGGCATTTGAGCTTTGTAAGGTGACTGGTGAATAACATTGATTCTTTTAGGCCTTGGGGATGACTACCCATCCTTGGCAGGGACGTGTAGTACGAATCCTTACGACTTTGGGAACCAACGGGTAGTATGGAGATTAGGAAGTGAGGGTATTGATCTTTTAGGCCTTGGGGATGACTACCCATCCTTGGCAGGGACGTGTAGTACGAATCCTTACGACTTGAGAGACCAAAGGTGATTGTGATGATGGCTTGTGGAAATGGTGTTTTTGAATGGTCATTGATTCTTTTAGGCCTTGGGGATGACTACCCATCCTTGGCAGGGACGTGTAGTACGAATCCTTACAACCTTAGGAACCAATGGTGATTTTTGAATTTTTGGTAGTGATGAAAACCACTGTTGATTAGAAGGAATGGATGGGGAAGAGCTTGTCCTTTTGTCAATTCTCAGCATTCTTGAACCATTCGCACAGGGGGATGAACAGGCTAATCTTTCACCGATGGTACCCTAGACTGCTTTGTAGGTTTCTCTTGCATTCACACAACTTAGGAATTATTTTATGTGTGTAAATTTGTGTAGGGATATTACATAACGAGGCGTGACCCAAGTAAAATTTTCTTGTGTAAAATCTGTTTAACTTTGTACAATTTTTGGCTAGAAAGTTAAAGACAGCTGAATGACGAAAACCCTAAATACATTAGGAGACAACTGACTAATGCTAAAAAAATGGGATGGTGTGATGCGGGATGTAAGCATTGATAAAATTGATTTGATGTGGAAGATGATGGGATTGTCAAGTAATGACAGTCTATGGTGCTTTTGACTTGTATAACCAACAAATATGCAATGTATGAATGTGATGCCTAATGCAACCTATATTTTTGTATTTTTGATGTTTTATGAGTATGCATGGAATGGAGATGCAATTTTTTTGTTATTTTTGATGATTTTATTGTTTTTGTTTATTTTTGAATATTTGTTTTGACCAAGCGGTTATGGTAACCCTTGGAGCTTTTGGTTTGACCAAAGGGTTTATGGATACCTTTGGGGCGTTTGTGGGGTTGACCAAGCGATTATGGGAATCCTTGGAGCTTTTGGGTTGACCAAAGGGTTTATGGATACCTTTGGGGCATTTTGGGGTTGACCAAGCGATTATGGAAATCCTTGGAGCTTTTGGGTTGACCAAAGGGTGTATGGACACCTTTGGGGCATTTTGGGGTTGACCAAGCGATTGTGATAATCCTTGGAGCTTTTGGTTGGACTATGGCTCTCTAAATGTGGAATGGCCTCAAATGAATGATGTTCAAGGGTTCAAGCTCCTTGATTCCTTCAAGAGAGGCAAGCCGGTAAGTTCCAGGTCCTATTCGACTATCAATCACATAAGGACCTAACCAGTTTGTTGCAAACTTGTCCCTCAGATGGGACGGTAAATTAGAATTCTGTTGGTTCTCTTTTAAGACCAAATCTCCAACCTAAAAATCCCTTAGGTGAACCTTCATGTTATATGCTCTCTTAAGTCGCTCTTGATAGATACGCAAATGCTCGAGAGCATTGACGCGTCGTTCGTCAAGCAACGTAAGTTGGTCTAACCGGGCCTGCCATGCAGTGTCATCATCGATGAACTCTTGCATTGATATGCGCAGCGAAGGGATTTCCAACTCAAGAGGCATGACAGCCTCGGAGCCATACACCAACGAAAATGGAGTTGCCCCAGTGGGCGTCCGAATGCTAGTGCGATAAGCCCATAGGGCAAGCGGGATCTGAATGTGCCAATCCTTATGATTATCTGCGATAGTATTTTTGAGGATGGCGACTAGCATTTTGTTTGACGCCTCTGCTTGCCCATTTGCCTACGGATAATAGGGTGTTGAAAAACTATGCTGAATTTTGTACTTTGTGGTCAAAGCACGCACATCTTTGTTCTTGAAGGGCGTCCCATTATCCGAGAGGATCTTGGATGGAATACCAAAATGACAAATGATATTATGCAAAATAAACTCCGCAATGCGGGGTCCAGTCATAGAGGTTAACGGAATTGCTTCCACCCACTTGGTAAAATACTCTGTGGTTGTTATGATAAATGTGTGATGACCCGACGACGTAGGGGAGATCTTTTCGATTAGATCAAAGCCCCACTGCGAAAAAGGCCAAGCCGATTGGATCGGTTGCAAGGCCTGAGAAGGTACGTGTGTCAAATTGGCATGATGTTGACACTTCACGCACTTCTTCACATATGCGCAACAATCTCGCTCCAAAGATGGCCAATAATAACCCATGCGGAGAATGCGCTTTGCGATGGCCATACCGCTGAAGTGGCCACCACATGTACCATCGTGGGCTTGGGTGATCGCCCAAGCGGACTCCTGCTGGTCCAAGCAACGGAGGAGGATTCCTTCATAGCTTCGACGATACAAAATGTCTCCTAGCAAGACATGTTTTGTCGCTTTCTGTTTGAATGATCTTTTCGCGGCTTGTGTCAATCCAAGTGGGAGAGTACCTAGCTTGAGGTAATCCCTTAGGGGTGTGTACCAATCCTGCTGATAGAAACCTCGATGGTATGAACAGCCAATCCCTCTTGAAGTTCATCCCGAGCAAAAGCTGAGCAGGAAAGAACTTGTAAAAATAGCGTTGTATTGCTATTAAGAGGGGTAGGGGAGAACAAGGACCCCCAGTTGGCTTGAGTCAAACAATCTTGGATTCGAGAAAACCTATCCGTAGATGGTTCAATCTGGATCAAGTGGATTCTTGGCATGAGGTCAGAGCTTGCACGCTCCATCGCGGGTTGCGATAATGTCTTGACCTGAATGGTTGTCATCTCACCGGAAGGGTCTTGCGGGATTAGTGACCCCAAGGAGGCCATAGTATCCGCAAAATGATTCGATGATCGAGGGAGTGCCTCGATGTCATACCATTCAAGTTGTGCCAGGAATTTGTCCACAAGGGCTTTATAGGCCTGCAGAACTGGGCATTTACATTGGAATATCCCCTTAACTTGATTGACAATTAACAGCGAGTCACCAAAGATGTTCAATCGTTTAATGTTCATGGTGACTGTTGTCTGAAGACCTATGAGCAAGGCTTCATATTCTGCATTGTTATTGGTGCACGGGAAGTCTAATTTAAATGACAGAGGCATTGGAGCCCCTTGTGGAGTGAAGAATACAATTCCCGCACCACCCCCTTGCTCACACTTAGAACCATCGAAGAATAGGGTTATGTCAGCCTCGTGACTCAGGCTCATCAGAATCTGGCGATTCTGAAACATGGAAGACCCCATCATCAGGTAGTTCGAAGGTCAGAGGCTGATCGTCTTCAAGAGGAGCCTCGGCTAGTTGATCGGTGATGACTTGACCTTTTATGGATTTTTGTCCAATGAATTCTATGTCAAACTCCGTCAACAACATGATCCATTTCACCGTGCGGCTACTATGATAAGTATGACTCATCATGTATCGCAATGGATTCTCCTTAGACACAACATACGTCTTGTTGCTCAGCATGTAGTGGCGTAGCTTCTTGGTAGCAAACACCACTGCCAAGCAGAGCTTCTCAACGTATGCATAGTTAAGTTCATAACCGACCAGGGTGCGGCTAAGATAGTACGTAGCCTGTTCTTTGTGAAGTTCATTTTTTTGGGACAACATGGCGCCCAGTGCCACCTCGCGGCGACAAAGCCAAGTATTGTTTAATGTCATCAAAGGCCGACTGGCACTCGTCATCCCAATGAAATGTGACCCCCTTATGCAATAATTTATTCATGGGTCGGCACTTGTCAGATAGCTGTGCTATGAAGCGCTTGATCGACGTGACCTTTCCCTGTAGACTTTTGAGCTGCTTGATGGTAGTTGGGGGAAGCATTTCAAGGATTGCCTTGACTTTGTTTGGGTCTACCTCGATTCCTCGTTTGGAGACTATGAAACCCAAGAGCTTTCCAGATGTGATGCCAAAGACGCACTTCTTGGGGTTTAGTTTGACTTTATGTTCAATGAGGCGATCAAGGACCTTGCTCAAGTCATCGAGGTGATCTAGGCGCAAAAGAGATTTGGCCAACAAATCATCCATGTAATCTTCCAAAGTTTTGTGCATGTAATCATGGAAGATGTACGTCATGGCACGTTGGTAGGTGGCGCCAGTGTTTTTAAGGCCAAAAGGCATGACCTTATAACAAAATGTCCCCCAAGGCATTGTGAATGTCGTTTTTAGTTGGTCCTCGGGATTGATACGAATCTGATTGTATCCTGAGAAACCATCCATGAGGGAAAGCATTTCGTGGCCCGCTGTAGCGTCTACCAATGCGTCGATGCTTGGCAAGGGAAAATCATCCTTAGGACTCACTTTGTTTAGATCTCAAAAATCGGTGCATATGCGAATCCTCCCATCGGGCTTCTTGATGGGAACCATGTTAGACAACCATGGTGGATAATCCACACAGATGACAAACTGTGCATCCAACAACTTTTGTAACTCGTCTTTTACCATTAAGGCCACTGTTGGGTGCATCTTGCATAGTTTTTGCTTTACTGGCTTGATTGTCGGATCAAGCGTTAAATTATGCATGACTAGTTGTGGGTCTAGTCCCGACATATCCTTGTATGACCATGCAAAAACCTCCTTCTTCTCCTTGAGAAGGGCAATGTAATCGGCTTGCTCTTCGGGGGAGAGACTTACCCCCAGCTTGAGAATCCATGGATTCATTGGATCTATGCCGATGTCTATGTCAGTCGTTGCCTCGACCGACATGTGGGATCCGTCCTCCAACTGGTGTGGAGTTGGGATCAGATGGATATCGTTTGCTGAATTAAGATCATCATTAGGAACGTCAGGTTCCTCTTCAGCATGGAAGACATCCTGAGTCTGTCCTGGAGTGAAATGAAACATCCCACCGCAAGGCCAGTACTCTGATGGGGATGGTGGTGTGTCAGCACGATCCCAATCTATAGCCTCTATGTCTAGATGCAATGACCATGTTGGGTCGGCTGGATCATGGATGGGGGCGGTCAAGTCAATGGAGATCATGTTGATGAAATGATTGTAACCTCCATTACCGCAGGTGTGATAACTCTGACATTCCAGATGTTCTTGATGCTTTGGATCTGGCTCTGTAGGCACTGGTACAAAGGGATCGGCCCTATGCGTGGACATGCAGATAGGGTCTGCCCTAGGCACTGATGGTTTGATAGGGTCTCCAGGCGGAAGATGCTCTCTGTGTACCTAGAGTGGTGGGTGTAGTAATTGCTATAACTACGCCGGGTTGAGGTGCCACCTATGTCTTGGACCTATGTGTAAGTGTTCAAACATGTCATCTATGTCCAAGGGATATTGTTGTTGCATTTGTCGCATGTGGTTGAGATAGGCCATCTCGGTTTCATCTTCGTAATCACTATTAGAGATCCACAGGCCTTCATTGGCTCCAATAACTGCTTGCGACATGGGAAGCTCATCTTGCTCGAGCAAATTAATATGGTCCCAACGAGGTTGTTCCGCTCTCTACGGGGGGACCTGATTTTCTTGAGGTGGCCTATGCTCAATTGGATCATCCAATGGGAACATGGTCAAGAAGCTTTCTTGATAATCATCCATGGGAAGCATGTGGGAATGATTGCTTCCTGACTCAAGAGGATCCCAAGGTGCTACCTCGTACTCCAACTCATCATCCGAAGACCCTTCTTGGTCTTGTCCATACCCTTCGTGGAGGTGAGTCCTTGAATTGTCTCCCGTTGTGACCGAAGGGAAAGGGTTGTTGAGGTCAACAAGGTTGTTTGTGTGTAATGGGAAATAATCCCCCAATGTATAAGTTGTATTTGGATTGGCATATGGATCCGATGCCAACCCATCCTTGTTGCCTATCCCTAGGCCTTGCATGTTTTCGACCAAGATGTCGAGGGGCAAAGGGTGATTAAACCCTACTCCTGACTTGTCATAAGGCATTTGGTATCTTGGTTGGCACAAAACATGCACTCCTTGTTCATACCTGCCCAACCCATATCCATGCCAATTGCATTGGCTAAGATATCTTAATGCGAAGTCTGGGTTAGACAGATAATTGACATCTTCATCAAAGGGCTCTTCATCTTCCTCTTCTTGTAGGGAAGGTTCAACGCCATTATCCAGGCCCCCATAAATAAAGTTTGTCTGATTAGGTGGGTAGCCTAAAGGAACCACAGAGCCTATGGGGAGTCGAGGTCTCCCCATGTCTTGCATGGACTCAATTGTGGGCGTTGCTATAATGTTTTGCACTAGATACTCCCCCAATCCTGTGTTGGCCATCTCAACTGTGATTGTTGGCATTTGAGGGGGAGCGAATGGAAGTTCTCCTTGAGTCCACTCCATGTGGGGTGAACTAGGTGTCTCGACTTCCATTCTACTAGGCTTCTCTTCTATCGAGATGTTGGAGACTAAGGGTGGTTCCTCTTCCAGGGGCTTCTTTCCTTTGTCCTTTGGTGTGGCCACCGTAGGTGGCATCGTTGTGGGAGGACCAGATGAAGAAGATGGACCCGCCTGGGAATTTGATTGATTTGGTAATGGAGATTCCTGCATAATCGGACCCTTTTTAGATGGATTTAACTAAAAATCCAAATGCGTTGAAGGAAGGGTCGACTGCGGCATTAGTTGCACTAAATTGCAGTATTTGAAAGGCTCTAAATCTATAGGGACCACATGCACTTGTCCTTCAAATGTATACTTCAAGCATTGATGAGCAATTGAAGGGACACACTTCATGTCCCGGATCCAAGGTCGCCCAAGCAAGATATTGTAAGCCATCTCACCTTCTAAAATGTGGCACAATGTATGAATGGTCTTTTGTCCCACTTGTATGGGTAGGACAATTGTGCCAACTATCGAGCATATCGCATCATTGAATGCTCGAAGAGTATAAGTGGAAGGTACGATGTGAGAGGCCGGCAACTTCAAATGTTTTAATGCGGCGGTTGTAATAATGTTACTGGACGAACCAGTGTCTACCAACACCCGCTTATACGGAATCCCGTTGACCCGCACAATAACGTGCAGGGGTGGATCCGCCACATCACCAGCCACCAATTTTAATTCATCTTCTCTAAAGGTGATGACTGGTTTCGTACATTGTTTCACATGGCCCACAAAGTTGTTGAAAGAATTTGCTTCGTGGGGATGCAGCTCAATTGCCTTTAATATCTCCATGAGAGCCTCTCGATGGGGCGTTGATTGTTGAATAAGCTCATATATGGAGAGCCTAGCCGACGTGGTCCTTAGACTTTGAGTAAGTCTAGTTCGAATCATGGCCACTGGTCTAGGCGGGGGAAGCTGTGTAGGGTTCGGTTGAGGTTGTGACGTTGATGGAACTTCTCTTGTGGCTGCCATGGGGGCAGCTCCTGGGTATCTCTTGTTCCTTGTCACTATGCTTATCATCCCTACATACCCCTCCATGGGGCAATTCTGTTGCACCTCGTTGACGTGAAGAGGTTTTGCTTGTGCATCATGTGCGGGCAAAGGATCTCTAAAAACGCCCATTTGTTGGTTGTTGGGCGCTATGGGGTTATCCACTGCTAATGTATTATTGTCAATGAGGTCTTGCACCAAACCTTTGAACTTCCAACAGGCATTAAGGTCATGTCCCTTACGCCTATGAAACCTACAATACAAGTCCTCTCGGTACCCCTTAGGCTTTGGTGCATTAGGATCTATCGTTTGAATCTCTGGCAGATTAATCAAGTTTGCCACTGACAAACGGTCAAACAAGGAGTCCCTGGACTCTGTGTATGGTGTAAATTGCCGCCTAGGGCGATGCTGCTGATTTTGTTCTTGTTTTTGGTTTTCTCTATCATAGTTGTTTGGAGGCACCGCCTGATAGTTAGCCTTTGGAGGCTGTGTTGCTTGGGCAGGCTTAGGGGCGTTGATAGCAACTTGATTGACCGTGGCGGGTTTCTGTTGCGTAGTCCCTATTTTAGTGCTCTTATTCCATTCTTTTTTCTTAGGCTTGGCAATTTTGCCATCCTGTATCTTGATCTCTTCGATGATTCTAGCTTGCGCTAGAGCTTCTTCTAAAGTGGCATATTGCTGCAGCTGCAATAGCACAGAGATCGATCTCAAACAACTCTTGGAGAACATTTGAGTGAGGTCGGACATAGGAGGGAGGTAGGGTAGCTTTGAAAGCAATGTCCTCCACCGGTTCCCATATGCCACCATAGATTCCTCCTCATACTACTTGAGGCTAGCTAGATCGCTTAGTGATGCCTTTTTCTTTGTGTTGAAGGCGAAACGTTCTAGGAACGCGTCCACTAGCTGATCCAAGTTGCAGATGCTATGCTTCGGTAGTTGAGTAAACCAATCCGAGGCAGGGCCTACGAATGTGGTTATAAATGTTCTTAATAGCAAAGCATCATTATCCTGAATGCCAAAGCATTGGCTCAAGAATCGAGTCACATGCTCTTGGGCATCTTCCTCCCCTCTAAAGAGTGCCAACTGAGGCAATTTAAAGTGTTCGGGGTATGGAGGTGCCAGCACTGACGGATGCACAGGATGACTACGGAGTTGGCATAAAGTAGGCTTTTGGGGCCCAGAAGTCTTGAGCTCCATAGTCTCTAAGCATTCTAACAACACTTTGTATGCATCGGAGGACTTGATCTCCTCCTCCTTGGTTTGCTCCCGCTGTGGGTTGTGGGGAACTTGAGGCCTTTGGAGGGATAACTGGGTAGCACCCCTTCTGCCTTGATAGGGCATTTCAGCCCACTCTTCTTCTTGTTCATAATCCTCATAAGCTTCTTGAGGAGTGTCTGGCCTAGGCCTGTAAACATTGATGGGTGCCCACGGAGGGTGCCCATCGTGGTTTCGGGGAGTGGCCTCCCGCTCAGGTCTAGGAGGTCTTAGAGGCAGTGCTTGATGAGGTCGTGGAGACCTATCTCGCACTAAGGGGTTGTGCCTCTCATACACTTCTGATTTATGTGCGCGAGGGACTGGGACCTTCTCAGGCACATTGTTGTGAAGCAATTCAGCTGTCTGACGCTGAATGCGCTCTTGGTTAAGGCGACACAAATGTTCTAATTGTTGTTGGTCTTGCCTAAGCCACGTGATTTGCGCTTGGCGGGCGGCTAGTTTGGCAAATGCCAAGTCAATTTGTTCCATCGTCTCTTGTTTAGGAGGCCTAGATGCCTCTCCTACATGTCTTTCTTGGTCATGGTACTCTGAGACCCCTATATGTTGCTTCCCTCTATCGAGGTTAGCAGCATTGACTTGAAGCTCTGGTCTCAATGAGCGATCTGGATATAAAGCGGGTGCAGACGTGCATCATTCCCACACTATGTACTATTCTTGAGGAATGTAGTGATCTTCCTCACACTCTCTGTTATATGCATAAAAGGTGCGGGCAGAATTATCTTGCCCTGTCGGGAGAACCTGATATTCTGGATATGGTCTAGTGTGTCTGACATTAATCAGGGGTAAATTAGGAGTAACAAAATCATATGGTTCCTCCTTGTGGACCCTTTGTTGTTCAAGCACTTCATCACTAGGCCACCCATAACGAGTTTCCAAGGGGGGCCTTATATCTAGGTCGAGTGCTACATGTAGGTTGTCTTCTTGAAAGGATCTTTGCTGAGTGGGAGTGCCCCTCAAGGGGGTGCCTCTATGTTGAGTGGGTGTGCCCCTCAAGGGGGTGCCTCTATAGTCTTGTCTAGTGATGGCATGAGTTGGAGTGCCCCTCAAGGAGGTGCCTCTAGAGTCATGTTCTATAACTGCATGGTGTGGACTAACTTGTGTATCCTGCCGCCAAGGCGGGATGACCAAGTCTTCAGGACTATATCGGAGGCGACTTGTCCCCCTTGGTGCACTCTCTGCAGCTTCTGCCCATGATTGGGCTTGGCTACGGGTGTACACCATGGTGATGTTGACCTAAAGATGCGTAGATTATTTTTTTGGATTTTTCTTTTTATGATTTTTTTGATACACTAAACAGAAAATAGCATACACACACAAGCAATGATTATCTCTTTTAAAGATTAAAAGTGTGCCCTAAATCTGGTTTAGTGTGTTTTGTTGTTTGTTTTTTGAAAGCTTTTTTTGAAAACCATTTAAATGCAATTATGAAGGCTCTTATGACTCCCAAAATGGTCGCCCCTTCAATATACCATTGTCGGACCGATATACCAACCTCTCTATATACCCGCCCTTACGTGAGGGAGACTATAGGTACGTGAGAGCAGATGATACGTGGAACATAGGCGGTACGAAAGGGGAATCACTCTGTTTATGACACCTACCATAGAAGACTTATCCTCATGTGTTGGGAATCACCCCAAGCTACACTTGGTCAGCTTTCATCAGGATTTACGTCTAGCAACAGTCGCGATCGGGGTAATGTATGCAATATCTCAAGCCAAAGTGATAATGGAATCCACCTTTGGTCTTGCTCAAGGGTTGGGGTTTTACGACCAAATCCTTGTGTTTAAAATACCACGTGGTGTGTGGGGTTCATTTTAAGTTGCAAAATTGAAACAAGCAAGCATTTAAACTCTCCTATGCAAGCAAAAATCAGAGAACAAAAAATAGAAAACAAAAAATTGACAAAGGGTGTTTAAAACCCCTACCTCTTCTCTGCCTAAATCGGATGTCTCTGAATTTCTGCCTGAAATAGTCTAGCATTTGAAAACTTGGTACCTGCAAGCAACAAAACAAGCAACTTTAATCAGAAATTTAATCTTTAAAATCAAAGGACACAGGTCCCACCGTGATCGCCATTGAAAGCACGAGGATACGAAAACAAAAAGGAATATGCCACAAGAAAAGAACAAGAAAGAACATATGCAAATTGACACAAGATAAAAGCAATATGAAATATGGTAATATCTTTATTGATACGCTTTATAAATTGTGTTACAATACGTCTCCTTCCTTTTTAGGGGATAGGAGAGTCAAATGTGTTTCTTGTCACAACGTCCATGGATAATAATCCTTCTTCCGCGTGCCCACATGTAAGATGGGCGGACCAAAACGTCACCGCCGCTTGCGTATGTGATTCTTTGCTCTTTCTTGCTCCTCTGCTATCGGAAACCTGCATTCAAAGAAATAGAAAATATTAGTAATACCTGCAGACAGAATGAAACATGTATTTCCCAAAGCCTATTGTCAGTGTATGCATGAAAATAATAAAACGACTATCAGATGACCTCTGATTGACCTGAAACTTTGACAGAAGCATAAAAATATCATCAGAAGACCATTGCAAAAAGAATAGTCTAGAAATTCCTCACAAATTTGTATTCGCTCCAGGGTGGGACGAATAGGACTGTGACAATTTGCCAGAAAGCACCCTATTCAATGTCCTACTTAGGAAGCTCCAAAAGACCTACAAAGTTGGGGTTAGCTAATTGGGGGTGTTTTGGGAAGACCCAGATGATCATATTTCTCCAATTTTGCCTCTAGCACCCAGATTTTGAAGATGGCATCTGCAAGTTAGTGAAAGCGGGAAATAACAATAACCTGGTCAAAAATGATCAGAATGAAATGAAATTTGAACTGTAACCTATTTAACCTATCTAGAACACAATGCAAAAGAAAAACTAGAGAAATATATCACATATTTCTATTCATCCCGGGGTGGGGCGAATTTGCCTGCGATAGATTGGGGAGCGCCCGAGGGCAGGACGCCCACCGTTTGAGGCACTGTTTTGGCACCAATCCACTTGGGATGGGTCCAAAACTGGTTATGGGGTGTTGTCGACAAATTTTGTGGATATTTGTGGCCAAAAATCGGGTTTTGGGTCCGGATTCGCGCTTCCAATAGTCACCCAATAACCTCCCTTTTGAATGAGAGATTAAGGATGTAAAAGCACAAATCGCAAGTAGGTATGTAAATTGGCAGCACTTCGTTGCTCAAATGCTCCTTCTCTGTATCTCTTTTGGGTGGGAAAACTCCCCAATTTATAGACCTTAGGGTCTCCTTGTTTGAATTGCGCATGCGAGGGCGCCACTTGAGTTAACTGTCCTATTTTTAGAGAAAAGCTAACTCCCTGATTAAAAATCTTCTTGCATGAGGTTTCTAAAATAAAGACACTCATCATTGAAGTCTCTCTTCTTGAATAAAAGCTATTCCTCGCAATTGCATGGCCTGAAGCCTCAGTTAACTGGCGGAGTTACCGAAGTTTGACTTTTTTTGCCAGTCAAACCTTCTATTCGCCTCACCCTAGGGCGAATGCTGATATTCATCCCTGGGTGGGACGAATGCCAGTTTGTATTCATCCCGGGGTGGGACGAGCAGAGAGCAAGGTGCCAAAAAGGTGCCAAATTGACCTTTGACCTTTAAAACTACTTTTGGAAGTGGTTAGGACCACTGTTTTACCTCTGGGGGCTGCCCTAGGGGCTGTGTGTGTCAATGCGATCAGCGCTCGTTGTCACGTAATCGGATTGGTGTTGTTTTGGTGTCTACACTAGTTACTTGTGTTCAAACTATCTCCCACTATTGGAACAATCATTGGTTCAGAGTGGAAGAGCTAGGCGAACCCCCCACTGGGATTTAAGTGGTGTACCCTAGTCTCTTTTGAGAAAGTCATGTTTGGCACTGGTGTTCTTGGTTGCCACTATGGATGAGTCCCCTCATTCTAATTCCAAAAACAAGAGCAAGAAAGAAAAAGCAACAACAAATATAAACACACTAAAACCAGTTTTAGGACACACATTTAATCCATAAAAGAGATAATCATATTGTCTGCTTTGTGTGTTTCTTTGTTATTTGGGACCAAACCCTAACCCTAATTTTTAAGGAAATTTATTGAAAAAAATAATTAAAAATCTAATTTTTTATTCTGCATCCAACGGATCGAGAATCATGCAAATCGGAGCTATAACGAAAAAGTTATTTTGGTTTTATTTTTACTCTATTTTTGAAGCTGAAAATAGGGAAAAACTACACTAAAACAATCATAAAATGGGCTAGACAACTCCAAAAAGTTCCAAATTTGTTTTGTTGTCTTAGTTAGCCCCTAGGGCACCTCTCCCAAAAATTTTGAGTCCTAACTCTTCATGGTTCAAAATATCCCAAAAAATCCTAAAAGTGGGCATTTCCCCACGGGCCCCGATTAGCCAATTATTTCAAAAATACAAAATTTTGACCCGAAAGTCACATTTTAGAGTTATAGCTCATTGTGATCAGCTTGTCACACTGATAATTTTGATATATGACACTTAAAACCTTTTTTGGAAGCCAAAAAATTTATTATGGTCGGGAGACCTCCCATGATGAGCAAGACCTCCAATCTAGAGAGGGAATCAAGTTCCATGACCATGGGACATATCCAAATCAGTCCAGAGGACATGGCCATCCCTGAATGGCATCCCAGGTCTTATCATAACATCAATACCATCCATAGGGGGGCAAACCTTCGAGATAGCCCTATTAGGGAGGCACCCATAGGTCCTCCAGGAGACCTGCCTGACTTGAACACCTTGATAGAATTCTATATAAGGAACAATCTACCCACTGAGGGGCCTAATAAGTCAATGTCATAGGATCACATCCCACCTTGCTCTATACATCAATCAAAAAATGAAAATGAGGGCACACCATGGCCTAGCCTGGATGAGCAAACCACTCGGATTGATCGAGAAAGTCATCCCCCTACTCCTCATAGAGAGCATTCTGCATATGCACGTTCTACTTCTATGCAGTCTGAATATACAGAGCTTACATCTAAGTCTGAAGATGTGTCCTTCCTCACAGATGAGGAAGAGGACCCAAGTCATCATCCTACTCCTCATGAAGAGTACGTGGGGCAGTCACGTTGCATGTCTGCATTGTCAGACTATACAGAGTCCATTTATAGACCAGAGTATCAGGCTAATGCAACCTTTAAAGAACATGGAAAACAACTAATAGATCCTGCTAGGGGAAAAATATATGACAAAACCATTCATATTTCTAATACGAGGGTACATAGCCCCTATACAACTGAACAACGAAATCATACACATCAGGCACTAAGGCCACAACTTTACCAACAACAATGCATGGATCAACAACAATTAAATCAACAATAGGTGGACTCACAACGAGCACACCAACAAAGGTTGTATCAACTAAAGATGTATGAACAAAAAAAGATACAACAAGAGCAAGTGCAAAATGCATTACATGAAGAGGTGCTTACACCTAGCACCCAAAGGATGCAACAATGCATAAGGCATCCAGGCCAATCTCAAAATATGCCCCCTCGATCATGCAAAAATAGTGTTCAACATCAAAGGTCATTATCTAGTTACCATCAAGAACCTCATACTCCTCAACAATACCAAGATCAATATGATGAGGAATCATATGAAGAGTCCCAATGGGAACATCAAGAAGAAGTGGATACTTACTCTGAATCTAGTTATGATGAGGTATCTAATGATTATAATTATCATCCAAATCAACATCAAAAGCAGCCTCCTCAACCTAATCAAGGGCAACAACTAGAAGATCAGATCATTTCATCGAGGCCATACAAAGTGCTAGTTGATCGAATGAACGAATTTGAAAAGCAAAATCAAAGGTTGGTTTATCAGAAACCTACACTAAAGAAGCTTAGCAATCAGCCTTTGCATCCATCAATGTCATCACCAACATACCCATCAAATTTTAGGATGCCTCAACTTGAAAAATTCAAATATGACGAAGATGCACAAGAGCACGTGACAATCTTCATCAATACATGCTTCCAATTTCAAGACAATGACCCCTTGATGCTGAGAGTTTTTCTTACAACGCTAGTTGGGGATGCTTTGGAATGGTATAATCATCTACCCCATCATAGCATAAACACCTTTGAGCAACTCGCTGAGTTATTTCTGGAACGCTTTGCCTCTAGTGCTGAGAAAATGATAAACTTTACTGACTTGGCAAGCCTTCGTCAACTTGATGATGAGCCAGTCATGGAGTATGGCAAGAAATGGAGAAATATGATGTCAAAATTACCTTTTACCATACCAACAACAGAGCTCATTCAGATGTTTACTAGAAGCTGCTCAAAACAAATCTCGCTTCTCCTACAATTACAACAGTATCAAACATTTGAGGAGGCCTTGACGCAAGCCAAGGTCATTGAAGACATCAAGATAGAGGAGGGTGAACTCCACAAGGGGCAATGGTCAAACAAGAATCTCAAAGGTGACAACAACCAACAAAAGGTAGCCCTAGTTAATCAAGTTATTTTGAGTAGCTCGGAATCCTCAAGTCAGGTGGCACCACCTCTAACAGTGGGGCATAATTACCAAGCTCAACCTCCTCTGGCCCAAGATCATATGCAACAAAATTAGATACAAGGCCAACAACGTAGGCCACAATGACAATATACTGATTTTCCAGAGACATTAGCATCGCTCTTTGATCGATTGTATGAGGTACGAAGAATCAATCTTCCAGAGATCCATCCATTGAAGCCTAATAAGCGTAGATCAAAGGCACACAGAGAAGAGCTATTTTGTGTGTACCATCGATAAAAGGGGCATGACATCCAGACATGTCATCCCTTTAGATATTTAGTGTAGGATATGATTGAGAGGCAAGAGCTTCAGATAAGACTCCTCCAAGACTCCTTGCCTACACACGAAGCAAACATAGCACCTAACAATCAAGTTGAGCATGTCAATAAGGTGCACATAGCCCCACTTGATGAGGGTTTTATTGGTATGATCAATACTACAACAGGAAGTAAAAGATACCTTGATCAACCCAACATACCGAAAGATTCAATTAAAGATAATAATCTATCACGGTCCACACCAACAATGAATTCAATTCACTTACAAAAGGACCCTGTGATTACTTTTTACAAATAGGAGATTGAGCCAATCTCTAAAGATGAACCCGATCCTCCACTACACATCATAGCAAGCATCAATCAAATTTTGTACAAGAGAGTATTGATTGATACTGGGTCAAGTATCAACATCATCATGGCTGTAACTTTGAAGTATTTAAATCTACCACCTTCACGCATTAAGGATGCAACATTCACATTGAGAGCCTTCAATGATGCCACTTCCTCAACAATTGGCACAGTAATCTTACCTATACAAGTTGGGATGAAGATGATACCTACATTGTGCCATATCCTAGGGGGTGAGAAGCAGTATAACATATTGCTAGGTAGACCATGGATGAGGGATATGGAATGTGTGCCTTCCATAGTGCACCAGAATCTAAAATTCATACACCAAGGACAAGTGTACGTGGTCCCCCAAGATCCTGAGCCATTCAAGTATTACAAGAAGTTTGATGAGCCACAAGAAGCTCTGGTGATATGCGGGCCCCCAAACATTCATGCGGATAAAATCACCAAACATTCAATGGAGGCTTGCATCGAGAAGTCGCTACCTCCTCCCATCACCAAAAATCATGATATCATATTACTTGATGAGGAGAAGAGAACATCAGTTAACATGACTAAAGCACCTTCAACTGGTCCAAAAGATAAAGCACCTTCTCAAGAGTTTGTGGCAATGGTTAACATTAAGTCAGAAGACCAAATAACTTCAAAGCAGATAAGACAAGATATGGTGCAATCAAAGGTTGCTTCCATGGTAAAGGGGTCAAAACCATTGGCTTTAGTTACCCTAGACTCATTCTTCATAGTGCCTCCTCAAGAACAAGAGCAAGCATTTTCCCCACATCAGATTGAGGGTATTCAAGTTGGCAAGCAAAAGCTTGTGGATGCCACTAGCAAAGTGCATCATCATGAAGCATCCACATCAGCTCAAATGAATGAAAGGGATGATTTACATCCAGATTGTGAATCTATAACATCAACTCTTTCACCCAAGTCAATCTATGATGATATTCCAATCTCATTGCTAGAGGTGCACATTAAATCCTTGCCAGTCATGCATTCCATCCTGGATCATCTAGATAGAATGGAGTGCCAAGTGAATGAGAAAAATGAGGCATTGCAATATATCATGAACAAGCTCAAGAACCAAGAGCTACAAGAGCAACCCTCATCTGAAGTCAAACTGTCCCTTGTGCAGCCACAAGAAAAGCCTCAGCCAAAGCAAACACCAATTCGGCCACCTCAAAATCTGAACAAGCATCCCTCATTGCCTGAGCCTACGGTATTGATTTTCAATCGATTATGTGCTGCAAATGCTATCAGGTTACCTGAGGTTCTCCCATTAGATCCAAATCACCCAAAACCCCAAGGGTATGAGGAAGAGTTACACTATCTATATCATAGACAAAATGGTCATGATATTCAAACATGTCAGAAATTTTGAGTCATAGTATATAGCATGCTTGAAAAGAAGTAGCTTCAGGTTGTTGACCAACAAATGATCTTAGCCAACAATTTGTCCCTTGCATCAAAAATGCAAGGGGAGCCCTCTAAACTAGCAAGTGACACACCTAGGGCTCAACCTGGTCCTCATACCAGGCCAAAGCATGCTAAATGCTCAAAACAATAGCAACGCATTTGGACTCCTTTAAATGAGCCTATGTCTATCATCTTGCAAAAGCTACTGGATGCTAAGGTCATCACCTTACCAGACATCAACCCTGTAGACCCAAATAGAGCTAAACCCAAAGGTTACAGGGAGGGCCATCACTATCTCTATCATCGAATAGAGGGCCATGACATTTGCAATTGCCATGGATTCAAGAATGTGGTCCAAGACCTATTAGAACGAAATGAGCTCCATCCAGATGGTTCACTCATTCCTCCCCACCTAGACAGAGGGCACCCAACAGAGTTTCATGCCCCAATTGGGAGAGTTGATTTCCATCACTCTTCCTAAGCCTACTGACTACGTTGCAGTGGACAACATGCACATAGGGGATACCTAAGGTATCATACCTTCCCCATTTTTCAAAACAATAAATATCAAAAACATTCAAATATATCAAAAAATACAAAAACAGTATAAAATATCAAAACTACAAACAAATCATAAAACATTAAAAAATCAAAAAACACCAAGGGCATCTCCAAGTCGCTTGGTCAAATCTCATCAAAAGGCACCAGGGGCATCTCTAAGTTGCTTGGTCAAATCTCATCAAAAGGCACCAAGGGCATCTCTAAGCCGCTTGGTCAAATCTCATCAAAAGGCACCAAGGGCATCTCTAAGTCGCTTGGTCAAATCTCATCAAAAGGCACCAAGGGCATCTCTAAGTCGCTTGGTCAAATCTCATCAAAAGGCTCCAAGGGCACCTCCAAGCCACTTGGTCGAATCTCACAAAAATCTCCAAAGGTATTTTAAAAGCCCTTTGGTCACACATAAAAACAAAAACACAAAAACATTCAAAATAATCAAAAGCACAAAAACAATGCAAAAATAAAAAATACAAAAACATTTGCATCTTACATTTGCATCCATATAGTTGCATTGCATTAAACATCCCCATCCATTGCATTTGCATTATGATAGGTTATGTTCACAATCTTACAGATGACACCATGGTTTGTATCCTAATCATACATCTTCAAGTCCATCTTCATCCATCGCCCATGTGTGTAATTGTGTTTTTCAACACAACCCCTCCCTATTGCTATAAGGAATATACTAAGGTTTTTTGGTTATTCAACCATACCTAGTGGTTTTATCAACTTTTGTAGAAAGCCATCTTGATTAGTAGAGGGTAAGGTCTAGTAATGATAATGCCTAGCATACTTCAGGATCCCATCACTAATTAAAAACACTAAAATCCTAGTTGGTACAAGGGAAAGATGAAAGTTGCAAAAGTGGTCTAGGTTACCTTAAGCGAAAAGGGTCTTCCTTGCTTATCCCCATGTGTGACCGGTTCAAAGGTGTTGAGAATTGGAAAAAGGACAAGTTCTACCCTACCCAGTTACATCCCTTGCTTTTACCAAAATAAGCAAAATCCTAGAATCAAGAAAAAGTAAAAATCAAAACAAACAAGTGATTATCATCACTACATAGATCCCTTGCTCAAAAGAAAAACAAAAATTAAAAAAAATCAATAAAAAATAAATAGTGATTTTCATCACTAAGCATGAGCAAGTATCCCAAATGAAATAAAGAAAAGAAGGGAATGGAGCTTGAATCCCTAGAATTCTCAGCATTGTAAAAACCGGAAGGTGATCCTCATTACAGGTTTGGTGTACAACCAACTTGGCAATGGTGGTATCCTTACGCATGATGATATGTCTATCACATTAGCATCTTGCATTTGTGTAGACCAATGTTTGCATGTGGATGAGCTAGCTTTGGGTAACCCAATACTACCTAGTGGTATAGTCCAACTAAGTCCAACTTAGGATCAGATGAACATTTGAGGATCCTCGATCTTAGCAATGGGCTGAAAGAATCCCGCCTGACATCGGAGGAAATGCTTGTGTTTTATCTAAATCTATTCAATTTGCACACACAGGGATAATGAATAGCTAGGTCTTCATGATGAAAGCCTTATCTTTCAGGAGTCTGGTATGGTCAGTACACAAACTTTGATGAGGTAACTAGGGTGTTTGAGTCTCATGGAAAACCTCAAATATTCCTACATAGCAACAAATCATATCATCATCAACTTTCTTTAGGAGGTTCTATTAATTAAAGGGTGTTCATGAAGTAGGCTAGATACCAGATAAATATCAGTAATGATATTTAGATGACCACTGACTATTTTGTACATATATTTTAATTTACAGAAGCTTATCAAGAAAGAACATACATTTCACATCCCTACATTTCACATATGGATGCATAAATAATTAATTCTTATGATAAGAGTAATTATTTACATTCATGATTGTTATACATTTTGTGGTGTCACCCATTAGATTTTTAAACTCATATCATATGCATTCCTTATGATTTAAGTGATTAAAGCATATAGGTTCACTTACATTAGATCAACATCATTTAGATAGTGCATTGCACACATTGCATTTACCATATCATAACATAAGTTAGATGCATACAATTAAATCAAAATCAAACATGCATTTAACAATAAGCACTGCATCCATATACGCATACATCATAATCCATCTGCGCATCTCGATCATAACACATAATCATACATTCATCATCTAGCTAACGCATGTCCTCAATACATCATATCATATAGCACTAATCAGATCATAAATCATCCATCCACATCTAAAATCACATCATCTAGATCATATACATCACACCATTGCATCCATATACATCACATCATGTAGCCATAATCAAAGCACGTAGAAGCATTGCATCCATCTATGCATACATGATAAACCATCTAATTACCTAACCATCTAAGCTTCCACAACATCACATCGTCATCATTACATCATCAACATCATGTATCATAAAATCATAATTGCATCCAAAAAATATTTGCTAAACATCAACTGGGGTATTGTTGGTATCATGCCTCCCTTAATCAGTAATCAAACAGTTAAGCAATCAATTTCAAAAAGCCCCAAAGGCATCATAAGCCCTTTGGTCAAAATCACTAAAAGCTCCAAGCGCATCTCCAAGCCACTTTGGTCAACTCACAAAAGGCCCCAAAGGTGAAATAAGTCCTTTGGTCAAAAACATTCAAAATAATCATAAATACAAAAACATTCAAATATTTCAAAAACTCAAAAACAATATAAAGCATCAAAAATCCAAACAAATCCTAAAAACATAAAAATTCAAAATCCAAAATGCTCCAAGGGCAACTGCATGCCACTTGGTCAAATTCAAAATAAAAAATTCTCCAAGGGCAACTGCATGTCACTTGGTCAAATTCAAAATAAAAAATGCTCCAAGGGCATCTCTAAGCCACTTGGTCAAATTAATCAAAATACTCCAGGGGCATCTTCATGCCACTTGGTCAAATTAATCAAAAATGCTCCAAGGGCAACTGCATGTCGCTTGGTCAAATTCAAAACAAAAAATGTTCCAAAGGCATTCCAAGCCGCTTTGGTCAACTATCAAAAATGCTCCAAAGGCATCCATAAACTCTTTGGCCACCCAAAATGCCCCAATGGCATTTGCTAAGTCCATTGGTCATAATAACAACATGCACAATCAAAATCAACAATTAAATGCTAAATCATTGCTAAGTGCGCTCATTCAAAATTCATTACCGAAGATAATCATGCACCCCCTTGCTTGGGGCAAATAAGCAAAAGATCAAAAGCAAATTCAAGCAAACCAGTAAGCTTGTCTCCTATCGCCATCAAGGCTAGGATTTGACTTCACGTCACAAAAATCAAATCATATAAACATCCATATGAACATATATCTTATGCACATGATAAAGAATCCATCATCAAATCAACTCGTAACACATCACATCACATAATCAACAGGTCAATTGCTAGGTTCAAAAGACTACGTTATTTTATCAAAGGTTGCACCCTTTGCCTTGCATTCATACCATCCACATTGGCAAAAATCCCCTTTTTCTATTAAGGACAAAGAATAGACACAAATCATTTCATTTTTCAATCGCCATCAAGGCTAGGATTTGACTTAAACTAAGTCTCCTAATTGCCACCAAGGCTAGGATTTGACTTAAACTAAGTCTCCTAATTGCCACCAAGGCTAGGATTTGACTTAAACTAAGTCTCCTAATTACTACAAAGGCTAGGATTTGACTTAAACTAATCTCCTAATTGCCACAAAGGCTAGGATTTGACTTAAACAAAGTCTCCTAATTGCCACCAAGGCTAGGATTTGACTTAATCTTGTCTCCTAATCACTTCACAAAAGGCTCCAAAGGTACCTTAATACCTTTGGTCACTTACAAAAGGCTCCAAAGGTACCTTAATACTTTGGTCACTTCACAAAAGGCTCCAAAGGTACCTTAATACCTTTGGTCAAATCACAAAAGGCTCCAATGGCACCTTAATGCCTTTGGTCATAGGATGTGCGCCATCTTGCATGACTGGGGCATCCAATGTTGATCAGATCAATGATCATCATACACCCTACAACCAAACATAGTAGTCTACATTTTTTGCTTGCGCTGTATTTTTCCCATATAGTGGGCATCTATAGACACCTAAAACATGTCATGTTTAGGAAGACTACTCATATGGGCACATTCATAGATCATGTGACTAAACCTTGGGACCTTCCAAGTGTCAAAAGTGGTTCTCACCACTCATTTGGGGCAGTCTTAGCCCATCCAAGCCTGGCCGCTATGAACCAGAGTGGCTGGATCCTAGCCACTCACTTAGAGCAGCCAAACCTTAGCCATTGTAGCTCAGAGTGGCCAAACCTTAGCCGATGTAGCTCAGAGTGGCCAAACCTTAGCCACTGCAGATGACAGCGGCTAAACCCTAAAATACATTTTACCACCAATCTAGCCTAATCTCGGGCGAAAGTGGTAGTTTGCATGCAATAAAGCTGAGCGGGGATAACTTTGCATGATTCCTCATGGCCAGTCTACATGAGAGACTCATGTCTTGATTTAGACACTAGTTAACTGGCCCTCAAGGGTAGACAAAGGCAAAACTTCTCATGCTAACATCTAGTGTGCATGAAGAATTTAGTCCTAGGGTTTGGACATTGACCTAGGGCTTCAAACACATTATAAGGTGCAAACCTAAGAGCACCAGAGGACCTTATTTTATCATTATTGTAGGAGAGACCGAGGAACCTTTGGAGAGCCTTTCTTGGAGAGCATACACAGTGAAGCCCTATCGGATTGGAGAGCAAATCTGAGCACCCTTAAGGAGCAACGAAGTGCTAGCCATCTGAGAGGTAATCATACGTGCACATACAGTAATCATTTAACATTAGTAGAAAACTTAAGCCCATAGCCTTTGGATCAATAGAGATAGATTTCACCTTAGCGGCCACTGTCTTGGATAGTGGCCCGTGACCTAGTCTAGGTTTTAGGTGTTAGTTTCTTTTATTCTACTTTCTTCATGTTTTCATATCATTAGCATAAGATTTACTTCATTTATTTGCATTCATAGCACTAGTTTCATTGCATTTTTTATTTCATTCATTAGGGTTTTTGCTAACAACCTCATCCGGGGAGGCAATCTCGGACATCTAAGCGTGTGTTGTTGTTTCATTGCTTATAGGGCTACAGGTTCATTGGACATATCTGCAACATACGAGAGCAAGAGGATCCCTCTAGGAATCAGACCTAGAGAAGGAGGCATCTGTAAGCCCTCATACAGTTTCGTGTGCATCATCGAGAAGCCTTCAAAAGTGCATCACCCCTTGCAAGGGGATATTACACATCTGCTACCCTCTTTGTGTAAATCTATGTATCAAATGAAGGGTATCCCTTAGAGGGATTTATATGTAACCGAATCTTGGAAATATCAATAAAAAGCATTCATTCATTTATTTCTTTGTATCTCGGCTATGTATTCTTTTTACGTCTTTCATTTAATGCATATTAAACATTAAAAGATCATATTAAATTGCAAATAGAGTAGTGGATGGTGTGTCGCTTCCCTAGGGTCGCTACATAACATAGAGGATTTTTGTGAGCTATGACATATGTGGTATGACTAAGCATGTAATGTCTGAGTTTCTTAATGTAAAAAACCATTGCTAAGAAAAATATTTCCATGTAATAATATCTGGTTTCATAGCTTACCAATGTTTGACTAATGTAGTAGATAACTTGCTCTTGATTATTTTTATTCTTTTGTGCAAGCATTGTCCCTAATGCAAATTTCATTGCTAAAACATAAGTATATAAGGGGAACCCCAAATGAGGATTTAAAATTAGTGGAGAAGCCAGGTATTGCTTGATGTCATAATTTTGTTTTTTAACACTCATCTATCCATGAAAATGTCACTCCCTTTTTTAGCAGGTGATTGAATGGTCTGCATTTGTCAAAAAGTTGCACAATGAAACGACGGATCGATTAGATATTTACTTGTAAACTATGTAATTCCTTCAAGTTTTTTTGTGGAGGCATCTTCATGATGGCCTTAACTTTATTTGGGTCCACCTCAATGCCTCTTTTGGAGATAATGAATCCTAGTAGTTTACATGAGGTAACACCAAAGATACACTTTGGGGTTTAACCTTACATTATGCTCTAGAAGTTGATCAAATACCTTTTCCAAGATACTAATGTGCTCTTCACAAGTTTTAGATTTTACCAAGAGATCATCCACATAATCGTTTATGATCTTGTGCATGTAATCATGGAATATGTATGTCATGGCACATTGATAAGTGGCACCCACATTTTTGAGGCCAATGGGCATCACCTTGTAAAACAAAGTCCTCCAAGGTGTAGTGAATGTTATTTTATGTTGGTAATCAGGATTGATTTGAATCTGGTTGTATCCTAAAAAATATTCATTAGAGAAAGCATTTCATGGCTAGCGCAAGTGTTGAAAATAATATCGATGTTTGGTAGAGGAAATTCATCCTTAGGATATGCTTTGATAAGGTCTTGAAAGTCAGTGCAAATGTGTATCACCTTGTTAGGTTTAAGAACAAGTACCATGTTTGAAAGCCACTCAGGATAGTCAATGAGTACAATGAAAACCACATCTAATGGCTTTTGAAGCTCTTCTCTGACCATGAGGGCAATGGTAGGATGCATCTTTCTTAGTTTTTTTTGACTGACTTAGAATTAGGGTGCAAGGTAAGATTATGGTAAACCAAGTTAGGGTTAAGACTAGGCATGTATTTGTAGTGCCATATAAAAATGTCCTTCTTCTTGAGGAGAGCAATTAATTGCTCTTGTTCATCTATAGATAAACTTTTTCCAAGTTTTTGTACGTCTAAACTAAGGTTTATATTGATGGTATATTCAATGGACATATGAGAACCTTCCTCAAGCTAATGGATAATTAGGTTTCAAATAATTTCATCTATGACATTATCAAATTCTTATGACATAGTATCTTCCATGTCTCCTTAGAAAACCTCAAGATCTAAAGGCAAAGGTGAAGGTGAAGGTAGAGATGACAGAGGAATGTAGTTGCCTAAAAATTTCCTTGGAAATTATGAATTTGGAAAAGGGTGGAGGTAAGGAAATCTAGTCCATATCAATAAGACTCATGTCAATTGGAATTGGCTTTGCCAAATTATATGGATTATGGAGTGGGGTGAATAAGTCAATAGGATTCATGTTAAATTAAATGGGAAATTGGTGGTTGGCAATATGAAGTATGGATAGATCATATCTACTAGAACCAATTCTATAAGTCTAGGAACTTGAACAACAATGAGCAACACAAATAAACGCAACAGGAAAAAAACCATGCACATGCAATGCAGTGCTGATTTTTTTTTAATTTTTGTGTATTTTTATTTTTTTATATATGTATATTATAAAATTGTCTTGTGAGGTGGATCAATGAAGTGGAGGTGGTTCATTAGTTGGTTTAGCTCATTCCCTAGGGAGGAGTAAATAAAATATGGTTTTATGGATGGGGAACATTTTGAGGTAATACTCATTCTATTTGGTGAATGGAGTGATGGGTGTCAATTCCTTATAAAATTAATTAGAAGCTATCAATATAACATTGTATTCTTAATAGATTTCCTCCTAAAATTCATCTATGTGATGGGTTTATTCTAAATTCAAATGTATATTTTGAAAATCTTGTTCAAAATATATCCTAAACCTAAACGGTAATGCACTTCTTTATATGGGGTATTGATGAGCTAGTGCATTCTATGTTCATGTTGTCCTAGGCCATAGCCTTACCAAATGACCCGATGGAAGTATAAGAATGGAAAACCTGACATGTGTTGTATATTGTCAAGGATTGGTTGTTTGGGTTTATCTAGAGAATATGGATTGGACGATGAATCAATCCCCTCATACATAAAATTAATGTTATTAGGAATTGAACCAATGTTGTACACCACTCCTATGGATAAGGGTGGGTCACGTGGGTGACCATAATTCCTAGTGGTTTGGATGCTAAGTGGTGTGATAGTAATGTCTTGGACTACGTATTCACCAATTCTAGGACTAGTGAGGTGGACCGCAACTTGGGATGATGTGGAAGTGGATGTGAAAGCCTCATGATTGGATTATGGCTATGAAAATGGGAGAGCTATGGACTGGAATGACATCTCATAATATGTTAATTCAAATTATGAGATATAAATTGATATGTATGAATGTGGATTTGGTTGAGGTTTTTGATGAAATTATGATGATTTGGAGGGAATAATTATGGGAGATGTTGATGTTGATGATGTGGATAATGTGGATTGGGCTTGACCACATGTACATGTAGTTGATGGTACTAAGGATGGGGGCATGGAGGTGGAAGCTTTATGTGGGGTAGTTATGGGGAGATCCTTAGGAATAGGAGATTTGGATGAAGAGGTGGATGGTGTGGTGGATGATGTGGTTGATGGGGTCAAGAAATTATGAGTTAATGAAAGAGTGAATTTATAGGGATTTAAGATGAAATTGTAATACTTAAACAATTCGATATCTGCTGGTATGCAATCAATTTATACCTCATGTACATATTTTATACATTGATGGAGTATAGAGGGGATACATATCATTTACCTAATCCAAGGATATCCAAGGAGTACATTGTATGCCATGGATCCTTCCAATATGTGAAACATTGTATGCAATATTTTTACCCCCATTTTTGATGGGTTAAACAATAGTGTCAACTATGGAATAGAAAGCATACTTGAATGCTTTCAATATGAAGGTGGATTTTGTTATATGAGATGGTGGAAGAGATGTTGAAGAGCGAAGGTGGTGATGATATTTATAGAGGAGCCAATATCAAACAAAACTTGTTTGAATGGCTTCCTATCAATTTGATCCATATTGTGTAATGGAGGATCCATCTATTCTAACAATATTGGTTTGATTTTAAAATCATAAAATATAATGGAAGACTCCACACATGTTTGAATATTCCCCATAAAATTTCTAAAGGCATTAGTATCTTGAGATTGAAGTTCAATGGATTTTAGAATATCTATTAGTGCCTCATGGTGTGGGGGAGATTGTTATATTATCTTGTAAATAGATAGTTTGGTTGAAGATATTTTAAGGCTAGTGGTTAGCCGACCACTTAGAGAGATGATTGTCCTTTGTGGATTATTATAAAGATGAGTGGGTGGATATGGATGGCTTGGAATGTGAATTGGTTAGGAAGAATTAGTAGAGAACTGAATGGGTGATGATGAATTGGTAGGTTGAGGAGACACACTTGCTTGAGGTACTATAGGAGCTTGGAAATTTTTTTGTTGTGCATTCTATTGATTGGTGCATTGTTGACCTCGTGTGACTACATGAATAAAACCCAAAAGACCTTGGTATTGTTGCACATGGTTGACCTTATTAATACGAGTCTTGATGCTAAACCCTCCTATTGTTGGTTGCACCTCCTCATGATGAGGAAGTTGTGTTTGATAAACACCAAGGTTATAATTTTGTTGAGTCAAGGGACTATCAAAATTGATGGCCCCTAATTCAATTAGGTCTTGCACTATATCTTTAAATTGATAGTAACTTTTAATAGCATGCCCATTTTATTTATGGTAAGGGTAAAACAAATGTTCCCTATAGATTTTTCTATGCTTGGTAGAATCATATGGTTTAACCTCAAGAAAGACAAGCTAATTTATGTCATACAACCTATGAAATATGGAAGCCTATAATTTATACATGGGTGTGTAATGATGATTTTGTTGAATAGATTGTCGGTATTTATAATTATCCAAAATTGGTGCTATGTTATGAATTTTTTAGGGTGGGGGAACTGCTTGATATAAAATTTGTTGTTGCATTTATTGTCATTGTTGAGCCATTACCAACTGAATCATGGTCACTTGATTTGTATTGTA
Organism: Wollemia nobilis; assembly: GCA_028583015.1. Taxonomy (NCBI): domain Eukaryota; kingdom Viridiplantae; phylum Streptophyta; class Pinopsida; order Araucariales; family Araucariaceae; genus Wollemia; species Wollemia nobilis. Next base: position 1,476,726 of record JAQPPZ010003612.1, read on the forward strand.
TTGGCCAGAATAACTTCCTTTTGATTAGCCCTTATCCTTCCATTCTTTATTATTTGGCTTTAGCACACTTTTATTGGATTTTCATTTCCTGAATTATGCTAGATTGAGCAAGAGCTTATTCAAATAAACTATATTCTTGCATTTACAATAACTATAAGATGGGTTTTAAGCAACTCTTGGTGAACAATCAAGTTAACTCTTCCATTGGTAGGGAGAATGACAATGTTTTGATAATAGCCCTCCAACGGTTTCTAAAATCATAGACTAACTCATCATCGAATTGCTTAAGGTTAGGCAAGTCACACAATGTGATTTTCTTATGAGTATTGAGGGAGAATATTTTTAGGAATTGGTTTACCAACTATTTAAATTTATAAATATCGTGATGAGGTAGATGATTATACCACTCCATGACATCTCCCCTTAATGTTTGAGGAAATGTTTTGAGCATTAAAGCCTCTTGATTTTGGATTATAAAGCATGAGTGAATAAATGTGCTTACATGCTCTTTAGGGTCCTCAGTCCCTTTAAATTTATCAAATTTTGGCACTATGAAATCTATCAGATATGGTGATGATGGTACCAAAAAATGAATGGATTGATTGATTATTTGCCTTAAGGTAGGCTTATGGTTCATCATACCAGGAGTGTGTTGTATCAAGCTATCAATATGCTATTGCATTACCTAAATGTTAGGATCTTTCCCAGGTATGTGGAAGCCCTGAATTACTGTTGGAAATTTGAGCAAGTTTTGTTGTCATTGATGTCAAGATATTGATATCCAAGATTCATCATCATTATTGTCATCAAGTTGTTTTTACAAAAGGCAAGGAAGGGTTTAAAAGGAATAGGATATAATATTTATTTTAAATATTATATGTGTAAAGAGGCCTAAAATATTGGAGACCCAAGGAAGGAGAAGCAGGTTTATAATAAAATAATAATATTATGATATTTAATTTTATAATATTCTGGGCAAAAGTTTGAGGTGAAGAAAAACAAGGTCCAAGGAGTCATTAAAAAATAAATCCTTGAAAAGACCCATTGAGCATATTTTAAAGGTTATTACTTAATTTATTTAAATTAAAATATTTTAACCATAGGTTAAAATTTTAATTTAAATAAATATAAAGGTACCAAAAATTTAAGTTTAAAATTCGAATAAAAATTCAAATTGGCAAAGCCGATGTGTTGGAGTGCAAAGTAAAAGGTATAAAAGGATGCAATGATTTTTATTTTAAATCATCCATGCAAATTCAAATGCCTAGAGTGAAAAGAAATTTGTGCACTGCATTAAGAGAAGAGAAAGAAATTCACATGTGTTAAAAATTAAAATGGCAAACATTGTGATAAACCCAAGTGGAGCACCAAATATTTTCCAAAGTGCTTGGTAGCACAAGCGACGATTGAGGGTTGGTTAAGGCATTCGTGCAAAGCAGGTTAAGGGTTCAATACACATCCCCTTCATTTTGAATGCAGCAATGGATTTTGATTAAATTTTAAATCATTGAAAGCAAGGGATAAAGTGTAGTTCATACATTTTGAGTTTTGTATTGGGCATGTAGCCCAATGATAACCTAGCCTTGGGCTAAGGTGTTGCGGTGGTGGTAGGTTTCGGGTTCGATCTTGGGTGTGTTCATTGAGGGCACTAATTTTTGGCATGGGCTATCACATAAGGTAAGCGTTTGAATTAATTTTTGCCAAGGTTTTTTGAATAGCGCTAGGAGCCACATGATAGTTTTGAAGGTGCTTGAGGCCACATGTTTATTTATTCTAAGGTAAAAATATAAGGAGTCATAAGGTTGTTTAATATTTTAATTTTTCAATTATAATTATAAATAAATATTGGAGATATAAGGTGTTAGAAAGAGAATTAATTGTGTTGAATATTATTGTGTGAATATTGGAGTTAAAAGTATTAAACAAAGGAATTAATTTTTTATTTTTCGAAGTGTGAATATTGGGTTTATAAAGTGTTATCAAAGGAGTTTTCATTGTTTATGAATTGAATATATTTTTTGTGAAGTTTGGAGATAATAAGGTGTACTTGAGAGTTAATATTTTTGTATGGTGAATTAATTATTGGGGAGAATAATTTTATGGAAATTTTGAGATAGGTTGTTGCTATCTAACATTGAAATTGGTAAAGAGAATTTGATTATGATTGAGACAGGTTTTGAAGATATATCTCCATCAAAACAAAAGTGAAGAACACAAGCTTATACTGAGAGGGGGGGTGAACAGTATAAGAGCACTTTCAACTTTATCTATCAATACAGCTTTCAAACCATTAACATGCAGAATAAGATAGCAGTAATTACAGCAGTAAAACAATGCACAAAATACAATCCATAAAGAGACACAGCAATTTACGTGGTTCACCCAATGTCGGCTACTCCACGGATAAAACTTTTCTTCTAAAAGTTGTATTAAAGCCCTCTGGGAATCCTTCTCGATTACAATGTTTATGAGCCTCGACTCAAAGGAGATACCTTCCCCTAATTTTGCTTTGCTAGTGATCCTCTAGAAGACCTCTATCTCCTTTGCCCTTAGCAAGTGGAACTCTATCCACAGAAGACACCTGTCTTCCCTGCTCCGTCGGAGATCTCTCGTCCTCAACTCCGTCACTCGCAAAGCTAGTCCTCTTATCTGCACCAAACACAGTCCTTCGGTCTGGCACAATTGTCCTCTTCCTTTGTTCTTTTCTACACTTGGTTGAAAACAACTTTTCACTGTCTGCGCAACTACAGTAGCACAGTCTTCTCAAATTACAATAGCACTATCTTCTCAACTTCTGTGCAAACTCAGTAGTGCAATCTTTGCAAAATGCAGCAACACTATCTTCTCAACTTAGCTTCTACTCTGTTGCACATCCACCGTAGTGCAGTCTTCGCACACTTTGCTTTCTTTACACAGTCTGTGTAAATACTGCAACACTCAATCGCACAGCAACTTATGTGCCTATGTGCCGCCACAATAGCACCCTCTTCGCATAGTCTACTTATCCTCGATCGAACTTCTTCCTACACTTTGCTTCTACAAAAGTCACACTTTGAATGCACACTTCGATCGATTCGATATGACTGCTCTTTGCGCACAGCAGACTTCACTTGCGCAAACTCGACACACACATTCGATTCTTGAAACTCAAAAGAAGTCCTCATTTTATAGCAATAATTCATGATTAAATTCTTGATCTTAGTCGGTCGTATATCCTTAAAACAATCGTTGGCTGCACAACCTTACACTTCATCGACAAAGGTTAACTTTGTCGGCTTCAACCGCCTCTGTTGTACTGTAGCTTTTCTTCATGAAACTACATGTCGTGATATCACTACGCCTTTGTCTATAGTACACCTTGTATTACTTGCTATCATGAAATTGTGACACTACTACCTGTCGTGTGCCTTCTTTGGTTTGTTGTCCCAAAATCGCAACACTATAGCCTGCCGTACACTTTCACTAGTTTGTTGTCGCAAAATCGCGACACTACAGTCTGCCTTACACCTTGCTTTAGCCTATTGTCACGAAATCATGATACTCCCTGACTTTGCTGACATCATCATGATTCTTGTCATGAAATCATGACACCTTAGTCTGCAAGGCCTTCCTCTCTGCTATTGTCACGAAATCGTGACACATCTACTTTTGCTAACGTCATCAGCAACTCTATTACGAAATCGTGACACTTCTTGCTTCTTCAACCTTTTCTCGGTTTGCACTAGTGAAAATGGAACATGTCACGAAATCGTGATGCTTTCGCTGCCTTAAGCTCTTTTCTACCAACTGCTTGTGAAACTGGAACATGTCGCAAAATCGCGACGCTTTCACTGCCTTAAGCTCTTTTTTCCCAATAGCTCGCAAAACTGGAACATGTCACGAAATCACGATGCTTTTGCCAACTACAAGCTGCCAACTCAATCTGTAAGGAAATTGTGACACTTTCTGCATCCGTAAAACTTCATTGAAACTTGTCGCGAAATCGCGACACTTCCTGCAACTCAACACTGCCAACTCAACTTGTCATGAAATCGTGACACTTTTGCCTAAACTTTCTCTCTCCTCAAATATGTCGTGAAATCATGATAGTTTTTCCTGCTTCGTCTCTGCCTTCTAGCATGTCGCGAAATCATGATAATTTTTCCAGCACTTTCTCTCTCCTAAAACATGTCGCGAAATCGCGACAGTTTTTCCAGCAGCCTACAAACTTTTTCTAACTTATCTTTTTCTGGATCTTTTGCAACTGGGCTACTCTGATTTTCTTGGAGACTTACTGACTAGCTGAAACCTTTATCAAAAAACCTACTTAGACATAAAAACAAATTGCTCCAAGAACTCCTTGACATCAAAGACAACAACTACCAAGAGCTTCTTGACATCAATGACAACAACTAAAATTAGGCAAAGGCAATGTACTCAAGGTACTTAAAATTGCCAATAGTCTCCCCCTTTGTCATTGATGACAACCCTTTACTAAAAACACATCTTCAAGAGCCAAAACTGAAATCAATCTCTTTTGCTCCCCCTGAATTGAAGCTTTCTTCTTCACTTGAAGCTCTCCCCCTTACTCATATCTCTCCCCCTTTGCCATCAATGGCAAAGGGTCACCTTTGGGGCTTGGGACTAAGAATGAGCCTCTTTGCTTAGTTCCTCCCCCACCTCCTGATGAGGTGATTTAGAATAGGGTTGGGAGTGAAACTCCCATTAGACACTCATCATCATCAGTGTTTACAATTTCTTTGCCATGCTTTCTCTTGAATTATTTGTCTGTATTTCTATTTTTGTCACTGTTCTGATCCACGGACCTGTTCATACTGTTGTTCCTGTTTCTTTTATCATTCCTGTTCTTATCCATAACTTGATCCTTAGACCTGTTCATATCACTATTTTTGTTCTTGTACCTTGGAAGATCAGCTCTGCATTGTCTGGATGTGTGACCTGTGTTGTTGCACTTGTAACAAACAACAACATTATTTCTTTTAGGCATAGCTGTTCTTTGAATCCTCCTGTTCTGAGTAACCCAGTTCCTGTTATTTGCATTGCAAAAAATTGCCTTGTGCCTGAATTGATTACAAGAGTAGCAATACCCTTGAAATAAATTACGACTTCTAAAATTATTGATAACCTTCTTCATTTGAGACATACAATGTGCAGCCATGTGTCCAAACCTGTAACACGTAAAACATCTGCTGTGAAATATTCTTTTAATCGATCTTTTGGGTCCCGAAAACTTATGTTTCACATTCAAAAATCCATTTTTGATTTTTGTGCTTTCATTACTTACGAACTCATGATCTGAAGTACTTTCTTCATTAGAGCTCTCTTCCTTATGAAATCTCTTGCTATATTCCCCAACCTGTTTCTTGTGCAGCTCAACAAAATCGAGACCTATTTTATCTGCTAGATTTCTTTGATTTTTGATGAGGAACTTAACTTTCTTGGAGCTATCCTGAAATCTGTAGAGCTTATCCTTGTAATCTTTATTTTCTTCTTTCAAAGAAGTCATTTTCTGCTCTAACTCATTATACTCACGAATCTTAGTTTCTAACTCATCTTTGAGTTCCTGTGTTTTGGTTATAGAGAAATCAAGACTTTCTATAAGATCGTCTCTCTCCATACAACATTAGTCTAACTTAATCTTGAGTCTATCATTCTTCTTCCTTTCCTTTTTAAAATCACTGAGAGCATTATTGAGTTCATATTCAAGATCCTTTATTTGATTGCACTTTGAATTATCAAGATCTTTTTCAGATTTCTTATCACTAAAGGTGCTACCTTTTTCAAAAACCATACATGCATCTTCCTTATCATTTTCTGAAGCATCCTCATACATACTAGTAACCAATTTATTATTTGTGCAATCATCCTCAAGGTTCCTAAAATTTCCACATCTAAAACATTTCATGACAATGAGTTTTTGTTTCGGTTCTTCCTCTTTTTCTGAAATGAACAACATCTCATTTTCACTATCACTGGAAGAGCTTTCACAATTGTTGCTAGAACACTTACTTGCTTTGTCCAGATAGAAGATCTTTTTGTTCTTGTGAGAATACCTCTTTCCTTGATTGCTGTGCTCATCTTTGTTCTTTCTGTAATACCTGTGTTTTTCAGAATCCTTGCTCTTAACATCCTGTATATCTTCATCACTTTCATTTTTGGAAATAGTACAGTCGGTAGCATAATGACCATACTTTCCATAGTTAAAACATCTTATATTTTTCTTGCTTTTGTGCCTTCTAGAGAACTTGCCTTTCTTGCTGTAGTATGCTTCTTCCTCACTAGAAGACTCATCACTCTCTTGAATCTGTTTGCCTTTTGATTTCTTGGTAGCTTTGAAAGCTGCCTCTTTCTTTATATCAACATTCACTTGGGTTCTCAGCTCAAATGCTGCAATAATACTATGGAGTTCATCCTTTTTCAACTTATCTAAATCTTTGGCTTCCTCAATAGGAAAAATCTTTTCACTAAATCTATTAGGAAGAGATCTTAAAATCTTATCACACACATCATTTTCAGCAAGTTCAAGACCTAGGTCTTTTATGGAGTTCACGATCTCATCCATCCGAAGCATGTAGTCACTAATATTTTCATCATCATTCATATTGAGTTGTTCAAACATACCTTTAAAATGTCTCAATTTGGCCTTTTGGACATTTGCATCCCTTGTATGCACAACCTACAATTGTTTCCACATTTCACTAGCTGTCTTGCAGTGAATAACTTTGGTAAGATCAACTTTCTGTAAACCTTTCAGGATTGCATTCATGGCTTTTGAGTTGCTGTGATGTAGGAGTCTGTCTTCTTTAGTGTAAGGACCGTTTGCAGGAATGGTATACCCATCTTCAATAACTTCCCATACCTCATTACCAAGAGCCATAAGATAGACTTTCATTCTTGCACTCCACAGGACGAAATCTGATCCATCAAGAATAGGTGCTACATTGCCACCTAAAAAATCCATTATGTTCTTAACCAGTTCTTCCTTTCGACTGTAAAACCTTTCCAAAGGAACATGTTTTGATACCAATTTAAGAACACAAGCTTATACTAAGAGGGGGGGTGAACAGTATAAGACCATTTTTAACTTTATCTATCAATACAGCTTTCAAACCATTAACATACAGAATAAGATAGCAGTAATTACAGCAGTAAAACAATGCACAAAATACAATCCATAAAGATACATAGCAATTTACGTGGTTCACCCAATGTCGGCTACTCCACGGATAAAAATTTTCTTCTAAAATTTGTATTAAAGCCCTCTGGGAATCCTTCTCGATTACAATGTTTATGAGCCTCAGCTCAAAGGAGATACCTTCCCCTAATTTTGCTTTGCTAGTGATCCTCTAGAAGACCTCTATCTCCTTTGCCCTTAGCAAGTGGAACTCTATCCACATAAGACACTCGTCTTCCCCGCTCCGGTCGGAGATCTCTCGTCCTCAACTCGTCACCTGCAAAGCTAGTCCTCTTATCTGCACCAAACACAGTCCTTCGGTCTGGCACAATTGTCCTCTTCCTTTGTTCTTTTCTACACTTGGTTGAAAACAACTTTTCACTGTATGCGCAACTACAGTAGCACAGTCTTCTCAAATTATAGCAGCACTATCTTCTCAACTTCTGCACAAACTCAGTAGTGCAATCTTCACAAAATGCAACAGCACTATCTTCTCAACTTAGCTTCTGCTCCATTGCACATCCACCGTAGTGCAGTCTTCGCACACTCTGCTTTCTTTACACGATCGTGTAAATACTGCAGCACTCGATCACACAACAACTTATGCGCCTATGTGCCGCCACAACAGCACCCTCTTCGCACAGTCTGCTTCTCCTTGATTGAACTTCTTCCTACACTCTGCTTCTACAAAAGTCGCACTTCGAATGCACACTTTGATCGATTCGATACAACTGCTCTTTGCGCACAGCAGACTTCACTTACGTAAACTCGACACACACATTTGATTCTTGAAACTTGAAAATAGTCCTCCTTTTATAACAATAATTCATGATTAAATTCTTGATCTTATTCAGCTGTATATCCTTAAAACAATCGTTGGCTGCACAACCTTACACTTCGTCAACAAAGGTTAACTCTGTCGGCTTCAACCACCTCTGCTGTCCTATAGCTTTTCTTCATGAAACTACATGTCACGATATCACTACGCCTTTGTCTGCCATACACCTTGTATTACTTGCTGTCATGAAATCGTGACACTACTTCCTGTCGTGTGCCTTCTTTGGTTTGTTGTCACGAAATCGTGACACTACAGCCTGTCGTACACTTTCGCTAGTTTGTTGTCACGAAATCGTGACACTACAGTCTGCCTTACACCTTGCTTTAGCCTATTGTCGCAAAATCATGACACTCCCTGACTTTGCTGATGTCATCATGATTCTTGTCATGAAATCGTGACACCTTGGTCTGCAAGGCCTTCCTCTCTGCTCTTGTCACAAAATCATGGCACATCTACTTTTGTTGACGTCATCAGCAACTCTGTCGTGAAATCGTGACACTTCTTGCTTCTTCAACATTTTCTCGGTTTGCACTAGCAAAAATGGAACATGTCACGAAATCGTGACGCTTTCGCTGCCTTAAGCTCTTTTCTCGCTAATCGCTCGCGAAACTGGAACATGTCACGAAATCGCGACGCTTTCACTGCCTTAAGCTCTTTTCTACCAACTACTCGTGAAACTGGAACATATCACGAAATCGTGACGCTTTCGCCAACTGCAAGCTGCCAACTCAACCTATTGCGAAATCACGACACTTTCTACATCCGTACAACTTCATTGAAACTTGTCGCGAAATCGCGACACTTCCTGCAACTCAACACTGCCAACTCAACTTGTCACGAAATCACGACACTTTTGCCTAAAATTTCTCTCTCCTCAAATATGTCGCAAAATTGCGACAGTTTTTCCTGCTTCGTCTCTGCCTTCCAGCATGTCGCGAAATCGCGACAATTTTTTCAGCACTTTCTCTCTCCTAAAACATGTCACGAAATCGCGACAGTTTTTCTAGCAGCCTACAAACTTTTTCTGGATCTTTTGCAACTGGGCTACTCTGATTTTATTGGAGACTTACTGACCAGCTGAAACCTTCATCAAAACACCTACTTAGACATAAAAACAAATTGCTCCAAGAACTCCTTGACATCAAAGACAACAACTACCAAGAGCTTCTTGACATCAATGACAACAACTAAACTTAGGCAAAGGCAATGTACTCAAGGTACCCAAAATTGCCAACAAAAAGGTATGGGCACATATTCCTTTTGAGTGAAAGTTTGTTGGTTTGAATGTTGTGAAATGCAAAGGCGAAGTGAAAAGGATTGATGAGTATTGTAGGAAATGTTGAGTGATTTTTCAAGTGCATGATTTGTGGATGTTGAAATATCATGAGTATCATTATTATGTGAAATTGGAATTATATTGAGTCAAGTTTTGAGATCTATAGTGCAAGTTGTTGGAAGTATAGTGAAACACTTGGTTAGGGTTTGTAAACAAGTTGTGCTTCATTGAGTGAATGTTTAAGTGAAGTTGATTGAGCATTATTGATTGAAATTATTGGCAAGTTTTGTAAAAAAAATTATACTTTATTTTTGAATTGATTTGAAAGAGAGTTTGGAAGTGAAAGAGTGCTTTGTTGAGTAAAATATTGTGAGTGTAAAACATATTGAGTTTGTACCCATTCTCTATATGTTTCAATGGCTAAACAAGATTATGAGTGTGTGTTGAAAAGGTATTCTGAAATAGAATTAAGTTATGTTTTTAGAAATAGTTTTAATGAGCTTTTGTGAAAGTTTAAGGATAGATTAGAGGTAATTCTTTGTGAAGACTTGAGAGTAGAGTTGATTCATTTGTTCAAGCCTTGTGTTAAGGCTTTGGAAAAATCTGAGTAGAGTTGGTTTGTGATTAGATTAATATCTGTGTTAAGGCTTAAGGGCATATTTGAGGATAGAGTTTGTGTAAAAACCCAAGTCAAACCACTTGGTTTTGAATCATAGAAAAGTGAAATTTTCAAATTTCAACTCAAAAATTTGTCTAGTATAGACATGCTAAATCTGCACGGATGCCATTTTACTGCAGTTAAAATATCCATGAGACTGAGATTGGCCATTTCTTGGAAGGTTTACCTTTTGTATACTTCCTCTCTTTTTCGATATTGCAAGTATTGGTAGGGGTTTTTCACTTCCAAGGCCCATATCACCTGGAGTTTGAACGCTTACTTCCCCATATCTTATCTTAAGATATTAGCGTATGCATGCCAAGGTTGATGTATATTCACCTCCTTGAATTACATCATGAGTTTACCGCTACCCTGATAACTCTCCAGAAGTCTCATCTTGCATAAACCCATATCAATATGCAAGTTCCCATAAGAACTTATGCCTGGTACTAGATGGGTTTGCCTAGGAATTATGCCCATATCATAATTCCTGCATCTTCTATTTTCCCTTAATATTTGGAGATTGGAAAACCATGACTGGATGCGAGCCTTTACTTCTCAACAACCATATGGTTGAAATATTGAATGTCTACCCACATTCTGATTAGCTTAGGTTGCCTACCCACAACCATGAATTTATTGAGTTATAAGATTGTATTCCCACAACCATGTCAAATTCGTGACTCACACAAATTTATTAAATAAATGTCTAATTTCTTTATTTGAATCTATCATAATGTTTTTGTAGATTTATGTATTCATATATATATTTTAAAAAAATTACCTTATAATATTAAAAAATCTAAAATTTCAATATCCATTTATCCATAGCAAAGCCTTATCAATTTTGTTATAATTCCATAAAGTATTTAGAAACACATTAATTAACTAAATATCTTAATTAAAAATTATAAAATACAAATTATAAAAGCTACGCTTTTATATAAACAATAAAAACATTTTAGGACAACTATGTGGCTTTTTCATTTTACTCCATACAAAGGGTAAACCTCCTAAATAGATTTTACCAATACGCAGATCATTCTTGCGAATACCTTCTTAACTATTTCCAACATTAGCAAAGACCAACTATACCTTAACTAATAACTAATTTATGTCAGGCTTTTTAAAGTGTATTAAAAACGATTTGCTTCCAGGTAACCTTACTATGTATTTTCTAAAAACTATTAATTTAAAGAAAGAATTAATAAATTAAGCCAAATACGTTCCCATAATCTCTTCCATTAATAATAATAACTTTTAATACAGTCCTGTATTAAACTAGGAAATATTTTTCAAAATATTTACATAAAGCCCAAGTTATAGTAAACCAAAATAAAGTATCTATTCAGAGAATTTTAAAAACAATGAACGATGTTTTTTTTTTTTGAATTTACATGGTGGAATCGATAGCCGTCATGAATTTGGGAAGGTTGTCCAGTTTTTATGGCCGTCACAGTATTCTGTGATAGCCGCCATGAATCTCGAAAGGTTGTCCAGCTTTTATGGCCGTCACAGTATTCTGTGTTGTCCACTCCATAAGTCACCACATAGATCTTTATGCAGTTCGCCCCTATAACCATCATGCCACAATCATTTTAAATCTTTTATGCCGCTGAAAGCACCAAAAAAAAGACAAGTGTTCAGTCCGACGAGATCCGAGATTTGAAATTCTTTGAACGATGTTGAAATAACAATTAGTTTAAAAAAAAACTAGTAAAAGTAAGCATCTCTTTATTTTTAATACAACAACTCTAAAGTTTTACACTTGCCGCGAAACAAGATTATACCTTTATAATCATAGACTCCTAAATTTTTAAGACAACATTATTTGATTTGTTAAAACAAATTGCTTGACTAAGGCTTAAAATGTGTGTTGTAACTTTTAAATCGTTTGAGGTTATAAGCGTAATATTTTTCCATCATTGCTCTCAATATTGGAATATTTTCATTATTAATATACGAGGCTAATTTTCTATGGCGTTAAACAACTGGAATATATGATGCAACAGTTTAATATTCCATAATTATTATACTTTTGGCAGTAAGGCTGGCAGAAAAACCTAGCTAAGCTACAATTCAATACAATGCTAACTAATCTGCTAAACAATGGTTTTGCTGTCTACGTGGCTTCCAAATTCTGAATGCTACACTTAGGAAATTATGATAGCCAAACCTCCTTCCATTTCCCTAGAAATATGTACGACATTTCCTTTTCATCTTAAGGCAATTCCACACGGCAATTTAAATTTCAGACCGAAGTTGTTTTATTGGGTAGAGACTCCAGTTTCTATTTATTTTTGTCCAAATTTTTAACAATCACCTTAATACCATCTTCTCACACAGTAAAGACAAAGGGTACATTTTTTTTAAATTTATTGAAATTCAAAATATTATTAAAATGCTATCCTATAGAATAGTTGTAGCTTCTAGGTAGAAATTCACTTAATGTTAGCATGCATTCACTGAAGTGAGCCTGAATGAATTCAGATTTCATAATCTTAGTGCCACGTCACAGATCTAATTTTTTGAGATTAAGCATCAAAAGTTCTGGTGAAAGAAAATTATTCCTATACAGCACAATTTAATTACATCCTTCAACGATGTTCAAGAAGCGATATCAGCTACCTAACAATGACTATGTATAGTTTTCAAAGAACTAAGGGGTAAAAATTTTCTAAAGGAAAAGCACTTTGCCGAAGATTCACTCTACATCACGGTACAATTTCAAGAAACGAACACAATCTAAATAGGTTCTCTGCACATTATAGACCACGGAGTCTGCTTCTACACGACTAGAGCTTTATGTTTAAGTTTATTAATTTCAAACGGAAACTCTAATTTTCCAAATAAGTTTGCCATCTATAAACATTATTTATCATACTTAAATTAATGCAATAATCCATATTATAAAACAATATTTTATCACATAACCTAAATACAGTCATTCTTTTATGTCCAATGGACCACAAACTTGTTTTACAAATTTTTATACACCATATTACCAACCACTCTTTCTTTTTTCATCAAGTACTTATCGAAAGTTAAAAGGGTAAACAAGTAAAAAATTTATTTTACCACTGTAAGCTTTGGACCTTACCATTTTACCTCCTTGGATGACAACTGAGTCAGCAGGATTGGACGGCAGGGAGTTTGAATCCTAATCTCATTTTTTCTTTCCTTTCTATTTTTCTTCTTCCCTATTCTTTCTCCTAAGCTTTCTAGGTTCTGGTTAATAATATTTGTATTTAAGCATTGTAATCCTTTGAACTTAATGTTAATGCAATATCTGGTTAATAATATTTATGCTCCTAATTTCCTAAGTGCTCCTAATTTTGTTAGTGCTATATTTGGTATCAGAGCAGAGGCTATATAAGTGAAGTGCAGAGCCCGAGGAGAGCGATAGGTGAGGCACGAATATCGAGGAGGTTGAGAAGGCCCACAGGAGTGAGCTCATGGGTGAGACACAGATATCGAGGAGGTCAAGAGGGCCTATAGCATGTAAATCAAGGTAAGGTCAAGAGGGCCCGTAGCACATGAACTAAGGTGAGGTTGAGAGAGGCCCATAGAGAGCATGTGGATCGAGGAGCTAACTAAAGGTAGACACATGGTGAGTAGAAAGCAAGGCAGACACGTGGTGATTAGACAACAAGGTGGACAAAGGGGCAACTAATGACATGATACGAGGTGATTGGATTGGTTTGAAGGTAAAAGGGTGGTCATTGATTTCCCGAAGGCAATCAAGAAGCTTAGTGCTTCTCTGTGCTAATAAAGCACAATATCCCCTCTACACAGCGGATGTGGGATAAAGATTGTAATTTTTTTTTTTAAATTATCACGTAGTCATGATGGGATAAATGAGGTAAGCCTCCCTCACCTCCTTGTCGAGCCTCACAGTACGACTAGCTCGAGGATCCAGCCTTAAGCCGCTCACCCCCAAGAGGTTGCAAGTTTGAAACCCGAGGGCTACGAAAGTTCTAAATTCTTTTTGTGTATGGTATATGCCTCGAATGTCTTGAAATAATAGTGTATTCTGCCTAGGTTTCATCGGCGGTGGAAGCCGAGTTGGCAAGGAAAATCTACTTGAAAGAAAGGAGTCACGGGTTTGACTCCTGCGGAGTTCGATTTTTTTTTTTAAAAGGTTTTTTTTTTCTTAAAAGTTTATTATTTTATATATTAAAAAAATATAACTTTATATTATATTTAATAAAATTAAATAATAGTTGTTTTTTAAAGTTTTATTTTATAAAGCAATTATATTTCTTTTATTAAATACAAATACAAATATTTTTTTTTTATATAATAAAATAGGAAAAAAAGAACATTGCCTAAGAGACAATTTATGTAAGAGGACTAAAAGGTGGAAAATTGTGACAAAGCCTAAGAGGCTTAGTATTTTTTCTTGTAAGAGAGACAAAAGATCAAACTAAAATTTGTAAAGAGACATTGATGATAAGAACAAGTGGTTGTTATCATGTCCTATGTGCACTTTTGGTGAGATAAAACGCCAAAATTTTTGTGAAGAACACGAGCTTATACTAAGAGGGGGGGTGAACAGTATAAGACCACTTTTTACTTTTTCTCTTAATTCAAATTTCAATTCAATATTATGCAGTGAATAGATAGCAGTATCAATAGCGGTAATCAAGACAATGCACAAAACACCATCCACAAAGTGACACAACAATTTACGTGGTTCACCCAATGTGGGCTACTCTACAGATCAAATATTTCACTAATTTTATCAACTCAAATTTTGGGAAAAAATTTTCTGCTTACAATATTTATGGGCACCAACCCAAAGGAGATACCTTCCCCTCGCTCTGCTCTGCCTGGTGATCCTCTAGAAGACTTCTGCCTCCGCTGCCCTTAGCAAATGGAACTCTATCCACATAAGACACCTGTCTTCCTTGCTCTGGCTAGAGACCTTTGTCCTCAACTCTATCACCTCAAAGCTGGAACTCGAATTTGCACTAAACACAGTCCTTCGGTCTAGCACAAATGTCCTCTTCCTCTGTTTTGGTCTGCACCAAACACAGTCCTTTGGTCTGGCACAAGTCTGTTTTCAAATCTACACCAATCTCTGTCCTCAACTGGTCCTCAAATATGGTTCATAAAAATGGTTCATAAGCTTTCAATATAGCTTGCTTGATCTTCACCCAAGTCTTCACCAAGACTTGTCTCAGATCTGCTTTACAAGTTCTTAGAAGAACCTGCCCAAACTGCTCTACAAGCTTTAACAAAATCTTGCTCAATGTTGTCCAATAATTTCTCACTATTTTGTCATAGCTGCACTTGGTCAAAACCAACTTTGACACAGTCTTCGCAAACACAGCAGCACTCAACACTCTACGATTGAACTTCTCACTCTGCGCATCAACTCGCCACTTCTACACTATCTGTGTTGTTATGACTACATCTCGCACACTTCGCTCGAATTGACTCGACTCGGTCTTTGCGCATCACGGATTTCACTTGCGCAAGTTTGATACTGGTTCAATTCATTCAATCTTGAAATAGCCCTCCTTTTATAGTATGAATTTCAAGATTAAAACCTTGATCTTAGTCGGCTGTAACCCTAAAATCTATCGACTGCACAACCTTGAACTTCGTCGGCTCAAAGTTAACTCTGTCGGCTTCAACCGCCTCTGTGGTTCTATAGCTTTTCTCTCGAAACTACAACATGTCGTGATATCGTGACACCTTTACAGCCGTACACTTTCTTTTTCCTGTTGTCGCGATATCGCGACACTTTAGCCTTTGACGACTTTGACCAAGCTCTTGTCGTGAAATCGTGACACCCCTGACTCTATCAGCAACAACTTTGCTTTTGTCACGAAATCATGACACTTCTGCCTCTGCTGACGTCATCTTTACTTCTATCACGAAATCACAACCCTTCTGAATTCATGGCCTTCCTCTCTGCTTTTGTCATGAAATCATGACACTTTCTTTGCCTTGAGCTTCTTTCTGCCTTACACCCGCGAAACTGGAACATGTCGTGAAATTGTGACACTTACGCTGCCTTAAGCTCTTTTTTTGCCTTACGCCCGTGAAACTAGAACATGTCACGAAATCATGACACTTTTGTCTTCATAGCCTTCCTCTCTACTTCTGTCACGAAATCGTGACACTTTTCCTATAGAAGACCTGCTTCCAATTTCTATCGTGAAATCGTGACACTTTCTCCATCCGTACGCTTTTCTTTTATCCTATCACAAAATCGTGACATCTTCATCCGCTGGCTTCTTCACTTCTGCCTATCATGAAATCATGAAACTTTCTACATTCGTATGCTTTTCTTTCATCCTGTCATGAAAACGTGATGCTTCGCATTTCAGACTCTTCCCTTTGTTGCATGTCGCGAAATCGCGATAGTTCTCACTTCGAGCTTTTTAGCATGTCATGAAATCGTGACAGTCCTCACTTCATCTTTTGCAGCATGTTGCAAAATGTGACTGTTCTCACTTCGAACTCTGCAGCATGTCATGAAATCATGACACTTTCCACCTTGCTCTCCTTCTCTGCCAACATGTCGCGGAATCGCGATAGTTTTTCCAGCTTCTTCTCTCTTCCAACATGTCGTGAAATCGTGACAGTTTTTCTAGCTTCTTCTCTCTCTTCTCACATGTCGTGAAATCACGATAGTTTTTCCAGCTTCTTCTCTCTCTTCTCACATGTCGCAAAATCATGATAGTTTTTCTAGCACTTTCTCTCTCCTCTAAAATGTCACGAAATCACGATAGTTTTTCCAGCCTGCTGCATACTTGTTCTAACTTGTCTTTTTTCTTTGATATTTTGCAAATGGGTCACTATGATCTTCTTGGAAACTCACTGTCCATGCTGTAACCTTCATCAAAACACATTCTTTGACATCAAATCAGAATCCTTCAAAAAGCTTCTTTGACATCAATGACAACTTCTACACTTGAGCAAAAGCAATGTACCCAAGGTACCCAAAATTGCCAAAAATCTCCCCCTCTGTCATTGATGGCAAACCTTTACTGAAAACACATCTCAAGAGCCAAAACTGAAGCCAACTATGCCAACAAATTAGAGCTGCCTTTGAAGTTTTGCTCCCCCTGACTTGAAGCTCTTCTCTTCACTTGAAACTCTCCCATTTTCTCATATCTCTCCCCCTTTGTCATCAATGGCAAAGGGTCACCTTTGGGGCTCGGGACTAAGAATGAGCCTCTTAGCTTAGTCCCTTCCCCACCTCCTAATGAGGTGATTAAAACAGGGTTGGGAGTAAAACTCCCATTAGGCACTGATCATCATCAACGTCTATAACTTCCTTCCCGGGCCTTCTCTTGAACTCTTTGTCCATATTCCTGTTCTTATCACTATTCTTGCTCTTGTTCTCATCCCTGTTCTTGTCCATGCCTTGATCCTTGGACCTGTTCATACCACTGTTCCTGTTCCTGTACCTTGGGAGATCAGCTCTACACTATCTAGCTATGTGACTGTCATTGTTGCACTTATAACATGTAATAATGTTATTCCTTTTAGGCATACCTATTCTTCGAATTTGCCTATTCTGACTAACCGTGTTCCTATTATTAGCCTTGCAGAAAATTGCCTTATGCCCAAACTGATTACAAGAGTAGC
This sequence comes from Wollemia nobilis, assembly GCA_028583015.1. Classification (NCBI taxonomy): domain Eukaryota; kingdom Viridiplantae; phylum Streptophyta; class Pinopsida; order Araucariales; family Araucariaceae; genus Wollemia; species Wollemia nobilis. The sequence continues at coordinate 1,494,280 of JAQPPZ010003612.1, forward strand.
AATACCCTTGAAAGAAATTGCTACCTCTGAAATCATCATTTACCTTCCTTGAGTCATGCAATTTACAGCCATGTGACCAAACCTGTAACACGCAAAACATCTATCTTGAAATTTTCTTTTATTCGACCTCTTGGGTCCCGAGAACTTCTTCTCAATCTGAATTTTGTTTTCTATTTCTATGCATCTATCACTCACTGACTCATGATCTGAAGTACTTTCTTCATCAGAACTCTCTTCCTTTTGAAATCTCTTGCTAGATTCCCTAACCTATTCCTTGTGCAGCTTAACAAAACTAAGACCTGTTTTATCTATTGGTTTTCTTTGACCTTTGATGAGAGACTTAACCCTTTTGGAGCTATCTTGAAACCTGTACAACTTATCCTTGTACTCTTTAGTTTCCACTTCCAAAGAAGCCATTTTCTGTTCCAAATCATTATACTGAAGAATCTTAGACTCTAACTCGTCCTTGAGTTATTGTGTCTTAGCTATAGAGAAGTCAAGACTTTCTATAAGATCGTCTCTCTCCATAAAACATTCATCTAACTTATCCTTGAGTCTATCATTCTTCTCTCTTTCCTTTTTCAAAGCACTAAGAGCATTATTAAGTTCACTTTCAAGATCCTTTATTTGTTTGCTTTCTGAATCCTCAAGGCCTTTTCCAGATTTCTTATCACTAGAGGTGCTACCTTTTTCAAAAACCATACAAGCATATTCTTGATAGTTTTCTAAAACATCCTTATACATACTGGAAACCAAATCATTATTTGTACAATCATCCTCAAGGTGACCAAAATTTCCACATCTAAGACATTTCATAATAATGAATCTATGTTCCGGTTCTTCCTCTTTTTTTGATATGAACAGCATCTCATTTTCCTCATCACTTGAAGAGCTTTCACTATCACTGCTAGAAAACTTACTTGCTTTGTCTAGGTAGAAACTCTTCTTGTTCTTGTGTGAATACTTATTTCCTTGGTTGTTGTGCTCATCTTTGTTCTTTCTGTAATACCTGTGCTTTTCAAAATCCTTGCTCTTAACATCCTGTTTCTCTTCATTACTTTCATTATTGGAAACAGTACAGTCAGTAGCATAATGACCAAACTTTCCACAATTGAAGCATCTTATATTTTTCATGCTTTTGTGCTTTCTAGATAACTTGCCTTTCTTGCTGTAATATGCCTCTTCATCACTAGAAGACTCATCACTCTCTTGAAGTTGTTTACATTTAGATTTCTTGGTAGCCTTGAAAGTTGCCTCTTTCTTGACATCAACATTCACTTGAGTTCTCAACTCAAATGTCGCAAGTATACTATGAAGCTCATCCTTTTTCAGCTTATCCAAATCTTTAGCTTCCTCAATAGCAAAAATATTTTCACTAAATCTATTAGGAAGAGATCTTAAAATCTTATCACAAACATCATTTTCAGCAAGCTCAAGTCCTAAGTCTTTCATGGAGTTAACAACCTCATCCATACGAAGCATATAGTCACTAATATTTTCATCATCATTCATCTTGAGTTGTTCAAACATACCTTTGAAATGTCTCAACTTGGCCTTTCCGACATTTGCATCACCGGTATGAACCACCTCGCAATCTGTTTCCACATTTCACTAGTTGTCTTGTAGTGAATTACTTTGGTGAGATCTCGCTTCAGTAAACCTTTCAGGATTGCATTCATTGCTGTGATGTAGGAGCCTATCTTCTTTAGTATATGGACCATTTATAGGAATAGTGTACCCATATTCAATCACTTCCCAAACCTCATTCCCAAGTGCCATTATATGAAACTTCATCATTACACTCCAAAGACCAAAATTTGATTCATCAAGAATAGGTGCTGCATTGCCACTTGAATAATCCATTATGTTCTTTACTGGCTTTTCCTTCAATCTGTTAAACTTTTCTAAGGCACCTGTTCTGATACCAATTGAAGAACACAAGCTTATACTGAGAGGGGGGGTGAACAGTATAAGACCACTTTTTACTTTTTCTCTTAATTCAACTTTCAATTCAATATTATGCAGTGAATAGATAGCAGTATCAATAGCAGTAATCAAGACAATGCACAAAACACCATCCACAAAGTGACACAACAATTTACGTGGTTCACCCAATGTGGGCTACTCCACGGATAAAATCTTTCACTAATTTTATCAACTCAAATTTTGGGAAAACCTTTCCTCGCTTACAATGTTTATGGGCACCAACCCAAAGGAGATACCTTCCCCTTGCTCTGCTCTTCCTGGTGATCCTCTAGAAGACCTCTACCTTCGCTACCCTTAGCAAATGGAACTCTATCCATAGAAGACACCTATCTTGCCTGCTCTGGCTGGAGACCTCTGTCCTCAACTCTATCACCTCAAATTTGGTCCTTGAATTTACACTAAACATAGTCCTTCGGTCTAGCACAAATGTCCTCTTCCTCTGTTCTGGTCTGCACCAAACATAGTCCTTCGGTCTGGCACAAGTCTATCTTCAAATCTGCACCAATATCTGTCCTCAATTGGTCCTCAAATTTGGTTCATAAAAATGGTTCACAAGCTTTCAATACAGCTTGCTTGATCTTCACCCAAGTCTTCACCAAGACTTGTCTCAGATCTGCTTTGCAAGTTCTTAGAAGAACCTGCCCAAACTGCTCTACAAGCTTTAACAAAAGCTTGCTCAATGCTATCCAACAATTTCTCACTGTTCTGTCACAGCTGCACTTGGTCAAAACCAACTTTGACACAGTCTTTGCAAACACAATAGCACTCAACACTCTATGATTGAACTTCTCAATTTGTGCATCAACTCGCCACTTCTGCGCTATCTGTGCTATTATGGCTGCATCTCGCACACTTCGCTCGAATCGACTCGACTCGATCTCTGTGCACTACGGATTTCACTTGTGCAAGTTCGATACTGGTTCAATTAATTCAATCTCGAAACAACCCTCCTTTTATAGTATGAATTTTAATATTAAAACCTTGATCTTAGTTGGCTGTAACCCTAAAATCCGTTGACTGCACAACCTTGAACTTCGTCAGCTCAAAGTTAACTCTGTTGGCTTCAACCGCCTCTATGGTTCTGTAGCTTTTCTTGTGAAACTACAACATGTCGTGATATCGCGACACCTTTGCAGCCGTACACTTTCTTTTACCTGTTGTCATGATATCATGACACTTTAGCCTTTGATGACTTTGACCAAGCTCTTGTCACGAAATCATGACACCCCTGACTCTATCAGCAACAACTTTGCTTCTGTCGTAAAATCATGACACTTCTGCCTCTACTGACGTCATCTTTACTTCTGTCATGAAATCACAACCCTTATGACTTCATGGACTTCCTCTCTGCTTTTGTCACGAAATCATGACAATTTTTTTGCCGTGAGCTTCTTTCTGCCTTACACCCATGAAACTGGAACATGTCATGAAATCACGACACTTACGCTGCCTTAAGCTCTTTTTCTGCCTTACGCCCGCAAAACTGGAACATGTCACGAAATCATGACGCTTTTGTCTTCATATCCTTCCTCTCTTCTTCTATCGTGAAATCATGACACTTTTCCTATAGAAGACCTGCTTCCATTTTCTGTCACGAAATCGTGACACTTTCTCCATCTGTACGTTTTTCTTTTATCCTGTCGTGAAATTGTGACATCTTCATCCGCTGGCTTCTTCACTTCTGCCTCTCGCAAAATCATGACACTTTCTGCATTCATATGCTTTTATTTCATCCTGTCGTGAAAAAACGATGCTTCTCATTTCAGACTCTTCCCTTTGCTACATGTCACGAAATCATGACAGTTCTCGCTTCGAGCTTTTCAGCATGTCGCAAAATCGTGACAATCCTCACTTCGTATTTTGCAGCATGTCATGAAATCATGACAGTTCTCACTTCAAACTCTATAGCATGTCACGAAATCGTGACACTTTCCACCTTGCTCTCCTTCTCTGCCAACATGTCGCGGAATCGCGACAGTTTTGCCAGCTTCTTCTTTCTCTTCCAACATGTCGTGAAATCATGAAAATTTTGCTAGCTTCTTCTCTCTCTTCTCACATGTCACAAAATCATGATAGTTTTTCCAGCTTCTTCTCTCTCTTCTCGCATGTCGCAAAATCACGACAGTTTTGTTGGCACTTTCTCTCTCCTCTAAAATGTCGCAAAATCATGATAGTTTTTCCAGCCTGCTGCATACTTTTTCTAACTTGTATTTTTTCTTTGATCTTTTGCAAATGGGTCAGTATGATCTTCTTGGAAACTCACTGTCCATGTTGTAACCTTCATCAAAACACATTCTTTGACATCAAATCAGAATCCTTCAAAAAGCTTCTTTGACATCAATGACAACTTCTACACTTGAGCAAAAGCAATGTACCTAAGGTACCCAAAATTTCCAATAGTTTGATGAAAAAGTGAGAGCTTATGGGATATACTATATTTAGTTAGTTACAAAATACAGTAATTGCACACCAGAGGCATCCAGACTTAGGGTACAAGGCAGAATCTGAAGATAACTCCTTTGGGAGTCAATTTGAGCAATCTAAATCCATAGAAGTTGCACCACAAGAATCAAAATATTATCACTACAGTAATTTAGTGGAAATTCTATAACTAGCATAACCTGAGATAATATTGATCAGTGACGACAAAGAACAAGTAGCAAACAATTTTGTGAATCAAGAAGTTGTAGTGCCACAACAAGAGGAACAAGCAATCAATGAAAGAGTGAATCAAGTTAGATTTGACTTAAATTTGTAATCTCTTCTTTCTTCCTTCTTCTTTATTTGAAAAAATCAGAGTTCTTTATTGTAACCAATAAATAAAAGAGTGTTTTAGTAACTATGGCCTCACATAACAATCTACCAATTCCAAAGTTCAACAGGTATGACTATGAGTATTGGGCTATCAAAATGAAGACCTTACTCATAGGTAAAGGTTTGTGGGATATAATAGAAGGTTTCACAGAACCCACATATTGGGCTACATTGAGTGCCACAAATAAGAAAACAAATAAAGAAGCACAAAAGAGCAATTCTTTTGCTCTTTATCATCTCCAAGCATCATTGGAGAAAAGTATATTCCCTAGAATAGTTGCTTATATAACTACACAAGATGCTTGGAAAGATTTGAAATATGGATTCCAGGGAAGTGATCAAGTGAAGTAAGTGAGGTTTCAAACACTAAAAAAATATTTTGAAAAACTCAAAATGAAAGAAGATGAATAAGTAGGTTATTATTGTGTCATAGTGAAAGCAGTTGTTGATAAAATGGTTACACTTGGAGAGGAAATCAAACTTGAGATAATTGTAACAAAAGTGTTGTGAACACTTCCACAAATATGGAATCACATTGCCATAATAATAGAAGAGTCAAAATATCTTTCCACTTTAACATTCAATGCATTAATCGGATCATTAATGTCTCATGAAGAGAGATTATAGGAATCTCCTTCAACTAGCTATGGAGGCGATGATAAAGCCTTCACATCCAATGAAAATACTAGAAGAGGACATGGAAGAGGTCAAGGCAGAGGCTAGCAAAGAGGAAGAGGTAGAAGCAACTACAGAGGAGGTAATTAGAATAGAGGAGGCAACTCCAACAGAGGAGGCAATCAGGTGGAAACCAAAATAGAGAAGGAAATCCAAGACAAAGTGGAAATCAAGGGCAAGGAAGTGACAAGTCCAAAACAACTTGTTTTAATTGTGGCAAGCTAGGACACTTTGCTCGTGACTGCTGGTCAAAATATTCTCAAGGCAACAACAATCAATATGGAAATTATGGAGAAGAAGATGATACCTCTAATATTTTTCTATCATATGGACAATCAGAACAGAATCTAAATGACATGAAGATTTTGGATACTGGTTGTTCAAACCATATGAGTGGCAAAGCTAATCTATTTACTACTCTATATTCCACTTATAAATCCCACATCAAGTTAGGGGATGATAAAGCTTTGCAAGTCGAAGGCATTGGAACCATGGAATTTCGAACCATGGAATTTCCAATGAAAGGACTAAAGAAAGTGAATGACATCTACTACACTCTAAAGCTCCAACACAATCTGCTAAGTGTTGGGAAAATGATGGAGAATAATTACAAACTTATTTTTGATGAATAAAAATATCCCATTCTTGATAAAAAAAATTGTAATCGTGTCATCACATAGGTCCCAATGACCAAGAATCGGTTATTCCATCTCAAATTTGGTGAGCTAGGGGTATCTCAACTTGCAAATGTAGCTATAGCAAATCCAAGTGTGCTTTGGCACTTGTGATATGGTCACCTTAATTCTGCTAGCTTGAAATTTTTAACTTCTCAAGCTATGGTGATAGGACTTCCCAAACAACAAACATAAGGAGGTCTGTGAAGGATGTGCTTTGGGAAAGCACTCAAGGTCAAAGTTTCTAAAAGGACAAGTGTGGGGATCCAACTATCCACTTCAATTAGTGCATTCAGACATTTGTGGTCCAATGCAGAAAAAGAGTATAAAAAAAAATTCCTATTTTCTCACTTTCATAGATGATTTATCTAGAATGTGCTGGATTTATTTTTTGAAACATAAATATGAAGATTTTTATTGCTTCATAGATTTCAGAAACAATGTAGAGAAACAAAGTGAGTATTTTGTAAAATGTCTTAGAACAGATCAAGGAGGTGAGTACTCCTCAAAATAATTCTTGAAATATTGTAAAGCAAGTGGGATCAAAAGGCAATTCACTACTACCTATACCCCACAACAAAATGGTGTGGCCGAGAGAAAGAACCGCACCATAGTTGAGATGGCGAGAATGATGCTTCAGACTAAGCATCTAACTAATATGTACTAGGCTGATGTTGTAAGAACTAGTGTATACATTCTAAATAGAAGTCCAACTTCTAGTTTAGATGGCATCACTCCTTATGAGGGGTGGTATGGAAAGAAACCCAATGTAAAGCACTTAAAAGTTTTTGGTTCTTTAGCATACACACACATTCTTGATTAGAAGAGGAATAATCTTGATCCCAAAATTAAAGCTTGTATATTTGTAGGGTATTGTGAAGCATATAGACTCTACAATCCCAAGACTCATAAAATTGTACTTTCTAGGGATGTAATTTTTGATAAATGGGGATAATGGGGTCATCAAAGAATTTTTTTTGATGATGAGTCCCAAGATGTAAGTTCTTCACAGGTACAATAGGTACAACAAGTGTCTCCAAAGAAAAGCAAAGGCACACCAACCCCTCAAAGCCCAAGCAGGGCTACTACATAAAGTACTTCAACCGCCACTCCAAGTCCTCCATAGAGATCAGTAAGTTCTTCACCGATGGACATTAAATCTCCATAAAGAGGCAAAATAAAATTACAACATCATCCATATTTTCAAATGTTGGATCAAAATTACCAAAAAATGTACACTAGAAGCCAAGCTAGTGAAATGAATTTAGTTTTGCAGAAACTTGAAAATCTGCATATGTATGGGGATGATGACTCCCAATATCCTAAGGGAGATGTAGTTAATTATGCTTTATTAACTAGTGCATAGCTAGAACCATCTAGCTATGATAAGGCTTGTACTCAGAATGTATGGCAAGAAGCCATGAAAGAGGAAATAACCTCTATAAAAAATAATGATACTTGGGAGCTTGTAAAGCTTCCAAAAGGAAAAAAATGTGTTGGATGTAAATGGGTCTACAAGACCAAATACAATGTTGATGGAAGCATTGAGAGGCACAAGGTGAGATTAGTAGCAAAAGGTTTTACTCAAAAATTTTGCATTGACTATGAGGAAACCTTCGCTCCTATTGCACGACAAGAGACAATCAGATTAGTTCTTTCCTTATATGCCCATAAAGTATGGAACATTCAACACATGGATGTGAAAAGTACTTTTTTGAATGGATACTTGACTAAGGAGGTTTATGTTCAACAAAATCAAGGCTTTAAAGAACAAGGAAAGGAGAACCTTGTTTATAAATTGAAAAAGGTACTTTATGGCCTCAAGCAAGCACCAAGAGTTTGGTACTCACACATTGATGGCTATTTCAACGAGTATGGATTCACTAGAAGCAAAAGTGAACCAAATATATACTACCTAAAGTATGGAGTAGACATTCTCATAGTTTTTTTATATGTGGATGATCTAATATTTATGGGTAGTAACACTAAAATGAATATGGAGTTCAAAAAATCCATGATGAAGCAGTTTGAGATGAAAGATCTCGGTTTAATGTGATACTTCCTAGGCATGGAAGTGCATTAATAAAATAGGGGGATCTTCATATTTCAACACAAGTATGCTCAAGACATGATTAAGAAATTTTCCATGGAGCAATGCAAATCAGTTGCAACTCCAACTAGAAATGGGATCCAATTGAGCAAGGATGATGGAGCACCAAAGGTTGACATGACCACTTACAGAAGCATGCTTGGGAGTCTGATGTTTCTCACCAACACAAGGCTTGATATTCAATATGTTGTTTCTCTAGTTTCAAGATTTATGGCAAGTCCATCTAAGCTGCATCTACAAGCAACTAAAATAATCTTAAAATATGTAAAGGGTACATTGGATTTTGGAATCCATTACCACAAATGTAATTCTGTTAAATTATTTGGCTTCAGTGATAGTGATTGGGGCAGCAATATAGATGATAGGAAATCTACATTAGGGAATTTTTTTAGTCTAGGGTCAGTACTAATCACATGGATTTCCAAGAAGCAGACTATTATAGCATTGTCATCTACTGATGCTGAGTATATAGCCATCACACATGCTAGTACTCAAGCCCTATGGTTAAGAAAAGTCCTTGAAGAAATTAGAGAAATTCAAAGTGGTCCAAATTTACTGTATTGTGATAACATAAGTGCCATTCAATTGGCATACAATCCAATCCACCATAGCAGATCAAATAATTTTGATATGAAGTATCACTTCATCCGAGACATGGTGGAAAAACAAATAGTTGAGCTTAAATATTGCAGTACTTCAGATAACATTGCAGATATATTCACCAAAGGCATGGCTAAAGCTGAATATATAAATTTGAGATACTGTATAGTTAGTCCTCTCAAATTTAAGGGGGAGAATGTTGGAAGTTAAAAGGGTAAAAAAGTAAAAAAATTGTTTTACCACTGTAAGCTTTGGACCTTACCCTTTTACCTCCTTGGGTGGCAATTGAGTCAGCAGGATTGGATGACATGGAAGGTAGGGAGTTTGACTCCTAATCTTATTTTTCCTTTCATCCCTATTTTTCTTCTTCCCTATTCTTTCTCCTAAGCTTTCTAGGTTCTGGTTAATAATATTTGTATTTAAGCATTGTAATCCTTCAAACTTAATGTTAATGCAATATGCTCCTAATTTCCTAAGTGCTCCTAATTTTTTTAGTGCTATAGTACTTCAATGTTTCCCTTCATATAATAGAAAGGCTAAATGCAAACCCTTTCTAAATTTCTCTACATTTCATACCTAAATTTAGGTACATACTAAATTCTATTTTCATCGGGTCTTCAAAATACTACTTAATAAATGGAAGCCATCAATCTTAGTTCCATTCCAGCCCTTCCATCAAGCTTAGTTCCATTCCAACCCTTCATCATGTTCGAAAATATGACTGTGGAAGAAATCACAAGTACTGCTATGTTAAATACCATCAAACACCCTTTTTTAGGATTACCAACAACCGCAAGGGTCAGAGCGATCTTATTAAGAATGAAATGCATACCTAATACCTATATGCAAACAATCATACAAAATCCTAACTAATGCATATTCTTGCTTTCTAAAAAAGAAGTTAGAGTGTAGCATCAACCATATCTTCATCAAATAAATTCAAGTATATTACTAATTTCCTTCAAAAACTCTAAAATAGCATTTCAAATTTTACCAAATGCAATTTCCTGGAAATGCAAGTACATCATTGGCCTTACTGACTTACAATTATATATTAAATTTAAGAAGAATTCCTTATCAAAAACTCTAAAACAACAATAAAAGTTTAGACATCTAATTTTTTTTCTAGGTGATGTTTTAATATTCACATGAATTGCATACTAACCATATTATCATTCATTCTACACAGATATATTATACTCACTAGTGCAAGCCTGGAATTCCTAAATAGTGCTAGATGCTCCACCTCATTCCAATGTCTTTCCTCAATTAAATCTACGATGATTTCCATTTCCTTTTTCTTTTCCTTTTATAAAAGAACACACTTCCTCTAATGAACATATGTTCCATATAATTTTTAGTTCTATATGCCAGGTGAAAAAGAATCATTAAACCCGAATGTATATATTTATAGTTATCATTGTATTAGTTATTTATTTATCATGTTTATGTAATTATTATTATTATTATGTTTATATTGTTATTATTATTTTATATTTATACATATTTAATGTTGTATATATATTTTTTATATATATAATTATATATTTTTATTTTATCATTATTATTTATTTATTTTATTTTATTATATATTTTTAAACTTCAAAAACAAAATACATTTTGAAACAGAAAACTCATAACAATCCTATAAATGTAACTACATGGGATTCAACTACATGGACCGTTGGCGAAAGCATTGCCATTAAGGTTCTTTTTTACCCTACTTTTGGTGAATACTTCACCGCTCATCATTTCCCTTGACTTACCTTCCGTCGGATAACCTAATTTGTCCTCTGGAGAAGATACCTAAGACTTGAATTGCCTTCATCCGTGATGACTTTTGTCCTTGCATCCATAGAGGAATTAGTAGTACCTCTTTCTTTGCAGATAAAATAGCAAAAATAAAAACTAAATTTTGAAGGTTTGTTATAGTTTGGTATATATTTATGAGCAGGTTTATACCAGAGCATAGATAGATTTGGGGATACAGTTTGGTGCATATTTGAGAGCATATTTGTGCCAGAGTAGGGATAGATTTATGAGTATATTTGTGTGACTCAGAGGATAGTGTTTAGTACTGATTTGAGATAGATATTGATACAACATAGGACATTAGTCTCCAGTGGATAGATATCCATTAGCCACGACAGTGAGGATAGAGGTCTTCTAAGTGAGGACATAGTTCTTCTATGGAGAGAGATCCATAAGCCAGTGCAGTGGAGGCAATAGTCTTCTAGAAGATCACCAGCCATAGAAGAGGAGAAAGAGTTATCCTATGGATAGATATTAATGAACTTTATTAGGGGATTGGTATCTCCTTTGGATATAGGTCCATAAATATTGTAATAGGCAAGGATTCCCAAGAGATTTTTTGAGGAAATTTTAGTGAAATATTTTCTCCATGGAGTAGCCCATATTGGGTGAACCACATTAAATAATTTCTCTCATGTGTGTGATTCTTTGTGTAATATTTACTACTTTAATATTGTTGATGTTATCATATGGATTAATAACCAATTTTTTTTATCTTCTACTGTTCACCCCCCTCTCAATATAAGCTCAGGTTATTCAATTTGTATTAGAGCGGGTCTCTCTTTGAAAATACTAACATCTTGGAGGAATATCCATCAGGAACACACATGACTTAAGATAATGAAGAAGAGACCATGTTTGACATATAAGAGGAATTCTTTGCTACTCTCAGGAACTTGGAAAAGGTTAGAAAGAAAAACTTAATTTTGAAGGATCAAATTCAAGAGGATGAAGAAGCAAAGATGGAACTTCTACAAATTCTCACATAACTCAAGATAAAGGTAGAAGAAAATAAAATTTAATAGGATATGACAGATCTATTAAGAGCAAGGGAAAAATAAGTTGAAATATTGGAAGTAGAAATTGTCTCTCTAAGGAATGAAGTTAAAAAGGCCAAGTTACGACAAGATATAAAGTTAGGGAAACATAAAAAGGAGTCAAGCTTTCAATAAATAGAGACATCAAATGAAGATAAGCTCATAAATCATACTCTAGAAGGAAAAGACATCAAAAAATAAGAAGGCAAAAAAGAACCATGGACAAGAGTTAATCACAAGAACAACAAAAGAAGAAGCACTCGATCATATTTTCCAAGGCATTCAAACATGTTACATAATCTCTTCCATAGCTATTGCTTTTCATGCTACAAATATGGTCATAAATATGTACATTGCTAAAGGATCGTTGGTAATCCTTCAAGTTGCTTTTTGAGTGTAATGGCTTCAGGCCTTTCAGTTTTGATGAGCTTTGCTCTATTATTCATGTTTCTCTTTTCCTCATCTTGTTCCTCTGAGTTTCTTTTTGTAAAAGGTGACAGGGCACCTTTCAAATGCCCTTTTTGAATTAATATAATTAACTTACCAAAAAAAAGATGTACATTGCACTAGTTATGTGAAAAATGATGTTAATAGAAATTTCAATTCGTTTGCACCTCTTATGAGTAATGATTTCATATGCTATAAATAAAATAATTTTGGGCGCAAGGCTAGATGGTGCAAAATGGTATTTTCTGAGTCAAGTAAAAAGAATACAACTTCAAAAATTAGGAAAGAGAGAAAAATATATGAGAAAGTTAGATCAATGTTAGTACAAACAACCCTTCATGTGTAAGATAAGGAAAAAAAATGGTTTCTTGATAGTGGATGTTCTAGTCACATTATATGAGATAAAATTAATTTTTTTGTACTCAAAGAAACTGATGGAGGATCAGTAAGATTTTATAATAATGGTTCAACAAAATTTTGTGGAAAAGAAAATCTAAGTTTAGATAATTGGAAAACAAAAATAGAGAATGTATTGTACGTCAAGGGGTTGAGGCACAATATTCTAAGTGTAAGGCAACTTTGTGATCAAGGGCATATGGTTACATTTCATCCAAATAGATATGGAATAAAAATTTCTAAAACTAGAAAACTCATTGCAAATGCAAGTAAAACTACAAACAACCTTTACTTGCAAAGTGAGATTAAAGTAAAAAAGTGTTTTCTATCACAAGAGTATGAGATTTGGTTGTGGTATAGAATAATGGGTCATTTGAATTTTGAAAACATAGTGAATATAAGCAATAAACAGGCTGTCAGAGATTTACCCAAGCTAAAAATGCCATAAAACACAATTTGTGCACCATGTCACCATGTAAAGAAAACTAGAACAAGTTTAAAGTAAGGACTTATGTCATCTGAGCCATTGAAACTAATACATACTGATTTATGTGGTCCTACTAGGATAAAGAGTATTCTAGGTGAAATTTTCTTCATATTGTTTATAGACGATTACTCCATAATGATTTGGGTAGCTTTCTTGAAAGAAAAGTCAAAATCACTTGATAAGTTCAAGGCATTTAAAGAATTAGTTGAAAATGAAATAGGTAAAAGGATTAAGTGTTTGAGATCAGACAAAGGAGGAGAATTTACCTCAAATAAATTTGTAGACTTTTGTGAAAAACATGGGATCAAAAGAGAATACTCAGTTGCAAGAACTCCTCAACAAAATGGAGTAGTTGAAAGAAAGAATAGTACTATTAAAAATATGGCTAGAGCTATGTTAAATGAGTCCAAGGTTTTAGATGGTTTTTGGAGGGCTGAAGTCAGTACAACAATGTATATCATCAATATGGCTCAAATAAGAGTAAATAATCATAAAACTCCATATGAGCTTTGGAAAGGAAAACCAACCACTATGAAGTATTTCAAAAAAATTGGAAGCAAATGCTACATAAGACAGGAAGAGAAAAACTTGGGCAAGTTTGACCCAAGATGTAATGAGGGTATTTTTCTTGGTTATTCCAATAAGAGTAAAGCTTATAGATGCTATAACAAAAGGACACATACTATTATAGAAAGTATAAATGTAACAGTTGATGATAATATAGGGTCAAGAGAACCAATTCAATAAATTGTGTATCAGGAAGATGAAAGTTTTCAAGAAGAGTTATGTGAAGAATCAAAAGAAGAAGAAGAAACACAAAGGCTTTTTCCTAAGAATCCATCCAGGTATATGCAAAATAATCATCCAAGGGATCAAATCATTAGGAATCTAGATGAGAGACAAACAATGATAAGGGTAATAACATCAAATAAATAAGTAAATTTCTCTTGTCTAAAATTGAGCCAAAAGACCTCAATGAGGCAAGTGAAGATGAGTTTTGGATTAAGGCAATGAATGAGAAACTAGATTAGATAGATACAAGTAAGACTTGGGAACTTGTTCTGTGACCAAAAGGTAAAAAAGTGATTGGCACTAAATGGGTATTCAGAAACAAGTTAAATGAAGATGGTCAGGTAGTCAAAAACAAAGCAAGATTAGTATGCAAGGGTTATGCACAGGTTGAGGAAATTGATTTTTATGAAACATTTGCTCCAGTTGCACGACTTGAAGCCATAAGAATGTTCTTAGACTTCTTAAGTTTCAAAAACTTCAAAGTATATTAGATGGATGTTAAATCAATATTTCTAAATTGTGTCTTGGAATAAGAGGTTTATATTGAGCATCCAGAAAAATTCAACTTAACTGATAAACCAAACTATGTATGCAAATTTAATAAGACACTTTATGGACTAAAACAAGCTCCTAGAGCTTGGTACTCAAGACTGGATAAGTACCTCCAGGAATAGGGTTTCAAGAAAGTAATAATGGATAGTAACTTATACATCAAAAATAAAGGGAATGACTTACTAATTATGGTTGTTTACATGGATGACATCATTTTTGGTGGCAAAAATGATAAGATGTGTCAAAAATTTGTAAAGAGCATGCAAAATGAATTTGAGATGTCAATGCTTGGTGAGTTGTCCTTCTTTCTTGGACTTCATATTTCATAATCAGATAAAGGTGTATTTATTTCACAAACCAAGTATATAAAAGATATGCTAAATAAATTCAAGTTAGAAGATTGTAAACTAGTGAGTACCCCCATGGTTACAGGATGCAAGTTAAGTAAAGATGATGAATATCCTGAGGCAAATAAGAAATTGTACAAATCTATGATTTGCAGCTTATTGTATTTCATAGCTATAAGACTAGATGTAATGTAGGCAGTGTAATTAGTGGTAAGGTTTCAAGAAACACCCAAGAAGACACATGTAGTAGTAGTAAAGAGGATTCTCAGGTATTTAAAAGGGACTATGGATTTTGGGCTCTGGTATCCCAAAAGTGATAATTTCACTCTCATAACATATACAGATGTAGATTGGACTGGAAACATTGATGATAAAAAAAGCACAAGTGGAGGAGCATTATTTCTTGGATACTATTTAGTCTCTTGGCTAAGTAAGAAACAAGCATCAGTGTCATTATCCATAGTAGAGGTATAGTATATTGTAATAGTTGCTTGTTGTACATAGGTGTTATGGATGAAGTGAACTTCAATATAAAGAATGATGACCCTATTCCCATAATTTGTGATAATACAAGTGTTATAAATATCTCAAATAATCTAGTGATGCACTCTAGTACAAAGCACATTCCAATCAAATATCATTTTCTACGAGAGCAGGTAACAAATAAGCAAGTCAGGTTGGAATATGTTACTACAAAGGAGTATTTTGTGGACATTTTCACTAAGCAACTTCTGAAAGAGACCTTTGAGTATCTTAGAAGAAAATTGGTAGTAGTTCTACTCCCACCCCAAAATTAATCACCTCAAGATAGGAGGTGGTAGGGTCTGAGATAAGAGTATTATCCTTAGCCCCAAATGTGTCCCTTTGTAATTGATGTCAAAGGGGGAGATATTTGAGTTAGGGGGAGCAGTTTCTCAAGGGGATCATAATTGAAAAAGGTAAAATAAATGGTTAAAATAAAAAGGGTTGCCATCAACGAAAAATGGGGATATTGATGAAAATTTGAGCAAGTTTTGTTGTCATTGATGTCTAAGATTCATCATCATTAATGTCATAAGGTTGTTTTTCCAAAAGGTAAGGAAGGGTTTAAAAGGAATAGGATATAATATTTATTTTAAATATTATATACCTAAAGAGGCCTAAAATATTGAAGATCCAAGGAAGGAGAAACATGTTTAAAAGGAAATCCCAAGTAAGGAGAAGCATGTTTAAAAGGAAATAATAATATTATAATATTCCAAGAAAAAGGTTGAGGTGAAGAAAAATGAGGTCCAAGGACTCATTAAAAAATAAATCCTTCAAAAGACCCATTGAGCAGATCTTAAAGGTTATTATTTAATTTATTTAAATTAAAATATTTTAACCATAGGTTAAAATTTTAATTTAAATAAATATAAAGACGCCAAAAGTTTAAGTTTAAAATTCAAATTAAATTTTGAATTGGCAAATTCAACATGTTGGAGTGCAAAGTAAAAGGTATAAAAGGAAGCAATGATTTTTATTTTAAATTATCCATGAAAATTTGAATTCCCAAAGTGAAAATAAATTTGTGCGTTGCATTAAGAGAAGAGAAAGGATTTTGCATGTGTTAAAAATTAAAAGGGTAGACTTCGTGATAAACCCAAGTGGAGTGCCAAACATTTCCCAAAGTGATTGGTAGTGCAAGTGGAGATCGAGGGCTGGTTAAGGCGTTCATGCAAGGCAGGTTAGGGGTTCGATACACATCCCCTTCATTTTGAATGCAGCAAAGGATTTTGATTAAATTTTAAATCACCAAAATCAAGGGATAAAGCATAGTTTGTGCACCTTGAGTTTTGTGTTGTGCGTGTAGCTCAATGGTAACCTAACCTTGGGCTAAGGTGATATGACGATGGCAGGTTTTGGGTTCAAGCTTGGGTGCATTCATTGAGGGTGCTAATTTTTTATATGGGCTATCACATAAGGTAAGTGCTTGAATTACTTTTTTATAAGGTTTTTGAATAGCGCTAGGGGCCACGTGATAGTTTTGAAGGTGCTTGAGACCACGTTCTTATTTTTGCTAAGATAAAAAGATAAGGAATCATAAGTTTTGAAGGCGCTTGAGACCACGTTCTTATTTTTGCTAAGGTAAAAAGATAAGGAATCATAAGTTTTAATATTTTAGTTTTTCAATTAGAATTATAAATAAATATTGGAGATATAAGGTGTTATAAAGGGAATTAATTGTGTTGAATATTATTGTGTGAAGATTGTGTAGACACCTAAAACACATCATGTTTAGGAGACTACTCATATGGGCACATCCAAAGACCATATGAATGATCTTGGACCTTTCCAAGAGCTAGTAGTGGTCCTAACCACTCAAAAGGGGTAGTTTTAGCCCATTCAGGCTTAGCCGCTATCAATCAGAGTGACCACCAACACTGGTCACTAAAGCTAAGAGTGGCCACATATAGACACTACTCTATATAGCGACTAGCACCAAAATATAGTCTAGCCATGAATACGGATCTAGATCATGAAATCGGACTGCACTTGCATTGCTTTTGGGTACTTTTTGGCGTGGAACTCCCATAGATCCTCTTGACTACCCCTTCAGTGCAAATTTTTGACTGATTCTTCCTCCTGGTATGGTTAGTTGCATGCAAATCTAGATTTTGGCTTCTCTAGGAAGCCAAGATCCAGATATAGATATGAATCTGGGAGGTCTACATATAGACCCTACAAAGCAAAGTAAATGATCCATGAATATCAAAATTTTGTGCAGTGAAGCTCTAGCATATTGGAGAGAGATTCCATACCCCTTGGAGGAGTAGAAGAGCTCTACTCAATTTAGTGATGATTTCTAGCCATACAACCATTCAGATAAAATGTTCTTCATCGCTAATAAGTGTACAAGTATAGATGTGACCCTTGGAAATCAATTTAGATGAGGAATCTAGTGCTACAACCCCTGGTTTGTGAGAAGTAAGGTTCTATTTTGTGGTTGTTATCCTTGACAGTGGCCTGCAGGCATAGCCTAGGGTTTCAGATATTATTTTACAAGTTTTAGCTTAGATATGACATTGATTTTTGCTTTATTATTTATATTTAGCATAGATCTAGTTTCTTTACACTATTATTCTTGATTTTTTCATGCATTTATAATTTAGTTTTGCTATATTTTGATCTTATTACGCTAACATATCACACTTCATAGATTTTCTAATAAATACTCATCATGAGAGGCTATTCGTTCTACTGATATCCTGTTATTGTTTCTTGTATGCATGATACAGGTTATAGGACCAAGTCAAAGTGCTCAAAACATCAGATCCCTCTAGAAAATAAGCAGAAGAAGGCATCTATAAGCCCTCATACAAGTTCATGTGCGTGGCCAGGAGGCCTATGGAGTGCACCATCCCTTTATGAGGGACACCATTACTTCTTGTATTTTATTGTATCAAACTAGGTATCCCTAAGAGGGATCAATATGTAACTAGAATCCACATGAATAAATAAAAGATATTTCTTGCATTTATCACTTCCATGTTATTTTTTATTTTATGGTATTTTATTTTGATATAATTTTGCAAGTAGACTAAGGTGCACAGCTTC
Organism: Wollemia nobilis; assembly: GCA_028583015.1. Classification (NCBI taxonomy): domain Eukaryota; kingdom Viridiplantae; phylum Streptophyta; class Pinopsida; order Araucariales; family Araucariaceae; genus Wollemia; species Wollemia nobilis. The sequence goes on from JAQPPZ010003612.1 coordinate 1,512,585, forward strand.
CCAAGGTCGTACAGATGACAATCATGATGGGAACCCCACTTGGTTTTCTATTTTCAACTATTTTGTTGATATTTTTATGTTTTTTTTGTGTGCAGGTCTAGCCACTCTGGTCGACAGTAATTGATAGACATAAACAACTTTTGAATTCAGTGGTGTAATGTCCCTAACTTTTAATTATTAGGATTATACATAAAATGTGGTGTGTTAATGTTTATGTGGTTCGAATAAGAAAAAAATAATAAATAAAAGAAAAGAAAAGGGGTTATAAGGGTTAACGCCGCATTAGGGAGTTATAAGGTTAATTTAGCTATTTTATTAAAATAAAATAAAATATAATTCTCAATGGAGAATTAGGGTTTTGGATAATAAAATGAGGCTTGGGCTTCATTCTACAAATCCATTTTTATTGTAATTGATCTCTTTATCTTGTATTTGGTTGCAAAGTCATTTGCAATTCTTCTATGGACGAAAGCCTGCAAAAGTGAACTCTTGTGGATGAAAACCTGTAAGAGTAAAGCCTTAAGGATGAAAACCCTCTTGGTTTAGAGGTAGAGGATGAAAACCCTTTTGTCTCAAAGGGGTAAACTCATTCAAGGTTTTCATATGAGCTTGTATTGATCAACATTTGTGGGTAGAGTTTCAGCATTTCAGCCATTGATGGCTTTATATCAGAAATTGATATCCAAATCAACATTTAGGATTTTTTGGAATTTTTTTTGAGGGATTCCATTTTACATAGGCTAAATATTTTTTATTCAACTTCATAATTAGATAGATAATTTCATGCCATTCATTTTGACAGGTTACATAATATGGTTTCGTTAAGAAACAAAATAGTTATGTCATTTTGAAGTTCGCCTGCCAGTCCAGATTTCTAATATCGCACACATAAGAATTTCAAGCTACAACAAATTTTGGACCTGTTCTTCATCAGTTATTATTTCTTACATTTCATAGACTTATGTAGTTCCCCATTGATCAAATTTGTGAGTTAAAATATTGGTTGTAATTGCCCTCTTTTCATATTCAATAAAAGAAGTGTTTTAATGAAAAGCTATGGTGTTTTTCCATGATTATTGTGTTAGATAGATAGATCTGAGCGTGATTTAATTAACACCTAAATTATTGCAATAAAATTAATATTTCATTAGCTAGGGTTTTCCAAATTCAATTTAGGCACACTACAGTGGTATCAGAGCACAAGCTATTTTTGCCAGCCTGTTTGGGTAGTCAATCATGGCACCATTGAGTAAAAAGGAGTTGGTTGAACGGCTTATTAATGCAGAAGATAAACTTGGACAACCATCAAAGTCAAAATATGCTCTTATATACACTTTGGAAGAAGTAGAAGATTGCTTGCACATGACGGGTCAGTCACATTCTTAGTTGTTACAAGCAGCTAATTTTCCTTTGGTGATGTCTTTGGACAATATTGAATGGATGAAACACATAGAAAAGGAAGTAAGACTTATGGTCACTTCTTGTTTGAGTGAAATTTTGAGTATTTCAGTACCCAAGGCACCTTATAGTGATGATGCATTGAGAAAGATAATGCAACTATTGGTTCACAATTTCAAAGGATTGGGAAAAATCTCAAGTTCCCATTTTGCTAGGAGAGTTACTGTTGACAATTTTGTCACATTGCACAAGGGGTAGAAAAAAAAAAAATTCTTTTGCAAGAGTATTTCTTTTTATTTGTAAGTGTTGCAACAATTTTGGCTTTCCATGCCACTCCCTTGTATACAGAATGAAGAAGAAAAAGCTTCACTGCCAAGCTGGCCAAAGAAAATAGCTCCAAAGCACAATAAAGAAAAAGTGTCGCGATATCGCGACATGTCACGTAAAATCGCGGTCGACAGCAAAGAGGCAAAGCCAAAAAGAAAAGTTGTGATATCGCACATGTCACAAAATCACGGTCGACAACAAGGAGGCAAAGCCAAAGAGAAAAGCTGTCACGATATCGTGACATGTCACAAAATTGTGGCCGACAGCAAGGAGGTAGAGCCAAAGAGAAAAGCTATCGCAATATCGCAACATGTCGCAAAATCACGGCCGACAGCAAGGAGGTAGAGCCAAAGAGAAAAGCTATCGCGATATCGTGACATGTCACAAAATTGTGGCCGACAGCAAGGAGGCAGAGCCAAAGAGAAAAGTCGTCGTGATATTATGACACATCACAAAATCACGGCCAACAGCAAAGAGGCAGAGCCAAAGAGAAAAGTCGTCGTGATATCGCGACACGTTGCAAAATCGCGGCCAACAGCAAAGAGGCAGAGCCAAAGAGAAAAGTCGTCGTGATATCGCGACACGTCACAAAATCACGGTCGACAGCAAGGAGGTAGAGCCAAAGAGAAAAGCCGTCGTGATATCGTGACATGTCACAAAATCATGGCTAACAGTGAGGAAAGAGTGCAACAAAGAAAAGTTGTCGCGATATCGCGACATGTCGCATTTTCGCGGCTCAGAGCAAGGAGGAAGCACAGCAAGGGAAAAGTGTCATGATATCGTGACATGTCACGTTTTCATGGCCAAAGGCAAGGAGAAAGTGCCAGGAGAGAAGAATGTCACGATATCGCGACATGATGTTTTTTCATGATGGGCATGCGCTTCAAGCCGGGTAGTTTCCCGAGACAATCAAGTGCCTCGTAAATGCATTCTTTCTTGCCCAATAAGCTCGCTGTCCTTTTCTGGCAATTGGAAGCGAAGTGTCAGTCCCTGAAGGAGAAGTTTGGCGAGCATGGCGGCCACTCGAGCATTGCACCAGGGATGCTCAGGCGGTTCATCAATGCATATTTCTACGGTTGACCCGGTCATAGTTGCCTGTTTGGGTAATGGATTAGAAAGCTCAGTCTCGAAGGCCATGAGAAGCCAACTTCTCAGATCTCAAGAATACTTCACCATTCTGTGTAATAATGACATAGAGGGTCGGGTCCTCTATAAAAACCTAGATTTTCTAATGTAAAAGGGGGGGAACTTTCTGCTAGAAAGCTGCTGTAACTTGATGTCCTGCGTCTAATACTAAAGATTTTTGTACTCCATTTCTCTCTTTTATGCTGCCTTCTATGCTTAATTATTTTGTCTGTCTGCACTCGTATACTGAGACTCTCAATCCTGAATCCGGTGTGCGATTGGGGACTGTACCCTAAAATTTGCCCTAAAGGATACATAGGAGAGGAAAAACGTTGTATAAGCTTTCTTTTATGCTGCCTGGTGGGTTGTGGTTTCTGTTATTCCCTTGTCTTAATCGTTGTTACTCTGAACCCTAAATTCCAACGAGAGAGAAAGGAGAACCCTATGAACTCATCCAGAGGATACATAGGAAAGCGAGTATCGCATTTCTTTCGTCTATTCTTGGTGTTCTTTGCTGCTATTCGAGTTATTAGTGAGTGATCGTGCTTCCTGTTCTTCCCCACCTTGAATCATCAATATCTAACCCTTATCCTTTTTATTTCTTTCTCTAACCCAAACTCCTTTTATCTCTTTCTTGCACTCTTATCTCAAACCCCAAAAGTAGATTAGTATAGGAGCCGGCCTTTCTCCGGAGATCGGCACGAGGGGCATCTCTTCCTCTCGGCCTTTCAATGTTGGTCACAGGTCCAGGGCACGCAAACCCACCGAAAGTCCTTTCCTGTGCGGATTTGATGACCAACAGTTTCTGGCACGCCCGATGGGACCAAGGTCCCATATTTTGAAAATTTCTAACCCGTCTTCATCGGAGCCAAGTTCAAACAGTTCCCGGTGAGATCTGGTCAGTCTCATCTTCTGAGTGGTAGTGAGAATCGATGCTATCATTGCCAAAAGACTCCCAGCATCTGGTGACTCTGTTTTACCCAAAAATCTCTAAGTCGTAGAGACCAGTACCTTCATGCCAAAGCACCCCATGTTTTAAGCAAGCTTGAGTTTGGTGAATCTCTGGCTTGTCTATATCTGTCAAAATCACCTGGCGACTCCGTTGAGCTGAAGATCCAGATTTCTGATCGTAGGCGCCCCTTTTTTTTTTAAAAGCTGAAAGAAGATATCCCAGAGGAATCAAGGTTCGGTGAGCAGCCTTGACCTCACAAGCGAAGAAAGAATGTTCATCTGGTGACTCCGACTTAGCGGCGATAACCGTGATCTCTATAGACCTTTGCTATAATGGTAGGGGTAAGTTTTCCCAGCTGGGATGACCGAGGCCCCTTGAATATTCAAAGTTACCATGAGATTCCCGAAGGTGCCCTGAAGGCATTGACAATATATGATGGCACCATAGGAATGGCTCGAGAGCACCTTGAAGCTGTTGTTGCTTTAGCGTTCCTCTATGACATAATCCACGAAGATGTCATGGTTCGACTTCTGGCTGCATCTCTGGAAGGAAGGGCACTGCGGTGGTATAGACTGCTTGGGTCTAAAAGCATCTGCTCATGGGATGACTTGGCGGGAGCACTATTTGAAACATTTGATGGCTCTCAGGATCCCTTCCAAATTTTGACGTACTTCTCCACCATCAAGAGAACACCCTTGGAGAGCATCATGGACTTCAATGTTCGATTTTGTAGAACTTGGAAGAAATTTCCAGGGGAGATTCAACCAATGCCTGCCTAGGCCCACCTCTACTATGTTCGGGCTTTTCACCCGGACATAGGCCTCCTCTTGTTGCGATCAGGCGAACAAAGATTCCCTCAAATTTTTGAGGAAGCAGTACGAGCAGAGCAGTTTCTATCAAGAAAGTGGCAGTGGGGAGAAGCCCCATCACTTTCTCTGATAATCGCTGCTCCTGTCTGCCCAACGCAGTATTCTTCATGGCAGACTCCTCATACTGAGCAGAAGCTCGAGATGCGATCGTGTGGAGCTCGAGAGGCAGATCCCATTGAGGTCCAACCATGGCAATTTTCAAGCTTTGCCTTGATAATGAACAATACGACTACTTGTGACTACCAAGAAGAAGAGCAGGCTCATGTGGTAGAGCTTGAAAATGAAGAGGGCCCATTTTTGCACTCTTTTTGTAACCCAACGAGCATGATTCATCAAGAGGCTGAGCCTGAAGAGACCCTGGAAGATTGCTCATTGTCAGAAGAGCCCTGTTACAGCATCAAGGAGATGGAAGAACCTGTATCTAGCCCACAGTTGCTATATTCAGCGGTACTCTGGTTCCAGCCATCACCACAGCTAGTACCCCAAGAGGCCCCTCATGCGGTGAACTTCTTTGCCACATATTTCATCAACAATGCGGGTACTGGTAGGAGTGACAACTCACTACGCTGCTTCCTATTTGTAGCATGGACAGCTTCAGGAAGAAGCCAGCCGGACTTCAAAGATCAACTGAAGTTCAATCTGATCTGGTCCGGGCACTGCAGATTCATCGGATAGACACCCGAGGCTGAGTTTGTGATGGCGGTATGTCTGTCATGCCACAAATTTTGTATAAATTGTAAATAGCCCGGCTAGTAAATAAGAGCCGAAAGCACTAAGGTTGCTTAGGAGCTTAGGCACAAACAAAAAATATATGTTGTCAGTGGATGATCAGAGAAGAAGATAATGAGAATGACTCTGTTGCCCAATGGATAAAGGCCTGGGATCTCTGCATTCAGACTAGCAAAATGCCCCGTGAGCCGCCAAGAATGTTGACAATTTTGTCACATTGCACAAGGGGTAGAAAAATAAAAATAAAAAAAATTTCTTTTGCAAGAGTATTTCTTTTTATTTGTAAGTGTTGCAGCAATTTTGGCTTTCCATGCCACTCCCTTGTATACAGAATGAAGAAGAAAAAGCTTCGCTACCAAGCTGGCCAAAGAAAATAGCTCCAAAGCGCAATAAAGAAAAAGTGTCGCGATATCGCGACATGTCACAAAATCGTGGCCAACAGCAAAGAGGCAGAGCCAAAAAGAAAAGTTGTCGCAATATCGCGACATGTCACAAAATCGTGGACGACAGCAAGGAGGCAGAGCCAAAGAGAAAAGTTGTCACGATATCGCAACATGTCACAAAATCACGACCGACAGCAAGGAGGCAGAGCCAAAGAGAAAAGCCATCGTGATATCGCGACACGTCGCAAAATCACGATCGACAGCAAAGAGGCAGAGCCAAAGAGAAAAGCCATCGCGATATCGTGACACATCGCAAAATCACGGCCGACAGCAAAGAGGCAGAGCCAAAGAGAAAAGTCGTCGTGATATCGTGACACGTCACAAAATCACGGCAAACAGCAAGGAGGCAAAGCCAAAGAGAAAATCTGTCATGATATCGTGACATGTCGCAAAATTACGACCGACAGTGAGGAAAGAGTGCAGCAAAGAAAAGTTGTCGTGATATTGCGACATGTCACATTTTCATGGCTCAGAGCAAGGAGGAAGCGCAACAAGGGAAAAGTGTCGCGATATCGTGACATGTCGCGTTTTTGTGGCCAAAGGCAAGGAGAAAGCGCTAGGAGAGAAGAATGTCGTGATATCATGACATGATGTTTTTTCACGATGGGCACGCGCTTCAAGTCGGGTAGTTTCCCAAGACAATCAAGTGCCTCGTAAATGCATTATTTCTTGCCCAATAAGCTCACTGTCCTTTTTTGGCAATTGGAAGTGAAGTGTCAGTCCCTGAAGGAGAAGTTCAACGAGCATGGCGGCCACTCGAGCATTGCACCAGGGATGCTCAGGCGGTTCATCAATGCATATTTTCGTGGTTGACCTGGTCACAGTTGCCTATTCTGGTAATGGATTAGAAAGCTCAGTCTCGAAGGCCGCAAGAAGCCAACTTCTTAGATCTCAAGAATACTTCACCATTCTGTGTAATAATGACATAGAGGGTCGGGTCCTCTATAAAAACCCATATTTTCTAATGTAAAAGGGGGGGAACTTTCTTCTAGAAAGCTATTGTAACTTGATGCCCTGCGTCTAATACTAAAGATTTGTGTACTCCATTTCTCTCTTTTATGCTACCTTCTGTGCTTAATTATTTTGTCTGTCTGCACTCGTATACTGAGACTATGAATCCTAAATCTGGTGTGCGATTAGGGACTGTACCTTAAAATTTGCCCTGAAGGATACATAGGAGAGGAAAAACATCGTATAAGCTTTCTTTTATGCTGCTTGGTGGGTCGTGGTTTCTGTTATTCCCTTGTCTTAATCGTTGTTACTCTGAACCCTGAATTTCAATGAGAGAGAAAGGAGAACCTTGTGAACTCGTCCAGAGGATACATAGGAAAATGAGTATCACATTTCTTTCATCTATTCTTGGTGTTCTTTGCTGCTATTCGAGTTATTAGTGAGTGATCGTGCTTCCTGCTCTTCCCCACCTTGAATCATCAATCTCTAACCCTTATCCTTTTTATTTCTTTCTCTAACCCGAACTCCTTTTATCTCTTTCCTGCACTCTTATCTCAAACCCCAAAAGTAGATTAGTATAGGATCTAGCCTTTCTCCGGAGATCGGCACGAGGGGCATCTCTTCCTCTCGGCCTTTCAATGTTGGTCGTAGGTCCAAGGCATGCAAACCCATAGAAAGTCCTTTCCTGTGTGGATTTGATGACCAACAGCTACCATACTTGAATTATTTGCAAAAGTTAGAATGGAAAACATCATGTTAGACTTGAACATGGATAGGTTGATTTACAAAATGTTTCACCATTTTATTGCTACGGCCAGAAAAAAGCATGTCGAAAGTGTTATTGCAACCATGAGAAACATCATGATTTCAATCATAAACCAATGTGATGAAAGCGATAAGTTTTTCCAGCCAATCATATCTACGTTAATGGATGTTTGGAGACAATATTTGGTTGCTTCACCTACAACACATGACTTGGTTAACAGTGTAGTTCAAGAGTGTGAAAAGAAATTGCAGCCCTTCTTGGTCATTTATGAGCACAAGGAAACAGAAGGTTCAACGTGTGCAAATAAAAATGAGGTGGTGAAAGAAAAGTATAATGTTCAAATAAAAGATAAGGGGAAAACACAACAAAGAGCTATTAAAGAGTTACAGGTTTTGGAACATCAATATAAAAGTAAAAATCAGCTAAGGAAAGAGAATCGTTGCTTCAAATTTCAAGAAGCTTGGACTCTTGGTCACATATGTAGAAACAACAAACCTAAGGACTTAATGCAACCAAGCCTATTGTCTCAAAAGGAAAAATATCATCAAGGGTCACACGTATAAGATTTGAAGGGATAAAATACTGAAAAAGGTTCTCAAGTTTCTTGCCAAGCTGATCTAAGTACAACAAGCAAAGTAGATCTAACACTTGGTTTTTCAGAAAATGTTGATGAGAATGCTAGAAATAATGCTTCTACTCATTTGAATGCTAAAGATCAAGTAGAGGGTGCTTATCAAGAAAATGCTGATCTAGTTAGGCAACAATTGTCAGCCCATGAAAGCATCATCTGTACAAGTCTGACTCAATCAAGAAATCAGACCTATTGAACTCACTTTTCAGTCACTCATCCATCATCATTGTTGGTTTATTAATACTCATACATGGTACAACTATAAGGAATGATAGAGCACTTAGTTTGGATGCATTTTGGGAATATGAGTAGACCTTTTTTGCTACTGTAATCATAAAATCAGAGTTGTTACATGTTCAAGATTGGTTGGGAAGCAAAGAATTAGTTGGGTTTCCACTTGGCTTGGATGTATGTGTACATTTGAGACAATTTCTATACAACCTTGGTGAAGTATTATTTGGGCAGCATATAGGTTTTGCATTCTTCTTTGGTAAAAAACCAAGTTTAGGATAGTTTGGAAAAATAATTTTGATGTTGTCCTTTTCATTCACCCTTGGATCAACACTGTGGCAGTATGGTATGGTAAGATTTTCTTGAAATTAATTTGGGACCCTGGAATCATTCTTGGTTATGACTCTAAAATTGATTTGGAATTTGTGTTTGATTGCTTAAGGACAAGCAATATCAGGGGGGGATGTATTGTAATGTCCTTAATTTTTAATTATTAGGATTATACATAAAATATGGTGTGTTAATGTTTATGTGGCTCATATAAGAATAAATAATAAATAAAATAAAATAAAAGAGGTTATAAGGGTTAACGCCACATGAGGGAGTTATAAGGTTAATTTAGCTATTTTATTAAAATAAAATAAAATAAAATTCTCAATGGAGAATTAGGGTTTTTGCTAATAAAATGAGGTTTGGGCTTCATTCTACACGTCCATTATTATTGTAATTGATCTCTTTCTGTTGTATTTGGCTGCAAAGTCATTTGTAATTCTTTTGTGGATAAAACCCAGCATAAGTGAACTCTTGTGGATGAAAACCTGCAAGAGTAAAGCCTTGAGGACGAAAACCCTATTGATTTAGAGGTAGAGGACGAAAACCCTTTTGTCTTAGAGGGGAAAACTCATCCAGGGTTTGCATGTGAGTTTGTATTGATCAGCATTTGTGGGCAGAGTTTTAGCATTTTAGCCATTGAGGGCTTTATATTAGAAATTGATATCCAAATCAATATTCAAGGTTTTTTGGCATTTGTTTGTAGGTATTCCATTTTCCACAAGCCAGATATTGTTGATTCAACTTTCGAATTGGATAGATAATTTTATGCCATTCATTTTGATAGGTTACACGACATGGTTTCGTTAAGAAACAAAAGAGTTATGGCATTTTGAAGTTCGCCTGCCAGTATAAATTTCTAATATCGCGCGCGCATGAATTTCAAGCTGCAGCAAATTTTGGACCTGTTCTTCATCAGTTATTATTTCTTGCATTTTGGAGACTTATACAGTTCCCCATTGATCAAATTTGTGAGTTACAATATTGGTTGTAATTGTCCTCTTTTCAGATTCAATAAAAGTAGTGTTTTAATGAAAAGCTATGGTGTTTTTCCATAATTATTATGTTAGACAAATAGATCTGAGTGTGATTTAATTGATCCCTAAATTATTGCAAGAAAATTGATATTTCATTAGCTATAGTTTGCAAAATTCTAGTTAGGCACACTACAAGTGGCTAAAAGTAACTACTCTAGTCGACAACAGCCAGGAGAAAATTAGTAACAGAGGTTAGCCTATGCTTCACTAGATGTGAATTTTAGGTTGGGGTAACTCTGCTATTTTTATTGTCTATTTTTTTATCAGGATAAAGTAGGGAATTTTTTATTTAATTAATAAAATAGAAAAATACTAAAATAAAAATGTATTGAAGCTTTCTAGTTTTCTTAGTTTTCTTCCAGTCACTACTAGGAACAACATACCTCTATTTTCAAGGTCTGCCCTTGTCTCCAACGGTCTGGGATTTTTTTTGTTAAGCTTGCTTGCATGTGGCCTAGCCAATAACCATTATTTCATGAAGTAGTAAAATGCATTCTCTAAAAATCATTGGAATATTTAGATATGCATTTTTTTTGTATAAAAACGTTCTTTCCTTAGGCATGTAGGAGAAAAAACATGAGTGCTCATTGATGCATTGTTTTCCTTTATGCAAAAAACTAGAAATAATACCCACACACCACAATTCACTTAAATTCTAGTGATATGGATGTCATTACCATCCACTAGTAGAGTTCAACAAGGTGGCTTTCATCTCCACTTGTTGTCTCAAATCCCACATACCCTTCTATATTGGCCAATACCAGTTTTCAAGATCCATCATAACCCATGGGATATAGCATGTATCTCTCTTCTAAGAGATCGTTGACTACATGTGAACTAGGTGAGGATCGAGAGGACCTATTCTCCTTGATCGTGTGTGGAATTCATCACCATATATTATAGGCTACATAACATGATTATACTTGCATTGCTAGTTGTCGAGCTATGAGTATACAAGTCAAATCCACTTGAACAATCTAAGTATATCATCAACAAAATACAAAACATGATGAGATTTAGATTGTAGCTATCAACAAATCTAAAAACACACCAAACCAATCTACAAACATCAAGAAAATTAAAAGAGATAAACACTTGTTTACTTTGTTTGTGTCTTCTAAAAACTACATGAAAAGTTAAATCATAATTTTCATGGTCTACACATAGAGAAACCGCCCTCAATATAGCATCAAGGTGGAAAATAACACTCCACACACTCACAATCACAATGATGTTAAGCCACCAATATACCATGTCACTAAATGAAGTTCAGTGAGACTTAGGGTGATACCTCAACCCATGGAGGGACTCCTTGAGAGACCCTAGCTAGAGAGCCATATCTTGGTTCCTCTCATGGTAGGCATGAGGGGGCATCAAGGCCCCAATCATCACATAGACATGAGGAGGCCTCAAGGTCTCCCTCATTACATAGACACAAGGAGGCTTCAAGGTCTCCCTCATCACACAGACATGAGGAGACCTCAAGGCCTCCATCATCACATAGATATGAGGATACCTCAAGGCCTCTATCATCACAAAGACATAAGGGGGCTTCAAGGCCCCAATATTTATGTAGACATGAGGAAGTTTCAAGGCCTTAATCATCTCATAGGCATGAGGGGGCATAAAGACCCAAATATTCACATAGGTGTGAGGATAATTCAAGGCTCCAGTCCTCACACAAACATGAAAGAGCTCCAAGGCCCCAATATTCATAGGATACACTTAGGTTAGATCAACCCACTAAGGGGCGGAACACAAGGGCTGCACCCAGTTGTAGACCCAGAGCACCTCCTAGCCTCTCAAAATATGGGAGGATACCCCTAGATCATAATCTCATTAGGGCTAATGGGACTCCATGGGATCAGTCACAAAAGACCAGATAACTTGATGAGTTGAATTGAGTTCTCTCAAGACCAGCTCAAATAAGCATTGTTGCCACACATTCTATTTAATGAAGTTCATTTAGCATAACTACAAGGCACACCAATGAGCTAGGGGAAGCTTAAAATCATCCTCATAGCATGTTCACTACCTTCGACCATGGGGGTACAAAATATAGATCACTCTACACAGAGTAGGTCAACCTAATAAACAAGGGTAAGAGGATAACAAGAGCCTCTCCAAGAGGTTTATCCATTAAGGCTCATCACACATAGTTGGAGGATCATGAAACTTCAATGGCAGACTAGTTTGATTGCTTACATAGGTTAGCAGAAGCACTGCACGTAGAGCAAGAACACTTAGAGATCCTTGAGAAAGAAGCACGAAGAAAAATGTGTTTGTGCCTACATGAGAAATACTTAAGGAAAGAACAAATAGAGCATGAAGAGTAAGCAGATAGGCTAACTCAAGCTGACTTACACATAGGTGGTGAGAAATACCAACATGATAGATGTGTTGATTATTAGCATGAGAGCTACACTAGACAAAGAGATTAGTGCTCTCACCATACCTCTAAGCATCAATAATGCCTAGATCCAAAACAGACACAACTTAATGAAGAACATGCAGGGATGGAATATCATGAGCAGACATATCTTGAAATTCCATCCATGATCTTGGGGGATGAATACGTATTCCCAAATTGAGTAGATACAATATTACCTCCCTAACCACCACGAGTAAACCTTCAAGAATAAGAGATCATTTCTTTGAAGGCATACAAAATACTCACTGAGAGTAAAATATCTTTAGGATTTGGTTGGATAGAATCCAACCCTATGTAAAATACATAACCAACCAGTATGCCCTTTAGTACTAAGTCATGCGTATCCTAGGCACTTCAAGTTGCCTAGGCTAGATAATTTCAAAGGAGAGGAAGATTGATATGGGAGCAAATTACAATGGACAAAGGAAATAGAAGACAATCACAAAACTTGGTTTACATTGATAACAAATGCCTATAAATAGGCAATTACAAGCTATGAAATAGATAAGGGCTGCATTCAATGATTATGACACCTTAATCCATTGTAACAACTATCATTTATTACATTACACACCTAATTCCCTATCATTCCTCCCCACTGAAGAAGCATTGATCCCCAATACATACAAAGGTGGAAGAGAAAGAAGGAAAAATAGTTAGGAGTATTAGGTACAAACAAAAATGTACTCCTGTTACAACAAGACAGTGACCAAAATGATCAACTTTTGCATGTCTTCACAAAATCAAAAACTAATAGTGGCATTGAATTGGGCTTGAAAAATACTCTTCGATGACTATAAACACTGATATGTCGATGGACAACTAAAATTGGTCTCTCGAAATGGCAAAATATAGTAGTAGTAGATGTCAAAGAAAATACCTTGAACAATGTGCCAAATGATACCAACGAAATATTCCTTGAAATGTGTGCCAAAGGTGCAAAGCTAAAAATTGAATGGTTCGATTGGCATTAATTGTTGGTTTTTGAATGTTGGACCGCCATTAATGAGGAAATGCATTGAAGTTCTCATCATTAAAAGAAGACGGTGCAACATTAATTTTTTTTATAGATTAAATGTTTAATTTTAAAATGATTTATTGATTAAATTAAATTGAAATTTAATTTAATTTTGGACAATGGACCGACATGACTAGAAGGGATGACGAATACTAGGGATGACTATCATTAATTAATTAATGATTGTAATGGCTATCAATGGTCAACAAGCGGATATGTTACAGAATGCGAGGTAGAATGCAACGACTATGAAAATGATAATGATGAAAAAACATAAAAATAATAAATAATAATTTAAATTTAAAAAATTAATTAAATTTATTGTTTTAATTAAATTAAATTAAAAAAATAATTTATTTTAATTGAAATACGGTGTATTAAATGGCCCTCACATTAAAAATTGGTGGAATGAAGGACTTTGAATGGATTTGACCAAGACAACAGAAAGCCCTTCGATGATACATCTAATCGAACGATAAGAGGCTAACATGGACCATAATATTGCCAAAAAAACTATGAACCATAATAGTTTAATTTAATAAATTTTAGGAAACATCAAGAGTTGGGCAGTTGACGACATGGGGGTACTACCATAAAATGCAAAATGAATAGTCATAAACAGAGAGACATGATTATGATGTGCTACATCATCATGAAAGCAATGACACAAATGAAAAGAGAACCAGACATGGACAACGACCATGGGGGCTTGGGAAGCACCGTAAGTGGCATGCAATACGAACAACAAAATATCATATCGATAGTATTGGCTAAGCTGAGATGTAGGAAATCAGTGAAAGTGCACCGAAAAAGGCATGGTGGTGATTGACACAAGTGGATGAAAAAGTCTAAAAATGCTAGATCGGGGCTGCAGTGGCATAAGTGTGACCACAAAGAAGCGAAACACTGAAGAGAGTAACAACACCAATCTACAAGTGAAAAATTGAATGAAGAAGTCATCAAAAGTTTCTAAAAACCATCAATAAAGTGCAAGAAGCCAGAGGAAGCAGGTAAGGGTAGAGAGATGGAAAAAATTTCAAGGGAACACCTACAATGAGATGAAACCATCAAGGAAAGTGTTGTAGATCCATTGATAGGGGTAAAGAAAACAATGGTTTCATCCACTGCAATAGTTTGGTGTGAACTGTGATCTGCAAAGTCGGGAGGATCCTGATCTACATTTAGATCATGAGCTTCAAAGCTTAGATCTACATCAAGAGCAATAGGAGCCACATCATCTAATGTAAATACACTGATAATTTCACCTAGAGGACCTAGTTTGAATCTAGGTGTGGCTATAACTACTTCAATTGATGTATCAAGAATGAATTCTTGATCGTCTTCAATGAGATCATCGTCATTAGTAGTGACAAGGTAAGCTTAGAACTGCTGAAGACTGGTTATGAAAATAGCTTGAGTCTACTAAATTTATTGAAGTCATGTAGTTATGGCGATAAGATTAGCAAAAAGCTCTATGAAAGTTGACATCATGAACCAAGGAAGGTTGCAATTGTCAAATTACAAAGTGAAATATAGGAAAAAGCGCAAAGTGATATGAAATCATAAAATAAAAATATTGCAATGACAAGTGTCTAAAATTAATGTAATGCTCCACAAATATATCTATAGAGGTGTTCTCATTTCCCATATGAACCAAACGTGACCTAGGGGAAGAGGATACTATCCTGTAACCCGTAACCTGCTCTAGTACAAATGATATGAGAGAAAATTACAATGGACAAAGGAAATAGAAGACTATCACAAAACTTGGTTTACATTGATAACATATGCCTATAAATAAGCAATTACAAGCTATAAAATAGACAAGGGCTACATTCAATGATTATGATACCTTAATCTATTGTAACAACTATCATTTAATACATTACACACCTAATTCCCCATCAAATATGTGCAATAACATGTCACAAATTTTATGAACGCGTGCTTCCAACTTGATCATAATGATGCCCTAATGTTGAGAATGTTCATCATGATGTTATCAAGTGCAACAATCAAATGGTTCAACCAATTACCTAAGCATAACATCATCAACTTTGAGCAACTGGTGAATGCATTTCTTGAATGCTTTTCATTTGACATCAAGAATAAGGTAAAATTCTCTAATCTGGTAAACCTAAAGCAATACAATGTGAAATCCGAATGCGGGGTGACGACGTGCCAGATTATGATGCAAACGAAATTGATACAAACGGTGCAGATGCTAAGCCCTACGAATATGAGAAACAAATGCATGCAGGAAACAAAGCATAAATGAAACTAGATTTAAGAAAAACAAAGTGGGGCCTCTTTTTATTAATGTTGCTTTCAATATAGTTACAATACATCTCCCCCCCTCTAGGGCTTAGAGCGTTTGATACAGTTCGTTACATCAACGGATGGTACGCTTCTAGTGTCTTTCGCATGCCCACATTTGAAATGGGCGGGCCAAAGGTTGTCACCGCTTGCGTCCATGTGTTCATGTGTTCCTTGCTGCCCCTCCGGTGTTCCTGGTGGTGAGATCCTGCACTTAGAGAAACAACAAATAGTTAATAGCATATGCGGATAGAGGGAAAAACATGCAATCCCTAGGGCCTTCGGCTAGTGAATACATAAAATAGCAAAACAATGGTCAGAACATGTCATAATGAATTCAAACTTTGATAGAAGCATAGAAAAATCATCAAAGACACATTGCAAAAAGAAAAGTCAAGAAATCATGCATGGATTTCTAATCGCTCTGGGGTGGGACGATTAGGACTGTCACAAAACATGCAAAAGCAACCTTGCAAATGTCCAGCCTAGAGGCCTCCAAAACTCCTGCAAACTTGGGGTTAGGCTAAAAGGGGCATTTTGGGATGACCCAGAAGGTCATATTTGGCATATTCTGCCCAGATTGTCCCGTATCTGAAGGCGCTCCCTGTATGTTAGTAAACACGTAAAATGATAAAAACACGGTCAAATCAAGTTAGAATGCAATGAAACTTGAACAACAGCATAAGTAAACCAAATAGAACATAATGCAAAAAGAATAGTAGAGAAATTATTCATGGATTTCTAATCTCTCCGGGGTGGGACGATTAGGACTGCAATAGTTTGGGGGGCGCCCGGGGGCAGGACGCCCATCGTTTGGGGTCTGGTTTTGACACCAATCCACTTGGGATGGGTCCAAAACCTCCTAGGGGGTTGTGTCAATGAATTTGGTGTGGGATTGTGGCTGATTGCTTGGGTTTTGGGTCGGGATTGCGTTCCTAGTGTTCACCCGATAACCTCTCTCCCAAAAGAGAAATTAGGGATGTAGGAAGCACAAAGGGGGAATGGGGGTACAATTTGGCAGCACTCCATTGCTCCAAATGCTCCAGATCTGTTCTCTTTTGGGGTGAGGAGGCTCACCCTTTTATAGACCTAGGGTCTCCCTCTTTGAATGCGCATGCGAGGGCGCCACTTGGCTTGCCATGCCTTTTTTGGGAGAGAAGATTCCTCCCTGATTTAGAGTCTCCTTGCATGAGGCCTCCATGATTAGGGCATGCTTGACTGAAGTCCCTCTCTCAGATTTGAAACCGTTCCTCACAATTGCATGCTCTGAAGGCGCAGTTAAGTGGCGGATCTATCGAGGTTTGACTTTTTTTCCAGTCAAACCTGCTACTCATCCCACCCTGGGACGATTGCTGCTAATCATCCCAGGGTGGGACGAATAGGATTCTAATCGTCCCAGGGTGGGACGAGTAGGGAGCAAAGTGCTTAAAAGGTGCCAAATTGACCTCTGACCTTCCAAAACTGATTTGGGAGTGGTTAGGACCACTGTTTAACCTCTGGAGGCTGCCCTAGGGGGTGTGTATGCCAATTCGATCAATGCTTGTAGTCACATAATCGGATTGGTGCTATTTTGGTGTCTATAGATGCCCCTTTTTGGGATGCGCTGTGCGTGGCGCAGTGCTGAGCAAAAATAGATGACCAAAGCACTTAATGATTAGGGTTTCTTAGTAACCTAACCAAATTTTGATGCCCCAAGTATGGAAAGGGCACGCATTCTTGAATCCTTGCTTCGACGAGCTAAGGAGCTTACCTCAAGTGTAACCTTTTTCGGTGAGGTGTACTTGATCTTGGACATTGTTCAGTCATGAATAGGCAAAGGGCGCAACCTTTTGTCCAGGGAACCTTGTCTTCATGCTTCTAGAATGCCAAGTGTTTGTTCAGCTTGTGATTATTGCTTGTTTACTGCCCCAAGCAGGAGCGTGATTGTCTTTGTCAATGACTCTTTGAATGCATGCCATTTCCTTGATTGGATGTGTATTTGTTGATTTGGTGACTAAGTGTGACTACCCCCTCAAGCGACGAATCGATGAGGGAATGACCAAAAATGAGAAAAGAGATGAGTCGCTTGACCCAAGATGACATTTGTAAGGGTGCCTTCAGTGGTTTTCCATTGAACATGTGCAGTTTCCTAGCAATCGGACCTATTTTTGGTGGGTTTTGACCCTTTTTGTTGACGCCTATTGGGGTAGAAATTATCGAAAATCCTCCTTCCCATGGAGTGGTCCGGCTATGGTAGCCTTCTTAGGGAGTAGGATAGTGATAATTTGTGGTCTCGACATCAATTTTTCATGCCAAGAATGTCAGGTGCAAAGGCACCTTTATTCGATAGAGTTATTGCTATTTTTGGGTGGGTTTTGACCCTTTTTTGTGACGCCTTGGGGCTGAAATTTTTGAAAATCCGTCCTCCCGTGGAGCGGTCCGGCTATGGTAGCCTTCTTAGGGAGTAGGATAGTGATAATTTGTGACCCCGACATCGGTATTTCATGCCAAGAATATCAGGTGCAAAGGCACCTTTGTTTGGCAGCTTTATTGCTTTTTTTTGGTGCATTTTTTGGATTCTGTTTTTGTTGCTTTTTTTCTTGCTCTATAATCGTCCTAGGGTGGGACGAATACCAATTTGGTAATCGTCCCAGGGTGGGACGAGTGCTAACTAGAGCGCTCATCCTAGGGTGGAACGATTACAGGCCTAACAACCTATAAAAGGACCAAAACTAGGTTTTGGGCTCATTTGCAATCTTTTTTTTTTGGCGATTTGGAGCAGTGAGGAGGAGTGCGAGTTTGCGTAGCGGAGCGCTGCCAAAATTTTACGGACACCATGAGTGCAAGGACCGGATCTTCGAGTGGCGGAGCCGAGGTGAGACCGGTAGGTGCTCCTTCCTTCTACTTGTTATTTGTTTTTGCTTTATATGAAGTTAAAAAACTTGCACATAATTGTTTTTATTTTGCATTATTTTGTTTTTATTTTGTGTTAATATTAAGATCGAAACCCTAGTATTAATGTTTGTGTTGTATTATGTTTTTGTTTTTTTATTCACCTTAAGGTCGAAACCCTAGGGTGATGTTTTTGTTTATGTTTTTTTTTATTTTTTTGTTCACACTTAAGGTTAAAAACCCTAGTATAGTTTTAATGTTTTTATTGATTTTTTTGTTCACACTTAAGGTCGAAACCCTAGGGTGATGTTTGTTTATGTTTTATTTGATTTTTTTGTTCACACTTAAGGTTAAAAACCCTAGTATGAGTTTTAATGTTTTTATTGATTTTTTTGTTCACACTTAAGGTTAAAAACCCTAGTATGATTTGTTTTTGTTTTATTGTTTTATTGTTTTTGTTTTTTTTTTTTGTTCTTGATTGTACAGTTTATTTGATTGATCTATACTTTGACTGTACAGTTCTATACTTTTGTTTTCTTGTACTTTGTTTTTTGTTTGTATAGTTTATTTGATTGATCTGTACTTTGGCTGTACAGTTTTGTACTTTTGTTTTTCCTGTACTTTGTTTTTTGTCTATACAGTTTATTTGAATGTTTTTGTTTAAATTAAGGTTGAAACCCTAATTTGTTTTTTTGTTTTATTGTGTTTGTGTTTTGCAGGTTGTTAGGAGTCGGCACCGCCAGCCGACTGTGTTCTCTGATGCTCGGGAGGCGCTGATAGTTGCGGATTGGGAGTGGCTTGATGCCCTTGGGCTCAAGCAGGTGACGTGGTTGGAGCCTATGGTGGGGGATCGGGCATATCTGACTGCCTTGATCAATTTGTGGGATCCTCTACCAACACCTTTCATCTCCCAACAAGGGAGATGACGGTTACTTTGGAGGACGTGTATCGGATTCTATGGATTTTGATAGACGGACTGCCCATTCGGATGACTCCCCGTGATCAACGGACGATGGTGCTGACATGGTGCTTTGGGCAGGCGACGGAGATGGGGGTGGATAGGGCTATGGAGAGGGTAGAGGCGGACTACCTAATTGGTGGGATTCTGGTGTGGTGGTGGCTGGAGAAGGGCATTTTGGGGGTGAGGCATGCGTTGCTCATGACCCTCATCTCCAACATGCTGCTTCCTGACTCCTCAGGTGTGAGGTTCCCTTGGAACCTGCTTGAGGTGGTGTTCAGACTGGTGGAGTGCCCGAAAGTAGTGCCACTTATTATGAGGTGGGGTCAGACACTATTGGCACAACTTTACGATGAGCTGTACGAGATCCGCTATCAGAGGCGAAAGGGGATCGGGTGCAGCTATATTTTGTAGTGCTGGGGGTGGCAGCACATAGCTGTGGAGCGGCCATAGGGGTTGCCTTGGACCACTCGGGGTGAGATGGTGGATAGGGAGATTGGGTATGCTGCTCTATGGCGGAGGTCAGAGGAGCAGGGGCAGAGTCGATGGTGGGCAGGTGTCGTAGGGCACTATACTGATGCCTTCTCATATCTTGCTCCAGGGGAGGTGTTCTGGCGGCCATACCGGGACTATCCAGCTTGGCCTAAGGCTGGAGAGTGGCTCCGGCAGGTGCGTAGGGGGAGATGGTTGATCGGGCAACATGGGATAGAGCAGGAGTACTTTCTATATGTCTGGGTGACTCGATAGTTTGGGGTGCGCCAGGGATTTCCTGGTGAGCCCTTGATCTATCGAGTGTCGGGGCGATGAGAGGACTCTAGCCTGGCCGATTATTGAGCCGTTGGGTGAGGAGTCTGATGCAGTGATTGATGTCCCCAACATGGACAATGTTGGGGTGACTACAGAGTATGACCAGTGGTGGACGATGTGGCGATGGCGGGGTGAGGGGCCTCTAGGAGGTCCGGATGCGACAACAGTAGGCGGTGGGGGTGCAGAGGCACCGATGGAGGGTTGGGGGGCTCCGCTCGATGATGCGGATATGGTGGAGGTAGATGACTTGACTGGGGATGATTTAGGGGTTTCGGAGCAGCCGGATACACAGGACATCCTAGAGTAGTGGGTGTCGGAGTAGCATGCCATCTTGGAGATGCCCATGCCTCAGGCAGTCCTAGGGGATATGGAGGCTAGGTTTCATGCTGAGATAGCATGATTGGAGGATCTACTATAGAGATGGGATGAGGAGCACAAGGTCGAGAGGGATTCCCTACGGGCTCAGTTGGTGCAGTGGGATGACGCATTGGCTACGTACCACCGGAAGGATGTGGAGTGGGGTCGGTGTCGGGTGGAGTTGGAGGCCGAGATTATCCACCTCAGGGGACAGTTACCTGAGCTCACTGGAGGTGGATCATCACACCGTACGAGAGGCAGTGAGACTGAGCAGTCTGCATCCTCTCATCGTAGGTGGGTGGGTGAGGGTAGCATTAGTGGGCATGATGCGAGGGCTAGCAGTAGCCACCCTGAGAGGTCCCATAGGACCCACACCACTGGGGGTAGTTCCAGTCGCACCGATCCTGCATGATCATGGTGGCCGACTCCCTAGGCTTTGGGGATTTTGAGTTTTTGATTTTTTTGTGAGGTCAGAGGACCCTTTTATTGTAGCCTGAGGGATTTTTTGACTTAATATATACATGACTCTCTTTTTGGATTATTTACTTTGTTATGGTTTATTGTTCTTTTTATGCACATTTATTTATGTTGATGTATGCATATGTTATTATGACTATGGATGATGTTAGCTATATGATATGGATGTATGCATATGGAATGGATGGAATGATTTGTTGGTATGTAGGTGGTGGCACCATAGACTATACAAGATTTATTGGCTTTTTGTACTATGTGATTGCTTTATGGAAGAACTTTGCATTTGTAATTTTTTTTGTTTTGTATTTTCTGATGGTGATGTAAGTAATGAAATGTACAACAATTGTTTTAGAATGTAGTTAAGGTTTTTCTGAGACTCAGATGCTTTAACTAACTAATCAAGACTGTACATTATCTTACAAGACTTTCGAACAAGGTACGAATCAGACTTGAGTTTGACCAAGTTATTTCACATCCCTGTGTGTGCGATTGAGTTCGTTTATGTGGTATTCGTAAGGATACCGCTAGTTCCAGGTAGGCTGTCCACCAAACCTGTATCGAGGATCACCTAATTAGCTCCACTAACTCCTTTGTTGTATTTAGTAAGATTAATCTATGGTGCAATCTAGAATACCATAAGCTAGCTCATCCACATGCAAACATTGGTCTACACACATGCAAAGCTAATGTGATAGACATATCATCATGCGTTTAGGATACCGCCATTGCCAAGTAGGCTATCCACCAAACCCGTAATGAGGATCACCTAAATGGTTCTTCAAATGCTGAGAATTCCAGGGATTCAAGCTCAGGCGTCTTTCGGTTGCTCAACTTGTTGGGATACTTGCTCTCATACATAGTGATGAAAATCACTGTTTATTTTTCTCTTTTGTTTTTTTTCTTGAGCAAGGGGTTTGAGTAGTGGTGATAACCACTGTTATTATTTTTATTGTTGCCTTTTGAGGATTTAGATTTGGCATTTTGATTTCCAAGTTGAGCTCGTGGGTTTTTGGCTTGTGAGTGGCATTGATCCTTTTGGCCTTGGGGATGACTACCCATCCTGTTCAGGGATGTGTAGTACGAATCCTTACGACTTTGGGGATCAAAGGTGGTTGGGAATTTTGCTTTGGAATGGCATTGATCCTTTTAGGCCTTGGGGATGACTACCCATCCTTCTCAGGGGCATGTAGTATGAATCCTTATGACTTTGGGGATCAAAGGTGTTTCGGGATTTTTGATGGTGGATTTTTGGGATTTTTCTTGTGAATGGCATTGATCCTTTTAGGCCTTGGGGATGACTACCCATCCTTCTCAAGGACGTGTAGTACGAATCCTTATGACTTTGGGGACCAAAGGTGTTTGGAATTTTTGATAGTGGTGAAAACCACTATTTATTATGGGGAATTGGATGGGGAAGAGCTTGTCCTTTTGTCAATTCTTAGCATTCTTGAACCATTCGCATAGGGGGATGAGCAGGATAACCTTTCACCTATGGTACCCTAGACTACTTTGTAGGTTTCTCTTGCGTTCACACAACTTGGGAATTTTTATGTGTTTTAAGCTTGTGTTGGGATGTGATGTAACAAGGCATGATCCAAGTAAAACTCTACCTTGTAAAAATCGGTCTGACTTCGTACAACATTTGACCAAAAATCTAAAGACAGCTGAATGATGAAAAACCCTAAAGACATTAGCAGACAACTGCAAAGGGTGTTAATTTTGATGGATATTTTTACAAAATGGACTGAATTTGGAAAAATGATGGAATTGCCGAGTAATTACAGTCTATGGTGCTTTTGACATGTATGACCAACAAATATGCAATGTATGTATGCGATGCCTAATGTAGTTTTCATTTCATTTTTGTGTTTTGATTGTTAAGAATATGCATGCAAGTGAGATGCAATTTTTTTGTTATTTTTGATTATCTATTTTTTTTTTTTTTGAATATTTGTTTTTGACCAAGTGATTGTGGGAACCCTTGGATTTTTTTGGCTTGACCAAAGGGATTATGGATACCTTTGGGGCATTTTAGGTTGACCAAGCGGTTGTGAGAACCCTTGGAGCTTTTGGTTTGACCAAGGGGATTATGGATACCTTTGGGGCATTTTAGGTTGACCAAGCGATTGTGGGAATCCTTTGAGGCATTTTAGGTTGACCAAGCGATTATGGGAATCCTTGGAGCTTTTGGTTTGACCAAAGGGATTATGGATACCTTTGGGACATTTTGGGTGACCAAGTGATTGCGAGAACCCTTGGAGCTTTTGGTTTGACCAAAGGGATTTATAGATACCTTTGGGGCATTTTAGGTTGACCAAGTGATTGTGGGAATCCTTGGAGCTTTTGGTTTGACCAAAGGGATTTATGGATACCTTTGGGGCATTTTAGGTTGACCAAGTGATTATGGGAATCCTTGGAGCTTTTGGTTTGACCAAAGGGATTTATGGATACCTTTGGGGCATTTTAGGTTGACCAAGCGATTGTGGGAATCCTTGGAGCTTTTGGTTTGACCAAAGGGATTATGGATACCTTTGGGGCATTTTAGGTTGACCAAGCGATTACGGGAATCCTTGGGGCTTTTGGTTTGACCAAGCGATTACAGGAATCCTTGGAGATTTTGGGGTGGGCTATGGCTCTCTAAATGTTGAATGGCCTCAAATGACTGATGTTCAAGGGTTCTAGTTCCTTGATTCCTTCAAGAGAGGCGAGCCGGTATGTTCTAGGTCCTATTTTACTATCGATTACATAAGGACCTAACCAATTTGCCATGAACTTGTCCCTTAAATGGGGCGGCAAGTTAGAATTTTGTTGGTTCTCTTTTAAGACCAGGTCACCAACCTGAAAGTCCCTCAGGTGAACTTTCATGTTATATGCTTTCTTAAGTCGCTCTTGATAGATACGTAAATGCTCGAGAGCATTGATGCGTCATTCGTCGAGCAACGTAAGCTGGTCTAACCGGGCCTACCACGCAGTGTCATCATCGATGAACTCTTGCATTGATATGCATAGGGAGGGTATTTCCAACTCGAGAGGCATGACTGCCTTGGAGCCATACACTAGCAAAAATGGAGTTGCCCCGTGGGCAAGTGGTATTTGGATGTGCCAATCCTTATGATTATCTGTGACCGTATTTTTAAGGATGGCAACTAGCATTTTGTTTGATGCCTCTGCTTGCCCATTTTCCTATGGATAATAGGGTGTCAAAAAACTATGCTGAATTTTGTACTTTGTTGTCAAAGCATGCACATATTTGTTCTTAAATGACGTCCCATTATCCGAGATGATCTTGGATGGAATACCAAAATGACATATGATGTTATGTAAAATAAACTCCGCAATGCGGGGCCTAGTCGTAGAGGTAAGCGGAATTGCTTCCACCCACTTGGTGAAGTACTCTATGGCCGTTATGATAAACGTGTGATGACCTGACGACGCAGGGGAGATCTTTTCGATGAGATCTAAGCCCCACTACGAAAATGGCCAAGCCGATTGGATTGGCTGCAAGGCCTGAGAAGGTACGTGTGTCAAGTTAGCATGGTGTTGACACTTCATGCACTTCCACACATATGCACAACAATCTCGCTCTAAAGATGGCCAATAATAGCCCATGCAAAGAATGCACTTTGCGATGGCCATACCACTGAAGTGGCCACCGCATGTACCATCGTGCGCTTGGGTGATCACCCAAGTGGACTCCTATCGGTCCAAGCAATGGAGGAGGATCCCTTCGTAGCTCCGACGGTACAAAATGTCTCCTAGCAAGACATGCTTTGCCACTTTCTGTTTGAGTGATCTTTTCATGCAACGTGCGACAATCCAAGTGGGAGGCTACCTAACTTGAGATAGTCTCTTATGGGTGTGTACCAATCCTGCTGATCAAAAACCTCGATGGTATGAACGACCGATCCCTCTTGAAGTTCATCCCTAGAAAAAGTTGAGCGGGAAAGAACTTGTAGAAATAGCATTGTGTTGCTATTAAGAGGGGTTGGGGAGAACAAAGACCCCCAGTTGGCATGATTCAGACTATCATGGATTCGAGAGAACCTATCCTGAGATGGTTCAATCTGGATCAGGTGGATTCTTGGCATTATGTTAGAGCTTGCACGCTCCATCATGGATTGCGATAATTTTTTGACTTGAATGGTTGTCATCTCACCAGAAGGGTCTTGCGGGATTAGTGACCCCAAGGAGGCCATAGTGTCCGCAAAATGATTCGATGATCGAGGGAGTGCCTCGATGTCGTACCATTCAAGATTTGCCAAGAATTTGTCCACAAGGGCTTTGTAGGCCTACGTAGAACTGGGCATTTGCATTGGAATACCCCTTTCACTTGGTTGACAATTAACAATGAATCACCAAAGATATTCAAGCATTTGATGTTCATGGTGATGGCTATCTGAAGACCTATGAGCAAGGCTTCGTATTCAGCATTGTTATTGGTGCACGAGAAATCAAGTTTAAATGATAAAGGCATTGGAGCCCCTTGCGGTGTGAAAAATATGATTCCCATGCCACCCCCTTGCTCACATTTAGAACCATCAAAGAATAAGGTTATGTCGGCTTGTGACTCAGGCTCTTCAAAATCTGGCGATTCTGAGACATGGAAGACCCCATCATCGGGTAGCTCTACGGTCAGAGGCTGATCATATTCGAGAGGAGCCTCTGCTAGTTGATCGGCGATGACTTGACCTTTGATGGACTTTTGTCCAATGAATTCGATGTCAAACTCCATCAACAACATGATCCATTTCGCCGTGCGACTACTATGATAAGTATGACTCATCATGTACCACAATGGATTCTCCTTAGACACAACATACGTCGTATTGCTCAACATGTAATGGCATAGATTTTTGGTGGAAAATACCACCGCCAAGCATAGCTTCTCAACGTATGCATAGTTAAGTTCATAACTAACCAAGGTGTGGCTAAGATAGTAATTAGCTTGTTCTTTATGTAATTCATTTTTTTGGGCTAGCATGGCACCTAGTGCCACCTCAATAGCTGAGATGTATAAATAGAATGACACTCCTGGTCTAGGTGGTGCCAATACTGGTGGCGAAGCCAAGTATTGTTTGATGTCATCGAAGGCTGACTGGCACTCGTCATCCCAATGAAATGCTACCCCCTTGTGTAATAATTTATTCATGGGTCGACACTTGTTAGATAACTATGCTATGAAGCGCTTGATCGATGCGACCTTACCCTGCAAGCTTCTTAGCTGCCTGATGGTGGTTGGGGGAAGCATCTCAAGGATTGCCTTGACTTTTTTTGGATCTACCTCGATGCCTCATTTTGAGACTATGAAACCCAAGAGTTTTCTAGATGTGACGCCAAATACGCACTTCTTGGGGTTTAGCCTAACTTTGTGTTCGATGAGGCGATCAAGGATCTTGCGTAAGTCATCGAGATGATTTTGGCGTAAAAGAGATTTGGCCAACAAATCATCCATATAATCTTCCAAAGTTTTATGCATGTGATCGTGGAAGATGTATGTCATAGCGCATTGGTAGGTGGTGCCAACATTTTTAAGGCCAAAGGGCATGACCTTATAACAAAATGTCCCCCAAGGCATCGTGAACGCCATTTTTAGTTGATCATCGGGATTGATACGAATCTGGTTGTATCCCGAGAAACCATCCATGAGGGAAAGCATTTCGTGGCTTGCTATAGCATCTACCAATGCGTCGATGCTAGGCAAGGGGAAATCATCCTTGGGACTCGCTTTGTTTAAATCTCAAAAATCGGTGCATATGCGAATCCTCCCGTTCGGCTTCTTGATGGGTACCATGTTGGACAACCATGGTGGGTAATCCACGTAGATGACAAACTATGCATCCAACAACTTTTGTAGCTCATATTTGACCATTAAGGCCACTATTGGGTGCATCTTACGTAGCTTTTGCTTGACTGGCTTGACTATCGGATCAAGCGTTAAATTATGCATGACTAGCTGTGGGTCTAGCCCCGACATGTCTTTGTAGGACCATGCAAAAACCTCCTTCTTCTCTTTGAGAAGGGCAATGTAATTGGCTTGCTCTTCGGGGGATAGACTTACCCCCATCTTGATGACTTGCAGATTCATTGGATCAGAACCGATGTCTACGTCAATCGTCTCTTCGACTGACATGTGGGATCCATCCTCCAACTGGTGTGGAGTCGGGATTAGGTGGATATCATTCACTAAATTTAGATCTGCGTTGGGAACGTCGGGTTCCTCTTCAGCATGGAAGATATCTTGAGTCTGTCCTGGGGTGAAATGGAACATCCCACCGCAAGGCCAATACTCTGATGGGGATGGTGGTGAGTCAACGTGATCCCAGTCTATGGCATCTAGGTCTAGATACAATGGTCATGTTGGATCGGTTGGGTTGTGGATGGGGGCGGTTAAATCAATGGAGATCATGTTGATGGAATGAATTTGGTCTCCATTACCGTGTGGGTGTTGACTCGGACATCCTTGGTGATCCTTGCACCCCGGATCTGGCTCTATGGGTACTGGCACAAAAGGATCGACCCTATGTGTGGATAGAAGGATAGGGTCTGCCCTTGGCACTGATGGCCCTATAGGGTCTCTAGGTGGGAGGTGCTCTCTGTATGCTTGAAGTGGTGGATGAAGCACTTGGTTTAACTATACTTGATTTAAATTCCACCTATGCCTTGGTCCCATATTCAACTGTTCGAACATACCCTCGATGTCTATGGGGTATTCTTGTTGCCTCATATGGTTGAGATATGCCATCTCAGTCTCATCCTCATAGTCACTATCGAAGATCCATAGGCCTTCATTAGCTTCGACAATTGTGTGCTCTTATTGTTGGTATAGCCTCCCACTAGGTGTTTCATGATCACTTGGCCTTATGGTCGACATGGGAGGCTCGTTTTGTTTGAGCAAGTTGATTTGGTCCCATCCAGGTTGTTTTGCTCTTTGCAGGAGGGCTGGATTCTCTTGAGGTGGCAATTGCCCGAGTGGAACATTAAGGGGGAACATTGCCTCGAAGTTCTCCTGATAGTCGTCAATGGGCATCACTTGCGAGTGATTACTATCGGACTCAAAAGGGTCCCAGGGTGCTACCTCATAAGCTGAATCATCTTTAGAAGACTCTCCTTGATCTTGTTCATATCCCTCTTGGAGGTTATCCCTTGAACTTTCCCCTTTCTCGATCAAAGGGGAAGGGTTGTTGAGGTCAACAAGGTTTGTTGTTAACCATGGGAGATAGTCCCCCATTGTGTATGTTGTGTTGGGTTTGGCATATGGATCTTGTGCCAACCCATCCTTGTTGCCTAGACCTAGGCCTTGCATGGTTTCTACCAAAATTTCAAGGGGCAAAGGGTGGTTGAACCCTACTCCTGATTTATCATATGGCATCTAGTATCTTGGTTGACAAAGAACGCGCATTCCTTGTTCATATCTACCCAATCCATATCCATGCCAATTACATTGGTTAAGGTATTTCAAGGTGAATTTTGGGTTGGATAGATAGTCAACATTCTCAACAAATGGCTCTTCGTCCTCTTCCTCTTGTAGGTAGGGTTCAAGGTCATTCTCGAGGCCCCCATATACAAAGTTTGTCTGATTTGGTGGGTAGCCTAAAGGGAAGATAGTGTCGATGGGGAGGCGAGGTCTCCCCATGTCTTGCATGGATTCGAGTGTGGGTGTTGCCACAATGTTCTACACTAGGTACTCCCCCAGGCCCGTATTGGCCATTTCAATGATAATCATTGGTGGTTGAGGGGGAGGGAATGGGAGTTCTTCCTGAGTCCACTCCATGTTGGGTGAATCAGGTGTCTCGACTTCCATTCGACTGGGCACCTCCTCGGTGGAGATGGTTGAGACTAATGGTGGTGCCTCCTCTAGGGGCTTCTTCCCATTGTCCTTCGGTGTGGCCACCATAGGTGGCATTGTTGGTGAAGGGACATACGATGAAGATGGGCCAGGTCGGTTACTTGAGGGACTCAATAGCGGGGATGTAGGAAGAATCAGACCTTGAGTGGATGGATTCAATTGAAAGTCCAAATGTGTCAATGGGAGGGTCGATTGTGGCATCAGCTGAACCGCATTGCAAAACTTGAAGGGCTCTAAGTCTGCTAGGACTACATGTACTTGCCATTCATATGTGTATTTGAGGCATTGATGGGCTATCAAAGGGACACACTTCATGTCCCTGATCCAAGGCCGGCCTAGCAAGATATTGTAGGCCATCTCACCCTCAAGGATGTGACACAATGTAGGAATGGTCTTTTGTCCTACTTGGATGGGCAAGACAATTGTGCCAACCGTCGAGCATAACACATCATTGAATGCTCGAAGAGTGTAGGTGGACGCCACAATGTGGGATGCTAGTAGCTTAAGATGTTTTAATGCCGCAGTCATGATTATATTACTATATGAGCCAGTGTCCACCAACACACTCTTGAATGGAATCCTGTTGACCCGCACAATGATGTGCAGGGGTGGATCCACCATATCACTAGTCAACAATTTTAGTTTGTCTTCCCTGAAGGTTATGACTGGTTCAGTGCATTGTCTCACATGTCCCACAAAGTTGTTGAAAGAATTGGGTTCTTGGGGCTATAGCTCAATGGCTTTGAGTATCTCCATCAGAGCCTCTCGATGGGTCGGTGATTATTGGATGAGCTCATAGATGGAGAGCCTAGTCGACGTGGTCCTTAAACTTTGATTAAGCTTTGTTCGAATCATGGCCATTGGTATACATGGGGGAGGTTGTGTAGGGTGTTTTGGAGGTTGTGACATTGATGGAACATCTCCTGTAGCTGCAGCAGGTGCGGCCGTGTTTGGGTATATTTTATTCCATGTCACGATGCTTATCATCCCTACATACCCTTGCATGGGGCAGTTTTGTGTTACCTCATTCACTTGTATAGTTTTTTCTTGCATGTCATGGGTAGGCAAGGGGTCTTTGAAGACGTCCATCTATTGGTTGGTCAGCACTACGGGATTATCCATCGTGAGCATTTTGTTGTCTATCAAGTCTTGTACCAAGTTTTTGAATTTCCAACAAGTGAAGATGTCATGTCCTTTTTTTTAGTGGAATCTACAATATAAATCTTACCTATAGCCCTTGGGTTTTGGCACGTTGGGGTCTATGGGTCGATTTTTCGATAAGTTTATCAGGTTTGTCATGAACAAGCGGTCAAAAAAGGAGTCTCTAGACTCTGTGAATTGTGTGAATTATCTCTTAGGGTGACGTTGTTGATTTTGCTCTTGCTTGTGGTTTTAATTTTCATAATTAGCAAGAGGAACTGCTTTATAATAAACCTTTGGGGGCTGTGTCATTTGTGTAGGCGATGGTACAATTATGGTAACTTGATTGACCGCGATGGGCTTCGGTTGCATGGGCCCAGTTTTGGCATTTTTGGTCCACTCTTTCTTGCACGGATTGGCAATCTAGCCGTCTTAAATTTTGATCTCCTCAATTATCTTGGCTTGCACTAGGGCTTCCTCGAGAGTGGCATATTTTTGCAGCTACAATAGCATGGAGATCGACATTAGGCAACTCTTCGAGAACATTTAGGTCAGGTCGGCCATGGGAGGGAGGTAAGGTAGCTTCGAAAGCAACGTCCTCCACCGATTTCCATAAGAAACCATGGTTTCCTCCTCATACTACCTGAGGATAGCTAGGTTTCTTAATGATACCTTCTTCTTGGTGTTGAAGGTGAAACATTTGAGGAATGCGTCCACTAGCTAGTCCAGGTTACTGATGTTATGCTTCGACAACTGGGTAAACCAATCCGAGGTAGGTCCTATGAACATGGTTATAAATGTTCTTAGAACCAATGCATCGTTGTCTTAAATACCAAAAATTGAATTAAGAATCTTGTCACGTGCTCTTGGGCATCCTCATCCCCTCAAAAAATCACCAATTGAGGCATTTTGAAGTGTTCAGGGTATGGGGGTGCCGACACTGAAGGATGCACAGGGTGACTGTGGAGCTGGCATAATGTGGCCTTTTGGGGCCCAAAAGTCTTGGTCTTCACATACTCTAAGCGCTCTAGCAGCACTTTGTATGCATCGGAGGATTTGATCTCTTCCTACTTGGTTTGTTCCCATTATGAATTACAAGGAACTTGAGGCCTATATAGGGGTAGCTAGACAGTGCCCCCTACCTTGGTAGGGCATTTTAGCCCACTCTTCTTCTCACTCAAATTCCTCATAGGATTCTTGAGGAGTTTCTAGGCATGACCTATAAACATGAACGGGCACCCGAGGAAGGTGCCCATCATTGGTTCTAGGGGTGGCCTCCCGTTCAGGTCTCGAAGGTCTTGGAGGAAACACTTGATAAGGTCGTGGAGACCTGTCTCACACTAAGGGGTTATGCCTCTCATAAATCTCTATCCTATGCATACGAGGGGTTGGAATCCTCTCATGCATATTGTTCTAGAGAAATTCATCTATCTGGTACCGAATGTGCTCTTTGTTAAGATGATACAGTTGCTCTAACTACTGCTGATCTTGTCTAAGCTACGTGATTTGCGCTTGGTGGGCGGCACGTTTGGCCAATGCCAAGTCAATTTGCTCCATCGTCCTATGTATAGAAGGCCTAGATACCTCTCCTACATATCTATCTTGGTCATGGTGATCTGAGATCTCTATGGGTTGCTTTCCTCTATCGAGGTTAGTGGCATTCACCTGAGGCTCGACCTCAATAGGTGATCTTGATAATTAGCAGGTGTGGAGGCGCATTGCTCCCATGTGGTGTATTGCTCTTGAGGAATATACTGGTCTTCCTCATGATCCCTTTTGTAAATGTGAAAGGGACAGGCAAAGTTGGATCACCCTGTCTGAAGAGCCTTGTGCTCTAAATTTGGTCTATTAGTTCTAACAGTAATTAGGGGTAGAGGGAGGATGATATAATCATGTGGTCCCTCCTTGTGAACCCTATGCTACTCTAGTGCTTCATCACATAGTGGCCACTCATAATGAGCATCTAAAGGAGCCTTCCCATGTATGTACTCCTCCTGAGAGGGTTTGTGTTGAACGAGAGTGCCCCTCAAAGGGGTGCCTATATAGTCATTTTTTGTAGTTGCATAGTGTGGGCTATTTTGTGGGTCAGGCCACCAAGGTGGTATGACCAAGTCCTTGGGGCTATAATGGAGGCGACTTGTGCCTCCTTGTACACTTTCTATAGCTTCTACCCGTGATTGGGCTTGGCTACGGGTATACACCATGGTGGTGGTGTATGTTTTTATATCCTTTACAATTTTTTATGCTACACCAAAAAAAAGGGGGACCACATAAGCAAAGAAATGATTATCTTGTTTACAGATTAAATTTGTGTCCTAAATCTGGTTCAGTGTGTTTTGATTTTTGTTGTGCAAATCGTGTAAATAAAATTTGTTATTCATGCATGATGGAGGCTCTTATATCTCCAAAATGGCCACCCCTTCAATATACCACTGCCAGGCCATTATACCGAACCTCTCAATATACCCACCCTTATGTGAGGGAAACTATTGGTACGTGAGAGCAGAACAGTACGTCGAACATAGGCGGTATGGAAGGGGAATCACTTTGTTTTTAACACCTACCATAGAATACTTATCATCATGCACTAGGAATCACCCCCGCTACACTTGGTTAGATTTCGTTAGGATTTAAGTCTAGCAACAATCGCGATCAGGGTTATGTATGCAAAATCCAAGCCAAGGTGGTGATGAAATCCACCGTTGGTCTGGATCAAGTGTTGGGTTTTTACGATAAACTCCTTGATGTTAATATTATTATGTGGTGCGTGTGGTTCATTTTACTTGCACAAAGAAAGAAAACATGCAGAAAAATTCCCTATGCAAGCAAAGAAAATAGAAAAATTGCAGAGACAGAAACAGAAAAACACAGAAGATGTTCAGAAAACCTACCTCTTCTCTACCCAAACCAGATGCCTCTGAATTTCTGCTCAAAAAATGTATAAAGAGCTAATAATCCTGGGGTGGGACAAATAGCAGGTCTATATTTTTCCCAGGGTGAGATGAATTTGTATTCGTCCCGGGGTGGCACGAATTCCAAGTCTATATTCATCACAGGGTGGCACGAGTAGCAGTCCAATGCCCTAAGGATTAACACACCTGCAATAAAAATACAAAATTTTGATCAAAAAATTGATCCCAATAGTAGGGGATAGGGTCCCACCATGATCACCACTGAAATCCGAATGTGGGGTGATGGCGTGCCAGATTATGATGAAAATGTAATTGGTACAAACGGTGTAGATGCTAAGACCTATGAATGTGAGAAATAAATGCATGCAAGAAACAAAGCATAAATGAAACTAGATGTAAGAAAAACAAAGTGGGGCCTCTTTTTATTAATGTTGCTTTCAATCTAGTTACAATACATCTCCCCCCCTCTAGGGCTCGGAGCATTTGATACAGTTCGTTACATCAACGGATGGTACGCTTCCAATGTCTTCCGCATGCCCACATTTGAAATGGGTGGGCCAAACATTTCCATCACTTGAATCCATGTGTTCATGTGTTCCTTGCTGCCCCTATGGTATTCCTAGCAGTGAGATCCTATGCTCAAAGAAACAACAAGTAGTTAATAGCATATGCGGATAGAGGGAAAAACATGCAATCCCTAGGGCCTTCGGCTAATGAATACATTAAATAGCAAAACAATGGTCATAACATGTCATAATGAATTCAAACTTTGAAAAAATCATAGAAACATCATCAGAGACACATTGCAAAAAGAACAGTTAGGAAATCATGCATGGATTTCTAATCGCTCCGGGGTGGGACGATTAGGACTGTCATAAAACATGCAAAAGCAACCTTGCAAATTTCCAGCCCAAAGGCCTCCAAAACTCCTACAAAATTGGGGTTAGGCATAAAGGGGCATTTTGGGATGACCCAAAATTTCAGATTTAGCATATTCTACACATATTGTCCCATATCTGAATATGCTCTTTGTGTGTTAGTAAACGCATAAAATGATAAAAACATGGTCAAAATAAGTCAAAATGCAATGAAAATTGAACAACAACATAAGTAAACCAAATAGAACATAATGCAAAAATAATAGTAGAGAAATTATTCATGGATTTCTAATTGCTCCGAGGTGGGACAATTAGGACTGCAATAGTTTTGGGGGCACCTCGGGGCAGGACGCCCACCGTTTGGGGTCTGGTTTTGACACCAATCCACTTGGGATGGGTCCAAAACCTCCTAGGGGGTTGTGTTAGAGAATTTGGTGTGGGATTGTGGCCCATTTCTTGGGTTTTGGGTTGATATTGCATTCATAGTGTTCACCCGATAACCTCTCTCCCAAAAGATAAATTATGGATGTAGGAAGCACAAAGGGGAATGGGGGCACAATTTGGTAGCACTCCATTGCTCCAAATGCTCTAGCTCTATTATTTTTTTGGGGTGAGGAGGCTCACCATTTTATAGACCTAGGGTCTCCCTCTTTGAATGTGCATGCGAGGGCACCACTTGGCTTGCCATGCCTTTTTTGGGAGAGAAGATTCCTCCATGATTTAGAGTCTCCTTGCATGAGGCCTCCATGATCAGGGCATGCTTGAATGAAGTCCTTATATTATATTTAAAACCGTTCCTCACAATTGCATGCTCTGAAGATGTAGTTAAGTGGTGGATCTATCGAGGTTTGAATTTTTGGTAGTCAAACCTTCTACTCGTCCCACCCTTGGATGATTGCTACTAATTGTTCCAGGGTGGAACAAATAGGATTCTAATCATCCCAGGGTGGGACGAGTAGGGATCAAAATGCTTAAAAGGTGCCAAATTGACCTCTAACCTTCCAAAACTTATTTGGGAGTGATTAGGACCATTGTTTAACCTCTGGAGGCTGCCCTAGGGGGTGTGTATGCCAATTTGGTCAGTGCTTGTAGTCACATAATCGGATTGGTGCTATTTTGGTGTCTACACAATGATGATCCAATTATGGACTATAGGAACAGATGGAGGAATATCATGGTAAAATTACCCTTTGTTGTTCCCACTGTAGATCTCACCTAAATTTTTACCAAGATTTGTGTAAAGCACATCTCATTGCTATTGCAACTGCAATAGTATGAAACATTCGAGGAAGCCCTGGTGTAATCCAAGCTAATAGAAGATATCAAGGTTGATGGAGGATACCTTAAGATCTAAAACAAAAATGACTAAAACAACAACAACAACAACAAGAATCAACAAAAGTAGGCCAAGCCTACTCAAGTCAACCAGGTTGTGTTAAACATGCCAAAGGGATGTAATAGCCAACAACCACAAAACTATCAGGCTCACCCCCACCAGCTAATTACAACCCAAAGAACAACTAAGGTTGAAATAATGAACGTCAGCCACCTTGCTATTTCATGCCTTTATCAGAGTTGATGCAATTGATATTCAACCAGCTAAGTGAGGCACAAAGACTCAAGATACCTGAGATACAACTTATTGACCCTAACCATACCAAGCCTAAGGGATATAAGGAATATCAATACTACCCATATCATATAATACAGGGGCATGACATCGAGACATGTATCAAATTCAATAATATTGTGCAAAACATGATTAAGAAGGGTGAGCTAAAATTTGACAATCCGTTAGCACCCAATAATATAGATATGGGCATATTCAAAACTTGTTGCCTAATCATGAGGTCCCCAAAGATCAGGGCACTCAAGTGAACTAAGTTTAAGTTGAACCTCCCACTTAGGAATACATCAGAATGTTTGAGATAGTCAGCATGGAAATAAGAAGCCAATGATATAACCAACCAAAGCCTCTAGTTATTCATATCCTGACTACACCTTGGTAGAGGCAGGTGCAAAATAATCCTCTAGGTCTGCTAGTGTGACCTATGGTAACTATATAGAGCATATTAGAACAAAATATCCAAATGGCATCGACCAAGTTATCAATATTTCAACTGATTCAATAGTCCCCATGAAATTGGGATACTTTAATGGAAATCCTAATATTGATTGAGCTTCAACCCCAAAATCCAGATGCATTCACAAATTTCATGGGGTAGGTCTAACAATGTCAAGAGCTTGTGATCCATTTATACAATCACAAAATCAAGGAAGTTTCTACTACCATAGCAGACCTGCCTCTGCATATCATTGCATCAATCAATGATGTACCCTTCAAGCAGGTTCTAATCGACACAATCTCATCGATTAACATTATCACAATAAAGGTTATAGGGCACCTAAATATTCTTGGGTCCAATATTGTCCCAATATCCTATACATTGAGAGCTTTCAATGATGCACTATGCTCCATAGTGGGTATAGTTATTCTATCTATAAAGGTAAAGCAAAAGACCATACCTATGATGTGTCACGTATTGGAGGGGAAAATGTAGTACAACATCCTCCTAGGGCATCCCTAGATAAGGGACATGTAGTGTGTTCCCTCAATATTGCACCAATGCATCAAGTATGTGCATGAGGGACAAGTGCATGTGGTTCTATCAGATGAAGAGTCATTTAAGTATGTGGATCAGGTTAACTTGTTGGGGGATTTTGTCCTTCTATCAACACATTTGTACATAAGGCATTCATACCCTACCACATAGCCAAAAAGTAAATCTAAATCAATGTGAGGTGACCCATATACATCGGCACCACCTCTTACATATGAAGTTACAGGTGCTTCTAATAAACCCATAATGTCCAAGGTAAAGGACTCTTAAAAGCTAAAAGCACCCCTATTTGAGGAAGGACCTAAAGAACTCCCAACTATAGCAGCTATGAAAATTTTGAATCTCATGGAGGAGGAAGATTCTTAGGACATAGCTGAGGAGGTATCTCAACCTGCCTTGCTTTCTTCATAAATAGAATCATCTACATCGTAGGTGACATTTCACTTAGCCAACATAGGATTAGGTGAATATATTATATAACATGACTTTCATGCCTATTATCGAGTCTATGCAAGACATGGGATGACCAAGAGTCCCAAACTTGCCAAAAGGGATAGTGGTTCCATTAGGGATTCTTCTTAACCAAACCAAATTCATATATTCTGGTTTATACTATGCCCATAATGCTTCTAATAATGAAGAGGATGAGGATAAACCATTCACCATGGATGTTCATTACTTGTCAAATATTGAGTTTTCTCTAAAGTACTTTAAGTGATGCTATTTACATGGCTATGGCTTAGTTCTATACAAGCAAGGGCATCGACTCCCATTCCAGCCACAATACCAGCTATCTACTAATAGGTTTGGTCTAGGATATCAAATACAAAGCCATGATGATTTATTAGCAGTAGCTTTGGATAGACTAATCTTAGGATTCAGGGAAGACATTGATTGGAATCCCTATCAACCCTTGAGTAGAAACTACTTAGGTGATGGATGGGTGGCTAAGGTCAATATCAAACCACTCGATGAGTATCATCCAAATATATCTCTCAAAACATACCCATTAGGGATCATTCTATGGGAGGATGAACCAAGCCATTGTTATGAGCAAGAGAAAATTGAGTATTTCACTAGTGAATCTGAGGATGAAATCAGATTGGACTACCATGGGCCTTGGTATATTCAATACTTTGCTTGGGCTGGTAACACAAAGAGCAGATACATCTCGAATGAGAGTGGCTATGAGTCAGAAGACTCAATTCAGAGGGCCTATCTTGGGCCTAGAAATGCACACTACATCGTAGGTCCAGTGGAAATAAATAATATATTCTTTATATATGATAGCATCTATGAAGAAGAGACTGAAATAGCCTATCTCGAGAATCAAAATTCAGGTCAATACCCAATTCCAGTGGATAGGAATGATGAGTTCTTCATAGATGACAATGACTACGAGGATGACATCAAGATGGATTATCTTAGGACTTGTCACTTACATTAGGTCAATTTTATTGTTGAAAGAGATGAGATACTCTACACAATGTAGTGACCCTGGGAACGCACACACCGATCCCTTTTTGTAACCCTACTTGCAATGCTATTTAAAATACCAAAGATAAAATGGAAAGATGAGGAAAAATCATATAACACGAAATAACAAAAGATAGATCTCTTTATTGATATTGAAGCTTGGTTACATGTCGGTCCCTCTTAGGGATACCCATTTTGATACTATAAATTACAAATAGGCAAGGAGTGCCCCTTTCACAAAGAGGTGGTGCGCTTATAAAAGCTTCCCAATTTCACACATGGAAATGTATGAGGACTTACAGATGCCTCCTTCTCCAAGTCTATTTCCTAGAGGGATACCTTTTGCTCTCGTATGTTTCAATCTTCGTCTGATGTACCTATGGCCCTGCAAGCAATGAAAAAACAATGCACATTTAGGTATCTGATATTGCCTCCCCGGATGAGGTTGTTAGTAATCAAAGAGTGTAACATAAATATGATAAAACTATGCCATAAAATCATGTAAATATATGCTAATTATGTGAAAACATAAAGAAACATAATAAAATAAGCTATGTCTAAAATCTAAGCTAAGCCTATGGGCCACTCTCCAAGACAGTGGCCGCTAAGGTAAACCTTGCTCTCTTTGCCCCAAAGCTATGGCTCAAATCTTGTATTTGATGTTGAAATAAGAGGTATTATGCTATTCAATTCATCAGGGCTTTGTCATACACATGATCTCAAAGAGAACTCTCCAAATCTCGAAAGCTCTCCTCAAAATGATGTTTCTCTCTCTCTGATATGATCTCATATATCTCTTGTCCTCTTGTGATAAAGGATAAAAGGTCTCTGGATCTCTCTTTGGTGCTCTTAGAATTACACATTTTATAGTGTGAAACCTTAGGTCTATGTCCAAGCCCTAGGAATGAATTTCTCATGCGTAGTGCAAGTTAGCATGAGAAGCTTTTGTCCATTGTCTATGTTTGAAGGCCAGTTAACTAAAATCTAACTACTCACTTGAGTCTTCTATGCGAACTGGTTAGCATGAGAAGCTTTTTTCCTTTGTTTATGCTTGGAGGTCAGTTAACTTAAGTCTAAATGCAAACTCAAACCTCCCATGTGAACTGGTCATGAAAAGGAATGCAAGGTCACTCCCGCTCACCTTTATTGCATGCAGACTACCACTTCTACCTATGATTAGGACTATTTATCGATAAACCACTTCTTATGGCTTAGCTGCTATCGTATGCAACAAATAATATCTGGCTGCTGTCATCTACAACAGCTAAGGTCTGGCCACTCTAGGATTTAGTGGCTAGGATCTAGCCACTCTAGGCTTGAGTGGTTAGGATCTAGCCACTCTTGGCTTAAGCAACTAGACTTAGATGGCTTGAAAAGGCCCCAAATGAGTGGTGAGAACCATTGTTGATGCTTGGAAAGTCCAATATTATGTCTTATGATCTCATGAGCGTGTCTATGTAAGTAGCTACCCTAAGCATGACACAATTTAGGTGTCTATAGATGCCCCTTTTTGTGATGCAGTGTGTGGAAAACACAATGTTGAGAAAAAATGTAGACTGATCTATTTGTAGGGTGTATGGTGATAAATGGTCTGATCAACTCTGGATGGCCCAATAATGCAAGATGGTTCTCATGCCTTGAATCATTGCCTCAATGTTCAGAGGACTTAGATTAGTGGATTTTGCATGATAAATTGCACTCATTCCTCAAACTCAATTAGGTAGCTTCAGCTGCTACAACAATTTTGACTAGTAGGAGAGCTACAATTGAAGATGTCATGTCTGCTTACGTTCCCAGGAAACAAGGGAAATTTGTGTTTATTCTTGTATCACTCCAAATTTTTCACACCCTTACCTTCAGGCTATAGGATCCGTGCCTAGAAGGGGGATGTGAAAATGATGGTGCGGTACCTCGAACTGAGAGGCCTTGCGAAGGTCCTGTCTCTCGAGGGAGGTGTATTATGGTGATTTTTCGATGGATGGTGGGTTCACTAGGAAACATTTAGTGGCAGTTTCCACGCCTAGGTTGGGAATGTGTTTTATGTGTTTAGTTTTATCCTTAAACATTCAAGTCCTAGGTTTTGCCAAAATGCATCTAAGCTATTCTATATGAAGATGCAGATTAAATGAATATAGAAGGGCAAATTAAGACAGAAAATAGAGAGAATAATATGGATTAAAGACCAATACCTAATCTGGATGTCTGATGAAGATTCTAATTTTTGAAGTAGTCAGGATCACTTCTGATTTGACAGGATCGTCTGCTATCAGACAAGATCATCTGAGATTTGACGAATTCGTTAGACGAATTCGTCAGAGACCTACAATCAGAGAAGTAGACACAAAATACAAAAAATACAGCAATGCTAACATAGGGAAACAGTGTAAAATGATAGCAATAACATTAACATGATGATAATAAGCAAAACACGAATACACTACAATGATTTGATGATGATTGATGACTTAATTATGCATTTAAAGCTACATGGGTGAACTCCAAAATGCAGAATAGTAGAAAACAATAAATAAACTAGCTAATTACAGAATAAAATAGCAGAAAAGGGTGAAGAAAATGTAAACTTTGGGCACTGATTGCCTCAATGTTGACTGCAGTCGAAATCGTCTCGCATTGGTATGAAATCGTCTCTGATTCGACAGGATCGCCTCCGATCTGAACAGGATCGTCTGCGACGATGTAAGATTGCTCCGACTGAAAAATACTAATGTACCTACAACAAAATTTGAATAGAACTAATGCAAATAGCAATTTAGGATGTCTTAATGCATGTGAAGTCAAGTTACAAGAATTATCAGCCAGGGGGGTGCTAAGGGGAGGGCCTAGGATTAAATAGGCCTAGGAGGGAGGTTAGGAGGTTGGAGATCATCCCTATTTGGGAGATCTCCAATGGGGGAGGGTCTCTAACGGTGCAGACACGCTTCTGCCCAGATTAGAGACGCCGTTGGAACAGAAGCTAATTGTGAAAAATTAGTTTATGGACAAGATCGTTTGGACGTCCTAGCCCAGACGAAATCATCAGATCTGAGGTGATATCATCTGATCGACGACGATATCATCAAACGGTCAAAACAAACTCTAAAAATGGCACGAGAAAGGAGGAAACGGATTACACGGCGGTTTGGGAGCGGTTTTGGAGGTTAAAATTTGAATTTGAATTATTTACTAGAGTAATTGTAATTATTAAGGTTTTACTGCACCAATTTTAGGGTGCTACATTTTTCCCCCTCTTTAGCGAATTTTCCGAAGAAAATGCGTTAAATATGAGTTCTTCTCGATTTACGAGAAAGCAAAAAATTATTCCCATTTTTAGGCGACGATTCTTGGTCGAATCGTACGACAGCTTACTATGGTGCCCCCTCCGTGTTTTTACCCAAATCGAATGTTTGAGGTAAAAATGCGGAAAAGCAAAATTTTAAAATTGTTTTTAATTATTTTTTGAATAAAATTAAGAAAAATAGGGTAAAACCCTAATTCATTTTTATTGTTCATTTTCTTGGTTTTTGGAGCTCTGCAAGCAAAAATGGTGGAGACAGCGCACAGATCGACAGAGGTCCGACGCGGGCTACGGGTAAGAGTCTAAACTTAGCTTAGAATTGTTTAATTTGAATTTACATGCTTTTTAGGTGAATTGTGATTAATTTTTGAGCATCGTGGCCGTTTTTGGGCCATCGACATTGTCAGGACGAAATCGTCCCGATTTCGATGAAATCGTCTCAAGTTCGTCGATTTCGTCTAGAAGCGAAATCAGTGAAAGGGGGAAGATTTCGGCTTGCAAAATTGGAGACGATGTTGCTCAAATATGGGATGATATCATCCAATAGTGGACGATATCATCATTTGTATAAAATTGAACTGATTTTGACTTGCATTATTAATTACTTGAGTTGTTATTAATGATTTTTCTATTGTGTTGTTGTTTTTGTTATAGAGAGGATTGCTAAAGAGCAGAGAATGGAAATATGGGGGGTTGAGAGATGACTTGGCCACTCTATCATAAGCAAAGAAGGATCAGCTGGCTCAGGCCGGCTTACAGCATGTGGCAGAGATGCCACAAGTTTCTACAGACATGGGGCTACTGACAGCCCTGGCAGAGAGATGGTATCCAGGTTCTTCCTGTTTCTAGCTACCAATAGGGGAGATGACTCCCACATTGGAGGATGTATGGAGGATTCTGAGGATCCCCATATAAGGACGGTTGATAACTCCTATGGCCAATCAGGGCCATGCTATGATGCGGTTGTGTGGTGACCCGAGCTTCACCCTAGAGAAGGGTGGAGTGAACATCGAGGCACTGTGTTAGATGCTTGGGACATCCAGACTCACACAGGTTTTGGCCGAAGTGGTAGGTGGACTTCTGCTATGCCACCAGAGCGAGTGCAGGGTAGCATGGGTGCTAGCAAATGTGATCTACGACATGCGATACCACAGCTACAGATTCTATTGGGGCAACTTTGTTCTATGTCGATTGTATCGGATCCTGCATGGGGTCGTGTACAAGGGCGGCCAATGTCTAGTGATGACATCGCTACTACAGGTTTGGTGTTGGGAGCACATTGCAGTGCGAAGGCTGGTAGGGCTTCCTTTGATAGGGGTTAATGGGGAGAGGCCCCAAGCTTTCTACTGGTGGCTCCGAAGAGGGTCACAGCGATAGATTTATCTATCGATGTCTCGAAGACTATTGGATGACCTTGTCCCAGACCAGATTACCTGGAGGCCTTGGAGGGACCATACAGGGTGGGTCGAGGATAGACAGGAGCTGGCTCGTGATAGGCAAACCTACTGGCTAAGGATGGAGAGGGGAGAGGTGGAGCTCCACCGCTACAACTAATTTTTGCGATAGTTCGGTCTACAACAGGGGATCCCATATCTCAGGGATTATGAGTTTTCTCAGACTATCCGGGATAACACCACAGTCAACGAGGCTCTAGACATGCAGTGATTCTGGAGTCAAGAATTGGATGATGCCCCCATTCAGCCAGTGGATGGGGACGATGCAGGGGTAGCTGACAGTTATGATGCCTGGTACGTAGGCATCCGCCCTCCTCGAATGACGAGGGGTCAGGGTCTGATTCACATAGTTGTGCATCGGATTGGAAGGCAGCACCAGGTGGCTATTGAGATGGCCCAGGGTCATGGCAGGAGAGAGTAGAGGAGGCCACTGGCTCAGTAGAGGACATGGCAGCGGGAGAGGATGGAGGAGAGACCCCCTTCTCCATAGAGAGAGAGACCACCATCGATCGATAAGGGCAAGGGTGTTGACATTGGGGAGAGCAGCGAGACAGCGACTCTTCGAGCGGAGATAGTCCATATCCAAGCACAGGTGCAGACCTTGTAGGAGGAGGCTGCACGACATCGAGCTGAGGTGACACAACTTAGAGATGAGATTGCATGCCTCATAGCATGGGGTGGAGGAGCGAGCACTCAGGAGCTGGCGTGATCGATTGCTCAGACCACGTTCTACCAGGGTATCTATTTCCAGATGGTGCCAGAGGGTCAGAGGGTACAGCTACCAGTCGACATTGCTGACTCGATCAGGATTGGGTTATCGAGGACTTCATCTCGATCGATAATTAGGACTCGCAATACCACACATACTACGATGGAGCCACCTCGTCCACCTCAGGGCAGGGGAGGAGATGAGGCTGAGAGCTCGAGGGGTTCTCGAGACACTACACAGAGGATATATGATTGAGAGGATTGAGTATGCCAAGATGTAGATTGTGGCATACCAATCTAGTTTTGATATGATGTATATATTGTTTATATATATGAGATGAGATATTTTTTGATCATATGACTTGTGTCTTATGTATTTGTATGATGCTTTAATGTTTTGATTAATTGATTTGATGATTCATGTAATTACGTCGTTGGAAATATTATGGTTGAAATGTCATGCTTTAAAAATTTAAATGAAATAATCTGATGTAACAAATTGGTTGTTTGTGATGTAATGTGATAAAAGATAAAAAGAGACTTCTAACAATAATTTCAAAGGACATTATCGCTATTATAGACCATTTCATGGATTCGTCGCTCACTCGGTCGTCAAGCTAATCCCAATATAGAAATATTGTTAAAAAGTAAAAGAGTGCTTAAGAGACTGTCTTAAGACTTTGGTGCAATGGTGCAAATGATGATGATGATGGTTTGTTTTCAGAGTTTCATAAAAATAGTATGCATGAAATAATGGTAAAAAATGATTTTTGCTAGGCATAAATTCCTAAGTGTGATTAAATTTTTGGATAATTCCCTAGGAATTATACCATCATTGCAAAATTGAAGGTTGACATAATGACATGAAATAGTGATAATGTTT
Organism: Wollemia nobilis; assembly: GCA_028583015.1. Lineage (NCBI taxonomy): Eukaryota > Viridiplantae > Streptophyta > Pinopsida > Araucariales > Araucariaceae > Wollemia > Wollemia nobilis. The sequence goes on from JAQPPZ010003612.1 coordinate 1,556,822, forward strand.
GTTCTTTTGAAAGCATAATTGTGTAACATAATGATTTAAGTCATATGGTTTTCATGATTTTCAAATAAATGGAGAATAAAAATTGGTACAATGGTTTGCGCTAGGCATAGAATATGTAGGTATAGACTTATACCATCATCACGAAATCCAAAAAGAGATAGTTTTATTGCATGGTTGATTTTTAATAAACAGAAAATATGAAGATGAGGACTTGCGCTAGGCATAAAATTCCAATTTTGGTTTTGGAACTATACCATTGTCGTGAAAGTCGACAATATATATATATATATATATATATATATATATATATATATATATGTGTGTGTGTGTGTGTTTGATTGTATGGTTTGAAAGAAATTTTTATTTTTGTGATTATGCATGTAGTTGTCTTTTAGACTAAACAACTGTACTTTAAAGAAGAAAATGAATTTATTCCAAACAATTTGCAAAAAATATTTCAAAGAATCTTAAAGACAAAAGTTAGATTTATAAGGAATCCCATGTGCATATGTGAATTCATTTCCAATCTTGATTTATCATAATGATACATAAAATATCTCAAATATAAAATGTGTGTGCAATTGCATTGTTCATTTTACTAGTTTTGAGCAAGATAACTTGATACAAGTGATTTGAATGAACCAAATAATTGTTCATTAACCATGATGTAGATGCATATAACCATACCAGACTACAATGTAATGCGGATTATCAAGAGCTAGCTAATCCATAAGCAGACATAGGTCTGTACAAAAGAAGGTCGCTAATGTGACAGACATATCGCCACGCTAGGAGTTACCCAAGGCCAAGCGGGTTGGGCACAAACCACCTGTTATGGGGCTTACCTCACAGTTTTTGAATAATTGAGAATTCCAGGGATTCAAGCTCATCAACCCTTCTTTTATTTTCAAAGGGTAGGGAAAGGGATTTTATTGCTTTTTGCTTTTGCTTTCTTTTGCTTTATTTTTTATTTTTGTATTTTTGCTTGATAATGCTTGGAACATTACTGTAATGATATAAAATAACTTTTTTCTTTTTCTCTTTTTCTTGAACATTGCTTTTTCTTTTGTTCTGTACTAGGGATACTTGCTTGAATTAGTTGTAGAGCAAGGGATTTTTATTCTGGGTAGGGGTGAGCTTGTCATTTTGCAAATTCTCAAAGATTCTAGACCATGTGCATGATAGGATAGCAGGGGAAACTTTTCGCTCAAGAAACCACTTATACTATGTAGCAAAGCATGGAAATTACAAATATAATCATTTTATTGTGAAAAGATGTGCTTGGTTTAAGTAAATAACAAGATCAATTCTCTATGCTCAAACTTTATTTAATTGAATTTTGTGAACTTTGATATAAGAGAGATTAGTAATCATGCCAGATAAAATCAAGATATTTATTTTGTGTTTGTGAAAGTGAGGGATTCCAAATAAATGGTAATTTATCCCAAAATAATTTGAAACATATAACTACAACATTTGTAAGAAGATATATATAAATAATGTTTGAGAAGTTTTGAGAATGTTGACTCTCTCTTTCTTCTTTATTTTGTTTTGGTTTCGAAAGAATAAAAAATATTGTTGTTTTTTTTATTGTTATTATTATTTTTTTGTTTTTGAAAGAATTAACCAGTGCCGTAAATAAATACAACAAATAGTTTTGAAGATTTTGAATGTTTTTGGTGTTTTTTGGAATTTATAAATTGAAAGAAATACAAAATAGTGATTTTGAAATATTTTAAACAAATATATACAAGGATGAAATGACCAAATTTATACATAGTAACGTTTAAGATGCAAAATGTTCATGGGTTCTTTAAGTTATTTACCATCTAAGGTAGATAATTTGTATGCTCCTAATTCAAACTTAGCAGTGATAATGTATGGTCCAAGCGAGTTGGGCTCAAATTTACCTTTAAGGTCCTTAGCTGCATTAGTATTTTTTTGATTTTCTTTTAAAACAAAGTCGTCGATCTCAAAGGATCGATGATGAACTTTTTTAGCATATGATCTTTAAGCTTGTTTTGGTAGGCATGGAGATGCTCCAAAGCATTGATGTGCTTTTCATCTAAGAGTTCCAGCTGACTGAGTCTGCCAGCTCGATATTCATCTCCTACTTCGGTATCTTGAAGTAGCAGAGCCAAAGAAGGAACTTCTAATTCAAAGGGAAAAATGGCTTCAGCACCATAAACCAAAACAAAAGGTGAAGTTCCAGTGGGGGTTCTAACACTAGTTCGATAGGCCCACAAGGTTGGATATAACTGAATGTGCTAGTCACGGCCGGTTTATTGACCAATATTTTGAGGATTTTGATTAAGGTTTTGTTAGATGCTTCTGCTTGACCATTACCCTAAGGATAATAGGGGGTGGACCAACGATGTTGAATCTTATATTTTTGGCATAATTTTTTAACATCTTTATTTTTGAAACAAGTTCCATTATTAGAGATGAGATTTGCAGAAATTCCAAACCTACAAATGATTTGATTAAAAATAAATTTAGAGACTTGTGTGCTAGTGCAGGAAGCTAAAGGCATAGCTTCAACCCACTTCGTGAAATACTCGGTGGTGGTTATGATGAATTTGTGTCCATCAGATGACACGAGATTGATTTTGCCAATAATATCTAGACCCCATTTTGAAAATGGCCAAGGAGATGAAATAGCCTACAGTTCTTGTGCAGGTGCATGGACAAGGTCAGCATGTTTCTAGCACTTGTCGCAATGGCGCACATAATCATGTGCATATTTTTCCATGGTAGGCAAAAAGTATCCTATCCTAAGGAGCTTTTTAGCAATGACACTACCACTGAAGTGTCCTCCACAAGATCCATCATGGGCTTCACTCAAGGCTGATTTGGATTCTTCTAAATTCAAACATCTTAATAGGATACCTTCAAAAGATCTCCTATACAAAGTATTGCCAATTATTACAAATCGACTTGCTCATCTACGTAATAACCGATGTTGGTTTCTATTATAATTGGCAGGGAAAATCCCATTTTGGAGAAAATCAAATATATCCGTATACCAAGGTTCAAGAGTAGTTTCATTGATTAGAAACACATCCAAAGGTTCTAAGCATGACTTATTTGAAGCGGGTTCCTGGAGTCAACGAATAATGATAGTGGCATATTCGTCATCTAACTCCAAGGGTAGGAGAGATGCAGCTACGGCCATAGCATCAGCTGCACGGTTGCAAGTTCGAGGAATAGCTTCCAAAGTAACTTGATCAAATAGAGACATTAATTGTAAAAAATAGGCTTTATATGGGCACATTTTATCATATCTGGTCTGATAAACTTAATTAATTTGGTTTATAACAAGTTGAGAATCACCAAAAACTAACAGATGTTTAATTTTTAGTGCTAAGGTAGCTCGTAATCCAAGGATTAGAGCTTCATATTCAACGATATTGTTGGTACAAGCAAATGTTAATTTAAAAGACAGAGGGATTAGGTGTTTTTGTGGGGATATTAAAATAATACCCGCACCAGACCCACTCATGCATCGGGATCCATCAAAGTATAAGGACCATTGTTCAATATGGTCTGCCTCTAATTGAAGGCATTCATTAGGAAACTCAATGATGAGGGGATGGGTAGACTCTAAGGGTGCAGCAACTAATTGATCTGCTATGATTTGACCCTTAACAGACTTCTGTCCTATGAATTTGAGATCAAAATCACTTAGAGCAAGAACCCACTTGGCTGTGTGACCCGATAAATAATGTCGACTCATGAGATATCTCAAGGGATCATATTTAGCAATGACATAAGTTTTCTGACTAAGCATATAATGGCATAATTTCTACATAGCAAAAATAACTGCTAGACATAGTTTTTCTAATGTCATATAGTGGGTTTCATAACTGATGAAGGTTCGGCTAATATAATAATTAGCATGTTATTTTTTTGCATCATCAAGCTGAGCTAACATAGATCCTAAGGCAGAATATGAAGCTAAAATATACAGGAGAAATGGGTGATCAGGTTTACGCGGTAAAAGCATAGGTGGGTTAAGGAGGTATTGTTTGAGAAGTTCAAAAGCTTCTCTACATTCGTCATCCCAATTAAAATGGACATCCTTCTTAAGGAGTTTAAGAAAGGGACCGGTTTTGTCTTCTAGCTTATCGATGAAGCGACGGATGGCTTGAAGCTTACCTTGTAAACTTCGTAACTCAGATATATTAGTAGGTGCGGGCATATTAGTGATAGCCACAATCTTAAGAGGGTCAATTTTGATACCACGTAAAGAAACTAAAACCCCTAATAGTTTATCGGACTTAACTCCGAATATGCATTTGGTTGGATTTAATCAAATAAGATATTCTCGTAATCGATTAAAAACTTTTCTCAAATCATCTAAATGATTATCTTCATGAATAGAGTGAGCTATAATATCATCTACATAATCATGTAGGATATCATGCATAATATCATGAAAAATATAAGTCATAGCTCTTTGATAGGTTGCACCTACATTCTTTAAGCCAAATGGCATCACCTTCCAACAAAAGGTACCCCAGGGGGTAGTAAAGGTTGTTTTAGCCTGATCCTCAAGAGCTATCCTGATCTGATTATAATCAGAGAATCCATCCATTAAGGACATCATCCCACTCCTGGCAGTAAAGTCGATGATTTGATCCATGTTTGGAAGAAGAAAATCATCTTTAGGGCATGCAATGTTAATATCTCTAAAATCTATGCAAACCCTAACTTTGGTAGCTTCTTTCTTGGTAACTGGAACTACATTTGAGATCCATTCAACATAGTCAATAGCTTGTATAAAAACAACATTCAGGAGTTTTTCTAACTCCCCTTTGACTAGCAGAGCCACTTTGGGATGCATTTTTCTAAGTTTTTGTTTAACAGGTTTAGCATCCGGATGGACCACTAGGTGATGCATGACTACAGAAGGATCTAGACCTGGCATATCTTCGTATGTCCAAGCAAAGACATCTTCATATTCTTTAAGGAATGCAATGTATTGCTCTTGTTTTTCTTGACTTAATTCTAATCCAATATTGATTATGTGAGGACTATCTTCAATTCCAATATTAACTTTAATGGCGTTTTCTACCTCCATGTGTAGATCTCATTCAAAATTAGGTGGGGCGAGTGAGACGCCCAATTATTATAATTCTTGTAAGGTTAAGTTGGATAATTCATCTTGAGGATTAGTGGTCTCAAGTTGGGCTATAGTTGGTATAGAACCATCAAAATAAAATCCATTGTGTAACATCTCTTCAATGGAGACATCGTGGAAGATATCTCCTTCCAACTCCTCATCGAGTTAGCAATCATTTCAAGGTAAGCTATGGATAGCATGTTACATGTAAATGGCTAATTTTTTAGAGGCAAATCATCACGCCTATCCAAATAATCTTGATAACATATGAGTTGATCATCATCTTCAAAAGGAAAGGGTTGACCCTTACTATGAAATAGGCCCACACCATAGCGTGCAGGCCACGGTTCTACCTCGAAAGGTTCTTTCATGCCATTTTGGAAAGGTCCCAAGCCTTTCCCTTTATATCCCATTTTAAGCATTATGGGTTTAGCTTTAATATATTCATTGGTCAAATAACATCGAGCGTATCCTTCAGGATGAGTTTTGATATTCCGAAGGATTCTTCCCCAGTCATATCCTTTATAAATGAATGCACAACTCCCGACTTGGTAAATATCCCATAGGTTGTGGGAGGCCCAAAGTATGAGGAGATGGCGGCAAGTTATTTAAAAGAATTGAGTCTTGCATGAAAGCATTTGTTTTTTCTGATATTAAGGTTGTGGATAAATCTAGTAAAAGTTCATCAGAAAGAGCGTAAGATGTAGAAGGATCATTCCCTATATTTTTAGATGTGGAAGGTAAGATAGATGTTGATAATGTGGAAGTGTTAAGAGATGGGTCTATAGGTTTTGAAATTATAGGGATAGAACATGAAGGATTGGTTGTGGATTGAAGATCTTTTTGAGGTTCTAGAGTGGTTTGTTTAGAAGATTGTTGATCTATATATGAGGGTGAAATTAATGGAGGGGAAATAGGTGAAGCTATGGGTGTGTGTTTCACAGTTTTAGATGAAAAATAAGAATTAGGATGTGTGGATGATAGAGCAGGGCAAAATTTCACTCCAACAGGTTCTGCCAAAGCACACATATCAAAGGGTCTAGGATCACCATGGATAGTGACCAACTAATTTTTAAATTTGAATTTAACACATTGGTGTAAAGTTGATGGGACAGCCCGCATTGCATTTATCCAAGGACGACCCAAGAGTATATTGTACGATGCGGGGCAATGTACAATAAACATGGTGGTATCTAGAGTTCGAGGACCAACTTGCAATGGGATGGTAATAACTCCACACATTTCTTGTGTTTCATCATTGAAAGCTTTGATAATCATGTCAGTTTTCTTCATTTCATCATTTCTAAAGCCAAATCATTGGTAGAAGTCAAGAGTACAAATGTTTAGAGATGAACCATTATCAATCAGGATTCGTTTAATAGCCACATCTCCAATTAGAGCAGTAATGTATAAGGGATTATCCTTATGTAAACTGTGTTGTGGGATATCTTTGTCTCGGAAGTCAATACAATCAACTTCTCAAGTGATGATAGTATTGGCCATGGCTTCAGGTTGAATGTTTTGAGGTACCATCATTTGGCTTAATGTAAGCATCAACTCATCCCTATGGGTAGGAGAAGATCTTAACAAATCTAAAAGGGAAATTATAGCTATAGTATTGGATAATTACTCATTAATATTGTAAGGGGGTTTAGGTTGAACATTGGAAGCATGATTCCCTTTATTGGGATTTTTCAAAATGAATGGTGCTGATCCATCATTCTGGTTCGGTTCTTGTTGAGAATTTTGATCCTGTTGTCGGGTAACGACTTTGATGGTACCTACAATGTTATATTGAAGACGTTGAACTGGTATCGGTTGAGCATTTATAGCTTGTTCATTTGGAAGGAATTGATTAGAATAGGGTCAAGTAGTAACTCTTATAGGGAATGGTTCTTCTGGAACCATAGCATCTGTGATGGGTTGAATAGGATCTGATTCATTTTCAGAACTATTCGATTGGTTTGAAGTGATGTCCATTTCACTTTCAGTATCTGATTCTACATCACTAGAATCTGGAGTTGGAATATTATGTAGGGGCCTAGTCATAACCAGGGATAAGGTTGTGTCAAATATTTGAGGATCAGGATTAAGTAAATGTCCACTAATGGTCCCTACATATCGGGTAGGAGGAGGAACATTATGATGTTCGATTTTATTGGCCACCTCTTTACCATGTCTTGGTAAAGGGTGTTGAAATATGTCTAATGTTTGATTAGCATTTTGATTTTGATTTTGGGGAATGGTCTTTTGAGGATTATTAGGAGCATTTTGTTTAGGTTGGAAAGCTTGGACCTCGATTTCATTATTATCAATCAGATCCTGTATTTTATGTTTCAACCTTCTACAAGCGTTGGTAGAGTGTCCAGGTCCTCTATGAAAATCACAGTGTAATTCAGCTCTGTATCCGGGTATAGTTGGATCAGGTTCCCGGATAGCTGGTAATTGGATCAAACCTATTTCAAGTAATTGAGGTAAAATAGTTGATAACGATTGATTCAATCTAGTAAATTCTCAAGGAGGCTTATCAGGCGGTTTCAATATAAATTTTTTTGTTGTTTTCGTTGCATTGATATTAGCAACATTTCTGTTGTCAGTGACTCCATAACCAACAACTTGTTTGTTTTTATATTGATTTCCGGATGTTTTCTCATCATCCTTCTTCTTAAGTTGGCCTCTCCTAATGAGGGCATCTTCTACTCTTCGAGCTAAATCTATAGCTTGATCGAAGGTAGTTAAAGTAGCAGTTGATAGCTCATAAGATATTTGTTCTTGTAAATTATTGATAAAAATGTCCAACATTTCCCTATAAGGTAGCACAAAGTGCAGTTTTCCTATCAACTACCTCCATCTAGCTAAGAAATAGGCAAAACATTCATCCTTGTCTTGTTTTAAGTTGTATAAATATTTTATGGTTACATGCCTCTCGATGTAGGCACTAAATTGATGGACAAAAGATTCAGCTGTTTCTTCAAAGTTTCTCAAAGAATGAATGGGCAATTGATAGTACCACTCTAATGCCATTCCACCTAAACTTTTTGGGAACATTTTTAGTAATAGCAAATCATCATGTGATATATCATGACATGCTATCCTAAACATGCGAAGATGCTCTATGGGATCTTCGATTCCTTTATATATAGGCAATATGGGCATGGAAAAATGCTTAGGGTAAGGTTGTGCTACAACTATGGGATCCAAAGGTTGACTACATATCTCTCGATAATTGTACGAGGGACGATAAGGATCTATCTTGTCCATACGCAAAGCTAACTGTTTCACCATGGCTTCCAGATTACTAGTTTGCCCACCATATTGGTTCGGTATGGCATTGATATGGGATTTGTGAACATATGATGGAGGGATATGAAGATTAGATGCTATGTTGCTATTGTGTAAATTTTTGGTAGGAAAGGTGTTATGAAGGAATTTTGAAGTTGTATTATGTTGTATTCCAGATTGTTGAAAATTGGTGTTTGACTTCATTTTAGGTTTTTGTTTACTTGAAGCATATTGATCAATAGTTTGGTGAAGTAAAGCAATGAAGGAAGTTTTATTTTGTGTGGGAATGATTTTAGGCTCAATAATAGGTTCCTTAGGAGGTTGGGTAACCTATTGTTTTGGCATGTTCTGAATCATAGTGACCATATCTTTATTGGATGGTCTAGCCTTGTCACTTTCTTGATCAATGAAAGACAAGGGATTAGTGCGCACATCAAACATATGTTCCATGGCTGCTTGAGTATCACTAATTTTCCCTTTATCAATACGAACTGCCATATTAAGAACACCAATTTTATTATGGAAAAATTTCCAGAAATGATCTACGTTGTCAAAAGCAATAGTTCCATCTAGAGCTACTCTAGGGGATGAGGATCCATCCTCTTTAACATTTTCTTCTTGTTCATTGTCTTCACCTAGGTCATCTTTGGGTTGATCTAGAGTTTCTCCTTCCCGAATTGGATCTTCAGGAAGGACATTTGGGTCCCTAGTTTTATCTTCTAACCAATCTTCTTCTTCTCCTTCAGTTTGTTTACCATTCCTAAGTTTAGGCATTGTGCTTAATTTTGATTTCAGCAAATATATATATATATATATATATATATGCAACAAGTTTAAGAGGTATATTAATTATATACCTACTACAATATTTAAAATGAAAGGTTTTGGTTTTTGTTATGTTTTTTAGTTTTTCTTGTTTTGTAATAATATTGTAAAGATAAACAACACAATAAATGCAAGAAATAAGACTAAAAGTAATGATCTAATTTTCTATAAACAATTTATGAATATCATTAATGGGTTCAAGTTCTTCAGGAGTCATGAAGTGTTCTTCTTCAAATTAAAATTTTTCCTTCAAAAATTTAATGAAAAGAGCTATAGAAATACCATGTATTTCAGATTCTGATTGATAATAATAATTCTCATGACAATATTCACGATACAACATAGCTCTAGGAATTCTGTTCCATCTTCTTCTAATCATAAGATCAGTTTCTTGGGATTCTATATGAACTAGAAATTGACGTACCACAACTGTGTTCTTGAGGTATTCCTCGAAAGTGAAAATTTTTGAAGATACAAGAGCTCTCCTATAAGCTAACCATCTATGGCAGGCTCTCTGAAGTTCATGATAAAAGACGAGTTGATGAGGATCCAAGATTCTATCTAGGACTAGCCTCTTGATTTGTTTAAGTTTTGTTGACCTAGATGAAATGACACTAAGTCTTCTATCAAGTTCATCCCATAAAAGTTGATTTCTATCTGTTTCAGGCACACTAAGCACATAATTGATTTCTATGGCTGCTAATTGGTTTTCAACATTTATAGTAACTGCTAATATTTTCTTAGGAGCTACCATCTAATCATGATATGCAACTTATTAATTTTAGTGATTTGAAATGTATCTATGTTTTAGTTGTTTTATTTTTTGTTTTGTTTTTTTTTGTTTTCAAAAGGTTTAAAATGTATTCACATCAGGTTCACCAAAATGTATCGCTCCAAATTTTTCACACCCTTACCTTCAGGCTATAGGATCCGTTCCCGGAAGGGGGATGTGAAAAGGATGGCGTGGTACCTCGGACTGAGAGACCTAGTGAAGGTTTCGCCTCTATGGGGGAGGTGTATTATGGTGATTTTTTGATGGATGGTGGGTTCACCAGGAAACATTTAGTGGCAGTTTCCATGCCTAGGTTGGGAATGTGTTTTATGTGTTCAGTTTTATCCTTAAACATTCAAGTCCTAGGTTTGGCCAAAATGCGTCTAAGCTATTCTATATGAAGAGCAGATTAAATGAATATAGAAGGACAAATTAAGACAAAAAATAGAGAGAATAATATGGATTAAAGACCAATACCTGATCCAGATGTCTGATGAAGATTCTGATTTTTGAAGCAGTCAGGATCGCCTTTGATTTGAAAGGATCATCTGCTATCAGACACGATCGTCTGAGATTTGACGAATTTGTCAGAGACCTGCAATCAGAGAAGTAGACACAAAATATAGAAAATACAGCAATGCTAGCATAGGGAAATAGTGTAAAATGACAACAATTACATTAACATGATGATAATAAGAAAAACATGAATACACTACAATTATTTGATGATGATTGATGACTTAATTATGCATTTAAAGCTACATGGGTGAACTCCAAAATGCAGAATAGCAAAAAAAAATAAATAAACTAGCTAATTGCAAAATAAAACAGCAAAAAAGGGTGAAGAAAATGCAAACTTTGGGCACTGATTGCCTCAATGTTGACTGCAGTTGAAATCGTCTCGCATTGGTATGAAATCGTCTCTGATTCGACAAGATCACCTCCGATCTGAACAGGATCATCTGTGATGATGTAAGCTTGCTTCGGCTAAAAAATACTAATGTACCTGCAACAAAATTTGAATAGAACTAATGCAAATAGCAATTTAGGATGCCTTAATGCGTGTGAAGTCAAGTTATAGGAATTATCAGCCAAGGGGGTGCTAAGGGGAGGGCCTAGGATCAAATAGGCTTAGGAGTGAGGTTAGGAGGTTTGAGATCATCCCTATTTGGGAGATCTCCAATGGGGGAGGGTCTCTAACAGTGCAGACACACTTCTGCCCAGATTACAGATGTTGTTGGAACATAAGCTAATTGTGAAAAATCAGTTTATGGACAATATCGTCTGGACATCCTAGCCCAGACGAAATTGTCAGATCTGAGGTGATATCGTCTGATCGGCGACGATATCGTCAAACAGTCAAAACAAACTCTAAAAATGAAACGGGAAAGGAGGAAACAGATTACACGGTGGTTTGGGAGCGATTTTGGAGGTTAAAATTTGAATTTGAATTATTTACTAGAGTAATTGTAATTATTAAGGTTTTACTGCGCCAATTTTAGGGTGCTACAGTTCTATGTAATTATTTATAGGATGAACACAATTTTGTTATGATCAAGTGATATTTTGTTGATTTTGATTATGATTAAGTTGAAGTTTTGAACTACCTCTTCACACAATGAGTTGGTGAAGAAATGACAATGAATTAATTGACAAGTCGCTTGACCAATATGACTAATCTGGTTCCTTTCTAGCATTTGTTACTTTTAATGGACAATCCCACATCCAAGTGTGATTCCAATTGCTTATGATAATCATTCATACCTATCCTGAGGAGTAGTCCATATATCAATAGCCTTATTAGGGAGTTAGGATGAGTGATTCTATTTATGTTTAGATTGTATCACTTTGATTTAATGTTTTTGATGTCATAGGGGAATTAGAATGATCATTTCACACTCGTGGAGTAGTTCAACCCTCTTGGTTTTCTTCGGGATTGAAGGATGGCATATTGTAAATCCAAAATGAGTTTTTTTTGCCCCAAGTGGCCTTATGGTTATCTACTCATCTCACCAAAATACATGGAGTGCAAATCGCTCCAATAATCAAGTGGATAGGGTAGGTAACTGGATATGAGGCCTACTTGATATTGTGATTTTATGTGATTTTTTTGTTATTTTGAACATTCAGATGATCCTAAACCACAAAAGTGTGTTTATTTGTTGTTTTTTGTGGGATCCCTCAAGCAAAAAATCCCTTATTCTACTCTATGGATCTGGCCACTATCAGGTCCAAAGACCTTTGAGTTTATACCTATGGTCGCTATCACTTTGAGCGACCAAGAAGTTTGAGCCACTGATCTCAGCAACAACCAAGGCATAATTAAGGAAATATAAAAATTTGTTTTTCTAGGGTTTGACCTATCATTTTCATTGTTGAAGATTCATTTTGGGAGCTCTGGTGCGATGGAGATGGTTGCAACTTTGAAACTTGTTGGTGTTGAGGACATGGCTATGCATGGCAAGACATCAGCTACTGGAGGAGCCGGAGCTTCTCAGGTATTTCTATCTTCAAAACCTAGCTCTCTTTTCTTTATCTAAGTAAAATTGAACCTCACTAAGTAATGAGCAAAATGAACCTGACTAATCTTTTTGGAAATGAATAAAAATCTGTAATTAGGTTTAGCATCCCCTTTGCTATGGTGGGTTAGTTCCCAAATTTACTTTCTGTTAGTGGCGTCAGCCTAGGGTTTTTAAAAAATTTCAATTATTCACCTGCTGTCACAATTTTGGGCATTATGAAATTAGCTTATTTTTTATGCTTGAGTAGGAAAATTTGCTTTACATTATATTTTTTCCCCTCCCTCTGTTATTTTTTTTAAATTATTTTTTTATTTTGCATTTTTTTTATTTTCTAGGTAAGGGTTCATGGGTTAGTCGTGCCGCCCCTTAGTCGTTGTCACTCAGAGTGGCCGACTCTGAGCCGTTGTTGCTTAGAGCAACCAAGCTTGAATCCCAAAGGTAAAAAATTTTACCGTTGGGTCTTGGATACTGCTGCATCCAGCAGCCAGGTTTCGGTCGCTGTAGGTGACAGCGGCTAAATATTGAGTCTTGTTTTTTTGTTTTTTGTGTATTTTGTTGAATTTTTTATGAATTTATGAATTTTTCTTTGCTTGATTAGGTGCAATTTTATTCTTCTTTTGCTTAGATTTAGAGTAACTCATACTCTTTTGCACTATTTTCATGTTTATTGTGAATTATGCCTTAGATGCATTGTAGTTATATTTTGTCTTTCTTCAGCTTTGCTTAGATCCTTACTGCTCGAGCTCGGGACCCGAAGCTCCTGCTTGACTTGCTTCCTAGATTTGATGACATGGACTGGGTTTGGTTCAAGGTCCATGAGTTACAACATGTCATAAATATGCCTTACATCATGGTAGATGAGTCATAATTTACGGATCTGGGCCACCACTAGGACCCACGGACTAATACCTTCCACCTCCCGACCGATGAGATGACCATCACACCGGAGGATGTGTATAGGATATTTTGAATTCCTTTTTATGGAGTGGCCATTACCTCCTTAGAAACTAATTATCATGTGGTTGTATTCACTTTGGTGTTTAGAGGGCACTCTATGGAAGCTATAAAGGACACCACGTTTGGAGGAGTGTCTATCAATCGTTGGCATGGATAGGGCATCTTCACGGTGAGACATTTCATATTGCTGATGGTGATCAACAATGTTCTTATCCCAAACTGCTCGGGTTTCCTATTGGATAGCAAGGAGCCTATCATTTATGCATGGGATAGATTGATATTGGCTTTGATATGATGAGTTGTACCACATCCATCTACGGGGATGTGTCAGTATTGCTTGCACTCTTCTCCTACAGGTTTGGGTATGGGAGCACATTATAGTAGACTGCCCTAAGGGAATCCCAGTCAAGATCATAGCGGTTGACAATCAGACATAGTGTTATGCTTCTAGATAGGCTTGAGAGCATTAGGAGCATAAGAGCCACACTTTCATAGGGGAGTTGTCCCACTACATTGATGCTTTTACTAGACTGTTGTCCAGAGATGTCATGTGACAGCATTACTATGAGTGTACTGCTTGGGATGATCCAGCTAGCTTTACTGCTAGGACACGATACGAGAGATGGCTCATTGGCTGTAATATTATCATCCGAGAGTATTTCTTCTACTCTTGGGTTCATCTTTAGTATGGATTATAGCAGGATGTGCCCTTGATACCATTCTTGTACAAGTATCTCACAATAGAGAAGGACCTACCTCCATGATATATTATCAAGCTCTCTGATGAGGAGGATGCCCCAGATGTTGACCCTATAGTGGCTAGGGGAGTTACAGAGGACTACACTCAGTGGTGGGGTGATTGGATGTGGCATGGCATTGGCAGCCTAGGACTCAAGGATGATGGTGGGGGTTATGGTGCAGATCCAACAAGATGTAGAGTCCAAGCCAAGATCGAGGTATGGGGCCAACTAGTAGAGCAAATGGTAGTAGAGGATCCTGATGTTCCTAAGGAGGAGGAGTTAGAGCCTAAGGAGAGAGACTCTCCTTTGAGAGTGTAGCTACATGATATCGAGGTTGAGCTTTAGGCCATTGATATTTAGATACAACAACGAGATACTATGATTGAGCAGCTCATAGCATAGATATAGGATCTGGAGGCTACTATTGGGGGTGGTGATGTTAGGATGAAATTTTTTGTTCCTCCTTCTACACCATAGGAGGCTCTAGTAGCAGGCTCAAGGGTAGATGTAGGATAGCTCTAGTATTTGTTGGATGAGCATGAGGTGCGGATCCAGGGACTTGTGGATCACGTTACCCTTCTTCAAATGCAGCTCAGGAGGCATGAGATTGTCCCTAAGGATCTAGCAGGTGTAGGTGGTTTGTAGGTTAGTGGGTGCTCCACCTCGGGGTGTTATTCTACCTGTCCTAGCCAGCAGACCCAAACTCAAATAGAGATATGTACAGGCTTGTATCACTCAACTCATGATACCGCCACAGGGGAAGGTAGCACTGGAGGAGGTGATGCAAGGGGCTCAGGACTGGTATTTTATTGATGCCCTACTTGGTCCTTGATTCATTTTTGAGGTCGGCTAACCTACATGACTATATCCTATGGGAATTTTTGTATATCCATTGGAATTGACACACATACTTTTATGATAGATTTTCATTATGATTTATTATGTGTATCATTTACTGCTCATGTTTTTGTTATTATTTTATTTTATGATATAATGCGATGATGGTATTATGATGATTTGATGAATATGTTAGATGATAGATGATATTGAAGATGCTTATATGGATTTGTAGATGCTTATATGTTTTGGTGATATGATGCGATGTATTTTTATGATGAATGATGAATTTATGATTGTATGTAAATGGATATTGCCTATATATTTTATGATGTGGTTTATGGATGATTAATGACTTGTTTTTGTGAATGTGATATTGCAAATTCATGTTTTAACTTTTCTTTAATTGTATGCATCTAACTTATGTGATGGAATGGTATAAATAAACCTGTATTCTCTATTCACTTAAAACATATGGAATGCATATGACATTGAAAATATTAATGGGTGATACCATAGAAAGTAAAAAAAAATCATGAATTTAAATAATCACTCTTATCATAAGAATAGATTAAGTATTAATATATGAGATGTAATGGTGTGTGATGTATTTTATTAATAATTTTTTGTAAATTAAAAGATATAAAGTAGTCAGTGGTCGTCTATATACTATTTCTAATATATATGCAGTATCTGTCCTACTATGTTGATACTCCCTAATTTATAGAATCTTTTAAATAATATGATGGTGTGAATGATGTTATGATTTGTTGCTATGTAATAATTTTTGGGGCTTTTCAAAGATTCAAACACTCTATTTCCCCTATCAATAGTTGTCTACTTACCACTTATACTTTTACAAAGTAAGGCTTTTACCATGGACCTAGTTTTTCATGATCTCTGTGTGTGCATGTGATTATATATTTTGAGGTAGAACTCAAGCATTTCCTCTGATGTCAGGCGAGATTCTTTTAGCCCATTGCTAAGATGAGGGATCTTCAAGTGTTCATATCATCCTTATGTTGGACTTAGTTTGACTATACCACTAGGAAATATTGGGTTACCTAAGCTAGCTCATCCACATCCAAACATTGGTCTACACAAATGCAAGAAGAAATTGTGGTAGACATATCATCATGCATAAGGATTTCTCCTTCCAGTTTTGTACAATGCTGAGAATTTCAGGGATTCAAGCTTTATTCCCTTCTTTTTGGCTTTGGATATTTGCTCATATGTAGTGATGAATACCACTTTTTATTTTGATTGATTTTTTTTCTTTGAGCGGGGATTTTTGTAGTGATGATAATAACTATTTATTTTGCTCATACGTAGTGATGAAAATAACTCTTTATTTTTTATTGATTTTTTTTCGAGCTATGAATTTGTTTTTGATTTTATGATTTATGTATTGGATTATTGCTTTGAAATCTGGATTGTATGCTTGGCCTTTTGAATATGTACTTTGCTTTTGTATTTTGCTTATTTTAATGTAAGAAAGGGATTTGGATAGGGTAAAGCTTGTCCTTTTGCCAATTCTCAACATCTTTAAATCGGTTGCACAGGAGGATAAGCAAGGAAAATCCTTTTTGCTTAAGGTAACCTAGACCACTTTGTAGCTTTCATATTTTTCTTGTACCAGCTAGGATTTTAGTGTTTCAATTAGTGACGGGATCTTGAATATCCAAGGCATTATCACGACTAGACCTTAGCTTCCACTAATAATAGTTGTTTTCCTCAAAAGTTGATAATATCACTAGTTGCGTTTGATTAACCGAAAAACTTTAGTATATTATGTATAGCAACAATAATGGTTGTGTTGAAAAATACAATTACACACTGATGTGGATGGAGGTATGGATATGAATGACTTGTGCGACAAGCTGCGGTATCAATTTTAAGGCTCTCATGACATATACAATTGTAATGGATGTGAAAATGCAATGCAATGATGTGGATGCAAGATATGAGATGCAATTGTTTTTGTATTTTTGATTAATTTGACCAAAGGGCTTATTATGCCTTTGGGGCTTTTGTTATTGATTTTGACCAAGTGGTTTTAATTGCCCTTGGAGCTTTTTATTTTTTTGGGATTTGACCAAGCGGTATGAATTACCCTTGGAGTATTGATTTTATTGGTTTTGACCAAGAAATTTGAATTACCCTTGGAGCCTTTTGATTTGATGTTTGACCAAGTAGTTTGAATTACCCTTGGAGCCTTTGATTGTATTTTTGAAATTTTATGTTTTTATGATTTGTTTCTATTTCTGACATATTTGAATGTTTTTGAATTTTATGGAATATTTGAATGTTTTTGTTTTTATGTATAAAATACCTTTAAGTGAATGATATTGAGAGGCTCAGGCTCCTCAACACCATATAATGATATAAGGTGATATGCTCCAGGTCCAACTCTCTGTGAAATCATATATGGACCTATCTAGTTTACCATGAACTTATCTTGTAGATGTCGCAGTAGATTTGAATTTTGCTAGTTTTCTTTGAGCACTAGATCTCCAACCTTTAATTCCATTGGGTGGACAACCTTTGGGGTCCTTAAAAAATTTTAGAATAATCCCTCAAAAGTGGTAAGGCTTCCATATCCGTGTGTTCCCTAGAAGAGTCAACGAAGAATGAGTGTGTAGTCATGCTATGTTATTTTTGAATAGGTTTGGCCATGTGGTTAAAAAGCACTATTGGTGAGGAAGGTGTGTGCAAGTCTTGTAGAGTGTATGCTTGGCTGGCATTGGTTACTTCGGGTATGTCTACCTTATCATTTCTTGGGGCAGCTATTTATTTTTATACTTCGACTGTATTGTCGTTATGGTGGTGTTAGGACCATCCTAACATAACTCTTAATCATATTATATATTATATTGTATTATAAAGAGACACATCCATTCACCATTCACATATTTTATATAGATGTAAATAGGACAAGGAGGATGCGCCAAATATTAGCTGAGAACATTAATTTATTATATTGTGGGTTTCTGCCTTTCAATACAAATTGCTATTTTATTCAAACAACAATTCTTTTCTGCATTCAATTCATATTTCAAGTTGCAAGTTCATAACAACTGGATCAAAGCTAAAAAGACCTAAATTTTTTTCCCCACCTCGCTCTAGTTATTGGCAGGCCATTACTCAACAATGTTTTCTTTTCAGCACACATTCTAACCATTACTGATAGAACTGTTACACAGTAGGCCACAGTCACCATCAAAGGTAGCATATAGAATTTTTTGGATAGCATCATGCATTACCAAAGTTAGAAAACCCCAACAGTGAGTACAGGCAAGGAAAATATCATTCGATGTGAAAAAAGAGTAGCAAGTACGCAAAATTAAACACGACAGAGACAAATTTTTTTTCCAACAAAACTAATTTTTGCATATTCAAATCACTTATAAACCAACCACACCCTAAATGGCTGAGGGAAGATGATCTCAAGACACAATGAAGGAGATTATGAAGGAGGTTTCAAAATAAATTACGAAAGAACTCTCACAGTTTTCCAAGGAAATGAGAGACATGATGCAAGGAATGGTGTTTTGGAAGGACAATTTAGAAGATAAAATCGCTACCAAAATAGCAGACCTAACCATAAACATCACCAACTCGAATACAGATATATCCACTAAATTGGATGTTACAACCCATTCTATGGACTTAGTACAGCAAAATTTGCTACTCATGCAAAATGGAAAACATGACACTACGCCACCACAACAAACATTAATAGGGGGACCAAATACATCAATCCTTCCCCGTACCACAAAACTAGATTTTCCAAAATTTTATGGAGGTGATCCCACAAATTGGATATATAGGGTAGACCAATATTTTACCTTATATCAAATTCTAGAGATTCAAAAAGTTCGTATCGCATCATTTCACTTGGAACAAATTGCTACCTAGTGGTATCAATGGTATGAGAAAACAAAAGGTCCACCCACATGGACAAAATTCACAAAAAACTTAATGTTGCGATTTAGCCCCACTAATTTGAAGACTTCATAGGAGCCCTCACTAAACTGTGGCAAACCTCCACCATAAGGGAATACCAAGCACAATTTGAGAAATTGGTGAACCTTACAACATGACTAGATGCATCATTATTCCAAAGTTGTTTCATTAGTGGACTAAAATAAGACATTAGAATGGAGGTACAAATACAAAATCCTATCAATATGATGCATGCAGTGGCATTAGCACAAATGATAGAAGATAAGAACAATAACCAAAGGTGAATAGGAAGAGTTTTTTCAAGAAAAACACCAAATACCTACACCAGCCAAAAACTGAATAAGGTCATGCCAATTAAACGAATTAGCCAAGAGGAGCTAAAAGAAAGACAAGAAAAGAGCCTATGTTTCCACTGCGATGAAAAGTTTACCCCCAACCACAAATGCATCTCACCAAAATTATATATTTTGGACATAGTTGATTGCACTCCCAAAGAGGAGGATGACATAGAAGTGGAAGTAATAACTGAGGTTGCAAAATAAAACCAAGAAGATAAAATAGAAATATCCTTTAATGCATTAGCAGGATACTCGATTCCATAAACAATGAAGGTAAAAGGGTATTTTAAGAAACAAAACCCTATTGTGCTCTTAGACTCTGGTAGCACTCACAATTTTATAGACCCCAGTTTGGCCAAACAAGCTAATTGCTTTATATATCCCTGCAATAACTTCGAAGTCATGATTGGTAATGGAGGAAAAATTGCATGTAAAGGCAAATGCATGAATATCAAACTCACAATGGTGGAATATAACATCAAAGTAGATATGTATGTACTACCATTAGGAGGATGTGATATTATTTTGGGAGTACAATGGCTATAAAATGCTTGGAAAAATTCAATGGGACTTTGAAGAGTTATGGATGCAATTTATACAAAACAACCAAACATACACAATTCAAGGTTTAAAAACAGGAAGAGGCATGGTTGCCCAACTATTTTTCTTTAAAAAAACCATCAAAGAACAACCAGAGGCACTCGAATTAATAGAACTAGAGAAACATGATAAAATATTCAAATAACTAGAGGGATTACCTCCACAACAAAGCCATGATCATGCTATTAAATTACTTTCGGGACACCAAAATCCAAATATTAGACCTTATCGATATCCATACTTACAAAAGATGAAAATAGAAAAATTAGTACGAGACCTACTAAGGGCAGGGGTCATTCAACCTAGTAGAAGTCTACTCTTCGCTAGTCATACTAGTAAGAAAAAAGGATGTATCATGGCGCCTATGCATGTATTTTTGTGCTCTCAACAAAATAACGATTAAAGAAAAATTTCCTATGTCATTGATGAACTACTTGATGAACTAAATGGAGCTCCATATTTTTCTAAACTCGATTTACGATAATGTTACCACCAAATTTGAGTTAAGGAAAGAAATATACCCAAAACTACTTTTCGCACCCATGAGGGACATTATGAATTCTTGGTGATGCCTTTTGGCCTCACCAATGCTCCATCCACATTTCAAAGTCTTATGAATAAGGTATTTTCTCCCTTCCTTCAAAAAATTATTTTAGTTTTCTTTGATGATATTTTGATTTACATCAAGACATGGGAAGAGCACTTAACACATATAGCACAAGCACTCAAAATATTGGAAGAAAATAAATTATACGCAAAGAGATCAGAGTGTTCCTTTGGGAAACAGGAAATTGAATATCTTGGACATATTGTCTCCAAGGAAGGAGTTAAAGTAGATCCCCGAAAAATTGAATATGTGGAAAATTGGCAAATTTCAAAAACTCTAAAAGGGTTGCATGGGTTCTTAGGATTAACGGGCTATTATCACAAATTTGTTAAATATTATGGGAAAATAGTAGCACCCTTAATAGCCCTACTTAAAAAGAATGCCTTCATATGGTCTCCAAAAGTGAATGAAGCTTTCATGACTTTGAAAAACACCATGTGTACCACCCCCATCCTAGCTATGCTAGATTTTTCCCAACCATTCATTATTGAAAGTGACGCTTCCAAATTAGGAATGGGAGCGGTGCTCATGCAAAATGAGAAGCCCTTATCCTTTACTAGTCAAGCATTTTCCAAAAAGAATTTACCACATTTCACTTATGAAAAATAAATGTTAGCTATGGTCCATGCTATCCAATATTGGAGACCATACCTTATTTGAAAAAATTTCACTATCCACACCAACCACCATAGCCTAAAATACCTTCTTGAACAACAGATAACCACTCAAGAATAGCAAAAGTGGCTAACAAAACTATTAGGTTATGATTATGAAATCATCTACAAAAAAGAGAAAGATAACATGGTTGCGGATGCACTTTCTAAAAAGTTCGAAGAAACTTCATAATTACATGCTTTTTCCTACCCCATCCCTACATGGATTGAACAAGTCAAGGATGAATGGTATGTGGACCCTACTATACACACCATAATTCAACAGCTACAACAAAATCCCATGAGTAAACCCCACTACTCTTGGCAAGGTAACATGCTCCATTACAAAGAATGTCTGGTTTTCTCACCTACATTGGTTTATCGTCCAAAGCTTCTACATGAGCTACACGCTACACCTACTTCAGACCACTATGGATTCCTAAAAACCTACAAAAGAGTGACTAAATCATTTTATTTGTGAGGGATGAAAAATGATATCAAGAAGATCGTCAATGAATGTGAAACATGCCAAAGAAATAAAGGTGAAACAGTGGCAACATCGGGCCTTCTTCAACCTCTACCCATACGAACCAAGAAATGGAAGGATAATTCAATGGATTTCATTGAAGGTATTCTAAAATCCATAGGAAAATTGATGATCCTAGTGGTGGTAGATCGTTTATCTAAATACACCCATTTTTTTCCAGTAGCTCACCTCTATACCGCTAGTACTATTTCTCAAATATTCCTTGAAAATATTTTTAAATTACATGGCATGCCTTCTACTATCATTAGTGATCGTGATCTCACTTTCACTAGTAATTTTTGGAAGGAATTATTTAAACTCCAAGGTATGCAACTTCGGATGAGCTCCGCTTACCACCCACAAACAGATGGTCAAACTGAAATTGTCAATAAGTGCCTAGAAACCTATCTCTGATGTTTTATTTCCACCAAAACCCTTCAATGGGTTAAATGGATTCCACTAGCTGAATGGTGGTATAATACCACATATCACACAACCATAAAAATGACCCCTTTTGAAGCATTATATGGCCGATCACCCCCATATCTAACCTCTTATATTCTAGGAAGTACAAAAGTATCAGTTGTATAGATGGAATTGGTCACTCGAGATAATATCATTTGTGCTCTAAAGTAAAATCTACATATCGATAAACACCACATGAAGCAACAAGCAGACCAACATCATACTGAAAGAGTTTTTCAAGAAGGGGATATGGTATTTCTCTACCTCCAACCATATCGTCAAACTTCATTGAAAATAAAAGGGTTGCAAAAAGTAGCACCAAAATTTTATGGCCCTTATAAAATTCTACAGCATATTGTACCTGTTGCATATAAACTTGAATTACCAGAATCTTCCAAAATCCATTCGGTATTTCATGTTTCTTGTCTTAAAGTCGTAATAGGCACTAACATCGTTACGTAAACTCAACTTCTAGAATTTTCAGATAATGGAGCTCTCATGGTTGAACCAGAAGCTATCCTAGACCGACGTATGTGCCACCTCTGTAACCGCACCATCACCGAGGTATTGATTCAATGGAAAGGCATACCTCTAGAGGATGCTACATGGGAGATGTTCCACTAGATTCAACAACAATTTTTGCAATTCCATATTTGAGGACAAAGCTTTTTCAAAGGAGGGTGGCATGTTAGGACCCTCCTAACATAACTCTTAATAATTTTATATATTATATTGTATTATAAAGGGACACATCCCTTCACCATTCACAACTTTCAGATAAATGTAAATAGTACAAGGAGGATGCTCCAAAGATCATCTGAGAACATTAATTTATTATATTGTGGGTTTTTGCCTTTCAATACAAACTGTGATTTTATTCGAACAACGATTCTTTTCTGCATTCAATTCATATTTCAAGTTGCAGGTTCATAATAGGTGGTGAGTAGATAATGTGGGTCGTGTGGGTTCATGGTTCTTACTTTCCACCTCTCCCTCATCTTGCTCAGCTTTCTCAACTTTACCCATGATGGATTGAAAAGGATCATCCACAGTTAATAAATACAATATTTATGTAGCTCAATAATGACTGGGCCCAAATTGCTCATCACAAGTATCACAGAGGCATTTTTCTCATTGTTCCTTTATCTCCTCAAATTGAGATGTTTAATTGGTAAATTTTGGTGAGTTTTGGGAGTGGGGTAAGTGGTCCATGATTTTCCCATCGACGGTTTTCCTAATTTTCATGGAACATTGAGTTTGTCTTCAGCTAATAGAGCTAATCCAAAGGTCTGCATTAAGGTGTGGGGATGAAATATTTCCACCTCATTCTTAATTTCTTCCTTTAATCCACTAACGAAGCAACTTATGAGAATTGATTCATCTAATCCTGTGGTGTGAGTGACGAAATCCTAGAACTGATTTCGATATGCTCGCACGGAGGTGAGTTGACGAAGGGTGGTGATATTAATCGGTAAAAACATGTTGGGATTATGAGATCTCCTTTTCTTGGTCTTGGGATCGTAATCCGTCCGTCATGGAAATTTTGTTTAGCAACTTTCAAAAATTTTGCACCTTTTAACAATTTTTTTGGTAAAAAATTGTAAAAATTTTACAAAAATTCCTTCAAAAATTTTGCACCTTTTAACAATTTTTGGTAAAATTTGTAACAATTTTACTAAAATTCCTTCAAAAGTTTTGTAATCAACTTTTGGATTTGTTAATATGTTTATGTAAAAAAGCAAATTGGGTGACTACCCTAAGAATTAAGAGATAGTGCACGACACTTTTTTTTATACTGACAGCAATAGGTTGAGTTACGAGGTAGTGCGTGATAGAGGGTGGTCAAGTGAAGACAACGTTTGGACATGAAATTCCATGTGGCGGAGGATAAATGGTGATCAAGACAGTAGTCGAGTGGTATTAGACATCAAAATCAAGGCGTGATGAGCAAGGTGCAACCAAAGTATTGTCATTGTTGTCAACACAGTCAGGTTGATTAGTTGATGCAATGGACAAGAGTTCATTGATGAGCAAGGTGTAGCCAAAGTGCAATGGACAAGAGTTCATCGATTAGCAAGGTGCAGCCAAAGTATTTGTTGTCAACACAGACAGAGGATCGGTTGATGCAATGGACAAGAGTGTAGAGGTCATTAGATGGATTAGTTGATGAATTGAACAGGAGTTTAGAGGTCATACAGAGCATGTATAATGATTCTCCAAGAAGAACGTAGTGGCCCATATGCAAAAGATCAAAGAAAAAGACAAGTAAGAAAAGGGTCGCGATATCGCGACATATTGAGCAAGCATGAGAAATTGTCGCGATATCATGACATGTTAGAAGAGAGAGAAATTGCAAGGAAAACTGTCGTGATTTCGTGACATGTTAGAAGAGAGAAAAAGCACAAAGAAAACTGTCATGATTTTGTGACATGTTGGAAGAGAGAGAAAGTGCAAGAAAAACTATCGCGATTTCGTGACATGTTGGAAGCAAAGAAGGCAAGTAAGAAAACTATCACGATTTCACGACATGTTCAAAGAAGCAGCGCATATAGGAAAAACTGTCACGATTTCATGACATGTTCGATGAGAAGGCACATGCAAGAAAACTGTCGCAATTTTCTAACATGTTCGGAGAGAAGGCGCAAGCAAAGAAAACTATCGCGATTTTGTGACATGTTCAGATAGAATGCGCAAGCAAAGAAAATTGTCATGATTTCGTGACATGTTCGGAGAGAAGGTGCAAGCAAAGAAAACTATCGTGATTTCGTGACATGTTCGGAAAGAAAGAGCTTGCAAAGAAAAGTATCACGATTTCATGACAATTTGCAAGAAGGATGGTACGGAAGAAAAAGTGTCACGATTTCGTGATAGGTTCGAGAGGAAGAAGCTCGCAAAGAAAACTGTCACGATTTCGTGACAATCTGCAAGAGAGGAAGTACGGACAAAAATTTGTCGCGATTTCGTGACATGTTTGAGAGAAGAAGCTGGCAAAGAAAAGTGTCACGATTTTGTGACAATCTGCAAGAGAGGCAGTATGGACGAAAATGTGTCATGATTTTGCAACATGTTTGAGAGAAAGAGCTTGCAAGGAAAAGTGTCACGATTTCACGACAATTTGCAAGAGGAAGCGCTAAGGAGAAAAAGTGTCATGATTTCATGACATGTCAGGTTTTCGTGACCCAAAGAGGAGAGAGAGTGTACGGAGGTGAATGTGTCACGATTTCATGACATGTGTTTTCGTGGGTGAAAGGCAAAGAAAGGCACAAGGCAGCAAAAGTGTCGTGATTTCATGACATGTCATGTTTTCGCTGGTGCTTGTAGAGAAGAGTGTACGAAAGTGAAAGATGTCACGATTTCGTGACATGTCATGTTTTTGCTAGTGCTTGCAGAGAAGAGTGTATGAAAGTGGAAGGTGTCGCGATTTCACGACATGTCATGTTTTCGCTAGTGCAAGCAGAGAAGAGTGCAAGGAAGCAAAAGTGTCACGATTTTGTGACATGTTCCGTTTTCGCAAGCAAGAGTCAGAGAAGAGCTCAAGGCAGCGAAAGTGTCATGATTTTGCAACATGTTCTATTTTCGCTGGTGCAAGCCAAGAAGAGTGTACGAAGGTGAAAAGTGTCGCGATATCGTGACATGTGTTTTCATGGATGCAAGCTGAACTATGAAACAAGGAGGCAAAAGTGTCACGATATCGTGACATGTTATGTTTTCGTGGTCAACTGCCAAGAAAAAGTCAAAGGGGCAGAAATGTCATGATATCGCGATATGTCATAGTTTCGTGGGTAAAAGTCGAGAAGCATATACAGGGACAGTTGTAGAATAAGTTCATGCAGCAAAATAAGAACTGTTACAGGTGGAGTTATAGTGAGATCATGTAAGCTATAATAAGAAATGTGAAAAAGAGTGCGACGGTTACAGAAATGCTACACAGTGAACTGTAGATAGTACGATAGTAACAAAGGCAGTTACAAAAAGAATTCATGCAGCCAGAATAAGAAGAGTTAACTGGAGTAGAACAACAGTTACAGGGGCAGTTGCAGAGGAAAATCATGTAGCCAAAATAAGAAGAGTTAACTGGAGTTAGTGCGATAGTTACAGGTGTAGTGACAGATAGAAATCATGCAAGCTAAAATAAGAACAAAGCATTAAAGGAAGAACGGCAGTTACAGGGCACGTGTCACAGTGAAACCATCGAGCAGCGATTATACTGTCAGTCCGAAACAAGAGACAAATCCATTAATAAGTTGTGTATAAGAATAGTGTGTCAGAGAGGAGTTACTCACAGAAGTAGCTATGAATAGGCTGCATGCGGGTTAATGGCAGTTATAGAAGACTTAGGGTTTCAATATGAAAATATTGTTATAAAAGGACAGTTGCATGCAGAAGAAAAAGTTTGGCTCAAAATTGAAAAGAGTGCCACCAAAAAGAGTAAATGTGTTGCGAGGGCAGTTGCATGCAAAAGTGAAAAGGTAGCTCAGAATTGAAAAATGTGTAGCCTTAAAGAGGGAAGGTGCCGCTAATAAAATAATATATGTGCTGAGAAAAGGTTATTGAAGAGAGATGTAAGAATGTGCATATAATTTAAGAATTAGGGTTGAGCTCTGAACTATGTAAGAGAGCAGATAAGAATGACAAAGCACCAAAATGCACAAAGAAGGCTGTCAGAGTGCAGTAAGCAGAGCGGTAAGAGTGATCCGTTAGGTTGAGCTCTGTGTGGGTAGAGATATATTAGAAGAAGCTAAAGAGAGAAGTTGAAGTGTGGAGTTAGAGCACTGCTGAGAGAAGAGCGATGAAGAAAGAGCATAGCTGGTAGAGCACAACTGAGAGAGTGCGACAGCAAGTGCACAGAAGGAATATGTGTTTCCTGAATTGAAAGAGAGGTTGGATGAGCAATAGACCAGTAAGGGTCTTGTAAAAGTGAAGGCATATTTATGTCAATCTAAGATTCAAAATAGAAATCCAAGTTGGTGCTTGGAATCAGGGGTTGGTGCTCCTTCTAGTTGGTGTTGGTAAATCAGGGGTTGGTGCTTCTTTCTATTGGTGCAGATAAATTAGGGGTTGGTGCTCCTTCTAGTTGGTGCTGGTAAATCAGGGGTTGGTGCTCCTTTCTATTGGTGCAGATAAATTAGGGGTTGGTGCTCCTTCTAGTTGGTGCTGGTAAATTAAGGGTTGGTGCTCCTTTCTGTTGGTGCAGATAAATTAGGGGTTGGTGCTTCTTCTAGTGGGTTCTGGTAAATTGTTTGTAAAGTTGGTGCTTTGCAAAGGCTAGATTTGGATGGGTGTCCAAGCAGTCTATTTTTGAGGAGTAGCCAAAACTAGTGAACCTCGTTACATATTGTGTTGTGGAATGCTCTCTTATTATATTTTCTTTATCTATTTTAAGCTTTCATTATTTCAAATTTAAGAGTTGCAGATTTAAGTTTAAATAGCTACACTGATTCACCCCCCTCCTCTCAGTGCCATTGTAAGACTAACAATTGGTATCAGAGCCAAGTTCCCAGTTCAGGCTAAATCAGTCAGGGTTGATTTTGGATTAGTACACAATGGGTAAGAAGAATAGATCCTCCTCCAAAAGGACATCTCAGTTAGTTTTAGTTCCTGTGGAAGAGAAAATTGATCCAAAAAAGGTAGAAGAAGTGATTTCTGAAGTTTGTGTTGAAAACCTTGAGATTGATGTAGATCTAGAAGGTGAGTTGATCGCCGCACTTGAAGAGTTAAGTATACAAAAGAAAAAGAACAACAGACTATCCAAAAAGTTGGAAGAATACGGGGATGAGATTGAAAATCTCTTCTTACAATTTCAAACGGCCAAGAAAATAGAAGATGCCCTGAAGACACAACTGGATAATAAAGTTGAGGTATATAACAAACGTGAAGAGGAATCTAACAAAGTTGTTAGTAATCTGAAGCTGCAAGTAGAAGAGTCCAAAAGGACTAAAGAAACTCTCAGGTCACAGATCAATGAGAAAAAGATTGTTTGCTGCAAACAAGAAGAGGAGATTGTTGTATTGAAGAAACAACTAGAAGATGCCAATACAAATCTCAAATTTGAGAAGAGCACAAAGTTTCTAGATGAAATGATAAGGCAACAAAGGAGCCCCATGTCTAAGCTTGGTATTGGATGTAAAGTTGAACAACCTTCATCTTCCAAATATGCAAAGAAGAAGAAGTCCACTGTTGAAGGATCAAAGCAAGAACAATTTGAAGCTGAAACTTCAAAAGGAAGAAAATCTCAAAGGAGATCTACAACAAAGCAACCACAAAAAAAGAGGTTCTATCACTCTCACTCTATTCATAATAATGCTTTTAATGGATATTGTTTTAGATGCAACCATTATGGTCACAAGGTAATGTATTGTGGATTGAATAATAGATCAAAGAGTTATGCTGGTAAAAATACATCTCTGAGTGAACACCATGTGCAATGTTTTAAATGTAATGGTCATGGGCACATAGCAAGGTCTTGTCCAAGAAATTTTGTATCTAATCTATGGCAAGACAATAGATTTCATCAGATGCAAAGAATGCAACACAGACAGGGAAGAAATCATGTGCATCAAAGAAAGGAAAAGAATCATCCATCAAGGATGTACAAGAGACAACCACCCAAGAGAAATGTTCAAGTTCACAAAAAGGTTCAAACCAGGGATGCAGTTGAAAAACTCAAGCCCAAGTTCAAGAAATCTTGGAGAAAGAAAGAAGAGAGGAAATCGTGTCTCCTTGGATAGAAGGAGATTACTCCTCTATTGCACTAAGCAGCTCCAGGTAGCACATCCTCAGGGGGAGCAATGTTAAAGTTTATTTTAATGCTCCTATGTATTTGTGTAATTATCTGAGGATGAAAGGAAAGTAGTCGGGGAGTTGTTGTACAACTGTCAAAGTGTGTTTTCTGTTCATGCAGTTGTTTGTGGTAGTGCCATGAAGGGTGGTGATTAAATTGAGAGTCGTCACCATTGGTAGTATTGCTTATGTCATTGTTGTTCTGTTGATGGTTCTTACTGCCACTATTCATAGCTATGGATTATAATAGTTTAGATAATTTGGTTGAGTAGGAAGAATGTTTAACCTAGCTGCATATATGTGTTTCGATAAAAGTAGCATGTATTTTTTCTACACTTTGATGTGAATATTGTTAGATCTTTCATGTCGCCTTGGTGAATATAGTTAATTCACAAACAATTTCATTTTAACTGTTGATAAAATGCCAATCCAAGGTTAAGAAGTATGAGGCTGAGTAAGGTGCACTATGGTTGGCCATAATGTTTTTGACAAAATGTCTTCTCCTGATTTACACAATTGAAAGTAAGGTGTGATCTACAGTAACTATAGAAAACTCAGATCAGGTTGTAAATATAAAAAGGAATTTGGTTGTGCTGCAGTACAGTGTTTGATGCTTACACAGAGTTGGTTGATGCATGCTTCGACTAGGGTCTGTAATAAAGGGATGTTCATTGAGGTGATTGGTTGAGTTGAGCTGAGATTGAGATTCGAGTATAGAACATATTGAGTCTCTAACAATTCTCTTTATGCTTCTATGAGATTTAGTTGATATATTGATTGAGCATTAAGTATAGAACATATTGAGTCTCTAACAATTCTTTTTATGATTCTATAAGATCTAGGCAAGTTCTTGGTGAGCTTGCTAGAGCAAATTCTGTGTGAGCCCATTGACAGGGTACAGAGGACAGAGTCTCAATGGATAGAGATCCAGTAGCCAACACAGTTGAAGATAGATCTAAGTGATGTCTATTATGCTTATCTTGATGTTGTCAAACAGTGAAATGAAGTGGTCACATATTCCAAAGAATAGACTAAGAAATGACTAGCCATCGAGATCAAATTCTCAGGGGAAGCATTTATGCATCTGTTTATCATATTGCTCATATTTGTAATTTTTGCTAACTATCATAACGTGTGCCTAAGAATTATGTGCATGGACTCAGGGGGAGTTTGTAACTGCCCTTTGGTATTATTTTCAAAGGGGGAGAAGAATTTCAGGTAATTGCACATAATTATGTGTGTTGCCAACAATTCCAAAGGGGGATATTGATGAGTAAGGTGCAACCAAAGTATTGTCATTGTTGTCAACACAGTCAATTTGATAAGTTGATGTAATGGATAGGAGTTCATTAATGAGCAAGGTGCAGCCAAAGTGCAATGGACAGGAGTTCATTGATGAGCAAGGTGCAGCCAAAATATTGTCATTGTTGTCAACACAGACAAAGGATCGGTTGATGCAATGGACAAGAGTGTAGAGGTCATTAGATGGATTGGTTGATGAAGTGAACAGGAGTTCAGAGGTCATACAGAGCACGTATAATGATTCTTCAAGAAGAATGTAGTGGCCCATATGCAAAAGCTCAAAGAAAAAGACAAGTAAGAAAAGTGTCGCGATATCGCGACATGTTGAGCAAGCATGAGAAACTGTCACGATATCGCGACATGTTAGAAGAGAGAGAAAGCGCAAGGAAAACTGTCATGATTTCATGACATGTTAGAAGAGAGAGAAAGCATAAGGAAAACTATCACGATTTCACGACATGTTGGAAGAGAGAGAAAGCGCAAGAAAAACTATCATGATTTCATGACATGTTGGAAGCAAAGAAGGCAAGTAAGAAAACTGTCGTGATTTCACGACATGTTCGAAGAAGAAGCACAAAGGAAAAATGTCATGATTTCATGACATGTTCGATGAGAAGGCACATGCAAGAAAACTACCGCGATTTTGCGACATGTTCGGAGAGAAGGCACAAGCAAATAAAATTGTCGCAATTTCACGACATGTTCGGAGAGAAGGCACAAGCAAAGAAAACTGTCATGATTTCATGACATGTTCGGAGAGAAGGCACAAGCAAAGAAAAATGTCGCAATTTTGTGACATGTTCGAAAAGAAAGAGCTTGCAAAGAAAAGTGTCACGATTTCGTGACAATTTGCAAGAAGGATGGTATGGACAAAAAAGTGTCATGATTTCACGACAGGTTTGAGAGGAAGAAGCTCGCAAAGAAAAGTGTCACGATTTTGCAACAATCTACAAGAGAGGCAGTACGGACAAAAATGTGTCACGATTTCATGACATGTTTGAGAGAAGAAGCTCGCAAAGAAAAGTGTTACGATTTCATGACAATCTGCAAGAGAGGCAGTACGGACGAAAATGTGTCACGATTTCGTGACATGTTTGAGAGAAAGAGCTTGCAAGGAAAAGTGTCACGATTTCGTGACAATTTGCAAGAGGAAGTGCTAAGGAGAAAAAGTGTCACGATTTCGCGACATGTTGGGTTTTCGCGACCCGAAGAGGAGAGAGAGTGTACGGAGGTGAATGTGTTGCGATTTCATGACATGTGTTTTCACGGGTGAAAGGCAGAGAAAGGCATAAGGCAGCAAAAGTGTCACGATTTCGTGACATATCATGTTTTTGCTGGTGCCTACAGAGAAGAGTGTATGGAAGCGAAAGATGTCACGATTTCGTGTCATGTCATGTTTTCGCTAGTGCTTGCAGAGAAGAGTGTACGTAAGCGAAAGGTGTCACGATTTCATGGCATGTCATGTTTTCGCTAGTGCAAGTAGAGAAGAGTGCAAGGAAGTGAAAGTGTCACGATTTCGTGACATGTTCCATTTTCACGGACAAGAGTCAGAGAAGAGCTCAAGGCAGCGAAAGTGTCACGATTTCGCGACATGTTCTATTTTCGTTGGTGCAAGCCAAGAAGAGTGTACGAAGGCGAAAAGTGTCATGATATCGTGACATGTGTTTTCATGGATGCAAGCTAAACTATGAAACAAGGAGGCGAAAGTGTCACGATATCGTGACATGTTATGTTTTCGCGGTCAACTACCAAGAAAAAGTCAAAGGGGCAGAAATGTCGCAATATCGTAATATGTCATAGTTTCGTGGGTAAAAGCCGAGAAGCATATACAGGGATAGTTGCAGAATAAGTTCATGCAGCAAAATAAGAACTGTTACAGGTGGAGTTATAGTGAGATCATGTAAGCTATAATAAGAAATGTGAAAAAGAGTGCGATGGTTACAGAAATGCTACACAGTGAACTGCAGACAGTACGATAGTAACAAAGGCAGTTACAAAAAGAATTCATGTAGCCAGAATAAGAAGAGTTAACTGGAGTAGAACAACAGTTACAAGGGCAGTTGTAGAGGAAAATCATGCAGCCAAAATAAGAAGAGTTAACTAGAGTTAGTGCGACAGTTACAGGTGTAGTGACAGATAGAAATCATGCAAGCTAAAATAAAAACAAAGCATTAAAGGAAGAACGACAGTTACAGGGCACGTGTTGCAGTGAAACCATCGAGCAACATTTATACTGTTAGTCCAAAACAATATACAAATCCATTAATAAGTTGCGTATGAGAATAGTGTGTCAAAAAGGAGTTACTCACAGGAGTAGCTATGAATAGGCTACATGCGGGTTAATGGCAGTTATAGAAGACTTAGGGTTTCAAGATGAAAATATTGTTATAAAAGGGCAGTTGCGTGTAGAAGAAAAATTTTAGCTCATAATTGAAAAGAGTGCCGCCAAAAAGAGTAAATGTGCTGCGAGGGCAGTTGCATGCAGAAGTGAAAAGGTAGCTCAGAATTGAAAAATGTGCAGCCTTAAAGAGGGAAGGTGCCGCTAATAAAATAATATATGTGTTGAGAAAAGGTTATTGAAGAGAGATGTAAGAATGTGCATATAAGTTAAGAATTAGGGTTGAGCTCTGAACTATGTAAGAGAGCAGATAAGAATGACAGAGCGCCGAAATGCATAGAGAAGGCTGTCAGAGCACAGTAAGTAGAGTGGTAAGAGTGATCCGTTAGGTTGAGCTCTGTGTGGGTAGAGATATATTAGAAGAAGCCGAAGAGAGAAGTTGAAGTGTGGAGTTAGAGCACTACTGATAGAAGAGCGGTGAAGAAAGAGCACAGTTGGTAGAGCACAACTGAGAGAGTGCGACAACAAGTGCACAGAAGGAATATGTGTTTCCTAAATTGAAAGAGAGGTTGGATGAGCAATAGACTAGTAAGGGTCTTGTAAAAGTGAAGGCATATTTATGTCAATCTAAGATTCAAAATAGAAATCCAAGTTGGTGCTTGGAATCAAGGGTTGGTGCTCCTTCCAGTTGGTGTTGGTAAATCAGGGGTTGGTGCTCCTTTCTGTTGGTGCAGATAAATTAGGGGTTGGTGCTCCTTCTAGTTGGTGCTGGTAAATCAGGGGTTGGTGCTCCTTTCTGTTGGTGAAGATAAATTAGGGTTTGGTGCTTTGTAAAGGCTAGATTTGGATGGGTGTCCAAGCAGTCTATTTTTGAGGAGTAGCCAAAACTGGTGAACCTCGTTACATCTTGTGTTGTGGAATGCTCTCTTGTTATATTTGCTTTATCTGTTTTAATATTTCATTATTTCAGATTTAAGAGTTGTAGATTTAAGTTTAAATAGCTACACTAATTCACCCCCCCCCTCTCAGTGCCATTGTAAGACTAACAAGGCGAAATCAAGATCAGAGATGATGAGAGGGCGATGAGAGTGGAGATTGAGCAGGAAGAACCGAGGCTAGGTGATAGTGGAAAAAATAGAAAAATTTGAGTGGGGTCAAGGCACAAAAGTTACGAGGTCAAATGTAAAGGGGACAATGGGGTACAACATGGTAGTCGATAATGGGACAAGGTCATGATGGAGTGGAAGATGAGGCCAAGCAAGCAAGGGGGTAGGCAATTTGAGTGGTGATGACATGATAAGTGGCTCAAAAATAGCGATGGTGAAGGCATAATAAATCGATGGTTAAGGGCAAGGACACGACACCCAAGGTAATCTGATTGAGCTGATAGAGTGATAGGCAGGGGTGAGCAGGATTGGTAGAGTGGCAGAGAGGAGTGGCACGAAGATAGAATAATTGAGGAATAAGAACAAGATCTAGCTTGGATATTTTTTGATGCCATAAATGGCTGCCCGAGTGCACGATGTGGCCACCTTCGTGCTGAGGGGCCATGCACTATGTTTAATTTCCTTGAATCGATTCACTCGCTTCCCCGTGCGTGCACTTGTTCGATCGGTGATATACAATAATTTTTATATCACAGTCTTAGAACTCCTTAGTATCATTTTGGAGCATGCCAAATGCACAAAAACTTCCTTGAATGTGAAACTCCAGGGAATAAAAATGCAAAGTTTATACAACCAGTCAGATTATTTCGATATCACAGAACCAAATACTTGGTGATTGAGTTTACTTATGCCCTTGACTACATTCGGTGGAAATATCCTAGGACTGGGTTAAGCCTACTTCAGATCAAGGACCAATTTTTCTTTTATTCTGGATATTGCACCTTTATGTTGATGTAAACCTGCTTTGTGGCAGATCACCAAGTTGAAGAAGAATGTTCTGATGTACCTTTCTTGGTTAGTTACAGAATGAACAGGAGGATAAATGGCAATAATATGTTTACAGATGGTAGATTCCTTTCACAAAAAGAAGCTCTGATACCAGATGCTAAGACCCAAGGTCTTATAATGAAAAAGAATCGCTTTTGGATTTGAATGGAGAACCAGAAAAATAAATATATATTTTATAATGTTCATGGATGATGAGTTCTATGCCTCCCTCCTAGAATTTATATTAACCTAGGGCTACGTTAATGAAAGGATGCGACTATTCATATTATAATAATATAATAATTAATGAAATAATACTAACTAATAATGTTAGGATGGAGGATCCTAACACCTTTCATGAAATTGAGATTTTCATAAAGGGAAGGTAACTTATTGCTTTAAAGAAAACAACCTTTAAAATACCTTATAAATCATCCCCCTTTGAATGAAATTGTAATTTCCATAAAGGGAAACTAATTTATTATTTGCAAACAAAAATGTAAAGCTTGAAATCTAAATCTTCTCTCGAAATGTGAAAACATGTAAAACTGGAAATTGCAAAATTCCTTTTAAAAACTACAATCTTTATAAATTTTTAGAATTTCGAATTTTTGTTAAAACAAAAATATCTTTGCTTTAAATGGAAAATTAAATCTTATTCTAAATATTTGTCCATCTAATGATGGTATTCTGCCCACTCGAATGTTGGAGGTGAAGTTGCCACATGAACTGTGTTGTCCACAATCTGCACTCTCAAGCTCCTCTATATTAAAATAGAACAATTGCATGCATGTTATCAATTCTATATCATATGGGGGTATTAGGTTGTTTTTTCATATTGAACGTCCTGTTGGATTCACCTTCAACTATTTTAGATGCTATAACATATTCAATATGGAACCAATCTCTCCCACATAGCATCCATATTTGACACTGTGTCTTATCTTCTGAACACCTAGCATCACTTATGTGATTGCATGGGACTACAGGGCAACGATGATCCACCCAAAAAGTACGCACAACTATTTTGACACCCCAAACTCCACTTCACTATGCACATCAATGAATTGAACCCCATTCATAACACTGTTGCTACTGTCATTTTCCATTAACAGGTCCAAGTGAGTCCACTATAAAATCCAATGTAAAAGATGTGATCTACTCAACCTGTCATAGTGCCATGTCTTCTAATTTCATATGTCTATGTGAGATACTATTGATTAAATATAGCTTATACTATGTAGTTGTAATCTCCTTACTTCTTGGAAATAATTGAGATGTTGTCTAGCTTCGTTAGCGTGCGATATCAAAAGGTTTCAGCTATATCTCGCACAGGTGGCCCATAGTAAACAAAATCCACTCAGCCATGTGTGTAGTTACACCTACCTTAACTTCATTAATCCGGTGCCTCATTCTATGTATGCCTAGGATATTCATTCAATCTTCACACCACAATGTCAATGAGGATTGCAAAGTGTGCCCATATTTGAAACTACCCAACTTACATAAACATTACTGACAACCTAGAAAAGCCTTATAAATGGGGAATTAAATGCCCTTATGAGACACCATGTAAAAAAATGGGGCAATGGGTGTCATGAGAGTCTATTTTCCCCGCATTTTGTAACTACAATTCATCCACTATGTTGTTTAATTACCATCGATAAGCATCTCCCCATGGCCATAGGAGTCTAATTATGCCATTATTAGCAATTGGTCCCATGTTTGGGTCATATAATGTATCCCTACTAACTTCTTGGTCATTGTCCATGTTTGGCCTATCATCTCATGGTGCTATCATGTCCCTATTCATATCGTCAACACAGCCAAATCCGACTATTCTTCCCACAACATCAAAGAGCATTCACTCTACTACCAGCCTAGATGTCTTCAATACCCTTGTAATGCTTTTTTGGTGTGATTTACAAGGATTTCAGCATTTGTTACACGATATTAGATGTCTCAATTCTAATCAAATACCCATCCAAAACATCGCTCAAAGTCACATCCGAAACCAAGTGCTATACCATAATGCACAAGAAATTAACATCATCATAAACACCGCTCACTGTAAAATATTTGTCTACTACCACGAGCCTGGTCTACTATTTCACCCTCGGTTGTCTAGACAAAAAATCATTTTTGATAGTATTCTCTTCATTGTCTTGTGGATTCATCAATCAATAATGCATCCCTTCATCTATTCACTTGATTCTGCACGCTCGTTATTCTCATCATCCCAATCAGTTACATTGTTGTAGATATCCAATTTTATGAATTATGTGTGGTTTATGAAACCATCCTTTCACTGGAAATATAAATTCACATTTACTAACATCAAATCCCCATGATTCATTTCCTCATGGATACGGTCAACTTCACCAAGCCCCACTATTCACGTATTATTCACCGGTTTTGCACTATTAATGGTACATTCCTGTGCTAGACTTCAAATCTACTTGTGAGATCAAAACCGTTGTCCACCTCGTTGATCCCATGGGCCTCACATAGATATTTAGTTTGTAAATATGCCATCCTTACCATATCTCTACAAACATAAACCCTATCTCTCTCATAGTCCACGTGCACGTCCATGCTGGCACTGTCATTCTACTGAACTACCACTGGAGTCATTTTTGTCTACACCTTATTACCACTCGGTAACTTCAGCCTTCTCATATATGTATACGTTACATAGCCTACGTAGCCATCCACGTAAAATTCCTCTTTAGTGTTGGTTGTCTGTAATACCTATCTAGGTCCTGCCATTACACTAAATCATAATAAACTCTAAATACCGAAACACCACATTAATACTAAAAGCAAAATAATTAAAACTAAATCAAATTAATTCTAAACTAAAACTTAAGATATAAATTAAAAACCCAAAAATGCTAAATAAAGCCTTTAAATTAATTCTACTTGTGAAAAAAGAAACAAAAATCTAAATTTTGCTTTATTACATATAAATATAAATATATATATGAATAAAGGTTTTATTATTTTTTTAATTTTTTTTTTTTATATTATTTTTATTCATTTTATACTTTTTTTTCATTAAATTGATTTAATTAATTATTCAAATCTAGTTTAATTAATTTCAAGAGCTTGAAAGATCATTCAAACTTTTAAAATTAATCAAACATCACAAAACTAACATACACTAAAATGAAACACGAAGCAAATCTACAATATAACCAACACACTAAACACTGAAACTGTAAATTCACGCATTAATATAACCCCATGCCATAATACTAACAATGATAAAAAGGTCAAAATAACATATTTAAAAAGCAACTAAATTATGTGTCAACATTCAAGGGTAAGGACCTACAAAATTAGCACTCAAAGAACCAGAAATTCCCAAAAGCAAGAAAATAAAAGATGGGTCCCCAAGTTTTGGGGTTGGTTGTGAAATAGCCACAACAGATATGTCCCATGAGGTGTCCTTTGTGAGGTGTTTCCTTTTAGGTGTCCCATATGAGGTGTCCTAAAAGGTATCCCCTGAGGTGGAATGGGTGCAATACCTCATAAGTGCATTTGGGTATCCCTCATTCATTCACATGCAATAAATGGGCATAGGTGCACCATACCACATAAATGCATGGTGGAGGAAAGTCTCCAAATATCATTTATAGCATGTTAAGGTAGAAATTTATTTTATTTTTAAATACCTTTAATTGTGTAAAAGTCTTCAAATGTTATTGAATGCATAGGGGGGTGTGAAGTGGATCAAGGGTCAACATCTAACCATAGTTAGATTAACAATTAGTTAAGGCTTGACTAAGGTGAGGCAGAAGGTGACTCATACTTACCCCATGCTTTGAAAGACAAAAAGTCCTCAAATGTCATTTAAGTCTCTAAATGCACATGGGGAGATGTGTGGAGAAAGGGTTAACGTTAACCTTGATGAGGTTAATCCTAGGTTTAGTTGAGATCAAGTGGGTGAGGTGGAGGCTAGGCTAGTCAAAGACTAGACTAAGTGATGTGTCCATTGGTTAGGTTAACCATGGGATGGATTGTTTCTATGAGGTGGCTTTTGACCAAGGTTAGGCTAGAATGATGGTCGCATAGGGACCAAGAGTTAAGAGTAGAAAAGGGCTTAAGTGGCAAAATAGGGCTTATGAATAGTACATGGATAGTGCTTTTGATGGCTAATATATGCAAATTTTTTGGGTTTTGCAAATTGATCAACTAGGATTATGGGATGAAGGACAATGTATGATTTTTAGGTGTCTATATTTGTATCTAGTGAATTCAAACCTGAGATCACCTATGATGATGAGCCTTCATCTCCCTCTTCTCATCCTCCACATCCATTTCTACAAT
Source organism: Wollemia nobilis (assembly GCA_028583015.1). Taxonomy (NCBI): domain Eukaryota; kingdom Viridiplantae; phylum Streptophyta; class Pinopsida; order Araucariales; family Araucariaceae; genus Wollemia; species Wollemia nobilis. Next base: position 1,595,723 of record JAQPPZ010003612.1, read on the forward strand.
GACCCTCTCAACACCTCTTGGATGGTGAAGAAACTCTTCTTCATACTCACCAAGACACTAAATCTATTGTAGCGACCCCGGGAATGCATGCACCGGCCCCTTTTTAACCCTACTTGTAATGTTATTTAAAAAAACCCAAGATGAAATGGAAGAGAATAAGAAGAAGCATATAACACAAAATAACAAAGATGGATCTCTTTATTGATATTGAAGATCGGTTACATGTCGGTCCCTCTTAGGGATACCCATTTTGATACTATAAGTTACAAATAGGCAAAGAGTGCCCCTTCCGTGAAGAGGTGGTGCACTTATAAAATCTTCCCAATTTGCACACGGAAATGTATGAGGGCTTACAGATGCCTCCTCTAGGCCTATTTCCTATAGGGATCCCTTTTGCTCTCATATGTCGTAATCTTTGTTCGATGTACCTGTGGCCCTGCAAGCAATGAAAAAACAACACACATTTAGGTATCAGAGATTTCCTCCCCGGATGAGGTTGTTAGTACTCAAAGAATGTAATAGAAATATGATGAAACTATGCCATGAAATCATGTAAATCTATGCTAATGATACAAAAACATAAAGAAATGGAATAAAAGAAGCTATGTCTAAAACCTAAGCTAAGCCTACGGGACACTGTCCAAGACAATAGCCGCTAAAGTAAAACTTGCCCTCTTTACCCCAAAGCTATGGTTCAAAGCCTGTATCCGATGTTGAAATAGTAGGTGTTATGCTCTTCAATCTATTAGAGCTTCGTCGTACATGTGATCTCAAAGAGAACTCTCCAGGTCTCAAAAGCTCTCCTTAAAAAGATGTATCTCTCTTTCTGATATGATAAAATATGGATTCAATGTCTTGGTGCTCTTAGGCTTATACCTTTTATAGTGTGAAACCCTAGGTCTATGTCCAAACCCTAGAAATGAATTTATCATGTGTAGTGCAAGTTATCATGAGAAGCTTTTGTTCATTGTCTATATTTGAAGTCCAGTTAACTGAAATCTAATTGCCCACTTGAGTTTTCTATGTGAACTGGTCGTTAGCATGAGAAGTTTTTGTCTCTTGTTTATCTTTGGAGGTCATTTAACTTAAGTCTAAATGTAAACTCAAATCTCCTATGTGAACTGGTCATGAAAAGGAATGCAAAGTCACTCTCGCTCACCTTTATTGAATGCAGACTGCCACTTCCACCTGTGATTAGACCTATTTGTTGACAAACCGCTTCTTATGGCTTAGTCGATGTCATCTAGAGCGGCTAATATTTGGTTATTATCATCTGTAGCGGCTAAGGTCTGGCTATTCTAGGTTTGAGCGGCTAAGATCTGGCCGCTGTTGGCTTGAGTGACTAAGATTGGATGGCTTGAAAATGCCCCAACTGAATGATGAGAACTACCGTTGATGCTTGGAAAGTCCAAGATTATGTCTTATAATCTTATGAATGTGTCTATGTGAGTAGCTCCCCTAAGCATGAAACAATTTAGGTGTCTATAGATACCTATTTTTGTGATGCGCTATATGGAAAACACAATGCTGAGAAAAAATATAGATTGATCTATTTTTAGGGTGTTATGGTGATCAATGGTCTAATCAATATCGGATGGCCCAATCATGCAAGATTGCATGCATCCCTTGAATCATTGCCTCAATGTTTGGAGGACTTAGCTCAGTGGCTTTTGCATGTTAAATTGCACTCATTCCTCAAACTCAATCGGGTAACTTCATCTGCTACAACAATTCTGACTGGTAGGAGAGCTACAATTGAATATGTCATGTCTACTTACATTCCCAATAAACAAGGGAAATTTGTGTTTGTTGTATGCAATGATTCGTATAACGAACACAATTTTGCTATGATCGAGTGATATTTTGCTAATTTTGATTATGATTATGTTGAAGTTTTGAACTACTTCCTCACACAATAAATTGTTGAAAAAATGACAATGAATGAAGTGACAATTCACTTGACCAATATGACTAATCTAGTTCCTTTTTAGCATTTTTTGCTTTTAATTGGTAATACCACATCCAAGTGTGATTCCAATTGTTTATGATAATCATCCATCCCTATCCCGAGGAGCGATCCAAATATAAATAGCCTTCTTAGGGAGTTAGGATGAGTGATTCTATTTGTCTAGATTGTATCACTTTGACTTAATATTTTTGATGTCATAGGGGAATTAGAGTGATCCTTTTGCACTCGTGGAGCAGTCCGACCATCTTGGTCTTCTTCGGGATTGAAGGGTGGCACATCATAATTCTAAAATGAGTTGTTTTTTCCCCAAGTGGCCTTATGGTTATCTACTCATCTCACCAAAATACATGGAGTGCAAATCATTGCAATCATCGAGTGGATAGAGTAGGTAACTGGATACGAGGTCTACCTGAGATTGTGATTTTATATGATTTTTTTGTTATTTTGAACATTATGATGATCTAAAACCCCCAAAGTGTGTTTATTTGCTATTTTTATGGGATCCCTCAAGGAGAAAATCCTTTATTCTAACTTGTGTATTTGGTCGTTGTCAGGTATAGTGGCTTATGAGTTCCTGCCTGTGGTCACTGTCGCCTTGAGTGGCCAAGAATTTTGGGCTATTAACGTCAGCAACGAATAAGGCATAATTAAGGAAATATAAAAATTTGCTTTTCTAGGATTTGACCTATCACTTTCACTAGTGTGAAGATTCATTTTGGGAGCTCTGGTGCAATGGTGACGGTTGCAACTTTGAAACTTGTTGGTGTTGAGGACATGGCTGCATAGGGTGAGACATCAACTATTGGAGGAGCTGGAGCTTCTTGGGTATTTCTCTCTTCAAAATCCTATATCTCTTTTCTTTTGTCTATGTAAAAATGAACCTCACTAAGTAATGAGCAAAATGAACCTCACTAAACCTGTTGGCAATGAACAAACTCCGTAAGTAGGCTTAGAATCCTCTTTGTTATGGTGGGTTAGTCCCCAATTTTACTTTCTGTTAGTGGCTTCATCCTAGGGTTTTTTAAATTCTTCAGTTATTCACTTGCTGCCGCTATTTTGGGTGTTTTGAACTTAGCCTAGTTTTGATGCTTGGATGGGAAATTTTGCTTTCCATTTTGTTCGTTTTCCATCCCTATGCTATTTTATTGGATTTATTTTGTTATTTTTGCAATTATTTTTATTTTTTTGGCCAAGGGTTCACAGGTTTGTCGTGTCATCCCTTGGTCGATGTCATTCAAAGCGGTTGGCTCGAAACCGTTGTCGCTCAGAGCGATCAAGCTTGAATCCCAATGATAAAAAATTTGATCATTGAGTTTTGGCCGCTACTGCCTCCAACGGCCAGGTTTCAGCTACTGTAGGCAACAAAGACTAAACCCTTAGCCTTGTTTTTTTGCATTTGTGTTGATTTTATGATATTTTTGATTTTTTTTGGAAATTTTGAATTTTGATTTGTTTGATTAGGTGCAATATTATTCTTTTTCTTAGAATTAGAATAGTCCATACTCTTTTGCACCCTTTTCATGTTTATGGTGAATTATGCCTTAGATGCACTATAGTTATATTTTGTTTTTCTTTTGCTTTGCTTAGATCCTTATTGCTCAAGCTCAAAACTCGAAGCTCCTGCTTGACTTACTTCCTAGCTTTAATGATATAGACTAGGCATGGTTCAAAGCTTGCGGGTTATAATATGTCATCAGACTACCTTATATCATGGTATATCAGGCTTACCTTATGACTTTAACCCATCGATGGGACCCGTGAGCTAATACCTTCCACATCCTGATCGGTGATATGACCATTACATCGAAGGATGTATATAGGATCTTTCGAATTCCATTCGATGGGGTGGCCATTGTCTCTTCGACAATTAATTATTAGGTAGTTGTCTTCACTCGGGTGTTTAGAGAGCATTCTACGGATGCTCTCAAGGACACCAAGTCCAAAGGAGTGTCCATAAATTGCTGGCATGGGGAGGGTATCTTTATAGTGGGGCATGTCGTATTATTGATGGTGATTAGCAATGTTCTTATCCTGGACTGCTCAGGTTTGAGGTTCCCATGGAACCTTCTGGTGATGGTGTAGGATCTATTGGATAACGAGGAGCCTATCATCTATGTATGGGGTAGATCACTATTGGCTTAGTGCTATGATGAGTTGTACCACATCCATCGGTGGGGACGTGTCAGCATTTCCTATAGCTTGCTTCTATAGGTTTTTGGATGTGAGCACATTATGTTAGATTTCCCTAAGGGGCTCTCGGCCTAGATTACAGCGATTGACGCTCATACATAGTGCTATGCTACCAGATGGGTTCGAGACCATGAGGAGCATAAAAGCTACACTTTCATAGGGAAGTTGTCCCACTACACTGATGCTTTCACTAGATTGTTGGCTAGAGATATCGTTTGGTAGCCTTATTATGAGTGCCCTACTTGGGATGATATAGTTAGATTTACTTCTAGGACAAGGCATGAGCGATGGCTCATTGGTTGTAATATTACCATCCAAGAGTATTTCTTCTACTCTTAGGTTCTTTGTCAGTATGAATTATAGCAGGATGTGCCCTTGATATTGTTCTTGTATATGTGCCTCACAGTAGAGAGCAACCTACCTCCATGATAGATCATGGAGCTTTCATATGAGGAGGATGCCCCAACCGTTGACCTTGCAATGGCTGGGGGAGTTATAGAGGCCTACACTCAGTGGTGGGGTGATCGGATGTGGCATGGCATTGGTAGCCTAAGGCATGAGGATGATGGCAGGGGTGATGGCGTAGATCCAACAGGCTGTAGAGTCCAAGACAAGATCTAGGTATGGGGCTAGCGAGTAGAGCAGCTAGTAGTGGAGGATCCTAATGTTCCTAAGGATGAGGAGGAGTTAGAGCTCGAGGAGAGAGACTCTCCTCTGAGAGCATAGCTACATGAGGTCGAGGCTGAGCTTTAGGCCACTAATATCTAGGTATAGTGATGAGATGCTACCATTGTGTAGCTCTTAACACATATACAAGCTCTGCAGGATACTATAAGGGGTGGTGATGTCAGGATGCAGTTTGTTGTTCCTCCTTATACACCATCGAAGGCTCTAGCAGTAGGTTCAAGAGTAGATGTGGGACATCTCCAGTCTCTATTGGATGAGCATGAGGTGTGGATCCGGGGACTTGTGGATCATGTTACCTTTCTTCAAATGTAGCTTAGGAGGCACGAGATTGTCCCTAAGGATCCAAAAAGTGCGGGTGGTTCAAAGGTTAGTGGGCGGTCCACCTTGGGGTAGTATTTCGCCCATCCTAGATAGAGAACCCAAACTCGAACAAAGAGACCAACAAGTTTGCATCACTCAACTCACGACACCACCACAGGGGGAGGTGGTACTAGAGGAGATGATGCAGGAGGCTCGGGCCCGATATTTGACTGATGCTTTACTTGGTCCTTGATCCATTTTTGAGGTTGATTGACCTATATGACTATAGCCCATGGGTATTTTTTTGTATATCCATGGAATTGACACACATAATTTTATGATAGCTTTGCATTATGACTTATTATGTGTATCATTTTATTGCTCATGTTTTTGTTATTATTTTATTTAATGATATGATGCGATGATGGTGATGAGGCCTGGAAATGCCTTAATCATAACATGTTTTGAACACTAAAAATGCCTATAAACTCTTATGTTTTATCTGATATGTTAGTTAAGTTGATTCAATATGTTGTATATTAACCATTTTGCATGATCAATGTATTTGGAATATTATATGCTGATTTTTATAGCTTTTTGCATAGTTTTGTGTTCTTTTTGCTATGATTTTCTAAAATGGGATATGCTTAGAATAATAGCAACATTTCACTAATCATGTTTTGATTTGTCTCAAGCAATTATTTCACCTAAATCTGGCAATAGTGCAAGCAAACTGTTGCTGTGCAGCAAAAATTGGTCTTTCCCATGTAAATTCTAGCCAGCTGTCCATAAATAGCAAGGCTTGGAATTCACATGTGGAAAAAGATGAATACCATTGGAATTTGATCTTAGGAGATAACCCACCTGAGAGATGCAGAAGAAATCATTGGAAAAGCACACATTTGTTCATTTCGATGTATCTTCGGAATGAATAGATATCTTCGGAATGAGAGAACACGGCGTCTTCGAAATGAGCGGATCTTCGGAATGAAGAATGCATTATCTTCGAAATGAAGGATTGCAGTATCTTCGAAATGAAGGATTGCAGTATCTTTGGAATGAAGGATTGTAGTATCTTCAGAATGAGAATTGCAATATCTTCGAAATGAGTGATCTTTGGAATGAGAATTGCATTGTCTTCGGAATGAAGCCACTTATCTTCGAAATGAAAACAGAATGTGCTTTTTGACTTGTTGACAAATTTTTGAAGCCAAAAAAAGGGAAATAAAGGTTGGAAAAGTTAAATGAAAAGATCTTCCATTTGTCTTTGTCGTCATTGCCGACCAAATCCATCATTAAGGGAAAGATCAAGTTTTAATCTTCTTCTAGGATAAAACCAGAATTTGTTGTAGCATTGTAGAATTAGATCTTTTGAGATATTCTTTATTTGTAATCAGAACTTAGGACATCTATAAATATTGCTTCTATTCAGGTTAAGCTAAGGGAGTAGTAGCAACAGGAAGTAGAAAGTAAGGAAGCTAGAAAGAAGCAAAAAATAGGTAGAATTTGACTGTTACAGTCCTGTAACAGGTTTTCAACAGAATTATTGTAATCATGTTCTTTAATCAATAAAGTGCACTAGTTATATTTCATATTGCTTGTAAATGAGTGTGATTAATATCTAGAAAGAGAGAGATAGACTTATACCTTCTTCTAGACAAGGAGGTTGGCCACTTCCAGACCTAGGAGGAGGACTAACAAGTAGGTTTTTATTCTGATTTTGCTGTAGCAGAATGAGTTGTAGAACTTGTTATTTCAATTGCTTGTAAAAAGTTGACAATATTTGTGATCTTAGTTTATTTATGTTTAGATTAAACTTGTGCTTAATGTTTTAGTTGTAATCTCTACTTTCAGCAAAGCTTCCATTTTATTTTAGACTGTTATTCCTAGAATTTACTATTTTTTTAGCAATTTTCTGCATTTTATGTTTTGCTGTCGAACCCTGCACAGAAGATTGACAACCTTCTGTTACAGAGCTTTGATAGTTTTTATTTCCACATTAGATTTAGACTTTCATTGCTACAAAAGTAATTAAATTTCCTTTCTGCAATTAGGATCAAACTTTCAATTTTACAACTGTTATTTCTGCAATATAATTAGGTCTCATTCTGCAATTGTAATTAGGACTTTATTTCTGTAGTTAATGATTAGTTTCCAATTTTGAAACTTATATTAAGGTTTAATTCATGCAATTTATAAATAGGAATGTCCTAAAACCCCCCACACAACTGGTTCCACCAATAATACCTGTTGCTCTAGATTGACCTAAGTTATAGCTGTTTCACTTCTTTCGTAGATAGCCTTGTACACTACCCTGGATTGACAAATTCATTGAGAATTAATTATGGTATAATGACTACGCATCATTTTTATGCCATTGCCAGGGAATAGTGTTGACAAAAAAAAACAAACAGTCCAATAGCTGTAATCAGACTAAGCTGTGAAAATTCAAGTTAAAATCTGAATACAACAACTGAGGAAGGTAACAACTATTGACTTAATTTATGTCATTCAAGATTAAACATGAATGAATAAGTATAGGGATGAAAAAGGTAGAACTACCCCAAAGGATCCCTGGCTTTTTCCATTAAGGAGATCTTCACGCCTAAGGGGTGAATCACCTGTGTTTGAACTACCAAAAATATTGATAAAAAAATCACCAGTCTCACCATCATTAGAACATTTTGAGAAAGGAAAATCACCAATTTTATCATCATCAGAATATCTTAAGGATTAAAATTCATCAGACTCATCATCAACAGAGAGGCTTGGACCTCTTGAGAGAACAATTTGGAAAGCTTTAACTTCTCCTAGGAAATAAGAAACTATGGCAGAAGGAGGCAATATAGATGGCCAACATGGCTATGTCCATAATGAAGGAGATGATCAGGATATACTCCAACACTTCAGAACATTTGAATATCCTATTCGTCTGAATCCAACACAAAACTCTCCCATGAAGACCATTTCACCTTCAGTACTTCCAACCTTTCGAGGTGTTGTATCTAAAGATCCTGATCAATTTTTGTTTGAATTCATGGTAGTATGTCAGACCTATGATTATATAAATGACAATAAAAAACTTAAGGTTTTTCCCTCAACACTCAAGGATTCAGCACTACGTTGGTTCATGAGCTTAGAGCCTAATTCCATAAGAACCTGGGATCAAATGGAAACTATCTTTTTAGATAAATATCAGGAATATTGCCATGTAAGGAATAGGAAAGATGAGTTATTTAGAATCAAGCAGGAAGATGATGAGACATTGGACGATTATCTTGATAGGTTCTCCTTTGTTCAAAGGAGATGTGGACTTGTAGAACCAGAATTATGTAAAACCATATTTTTGAGAGGATTGCAAGATGAATCAAGAGAAGTTCTGGACTTGATGGGAAAAGGGGATGTAACCACTCTCAGTAATGAGAAAATTATGGATATCTGCAAGAATTACTCTCACACTAAGTAGAGAAGAAGAAAAAGCCGCACAAATGGCACTGATGTGAAGGACCTGATAGAGGAACTTGCAAATTTCAAAACTTATATTCTAGTGCACCTAAACACTACTTTGGGGGAAATGTTTGCAAAAGCAAAAAACATAGAACCCTTGGCAATTTATTGCCCAAGATGTAGAAGTAAACATGCTTTGTAGGAATTTCCTTTGAATAAAACATCTATCTCAGCCATTTGTAGTATTTGTTCAAAAAGGCATTCAATTGAACAATGCCACCTGCTACCACAACTCAAAACTGTGTTAGAAAACTAGACTGAGGAACTCAACTATATTGGACCAAAACAAGGGAGAAATTTCTCTCAATACCAAAATCCCCCTCGTTTTCCTACAAATTGGGGGCATAATCCTGGTATTATGCCTTGGGGACAATCAGAACCACCCCAACGTCCTTGGAATTATCCTCAATGGACAAATTACCAAGAATGGCCACAAGAAAATTGGAGTAACCCAGCCTGGAATCAGAATCAGAACAACCCATCTTGGAATCAAAAAAATCTATCTTGGAATCAAAATTAGACTAATCCACATTGGATGCAAAACCAACCACAATGGAATCAACAATACCAGTCCTATCCAAGGCAGTAAAGGAATCAAGGTCAAACTCAGCATTTGTTGCCTGCACCTAATCAAAATTTCCAAGAAAAACAATAGCAAACACAACAAGTGAAACAACCTCAAATGCCAGCTCAACCAGTCACTAATCCAAATAGCATGAGACAGACACCTCCTGTCTATGTGGCTGAAGCTAAAGAAAATGTTGAAATTAATGTTCTTGATTGTAGTAACATCCAACTTCGTTCAAGAAAAGTTGTACCTGAACCAGTTTCAAATGAAATTAAAGAAAATGAAGAACAAGAATCATTGGAACTTGAGAAAGTCCAACCAACAATGGAGACAAAAGAAAAATTAGAACCAGAGAAAATCCAACCAACAATAGAGAAAGAGACAAAAATAGAACCACAGGTAGAACAATTACCAAGGATAATTCCATATCCTAAAAGATTCAATGCAATACCAAAAAATTATGAGTCATAATTGGTCAAAGAACTCAAAAAGTTGACTATATCATTGCCATTATTGCAAGCTATTAAGGAAATACCAGAGATTAATAGTACTGTTCAAAATTTGTGCATTTAAAAAGCAGGAAGAAAAAAGAAGGCATTTCCCAAAACTGTGCAGGTTTAAGGGAAGATAGCTGATCTCATATCTAGAAAACTAGTACCTCCAAAGTATAGTGATCCAGGAAACCCAGTTATCACAGTAATCATAGGTTCAGTACCAATATCAAATGTCTTAGTAGATCTAGGAGATGCAATAAATGTCATGACCAAGGATACAATGGAACAATTATAGCTCAAACATCTTAGCCCCACATTTACAGTTTTAGAAATGGCTGATAGGTCAGTTGCAAAACCTGAAGGTATCATTGAAGATGTCCCTATAGAAGTTTCTTCTTGGGAATTCCCTATAGATTTCTTGGTTTTACAGCCAAGAAATTTAGCACATGGATATCCCATTATTTTGGTAAGACCTTGGATTGCAACTACAACAGCCTTCATAGACTGCAGATCTAGAAATATGACTATTTCAAATGGTATTGATCTGAAACAAATTTCTTTATATCCTCTTGCAAAACCATCTAGCAAATTTTTAGGTCAGTTATGGTTTTCTGACTCAGATGAAGAACCAGAAGAGGTCATTTCTACACTAGCTACCTTAGTAGTAAGAGAACACACAGAAGACCTCAGTGACACAAAAAATTTAGAAAATGAAACAACCCTAATGAATGTTCTGCATGAACAAGGTTTAGAAGGTGAAGCAACAAATATCCAACAGTTAAGTAATGAGGAGAATCAAAAATCTAAAGATGAACCATCTGTACTATCATAGGGAAACTCTGTTTCACTACCACATGGATGACACCATCATCTGATTTTTCCTTCTCACTGTTCCATACAAGATATGCTTCCCTCAAGCAGCAATAAAACATAAAATACTTCTTTTCTCTCATCTCAAAAATGTCCTCTTAATCCATTAATCACCAGGTATGAAGGAGTGAATTCAGTCCTTCTAAATACAAAACAAATAGAAGTCCAACCTGGCAAATTTTTGAACATTTACAGCCAGCTTGCTAGGGAAGAGGAAGAAAAATTGATAGTTGTCTTGCGGAAGCATGTTCATGCTTTTGCTTGGAACTACAAAGATATGTCGGAGTCCATCTTGATATATGTACCCACCTGAATCTATACTCGAAGAATTCAAGCCGATTAGACAACCCCGGGAGAATATTGAATCCTGCCTTAAGAGATATTGTGAAAGAAGAAATTGAAAAACTTATGGAAGTAGGATTCATTTACCCAATTTTTGATAGCCAATGGGTTTCTCCATTGGTAATAGTTTCTAAGAAAAATGGAAAAATGAGAGTATGTGTAGACTATAGAGAGTTGAATAAGGTGACATACAAAGACCATTTTCCATTACCTTTCATAGATTAGGTGTTAGATACTCTTGTCGAAAAAAGATACTTTTGTTTTCTTGATGGATTTAGTGGATATAATCAAATTCAGATTACACCGAAGATCAAGAGAAAACAACTTTTACATGTCCTTGGGGAACATTTGCCTATAGGGTTTTACCTTTTGGTTTGTGTAATGCCCCAACAACTTTTCAGACGAGTAGTCCTAGCAATTTTTGCTGATCTGACCACCAAAAGTGTTGAAATATACATGGATGATTTCACAGTATGTGGACAGACTTTTGATTTTACATTGGAAAATCTTGACAAAGTCTTAACTTGCTGTGAAACATACCGATTATCCTTGAATCCAAAAAAATGTTTCATGATGATGAAGGAAGGGATAGTTCTTGGTCATCACATCTCTCCTAAAGGGATCCAAGTTGATCCAAAGAAGGTGGAAATTATCAATAATCTCCTTCCTCCTAAAACTAAGACTAATGTCAGAAGCTTCCTAGGACACATTGGTTTTTATAGCAGGTTTATTCCCAACTTTAGTACAATAACCAGTCCTATGTTTGCCCTATTGACTAAAGATTTTGAATTCTCCTAGACTGCAAAGTGTTAGGAAGCATTTGAAGCTCTGAAAGAGAAATTAATAACTCCACCTATGCTCAGAGGACCTAATTGGACATTACCATTTCACATACAGACTGATGCCTCCAATATAGTAATTGGAGCAGCATTAGGAAAAATTGACAATGGTGAACACTATACCATCTACAACATTAGCAAGAACTTGACAGGAGCCAAGAAAAATTATACAACAACTAAGAAAGAATTCCTAACAGTAATATATGCCATCAACAAATTCAAGCATTACATCATAGGTTATCAAATATTTATTCACACAGATCATATAGCCATTAAGTATTTGATGAATAAACCTATGGTAAGTGCAAGAATTATTCGTTGGTTCCTGTTGCTACAAGAATTTGATATCACTATAATCAACAAACTAGGAAAAGCTAATGTTGTGACAGATTTCTTATCTAGGTTGCAGAACATAGATGAAGGGGAATTAGTTGATGACACTTTTCCTGATGAAAAACTATTTGCTATATCAGTCCAATCACCTTGGTTTGCAGATATAGCCAATTATTTGGTCACAGGGAAAGTTCCTCCACATTTCACTTCAAAACAGAAAAAATAATTAATCAAACAGAGTTCTTCTTTTGAATGGCTTAAGGGTATGCTTTTTAAGTGTAGTCCTGACCATGTGTTACGTAGGTGCATTCGAAAGGATGAAGTGTATGATATCCTTAGATATTGTCATGATGAACCCTCAGGTGGACACTATTCTGTAAAAAGCACAGTTAGGAAAATTCTAGTGACAGGATATTATTGGCCATCTCTTCACAAGGATGTGAAAAAGTACATCAGGCATTATGATGCATGCCAAAGAATGGGGAAACCCACTCATACAAATGAGATGCCATTGCAGCCTCAAATGGTTTTAGAACCATTTGAGAGGTGGGGGCTTGATTTTGTAGGACCTATTGATCCACCTTCTCAAGGAAAGGTGCATATTCTAGTATGCACTGATTACTTGACAAAGTGGGTAGAGGTGCGTGCTTTCAAACATGCTCGTGAAGAGGTCGTTGATTTCTTGTATACTCAGATTTTTTAGAGATTTGGAGCCCCACGGTCTATCACCACAGACGAAGGACCTCAATTTGCATCCAAAGTCATAAAGGCATTTACAAAATTGTATGAAATCAAACATAGGAAATCATCACCTTACCACCCATAATCCAATGGCCAGGTTGAGGTAACAAACAGGTAACTAGAACACATTTTGAAAAAAATAGTAGCTTTTCATAGGAGAAATTGGCTATATAAATTACCTGAAGTAGTTTGGGCCTACAATACTACTTGGAAGTCCACTACTGGATTCACACCTTATGAACTAGTCTTTGGTAAAAAGCCTCTCTTGCCTATTGAATTTGAGCTACTAACATTGTGCACAACACTGGAAATTGGAATTGAATTATCGTAGGCACAGACAGATAGGATTCTGTAGCTGAATGCATTGGATGAACTTATATTGGATGCTCTGCACCAAACTAAGGTAATTTAGGAGCAGAGGAAGTTGTGGCATGACAGTCACATTCAGCAGAGGAAACTTCAACAAGGAGATTGGGCTTTATTGTTTGATTCTCGCTATGAATATTTCCCTAGAAAAATGAGAACTAGATGGTTGGGACCTTACTGGATTAAGGAGGTATTTGACAATGGAGCATCTCGTCTATCTCCTATTGATGGATCACAAGGAATGTTGGTAGTAAATGGACATCGCCTCAGAGTGTACCATACACCTCTGACTAAAGATGAATTCTTACAGCAACTTGATAGTTTGGATACACAACAGGTGGAATAGATTCCCTCTTCCACTTCAAAACAATCAGCATGATCATGGATTCAAGAAAAAGCAAAAAATACAAAAAAAAAAAAAAAAAAATAGAAAACAAACAGATGAATAAATTCTGAGTATGAATTCCTTCATGGGCATGGTTTTAGGGGAAATCATGAAATTCCTTCATGGGCATAGTTAGGATCAAGAAAAAAAAATAGAAAAGGAGAGGTAAAAATTAAAAAAAGAAAAGAAAAGGGAAAATCAAGAAAAAAGAAAGAGAGAAAAATGAATAACTCAGCAATGAAAACCTTTTCTTAAGGCACTACTGGGTTGATATGCATAAAAACCAGTTTTATGGCATGCATAACCTTGAGAAATTTTTGAACCATCATTGTACAAATTCACCAAGTGCACTTGTTTTGAAATGTTACAGAAAATCTCAGCAGAATATCAACAAAGGCAGTCATTCTTCAAAACCGGCATTAACTCGTTTTTATAGGTATATATTTCTTACATTTCTTCATTGTAAAATGATTGGTATATAGTATATGAAAATTAACCATTAGCATAAAAGGTATTCATAAGATTTGGCATACTTAAAACATGTTTTGAGAATGAAAATATTGATTTCTACCTAATCTTCGGAACAAGAATGCCAAAAATAGTGCCTGTTGTATTTGTCTTCAGAAAGAAACTTTGTCTTCGGAATGAAAATTTGTCTTCAAAATGAAACTTGATCTTTGGAATGATGACTTGCTGTATCATCTTCGGAATGAAGATCTGTATTCGAAATGAAGATTTGTCTTCAGAATGACGATTTACCTTCGCAATACAGCCTGATCTTCAGAATGAGGATTAATCTTTGGAATGAAGATTTAAAATTACAAAGATGATTTGTCTTCAAAATGAAGACCTATCTTCAAAATGAAGTTATAATCTTTGGAATGAGGATTTGTCTTCGGAATGAAGACTCGTCTTCGAAATGAAGTCATAATCTTCGGAATGAAGTTTTGTTTGCACAATAAGTTATAATCTTCGGAAAGAGCATTTCCACGTGGCATCCAAGAAGACAAGGTACAACAAAATCAAACTCTTTTAGTTGCATACAATAAAGGAACACATGTCAGTCAACACATGGTTTGTTTTTGCACCCATTGGAAAGTACCAGAATTACGGAGGACATGACCAACCATATGCCACCAATTTTTAATGACAATAAACATGCACGTGAGAATCTGCAGACTAAACAGAAAAATTAAAACCAAATGAGGTGGATCTGATGGCAAGGACGTCCAAGCAATCATTGACGGATAATTTTTTAGAGCAATAGTAAAAATGTGTTCCACATTTCTTTTCGAAGACATGTTTGCAAAGTACAGTGCTCAGGTTACAGTTCATTTCGAAGAAGAAAATGAGAAACAGGGCAACAAAGGTTTCAAACTAAAACTCTGCAAATCTGCAACATAAAAAAACTAGAGATCCAGTAGAGAAATAGCAATAGCAGTGAACAAAAAATATGGGGCAAAAGATCAGAATAGAACCTGCAGATACCACCTACCTCCGAGAAAATCTGACAGTCGTGCAGAATTTTGAAGATGGAGGGTTTATGCCATTTTTGGATAAGTTTAATGGGTCTTCTAAATATTTGGCTGGCATGTTTGTCCATACATTCAGAAACAACTGAGCACATGTAAACGACATGACTATTGAGGTAACCCCTAAAATTTTAATTCAGATTACTGAGCTGCCACTAGAAGGGATTTTAATTTCTAGATTTGGCAAGAATACATTGGCAAATGTAGTTAATCAGTTTGTAGAAGAAAATGATATAAAGCCAAAATATTTAACCCATAACAACACATGCAAAGGGTTAAAAAGGGCCAGCCTACAGGAACCCTAGGATGAAGTGGCCACCTGGGTAATTAAATTCCTATCCTGTGAAGGGCAGTATGTGTTGATATCAGGGCATCATCTGCAAATTTTGAACCATCTCAGACATGGTGAGTAGTAACCATAAGTTAGGGTAAACCTTCCATTGTATCTGTATCAAGAATTAAAAAACATGGCAAAGAGATATCAAGAGGGCAAAGGAAGCCTTCGCCACCATGGCCTCATCAAACTAGTTTGCCAACACCATTTTAGAGGAAACCCTAGGAGTTTTGATAGGTTTTACTCTACCCTAAACGATGTCATTTTTAGGGATGAATATGAGGAAGAAGAAGAGCTAGATACTATTGATGTTGCTGCAAAAGAAGAAACAGCTACTGCAGAAAATGTTGCAGAAGATGCTGTAGAGGAAACTGTAGAAGGTGTAATCCAGCTGATTCAAATCATGCAAAATAACTGGATAGGTCTGAGGTTTAGGCCTCCAACCATCATTACTCTAGTTCCATTCTACTTTGAGGAAGATACCCAACCTGATGAATAGTTTGAAGACTGGCTCAGGAACATTCAGGAAAACAAGGGGTATTATATAGGCAAGAAATTATTCTACAGGTCATGGAATCTAAACATTGACATATGTGATTCCATGTCGGGATTAATCAAACTGAAGGGGATTATTTTATTGATAAAAATGTGTTACATATATAGGCAGAAGGCCTATATGATGAACATGACACTTGTCAATGAAACTGACAAGTGTCAAACTGAAGGCATAGTGCACTTTAACTCTAACATTCCCCCTTAAAGTGCACTATCCTAACTAAAGAAAAAACAAAGCAAGTCAACATTAGGTAAAATTCCCCCTTAATGTTGACTTCTCTAAAAAATAACCTATCATCCTCCTTATTGCTGATTTGGTCTTAGGCTCGTGCTTTGTGCTCTTGGCTCTCCAACTGTGAATAATGCTAGATCCACTGTGTATACATCTCGGTCTGTTGCCTCAGGGTCATCCACTTCCACGGGTCTGTTGCCACAGGGTTAGCCATCTAAGTGCCTTAGGGTCATCATGGGTGCCTCAGGGTCAGCCACATCTGGGTCTATTGCCTCTGCAGGTCATCCTCAGAGGATTTTGCCACTCGTAGGTCACTGACTAGATTCACCACATGGTGAACTCAATCTAGAAGGTGTCGGTCTGTGCCAAAAAATGCACCTAATGAAAGGAAAAACGAGCCATATAAGAGTGTCGATCTCTACCGAAAATGCACTCAATACAATAAAAATGAGCCATAGATCAAAATAGGAGGAGAGAAGAAGAAAAGAAGAGAATATTTTGAAGTGTCTTCGTCTGTAGTCTTCAGAAGTAGATCCAGAAACAACCTCGGATAGAGTCTAGGGTGTCTTTGTCTGTAGTCACTAGTATAAGTGTCCTTATGGTGACCATGTCATCCCACCGAAATGCATGGGTAACCAACCGCTGCATTTGCCAAGTATATAGAGAAGATCACTAGGTACAAGGATCACATATAAAATCACCTTGGGAGTGTCGGGTACAATCGAGAGTGCACTCCAAGGGAGAAAAAATTTTGAGGCTAAAAAAACTGAACTGAAACAGCCTCAAAATTACAATTTGACACCACCATTGTGTCCGTCGCGGAAAAACGTTTCCAACGACTATAAATACCCCTATATTCCACCATCAAAGGGGCCTTCATCATAATGAAAAACAACATGCCTCTCCAAGACAGCAAAATAAACAACATCGCTCAATGGCGGCATCGCTCTCAGGTGGAATAAAAAACAGACAGTTTCAGTTTCCCTCGTAGGGGAATTAAAAATATCTTCCATACATTAAAATGAAGTGCTCCCATCCTCATAATAAAAGATGCCCTTTTATATAAAAAATTAAAATAAAATCATGGGCACTTTAAAAATTTAAATAGATCAACTTAAATGGCCCTCATTCAATAAAAAAAAATTGAAGAAAAAAACTCCAGTCGTGGCCCACCAAACTTCTGCATTCAAAAAATCAACAGACACCTCGTCTCCCAAACACCCGTTAACAAAACACCCACCATTAAAATCATGTTGCTCTCGACGACTTCCTCATCGACGACAATTGGACTTCCCACTCGCCGGATTTTAGCGCCTCCCACCTTCTCGCCATCTCCTTTTCGTACGTCGACAACTTCCTGCTTGCATGGTGTACACCCTGTGGACGTCCACCTTGTGCCCTACACCCGGGCCACGTCTCCCACCACCACTGCTCGCACACTGCCGTAACGCACTCCTACAACACCTTCTCTCCCTCGAACAGAACCAGCTTCCCCAGAATGATGTGAAGAACATGACGATATCACGAGTCCGAAACCTGGGGCGGGCAAAGAACCTAAGCATTGGCCCTTATTCTTTGCAATTTTGTTTGTTTTGCCTGAAACAAACCCTTGCCCCGATACTGTGAATGAACCCATCGTGGATCTATAGCTTTTCGATTGGAGACGATGATATCTTTTTATCAGCTGCAACAGATAGAGGAAAAAAAATAGAAGCGGGCGATCAAGAAAAGTACGACGATTGACAAGATCTCCCGCCCAACAAAAAAAATGCACTTCCTTTGAGTGCGCTTCAAACGACAGGAACGTTCGCGGGCTTCGACGAGGGTGACAGAGATTTAGAGTTTCCAACCAAAATTGATGAGGAGAAAGCATGTCAGATCCGTGTGGCAATGCTCCAATTCCTGCGAGGGGGCCGGTGGCATTTGCAAGTGGAGCAGTTGCCAGCTCTCAATGGAAAGTTGACTAGAATGGCCTTCCGAGGAGGATAGAATGCAGACAGGAAGACTCCTTCGACGGCTCCTCCTCCTTCAATAAATTCAATGGGAAGACGCTCGAAAAAAAATAGAGAAGGCACGACGGGCGAACATCATGGGATTTGGTCATAATATGTTCGCTCTTCGGCGCGGAGCTCTTCTGCGGGGTGTTGGCCTTCTGGACGTTCCTGCAAAAGTACTCCAAGTTCAGATGGAGATACAGTTTGAAGGCGGCTCGACGAAGGAGCATCCGAAAGCAAAGCTCTTGAGGCATCGAATGATAATTTCTTGAGTAGCTTGCCGTACTGGCACATGCAGTGCCCGTCATCCAGTTTCTTGGTGAAACCCCAACAGCTGATATTTCCCATGTAAACATCCATGCACTCCTGTATTGGCATAGCCTGCGACATCTCTTTCGAATTCAATCCATTAAAATTCACGTAATCCAGCGCGACAAACGTTAAATTTGCCCCGTCCTCTTGCTCCTTGCAGCTTCGATTAAGACTGGGTTCGAATCTCGATGGATAAATACATTTAGGTTCCCAATTTTTGTCGACCTTGCAGATCTGCCTGCAACTATAAAAAAATGATTCCTAAAAAAAAATTTGGGGGCAGCCATTAATTTCAAAGATCTGGTTTCTGATTCATCCATCAAGGATGAAGAGCATACTCCCTATCTTGAAAAAAAATGGGGGAAATGAAAAATTGAAAAATGGGAAAAAAAATGAAGGGGGAGGGAGGATTTCCATGAGGGAAATCCCCCCTCAAGCTCATAGGGCAAAGAAATCCTGGAGCTCTGATACCAAATGTTAGGAGGGAAAACTAAAGGGGATTATTTTATTGATAAAAATGTGTTACATATATAGGCAGAAGGCCTATATGATGAACGTGACACTTGTCAATGAAACTGACAAGTGTCAAACTGAAGGCATAGTGCACTTTAACTCTAACATTCCATAGCCCAACAGAATGCATGAGGACACGCATTAATATAAGTTGGGGGGAAAATGATGAGGCCTAGAAATGCCTCAATCATAACATATTTTGAACACTAAAAATGCCTATAAACTCTTATGTTTTATCTGATATGTTAGTTAAGTTGATTCAATATGCTGTATATTAACCATTTTGCATGATCAATGTATTTGGAATATTATATGTTGATTTTACAGCTTTTTACATAGTTTTGTGTTCTTTTTGCTATGATTTGCTAAAATGTGATATGCTTAGAATAATAGCAACATTTCACTAATCATGTTTTGATTTTTCTCAAGCAATTATTTCACCTAAATCTGGCAACAGTGCAAGCAAACTATTGTTGTGCAGCAAAAACTGGTCTTTCCCATGTAAATTCCAGCCAACTATCCATAAATAGTAAGGCTTGGAATTCACATGTGGAAAAAAAT
The DNA here is from genome assembly GCA_028583015.1 of Wollemia nobilis. Lineage (NCBI taxonomy): Eukaryota > Viridiplantae > Streptophyta > Pinopsida > Araucariales > Araucariaceae > Wollemia > Wollemia nobilis. The sequence continues at coordinate 1,615,347 of JAQPPZ010003612.1, forward strand.
GAAGACCATTGGAATTTGATCTTAGGAGGTAACCCACTTGAGAGATGCAGAAGAAATCACTGGAAAAACACACATTTGTTCATTCTGAAGTATCTTCGAAATGAACAAATATCTTCAGAATGAGAGAACAGAGCGTCTTTGGAATGAGCGGATCTTTGAAATGAAGAATTCATTATCTTCAGAATGAAGGATTGCAATATCTTCAAAATGAAGGATTGCAATATCTTCGGAATGAGAATTGCAGTATCTTCAGAATGAGTGATCTTCGAAATGAGAATTGCATTGTCTTCGAAATGAAGTCACTTATCTTCGGAATGAAAATAGAATGTGCTTTTTGACTTGTTGACCGATTTTTGAAGCCAAAAAAAGGGAAATAAAGGTTGGAAAATGTAAATGAAAATATCTTCCATCTGTCTTTGTCGTCATTGCCAACCAAAGCCATCATTAAGGGAAATATCAAGTTTTAATCTTCTTCTAGGATAAAACCAGAATTTGTTGCAGCATTGTAAGATTAGATCTTTTGAGATATTCTTTATTTGAAATAAGACCTTAGGACATCTATAAATATTGCTCCCATTCAGGTTGAGCTAAGGGAGTAGTAGCAGTAGGAAGTAGAAATTAAGGAAGCTAGGAAGAACCAAAAAATAGGTAGAATTTGATCACATACTCCTGTAACAGGTTTTCAACAGAATTATTGTAATCATGTTCTTTAATCAATAAAGTGCACCAGTTCTATTTCATATTGCTTGTAAATGAGTGCGATTAAGATCTAGAAAGAGAGAGAGAGAGACTTATACCTTATTCTATAAAAGGAGGCTGGCCACTTCCAGACCTCGGAGGAGGACTAACAAGCAAGTTTTTATTCTGATTTTGTTGCAACAGAATGAGTTGTAGAACTTGTTATTTCAATTGCTTGTAAACAACTGAAAATATTTGTGATCTTAGTTTATTTATGTTTATATTAAACTTGTGCTTAATTTTTTAGTTGTAATCTCTACTTTCATCAAAGCTTCCATTTTATTTCAGACTGTTATTCCTAGAATTTACTATTTTTTTAGCAATTTTTTGCATTTTATGTTTTGTTATCAAACCCTGCATAGAAGATTGACAACCTTCTGTTACAGAGCTTTGATAGTTTTTATTTCTACATTATATTTAGACTTTCATTGCTGCAAAAGTAATTAAATTTCCTTTCTGCAATTAGGATCATAATTTCAATTCTGCAACTGTTATTTCTGCAATATAATTAGGTCTCATTTTGCAATTGTAATTAGGACTTTATTTCTGCAGTTAATGATTAGTTTCCAATTCTACAACTTAGATTAAGGTTTAATTCATGCAATTTAGAAATATGAATGTCCTAAAACCCCCCACACAACCGGTTCCACCAATAAGACCTGTTGCTCTAGATTGACCTAAGTTATAGCTGTTTCACTTCTTCCACAGATAGCCTTGTACACTGCCCTGGATTGACAAATTCATTGAGAATTAATGATGGTATAACGACTACACATCAGATGGTATTATGATGATTTGATGAATATGTTAGATGATATATGATATCGAAGATGCTTAGATGTATGTGTAGATTCTTATGTGATTTGATTATATGATGTGATGTATTTTGATGATAAATGATGAATTTATGATTGTATGTAAATGGATATTGCCTATGTGTTTTATGATGTGCTTTATGGATTTAATGACTTGTTTTTGTGAATGTGATGTTATTGCTAAATGCATGTTTTAACTTTGCTTTAATTTTATACATCTAACTTATGTGATGGAATGGTATAAATGAACCTGTATGCTCTAATCACTTTAAAACATACGAAAATCATATGACATTGACAATCTTAATGGGTGATACCACATAAAGTAAAAAAATAATCATTAATTTAAATAATCATTCTTATCATAAGAATTGATTAAGTATTCATATATGATATGTAATGGTGTACAATTTGTTTTCTTAATAAGTTTCTGTAAATTAAAATATATAAAGTAGTCAGTGGCCATCTATATACTATTTCTAATATATATGCGGTATCTGTCCTACTATGTTGATACCCCTAATTTATAGAATCTAATAAATAATATGATGGTGTAAATGATGTTATGATTTGTTGCTATGTAATAATTTTTTGGGCTTTCCAGATATTCAAACACTCTAGTTACCCTATCAACAATTGTCTACTTACCACTTGGACTTTTGAAAAGTAAGGCGTTTATCATGGACCTAGTTTTTCATGATCCCTGTGTGTGAAATTGATTGTATATTTTGAGATAGAACTCAAGCATTTCCTCCAATGTCAGGTGGGATTCTTTCAGCCCATTTCTAAGATCAAGGATCCTCAAGTGTTCATCTCATCCTTATGTTGGACTTAATTAGACTATACCACTAGGCAATATTTGGTTACCTAAGCTAGCTCATCCACATTCAAACATTGGTCTACACAAATGCATGAAGTAATTGTAATATACATATCATCATGCGTAAGGATTTCTCCTTCCAATTTTGTACAATGCTAAGAATTCTAGGGATTCAAGCTTTATTCCCTTCTTTTTGGATTCTTTTTGGCTTTGGATATTTACTCATATGTAATGATGAAAATCACTTTTTATTTTGATTATTTTTTCTTTGAGTGGGGATTTTTGTAGTGATGATAATCACTATTTATTTTTCTCATATGTAGTGATGAAAATCACTATTTATTTTTGATTGATTTTTTTTGAGCTATTTTGATTTTGTGTATCAAATTATTGCCTTGAAATCTGGACTGTATGCTTGGCCTTTTGAATATGTACTTTGCTTTGGGATTTTGCTTATTTTTATTTAAGCAAGGGATTTGGATAGGGTAAAGCTTGTCCTTTTGACAATTCTCAACACCTTTAAATCAGTTGTACAAGGGGATAAGCAAGGATAATCCTTTTCGCTTAAGATAACCTAGATCACTTTGCAACTTTCATCTTTTCCTTGTACCAGCTAGGATTTTAGTGTTTCAATTAGTGACGAGATCTTGAATATCCAAGGCTTTATCACAGCTAGACCCTACCTTCTATTAATCAAAGTTGTTTTCCATAGAAGTTGATAAGATCACTAGATGTGGTTGATTAACTGAAAAACCTTAGTATATTATGTATAGCAACAAATAATGGTTGTGTTGAAAAACACAATTACACACGTGTTAATGGAGGTATGGATTTGAATGATTTGTGTGACAAACTATAGTATCACTTTTAAGGCTCTCATGACATATGCAATTGTAGTGGATATGAAAATGCAATGTAATGTTGTGGATCCAATATGTGAGATGCAATTGTTTTTGTATTTTTGATTTAATGTTTTTTTTTGTATTTTTGTTTTATTTGACCAAAGGGCTAATTATGCCTTTGGGTCTTTTGGTATTGATTTTTACCAAGCGATTTGAATTTCCTTTGGAGCCTTTTTGAATTGATTTTGACCAAGCGGCTTGAATTACCCTTGGAGACTTTGATTGATTGGATTTGACCAAGCGGTTTGAATTACCCTTGGAGCCTTTTGATTGTATTTTTGACCAAGTGGTATGAATTGCCCTTGGAGCCTTTTGATTGTATTTTTGACCAAGTGGTATTATTGTGGCTGATCCACAACACACCCCAAAATTGGGGACCCACCTTTTTTGCATGCTTTCAAAGAATACCACAGTGGCCTAGATGCTAAAAAAATCAAAGGAAGAGAAAAATGCAGCATAAGAAAAAAGTGTCACAATATCACGATGTATTGCTCTATCGTGGCTAATAAAAAGAAAGTTTCGTGATATCGCGTCGTGTTGCTCTGTCACGGCTAATAAAAAGAAAGTGTCACGATATCATGATGTGTTGCTCTATCACAGCTAAGAAAAAGAAAAATATCGCGATATCGTGATGTGTTGCTCTGTCGCTGCTACAAAAAAGAAAGTGTCACGATATCGTGACAGGTCACGTTTTCACGGCTCAAAAAATCAAAGTAAAGAGGAAGAAGTGTTGATCGAAAGTTGTTGCGATATCGTGACATGTCATGAAATCGTGGGTCAAGGAGGAGAGAGAAGACAAAGTGAAAAAATGTTGCGATATCATGACATGTCATAAAATCACAGTCAAAGTAGTCAAACAAGGCAGGGTGATAGAGTTGTCGTGATATCGTGACGTCTTATTTTCGTGACTTGTCATGAAATCGTGATCAACGGCAGCACGAGAAAGGTCAATGTAGAAATCGTCGCGATATCGCAACATGTCACATTTTCGTGGCCTGAAGACGAGATGAAGGGTAAGGAATAAAAATGTCGCGATATCGCGACATGTCGCATTTTCACGGTAGAAAGCAAGAAGATGGTGCAGAATGAAAAAGTGTCACGATTTTGCAACATGTCGCGTTTTTGCGACCAAGTGCAGCAAGACACAACAAAATGAAAAGGTGTCATGATTTCGCGATAGGTTGCATCCTCGCAGCCCGAAAGAGAAAAACGTCACGATATCACGACATGTCTCATTTTTGCGATGCATGGAGACGAACAAGGCTGCTGATATAAAAAACATCATGATATCATGATATGCTATTTTTGTCACGATTCACGGTGGACCATTACAGAGTATACAGGGGTAGCATTGAACACGTGGCATAAAGGTGTAAGAATCATGGGAAGCGTTATAGAGGAAAAATGTTTCGAAGCCCGAACAAAAAGACAAAACAATGAAGAGGCCGGGGAAGGCGAAATGAAAAGATCTGGGAAATGAAATGAAGCGTCACAGAGCAAAACAGAGAGCCATACCAGAGGGTTTAAAAGCAGAAGCCAAAGACAGATACGAGGGTCAGAAACCGCTATGGGCAGAGTTGTAGAGCTGAGGGTGATAAGCCATTATGGGCCTGCTTTGGAGTGTTTTTCTTCCCCTTTTTCTGGTTTTGAGAAAACTAGAGATTTATGTCATTGTAAATTGATAAATTCTTAATACAAAAAATTCAGAGAGTTGCATCTTATGGACAAGAAAGAAGGAGTTATTTTCTGCATGCAAGATTAAATGTTTATTTTTCCCCTTTTCAGATTTTAGGCTTATAGGTGAAGTTTAATGCAAGTTCTCTTGGTTGCTTCATGCGAATGTCTAAATCTGAAAATCACAGTTAAAACCCCAGAAACCAACACTTAACTTATCTGGATTGTGCATGTTCTGCAGGTTCAATAGGTTAGGTTGTAGGCAGTAAAACCTCATATCTTCGATTTTGTCAGAATAGGATTGCATCACCCTGAATGCATTTCATTTTCATTCTTTGCACTTTATTTTCATTTTTTTTGCATTTTACTTTTTCTACAGTCATCAAAATAAAAATTAAAAATTTTCAAAATCCAAAAATAGTTCCACCATTGCGTATGTCATACTGCAGATTTCAAATACGCATTTTAAAATTTTATTTTTGGAGTTGTTTAGTATTTCTTTAAAATTCATTAAAGTTGATGTTTTGTTGCAGACCTTAAAAATCCGAAAATAGAAAATTTCCATTTCAGGGCCAGAATTTCATTTTTCAGTTTGTTTTTCATTCATGAGCCGATGATGACATTCCCTTCATGAAAATTCCAATTTCATTGAAGGAGTTATGTTTTATGGCATTTCATCAATTTCCATTTTGAAGTTACAACGTGGTCATACGAGGACCAACTCACATTTGCTTTACTTTGATTCAATGAACAATCATTAAAGTTTCACGGTAAAATAAACCAACATTGCCCGTTGTTTACAGTTACTTGCAATCACTAAGGTGTTCCAACATTTAAATTGAATATCTTTATTTGAGATTATTAATACACATACACAAATGCTAACATAGCGGAGACCTTGGAGAAGTTACCTGTTTAATTTCTTTGCAAGAGGGGATTTGGAACTCAAATCCTATCGGAGAGTGTGTTTTCACAATCGGGTGAAAATACCACTCAACAGATTGGCGCTAGAAGGAGGGCATGAATCGGTTTATTTCATCGTGATTTTAAATGCTACAGGGATTTCAATTTTGAATATTTCATGCCCTATTGATTATTATCTTTAGCCCTCTAACACTCAACTTTGAGTGTTAAAAGGAGCACCTGAATTGGTTTACTTTTTACAAAAATGTCATTGTTCTAATGTTGTTTTGATTGTTCATACAGGAATAATGTGATTTGATTTGATTTTGAAAAGCATTGGTCTTGACTAACGAGATTTTATTTCCATATGATTACTCTCATTTCTAACATTCTCTATTTGATGATGTGTTAATGCTAACCTTATTACAAATTGGAGAATGTTCTTTATTGCTATGGTTTTATTCATGCATTATAATGAATGAGTGTGATGATTTGTTCATTTGATATTTGTTAGTCATTTCATGTTTATTTGCAAGATATTTATTTGACTAACGGATTTGGTTCTAAATTTACATTTGAGTTTACTAATGGCAACATTTGAGGAGCAAATTGTATCCCTAAGAGCTGAAATAGCATCTCTAAGAGAAAGAATGGTATCAACGATGGAGGATCATTATAAGGGTTTGTCTACACATGTGATACCCTATCAAATTCCTAAAATGTTATTGGAGTTTCTACGATGTTTTAATCAAGAGGTGTCACTAGGATACTTGCAAAAATTGTATGTCTACAAGGATACATTATGTCGATTCCAAATTTTCTATGAGGAGGTGGCTTGTAAGTTATTTGCATACATTTTGGATGATAAACCATTCTTTTGGTATGGCCAACTACCCATGGAGGTTAGGACTTCTTGGATACAACTAGAAGCAGCCTATATTTATCATTTTGATAATCAGGTTGACTTAGAGATGTTGAAAAATCAATTTACCTCCATATGTAAGGAGCCTAATGAATCCTTGAGTCAATTCAATGGAAGATTTCATGAGTTGCACTCCCAAATGTGGGAAAATTTTAACACATTAGAAGAGGAAGCCATGGAAGTATACCTGGGAGCCATACACCCCACACTTGCTTCACTCATTGAGGAAAAAATGGATGGCTTGTCTCTAGAGAAAATCTATGAGATCCTAGAAGAGGTAGAACGACAAGATCTTGAAGAAGAAAAGGCACAACATGTTCACATGAGAGATGGTTCTTTTGGAGTTAGTGATGCCAACCTACACCAACCATCAAATATAGCACCCTCCACTCCAATGATATCTAAGGTAAATGATCAAGGGGATGAATTTGAATATCCAAGTGTTGCAACCACCTTAGATGTAGTCCAAGAGGAGGTGCAAAGTGCTAAACCAACATCCGCTAGTGAAGATTATGCAGAAATGATCTCATTCATAGAGATGCATGATTATTCGGATAAAGGGGTCCCAAATTCAACAATGTTTGAAATATGTGATAGGACGGAACCTACCATAGAATTGAATGAAGTGGTTGAAAGTGAAATTGGAAGAAAACCAATAAATGAATTTGAAGATAGGATAGAGTTTCACCACTTGTTCTTGGAAGATACTATTGATGAGATGTGTAAAATTAACGATCAAGAAATTCTTCACCCTCCAAATTGTGATAAAATTGAATCATGGGTTACTAATTTGGACGATGATAGCCTTACAAATTTGAATTCAAGAAATGACCCACTTTTGGAAATAATTGAACCATCTAAGGAAGGTGAAGGTGAATTTGATGAGAAACACATTGATGAATTGGAAGATGTTGAAGAAGTAGTTGAACGTCACCACTTGATTTTGAAAGATGATTATTATGATGCTTGGAAGAAGTGGGAAGACTACACTCACTCCAAAACTGCTAATGAAACTTGTGTGCCAATTGATATACAGGACAACATAATCGCCTACTCGAAGGAAGATATTACAACTCCTGTACAATTTGAGGATGTTTTGGAAGAGGGTTTCAAATCTCATCAAATTTTGGAAGATTATAATGATCCTATTGCCAAGGACAAAGAAGAAAAAGAATTTATGAATGAATCAAAAGATCATGCCACAAACATCATGGAATTTCATTCCATGGATTTGGATGACGATTTTTACAATGGTTGGGGGAGATATGATGATGCATTCTTTTCTCACACCCCTATAGATGAAACCCATATTTCACTTGATATACAAGATATTGAAACTTCTACTCCTCTCACATGAAGAGATACCATGGATAGTGAACAAAGAATTAGAACCAAATGACAAAGAGATTGATCAATTGGAAGCAACTCAAATAAGTGATCATCAAGAAGAGATCATTTGACATACACTTTGACCAAAAATATTTGAGGGTTGAAAAGGAGGGCCATGTTTTCAACTGGGTGCATGACCATATTTTGAATTTGAATTATGTTTATGGTGAAATGTCGTTAAAGGTGAATGAAAAACAAGGTATGATTTCTAATCACACCTTTGACAACATTGTTTTAATGAATGGAAAAGAAGTTGATGCACTTGAATTGTTAAATCAAATTCATCAACAATTACTAATTGAATCTAGGGTAAAAACTTTTAATGATCCTAATTTAGTAAATATCCTAGATGCTTGTAAACTATTGCACAAATTTGATTGGCCTACAAATTTGGAAAATGATTTGGCTTTAAAATTTTTAGAAATAGGCTCTTGCTTACAAAGTCTCATTTTGGATAAAGAGAGCCTAGTTCTAAATCATGAATGGAATTATGAGATTTATACCTTAAAGAATAGACAAGATAAAATTGAATATCATTTATTGTCTAATCATTTTAGTAATTTGACGCTCACCTATGAAAGTATTAATGGAACTAAATCAAATTGGTGGGGTGAGCGAGGTAAGTTAAAAATTGTTGCATGGTGCGGTCTAGTCTTGTTTTCATTGGATTCCTACAACATTTGGCATGCGTATCACGTTATATTTTTGTTGAAGTGTTCTAATCATGTTTGGGATCCAGGGAAGTGATAGTCCAAGCTTTGCACCATCTTGTATTATATTGTACATTTGTATATAGATTTTGGTTTTTGGGTTTTGGTTTGTGTTTTCAAGTTCATTTTTTGGAATTGCTTTTGGGTTTGGTTTTAAGTTTTGTGTGTTAGTCCTTTGGACATGTTTGGTTCGTTTTAAAAAAAAAAAAATGAATAAAAATTTGAGATGTCAACTCATGCCTAAGATCAGGAAAATATGAAACATTGGAATTGTGTTGTAGAAAGCTCCACAAGTAACACAAACATTTTAAATAATATCGTTTGAAACTTGTGATGCATGAAGTAGTCAGTTTTACAAATTATGGCAATACTTTATCCGCAATTCAAAAAGGCAATGCATTCATATTACATCCCACTTTGCATATACATGCCATCTTAGTTGCATATGCATTTCAGATACAATCATTTAAAAGATGTCAAGTCCTCTTAGGGTTATTCTATAACATAAAAAAAAAAAAATCCTAAGGTTGGGAACTGATGCCCGAACTCTCTTGAACCAAGCACGTTCTATGCACATTAAAGAGGATCTTGAGCAAAATGATCAAAACCATACTTGGGAGAAAAGGTGAGGCGAAAGGAGTACTTCGTGTCTATCCTATCATGCAACATAATCCTTAAAACAAGTGGTTTTTACCACTTCCATAAAGCTTAAAGCCTAAAACAGAGTAGTAAGGATAGGGTTAAATCCTCATCAAACTTAGGTTGAGGATCCAACTCCCCAAAGCTCGATTTGACCTACATGGAGTAGTAAGGATAGGGCATAATTCTCATCTCGCTTAGGTTGAGAATCCGATTCCCCAAAGCTTCTATGTTTCCCATTTCATCATAAATCTTGGATTGAAAGGATCGTACTACATGTCCCTCGCAAGGATGGGTAGTCATCCCCAAGGTCCAAGAAACAAAAATTAATTAATATTTCCTATTTCATATTAATATTGGATTGGAAGGATCGTACTACATGTCCCTCGCAAGGATGGGTAGTCATCCCAAAGGTCCAAGAAATAAAAAAAAATGAAGCTAAAATCATGGATTATGGGGTTAATCTCCACCGGGGCTATAGACGCCTGACTGGCAATGGAGTATGCTCATGCGTGGCAGCATGTCTTGTCTAAAAGCAAGACCACTGACTGCTCAAACGGATAGACTAGCTTGACAATTTCATCCATAACTGGTTAAATCATTTTGCTCAAAGTGAGGTAATGAATTCCAGATCAGAGTAGTAAGGATAGGGTTAAATTCCCATCTCACTTAGGTTGGGAATCCGATTCCCCAAAACTCGATTTCACTTTCACTTGCACATGGGTTCAAGATGGTGGTGACACATAACCAACTTTGGGATCTAATAAAGCAATTCATTTTACATATAGTTGATCCTAAGAGGGTTTGATAATTTTAAATGTTTGTGTATTATATTAGAAAGTTTAAGTTTTTGTAAAGCAGATTGTTATATCCCTAAACATATTTATCAGGCTGCGCAAATCATTCACAACCTCACATATGCATTCATGTAAAATTGACAATGGAATGTGGATCAATTTCAAACGATAGGAAATGGAACACATTGCACACACCGAGCTGATACTTAATGATTCTAATGTTTCATGTATTTTTGATCTATCGGCATTTTTTTATGTTTTTATGCTGACGCCTATGTTTAAGTTTGTATATTTCCAGGTTAGGTTCTCACCGAAATGCTTAGGAGCATTTCCCAATAGAATCACCATTTGTTGTGGCTGCTCCACAACACACCCCAAAATTGGGGACCCACCTTTTTTGCATGCTTTCAAAGAAGACCGCAGTGGCCCAGATGCTAAAAAATCAAAGGAAGAGCAAAATATAGCATAAGAAAAAGTGTCGCGATATCGCGACATGTTGCTCTGTCACGGCTAAGAAAAAGAAAGTGTCACGATATCGCGACATGTTGCTCTGTCGTGGCTAAGAAAAAGAAAGTGTCACGATATCGCGACGTGTTGCTCTATCGCGGCTAAGAAAAAAATGTTGCGATATCGCGACGTGTTGCTCTGTCGTGGCTAAGAAAAAGAAAGTGTCACGATATCATGACATGTCACGTTTTCACGGCTCAGACAAGCAAAGTAAAGAGGAAGAAGTGTTGATCGAAAGTTGTCGTGATATCACGACATGTCATGAAATCATGGGTCAAGGAGGAGAGAGAAGACAAAGTGAAAAAATGTCACGATATCGTGATGTCATAAAATCACGATCAAAGTAGTCAAACAAGGTAGGGTGATAGAGTTGTCGCGATATCACGACATGTCTTATTTTTGTGACTTGTCATGAAATCATGGTCAACGGCAGCACAAGAAAGGTCAATGTAGAAATCGTCATGATATCGCAACATGTCACGTTTTCGTGGCCTGAAGACAAGATGAAGGATAAGGAATAAAAATGTCACGACATGTCGCATTTTCATGACAGAAAGCAAGAAGATGGTGCAGAATGAAAAAGTGTCGTGATTTCGTGACATGTCACATTTTCATGACCAAGTGCAGCAAGACACAACAAAATGAAAATGTGTCACGATTTCATGATAGGTTGCATCCTTGCGGCCCGAAAGAGAAAAACGGCGTGATATCACGACATGTCTCATTTTTGTGATGCATGGAGACGAACAAGGCTGCTGATATAAAAAATGTCGCGATATCGTGATATGCTATTTTTGTCGTGATTCACGGCGGACCGTTATAGAGTATACAGGGGCAGCGCTGAACACGTGGCATAAAGGTGTAAGAATCATGGGAAGCGTTATAGAGGAAAAATGTTTTGAAGCCCGAACAAAAAGACAAAACAATGAAGAGGCCGAGGAAGGCAAAACGAAAAGATCTGGGAAATGAAATGAAGCGTCATAGAGCGAAATAGAGAGCCGTACCAGAGGGTTTAAAAGTAGAAGCCAAAGACAGATACAAGGGTCAAAAACCGCTGCGGGCAGAGTTGTAGAGCTGAGGGTGATAAGCCATTCTGGGCCTGCTTTGGAGTGTTTTTCTTCCCCTTTTTCTGGTTTTGAGAAAACTAGAGATTTTTGTCATTGTAAATTGATAAATTCTTAATACAAAAAATTCAGAGAGTTGCATCTTATGGACAAGAAAGAAGGAGTTATTTTCTGCATGCAAGATTAAATGTTTATTTTTCCCTTTTCAGATTTTAGGCTTATAGGTGAAGTTTAATGCAAGTTCTCTTGGTTGCTTCATGCGAATGTCTAAATCTGAAAATCACAGTTAAAACCCTAGAAACCAGCACTTAACTTATCTGGATTGTGCATGTTTTGCAGGTTCAATAGGTTAGGTTGTAGGCAAAAAACCTCATATCTTCGGTTTTGTTAGAATAGGATTGCATCACCCTGAATGCATTTCATTTTCATTCTTTGCACTTTATTTTCATTTTTTTTGCATTTTACTTTTTCTACAGTCATCAAAATAAAAATTAAAAAATTTCAAAATCCAAAAATAGTTCCACCATTGCGTATGTCATACTCCAGATTTCAAATACGCATTTTAAAATTTTATTTTCGGAGTTGTTTAGTATTTCTTTAAAATTCATTAAAGCTGCTGTTTTGTTGCAGACCTTAAAAATCCGAAAATAGAAAATTTCCATTTCAGGGCCAGAATTTCATTTTTCAGTTTGTTTTTCATTCATGAGCCGATGATGACATTCCCTTCATGAAAATTCCAATTTCATTGAAGGAGTTATGTTTTATGGCATTTCATCAATTTCCATTTTGAAGTTACAACGTGGTCATACGAGGACCAACTCACATTTGCTTTACTTTGATTCAATGAACAATCATTAAAGTTTCACGGTAAAATAAACCAACATTGCCCATTGTTTACAGTTACTTGCAATCACTAAGGTGTTCCAAGCATTTAAATTGAATATCTTTATTTGAGATTATTAATACACATACACAAATGCTAACATAGCGGAGACCTTGGAGAAGTTACCTGTTTAATTTCTTTGCAAGAGGGGATTTGGAACTCAAATCCTATTGGAGAGTGTGTTTTCACAATCGGGTGAAAATACCACTCAAAAGGTATGAATTACCCTTTGAGCCTTTTATTGTATTTTTGAAATTTTATGTTTTTATGGTTTGTTTTGTGTTTTTGACATATTTGAGTGTTTTCAAATTTTATGGAATATTTGAATGTTTTTGAATTTTATGAAATATTTGAATGTTTTTTGTTTTTATGTGTAAAATGCCTTTAAGTGAATGATATTGAGAGGTTCAGGCTCTTCAAAACCATCTAATGATATAAGGTGATATGATCCAGGCATAAATTTCAATGAAATCATGTATGGACCTATCCAATTTATCATGAACTTATCTCGTAGATGCAGTGGCAGATTTGAATTTTGTTGGTTTTCTTTGAGCACTAGATCTCCAACCTTGAATTCCCTTAGGTGGAATTTTCTATTGTAAGCTCGCACAAGGTGATCCTAGTAGACACGAATATGATCTAAGGCATTGAATCTGTGTTCATCAAGAATCATCAACTAATCAAGGCGGCCTTGTCACGTGGCATCATCATATATGAAGTCCTTTAATGCTATGCGTAGAGTCGGAATTTATAACTCTAGAGGTATGATGGCCTCAGTGCCATATACTAGTGAAAATGGTGTTTCCCCAGTGGGTGTCTGTATACTAGTCCTGTATGTCCATAGTGCAAGAGGCAATTGTATGTGCCAATCCTTGTGATTTTCTTGCACTATCTTCCTTAAAATGGATACTACTATTTTGTTTGAGGCTTCTGCTTTCCCGTTTGCTTGTGGATAATAAGGCATTGAAAAAATATGTTGAATATGGTATTTTTTCATTAAAGCACACACATTTTTGTTCTTAAAAGATGGCCCATTATTTGATATTATCTTAGAAGGGACCCCAAATCGACTTATGATATTGTGGAGTATAAAATCCACAATCCTTGGTCCAGTTGTTGATGTTAATGGGATAGCTTATACCCATTTAGTGAAGTATTATGTGGTCATTATGATGAATGTGTGTCGGCCTAAGGACGAGGGTGATATTTTCCCAATCAAGTCTAGTCCCCATTGCAAGAATGGTCATGCTGCTTGGATGGGCTACAAAGCTTGTGATGGTAAGTGCATTAGATTTGCATGATGTTGGAACTTACTACATTTCTTGACATACTCATAGCAGTCCTTTTCCATGGTGGGCCAATAGTAACCCATTCTCAATATGCGCTTAACAATGGCCATGCCACTGAAATGGTCTCCACATGTACCATCGTGAGCTTGCAAAATTGCCCAAGATGCTTCCTTGGGCTCTAGACAATGGAGTAATACTCCATCATATCCTCATCTATAGAGGATTTCTCCTAGAAATATGTATATTGTTACTCTCTATTTGAATGTTTGTCTTTCAGTATGCGACAAACCTTGAGGTACTCTTCCAAGCTTCAAGAAGTACCGTAGTTGGTAAAGTCAATCTTGATAAGCCACAACTTCTATAGAATAGACAACTTGCTCTTCTTGTATTTATGAGGTAGTGAAAATGGATTGACAAACAATTCTATGGTGTATGGTTGCACCACACTCCATAGGTCCTTGGGAGATCAAAGACCCCCGAGGTGCCTTTTGCAAGAAATTTTTGGCTACGAAGGACCAATCCTGATTTTGCTTGATGTTGATCATGTTGATTGATTCTTGATTGTCAAAAGCTTCACAACGTATTTCTGAGTGCGAAAGCACTTTCACATGAATGATTGTAAAATCAATAGATGGATTTTGAGGGATTAAGGATCCCAAAGAGGCCATGGTGTCTGCAAATCTATTCGATGTACGAGGGATTGCCTCGATGTCGTACCATTCCAGCAGGGCTAGGTATGTTTCAACAAGTTCCTTGTAAGTCTTCAAGAGTGGGCACCTACATTGGAATAGTCCTTTGACCTAGTTTACTATGAGAAAGGAGTCACCAAAGATATTCAATCTTTTAATGCCCATTGCTATAGCTATTTGGAGTCCCAGGATCAATGCTTCATATTCTGTATTGTTGTTTGTACATGGGAAGTCTAGTTTGAATGATAAGGGCAATGGAGAACCCTATGGTGTGATAAAGACAATCCCTACTCTACCTCCTTGTTCACACTTCAAACCATCGAAGAACAATGACATGTCTCTTTCTTTCTTAGGTTCTTCGAGATCTAGAGGATTTGATAATACAAAGACCGCATCATTAGGCAATTCTATGGTGAGAGGCTTGTTATCCTAAAGAGGCACCTCTGCTAATTGATCTGCTATGACTTGTCCCTTGATGGAATTTTGGCTTATGAACTCTAGATAAAATTCTATCAATAACATGATCCACTTTGTAGTACATGTATTGTGATATGTCTTGCTCATCATGTACTGTAAAGGATTTTGTTTTGATATGACGTAGGTCGTATGGCTCAACATGTAGTGTCGCAACTTTTGAGTTGCAAAGACCACTACTAAACACAAATTTTTGACATACGCATATCCTAGCTCATAACTCACCAAGGTGCGACTAATGTAATATATGGCTTGCTCTTTGTCTTGTGCATTATTTTGGGCTAACATGGTGCCCAATGAAATTAGTACGATATATAGTAAAAATGGTATGTATGGCCTTGGTGGAGCCAATACTAGTAGTGTTTCTAGATAAGTTTTGATCTCTACAAAGGCTTGATGGCATTCTTCATCCCAATGAAAGGGGACTTCCTTGCGTAGCAACCTATTCATAGGTCTGCATTTTTCTAATAATTGCATGATGAATCTTTTGATGGATGCTATCTTGCCTTGTAGGCTCCTCAACTCACTAATGTTGGTAGGGGTGGCCATTTCCAGTATAGCATTTACCTTTGCAGGATCTACTTTAATGCCTCTCTTGGATACGATGAATCCCAAAAGCTTTCCAGGAGTTATGCCAAATACACACTTCTTAAGATTCAATATGACATTGTGTTCTATGAGGTGATCAAAGACTTGTCTAAGGACTTTAGTGTGCTCTTGCCGCAACAAGGACTTGATCAGTAAGTCATCCATGTAATCTTCCAAGATCTTATGCATATAGTCATGGAATATATATGTCATGGCCCATTGATATGTGGCACCAACATTTTTGAGACTGAATGACATCACTTTGTAATAGAATTTTCCCCATGGAGTAATGAAAGCAGTTTTATGTTGATCTTCGAGCTTAATCCAGATTTGATTGTATCCAAAAAACCATCCATTAGGGAGAGCATTTCATGACCTACGGTTGCATCTACAAGAGCATCTATGTTTGGAAATAGGAATGAATCCTTTGGTGTTTCCCTATTCAAATCCCTAAAATCCATGTAGATACGGACTCTTCCATCAGGTTTCCCTATGGGTACCATGTTTGACACCCACTCAGGGTAGTCAATAGGAACTATGAATACTGCATCCATTAGTTTTTGCAATTCATTATTCACCATCAAAGTGATGGTTGGATTCATCTTCCTCAGTTTTTGCTTGACTGACTTCTTCATGGGATCCAATGAAAGGTTGTGAATTACTAACTTTGGATCAATCCCTGACATGTCTTTGTAAGTCCAAGAAAAAATGTTTGGCCTCTCTTTGAGGAGAGGAATTAGAATGGCTTGTTCCTCTGGAGATAGAATTTCTTCAAACTTGACTCTCCTTGGTTGGGTAGGATCATCGCTGATGTCCACCTCAAAAGTTGCTTCTATAGCCATATGTGATCCATCCTCTAGCTGATGAGGCATGGGTATCAAATGAATGTCATCGGTGGGATTCATAGGACCTACTAACTCAGGTTCCAAACCAACATGGAAGATGTCATACGCACAACTTGATGCAAAATGGAACGGTTGTAACATCTCTTCATTGGGGAAGAGGTCTTCAGGCTCTATGGGCGAATTAGCATGATCCCAATCAATAGCCTCTACATCAAGATGCAATGATTTGGTAGGATCTACTAGATTATGAAGTGGAGTGGTCAAATCAATGGAGATCATATTGATGGATGGAATGAAGTCTCCAAGACCACATGGGTGCAATCTTTTCTCAGGGGTTTCCCTTCCATACTCATGATGAGGTTTTGGAGGAATGGGAATTTCTAGATCTGGCCCATGAGCAGGGCATAAAATAGGATCATTGGGCTCTAATCACTCTCTAAATGTAGGTAGAGGGGGATTGACCATCCGATGAATGGCAACTAGGTCAATAGGTCTCCCCAAAAATTGGATATGAGGGTCTATGGCATGGAGTGCCACCTCTCTCTCTACTAGCTTGTTGACTTGTCGCAAGTGGTGAGGTCCAAGATAATCCATCTCGGTCTCATCCTCAAAGTCATCATCACTTATCCAAAAATCATTAGCATTGGTATGCGGCCCTAAGATAAGGGGCTCATGTCTTGGCCCCAAGTAGGCCATCTCTATTTCATCTTCATATTCTTCATCACTTATGAAGAATCCATTTGTGTTTGTCTCTTGCCCCAAAGTTAGGGGTTGATGGCTTAGGTCTAAGTAGGCTCTTTCTGTTGAGTCTTCTGATTCATAGTCACTTTCATCTAATGTATATCCACTCTCATCATGGATGGACCATGTGAACCTTTGTAAATAGTGAGGCCCCTGATAGGCTAAGCCAAGTTGTGCCTCATCATCACTTTCTTCATATCCATTCTCCTCATCCCACGAGTTGTACCCTATTGGCATGGAATCAATTGAGGTGTTTGGATGATAAGTTTTTGGAGGCGGTATGTTTACCGTGGCCACTTGTCTATTGCTCAAATTTGCTATTCTTAGGAGGTGATAAGGAATGAAATCAATATCTTATCCCAACCCTATGCTTAATATTTCCAATGCTACTTCAAGAGAGTCATCTTGACCTCTGCTATAATAGCCTAAGCCAAATCTATCGGAGGGAAGCTGATATAGTGGCTCGTAGGGCCGCCTATGCCCCTGCTCATATATGCCAAGGCCATAGCCATGCCAGTGGAAATGCTCAAAGTATCTTAGAGCAAACTCGGGGTTAGAGAGGTAACAAACATTGACTATGAATAATTCGTCACCATCCTCTTCTATATTTGAAGACTTATGAGCGTAGTCCAGGCCGACATAGACAAAATTGGTTTGGTTGGGAGGGATTCCAAGTGGAACCATTGTTCCTATAGGTGGCCTCAAGTCCTTAGGTCTTCCTATATCTTGTGCAGACTCAATGATAGGTGTAAAGGTGATGTTCTACACAAGGTACTCCCCTATGCTTGTGCTTGCCAAGTGTATTGATGCATGCGACGTGGATGACCCCATGGATGACACTGGCGAAGTAGGGTGATAATCACTATCTTCATCTTGATCTTGAAGATCTTCCTCTTCCATAGGACTTGGCATTTCAACAATGGCTACAGTTGGCACTTCTTTGGGCCTCTATTCCTTAACTAAGGGGGCCTTTAGCTTTTTATTGTCTTTTGGTTTTGACGTTGATGGTACTTTAGAAGCATTGATGATCTTAAGTGCACCAGGAGGTGTTGATGTGAATGGGTCTTTTCTTAACCCTTTGTCTTTGTTATCCACTTGTGTGGTTGGGGATGAAGGTGCCATGTATAGGTGAGTAGAAGGGATCATGAATTCTCCCATAATGTCCACCTGATTGACATATTTAAAAGGCTCTTCATCGGCCAAAACCACATAGACTTTGTTCTCGTGCACATACTTGACACACTGTGTTGAGCAAGGTGCAGAAACAGTATTGTCATTGTTGTCAACTCAGACAGATAGATCAATTGATGATGCAGTGGACAGATGTTCAGAGGTCAGTCAAAACAGGTACAGTGAATTTCCAAGAAGACAGAAGTGGCCCAGATTCAAAAAAATCAAAGAAAAAGACAAGTAAGAAAACTGTCGCGATATCGCGACATGTTTTCTGTCATGATTTCGCGACAAAAAGGAGGAGAGAGAAAAAGCTGGAAAACTGTCGCGATATCGCGACATGTTTTCTGTCACGATTTCGTGACATAACGGAGGAGAGAGAAAGCGCAAGAAAAACTATCACGATTTCACGACATGTTGGAGGCAAAGAAGCCAAGTGGAAAAACTATCATGATTTCGTGACATGTTGGAAGCAAAGAAGGCAAGTAAGAAAACTGTCACGATTTCGTGACATGTTTGGAAAGAAGGCGCAAGCAAAGAAAACTGTCACGATTTCACGACATGGTTGGAAAGAAGGCAAGAAAGAAAACTATCACGATTTCACGACATGTCGATGAGAAGAAAAGTAAGGAGAAAAGTGTCACATTTCGCGACATGTCTTTGGAAAGAAAGAGGAGAGAAAAAGATGTGATTTCGTGACATGTTCCATTTTGGCGAAAGCGAAGGAAAGAGGAGAGAGAAAAAGATGTCACGATTTCGTGACATGTTCCATTTTTGCGGGCGAAAGCGAAGGAAAGAGGAGAGAGAAAAAGATGTCACGATTTTGTGACATGTTCCATTTTCGTGGGCGAAAGCGAAGGAAAGAGGAGAGAGAAAAAGATGTCACGATTTCATGACATGTTCCATTTTCATGGGCGAAAGCGAAGGAAAGAGGAGAGAGAAAAAGATGTCACGATTTCATGACATGTTCCATTTTTGGTGCATGCAAAGAGAAGTGCAAGGAAAAAGTGTCACGATTTCATTTCGCTGGTGCATGCCAAAAAGTGTCACGATTTCGTGACATGTTCCATTTTCATGGGTGCATGCCAAGAAGAGTGAACGAAGGCGAAAAGTGTCACGATTTCGTGACATGTTGTGTTTTCATGCCTGCATGCCGAGAAGAAGACAAAAAGCTGACAGAGCGGCAGTTCTTGTCAGAGCAGCAGTTCGACTGTCAGAACTATAAATACGTAGGTAAGATTGTCAGAGCCATAAAAAGGTAGGTAAGATGGTCAGAGTCATAAATAGAAAGATAAATCTATCAGAACAATGGATTTACTTACAAAGCATCGAAAAGGCTATCAGAGTCGTAAAGTGGGCAGATAAGTCTATCAGAGACGTAAGTAAGCTTTTAAGGCTATTAACAGCATAGTAAGCAGAGCCGAAAGAATGTTTTCATGTGTAGGAAGTTAGGGTTAGGGTTGAGCTCTGCACGTGGCAAGAGTGTTGTGACTTGTCGGATAAAAGGAAAAAGGTGCTGTGAAAATTAATATACAAGAGAGTGTATTTTGCTGAGAAGAGAACAGAGAGTATTGTGCAGAGAAAATACAGAGAGCAGTGTGTTGTAAAAGATACAGAACAAAGTGCTATAAAAGTATAGAATAGAGTGTTGTAAAAGTATAGAAAAGTGTTGTAAAAGTATAGAAGACTATGCTGTAAAAGATACAAAACAGAGTGCTGTAAAAGTATAGAACAGAGTGCTGTAAAAGTATAGAAGATAGTGCTATAAAAGATATAGAAGAAAGTGCTGTAAAAGTACAGAGGAGTGTATTATGCTAAAAAATATACAGAAGAGAGAGTTGTAAGAGAGAATAGCAGAGCTGTAAGAATATGCAGTTTTTGTTATAAAGGATTTAGACCAGTGAGGGTCTTGTTGTAGAGAAGGCATTTTTATGTCATAAAATCTGTTCAAATCTGAAGTCCAAGTTGGTGCTTGGCATTAGGGGGTTGGTGCTCCTTTCTGTTGGTGCAGATAAATTGTTTGTAAAGTTGGTGCTTTGCAAAGGCTGGATTTGGATGGGTGTCCAAGCAGTCTAATTTTTGAGGAGTAGCCAAATCTGGTGAACCTCGTTAAATCTTGTGTTGTGGATTGCTCTCTTGTTTATTTGTTGTATCTATTTTTAAGTTCTCTCTGCTTAAGTTTGAAAGAGTTGTAGATCTATATTTAAATTGCTACACTGATTCACCCCCCCTCTCAGTGTCATTGTGAGAATATCAATTGGTATCAGAGCAAGGTTCCTGTTCTAGCTTAATCAGCTAAGGTGATCTTGGAAGATTCACAATGGCCGGTGGTGAAGGATTTTCATCCAACAAAGCTCCTTTGTTCGATGGAACTAATTACTCTTTCTGGAGACTCAGGATGCAGACTTATCTGTGTGCTTTGGGTTATGACATTTGGGAGTCAGTAGAAAGTGGGTACACAATATCCTCTACTCCTCCATCTGATGCTGTTGAGAAGAAAAAGTTTGAGAATAACTCTAAGGCAAAGAATGCTATAATGTGTGGGTTAGTAGATAGTGAACTGATAAGGATCATGAGCTGTAAAACAGCAAAAGACATGTGGGACAAACTGTAGAGCATTCATGAAGGAGACAACAAGATCAAGGAAGCCAAGCTTCAAACACATCGAGCTCAGTTCGAGGCATTAAAAATGAATGATGATGAGAACATAGAGGCCTATATGTTGAGAGTCAATGGAATTATTAATGCAATTAGAGGACTCGGTGAGGAAATAGAAGATGCGGTCATCGTGAAAAAGGTATTAAGAACTCTTCACAAAAGATTTGATTCTAAAGTTTTTGCTATAGAAGAAGCTAAAGATTTAAATTCTTTTAGCATGGATGAAATGCATGGTTCTTTAACTGCATATGAAATGAGAATAGGACAAACTAAGCCCTCAGATAGAGAAGTCTGCTTTTAAAGCACACAAAAATATAAAAGCTAATCAAGAATCTGTAGAAGAAGAGTCTTCAGATGAAACAGAAGCAAACTTTGTTAGGAAACTAATAAAGGGAAAAGGAAAGTACAGAGGTAAGTTACCGTTTAAGTGCTTCAACTATGGAGGAGTCGGGCACTTTGCAGCTAAATGTCCAATGAATGAGAAAAACAAAAATGATGAAGGGTCACACCAAGAAAGAAGTGACTGGAAGAAGAAACCACAGTTCAGAAAAAGCAACTTCAAGAAGAAAAGTTTCATATCCAAGAATGTCAGCTCTTCTGAAGACTGCTCCGGTGAGGATTCCGAAGAAGAAGCAGGTGAAGCTCTGTTCATGGCATTTGAAGAAAGAATAACAGAGGAAAAACTAGAATGTAATGAAAAACCTGAGGATGAGGCTGAAGTTTATCTGGAAGGTGAGTTAGTTGCTGCTCTTAAAGAACTGAGCACAGAAAGGAAAAAGAATAAAAAGGTTTCAAGAAAGCTTGAAGATGCCAATGAAATAATAAACAGCTTGAAAGTACAGACAGATGAATTCAAGAAAATGTCTGAAGTTCTTTATGAACAATTAACTGTAAAGACAGTTGAATGCAGCAAGCTAGAAGAAGACATTGTTAAGTTAAGGATGCAGCTAGAGGAGATGAATAGGAAATTGAGCTGTTATCATAAGTTTGAAGAAAGTACTGTAAAGCTGGATAAAATTTTAAATAACCAAAGGCCTTCCGGCATCAAATTTGGTTTGGGCTTCGATGAAGGAGAATCATCAAAGGGTTCAAAGGCCTTAAATGTAGAACCCATAAAGAAAGAAGAAAAGATCAGGGTTGATCAAGAAAAAACAAATCATGCCAAAGAAAGCAATAATGCCAGACTCAAGAAGAGTACTGACAAAGATGGATTCACAAAAGTCACACATCCTAGAAGGAGAAGATTCATGGCTCCTACTTCAAACTGGCAAAGACCTGCACCCAGGTTTAATCATTCCTTTTCTGGTTACTATTTTAAATGCAATGCTTATGGTCATAAGATTTCAGATTGCAGTTATAATGTAGCACAAAGGAATTTCACCAGTAGAAATGTTTTTTCTCCATTAATGAATTATGCAGTTGAATGTTATAACTGTCATAATTTTGGACATATTGCAAGAAACTGTAGAAGCACTTTTGCAGCAAATAATTATCAAGGTAGAAAATCTCAACCAAATGGGTTGAAACAAAACAAGAAATTTCTTGAAAAATAGGCACATGCTAATGAAAGGGGAAAGGCAAAACAAGTAGCCAAATCTGCTATCAAACCAGAATGGAAAGAAAAGGAATCTTTGATTGTTCAGACTACTTTTAAAGCACAGAACAAATCTGCACCATGGATACTTGACAGTGGATGCTCCAGTCACATGACAGGTGACAAGCAAAAATTTGAGAAGTTACAGAATTATGAAGGTGGTTCTGTGAAATTTGGAAATAATGATGGAGCAAAGATAGTTGGCAAAGGATCAGTCAAGATCAGTGATGAAAAGATCAAATCAGAAGAAGTCTTGTTTGTGATTGGTCTGAAGCATAACTTGCTCAGTGTAAGTCAAATCTGTGATAGAGGTCATGAAGTAGTTTTTAAGAAGCAGGGCTGTGAAGTGAGAAAAGCTAACAGTGGGAAGTTAATTGCTACTGGATCAAGGACTTCTAGAAATCTGTATACTCTCTCAGAGACCTCAGAAGGAGCATGCTTGATTGGACAAGAAGATGAAAATTGGCTGTGGCACAAAAGGCTCGGTCATATCAGCTTTGACAATTTGGTTAAAATAAGTTCAAAAAGGGCAGTAAGAGATATACCTTCCATTGGCAAACCACTAAATAGTATTTGTGCTTCATGTCAAAAGGGGAAGCAAACTAGAGCCACATTTAAATCAAAGGAGTACTTTACCAACAAACCCTTAGAACTAATTCATACTGATTTATGTGGACCCATGAGAACTCAAAGTATAAATGGTGACAAATACTTTATGCTTTGCATAGATGACTATTCCAGAATGACCTGGATATTCTTTTTAAAGCAAAAATCTGAAGCTTTTGAAATGTTCAAGACTTTCAAAAACCAAGTTGAGAATGAAACAGGAAAGAGGATCAAATGCTTAAGATCAGATAGAGGAGGAGAGTTCATCTCAGAAGAGTTTGCAGAATACTATCAAAAATATGGGATCAGAAGACAGTTTTCAGCAGCAAGGACACCTCAGCAGAATGGTGTTGTAGAGAGAAAGAACAGAACTGTACAGGAAATGGCACGGACAATGTTGACTGAAAGCAAAATTGCAGACATATTTTGGAAAGAGGCAGTCCATACTACAGTTTACATCCAAAATAGGTGCATGTTGAGGACACATGAAAGCAAAACCCCTTATGAGCTTTGGTTCGGCAAGAAGGCAACAACAAAATACTTCAAAGTCTTTGGCAGCAAGTGTTACATCAAAAGAACAGAAGATAATCTTGGTAAATTTGAAGATAGAGCTGATGAAGGTATTTTTGTTGGCTATTCATCAAAAAGCAAAGCTTACAAATGCTACAACAAAAGGCTAAAGAAAATTGTAGACAGTGTCGATGTTAAATTTGATGAAGATAGGAAACAAGTTGTCAGCTGTGAAGATAACTACCCTATTTATGAAGAAGTTATTGAAGGAGATGAAGAAAAGGAATCAGAAGAGAATCAAAAAATTGACCCAGATGATTTAAGTATTGATTCAGAAGTAGAAGAAAACAATAAATTTAAAACAGGAAGCTGGCAGAAAAATCATCCCAGAGAACAAATTATAGGGGACCCCACAGTTGGTGTTAAGACAAGAAGAAGAGTAGTAAGTAACTACTCCCTATTATCCAGCATTGAGCCCAAAAATATTGCTGAAGCAAGCACAGATGAAAGTTGGATGAAGGCAATAAATGAAGAACTAGATCAGATTGAGAAAAACAAAACCTGGGAGTTAGTACCACGACCTGTAAATAAAAACATAATCGGTACTAAATGGATTTTTAGAAACAAATTGAATGAAGACGGACAGGTTGTAAGGAATAAAGCAAGATTGGTCTATAAAGGCTATGCTCAAGTTGAAGGTATTGATTTTGAGGAAAATTTTGCACCAGTGGCCAGACTCGAGGCAATCAGAATGTTTCTGGCTTTAGCAGTCCACAGGAATTTCAAAGTTTATCAGATGGATGTGAAATCAGCATTTCTGAATGGAAATCTTGAAGAAGAAGTGTATATTGAACAGCCAGATGGTTTTCAACTCGGTGATAATCCCAACTTTGTTTGCAAGTTAAAGAAAGCTTTGTATGGCTTGAAACAGGCACCCAGAGCATGGTATGCAAGACTTGACAACTATCTCACTGAACAAGGGTTCAAGAAAGGTATGGTGGATAGTAACTTGTATGTCAAAATAGACAATGGCCAACTTATTGTCCTTGTTGTTTATGTTGATGATATAATTTTTGGCAGCAGCAATGATGAGTCATGTACAGACATAGCAAATAAAATGCAAAAAGAATTTGAAATGTCTATGATTGGTGAACTTTCATATTTCCTCGGACTGCAAGTTAACCAAAGTGAAAAGGGCATTTTTATTTCTCAAGTTAAATATGTGAAAGAAATGCTGAAAAAGTTCACAATGGAGGATAGTAAACCTGTAAGCACTCCCATGACAACAGGTTGCAAATTGAGCAAGGATGACAAATCTCCAGATGTAGATCAAACCATGTACAGATCTATGATTGGAAGCCTGCTGTATTTAACAGCCACAAGACCAGATATCTTACAGGCAGTATGCATGGTTGCAAGATTTCAAGCTAGTCCAAAAGAGACTCATGTGACAACTTATGAAGAGGATATTTAGGTACCTCAAGGGTACTATGGAGTATGGGTTATGGTATCCAAAAGGTAAAGACTTCACTCTGATTGCATATTCAGATGCAGATTGGGCAGGATGTATAGATGACAGAAAGAGTACCAGTGGTGGTGCATTCTATCTTGGAGATAGGTTGGTAGCATGGCACAACAAGAAACAAGAATCAGTCTCTCTATCCACAACAGAAGCAGAATACATTGTAGCAACAACAAGTTGTACACAGATATTATGGATGAGACAAACACTGAAAGATCTGGGTATTAACTTCAAAGAGCCAATTTCAATTAAATGTGATAATACCAGTGCTATTAACATCTCAAAGAATCCGGTTATGCATTCAAGAACCAAACATATTGCAATCCGGTATCACTTTTTGAAGGATAAAGTTGCAGAAGGTGAGGTTAAATTGGATTTTGTTCCAACTACAGAGCAAGTAGCAGATATCTTCACCAAACCGTTGCCCAAGGAAGTTTTTGAATATCTCCATAGTAAGTTGGGAGTGGTCACACTACCCAAGAACTGACTAGCTTTTGGGAACACATTCTCAGGGGGAGCATTTATATATTTGATTATCAACCCTTTGATATATATTTGTTTGCTCTTGTTTGTATTTTTTGCTAACTGTAATAGTGTGTGCCTGAGAATGTTGTGCATGGACTCAGGGGGAGTCTGCAACCCTTTGGTATTATTGTCAAAGGGGGAGAAGAATTTCTGGAAATTGCACATGTGTTGCCAACAATTCCAAAGGGGGAGATTGTTGAGCAAGGTGCAGAAACAGTATTGTCATTGTTGTCAACTCAGACAGATAGATCAATTGATGATGCAGTGGACAGATGTTCAGAGGTCAGTCAGAACAGGTACAGTGAATTTCCAAGAAGACAGAAGTGGCCCAGATTCAAAAAAATCAAAGAAAAAGACAAGTAAGAAAACTGTCGTGATATCGCGACATGTTTTCTGATATCGCGACAAAAAGGAGGAGAGAGAAAATGCTGGAAAACTGTCGCGATATCGCGACATGTTTTCTGTCATGATTTCGTGACATAACGAAGGAGAGAGAAAGCGCAAGAAAACTATCACGATTTCGTGACATGTTGGAGGCAAAGAAGCCAAGTGGAAAAACTATCGCGATTTCACGACATGTTGGAAGCAAAGAAGGCAAGTAAGAAAACTGTCACGATTTCATGACATGTTTGGAAAGAAGGCACAAGCAAAGAAAACTGTCACGATTTCGTGACATGGTTGGAAAGAAGGCACAGGAAAAGAAAACTGTCACGATTTCATGACATGTCGTTTGAAGAAGAAAAGGAAGGAGAAAAGTGAAGTGGAAAGAGGAGAGAGAAAAGATGTCACGATTTCGTGACATGTTCCATTTTTGTGGGCAAAGCGAAGGAAAGAGGAGAGAGAAAAAGATGTCACGATTTCACGACATGTTCCATTTTCGTGAGCGAAAGCGAAGGAAAGAGGAGAGAGAAAAAGATGTCACGATTTCGTGACATGTTCCATTTTTGCGAGCGAAAGCGAAGGAAAGAGGAGAGAGAAAAAGATGTCACGATTTCGTGACATGTTCCATTTTTGCAGGCGAAAGCGAAGGAAAGAGGAGAGAGAAAAAGATGTCACGATTTCGTGACATGTTCCATTTTCGTGGGTGCATGCAAAGAGAAGTGCTAGGTAGCAAAAAGTGTCACGATTTCGTGACATGTTCCAATTTCACTGGTGCATGCCAAAAGTGTCACGATTTCATGACATGTTCCATTTTCACGGGTGCATGCCAAGAAGAGTGAACGAAGTGAAAAGTGTCACGATTTCGTGACATGTGTTTTCATGCTCTGCATGCCGAGAAGAAGACAAAAAGCCGCAGAGGGCAATCGAGCGCGTTCGGTATCAGAACTGTAAATACGTAGGTAAGATTGTCAGAGCCATAAAAAGGCAGGTAAGATGGTCAGAGTCATAAATAGAAAGATAAATCTATCAGAACAATGGATTTACTTACAAAGCTAGAAAGGTTGTCAGAGCCGTAAAGTGGGTAGATAAGTCTATCAGAGACGTAAGTAAGCTTTTAAGGCTATTAACAACATAGTAAGCAGAGCCGAAAGAATGTTTTTATGTGCAGGAAGTTAGGGTTAGGGTTGAGCTCTGCACGTGGCAAGAGTGTTGTGACTTGCCGGATAAAAGGAAAAAGGTGTTGTGAAAATAAATATACAAGAGAGTGTATTTTGCTGAGAAGAGAACAGAGAGTATTGTGCAGAGAAAATACAGAGAGCAATGTGTTGTAAAAGATATAGAACAGAGTGTTGTAAAAGTATAGAATAGAGTGCTATAAAAGTACAAAAGTGCTGTAAAAGATACAGAACAGAGTGCTATAAAAGTACATAATAGAGTACTGTAAAAGTACAAAAGATAGTGCTGTAAAAGATATAGAAGAAAGTGCTATAAAAGTACAAAGGAGTGTATTATGCTAAAAAATATACATAAGAGAGAGCTATAAGAGAGAATAGCAGAGCTGTAAGAATATGCAATTTTTGTTATAAAGGATTTAGACCAGTGAGGGTCTTGTTGTAGAGAAGGCATTTTTATGTCATAAAATCTGTTCAAATCTGAAGTCCAAGTTGGTGCTTGGCATTAGGGGGTTGGTGCTCCTTTCTGTTGGTGCAGATAAATTGTTTGTAAAGTTGGTGCTTTGCAAAGGCTGGATTTGGATGGGTGTCCAAGCAGTCTAATTTTTGAGGAGTAGCCAAATCTGGTGAACCTCGTTAAATCTTGTGTTGTGGATTGCTCTCTTGTTTATTTGTTGTATCTATTTTTAAGTTCTCTCTGCTTAAGTTTGAAAGAGCTGTAGATCTGTATTTAAATTGCTACACTGATTCACCCCCCCTCTCAGTGTCATTGTGAGAATATCACACTGGTGCAATATCGAAGGTACACACTTCATGGCCCTTATCCAAGGGTGCCCTAAGAGGATGTTGTACTATATAGATCCTTCCAAGAAATGACACATCATGAGGATGGTCTTATGTCCCACCTTGATGAGTAGGACTATCATTCATACAGTATTGCATAAAGCATCATTAAAAGCTTTCAATGTGTAAGCTCCTGGAATGATATTTGACTTGAGGATTTTGAGGTGTTCTATTGCAGTTGTTGTGATGATGTTTATTGATGAACCTGTATTGAAAAAAACCCTCTTGAAAGGTAAGTCATTGATTTCTACTACAATGTTCAGCAAAGGGTCTGGTAAGGCAGTAGGAACAATCTTAATCTCATGATCATGGAATCCAATTACAGGTTCCTGGCATTCTTGTACGTGTCTCACAAAGTGAGTGAATGCATTTGCATATTGTGGTTGGACCTCAATCATTCTTAAAATCTCCATTAGAGTATCACTATGCTTTGGGGACTATTGTATGAGCTTGTAGATGGGTAACTTAGCTGGAGTCATTTGTAGGTTTTGCTCCAATCTACTCTAAATAGTTACCACATGTCGTGTTTGTGGACCTAGAAGGTTGTCTTGCCTTTGCCTAGGAGTGGCTGGGATTTTCATGGGAGCTACAAGCGGTTGCGGTTGACCATATCGCCTAGTCCTTATTTCTATGTTAACAATCTCAACCATCCCAATGCATCCATGGGTAGGTATGTTAGCTCAAACCTGATTGAATTAGGCCCCTTGCTTTCAAGGGGCCTCATTATTGGGAAATGGTTTTTTGTATATGCCCATGTCTCTGTTATCAGAAGCTAGTGGATTGTCAACTTTGAGCTCTCCCACCTCAATCATGTTTTGCACTTGATGCTTAAACCCAATACAAGCCTCAATGTCATGCCCCGGTATCCTATGATAAGGGAAAAATTGATCTTCCCTATATCCTTTTGTCTTAGGATGGTTGGGATATATAAGGGGTATATCAAGAAATATGATCCTCCTAGCCTCTCTCAACTGATTAAATATTGATTGCATTGATTATGTCAGAGGCATGAAATAATGAGGCGGCTTGCATTCTTAGTTTCTTCCCTGATTGTTATTTTGGTCGTAGTTGGATAGCAATGGATGTGATTGATAGTTATGAGGTTGTTGTGCACCCCCATACTTGGGTGTAGCCAATATGACTTGATTGACTAGAGCAAGGTTGCCCTTCTTCTGCTTATACTTGTCATTCTTACCATTCTTGTTCCACTACTTTTTGTTTTGAATTTTAATGGTTCCCTCATCTACTTTTATTTCTTCTATGAGCTTGGCTTGTGCTAAAGCTTCCTCAAATGAAGGATATTGTTGGAGTTGTAGCAAGATGGAGATATGTTTAGAACAAATTTGGTGAACATGTGAATGATCTCTTCTGTGGGAATGGAGAATGATAATTTTACCATGACTTTTCTCCATCTATTCCCATAATCCATTACCGGCTCATCATCATACTATTTCAAGTTTTCCAGGTCTGAAAGGTTCACCTTCTTCTTAGCACCAAAGGAGAAACACTTTAGGAATGTGTTTCCTAGTTGTTCAAAGTTGGTTATGCTATGCTTAGGTATTTGGTTGAACCATTGAGTGGCAGCACCTGAACATGTCATTATGAATGTTCTTAGCATGAGAGCGTCATTGTCTTCAAGATGAAAATAGGTGTTGATAAAATTGGTGACATGCTCTTGTGCATCCTCTTCACCCTTAAAATTCTCTAGCCTAGGCATCTCAAAGTGATTAGGATATGGAGGGCTAGGGATTGATGGGCACAATGGTTGGTTGTGTATCTTGCTTAATGTTGGTGAGTTCCATGCTACCTCTTGTTTCTCAAAGATTTTCATCTTTTTAGCAAGATCTTGAAATGCCTTTGATGCACGTATCTCCTCCTCTTATAAGCCTATCTATATTGGCAATGGAGGTAACCCTCTATCCATTTGATTTGTTCTATTTTCCTCCCTCCTATAAGGGGACTCAGGATTATGATCCTTGTTTGCTATATTTGCCCTTCCCCCATTAGTTGGATTTCATTCATGATTTGGTGGGGAATTTCATTGTGGTCTATCTTGTCTAGTGTGCCTCTCCTTAGGTGAGTCAGTGCATCTTGTTCTTTGGTGGTCACCACCATTTGTTTATAAATTTTTAAGAGCTAGCTACTCAGCCTAATCTCTTAAACGCTGCTCATGTTGGTGCAAGATTCTTTATCTTTGTTTATCTTATTTGAGAGCTTCCACTAGCTCTCGCTCCTTACGTAATGCATTTTCTAACCACTTCATTTGGTCTGTTTGTGCTATTATAGAAGACTCATGTTTATCTATCTCTATTCTTGTTGTCTTGACTCATAAATTCCTCGAGGAGGTTTCTGCTGTATCTATACTCTTGCTAGCTAATGTGACTTTTTTAGTGTACTATTGAGTATACCTATGATCATAATCCATGTGTCTACTATGGGGTCACTCTGAAGTACCTCTATACTGGGAGGTGTGTTTATAAGTCACTATTCATGATATTCCAGATGTAGAGTTCTCAGTAGCTACAATTCTTTGAGTTGGTCATGTAGGAAATCAATCCAACCTATCTAGCTATTTTGTTTTCCATGGCTGATCTCATGGGGTGCCATTTACTCCTATGAGGTCATAGTCTATGAGAATATTTCCTTTTGTGTGAAGGGTTTCTTCTATTTAATTCCCATGGCTAGATGTAGCTTTGGTTTCATGCCCTTTAGTAGGTAGACCTATTTCATATGTTTCTTATGAGTCTTGAGGTGTTGCAATTCTTGTTTACCTTCTTTATGAAGAGGTCTTTGTGGTAACATGTTTTCTCCATGTGGATGGAGATGTAGCAGTATCGTCATCCCTATGTGAAGAATGATTATAGAAACTTCTTTATGTCCATGTGAGGAGGAATCCCTTGAAGCTTCCTCATGTCTTTGATATGTTTTTATGTGTTTAGAGGAGGCCTTTGAGGTCTCCTTGATGAGGATGGTTGTGAAGCCTCTTTTTATTTATGTGACTTTGTTCCATGATGTGGTTCCTTACTTGGGGTTTCTTTAGGATATCCCCCAAGGGTTGAGTTATCACCCCTTAGGCTCACGGAGCTACGTCTCACGGTCTTACAAGTAGGTCATTCAATGTTACTACGACTTCACCTATGGGTATGAGTTGCTTTCGTCTCTCCCTCGGTATCAGAACGAGGGTTCTTACTTCTTATTTTGACCATGTTGTCTTATGAATTGATATTTTTTGTTGCAATTTAGGAATAACCATAAAATACCAAGAAAATGTTTGTCTTACTTACCAATTTAAGTGTGCCCTAGACCATTTCATGTGTTTTGATGTGGTGTTATTTTGATTTCTTGCTTTTGTTCTTGGATTAAGAATGAGAAGATTCATCCATAATGATAATAAAATACACTCCTGCCAAACATGATTTTCTCAAA
Source organism: Wollemia nobilis (assembly GCA_028583015.1). NCBI lineage: Eukaryota > Viridiplantae > Streptophyta > Pinopsida > Araucariales > Araucariaceae > Wollemia > Wollemia nobilis. The sequence continues at coordinate 1,647,143 of JAQPPZ010003612.1, forward strand.
ATAAGCTACGGTACACCGCTGAAGACCCAATGGAGGGTTTGCCTAGCTCTTTCACTCTTAACTAATGATTGTTCCAACAGTGGAAGATAGTTTGAACACAAGTAACTTAGTGTCACTATAAGTAAGTTTACCAATCCATTTCTAGGAAGCTCTAGGGGGTAAACCAGTGGAAGGAGATGAATTCCAACGTCACTAGACTGAATTGAAGGTTGGTGATGAAATCCAACTCTCCAATGTTTAAATGAGATGTGCGTGTGTGGTGTTAATTTTAAGCTTGCATAACATAAAGTGCATCATATAGCAGCAATGAATCTTTACTACATGCCTAAGTGCAAAAAATATGTTTCAACATTCAAAAATATGCATGAACTATTATGATTTGTATGAGCACACTTTATTTCATACAACTATGGCCTCTAGCAGGGCCTCAAAGAAAGCAAACAACATATAATGTCTATCCCGTTGGATTCTAGGGTGAAATTTTAGGCATAAGCCGCTATTCCTAGCAATGCCTAGTGGAAAATTTAAAAGAAGATCTAAGATATACGAAATGCTTAATTCTTTCTTCTTTTATTCCTTCAATTTACAAACATAAATGTGCTTTAAGTAAACACAAAAAAGCAGATAGAAAGCTATAAAATATCAGAGAAGCTATACCAACCTTCGATCCAGCTTAGAGAGTCAGTGTTTTAACCTCTGTTGCACTCTCATTCTAGTTGTTGTGGACCGGAGTGGATGGTTCATGGTTGTTGTAGCTCAAAGCAACTAAGCTCTATTGGCCGCTTTGTTGGTTGGTATTTCATACACACCCTATGAAGAATGAACATAAAATACCAATAACACTTTATGGGATAAATCCCACTCACTTTAGGATCTTGCTGGTTATCCAAGGTGTGAGTTACAGAGTTGGGTCGAATGGCTATTCACTCTTTTTCGCTTCTAGAATAGTTTCAAGTAGACTATCTATTACCTTACAATGGGTTTGACCTTGGTTCAATAATGTTTAGCGATGGTTATATTTGTTGACAATTGGATTTACAATCAGTTCTTTTATATAGCTCTTTACACTTTAGCAGATTAAATAAAAGACAAATTTGAAAGAAAATAAAAATGGATCATTTGACGGTAGAACAAAGAGAGTAGGGTAGGGCAAAAAAAAGAAGCTTATCTAACTTAGTTGCAAATCAAAACTACCAATTTTAGTTACACTATTTAGCTTCACAATAAAACCAATCAAAGAGGAAGGTGTCCAGCTTTCTAAGATCACCTTCTACTAAGAGCATAAGATAGAGATGACACAGATCTAAAAGAAAATCATAAATAGAAGGGAAGTCGGTGTCAACTGGTATCTCTCACCAGTAGCCTAGCTTTTGCAGTGAGGATAGAGCAATTAGAACAGACCCAAACCTTAAATATTTAATTTTCCCTAGCATACAACAAACAGAATGAAGCCTAGTAGCATATTCAATCTTGATAACATAGATTTACAACTAAAATAAATAGACCTTAGCAAGATGAAAACAAAAGAAGATGCATTTATCACAATCCAAAAGAGATTAGGCTCCTAGCCACGCTATCATAGAAAATGACGTCACACCAACCCCAGGTACAGAACAAAGCATTCAAACAAGATTTGCAGGAAATTGCTAAAATATCTTTTATTCTAAGTTTTCGCATACTGAGATTACACTTATGGGAGTATATATAGACTCAGGACATGCCCTGATCTTTTTAAAATATCTTACTCCCGAATATAATATCTAAAAATTCCACCGTCTCGGTTTTAAAATATAAAAATTTATTTAAAACAAGTCCCAATCAATTTCAACCACTCCGAAAATCTGCTTGAGTATCTTGCCATAAATGGAGAAGGCACAATTTGATATTATTTTCATCCACCTGTAACTGTGTGTAGATATTTTCATTTTCCAGCCAATTGCCGACATATTTCATTAAATGGGCACTTGCTCGGTCACACCTTAAAGTCTTTATTTGCGGCCAGATCTGCAAAATCTGGACGGATCAGAAATTCCCGACATCTCCTATTTCCATCTGATGGTCCTTGCTTGATTTGTGTCGAAATTTAGGTTTGTCTGTCTTTCTCGCCATTACTTGTGCCATTATGCAATTGTCGGATCACTTTCTACAAAAGAAAAGCAAAGGTTAGAACTTTAATATTATTAATTTAATTATTTTTAAATTTTTCATTTTCCTAAGGTTTTTTTATGTTTTATTTTCCTAAGGTTTTTTATGTTTTTCATTTTTAATTAATTAATTAATTAATTTTTCCTAAGGTTTTTTAATGTTTTTCATTTTAATTAATTAATTAATTTAATTAATTATTTTTTTCATTTTTTTATTATTAAATATTTCTAGGGTTTGGACTGTGTTGAAAAGCTTCCACTTCCTTTGGATGGGTGATGAAAAATTTAAAGAATGGCCAAATTTTGCAAAATGAATATAAATCCAAAATGCCATATCAAGCAATTAGCCTTTGTAACAATTCAAAACTTCAATGGACTTTAAAATATTTTAGGGAAAAATTAAATTTGAGCGAAAGTCCGACATGTAATGAGCATTAGGGTTTGATTTCCTTCTTCCAAGCTCATATTCTCATGAAATTAAAGCAAGTCATGAAAATGGAACAAGTCATGAAAATGGAACATGTCACAATTTCCCGACATTTCCCTCAATTTATTTCTTCCAAGCTTGTGCCCTCACGAAAATGAAACAAGTCACGAAAATGGAACATGTCACGATTTCGCGACATTTCCCTCAATTTATTTCTTCCAAGCTTGTGCCCTCGCGAAAATGAAACAAGTCACGAAAATGGAACATGTCGCGATTTCGGGACATTTTCTTCTTTTATTTCTTCCACTTTGCAAATTCTCCAAAAATTGTAGGTTGACTCCAATGACTTTGTCCATCTGTATTTTGCATTTTTACATATTGGTGAAGGATCTTCCTTACTCATAAATGATTTTAACATTTGAAAAATGAATTTTAAATTGCTCGAGAATGGTCAGCTTCACATGGTGTAGAAAAATGATGAAAATTCAAAGTGCCTAAAATTTGATGAAACTTTACAAGCATCTAAATAAGCCCAAAGGATATCCAAATCTGCAAAGAAAACCAGAAAATTCGATCTAGATCATGAGATATTGCATTTAGAAGTTTGCTGGCCAGAAATAGAAACTGCTATTTCTGGAAAGTTAATCTTGTCTAAAATTCCATAAATTTGGCATGGCCACAAATATGAGTTTAAAATATTCCACCCAAAATTCAAATCACCTCAAACGGATTTGTCTTCCAAAAGTTATGAGGATTTCAAGTTTGGAGTAAGTTTGTCGGCAAGAAGAAAATAATTAAAAGAACCCTAACATTTGATTTTAATAATTAAACCTTAGAAAAACTATTTGAAATCAAATTTCCTGAAACACTTAATTAAAAATAATGCTATTGACATGTAAGCTACTTTCTTCCTTGCTCCAACTTCATATGCATTCAAATTTCTCGAATGGATATTTAGAAAATAAAACCAAAAATAAGATCTCATTTCGAATTAAAATTAATTAAAATCCTAAAAATTAATTTGAATTTGAAACCTTAGGAAACTATTGAAAATTAAAATTTCTGAAATGATTAATATGAATTAATACATTTAACATGCAAAATTTTAGAAATTTTAAATTGAAATCAATGCCATATGCAAGCCTACTTGGACACTTTGATGTAGGTGAAATTTGAAAAAGGATGCAAGCAAAATTTGGAATTAAAACCCGAAAAACTCAAGAGGGTCCCTGAGGAAAAAAAAAAAATTAAATATTTTCAAAGGATGAAATTTTATTTTTTTAGTGGGGGTGTGTTGCTTCTCAACACATTGTAGCTCAAAGCAGCTAGTTTTTGGCCACTGTAGCTCAGAGTGGCTAGACCTATACACAAAACTAAGTTAGTATTCTGACAAAAAATGAAAAATTAGTGGTGGTCCCACCGTGATCGCCATATGTAGTGACCCCAAGAATGCATGCACCAACCCCATTTTTAAACCTACTTGCAATGTTATTTAAAAAATACAAGATGAAATGGAAGACAAGAAGAAGAAGCATATAAAACGAAATAACAAAGATGGATCTCTTTATTGATATTGAAGCTCGGTTACATGTCGGTCTCCCTTAGGGATACCCATTTCAATACTATAAGTTACAAATAGGCAAAGAATGCCCTTCCATGAAGAGGTGGTGTGCTTATAAAAGCTTCTTGGTTCCGTACATGGAAATGTATGAGGGCTTACAAATGCCTCCTTCTCTAGGTCTGTTTCCTAGAGGGATCCATTTTTCTCTCGTATGTTGCAATCTTCATCCATTATACTTGTGGCCCTGCAAGAAATGAAATAACAACACACGTTTAGGTATCTGAGATTGCCTCCCAAGATGAGGTTGTTAGTACTCAAAGAATGTAACAGAAATATGATGAAACTATGCCATGAAATCATGTAAATCTATGCTAATGATATGAAAACATAAAGAAATAGAATAAAATAAGTTATGTCTAAAACCTAAGCTAAGCCTACAGGACACTGTCCAAGACAATGACTGCTAAAGTAAACCTTACCCTCTTTGCCCTAAAGCTATGGGTCAAATCCTGTATTTGATATTGAAATAGTAGGTGTTATGCTCTTCAATCTGTCAGAGCTTCATTGTACACGTGATATCAAAGAGAAATCTCCAAATCTTGAAAGCTCTCCTCAAAAATATGTCTCTCTCTTTTTGATATGATAAAATATGGATCCGATGTCTTGGTGATATTAGGCTTGCACCTTTTATAGTGTGAAACCCTAGGTCTATGTCCAAACCTTAGAAATGAATTTCTCATGTGTAGTACAAGTTAGCATGAGAATATTTTATCCACTGTCTATATTTGAAGGCTAGTTAACTGAAATCTAATTGCCCACTTGAGTCTTCTATGTGAATTGGTCATTAGCATGAGAAGCTTTTGTCCCTTGTTTATGCTTGGAGGTCAGTAAAATTAAGTCTAAATGTAAACTCAAATATCCTATGTGAATTGGTCGTGAAAAGGAATGCAAATTTACTATTGCTCACCTTTATTGCATGCAGACTGCCACCTTTGCCTGTGATTAGGCTTATTTTTTAGTAAACTACTTCTTATGGCTTAGCTGATTTTGTTTATAGCGGATAATATCTGGCCACTGTCATGTACAGCAGCTAAGGTTTGGCCACTCTAGGCTTGAGTGGCTAGGCTTGGATGGCTTGAAAAGGCCCCAAATAAGTGGTGAGAACCACTGTTGATGCTTGGAAAGTCCAAGATTATGTCTTATGATCTTATGAATATGTCTATGTGAGTAGCTCCCCTAAGCATGACACAATTTAGGTGTCTACAACTACTATTAAAACTATAGCTATGGTCTTCACCACATCCATTTCTCTCAAAACTCAAGTGGTTTATTCTTAAAATATACCTCTCCTCACATTAACATATTCAAAATATTCCTTCATAAACATTCATTGATTTTGATGTCTTCTTGGACACATGCATAGAGGTTCCTTTTCAATGCATTTATTTAGTACCACCTACTACCTTATATCCCACCAACCCTTCACTTAAATATAGCTTGTTTAATATTATTCTATATTCTAATATTTCTCTTCACAATTTATACCACATCGACACACATGCCCATTATTATGGTTATACATAGATACCAATTCATTATCAAATTTCTCAATATCTTCAAAATATGCCTACCTATTCTTCTTATCCATAAAATTCATCTCAACATATTCAACATAATATTCCCACACATTCTTAGGTAAGTGCCTATACCACTTACCCCTCATCTCAAACTTCTACATACACTTCCATACCTCTTCTAGATCAAAGTGAATTTTTTACTTCACCACCATGGACTTAAACCATACCCACAACATCATATTTTCATCCTCTTTTGTAATCTTAGTATGAGTGGCCGTCAATGTATAATCAAGTGCCAAACTAAGAACATGTTCAAAAAATCAATCAAAAATATATTCAACATCCATATCATGCATATGTTGAAGGATCAAGCTGAAATATTCAATAAGTTCTAACTCATATGCATCAACAAGTGCCTTATCAAGCACAAAATCGAATACTCAACAATCCAAATCATCCTCCTATGGCTCCATCAAATTAATGGACTAACCAACATTAAAAAAAATAATAGCAACTCCATCAAAAACAATAATGACAAATTTCTTCTTCTTCGTATCAAATCAATACCACATTAGATCACACTCAACTTCTACTTAATTACTATGCATATCCACTACCACACCATTATAGTTGCATCCATAATTAATACTCTAAACAACCTATCAAGGATCAATCCATTATCCCAACTCATACATCACAAGTACCCTATTGTGGAAAATTTTGATATCCTTAAAATATGGTTGTCACGCTACCAAAAATTTTAGAATCACAACAATATGCAAGCTCTGGTGGACTTGTTGCTTCGACCTATATGGGGGTTTAAAGCAAATTCATGAAATACTAGGTCAGGTTTGGACACCCTAATAAGAGCCTAATTAAACATGGATGTTCTATCCTTTTAGCTCTTCCAGATCAGATGGGTTTGAATTAGATTTTGATGATGACCAAGCTTAATATAACACTTCAAGAATGCAGATCGGTGCCTTGTCCATTGGGTAATTGTAGCAAGAATTTAGATCTTTATGAAAATATTGAAAAGAGAAAGAGATAACTGGTTTTTTTACATATATTCGAATTACATAATGGATATAAACATTTACTAGTGAAGTAAAGTATTATTCATATGTTCAAAACATGTAACACATAAATAGACAACACATACATTTACACAAAAAATTTGCAATAATGATGAGACCCATATTTGCATTAAATTTCATAGAAAAGTTATAGTGAAGATCTTGCAGAGTTTCAAGAACCAATGAAACTCAATACAATGGTTCTTTCCATTCAAATAATGTAATATAAGAACATAAATCTTGATCCTAAAGAAGTAATTAAGATCCTTCAATCTTTGATCTAGTCATTGGAAATGATCTCAGCTAGCTGGATACACCTTTAAAAATTTTTGCACAAATGGGAAGAATAAGAGTGGAACAGAGGAAGACTAACACAAGGAAATATAGCAACCTAAAATAGGACACACAATATACCTTGCTTGTAAATTTTTACAATGGATGCTTGATGATGACTCTTGGCCACTTCAGCTCCTTATGTAGCCAAATTACCCAAAATATGTTACATTTTCTTGGTGCTATTTTAGCCACGTGTATCTCTTTTGGCTTTGTGTCTCTTCATATTCCATGGTGTGTTACAACCAAATATCAATTGTGTAAGTTGTCAAAATTCTATAAAACTACCATTTACCTAAAACTATGTTTCACCAATTCAACTTTTTTTGACTCTAACTGCTCTTTTATTTGAAGGAATTTCTTAGACTATCTTGAGTAAGAGATCATTTGACCTTTGTCTTTGGTCATGTGGTGGGCCAGACAAAAGATATCACACACACACACACACACACACACACACACACACACACACACACATATATATATATATATATATATATATATATATATATTATATTCTTATTGGTCCTAGTCATCCATTTCTATCTTTAGTTGGACCTAGACTAGGTTTGACGTAATTATATTTTTGATGTGAAATAGAGGAGGACCTAACATGATGGTGAAGAGAGAAAATAAAAAATACGGTGAAGTGAAACAAAATAAGAAACAATATGGATGAATGTAGAGACCTTCAAACACAATGGATGTAGTGTTGTACATGAAATGGTGGTGAGATGGCACTTTGTGAAATAAAGTGTATCAAAAATTAAGAGAGAATGCCTAGAAAGGAGAGGGCATCAGTATATTTACAAGTGAGAGGGTGGAAGTAGCATTAAGTTGTTGGGAATAGGTGAAAAATAGAATGGAAAGCAAGACCTGGAGGTACAAAAATGAATGCAATTGTGAATATACTCCATAGATGTGTTTCCTCTATAACTATACTCCATTTAGGTGCTCGTCTATTTTCCAAAGTAGGTATATTGTTGAAGCTTCGACATCTACTTTATTCTACTATGTCTTTTGCATCTCTTAATATTGATATTCAGGAATTTATTATGATGTTCATGATTTTCTTACTACACATTTTGGCCCATATTTTCTACTATGATCATTGTTTAGGTACTTGTCTTCATATAGAGTCATGTTAACAAGATGTATTACATCAGCTGACTATGATATAATCATGTTATAGAGATCTAGAAAGGTTCAACTTGTTTGAATTAGAATTGAATCTATTACTGGTATTGCTTACTCCATCAATTTGTTCTTATCAGTACAGTCCATAAGATTTTCACTTTGTATGTTAGACTTATTTATGTGACCTAATATTTCCTCCCTTAGACCATGATCGTCTCCTAGGTTCTAATAGCCTTTGTTTTTGGATTAACTTTATTAGTATTCTTATACTATGAACATATGATGGCACATACATATTGATGAACAAAAAATCCTTTTATGAACTAGAACACTCATGAGAATTGACACATTTTTTTGTCAACCTTGGTGAATTTTTGTCAACTATGACTGGTCACTCTCTTTGTTTTTTATCAACTACAGAGTGACATTGATTTTGGATGGGCCAAAAAGAAGATTTCTCAAGAATTTCCTTCATAATATTTGATTAGTGGACCAATAGCTAACCAACATTAGTCTAGTCACTAAATTTTATTATCCTTTCTTGCCATGTTATCAGGTTAAATTTCACAGTCACTGTTGAATATGCATGCGGGCAAGATACCCAACGAGACAAAGATTAAAATTAAGTGACCTTAATTTTAATAATGGTTTATCAGATAAGGTATCTGCTTGATTTAGCCCTAATGAATAAGTCATGCACTCGAGTAGATGAGAGGGTCAATGAAATACATTACTTTGGGTATTATAGCCAATGGTGCAACTTAATTTTTAGTTCATTGGGCGTAGTCGGATGAGACATCCACTCGGGGTACAAGTGAAGTGACCATTGGATGAAGGGGCTGACTAAAAGGATACTATCACTTGCCTTATTTGAGTTTATCCACACCATAAATCAAAGATCATTAATTAAAGATTTTGAATAATGATATGGCATCAAGAGAGCAATCGACCAATCATTCTTTGCTAAGGACTTTGGACGAGATGCTTTATCATGGTACAGAAAATGGGATGCCTTAATCATGTAATTGAGACCCTTAAATACCTAGGTATGGATAACATGGTTTAATATTAATTATCACCAATAGGATACCATTGGATGAAATGTTTAACTTAGGCAAATAGAAATCTATTGACCATCAACTAAGGTATTCATAGAGGCTAAGCGATAAAGTGAATGAGGGAGCTATCAGGTAGGATGTGCGATTGAAAAGGTTGATTTAGGTGACTTAACTACTACCAAATTATAAGAATGTATGATGAAAAAATGATGCATAGGCTATCAAGTAAATATAGAGGGGTGTTGAGTAACATAGCCGATAGAGTTCTTTGGGTGAAAGTAATAGGCGATGATTCTTTTGACTAGACATAATAGTCGATGGATCTATGGATGGTTGGGTGAGATGAAAAAAGGTGGAATCATCTGGGATAGCTATTTTTCATTATATTATTAGGTGATATAGTCGATGAGAGTTTTATCGAGCATGATGGCTTAAGGAATTTATACTTTGATAACCTTGGTAATTTGATAACTCAAAAAAAGAGGAAAAACACTCAATGTATATGACACACTTCACACCTTAGGGAATATGGATATATTGGGGTAGATTTATTCATGATATTTATCATTGTTAGACTTAGAAAAAATGTAAACTTAGGGAAACATTTGTGCGAGTTAATTTTGTAATGTGTAACTTGATTTGGTAAACTTTATATTCATCGGGTGCCTTGGGCATGTATTGAAGAATGAATGTATGATGATGAAAAACTAGCAAATGGAAAATATGAAATGCAAAATTAGATGAATGGGGCAGAGGATTTAATAAAATGAATGGTGAAATGATAATACTATGGTAAAATGGAGGTGATAGGAACAAATTTATGAAGGATAATTTTGAATGAATTATGCACAAGATGACCCAGAGCTATACCTTCATGACCATGGATATTATTTTGGACCTTTATGAAATTTCTCATCTTTGACTTTGACTATCACAACCTAAAATCACCTAGATACTTATTTTTAATCTTGTTTAAAAAATTGGGGTACAATATAAGTTGGGATTTTTAAGCCCAACACAAGATGTGTCTAGGACAAGATAATTGATGGACCTTAAGAGAGTGAAAGTTTTCTTGAGAACCTCATAATATTTGGTTTATTTTATCATGCATGATGACCTCTTGATATGGTATACTACAACACCAAGCTAACTGTAACAATACTTATCTAACTAAATTACATAAGGGCATGCAGAGATTGACTCAGGACTTAAAACTTGACTTATAAAAATACTTAATCACCTACATCTATTTAGCCTATTCACTTGAAGAACTGGATAAAGAAATTATACTAATTATATTGAAAACAAAACTTGTTGGATATTTTGAGTAGATGAGTTTTCATTTATGTCAAGAGTGAGTGGTCATTGATGTCAAGCCTTCAACACTAGTCAGTGGTAGTTTCAGTGGGTAGAATCAGTTTTAGGTTCTTCAATAAGTAAAAAAGTATAGTCTATTTTCAGTTAATCAAAGACCCGGTTCCAGGCAGTCAGATGTGGTCCAAAGTGCAAACAAGAAGCCTAGATGAATAGTATTATAATAATTATTTATAATATTATATAGAGAATTTTAAATTAATTATAAATTAATTAATATAATTTTTATTATAAATTAATTTATTAATAATTTACTTAACTTATAAGTTATTTAAATTAATTATGAGTTAATTTATATTAATTTTAAATAACCCTAAGGTGGGTTATTAAATTCAAATTAAAATTTTTAGCGCCGATGTGGGAGCAAAATCAACCAAACGTGTATAAAAGAGGGACTACCCCACCTTAGCTAAAATTACCTGATGCATTCGAATAAAATTGATTAATGTGAGCTTGTGCAAAATTGTGTTGCATCAAAGAGGATTTATTTATGGTTTTCATGTGAAGTCAACAATGCACGAAGGGTTAATAGGAAGGAATCCTTCCTCCCTTCATGTGGGTGCCTATAGCCCACACGGTGGGCTCCAAAGCACCAAGGCACGTAGCGCTTGGGGAGACGGTGGTTCGAATCACGCCAAAACCCTTTTGGGGAGAAAAATGAAGGTATGCATTAGTTGAGCACCAAAATTTTTGGAGGAGTTAGTTGAGGTATTAAAAATTAATTTTTGCATATTTTATTTGGTTTGTAAGGTTGTAAGGGGAGTTATAAGATTGATGCAAAATAAATTTTTTGGGTGTTATTTGCTTTAGTGTTTGAAAAGGGTAGCAATGTGTTTTAGGAATATTGTTTGAGGTTTTGTGGTGTTGGATATTATTTTATGTTGGAGATTATAAGGTGTATCAAAATGATTATTTTTCATGTATTTGATGTATGTTATTTTCAAAAGGGAGTAATAAGGCATAATTGAGATTTGATTATTTTTGTGTCTAAGGAATATTTTGAGAAAGTGTTGAAGTGATATTTTGTCATTTAACCATTGAAATTGGAAAGAAGAAAATTGTGATTGAGATAGGTTTTCTAAGGGCACTTTTACATAAAAAAAAAGGTATGGGCACATATTTCTAGTAAGTGATTGTTGAATGTTGTGAATGCAAAGTTGGAGTAAAAAGGATTGTTTGGTAAGCATTGTTGAGTATGTTTTGAATTAATGCTTCAAGTTTTTCTAGAATAAAGAGTTGTTGATAAAACCTTGTTTTATAAGCATTTTTTTTGAAGTGATTAAGTTGAGTGAACTTGAAATGGGGTTTGCAAAGATCATGAGTATCATTGTTATGTGATATTAGCATTATTGTTGAAGCACTTAGTTGAGTGAGGAACTTGAACTAGGATTTGCAAATATCATGAGTATCATTGTTATGTGATATTAGCATTATTGTTGAAGCACTTAGTTGAGTGAGGAACTTGAACTAGGATTTGCAAAGATCATGAGTATCATTGTTATGTGTGATTTATTGATAAGCATTGCTGGAAATATTTGAGTGCGTGTTCATATGCTTGGACTAGGGTTTGAAAGCAAAAGTTAATTCATTGAGTGATTTTTTGAGTAGAGTTGGTTGAGCCTAGTCAAGTGGATGTGTTGAAGTGATAGTCCAAGTTCTATGAAATAAAATTACTCTATATTCTAAATTGATTTGAGAAATAAGTTGAGTGCTGGTGAGTGTGAAACATATTGAGTCTCTAACAATTATCTATATGTTTTTGTGGTGAAAAGAGTGATTGAAAGTAATTGATAATTGTGGTGAATATGAAGCATATTGAGTCTCTAAAAATTCTCTATATGTTTGTGGTAAAAATAGTGATTGAAAGTGATTGAGCATTGTTATGAATGTGAAGCATATTGAGTCTCTAAAAATTATCTTTATGTTTCTATTAGATTGGACAAGTTCTAGTGTGGACTTGTTGAGTACATTTGAGGTAAGTATTAGAGAAGACTTGTGGATAGATTTGTGTGAGCTTTTCAAGAATCTTACAATACAGTTTGAGGAAAGATATTGACAGCATATTTGGACAAGTTCTAGTGAGGACTTGTTGAGTAGAGTTGGGCAAGTTCTAGTGAGGACTTGTTGAGTATATTTGGACAAGTTCTAGAGAGAACTTGTGGACAGATTAGTGTGAGCTTTTGTGGAAGCTTACAAGGCAAATTTGAGATAAGTCTTTGAGAAGACTTGTGAGTAAAATTGATTGATTGATTTATTCAAACCTTGAGTTAAGGTTTGGGGAATATCTAGTAGTTTTTATTTGTGATTGGATCAAGATTTGTGTTAAGGCTTGAGGACAGAGATTGAATATAAATTTGTGTTAGATCGAAGGAATGTGTTTAGTGTAGATCAGAGGATAAATATTGAGAACATATTTGTGCTAGACCGAAGGACTATATTTAGTGCATATCAAAGGACAAATATTGAGGAAATATTTGTGCTATATAGAAGGATTGTGTTTAGTATATATTTGAGGATAGATTTTGGTATAGATTTGAGGACAGGTTTATGCCAGACCAGATATAGAGATTGAGCTAATTTATGCTAGATCGAAGGATTGTTTTTAGTATAGATTTGAGATAGAGCTTTGAAGGTGATAGAGTATAGAAGACGATAGTATCCAATGGATAGAGATCCATTATACAAGGTAGTGTGAACAAGTATCTTCAGTGGATAGATATCCATTAGCCAGAGTAGTGGGGCCAATAGTTCTTCTAGAAGATCACCAATCAGATCTAAGGAGAAATAGTTCTTCTATGGATAGAGATCCATGAACTTGATTAGGGGATTGGTGTCTCCTTTGGAAAAAGGTCCATAAACATTGTAATAGGGAAAGGATTCCCAAGAGATTGATTGAGAAAATTTTAGTGAAATATTTTCTCTGTGGAGTAGCCCACATTGGGTGAACCATGTTAAATTGGTGTCTCTATTGTGTATGGTGATTTGTGCATTTCTTTGATTATTGCTATTGATATTGCTATATGTACATTGCATAATATTATTTGGGAAAGAAAAGTAAAAATTAGTCTTATACTGTTCACCCCCTCTCAGTATAAGCTTGTGTTCTTCAAAACTTACTAACTAAACTTTGACACAAACTAAAATGTACTAAAACATGAACTTTTGCAGAGGCATACACAAATAACAAATCATTTTTTTTGCAGATAGAAATGGTTCATATTAATTGATTCCCATCATGGGGAGGTAAATTTTTATATGCTAGCCATTTATAGAAAACTTCATTTCTTCTCCTTGTAGGGTCTACAACCTGTAAGTGTGGTGGCCTGTCTTTTGTATGATTTGATAATGGCCCAACCATTTTGGTTCCAATTTTCCTTTGTCTCCTGGATTATCATTATTTGGATCCCATTATAGTAATACAACTCCTTTAGAAAATAGCTTTCATCTAGATTTCTTGTTAAATATCTAAACTATTTTGAGTTTCCTAGATCATTCTCCCAAAGGCATTTCTTTTGTCCTCTTCAAGTTTAACAATTTGGTCCATTCTTCTTTGTAGGCCATCTGGTTTCTTATGATCTTGAAGTAATAAAGCCAAGATAGGGCTTTATACCTACGTTGGGAGCAATACCTTTTTTCTATAAACCAATTCATAAGGGATTTTACCTGTTGCTTTTTTAATAGAAATCTTGTCAGTCCATAAAGCAAACTTCAATTCATTGTCCCAAATTCTTTTGTTTCTGTCGAGGGATCTCTTTATCCTGGTAATGAGGTTTTTGTTTGAGGATTCTACTAGGCCATTTCCTTAAGGGTAGTAATTAGCTGAATGTACCAACTCAATGTTGTATCTACTATAGAATTCTACCATATCATATGAAATAAAGTTGCCTCCAATGTCAGTGACTAGATTTCTAGGTAATCCAAATTGGGTCAAGATATTTTCTTCTAGGAATATGACAATTACTTTGGTGGTTGATTTATTCAATGGAGTAGCTTCCAACCACTTAGTGAAATAGTTATTTACCATTATTATCCATATATGACCACATAAATAATTTGTATAGATTTCTCCTATCAGGTCTAAACCCCACTGGGTGAAAGGAGCTTCTACTACCACAAATTTCAAGGGCATCGTAGGTAGATTTTTCTTACCATCAAATATTTTGCAGTTCTATAAATTTATCACAAAAAAATGTACATATCTAAACATGGATAGCCACTAGTAATTGGCTCTCATTATGGTGTTAGTAGTTTCTTTAGGTGTGAAATGTCCTCCACAGAAGCCTGTGTGAAATTATTTAATTATTCTAGGGACTTCCTTTTGAAAAATATAGAGCAATAATACTTCATTTGTAAGCCTCCAATATAATTTGTTATTATAAATGTAATACTTCTATGCCAAATTTTTAATACTTCTCATTTTATTATGAGTTATACCTATTGGAAAAAAAGTGTTTTCAAGTATAAGACTATTTATTTATAATATTCATCTTCGAAGCAATCCATAGTGTCTTTCGATTGTGCATTTTTTGTTATGATGGCATTATTGATATCTTCTCCTCCTTTTTTGGCTATGTATTTTGCCAAGACTTGTCCTTTAATGGTTCTTACTATTTTGAACTCAAGCTCATATTATTGTAACTTGACCATCCACCTAGCTGACTTGCATGTAGGTTCATTCTGATTAAATACTTCTTTAACAGCTATGTATGTTATGAATTCTATTGCTTTATTGGTCCCAATAATCCCTTTGAATTTTTCTAGAGCTTTTACTAGGAAAAAATCTTATTTTTCAATCATTATGTAGTTTAGATGACCTCCTTTCATCCCAAAACTCATGTGTTGAGCAAGGTGTAGCAATAGTATTGTCATTGTTGTCAACACAGTCAAATAGATCTACTGATGCAGTGGACAGGAAGTTCAAAAGCTATTCAGATGCAGAAGACAGGAGTTCAAAGGTTATTCAAAGTATGTACAATGAATTTCCAAGAAGATCAAAGTGGCCCATTTGCAAAAGATCAAAGAAAAATACAAGTAAGAAAAATGTCGCGATATCTTGACATATACAGTAGGTAAGAAAAAATATTGCGATTTTGTGACATGTTGGAAGAGAGAGAAAAAGCAGGAAAAACTGTCATGATTTTGCGACATGTTGGAAGATAGAGAAAAAAGCAGGAAAAACTATCACAATTTTGTGACATGCTAGAAGAGAAAAAGGCAAGTGGGAAAATTGTTGCGATTTCGCGACATGTTGGAAGAGAAAGAGGCAAGTGGAAAAACTGTCATGATTTCATGACATGTTGGAAGAGAAAGAGAAAGCAAGAAAAAGTAACATGATTTCATGACAAGTTCAAAGAAAGAGAAAAAGTAAGAAAAGTGTCATGATTTCGTGACATGTCGTATTTTTGCGACTAAAATAGGAGAGAGAAAGTAAGTTGGAAAAGTGTCACGATTTCGCGACATGTCGCATTTTCATGACAAAAGAAAGAGAGGAAGCGTACGAAGTAGAACTGTCACAATTTCACGACAAAAGCAAAAATCAAGATTTCAAAATCAAAAGTGTCACGAATTCGTGACAAAAGCAAAGAAGTAAAGTACGAAAGTAGAACTATCATGTTTTCATGACAAAAGTAGAAAGCAAGACTTCAAAAGCAGAAGGGTCATGATTTTGTGACAAAAGCAAAGTACAAAAGTAGAAGTGTCATGAAGTGATTGTTAGCGTAGTTATGTTGTTATTTCATTATTTTTCTTGTTATATGCATTTGTTATTTTGTTGTAACAATATGCTATTGTAGCTGGTTGGTTTGGCAACCTCCGGCAATTGCAGTCTTATTTAAACTGCATAATTTTCAATAAACAGATTGATTCATTTCATAACATGGCATCAGAGCCAGTGGCGTGAAGAGAGAGGCTGGAGGCGGACGACGTTGTTTGCTGAAAAAAAAAGTTGCTGTGCGTTTTTTTTCTGAACGCAATTTTTTTTCGAGCAGTGCGAAATTTTTTTTAAATTCTTTTTCGCGACGTGATTTTCATTGATTCCGTTGCGTGATAGCAGCTGGAAAAAAAAAAAAAAAAATTCGGGACATAGCGCAGGATGTAGCGCGCGCGCCCAAAATTCTGGACGCAGCACAGCTGGACGCCGCATGCGTTCCCCCCGCCTCCCTGTTAGCGGATGCGCAGGACGTCCACTGGAAGCGCTACGGACACAGCTAGATGCTACGCACGCGCGCCCCGCCTCCCTGTCCGCAGACATGTAGAATGTCCGCTTGGGGAAGCACTGCGGACGGGCAAGACGTCCGCAGCCCCCCCGTTGAGCGGGCGTCTGTCCACGTGCCCCCCCCGACTAGAACATGCACAGACGTAGCGCGTTCCCCCCCCGCTGATGCACAGACTACGCACGTCCCCCCCCGCTGGACGCATCTGCTCTCCCCCCTCAAATTTAAAAAAAAAAAAAAAAAAAACGAGTGCGGACGGTAGCCGCGACCAAGCAGTAGTGGAGATTTGCAAAGGAGTCCGCTGCGGAGGAGGAAGCTGCGGCCAGACAGCCGCGCTCGGGCAGCAGGCTGAGGACCCTCCTCAAATACGAGGGGGCCCCTTGATCCTTTCGGATCAACCCGCTGGCTCACGTGGTCGTGAGCCGTGTGGTAAGGCTCTGGGAGCCTGCAAGTCGGGGGTTCAAATCCCGCCGACTCCCCCCTTTCAAAGGTAAAAAAAAAAAATTTCAAAGTTTTTTTTAATTATTATTTTTTAGTTAAAATTTTTAATTTTAATTTATTTTTTATAGTTTTAAAACTTTATAAATTAAAATTTATTTTTAATTTATTTTTTTCATAAGTTTTTAAAACTTTATAAATTAAAATTATTTATTTTAACTTTAAATACATAATAATTATTAAAATGCTTTGTTAAAAAGAATTCTTTTTAGGGGGGATATTTTTTTTTCAAAAAATCAAAGGGGGAATGTGAGTAATTTTCTAAAAAAAAGCAATTTGGCGAATTGTAAAAGGTGCATTTTCGGTTGCGCCCGACACCTTGTGGGTTATTCCTGTGGGCATTTTTTTTGTTGTATGTTGCATATTTGTCTTTTGCACTATAACATTAAAAATTAAAATCAAATTCACTCCCTAAGTCCCCGAATAATTAAAACCCATCCGTGTAATTTATTGCACTCAGCAACGTTCGATATTTGTGATACCTCCGGCCAGCACTTACGGGTAAAGTTGTCATGATTGCGCTCATCGTATCCGCTGCCTAATATAGCTGCTACAACGACGTCTGAGCTTGTTCTCTATAAATCATCGGGGAGAGATAAGTTTGCCATATTTTGCATTTTTTTACTCCATCCACTACCCTTAATCGCTCTTGTGTTTAGGCGTAAATCCTGACGAAGTATTCTTCATAGTGTTTAGGGGAAGTTACGCCCCATGCATGAGAAGAATCTTCTATGGTAGGTGCCATCAACAAGGTGATTCCCTTTCAGTACTGCTTATGTTCCACGTATCGTATGATCTCTAAAACTCACCTATAGTCTCCCTCACGTAAGGGCGGGTGATTTTTGTTGATATTTCTAAATACCTATAGTTTCCCTCACGTAAGGGTGGGTATTTTGTATGGTATAATGGCCTAGCAAAAGGTATATCGAAATGGGGACCAATTGGTGTTATAAGGAACCTTCACTATGGCCGTTGTTGCAAAGTTGATGACTGATCCTCATTAGTCATTGAAAGGTCCAAATTATACACCATGGAAACATAAGATGAATGCAATTCTCCAAATGGAATATTTATGGGATATTGTTACTGGAGTAACACCTAGACCTTCACCAGCATCAGGATCCATAGCTCCTACTGCTGATCAGATAGCTTTTGACAAGAAATACAGTCGAGCAAAGGTGCTCATTTTGTTTGCTGTTTTAGATGAAGTGCAACCTCATATAGCTGACAAAGCAAGTGGTAAAGAGGCATGGGATGCCCTTAGAACCATCTATGAGGGAAATAATGATTCCACCATTCTTCATCTTCAACAACAACTTCATAATCTGAGTTTGAGACAGGGTGAAACAGTTGAACTCTTTCTGTGCAGAGTGTCTGAATTGAAAGAGAAATTGAATTCTTTGGGAGATTCTATGGACGAAAAGCTTCTTGTTTCAATTGTGATGATAGCTTTACCTTCTTCATTTGATATGTTGATCACCTCCATCCATGTGTCTCAACGACAAATTACCTAAATCGAGTTGGTCAATCTGCTTCAACAATAGGAGGCACACCAACTTCACAAGGATGATTCTTCTAATACAGCCCTATACACCAACAGGCAGGGTTCAAGGAAGAAAGGTAATGGGCAAAAAGGAGGCAACTTTTAGAAAGGAGGAAATTCTCAACAGGACATGAAAGGAAAAGGAAAACAACCTCAACAGAAGAAGAGGTGGTGCAAGATCTGTGAGAAAGACAACCATGACACCAATAGGTGTTGGCATAAGAACAAGCAGAAAGGCCAAAACAAACCACAAAATAAAAACAAGCAACCCCAGGTGAATGTTGTTGTTGAAGAATCTGACTCAGATTCTTAATGGGCACACAAGGTGCTCATGACTACCACAGATTCCACACAGAGGGATCCTGTTTGGTATGTCGATTCTGGAGCTAGCAAACATATGACTAGCGACAGATCATGGTTTGAATCATTCATGGCCAAAGAGGGCAAACCTGTCACCATTACTGATGATAAAACCTACAGGGTTCAGGGAGAGGGTACAGTTTCAGTCACTCTTCCTGATGGCAAGTGTCAGATTGACAAAGTCCTCTATGTTCTAGGATTGGCTAACAATTTGTTGTCAGTCACACAAATCTTGGATAGAAATATGGTTGTCAACTTTCGTGTTGAGAATGGCAAGAAGTGTTGTACTATTACCAGGAAGGGTAAACAAATTGCAACAGCTTCATATAAGCACGACTTATTTGCCCTAGATGCTATCTCTACTCCACATGTTTCCATGACTGTCTCTACCAAGGAGGCAACTTCCCTATGGCACAAGAGATATGGGCATCTTAGTTCTGGCTACTTACTTGAGCTCGGTAAGTATGAGATGGTAAAGGGTCTTCCTTCCCTTTCGCCACATTGCCGGTGTGCTCTGATCGCTAGCGGGAAAGCGACGATAGAGTACCATTTGAGAAGAGCTCAACAAGAGCACAAAAACCTCTGGAGTTAATTCACACCGATCTGTGCGGTCCTTTCACACCCAACAGTTGTGGAGGGAAGAGGTACTTTCAGTTATTCGTAGATGACTACTCACGAAAGATGTGGGTTTTCTTTCTCCAACTAAAATTCGAAGCTTTTGCATTCTTCCAGCAGTTCAAGAAATCCGTTGAGGAGTCAGGAGCTTCTATTAAAACCCTCCGCTCAGATCGAGGGGGGGAGTTTACCTCTAAAGAATTTTTTGCATTCTTAGATAAGCATGGAATCAAGAGACAGTTAACAACTGCCTATACTCCTAAGCAAAATGGAGTTGCTGAGAGAAGGAACCGTTCTATCATGGAAATGGTTCGTTGTATGCTCACAGGAGCTACTCTTGGGCAACAATATTGGGCAGAAGCTGTCACCATTGTAGTATATCTGTTGAATAGGGCACCCACAAAGGCCCTAAAAGGAATGACTCCATAGGAAGCATGGAGTGGTCAAAAACACTCCATATCTCATCTACGTATTTTCGGATGTTACGCTTTCATGCACATACCAAAAGAGAAAAGGAAGAAGCTAGATGAGAAAACACTGAGATGTATTTTTCTTGGTTATGATGAGCACTCTAAAGGATATCGTTTGATAGATCCTTTGACCAAGAAAATTCATGTCAACAGAGATGTTGTCTTTGATGAAGCTTTCACATCACAGAGCACATCTAAAGTACACCTAGATCTTGTGGAATCTAAGGAAGAGAAGATTCCTTCATCAACACAGACAGGAGGTCCTTCTACATATTCTTCAACACCACCGAAGAAGAATCCAAAATGGTGTACAAATACAATCAGAGACGCAAATTTATCCACTCCTCCCAATTTGAACTTGGATAGACCTCGTACACGCAGTATGGCTCAAAAGGAAAAAAGAAGCCAAAGAAACCGGTGAGGTTGATGATCTTTGTCAATCTTTTGAGGAACTTTCCGTAACTCCACGTACGTAAGTAGAGGATATGGATATTGATGATGACAGGGCGTTCATGTCTACCATAGACGATCTTGAACCCGCATCAGTGCAAGATTCTCTTAGTGAGCCTCAGTGGAAGGCCACTATGGATACAAAGTATGAGTCTTTGATGAAAAATAAAACTTGGAAGCTTGTTGATCTGCCGCATGGAAAGAAACCCATTGGCTGCAAATGGGTATATAAAGTCAAGTACAAGGCAGATGGAAAAATTGATAAGCATAAGGCCCGTCTTGTTGCAAAGGGCTATGCTCAAAAGGAAGGCATTGACTACGAGGAAACTTTTGCACCTACTGCTCGGATGACCACAATTCAAGTTATGTGTGCTATGGCAGCACAATATGGGTGGAAAGTTCATCAGATGGATGTCAAAAGTGCCTTTCTAAATGATCTCCAAGAAGAAGTCTACATGACTCAGCCAGAAGGATTTGAAGTGGAAGGCCAAGAGTAGAAGGTTTGCAAATTGGTCAAATCCTTATATGGTCTGAAACAAGCTCCTCGAGCTTGGTATATAAAAATGGACAATCACCTTATGCAGCATGGATTTAAGAGATTTCCGTCAGATGCAAACCTCTATTTCAAGAAACATGGTTCTGAGATAGTGTTGCTTGTACTCTATGTTGATGATCTGCTCATTATAGGGAGTTCAGAAACTATGATCTCTACTATCAAAAGAAACTTGTGTAAATATTTTGAGATGACAGATCTCGGACTTCTCCATTATTGTCTTGGTCTAGAATTCAGCCAGAAGGAGCACTCCATCAAAGTGTCTCAAAAAAAATATGCCAAGACATTGCTGGAAAAATATCGCATGACTGATTGCAAGCCAATGGCAACTCCGATGGAGAATGGACTTCAGTTATCACGATATGATGATTCACCTTAGGTAGATGGTACTCTCTATCGACAGTTGATTGGGAGTCTCATATATCTGACCAATACTAGGCCAGATCTCGTATTTGTTGTCAACTATCTTTCGAGGTTCATGCAAGAGCCTAAGACCACTCATTGGAAAGCAGAAAAACGTGTTCTTCACTATGTCCGTGGCACAATAGAATATGGCCTAGAATACAAGAGGAACAACAAATTCTTCTTGCAAGGATACATGAACTCCGACTATGCTGGATCATTTGATGATCGCAAGTCAACTTTTGGATACATTTTTCATCTGGGATCCGGTCCTGTCTCTTGGCACAGCAAGAAGCAACAGGTGGTTGCTATTTCATCAACAGAGGCAGAGTATCGTGCTGCACGTGAAGCTATGTGTGAAGTGATATGGTTGCGTCGCATTCTGACAAGTATGGGCCATCCATAAAAATCTCCAATACACTTGTTTTGCGACAATCAGGGTGTTCTAAACCTCGTCAAGAATCCAGTCCATCATGAAAGAACAAAGCACATTGACACACAATGTCATTTCATTCGAGATGAAGTTCCAAAGCATTGAATTCAGCTTCAACACATTCCTACCGATGCTCAAGTTGTAGACATTTTCACTAAGGCACTTGCATGTGTCAAATTTGAATTGTTTCACAGCTCTCTTTATATTGCAAAATAATGTAATCAGGGGGGATGTTAGTATAGCTAGTAGTCATCCTATTACCCAAATAATGTAATAAGGGGGGATTTTAGCGTAGTTATCTTTGTTATTTCATTATTTGTCTTGTTATATGCATTTGTTATTTTGTTGTAACAATATGCTATTGTAGCTGGTTGGTTTGGCAACCTCCGACAATTGCAGTCTTATTTAAATTGCATAATTTTCAATAAACAGATTGATTCATTTCATAACAGTGATTACACAGAGAGAGCAGAGTGCATAGAGAGCAAAAAGGTTGAAGTTCGACCAGGTGCTGTTGTGATTGCACAGAGAAAGCAGAGTGCGTAGAGAACGCAAAGGTGAAGAAGACCAGTCAGGGTCTTGCAAAAGCAAAGGTATTTTACTATTAATCTTCTAGTTTCATAATTGAAGTCCAAGTTGGTGCTTGGTATCAGGGGTTGGTGCTCCTTCCAATTGGTGCTGGTAAATCAAGGGTTGGTGCTCCTTCCAGTTGGTGCTGGTAAATCAAGGGTTGGTGCTCCTTTCTGTTGGTGTAGATAAATAAATGATTAGTGCTCCTTCCAGTGGGTGTTGGTAAATTGATTGTAAAGTTGGTGCTTTGTAAAGGCTAGATTTGGATGGTAGTCCAAGCAGTCATTCTTGAGGAGTAGCCAAATTGGTGAACCTTGTTAAATCTTGTGTTGTGTGATGTTCTCTTGTGATACTTGCTTTATCTGGTTTTAAGGTTTCATTATTTCATTTTTAAGAGCTATGAATTTAAGTTTAAAGAACTACACTGATTCACCCCCACTCTTAATGCCATTGTAAGACTAACAATTGGTATCAGAGCCAAGTTCCTATACAAGCTTAACTGGCTAGGGTTATCTTGGAAATGTGGTGAAGGCTTCTCATAAAACAAAGCACCATTGTTTGACGGATCTAATTACGTATTCTGGAGAATCAGGATGTAGACATATCTTTGTGCTTTGGGATACGGCATCTGGGATTCAGTAGTTAGTGGATACATGATACCCATCACTCCTCCAAAAGAGGTTGACGAAAAGAAATTGTTTGAAAATAACTCAAAAGCAAAGAATGCTATCATGTACAGATTAGCATACAATGAACTAGTAAAGATCATGAGCTGTAAAACGATAAAAGAAATATGGGACAAACTGAGGAGTATTCATGAAGGAGATGATAATATCAAGGAGGCCAAGTTACAGACACATCGAGATCAGTTTGAAGCATTAAAAATGAATGACGATGAAAACATTGAGGCATATATGCTGAGAGTTAATGGAATCATTAATGCGATCAGAGGGCTCGACGAGGATATCGAAGACTCTGCCATCATGAAAAATGTATTAATATCTCTTCCTCAAAGGTTTGATTCTAAAGTCTCAGCGATAGAAGAAGCTAAAAATATAAATTATTTTAGTATATATGAGATGTATGGTTCTTTGACTGCATATGAGATGAGGATAGGAAGATCTAAACCCACAGATAGAGAAGCAGATTTTAAAGCCCTTAAAAATAAAAATGCAAAACAAGAGTTTGAGGAAGAAGAGACATCAGATGAAATAGAAGCAAACTTTGTTAGAAAACTAAAAAGGGAAAAATGGAAATACAGAGGAAAGCTACCATTTAAATGTTTCAACTGTGGAGGCATTGGGCATTTTGTGACTAAATGTCCACTTAATGAGAAGAACAAAAATGATGAAGGATCACACCAAGAAAGAAGTGACTAGAAGAAGAAAATGAATTTTAGAAAAGGCAACTTCAAGAAGAAAAGTTTCATCTCCAAGAATGCCAGTTCAACAGAAGACAACTTTGGTGAGGATTCTGAAGAGGAAACAGGTGAAGCTCTTTTCATGGCATTTGAAGAAGTAAAATCAAAAAAAGGAGTGAACTCTGAAGTATGTGGTGAAAACCCTAAGGCTGAAGTAGATCTAGAATATTATTGCAGCAAGCTAGAAGAAGAGATTATTTTATTGAAGAAACAACTAGAAGAGGCCAATACAAATCTCAAATTCGACAAGAGCATAGAGTTGCTAGATAAAATGATAAGCCAACAAATAAGCTCCATGGATAAGCGAGGTCTTGGATATGAAGCTGAACAACCTTCATCTTCCAACTCTACAGAGAAGAAGTTCACTGTTGAAGGATCGAAGCAAGAAAGTTTTAAAGTTGAATCCTCAAAAGGAAGAAAATATCAAAGGAGATCTATAGCAAAGCAAATACATCAAAAGAGGTTCTATCACTCTCACTCTATTCATAATAATACTTTTATTGGCTATTATTTCAGATGCAACCAGTATGGTCATAAGGCAACTTATTGCAGATTGAATAATAAATCAAAGAGTTATGCTGGTAGAAATACATTTGTGTTTCTAAGTGAACACTATGTACAATGTTTTCAATGTAATGGTCATGGGCACATAGCAAAGTTTTGTCCAAGCACTTTTGTATCTAATCTAAGGTGAAACAGTAGATTTCATTAGATGCAAAGAACGCAGCACAAACAGGGAATAAATCATGTACATAAAATAAAGGAAAATAATCATTCATCAAGGATGCACAAGAGACAACCACACAAGAGAAATGTTCAAGTTCACAAAAAGGTGCAAAACAGGGATGTAGTTGAAAAATCCAAGCCCGAGTTAAGAAAGTTTGGATAAATATAGAAGAAAGGAAATCATGTCTCCTTGGACTGAAGGAGACTACTCCTCTATTGCACTAAGCAACTCTAGGTAGCACATCCTCAGGGGGAGCAATCTTAAAGTTTTATTTTAATGCTCTTATGTTGTTTGCTTAGCTGAGGATGAAAGGCAAGCAGTTAGGGGGAGTTGTCATATAGTTTTCAAAGTGTGTTTCAGTTCATGTAGTTGTTTGTGGAGGTAATAAGAGAGCATTAATTTTCTCTAAAGAAGTAGCCGTTATAAACCAGAAACATTGACCTGAACAACTAATGCGAGGCAAAGCCGTCAGTAACGGAGGAGATGGTAGTCAAAAGGCTGAAGAAATTACATGCAAGCTGCCTGGAGAGTCGATCACTTTTGTTTTGGGAGTAACTTTTGCGTAGCTGAAAGTTGAGTGTTGATCATACTATACTAAATAAGTAAAATCAAGGTACAACAGGAACTCTAATATGATGAGCAAATATTAGAGTTCCTATCCAAGAAGACCTTATGACAAAAAGAGTACCAGTGGAGGTGCATTCTATCTTAGAGACAGGTTGGTCGCATGGAACATTAAGAAACAAGAGTCAGTTTCCTTATCCACAGTAGAGGTAGAATATATTGCAATGACAGCGTGTTGTACATAGGAGAAAGTTGTAGAAATTAACTTGCCTTAGTTATTTCTAGATCGATGTTGATTCCTTCTTCAAACACAATGTGGCTGAGTAACTTGCCTTGTGTAGATCCAAAAATATTCTTTTTAATATTTAAAGAGATACCAAATTCCTTACACCTTTCAAATATTTGATCCAAATGCCCAAAATGATCTATATTTTGAGAGAGAGTAATTATATAATCTAGGTAAATCACCACTATTTTAAATATGAGGTCTTTAAAAGTAAAGTCCATTACCATTTGGAAATTTGCTCTAGCATTCATCAGCCCAAAAGGTATCCTTAGGTATTCAAATATGCCCCATGGCATGGTAAAAGTAGTTTTATATCTATCTTCAAATTTATTGCTATTTGATTATACCCTAAGAATCCATCTAAAAAAGACATCCTGGCTAAACCTACCATAGATTGTAACAACTATTCCATGTTTGGTAATGGGTAAAATTATTTGAGTGAATTTTTATTCAAATAGTTGAAATCAACCCACAACATTATGTATCCATTATTTTTCTTGACTTAGACTAGATTAGCTATCCAATATGAGAATCTAACCTTTCTTATGATTTTGACATCCAACAGTTTTTGAACTTCCTTTAGCATCATCAGATGTAGAGTAGTATTAAAATTCCTTTGTTTTTTCATGTGAGGCTTGGTTCCTTCATTTAATGGGATAATATGACTCATATATCAGTATTGAAAGTTTTGAGATCTTCATAAATCCAAGAAAATAAATCCATATTTTTATTGAGAAACTTTATATATTGGTTTCTTTCTTTTGCTGATAAAGCCTTGTTAATTTTCACTATTTTGGGCTCTTTTTTGTCCATATATTAACACCATCTACTTTTGACTCCATCATACTAGGTTTATGTGCTCTATCAAAATCATAAAAGAGGCTTTCCAAAGAAACCAATCCTCTTGGAAGTTTGTTGGTTCTAAGTTGTATGACCTCCATAGGTTCTTGTATGATGACCTTCAGCCTTTTTTCATTGAATCATCACACAAAATATCATCATAATGGTTCTTTAGAGTAATGAAATATTTAATATCGATGTTATCCTGAAAAACCTATAAGTAGACAATGTTATCTAGAATAGAAATATGGTAAATAGAAATAGTAGGAATCTATCTTGATATTATGTATTTATCTTTGGAAATCGGCTCTTAATGCATTGATAACTAATAAATTTGCTATATGGTTTTGTTCTATGGGTATGTATGTTATGTTAAAAGCTAGAAACTTGTATATTTCATCTTGGATAGCATGTTTATATTGTTTTAGCCTGGGGTGTTTGGTTTGATATATGTCTTTGACTTATTGTATGATCAATTTTACATATCCACATATAGTCAAATAGTTTATCCCTAATTCTTTAGCTTTTATTAACCCTAATAGCAAGGCTTTGTACTCAACTACATTATTCATGCAGGAGAATTATAGTCTATAGGGTATACCCAAATAGTTTTTGTAGACACTTAAAATGCATCATGTTGAGGCAACTACTCATATGGAACATGCTAACAGACCATATGAATAATCTTGGACAGCTCCAAGGTGAAGCTGTACACACCTAAAACATGTCATGTTTAGGAGATTACCCATATGGGCACATCCATGGACCTTTCCAAGATAAAGTAGTGGTCCTAACCACTCAAAAAGGGTAGTTCTAGCCCATCCAATATTAGCCGCTCTCAAGTAGATGACCACCACATCTGGCCGCTGAAGCTTACAACAACCACACCTAGCCACTAGACCTGATAGTGGCTAGCATCATGCATAGTCTACCCTGAATACGGGCCCAAATCACGTAGTATGACTACACCTTGCATTGTTTGTGGGCAGATTTTGGTGAGGAACTCCCTGAGTTCCTCCTAACTACCCATTTAATTCTAATTTGTCACTGATGCTTCCCCCTCGATATGGTCAATTGCATGTAATTTGGATTGAAGATTCTCTAGGAAGCCAAGGTCCAGATGTAAAATGAGGAGGGGCTGCATATAAGCCCTCCCAAAATCAAAAGAGATAAATTTTTTTCAAATTTTATGCAAAGAAGACCTATCATATTAGAGAGTGAATTTGTGCACCCTTTAGGAGCAATGACGTGCTATTCGGTTGAGAAGCGACTATGAACTTGCTATTTAGATATGTTATTATTAACCACCAACAAGATTACCAAGACACAATTGACAACCCTTGAACATCAATTGGATCCAAGGAGATAGTGCTATGGCCCCTGGTTTGCGAGGAGGAGAGATTTACTTCATGGTCGTTGTCTTGGATAGTGGCCCGTAGACATATTTTAGGGCATTGTATGTTATTTCCATTTGTTTTAGCTTAGATCTATTATTGCTTTATTTATTTAATTAGTCATAGCTCAAATATGATTTCTTAATCACATTTGCATCATATTTCTAAGCTCTCTATGCATTTATTATTCGGTTTATGCTTGTATTTCATTATTATCATGATCATTTATCTTATTTATTAGATTTTCTAATAAGATCATCTTTCGAAGAGGTGGCCTGTACTACTTATTGTACTCTATTATTTCCATGCCCACTGATACAGGTTCACAAGATCAGTTTAAATCATCCAAATCATGAGATCCCTCTAGTATGAGATCCAAATAAGGAGGCATCAGTAAGCCCTCGAATATTTTGGTGTGTGAGATCAAGAGGCATGTGAAGGTGCATCGTCCCATTGTGGGGGACACATTCACCATTACCCCACTTGTAATATATTGTATCAAAATGAGTATCCTTCAGAGGAACATATGTTTAACCAAGATCTGGAAGCATTAATAAAAAAATATTTCATTGCTTGTTATTTTTGCATTATATGTGCCAATGTGCTTTCTTTATTTCTATATTTGGTTTAATAATAATATTGCAAGTAGGTTCAATTGTGGTGTGCACTTCCTGGGTTTGCACATATGGCAATCATGGTGGGACCTCCACCAAGTTTTTATTTTTTGTTGATTTATTGATATTTACGGGTTTTCTGTGTGCAGGTTTGACTACTCTACCAACAGGTTTTGGCTACTTTGGTCGATAGCAACCAGAGGATTTTAGCCGCTCCTACAATCAATGACTAATGGCCAAAAAAAAAGTGTTATAAAGGGTAGAATTTCCATCATCAGATCAGGATTTGAGGTTGGTAGAATTCTCTATTTCTCTATGTTTTCTATCTACAACTCTTTTCCAAAAAACAACTTAAATCACATTTTTTATAGGAAAATATAAATAAAAATGGAAAAATAAAATGCAATGGATGTTTCTTAGGGTTTTCTTTAGTTTTCTCTAGGTGATACTAGGAACAGTGGACCTCTACTTGTAAGGTATGCCCTAGTATCCAACGTTCTAGGTTTCTGTGTGTTCAGTTTGCTTGCATGCGACCCAGCCAATGACCATTAATTCATATAGTAGAATGTATTGTTTTAATTTCATATAAGCTGAATACATGCATCTTTCTAAAATGAAATATATTTTATATTAGGCATATAGGAAATATCATGTTTTCTTGGTGATGCATTTTGTTTACATGTGAGGTTAACAATAATCCCACACATATCGTGTCTTATTTTTAACATCAACGATGTTGGGATCTCACATCCAACCCATTGATCAAGACCAATAGTGGAGGTCATTACCACTTGGTTGGATCATGAGAAAGAGTATCATTAGGACCCATCTATGGCCAAGGCCAACCCAATAACTATCCATACCATGCAAAATAGCATGCATTCCTCTTTGATGGGTGTATCGCTATGCACGATATGTTGGGTGAGGGTTGGTAGTACCTATGCTACCTTGTTGAGTATGGAATTCACTACCATATTTGGCTTGTGTGAGTATATAGGTGAAATACCTTAAAAAATTTAAGTATACCTTCCAACAAAATTGCAAAACATGATGAGAGTTAGCTTATATATCCAATGAATCAAAACACACCAAATAGTTTAGGGAACACACACATAAATCCTTAAATGAGATAAACATTTACTTATTTTGTTTATGTGCTTTAGAATTTACTTAAGAAGATAACTCATAATTCACCATGGTATACACTTAGAGCAACCACGCTCGGTCCACTACCAAGGCAAAAGTAGATGCTCCACACACTCATAGTCACACTGTCATTGAGCCACCCATCCACAGTGTTGTCAGATGAAGTTTGGCAAGTCTTAGGGATGATAACTCAACCCTTGGGAGTATTCCTTAAGAAACTCCAGTGAGATATCCATATCATGGTTCCTCACCACATAGACATGATGAGGCCTCAAGGCCTCACTCATCATATAGACATGAGGAGACCTCAAGGATAGAACATATTGAGTATTTAATAATTCTCTTTATGCTTATATGAGATTGATTTGATATGATTGGATGAAACACATTGGGTCTCTAACAATTCTCTTTGTGTGTTCACATTGGGCAAGTTTCTTGGTAAACTTGCTTGAGCTGATTTGGGCAAGTTCTTGGTGTGTTTGCTAGGACAGTTTTGGATAGGTTCTTGTGGAGAACTTGTGGAATGATTTGGATAGGTTCTTGTGGAGAACTTGTGGACTGATTTGGACAAGTTATTATGGAGAACTTGTGGACTGATTTGGATAGGTTCTTGTTGAAGAAATTGTGGACATATTTGATGAAGTATTGGTGGAGACTTGTGAGTAGTTGTGATTTATTTGTTCAAGCTTTTTGCTTATGCTTGGGATAAATCTGAAAGATATTTGAGAGAAGATTTGTGCTGGACTAGAGGACTTAGTTTGGTGCATATTTGTGACAGGGTTTGAGAGGACTTGTGATGGATAGACTGGCTGTGTTTAGTATAGCTATTTATGAGTAGTTATGGAGGTGATCAGTGAGGACATAAGTCTCTAGAGCTAGAGCAAAGAGGACAGGACGTCTTCTATAGAGAGGAGTTCCACCTACTAGTGGCAAAAGAGGCAGTGATCTTCTAAAGTATCATTTCTAGAGCTTTATGGGATAGGACATCTCCTTTGGGTAAAAGGCTCATAAATACTTCTTTGGGGGATAGGACATCTCCTTTGGGAAGGAGGCTCATAAATATTTGATTAGGGGAAGGATTATCCTTTGGACAGGAAGTCCATAAACATTGTAATTGGGAAGGATTCCTAAAGGATTTTATTGAGAAAATTTAGTGAAATATTTTCTCTATGGAGTAGCCCACCTTGGGTGAACCACATTATATTGGTGTCTCAATTGTGTGATGACTTGTACACTGGTTTGATTACTACTTTTATTTTGCTATTGGTTCATTGCATTGCTTTCTGAAGTAAAAGGAAAAAGTTAAAAAGTGGTCTTATACTGTTCACCCCCTCTCAGTATAAGCTTGTGTTATTCAAAACTAAAGGATTCATTCTCATTGCCCAAAATAGATGCTATTTTAGACGTAATTATAGGTCATGATATGCTCTTCCTAATGGATGATTTTTCTTGTTACAATCATATTTAGATTAAACCTGAATACCAGCATAAAACCACGTTCACCACTTCATGGGGGACATTCTATTACAAAGTGATGTTATTTGGCCTTAAAATGTTGGTGCCACATATCAACGATATATGACATATATTTTCCATGACTATATGCACAAGATCTTGTAAGACTACATCAATGAATTACTTGCCAAGTCATTGTTGAATCCCTCAAAAAGGTCTTCAATCACCTGATTGAGCACAATGTCAGGTTGAATCCCAAGAAATGCATCTTTGGTGTAACTTTTAAAAAACTCTTGGGATTCATTATTTTCAAATGAGGTATCAAGATAGACCCAACAAAGGTAAAGGCTATCCTAGAAATGACCTCCTCCATGAACATCAAAGATCTAAGGAGCCTACAGGGCAAAGTAGTGTCCATAAAGTGATTCATCGCACAACTATCAGATAAATATCGACCCATTAATCGACTACTACACAAGGGGGTCCTATTCTAGTGGGATGAAGAATGTTAGCAAGCCTTTGCTAAAATAAAAAAAACCTAGTAATGCTACCAGTTATAACTCCACCAAGTCTAGACATACCATTCATGCTATATATATCCACTATTGTTTTTGCTTTGGGTACCATGTTGACTCAAAATAATGCGTAAGATAAGGAACAAGTTATATATTACATCAGCCACACTCTGGTGAACTACAAGATAGAATATGCATACGTATAAAATTTGTGCTTAGTAGTGGTATTTACAACCAAGAAATTATACCACTACATGCTAAGCCATATGAAATATGTGATATCCAAACAAAATACCTTGTAGTATATGATGAGCAAGACATATCATAATACATGTACTACAAAGTGGATCATGTTATTGATAGAATTCTATTTGGAATTCACAAGCCAAAATTCAATCAAAGGACAAGTCATAGCTGATCAGTTGGCTGAGGTACCTTTTTAGAATAGTAGAACCCTCACCATAGAACTTCTAGATGATGCATTATTCATGTTATCAAAAGCACCTGAACCTAAAGAACCTAAGAATGAAGCTGACATGACATTTTTCTTCGATGGTTCAAAGTTTGAGCAAGGAGGCGGTGTAGGGATTGCATTTTTCATGCCACAAGGTGCCCCAATTCCCTTGTCATTTAAGTTAGACTTCCCTTACACTAATAAAAACACCAAATACAAGGCCCTAATATTAGGTATCCAAACAACCATCACCATGATAATCAAGAGGATAAATATATTCGGTGATTCCCTCCTCATAGTCAACCAAGTCAAGGGACTATTTCAATGTTGGGATCAAATATTGAAAGCTTAAAAGGAGTTTTTTGACACCTATCTAGCCCAACTATAATGGTACGACATCAAGGCAATCCCTCATTTATCAAACAGATTCGTAGGCACCATGGAATATTTAAGATCCTTGATCCCTTAGAATCCATCTGCTGATTTCACTACCATTCATGTGAAAATGCTCTCACACTTAGTAATGCAGTGTGAGGCTTTTGATAATAAGTAATTAGTCAACATGATTCATATAGAGCCATACCATGATTGGTTCTATAAATCCAAAGACTACTTAAATAAGGTACCTTGGGGGTTCTTGATCTCCTAGGGTCCCACAAATAATAGAAGCACTATTCATCACAAGGTTTTTTCTCAATCCGTATTTGTGCAAATCTAACTATATGAGGAATAAGTCATATTATCTATTAAGGCTATAACCTATCAGGATTGATTATTGTAGTTACAATATTTCCTTAGGCTTGGAATTATTCCACAGATACTATCGCATGCTGAAATATTAGCATTTAAGGAAAAAATGATAAGATATGTCTTTCTAGGAGGCATATTGTATCATCAAAGCTATGATGGAGTCCTCCATTGCTTAGATTCCCAAGAATTAGCTTGGGTGATTTTACAATCTCATGATGGTACATGTGGTTGCCACTTTAGCGACATGACCATTGTCAAGCGCATCCTTAGAATGGATTATTACTGGCCCACCATGGAGAAATATTGGTGCGAGTATGTCAGGAGATGCATTAAATTTCAACAACATGCAAATCTGATGCACTTGATATCTCAAGCCTTATAGCCCATTCAAGCAGCTTGGCCATTTTATCAGTGGGGTTTTGATCTGATCAAAAATATTTCTCCCTCATCTTTGGGATGACACACGTTCATCTTAATGACCACTGAGTACTTAACCAAATGGGTGGAAATGATTCCCCTAACTTTGATAATTGGTCCATCGATTATGGAGTTCATACTTCACAACATCATCTATCATTTTGGGATACCCTTCAAGATAATATCGGATAATGGTCCATCATTCAAAAACAAAAATGTGCAAGCTTTAACAACCAAATACAACATTCAACATATTTTTGTGTCATCATACTATCCATAGGAAAATGAGCAAGCAGAGGCCTATAAAAAGACAATAGTAGCCATATTAAATAATATGGTGAAAGAAAATCATAAGAATTGGCATCTATAATTCTCCCTATAATTATGGTGTTGAGGCCATTATGCCCTTATATTTGGAAATTCCAACATTGCGCATCGTATTAAAAGAGTTCATCAATGATGAAATTGCATGGCAAGATCAATTGGATTAGTTGACCCTTATGGATGAACTTCACATCAATGCTATTGATCATATTTGTGTTTACCAGGTGTCTGATCCAAAAAAAGGCTCACATCTATCGATTCCTATTGCAATAATTGAAAGATACACAAAATGCATACAAGAAAAATAAATTGAAAAAAATTAACAATAAGAAATACAATTTATTCCATTATATTTGAAGCCAAAGTCAAATTACAAGTACATCCCTCTTAGGGATAATCACTTTGATACAATTTTTACAATAGGATGTAATGTTTCCCTCTCAAGGGTAGGTGTGATTTCCAAGTGCCTTTTAGGATGACACAAACTACTCTAGGGTGTCAATGATCCTCTTCTTCATTATTAGAGGTATTTTTTGCCTTGCATACCAAAACCCTATTAGTATTATGTGCAATAAACAAAAATAAACATTAATAGCAAAGGAGGCCTCTCTTGATGAGGCTTTTAAAGGGTGCTTGCATAAAAGATAACATGATAATCAAGAAATCAAGAAAGTGATTCAATGCATATAAATTGATCTAATTCATGATGATATACCATTAGAAACATGAAATAAATTAATATGAATCTATTTAAGCTCCTAATTACTCAATTGAAGACATGAAAGCATGAAAAATATTCATTATACCTACATTACAATAATGAAGGAAAATTGTAATTAACTCTTAATCTGTCGGTAAAAAGTCTAGAATACCGAACTAAATCTATAACATGATTAATCTAACCTATTTAAATATATTACAAAACAAATAATAGGTAGATAAAATATTACCCTCTGATTGTGGGTCCTTCAAGTGGTGAGCACTGTTCACCATGACTGATAGCTACGCCTGAGCTTGAAGTAAGTTTACCCTCCAAATCAAGGTCAATTCTATGATTCTCCTTGCCAAATTGATGGTCAAGGGTCACCTCTATGTCGTTTGATATATGTGTTGATTGAATTATTTAGTGAGTGCAAGGATTGCACGGATTAGAATTTCTTGGCTCTCCTATCCTCCTAGGACCTCCATGGAAATGTGACCTTCAATTGGGTAGCAAAAGTATTCCTATCAATTCATGTGAATGAGTATGCAATTTGATAGGGCTTCACTGCTCAATTGATTATGATTCTCTCTATATTTTTTTTACAATTTAGACGACTATTATATAGCAATTGCCAAGGGCTAGGGGTGGCTTCATGAGGAATCCTAGATCAATATTGGGTAGTTGAGCTTATTGGATGGAAGGATCTAGAACCTTCCTCACTAAAACTACTCCAATATGCAAGCAATTGGTCATTACAACTAATTTTGGTTTGGATGAAGGCCAACTCACTCTAATTCATGATCGTGGCTGACAGACGTGGTCAGATATACTAACCATTGGTGTCAGCAGTGGCTAGTACTAACTAGGCAAAGGTGCCCAAATGAGTGGTAAAAACCATTGCTATACCTTGGAATCTATCCAAGGTTTTCCATATGGTCTTCTAGCATGTCCCATATAAGTAGTCACCTTGGCATGATGCGTTTTAGGTGTCTATAGATACCTCTTTTGAGATGCATTGTGATATCGAACAATGTTGATAAAAAATAGACCTCCTAAAATGATGTTGTAGGTTACATGATGATCATTAGTTTGATCAACATTAGATGCCCTAGGCCCTGCAAAGAGGATGCACATCCTAGAAATCATTGCTTCCAACTCAATAGAAGGCTTAAATTTGAAAGATTTTGCACTCGTCATCAGACATTCGGGTAGCTTTGGTGCTACAATAGGATTTATGCCTATATAATTGAAATGAGGAGAGCTACAAACTAACTATCATATTTTATTTTTACCCTCGCAAAAGGATAAGCTTATGATAGTCTTTGGTAATGATTCATAATATGAACACAATTTTGATAATATCAAGGGATCTATGATCACGGGATCTTCTGTTGACTTTGATTATTATTATGATATTATGACTACCTCATCAAGTGACAAGTCGATGAGGGTAATGACAAATAAATTAAGTGACGAGGTCGCTTGACCACTATGAAATATTTGAACAAATTAAGATTTAACATTTGAATACTTGGCAAGGTCTAATCATCTATTATTGAAACTATTAATGATAATTTCCTATCTCTATCCCATGGAGCGGTCCAACCATAAGGGCCTTCTTAGGAAATAAACATGAGGACAATTCTAATTAGGCTTGTGTTGAATCATATTGTTAATGATATGATGAAAATATCATAGGAATTGTGATGAATATCTCATTTACCTAGAGCAGTCTGGTCGTCAGGGCCTTCTTAAGGATTGAAATGAAGCATACAATTCAACGATGACTAATTTACCCCAAACATCCTTATGGTAATTTAATCATCTTGTTGGATTGCATGGATTGCAAGTCGCTGCAACTACCAAGTGTATAGGGAAAATAACTATATACAAGGTGCATTTGACTTTAAAATTTATGTTATTTTTTTGTTAATTTTGAAGATTTTGAATTATCTGGTCTGGTGGGTAATTTGTTATTTTATAGCTCTCCATGATGGGAATTGAGAGAATTTATGGCAATTTGCTAACCACACCTATCATAAGTGGTTAATAAAGTCAAACTCCTTGACCATGGATTATATCTATGGGTGGAAAACCCTAATTTGGGGACCCCAGTTTTTAGTCACGATCATAACCAAATTTGAAAAATATATAAGGATTTTCCTTTTTTTTTAAAATCAATTTTTATCTAAAACTGCCTATAAAAATGATAGCTCTTAGAGGTAAAAAGTAAATTCTGATATGGAATGCTACTGTAAACTAAACTTATTCTCTTCTATTCACACTGATGGCTGACCAGTCGAAAGCTTCGACTTGCAGGGGAGTCGATGCTTCTAAGGTAACACACAAACTAAGACCATGCTTGCAAATTATTGAATTAAAAATTTAACCACACTAAATAATAGGTTAAAAAAACCACATTAAATTGCTGGTAATGAACCTCACCCTAGTTAGATTTATCGTAGGTTAGATTAGAATGGATGGTTTTTAATTTTGGGGTAGTAATTTGGCAACTGATCCTCAATATTATCCTAGGTTGCAATCTTGTATATAGTAGGCACCTCAGATGCAATAGGGGTCATGTTCAAAAGTTTCTTTAACACCCCCAACTATTCCAGTAGTGCTAGTAGCACAGGTAGAAGTAGTCTTAGATCAGGGGGTCAAGATCAAGAGGCTTTAGGCTTTGGTTGAGTAGCACATTGAGGAGGCCTCGCTCAGATCTACTTACATTACCACCTTGAGACGGTGGATTGGACTACTTGGGGGTTATATTCCAGAGATACCCATGACTACAGGATCTCAAAGGACTCACACTCGGGAGATAAGACAATATTCAGCTATCTCAAGTCACAGGACTCATAGGTCTGAGAGGTCTTCTGGTTCTAGCTCATGGAGGATCCACCGGGAGGGTGGATGCAATGGTGGCATATCACAGAATGGGGGTGAAGGCCCTAGCTAGTACATATCTTTGGAGATATCATTGTACCATTTTTTAGTGTAAGGTCGAGGACCTACACATATGTAGCTTGTGGGCATTTTTGACCATGCCATTGTATTGCACATAATTTTTTTTGGTACATATATATATATATGTGTGTGTGTGTGTGTGTGTGTGTGTGCGTGTGTGATCTGACATTGAGACTCATTATATGTGTATATTTTATGTTTTTTATTGTTTATGTTTTATTATATGCACATGGATGCAATGCTTATATGTTATGTTTATTTAATGCTATATGATGTGATGTATGGATGACATGCACTAGATAGCTATATGATGGATTTATGATTTGAGATGTGATGATATACATGTGTAGATGAACTACTTATGATGAATGTATATGAATCTCATATTTGGATGTTACATTCATGTATACTTTGCTTCACTTGTATGCATTTAATTTATATTGCTATGACATTATCTATGCCACGTATGTACTGCATGTATTTTTTTTTGTTTCTTTGATAATGTGTTTGTGAAATGGATATGTATGCTTTAATCACTTAAAACATAATGTATGCAATATGATTTTTGATAATCTAATGGATGACACCACCTAATGTATAACAATCATGTATTGTAGCTTATTTATATTTTTTTGAAAGATAGTACACCCATATGTGAGATGTAATTATGTATTATTTTTTGTTCATAAGCTTTTGTAAATTAAAATAATATGGATAACATAGTTAGTGGCCATCTAAACATAATTTTTGACATCCATATGGTATCTAGCATATATTATAAATAATTCTAATAAACAAACTCTCATAAAAGAAATTAATTTTTTGATGATTTGCATTGAAAATTGGTTGTTGCTATTTGGGAATTTTTTAAGTTTATCATGAGATTCAAACACCCTAGTTGACTTATCAAAAGTTGTATACTAACCATACTAGACTTCTGAAACATAATACTTTCATTATGATAGGCCCTAATTGTTCATTATCTCTATGTGTGCAAATGAGTATATTGAGATAAGGCATAAGCATACCCTAATGTCAAGCAGGATTCTTTCATCCCATTGCTAATATTGGGGGTCCGCATATGTCTATCCAATCCTAGGTTTAGATTTTATCTATACTAGACCACTAAGCGATACAAAAAAACTGAAGCTAGCTCTTCCACATTCAAAAATTGGTCTACGCACAAGCAAAATGCTAATGTATCAGACATATCATCATGTGTAAGGTACAATAGTGCTGAAAATTCCAAAGATTCAGGTTGACTTCCTTATTTTATTCAATTTTTTGGGATACTTGATCATATGTAGTGACAAAAATCACTGTTCATTTTGTATGTACTTTTTTTTTCTTTATTTATTTTTCTTGAGCAAGGGATTTGATACTGGTTTGACTTTCTTTGCATAACTTTGTCTTCATTTGAATTGACTTTCTAGAATTTACATTTGATAATTTGCTTCAGAAACTTCCTTTGGGGATTTTTCTTTGGGGAAATATTTCTGGGATATCGATCTTATGATATCAATATGGGATATCAATCCAGGATGTCAATCTATGATATTTATCTAGGGTATCAATATTGAGTATTGATCTGGGATACTACTCTAGGATATTGCTCATTTTAATGTAAGCAAGGGATTCTAGGTAGGGAATAAACTTGTCCTTTTGCCAATTTCCAATATTTCTTGGAGCGCCCGCATAGGGAGATAAGCAAGAATAAATATTTTCACCTAAGGATACCTGGTCTTGCTTCATGGCTTTCATCTTCTCCTAGTACTTATTAGGATTATTTAATTTGTTGATTAGTGATAGAATTCTGATATGCTAAGGGCTATGCAAACTAGACTTCATCTACAAAAGCAAAGCAAGCTTTCTATTAACTCTTTAGAAGACCATTAAGTATGGTTGAATGACCAAAAAACCCTAGTATATTCTTCATAACAATAATTGGGGTTGTGTTGAAAAATGCAATTACTCACAAGGGTGATAAATGAATGAAAATATAGTGCATAGATGCATGATTGAAACACAAACGTGGTGTCATTTGTAAGATTGTAAACACAATATATTCTAATGCGAGTGTGATGAATGGATATACCTAATGCAATGCAAATATGAAATACATGTAGTGAATGAAATGCATGGCACAAATAGGATGCAAATGATGTAACATGAAATGCAAATGTTTTTTATTTTTTATATTTTTCCAAATTTTAATGGATTTTAACATTTTGACCAAGGGATTTTTTAAAACCATTGGAGATTTTTGGGATTGACCAAGCGGTTTTGAGAAACCCTTGGAGCCATTTGGGATTGACCAAATGATTTTTAGAAACCCTTGGGGCATTTTGGGATTGACCAAGCGGTTTTTAAGAATCCTTGGAACCTTTTTGGATCGACCAAGTGGTTTTGAGAAACCCTTGGGGCCTTTTGGTATTGACCAAGTAGTTTTAAGAAACCCTTGGGACATTTTGGGATTGACCAAGCGGTTTTGATAAACCCTTGGAGCCTTTTGGGATTGACCAAGCGGTTTTGAGAAACCCTTGGAGCCTTTTGGGATTGACCAAGTGGTTTTGAGAAACCCTTGGAGCCTTTTGGGATTGACCAAGAAGTTTTGAGAAATCCTTGGAGCCTTTTGGGATTGACCAAGAGGTTTTGAGAAATCATTGGGGCCTTTTGGGATTGACCAAGCAATTTTGAGAAACCCTTGGGGCCTTTTGGGATTGACCAAGTGATTTTGAGAAACCCTTAGAGCCTTTTGGGATTGACCAAGTGGTTTTGAGAAACCCTTGGGGCATTTTGGGATTAACCAAGTGATTTTGAGAAACCCTTGGGGCTTTTTGGGATTGACCAAGTGGTTTTTAGAAACCCTTGGGACATTTTGGGATTGAAAAAGTGGTTTTAAAAAACCCTTGGAGCATTTTGGGATTGACCAAGTGGTTTTGAGAAACCCTTGGAACATTTTCTAAATGACCAAACGGCTTACATATGTCTTTGGAGCATTTTTTTATTGACCAAAGGGCTTACAGATACCTTTGGAGCCTTTTCTGATTGACCAAAGGGCTTACAAATGCCTTTGGATCCTTTTAGGATTGACCAAAGGGCTTACAGATGCCTTTGGAACATTTTTAGTATTTAGGCATAAAACGCTTTAAGATGAAGGATATTGAGAGGTTCAGGATCTTTAATTCCTCCAAATGATGTCAAGTGATATGTCCCAGGTCCAATATTCTCTGAGATCATATAAGGACCTAACTAGCTAGCCATAAATTTATCTCACAATTCTGGTGGTAAATTTGAGTTATGTTGGTTCTCTTTCAGCACAAGATCACCAACCTCAAAGTCTCTCAAATGGACTTTGTTATTGTAAGCTTGTTTTAAGTGCTCTTGATAAATGTGAAGATGCTCAAGGGCATTCATACGATGTTCATCAAGTAGCATCAGTTTATCTAGGTGATCTTGTCATGTAGTGTCATCATCGATGAACTCTTTCAATGTGAAGTGTAGCATTGGAATCTCCAACTCTAGGGGCATAATGGCCTTAGTGCCATATATTAGTGAAAACAAAGTTACCCCAATGGGTGTCTGAATAATACCCTGTAATCCCATAATGCAAGGGGTAGCTGGATGTGCCAATATTTGTGGTGCTCTTGTACCATATTTTTCAATATGGATACCACTATCTTATTTGAAGCCTTAGCTTACCCGTTTGCCTATGGATAATATAGAGTTGCAAAACTATATTTTATTCTATACTTAGATGTCAAAGCTCTCATAGTTTTGTTCTTAAATGATATTCCATTATCCAAAATAATCTTGGATGGTATCCCAAAATGACTTATAATATTGGTGAGTATGAACTCAACAATACGTGCTCTAGTTGTTGTTGTTAAGGGAATGCCTTCCACTCATTTAGTAAAATACTTAGTAGTTATAATAATGAATGTATGTCAGCCCAATGACGAAGGAGAGATATTACCAATGATATCAAGTCCCCACTGAGCAAATGGCCAAGACGCTTGAATGGGCTGTAAGACCTATGATGGCAAGTGCATAATATTAGCATGTTGCTAATATTTAACACATTTTATGACATACATATTGCAATATTTTTCGATAGTGGGATAATAATAACTCATGTGAAGGATGCACTTGATGATAGCCATGCCACTAAAATGGCCACTACATGTACCATCATGAGCTTGTGAAATTGCCCAAGATGACTCTTGGGGCTCAAGAAAATAAAGGAGAACTCCATCATAGCTTCTACAATACAAATATCTCCTATAAAGACATACTTTATCACTTTTTGTTTAAATGTGAACTTCACAACATGCAACAATCCTTGAGGGATTAGACGAAGTCCAAGAAAGTCATGTATCTATGACATACAATTATGATAAGCTTCAACTTCTACTAACAAGACAACATGTTCCCCCTATGGTTCTACATTTTCAAATGCAGACTGGGAAACAACCCTATGGTGAATGGTAGTACCACTCCCCATTGGATCCTATGAGATCAAAGACCCCCAAGATGCTCTCTTGAGAAATTCTCTAGCTCGATAGAACCATTCATGGTTTATTTATACATGAATCATGTTGATTGATTCTTTGTTATCCAATGCTTCGTGTAACATAGTAGAGTGTGACAATGTTTTTACATGGATGGTAGTAAAATTAGTAGATAGATTCTAAGGGATTAAATATCCCAA
Organism: Wollemia nobilis; assembly: GCA_028583015.1. NCBI lineage: Eukaryota > Viridiplantae > Streptophyta > Pinopsida > Araucariales > Araucariaceae > Wollemia > Wollemia nobilis. Next base: position 1,689,223 of record JAQPPZ010003612.1, read on the forward strand.
ATATGCCATTGTGTCTATGAATCTATTGGACGAATGAGGGACCACCTTGATGTCATACCATTCTAGTTGAGCTATTTAGGTGTCAACAAGATCCTTGTAAGCTTTCAATACCGAACATCGGTATTGAAATAATCCCTTAACTTGGTTCACAATGAGAATGGAATCACCAAATATATTCAGCCTTTTTATCTTCATGGTGACAGCTATTTGGAGACCCAAAATTAGGGCTTCATATTCAGTGTTATTTATATTGGAAGGAAAATATAACTTTAATGACAAGGAAATTGGAGCTTCTTTTGGCGTGAACAACACTATTCTTGCACCACCCCCTTGCTCACACTTTGAACCATCAAAGAACAAGGTCATATCAATTTTGTTATTTGTTTACTCAAGTTTGGGTGCTTCTGATAAGGCAAATACTGCATCATTAGGAAGCTCTATGGTGAGGGACCTACTATTTTTGAGAGATGCCTCAGCCAATTTATTAGCTATGACTTGTCCATTAATGGAATTTTGGCTAATGAATTCTAGATCAAATTTTGTTAGTAGCATGGTCCACTTTATAGTACGTGTATTATGATATGTATTGTTCATAATATACTGCAAAGGATTTTATTTGGATATGATATATGTCGTATGACTCAACATATAGTATCATAATTTCTTAGTAGCAAACACTATTTCCAAACACATCTTTTCAATGTATGCATATCCTAGCTCATAACTTACCAAGGTTCAACTAATATAATATATGGCCTGTTCTTTGCCTTGCACATTCTTTTGGGCTAACATGATTCCCAATGCAAAGTCAATTGTCAATATATATTGCAAAAATTGTATATCTATCCTTGGTGGAGCTAGCATTGGTGGCATCACCAGGTATTGCTTAATCTTAGCAAATACTGCTTGATAGTATTCATCCTAATTGAATGGGACTCCCTTGTGTAGTAGTCATTTCATGGGTTGACATTTATCCAATAATTGTGTGATAAATCACTTTATGGATGCTACTTTTCCCTGAAGGCTTCTTAATTCCTTGATACTTGTGGGGGACACATCTCTAAAATAATCTTGATATTTGCTGGGTCAAATTTTATGTCTCACTTTGATATGATGAATCCTAAGAGCTTTCCTGAAGTTATACCAAATACACACTTCATAGGATTCAACCTAACATTATGCTCTATAAATCGATCAAAGACCTTCCTCAGGACCTCTGGATGCTCTGAACACAAAAATGACTTTGCCAATAAGTCATTGATATAATATTCTAGGATATTATGCATGTAGTCATGAAGGATGTATGTCATAGCCTGTTGATATGTGGCACCAACATTTTAAAGACTGAATGGCATAACATTATAGAAAAAATGTCCTCCATGGTGTTATAAACATGGTTTTATGTTGGTCTTCGGGCTTAATTTGAATTTGGTTATAATCAAAAAAACCATCCATTAAGGAGAGCATATCGTGACCTGTAGTTGCATCTATAAGAGCATCAATATTCAACAATGGAAATTAATCCTTTGGTGTTGCCTTATTTGGGTATGTGAAATCTGTACAGATACGAATCCTTCCATTAGGTTTTCCTATAGGCACCATGTTTGATACCCATTTTGGATAGTTGATGGAAATGACAAATTCTACATCCAATAGCTTCTAAAATTCATATTTAACCATTAAGGCTACTATTGGATGCATCTTCCTAAGTTTTTTCTTGACTGGCTTCTTTGATAGATATAGCAAAAGGTTATGAGTAACCAATTTCGGATCTAGACCTGGCATGTCTTTGTAAGTCCAAGCAAAGATATTAGGTCTCTCTCTTAGTAGAGGGATGAGGTTGGCACACTCATCAGGAGTCAAAATTTCTCTAAATTTAACCTTCCTTGGATTGATAGGATCATCACTAATATCCAATTCAAAGGTTTCCTCTATTGACATATGATATCCCTCCTCAAGATCGTGAGGTGTAGGGATCAAATGGATGTCATCTAATGGGTTTATGGGTTTTGCATCAAAAGCATCCTCAACATGATAAACATCATGTGCACAACCTGGTGCAAAATGGAAAGGTTGCAATATTTCTTCATTAGGGAATAAATCTTTAGGTTCTAGAGGTGAATCAGTGTGATCCCAATCAATAGTGTCTACATTAAGACACAATGGCTTAGAAGGATCAGCTAGATTGTGGAGTGGAGTGGTCAAATAAATGGAGATCATGTTGATGGAATGGATCATATCTCTAGGACCATGTGTGTGTGACTCTACATATTTTATGCAACTTCCATACCCAAGATCTAGCTCTAGAGGCATGGGTATAAATGGATCCTCTCTAAGCACTATCGATATGATTAGATATTCCCTATGCATCAATTATAAAATAGGATCATTTGGCTTGATGAGATCCATGTAGGTCAGACGAGGTGGATTAACCAAATGATAGATTTGATACAGGGTTATTCATATCTCCCTCAAGCAAGGACCAACATGTAGCTAATGATAAACATCATCTATATCAATGGACTGATAATGGTGATATAAATAGTGAGGACCAAGGTAAGCCCTCTCTATCTCATCCTCATAGTCACTATCAAAAATCCACAATCCTTCATTCACCCCCATAGGAATGGGATTCTCTAGAAAATGTGGCCCCATATAGGTTATCTCATGATCGCTATCGTTGTTGTCTGGTAGAACTGGGTACAAATACTAAAAATATGAAGGTCTTGAGTAGATCAGCTCAGCTTCATCCTCATATTGATAATTGGATGAGTAATCATTGTCATCTTCTAAATTACAGCTGGTCCACCTATCTCAAAAATGGACTCTACTTTTTCCTTGTCAAAATGCCCTTCCAACTCAGAATCTATCACTACGACAGCATTTTGACCTTGCATGCCTATGTCATCATCTACTTCATGGAGTTGGTGACCCAGGTTGACTCTGGGGATATGATATGGACCAATACCCACCAAGATATCCTTGTGATATATCTCAGGTGGTTCTATAGTAATGTAATTCACTATCAAGTGATCCCTCCAAAATGTGGAAGGATTAGGGTGAAAAGGATTGAAATTGACTTCACCCCCTAGATCGAAGTACAAGAAGTCTAATGATGCCACAAGGAGGTCATCCTGCCCTCCACTATAAAATCCCAATCCAAAACTATTAGTAGGTAATTGATATTGTGGTTCTATAGGGCTCTTGTGCCCTTGCTTGAATAATTTGAGACCATAACCATGCCAATGGTTGTGTTCAAAATATTGCAAGGCATACTCCAGGTTGGAAAGATAATGAACATTTACTATAAATGGTTTATCATCATCTATATCCATGGGGGTGCAATATGCAAGCTAGTCGAGCCCTCCATAGATAAAATTTGTTTGGTTAGGGGGCACCCCTAGAGGTACCACTATCCTTATGAGAAGGTGATGGGCATTCGGTTGGCCCATTTCTTGTGCAGTCTTGATGATTGGTGTAAACATAACATTTTGCATAATGTATTCCACCAATATGGGATTAACCAAATGAATGGTCAACTGTGATGCATATGACCCTACTAAATATGCAGGTGAGGCAGGCTGAGGTGCCTCATCGACTCCTAATTGAGCATTATATACTTCCATGGGAGTAGGAACCTCAATCACAACTAGTTTGGGTGTATGTTTTATCTCCTTTTTTCCCATATTTGCTTTTAGCTTCTCATCATCACGACACATCATGGATGCAAGCGGTCTAGTGGAAGCAGCTATTGTGTGCTCCAATCATTGAGATGTGAATGCTATTGGTTTAGCACACATTGTTTTATTCTTACCTCTTGACTCCTTAATCGGTGACATAGGTCGTACGTCTAGGTGTGTTGAGGGGAGTACAAAATCCCTCAACAAATATTCTAGATTCACGTATTTAAATGGTTCCTCATATGACAACACCACGTGAACCTATCCCTCATGTACATATTTGATACACTGATGTAGTATATAAGGGATGAAATGCATTTCTCTGATCCAAGGCCTCCTAAGGAGTATGTTGTATTTATAGCACCTTCAATGGCATGACACATCATAGGGATGGTATTTAGTCCGACCTGAATAGGTAACACTATGGTACCAATAGTCAAGCATAATACATCGTTAAACACTCTCAATGTGAAGGTAAAAGATACGATATGCATATTTGGTAATTTTAGGTAAGTTAACACATTGGTTGTGATAATATTGATCGATGATCTCGTATCTATCAACACCTGCTTGAACGATATGTGATTCACACATGTGATAATATGGAGTGGTGGGTCCACTATAATAGTGGAAACCATATTGACTTCATGATCATGAAATTGAATGACCAGTTCCTAGTACTATTGCACATGTCCCACAAAGTGTGTGAATGCTTTAGGATCCTGGTACTACATCTTGATGGATCTTAAAATTTCCATAAGCATATTTCTATGCTTAGGATACTGCTAAATAAGCTCATAGATCGACAACTTCATTGGAGTTGTCTATAGGTTTTAAACCAAGCTACTTCGGATGGTCACCATTGGTCTAGTTGGTGGGCCTAGCATATTCTGGACTGGCATTGGAGGAAGTGTAGCTTGGACTCTAATAGGGATTGGAGGCTGATTGGGTCTTTCATATCTCACGTTCCTTGTGACAATGTTTACCATTTTGACAAACCCATGGGTTGGTGGTTCGATGCATACTTGGTTGACCTGGCCAACATTATTCCTTTGTACCTCATGGTTAGGTAAAGGATTTTTATAATCCCCATATTTTTATTATCAGGCACTTGTGGGTTGTCTACAAGAAGCGTACCTCTTTCGATCATATTTTGCACTAGATTTTTGAAGGACCAACATACCTTGATGTCATGGCCCTTCATTTGATGAAATATGCAATACTGATCATATTTGTACCCCTTAGGCTTGGGTTGATTAGGATCCATTAATTTTACTTCGGGTAAATTTATGGCCTTAGCCTCGCATAACTGATGAAAAATTAAAACCAATGACTCTGATAACTAAGTGAATACATGAGGATGTTGTTCATTATTTTTACCCTTGTAATTGTTGTTGCACTTTTCATACTATGTAGGAGGAGGTTGGGCTTGATAATCATGTTGTTGTTACCCCTTATCTCATTTTTGAAGATTTAACACCACCTGATTAACATGAGACAACTTGGATGGTTGTTTCTTAGTAATTTTCTTATTCCATTCCTTCTTATTTTTGAGCTTCAAGTTACCTCCCTATAACTTGATATCCTCAATCACCTTGTCTTGTGCCAAAGCCTCCTTGAAAGTCTGTTACTGCTGCAACTGTAATAATAATAAAATGTGTTTGGTGCAACTTTTTATAAACATTCTAGTCAATTCATAAGAAGGGATGGAGAATGACAACTTGACCATCATCTTCCTCCATAATTTCCTATAATCCATAATTGGCTTGTCATCATATTACATTAAAGTAGACATATTAGATAAATTTACCTTTTTCTTGATGTCGATGAAGAAGTGTTCAAGAAATGCATCAGCTAATTGCTCAAAATTGGTAATACGATACTTGTTGAGTTGGTTGAACCACTCCCAGGTTGGGCCTGAGAGGGTCATAATGAATGTCCATAAAAGCAATGTATCGTTGCTTTCAATCTGAAAGCACATGTCTAGAAAACTTGTCACATGCTCTTGAGTGTCCTCCTCTCCTTTAAACTTATCCAACCTAGGCATCTCAAAATGCTTGGGATAGGCCAGAATAGGCATAAATGGGAATAAAGGTTCATTATGAATTTTGTTCAAAGTAGGCTTTTGATAAGCTATCCCTTGCTTCTCAACACCTTTGACCTTTTATGCCAAGGACTTATAGGCCTACGAAGATAGAAACTCCTCTTCTCTAGATTACCTTGTAGGTGCCTTCGAAGGTAGATTCCTCTTCGATCGAAGTGATGGATTAGGCTCATCCACCTCTTCAACTAGGGATATCTTAGGATATTCTTGATCTAGTTCCTCTCCCACTTCATTTTCATACTGCCTATGCCCATGATGTTCAAACATAAGGCACCGGTCTCTATGTTGGGTTGTAAGGTGAGTACGAGTGCCTATGTGCTCAGGGTGCAAATCAGGCTACAAAGTAGCTCGTCTATCAATGCGCTCCCTATGCTCACTAGGGGGATGTAAGTCGACACTAGCTAATCGATCCTACCTCTCATAATGCTCCTTTTGATCAAGGATGCATTTTTCGTGCATTTATTATTCATATAGACATTATCTTATGAACCTTTTCCTCTGAGTGTTCTCATTTTCAAGGAATTCTTGCTCTGCACAAAAATCCTTCAATTTTTCTTGGAGGATCTAACGTCTCTGCTTGGACACCAATATATGAGATCTATCTATATTACTAGTCATTTGAGGCCTTTAGTGTATGCGATCTATTCAATTTGACTTGTGGATATATCCCCCAATGGACTTATTTGCTATGCTCTTGCTTAATATGGAATTCATGTCTAGTTGTCACTCATACTTTGTGCTTGCATGTGATGCAGGAGCATGCATATCTCGAGAATACTTAGAGCACTCTCTAGGCTTGATAACAGTACTAATGGTGCTGCCACTATGCACACTCATGAGACAAGAAGGTGCAAGGGTGGGCTTGTAGCCTAACTTTCCTAGGACTCTATCTAGACTATCCAATTGTCTACTATGCCATGGCTCATGAGGTGGCATACCATTAGATCCCACTTTAGATATATCAATGGTGATCCTACAAGGATCACTTCTAGTGGGAGTGTGTATGGGCCTATGCTCAGAAGTGGCCTTGTCCACTTACCCCTAAATGGGTGGATCCTAGACTCATCTATACTAAAAATGTGGGGGCCTCAAGCCTCCCCTAGACACAGGATGGAGGGGTACCAATCTAGATCCCTCAATGACGTACTCCTCAGCGGATCCCGTAGATGCACGTGGAATGTGATCATGGTAAATGTTGGCATGTTTGGAACCCCCATGCTGGGAAGTTCCATGCTTTGATCTATGCCTAGAAGAGTATCTATTAGTTCCTCTAATAAGGGTATTGTCAATAGAATCCCTACATGTAGAATTATCCCATCTAATTCTCATTGAATGACATTCGAGAGGATCTTGTGATTAAGGGTTCTATGTAACTTGTTGTGTTTTAGGTGGATCTTCGACTTCGATCATGGGTTTATGCCTGGATACACCTCTCCATGTAACCACCATGATGTGTATCCTATGTCTAGATTTAACTTTTATTAGCATGCAAAGAATACAATGATGATTATCTCTTTTACAATTTTAAAGTGAGCCCTAAATTGTTTGATGTGTTTTTCAAATTTGTTGTATCAGTATGTAACTCTCATCATGTTTTACAATATGTTGATGATTTTCTCAATTGTTAAAGGGCTTTCACCTATATACTCACACAAGTCAAAATATGGTAATGAAGTCCATACTCAATGAGGTAGCATAGGTCCTCCCGGTCCCTCACCCAATCTCACCCGGTCAGCATCATACCCTCTGAAGAGGAGTATATGCAAATTTTCTAGGCTACAAATGGTTATTGAGTCTGGTATTTGTCTAGTAATATAAAGGATCAAAGGATTTGGGACAACAGGTGGAAATCACTACCACCATCACTGAAACCCTACTAGTGGTTGTATGTGACTCCCAAATCACTAGTGTTTAAATATGTCATGGTGTGTGTGGGTTCCTTTTACTTTTCATGAAAATTAAATGCATAAAACAACACTGAAATGATTATACATGCTTTTCAAAAGAACATTTGATTTTAAAAAGTATGCATGATTAATCTACGTGATTTTTTAGAAGATGCACACTAATGATTTTGAAATTATGGCCACTAGATGGACCTCATGCAAGCAAAACCAACATACAATAAGGGCCTAGACTGTTGGATACTAGGGTGAACTACACTCAAAGGTCCAATTTTCCTAGCAGTGACTAGTAGATCCTAAGAAAAGACCTAAGGAATTAATGCATTTAACATTCCTTCATTGCCTTCCCTAATTATTTCAATGTTTTGCACATTCTAGAAAAACACAAAGAGAAAACACAAAAACAAAAAATGACAGTGGAACCTATCTCAGGTCCACATCTGATTGAGATTTATTCTCTTGTTGTTATATTTATCATATTTTGACCATGGTTTTGTGGTGCGGTGACCACTGTTGCCCACGTGTATCAGTTGCGATGATAAATTTTTAACCATGGTTGTCAACCGAAGTGAGCACTTATCATAAAAAACATAGAGGTCAGTAATACGAGATATAAAATATGGAGGTTCCATCGTGATCGCCTTCTATTTGATCCAAAAAGGCTCACACATATCAGTTCATATTGCAAGAATTGAAAGATACAACAAATGCATACAATAACAAGATATTGAAAACAAATTAACAATAATAAATACACTTTATTCCATTATATTTGAAGCCAAATTCAAATTACAAGTACATCCATCTCAGGTATAATCACTTTGACATAATTTTTACAATAGGATGAAATGTTCCCCTCTCAAGTGTAGGTGTGATTTCCAAGTGCATTTCAGGACGACAAAAACTACTCTAGGGTGTCAATGACCCTCTTCTCCATGATTAGAGGTATTTTTTTCCTTGCATCCTTGTATCGCTCCAAATTTTTTGCATCCTTACCTTCAGGCTATAGGATCCGTGCCCGAAAGGAGGATGGGAAAAGGATGGCACGGTACCTCGGATTGAGAGGCCTTGCGAAGGTCCCGCCTCTCGAGGGAGGTGTATTATGGTGATTTTTCGATGGATGGTGGGTTCACCAGGAAACGTTTGAATGGCAGTTTCCATGCCTAGGTTGGGAATGTGTTTAATGTGTTCAGTTTTATCTTTAAACATTCGAGTCCTAGGTTTGGCCAAATGAATCTAAGTTGTTCTATTATGAAAATGCAGACTAAATGAAATACATCAAGCATATTTGAACAAAAAATAGAGAGAAAAGGCTAAATTACAGAGCCATACCTGATCCGGATGTCTGATGGAGATTCTGATTTTTGAAGCAGTCCAGATCGTCTGGAATTTGACGGGATCGTCTCCGACCTGCAAGATCGTCTGAGATCTGACGAATTCGTCAGACGAATTCGTCAGAGACCTGCAAACAGATAAATAGGCACAGAATACAGAAAATACAACAATACAAACAGAGGGCAATGATGTGAAACAATAATAGGAATGTTAATAAGATAATCCTAAATAGGAATGCAAGAAAATTACAATGTTTTAATAGTTAATCATGATTTCATTATGCAATTAAACTACATGGGTGAACTCCAAGATGTAGAATAACAGAAAATAATGAACAAACTGACTAGATGCAGAATAAAACAATAGATGAGAAGAGAAAAATGCAAACTCTGGGCACTGATTGCCCCCAACGTTGATTGCAGTCGAAATCATCTCGGATTGGTATGAAATCATCTCGAATTGAACAGGATCGTCCACGATGAACTGAGCTTGCTCCGGCTGAAAAATACTAAGGTTCCTGCAACAAAATTTGGATAGGACAAGTGTAGATGGTAATTCAGGATGTTTTAGTGCGTGTAAAGTCAAGTTACAAGAAATTTCAGCCAGGGGTAGGTTAAGGGGAGGGCCTAAGTTTAAATAGGCTTAGGAGGGAGGTTAGGAGGTTGGAGATCATCCCAATTTGGGAGATCTCCAATGGGGAAGGGTCTCTAACGGTGCAGACACGCTTCGCCCGGATTAGAGACGTCGTTGGAACAGAGGCTAATTGAGAAAAATCAGTTTTGGGACAAGATCGTCTGGACGTCCTAGTCCAGACGAAATCGTCCGATCTGAGGCGATATCATCTGATCGGCGACGATATCATCAAACGGTCAAAACAAACTCTAAAAATGGCACGGGAAAGGAGGAAACGGGTTAAACGGCGGTTTGGAAGCGGTTTTGGGGGTTAAAATTTGAATTTGAATATTTACTAGAGTAATTGTAATTATTTAAGGTTTTACTGCGCCAATTTTAGGGTGCTACATTTTGCCCCCTCTTTAGCGAATTTTTCGAGGAAAATGCATTAAATATGAGTTCTTCTCGATCTACGAGAAAGCAAAAATTATTCCCATTTTTAGGCGACGATTCTAGGTCGAATCGTACGACAGCTTACTATGGTGCCCCCTCCGTGTTTTTACCCAAATCGAACGTTTGAGGTAAAAACATGAAAAAGCAATTTTTTTTTAAAAAGTTGTTAAGTGTTTTTGAATAAAATTAAGAAAAATAGGGTAAAACCCTAATTCATTGTTACTGTTCATTTTCCTAGTTTTTAGAGCTCTGGAGACAAGATGGTCGAGACAGCGCACAGATCAACAGAGGTCCGGCGCGGGCTACGGGTAAGGGTCTAAACTGAATTTAGAATGCTTTACTTTAGAATTTCATGCTTTTTAGATTAGATTTGATTGATTTTTGAGCATCGCGGCCATTTTTGGGCCGTCGACGTCGTCGAGATGAAATCGTCTCGATTTCGTCGAAATCGTCTCGATATCGCCGATTTCGTCCAGAGGCGAAATCGGCGAAATGGGGACGATTTCGTCAAAAGGGGGACGATTTCAGCTGGCGAAATCGGAGACGAATTTGCTCAAATTTGGGACGATATAGTCCAATTGTGGACGATATCATCATTTATGAAATTGAACTTTATTTTGACTTGCATTTTTAATTAATGATTTATTAATGATTTTTATTGTTGATTTTGTTTATGTTGCAGAGAGGATTACTAAAGAGCAGAGAATGGAAATACGGTGGACTAAGGGATGACTTGGCCACCCTGTCTCAGGCAGAGCGAGATCAGCTAGCTCAGGTCGGCTTGCAGCATGTGGCAGAGATGCCACAGGTTTCTACAGATATGGGGCTATTGACAACCCTAGCAGAGAGGTGGTATCCGGGTTCTTCCTGTTTTTGGTTACCGACAGGGGAGATGACTCCCACACTGGAGGATGTATGGAGGATTTTGAGGATCCCCATACAAGGACGGCTGATCACTCCCACGGCCAATCAGGGCCACGCGATGATGCGATTGTGTGGCGATCCGAGCTTCGCCCTGGAGAAGGGCGGAGTGAACATCGAGTCGTTGTGCCAGATGCCTGGGGCATCTAGACTCACACGGGTTTTGGCTGGGGTGGTAGGTGGACTTATGTTGTGCCACCAGAGTGGATGCAGGGTACCATGGGTACTAACAGATGTGGTCTATGACATGAGAGACCACGGATATAGGTTTTCTTGGGGGAGCTTTGTACTCTGCTGGTTGTATAGGATCCTTCATGGGGTCGTATACAAGGGCGGCCGATGTCTGGTTATGACATCTCTACTGCAGGTTTGGTGCTGGGAGCACATTGCGGTGCGAAGGCCGGTAGGGCTCCCACTGATAGGGATTGACGGGGAGAGGCCCCGAGTTTTCTACTGGTGGCTCCGGAGAGGGGCACAACGGTGGATAGATCTACCAATGTCCCGGAGACTACTTGACGACCTTGTCTCCGACCAGATCACCTGGAGGCCTTGGAGAGATCATCCAGGGTGGGCCGAGGATGGACAGGAGCTGGCTCGCATCAGGCGAGTCTGTTGGCTGAGGATGGAGAGGGGAGAGGTGGAGCTCCACCGGTATGACCAAGTTTTGAGGTAGTTCGGTCTATAGCAGGGGATCCCATCTCTGAGAGACTATGAGTTTTCCTAGACTGTCCGGGATAACACTATAGTTAGCGGGGCTCCAGATATGCAATGATTCTAGAGTCAAGACGTAGATGATGCCCCCATTCAGCCAGTGGATGGGGATGACGCTGGGGTAGCCGATGGCTATGATGCCCTGGTACATAGGGCTCAGGGTCTGATTCATGTAGTTGTGCATCGGATGGGGAGGTGGCACCAGGCAGCCATTGAGGCAGCACAGGGTCATGGTGGGAGAGAGCAGAGGAGGCCACAGGCTCAGCAGAGGCCGCGATAGCGGGAGAGGAGGGAGGAGAGACCCCCTTCTCCACAGAGAGAGAGACCACCATCGCCCGATAAGGGCAAGGGTGTGGACACAGGAGAGAGTAGTGAGATGGCTACTCTCCGGGTGGAGACTGTCCGTCTCTAGGCATAGGTGCAGACTTTGCAGGAGGAGGCTGCACGACACCGAGCGGAGGCTACATAGCTTAGAGATGAGGTTGCACACCTCAGAGCACGGAGCGGAGGAGCGAGCACTTAGGAGCTGGCACGATCGATTGCTCAGACCGCATTCTACCAGGGTATCTACTTCCAGATGGTGCCAAAGGGTCAGAGGGTATAGCTACCAGCCGGCATTGCTGACCCGATCAAGATTGGGTCATCGAGGACTTCATCTCGATCGACGACTAGGACTCGTAGTACCACACATACTACGATGGGGCCACCTCGTCCACCTCAGGGCGGGGGAGGAGATGAGGCTGAGAGCTCGAGGGGTTCTCGAGACACTTCACAGAGGATATATGATTGAGAGGATTGAGTATGCCAAGATGTAGATTGTGGCATACCAATCTATTTTTGAGATGATGTACATATATTGGATATATATAGATGAGATATTTTTTGATCATATGACTTGTCTTATGATGATATGACTTGTTTATATGTTTTTATGATGCTTTAATGTTTGAAGTGTGATTGATTTGATGATTCATGTAATTATGTCGTTGGAAAATATTATGGTTGAAATGTCATGCTTTAAAAATTTAAATGAAATAATTGATGTAACAAATTGGTTGTTGTGATGATAATTTGATAAAAAAATAAAAGGGACTTTTAACAATAATTTCAAAGGACATTGTCACTGTTATAGACCATTTCATGGAGTCGTCGCTCACTCGGTCGTCAAGCTAATCCTATTATAGAAATATTGCTAAAAGTAAAAGGGTGCTTAAGAGACTGTCTTAAGACTTTGGTGTGATGATGCAAATGATGATGATGATGATTTTGTTTTCAGATTTTTCATGAAAATATTATGCATGAAATATTTTAAAATGACTTTTGCTAGGCATAAATTCCTAAGTGTGATAAATTTTTTGGATAATTCTTTAGGAATTATACCATCATTGCAAATTTGCATATTGACATAATGACATGAAATAGAATAGGTGTTTGTTTGTTTTAAAGCATAATTGTATAACATAATGATTTAAGTCATATGGTTTTTATGATTTTTAAATGAATGGGGAATAAAATTGGTACAATGGTTTGCGCTAGGCATAGAATATGTAGGTATAGACTTATACCATCATCGCGAAATCCAAAGAAGAAAATAGATTGTTTTATTGCATGGTTGATTTTTAATTTTTTGAAAATAAACAGAAAATATGAAGATGAGGACTTGCGCTAGTCATAAAATTCCAATTTTAGTTTTGGAACTATACCATCGTCGCGAAAGTCGACAATATATAAATATGTGTTTTTATTGTATGGTTTGAAAGAAATTTTGATTTTTGATTATGCATGTAGTTGTCTTTATACTAAACAACTGTACTTTAAAGAAGAAAATGAATTTATTCCAAACAATTTGCAGAAATATTTCAAAGTATCTTAAAGACAAAAGTTAGATTTATAAGGAATCCCATGTGCATATGTGAGTTCATTTCCAATCTTGATTTATCATAATGATACACAAAATCTCTCAAATACAAAATGTGTGTGCAATTGCATTGTTCATTTACCAATTTGAGCAAGATACTATGATACAAGTGATTTGAATGAACCAAATAAGTGTTCATTAACCATGATTTAGATGCATATAACCATACCGAGACTACTATGTAAGTCGGATTATCAAGAGCTAGCTAATCCGTAAGCGAGACATAGGTCTGTACAAAAGAAGGTCGCTAATGTGACGGACATATCGCCACGCTAGGAGTTACCCAAGGCCAAGCGAGGTTGGGCACAAACCACCTGTTATGGGGCTTACCTCACAGTTTTTGAATAATTGAGAATTCCGGGGATTCAAGCTCATCAACCCTTCTTTTCTTTTTAAAGGGTAGGGAGAGGGATTTTATTGCTTTTGCTTTTGCTTTATTTTGCTTTTCTTTTGTATTTTTGCTTGATTTTTGAGATAATGCTTGAAACATTGTTGTAATGATATAAAATAACATTTTTTTTTTTCTCTTTTTCTTGAACTTTGCTTTTCTTCCTATGCTAGGGATACTTGCTCGGATTAGCTGTAGAGCAAGGGATTTTTATTCTGGGTAGGGGTGAGCTTGTCCTTTTGCCAATTCTCAAAGATTCTAGACCATGTGCATGATAGGATAGCAGGGGAAACTTTTCGCTCAAGAAACCACTTCTACTATGTAGCATAGCAAGGATATTACAAATATAATCATTTTATTGTGAAAGGATGTGCTTGGTTTAAGTAAATAACAAGATCAATTCTCTGTGCTCAAACTTTATTTAATTGAATTTTGTGGACTTTGATATAAGAGAGATTAGTAATCATGCCAGATAAAAATCAAGATATTTATTTTGTGTTTGTGAAAGTGAGGGATTCCAAATAAATGCTAATTTATCCAAAATAATTTGAAATATATAACTGCAACATTTGTAAGAAGAAATATATACAAATACTTTTTGAGAAGTTTGAGAATGTTGACTCTCTCTTTCTTCTTTATTTTGTTTTGGTTTCGAAAGAGTCAAGAATATTGCTGTTTTTATTTTTATTATTTTTGTTTGTTTTTGTTTTTGTGTAAACAATTTGATATATTTTTAAAATAAGACAACATGCAAAATATGTACAAATGATGAAATGACTAATTTTTTGTTACGCATAGTAACGTTTAAGATGCAAAATGTTCATGGGTTCTTTAAGTTCTTTACCATCTAAGGTAGATAATTTATATGCTCCTGATTCAAATTTAGCAGTGATAATGTATGGTCCAAGCCAGTTGGGCTCAAATTTACCCTTAAGGTCTTTAGTTGCATTAGTATTTTTTTGATTTTCTTTTAAAACAAGGTTGCCGATCTCAAAGGATCGATGACGAACTTTTTTAGCATATGATCTTTTAAGCTTGTTTTGGTAGGCACGGAGATGCTCCAAAGCATTGATGCATTTTTCATCTAGGAGTTCCAGCTGACTGAGTCTGCCAAGCTCGATATTCATCTCCTACTTTGGTATCTTGAAGTAGTAGAGCCAAAGAAGGAACTTCTAATTCAAAGGGAAAAATGGCTTCAGCACCATAAACCAAAACAAAAGGTGAAGTTCCAGTGGGGGTTCGAACACTAGTTCGATAGGCCCACAAGGCTGGATATAATTGAATGTGCCAATCGTGGCCAGATTTATTGACCAATATTTTGAGAATTTTGATTAAGGTTTTGTTAGATGCTTCTGCTTGGCCATTACCCTGAGGATAATAGGGAGTGGACCAACGATGTTGAATCTTATATTTTTGGCATAATTTCTTGACATCTTTATTTTTGAAACAAGTTCCATTATCGGAGATGAGATTTGCAAGAATTCCGAACCTACAAATGATTTGATTAAAAATAAATTTAGAAACTTGTGTGCCAGTGTGGGAAGCTAAAGGCATAGCTTCAACCCACTTCGTGAAATACTCGATGGCGGTTATGATGAATTTGTGTCCATCAGATGACACAAGATTAATTTTGCCAATAATGTCTAAGCCCCATTTTGAAAAGGGCCAAGGAGATGAAATAGCTTGCAGTTCTTGTGCAGGCGCATGGACAAGGTCAGCATGTTTCTGGCACTTGTCGCAATGGCGCACATACTCATGTGCATCATTCTCCATGGTAGGCCAAAAGTATCCTATCCTAAGGAGCTTTTTAGCAATGACACTACCACTGAAGTGTCCTCCACAAGATCCATCGTGGGCTTCACTCAAGGCTGATTTGGATTCTTCTAAATTCAAACATCTTAATAGGATACCTTCAAAAGATCTCCTATACAAAGTATTGCCAATTATTACAAATCGACTTGCTCGTCTACGTAATAACCGACGTTGGTTTCTATTAGAATTGGCAGGGAAAGTCCCATTTTGAAGAAAATTAAATATATCTGTATACCAAGGTTCAGGAGTAGTTTCATTGATTAGAAACACATCCAAAGGTTCTAAGCATGACTTATTTGAAGCGGGTTCCTAGAGTCGACGAATAATGATAGTGGCATATTCGTCATCTAACTCCAAGGGCGAGGAGAGATGCGATTGCGGCCATAGCATCAGCTGCACGGTTGCAAGTTCGAGGAATAGCTTCCAAGGTAACTTGATCAAATAGAGACATTAATTGTAAAACATAGGCTTTATATGGGCATAGTTTATCATCTTTGGTCTGATAAACTTCATTAATTTGGTTTATGACAAGTTGAGAATCACCAAAAACTAACAGATGTTTAATTTTTAGCGCCAAGGCAGCTCGTAATCCGAGGATTAGAGCTTCATATTCAGCAGTATTGTTGGTGCAAGCAAATGTTAATTTGAAGGACAGAGGAATAAGATGTTTTTGCGGGGATATTAAAATAATACCCGCACCAACCCCACTCATGCATCGGGCTCCATCAAAGTATAATGACCATTGTTCAATATGGTCTGCCTCTAATTGAAGGCATTCATCAGGAAACTCAATGATGAGGGGATGGGTAGACTCTAAGGGTGCAGCAGCTAGTTGATCTGCTATGATTTGACCCTTAACAGACTTTTGTCCTATGAACGTGAGGTCAAACTCGCTTAGAGCAAGAACCCACTTGGTTGTACGACCCGATAAATAAGGTCGACTCATGAGATACCTCAAGGGATCATATTTAGCAATGACATAAGTTTTTTGACTAAGCATATAATGGCATAATTTTTGCATAGCAAAAATGACTGCTAGACATAGCTTTTCTAATGTTGTGTAGCGGGTTTCATAACTGATGAAGGTTCGGCTAATATAATAATTAGCACGTTCTCTCTTCGCATCATCAAGCTGAGCTAACATAGCTCCTAAGGCAGAATATGAAGCTGAAATATACAGGAGAAATGGGCGATCGAGTTTAGGTGGAGAAAGCATAGGTGGGTTAAGGAGGTATTGTTTGAGAAGTTCAAAAGCTTCTTTACATTCGTCGTCCCAATTAAAAGGGACATCCTTCTTAAGGAGCTTAAGAAAGGGACCGGTTTTGTCCGCCAACTTATCGATGAAGCGACGGATAGCTTGAAGCTTACCTTGTAAACTTCGTAACTCAGATATATTGGTAGGTGCGGGCATATCAGTGATAGCCGCAATCTTGAGAGGGTCAATTTCGATACCACGTAAAGAAACTAAAACCCCTAATAGCTTACCGGACTTAACTCCAAATATGCATTTGGCTGGATTTAATCGAATAAGATATTCTCTTAATCGATTAAAAACTTTTCTCAAATCATCTAAATGATTATCTTCATTAATAGAGTGAGCTATAATATCATCTACATAATCATGTAGGATATCATGCATCATATCATGAAAAATATAAGTCATAGCTCGTTGATAGGTTGCACCTGCGTTCTTTAAGCCGAATGGCATCACTTTCCAACAAAAGGTACCCCAAGGGGTAATAAAGGCTGTTTTAGCCTGATCTTCAAGAGCTATCCTGATCTGATTATAACCGGAGAATCCATCCATTAAGGACATCATCCCACTCCCGACGGTAAAGTCAATGATTTGGTCCATGTTTGGAAGAGGAAAATCATCTTTAGGGCATGCAACGTTAATATCTCTAAAATCTGTGCAAACCCTAACTTTGGTGGCTTCTTTCTTGGTGACTGGAACTACATTTGAGATCCATTCAGCATAATCAATAGCTTGTATAAAAACAACATTCAGGAGTTTTTCTAACTCCCCTTTGACTAGCGGGGCCACTTTGGGATGCATTTTTCAAAGTTTTTGTTTAACAAGTTTAGCATCCGGATGGACTACTAGATGATGCATGACTACGAAAGGGTCCAGGACATGGCATATCTTCGTATGTCCAAGCGAAGACATCTTCATATTCTTTAAGGAATGCAATGTATTGCTCTTGTTTTTCTTGACTTAATTCTGATCCAATATTGATTATGTGAGGATTATCCTCAGTTCCAATGTTAACTTTGATGACGTTTTCTACTTCCATGTGTAGATCTCTTTCAAAATTAGGTGGGGCGGGTGAGACGCCCAATTCTTGTAATTCTTTTAAGGTTAAGTTGGATAATTCATCTTGAGGAGTGGTGGCCTCAAGTTGGGCTATAGTTGGTATAGAACCATCAAAATAAAATCCATTGTGTAACATCTCTTCAACGGAGACATCGTGGAAGATATCTCCTTCCAACTCCTCATCGGAGTCGACAATCAATTCAGGGTAAGCTATGGATAGCATGTTACATGTAAATGGCTGATTTTTTAGAGGCAAATCATCACGCCCATCCAAATAATCTTGATAACATATGAGTTGATTATCATCTTCAAAAGGAAAGGGTTGACCCTTACTAGGAAATAGGCCCACACCACAGCGGGCAGGCCACGGTTCTACCTCGAAAGGTTCTTTCATGCCATTTTGGAAAGGTCCCAAGCCTTTCCCTTTATATCCCATTTTAATCATTATGGGTTTAGCTTTAATATACTCATTAGTAAAATAACATCGTGCATATCCCTCATGATGAGTTTTGATATTTCGGGGTATTCTTCCCTAGTCATATCCTTTATAAATGAAAGCACAACTCCCGACTTGGTAAGTACTTCCCATAGGTTGTGGGAGGCCCAAAGTACGAGGAGATGGTGGCAAGTTATTTAAAAGAATTGAATCTTGCATGAAAGCATTTGTTTTTTCTGATATTAAGATTGTGGATAAATCTGGTAAAAGTTCATCAGAAAGAGCATAAGATGTAGAAGGATCATTCCCTATATCTTTAGATGTGGAAGGTATGATAGATGTAGATAAAGTGGAAGTGTTAATGAATGGGTCTATAGGTTTTGAAATTATAGGGATAGAACATGAAGGATTGGTTGTGGACTTAAGATCTTTTTGAGGTTCTAGAGTGGTTTGTTTAGAAGATTGTTGATCTATATATGAGGGTGAAATGAATGGAGGAGAAATAGGTGAAGCTATGGGAGTGTGTTTCACAGTTTTAGATGAAAAATAAGAATTAGGATGTGTGGATGACGGAGCAGGGCAAAATTGAACTCCAACGAGTTCTGCCAAAGCACACATATCAAAGGGTCTAGGATCACCATGGATAGTGACCAACTGATTTTTAAATTTGAATTTAACACATTGGTGTAAAGTTGATGGGACAACCCGCATTGCATTGATCCAAGGATGACCCAAGAGTATATTGTACGATGTGGGGCAATGTACAATAAACACGGTCGTATCTAAGGTTCTAGGACCAACTTGCAATGGGATGGTAATAACTCCACACGTTTCTTGTGTTTCGTCATTGAAAGCTTTGATGATCATGTCAGTTTTCTTCATTTCATCACTTCTAAAGCCAAATCGTTGGTAGAAGTCAAAAGTGCAAATGTTTAGAGATGAACCATTATCAATCGGGACTCTTTTAACAACTACATCTCCAATTAGAGCAGTAATATATAAGGGGTTATCCTTATGTAAACTGTGTTGTGGGATATCTTTATCCCGAAAGTCAATACAATCGACTTCTCTAGTGATGATAGTATTGGCCATGGCTTTAGGTTGAATGTTTTGAGGTACCATCATTTGGCTTAATGTAAGCATTAACTCATCCCTATGGGTAGGAGAAGATCTTAATAAATCCAAAAGGGAAATTCTAGTTGTAGTATTGGATAATTGCTCATTAATATTGTAAGGAGGTTTAGGTTGAACATTAGGAGCATGATTCCCTTTATTGGGATTTTTCAAAACAAATGGAGCTGATCCATCATTCTAGTTTGGTTCTTGTTGAGAATTTTGAGCCTGTTGTCGGGTAACGACTCCAATGGTACCTACAATGTTATATTGAAGACGCTTAACTGGTCTTGGTTGAGCGTTTATGGCTTGTTCATTAGGGAGGAATTGATTAGAAGAGGGTCGAGTAGTAACTCTTCTAGGAAATGGTTCTTCTGGAACCATAGCATCTGTGATGGGTTGAATAGGATCTGATTCATTTTTAGAACTATTCGATTGGTTTGAGGTGATGTCTATTTCACTTTCAATATCTGATTCTACATCACTAGGATCTGGAGTTTGAAAATTATGTAGGGGCCTGGTCGTGACCAGGGATAAAGTTGTGTCAAATGTTTGAGGATCCTGAATAGGTAATTGTCCGCTAATAGTCCCTACATATCGGGTAGGAGGAGGAACATTATGATGTTCGATTTGATTGGCCACCTCTTTACCATGTCTTGGTAAAGGGTGTTGAAATATGTCTAATGATTGATTAGCATTTTGATTTTGATTTTGGGGAATGTTCTTTTGAGCGTTATTAGGAGCATTTTGTTTAGGTTGGAAGGCTTGCACCTCCATTTCATTATTATCAATCAGATCTTGTATTTTATGTTTCAACCTTTTACAAGCGTTGGTAGAGTGTCCAGGTCCTCTATGGAAATCACAGTGTAAGTCAACTCTGTATCCGGGTATGGTTGGATCGGGTTCCCGGATAGCTGGTAATTGAATCAAACCTCTTTCGAGTAATTGAGGTAAAATAGTTGATAATGGTTGATTCAATCTAGTAAATTCTCGAGGAGGTTTATCAGGAGGTTTCAATATAAATTTTTTTGTTGTCTTCGTTGCATTGATATTAGCAACATTTTTGCTATCAGTGACTCCGTCACCTACGACTTGTTTGTTTTTATATTGATTTTTGGAGGTTTTCTCATCATCCTTCTTCCTAAGTTGGCCTCTCCTAATGAGGGCATCTTCTACTCTTCGAGCTAAATCTATAGCTTGATCGAAGGTAGTTAAAGTAGCGATTGATAACTCATAAGATATTTGTTCTTGCAAATTATTGATAAAAATGTCCAACATTTCCCTATAAGGTAGCACAAAGTGCAATTTTCCTATCAACTGCCTCCATCTAGCTAAGAAATCAGCAAAACATTCATCTTTGTCTTGTTTTAAGTTGTATAAATCTTTAATGGTGACATGCCTCTCGATGTAGGCACTAAATTGATGGACAAAATATTCAGCTGTTTCTTCAAAATTTCTCAAAGAATGAGTGGGTAGTTGATAGTACCACTCTAATGCCATTCCACCTAAACTTTTTGGGAACATTTTTAGTAATAGCAAGTCATCATGTGATATATCATGACATGCTATCCTAAACATGCGAAGATGCTCTATGGGATCTTCGGTTCCTTTATATATAGGCAGGATGGGCATGGGAAAATGCTTAGGGTACGGTTGTGCTACAACTATGGGATCCAAAGGTTGACTACATATCTCTCGATAATTGTACGAGGGACGGTAGGGATCTATCTGGTCCATATGCGAAGCTAACTGTTTCACCATGGCTTCCAGATTACTAGTTTGCCCACCATATTGGTTCGGTAGGGCATTAATATGGGATTTGTGAACATATGATGGAGGGACATGAAGATTAGATGCTATGTTGCTATTGTGTAAATTGTTGGTAGGAAAGGTGTTATGAAGGAATTTTGAAGTTGTATTATGTTGTATTCCAGATTGTTGAAAATTGGTGTTTGGCTTCATTTTAGGTTTTTGTTTACTTGAAGCATATTGATCAATAGTTTGGCGAAGTAAAGTAGTGAAGGAAGTTTTCTTTTGTGTGGGAATGATTTTAGGCTCAATAACGGGTTCCTTAGGAGGTTGGGTAACCTGTTGTTTTGGCATGTTTTGAATCATAGTGACCATATCTCTATTGGATGGTCCAGCCTTATCACTTTCTTGATCAATAAAAGACAAGGGATTAGTGTGCACATCAAACATATGTTCCATGGCTGCTTGAGTGTCACTAATTTGTCCTTTATCAATACGAACTGCCATATTAAGAGCACCAATGTTATTATTGAAAAATTTCCAGAAATGATCTAAGTTATCAAAAGCAATAGTTCCATCTGGAGCTACTCTAGGGGATGAGGATCCATCCTCCTTAACATTTTCTTCTTGTTCATCTACAACAAGCTCATCGTCTTGCTTGGTCTAGAGTTTCTTCTTCCGGGATTGGATCCTCAGGAAGGACATTTGGGTTTCTTGTTTTGTCTCCTAACCAATCTTCTTCTTCTCCTTCAGTTTGTTTACCATTCCTAAGTTTAGGCATTGTGCTTAACTTAGATTTCAGCAAATATATATATATATATATATGCTATAAGCTTAAGAGGTATATATTAATTATATACCTACTACAATATTTAAAATGAAATGTTTTGGTTTTTGTTACGTTTTTTAGTTTTTCTTGTTTTTGTAATAATATTGTAAAGATAACAAACAACACAATAAATGCAAGAAATAATAATGAAAGCAATGATCTAGTTTTCTATAAATAATTTATAAATGTCATTAATGGGCTCAAGTTCTTCAGGAGTCATGAAGTGTTCTTCTTCAAATTGAAAATTTTCTTTCAAGAATTTAATGAAAAGGGCTATAGTGATATTATCTGTCTCAGATTCTGGTTGATAGAAGTAAAGCTCGTGGCAATACTCTCGATATAACACAGCTCGAGGAACTCTATTCCATCTTTCCCTAATCATAAGAACGACCTCTTGGTCTTCTACATGGACCTAGGAACTGGTGTATAGTGGCTGCGTTCTCGAGGTATTCCTCGAAGGTGAACAATTTTGAAGACACAAGAGCTCTCCTATAAGCTAACCATCTATGGCAAGGCTCTCTGAAGTTCATGATAAAAGACAAGTTGATGAGGATCCAGGATTCTATCTAGGACAAGCCTCTTGATTTGTTTAAGTTTTGTTGACCTAGATGAAATGACACCTAGTCTTCTATCAAGTTCATCCCACAAAAGTTGATTTCTATCTATTTCAGGCACACTAAGCACAGAATTGATTTCTATGGCTGCTAATTGGTTTTCAACATTTATAGTAACTGCTAATATTTTCTTAGGAGCTACCATCTAGACATGATATGCAACTTATTAGTTTTAAATGATTTGAAATGCATCTATGTTTTTGTGTTTTTTTTTGTTTTTTTTTTTTTCAAAAGGTTTTAAATGCATTCACGTCGGGTTCACCAAAATGTATCGCTCCAAATTTTTTGCATCCTTACCTTCAGGCTATAGGATCCGTGCCCGGAAGGAGGATGGGAAAAGGATGGCGCGGTACCTCGGACTGAGAGGCCTTGCGAAGGTCCCGCCTCTCGGGGGAGGTGTATTATGGTGATTTTTTGACGGATGGTGGGTTCACCGGGAAACGTTTGAATGGCAGTTTCCACGCCTAGGTTGGGAATGTGTTTAATGTGTTCAGTTTTATCTTTAAACATTCGAGTCCTAGGTTTGGCCAAATGAATCTAAGTTGTTCTATTATGAAAATGCAGACTAAATGAAATACAACAAGCATATTTGAACAAAAAATAGAGAGAAAAGGCTAAATTACAGAGCCATACCTGATCCGGATGTCTGATGGAGATTCTAATTTTTGAAGTAGTCCAGATCATCTGGAATTTGACGGGATCGTCTCCGACCTGCAGGATCGTCTGAGATCTGACGAATTCGTCAGAGACCTGCAAACAGATAAATAGGCACAGAATACAGAAAATACAGCAATACAAATAGAGGGCAATGATGTGAAACAATAATAGGAATGTTAATAAGATAATCCTAAATAGGAATGCAAGCAAATTACAATGTTTTAATAGTTAATCATGATTTCATTATGCAATTAAACTACATGGGTGAACTCCAAGATGCAGAATAATAGAAAATAATGAACAAACTGACTAGATGCAGAATAAAACAGCAGATGAGAAGAGAAAAATGCAAACTCTGGGCACTGATTGCCCCCAACGTTGATTGCAGTCGAAATCATCTCGGATTGGTACGAAATCATCTCGAATTGAACAGGATCGTCCATGACAAACTGAGCTTGCTTCGGCTAAAAAATACTAAGGTTCCTGCAACAAAATTTGGATAGGACAAGTGCAGATGGTAATTCAGGATGTTTTAGTGCGTGTAAAGTCAAGTTATAGGAAATTTCAGCTAGGGGTAGGTTAAGGGGAGGGCCTAAGTTTAAATAGGCTTAGGAGGGAGGTTAGGAGGTTGGAGATCATCCCAATTTGGGAGATCTCCAATGGGGAAGGGTCTCTAACGGTGCAGACATGCTTCTACCCGGATTAGAGACGTCGTTGGAACAAAGGCTAATTGAGAAAAATTAGTTTTGGGACAAGATCGTCTGGACGTCCTAGTCCAGACGAAATCGTCCGATCTGAGGCGATATCGTCTGATCGGCGACGATATCGTCAAACGGTCAAAACAAACTCTAAAAATGGCGTGGGAAAGGAGGAAACGGGTTAAACGACGGTTTGGAAGCAGTTTTGGGGGTTAAAATTTGAATTTGAATATTTACTAGAGTAATTGTAATTATTTAAGGTTTTACTATGCCAATTTTAGGGTGCTACAATCCCAAAACACTGTTAGTCCTACGTGTAATAAACAACAAGAAAAATTAATAGCAAAGGAGGCCTCTCTTGATGAGGCTTTTAAAGGGTGCTTGCACAAAATATAACATGATAATCAAGAAATAAATAAATTGATTCAATGCATGTAAATTTATCTAATTCATGGTGATCTACCATTAGAAACATGAAATAAACTAAGATGAAACTATTTAAACTCCTAATTACTCAATTGAAGACATGAAAGCATGAAAAAGATTCGTTATACCTACACTACAATAATAAAGGAAAATTGTAACTAACTCTTAATCCATTGGTCAAAATTCTCTAGAATACTAAATTAAACCTACAACATGATTACTCAAACCTAGTTAAACAAATTGCAAAACAAAGAACAGGGAGATCAAATATTACCCTCTAACCGTGGGTCCTTCAAGCGGTGAGCATTGTTCACCATAGCTGACAGTCGCAGTTGAGTCTAAAGTAAGATTTCCCTCCAAATTAGGGCCAATTATCTAATTATCCTTGCCAAATTGATGGTCAAGGGTCACCTTTGTGTCCTTTGATAGATGTGGTGGTTGAATTTTTTAGTGATTTCATGGATTGTACGAATTAGTGTTTCTTGGCTCTCCTATCCTCCTAGGACATCCATGGCAATGTGATCTTCAATTGGGTAGCAAAAGTATTCCTATCAATTCATGTGAATGAGTATGCAATTTGACAAGGCTTCACTACTCAATTGATTATTCTTCTCTCTATATTTTTCTTCCAATTCAGAGGGGGATTATATAATAATTGTGAATGGCTATGAGTGGCTTCATGAGGAAGCCTAGATCAATATTGGGTGGTTGAGCTTGTTGGATGGAAGGATCCAGAACCTTCCTCACTCAAACCTATTCAATCCACAACCAATTGGTTGTTACAACCAATTTTAGGTCATATGAAGGATAGATAACTCTGAGTCCTGACTGTGGCTGACAAGCACGATCAACTCTCCTAACCATGGGTGTCATCAGTGGCTAGCACTGACTAGGCAAATATTCCCAAATGAGTGGTAAAAAACACTACGATACCTTGGAATCTATCCAAGGTTTTCCATATGGTCTTCTAGCATGTCCCATATGAGTAGTCACCTTGGCATGACGTGTTTTAGGTGTCTACACCAAGATTTTCTAACACGAGCTTACAATAATAAGGTCCATTTCTTGTGCTTAAATAAAACCAATAGAACTCAAATCTACCCCTTCAGCTACGAGACAAATTTATGGCCAATTGGATAGGTCCCTATATCATCTCTAAGAATATTGGACCTAGGTACTATCACCTAACATCACTAGAAGGTGTTGAGAATATAAATCCTCTCAACATTATTCATCTAAAGGTGTTTCACACATAAGCACAATAAAATACCAAAAAAATTCAAATAAATTTTAAAATCACAAAAACAATAGAAAAATTTAAAAGCAAAAGGTTCTAAATGCATCTTAAAGCCCTTTGGTCAAATCACAAAAGGCTCCAAAGGCATCTTAAAGCCCTTTGGTAAAATTACAAAAAGCCTCAAAGGCTTCTTAAAACCCTTTGGTCAATTCAAAAAAGGCTCCAAAGGCATCTCCAAGCCGTTTGGCCAAATCACAACCCCAAAGGCATCTTAAAGCCCTTTGGTCAATTCACAAAAAGCCCCAAAGGAATTTCTAAGCTATTTGGTCAAATCAAAAAAAGCCCCAAAGGCACCATAAGCCCTTTGGTCAACAAAAAAACATAAAAGCACAAAAAAAATTAAAATCAAAATTTCAAAACTTTCATAATAATAAAAACTTAAAAACAATTGAAAGCATCCAAAATACAAAAATTACATCCCTGGAGAGTACAATTTTATGAGTCTTGGAATTGTAGAGTCTATATGCTTTTGTAGACTCACAATACCCTACAAATATACAAGCTTGACTTTTGGGATCAAGCTTCTTCCTTTTCTCATTAGGAATGTGCACATATGCTAAAGAACCAAAAAAATTGAAATGCTTTACATTTGGTTTCTTTCCATACCACCCCTCATAAGGAGTGACACCATCTAAACTAGAAGTTGGACTTCTATTTAGAATGTATACACTAGTTCTTATAACATTAACCTAGTACATATTGGTTAGATGCTTAGTTTGAAGCATCGTTCTCACCATCTCAATGATGGTGTGGTTCTTTCTCTCTGCCACACCATTTTGTTGTGGGATATAGGTAGTGGTGAATTGCCTTTTGATCCCACTTGCTTTACAATATTTCAAGAATGATTTTAAGGAGCACTCACCTCCTCGATCTATCCTAAGACATTTTACATAATTCCCACTTTGATTCTCTACATTGCTTCTAAAATCCATGAAGTAATAAAAAGCTTCATATTTATGTTTCAAAAAATAAATCCAGCACATTCTAGAGAAGTCATCTATGAAAGTGAGAAAATAAGAATTGTTTTCAAGACTTTGTTTTTACATTGGTCCATAGATGTTTGAATGTACTAACTGAAGTGGATAGCTAGCTCTTCATGCTTGTCCTTTTGAAAACTTTGACCATGATTTCTTTCCCAAAGCACATCCTTCACAAACCTCCTTTTGTTCATTGATTTTGGGAAGTCCTGTCACCATAACTTGAGAAGTTAGGAGTTTCAAGCTAGTAAAACTAAGGTGACCATATCGCAAGTGCCAAAGTACACTTGGATTTGTTATAGCTATATTTGCAATTTGAGCTCCTCCTGACTCATCAAATTTGAGAGGGAATAATCGATTTTTGGTCATGGGGACCTATGTAATGACACAATTACAATTATTTTTATCAAAAATGATACATTGTCCTTCATCAAATACAAGTTTGTAATTGTTCTCCATCATTTGCCCAACTCTTAGCAGATTGTATTGCAACTTTGGAGTCTAATAGATGTCATGCACTTTCTTTAGTTCTTCTTTGGTTGGAACCTTCATGGCTCCAATACCTTCTACTTGCAATGTTTTATCATCCCCTAATTTTATTTGGGATTTATAAGTGGAATCTAGAGTAGCAAATAAATTTTCTTTACCACTCATATGGTTTGAACAACCAGTATCCAGAATACATGTGTCATTTAGATGCTATTCTGATTGTCCATATGAAATAAAAATATTAGAGATATCTTCTTCTCTATAATTGCCATATTGACTACTGCTACCTTGTGAATATTTTGACCAGCAGTCATGAGCAAAGTGACCTGGCTTGCCACAGTTGAAACAAGCTGATTTGGACTTGTCACTTCCTCACCCTTGATTTCCACTTTGGCCTGGATGTCCTCCTCGATTTTGGTTTCCACCTCTATTCTGATTGCCTCCTCTATATGAGTTGCCTCCTCTGTTGGAATTTCCTCCTCTATTTTGGTTGCCTCCTCTATTTTTTTTGCCTCCTCTATAGTTCCATCTACCTATACCTCTTGGTTGTCCTCTTCCTTGACCTCTTCCATGTCCTTTTCCATTGTTTTCATTGGAATTGAAGGCCTTCTCATTGCCCTCGTAGTTGGTTGAAGGAGTTTCAATAAATCTCTCTTTGTGTGACATTAACAATATGATTAATGCATCGAATATTAAAGTGGAAAGATCTTTGGATTCTTCTATAATTATGGTAATATGATTCCATCTCTGTGGAAGTTTTTGCAACACTTTTGTTACAATTATCTCAGGATTGATTTCCTCGCCAAGTTTAACCATTTTATCAACAATTGCTTTTACTCTAACATAATAATCACTGAATTTTTCATCATATTTCATTCTAATATTTTCAAAATCTCTTTTAAGTGTTTTAAGACTCACCTAATTCACTTTATCACTACCCTAGAATCTATATTTTAAAGCTTTCCATGCAGCTTGTGCAGTTGTACAAGCGATGATTCTAGAGAATATGCTTTTCTCCAATGCATCTTGGAGATGAGAAAGAGTAAAAGAGTTGCTCTTTTGTCCTTCTTTTCATGTTTTATATTCTATGGCACTTAGTGTTGTCCAGTATGAGGGTTTTGTGGAGCCCTCTTCTATTATGTCCCGCAAACCTCTTCCTATGATTAGGGTCTTCATTTTTATATACCAATACTCGTAGTCATAACCGTTGAACTCTGGTATGGGTAAACTATTGTGTGAGGCCATAGTTACTAAAAACTCTTTTTATTTCACGGTTACAATAAAGCACTCTGATTTTTCAAATAAGTAAGAAAGAAGAGATTACAAATTTAAGTCAAATCTGACTTGATTTACTCTATCATTGATTGTTTTTTTCTCTTGCTTTGGGTATGATATCTCTTGATTCACAAAATTATCTGCTACTTCTTCTTCTTCATCACTTATCAATATTATTTATGGTGATTTCGGTTCTAATATTTCCACTAAAATACTATAGTGTGTATATTTTGATTCTTGTGGTGCAGCTTGTACGATTCCAATTGTTCATATTGACTCATGAATGATTTATATTCAAAATCTACCTCGTACCCTAAGTCAGGATGCCTTTGATGTGCAATCACTGCATTATGAAGTTGGCTAAACACAATGTTGAGCCCATAACCTCTTACTTTTTCATCAAATATCTCTGCACCTTCTCTTGCTAAAATTGCACATAAGGCATGATAACAGCCATTTGGTCTTATCATCAATACCTCTTTACAATTTTACAATTTTGATCCCTGGTCTCTTTTACAAAAAAAAACTAATCCTCTTAGGCTTATTACACAAGATTTGTGATTCCTTGAATCAAGTGGAAAAAAAAAATGAACCTTTCTATTACAATGAATTGTCTCCTAGACAATATTCTCCTTCTTTTATAATATTAAAAAAAAAACTATATTACTATTTAATAAAAAAAAAATCCCTTCAAAATTTTTTTAAAAAAGCAATTATATTTAATTTATTAAATATAATATAAGTGTTTAATTTAATAATATAAAGAAAAAATTTAAAAAACTTTTATATAAAAAAAAATTATCCTCTGCAGGAATCGAACCCGCAACCTCTTATCTTCAACAAATCGTGCTAACCAACTTGGCCACCACCGTTGATGAGAACTAAGGACAACAATGCAATTTTTATAAAGTTTCAAATCCATATTCAATAAAAAAAATTAAAAAAGGACTTGTTACCACGGGGTTTTTAACCCATGATCTGCAGGAGGGCGAGTGCCTTAAGATTGGCTCCTTGATTCAGTAGAGCTGCTTGGCTTTATGGGAAGGCAAAGGAAGGCTTGTATCCTTTATTCTTCTCATGGATGCACCAAATAAAAATAAAATTTAGGGACTTTAGTCCCACATCGGTCATGCGAGCGCGTTTGAGGTGTTTAAAACCCTCAACGCTCACAACGTCACTTGATTGCCTTCGAGAAATCAATGACTTCCCTTTTGCCTCCTCGAGCTATCGCTCCTCGCCATGTTGCTTGTCATCTATCCTCTATCCACCACATTGTCGGTCCTCTATCTGTTCTCTGTCCTCTGATCTATGTTGGCCTTGCTCTCTCCTCACCACATGGCATTGTCCAATTGGTTTATCCTCTGGTTTCTCCTCCTTCTCACATGATCTTTGTGTAAGCCTTCTCCAGACCTTGCCTCGGTTCATGATTTACGAGCCTTATTTGACCTCGCCTTGGTTCATGTGTTGTGGGTTCCACTAGGCCTCGCCTTGGTACTAGTGCTACTAGGTTCCTTCGATCTCGATCTACGGGCCCTCTCCGACCTCACTCTAATACTAGATGTGGCATGGTAGTTAGGAGAAAAATAGAAATTAGAAATATATTAATAAAAATCCACACCAATGTAAAGTTTACAATGCTTGAATAGAAGGGAATTTAACAACCTTAGAAAACTTAGAGAATAGATAGGGAATGAAGGAAAATAGGGAGGAAAGGAGGAAGGGAAATTGATGTCGAACTCCCTATCGTCCATGTCATCCAATCTGCCCAGTCAGCTGCCATCCAAGTCAACCTATCTACCTAGTCAGCTGTCATCCAAGGAGGTAAAAGGGTAAGGTCCAAAGCTTACCATTGTAAATAATTTTTTACCCCTTTTTACTACTTTAACTTCGAACAATAAGCCTTCGAAATTACATCCGATGCATTGAAATATCATTCGACAATCTATTCACAAGAAATTGAGGCCCCCATAGGGTATTAGTTGACCAAAACAATTAATAAGTCAATACTCAAATTCTAATTTAATGTTGACATCACTTAAGTCACATTTTTAGGGTAAATTTTATTAAAAAAAACCTTAATATTGATTAGCACTAATTACATCCTCCCACATGTGTGAGATTAGGGTTTGTTGAGATATTTCTTTAATCATGTCTTAAATTGGCTTAAGCACCTCCTAATCAGGATTAGCCCTAATCCATCCTCACACATTTGTGAGGATGGGATATTTCTCATAAGGAATGTGATGTTGCCACATTGCATTTCTTAACCTAACCCTAGTTATAATAAAACCTAGGATTAGTCTAACTCCCCCCTACACCTTGCCTTTCCCTATAAATAATGGGTCCCAAACCCCTAATTAAGTTTGATTCCCAAATTCAACAAAGCACAGTTACTCTACTAAAATGGAAAACCAATATTGAATAGTCACTTCTCGATGCACACAATCAAATTTCAATGATACATAGAGGCACCCCAGCTGCCTAGGAGTCGACCCACCAAAAGGATTTTTCAAAAGAGGCATCACAACTCAGATCATCCCTTACCCTATGAATCCAGCCTCATTTTGCCCCCTTGGGTGGTAAATTGGGTCTACAGGTCCCAAATCACTCTAGATTTGAGTGGTAGGCCCCCTTTTACTATATCATTACTTTATACATAGTTTATTTCATATTTTGTTATGATTTTATAGTCATTTTGTGTTTATAAATATGGGGCATGACTAAGGCAAGACCCCCAATGTATTGACCCATTATTGCAAGTTTCTTTTAGGTTATTCAATAGATTTGAAGGAGAAGAACACCAACAAATAGCAACCCGATAGTGGCCCATATACAAAGAAGCCCAACTACATTGAGGGACATCAGAAGAAGGCATCAGGCCTATAGTGTATTCATGAAAGAAAAAAAAGGAAATTTGCCCTATTTGTAACCCATATCAAATTCATCATGAATAAAGTATATATGTCTGAATGACTTGTGTTTATTACTTGTTGTTATATCAAATGTCAACTTCTGGTTATTTCATTCTGGCACACCCGATGGGACCCCCACAACGAATAGTGCTAGATTCATTTTCTTTGTAAATCTGACATTATCCTCTATTTTCTATGTTTTTAGGTACTATATCTACTTTTCACAAAGATCTCCAAATCCCTAGGAACCATATTAGACCATTAGATTGCATATTTGGAGCCTCTACACTGAATTCACCCCCTACCCTATGAATCAGTACCAATTCACCCCCCAGGTGGCAATTTGAGCATAAAAGCCTCAAAAACCCTCAAATCAGCTGGGGTGATCATTTCAGGGGCCAAGCAAACCTCCCTTAGCATAAGAATGTAGGTATGATCATATTTTCTACCTCTGTTGCAATTTTTGGAAACAAAAATCTCATTAACTAGTTAGATAATCATTGTTAGACATAGATTTGTTTTCATTCCAAAGTTATCGAATATTTAGGGTTTCTAAAATTTTTAGTACCAGCAAGTGTACAAAATTTATTTCTCAAATAAATTTGCATTTGTATTTTATTTTTACATATGGCATAAGCCTAATTTTTTTTCCTTTGTTCATAGCTTCCATTTCTAAAAGGAACTTTACATTCTAAAAGTAAAATCAGGGTTTATAATCCCCTCTTACATTTTTGAAAGAATTTTGCATTTTGAAAGTTCAAGTTAGGGTTTCATAATCCCCTTTAATCCACACACATTTGGATTGCATTTTTCTATGTTTTTTAAAGTATATTAGTTTTCTTCATAAAGGCATTTACGCTAGATCATTTATTTACAAAGATTATAAGCTAGCTAATAATTTGCTTTCAAAAAGGCATTAGGATTAGTTTTCTTTGGAAAATTCAATTAGTTAGTTTCTTACCTTCCAAACACCATTAGAAAAACACAAACCCACACACACTCACGTGGTACCTTAAAAAAGTGGTGATATTGGACTTCATCCACAATCCATCCATCGATACTGGTCTGGATCGAGTTACACTCTCCATTAGCTCACCCCCCTAGACACCTAGCAGCCCCATAGGAGTGGTTTTATGGATTTCATCATCGAAAAATCCCCAAATTTTGTGATTAGGCCCTAGATTTCATCACCATTGATTACCTGCATAGTGGGATAGGATTAGTGCCTTCATCCACAAGGCTTGCATAATTTGTGGAATTGGTAACTATCGTTCTTGACTAAGCCCGCTTGAGGGTGAAGCGAAAGCATGGGTATGCTAGTAGCAGGTCTCAAATAGTTCCACCTCTTCTCATGAGATGATATTGTGAACTCACTTCAGTATAGTGAGTTCCACCCCTTTAGGATATCATTTTACTGCACCTTCCATACAGGTCACCATTCGCATGTTACAGTACCATTCTATCTTGTGCATATTTGGGTGTTGCACGAGGTTTGATATTGATGACATTCTCAATTTTATAGAGTATTCACTACATTACCCATGATTCTACATAGGGAGCATCAACATTACAACATACAAAATGAACATTATAGACACCAAAACAGCACCAATCCGATTATGTGACAACAAGCGCTGATCGCATTGACACAAACAGCCCCTAGGGCAGCCCCCAGAGGTCAAACAGTGGTCCTAACCACTCCCAAAAGCAGTTTTGAGGGTCAAAAGTCAATTTTGCACCTTTTTGGCACCTTTTTCTCTACTCGTCCCACCCAGGGACGAATTCAGACTGGTATTCGTCCCACCCTGGGACGATTAAGCAATCGCTCCAGGGTGGGACGAATAGCAGGTTTGACTGGCAAAAAGTCAAACCTCGGCAACTCCGCCAGTTAACTGAGGCTTCAGGCCATGCAATTGTGAGGAATAGCTTTTATTCAAGAGGAGAGACTTCAATCATGCATGTCTTTATTTTAGAGACCTCATGCAAGAAGCTTTTTTATCAAGGAGTTAGCTTTTCTCTGAAAATAGGACAGTTAACTCAAGAGGCGCCCTCGCATGCGCAATTCAAACAAGGAGACCCTAAGGTCTATAAATTGGGGAGTTTTCCCACCCAAAAGATATACAGAGAAGGAGCATTTGAGCAACGAAGTGCTGCCAATTTCATACCTAACTGCGATTTGTGCTTTTACATCCTTAATCTCTCATTCGAAAGGGAGGTTATTGGGTGACTATTGGAGGCGCAAATCCATACCCAAAACCCGATTTCTGACCACAACTATCCACAAAATTTGTCGACAACACCCCATAACCAGTTTTGGACCCATCCCAAGTGGATTGGTGCCGAAACAGTGCTTCAATCGGTGGGCGTCCTGCCCCCGGGCGCTCCCCAAACTATCACAGTGCTAATCGCCCCACCCCGGGATGATTAGAAATATGTGATAGATTTCTTGTTTTTTTCTTTTGCATCTGATTCTAGATAGGTTAAATAGGTTACAGTTCAAATTTCATGTCATTCTGATCATTTTTGACCAGGTTATTGTTGTTTCCCGCTTTCACTAACTTGCAGATGCCATCTTCAAAATATAGGTTCTAGAGGCAAAATTGGAGAAATATGAGCATCTGGGTCATCCCAAAATGCCCCCAATTAGCTAACCCCAAGTTTTCAGGTCTTTTGGAGCTTCCTAAGTAGGACATTGAATAGGGTGCTTTTTTGGCCAATTCTCACAGTCCTATTCGTCCCACCCTGGAGCGAGTACAGATCTGTGAGGAATTTTTAGACTGTTATTTTTGCAATGGTCTTCTGATGATATTTTTATGCTTCTGTAAAAGTTTTAGGTCAATCAGAGTTTATTTGATAGTCATTTTATTATTTTCATGCATACACTGACAATAGGCTTTGGGAAATACATGTTTCATTTGGTCTGTAGGTATTATTAATATTTTATGTTTCTTTGAATGCAGGTTTCTGATAGTAGAGGAGCAGGAAAGAGCAAAGAATCACATACAATAGTGGCGGTGACGTTTTGGTCTGCCCATCTTACATGTGGGCACGCGGAAGAAGGATTGTTAGCCATGGATCTTGTGACAAGAAACACATTTGACTCTCCTATCCCCTAAAAAGGAAGGAGATGTATTGTAACACAATTTGTAAAGCGTATCAATAAAAGAGATTACCATATTTCTATTGCTTTTATCTTGTGTCGATTTGCATACGTTATTTCTTGTTCTTGTGGCATATTCCTTTTTGTTTCCGTATCCTCGTGCTTTCAATGGCGATCACGGTGGGACCTGTGTCCTTTGATTTTTAAAGATTAAATTTCTGATTAAAGTTGCTTGTTTTGTTGCTTACAGGTACCAAGTTTTCAAAAGCTAGACTATTTTAGGCAGAAATTCAGAGATATCCGACTTAGGCAGAGAAGAGGTAGAGGTCTTAAACACCCTTTGTCAATTCTTTGTTTTCTATTTTCTGATTTATTTGCTTGCATAGGAGAGTTTAGATGCTTGCTTGTTTCATTTTTTTTGCAACTTAAAATGAACCCCACACACCACGTGGTAATTTAAACCAAGGCGTTGGTCGTAAAACCCCAACCCTTGAGCAAGACCAAAGGTGGATTCCATTATCACTTTGGCTTGAGATATTGCATCCATTACCCCGATCGCACTGTTGCTAGACGTAAATCCTGATGAAAGCTGACCAAGTGTAGCTAGGGTGATTCCTAGCGCATGAGGATAAGTCTTCTATGGTAGGTGTCATAAACAGAGTGATTCCCCTTTCGTACCGCCTATGTTCCACGTATCATCTGCTCTCACGTACCTATAGTCTCCCTCACGTAAGGGCGGGTATATAGAGAGGTTGGTATATCGGTCCGGCAATGGTATATTGAAGGGGCGACCATTTTGGGAGTCATAAGAGCCTTCATGTTGCATTTAAACGTTCTTCACAAAAATCTTCAAAACAAAACAAAAAAAAAATCATCAAAAACACACTAAAACCAGTCTAGGACACACCATTAATCTTTAAAAGAGATAATCATTGCTTTGTGTGTGTATGTTCTTTTTTGCTTAGTGTAACAAAAAAAAAATCAAAAAATCATAAACAAAAGATAAAAATCTACGTAGCTTGTAGAGAGTCATTACCATGGTATTCACCCGTAGTCAAGCCCACTCACGGGCAGACGCTGCGGAGAATGTCCAAGGAGGCACGAGTCGCCTCCGTTACTAGTCCCAAGGATTTGGTCATACCACCTTGGCGACCTGACACACAAGGCAGTCCCCTCCACACCTTAACGAAAAGGGACTATAGGGGCACCTCTTCTAGGGGCACTCCTGTTCAGCATAGCACCCAACACACACCCTTCCATGAGGGGTACATCCGTAGGAGAGCTCCCTTAGATGCTCGCTATGAGTGGTCACCGCGCGATGAAGCGCTAGGTCAACATAGGGTTCGACGGGAGGAACCACATGATTACATTATCCCTCCTTCACCCCCTCTAGTTGTCGGGACTACAAGGACAAATCCAGAGCACAAGGCTCCTCGGGCGGGGCGAGCCAACTCCGCCCGTTCCTTTTTCACTTACGAAAGAGAGCACGAGGAAAACCCTTACCTTCCTCAAGAGCAATATACATCGCGGGAGCAATACGCCTCCGCAACTGCTAGCTATCAGGATCACCTACTGAGGCCAAAGCCTCGGGGGAATGCCGCTACCCCCAACAGAAGGAGGCGGCCTATAGAGATCTCGGATCACCATGACCGAGATAGATATCTAGGAGAGGCATCTAGGCCTTCTAGACATGAGACGGCAGGACCAACTATCTTAGAATCTGCCAAGCATATCGCACGTCGGATGCAACTCACGCTACTTGAGCTAGAATGACAACAGTTAGAGCAATGGTATCTTCTAAATAAAGAGTGCATTCAGAGCCAGAAGGATGAGTTGTTCCAACACACTATGCAGGCGAGGACTCCAACCCTTCGCACGCATAAGACAAAACATTATGAGGGACACAACCCCTCGATGCGAGAGAGGTCACCGTGACCTTATCAAGCGCTACCCCCAATGCCTCCTAGACAGGAGCAGGAGGCTACTCCCTCGATTCCTCAAGCACCCACCCGGGTTCATGGGCCACCCTCAAAAATCCCTCAAGAAGCCTCTGAGGAATCTGAGCAAGAAAAAGAGTGGACTGAAACGCAATACCAAGGCAGGGGGGTGCTATCCGGCTACCCCTCCATAGGCCCCATGTTCCTCAATAGGAACCAACCAAAGAGGAGGAGCCCAAATCCCTCGATACATGCAAAGCATTAGAGCACTTAGAGTCGATAGAGACCAAGATCTCGAGGTCCCAAAAGCCCAACTTATGCGAGGCTCCTCTTGAAGAGGATCAGCCTCTGACCGTAGAGCTACCCGAGGATGAGGTCTTCCATGTCTCAGAATTTCCAGAGAGCTTAATGGAAATATTCCCCTTAGAGGTGCCAATCGAGCAAGTGCCACATCAAAGCAATCAGGTCCCCCCGCAACGAGCGAAACAACTCCATGAGGACCACATCAATCTGCTCGAACAAGAAGAGCCTAGCATGTCACAGGCAATTGTCGGGGCCAACAAGGGCCTTTGGTTTTTTGACAGAGATTACGAAGCTGACACTGAGATGGAATATCTCAATCATGCGCGATGGCACAATCACCCTGTAACCCATGAAGAACTGATGGCACAACTAGGTACAAGGCTAGGGCATGAGTGGCACGTTAACCCAACGCACTGGAATCAAATGTTGAGTCCGCCACTTTGGATAGACCAAGAGCAACTTTCGCTTGGAGACCCCATAGCCACATCAGTGTCGAAGGTAGACCCTGTCCTCTTATCCATGCATAGGGCCGATCCATTCATGCCAATCCCTCCAGAGCTAGATCCGATGCACAAAGATCATCAAGTTGGGGTACCTCTATTCCCTGAAGAGCAAGTGGATTACACCAAATGCTCCAAAGGTGTCCATAAACCCTTTGGTCAACCCAAAAGCTCCAAGGATTATCGCAATCACTTGGTCAACCCAAAATCTCCAAGGATTATCGCAATCACTTGGTCACCCTAAAAGCTCCAAGGATTATCGCAATCACTTGGTCACCCTACAATCTCCAAGGATTATCGCAATCACTTGGTCACCCTAAAAGCTCCAAGGATTATCGCAATCACTTGGTCACCCTACAATCTCCAAGGATTATCGCAATCCCTTGGTCACCCAAAAGCTCCAAGGATTATCGCAATCGCTTGGTCATCCCAAAAAGCTCCAAGGATTATCACAATCGCTTGGTCAACCCCAAAATGCCCCAAAGGTGTCCATAAATCCTTTGGTCAAACCAAACGCTCCAAGGGTTACCATAACCGCTTGGTCAAAACAAATATTCAAAAAACAAACAAAAACAATAAAATCATCAAAAATCACAAAAAAATTTGCATTTCAATTCTATGCATACTCATAAAATCATCAAAAATAACAAAAAAATTGCATTTCAATCTCATTCATACAAAAAAAAAATCACAATACAAAAATATAGGTTGCATTAGGCATCGCATCCATACATCGCATAGTTGCTGGTCATACAAGTCAAAAGCACCATAGACTGTCATTACTTGGCAATTCCATCAATTTCCACATCAAATCCATTTTCCAAACGCATACATCCAGAATAGCATCATCACCATTTTTTAAGTCAGTTGTCTCCTAATGTATATAGGGTTTTCGTTATTCAGCTGTCTTTAAATTTCTAGCCAAAAACTGTACAAAGTTAAACAGATTTTACACAGGAAAGTTTTACTTGGATCACGCCTTGTTACGTAGCATCCCAACACAAATTAACACACATAAAATAATTCCTAAGTTGTGTGAACGCAAGAGAAACCTACAAAGCAGTCTAAGGTACCATAGGTGAAATATTAGCCTGTTCATCCCCCTGTGCGAATGGTTCCAGAATGCTGAGAATTGACAAAAGGACGAGCTCTTCCCTATCCATTCCCCATAATAAATAGTGGTTTTCACCACTTCCACAAATCCCAATCATAGTTGGTCCCCAAAGTTGTAAGGATTCGTACTACACGTCCCTGCCAAGGATGGGTAGTCATCCCCAAGACCTAAAAGGATCAATGCTATTCAAAAACAAAATTCCAACAAACCATCATCACAACCATCTCCATTCACCTTTGGTCTCAAAGTTGTAAGGATTCATACTACACGCCCCTAACCAGGATGGGTAGTCATCCCCAAGGCCTAAAATATCAATGCCCTTACTTCATAATCTCCATTATCCCCTTGGTTCCCAAAGTCGTAAGGATTCGTACTACACGTCCCTGCACAGGATGGGTAGTCATCCCCAAGGCCAACAGGATCAAGGCCATTCACAAGCTCAAACTTACAAAGCTCAAAATACAAAATCAAATAATAGTGGTTATCACCACTATTCAAAATCCTTGCTCAAAAAGAAAAATAAATAGAAAAATAAACAGTGATTTTCATCACTATATAGACGAGCAAGTCTCCCAAATCATTCAGCCAACAAATAACCTGAACTTGAATCCCTGGAATTCTCAGCATTCAAAAACCATCTAGGTGATCCTCATTACAGGTTTGGTTGATAGCCTACCTGGCAATGGTGGTATCCTACCCGCATGACGATATGTCCGTCACATTAGCTTTGCGTGTGTGCAGACCAATATTTGCATGTGGATGAGCTAGCTTATGGTACCTTAGATTGTCACATGGATTAATCTTGCTAAATACAACAATGGAGTTAGTGGAGCTAATTAGGTGATCCTCAGTACAGGTTTGGTTGATAGCCTATCTGGCACTGGCGGTATCCTGATAAATACCACATAAACGAACTCAATTGCACACACAAGGATGTAAAATAACTTGGTTAAATTCAAGTCGGATTTAGACCTTGTTCAAAAGTCTTGCGAGATAAATGTACAGTCTTGGCTAGTTAGTTAAAATATCTGCATCTCAGAAAAGCTTAACTACATTTTCAAACAACTGGTACATTTCATTCCGTACATCACCATCAAAATATATGCAAAATACAAAAACAAAGTTTTCACATGCAAAGTCATTTCACAAAGTCATCCCATTAGTACAACAAGTCAGTCAAATCTTGTACAGTCTATGGTGCATCGACAAGTCATCAACAAATCATTTCATTCATTCCATATGCATACATCATACAAATTAGAAACATCGCATTCATAAAAGCATTTGCATACATCAATGTAAATACATATACATAAAAACAAAACAACAAAAAAATGCACAAAAATGCACCAAAAAGAGCAATAAAAGTGTCCGATGAGAGTGCTTTTACACTTGACATTTCGGGCATGCAAAATAGATGTCGGGGTCACAAATCCTCACTATCCTATTCCCTAAGAAGGCTATCATAGCCGGACCGCTCCACGGGAAGACGGATTTTTGAGAATTTCATCCCCAAACGGCATCACCAAAATGGGTCAAAACCCATCCAAAAATAGCAATAACATTGCCGAACGAAGGCGCTTTTGCG
This sequence comes from Wollemia nobilis, assembly GCA_028583015.1. Classification (NCBI taxonomy): domain Eukaryota; kingdom Viridiplantae; phylum Streptophyta; class Pinopsida; order Araucariales; family Araucariaceae; genus Wollemia; species Wollemia nobilis. The sequence continues at coordinate 1,729,389 of JAQPPZ010003612.1, forward strand.
CCTGACATTCTTGGCATCCAAAATAGATATTGGGGTTACAAATTGTCATTATCCTACTCCCTAAGAAGGCTACCATAGCGGGACCGCTCCATGGGAGGACGGATTTTTGTCAATTTCAGCTCAAAAATGCGTCACAAAAAGGGTTAAAACCCACCAAAAATAGGTCAGAATGTTCGAAAACTGCTTTCGCATTCAATGGTAAAACAACTGAAGGCACCCTTACTTAAGTCATCTTGGGTCAAGTGACTCGTCACTTTTCTCATGTCGGTCATTCCCTCATCGATTCGTCGCTTGAGGGGGTAGTCACACTTAGTCACCAATCAACAACAACATACCCAATTAAGGAAATGACACGCATTCAAAGGATCATTGACAAAGACAATCATGCCCCTGCTTGGGGCAGCAAACAAGCAACAATCACAAACTGATCAAACACTTGGCATTCATGAATCATGAACTCAAGGTTCCCATAGACAAAAGGTTGTGCCCTTTGCCTATTCATGACTGATCAATGTCCAAGCTCAAGTAACACCTCACTGAACAAGGTTAACACTTGACATTAGTTCCTTAGCTCGTCAGAAGCAAGGATTCAAGAATGCGTGCCCTTTCCATACTTGGGGCATCAAGAGTTGGTTAGGTTACTGAGAAACCCTAATCATTAGTGCTTTGGTTATCTATTTTTGCTCGGTGCTGTGCCTTGCACAACGCTTCCCAAAAAGGGGCATCTGTAGACACCAAAATAGCACCAATCCGATTATGTGACAACAAGCGCTGATCGCATTGACACAAACAGCCCCTAGGGCAGCCCCCAGAGGTCAAACAGTGGTCCTAACCACTCCCAAAAGTAGTTTTGAGGGTCAAAAGTCAATTTTGCACCTTTTTGGCACCTTTTTCTCTACTCGTCCCACCCAGGGACGAATTCAGACTAGTATTCGTCCCACCCTGGGACGATTAAGCAATCGCTCCAGGGTGGGACGAATAGCAGGTTTGACTGGAAAAAAGTCAAACCTCGGCAACTCCGCCAGTTAACTGAGGCTTCAGGCCATGCAATTGTGAGGAATAGCTTTTATTCAAGAGGAGAGACTTCAGTCATGCATGTCTTTATTTTAGAGACCTCATGCAAGAAGCTTTTTTATCAAGGAGTTAGCTTTTCTCTGAAAATAGGACAGTTAACTCAAGAGGCGCCCTCGCATGCGCAATTCAAACAAAGAGACCCTAGGTCTATAAATTGGTGGGTTTTACCACCCAAAAGATATACAGAGAAGGAGCATTTGAGCAACGAAGTGCTGCCAATTTCATACCTAACTGCGATTTGTGCTTTTACATCCTTAATCTCTCATTCGAAAGGGAGGTTATTGGGTGACTATTGGAGGCGCAAATCCATACCCAAAACCCGATTTCTGACCACAACTATCCACCAAATTTGTTGACAACACCCCATAACCAGTTTTGGACCCATCCCAAGTGGATTGGTGCCGAAACAGTGCTTCAATCGGTGGGCGTCCTGCCCCCGGGCGCTCCCCAAACTATCACAGTGCTAATCGCCCCACCCCGGGATGATTAGAAATCTATGATAGATTTCTTGTTTTTTTCTTTTGCATCTGATTCTAGATAGGTTAAATAGGTTACAGTTCAAATTTCATGTCATTCTGATCATTTTTGACCAGGTTATTGTTGTTTCCCGCTTTCACTAACTTGCAGATGCCATCTTCAAAATCTGGGTTCTAGAGGCAAAATTGGAGAAATCTGAGCATCTGGGTCATCCCAAAATGCCCCCAATTAGCTAACCCCAAGTTTTCAGGTCTTTTGGAGCTTCCTAAGTAGGACATTGAATAGGGTGCTTTTTTGGCCAATTCTCACAGTCCTATTCGTCCCACCCTGGAGCGAGTACAGATCTGTGAGGAATTTTCAGACTGTTCTTTTTGCAATGGTCTTCTGATGATATTTTTATGCTTCTGTCAAAGTTTCAGGTCAATCAGAGTTTATTTGATAGTCGTTTTATTATTTTCATGCATACACTGACAATAGGCTGTGGGAAATACATGTTTCATTTGGTCTGCAGGTATTATTAATATTTTCTGTTTCTTTGAATGCAGGTTTCGACAACAGAGGAGCAGGAAAGAGCAAAGAATCACATACAACAGTGGCGGTGACATTTTGGTCCGCCCATCTTACATGTGGGCACGCGGAAGAAGGATTGTTAGCCATGGATCTTGTGACAAGAAACACATTTGACTCTCCTATCCCCTAAAAAGGAAGGAGATGTATTGTAACACAATTTGTAAAGCGTATCAATAAAAGAGATTACCATATTTCTATTGCTTTTATCTTGTGTCGATTTGCATACGTTATTTCTTGTTCTTGTGGCATATTCCTTTTTGTTTTCGTATCCTCGTGCTTTCAAACATAACAATTTTATTTTCTCAGCATTTAGAATTGATTCAGGTCTACCATTGTTTGCATGATCACATATCGGTCTTAACACACTAAACTATATATTATTTTGCTATACACATCACACCATTTACTTCACACTCACATTAGACATAGTTGATTCTACATAACATAGGGTTTATAATTAAAAACCCTTTTTACACATGCTACTATGCCTATGGTCACCCATAGTAGAGTGCATGAGAAATCACACTCTATGGAGGAATGGCCTCCCCCTTCTTCTAGTCAGTCCACTCTTACTCCTTCGATCATGAAGGAGAGGATCATAGACACATCTAATTCATGCATAGAATCCGATGTATAATTCACACACATGATGCCTCACGAGGAAACGTCGACCTTGAGTGAAATCCATCTACTTCACTCATAGAAGATTACCCACTTCTTTCAGCCCCATCATCACCTAATCTTTCGACCACATTCTATGACCATATAATATACACAGCACCAGGAAAATCTCCTCCATCCTTCACCATAGATGATGAGGTCATGCCTACTTCACCCACCTTCGTACATGCCTTCTTCTAGAACCTATCTCAATCCCTATTTTAGAATGACTCCTCCCTTATAAAATGTACCCTTCCTGAGGTCACATCATTCACCCCTACCATAGGAATGGTTTTTGACCCATCCCCATACACTGTAGGAATCCAGAATCCATCCTTCCAAACTTCACAACAAATCCCTACCCAGTAGGAACCACAAGCATTCCATCAAACCTCACACCCGTACTCCTCACAAGAGTACCAACCACCCTCTTCCCAAGATCTATTTTTCACCATATCTGAGGATACCTACCAATAGCCTCTTTAGGAGCAAGATGCACAAACCCAAGTAGGAGTGTACACCTACACTTTCCCCTCAACCCAAGCCCCTACCTTGATATCTTATCCCACCTTTTTGATAGCTTTCCTGCCTATCTCCCAAGTATCCGAAGTGCATGATGCCCAACCATTGGAACCACCTTTGCCTACAATGACCTTTAGGATACTGCCACCTATTTATTTTTATGCTCCCACTACCCATCTCCATCTTACCTATGGATCAACACTGGCAACTTATTGTAGACACCAAAATAGCACCAATCCGATTACGTGACAACGAGCGCTGATCGCATTGACATAAAAAATCCCTAGGGCAGCCCCCAGAGGTTAAATAGTGGTCCTAACCACTTCTAAAAGTAGTTTTAGAGGTCAGAGGCCAATTTGGCACCTTTTAGGCACTTTGCTAATTATTCGCTCCACCTCAAAACAAGTACCGACTGGTACGCATTCCACCCAGGGATGAATTCCAACACTCGTTTTGGGGTGGGATGAATACCAGGTTTGACCGACAAAAAGTCAAACCTCAGCACAGGACAACTCAGAACTACCACTAAGCTCTCCCTTCATGGCATAGGAGTACGAGCAATTTCTTTTGACAACTCAGATCTGCCACTTGACTCTCCATTCACTACATGGGAATAAGAGTGAGCTTTTCAGGACAACTTAGATCTGCCACTTAACTCTCCCTTCATTGCATGGGAGTGAGAGTGGGATTTTTCATGACAACTCAAATTAGCTACTTAACTCTCCCTTCATTGCATGGGAGTAAGAGTGGGCTTTTTCATGACAACTCAAATTAGCTACTTAAATCTCCCTTCATTGCATGGGAGTGTGAGTGAGTTCTTTTGAGCATGCAAAAGCGTTACAGAAGCAGTTATGAAGTCCTTGATCAGGGAGAAGTCTTCTCTTCACAAAAAAAGCATTCATGCAAAATAGCACTTTTGCATGTTAATTCAAGAGACCCCTTGGGTCTATAAAATGGTGAGTTTCCTCACCCAAAAGATAGATAGGGAAGGAGCATTTTGAGCAACGAAGTGCTACTATTTTGCTGACTTACGATTTGTGCCTTTACATCCATAATATCTTAATTGAAAGGGAGGTTATTGGGTGACTTTTGGAGGCACGAATCAAGACCCAAAACCCAATTTTTTTGGACACAATACCCTACCAATTTGCCGATAACACATCACAGCAGGTTTCGAACTCATCCCAAGCAGATTGATGTCTAAACAAAAGTCTTAACCGACGGGTGGTTTACCTTCAGGAACCCCCTGCCTTATTGCAGTTTTACTCATTTCACCCTGGAATGAATACCAGTTTGCTGCAGGTTTACTCGTTTCACCCTGGAATGAATACCAGTCTATTGCAGGTTTATTCGTCCTGCCCAGGAACGAATACCGATCTACGTCGAATTTGGTGACTGTTTCTTTTGCAGTATTTTGCTAGTTATATGATTATGCTTCTGTCAAATTTTTAGTCTATTCAGATTCATTTTAATCATCGTTATATTTATCTTTTATATTCATTAATAGTACTCTTTCAGATTTGCGAGTTTTACATAGGTGCTATTGAAGATTTGTTGTTTCTTTGAATGCAGGAGGAGCAGCAAGGATTAAAGATTCATCAATACCAGTGACGAAAACACTTTGGACCACCCATTTCACATGTGGGCACGCGAAAGGAGGAACACTAAATTCATGATTTTAATTGAAACTATGTTAATGCTCCTACACACTAAAAGGGAGGAGATGTCTTTGTAACTAAATTGGAAGAGTATAAATAAAAAGGGGCTATGCTTTCTATACTTCCTTGTATCTCATTTAAATTCATCTCTTTTCTTTCATGTCATGCATTTCACTTTATAGGACCTTAAGCGTTAACTTTGGGTTTTGAATACATCGCATTAGTTTTCCTTCCAATATTTTGGAATAAGTATTGGCACCACCTAGACTAGGAGTGCCATTCTACTTATACATTTCAGCTACTGAGGTGGCATTGGGCACCATGTTGTCCTAGAAAAATGAGCTTCACAAAGAACAGGCTACATATTATCTTAGCCACACCCTAGTCAGTTATGAACTTAACTATGCATATGTTGAAAATCTCTTCTTGGCAGTGGTGTTTGCTACCAAAAGGCTACGCACTACATGCTTAGTAATAAGATGTATGTTGTGTCTAGGGAGAATCCATTACGATAAATGATGAGTCATACTTATCATAGTAGCCGCATTGCAAAATGGATCATGTTGTTGACGGAGTTTGACATAGAATTCATTGGACAAAAATCCATAAAAGGTCAAGTCATCATCGATCAACTAGTCGAGGCTCCTCTTGAAGATGATCAGCATCTGATTTTCAAACTACCTAATCATGGGGTCTTCCATGTTTCAGAATTTCCAGATTCTGATGAGCCTAAGTCACAGGCTGACATAACCCTATTCTTCGATGGTTCTAAGTGTGAGCAAGGAGGTGGCACGGGAATTGTATTCTTCACTCCACAAGGGGCTCCAATGCCTCTGTCATTTAAATTAGACTTCCCATGCACCAATAACAATGCAGAATATGAAGCCTTGCTCATAGGTATTCAGACAGCCGTCACCATGAACATTAAATGATTGAACGTCTTTGGTGACTCGTTGTTAATTTTCAATCAAGTTAAGGGGATATTCCAATGCAAATGCCTAGTTCTGTAGGATTATAAAGCCCTTGTGGACAAATTCTTGGCACAACTTGAATGTTATGACATCGAGGCACTCCCTCGATCATCGAATCATTTTGCAGATACTATGGCCTTGTTGGGGTCACTAATCCCGCAAGACCTTTTTGGTGAAATGACCACCATTCAGGTCAAGACATTATCACAACCCATGATGGAGCGTGCAAGCTCTGACCTCACGCCAGGAATCCACTTGATCCAGATTGAACCATCTTCGGATAGGTTTTCTCGAATCCAATATTGGTTGACTAAAGCCAACTGGGGGTCCTTGTTCTCCCCTTCCCCTCTTAATAGCAACACAATGCTATTTTTACAAGTTCTTTCCCATTCAGCTTTTGTTTGGGATGAACTTCAATAGGGATTGGCTGTTCATACCATCGAGGTTTCTAATCAATAGGATTGGTACACACCCATTAGGGATTACCTCAAGCTAGGTACTCTCCCACTTGGATTGACACAAGCCGTGAAAAGATCATTCAAACAGAAAGTGGCAAAACATGTCTTGTTAGGAGACATTTTGTATCATCGGAGCTATGAAGTAATCCTCCTCCGTTTCTTGGACCAGCAAGAGTCAGCTTGGGCGATCACCCAAGCACACGATGGTACATGTGGTGGCCACTTCAGCGATATGGCCATCGCAAAGTGCATTCTTCGCATGGGTTATTATTGGCAATATTTAGAGTGATATTATTGTGCGTATGTGAAGTGCGTGAAGTGTCAACACCATGCTCATTTGACACACGTACCTTCTCAAGCCTTGCAACCGATCCAATCGGCTTGGCCTTTTTCATAGTGGGGCTTTGATCTAATCAAAAATATCTCCCCTACATCGTCGGGTCATCACACATTCATCATTATGGCCACAGAGTACTTCACCAAGTGGGTGGAAGCAATTTCATTAACCTCTACGACTGGACCCCGCATTGCGGAGTTTATTTTGCATAATATCATATGTCATTTTGGTATTCCATCCAAGATCCTGTTAGATAATGGGACACCATTCAAGAATAAATATGTGTGTGCTTTGACCACAAAGTACAAAATTTAGCATATCTTTTCAACACCCTATTATCCGTAGGCGAATGGGCAAGCAGAGGCATCAAAAAAATGCTCATCACCATCCTCAAAAATACTGTCGTAGATAATCATAAGGATTGGCACATTTAGATCTCGCTTGCCCTATGGGCTTATTGAACCAGCATTTGGATGCCCATTGAAGAAACTCCATTTTCGCTGGTGTATGGCTCCGAGGCAGTCATGCCTCTTGAGTTGGAAATCCCTTCGCTATGCATTTCAATGCAAGAGTTCATCGATGATGACACTGCATGATAGGCCCGATTAGATCAACTTACATTACTTGATGAACGACACGTCAATGCTCTCGAGCATTTGTGTATCTATCAAGAGTGACTTAAGAAAGCATACAACATGAAGGTCCACTTAAGGGAATTTTAGGTTGGTGACTTGGTCTTAAAAGAGAACCAGTAGAATTCTAATTTACCATCCCATCTGAGGGACAAGTTTGCAGCAAACTGGTTAGGTCCTTATGTGATTGATAGTTGAATAGGACCTTGAACTTATCGGATCACCTCTCTTGAAGGAGTCAAGGAGCTAGAACCCTTGAACATCAGTCAGAGGCCATTCTACATTTAGAGAGCCATAGTCCAACCAAAAGCTCCAAGGATTATCATAATCGCTTGGTCAATCCCAAAATGCCCCAAAGGTGTCCATAAACCCTTTGGTCAAACCAAAAGCTCCAAGGATTTCCACAATCGCTTGGTCAATCCCAAAATGCCCCAAAGGTGTCCATAAACCCTTTGGTCAACCCAAATGCTCCAAGGATTTCTGCAATCGCTTGGTCAATCCCAAAATGCCCCAAAGGTGTCCATAAACCCTTTGGTCAAAACAAAAGCTCCAAGGATTTCCACAATCACTTGGTCAATCCCAAAATGCCCCAAAGGTGTCCATAAACCCTTTGGTCAAACCAAAAGCTCCAAGGATTTCCACAATCACTTGGTCACTCCCAAAATGCCCCAAAGGTGTCCATAAACCCTTTGGTCAAACCAAAAGCTCCAAGGGTTACCATAGCCACTTGGTCACAACAAATATTCAAAAATAAACACAAACAATAAAATCATCAAAAATAACAAAAAAATTGCATTTCCATTTCATGCATACTCATAAAACATCAAAAATACAAAAATATAGGTTGCATTAGGCATCCCATTCATACATTGCATATTTGTTGGTTATACAAGTCAAAAGCACCATAGACTGTAATTGCTTGGCAATCCCATCATCTTCCACATCACATCAATTTTCTCAATGCTTACATCCCGCATCACACCATCCCATTTTTTTAGCATTAGTCAGTTGTCTCCTAATGTATTTAGGGTTTTCGTTATTCAGCTGTCTTTACCTTTCTAGCCAAAAATTGTACACAATCAAACAAATTTTACACAAGAAAATTTTACTTGGGTCACACCTCGTTATGTAATATCCCTACACAAATTTACACACATAAAATAATTCCTAAGTTGTGTGAACGCAAGCGAAACCTCCAAAGCATCCTAGGGTACCATCGACGAAATATTAGCCTGTTCATCCCCCTATGCGAATGGTTCCAGAATGCTGAGAATTGACAAAAGGACAAGCTCTTCCCCATCAATTCCCCTTAATAAATAGTGGTTTTCACCACTACCAAAATCCCAATCACCATTGGTCCCTAAGATTGTAAGGATTCATACTACACGTCCCTACCAAGGATGGGTAGTCATCCCCAAGACCTAAAAGGATCGATGCCATTCCAAAACAACATTCCAACAAACCATCATCACAACCATTTCCATTCACCTTTGGTCTCAAAGTTGTAAGGATTCGTACTACACGTCCCTGAATAGGATGGGTAGTCATCCCCAAGGCCCAAAAGATCAATGCCCTTACTTCATAATCTCCATCATCCCCTTGGGTCCCAAAGTCATAAGGATTCATACTACACATCCCTGAACAGGATGGGTAGTCATCCCCAAGGCCAACAGGATCAAGGCCATTCACAAGCTCAAACTTACAAATCCCAAAATACAAAATCAAATAACAATGGTTATCACCACTATTCAAAATCCTTGCTCAAAAATAAAAACAAAGAGAAAAATAAATAGTGATTTTCATCACTTTGTATACGAGCAAATATCCTAAACCATTGAGCCAATAAAAAGCCCAAACTTGAATCCCTAGAATTCTCAGCATTCAAAAAACCATCTAGGTGATCCTCATTACAGGTTTGGTGGACAACCTACCTGGCAATGGCGGTATCCTACCCGCATGATGATATGTCTGTCACATTAGCTTTGCGTGTGAGCAAACCAATGTTTGCATGTGGATGAGCTAGCTATGGTACCCTAGATTGTCCCATGGATTAATCTTGCTAAACACAAAAATGGAGTTAGTGGAGCTAATTAGGTGATCCTCAGTACAGGTTTGGTTGATAGCCTATCTAGCACTGGCGGTATCCTAACAAATACCACATAAACAAACTCAATTGCACACACAGGGATGTGAAATAACTTGGTTAAATTCAAGTCGTATTTAGACCTTGTTCAAAAGTCTTGCGAGATAACTGTACAATCTTGGCTAGTTAGTTAAAATATCTAACTCTCAGAAAAGCTTAACTACATTATAACAACTGGTACATTTTATTCCATACATCATCATCAAACAAATATGCAAAATACAAAAACAAAGTTTTCACATGCACAGTCATTCCACAAAGTCATCCCATTCATATAGCAAGTCAATCAAATCTTGCATAGTCTATGGTGCTAATGACAAAACATAAACAACTCATTTCATTTATTCCATTAGCATTCATCATACAAATTAGAACCATCGCATTCATAATCGCATATGCATACATTAATGTAAAAACATGTACATAAACATAAATCATGAAAAGTGCATCCACAAAAAAATATTTCATCTATATATATATAAAAAAAAGATATGCCCGTAGGCTACAAAACCGGTCCTCTGACCCCACAATCATACAACAAAATCCCCAAGTCTAGGGCATCTTCCACCATGATCATGTATGATCGATGCAATGGGAACTACCCCCCGTGGTGCGGGTCCTCTGAGACCTCTCAGGGCGGCTACTGCTCACCCTCGCACCATGCCTGCTGGCCTCTCCCTCATCCCGTCGCCTCCACTGAGAGGATGCTATCTACTCTATGTCGCTCCCTCTCGAGTGTCATGATGATCCACCTCTAGAGAATGTAGGCACTTGCCCACCAAGGTGGGTAATCTCATCCTCTAGCTCATACCATTGTCGCAACCAGTCCCTCTCCCACTGATGATAGGTCGCAACGCTCATCTATAGGAGATCCCTCTCCTGCACCATCTCCCCAAGCTCCCCATCTTGCCTCCATAGCACCTCCATCAATCGTGCTACCTCAGCGTGCAACCCCGCCTCTGTATCCCTTGGCACGGCCGGCTACGTCGACCTCTCTGGTGCATCGGCCTGCTTTGGAGCATCCTGCATCTCTGGCTACTCCTCCTCACCAAATTCCTCTCTCGCATCTGCCACCTCCACCATCTCCACATCAGCAAGAGCTCCCCAACCCTCTCTTGGTGCCTCTGCATCCTCTCCACCTACCATTGCCTCATCCCCTCCCAATGGCCCCTCACCTTGCCATTGCTGAAGCGTCCACCACTCCTGGTACTCGATAGTAACTCCGACATCATCCACATCTAGAGTGTCCAGTACTGTATCTGCCTCCTCACTTAGCAGCTCGAGGATCAACACAGCTAGAGTCCTCTCATCGCTTCGATGCTGATAGACTAAAGGCTCCCTAGGCAACCCTTGGTGTACCCCAAACTATCGTGTCACTCAAATATAATGGAAGTATTCCTACTTTGTCCCATGTCATCCAATGACCCACCTCCCCATTCGAACTCGTCGAAGCCACTCATCAACCTTTGACCATGCGGGACAATCCTGACCTCCACACCACATCTCCTGGAGTCAGTCGAGCCAATGCATCTATGTAATGGTCCATGTCTCCCACAAATCTCCGACTCTACCCCCTCTCCTCAGATCGATACCATAAAGCCCCATAACCAATGTCTCTATCCACCATGTCAACCCGTGTAGTCCAGGGTAGCCCTCATGGTCGCTCCATGGCTATATGCTGCCAGGCCCAGCTCTGTAGCAAGAAACTACAGCCAATCCCCTTCCACCCTCGACAGCGGACCTCATACAACTCATCATATAGTTAAGCCAAGAGCATCTGGACCCATCTCATAATCACAGGCTCTGTCATCGAATAATCAACTAACTGCCACACCACCTCTAGTAGGTTCCATGGGAAACTCACCCCCGAGGAGTCTGGCAACAACATGTTGGAAATGAGGCTCATGAGTAGTGTATGCCTCACTCCCAACACCCTCCTTGCGTACCACCACCGCACTAAGATCCCACCCATCTGACAATCATCCTCTGCCCTCTGCATCGCATCCTCCACACCCAAATCCTCCCCATGTCCAAAACATCGGGTCAGTACAACCGTCCTCTAGCCTCATGGCGTCATCCGGATGGGAACCCTATCTATCAAAATTCAAAGAATCCGATACACATCCTCCAAGGTAATCGTCATCTCCCCTATCGGGAGATGGAAGGTGTTCGTCCGAACATTCCATAGACTGATCAAAGTTGTCAAGTATGCCCGATCCCCAACAAATGGCTCCAATCGAGCCACATGCTTGAGCCCCAAGGCATCAAGCCACTCCCAGTCCTTCGCACTCAACACCTCTCAGGCACTAGAAAAAATAGTCGATACCCGATATCGACTCTTCACCACACGCACATCACAAAACATAAACACATCAAAACATTCATCAAATCACCATCACATATACTAAAATGCATCAATATACAGTAACATCATTCATTCACATGTACATCTATTACAATTTAAAAACATACAAACAACAAAAAAAAATTGATATGGTTTATCTACGGTTTCACCCTAAGTTTTACCATTCAAACAAAAAATTCATCAATTTTTTTCATCTTTAAATTCAAACAAAAAAATGCATCAATTTTTCATTTTTAATTTCATACAAAAAATAACAAAAAAATTGACATAGTTTATCTACGGTTTCAACCTAGGTTTTACCATTCAAACAAAAAAATTCATCAATTTTTCATCTTTAATTTCATACAAAAAAAACAAAAAAAAACAAAAATTTGACATGGTTTACCTACGGTTTTTAACCTAAGTTCACCATTCAAAACAAAAAAAAACAAAAAACAAAAAATTCCATCAATTTTTACCCTAGGGTTTCATTTTTCATCATTTCCACAATAACAATTTGACATGGTTTACCTATGGTTTTTAACCTAAGTTCACCATTCAAAACAAAAAAATTCATCAATTTTTACCCTAGGGTTTCATTTTTCATCATTTCCACAATAAAAATTTGACATGGTTTACCTACGGTTTTAACCTAAGTTCACCATTCAAAACAAAAAAAAATCATCACTTTTTACCCTAGGGTTTCATTTTTCATCATTTCCCCAATAACAAATTGACATGGTTTACCTACGGTTTTTAACCTAAGTTCACCATTAAAAAAAAAAAAAAATCATCAATTTTTACCCTAGGGTTTCATTTTTCATCATTTCCACCATAACAATTTGACATGGTTTACCTATGGTTTTCACCTAAGTTTTACCATTCACACACAAAAACAAAAAATTCATCAATATTTCATCTTTAAGTTCATAAAAATGACAAAAAAAAACTGACATGGTTTACCTACGGTTTCGACCTAAGTTTCATCATTCACAAAAAAAAATATATTTTTCTAACCGTGGTTACCCTAAGGTGTTACTCTAAGTTTCATTTAGGTTTATTTTACGGTTTTCCATCTAGGTTACCATCGGTTTGCATACACATTTCATTTTGTTTCATGATCTTTAAATCAAATTCATTCACCTTTTAATTAATTAATTAGGGTTCCATGTCTTAAACAAAAGAAAAACACAATAAAAACAAATTTGCACTTTTTCAAATTAAAACTCGAGGAGATAGTTCACTTACTGGTCTCGCTTTGGCTCCGTCGCTTGACGACCCGGTCTGTGCACTCATGGTAGCTAGAAAATTTGGCAGCGCTTCGCGTTAGAAAATCTCCCTCCTCCTCCTTAGAGCTCCAATTCGCTCACAATGAACAGTGCAAATGATCCCAATCTGTCATTTTTGCATATTTATAATTTTTGCTTGTTGGTATTCGTTCCTTCCTAGGACGAGTGCTTTTCCTCGGAGGAGCGCTCGTACCACCCCAAGACGAATAACAGCATGGTATTCGTCCCACCCCGAAATGAATTCCAAAAATAAAAAACAAAAAACAAACAGGCAAAAAAGCACCATAACCAAAACAATAAAAATTGTCAAACTAGAGTGCTATTGCATCTGACATTCTTGGCATAAAAAAATAGATGTCGGGGTTTACATTCTCACTATCTCTATCCCGAAGAATGCTACCATGGTCGGACCGCTCCACGGGAGATCAGATTTTTGACAATGTTTACCCCTTATGGCGTCGCAAAATGGGTTTAAACCCACCAAAAATAGGTCTAAATGTCAAAAAATTGCATGCACATTCAATGCTAAACAACTAAAGGCACCCTTACCTAAGTCATCTTGGGTCAAGCGACTCATTGCTTTTCTCATGTCATTCATTCCCTCATCGATTCGTCACTTGAGGGGGTAGTCACACTTAGTTGCCAATCAACAACAATATACCCAATCATGGAAATGACACGCATTCAAAGGATCATTGACAAAGACAATCGCGCCCCTTCTTGGGGTAGCAAACAAGCAATTATCACAAGCTGATCAAACACTTGGCATTCGTGAATCATGAACTCAAGGTTCCCATAGACAAAATGTTGTGCCCTTTGCCTATTCATGACTGATCAATGTCCAAGTTCAAGTAATACCTCACCGAACTAGGTTAATACTTGATTTAAGTTCCTTAGCTCGTCAGAAGCAAGGATTCAAGAATGTGTGCCCTTTCCATACTTGGGGCATTTAGTGCTTTGGTTATCTATTTTTTCTCGGTGCTACGCCTTGCATAGCGCTTCCCAAAAAGGGGCATCTGTAGACACCAAAACAACACCAATCCGATTACATGACAACGAGTGCTGATCGCATTGACACAAACAGTCCCTAGGGCAGCCCCCAGAGGTTAAAAAGTGGTCCTAACCACTTCTAAAAGCAGTTTTAGAGGTCAGAGGCCAATTTGGCACCTTTTAGGAACTTTGCTAATTATTCGCTCCACCCCGAAATGAGTATTGATTGGTACGCGTTCCACCTAGGGACGAATTCCAACGCTCATTCCGGGGTGGGACGAATACCAGGTTTGATAAAAAAAAAGTCAAACCTTGACATAGGACAACTCAAAACTGCCACTAAGCTCTCCCTTCATGGCATAGGAGTACGAGCGATTTCTTTTGACAACTCAGATCTACCACTTGACTCTCCATTCACTACATGGGAATAAGAGTGAGCTTTTCAGGACAACTCAGATCTACCACTTAACTCTCCCTTCATTGCATGGGAGTGAGAGTTTCATGACAACTCAAATTAGCTACTTAACTCTCCCTTCATTGCATGGGAGTGACAATGGGCTTTTTCATGACAACTCAAATTAGCTACTTAACTCTTCCTTCATTGCATGGGAGTGTGAGTGAGTTATTTTGAGCATGCAAAAGCAGTTACATAAGCAATTATGAAGTCCTTGATCAGGGAGAAGTTTTCTCTTCACAAAAAAAAGCATTCATGCAAAATAGAACTTTTGCATGTTAATTCAAGAGACCCCTTGGGTCTATAAAATGGTGAGTTTCCTCAACCAAAAGATAGACAAGTAAGGAGCATTTTGAGCAATGAAGTGCTGCTATTTTGCTGACTTACGATTTGTGCCTTTACATCCATAATCTCTTAATTGAAATGGAGGTTATTGGGTGAATTTTGGAGGCACGAATCAAGACCCAAAACCCAATTTTTCTGGACACAATACCCTACCAATTTGCCGATAACACATCATAGCAGGTTTCGGACTCATCCCAAGCGGATTGGTGTCGAAACAAAAGTCTTAACCGGTGGGTGGTTTGCCTTCGGGCACCCCCTGCCTTATTGTAGGTTTACTCGTTTCACCATGGAACGAATACCAGTTTGCTGCAGGTTTACTCGTTTCACCTCAAAACAAATACCAGTCTGTTGCAGGTTTATTCGTCCTGCCCAGGAACGAATATCGATCTACGTCGAATTTGGTGACTATTTCTTTTGTAGTATTTTTCTAGTTATATGATTATGCTTCTGTCAAATTTTTAGTCTATTCAGATTCATTTTAATCATCGTTATATTTATCTTTTATATTCATTAACAGTACTCTTTCAGATTTGTGAGTTTTACACAGGTGCTACTAACGATTTGTTATTTCTTTGAATGCAAGAGGAGTAGCAAGGATTAAATATTCATCAATACCAGTGACGGCAACACTTTGGCCCACCCATTTCACATGTGGGCACGTGGAAGGAGGAACACTAAATCCATGATTGTAATTGAAACTATGTTAACGCTCCTACCCCCTAAAAGGGAGGAGACGTCTTTGTAACCGAATTGGAAGAGTATAAATAAAAAGGGGTTGTGCTTTCTATACTTCCTTTTATCTCATTTAAATTCATCTCTTTTCTTTCATGTCATGCATTTCACTTTATAGGACCTTAAGCATTAACTTTGGGTTTTGAATACATTGAATTAGTTTTCCTTCCAATCTTTCGAAATCTCGTGCCAATACTTATTTTTGCATCTTTAGGTTAACATCACCATGGTGTACACTCGTAGCCAAGCCCAATCATAGGTAGAATCTGCAGAGAATACACCAAGGGGTACAAGTCACCTCGGCTATAGCCCTAAAGACATGGCCATCCCGCCTTGGCGACAGGATACACATGTTAGTCCACACCATGCAGTTACAGAATATGAATTTAGAGGCACCTCCTTGAGGGGCACTCCAACTCATGCCATCACTAGACAAGACTATAGAGGCACCCCCTTGAGGGGCACACCCACTCAACATAGAGGCACCTCCTTAAGGGGTACCCCCACTCAGCATAGGCCCTTTCATGAGGATAACCTATACGCAGATCTCAACACAGACACTAGACCTCCCATAGAAGTTTGTTATGGGTGGCCTAGTGATGAAGTGTTGTGTACTACTCTAGAGCAATAGAGGGTCCAGAAAGAGGGGCCACATGATTTCTTCATCCCTCCTTTGCCCCGTGTTACTGTTCGAGACACTAGGCAATATCCAGAGTATCAGGCTTTCCAAGCGAGGCAAGACAATTCTGCCCACACCTTTTACCCATATGAAAGAGAGTACGAGGGAGATCACTACGTTCCTCAAGAGCAGTACACAACACGGGAGCGATGTACCTCCATGTCTGCCTTGTATCAAGATCACCCATTAAGGCCAGAACCTCATGTGAATGTCACTAACCTCGATAGAGGGAAGCAACCCATAGGGATCTCAGATCACCATGATCTAGACAGACATGTAGGGGAGGCATCTAGGCTTCCTAAACAAGGGATGGTGGAACAAAGTGACTTGGCATTTGCCAAACTATCCACCCGCCAAGCACAAATCACGTAGCTTAGGTAAGACCAACAATAATTAGAACATTTGTGTCGCCTTAACCAAGAGCGCATTCAACGTCAGACAACTGAATTGCTTCACAACAATGTGCCTGAGAAGGTTCTAGCCCCTCACGCATAGAAATTTGAGATATATGTGAGGCACAACCCCTTAGTGCAAGACAGGTCTCTACGACTTCATCAAGCACTACCTCTAAGACCTCCTAGACCTAAGCGGGAGGCCACTCCCCGAAACCATGATGGGCATCCTCCACGGGCACCCATCAATGTTTACAGGCCTAGGCTAGATACTCCTCAAGAAGCTTATGAGGATTATGAACAAGAAGAAGAGTGGGCTGAAACACCCTATCAAGGCAGAAGGGGTGCTACACAGTTATCCCTCCAAAGGCCTCAAGTTCCCCACAACCCACAGTGGGAGCAAACCAAGGAGGAGGAGATTAAGTCCTACGATGCATACAAAGTGTTGTTAGAACGCTTAGAGACTATGGAGCTCAAGACTTCTGGACCCCAAAATCCTACTTTATGCTAACTTCGTAGTCATCCTGTCCATCCGTTAGTGCTGGCACCTCCCTACCCTAAACATTTTAAGCTGCCCCAGTTGGCACTCTTTAGAGGGGAAGAAGATGCTCAAGAGCATGTGACTCAATTCTTGAGCCAATGCTTCGGTATTCAAGACAATGATGCATTGCTATTACAAACATTTATAACCACATTCGTAGGACCTACCTCAGATTGGTTTAACCATTTACCGAAGCATAGCATCTACAACTTGGATCAGCTAGTGGATGCGTTCCTAGAATGTTTCGCTTTCAATACGAAGAAAAAGGTGTCATTAAGTGATCTAGCTAGCCTCAAGAAGTATGAGGAGGAATCTATGGTGCAATATGGGAATCATTGGAGGACGTTGCTTTCAAAGCTATCCTACCTCCCTCCCATGTCCGACCTAACTCAAATGTTCACAAAGAACTATTTACGATCAATATATGTGCTATTGCAGCTACAACAATATGCCACTCTAGAAGAACCTCTGGTGCAAGCTAGAATTATCGAAGAGATCAAGATACAGGATGGCAAAATTGCCAAGCCTAAGAAAAAAGAATGGAATAAGAGCACTAAAATAGGGACTACGCAATAGAAACCCACCATGGTCAATCAAGTTGCTATCAACGCCCCTAAGCCTGCCCAAGCAACACAACCTTAGAAGGCTAATTATCAGGCGGTGCCTCTAAACAACTATGAGAGAGAAAATAAAAAATAGGACCACAATCAGCACCGTCGCCCTAGGCAACAATTTACACCATACACCGAGTCCATGGACTCCTTGTTTGACCATTTATCAGTGGCAAACTTGATTAATCTGCCAAAGATTTAGACAATAGATCCTAATGCGCCAAAGCCTAAGGGCTATAGAGAGGATATTTACTATAGGTTCCACATAAGGAAAGGGCATGACCTTAATGCCTGTTGGAAGTCCAAAGGTTTAGTGCAAGATCTCATTGACAACAACACATTGGCAGTGGATAATCCCATAGCGCCTAATAACCAAAAAATGGGCATTTTTAGAGATCCTTTGCCCAAACATGATGCATAAGAAAAACCTCTTCATGTCAATGAGGTGCAATAGAATTGCCCCATGGAAGGGTATGTGGGGATGATAAGCATCATGAATCAGAACAAGAGATACCCAGGAATTGCCCCCGTGGTAGCCACACGAGAAGTTCCATCAACGTCACAAGCTCAACCGAACCCTACACAACTTCCCCCGCCTAGACCAGTGGCCACGATTCGAACTAGACTTACTCAAAGTCTAAGGACCACGTCGGCTAGGCTCTCCATATATGAGCTTATTCAACAATCAATGCCCCATCGGGAGGCTCTCATGGAGATATTAAAGGCAATTGAGCTGCATCCCCATGAAGCAAATTCTTTCAACAACTTCGTGGGCCATGTGAAACAATGTACGGAACCAGTCATCACCTTTAGAGAAGATGAATTAAAATCGATGGCTGGTGAGGTGGTGCATCCACCCCTGCATGTTATTGTGTGGGTCAATGGGATTTTGTATAAGTGGGTGTTGGTAGACACTGGTTCATCCAGTAACATTATTACAACCACCACATTAAAACATTTGAAGTTGCCAGCCTCTCACATTGTACCTTCCACTTATACTCTTCGAGCATTCAATGATGTGATATGCTCGACAGTTGGCACAATTGTCCTACCTATACAAGTGGGACAAAATACCATTCATACATTGTGCCACATTTTAGAAGGTGAGATGGCTTATAATATCTTGTTGGGGCGACCTTGGATCCGAGACATGAAGTGTGTCCCTTCAATTGCTCATCAATGTTTGAAGTATACATTTGAAGGACAGGTACATGTAGTCCCCGCATATTTAGAACCTTTCAAATACTACAATTCAGTGCAACTAATGCCGTAGTCGACCCTTCCTTCAACACATGTGAATTTTTAGTTAAATGCATCTAAAAGGGATCTGCTTACGCAAGAATATCCATTACCAAATCAATCAAATTCCCAAGCAGGTTCATCTTCTTCATATTTTCCTCCCACAACGATGCCACCTACGGTGGCCACACCAATGGACAAAGGAAAGAAGCCCCTGGAAGAGGAACCACCCTTAGTCTCCAACATCTCGACAGAAGAGATGCCTAATAGAATGGAAGTTGAGACGCCTAGTTCACCCCCCAGGGAGTGGACTCAAGGAAAACTCCCATTTGCTTCCTCTCAATCGCCAAAAATTACTATTGATGTCTAACACAGGCATGGGGGAGTATATAGTGCGCAATGTTGTAGCAACACCCACACTTTAGTCTATGCACGACATGGGAAGACCTTGACTCCCCATAGGCTCTGTGGTTCCTTTAGGCTACCCACCTAATCAGACAAACTTCATTTTTGGGTGCCTGGATAATGGCGTTGAACCTTCCCTACAAGAATAGGAAGATGAAGAACCCTTTGTGGAGGGTGTCAATTATCTATCTAACCCAGACTTCGCATTATAATATCTGAGCCAATGCAATTGGCATGGATATGGGTTGGGCAGGTATGAACAAGGAGTGCATGTTTTGTGCCAACCAAGATACCAAATGCCTTATGACAAGTCAGGAGTAGGGTTTAATCACCCTTTACCCCTTGACATCTTGGTCAAAAACATGCAAGGCCTAGGGATAGGAAAAAAGGATGGGTTGGCATCAGATCCATATGCCAAACCAAATACAACTTATACATTGGGGGATTATCTCCCATTACACACAACCAACCTTGTTGACCTCAACAACCCTTTCCCTTCGGTCACAACAGGAGACAATTCCAGGACTCACCTCCATGAAGGGTATGACCAAGACCAAGTAGAGTCTTCGGATGATGAGTTGGAGTACGAGGTGTCACATTGGGATCCTCTTGAGTCAGGAAGCAATCATTCACACATGCTTCCCATGGATGATTATCAAGAAAGATTCTTGATCATATTCCCATTAGATGATCCCATTGAACATAGATTACCTCAAGCAAATCAGGTCCCCCCATAGAGAGCGAAACAACCTCATTGGGACCATATTAATTTGCTTGAGCAATATGAGCTTCTCATGTCACAAACAGTTATTGGATCCAATGAAGGCCTATGGATCTCTGACAGTGATTACAAAGACGAAACCGAGATGGCCTATATCAACCACATGCGACAAATGCAATAGCAATATCCCTTGGACATAGATGACATGTTTGAACACTTACATATAGGTCCAAGACATAGGTGGCACCTCAACCCGACGTAGTTATAGCAATTATTGCACCCACCACTCTAGGTACACAAAGAGCATCTTCCGCCTGGAGACCCTATCAAACCATCAGTGCCTAGGGCAGACCTCGTTTGCATGTCCATGCATAGGGCTGATCCCTTTGTGCCAGTGCCTACAGATCCAAATCCAAAGCATCAAGAACATCTAGAATATCAAAGTTATCACACTTGCGGTAATGGAGGTTACAATCATTTCATCAACATGATCTCCATTGACTTGACCGCCCCCATCCATGATCCAACTGATCCAACATGGTCATTGCATCTAGACATAGATGCTATAGATTGGGATCATGCTGACACACCACCATCTCCATCAGAGTATTGGCCTTGTGGTGGGATGTTTCATTTCACTCTAGGACAGACTCAGGATGTCTTCCATGATGAATAGGAACTTGATGTTCCTAATGATGATCTTAATTCAGCAAACGATATCCATCTAATCCTAACTCCACACCAATTGGAGGACGGATCCCACATGTCAGTCGAGGTAATGACTGACATAGACATCGGCATCGATCCAATGAATCCATGAATTCTCAAGCTGGGGGTAAGTCTCTCCCCTAAAGAGAAAATCGATTATGTTGCCCTTCTCAAGGAGAAGAAGGAGGTTTTTGCATGGTCATACAAGGATATGCCGGGACTAGACCCACAACTAGTCACGCATAATTTAATGCTTGATCCGACAATCAAGCTAGTAAAGCAAAAACTACGCAAGATGCATCCAACAGTGGCCTTAATGGTAAAATATGAGTTAAAAAAGTTGTTGGATGCACAGTTTATCATCTTTGTGGATTATCCGCCATGGTTGTCTAACATGGTTCCCGTCAAGAAGCCCGATGGGAGGATTCACATATGCACCGATTTTTGAGATCTTAACAAAGTGAGTCCTAAGGATGATTTTCCCTTGCCAAGTGTTGTGGCTGATCCACAACACACCCCAAACTTGGGGACCCACCTTTTTTGCATGCTTTCACAGATAATCTCAGTGACCCAGATGCTAAAAATCAAGAAAAAGGGGCAAAATTGCACAAGGATGAAAAGTGTCGCGAAATCGCGACATGTCGCGAAATCGCGACATGTCGCAAAATCGTGACATGTCGCAAAATCACGGCAAAAAATGAAAAGGTGTCGCGAAATCGTGACAAGTTGCTCCATCGTTGCCAGAAAATGAAAAGTGTCGCGAAATCGTGACATGTCGCAAAATCACGGTCAAAGCAAAGAGAAAAGCGTCGCGAAATCGCGACAAAATGGAAAGGTGCATGAAGAGAAAATGGTCGCGAAATGCGACAGATAAATGATGAAGAGAAAAACGTCGCGATATCGCGACATGTCGCTCCGTCGCTGCCAGAATGAAAAAGTGTCGCGAAATCGCGACATGTTGCTCCGTCGCGGCCCGAAAGAGGAGAGAGAAAGGCAAATGGAAAGGCGTAGCGATATCGCGACGCGTCGCAAAATCGCGGGTCAAACTGGTCAAACGGCACAAATCGGAAAAACGTCGCGATATCGCGACAGATTGAAGCCAAAGAGGTGCCGAGTGAAAAATGTCGCGAAATCGCGACAGATTGCAGGGGGAAGGCATGAAACGAGAAATCGTCGCGATATCGCGACATGTCGCATTTTCGCGACTCCAAACAGCCAAAGGCGTACGGAACAAAAGTGGTAGCGATTTCGCGACAGAAAGCGGCAAAGAGGTCCAAGGTAAAAAAACGTCGCGATATCGCGACAGAAACGAGCCCAGTTGTACGGAACAGAAAGGCGTAGCGAAATCATGACAGAAATCAGCAAAAGGCATGATGAAGAGAAAATGGTCGCGAAATCGCGACAGGTTGCGGCGAGAAGGCCCGAAACAGAAAATGGTCACGAAATCACGACAGAAACGAGTGAAAGGGTCCGAAAGTGGAAGGCGTCGCGAAATCGTGACAAGTTGCAGCAAGGTAGTCCGAAAGTGAAAATTGTCACGATTTCACGACGAAAAGTAGCCAAAGGGTACGAAAAGAAAGCGTCACGATTTGGGCAAGAAGGCAAGGAGGCTGCTGATAGAAAAGCGTCGCGATTTCGTGACATGTCGCATTTTCGCGGTCGGGAAGGTGAACAGGCTGCATGCTATTTTTGTCATGATTTTCATAGGAAGACGTTACAGAAGGCGCAGAAGGCGTGAGACACGTGGTGTACAGGTGTCGGAGCTACAGAGGCGTTACATGCAGCGGCAGATTTCGAACGTTTCAGAATCGAACATGGAACAAAAGCATCGAAAAGGCAAGAATTTGAAAGGTCACATGCTGGAAGGTGAAACGAAGCGACACAGGGAGAACCGAAGAGACGTTTCAGTTAGTATAAAATCTGAAGCACGGATTGATACGGGGGTCGGAAAACCGTTGGAGCAGAGTTGCAGTGCTAGAGGCCAGAGGGCCATTCTGGGCCTGCTTGGGGCTATTTTTTGCCTTTTGCTGGTTTTGAGAAAACCAGAGATGCTGCCATTGTAACTTGACATATTATTAATGCAGTGTTCAGAAATTTGCATCTTGTTGGCAAGAAAGAAGGAGATCTTCTATGCATGCTAATGGATTTAATGTTTATTCTTTTGTTTTCAGATTTCAGATTTATAGATAATGTTAAATGCCACTTTTGTGGGTTGCATTAGGCGAATGTTTGAAATCTGAATTTTTATTTCAAACCCTAGGAATCAGCACTTAGCTTATCGGGATTGTGCATGTTTGCAGGTCCAGTAAGTTAGGTTGCATGCATGGAAACCTCACAACTTCGGTTTTGCCAAGACGGGATAGCATCAGACTGGATGCAATTTTTAATTTCTTTTCTTTACATTTTATTTTCTTTTGTTGTATTTTATTTTTCAGAAACTCCAATTTTATTTTCAAGCATTAAAATAAAATTTAAAAATTAAAAAACTTCAAAACCCAAAAATAATTCCATTCATGTTATGGCATTTCATTAAATTTTATTTTGAAGTTACAGCATGGTCATTTAAGGATCAAATCACATTTACTTTATTAGGGTTCAAGGAACAATCATTAAATTTCACAGTAAAATAAACCACAGTGCCCCTTGTTTTCAGTTACTTGCAACCACTAAGGTGTTCCTAGCATTTTAATTAAATATCTTTTATACACAGATGCAAAATGCTCACATAACAGGAACCTTGGAGAAATTGTTTCTTTGCAAGCAGAGGATTTAGAACCCAAATCCTATCGGAGAGTGTGTTTTCACAATCGGGTGAAAATACCACTCAACAGATTGGCGCTAGAAGGAGGGCTTGTTCGGGTTTATTTTATCGTGATTTTAGATGCTACGGATTTATAATTTTTTAAGAACTTTACATTGCTAAATATTTCAAGTCCATTTTATTAGCATCTTCGGCCTCTAACACCACTCAACGGATTGGTGCTAGGAGGGCCGTACGGGTTTATTTTTAGTGTAATATAAATTTAAATTTTTGTATGCATTAGTCCTCTAACATTCAGCAGATTGTAAAAAGGACGGCCTGAATTGGTTTATTTTATTCTATTTTAAGCAATTCAGGTATGCTGTATATTTTTCTGATTGTTCATACAGAATTAAAGTGATTTGATTTAATTTTTCAGAATTTTGGTCTCATGCAATTACTTTTCATTTGATTTTAATGAATACATCTCTTGGTTGATGCTAACTTGATTTTTTTTTTTAATTGCAGGTTGAATATTCAACAGATTTGGTTCTGAAATTACATTTTCAGTTCACTAATGGCAACACTTGAGGAGCAAATGGTATCCCCGAGAGCTGAAATAACATCTCTAAGAGAGAGAATGGTATCTATAATAGAGGATCATTATGAGGGTTTATCTATACATGTGGTACCCTATCAAATTCCTAAAATGTTATTGGATTTTTTACGGTGTTTTAATCAAGAGGTGCCACTAGGATACTTGCAAAAACTGCATGTCTACAAGGATGCATTATGTCAATTCCAGATTTTCTATGAGGAGGTGGCTTGTAAGTTATTTGCATACATTTTGGATGATAGACCATTCTTTTGGTATAGCCAACTACCCATGGAGGTTAGGACTTCTTGGATACAATTAGAAGCAGCCTATCTTCATCATTTTGGTAATCAGGCTGACTTAGAAATATTGAAAAATCAATTTACCTCCATATGTAAAGAGTCTAATGAATCCTTGAGTCAATTCAATGGAAGATTTCGTGAGTTGCACTCCCAAATGTGGGAAAATTTTAACACATTGGAAGAGGAAGCCATGGAAGTATACCTAGGAGCCATACACCCCACACTTGCTTCACTCATTGAGGAAAAGCTGAGTGGTTTGTCCCTAGAGAGAATCCATGAGGTCTTAGAAGAGATAGAACGACAAGGTCTTGAAGAAGAAAAGGCACAACATGTTCACATGAGAGATTGTTCTTTTGATGCCAACCTACACCAACCATCAAACATAGCACCCTCCACTCCAATGATACCTAAGGTAAATGATCAAGGGGATGAATTTGAATACCCAAATTTTATGACCACCTTAGATGTAGTCCAAGAGGAGGTGCAAATTGCTAAGACAACATCCACTAGTGAGGATCATGTAGAGATACATGATTATCTAGATGAAGGGGTTCTAAATTCAACAATGTTTGATATATGTGAATGGATGGAACCCACCATAGAATTGAATGAAGTGGTTGAAAGTGAAATGGAAAGAAAATCAATAAATGAATTTGAAGACATGATAGAGTTTCACCACTTGTTCTTGGAAGATACTATTGATGAGATGTGTAAAATTAAAGATCAAGAAATTCTTCACCCTCCAAATTATGATAATGAATCATGGGTTACTAATTTGGACAATGATAGCCTTATAAATTTGAATTCAAGAAATAACCCACTTTTGGAAATAA
This sequence comes from Wollemia nobilis, assembly GCA_028583015.1. Taxonomy (NCBI): domain Eukaryota; kingdom Viridiplantae; phylum Streptophyta; class Pinopsida; order Araucariales; family Araucariaceae; genus Wollemia; species Wollemia nobilis. The sequence continues at coordinate 1,754,811 of JAQPPZ010003612.1, forward strand.
TTGAACCATCTAAGGAAGGTGAAGATGAATTTGATGAGAAGCACATTGATGAATTGGAAGATGTTGAAGAAATAGTTGAACGTCACCACTTGATTTTGAAAGATGATTATTATGATGCTTGGAAGAAGTGGGAAGACTTCACTCTTTCCAAAGCTACTAATGAAACTTGTGTGCCAATTGATATGCAGGACGACATAATTGCCTACTCAAAGGAAGATATTACAACTCCTGTACAATTTGAGGATGTTTTGGAAGAGGGTTTCAAATCTCATCAAATTTTGGAAGATTATAATGATCCTATCGCCAAGGACAAAGAAGAAAATGAATGGATGAATGAATCAAAAGATCATGTCACAAATACCATGGAGTTTCATCTCACAGATTTGGATGACGATTTTTACAATGGTTGGGGAAGGTATGGTAATGCATTCTTTTCTCACATCCCTATAGATGAAACTCATATTTTACTTGATATGCAGGATGTTGAACCTTCTACATCATACGAAGATCTCATATTCACAAGATTTGAAAAGGGGACAAAAGAATATAAATTCATTGAAAGTGTGGATGCAAGTTTGCATGATGATTTTGAGGATTCAAATGAAGAGATACCATGGATAGTGAACAAAGAATTAGAACCAAATGATAAAGAGATGGATCAATTGGAAGCAACTCAAATGAAGGATCATCAAGATGAGTCATGGGACATACACTTTGACCAAGAGTGTTTGAGGATTGAAAAGGATGACCATATTTTGAATTTAAATAATTTGAGTGATGAAATGTCATTAAAGGTAAATGAAAAACAAGGTATAATTTTTAATCACACCTTTAATAACATGGTTTTAATGAATGGAAAAGAAGTTGATGCACTTGAATTGTTAAACCAAATTCATCAACAATTATTAATTGGATCTAGGATAAAAACTTTTAATGATCCTAATTTAGTAAATATCCTAGATGCTTGTAAATTGTTGCATAAATTTGATTGGCCTACAAATTTGGAAAATGATTTGGCTAAGAAATTTGTAGAAATAGGCTACTACTTACAAAATTGCATATTTGAAAAGGATAGCCTAATTCTAAATCAAGGAGGGAATTATGAAGATTATATTTTAAAGAATAGACATGATAAAATTGAAAATCATTTATTGTCTAATCATTCTAGTAATTTGATGCTCACCTATGGGAGTATTATTGGAACTAAATCAAATTGGTATGGTGAGCATGGCAAGTGGAAATTTGTTGCATTGTTTGGCTTAGTCTTGTTTTTGTTGGATTCCCACAACATTTGGCATGCATATCATGTCATATTTTTGTTGAAATGTTCTAATCATGTGTGGGATCCAGGAAAGTGATAATCCAAGCTTTGCATCATCTTGTATTATAGTGTACATTTGTATATAGATTTTGGTTTTTGGTTTGTGTTTTCAAATTTTCATTTTTGGGATTGCTATTTGGATTTGAATTTAAAGTTGTGTGTTTATTTGACATGTTTTGTTTGTCTATAAAAAAAAAAAAATGATGATGAAAAAGTTGCCTTGAGATGCTAACTTATGTTCTAGATCGGGAGAATATGAAACATTGGAATTGTCTTGTAAAAGCTCCACAAGTAACACAAACAGTTTAATAATATCGTTTGAAACTTGTGATGCATGAAGTAGTCAGTTTTATATGGCAAAATTTCATCTGCAATTCAAAAGACAATGCATTCATATTACATCTCACTTTGCACATACATGCCATCTTAGTTGCATATGCATCTTAAGTACAAATCATTAAAGTATGTCAAATCCTCTTAGGGTTGTGTTATAACATAAATATAAGAAAAATCCTAAGGTTGGAAACTGAGTCTTGAGATATCTAGAACCAAGCACGTCTCATACATTAAAAAGGATCTTGAGTAAAATGATCAAAACCTAACTTGGAAGAAAAGGTTGGGCGAAAGAAGTTTTTCATGTCTATCCTATTTATGCAACATGATCCTTAAAACAAGTGGTTTTGACCATTTCCATAGAGCTTAAAGCCTAAAATCGGAGTAGTAAGGATAGGGTTAAATCCTCATCGAACTTAGGTTGAGGATCCAATTCCCCAAAGCTTTGATTTGACCTACATGGAGTAGTAAGGATAGGGCATAAATTCTCATCTCGCTTAGGTTGAGAATCCGATTCCCCAAAGCTCCTATGTCTCATTTCATAATAAATCTTGGATTGGAAGGATCGTACTATTTGTCCTCTACAAAGGATGGGTAGTCATCCCCAAGGTCTAAGCAACAAAATTAATATTTTCCATCTACATCTAAAGTTTGGATTGGAAGGATCGTACTACATGTCCCTAGCAAGGATGGGTAGTCATCCCAAAGGTCCAAGAAGTAAAAAATAAATTTTTCCCATCTCATCTTTATAGTGGATTGTAAGGATCGTACTACTTGTCCTCTCGCAAAGGATGGGTAGTCATCCCCAAGGTCCAAAGAAATGAAGATAAGTTTTGGATTGTGGGGTTAGATATGCCCATGCATGGCAACATGTCTTGTCTAAAAAACAAGACCACCGATTGTCCAAAGGGTTAGACTAGCATGACCATTTCTTCCATAATTGGTTAAATTATTTTGCTCAAAGTGAGGTAATGAATTCTAAATCAGAATAGTAAGGATAGGGTTAAACTCCCATCTCGATTAGGTTGGGAGTCTGATTCCCCAAAGTTCTGATTTCACATCCACTTGCACATGGGTTCAAGATAGTAGGGACTCATAACCAACTTTGGGATATAATAAAACAATTCATATAGTTGATCCTAAGAGGGTTTGATAATCTTGAATGTTTGTGTATGATACTAGAAGAAAGACTATGCCTTTTATAAAAGCAAAACCGCTTAGCATATTTATTAGGTTACACAAATCATTCACAGTCTCATATATGCATTCATGTAAAACTGACAATGGAATGTTGATCAATTTCAAACGATAGGGAATGAAAACACATTGCACACACCGAGCTAATACTTGATGATTCTGATGATTCATGTACTTCTGATCTTTGGGCATTTGTTTATATTGCTTATGTGCTAATGCATGTTTTCGAGTTTATATATGTTTCCAGGTTGGGTTCTCACCAAATGCTCAGGAGCATTTGACAGCAGAGTCGCCATTTGTTGTGGCTGATCCACAACACACCCCAAACTTGGGGACCCACCTTTTTGCATGCTTTCACAGATAATCTCAGTGACCCAGATGCTAAAAATCAAGAAAAAGGGGCAAAATTGCACAAGGATGAAAAGTGTCGCGAACATCCCCCCGAAGAGGAGAGAAAGCAATGAAATGGCTAACAAACGCGTGGCCGCGCCGCGGCCCCGCCCGAAGGTCAAACTGGTCAAACGGCACAAATCAAAAAAACGTCGCGATATCACGACAGATTGAAGCCAAAGAGGTGCCGAGTGAAAAATGTCACGAAATCGCGACAGATTGCAGGGGGAAGGCATGAAACGAGAAATCGTCGCGATATCGCGACATGTCGCATTTTCGTGACTCCAAACAGCCAAAGGCGTACGGAACAAAAGTGGTAGCGATTTCATGATAGAAAGCGGCAAAGAGGTCCAAGGTAAAAAAACGTCGCGATATCGCGACAGAAACGAGCCCAGTTGTACGAAATAGAAAGGCGTAGCGAAATCGCGACAGAAATCAGCAAAAGGCATGATGAAGAGAAAATGGTCGCGAAATCGTGACAGGTTGCGGCGAGAAGGCCCGAAATAGAAAATGGTCACGAAATCGTGACAGAAACGAGTGAAAGGGTCCGAAAGTGGAAGGCGTCGCGAAATCGCGACAAGTTGCAGCAAGGTAGTCCGAAAGTGAAAATTGTCGCGATTTCGCGACGGAAAGCAGCCAAAGGGTACGAAACAGGAAAGCGTCGTGATTTTCTGGGCAAGAAGGCAAGGAGGCTGCTGATAGAAAAGCGTCGCGATTTCGTGACATGTCGCATTTTCGCGGTCGGGAAGGTGAACAGGCTGCATGCTATTTTTGTCATGATTTTCACAGGAAGACGTTACAGAAGGCGCAGAAGGCGTGAGACACGTGGTGTACAGGTGTCGGAGCTACAGAGGCGTTACATGCAGCGGCAGATTTCGAACGTTTCAGAATCGAACATGGAACAAAAGCATCGAAAAGGCAGGAATTTGAAAGGTCACATGCTGGAAGGTGAAACGAAGCGACACAGGGAGAACCGAAGAGACGTTTCAGTTAGTATAAAATCAGAAGCACGGATTGATACGGGGTCGGAAAACCGCTGGAGCAGAGTTGCAGTGCTAGAGGCCAGAGGGCCATTCTGGGCCTGCTTGGGGCTATTTTTTGCCTTTTGCTGGTTTTGAGAAAACCAGAGATGCTGCCATTGTAACTTGACATATTATTAATGCAGAGTGTTCAAAAATTTGCATCTTGTTGGCAAGAAAGAAGGAGATCTTCTGTGCATGCTAATGGATTTAATGTTTATTCTTTTGTTTTCAGATTTCAGATTTATAGATAATGTTAAATGCCACTTTTGTGGGTTGCATTAGGCGAATGTTTGAAATCTGAATTTTTATTTCAAACCCTAGGAATCAGCACTTAGCTTATCGGGATTGTGCATGTTTGCAGGTCCAGTAAGTTAGGTTGCATGCATGGAAACCTCACAGCTTCGGTTTTGCCAGGACGGGATAGCATCAGACTGGATGCAATTTTTAATTTCTTTTCTTTACATTTTATTTTCTTTTGTTGTATTTTATTTTTCAGAAACTCCAATTTTATTTTCAAGCATTAAAATAAAATTTAAAAATTAAAAAACTTCAAAACCCAAAAATAATTCCATTCATGTTATGGCATTTCATTAAATTTTATTTTGAAGTTACAGCATGGTCATTTAAGGATCAAATCACATTTACTTTATTAGGGTTCAAGGAACAATCATTAAATTTCATAGTAAAATAAACCACGATGCCCCTTGTTTTCAGTTACTTGCAACCACTAAGGTGTTCCTAGCATTTTAATTAAATATCTTTTATACACAGATGCAAAATGCTCACATAACAGGAACCTTGGAGAAATTGTTTCTTTGCAAGCAGAGGATTTAGAACCCAAATCCTATCGGAGAGTGTGTTTTCACAATCGGGTGAAAATACCACTCAACACCAAGCATCGACATGTTGGTAGATGCTACAGTGGGCCACAAAATTCTTTCCCTTATGGATGGTTTCTCAGGATACAATCAGATTCATATTAATCCTGAGGACCAACTAAAAATGGCATTCACAATGCCTTGGGGGACATTTTGTTATAAGGTCATGCCTTTTGGCCTTAAAAACACAGGTGCCACCTACCAACGTGCCATGATGTACATCTTACATGATTACATGCAAAAAAATTTGGAAGATTACATGGATGATTTGTTGGCCAAATCTCTTTTGTGCCTAGATCACCTCGATGACTTGAGCAAGGTCCTTGATTGCCTCATTGAGCATAAAGTCAGATTAAACCCCAAGAAGTGCGTCTTTGGCATCACCTCTAGCAAGCTCTTGGGTTTCATAGTCTCCAAACAAGGAATCGAGGTAGACCCCAACAAATTCAAGGCAATCCTTGAAATGCTTCCCCCAACCACCATCAAGCAGCTCAGAAGTACTTGGCTTTGCTGCTAGTATTGGCACCACCTAGACCAAGAGTGTCATTCTACTTATACATTTTAGCTATTAATGTGGCATTGGGTGCCATGCTATCCTAGAAAAATGAGCTTCACAAAGAACAGGCTACATATTATCTTAGCCACACCCTGGTCAGTTATGAACTTAACTATGCATATGTTGAAAAGCTCTGCTTGGCAGTGGTGTTTGCTACCAAAATGCTACACCACTACATGATTAGTAATAAGACGTATGTTGTGTCTAGGAAGAATCCATTATGATACATGATGAGTCATACTTATCATAGTAGTCACACGATGAAATGGATCATTTTGTTTATGGAGTTTGACATAGAATTCATTGGACAAAAATCCATAAAAGGTCAAGTCATCGTCGATCAACTAGCCAAGGCTCCTCTTGAAGACGATCAACCTCTGACTTTCAAACTACCTGATGATGGTGTCTTCCATGTTTCAGAATCGCCAGATTCTGATGAGCCTGAGTCATAGGCTAACATAACACTATTCTTCAATGGTTCTAAGTGTGAGCAACGAGTTGGTGCAAGAATTGTATTCTTCACTCCACAAGGGGCTCCAATGCCTCTGTCATTTAAATTAGAGTTCCCGTGCACCAATAAAAATGCATAATATGAAGCCTTGCTCATAGGTCTTCAGACAGTAATCACCATGAACATTAAATGATTGAACATCTTTGGTGACTCGCTGTTAATTGTCAATCAAGTTAAGGGGATATTCCAATGTAAATGCCCAGTTCTATAGGCTTATAAAGCCCTTGTGGAAAAATTATTGGCACAACTTGAATGGTACAACATCGAGGGACTCCATCGATCATCGAATCATTTTGTGGATACTATGGCCTCCTTGGGGTCACTAATCCTGCAAGACCTTTTCGATGAAATGACCACCATTCAGGTCAAGACATTATCACAACCCGTGATGGAGTGTGCAAGCTCTGACCTCACACCAGGAATCCACTTGATCCAGATTGAACCATCTTCGGATAGGTTTTCTCGAATCCAATATTGGTTGACTAAAGCCAACTGGGGGTCCTTGTTCTCCCCTTCCCCTCTTAATAGCAACACAACGTTGTTTTTACAAGTTCTTTCCCATTAAGATTTTATTTGGGATGAACTTCAAGAGGGATTGGCTATTCATACCATCGAGGTTTCTAATCAGTAGGATTGGTACACACCCATTAGGTATTACCTCAAGCTAGGTACTCTCCCACTTGGATTGACATAAGCCAAGAAAATATCATTCAAACAAAAAGCAACAAAACATGTCTTGTTAGGAGACATTTTGTATCGTCGAAGCTATGAAGGAATCCTCCTCCGTTGCTTGGACTAGCAAGAGTCTGCTTGGGCGATCACCCAAGCACACGATGGTACATGTGGTGGCCACTTTAGTGGTATTTCCATCGTAAAGCACATTCTTTGAATTAGTTATTATTGGCCATATTTAGAGTGAGATTGTTGCGTGTATGTGAAGAAGTGTGTGAACTATCAACACCATGCTCATTTGACACACATACCTTCTCAGGCCTTGCAACCGATCCAATTGGCTTGGCCTTTTTTGCAGTGGGGCTTTGATATAATTGGAAAGATCTCCCCTACATCGTTGGGTCATCACACATTCATCATTACGGCCACAAAATACTTCACCAAGTGGGTGGAAGCAATTTTGTTAACCTCTACGACTAGACCCCGCATTACGAAGTTTATTTTGCATAATATCATATGTCATTTTGGTATTCCATCCAAGATCCTATCAGATAATGGGACACCATTCAAGAATAAATATGTGTGTGCTTTGACCACAAAGTACAAAATTTAGCACAGCTTTTCAACACCCTATTATCTGCAGGCAAATGGGCAAGTAGAGATGTCAAACAAAATGCTCATCACCATCCTCAAAAATACTGTCACAGATAATCATAAGGATTGGCACATTTAGATCCCGCTTGCCCTATGGGCTTATCGCACTAGCATCTAGACGCCCACTGGGGCAACTCCATTTTTGCTGGTGTATGGCTCTGAGGCAGTCATGCCTCTTGAGTTGGAAATCCCTTCGATGTGCATTTCAATGCAAGACTTCATCGATGATGACACTGCATGACAGGCCCGATTAGATCAACTTACGTTGCTTGATGAACGACGTTTCAATGCTCTCGAGCATTTGTGTGTCTATCAAGAGCGACTTAAGAAAGCATACAACATGAAGGTCCACTTGAGGGAATTTTAGGTTGGTGACTTGGTCTTAAAAGAGAACTAGCATAATTCTAATTTATCGTCCCATCTGAGGGACAAGTTTGCAACAAATAGGTTAGGTCCTTATGTGATTGATAGTCGAATAGGACTTGGAAGTTATCAGCTCGCCTCTCTTGAAGGAGTCAAGGAGATAGAACCCTTGAACATCAGTCATTTGAGGCCATTCTACATTTAGAGAGCCATAGTCCACACAAAAGCTCCAAGGATTATCACAATCACTTGGTCAATCCCAAAATGCTCCAAAGGTGTCCATAAACCCTTTGGTCAAACCAAAAGCTCCAAGGATTTCCATAATCACTTGGTCAATCCCAAAATTCCCCAAAGGTGTCCATAAACCCTTTGGTCAACCCAAATGCTCCAAGGATTTCCGCAATCACTTGGTCAATCCCAAAATGCCCCAAAGGTGTCCATAAACCCTTTGGTCAAACCAAAATCTCCAAGGATTTCCACAATCACTTGGTCAATCCCAAAATGCCCCAAAGGTGTCCATAAACCCTTTGGTCAAACCAAAAGCTCCAAGGATTTCCACAATCGCTTGGTCACTCCCAAAATGCCCCAAAGGTGTCCATAAACCCTTTGGTCAAACCAAAAGCTCCAAGGGTTACCATAGCCGCTTGGTCACAAAAAATATTCAAAAATAAACACAAATAATAAAATCATCAAAAATAACAAAAAATTGCATTTCCATTTCATGCATACTCATAAAACATCAAAAATACAAAAATATAGGTTGCATTAGGCATCCCATTCATACATTGCATATTTGTTGGTTATACAAGTCAAAAGCACCATAGATTGTAATTGCTTGGCAATCCCATCAACTTACACATCACATCAATTTTCTCAATGCTTACATCCCGCATCACACCATCCCATTTTTTTAGCATTAGTCAGTTGTCTCCTAATGTATTTAGGGTTTTCATTATTCAGTTATCTTTATAGCCAAAAATTGTACACAGTCAAACAAATTTTACACAGGAAAATTTTACTTGGGTCACACCTCGTTATGAAATATCCCTACACAAATTTACTCACATAAAATAATTCCTAAGTTGTGTGAATGCAAGAGAAACCTCCAAAGTAGGCTAGGGTACCATCGGCGAAATATTAGCCTATTCATCCCCCTGTGCGAATGATTCCAGAATGCTGAGAATTGACAAAAGGACAAGCTCTTCCCCATCAATTCCCCTTAATAAACAGTGGTTTTCACCACTACCAAAATCCTAATCACCATTGGTCCCTAATATTGTAAGGATTCGTACTACACGTCCCTACCAAGTATGGGTAGTCATCCCCAAGACCTAAAAGGATTGATGCCATTCCAAAACAACATTCCAACAAACCATCATCACAACCATTTCCATTCACCTTTGGTCTCAAAGTTGTAAGGATTCGTACTACACGTCCCTGAACAAGATGGGTAGTCATCCCCAAGGCCTAGAAGATCAATGCCCTTACTTCATAATCTCCATCATCCCCTTGGGTCCCAAAGTCATAAGGATTCGTACTACACGTCCCTAAATAGGATGGGTAGTCATCCCCAAGGCCAATAGGATCAAGGCCATTCATAAGCTCAAACTTACAAATCCCAAAATACAAAATCAAATAACAATGGTTATCACCACTATTCAAAATCCTTGCTCAAAAAGAAAAACAAAGAGAAAAATAAACAATGATTTTCATCACTTTGTATACGAGCAAATATCCTAAACCGTTGAGCCAATAAAAATCCCGAACTTGAATCCTTGGAATTCTTAGCATTCGAAAAACCATCTAGGTGATCCTCATTATAGGTTTGGTGGACAACCTACCTGGAAATGGCGGTATCCTACCCGCATGACGATATGTCTGTCACATTAGCTTTGCATGTGAGCAGACCAATGTTTGCATGTGGATGAGCTAGCTATGGTACCCTAGATTGTGTCATGGATTAATCTTGCTAAACACAAAAATAGAGTTTGTGGAGCTAATTAGGTGATCCTCAGTACAGGTTTGGTTGATAGCCTATTTGGCAATGGCGGTATTCTGACAAATACCACATAAACAAACTCAATTGCACATACAGGGATGTGAAATAACTTGATTAAATTCAAGTCAAATTTAGACCTTGTTCCAAAGTCTTGCGAGATAACTGTACAATCTTGGCTAGTTAGTTAAAATATCTGACTCTCAGAAAATCTTAACTACATTATAACAACTGGTACATTTTATTCCATACATCATCAAACAAATATGCAAAATACAAAAACAAAGTTTTCACATGCACAGTCATTCCACAAAGTCATCCCATTCATATAGCAAGTCAGTCAAATTTTGCACAGTCTATGGTGCTAATGACAAAACATAAACAACTCATTTCATTTATTCCATTGGCATTCATCATACAAATTAGAACCATCGCATTCATAATCGGATATGCATACATTAATGTAAAAACATGTACATAAACATAAATCATGAAAAGTGCATCCATAAAAAATATATCATCTTTATATATATCAAAAAAAGAGATGCCCGTAGACTACAAAATTGGTCCTCTGACCCCGCAATCATACAAAAAAATCCCCAAGTCTAGGGTGTCGTCCACCATGATCACGTAGGATCGATGTGATGGGAACTACCCCCTATGGTGTAGGTCCTCAGAGACCTCTCAAGGCGGCTACTGCTTGCCCCCGCACCATGCCCGATGGCATCTCCCTCATATTGTCGCCTTCATTAAGAGGATGTTGTCTGCTCTGTGTCGTTCCCTCTCGAGCATCGTGATGATCCACCTCCAGAGAAAGCAGGCACTTGCCCACCAAGGTGGGTAATCTCATCCTCCAGCTCATACCGTTGCCGCAACCAGTCCCTCTCCCACTGATGATAGGTCATAATGCTCGTCCATAGGAGATCCCTCTCTTGCACCATCTTCCCAAGCTCCCCATATCACCTTTGTAGCACCTCCATCAATCACGCTACCTTAGCATGAAACCCTGCATCTGTATCCCCTAGCATTACCGGCTATGTCGGCCTCTCTGGAGCATCGGCCTGCTCCGGAGCATCCTGCATCTCTTGCTGCTCCTCCTCACCAAAGTCCTCTCTCGCATCTACCACCTCCACCATATCCACATCAACAAGATCTCCCCAACCCTCTCCTGGTGCCTCTGCACCCTCTCTGCCTCCTGCTGCCTCATCCCCTCCCAATGGCCCCTCACCTCGCCATTGTCGGAGCGTCCACCACTCTTGGTACTCGATAGTAACTCCAACGTCATCCACATCCAAAGTGTCCAGTATTGTATCCACCTCCTCACTTAGCTGCTCGAGGATCAATGTAGCTAGAATCCTCTCATCACTCCAACGCCGATAGACTAAAGGCTTCCCAGAAAACCCCTGGCATACCCCAAACTGTCGTGTCACTCAAAGATAATGGAAGTATTCCTACTTTGTCCCGTGTCGTACAATGACCCACCTCCCCCTCTAGACCTATTGAAGCCACTCATCAGCCTCCAGCCATGTGGAACAATCTTGATATGGCCTCCACACCACATATCCTGGAGCCAGTCATGCTAATGCATCTACGTAATGGTCCACATCTCCTACAAACCGTTTACTCTGCCCTTGCTCATCATATCGATACCATAAAGCCCCATAACCAATGTCTCTATCCACCATGTCAACCTGTGTAGTCCAGGGTAGCCCTCATGGTCGCTCCACAACTATATGTTGTCAGTCCCAGCTCTGTAGCAAGAAACTACAGCCAATCCCCTTCTGCCCCCAACAGCAGACCTCATACAACTCATCATATAGTTGATCCAAAAGCGTCTGGCCCCATATCATAATCATAGGCTTTGTCACTGAACAATCCACTAACTGCCACACCACCTATAGTAGGTTCCATGGGAACCTTGCCCCCAAGGAGTCTGGAAATAGCATGTTGGAAATGAGGCTCATGAGTAGTGTATGCCTCACTCCCAACACCCTCCTCGTGTGCCACCACCGCACTATGATCCCACCCATCTGACAATCATCCTCTGCCCTCTACATCGCACCCTCCACACCCAAGTCCTCCCCATGTCCAAAACACCAGGTCAGTACAACCATCCTCTGGCCTCATGGCATCGTCTAGATGGGAACCCCATCTATCGAAATTTGAAGAATCCGATACACATCCTTGAAGGTAACTGTCATCTCCCATTTCGGGAGATGGAAGGTGTTCATATGAACATTCCATAGACTGATCAAAGCTGTCAAGTACACCCTATCCTCAACAATTGGCTCCAATCGAGCCACATGCTTGAGCCCCAAGGCATCAAGCCACTCCTAGTCCTTCGCACTCAATGCCTCTCGGGCACTGGAAAAAATAGTCGGTACCCGATATCGACTCTTCACCACATGCACATCACAAAACATAAACACATCAAAACATGCATCAAATGACCATCACATATACAAAAATGCATCAATATACAGTAACATCATTCATTCACATGTACATCTATTACAATTTAAAAACATACAAACAACAAAAAAATTGATATGGTTTATCTATGGTTTCAACCTAAGTTTTACCATTCAAACAAAAATTTTCATCAATTTTTTTACATCTTTAAATTCAAACAAAAAAAGCATCATTTTTTCATCTTTAATTTCATACAAAAAAAAATTGATATGGTTTATCTACGGTTTCAACCTAAGTTTTACCATTCAAACAAAAAAATTCATCAATTTTTTCATCTTTAAATTCACACAAAAAAATTCATCAATTTTTCATCTTTAATTTCATACAAATAAAACAAAAAAACAAAATATTACATTGGTTTACCTACGGTTTTTAACCTAAGTTCCCCATTCAATAAAAAAAAAAAAATTCATTCATCAATTTTTACCCTAGGGTTTCATTTTTCATCATTTCCACAATAAAAATTTGACATGGTTTACCTATGGTTTTCACCTAAGTTCACCATTAAAAAAAAAAAAAAAAAATCATTCATCAATTTTTACCCTAGGGTTTCATTTTTCATCATTTCCACAATAAAAATTTGACATGGTTTACCTACGGTTTTCACCTAAGTTTTACCATTCAAAAAAAAAAAAAAAATCATGAATTTTTCATCTTTAATTTCATACAAAAAAATAACAAAAAAAATGATATAGTTTATCTACGGTTTGGACCTAGGTTTTACCATTCAAAAAAAAAATCATCAATTTTTCATCTTTAATTTCATACAAAAAAATAACAAAAAAATTGATATAGTTTATCTACGGTTTCGACCTAGGTTTTACCATTCAAACAAAAAATTATCAATTTTTCATCTATAATTTCATACAAAAAAATAACAAAAAAATTGATATAGTTTATCTACGGTTTCGACCTAGGTTTTACCATTCAAAAAAAAATTCATCAATTTTTCATCTTTAAGTTCATAAAAATGACAAAAAAATTGACATGGTTTACCTACGGTTTCGACCTAATTTTCACCATTCACACACAAAAAAAAAAAAAAAAACATTTTTCTAACCGTGGTTACCCTAAGGTGTTACTCTAAGTTTCATTTAGGTTTATTTTACGGTTTTTTGTCTAGGTTTCCATCGGTTTGCATACATGTTTCATTTCATTTCATGGTATTTAAATCAAATTCATTCACCTTTTAATTAATTAATTAGGGTTCCATGTCTTAAACAAAAGAAAAACACAATAAAAACAACTTGCACTTTTTCCAATTAACACTCGAGGAGATAGTTCACTTACTGGTCTCGCTTCGGCTCCGTCGCTTGACGACCCGGTCTGTGCACTCATGGTAGCTGGAAAATTTGGTAGTGCTTCGCGTCAAAAAATCTCCCTCCTCCTCAGAGCTCCAATTCGCTCATGATGAACAGTGCAAATGAGCCAAATCCGTCATTTTTGCATATTTATAATTTTTGCTTGCTGGTATTCGTTCCTTCCTGGAACGAGCACTTTTCCTCGAAGGAGCGCTCGTCCCACCCTAGGATGAATAACAGCATGGTATTCGTCCCACCCCGGAATGAATTCCAAAATTCAAAAAAAAAAAACAAAAAACAAAAAACAAACAGGCAAAAAGCACCACAACCAAAACACTAAAAATTGCCAAACCAGAGTGCTATTGCACCTGACATTCTTGGCATAACAAAATAGATGTCGGGGTTTACATTATCACTATATCTATCCCTAAGAAGGCTACCATGGCCGAACCGCTCCCCGGGAGATCGAATTTTTGACAAATATTTACCCCTTATGGCGTCGCAAATCGGGTTTCCCTCACCAAAAATAGGTTCAAAAATCGGGAAACTGCTCGAGCATTCAATGGATCTCATCTAAATGCACCCTCACTTAAGTCATCTTGGGTCAAGAGACTCATTGCTTTTCTCATGTCATTCATTCCCTCATCGATTCATCGCTTGAGGGGGTTGTCACACTTAGTTGCCAATCAACAATAATATACCCAATCATGGAAATGACACGCATTCAAAGGATCATTGACAAAGACACTCGCGCCCTTGCTTGGGGCAGCAAAAAAGAAATCATCACAAGTTGATCAAACACTTGGCATTCATGAATCATGAACTCAAGGTTCCCATAGACAAAAGGTTGCACCCTTTGCCTATTCATGACTGATCAATGTCCAAGTTCAAGTAATACCTCACCGAACCAGGTTAATACTTGATTTAAGTTCCTTAGCTAGTCAGAAGCAAGGATTCAATAATACGTGCCCTTTCCATACTTGGGGCATCAAGATTTGGTTAGGTTACTAAGAAACCCTAATCATTAGTGCTTTGGTTATCTATTTTTGCTCGATGTTGCGCCTTGCACAACGCTTCCCAAAAAGGGGCATCTGTAGACACCAAAACAGCACCAATCTAATTACGTGACAATGAGCGCTGATTGCATTGACATAAACAATCCCTAGGGCAGCCCCCAGAGGTTAAAAAGTAGTCCTAACCACTTCTAAAAGCATTTTTAGAGGTTAGAGATCAATTTGGCACATTTTAGGAACTTTGTTAATTATTCGCTCCACCCCAAAACAAGTACAGACTGGTACTCGTTCCACCTAGGGACGAATTCCAACGCTCATTTTGGGGTGGGGCGAATACCAGGTTTGACCGAAAAAAAGTCAAACCTTGGCACAGGACAACTCAAAACTACCACTAAGCTCTCCCTTCATGGTATAGGAGTACGAGTGATTTCTTTTGACAACTCAAATCTGCCACTTGACCCTCCCTTCATTGCATGGGATTGAGAGTGGGCTTTTTCATGACAACTCAAATTAGCTTCTTAACTCTCCCTTCATTGCATGGGAGTGAGAGTGGGCTTTTTCATGACAACTCAATTAGCTACTTAACTCTCCCTTCATTGCATGGGAGTGTGAGTGAGTTCTTTTGAGCATGCATAAGCAGTTACAGAAGCAGTTATGAAGTCCTTGATCGGGGAGAACTCTTCTCTTCATAAAAAAAAGCATTCATGCAAAATAGCACTTTTGCATTTTAATTCAAGAGACCCCTTGGGTCTATAAAATGGTGAGTTTCCTCACCTAAATAATAGACAGAGAAGGAGCATTTTGAGCAATGAAGTGTTTTTATTTTGTTGACTTACGATTTGTGCCTTTACATCCATAATCTCTTAATCGAAAGGGAGGTTATTGGGTGAATTTTGGAGGAACGAATCAAGACCCAAAACCCAATTTTTTTGGACACAATACCCTACCAATTTATCGATAACACATCACAACAGGTTTCGGACTCATCCCAAGTGGATTGGTGTCAAAACAAAAGTCTTAACCGACGAGTGGTTTGCCTTTGGGTACCCCTTGCCTTATTGTAGGTTTACTCGTTTCACCCTGGAACAAATACCAGTTTGTTGTAGGTTTACTCCTTTCACCCTAGAACGAATACTAGTCTGTTGCAGGTTTATTCATCATACCCAGGAATGAATACCGATCTATGTCGAATTTGGTGACTATTTCTATTGTAGTATTTTGCTAGTTATATTATTATGCTTCTATCAAATTTTTAGTCTATTCAGATTCATTTTAATCATCATTATATTTATCTTTTATATTAATTAACAGTACTCTTTTAGATTTGCGAGTTTCATTATCATACATAGGTGCTACTGACGATTTGTTTTTTCTTTGAACGTAGGAGGAGCAGCAAAGATTAAAGATTCATCAATACCAGCGGTGGCAACACTTTGGCTCACCCATTTCACATGTGGGCACGTGGAAGGAGGAACACTAAATCCATGATTGTAATTGAAACTATGTTAACGCTCCTACCCCCTAAAATGGAGGAGACGTCTTTGTAACCGAATTGGAAGAGTATAAATAAAAAGGGCTATGCTTTCTATACTTCCTTTTATCTCATTTAAATTCCTCTTTTTTCATTCATTTCATGCATTTCATTTTATAGGACATTAAGCGTTAACTTTGGGTTTTGAATACATCGCATTAGTTTTCCTTTCAATCTTTTGGAATCTCATTCTTTCAAACCGTTACTTCAAAAACTGACAGTCAAACTTCATATCGACTCTACCCATTACCCGATCAAATTAATGCAAAAACAAGTCTAATTTTGAAACGGATCGCATTTTTGGGTACCCATTTGGCTCGTCTACCACTATGTATTCAAATTTCCATTAAAAATTACAAAAAAAATTAAATTGGGATGAAAACCTCCCCCCATCATTCACATTTCCTGGGAAAATTAAAACAAAAATAAAAACAAAGCAAAAGAACACTTATCAATGGGTCCCCACACCTACTGCCAGCTACTCTACATCCCCTCATCATTGTCGCTCCCAAAGTCATCAATTTCATTCTCCTTGTATCATTGGATGCCTCCACAAATCACTTTTTGCCACCGTGTAAAGTCAAAATGAGCCCATTCCAAGAAAATTAGGGCTTAAATATGAATTTATCATTGATTTTCCCCTTAAGGGGTGAAATGAACCCAATTAGCCCCCTGGGTGGCAATTTAGGTCAAATTCGCCCCTCGGGTGGTGAATTCAGCAAAAACACCCCCAAAACCCTAGGAAAGTAGGCATTTGTATCATAAAACCCTAGGAAACTTCCAAACGTGTATTTTCACTTCATTTGCATTCATAATCATCATGCATTGATATTTATTTATCAATCATTGCATCATCAATTCATCACACTTCATTCGCCTCATTACTGATTCCTTGTTTGAGGGGGTACTCATATCCAAAGTCATCTTTGCATGCAACTACAACATCAAAAATCCAAAAGCATAATTAGCGCATTTTTCTACAAATTTTTTTTCTAAATATTATCATATGAGTATAATATCAATACCAAATAGACATGGGTTACATCATGAGAGTTATGCATTTCTATAATGACCACCCCTTATTGCTCCTTGTATACTAAATGCGTGAGGTTTTATTTGCTTGTTTGATTTTGTTGATATGTTTTTGTTTATTTTTGTTGTTTGTTGATATGAAATGTGTTTGCAACGTAATTGGAAAGAAAGAACAATGCAAGAAGATATCTAGACTAAATTCCAATGCTAGGAATGCAATCTCAACAACTTTTATTACTCAAATATGAATTACAAAGTTTTGATTCAGAATTATCAGACCTGATATCTTCATCTTCAGACTTGCAAATGCTTACAATTCACTTGCCAAAGACTCCAAGGATGTCTTAGAATTGTCCTCCACCAATGCCAATCAAGATGACGTGTAATAGAAGCTCCAATGATCATGAAATATCAATTGTTTCAGGTCTGAATGACTCTCTACAACTTGTCTTCAGAATAAGAACAACTCCAACTCTCCTCCAATGATGGCATAAACTCCCAACACATGTATTTCCAGCCACCCAAGGTTACTATGATCACAATGCACCAGAAATGAGAGGATATGAGTCTGATTTATACTTGTCTTCAGACCTTCGAATGAAGCTTCAGACTTACAAACATTCCATGATATGCATGAAGAAGACTCTCATTTGAAACACTATGCTTTGGATATGACCACAATGAGGTTGGTTGATGAATTTTCCTTCCAATGTCAGTTGTGGAAGTCTAAAATTTTTGTCTTCAGACTGTAATCAGACCTTCTGCAGATGTTTCAGACCTCCCTTTATGCCCACGACTTGCCTATTTGAAGGCTTCACAAGGTGCACTAGGATGAGAAGAATGTCCCTTTGCAATGTAGTTTCCATATTTGCATGACATTTGCCATATACTCCAGTCTCAAACAAGTGTCTTTAGACTTGCATAATTTTTGAAAATACCTTTTAAAAAAATCCCAATCAACCACTAATAAAATTGCCAAGCTATCTCCTTTAAGTGTGATTCTATCCAACATCAAAATGCAACCCAAACACAAGGTGAAATGCAATAATAGTGGTAATGGAATATGGCACCTATGCTAGAGAATTCGGCTGGAATTCTAAAATTAACACTTCCAATTTATGGCTCAATTATATACTTGATCTCTTTGTCTTGGGCAAACAGTTTTGTGAAGTACCCACAAAATTATATGCATACAATATGAAGACATGACTAAAAATATAGGTATGCCATGACAAAATAGAAAACCCTAGGATCTAAAAAATAAAATAAATACCACTCCAAAGATTACCAAATTTGTGCTCAAAACGATTGTTACATGCCAACGAATAATATGCACCAATGCCCGAAAAACATTCCTCCTTGATATGAAGTTATGAATCAAAATATAGGTCTGCTTTGAAAATTACAGTCAACATTAATGGTCTAAAAATACCTCTATATACCCTCAAATCATCAAAATAATTCTAGTTTCCTTCATGGCTGATGAAGACCCACAAAACCCATGTCTTGGTTTGCTCATATGATGACCTTCAAATTTTTGCAAACCCTAGTAATGGAAATCTGAAGCACAACTAAAATTTTTGAAGTAGAAGCTCCTTATGATAGAATGACCACACACAACCCTTACTTATTCTTTTTTCCAATCGTCTTCTAGAAGCTTCCAAAATGGGTCGCCCATCTTGGCCCCTTCCCTAGTAGTCATAACATTGTTTTAAAACAACTTTGACCCCCTTATAATTAAATATTATAATTTAACTTTATATTTTTATTTTCTAAAAATATATTATAATTAAAAGGAAATAAATCAAACTTAGGCCAAAATATATCATCCCATAACCAAAATGGCTAACAAAATGCAAAAACCATGCTGAAGCTCAATCATAGTAATATCCTCCATGACATTGAGTCCCTTAGCAACTCTCTGAATGACCTACAAGGACTCGAAATAGGTCATCATGGTCATCTTATCCAAGTCACTGAATAGGGGATATTACATTTTCCATGGAGAAGTCAATCTAGCATTCATTTATGTCAATTACATAACAGATGATACATTTTATTAATCCTAGCACAACATTTGGAAATGGACTTCACGACCATGCTGATCTGGTCACGAGTTGACGATCCAAATGTTAAACTAACTCAAATGGTTTGAAACTTTTCACCATGTTCTCATCAATCAATCAATAGTAAATATTTAGCTAGGCTTTGTCCTAATCATAATTTTGGACCATGTTGATCTGGTCGTAAAAGCAAAGCAGTCAAAAGTTTTCATTCTCAAGCAACTGGTATGGCATCGTAAATATCATACGAACTCAGCAAAATCACATCATTACATTCATAATCATTCATTTTCATTTACCAGCACTATTTTTATCTCTTTCCTCTTTTACTTTTGTCCTTCTTCTCTTCTTCTACTATGGACATCAATTTGATGATGTATGGTCACACTTAGAGTGACTACATACCTTCGATTAGATTCTATTCTTTCTCTTCCTTTCCCTAGATACTTGATCAATTTGTATGGTCACGCTTCGAGCGGCTACATACCATTTGATTGGATTCCATTCCCATTCTATCCATTTTCATTCTACATAAACCCTTCATATTTTTGTATTAAACTATGTTCCACACAATATAGTACAAAAAGAGGCAAATGTAGACACCCAAAAGTTGCACACTGCTATACCTACGTACTTGTAGATCCTTCTAGACACTTGTAGGTTTACACATGCCATCCTAGGTACCCATAGGCTATTGTAGACCAGCGTAGACTATTATAGATCATCCTAGACATGTGTAGATTGTTGTAGTCATGCATAATCATACATAGATAGTTGTAGTCATGCATAGTTGTGCGTAGATCACCATATATTGTCATAGCATTGTGTAGACTCCCATATATTACTTCACCAGCTTTCAGTTCCTAAACCCTCATAAGCCTTCCAAATTACATCCGATGCATTGAAATATCATTCAACGGTTTATTCACATGCAATTAAGGCCCCCACAGGGTATTAGTTGACCAAAATAATTAATAACTCAATACCCAAATTCTAATTTAATGTTGACTTCACTTAAATCACCTTTTTAGGGTAAATTTGATTAAAAGAACCCTTAATATTGATTAGCACTAATCACATCCTCCCACATGTGTGAGATTAGGGTTTGTTAAGATATTTATTTAATCATGTATTAAATTGGATTAAGCACCTCCTTATAAGGATTAGCCCTAATCCATCCTCACACATGTGTGAGGATGGGATATTTCTCATAAGGAATGTGATGTTGCCACATTGCATTTCTTAACCTAACCCTAGTTAGAATCAAAACTAGGTTTATTCTATATAACTCCCCCTTGCACCTTGCCTTTGCCTATAAATAATGGGTCCCAAACCCCTAATTAAGTCTGATTCCCAAATTCAACAAAGCACAATTACTTTGTTGAAATGGAAAGCCAATATTGAATAGTCACTTCCTAGTGCACACAGTCAGATTTCAATGGTACATAGAGGCACCCCAGTAGCCTAAAAATCAATCCACTAGAAGGAGTTTACAGAAGAGGCATCACAACTCAGATCACACCTTGCTCTATGAATTCAGCCTTAGTTCACCCCTTGGGTGGAGAATTAGGTCTATAGGCCCCAAATCACTCCATATTTGGGTGGTAAGCCCCATTTTACTATATTATTACTTTCTGCATATTTTATTTCATGTTTTGTTATGATTTTATAGTCATTTCATCTTTATAAATATGGGGCCTAACTAAGGCAAGACCCCCAACGTATTGACCCCTTGTTGCAAGTTTCTTTCAGGTTATTCAACAAAATTGAATGAGAAGAACACCAACAAATAACAACCCAACGGTGGCCTACATACAAAGAAGCCCACCTACATTGAGGGACATCAGAAGAAGGCATCAATCCTATAGTGTGTTCATGAAAGGAAAAAGGGTAATTCACCCTATTTGTAACCCATATCAAATTTATCATGAATAAATAATATATTTATGAATGACTTATGTTTATTACTTGTTGTTAGATCAAATTTCAACTTTTGGTCATTTCACTAAGCACAGGGAAACACTCATAGATATTCTAATATCAATCAAAGTTTAGTCCTAGGACCTTGAAGCATTTACAAAATTTGTGAGACATGTGTAATGGTGTAGTGAACCGATCATTCAATTTAGTGATAACGAGATTAAGACGGTCTCCACCGATATAGTGGACCCACCACTACATATAATTGTATTTGTTAACCACACACCATTCAACAAGTTTTTATTGACATAGGGTCATCAATAAATATTATTACAACCAAGGCATTTACATATCTAAAGTTGCCAAATTCACATATTGTACCTTCTACTTTCACCTTGAGAGTATTCAATGATGCACTATGCTCAATGGTAGGTACTATAGTCCTTTTGATCTAGGTTGGACTTAAGATCATCCCTGTGATGTGTCATGTGATTGAAGGTGCCATGCAGTATAACATCCTTTTGGGGAGGCCTTGGATTAGATAAATGCATTGCATTCCCTTGATCTTACATCAATGTATAAAATATATACATGAGGGACAAGTTCACATGGTACCTTCTAATGAAGATCCATTTAAATATGTGACCTTAGATGATTTGCTAGAGAATTTCATTCTCCCCTCAATGCATCTGGATATATGACCAACATCACCTATTAAAAATCCAAAAGACAAAATCAAAGGAGTGTGTGCATGACCTTCCATGGTAGCACCACAACTATCATATCACACTACAACAACTTCGACTAAACCTACAACATCCAAAATGCCTAGGAATTACAAGATGCTTAAGGTAGTTATGGGCTAAAAAGATTCAAAGAAAAATCCTAAAGAAGCAACTGTCGAGGTTCCTAGTACCATGGATGAAGGGAATGCTCAAAATCAAGTTGAGGAGGTACCTCAGCCTACCTTACCTACTTCTTCATTAGGGTCATATGCACCCCAGGTGATCATACATTTGGTTAACCCTAGATTAGAAGAATATATTATGTAGAACATGATTTTCATGCCATTTATCAAAATTGCATAGGATATGGGATGACCTCAATCCCATTGCTTTCCTGTGGGGATGGTGGTACCACTAGGGGTGCCACCTAACCAAACAAACTTCATTTATGGAGGGCTAGATCAACTAACAAATCGCATATCCATAGATGAAGATTATGATGAACCATTCATGGTAAATGTTCATTATCTATGTAATACTAAATTCACCTTGCACTACTTTAAATGTTACCATTGGTAAGGTTACATAATAGGATTATTTATGTAGGGGCATAGGGTTCCCATCGAACCATAGTATTAGCTACCAACTGATAGGTTTGGGTTAGGCTATAATATCTTATGATAGGACAAGATCCTACCAACATCTTTAGATCATCTAAACCTTTATTTTGGGGATGATGTGGAGTAGAATCCTTATCACCCTAAGCCTTCTTATCTATGAAGGGGTAATATGCTAGTAACCTATGTCTTAGAAGCGCCACCATAGATCTATCATGAGCACATCATGGTAGATGTAAATCAAGGAGACAATCCAAGAGCTGACTTGAACAATGAAAGTTGTGAAGCTACCGATGACACAAGTACACGTATCTAGAATATGGGTGTAGCAAATTCCATTATTGAAAATAATGGACCATATTAAAATTTTGGAATAGATGATGATGATCTATCCTCACACAATGAATGATATAAGGATAAAACTAAGTTGGCCTACTTAGGTCCTCTAAATCTACTTCATCTGTTACCCATGGAGCAAATGGGCGAGATTGAGGAATACTTCATGGTTGATAGTGACTATTGTTGTGGGCCAAACAAGGTGAATGGTTTCCTATTTTTGTCACATGCCTGTGCATTTAATTATCAACCCAGGGAGCTTCATAAACTTATGAAGAGTCGAAATTAGGTTACTACAATACCACTAGAGGTGAATCTGCTAATCCTACGTTTGGGGGGTGTTCTTGAGATGGTTGTCAATCATTCCCACACTCCTCAATAAATTACGTAAGAAGAACATAATTAAATCTATAGAAATAAATCATGTACATATTCCTGAAAATAAATCTACTACAAATACTGGAACTAGCAAACCAATGAACATTCCTATGAAAGCAATAAACTAATTAAAATAAATAAACAAGAAGGAAATGAGGAAGAAATACTGGCTTGGAGTGGGCCCAGGCTCCAACAGCTTCTTCCCAATTGAACACGTGCTTTAGAACTTTTGGAACTGTAATATATTTATCAACATATTATAATCGATCTTCCACAACTCTAAATGGATATTTTTTAATTATTTCTATATATCTCTATATATCCCTCTCAGAACGATCTACGTGTGTTTATATAACACACCCGTAGAACTTTTGTTATAGAAGTGGTTACAATAGTCGATTCTTCCCAGACTAAATTAGAACAGTCTGGCGAATGCAATCAATGTATGGAATTATGTTTTGATGGTGGCATGTTCATTTCAGTTCATGCTTTTCCTGGTATCCATAAGACATTTTGATATGTTGGTGCTATCTCTAATTTAGCTTTGCATGATGCAGAGCTAGAACTGCACCAGCCGCTACTATCCATGTCATTCGAGTCTAGTCAACAGGTAAAGAATCAATGGCGCATTCCTTATGAGGAAGGTACCTTGTTATTGTGGTGCCTTCTGGTTGTAGGGAGGTGCTTGCCTTCTATTAGCACCTTTCGGCTGTGGGGAGGTGCTTGCCTTTTGTTGGCACCTTTCGACTGTAGGGAGGCGCTCGCATTCAGTTTGTGCCTTTCAACTGTAGGGAGGCATTAGTATTCCGTTGGCACCTTTCGATTGCAGGGAGGCACTGGTATTCAGTTGGTGCCTTCTGACTGTAGGGAGGCACTAGTCTTTGGTTTTGCGCCTTCTGACTACAGGGAGGCTTTGGTATTTAGTTGGCACCTTTCGACTACAGGGAGGTGCTTGTATTTAGTTTGGCGCCTTTCGACTGCAAGGAGGTGCTGATATTCAATTGGCACCTTTCGAATGCAGGGAGGTGCTCGTCTTTGGTTTGGGGCCTTTCGATTGCAAGGAAGTGCTTATTCCCTTAGCACCTTTTGATTACAGGGATGCGCCTATGTTCTCTATGTTGACCCTTAATGAAATAAAGTGCCAGTTCCATCAAAAGGACCTCGGCCATTCCAAATCTAACTAAATCAACTGCAATTCCAAAAAACATACTAAAAGCACACAAATTAGATAACACGCATAATTATATCAAATATCTATATATTTATTCATAAAAGTATGTAATCCTTATTATACAACCACATATTTATCAAAGAAATATGTACAAAATATGAGCATTTCTGGTGCTCATCATCCCACCATGCCTAACATATGCCACACCCTCGTGGTATCCAAACTATAGGTAGCCATTTGACTTTTCATCATCGCCATATCATGGAGGATTTGACTACCCTTGCAGCCTGAGTCTGTCTTTTTGTATCGGCATTTGAAGGTGTGGTTCACCTTTGCCTATGGGAAACTGTGGTTGTCAATTGTCCCCTTCTTATTCTAGCCGCTACTGGTGGTGGTCTAGCCAGCATTGTTCCTACCGATTGAAATTAAGCTTCGATAGCTTGCCAAATATCGGTGTCTAGAGGTCTAACCACTGCTAAAGGGATATCTGAGTTATCCCCTCTGGAAGGCACTACTTGGGCCTTGTATAATCTGGCCACTTTAGGGGTAAGCCCTGCATTCTCCTTTGCAATTACAACAGCCTCCAATTGTGGGCCATATACTCCCCACCGTTCCAAGTACCTCCTCATCATGGAAGTCCACCCTCGATATGAACCATAGATGTCCTAAAACTGGTTGTCTTCTATCAGATTGAGGCAGATGCTAGAATCTCCTTTTACCCTCGAGGATGCCTTCTTGGCCTCCTTGGATGCTTTCATTTCGTTGCGCAACAGTCAAAATATTTTTGCCTTTTGGTGAATGGTTGCATGTCCCATTTTTCCTCCTCTAACTCGGCAAATATCACTTTCACCTTCTATCGAGCCTACCTAGGCCTCTTTGCCTTGGCCTCTACAAAAAATGTGGCGGCATGTACCGGGGTCTCTTCTTTCTCTGGGGGTGATCCTTCGTTCTCCTATCTACCTGGTGTCGACCCCTCAGGATCTTCTCCTTCTTCAGGCCTGGGGAGGTCCTCCTTATCCTCTGGTATTATCTGTTGTTGGAGACCTTCGTCCTACTCTGTGTCACTCAAGACAATGACAGGGGGCATCGTAGGACTTCTTTCCTTTTCACCCCTAAAAATAGAGGAATCCTCCCCTACCTTCAGGCTGCTCTGTCGGGCATCCGATCGAATCTCCCTCGAAGAGAATACTCGTTTGGAAGATGTGGGAGAGTTTGTCGACACTTCTTTTGCCCAATTAGTCTGAGTGGCCACCTCCTGTCTTGCTGTTCCTCTATCCTAGAGCATTTGATTTTCCTCCTACAATAGTTGGACCAGTTGCTCGAGCTGAGCGATTTGTCTATCCCTTTCCTCCAATTCCCTTTTATGCTAGTTCTGGCAATCTTCCAGAGTCTACTATGCCATCCAGCAATCGGTTTGCCATTCGAGCGCCTCCTCCAAGGCCGCATCGATCTGGTCATTACTCCCGAAAGTTCCTTCATTCTGTGGGCTTTGGTTCATTAATTCTCAAAGGGTTTGGGTGGCAATGTCTATCTCCTGGTCACTCTGTCCTTCCTCTATCAAGAGGAATCACTACAAAAGTTTCCTCCTAGGGATTGGTTCATCCTCACCACTAGCGAGTGGTGCTCCTTCCTCCTCATACTCAGGAACTAGAGAATGCCCTCTATCTGATATTCTCATAATGACACTGAGATGGGGGGTGAATTAGTGTAGCTATTTAAATTCAAATCTACCACTCTTAAATATTGAAACAAAGAGAACTTAAAAATAGATAAAGAAATTATCACAAGAGAGCACACCACAACACACAATGTAACGAGGTTCACCAATTTGGCTACTCCTCAATAATGACTGCTTGGACTACGGTCCAAATACAGTATTTGCAAAACACCAATTTTACAATCTGTTTACCAGCACCCACTGGAAGGAGCACCAACCCCTGATTTATATACACCCACATAAAGGAGCACCAACCCCTATCCAAGCACCAACTTGGATCACAATTTTGAAAGCTATATCAATGACATACAAATGCCTTCACTTTTCCAAGACCTTGATTGGTCTCCAATTTATCAAAACTCAGTAAACCCTTATTGATCTACTTGTCTCTCTCTTACAACACTCTTATAACCCTCTTTTTGGTAGCACTTTCACACATTCGGTGGCAACCTTATTCTTCACGTAGACCTCCTTTTATAGCAAACCTTTTGCTTTGTAACTCCAGTTATGATGCCTTCTTTCATTCCTCATACGCCACTTGTCAATTGTAACTATTTCTTTAATATTCTCTTCTGCCACTTGTCAACTGTAACTCCTTTATATAACTCCTTTTGTATATATAGAATGGGAATTTCGTTAAACACATTACATGCAACATATACCTCTACCATGATTGTACGTCTTCTTGGTCATGACTTTTCGTATTCTTTTCTGTGCATGTATGTATTTTTTGATTCTATTTATGTGACTATTCGATTTCTCCTTCTTCGACCATTCTTAAAATAGCTTGCATGATTTCTATCTGTAACTGCACCTGTAACTATTGCATTGACTCCAGTTAACTCTTCTTATTTTGGCTGCATGCTTTTCTTCTACAACTACCCCTTTAACTGATGTTCTACTTTAGTTAACTGTCTGTAATCGTGCTCTTGCAACCTATCACGAAATCGTGACACTTCTGTCTCTTTGTGCTCTTATCACATTTTACCCGTGAAAACATGACATGTCATGATATCGTGACATTTTTTGCCTCCTTGTTCACTTCTTGGCTTGCACCTATGAAAACATGACATGTCACGATATCGCGACATTTTTTGCCTCCTTGCACTTCCCTGCCTTTCACCCATGAAAATGGAACATGTCGCAAAATCGTGACACTTTCGCTACATTGTGCCTTTTCTATCTTTGGCCCGTGAAAATGGAACATGTCGTGAAATCACGACACTTTCGCTGCATTGTGCCTTTTTTGTCTTTGGCCCGTGAAAACATAACATGTCACGAAATCACGACGCTTTCACCTTTGAGCTCTTCCTCCTTGAATTTGTCACAAAATCATGATGCTTCTGCTTCCATGCTCCTTCATTTTGCTTCTATCATGAAATCACAACACTTCATCCTTCTCCTCTTTCTCTTCGCTTTGGACTGTGAAAATGAAGCATGTTGTGAAATAGCGACACCTTTTTCTATCGGACTCTCTCTCCTGCATTATGTCGCAAAATCGTGACACTTTTCCTCCTTAGTGCTTTTCTTCTCATCGGATCATGAAAACCCGACATGTCATGAAATTGTGACACTTTTTCTCCTTAGCGCTTCCTCTTGCAAATTGTCATGAAATCATGACACTTTTCTTTGAAAGCTCTTTCTATCAAACATGTCACAAAATTGTGACACATTTCTTTTCTTGCACCTTCTCTCTGAACATGTCGCGAAATCATGACAATTTTCTTTTCCTACGCCTTCTCTCCAAACATGTCATGAAATCATGACAGTTTTTTTTTTCTGTGTCTTCTCTCCAAACATGTCACAAAATCATGATAATTTTATTTGCTTGCGCCTCCTCTCCAAACATGTCACGAAATCGTGACAGTTTTCTTACTTGCCTTCTTTGCTTCCAACATGTCACGAAATTGCGACAGTTTATCTTGCGCTTTCTCTTTCGTCCAACATGTCACGAAATCATGATAGTTTTACTAGAATTTTCTCTCTCCTCTGATATGTCATGAAATCATGATAGCTTTTCCAGCTTTTTCTCTCTCCTTTGATATGTCATGAAATCGTGACAGCTTTTCTAGCTTTTTCTCTCTCCTCTGATATGTCATGAAATCACGACAAAAAACATGTCGCAATATCGCGACAATTTTCTTACTTGTATTTTTCTTTCATTCTTTGAATTTGGGCCACTTCTGTATTCTTAGAAATTTACTGTACATGTTCTGACTAACCTCTGAACTCCTATCCACTACTTCAACTGATCTATCTATCTGTGTTGACAACAATGACAATACTATTTCTGCACCTTGCTCAACAATATACCCCTTTGAAATTGTTGGCAACACATGTTCAATTTCCTGTAATTCTTCCCCCCCTTTGACAATAATACCAAAGGGCTGCTGCAGACTCCCCTTGAGTCTATGCATAACATTCTCAGACACACATTGTTATAGTTAGCAAAAATCATGAATATGAGAAAAACTATAAACATAGGCATAAATGCTCCCCCTAAGAATGTGGTCCCAATTGATAGTTAGTTTTTGGGAAACGTGACCACTCCCAACTTACTTCGAAGGTACTCAAAAACTTCCTTGGGTAATGGTTTTGTGAATATATCTACTACTTGCTCTGTAGTTGGAACAAAATCCAATTTAACCTCCCCTTCTACAACTTTATCCTTCAAAAAGTGATACCGGATTGCAATATGCTTGGTTCGAGAATGCATAACCAAATTCTTTGAGATGTTAATAGCACTGGTGTTATCACATTTAACTGAAATTGGCTCTTTGAAGTGAATACCAAGATCTTTCAGGGTTTGTCTCATCCATAATATCTGTGTACAGCATGTTGTTGCTGCAATGTATTCTACCTATGTTGTGGATAGTGAGACTGATTCTTGTTTCTTGCTGTGCCATGCTACCAGCATGTCTCCAAGATAAAATGCTCCTCCACTGGTAATATTTCTATCATCAATACATCCTGACCAATATACATTAGAACATGCAATAAGAGTGAAGTCCTTACCTTTTGGGTACCACAACCCATACTCCATAGTACCCTTGAGGTACTGTATCGCTCCAAATTTTTTGCATCCCTACCTTCAGGCTATAGGATCCGCGCCCGGAAGGAGGATGGAAAAAGGATGGTGCGGTACCTCGAACTAAGAGGACTTTGTGAAGGTCCCACCTCTCAAGGGAGGTGTATTTTGGTGATTTTTCGACGAATGGTGGGTTCACCAGGAAACATTTGGCGACAGTTTCCACGCCTAGGTTTTGGAATGTGTTTTGATGTGTTCGTTTTAATATTAAGCATTCATGTCCTAGGTTTGGCCGAATGAATCTAAATTAAACTACATGAAAATGCAACTTTCATGAACACAACAAACAGATTTGAAAGCAGAAAACAGAGAATTTTACAGAATGACAATGAAGAATACCTGATCCGGATGTCTGAAGAAGATTATGACGTTTGAAGCAGTCTGGATCGCCTGTAATCTGACAGAATCGCCTGCAATCTGATAGAATCGTCTGAAACTGACAGAATCGTTTGAGATCTGACGAATTCATCAGACGAATTTGTCAAAGACCTACAAAACAAAAAATAGATGCAAAATACAAGAAATTCTACTGTGCTAACAGAGGCAAATTACACCAAATAATAAAATGAATACTGAGCAATAGTTTAAAATAGCAATCCTAGCCAATTTCTATATTTTAACAACAAATCATGAACTTAATGTGCAATCTAAGCTAAATGGGTGAACTCCAAATGCAAAATAATATAAACACTGAGTAAATGATCTAATTTGCAACATAAAATGACAAAGAAAAGGTTGAGAAAAGAAAACTCCAGGCACTGATTGCCTCGATGTGGACTGCAGTCAAGATCGTCTCGCATCAGTACAAAATCATCTCACATTTGACGGGATCGCCTTCGATCTGAACAGGTTCATCGACGATGATGGATGCTGGCTCCGGCTGAAAATCAGTGATGTACCTGCAACAAAATTGCTATGGGACTAGTGCAAAAGCAAGATTAGGATGTTTTGACACAGAGGGAATCACTTTGCAAAAAATTTCAGCCAGGGGTTGGGGAGGGAAAATCTTAGAGGTTAAATAGGCTTAGATGGAGTAGGTAGGAGGTTGGAGATCATCCCAATTTGGGAGATCTCCAACGGGGGAGGGTCCCAACGGTGCAGACACGCTTCTGCCCAGATTGGAGACCCGTTGGAATAGATTCCAACTATGCAAATTTAGTTTTACGACAATATCGTCTAGACGTCCTAGTCTAGACGAAATTGTCAAATCTGGGGCGATATCGTCTGATCGGCGATGATATCGTCAAACGGTAAAAACAACCTCTAAAAATGGCACGAAAAAAGGGGGAAATGGATTTCCCGACGGTTAATGGGTGGTTTGGGAGGTTAAATTTGATTTTAAATTTATTTACTAAGGTGAATGTAATTATTCCAATTTTACTGCACCAATTTTAGGGTGCTACATTTTGCCCCCTCTTTAGCGAATTTTCCAAATAAAATGCGTTAAAGATGAGTTCTTCTCGATCTACGAGAAAGCAAAAAATTATTCCCATTTTTAGGCGACAATTTTTGGTCGAATCGTACGACAGCTTACTATGGTGCCCCCTCCGTGTTTTTACCCAAATCGAACATTTAAGGTAAGAACGCAAAAAAGCAAATTTTTTTTTTTTGAATAAAATTAAGAAAAATAGGGTAAAACCCTAATTCATTTTTACTGTTCAATTTTATTATTACTTTTTGAGGGGATTGAGTATGCCAAGGTACAGATTGTGGCATACCAATCTAGTTTTGATGATGTACATATGTTGATATATATATATATATATATATATATATATATATATATGAGATATTTTTGATCATATGACTTGTGTCTTTGTGTATGTTTATGATGTGTTTATGTTTTGATTGATTTATTTGATAATTGGATTGAGGATTCATGAAATTATGTCGTTTTGAAAATTTAAAATTTGTGATGTCATGCGGTAATATTTTAAATGAAATAATCTGATGTAACAAATTGATTGTTTGTGATGCAATGTGATAAAAATAAAAAGACTTCTAACAATAATTTCAAAGGACATTGTCGCTATTATAGACCATTTCATGGAGTCGCTGCTCACTCGGTCGTCAAGCTAATCCCATTTATAGAAATATTGTTAAAAAGTAAAAGAGTGCTTAAGAGACTGTCTTAAGACTTTAGTGCAATAGTGCAAATGATGATGATGATGATGATTGGTTTTGTTTTCAGATTTTCATGAAAAATATTATGCATGAAATATTGTTTAAAATGATTTTTGCTAGGCATAAATCCCTAAGTGTGATAAAATTTGTGAATAATTCCTTAGGAATTATACCATCATTGCAAAGTTAAAGGTTGACATAATGACATGAAATAATGATAATGTGTTTGCTTTTGAAAAGCATAATTTGTGTAAAATGAAGTCATATGGTTTTCATGATTTTGAAGAAATGGGGAATAAAAATTGTTACAATGGTTTGCGCTAGGCATAGAATATGTAGGTATAGACTTATACCATCATCGCGAAAATCCAAAAAAATAGTTTTATTGCATGGTTGATTTTTTTGATGAACAGAAAAGATGAAAATGAGGACTTGCGCTAGGCATAAAATTCCAATTTTGGTTTTGAAACTATACCATCGTCGCGAAAGTCAACCAGATATATATGATTTGATTTGTGTAATTTGGAAGAAATTTTTTATTTTTCTAATTCTATAGTTGTCTTTGTGAAAAATAATTGTACTTGATTATTCCAAACAAGTTGCAAAAATAATATTTCAAAGTATTTTGAAGACAAAAGTTAGATTTATAAGGAATCCCATGTGCATATGTGCATTCATTTCCGATCTTGATTTATCATAATGATAGACAAAATCTCTCAAATACAAATGTGTATGCAATTGCATTTGTTCATTTACCAGTTGTGAGCAAGATACTATGATACAAGAGATTTGAAGAAACCAAATAAGTGTTCATTAACCATGATGTAGATGCATATAACCATACTAGACTACTATGTAGATCGGATTATCAAGAGCTAGCTAATCCATAAGTAGACATAGGTCTGTACAAAAGAAGGTCGCTAATGTGACAGACATATCGCCACGCTAGGAGTTACCCAAGGCCAAGTAGGTTGGGCACAAACCACCTGTTATGGGGCTTACCTCACAGTTTTCGAATAATTGAGAATTCCAGGGATTCAAGCTCATCAACCCTTATTTTATTTTCAAAGGGTAGGGAAAGGGATTTTATTGCTTTCTTGCTTTCTTTTGAACTTTGCTTATTTTTCTTTTTGTATTTCTTTTGCTTGATAATGCTTGGAACATTGCTGAAATAACATTTTTCTTTTCTCTTCTTTCTTGAATTTTTCTTCACTTTTTCTTTGCTAGGGATACTTTATCGGATTAGCTGTAGAGCAAGGGATTTTTATTCTGGGTAGGGGTGAGCTTGTCCTTTTGCCAATTCTCAAAGATTCTAGACCATGTGCATGATAGGATAGCAGGGGAAACTTTTCACTCAAGAAATCAGTTCTACTATGTAGCAAAACATGGAAATTACAAATATAATCATTTTATTGTGAAAAGATGTGCTTGGTTTAAGTAAATAACAAGATCAATTCTCTATGCTCAAACTTTATTTAATTGAATTTTGTGAACTTTGATATAAGAGAGATTAGTAATCATGCCAAATAAAATCAAGATGTTTATTTTTGTGAGTGTGCAAGTGAGGGATTCAAAATAAATGCTAATTTATCCAAAAAGAATTTGAAACACATAACTGCAATAATTGTAAGAAAATATATATATAAATACTTTTTGAGAAGTTTTGAGAATGTTGACTCTCTCTTTCTTCTGTATATTGTTTTGGTTTCGAAAGAGTCAAGCATATAGCTGTTTTTATCATTATTTTGATTTTTGTTTTTGAGTAAACAATTTAACAAGTGCTTTAAATAAATGCAATAGATAGTTTTTGAAGATTTTTCTGGGAGATTTATGAATGTTTTTGATGTTTTTGAATAAATTGAAAGAAATACAAGAGAGTAATTTTGAACAAATATATACATGGATGAAATGACCAAATTTATGCATAGTAACGTTTAAGATGCAAAATATTCATGGGTTCTTTAAGTTCTTTACCATCTCAGGTAGATAATTTATATGCTCCTGATTCAAATTTAGCAGTAATAATGTATGGTCCAAGCCAATTGGGCTCGAATTTACCTTTAAGGTCCTTAGTTGCATTTGTATTTTTTTTATTTTCTTGAGGATTTTGATTTTTTTGTTTTTTTTGTTTTTTTTTTTAATTTATGAATTGAAATTGGTGGTATATACAAGATGATCTATATACACTATACAAGGTTATTTGAGTATAGCATGTATAAGGTTGCTTCAAAATCAAAGGAGGTTTTGAAGGGTAATCTGGTTGAGGTGAAGGTAAGGATAGAAGGTGATGAATAAAAGGTAGTGATAACAAAAGCTTTGTTATAATGTAAAATAATGTAGCAAAAGATTTGACTTTTATATGTGTAAAATTGATCATGTTACAAAATAAAATATCAGAAGGATAAGAAAGTTCTTCATTTTTATCACTATATTCCAAATCTTGATAAGATGGAGAAAGTATATGTGAAAGATGATCATATATGGATGAAGAAAAGTGATGGGTAAAAGATAATTGTGACAATAGAGAATGTAGAAAACTTGATGTTTCAACCGTTAAATATTCTTTAAATAGTGTTGGGTCACCATGTATGGTAACATTTTTATTTGCAAGTTCAAACTTCAAACATTGGTGAAGAGTGGAAGGGACGATCCTCATCGTATGAATCCAAGGACTCTGGAGAAATAGGTTGTAAGGTGAAGGACAATATCCTACATAAAACAAAGTATCCAGAATATTGGGTTCAAGATTAAGGAGAAAAATTATAGTATCTTGAGCTTCTTGAATTTCATTGTTAAAATATTTTATAAGAACATTTGATTCATTAAGATCTTCTTCCTTTGATTTGAATTTTTGGAATAATTGATGAGTGCATAAATTAAGAGAAGAGTCATTATCTACCATGATAGTTTTAACAAGTATTTCTTTATTAGATCTTGTAATGTAAAAATAGTAGTCTTCATGTGGAGTAGAAGAAGGAATCTCCTCATCATAGAATGAAATATGGTTAACCTCAAGAGGGTTTACACCATTAATTATGTTCTTAGAGAAAATATGATGAGGAAAAAATTGTTGGCTAGGTATTTTGAACAAAATTTCCTTGTGATAAATTTGGAATACTTCTAAAAGGGATATCTTTGCTTGAGGATTAATCACTTGTTGTTGATTATCAAAGTGGATTTCAGATTGAGATCTTGATTCTAAAGATAAGATTTCTATGCTTACATTACATTTTGTATCATTCTCTAGAGCCAAAGATAGTTTTGAAAGTTGGTCAAATGAGGAATCCATATCTTGAATATCGGATTGAGTTGATTGAACTTGAGGTTGCTCTTTTATAGTTTTTGTTACAATATTAATAATATCATCATGATGGGACACATTAACATGCAATATTTGATTGGTTTCTTGTTGTTGATAATTGAATAGGGGTTCTTGGGAGATCCCCATGTCTTGATTGATCATTGGTATTTGTTGTGTAGGGGTTTGATTGTTTACTGAAGATTTATAGTCAGTTGTAGATTGTAATTCCTTTATATTAAAAAGACCCTTATCAATCAAATCTTGAATTGCACATCTTAAATCTTTACAATTTTGTGTCATATGTCCATCTACTCTATGATATTCACAATGTAGCTCAGGTTTAAACCAATCTGTTGTGGTATTAGGTTGTCTTATGGAAGGCAGTTCAATCCTATTTGTATCAAGTAAATACTTGAGAATTATATCCATTGGTTGATTGAGCTTAGTAAATTTACGTGATGAAGGTTTTGATAAATGCTTTAGGAATTTCGTCATAAAAGGACCTAATGGTTTCTCACCTCTACTTTCTTCATTATGGGTAGAATGATGACAGGAAGATTGCGAAGTGTGATGTGAGTGCATGGTAGAGTTGGAAGAATAAGTATTTTCTTGTTGAAATGGATGTGTTGTATTGAAAGAAGAATATTGAAAAGGTGGAGGAGGATTGTATGTGGGACGATAGACATAATATGGATATATGGGAGAATAGATAATATCGTTATGAAGAGGATTTGCAAAGGGATTGTTTTGTTGGGGTAAGGATGAAAAATGAGAGAAGTGTGATGGAGGTGATGTTGAATAGGGATAAGGTTGATCATAATCAACAAATGTATTTGGCTGAATTCTTCCAACATTACTAATGGGCTCATATTGATTTGAGTAAAAACTCATGGTTTGTTTAGTGCTTCTAAAAGTAATATTTAGCATCTACTATTTAGAATTGAATCTAAAACATGAAATGATGATTTTGTTTTTGTTTTTCTTGTATACATATATATATTTTTGTTTTTGTTTTCAAAAGGTTATGATGCATTCACGTCGGGTTCACCAAAATGTATCGCTCCAAATTTTTCGCATCCCTACCTTCAGGATATAGGATCCGCGCCCGGAAGGAGGATGGGAAAATAATGGTGCAGTACCTCAGACTGAGAGGACTTTGCGAAGGTCCCGCCTCTCAAGGGAGGTGTATTTTGGTGATTTTTCGATGGATGGTGGGTTCACCAGGAAACATTTGGCGGCAGTTTCCATGCCTAGGTTTTAGAATCTGTTTTGATGTGTTCGTTTTAATCTTAAGCATTCATGTCCTAGGTTTTTCCGAATGAATCTAAATTAAACTACATGAAAATGCAACTTTCATGAACATAGCAAACATATTTGAAAGCAGAAAATAGAGAATTTTACATAATGACAATGAAGAATACCTGATCCGGATGTCTAAAGAAGATTCTGACGTTTGAAGCATTCTGGATCGCTTGTAATCTGACAGAATCGCCTGCAATCTGATAGAATCATCTAAAACTAACAAAATCATCTGATATCTGACAAATTCGTCAAAGACCTGCAAAACATAAAACAGATGCAAAATACAAGAAATTCTACTATGCTAACAGAGGCAAATTACACCAAATAATAAAATGAATACGAAGCAATATTTTAAAACAGCAATCCTAGCCAATTTCTGTATTTTAACAACAAATCATGAACTTAATGTGCAATCTAAGCTAAATGGGTGAACTCCAAATGCAAAATAATATAAACACTGAGCAAATGATCTAATTTGCAACATAAAATGACAAAGAAAAGGTTGAGAAAAGCAAACTCCAGGCACTGATTGCCTCGATGTGGACTGCAGTCGAGATCGTCTCGCATCAGTACAAAATCGTCTCGTATTTGACGGGATCGCCTCCAATCTGAACAGGTTCGTCGACGACAATGGATGTTGGCTTCGACTAAAAATCAGTGATGTACCTGCAACAAAATTGCTATGGGACTAGTGCAAAAGCAAGATTAGGATGTTTTGACGCAGAGGGAATCACTTTGCAAAAAATTTTAGCCAAGGGTTGGGGAGGGAAAATCTTAGAGGTTAAATAGGCTTAGAGGGAGTAGGTAGGAGGTTGGAGATCATCCCAATTTGGGAGATCTCCAACGGGGGAGGGTCCCAACGGCACAGACACGCTTCTGCACAGATTGGAGACCCGTTGGAACAGATTCCAACTATGCAAATTCAGTTTTACGACAAGATCGTCTGGACGTCCTAGTCTAGCCGAAATCGTCAAATCTGGGGCGATATCGTCTGATCGGCGATGATATCGTCAAACGGTCAAAAGAACCTCTAAAAATGGCACAAAAAAATGGGGAAACAGATTTCTTTGCGGTTAACAGGCGGTTTGGGAGGTTAAATTTGATTTTAAATTTATTTACTAAGGTGAATATAATTATTCCAATTTTACTGTGCCAATTTTAGGGTGCTACAGGTACCTAAAAATCCTCTTCACAACTGTCACATGAGTCTCTTTGGGACTAGCCTAAAATCTTGCTACCATGCATAATACTTTTAAGATATCTAGTATGGTAGCTGTCAAATATAGCAGGCTTCCAATCATAGACCTATACATGGTTTGATCTACATCTAGAGATTTGTCATCCTTGCTCAAATTGCAACCTGTTGTCATGGGAGTGCTAACAGGTTTACTATCCTCCATTGTAAACTTTTTCAACATTTCTTTCACATATTTAACTTGAGATATAAAAATGCCCTTTTCACTTTGATTGACTTGCAGTCCGAGGAAATAAAAAAGTTCACCAATCATAGACATCTCAAATTCTTCATTTTATTTGCTATGTCTCTACAGGACTTATCATTGCTGTTGCCAAAAATGATATCATCTACATAAACAAGGACAATAAGATGGCCATTCTCTGTTTTGACATACAGATTGCTATCTACCAAACCTTTCTTGAACCCCTGTTGAATCAGATAGTTATCCAGCCTTGCATACCATGCTTTGGGTTCCTATTTCAAACCATACAAAGCTTTCCTCAACTTGCAAACAAATTTGGGACTATCATCGAGTTGGAAACCATATGGCTGCTCAATGTAAACCTCTTCTTCTAGTTTTCCATTCAGAAATGCTGATTTTATGTCCATTTGATATACTTTGAAATTTTTATGAACTGCTAAAGCCAGAAACATTCTGATTGCCTCTAGTCTAGCTACTGGTGCAAAGGTTTCCTCAAAATCAATACCTTGAACCTGTGCATAGCCTTTACAAACTAGTCTTGCTTTATTCCTTACAACCTGTCCATCTTCGTTCAATTTATTTCAAAAAATCCATTTAGTATCGATTATATTTTTATTTGTTGGCCTTGGTACTAACTCCCAGGTTTTATTTTTCTTAATCTGATCTAGTTCTTCATTAATATCCTTCATCCAAATTTCATTTGTGCTTGCTTCAACAACATTTTTGGGCTCAATGCTGGATAATAGAGAGTAGTTTTGTACTACTACTCTTCTTGTCTGAATACCAACTGTTGGGTCCCCAATAATCTGTTCTCTGGGATGATTTTTCTGCTAGCTGCCTATTTTGAATTTCTTGTTTTCTTATTCTTCTGAGTCAATTCTTAAATCATTTGGGTCAATTTTTTTATTTTCTTCTATTTCCTTTTCTTCATCTCCTTCAATGACTTCTTCATAGATAGGGTAGTTTTCTTGATAAGTAATTTCTCGTTCTCTACCTTCATCAACTTTAACATAAGCACTCTCCACAATTTTCTTTAGCCTCTTGTTGTGACATGTGTAGGCTTTGCTTTTTGTCGAGTAACTAAGAAAAATACCTTCGTCAGCTCTATCTTCAAACTTATCGAGATTATCTTCAGTTCGTTTGATGTAGCACTTGCTACCGAACAGTTTGAAATATCTTGTTGTTGCCTTTCTGTTGAACCACAACTCATAAGATGTTTTGCTTTCATGTGTCCTTAGCATGCACCTATTTTGGATGTAAACCGTAGTATGGACTGCATCTTTTCAAAATCTATCAGCTATTTTGTTCTCAGCCAACATTGTCTGTGCCATTTCCTGCACTGTCCTGTTCTTCCTTTCTACAACACCATTTTGCTGAGGTGTCCTTGCTACTAAAAACTGTCTTTTGATCCTATATTTTTGATAGTACTCTACAAAATCTTTTGAGATAAACCCTCCTCCTCTGTCTAATCTTAGGCATTTAATTCTTTTTCCAGTTTGATTCTCAACCTGTTTTTTAAAACTCTTGAACATCTCAAAG
Organism: Wollemia nobilis; assembly: GCA_028583015.1. NCBI lineage: Eukaryota > Viridiplantae > Streptophyta > Pinopsida > Araucariales > Araucariaceae > Wollemia > Wollemia nobilis. The sequence goes on from JAQPPZ010003612.1 coordinate 1,793,773, forward strand.
GCATCTGATTTAAGCTTTAAAAATAGTACCCATGTCATCCTGGAGTAGTCATCTATGAACAACATAAAGTATTTGTCACCATTTATGCTTTGTGTTCTCATGGGTCCACACAAATCAATATGTATTAGTTCTAAAGGCTTACTGGTGAAGTATTCCTTTGATTTAAATGTGGCTCTAGTTTGCTTTCCTTTTTGGCATGAAGCACAAATGCTATTTACTGGTTTGCCAATGGTGGGTATATCTCTTACTGCCCTTTTTGAACTTATTTTTACTAGATTATCAAAGCTATTATGATCGAGCCTCTTGTGCCATAGCCAATTTTCATCTTCTTGTCCAATCAAGCACGCTTCTTCTAAAGTTTCTAAGAGAGTATATAGATTTCCAGAAGTCCTCGATCCAGTAGCTATCAGCTTCCCACTGTGTGCTTTTCTAACTTCACAGCCCTGCTTCTTAAAGATGATTTCATGACCTCTATCACATATTTGACTTGCGCTCAATAAGTTGTGCTTCAAACCAATCACAAACAAAATTTATTTGGAATTGATCTTTCCATCACTTATCTTGACTGATCCTTTGCCAACTATCTTGGCTCCATCATTATTTCCAAACTTTATAGAGCCCCCTTCATATTTCTATAATTTTTCAAATTTTTGTTTATCTCCTATCATGTGACTGGAGCATCCACTATCCAATATCCATGGTGTAGATTTTTTCTGTGCTTTGAATGTTGTCTGAACAATCAAGGATTCATTTTCTTCCTTGGGTCGCTTCTTTTCTTTCCACTTTGGTTTGGCTACATTTTTGGTCACTTGTTTAGACTTTTCTTTGTCAGTAGCCTATGCATGTTTTTCTAGGAATTTTCTATTTTTCCTTAAACTATTTGGTTGAGATCTTCTTCCCTAATATCTGTTTGTTGCATATGTGCTCCTATAGTTTCTTGCAATGTGTCCAAAGTTATGACAGTTATAGCATTCTACTGCATAATCCATCAAGGGTGAAAAGACATTTCTACTGATGAAATTTCTTTGTCCTATATTATGAATGCAGTCTGAAATCTTATGACCATAAGCATTGCATTTAAAACAATAACCAGAAAAGGAATGATTGAACCTGGGAATTGGTATTTGCCATTTTGTAGTAGGAGCCACAAGTTTTCTTCTCCTTTGATGTGTGACTTTTATGAATCCCTCATTGTCAGCACTCTTCTCATGCCTGGCACTGTTGCTTTCTTTTGCCTGATTCATTTTTCTTTGATCAACCTTGATCTTACCTTCTTTCTTTACTTGTTCTATAGTTATGGCCTTTGATGCACTTGATGATTCTCCTTCGACAAAGCCCAAGCCAAATTTGATGCATGTAGTCCTTTGACTATTTATAATATTTTCAAGCTTCGTAGAACTTCCTTCAAGTTTGTGATAGCAACTCAATTTTTGATTCTTTTCTTCTAGCCGCATTCTTAAGACAACAATCTCTTCTTCTAGTTTGCTACACTCATCTATTTTCATGGTTAACTGCACTTCGAGTTCTTTAGAAATTTTCTTAAATTCTTCTGTCTGTACTTTCAAAGTGTTTATTATGTCATTTGCATATTCAAGCTTTCTTGAGACCTTTTTATTCTATTTTATTTTTATACTCAACTCTTTAAGTGTAGCAACCAACTCTCTTTCTAGATATACTTCAACCTCATCCTTAATGTTTGTGTCACCTTCCTATTTTTCTTCTATTTTGTCTTCTTCAAATGCCATGAACAAAGCTTCACCCATTTCTTCTTCAAAATATTCACCTGAGCTATCTTCAGAAGAGCTGACATTCTTGGATATGAAACTTTTCTTTTTGAAGTTGCTTTTTCTAAAATTTGGTTTCTTCTTCCAGTCACCTCTCTCTTGGTGTGACCCTTCATCACTTTTGGTTTTCTCATTCATTGGACACTTAGCTACAAAGTGACCGACCCCTCCATAATTGAAGCACTTAAATGGTAACTTTCCTCTATATTTTCTTTTTCCCTTTGTAAGTTTTTGAACAAAGTTAGCTTTCGTTTCATCCGATGTCTCTTCATCCTCAGATTCTTGTTCAGCTTTTATATTTTTGTGTGCTTTAAAAGTAGCTTCTCTGTCTAATGGCTTAGTTTGTCTTATTCTCATTTCATATGCAGTCAAAGAACCATGCATCTTGTCCATGCTAAAATTATTTAGATCTTTAGCCTCTTCTATTGCAGAAACTTTAGAATTAAATCTTTTGTGAAGATTTCTAAGTACCTTTTTCACTACAACTGCATCTTTGATTTCTTCGTCGAGTCCTATGATTGCATTAATTATTCCATTGAATCTTAGCATATAGGCCTCTATTTTCTCATCGTCATTCATTTGTAATTCTTTGAACTGAGCTCGATGCGTTTGCAGCTTGGCTTCCTTGATCGTGTTGTCTCCTTCATGGATGCTCTTTAGTTTGTCTCACATGTCTTTTGTCGATTTACAGCTCATGATCCTTATTAGTTCACTGTCTACTAGCCCACACATTATGGAATTCTTTACTTTGGAGTTATTCTCAAACTTTTTCTTCTCAGTAGTATCTATTGGAGGAGTAGCAGGTACTGTGTATCCAATTCCTACTGACTCCCAAATGTCGTATCATAGTGCACTCCGATATGTCTCCATCCTGAGTCTCCAGAATGAGTAATTAGTTCCATTGAACAAATGAGCTTTGTTTGATGAGAATCCTTCACCACCTGCTATTGTGTTCCTTCCAAGATCACCTTAGCTGATTAAGCTTTTTTAGGAACCTTGCTCTGATACCAATTGATATTCTCACAATGACACTGAGAGGGGGGGGTGAATCATTGTAGCTATTTAAATTCAAATCTACCACTCTTAAAGATTGAAGCAAAGAGAACTTAAAAATAGATAAAGCAATTATCACAAGAGAGCACACCACAACACACAATGTAATGAGGTTCACCAATTTGGCTACTCCTCAAGAATGACTTCTTGGACTACAGTCCAAATACAGTCTTTACAAAACACCAATTCTACAATCTGTTTACCAGCACCTACTAGAAGGAGCACCAACCCCTGATTTATCTGCACCCACAGAAAGGAGCACCAACCCCTATCCAAGCACTAACTTGGATCATAGTTTTGAAAGCTATATCAAAGACATACAAATGCCTTCACTTTTCCAAGACCCTGACTGGTCTCCAATTTATCAAAACTCAGTAAACCCTTACTGCTATGCTTGTCTCTCTCTTACAACACTCTTCTAACCCTCTTTTTGGCAAAACTTTCACACATTCTATGACAACCTTATTCTTCACGCAGACCTCCTTTTATAGTAAACCTTTTGCTTTGTAACTCCAGTTACGATGCCTTCTTTCATTCCTTATATGCCACTTGTTAATTGTAACTATTTCTTTAATATTCTCTTATGCCACTTTTCAACTGTAACTCCTTCTTTATGTAACTCCTTTTGTATATATAGAATGGGCATTTTGTTAAACACGTTACATGCAACATATACCTCTACCATGACTATATGTCTTCTTGATCATGACTGTTCGTATTATTTTTTGTTCATGTATGCATTTTTTGATTCTATTTATGTGACTGTTCGATTTCTCCTTCTTCGACCATTCTTAAAATAGCTTGCATGATTTCTATCTGAACTGCACCTATAACTGTTGCATTGACTCTAGTTAACTCTTCTTATTTTGGCTGCATGATTTTCTTCTACAACTGCCCCTTTAACTGTTGTTCTGCTTTAGTTAACTGTCTGTAATCGTGTTGTTGTGACCTATCGCAAAATCGTGACACTTTTGTCTCTTTGTGCTCTTCTCACATTTTACCCATGAAAACATGACATGTTGCGATATCGTGACATTTTTTGCCTCCTTGTTCACTTCTTGGCTTGCACCTACGAAAACATGACATGTCGTGATATCGCAACATTTTCTGCCTCCTTGCACTTCCCTACCTTTTTCCCACAAAAATGAAACATGTCACGAAATCGTGACACTTTCGCTGCCTTGTGCCTTTTCTGTCTTTGGCCTATGAAAATGGAACATGTCGTGAAATCGTGAGACTTTCACTGCCTTGTGCCTTTTCTATCTTTGACCTGCGAAAACAGAACATATCATAAAATTGTGATGCTTTCACCTTTGAGCTCTTCCTCCTTGAATTTGTCATGAAATCATGACGCTTCTGCTTCCATGCTCCTTCGTTTTGCTTCTATCACGAAATCGTGACACTTCATCCTTCTCCTCTTTCTCTTTGCTTTGGACCACGAAAATGAAGCATGTCATGAAATAGCGACACTTTTTTCTATCAGACTCTCTCTCCTGCATTATGTCATGAAATCGTGACACTTTTCCTCCTTAGCGCTTTTCTTCTGATCGGATCGTGAAAACCCGACATGTCACAAAATCGTGACACTTTTTCTCCTTAACGCTTCCTCTTGAAATTTTTTGCGAAATCGTGACACTTTTCTTTGCAAACTCTTTCTCTCAAACATGTTGCAAAATCATGACACATTTCTTTGCTTGCGCCTTCTCTCCAAACATGTCACAAAATCACGATAGTTTTCTTTTCCTGTGCTTTCTCTCCAAACATGTCACGAAATCATGATAGTTTTCTTTGCCTACGTCTTCTCTCCAAACATGTCGTGAAATCATGATAGTTTTCTTTGCCTGTGCCTTCTCTCCAAACATGTCACGAAATCATGACAGTTTTCTTACTTGCCTTCTTTGCTTCCAACATGTCACAAAATTGCGACAGTTTATCTTGCGCTTTCTATTTTTTCCAACATGTCGTGAAATTGTGACAGTTTTACCAGCGTTTTCTCTCTCCTTCGATATGTCATGAAATCGCGATAGCTTTTCCAGCTTTTTCTCTCTCCTTCGATATGTCACAAAATCATGATAGCTTTTCCAGCTTTTTCTCTCTCCTCTGGTATGTCAAGAAATCATGACAAAAAATATGTCATGATATCACGATAGTTTTCTTACTTGTCTTTTTCTTTCATTATTTGAATCTGGGCCACTTCTGTCTTCTTAGAAATTTATTGTACATGTTCTAACTGACCTTTGAACTCTTGTCCACTACATCAACTGATCTATCTGTCTATGTTGACAACAATGACAATACTATTTTTGCACCTTGCTTAACATTGTCCTTTATGTCTTCGGGCACCGGTGACTACTCTGCCCTTCCTGGAAAATAGGGCGACGCCAATTGCCCGATGTTTGTTATCTCCTCTATAGGGGATACTTCGTCTTGCCCTAATTTGGCAACCACATTGTGTTGCTCTATTTGGTCGCCATCTCCCTTTGTGTCACAATTCTATCTTTGTGCTTCTGCATGGCGGACCAATGCCGATATCAGCCCATGGTGGGCTAAGGCGGATGGTGCCCCCTTCTGGTATCGAGCCGCTTCATCTTTTAGAGCAGTCTCTAGGTAGAAAGGTATATTTAATTTCCTCCCATGCACTAGGTGATTGAGGAAGTGCACATGATTAATGTTTAGATGGGTATACTTCCCTGTGCATGTGAAGAATCGAGCAATCTACTCGAACATCTTCTGTATATTCATGGGGAGACTATTTTTGAGTAACCCCTCCCTGTCTATCTACACATTTCCTCTTGGCAGTAGTATTTCAATGTATAGTTTTAACACTCTGCTCTTGTATGCACATTCCCTATGAGAGGCAATCCAGTCACCTGTGAGATGAACTCAGGGGTGACTGGAATTTCCACCCCTCGTACTTGGGCCTCATCACCCCTCAAAGAGGTGGCGAATTCTCTAGCTACCTCCACATCCTGGCCCTGATTGACCAGGGTGTAGTATTTGAGCCACCCCTCAGCTTCGAATTGGGTCTTCACTGCCCCTCTGATTCCATCAGTATCACTGGGTTCATTCTTCTTAATCGCATGGTTCTTGGACCTTCCTCCCATGGCGCCTTTCGATGCTGTATATTTTTTTCTGTCCTTCCTTCTTCAGGAAGGTGCCTTATTATAGAAAAGACACCTAACCCTAGTAGTTATGGAAGGTGCCCTATCATTGGCACACAATTTTGACTATGGGGGGATATGATCTCTATGACGGAGGTATTTTTTTGGTACTATGTATTTATAAATAATTATATAAACAATTTGATTTAGTATGTACGTACCTGATTCGACGTTCTAGTTGTCATGGTAGCTGCTTATTTGTTGACTTGTGACATGAGGGAGGGGTATGGTCATTTGATGTCACTGATTTGTGTGATGCTTCGTTCTGCTTGAGGCATCCGGTAGATGTAAATGTTGTACACGAAAGGCATTCTTTGGTACCTTCCCCATGTGGATGGTGCCCTTGTAGCACCTTTCCAACATTTTTGGTGCTCTTCCTCGAACGAATGTGCCTTCCGACTATAGGAAGTGCCTTTGATTGGCTAGGAGGCACTTTTGCCTGCATGCATCTTCCCAATGTGGGAGGTACCTCATTCTGGTTTGCGCCTTCTCGATGTTGGAAGGCATTCATCTTGATGAATGCGCCTTCCTGATGTTGGAAGGTGTATTCGGTTGGATGAATGCACCTTCCTGATGTTGGAAGGCGCCTCAGCTTGATGAATGCACCTTCCTGATGTTGGAAGGCGTATTCGGCTGGCTTATTTTATTTTTTTTAGAACTTCTACATAGATGGAAGGCACTATCTTTCAATTTGGCACCTTTCAGATGCAGTAAGGTGCCTTCTTCTAGATGGGCACCTTTCTGGTGTGGTAAGGCACCTTCTTGTGGACTTGGCACCTTTTGGATGCAGTAAGGCACCTTCTTCTAGACTTGGCACCTTTCGGGTGTAGTAAGGCACCTTCTTCTGGACTTGATGCCTTCTTTTGGAATTGGTTCCTTTTGGATGCAGTAAGGCACCTTCTTCTAGATGGCAATTTGACTGGAAAAAGGGTGATAAAGCCTTCCTAGTTTTTCATGCTGCCCAAATTCTACCTGTAAGTCGATGTCATAATGCTGAGCCGAATCATGCTTGGTTTCCTAGATACCTACCCCTTGTGCTGTCAGGTCCTCCACCTACAAAAAGCAACTAAAAAAGAAAGGAAAATAAAGGTAATTATATGTGTTCCATGCCTGTTAGACCCTGTATTAGGATGCCCGTAGCTTGCATGCGGGCATCATCCCTGTAAAAACACATATTAAAAAAAATATATTAACTAAAAATATTGGGTGAGCACTTTCATGCCCACCATTTCACCTGTGAGAGTTCGGTCCAGATCTAGCAAGATGGGGTCTCCCCCATGCCTACTCTGGATTCCACCTATAATGTTTCATACGTATTATAGGGGCATAGTCGGTGGCCATTGACTATGAACATGGTGTTGCTGCTGTCAATTGTCTTAACGCGCACCACCCCATTCCTAATGAGCTCTGCCACCTCCTACGACCCCATCCACCTCTGCATAAGTTTACCCTTCCTTTCCTAGAACTGGTAATTGTACAAAAGTACCCATTCCCCTACCTGGAACTTATTTAGCTTGATGTGGTTATCATGCCACTTCTTTCTTTGCTTTTGTATAATCTATGTCCTTTGCAAAGCATCCAGTTGAATTTCATCCAACTAATATAGCTGGCGAATACTCTATTTTTGAGCTTCATCCAAGCTCAAATTTAATTCTGAAGCCGTCCTCAGAGTTTTGATTTCAAACTCGATGGGCATCATCACATTTTTCCCATAGACCAGTTGGAAAGGTGTGCATCCTGTGGTGGATTTCCACGTGGTGTTGTATGCCCAAACTACCTCTGGAAACCATGTGGCCCAATCTTTCTTATGTTGCTACACAGTTTTGGTCAGGATGTTTTCTATCTCCCTGTTTGTCACTTCTACTTGCCCGTTCACCTACGGATGGTAGGGCATGGTTTTATTGTGCCAAACTCTATACTGCTCCATTAGCTCCTCAATCAATTTGGAGGTGAATTAGGGCCCTTGGTCTATTGTTATCTCCCAAGGAACCCCAAATCGTGTGAAAATATGGGCAAATAAGAAATCGACGACCGTTATTTCCTTTGAGTCCCTTAATGCCTACACTTCCACCCATTTGGTGACGTAATCCATGTAGACCAGAATAAACCTCCTTCCCATCGAAGGTGGATTGAATGGTCCCACGAAGTCCATGCCCCATTTATCGAAAGGTTTCAGGTGTACCTAGGGCTGTAGGGGCATTTCATCTCGGTGGGTTGGTCTACCCATCCTCTGGCACTCGTCACACTTGCTGGTATATGCTGCTACATCCTTGAACAGAGTGGGCCAAAAATACCTAGACTGCAAGATTTTGTAGGTAGTTTGTTTCCCTGTAAAGTGTCCTCTGCATGGCTCATCATGACATGCCTTGAGCACTTTTGAAAATTCTTTTTTTGCTATGCATCTTCTTATAATTTGGTCTCATCCTATTTTAAATAGGAGACCATCCATCCAAAGGAATGATGCATTCTTATCTATGACCGCTTGCTTTTCTCGGTAGGAGAGAGCAGGTGAGGTCCTTCCGGTGGCCAAGTAATTGGCTATGTCTGCATACCATGAAGTTTGTTCACTAATAGCGAACAAATGTTCATCTAAAAATTGATCTTCCACTGCTTGATGATCTACTGGTATCAATCTAGACAAAAAATCTGCCATGACATTGTCCTTGCCTAGTTTATCAACTATAGTGATGTCAAATTCTTGTAATAGCAATAGCCATCTAATAATTCTACCACCAATGGTCGGCTTGCTCATCAGATACCTGATAGCCACATGGTCCATATGGATGAAGACCTTGTATCCCGTTATATAGTGGCAAAATTTGTTTATTGCATGGACAACTACGAGGAATTCTTTTTTTGTCATTGTATAGTTGAGCTCTACTCTCGCAAAGTTTTTACTGACATAATAGATGGCATAAAATTCTTCACCGTCTTTCTGCTTGAGGACTGCTCTGATCGCACCGTTAGATGCATCACAGTAAATATGGAACAGTATGGCCCAATTCGGTCCTCTCAAGACCGATGTAGATATCATTTTGTCTTTTAACAATTGGAATGCTTCTTCGTAGTCTATCATCCAATTGAAATCTACGTCCTTAGAAAGTAAGGTGTGCAGTGGTTTGGCAATCTTACTAAATTCGACGATAAATCACCGGTAGTACCCGACTGATCCAAGGAAACTTCTTACCTCCTTCTGCATTCTGGGGCTAGGTAGGTCTCTGATGACCTCTATCTTCCTCTTGTCTACTTTTATTCCTTCTGTAAAGAGGTGGTTTCCCAACACGATGCCTTCTTGCATCATCATAAAACATTTTTTATTACTTAGGGACAAATGATTTTCCTTTCTCCTGTCGAGCACTCTTTCCAGATTTTTCATTGCGTCTTCAAAGGTTTCTCCATAGGCGGTGAAGTCATCCATGTATACTTCCACCACATCTCCTATCATATCATAGAATATGCTAAGCACTACCCTTTGAAATGTGGTCGGTGCATTGCACAGTCCAAAAGGCAATACCTTATAGGCAAACGTTCCCCATGGACAGGTGAACATTGTTTTATCTTGATCTTCTTCCCCTATCTGGATCTGGTTGTAACCTCTAAAACCATCCAAAAAGGAGAAGTATTTTCTTCCTGAGAGTGTGTCTAAGACCTGATTGATGAATGGGAGTGGGAAGTGGTCTTTCTTAGTCACCTTGTTCAACGCCCGGTAGTCCACGCAGATCCACCATTTCTCGTTCTTTTTGGGGACCACCACTAATGGTGATACCCATTCACTGTAAAAAATTGGATATATGATTTTGATAACCAGAATTTTGTGCATTCTTCTCTGATAATGTCTTTCATTGCTGGGTTCATCCTTCTCTGTGGCTACTAACTAGGAGTTGCCTAGTCATCTAAATAAATCCGATGGGTACATATTTCTAGGCTGATGTCGTGCATATCTGCATAGTCCCATGCAAATGCTTGTTGGTGTTTTACCAGAAGCTCTTCCAATTTTTCTAGCTATGTGGGCATCAACTTTCTGTTGACGTTTAATATCCTCCTTGGCCCAACGTGTATTTGTTGGATGTGCTGATATTGGGTGCCAGTCAACGGTGATCCAGGTGTGGGGGTGGATGATTCTCCATGGAGAAACTCCATGATAGCACTATCCTCGTCCTCTTTTGTACCTGCTCCAAGGTCATCACTGACTGGATTATGGACAACTCCGTAGTTCCATGCTTGGTGATATTGGGTTCTTCTACTGAGTCCATAGACTGAGCTGGTGGTGAAATGGTCAGCCTTTTGACATTTTTCCAATTGGAGATGGTCATTAGCTCATCTCGATAGCTGATGTAAGCATCAGCTATTGCTAGCCATGGCCTCCCCAAAATGAGCGGGTAACCGCCCAGCCTGGTCTTGGTTTGCAAAACTAAAACATTGGCTAGATATTCCCATGCACTGACTATTACGATCACATCTTCCAGCATCCCTTTTGGCAACACGGTTGATCTATTGGCTAACTGCAGCACTGTCATGGTTGGATTTAGGTTCATGAGCTGTAGCCTCTGCATGGTCTCTTGAGGCATCACGTTGATGGTTGCCCCAATGTCAACCAATGTGTTGGATAGGGAATGTCCTCCAATTTTTACGGTCAGCACTGGGTTGCCTGGATTTGCATACTTCGGATGACGTGTTCTACCCATCATTAGATCTACCAGTTTACCCACAACGTTGATAGTCTGGGTAGCTTTTCATCCCGGTCTCCTTAGACACATTTCTCTAATTGCCTTGGTGTAAATGGGGACATCTTGAATTGCTTTAAATAATGGGATTGTCACCATGAGATTCTTCAAGCTCAACAAGATGTCAAATTCTAGATGTGTTGTTTTTCTTTGTTCCTACAGCTGGCTAGGAAATGGAGCCTCCACTCTCTCAAGTGCTTTTACCTCTTCTACCAGAGGTGTCTCCTCTATTTCTTCCTCCTCTTCTACCAGTGGAGGTGTCTCTACTATTTCTTCCTCCTCTTATACTAGAGGTGGTATCTCTACTCCTAGTTGCCTACTTGATCTAAGCTGAATATTATACATATGATACATCTCACCTTCTACGTTGTATACCGACTGATTTACTCTGTTGTTCGGATTTGTTGTCGGTTGTGCTGGTAGCTACATAGGTCTTGCTGCTGGCAATGTTGGTAAGTTCTGTTGGATGTGAGCAGGTACTACACTCTATGGAGTTTGATTCCATGCATTGTGGCCTCTCCACTGCTACCCAGGATATGGATATGGCATCCATGGCTGTTGATTTGGAAATACTGCTGGGGGTGTGTTAGTCCAGGGTGATGGTCCCCACCACCCCATATTAGGTGGTTGAGGGGGTCCTTGGTGCATGTATGACCCTCCCCCATATGATGGCATTTCGGTTGGTATATTCCCCATGGGGGGCTATGGCCAACTCTTCCTATTGCCTATGAAGTAAGCCTCTGTGCTCTCAGTCGCTTCCTGGTTACTTGACAGTTGTGGGCACAATCAAGTTTTATGATTCAGCCTGCAAATTGCACATACTCTGACCTTGTTTTTTGGACATGCATTCTTTGCATGTTTTCCATTGCATTTTGGGCAAAAATAGGCTAATGCTGCGTCATTTTATTGTTTCTTATTTTCTAACAGTAGCGTATCCATCTACAGTGCTAGAGATGAGAGCATTTCGCTCTTCAAATCCTTCAGCATGTTGCCTATTTCTATTTTGGTGACTGAAGCAGTCACCTTCATGGTCCTAGCGGTGATTTTGCCTTGCCTTCTCGAGTATTTCTGACATAATTTTTATATGTCATCCATAGCATGCTGATAGACATCACCTCCAAAGATCATGTTGAGAGCCTCTAGTGACTCATTGGTAAGTCCCCTCAAGAAGATGCTTTTGAGGGACTTATCAGATAGCTTCGAGTGAGGGGACCATTGAAGATTAAAGTTGAATCTCTCCCAATACTCCTCGAGAGACTCATCTTCTCTTTGTGTCATACTCAGGACCTCCTCCCTGGAGTCTCTTGCTCTCTCAAAATATTAATATTACTCTAGAAAGATCTTCTTCATCTGGTCCCAGCTGGTGATGTGTTTGTCTCCCAGATCGATGAACCATCGTAGAGCTGCATCGTCTAATGTAGAAGGAAATAATTTCAACTTTTTCATGTTTGATTTGTAATCCACAGACCTGCACAAAACATCAAACTTGAATAAAAATAGGTCAAGGTCCTCAGTCGGGTGTGCTTTGAAGGACGAAAGGTGATCAAGGGATATGTTTTTCATTTTGGTATCTCCTACTCCCTCCTCTATTGGGAAACTAAAGCCAGATGAGACTTCATCGTTATCTACCATTTTTTTAGGAAATGTGGTTTCTAATGTAGCGTTTATGGCCTTCCAATCATTTAAAACTTTCTTAGTCAATGCTCTAAGGTTTTCTGGCAAGATCGTATGATCCTCCATAGCCTTCCACAATAGGGCTTCCTCTAGAGGAGTCCTATTAAACAAGGGATTTGTGATGATTCATTCATCCCCTTGTTGATGGGATGAGGCGAAACTTTGCACAAAGTGCGGTTCCTCACTCCAATGGATTGTTGGTAGGTCGGGTGAGTCTAACTCAAATCCAAAATGCTCGGTTGACTCAGGTCTTGATGGATTAGTTCTTATAAAGTGACCATCAGGTCCTCTTATTCTCGAAGAACTCATACAAGGTCAGATGGAAGGTTTTAGGGTATTGTAAGTAATCTAATTAAGACGCTTCCTCGACAACGGCACCAAAATGTTGTGAGACAAAAAAGGTAAATGGTTTCTTATTTTTGTCACATGCTCGTGCATTTAATTATCAACCGTGCATTTAATTATCAACCCAGGGAGCTTCATAAACTTGTGAAGAGTCAGAATTAGGTTACTACAATAACATTGGAGGTGAATCTACTAATCCTACATTTGGGGGGTGTTCTTGAGATGGTTGTCAATCATTCCCGCACTCCTCAATAAATTACGTAATAAGAACAAAATTAAATCTACAAAAATAAATTATGTACATATTCTTGAAAATAAATCTACTACAAATACTATAACTAGTAAACCAATGAACATTCCTATGAAAGCAATAAACTAATTAAAATAAATAGACAAGAAGGAAATGGGGAAGAAATACTGGCTTGGAGTGGGCCCAGGCTCCAGCAGCTTCTTCCCAATCGAACATGCGCTTTAGAACTTCTAGAATTATAATATATTTATCAACGTATTACAATCGATCTTCTGCAACTCTAAATGGATCTTTTTTAATTATTTCTATATATCTTTATATATCCCTCTCAAAACAATCTACGTGTGTTTATATAACACACCCATAGAACTTCTATTACAGAAGTGGTTACAATAGTCGATTCTTCCCAGACTAAATTAGAATAGTCTGGCGAATGCAATCGACGTCTGGCATTCTATTTTGATGGCGACATGTTCATTTTGGTTTGTGCTTTGCCTGGAATTCGTAAAAAATTTTGATACGTTGGTGCTATCTCCAATTTAGTTCTACATGACATAGATCTAGAACTACACCAACGGCTGCTATCTACATCGTTCGAGTTTGGTCAACGGGTAAAGAATTAGTGGTGCCTTTCTTATGAGGAAGGTACCTTGTTATCACGGTGCCTTCTGGTTGTAGGGAGGCGCTTGCCTTCTATTAGCACCTTCCAGCTGTGGGGAGGTGCTTGCCTTCTATTGGCACCTTCCAATTATAGGGAGGCACTCACATTCAGTTGGCACCTTCCGACTACAGGGAGGCGCTGGTATTCCATTTGCGCCTTTCGACTGCAAGGAGGCGCTGGTATTCAGTTGGTGCCTTTTGACTGCAGGGAGGCGCTCATCTTTAGTTTGGTGCCTTTCGACTGTAGGTAGGCACTGGTATTCAGTTGGTGCCTTTTGACTATAGGGAGGCGCTCATATTTGGTTTGGCGCCTTTCAATTGTAGGGAGGTGCTTATTCCCTTGGTGCCTTCTGGTTGCAGGGAGGCACCTATGTTCTCTACGTTGACCCTTAATGAAATAAAGTGCCAGGTCCATCAAAAGGACCTCGACCATTCCAAATCTAACTAAATCAACTGCAATTCCACAAAACATACTAAAAGAATACAAATTAGATAACACGCATAATTATATCAAATATCTATATAATAATTCATAAAAGTATGCAATCCTTATTATACAGTCGCATATTGATCAAAGAAATATGTACAAAATATGAGCATTTATGGTGCTCATCAACTATGAGGATGACAGAGCAGGCCTACCTTGGACCCCTTATTGCTAATCATACAATCTCAATCGGTTGAGGAGAAATACTCATTCATAATAGCGATGAAGAAGATGACACTGAAAGAGTCTATCTTGGGCCTCATTATTTACACCATTAGCATGAGTCAGTTGACATTGACGAGATGTATCGGCAAGTCTATCCTAGCCCACACCTCAAAAGGAGACCACCCAATTTTGATATGATTTATCATATAATATTCCCTAATCTACTAACATACATGCAGCACCTGGAGCCAAGCAATCCTATTTTTGGGTCTGTTCATAGAACAAATTCAAAGATCCCCATACCCCTAGAGACACATCTCAAGGATGTAATTTATATCAATTTAGAGTCACACACACGTGGTACTAGAGATCTAATCCATTCCATCAATATGATCTCCATTTATTTGATCACTCCACTTAACAATCCAGTCAACCCCTCCAAACCATTGTATCTAAATGTAGATGCTATTGATTGGGATGGTGTTGATTCACCACTAGAACCTAAATATTTCTTCCCTAATGAAGAAATGCTACAACATTTTCATTTTGTGTTAGGCTATGCACATGATGTGTATTATGCTGAGGGAAATTATGATGTAAGACCTTTAAACCCATCCGATGACATCTAATTGATTCCTATGCCTCACCAACTTGATGAGGGATCACACATGTCAGTAGAGAAGACATTCAATGTGGATATCAACAATGATCCTATTAATCCTAAGAAGGTAAAATTTGGAGAGATTATATCTCTTGATGAGCATGTCATACTCATCCCTCTACTGAAAGAGGTACCTAAACTTTTCTCTTGGACATACAAGGATATGCTGGGACTAGATCCAAAATTGGTTACTCATAACCTTTCGCTATATCTTGCTAAAAGACCTATCAAGAAAAATCTTAGGAAGATGCATCCAATAGTAACTTTAATGGTTAAATATGAGCTGCATAAGTTGTTGGATGTAGAGTTCATTATCTCCATAGACTATATAGAATGGATATCAAACATGGTACCTGTAGGAAAACCTGATGGAAGGATATGTATTTGTACAGATTTTAGAGACCTCAACAAGGCAAAACCAAAGGATTCAATCTCATTGCCCAAAATAGATGCTCTTGTAGATGCAAATACAGGTCATGAGATGCTCTCCCTTATAGATGGTTTTTTTGGTTACAATCATATTTGTAGTAAAGATGAAGATCAACATAAAACTATGTTTACAATACCATGGGAACATTCTATTCTAAATTTATGATATTCAGCCTTAAAAATGCTAGTGCCACATATCAGTGAGCCATGACATACATTTTTCATGACTACATGCATAAAGTCTTAGAATATTACATTTATGACTTGTTGGAAAAGTCATTGTTATGAGAAGAGCATGTTGAGGTATTGAGGAAGGTCTTCTATCACTTGATAGAGCATAATGTCAAGTTGAATCCCAAGAAGTGCATATTTGGCATAACTTTAGTAAATCTCTTAGGGTTCATCATTTAAAAATAAGGTATTGAAGTTGAACCAGTGTAGATCAAGGCCATATTAGAAATACATCCTCCCATAAATATCAAAGAGTTAAGGAGCCTATAGGGTAAATTAGTATCCATAAAGTGATTTATCATACAATTGTCAAATAAATGTCAATCCATGAATCGACTGCTATACAAGGGGGTCCCATTCTATTGGAATGAGTACCGTCAAGTGGCCTTCACTGAAATTAAGCAATACCTAGCAATGCCACTAGTTCTACCTCCACCAAGACCAGATGTGCCTTTTTTGCTATATATATTAGTGACTAAATTTGCATTTGGAACCATGTTAGCCCAAAATAACATGTAAGACAGAGAAATCTATATATTACATCAGTCACGCCTTGGTGAGTTATGAGCTTGGGTATGTGTACATGGAGAAGCTATGTTTAGAAATAGTGTTCACAACAAATAAGTTGCATCATTAAGTCATACGATGTACATGATATCCAAAAAAATCCTTTGTAGTATATGATGAGCAAGATATATCATAATACATGTACTACAAATTGGATCATGCTATTGATAGAATTTTATTTGGAATTTATTAGCCAAAAGTCCATCAAGGGATAGGTCATAGTTGATCAATTGGTAGAGGCACCTCTCAAGAATAGTAGACCTCTCACTATAGAGTTTCTTGATGATGCGGTCTTCGTATTATCAAAAGCACCCAAACCTAAAGAATCGGATAAAAAATATGATATGATTATGTTCTTTGATGGGTTGAAGTGTGAGCAAGGGTGTGATGCAATAATCGTATTCTTCATGCCATAAGGTGCTACAATGCCCTTGTCATTTAATCTATACTTTACTTGCACCAAAAACAATTCTGAATATGAGGCCCTAATATTAGGGCTCCAAACAACTATCACCATGAAGATTAAACAATTAAACATCTTTGGTGATTCCATTCTCATAGTCAATCAAGTGAAGGAACTTTTTAAATGTAGGTGTCCCATATTTAAAGCTTACAAGGATCTTTCTGACACTTATCTAGCCCAACTAGAGTGGTATGACATTGATACAATCCCTCATACATAAAAAAAAAATTCACACTATGGAATATTTGGGATCCCTAATCCCTTAGAATCTATCTGCTGAATTTACTACCATTCATGTAAAGACTCTATAACATGTCACGATGTAGCGTGCGTATTTTGATAACAAGGAATCAGTCAACATGATTCATATATAACCAAACCATGAGTGGTTCTATAAATCCAAAGACTTTTTAAATAAGATATCCTAGGGGTATTTGATCTCATAGGGTCCTACAACGAATGATACTACCATTAAAAACAAGGTTGTATCTCATTATACATTAATGCATAGGAAAATTCCAAGGGAGCAAGTCATATTATCATTTGAGGCAAAAGCTTATTAGTACTGGATGTCATAATTACATGACTTCATTAAGCTTGGTTTAATCCTATAGGGATTGTCACATGCCACAAAATGCACATTCAGTTAGAAAATGACATTATATCTTTCTTGGAGACATCTTGTACCGTAAAAGCTACGATGGAATTCTACTTCATTCTCTTGAGCCCCAAGAATTAGCTTGGGTAATTTTATAAGTTGATGATGGAACATGTGGTGGCCATTTTAGTGGTATGGTCATTATAAAGTGCATCCTTTGAATTGGTTATTATTGGCCCACAATGGAGAAGGATTTCACCACGTATGTCAATAAATGTGTTAAATGTGAGCATCATGCTAATATTACACACTTTCCATTATAGGCCTTACATCCCATTCAAGAGGCTTGGCCATTTGCTCATTGGGATTTGGATTTAATTGGTAATATCTCTACTTCATCATAGGACTAGCATACATGTATTATAATGGTTACTGAGTATTTTACAAAGTGGGTGGAATCAATTCCCTTAAAAATGACAACTGGAGCACGTATTGCAGAGTTTATACTTCACAATATCATTAGTCATTTTGGAATACCATCCAAGATAATATCGAATAATGGAATGTCATTTAGGAATAAAAATATGAATGCTTTAATGTCTAAGTACAATACACATTATAGTTTTGTGACTCCATATTATCCATAGGTAAACAGATAAGCTGAGGCTTCAAACAAGACAGTGGTAGCCATCTTGAAAAATATGGTAAAATAAAACCACAAATATTGGCACATCTAGCTTCCCCTTACATTATGGGCTTATAGGACTTACATTCGAATACCCACTGGGGAAACCCCATTTTTGCTAGTATATGGCATTGAGGCCATTATGCCCTTAGAGTTGTAGATTCCAACACTAAGTGTCACATTAAAAGAGTTCATCGATGATAACATGACATGGCAAGCTCACATAGACCAACTAATGCTACTTGATGAACATCACGTGAATGCCCTTGAGCATCTTCATGTTTACCAAGAGTGCTTAAAATGAGCTTACAATAGTAAATTCCACTTGAGAGACTTTAAAGTTGGTGATCTTGTGTTGAAAAAGAACCAACATAACTCAAATCTATTGTCGCACTTGCGAGATAAATTTATGGCTAACTAGTTAGGTCCTTACATCATATCAGAGTATATTGGACCTAGAAGGTATCGCCTAACATTGCTTGAAGGTGTTGAAGAGATTGAACCTCTCAAAATCCTTCATATTAAGGTGTTCCATACATAATAATTCAAAAACTTAAAAATATGGAAAATTTTAAAATCCATAAAAATAAAAAAGTAATAAAATATAAAAACATTGCATTTCATTTTGCATCATGCATTTCATTTTGCACATACATTCATATAATTGCATTGCATTAGGCATTTCCATCCATCACACTTGCATTAGGATAGGTTGTGTTTGCAATCTTACAAATGACACCACGTTTGTATGTCAATCATGCATATATGCATCATCATCATCATCCATCACCCTTGTGAGTAAATGTGTTTCTCAACACAACCCCTCCCATTGCTATGAAGAATATAAAAGGGTTTTATGGTCATTCAGCCATACCTAGTGGTCTTCTTTGATTTAGGAGAAATCTTTCTTTGCTTTTTAATATGAGGTCTAGTTTTGATAGCACTTAGCATATCAGAATCCCATCACTAATCAACACATTAACACTCCTAATTAGGCTAAGGAAGGACAAGCATTACAAAAGTGGTCTGGGTCACCTTAGGCGAAAGGTTTTGTTACTTGCACATTTTATGAGGAACAATGGTCTTCAGTATTGGTCATTGGAAGAAGGACAAGTTTACCCCCTACCTGAATAAATCCCTTGCTTACAAAAAAAGAGCTAAATCCCAGAAATCAAACCAAATCCCTTTCTCAACATAAAAAATAAAAATACAAAATGAACAGTTATTTTTATCACTATATATGAGCAAGTATCCCAATAAATTAAATAAAATAAGAGGGTGAGCTTGAATCCCTGGAATGGTCAATGCTCAAAATCCATAGGGTGATCCCCAATACAACAATGGGCTGAATGAATATTTTTTGGCATTGGGATAGGTCTAATCAATTTACAAATGAGCTAGCTTTAGGGGCCTATATTTCCTAGTGGTCTAGTCTAACTAAATCCAAACCTAGGATCGGGTGGAAATTTGAGGATCTCCAATATAGAAATGGGCTGAATGAATTCCACCTAGAACTGGGGTATTCTTATGCCTCATCTGATATATTTATTTGTACACATAGGGGTTATGAATAGATTGGTATAGTGAAAGCTTTATTTTTTAGAAGTCTAGTATATTCAATACAAATTTTGATAAGTCAACCGAGGTGTTTGAGTCTCATAGAAAACCTCAATAATTCCCAAATAGCAACAACTCATTTTCAATTAATAAATTATCAATTTCTTTTTATGAGAGTTTATTTGTTAAGGGGTTTTCAAAATATAGGTTAGATACCAGATGGATATCAAAAATGATATTTATACTTCCACTGACTATGTTGTGCATATATTTTAACTAACCAAAGCTTATGAATAGAAACATATACCATTTCATCTCACATATGGATGTTTAATTGATTAATTCTTATGATAAGATATATCAATTACTTTTCATGATTGTTATACATTCTGTGGTGTCATCCATTAGATTTTCAAATCCATATTGCATTCATACATTATATTATAAGTGATTAAAACATACATGTTCATTTAAATTAGATCATCATGTAAATAATGCATTACATACATCACATTCATCATATCATAACATCATAAATTAAATGCATACAAGTAAATTAAAGTAAACATGCATTTAAAATCAAATAGTGCATCCATATGCATACATCATAATAGTCCATCTACACATCTAGATCATAATATCTACTCATACATCCATCATATAGCTAATGCAGGTCATCCATACATCACATCATATAGCATAAAATAAAAATAAAATATAAGCATTGCATCCATATGCATCCCATAAACATAAAATAAATAAATATACACATATAATGAGTCATAAATCAATGTTTTATCATATATATGTGTGTCTAAAAAAGTACATAGGCATATATCCAAAATACCCATAGGCTACAACTGTGTAGGTCCTTGACCTTACACCCAAAAATGGTACAAACATATAACAAGATCTGTACTAGGCAATGTTTGTGCCCCTATCTGTGAGGCTCCTCCATCACCTCCACCCTCTTAGTGAGTCCACCTAGACTTGGTACCAGTAGATGTCTTCATCCAGTGTGTGTTGTGACTAGATCAAGTAGAAGACTACCTTGTGTCTTGTGTCTGAGTCCCCTACATCCCATGGGTCCCTAGATCTATGGATCTCTTTGAAATATTACCACCATGCAAATCAACATCACCCTCTAGGAGAGTGATGTGAGCAGCATCTGAAGCTCACCACCTAATATGATATTGAACCATAGCCTATAACCTCTAGATCTCTGTATCCAGGTCTAAACTTATGTGTCCTTGTATAGCTGGAATAGGAAGAGTAACTTGTGAAGTTGAAGGATCTCCCCTCACTATTCAAATAAAGTCTTGCTCTATAATGATAACATCCAGTTGAGCCTAGAGAAGATCATGTTGTCTAGTTATCTTCTCTATCTCTATGTTCATTGTGGTAATATGTTCTTGGAGAGTAGTCCTCTCCTCCTTGAATCCCCACCACTATGCTTGTCCATGTGATATTTTATCCTACACAGCTCTCAAATGTTCCTGTAGAGTAGCCATAGGAGTGTTCCTCTCTATAATATGCATTCAGAGGATCCCTATCCATGTCTTTAAGCTAGAAACCTAGGCTTTGAGATAGGAGACCTTGTCATTAAGCTCCTCCTCACCCTCCTCTAGCTGGGGCTTCTCCTCAACTGTAACCTTACCCCATCTACCCTCTGTTCACCGGTGCACTCTACGCCCATGAGGGTCTAATCACTCTAGATATGTCTCCTCTATTTCTACTACTGTCATGTCATATGTAGGTCTACCTAGTGGGCCATCACCTTGCCACAACCTAGTAGTCCACCAAGAATCATAGTCTACTGTAGTCCCTACGTCTAACTGTCCAAACTCCTAGAAATCATTGTTCTCATCCCCTAGTGGAGTCACATGAGGCCATGCCAAGTCCTTCTCCACCTTAAGGAGAGGGTAGATAGTGGGAGTGGGAGGAATATCCTAGTAAATCCTGAACTGCCTGGTCATGTAGGAGAAGTAGAAGAACTATTGTATCTTGAACTTGTGCTTGAGAAGCCATCTATCATGCCACATATTACTAAGGTATCTATCTACCTTCGAAAATGTAGGGTAATCCAAGTAGGTCCTCCATAAAACTTACCTAGGTTGCATTCATGCAAGCTGATCAATGTAGTACTACACATCTCCTGCTCAAGACCTACTCTAAAATCCCTAGGACTCTCAAGGCTAGCATGTAGTATAGCATTGGCTCTCATCAATAATGTTAGAAATATGATAAGGTAGTCCTATGGGACACTCAACTATGATGTGCTACCACACACAAATCTACAAGAGGAGACTACAGCCAACTCTTATGCAGCTCCTCCATGTAATATTGTATAGCTCATCATAGAGCTATGCAAGTAGAGCGCTCCCCTAGGATAGGATCAATGGCTCTCTAGTGGTACTTGCCAGTATATCTTAAGTTCTCACCAAGAGGTTCTAAGGAAACCTTACTCCTAATGTGTCTAGAATCACAATCTAGACTATAAATTGCATAAGTATAGCTTCTCATCCTGAGAAGAAATTCTTACGATATGAATACTCGATTTGGATCATCACTCTGGGTACCAAAGATCTTATGGAATACTCCATACTTTTACTCTATGGATGAATATGTGATGGCCTCACCATTGATAAAGATCCAGAAGATGTGGTAGACATCCTCCAAAGTGATAGTAATCTCACCTTTGGGCATGTCAAAGGTGTTGGTCCTCACATACTAGTGATGAGCCAAAGCAATCATGTAAGCCTGATCAACTTTGATAGATGGAAGTTGTAGCACATAGCCATATATGATGGCTCCAAACCATGCCTTCTCAATTTCATTAAGGTCATTGCAAATGTTATGAAGTATATCTTATTCCCTCACCCTCACGATAAAATTATAAAGAGAGACATAAAATAATACACAAAATCAATCAAAAACATCAAAAAATATACTTCAAAATCCAAACAAATTTAAAATATTCAAAAAGATAAAAACATTCACAAATGCATGCAACACATTCCAAAAAATCAAGATTGCACTTCAAACATTTAAAAAAAAATCAATTAAACTAGTCAAAAACCAAAAAAATCAAAAAAATTAAAAAAATTCTAAAGTCCCTCAACCACAGTTGGGACCCGTGGCCGGTGAAAAATGTTAAATTTCTAACTATTGGAATTTGAATCCCACCACATATGACAACCACGACCCCTAATTTACCAATTGGAAACTACGGCTGCCACCTATGGCTAAGAGAAATGACCTTTTTGAGGTCACTTCCCATCTTGGCAAACCCAAAAATTAAATGCCCACCCTCTAAGATAGCCTATGCTAGATCCTAACTAATGTGAGGTTCTTTACCAGTGGTTTAGTGTGTTTTAATTAATCCATTAATTAATGAGGTTAATTTTAATTAGATAAATCAAATAAGATAAATGCATGTGCCTACCTTAGTCACATCAGCTCTGCCATTGTAAGATGCCTTCGGTTGGTCTATCGTGAGGTATTTTACATGGGTTTTAGTAGCGTTTCGTGTCAAAAGTGCAAGTTTACCTCTCAGAGCTCTCAGTTTTATAGCTTGGTAGTTGGAAATAATGAAATAAAAAATAACAGATTTTATTTTATATTTTCAATTTTACCCTCGACCATGCCTGGCAACCACAAGCACAAAATTAGGGTTTTTTTATCATGGGTTGGAGCTGTGACTATGAAAATTACCAAAATTGGCTATGGATGACAAGCATGGCTAGCATGCAGTAATAAATACTCTAAAAATTTGAACCATGAGGGGCTTCAAAATGCAAAATAAAAAATATCTAATGAGCCAAAACCCTCAAAATTTTCAAAAAAAATTATATAATTCAAAATTTCAAATGTGCCTCGTATCCAGTTATTTATCCTATACACTTGGTGGTTTTAGTGCCTTGAAATCCATGCAATATGGTAAGATGAGTAAATTACCATAATTCCATTTGGGATAAATTAGTCATCATTGAATTGATATGCTTCACTTCAATCCCTAAGAAGGCCACAATGATCAGACTACCCCATGAGAACGAGGTATTCATATCAATGCTTATATGACATGTTTATCATATCATCAAAAATTATGATTTAACATAATATTAATTGTTATTTATATCATCTTTATTATCCAAGAAGGCCACAACGGTCAGACTGCTCCATGGGATAGAGATGTACAATTACTATTAACAATTGCAATCATGGCTGAATTAGGCCTTTCCAAGTAATAAAAGTGCTAAAGTCTTCAACTTTTCAAATCATTCATTGTGGTCAATAGACTCATCACTTCATTAATTGTCCTACTCTCATTGACTCATTGCTTGAGGGGTAGTCATTATATCAATTATCATAATCAAATTTAATAGGAGATCACTTGATCTTATCAAATTGCATTCATATTATGAATCATTGCTAATGACTATCATAAGATTACCCTTTGCTAGGGCAAAAAGCAACTATGACAGTTAAGTTAGTAGCTCTCCACATATCGATACTATTATAGCACTGAATCTACTTGATTTCCATTAGAGTTTACAAAATATTTATAAATTTAAGCCTTTTGTAGACACCTAAAAGTCACTCATTGCTATACCTACGTACTTGTAGATCCTTTTGGACACTTTTAGGTTTACATAGGTAATCCTAGATACCCCTAGGCTATCGTAGACTAATGTAGACTATTTTAGATCCTCATATACCTACATATACTACTATAGATATGCGTAGACATGTGTAGACTATCATAGACATGCGTAGACTAGTGTAGATCGTCATAGACTATCGTAGCATTGTGTAGACTTCCACACACCACTTCACTAGTTTTTAGGTTCAAACCCCTAATAAAATACCTAAATCATATCATCAACACATTCCATGTATTGTAAAACCATCCACCAGCATCCTAAGATGATACAAGACTCTTTTATGCTTAATTAAGACCCCCATGGGGCTATTAATTAGCAAAAGTATTAATTGAGTCAATTGTTAAATCTAATTTTAAAGTGACTTCACTCAAGTTCACTTTTAGGGCTAAAAAGGTTAACTAGATCCTTAATCCCTAATTATCCCTAATTACTCCCTCCCACATGTGTGTGCACTAGGTTAGTTAGGATATTTCTTAGTAAACCCTAACCTAACCCCACATCTAACCTAGAGTTGACTAATCCTAGTTAACCCTAATATATCCTCACATATGTGTGAGGATGAGGTATTTCCTCAAGGGAATATGAGGATGCCACCTCATAAACCCTAACATAAACTTCATGGGATATTACCCTAGGGCTTATTTCTCCTAACTACCTCCCCTACACCTTGGGTTTTCTTATAAATAGTGGGCCCAAACCCTCATTTATCTCTCTCTCCATATTATGTCCAAAGTATAGAAACTCTACCAAAATATGTACAGCAGCACAACAAATCAGATATGAACCTACACATAACCAATATATCAACAAAAGAACATCTCCACCAAAGGGTTTTTGAATAATAGTAGTTATAGTCTGATTTACCCCCCATCCCATGAATCTGGTACTAGTTCACCTCTTGAGTGGTGAATTGGGTTTACAAGACCCAAATCAGCTCAGATTTGGGAGGTAAGCTTCATTTTGCATTTTTATGAGGTTTTGCATCATTTATTTTAGTTTTTAATATGTTTTTACAATTGATTTGTCTTTCTTACTATGGGGTCTAACTGAGGCAAGCCCCCCAATGCACTAATCCATTTTTGTAGGTTTATCCTAGAATAAATGAGGGAAACAACTACAAACTACAACCCTACAATGGTATGCAAGCCCATATACACTGAGGAACATGAAAAGAAGGCATCAGGCCTATTGTAACATTTGTGAAAAGAAAGGAAAAAGGGGGATTCTACCTATTTGTAACCTATGCAAATCTTATCATGAATAAAATATATTTTTTTGAATAGCATATGTATTTAATGTGTTATTATATCAAATGCAATATTTTGGCCATTTCATTCTAGCACGCCCAGTGGGACCCCCACAACGGATAGTGTCAGGTTATTTAGTTTTAAAATTTTGATATTATCCTCTATTTCTATATTCCATGTACTATATTTGACTATTACAAAGACCTACAAATCCTTGGGAACCATCTCAGGCCTTCAGAATAGATATTTGGGGTCTCCATACCTAGTTCACCCCCTGCCTCGTAAACTAGATCTCAATTCACCCCCCGGGTGGTGAAGTCAACTTATCAGTATCAAAAGCCCCTAAAATTGTAGGGGTGAGTAACACAAAACCTAATCAGACCATTTGTAGCATTAGAGTCCAGGTATTCCACAAATTTATTTTTGTTTTGGAATGTATGAGTGCAAAACAATTTACTAATTAAAGCATAAATAGGGTTGGTAAATTCCACTTTTCTTGCATATCCATCATGTTAGAAAATGCACTTTAGTTGCAAAAACCTGCACAAAACCAACAAGTCTGATTTTGTAAAAGTTTGTGCAAATTTTAGTTTCTTTGTCTAACTCAAGTGTAACATAAGATTTCCATGGCTTCTTTGTTCCATAGCATACATTTCCATTACAAAATTCTTTCAAATTCTTAATTCTAAAGTTCAAATTTAGGATTAAGGTTTCTTTCCTTTGTACATGCTTAATGTAATATTGATAATTTATCCTTATATAAATCTGTGTTACATATTTTCTATGTGCTAGAATCTAGGTTTCCATAAACCCCTACTCACATACCCTTCACATTGCTAGTTTACGTGTTGATGAGTGTCGTTAATCCCATAATTTAATCTCAATAATTTATCAATCTGGGGTGGTGTTCAAGGTTGTCTACAATAGAAGGTTAGGGCAAAGTACAATTCAGGAATTCAAATTTCAAGCATTTATTGGGTGAAGCAGATTTTGGTTTAGCCTTTTTGTGTCACACTAAACCTATTTTGCAGAATGAAAACTTGCAAGGAATAAAAACTAATTCTAATTTGCAAAAATTGAAAGTTAACTACAAGTGCAGGAATTGAAATTGCTAATCTACTTTTGCAGAATTGAAATTGCTGAATTGAAATATTGCTAAAATGAAATCCTAAATTACATTTGCAGAATTGAAATCTAGTTTACTCTTGCAAAATTGAAATGATGCTTGGAAATGAAACTTATACTACAAACACCTGTCAATGTCTTGCCACAAAAGGTCATCAATCTTCTGCTACAGGAATTGACAACAAAATGAAATCTGTTAAAATTGAAAGTTGTTGAAACATAAAAACATGGAAAGCAGGGAAAACAAGAAAATAAATGTCTAATATAATTTGTCAGCTGACACACATATTGGCTGTACAAAAACATAATGAAGAAAACATAAATAACATAATACAAAATTAAAACAAGAAAATGAAATTTGGCAAGCAATCTAGTAATTATGTTGTAGCAAAATTACAAATTAAAACTTGCCATAAAATCCCTCCTTCTAGATATGGAAGCAGGCCCATACTTCTTGATCTAGAAAGAGGTGAAAAATACTCCTTAACTAATTAAAAATTAAAACAAAATCTGACAAAAAAAACACACTTTTATTACTCTGAAAATAACATTACAGTTCTGTTGCTACAGACTATTACAAAGCTGAAAACTGCACTTATTTTTCTACTACTTATTCTCTCCCTAAGCTCAACCGACATGGGAGCTATATTTTATAATCATATAAAACCCATTTACACACAAAAATATTCTTGCAAATCAACTCCTATTATGCTATAGTTATTTCTAGGTTTATTCTAGGAGAGGATTAACTTCAATTGATCTTTTCCATGAGTTGTAGCTTTTGGTTGGCAAGGACGGCAGGGACAGCTGTAGGATACTTTCCCTACATCCTCTCATTATTTTTTCATATTTTTCCATCGTTATAAAACCATAAAAATTCAAATAGAGTAAATTCTCCTGTCATTCTAAATATAAGCAAATTCTGGTCATTCCAAAGATAAGCAAATTTTTCTCATTCCGAAGATCTTTGGAATAACTAGCTGTAGGTGCTCTTCAGGTTATTTTCGTAGCTTCCTTCGAGTAGATCATCTATTTTAGATCTCAGGAAGTGGTTAAAATTGCCTTAAATATTCTCCATGTGTAAATTCCATGCCTTCCTTCATAGTGATAGGTGGCTGGAATTTGTATGGACTATCACCTATTTTTCCAGTTGTCAAAACATGCCTAGTTGCCCTTTTGGAGTGCTCATAACTTGTGCCTCATAACTCCAATGTATACCAAATTGTATCCAAATATTATTGGTTGTATTAAATACACTTGGTTCAATTTTCAGCTCTTAAATATTTAGTAGTTTCTCCTAGCATCACTATCAAGTTGGCCTCTAACACAGATTTTAACTAGAATTTCTAGCTATCAAAAAGTGTGAAACTACCATTTTGCAGGCCCTATAACTTCCAAATTACCTGTCCATATGCCCTACAATTTGGTTCATGTGTTCTATATACTATGGAGTACTACTAGTATGAATTTGATATCTTAACTCACTTTGGATAATTCCCAGTAGATCCGCAAATGTTCCCCTTAACATAGATTTGCACCTGTTAACAACTCCAAAAAAGACTAATGCATGAATATGATGTAACCTTCATAACTTTTGATCTACAAATTGGATTGACTTTATTCAAAACATAAAGTTGTAGTTCTCAATGAGAGGCATCTATTAATTCCATCCTAATGTAATTTTACTATAGTTTTATTTACTACTTAATCAACTGAAACAATGCATAAAAAGTTGAAAATAGTCAAAAATAGAGATATAATGTTCCTAACATAAAATTATGCAAACACTTAACAAATATATATTCTAATCAACTATTTGACAATTAACTTTGTCATGTTTAGTAATATGGCAGTTTTTATATGTCAAACATAGTGTAAAAATGAGGCATTTCTAAGCCTCATCATCCCCCCTAGCTTGAACTGATGCATGCCCTCATGCATCCTAGTAGGCCATAGTAATATGCAGGTTTTACCCTTGTGAACAACATCCTTTTCCACCTGCTACCTGAGAAATTTCTCCTTGCTGCACTATACCAAGCATTTTGCAATTTCTACAACCTTGCAATTTTTTCAATTTTTGTAGTTGCAATTTTTTTTTTTAATTCTACTTTTATTTTTCTTGTATATATATTTTTTCATTTTCAACTTGCAACTCTTTGACTTTTGCACTTTCATCCTTCAATATTGCAATTTCTATAATTCCTGTAGTTTTAACTCTTTTTCTACCCTTCTACAAGTTTTAGTGTTGCAAGGTACCTCTTAAGGGCTTGGTATCATGTGATTCTTCTTGCAATAGCCTTATTGTGGAACCATATTTGAAAGATGCACTACTACTGGTAGAATTTTCTATTCTTAACAACATTTCAGCCTAAATGCCTATTTCTGTTGTTTGCACCTTTTGAAAAAAATTAATAAAATTTTGTTTTTGAAATGCTTGAGGGGTGTACTTACATGTGGTAGAGCTTTAGGAATCTCAATATCTGATGTACCCTACTCTTTTTGCTATTCTATAGCATTTTCAACAATTCTAGTATATTTTCTGCTTATCCCAAAGATATCCTGCTTATTCCGAAGATATGCCTGTTTATTCTAAAGATGCATCAGAAAATGTAGAAATTGTATATTTTTCAAAATTTTGCTAAAAATTATGTTGTGGAACCATCTCTAGGGTGTGTAAGCATTCCATAATATCAAAATTTTCTTCTCCATCATTTTGTTTACTCCATGTCTATTTTGCTATTTTTGCACTTTTAAAACAATATTGACAAAATTTTGAATTTGAATCTTTTTTGAGGGATGTACTACTTGTGGTGGGATGCTTTCCTGCTTATTCCGAAGATGCATTATAAAATGCAGAAATGACCTCATATGCAAAAGTTAGCTATAGATTCTATTATGGGCCCATATCTAGTGTGTATAAGCCTTCCATAACATCAAAAATTCCCCCTCCATCCTTTTGTTTAGATGATATTCTTCATTTTGTATATTGCTATTTTATTGCAGCAGTAGTAAAACAAGATCTTTAGATGTATTTTCTAGATTATCTTCCTCAAATTTATGAGACAATTTTGAGATATAAACTTGTAGTTCTCCTTCTAAAACCTTCCCTACTAATTGAGATAGACCAATCAATACAATATCCACAATAGGTAAAACAACTTAACCGGATTGTTGAGATATTCTATGTGTATTATTACATCCATAAATCATACAAAGTCACTCAATACGTCTTCCTTGATGCTACCATGCTTCTATATTGTTCTCCAGAGTTTACCAGTACCATATTCTACCATAGGGTTGCAGCAATGTATAAAACTAACCTATAACAATTAACAAAAAACACAAACACATCATATTCATCCATAAGTCACTATTCATTATTACCAATGATCATACATAGACATCCAAAACTATAATTATGTTCATTTATGTTTATAGATTCAATTACAATGTGGAAAATATATCATTGTATTTGCAATAACTTAGAGAATCAACAACTACATATACTATCTCTTCCCTATAGGAACCAGACCTATAATTTTGAAAATGGGGCCTGATATAATGTTGCCTAGGCCGTTCAAAAGTGGTTCCTAAGACAAATTTTTATTTACAACTGCCCATATACAACTGAATACATTAAATTAGATTTTTACTAAGTTTAATATCTTAGTTAACAAATCTATGTGCCATTTCACTTTAAAATTACATTTCCCTTGCATGTGGATGAATTTTAGTGTGCCCTATATGATTTTCTACTCTAGATGTATGGTTTTATCCCTACTATATGATTTACAAACTTGATCAAACTGTCATTTGTGTCAAAACTATCAAAATTGAGCAAATCCTTTTAATCACTTCTTCTTCTTCTAGTAAGTGGATTTTTTTCCTACATTATATAACCAACTGATATACCCTTATGCTACTACCATTAGAGAATCTCAGACTTCACCTTCATCATATGATTTAGATTCATCATCCCATTCACCAGAACATGCAACACCATGCATTTCTATTTTTATGACAAACTTAGGTCTAAGGGATTACAATGTGCATGATGCCTGTGTATGACCACCTACCATCCAATCCACATGATAATTTGGTTGCTCCTCAACCTTAGTGTTGAATATTGGCATTTTCATACAACTAGGATCTCCCAAAAATCATACCAA
Organism: Wollemia nobilis; assembly: GCA_028583015.1. Lineage (NCBI taxonomy): Eukaryota > Viridiplantae > Streptophyta > Pinopsida > Araucariales > Araucariaceae > Wollemia > Wollemia nobilis. The sequence continues at coordinate 1,824,472 of JAQPPZ010003612.1, forward strand.
ATTTTTCTATGCTGGATTTGATTCCTCAATCCCATCTGTAGTATCTCCACCACCACAATCCAACTTTTGTGGTACAATCGATCACCTGGATAATCCCTATTTTACCTTATGCTACCTTTGAAGCTTCCATTGGTGTGGGTTAGGATTAGGCCACTATGAGCAAGGGCTTCTTACACCCATTAACCCTCAAATCAAATCCCCTACTGACAAATCTGGCCTAGGTTATTGCTCAACTATCATCCATACATTAGAATGAGCTCCAAAGTTTGTCCTTGCATCCTTCCTAGCTTCCAACACACACCTTGGAATAATATATTGATATGGACATTCTATAGGACACATCCTCACCTAAATCCACCATTACAATCCCCTATGATTTATTTTAAGAGCCCTCCACATCTGACACCACATCATCATAGTGTGTTGATGAGTTGACAAACTAATTCGCTATGCTATCCTTAAATATGTACTACCTAGAGCACGACATGGCATTCCCACCATTATCATAAACATACTTAGCTCTATTATTGCCTATACATTGGCAACTTCAATTAGCTACCACTTGACCACGATCTCCACAAGTCCTCCTGCATCCTCCCTTAAACCTTTTAGGATGCTCACAGGTTGTCGAGATGTCATAACCAAACTCTTCACCACCCACGTCCCCACAATATCAATAAATATGGTAAAGGTGGATTTTTTCTCTCCACTACAATACACACACTGCCCAACACAAGATGATACACCAAACCCTAACTTCATCAATCTCACACACATCTCACTCGTACCAGCACCTTGATATTTCCTACTCTTGCCACATGTCTTATTTGCCATAAACATTCCATCATATGCACCACCTCATATACCGTAGGTCCATGATACACAAATTTACTTAGATGATGAGTATAAATTTATCAAGGTTATCGATGACCTCCATCTTATCCCGATTCTAGAAAAATTGTGTGATGATTCCCACATGCTTATTAATGAGACCATTGATGTTGACATAGGTGACAATCCTGAAACACCTCACATAGTTAAATTATCCACCAACCTATCACCCAAAGAGAACATGTTATTCATAAGTTTCCTTTGAAAATACATCTGAGTCTTCCTATGGTCATATAAGGATATGCCAGGACTCGATCCCACCCTAGTAGTGCACGACCTCACACTCGATCAAAATGCCAAACTAGTAAGGCAAAATTTACGATGCATGCACCCAATTGTTGAATTACTAGTAAAAACTAAGCTCCAAAGCTCTTAGATGTAGACTTCATAGTACCCATAGACTATCTTGAATGGATCTCCAACATGGTCCCCGTACCCAAGCCATCCGATGAAGTTCATGTTTGCATAGATTTTCATGACTTAAACGAAGCTTATCCAAAATACAACTCCCCCCTACCTAAAATTGATTGACTCATAGATTGCATTGTAGGCCATGAGATGATATCCCTCATGGATGGATTTTTAGGTTACAATAAAATCAAAATCAACCCTACTGATCAACACAAGACATCATTCACAACCCCTTGGGGGACCTTCTTCTACAAGGTCATGCCATTTGGCCTTAAAAATATTGGGGCAACCTACCAGCGTGCAATAACCTACATTTTCCATGATTACATGCATAAAATTATGGAATACTATGTAGACAACATCATTGCTAAATCCAAGAAATGCTCAGAATATCTTGAGGATCTCCACCAGATATTTGACTATTTGTTAGAACATAAAATCTACCTCAACCCAAAGAAGTGTGTCTTTGGTGTTACCTTAGGTAAAATCCTAGGATTCATTGTCACCTAATGAGACATTTAATTTGATACTAGTAAATTAAAAGCTATCACTGAGATGCCCCCACCAACTACATTGAAATAGTTACACAACCTCCAGGGCAAAATCACTTCTATTCACTTATTTATAGCACAATTTTTAGACTAGTGCAAACCATTCAACCACCTCTTACAAAAGAGAGTATATTTCAAATGGGATGATAACTGCTAGTAATATTTGATGACACCAAAACTTATATTACTTCACCACCAGTTATGTCACCCCCATAGCTACCACTCATCCTATACATTTTTACTATATATTTCGTGCTAGGTACACTTCTATCCTAAAAGAATGCACTAAACAAGGAGCAAACCATTTACTACATAAGTTGCATGCTAGTTAGTTACAAATCTAGATATAGGTACATGGAGAAACTATGACTAGTTGTAGTATTTTCGATCCAAAAGTTACACCACTACATGCTCAATCATACAACATTTGTCATTGCCTGAGGCAATTCCCTCCGGTGCATGATGAACAAAAGCTATCACAATTCTCGCACAACTAAGTGGATCATGCTTCTAACTGAATTCAACCTCAAATTCATTTCACAAAATTCCATTAAAGGGTAGGTCATAGTGAAAAAACTTGTAGAAGCTCCCTTGTCTGATGATCAACCTCTCCTCATTCAGCTCCCTGATGACTCCATATTCCATGTAACATAATATGAAGAATATGTTGAACCAGGAAATGACAACCAACTTGACTCTATTCTTTGATGGCTTTTGATGCATGCATGTTGGGGGTGTAGGCATTATATTCTTCACACCTAAAGGTGAAGCACTCCCCTTTTAATTCAAGTTGGACTTCCCTTGTATGAACAACAATATGGAATATGAAGCCCTAATCCTCTGATTGAAATAGGTTCATTCCATGCATATCAAATGCCTCCATATCATAGGTGATTACCTTTTAATATTAAACCAAGTACAAGATATATGGCAATGCAATTGCCAAGTCCTCCAACAATACAAGAATATTGCATAACAACTCCTCTACCAATTCAAATGGTATGACATCAAAGTTGTGCCACAATCCTCAAATAATTTTGCAAACACAATGGCCTCCTTAGGATCACTAATCTTGCAAAATACAACATCAACAACCACATTCGTGATAATTCATACACTCACTCAATATACCATATCACCTATTGTGGCTGATCCACAACACACCCCAAAATTGGGGACCCACCTTTTTTGCATGTTTTCCAAGAAGATTGCAGTGGCCCAGATGTCAAAAGAGCAAAGAAAAGCAGAAATGATAAGTTGTCGCGATATCGCGACATGTTGCTCCGTCGCGACCAAAAATGAAAAGTTGTCGCGATATCGCGACATGTTGCTCCGTCGCGACCAAAAATAAAAAGTTGTCGCGATATCGCGACATGTTGCTCCGTCGCGACCAAAAATGAAAAGTTGTCGCGATATCACGACATGTCACGTTTTCGCGGCTAAGAGCAACAGAATGCAGCATGATGAGAAAATGTCACGATATCGCGACATGTCATGAAATCGCGGTTCACAGAGGAGAGAGAAAGACAAAGTGAAAAATGTCGTGATATCGCGACATGTCATGAAATCGCGGTTCATAGAGGAGAGAGAAGATAAGGCGCTAGAATTGTCGCGATATCGCGACATGTCACAAAATCATGGTCAAACCAGTCAAATAGGGCAAGGCACTAAAGTTGTCGCGATATCGCGACATGTCATGTTTTCGCGATCTGAAAACGAGATGAAGGGCAAACAGAAAAAATGTCACGATATCGTGACATGTCGGAGTTTCGTGACCTGGAGCAGCCAAAATGAACGTAGAGGAAAAACGTCGTGATATCGTGACAGGTCACGTTTTCGCGGCTCCAAGCAGTGAGATGGTACGAAAGGAAGATATGTCGTGATTTTGTGACATGTCGCATTTTCATGGCCAAGTATAGCGAGAGCAGTCCAAAAGAGAAAAGCGTCATGATTTCGTGATAGAAAGCAACGAGACAGCCTGAAAGAGAAAAGCGTCACGATTTCACGACAGAAAGCAGCGAGATAGCCTGAAAGAGAAAAGCATCATGATTTCGCGATAGAAAGCAGCGAGACAACCTGAAAGAGAAAAGCGTCACGATTTCATGATAGAAAGTAGCGAGATGGTACAGAATGAAAAAGTGTCACGATTTCGTGACATGTCACGTTTTTGCGACTAAGTGCAACAAAACACAGCGAAGGAGAAAAACGTCGCGATTTCGCGACAAGTTGCATCCTTGCGGCCCGAAAAAGAAAAACGTCACGATTTCGTGATAGGTTGCATTTGCTCGGTCCGGAATAGAAAAATGTCGCGATATCGCGACATGTCTCATTTTCGTGATGCGTGATGACAAACAAGGCTGCTGACAGAAAAATGTCACGATATCGCGACATGTCTCATTTTCACGGTGTAGGTAGAGGAGCAAAGCTGCATACATAAAAATGTCGCGATATCGCGACATGCTATTTTTGGTCACGATTTATAGGGGGCCATTATGGAACATGCAGGGAGGCACTGAACACGTGGCATAAAGGTGTAAGGGTTACAGAGCGGTTACAGTTAGCAAAGAAGATCAAACGTTTCGACGCTCGAACAGAGCCAAAAATAATGAAGAGTCGGGGAAGACGAAACGAAAGGACCTAGGAAATGAAACGAAGCGTCGCAGGGCGAAACAGAGAGCATGGCCAGAAAGTTTAAAAGCAGAAGCATAGGATAGGTACAAATGGGGGTCGGAAACCACTGCAAGCAGGGTTACAGAGCTGAAGGCGAGAAGGCCATTCTGGGCCTGTTTGGGTTGTTTCTCTTCCATAGACTGGTTTGGAAAAACCAGACATTCTGCTATTGTAACATGACATATTTTTAATGCAAAAATATTCAAAAATTTGCATCTTGTGGGCAAGAAAGAAGGAGATATTCTGTGCATGCTATGGATTTAATGTTTATTCTTTCATTTTTTTTTAGATTTCGGATTTATAGATAATGTTAAATACCACTTTTGTGGGTTACATTAGGCGAATATTTGAAATCTGAATTTTATTTCATACCCTAGGAACCAACACTTAGTCTATGGGGATTATGCATGTTTTGCAGGTCCAATAGGTTAGGTTGCATGCATGGAAAACTCACATCTTCGGTTTTGTCGAAACAGGATAGCATCATACTGAGTGCATTTCATTTTCAGTTTTTTTTTGCATTTCATTTTCATTGTCTGCATTTTATTTTTTTCAAAAAGTTTAACTTATTTAAAATAAACATTTAAAAATTACAAAATCCAAAAAATCAATGAACAATCACTAAAGTTTCATGGTGAAATAAACCAACATTGCCCCTTGTTTACAGTTACTTGCAATCACTAAGGTATTCCAAGCATTTAAATTGAATATCTTTTATTTGAGATTACTAATACATATATGCAAATGCTAATATAGCGGAGACCTTGGAGAAGTTGTTTGTTTGACTTCTTTGCAAGAGGGGATTTGGAACCCAAATCCTATTGGAGAGTGTGTTTTCACAATTGGGTGAAAATACCACTCAACAGATTGGCGCTAGAAGGAGGGCATGAACTGGTTTATTTCATTGTGATTTAAGTGCTACAGGGATTTAAATTTTGAATATTTCATGCCCTATTAATTGTTATCTTTACTCCTCTAACACTCAGAAGATTGTTAAAAGGAGGGCCTGAATTGGTTTACTTGTTTCTATTTACGTTAAACAATTCAGGTATGTTGTACATCATTCTAACGCTTTTTGATTGTCCATACAGAAACAATGTGATTTGATTTAATTTTGAAAATTTTGGTCGTGACTAACGAAGTGTTGTTTCATGCAATTACTTTTCATTTGATTTTAATGAATACATCTCTTAGTTGATGCTAACTTGATTTTTTTTATACATTGCAGGTTGGATATTTGCTAGTCACTTCACGCTGATGTGTCGTGATTCCTTCCTTTTTTACTAATAGATTTTGGTTCTAAAGTTACATTTTGAGTTTCACTAATGGCAACACTTGAGGAGCAAATGGTATCCCTAAGAGAAGAAATGATGTCTCTAAGAGAAAGAATGGTATCTATGATGGAGGATCATTATAAGGGTTTGTCTATACATGTGATACCCTATCAAATTCCTAAAATGTTATTGGAGTTTTTACGATGCTTTAATCAAGAGGTGTCACTAGGATACTTGCAAAAACTACATGTCTACAAGAATACATTATGCCAATTCCAGGTTTTCTATGAGGAAGTAGCTTGTAAGTTATTTGCATACATTTTGGATGATAAACCATTCTTTTGGTACAGCCAACTACCCATGGAGGTTAGGACTTCTTGGATACAACTAGAAGCAGCCTATCTTTATCATTTTGGTAATCAGGTTGACTTAGAAATCTTGAAAAATCAGTTTACCTCCATATGTAAGGAGCCTAATGAATCCTTGAGTCAATTCAATGGAAGATTTCGTGAGTTGCACTCCCAAATGTGGGAAAATTTTAACACATTAGAAGAGGAAGCCATGGAAATATACCTGGGAGCCATACACCCCACACTTGCTTCACTCATTGAGGAAAAAATGGGTGGCTTGTCTCTAGAAAAAATCCATGAGATCTTAGAAGAGATAGAACGACAAGGTCTTGAAGAAGAAAAGGCACAACATGTTCACATAAGAGATTGTCCTTCTAAAGATATTGATGCCAACCTACACCAACCATCAAATGTAGCACCCTCCACTCCAATGATATCTAAGGTAAATGATCAAGGGGATGAATTTGAATATCCAAGTGTTACAACCACCTTAGATGTAGTCCAAGAGGAGGTGCAAAGTGCTAAACCAACATCCGCTAATGAGGATTATGCAGAAATGATCTCATTCATAGAGATACATGATTATTCGGATGAAGGGGTTCTAAATCCAACAATGTTTGATATGTGTGATAGGACGGAACCCACCATAAAATTGAATGAAGTGGTTGAAAGTGAAATTGAAATAAAATCAATAAATGAATTTGAGGATATGATAGAGTTTCACCACTTGTTCTTGGAAGATACTATTGATGAGATGTGTAAAATTAACGATCAAGAAATTCTTCACCCTCCAAATTATGATAAAATTGAATCATGGGTTACTAATTTGGATTATGATGGCCTTACAAATTTGAATTCAAGAAACGACCCACTTTTGGAAATAATTGAACCATCTAAGGAAGGTGAAGATGAATTTGATGAGAAACACATTGATGAATTGGAAGATGTTGAAGAAGTGGTTGAACGTCACCACTTGATTTTGAAAGATGATTATTATGATGCTTGGAAGAAGTGGGAAGACTACACTCACTCCAAAACTGCTAACGAAACTTGTGTGCCAATTGATATACAGGACAACATAATCGCCTACTCGAAGGAAGATATTATAACTCCTGTACCATTTGAGGATGTTTTGGAAGAGGGTTTCAAATCTCATCAAATTTTGGAAGATAATGAGGATCTTACTACCAAGGGCAAGGAAGAAAGTGAATTGATGAATGAATCAAAAGATCATGTCACAAATACCATGGAGTTTCATCCCACAAATTTGGAAGATAATTTTTATAATGGTTGGGGGAGATATGATAATGCATTCTTTTCTCACACCCTTATAGATGAAACTCATATTTCACTTGATATGCAGGATGTCGAAGATCTCACATTCACAAGATTTGAGAAGGTGGCAAAATTCGATCATGTTGAATATAAATTCATTGAAGATGCGAATACAAGTGTGCAAGATGATTTTGAGGATTCAAATGAGGAGATACCATGGATAGTGAACAAAGAATTAGAACCAAATGACAAAGAGATTGATCAATTGGAAGCAAATCGAATAAGGGATCATCAAAACAGATTACTTGACATACACTTTGACCAAAAACATTTGAGGGTTGAAAAGGATGGGCATGTTTTCAATTGGGTGCCCAATTTTGGTATGTTTAATGAACAAGTAATCAATGAAGAGTATGAAGACCATGAGGTAAAAGAGGGAATTGCAAATCCCCATCAAATTTTGGTAAATAAAAATGTTCAAAAGTTAGAATCTAACTTTTTGTGTTCAAGCATCCAAGATTTAGGTGAGAATTTGCATGACCATATTTTGAATTTGAATGATGTTTATGGTGAAATGTCATTAAAGGTGAATGAAAAAAAAGGTATGATTTCTAATCACACCTTTGACAACATTGTTTTAACAAATGAAAAGGAAGTTGATGCACTTGAACTGTTAAATCAAATTCATCAACAATTACTAATTGAATCTAGGGTAAAAACTGTTAATGATCCTAATTTAGTAAATATCCTAGATGCTTGCAAACTATTACACAAATTTGATTGGCCTACAAATTTGGAAAATGATTTGGCTTTAAAATGTTTAGAAATAGGCTCTTACTTACAAAGTTTCATTTTGGATAAAGAAAGCCTACTTCTAAATCATGAATGGAATGATGAAACTTGCAATTTAAAGAATAGACAAGACAAAATTGAATACCAACCATTGTCTAATCAATTTGATTTGAATCTCACCTATGGTGTTGGTAATAGAACTAAATCAAATTGGTATGGTGAACGTGGCAAGTTGAAATTTGTTGCATTGCTTGGTTTGATCTCATTATTGTTGGATTCCTACAACATTTGGCATACATATTGTGTCATATGTCTTTTGAAATGTTCTAATCATGTTTGGGATCCGGGAAAGTGATAGTCCAAGCTTTGCTTCATCTTGTACCATATTGTACATTTGTATATAGATTTTGGTTTTGGTTTTGGGTTTGTGTTTTTTCAAGTTTCATTTTTAGAATTGCTAGTCTAGTTAGGATTTAAGTTGTGTGTTTGATTTCATTTGACATGTTTAGTTTGTTTTTATATAAAAAAAAAAAAAAGAAGAAAATATGTTTGAGCTGTCAACTTATGCCTAAGACAGGAGAGTATGAAACATTGGAATTATGTTGTAGAAAGCTCCACAAGTAACACAAACATCTTAAATAATATCGTTTGAATCTTGTAATGCATGAAGTTGTCAGTTTTACACATTATGGTAAAGTAGATGATATATTCCATCCACATTTCAAAAGAAGTAGTGCATTCATATCTCATGTCACATTCCTCATTGCATATACATGTCATCTCACATACATTTTCATTTCATGTGCAATCATTGAGAAGGTGTCGAATCCTCTTAGGGTTATTACATAACATATATTAAAAGGATCCTAAGGTTGGGAACTAATGTCCAAACAATCTTGAACCAAGCACGTTCTATGCACATTAAAGAAGATCTTGGGCAAAATGATCAAAACCATGCTTGGAAGAAAAGGTGAAGGCGAAAAGAATATTTCATGTTTGTCCTATCATGCAACATGATCCTTAAAATAGTGGTTTTTACCACTCCCATAGAGCTTAAAGCCTAAAACTAGAGTAGTAAGGATAGGGTTAAATCCTCATCGAACTTAGGTTGAGGATCCAACTCCCCAAAGCTCTGATTTGACCTTCATGGAGTAGTAAGGATAGGGCATAATTCTCATCTCGCCTAGGTTGAGAATCCGATTCCCCAAAGCTTCTATGTTTCATTTAATCATAAATCTTGGATTGGAAGGATCGTACTACATGTCCCTAGTAAGGATGGGTAGTCATCCCTAAGGTCCAAGAAGTAAAGTTGCTAAGTCTCATTCCATCATAAATCTTGGATTGGAAGGATCGTACTACATGTCCTCTGCAAAGGATGGGTAGTCATCCCCAAGGTCCAAGAAATAAAATTAACTAATATTTCCCATTTTATCTTAATATTGGATTGGAAGGATCGTACTACATGTCCCTAGCAAGGATGGGTAGTCATCCCAAAGGTCCAAGAAATAAAAGAAAAAAAATGAATGAAGCTAAATCATGGATTATGGGGTTAAGTATGCCCATGCGTGGCAGCATGTCTTGTCTAAAAACAAGACCACTGACTGTTCAAACGGATAGACTAGCATGACCATTTCATCCATAACTAGTTAAATTATTTTTCTCAAAGTGAGGTAATGAATTCCAAATCAGAGTAGTAAGGATAGGGTTAAACTCCCATCTCGATTAGGTTGGGAGTCCGATTCCCCAAAGCTCTGATTTCACTTTCACTTGCACATGGGTTCAAGATAGTAGTGACTCATAACCAACTTTGGGATCTAATAAATTAATTCAGTATACATATATTTGGTCCTAAGAGGGTTTGACAGTTTTAATATGTTTGTTCATGATATTAGAAGGTTTGAGCCTTTTGTAAAGAAGGTTGTTATATCTCTAGCATCTTCATCATACATCAAATCCTGCACAAATCATTCATAGCCTTGCATACAAATCATAAGTGAAACTGACAATGGAATGTTGATCAAGTTCAAGCGATAGGGAATGAAAACACATTGCACACACCGAGCTGATACTTAATGATTCCGATGTTTCATGTATTTCTTGATCTATCGATATTTGTTTATATTTATGTGTTGATGTCTGTATCTAAGCTTGTATATTTCAGGTTGGGTTCTCACCAAAATGCTCAGGAGCATTTGACAGCAGAGTCGCCATTTGTTGTGGCTGATCCACAACACACCCCAAAATTGGGGACCCACCTTTTTTGCATGTTTTCCAAGAAGATTGCAGTGGCCCAGATGTCAAAAGAGCAAAGAAAAGCAGAAATGATAAGTTGTCGCGATATCGTGACATGTTGCTCCGTCGCGACCAAAAATGAAAAGTTGTCACGATATCGTGACATGTTGCTCCGTCGTGACCAAAAATGAAAAGTTGTCATGATATCGCGACATGTTGCTCCGTCATGACCAAAAATAAAAAGTTGTCGCGATATCACGACATGTTGCTCCGTCATGACGAAAATGAAAAGTTGTCGCGATATCGCGACATGTCACATTTTCACGGCTAAGAGCAACAGAATGCAGCATGATGAGAAAATGTCATGATATCGTGACATGTCATGAAATCGTGGTTCATAGAGGAGAGAGAAAGACAAAGTGAAAAATGTCACGATATCATGACATGTCATGAAATCATGGTTCATAGAGGAGAGAGAAGATAAGGCACTAGAATTGTCGCGATATCGTGACATGTCACAAAATCATGGTCAAACAAGTCAAATAGGGCAAGGCACTAAAGTTGTCATGATATCGCGACATGTCATGTTTTCGCGATCTAAAAACGAGATGAAGGGCAAACAGAAAAAACATCACGATATCGCGACATGTCGGAGTTTCGTGACCTGGAGCAGCCAAAATGAACGTAGAGGAAAAACGTCATGATATCACGACGGGTGTGGCTCCAAGCAACGAGATGGTATGGAAGGAAAATATGTCACGATTTCGTGACATGTCACGTTTTCACGGCCAAGTACAGCGAGAGCAGTCCAAAAGAGAAAAGCGTCACGATTTCATGATAGAAAGCAAACAAAAGAAAAGCATCACGATTTCAAAAACCAACAAAAAAAAACGTCATCATTTCAAAACAAAAAAAACAATTTCAAAATCATGTTCAGACAAAGAAAGAGAAAAGCATCATGATTTCGCGATAGAAAGCAGCAAGATGGTACGAAATGAAAAAGTGTCATGATTTCGTGACATGTCATGTTTTCGTGGCTAAGTGCAACAAAACACAGCGAAGGAGAAAAACGTCACGATTTCGCGACAAGTTGCATCCTCGCGGCCCAAAAAGAAAAACGTCACGATTTCGCGACAGGTTGCATTTGCTCGGTCCGGAATAGAAAAATGTCACGATATCGTGACATGTCTCATTTTTGCGATGCGTGATGACAAACAAGGCTGACAGAAAAATGTCGCGATATCGCGACATGTCTCATTTTCACGGTGTAGGTAGAGGAGCAAAGCTGCATACATAAAAACGTCGTGATATCGCAACATGCTATTTTTGGTCACGATTTACAGGGGGCCATTATGGAACATGCAGGGAGGCGCTGAACACATGGCATAAAGGTGTAAGGGTTACAGAGCGGTTACAGTTAGCAAAGAAGATCAAACGTTTCGACGCTCGAACAGAGCCAAAAATAATGAAGAGTCGGGGAAGACGAAACGAAAGGACCTGGGAAATGAAATGAAGCGTCGCAGGGTGAAACAGAGAGCATGGCCAAAAAGTTTAAAAGTAGAAGCATAGGATAGGTACAGGGGGGGTCGAAAACCACTACAAGCAGGGTTATAGAGCTGAAGGCGAGAAGGCCATTCTGGGCCTGTTTGGGTTGTTTCTCTTCCACAGACTGGTTTGGAAAAACCAGACATTTGGCTATTGTAACATGACATATTTTTAATGCAAAAATATTCAGAAATTTGCATCTTGTGGGCAAGAAAGAAGGAGATATTCTATGCATGCTATGGATTTAATGTTTATTCTTTCATTTTTTTTTAGATTTCGGATTTATAGATAATGTTAAATACCACTTTTGTGGGTTACATTAGGCGAATATTTGAAATCTGAATTTTATTTCGTACCCTAGGAACCAACACTTAGTCTATGGGGATTATGCATGTTTTGCAGGTCCAATAGGTTAGGTTGCATGCATGGAAAACTCACATCTTCGGTTTTGTCAGAACAGGATAGCATCATACTGAGTGCATTTCATTTTCATTTTTTTCTGCATTTCATTTTCATTGTCTACATTTTATTTTTTTCAGAAAGTTTAACTTATTTAAAATAAACATTTAAAAATTACAAAATCCAAAAAATCAATGAACAATCACTAAAGTTTCATGGTGAAATAAACCAACATTGCCCCTTGTTTACAGTTACTTGCAATCACTAAGGTATTCCAAGCATTTAAATTGAATATCTTTTATTTGAGATTACTAATACATATATGCAAATGCTAATATAGCGGAGACCTTGGAGAAGTTGTTTGTTTGACTTCTTTGCAAGAGGGGATTTGGAACCCAAATCCTATTGGAGAGTGTGTTTTCACAATTGGGTGAAAATACCACTCAACATCACCCACATCTCCTAAATATGATGGTGGTATTCATGTGGTCAACACCGAACCACATGACCCATGGTTTGCGTAGATCAAATATTATATTAAATTGGGATTCCTACCATACGACTTACCCCATGCTCAACACCAAACATTTAAACAAATAACAATCCACTACACATTATTGGGGAACATCCTCTACCACCATAGCTATGATGGCATGCTCATGCATTGCTTAGAACCTCATGAATCTTAGTGGGTTGTACAAGAAATCCATGATGGTACTTGTGGTGGTCACTTCAATGGTATGGAAATCATGAAACACATCCTTCGCATGGGATACTACTAGCCAAAAATGGAACATGACTATTGTGAGTATGTGAAATGATGTATTAAGTGCCAAAAACATGCTAACCTCACACATATTCCATATCAACCACTCCAACCTATTCAATCCATGTGGTCTTTCTTCCAATGGGACCTAGATCTTATTGGATAAATTACACCTACTTCCTCAAGTAATCATAATTTCATCATCACTGCTACATAATACTTTACAAAGTGGGTTGAACCCATCCCACTTGTCCAAACCATAGGAGCAGAGATAGCAACATTCATAATAGATCATATCATATGTTGCTTTAGAATTCCTTCCCAAATAATTTTTGACAATGGGAAATCCTTTAAAAATAAAACTATATGATCTCTTTGCAACAAGTTTAATATTCAACATATTTTTTCTACCCCATACTACCCACAAGGTAATGGCCAATCAAAGGCCACAAACAAAACAATTTACTCCATCCTATGCAAAAAAGTTGTAGAATCACATTGTTACTGGCACAACTAAATACCCCTAGCCTTATGGGCATACCATACAGGTTTTCATACCCCCACTAGGGCAACCCTATTTTCACTTGTCTACGAGTTAGAAGCTATCATGCCCCTTGAACTTGAGATACCTTCTCTAAGGGTATCAATGAAATAATTCATAGACAATGACAACACCCGTCAAGCCTACTTAGATCATATTACACTCCTTGATGAACATCGCATCCATGCCATCAAGCACAAATGAGTTTACCAAGATCACCTTTGTCGTACCTAAAATAGTAAGGTACATCAACATGAATTCCAAATTAACAATTTGGTTCTCAAAGAAAACCAACATATTACAAGTCATCCTCACCAACAACAAGACAAGTTTACCCCAAACTATTTGGGCCCATTCATCATCACACACAAATATAGTTTAGGTGCCTATTGCTTGGCTAATATCAAAGGCCTTAATGAACCTGGGCCTATTAACATTTTACACCTCTGTGCATTCAATGCCTAACACACACATGTGTTCTCTATCACAACTGGTACACACCACTATGCAAAAACACATCACTCACTAGGCACATCATAATAAATGCATATCTTTTTACTTTAAAATATTTTGCATGTACACTCCCCTTTATGTCATTTTTATGCTATTGGTATCTATTTTTATTTTTACAAGATCTACATCATCTACAGCCACACCATCACCAGCAAGATACAATAGCATCTACATATATCATCATGCAAGACCCTCCAATGCCACCACCTATACCGATCATGTTGACTAACCTATCCTGACTAGCACTCACCCTTCATACTAGGTGGTCTTCCCATTCCTCACATTAATACCATGACACTCCACCCTGATGCCTTTCCCCTAACCATCAAATTTCATATTACTCACCCCCATCTGGAGATAGTTAGGTCACCCTATCATATTTTGACAAAAATGAGGAAACATTCCATCCCAAAAAACAAGGATCTCCCCATTTTCCTAAAAATACTAGGAACCCTTATTCACCAAATGATTCCCCCCACCATCCTCTAGGATATTACTACCCTCCTAATAGAGGATACACTCCCCATATGACCTATCCTTCATGCCTATCAGCCCCACTCCCCAATGGGGAGTCTTCTTATATCCAAGCCTTGCAAGCTTACATGGCTCAAGCTACCCAAGTTGGTCATGCGCACATATCCCCATCCCATATGTGTTGCCATCCAGAGCCATCTCCTATGCCACCTGTCCTTAAGACACCACCTTCACCATTGTGAGGCTTACCCTTCCAGCAAGCTTCCCAATCCCCAAGATCATTCCACTCCTCCCCCTCATCATCATGGTGTCATAAATTTTCCTATGCATACCAGGCCACTCCATGTACATTGGAGTCTTGATCGCCACCTTCTCCAATACTATCACCTCCACACCATGATATATATAATCTCCTTTCCTGTATCAAGGCTCTTGAGCTACAAATGAGCCATTGTTGTTGCCATGTTTATCCACACTATTCTCCCATGATCTGTGCATCCTCTCCTCCACATAGATCCATTCCCTAACCTCATATTTGACCCACATCAGACTCTCGACCTGTACCTCCATTTTAGGACCTCTCTTCACCCACTACCCATTCACCTCTAGCTAAACCTTATATTTACCCCATGCTTATTCCATTCACTCCATTACCAAAAATGTTTTATCAACTCATGCATTAGGGCCTTATTGACTTACAAAACATTTGGCCCATAGACCATGCAATTACCATGAGAGACAATATTGTATCTATCATCGTCAACCATGTCATGACATTGAATAATGTTGATCATTCAAAAACCTGGTCCACAACATGTTGCATGGTGATTGAACTCCATCATCTGAATGCTCCATCTCATTTAGCTAACTTTTGAGTCCTCAATGCTGCATTGTCCCTAGAAATTTTCTACCATGTGAAACCTTGACAATGCCAACTCACTGTATTCACAACATATCCAACTACATCACCCATCGAAGTCCCAACCATACCATCACTTAACCATCTTGTTCTCAACCTAACCCATGCAAATTTACCCATTAGTAGTTCATATCTTCTTCCTTATTTATTCTTCTTATTCCTACTTCCTCACATAGTTGCATGGTCATGCTTAGAGCAGCTACATACCTATGCTGATCTATCCCATTTTCTTCTTGCATCCTTTGACTTTGGAAATCCCCTTATCTTGCTAGTTACCAAAGACTACTTATTCTATGTCATTCTAGCTATACATTCCACCTTCATTCCTTTCCTCTTTTTGACATTACTGCATGCATCTAACATATCACAGCTTATCCACCTACTACACACACTCCACATGATGGGGTCCTCACATAGTCCAATTTACTATTTTGAGCATGGCTTGTTCGTTAGTATTCAATGGAATTGTGGTGTATGACCAATCCAACTGGATTGACCCTCATAATTGCGTAGCCTAGTGTCTGGATAATAATAGTAAAAATAAAGGGTCTACATCCACAATGACCACATCCATCACTATTCCTTTCTTAGGATACTGATCCAAAAACACAAGTAACCCTATGATTATACTTGCACATGGAACATGTCTACTATCCATGATGGATATAAGGGTGAATATTTGATACATATTAAACCAATTTGATCTACCACTTTCTTGGGCATAATGTTGTTAGATGCTCCACTATCTAACATACAGTTGTGTATTACATATTGATATCCTAATTCTGAAGTATATATCAAGGATATGTAAAATGGTCTAAGGATGGATTCTTAGGTATTAGTGAAGGTTTTTTTCTTACTGAAGTGTTGCATATGTGGTCATTACGTTGGTCAATCAAATCGAAGTCTTTGCATACCTGATATTTGTATTTAGGAATGGTCATGAGTTCAATAATTTTGATCTTTTGTTTGGCTAGTTCTTGGCTAGTATCAAACTCTAATTTATTGGTTTCCATATTTTTGTTGAGATCTAATTTTTTTAGAGAATTATTTTCTACCTCAATATCAAGGTTTGTTACTTGTTTTTTGATTTTCCTGGTTATCTTTTATTTGTGGTATTGCGATCCTCTATTTTCTTTACCATTAGTTTTATTTGGAATGACATTATTTCTTAGATGAATAACATGTATTATTTCCAATGATTCTACCTCCTTAGTTGAAGGCACTATATTTCCTTATTTCATTCATTTATACCTGTTATCTAAGGATCTCCTTAAAAATTTTATATTTTCTAGTACGAGAGCCTTGGGTGTTTCTCTTGATATGGGTAATTCACTCATTTATTTATTGAATTGTGTTTCTTTGTTCTTATAATCTTGTGTCCAACTCACATTTATTCTTATTTATTCATCATACTCTTCTTTCAAAGTAATATTTGGGTATGTGTTGTGGTATATAACACATCCTACAAGATTGTGAGGAGCATCACAAGCTTGATAGAAGAAAGGATAGTAAGGCATCACATTTACAGAGGGTATAAGGTTTGGAATGACATCTACATATTTTTGTGTTTCATTTTTCTTCCATATATTATTATTACTATGGTTCCCCTCATATGTGTTATTACTATTCTAATTTCTAGTAAAATTCCTCTTAAAGGGTTGTATGGTATCATTCTGATGGGATGGTTTAGTGTTTTCATTTTTGTACCTTTTTATCCTAGACAACCTACTATTCATGTTGCTAAACATCTCGGACAATTGGTTGGATAAATTTTCTATGGGGTCAATTTCATTTTTCTTTAGCAAAGAGAATCCAACTTAGGATTTTTATCCACTTGATTGGATCCTGACTCGAACGAGTATGATTTAATTTTACCACTATCTATCATGTTTTTCTCTATTTCAATAGTTTTGTCCATGAATTCATCAATGGTATTAGTGTTGTGTTACCTTAATTCATCATTGAATTCATCGAGGAAATTTTTTGTGTAGAAACAAATGGATTGATGATCAATTTGCTTGAGGGTTATGGGGATTTTGTTTCTAGTCTTAAAAAATTGTCTGTTAAAATCTTCTACGAAATCAATTTCTTATTTATTTATAGTTGTAAGTTTGATTAAAAAGGACTATTAATTTATTATTTTACCATATTTCTTTAAAAATACTTCTTCCATGGTTTGGAAATTGGGGATTTGATTGGTCAGGAGATAGTTAAACCATTCTATTGCATAATTCTCCAACATCTATAAGAATAATTTAAGCACCACATTTTTGTGCTCAACCCCAAGGCTATCTAACAACTATAGAAAGCTTTTAATATGGTCTTCTATTGTAACTGTAGGCCCAAAATGGCCACATCCTTAAAAATCATTGGAAATTTATTCTAAGGTATAAAGTTTCCATTACGCACATTTTTAGTGTATTTTAGAGTGGATCAACTACATTCGTTTCCTAATCTACCAACACTTAGTGAAATTTTTGTCTCAAGTGATTTTGCTGGGTTTATAATGTAAAATGGTGTGGATTGGCAAATGGGTCTCGATTCCACAATTTTTTTTGACAATGATGATATCAGCACCAAATAAAATGTGGAATGGAGATCAAGAGCAATTTCTTGCATGCTCTAAGTGGCTACGGGTCAGTAAAGCAAATTTTTCTAGGTTTATAATAAATTTAGGTGTGGATTGACAACAAAGAGTAATTTTACACTAACTCTGGAGTGGAATGGTGATAAATTCAATTTTACATTACGAAGAGTACGGATTGGAGACAAGAAGTTGTTTTACATTATTGTCAGAGTAGAATGGAGACAAAGGATGTTTTACATTTGCCCAAGTGCGAATTACTACATCTACA
The DNA here is from genome assembly GCA_028583015.1 of Wollemia nobilis. NCBI lineage: Eukaryota > Viridiplantae > Streptophyta > Pinopsida > Araucariales > Araucariaceae > Wollemia > Wollemia nobilis. Next base: position 1,842,933 of record JAQPPZ010003612.1, read on the forward strand.
AAAAAATTTAGAAAAGGTGACATCAACACGAGTTGAGTTGCATATTTCATAAGTTTCAAAAGCATATAGTAATGAGTGGATTGCATCCCACTCACATCTTAGTTTATTTTACACTGGAATGTGATTCTCTAGGAGCAAGGTTATAGTGACGATGTCAATAACTTCAAAGTGTAGAATGGTGCCTGGGTTTTTCCTACCAAATTGCAAAGTGTCTTGGGAGGTTTAATCATAGCTATTCATGAGGAGGATCTATGGTCAAAGATTTGATAAAATTCTTGAATGATTTTAAAGGCAAAACCCACCATACCAGAGCATAGTTAGTTAGAGGGCAAGAAGGCGAAGAATCAAGGGTTTCCAAGAACAAGAACTAGATACATTTGTAGATCTATGGTGGAACCGAGCTACCAAGAATGATCTATGGATGATATGCAATGTCTAACTTTTAGAACTCCAACTACCACCAATGAACTAGCAAGTTGTAGAGGTATGTTGCCATGGTAGATTTCTCATAGTGGATTTCTTATAGCTCCATAGCCAACAAGATGATGCTAGAAAATTCCATGTTGAGCTGTAAATATACAATCTTTGTAATGTCTCCTTGATATTATTTTATTTATAAACTATAAATAGAGGTTGAACCCTCATTTTTTAGGGTCGTCTCTAGTGCGTTTTCTTACCCTAATATAAATATTCTTGTGATCTAATGGAAGGAGAATTACTCTGACATTCTGACTCAAAATTGTCATCTTCATTATCTTGTGCAAGAGGTTCAAAATATTGAACTACATTTCTATTAATACTTAAACGGTTAGTTCATTGTAGATTAATGGATTACTAGTTGTGAGAGTAGAAATATGTTCTTGACTAGATCTGTATTGTTGGGAAGATTATTTATGTTAAATCTAACCATTGGTTTATTTTTCTATTTGGATTATCAATATTAGATGTTGGAATTGCTTTCTATAATATTTCTCTATTTATTATTTAATTTATGAAGGTTTCATTGATTTAGGTGATGTGTATTTGAGTGGTGGGACATTGGAAAAATATTTTTAGAGCCTTTTGTTGTAGTTGCCTATGTTGTTAGCCTATCTAGCCACTATTTATTTATAATATATCAAACCCTAAACCTTTTCTAACACTTATCTCAAAACCCTATTTGAGATTTAATTAAATCAACACCATTTTAAATTTGATATGGAACCAACCTACTCTGGAGGTTGGATTTAAGTTTCTTTTGATTCATCCAATACTTGAGTATCGAGCTACAACTATAGAGTGAATGCCTGGATAGAAAATTGGAAGATAGATAGTTGTAGTGTCAAGTAAAGCTTGATGACATTTTTGTGCCCAATATTTTTTGGTATTCTCGATGGGACAAGTTCACAAGAATCACAAAAACCCATCATATGAGTTATTGTTTTATCTCTACTTAGAGAAATAAATATTTGGTGAATTGTCTTGACATTGTTAAGCAAAGAATAGCAAATTCACCTAGTGACTCCCTGGTATTTAAACCCAAAAAAGAATCAACCTTGTATACTAGTGTCCTTTCATGTATACCAGGTCTTTCAAAAGAAATAACCCTAAATCATATTTCTATTGTGATCTACCTTATATAGGGTCTCTTTTTATCAAAATTTTGAATAAATATTTCCTCTCTAAAGAAGATATTCTTGAGGAAAATCCTACAGTTAATCCAGCAGCCCCTCTAGAAAGATCTACACCTAGAAATATGGTAAGAAATGTAGCCTAAAATTAGGGAAATGTGGCCCCAAATCAGCCATTACATAAGTGACCCAGCTGGAACACAGCTGGTCCCCTTAGGTTAGCCCATATGAATGCCATTCCTCAAGCTATATCCAAGGCTATTCCCACTTATGATGGATCTAGGAAGACTACATATGAGCCCTGTCAGGATATTTTGAATCAGGTAGCAATCCACAACATAAAAGTGAAGGATGTTATTATGATAATCCTAGCCCTATCCTTAAGAGGAAATATTTTACATTGGTTTAGGACTCTTGAGGATAACACAATTACCTCATGGGTAGCATTGGCTAGTCCTTTTGTGGAAGAATTTAATGAATCTATTGACCCTTTCTCCTTACTTAACCAATTTACATCCATGTAGAAATATCAACAAGAGACTATCTTATATTTTTGAAGAACACAAGCTTATACTGAGAGGGGGGTGAACAGTATAAGACCACTTTTTACTTTTATTTTCCAATAAATATTATGCAATGTATAGATAGAAATATCAATAGTAGTAATCAAAGTAATGCACAAATCACCACACACAATAGAGAAACCATAATTTATGTGGTTCACCCAATGTGGGCTACTCCACGAAAAAAATCTTTCACTAAAATTTTTGAAATCAATCTCTTGTGAATCCTTCCCTATTACAATGTTTATGTACCTCTATCCAAAGGATATACCACTCCCCTAAATCAAGTTCATGGATATCTATCCATAGGATAACTCGTCCTCTGCTCTAGCTAGTGATCCTCTAGAATACTACTACCTCCACTGATGCGTAGTCGTTATACCATCATTAATTCTCAATGAATCTATCAATCTAGGGCAGTGTACAAGGCTATCTGTGGAAGAAGTGAAACAACTATAACTTAGGTCAATCTAGAGCAACAGGTCTTATTGGTGGAACCGATTGTGTGGGGGATTTTGGGACATTCCTATCTATAAATTGCATGAATTAAATCTTAATCTATGTTGCAGAATTGGAAACTAATCATTAACTATAGAAATGAAGTCCTAATTACAATTGCAGAATAAGACCTAATTATATTGTAGAAATAACAGTTGTAGAATTGAAAGTCTGATCCTAATTGTAGAAAGGAAATCTAATTACTTTTGTAGTAATGAAAGTCTAGATCTAATGTGAAAATAAAAACTATCAAAGCTCTGTAACAGAAGGTTGTCAATCTTCTATGTAGGATTTGACAGCAAAACACAAAATGCAGGAAATTGTTGAAAAACAGTAAATTCTAGGAACAACAGTCTGAAATAAAATGGAAGCTTTGCTGAAAGTAGAGATTACAACTGAAACATTAAGCACAAGTTTAATCTAAACATAAATAAACTAAGATCACAAATATTGTCAGTTGTTTACAAGCAATTGAAATAACAAGTTCTACAACTCATTCTGCTGCAGCAAAATTAGAATAAAACCTGCTTGTTAGTCCTCCTCCTAGGTCTAGAAGTAGCCAGCCTCCTTGTCCAGAAGAAGGTATAAGTCTCTCTCTTTCTCTAAATCTTAGTCACACTCATTTACAAACAATATGAAATAGAACTGGTGTAATTTATTGGTTAAAAGACATGATTACAATAATTCTGTTGAAAAACTATTACAGGACTATAACAATCAATTTCTATCTATTTTTTGCTTCTTCCTTACTTTCTACTTCCTGCTGCTACTACTTCTACCTCTATCTACTACTACTTGGCTCAACCTGAACGAGAGAAATATTTATAGATGTCCTAAGGTTTGATTACAAACAAAGAATATCTCAAAATATCTAATCCTACAATGCTGCAACAAATTCTGTTTTTATCCTAGAAGAAGATTAAAACTTGATCTTTCCATTAATAATGGCTTTGGTCGGCAATGACGGCAAAGACAGATGGAAGATTTTTTCCTTTACTTTTTCCAACCTTTATTTCCCTTTTTCTGGCTTCAAAAATTGGTCAATAAGTCAAAAAGCACACTCTGTTTTCATTTCGAAGATAAGTGCATTCTTCATTCCGAAGATCTGCTCATTTCGAAGATACTGCATTCTTCATTCTGAAGATCCGCTCATTTCAAAGATGTTGTGTTCTCTCATTCCGAAGATATCTGTTCATTCCGAAGATACTTTGAAATTAACAAATGTGTGCTTTTCTAGTTATTTCTTCTGCATCTCTCAGGTGGGTTATCTCTTAAGATCAAATTCCAATGGTCTTCATCTCTTCCATCATGTGAATTCCATGCCTTGCTATTTATGGATAGCTGGCTGGAATTTACATGGGAAAGACCGATTTTCTTGCACAACAACAGCTTTTCTTGCACTTGTTGCAGATTTAGGTGAAATAAATGCTTGAGACAAATCAAAACATGATTAGTGAAATGCTGCTATTATTCTAAGCATATCCCATTTTAGCAAATCATAGCAAAAAGAACACAAAACTATGCAAAAAGTTGTAAAATCAGCATATAATATTTCAAATACATTGATCATGCAAAATGGTTAATATACAACATATTGAATCAACTTAACTAACATATCAGATAAAACATAAGAGTTTATAGGCAATTTTAGTGTTCAAAACATGTTATGATTGAGGCATTTCCAAGCCTCATCATTTTCCCCCAACTTATATTAATGCATGCCCTCATGCATTCTGTTAGGCTATGGAATCACATATGTCCATGTTTAGATTCCATGACCTGTAGAATAATTTCTTGCCTATGTAATACCCCTTGTTTTCCTGAATTTTTATGAGCCAATCTTCAATTTTTTCATCAGGCTGGGCATCTTCCTCAAAGTAGAATGGAATAAGAGTAATGATGGTTGGAGGCCTGAACCTGAGACCTATCCAGTTATGTTGCATGACCTGAATCAGCTGGATTACACCTTTTGCTCTTCTTCTAGATCATTCTAAGTTGATGGGGGAGATAGGTTCTCTTTTCCTAAAAGACATGGAAATTTTAGCCCATCTGTCTCTACATACTGACAATGCTAGGAAGTTTTCAGATGCTGGTTGTATCTCTGTGACATATGGGCTGCTTGGTCTATCTTCTTCCTCCATAACCTGTTCTACTATTTTTTTCAAATGGATTCTTGTAGAACTCCTAGTTCTAGATGCAAATTTCTTCTTTTTGCTCTATTTTTTGGTGATAACAGGGGTCATGGGGTCAGTTTTAGATGCCTCTATTTCCCTTGTTATTTCTACCTCTATTTGGTTAAGTGCTTCACTTCTTTGTTCTATCAAATCAGTGGTCACTCCAGAAAAATGAACTTTATTTTGTTTTTCTTCTCTGCTGCCAGTTCCATATCCTCTTCTCTTTTGTTTCTTGTTTCATGAAGTTGAGGGTTCAGGAGCAAGGTTTTCTACTACTGCTGTTGGGTATGTTTCTGTAATAGCTTCAATGGCACCTTCTACAATTTCTTCTGTAGCATCTTCTGCAGCAGCTGTTTCCTCTTTTGCAGCAACATCAGCAACATTTGGTTCTTCTTCTTCCTCACTTTCATCCCCAAAAATGACATCATTTAGGGTAGAGTAAAACCTATCAAAACTCCTAGGGTTTCCTCTAAAATGGTGTTGGCAAACTAGTTTGATGAGGCCATGGTGGCGAAGGCTTCCTTTACATTTTTGATATCTCTTTGCCATGTTCTTTAATTCTTGATAAAAATATAGGGGAAGATTTACCCTAACTTTTGGCTGTTGTTCACCATGTTTGAGATGGTTTAAAATTTGTAGATGATGCCCTTACAACAACACATACTGGCCTTCACAGGTCAAGAATTTAATTACCCAAGTGGCTACTTCATCCCAGGGTTCTTGTAGGCTAGCCCTTTTTAACCCTTTGCATGTGTTGTTATGGGTTAAGTACTCTGGCTCTCTATCATTTTTCTCTACAAACTGATTAACTACATTTGCCAATGTATTCTTGCTAGATCTAGAAATTGAAATCCCTTCTAATGGTAGCTTAGTAATCTGACTTAAAATTTCAGGGCTTACCTCAATAGTCATGTCATTTACATGTGCTCGGTTGTTTCTGAATGTATGGGCAAACATGCCAGCCAAATATTTAGAAGACCCATTAAACTTATCTAGAAATGGCATAAACCCTCCATCTTCAAAAATATGCATGACTGCCAAATTTTCTCGAAGGTAGGTGGTATCTACAGGTTCTGTTCTGATCTTTCACCCCATTTTTTTTGTTCACTACTGCTGCTATTTTTCTGCTGGATATCTAGTTTTTTATGTTGTAGATTTACAGAGTTTTAGTTTGAAACATTCATTGCCCTGTTTCTCGTCTGCTTCTTCGAAATGAATGTAACCTGAGCACTATACTTCGTAAAAATGTCTTCAAAAAGAAAGGTGGCACACATTTCTACTATTTTACCGAACACCTATCCATCAATGATTGCTTGGACGTCCTTGTCGTCAGATCCACCTCATTTGGTTTTAATTTTTCTGTTCAGTCTGTATATTCTCACGTGCATGTGTATTGTCATTAAAAATTGGTGGCATATGGTTGGTCACGTCCTCCATATTTCCAATGGGTGCAAAAACAAACCATGTGCTGACTGAAACGTGTTCCTTCATCGCATGCAACTAAAAAATTTGATTTTTTCATACCTTGTCTTCTTGGATGCCACGTGGAAATGCTCTTTCCGAAGATTATAACTTATTGCACAAACAAAAGTTCATTCCAAATATTATGACTTCATTCCGAAGATGAGTCTTCATTTCGAAGACAAATCCTGTTTTGCAAATTTAAATCTTCATTCCAAATATTAATCCTCATTTCGAAGATCAATCCTCATTTCGAAGATCAGGTTGTATTGCGAAGGTAAATCGTCATTCCGAAGACAGATCTTCATTTCGAAGACAGATCTTCATTTCGAAGATGATGCAGCAAGTCATCATTTCAAAGACCAAGTTTCATTCTGAAGACAAATTGTCATTCTAAAGACAAAGTTTCTTTCTGAAGACAAAATGCAACATTCATTTTGTTGTCATTCTGAAGACAATTTTCAATCTGAAGATAATACAGCAGGCACTGTTTTTAGCATTCTTGTTCCGAATATTAGGCAGAAATCAATATTTTCATTCTCAAAACATGTTTTAAATATGCCAACTCTTATGAGTACCTTTTATGCTAATTGTTAATTGTCATATACTATACACTAATCATTTTACAATGAAGAAATGTAAGAAATATATACCTGATAAAAATAGTTAATGCTAGTTTTGAAGAATGACTACCTTTGTTGATATTCTGCTGAGATTTTTTGCAACATTTCAAAACAAGTGCACTTGGTGAATTTGTACAATGATGGTTCAAAAATTTCTCAAGGTTATGCATGCCAAAAAACTGGTTTTCATGCATACCAACCCAGTAGTGCCTTAAGAAAAAGGTTTTCACTGCTGAGTTATTCATTTTTCTCTCTTCTTTTTTCTTGATTTTCCCCCTTTTTTTTTTTTTACCTCTCCTTTTCTCTCTTTTTTTTCTTTTTTTTTTCTTGATCCTGACTATGCCCATGAAGGAATTTCATGATTTCCCCTAAAACCATGCCCATGAAGGAATTTATACTCAGAATTTATTCATATTTTTGTTTTCTATTTTTTTTTGTATTTTCTGCTTTTTCTTGAAATCCATGATCATGTTGATTGTTTTGAAGTGGAAGAGAGAATATCTTCCACCTGTTGTGTATCCAAACTATCAAGTTGCTACAAGAATTAATCTTTAGTCAGAGGTGTATGGTACACTCTGAGGTGATGTCCATTTACTACCAAATTTCTTCGTGACCCATCAATAGGAGATAGACGAGCTACTCCATTGTCAAATACCTCCTCAATCCAGTAAGGTCCCAACCATCTAGTTCTTAGTTTTCTAGGGAAGTCCTCATAATGAGAATAAAATAGTAAAGCCCAATATCCTTGTTGAATTTTCCTCTGTTGAATGTGACTATCATGCCATAGCTTCCTCTACTCCTAAATTACCTTAGTTTGGTGTAGAGCATCCAATCTAAGTTCATCCAATGCATTCAGCTACAAAATCCTGTCTGTCTGTGCTTGTGACAATTCAATTCCAATTTCTAGTGCTATGCGTAATGTTAGTAGCTCAAATTCAATAGGTAAGAGAGGCTTTTTACCAAAGACTAGTTCATAAGGTATGAATTCTTTATAGTCCCAAGCAAAAGCATAAACATGCTTCTAAAATACAGCTATCAATTTTTCTTCCTCTTCCCTAGTAACCTGGCTATAAATGTTCAAAAAATTTCCTGGCTAGACTTCTATTTGTTTTGTATTTAGAAGGACTGAATTCACTTCTTCATACCTGGTGATTCCAATATGGTTGGTTTTGCATCTAATGTGTATTAGTCTAATTTTGATTTTAGGATGGATTGTTTTTATTCCAATATGGGTTGTTTTGATTCCATGAGGGGTTGTTTTGATTCTGATTCCAGGCTGGGTTACTCCAATTTGCTTGTGGCCATTCTTGAGAATTTGTCCATTGAGGATAATTCCAAGGACGTTGGGGTGGTTCTGATTGTCCCCAAGGCATAGTACCAGGATTATGCCCCCAATTTGTAGGAAAACAAGGGGTATTTTGATATTAAGAGAAATTTCCCCCTTGTTTCGGTCCAATATAGTTGAGTTCCTCAGTCTGATTTTCTAACATAGTTTTGAGTTGTGGTAGCAGGTGGCATTGATCAGTTGAATGCCTTTTTGAACAGATACTACAAATGGCTAAGATAGATGTTTTATTCAAAGGACATTCTTGCAAAGCATGTTTATTTCTACATCTTGGGCAATAAATTGCCAAAGGTTCTATGTTTTTTGCTTTTGCAAACATTTCCCCCAAAGTAGTGTTTAGGTGCACTAGAATATCAATTTTGAAATTTGCAAGTTCCTCTATCAGGTCCTTTACATCAGTGCCATTTGTGCAGCTTTTTCTTCTTCTTTGTTTAGTGCGAGAGTAATTCCTGCAAAGATCCATAATTTCCTCATTACTGAGAGTGGTTACATCCCTTTTTCCCATAAAATCTAGAACTTCTCTGGATTCATCTTGTAGTCCTCTCAAAAAGATGGTTTTACATAATTCTGGTTCTACAAGTCCACATATCCTTTGAACAAAAGAAAACCTATCAAGATAATCTTCCAATGTTTCATCATCTTCCTACTTGATTCTGAATAACTCATCTTTTCTATTCCTTACACGACAATATTCTTGATATTTATCTAAAAAGGTAGTTTCCATTTGATCCCAGGTTCTTATGGAATTTGGCTCTAAGCTCATGAACCAGCGTAGTGTTGAATCCTTGAGTGTTGAGGGAAAAACCTTAAGTTTTTGATTGTCATTTATATAATCATAGGTCTGACACACTACCTTGAATTCAAACAAAAACCGATCGGGATCTTCGGATACAACACCTCGAAAGGTTGGAAGTGCTGAAGGTGAAATGGTCTTCATGGGAGAGTTTTGTGTTGGATTTAGACGAATAGGATATTCAAATGTTCTGGAAGGTTGGAGCATATCCTGATCATCTCCTTCATTATGGACATAGCCATGTTGGCCATCTACATTGCCTCCTTCTGCCATAGTTTCCTATTTCCTAGGAGAAGTTAAAGCTTTCCAAATTGTTCTCTCAAGAGGTCCAAGACCCTCTGTTGATGATGAGTCTGATGAATTGTCTTTCTTAGGATATTTTGATGATGATAAAATTGGTGATTTTCCTATCTCAAAATGTTCTAATGATGGTGATACTGGTGATTTTTCTATCAATATTTTAGGTAGTTCAAACACAGGTGATTCACCCCTTAAGCGTGAAAATATCCTTAATGAAACAAGCCAGGGATCCTTTGGGGTAGTTCTACATTTTTCATCCCTTGACTTACTCATTCATGTTTACTCCTAAATGACATAAATTAAGTCAATAGTTGTTATCTTACTCTGCTGTTATGTTTAGATTTTACCCTAAATTTTCATAGCTTAGTCTGATTACAGCTATTGGACTATTTGTTTTCTTCTGACAACACTATTCCCCAGCAACGACACCAAAATGATGCGTAGTCATTATACCATCATTAATTCTCAATGAATTTGTCAATCCAGGGCTGTGTACAAGGCTATCTGCAGAAGAAGAAGTGAAACAACTATAACTTAGGTCAATCTAGAGCAATAGGTCTTATTGGTGGAATCGATTGTGTGGGGGGTTTTGGGACATTACTATCTCTAAATTGCATGAATTAACTCTTAATATATGTTGCAAAATTTAAAACTAATCTTTAACTATAGAAATGAAGTCCTAATTACAATTGCAGAATAAGACCTAATTATATTGTAGAAATAACAGTTGCACAATTGAAAGTCTGATCCTAATTGCAGAAATAAAATCTAATTACTTTTACAGTAATGAAAGTATAGATCTAATGTGGAAATAAAAATTGTCAAAGCTCTATAACAGAAGGTTGTCAATCTTTTGTGTAGGATTTGACAGCAAAACATAAAATGTAAGAAATTGCTGAAAAATAGTAAATTTTGGGAATAATAGTCTAAAATAAAATGGAAGCTTTTATGAAAGTAGAGATTACAACTAAAATATTAAGCACAAGTTTAATCTAAACATAAATAAACTAAGATCACAAATATTGTCAGCTGCTTACAAGCAATTGAAATAACAAGTTCTACAACTCATTCTGCTGCAGCAAAATTAGAATAAAACCTATTGTTAGTCCTCCTCCTAGGTCTAGAAGTGGCCAACCTCCTTGTCCAGAAGAAGGTATAAGTCTCTTTCTTTCTCTAAATCTTAGTCACACTCATTTACAAGCAATATGAAATAGAACTTGTGTACTTTATTGATTAAAAGACATGATTACAATAATTCTATTTAAAAACTGTTACAGGACTGTAACAATCAATTTATATCTATTTTTTACTTCTTCCTTACTTTCTACTTCCTGCTGCTACTACTTCTACCTCTCTCTACTACTACTTGGCTCAACCTGAACGGGAGCAATATTTATAGATGTCCTAAGGTCTGATTACAAACAAAGAATATCTCAAAAGATCTAATCCTACAATGCTGCAACAAATTCTGGTTTTATCCTAGAAGAATATTAAAACTTGATCTTTCCCTTAATGATGGCTTTGGTCGGCAATGACGACAAAGACAAATGGAAGATATTTTCCTTTACTTTTTCCAACCTTTATTTCCCTTTTTTTGGATTCAAAAATCGGTCAATAAGTCAAAAATCACACTCTATTTTCATTCCAAAGATAAGTAAATTATTCATTCCAAAGATCTGCTCATTCTGAAGATACTACATTATTCATTTCGAAGATCCGTTCATTTCAAAGATGCTATGTTCTCTCATTTCGAAGATATCTGTTCATTTCGAAGATACTTCGGAATGAACAAATGTGTGCTTTTCCAGTGATTTCTTCTACATCTCTCAGGTGGTTTATCTCTTAAGATCAAATTCCAATAGTCTTCATCTCTTCCCTCATGTGAATTCCATGCCTTGCTATTTATGGACAGCTGGCTGGAATTTACATGGGAAAGACCAATTTTTGCTGCACAGCAACAGTTTGCTTGCACTGTTGAGATTTAGGTGAAATAAATGCTTGAGACAAATCAAAACATGATTAGTGAAATGCTGCTATTATTCTAAGCATATCCCATTTTAGCAAATCATAGCAAAAAGAACACAAAACTATGCAAAAAGTTGTAAAATCAGCGTATAATATTTCAAATACATTGATCATGCAAAATGGTTAATACACAGCATATTGAATCAACTTAACTAACATATCAGATAAAACATAAGAGTTTATAGGCAATTTTAGTGTTCAAAATATGTTATGATTGAGGCATTTCCAAGCCTCATCATCCACTACACTAGCTTGTGGATCTCTTTCCATTGAAGACTCTTGTCCTCACTCAGAAGACCTATCCTCACTACCCTGGCTAATGGATCTCTATCCACTAGAGACTACTATCCTCTTATTTGTCACCTCCAAATATCTATCTCAAATATGCACTAAAAATAGTCCCTTAGTCTAGCACAAATATTCTCAATCTCTATCTCTGGTCTAGCACAAACCTATCCTCAAATATGCACCAAACTTTGTTCTCAATTATGCACTAAACACAGTCCTTCGGTCTAGCACAAATTTTCTCAATCTCTATCTCTGTTTTGGCACTATAGCCCAAAATTTCTCACACTCATTTCCTCAAGGCAAATGGATCCATGCCTTAGAGGGTAATGGGAGAATGGATGGTCTACAACTTAGAAGAGAGATACTTGATCGTACCTTCTTATGGTGATTTTTTGATGAATTATTTTGGGTTCACTAGGAAACATTTATGGCTATTTTCATGCATAGGTTGGGAATTTGTTTTGATGTGTATATTTTATAAAATTCTCACATACACCTATTTTTGGGCCAATATGCAACTATGATGATCTAAATGTGATTTAGATTCATATGCAAACAACAAACAATCAAGAAACAATGCTTTAAAAGACAAATGCAATGCTGAAAAGTAATTTTTGAACTCTTACCTATATCTTGAAGTTTGTAGAAGATTTTGATTTTTGTTTGTAGACAAGATCATACATTGTAGTAGCAATATCGTACTACTATTTTCAAGATCGTATTATGATCTCAAGATCGTACTAGCCGATCTGAGACCAACAGTTTGATCTTGATAGCAACCTGTAGTTTCATAAGCAGAATGCAAAATGCAAAAAATAGGAATTGCTATAGATCTCTTTTAAACATGTTCTAAATGAATATGTCAGCTACTGAAGGTTATGGTGATAGAAAAAAAACAATGGGTGCTTTTAAATTATATGCAATATGCAAATGATCATGAATAGGTGAACTCCAAGGATGCAAATGATTAAATCTAACTATGTGTGCAATGATAAATAATAAATCGAGATATAAATAAAAAAATGACATGCAGGAGAATACAAACTAGATCTTGAGGTTACCCCCAAGTGATATGTAGGTGAGATCTATAAACTAGAGCAATATCATATTACGATTGTGAAAAATCATATTACGATCATAGGATCATAACCTCCGGTCTCTGACATCACCTTTGATCCTGCAAATGCTAGCAAAATAACCAGATCTAATTATGTAAAAACTATACTATTATGCTTAGAAGATTGTGATATATGCTAGGGGGAATTTGAGGGGAAGGATACCTAATTAAATAGGCTAAGCATGGTAATGGAATTAGGCTAGAAAACAAAATGAGTTGCAACCTCTTTCAAATTGGGTTGATCAGCGGATCCAATCCCATAATCACCGCACAGTTGCGTAGGTAAGAACATAATAGGTTACACCTACTTTTGTTGTCTTTATTATTTTTAAAAAAATTATGTTTTGTGCAAGATCGTATTATGATTATAGATATCATACACAATATCATAATACGATCTCAAAGATCATAATTCTGAGATCGTATTACGATCTCGTTAGATATATACTTAGTTTTTTGGTAGTTTGAGGGGTCAAACAGGACCAAAAGTGGACATATAATATATCGTTGGAAAACTCTTTTAGAGCCCTATCCAATGATATAAAATTTGAGAAGAATTGATATTATTTGATAGGGTAAAAATTCTCTTGAATATGACCTTAATTTTGTAGGAGTAAAACTAAGGAAAAAGAGTCAATTTTTCATGTCTACATTTTGCCCCTCTTTGGCATATTTAGGAACAATAAATGTGTCAAAGAAAAGTGTAGACACTGGAGTAGAAATTATTATGATATACATGGACAAAAAGGAGTAGATGGTTTAGGATGAACAATTCATGGAAAATTGATTTTTTAGAAAAATAATTACTAATTTACTGACTAGGATTCCCCCTCGAGTTTTTTACACCAAATTCTAAGTTTGGTGGAAAAATCGTAATTTCTGAAATATATATATATATATTTATATTCTTTGTTTTATGTGACTTTGTATGATTTATTAGATGATTTATTACATTTTATTATGATGGTTGTGTTACATAATTTCTTAATATCATTCTTTGATTTTTGAACATTTTGATAATGCTTAACATAAAAGAAAAATGATTTTGTAAAGTGTGTTTTGATAAAGATGTTTTTATGTTATGATAGATTTAAGGGATTAGCAACGAACCTCGAAGGATGTTGTGTTGTTATGTGACCATTGGTGGAGGTTGATGCTTGGTAGGTCATGAAGCGGATCCTATTATGAGGAAGTTTTGTATTGCTAATACCAAAATATTGTGTGCTTAAGAATAATATTAAGGCTTTATGATGAGAAAGAAATGTTTGATGTTGTTTTGGGACAAGATTTTTGATAGATGTTGTGAAAATGTATGAATTTAAGCATGAAAAATTTGAAAGATGATTTGCGCTAAGCATAGAATTCCTAAGAGTGAAATTATATAAAATAATTACTTAGGAATTATACCATCATCATGAAAATCAAAATGAAATGCATGATGATATGAAATTATTTGTTATTTTTAAAATGTAAAGTAATGTAATATAAATCATTGTGTCACATGTTCCAAAAATATTATGTAATTTTTATGAAAATATATGGACTAATTTTGGGTATGAAAAATTAGAAATATGACTTGTGCTAGGCATAAAATTCCTAAGTGTGAAATTTGAAGAGAAATAGTTACTTAGGAACTATACCATCATCGCAAAAATCAAAATGAAATGCATGACGATTATGTTTGATTTTGAAATATTATTTGACATAATTTATTGTGCTATGATGATAAAATAATTTGTAGGAACTAATGCAAAGGATTGAAATTAATCATCTAACAAAATTCCAAAGAAATATTTGAACTTATTTAAAAAACAAATTCAAATTTATCCAGAACCAATGTGTGATGTGTGAGTTCATTATCCATTTTGATTGTCATGATGATAGAAAACCTCTCAAGGATCAAATGTGTGTGCTTTGTGAAGTTAATTTACCAATTTTGAGTAAGTTAATGATAAAGAAAACTTGAATGAACCAATATGTGTGGAAGTGAGGTGTTCATTAACCATAATTTTGTGCATGCATTGGTACTGAACTACTATGTAAATCAAATTACTAAAAGCTAGTTGATCCATAAGCAAACATTGGTCTATACAAAATAATGTCACTAATGTGAAAAACATATCACCACATGAAAGGAATTACCCAAGTCCAAGCAAGTTGGGTACAAATCACCTGTTATGGGGCTTACCTCATGGTTTTCAAATAACTGAGAAATTCCAGGGATTCAAGTTCAATACTCCCTTATTTTCTCCAAATTTTGGAGTAGGGATTTCTTGTCCATTTTTTAACAAGGGGATTTTATTTCTTTGGAATGAAACACTTTCCTTGATTTTGTTTTTTTTTTCTTTTTTTTCTTCTTTTTTTTCTTTTTTTTTTCTTTTCTTTCTTTCTTTTCGGGATACTTTCTTAGATTAGACGTAGAGCAAGGGATTTTATTCAAGTAGAGAGGAGCTTGTCCTATGACAATTTCTTAGTATTCTAGACCACACACATGATAGGATAGCAAGGAAAACTTTTCACTTAAGGTATTAAGACTTACTATGTAGTATCACTTTTCGAATTTGCAACAAATTATTTTAAGATGTGAAAGCATGTTCTTGGTTCACAAAGTAGCAAAATCAATCTCAAAACTCAAAATTATTTAATGAAGTAATAATGTTCTTTGGTACAAGAGAGATTTATAATCAAAATAACAAAATCAAAATCATTAAATATGTGAAATTTGGTGCATGGTTCAAGATAACTTTTGAATTTATCTAAAATAAGATAAAATATAACTCAATTTTTTTTAAAGATAATGACAAATAACAATGCATAATGATGACTTAAAATTTTTTTTGAAATTTTTTTGGAAATTTTGATGCTTTTTGTTTTTTTGGTTGTTTTTGTTGTTTTAATGATGGAATTGGTGATCCATATACACTATACAAGGTGATTTTGATTATAGCATGTCTAAGGTGGCTTAAAAATCAAAGGAGGTTTTTAAGAACAATTTAGTTGTGGTGAAGGTGCTTGAAGTTGATTGGTTAATAGTTGAGATTGTTGTGATGAATAATTATAAGTAGATGTAGATGAATAAAAGTGATGGACAGAAGATGACGATGATAATAAAGAGAAAAATAATAGAGAACTTGATATAATAACAATAATGAAAGAGAGAATGAAGGATAAAATATGACAGAAAAAAGGTGTCAATGATGATAAAGAGGAAGAGAATAAAGAACCTAATGCAACGATGATAAAGAAAGAGATAATAGAGAATACAAATTCCCTATGAATAGGAGATATTTGCAAAAGTTTAGAAAGGGATATTTTAGTCGGAAGATTGACCCACTGTTGTTGATTATTGAAGGAGACTTTAAGTTGAGACTTCAACATTAAATATGGGTTTTCTATACTTGTATCTTGTTTTTATTATTATTTAGAACCAAGAGAAGTCTTGAAGGTTGGTTGAATGAAGAATTTATCTCTTGTTTATCAAATTGAGTTGATTGAGCTTGAGGTTGCTTACTTTTAGTTTTTGTCACATTATTAGTGATATCATTGTGATGGGACACATTAGGATGTAATATTTGATTGGTTTCCTATTGTTCATGCTTGATTTGTTATATTATGATTTTATCAATAATTGGTTCATTACCTCTTTCTTCTTGATGATGATGAGTAAATTGTGAAGTATGATGTGATTGCATGGTAGGATTGGAAGAAGAAGCATTTCCTTGTTGATATGAATGTGTTGTGTTGAAATAAGAAGGTTGGAATAGTTGTGATTGCAATGATGATAAATAATAATGACATGGGGATTGAATAACTTTCAATGAATGTTGAGCGAGAATAATGCTACTATTATGAAGAGGCTGAGGTGAATAAATATTTTGTAGAGAAGAATATGGTGGTGATTTTTTATTCATTATTTGAGTTTGAATTTGAGAATTTTGATTTTGAGTTTGTTGTTTAGTGATGGTTCCAATAGTACCCACAATATTATTACTATGCAAATAACTAAAATGTGGCCTAGCATTTACTACTTGTTCATTTGAAAGCACTTGTTGAGATGATGGTTGAGTAGTCACTCTTCTAGGGAATGGTTCTTTACGCACCATTGAATCTGTGATGGGAGTAATTGGATCTAATTAATATTCAAAAATATTTGAATTATTTGAGGTAATGTCAACCTCACTATATATTTCACTTTCTTTATCACTTTATAAATATGTAATTTGATAACTTATTAGAGGTCTAACAGTAACTTAGATTCAGTAGTTACACATGGTTTTTGCAAATCTTGATGAGGTAGAAAGTTGCTAATAGTTCCCACATATCAAGTTGGATGAGGAACGTTATGATGTACTACTTGATTTACAACTTCTTTACCATACTTTGGTAAAGGGTGTTGAAAAATATCCAAATTTTGATTTTGAGGTTTTTGTGTATTATTTTGAGTATTTCTTGGAGGGAAATTTTCTACTTCCATTTTTTCATTTTCAATTAAATCTTGTATCATGTGCTTCAATATTTTACATTATTTTGTCGAATGACCATAAACTCTATGGAATTTACAATGTAAAACAACCCTAAATCCAGCTACAATTGTATCAGGTTGTCTTATTTTAGGCAACCGTATTAAGTATTGTTCCAATAGTTGAGGTAAAATCATAGTTAAGGGTTGATTTAATCTTGTAAATTCTCTTCGTGGTTTATTAGGAATTTTTAATACATACTTCTTCACAACTTCAGCAAGGTTAACATTTGAGTTATTTCTACTGTCAGTAACTCCATCACCCACTACTTGTTTATTTTTAGATTGATTCTTATAAGTTTTGTCTTCATCCTTCTTCTTAAATTGACCTCTTGTAATGAGGGCATATTCTACCCTCCTTTATAAATAAATGGATTGATCAAAGGATGTTACCATAGTAGTAGAAAGTTCATAAGATAGTTGCTCTTGCATATTACCTATGACTATGTTCAAAATTTTACAATGAGGTAATGCAAAGTGTAATTTGCCTAGAAGTTGTATAAATCTTTAATAGTCACATGCCTCTCTATGTAAGCACTGAATTGGTGGATAAACATATCTGTTTTTTCTTCAAAATTCCTTAAAGAGTTTGTAGGTAACTAATAATACCACTCTAAAGCCATGCCTTCGATACTTTTAGGGAACATATTTAACAATAATTCATCATGAGAAATATCATGACATGTTGTCCTAAACATGCAAAGGTGTTCAATAGGATATTCAGTTCCCTTATATATCAACATGATAGACATAGGTAAATGCTTAGGATATGGTTGAGAAACCACAATAGGATCCAAGAGTTGGCTACACATCTCTCTATATCTGTATGAGGGATGGTAGAGATCTATTTGATCTAGTCTTGAAGCTAATTGTTTTATCATGGCCTCAAGTCCCTATGGTTGTCCACCAAATTGGTTTTTTTGCATCATGTTGTATCTTTGATAATAATTTGGTGTTGTTGTGTAAACATTTCCAACTAATATAGTGTTGTGTAAAGTGTTTGTATGAATTATGTTTTTTTGAATTTTCTATTGATAATTGGTATTTTGCACTTGTGTAGCCTTTTTTTGATTAAGAGCTTGAGTGAACATGGATGTGAATGGTTGTTTTTTTGTTTAGGATTTACTTTGGTGTTATTAATAGCCATATTAGATGATTGTGCCATTGGTTTTTTAACATTTTTATTTAGAGGTCTCATGTTTTTATTAGATGGTCATGCTTGATCATTATCTTGATCTATTGAGTTCATGTATTGATGAGTGGTTATTTGACACATATTTCTGTATTAGAATTGTTTTATTGTTATAATTATTTAGTGATTATGATATATTTTATGTAAATTACTATTGAATATATTGTGTGAATTATTAGTAAATATAATTAATTGCAGTAATATAACAAATGTATTTGATTTATATAAAATTCATCCAAGCCTTAAGAAAAATGTAGGAAAAAGTGTTGATGATCGATGAAGAGATTGCAGATCTTTCGAGTGTTCCTCAGATGAGAAGAAGGACAAATAAAATGACCCAGGATAAAAGCAGATCTCGATGACAATAGTAGTTGACCTATTACAAAAGCATATTACAAATGTATATTACTAAAGTATGTTACTGAAAGTATATTACTGAAGTATGTTACTGAAAGTATATTACTGATGTATATTACTGAAGCATGTTACTGAAGGTAACTACAAAATAAAGTTACTAAAGAATATTTTACCAAGCAGTTATCAAAGGATAATAATGGTTTTTGACTTACGTAGCATGCCACATCAATTACGACACATCAATTTTAGATGGCAACAAATATTTTCACTTAGAAAAATATTTCATACTATCCGTGAAAATATTTTAGTTGATAAAAGTTGTTATTTACTTAATAAAGTTTGTAATCAGATTATTATGAGAAGTTTTAGGTATAGATTCAAGACTATTAGACCTTTATTGGAATATAGGACATGAGGTACTAATGTATATCTTGTGAATTATTCAAAATAAGTATTGTCATGTTAGGTTTTTTTGTAGGATATCACTTGGACCAGTTAGAATATTTATCAAGTCCAAATAGGAATATGTATTATGTTAGATTTAGATTATTTTGGTTGATGCATAGTTATCACATTAGAAAGTCCATAAAATATACATGGCAAAATATGTGGAGAAATACTATTTGGAATTGTATTAGTTACAATATAAATTACATAGGAGAGACCTTGAAAGAGGTCTATTGTCTGCAGGAAAAATACAAGAAATTATTGTTTATTCTAAGTTTACAATTATGACGAAATGCACCAGCATGTGCAACTAAATCTTCAGTAATAAAATTAGCATTTTTTTCTTCAAAAATGGTAATTTGTATCAATTTCATGTGTTGTTTAATTTCTATTATGTAAATTGTGTTTATCTGTTACCTGCATTCATAGAATAGACATAATGTTAGTATTAGTTATAAAATTTAGTTACTAAGATAAATTAAACTAGGGGAGAAATAATTACAATACCCTCTAGGAGGCAGGGCCTACTTCTATAGCCAGTACCTAAGCTCTCACACCTATAATAGGTTAGGATTAATTAGCCTTAAATTAAACTACATTCCAATTTACATAAAATAAGATAGATTGCATGAGGATCCTCACAAATAAATTAAATCATGTCATAAATAAATTAGTTTACAAATAATTAGATGCATTAGTAAATTAATTCATCAGTAATTAGGTGCATCAATAAATCAATTCATCAGTAAAAGTAAATTATCATTGCATTATTTTATCATAGCCTGAACCATTCATTTCTACCTAAAATTAATTATGTTTATTACTTTCCTGTACATGTGAAACCTAAAAAAATAAACTTGAGCTAAGCTTAGTATTAATCCCCATGGTATAATCTATACAGGATTATTAATATTTAAATCTAACCTTTATTTCCCTTGGATTGATAAAATTTAATGTAAGCTCTATAGCCGATCATTTTTTCATCGTTACCAGGGAGAGTAGCATCATAGTGGTTAGTCAAAAAAGTTGTTTGGCAGTACAAATAGAGAGTCTTACTTGTATGTAAAAAGGGGTGTGTATGAGACCTTGGTGTGCATACGAGTCAGAGTAGCCCAAATATGGTTCCAACAAGTTCCTTCGTTCGATGTTGCTAGGGTCATTTTCTTTAAGGATTCTTTTTTACTACTTTCATAGATTAAAAATTTATTTTTTGCAAATTTCAATTTTAGCAAATTTTATTTTTTGGAATTTCTTTGTTTTGGGTGATTACTATTGTTAATTTGATTTAGGATCTATGAAAAAGAATACGATGTAGGTGAACGTTGAAAAAAACCTAAACTTTGCTTAGGACCCTATTTTTTTAGTATAAATTAGTTACGTTGAGTGACACAACTGTAATGAAACACCTTCTAATAGTTAAATAATAGTAGTAATTTACCTTTTACTTCAGCAATTTTACTTCCAAAAAAAAATTACTTTTCAAGCATTTTTACTTTTTCCTAAGTATGCTGAAATTAGTTGTATAAATGCATCTAATTTTAGTAGCATTAGGACTATTTAGTAATTTTAAATTTATTTCTTTCCTGCTGTGTTACTATTTTTTATAAGTTTTAAAATTTATATTTAAACTTGGAAGACAGTAGGATTGAAACAAACAAAAATTAGAACCCAAATAGAAAATAAAAAAATATAAAATCAAAGAGAGAAAATAAAATAAAACAAATGGTGGAAAACAATCAAACTGAATTTATAGACCTTAGAGAATTATTAATACAACATGAGGCTAATATTCTTTTTGAACAAGGGAAACAAACAACCAAACCAAAGTGGGAAGAATTGTGTGAATGCATTGATATTATCAAAAAAAGATCAGACGATCTAAATAAAATCAAGAGAATAAATATAGCAAAACTCTAAGGGTAAACCATTATTCACCTTATCAAGATCTTGGAAGAAGCTATGAAAATTGGCTTTGGGATAGGAGAACAATAGTAAATCTAGTAATTTATCCTTGGAATCAATACCTTGAGGATTCCCTCACCATTCACAACTTCCTTGAAGACATAGAAAGGAAAGAATTAGCCCTACAATACAATAAGAGATACTGTAGGATTTGTAGAGTCGTACATTTTAGATAATTGTGCCAAGAGTTGTGTTATGAGCTACAATTTAGAATTCATGATCTTGTTGCAACCAAATATTTCCTTGTTCAGTTGATTCAATTTTTGATAGACTACTTCAACTTTGAAGAGGAACATTTTATGACACCAGAACAACTTGTTCTAGTCAATGATATTCATAAATTATTCAAAGAAGATTAAACATATTGCAAAAATAAGAAGTTTAAAACATTCATGAGTAGACCTAGAGATTCTAAAGGAAGATTCATAAAAATTAACAAAAAAAATTAAATTCCCAAAGAGACTTTAGAGAGCCTGGAATTTATAAATTAGTAGACACCAAGGCTACAACATCAATCAATCAAGCTAAAATCCTAGATCAAGATCCCAATTGATATTTATTGCCTGATCTAGAATTTGACAACTACGTAGATCCTTTTTTTTTTTTTTTGAACCTATATCTTATTCAATTCTTGAAATCCTAAATTCATGTATGGCTGATGAGCAAAGTGGTTTGGGAGAGGAAGGATAAAACCATGGAAATAGGAGACAAATGCAAGAGAGATATCAAGGAGAGAACAGATAAAGAAAAATATTCACTTTCCCAATCTTACATACAGAAGGAACAATAAGAGAACCTAAATCAATCTTTATTTCTATATTGCCTACCTTTAATGGAAAACCCTATGAAGATCCTAATGCTTTTTTTTTTTAATTTGAAGTAGTATTTCAAGCTTACTTTACACCACCAATGAGAAAAAGCTATGTTTTTTTCCATATAATCTTGAATGTGCAGCTTTAATATGGTTTATGGATCTAGGAGAAGGAGTTTGTAATCGTTGGGATGGATAAAATGGATTAAAAGAGTTATTCCTTGAAAGATATCAATATTATTGTAGATTTAGGGATAAGAAAGCTGAGATTTTTTGTATGAATCAAAGAGAAGAAGAATCTTTGAAGGATTATCTAGAAAGATTTTAATTTTTAGGGTCTAGAGTAAATATAGACCTTAATGAAGAAATCCTAAAAGAAATTTTCCTGAAAGGGTTGAAGGAAGATGTTCTTGAGATTTTAAATCTTATGGCAAAAGGATACATTCATCTTATATCATTCGAGGATATTATCAATATTTTCAAAAATTATTCAAGAAACAAACCTCCAAGAAGCAATAAATAGACATCCATAGGAGGAGTGACAAGAGTAGAAATTGGAAATATGTTGGAAGGTTTAAAAACTGATTTTTTGAGTACTTTGACCTCATCCTTGGACTTAATGGATAAAAAATCAAAGGACACTAAAAAAATTTATTGTCATAGGTGTAGGAAAAAGCATAATTTGAGATAATGTCCTCTAAACATAACAAATATATCCAATATCCCTGCTTGTTGTCAAATTTGTGATAAGAATCATAAAATTGAAAACTGCAAGTATATATCCATTGTTAAAGCTGCCATAAAAGAACCTGAAGTGGAACACGCAAAAGATGTTTTTTTATCACTCAAAGATGAAATGGTTCATTTAATGGCCCACCAAATTAGTCAAACCCTAGTTATTCTAACCAAAAAAAGGCCTAATCAATGGTCCAATGCACCAAATTGGACAAATTGGAACTCTTACAATCAAGACTGGAACATACCCCCATGGGCTCAATTTATGAGTAATTCTTATGGAGGTCCACCTCCGTGGAATCAAGGAACACCAAGTTAGAACATGCCTAGTTGGAATAATAGTGGCCAATATAATCAAGGTGGCACCAATTTGTCCCCAAATACAACACAACAACAAAACCTTAAAACTCAATTTAGGGGACAAAACACACAAAACCCACCTAAAAATAGACTTCTACCACCTCCAACTAGTAATAATAATCCTCCTAAGTAACCATATCTTCCAGCTCAACCAATTCCTAACCCTAACAACAATAAGAATATCCAACAAGTTTATGAGGCTAGTGAGACATGTTCTATATCCATAGCACCATATGAATAGATTCAATTATGATCAGGAAAGGTGTTGGCAAATAATGTTACTCTCACAAAACTTGATGACCCTATCAATTTTTTTTTTGAAAAAGAGGATAACAACAAAAAGGAAATAAAAAATCCACCAAATATTCCAACAAAGCAACAAGAAATCCAAATAAGGAAGGAAGTAGAAGTACCATTCCCTCAAAGACTAGCAATACCAAAAGAACAATCTAAGACAACCTTTAACTTCCTTCAAGAAATAGAAGGTGTTATTATTAAAATTCCTTTATTACAAGCTATCAAGGATATACCCATCTATTCCAATCTTATTAAAAATATATGTTCAAATTAAGGGAAGAAAAATAAGAATGAATTCCAAACTATTTGTTAGGACCCTCCTAACATATTTTACTTATATTATCCGGGGTGCGTCTTTCCAATCGCACCCCATCCTTCATATATATGGTGCATCTCCATATTATTTTTAATCATCAAATATACATTCTTTATTATATCTCAATATTGCAGGTTAAACTCAATATTTCAAAAAAGTGATTCTTATTATCAACGATTCATTTATCTTTTATTTACATTATATTGTTTCCTTTCGAGCAGTGTCTTACCATCTGGATCAGAGCCAACAAGACAGGAAATTTTTTTTCCACAACCTTAGTCACTCATACTGACGACGTCTCTCAAAATATTTAACGACAGGAAAACCTGCAGAGGGAACGCCGACGTCCACCACACCTGCACTGTAACACACAGAGAATCACAACAAAGATTTCTGCCATTTGCATAGATTTAACGATCTGTAGCCGGATTAGTATCACAGGCGGTCTGGACCGAGTATTATAATTTTTTTTTTTATAAAATTCACGCCGTGGGACAACGGGTTGACGATATAAAATAATTTCCTTCATGATTTTGTGATCTAAAAATCGTCGAAATTCAAAACAATTGAAATATATATATCTCTGGATTGGTTTCCCATGCGATTTATAATAAAGCGATCCTGATTTATCAATAAAAATTCATTCCATTACTTTTATACCAGTATAAAAGAGCAAGTTTCAAAAATTCGTCGAATTCCAGGCCGTGGGATAACGGTTTTTGCGAGATTAAATAATTTTGACGAAAAAAAATTAATAGAACCTTATAAATTTTATTATTTCGCGGCGTGACATTTCCAGCAGATTAAATCCGGCATTGTTTTTGTTTCGGCCAGGGGAATTATCCCACATTGGCAACGTTAAAATCAAAAGGTGGTTTAAAAACAACGTCAAACAAGTGAAGCTTGTGACTACCTTACGGTAGTCACGCGCCCGTGTGAAGTTGTCCGTCGATCCTCGCATTTCTCGCCTGTCGCACCTGCGTCTTCCGTCGTCGACTTGTTACCTACCGCACCTGCACCTTTCAGTTGACTCACCACCTACCGTCTAGCAGTCGACTCGTCGCCTGCTGCCCTTGACCGTCTCACCTGCCATGCCTGCGTCTATCTGCCGCCCTGCTCTGTCAGTCGAATCCACCTTGCCTGCCATGCCTATGTCTATCTATCGCCTCTCTCGTCGTAAATTGTCGACCGAATATGCCTCGCTTGTCGTCTATCTACCGCCCTTGATCGCCCTGCTCTGTCTATCGAATTTCCAGGCTGCCGTAAAAGTTGATAGGGCATTGCCCACCAAATTTTTAAAAATATATATATATATATATATATATATATATATATATATATTAAATTTTTTAAATTTTTTTGCTCACCTTGATAGTTACCTACACCAACCGCAATGGCCGACGGACGACGATCACTGGATTCCATCCACGAGAAACACGAAAGGCTCACCGAAGAAGTTAAACAAGAAAGAGAGGAGAATTCCCGTAACACAAGAGAACTCTTCGAGAAAATATATGCAATGGATGTTAAACTTGATGCCATCAGTCAAAAACAGGCAACAACACAAGCAAATTCAACCAACAAGGGGTCATCAAACCGAGCAATGTTAGGAGGTCCACAAACTTCCATTCTACCACGGACGACCAAATTAGACTTCCCAAAATTTGAAGGTGGAGACCCTACAAACTGGATCTACCGAGCAGAGCAATATTTCTCACTAAATCAAATTCCAGAAATACAAAAAGTGCATATCGCCTCCTTCCATTTGGAAAATGACGCCATCCAATGGTACCAATGGTTCGAGAAAACTAATGGCACTCCGCCGTGGTCAACCTTTACACAGAACCTATTAGTACGATTTGGCCCTAGCAAGTTTCAAAGCTTCACAAGGGCCCTCACTAAATTATGCCAAACCACTTCAGTAAGCGAGTACCAAGCAGAATTTGAAAGGTTAGCTAATCGAACATCCGGATTAGACGCTGCCTTCTTTCAAGAATGTTTCGTTAGCGGATTAAAAGAAGAAATTCGAATTGAGGTACAAATGTACAACCCTACAAACATGTTAGAGACCATCGGCTTAGCGAAATTAGTGGAGGACAAAATCAAGGCACGTAATCGATTCACGAAACCAACTTGGGGGAAACAATCAAACACTTATACCAACCCCAAGCCAATGCAAAATGGACGAACCCAAAACTCCTACACAACCCCTAAAATTAACCCCGCTCTACCAATTAAACGTCTAAGTTTCGAGGAAATGAAGGAAAGACAAGCTAAAGGTCTTTGCTACCATTGCGATGAGAAATTTGATAGAAATCATAAATGTGCCTCACGAAAATTATATATTCTCGATGCCACAGAGGAAGGGAATTCTACTGAAGAGGAACTTGAACTCGAAGTAGAGGTATTATCCAACACACTTGAAAGTGAAGAAGAAAATACACCAAAGGTTTCCTTCAACGCCCTTGCCGGATTTTTTGCCCCTCAAACAATGCGAGTAAAAGGGTATTTTAAGAAACAAAACCTTACCGTGCTCCTAGATTCTGGTAGCACGCACAATTTTATCGATCCAAAAGTGGCTAAACAAGCAAATTGTTTCATATACCCTTGCAATAACTTTGAAGTGATGATTGGAAATGGCGGAAAAATTGCATGCAAAGGAAAATGCAGAAATATAAAATTAACTATGGGAGTTTATACCATGCAAAGCGACATGTACGTCTTACCCCTAGGGGGATGCGACATTGTACTAGGCGTACAATGGTTAAGAACCTTGGGCGTAGTCCAATGGGAATTTGATGAACTATGGATGAAATTCACAGCAAAGAACCAAACCTATACTATCCAAGGCCTGAAATCAGGACCTTCCCAAATCGTCAGCTCGCATAGAATGGAGAAAATTATCCGAAAAGGAAACAAAGGAATGGTCGCCCAATTATTTTCAATTCAACCTAGTCACCAAAACGACGAGACACCAGAGTTACAAAACATTTTAGACCACCATAAGGCGGTATTCAACGAACCAAAAGGACTACCTCCTCAACGAAGTCATGATCACACTATTCCACTAGTTCCAGGGCATCAACCTCCTAATATTAGACCTTATCGTTATCCGTACCTCCAAAAGACCGAAATAGAGAAATTAGTACAAGAGCTTCTTACAGCAGGAGTCATTAGACCTAGCAAAAGCCCTTACTCCTCTCCAATTATTTTAGTTAGGAAAAAGGATGGATCGTGGCGTTTATGTGTCGATTTTCGAGCGCTAAATAAAATGACCATCAAAGATAAATTTCCTATTCCGGTCATAGACGAGCTACTAGATGAACTCCATGGGGCAGCTTACTTTTCCAAGTTGGACTTACGGTCAGGCTACCACCAAATACGAGTTGCTGAAAAGGATATTCCTAAGACGGCCTTTCGCACTCACGAAGGGCACTACGAATTCTTGGTGATGCCATTTGGCCTTACCAACGCTCCTTCCACCTTTCAAAGTCTAATGAATAAGGTATTTCACCCTTTCCTTCGTAAGTTTATATTAGTTTTCTTTGATGACATTTTGATTTATAGCAAAACATGGGAAGAACATTTGGACCATGTTAGACAAGCGTTCCAAATCTTGAAGGAAAATCAACTTTATGCAAATAGATCAAAGTGTTCCTTTGGGAAACAAGAAATTGAATACTTAGGGCATATTGTCTCAAAGGAAGGCGTGATGGTAGATCCTTCCAAAATCGAGGAAGTGAAAAATTGGCCGATTCCAAAAACCGTAAAAGCTCTACGTGGGTTTCTTGGACTAACGGGATATTATAGAAAATTTGTCCAAAATTATGGTAAAATCGCTGCTCCTCTAACAGCATTACTTAAGAAAAATGCTTTCAAATGGTCGCCTAGAGCGGACGAGGCCTTTATCACCTTGAAAACTGCAATGTGTACCACCCCTGTTCTAACCATGCCCAACTTTTCTAAACCGTTCATCATTGAAAGTGATGCTTCAGGAATAGGAATGGGAGCCGTACTCATGCAGGATGAAAGACCTATAGCTTTTATAAGCAAAGCATTTTCTCCTAAAAATTTAGCTCGCTCTACATATGAAAAAGAGATGTTGGCAATTGTCCATGCTATTCAACATTGGAGGCCTTACCTTATTGGCCAACATTTCATTATACGCACCGACCATCATAGCTTGAAATATTTTTTGGAACAAAGGACTAATACCCCGGAACAACAAAAATGGGTTACTAAACTTCTTGGCTATGATTATGAAATTACATATAAAAAGGGCAAGGACAACATGGCAGCCGATGCACTTTCTAGAAAATTTGAAGATATGCCTCAAGTCCAGGCTCTTTCCTCCCTTATTCCTAAATGGGTAGATGAGGTGCATGAAGAATGGATAAATGATCCTATTACCCACGCCTTAATTCAACAACTTCAACATAATCCTAGTAGCAAACCTCCATACACTTGGAAGGACAATATATTAAGATACAAAGGGAGGATGGTCCTCACCCCCAATTCAACTTATAGAAAGAAACTTCTTCATGAGTTACATACCTCACCCATTTCAGGCCACTCAGGGTTCTTAAAAACCTATAAAAGGGCCACTACCTCCTTCTATTGGGTAGGAATGAAAAAATACATCAAAAACTTTGTAAAAGAATGTGAAGTGTGCCAAAGACAAAAGGGGGAGACCATCGCTATTCCCGGATTACTTCAACCTCTTCCTATACCCACCAAAACATGGACAGATATTTCTATGGACTTTATTGAAGGACTGCCTAAATCAGGCGGCAAAACAACCATTTTTGTAGTTGTTGATCGTTTATCTAAATATGCCCATTTTTGTCCAGTGGCTCATCCTTATACCGCAAGCACTATAGCCCACATTTTCCTCGATAACATCTTTAAATTACATGGTATGCCCTCCACAATTATTAGTGATCGTGACCCAACTTTCACTAGTACCTTTTGGAAGGAATTATTCAAATTACAGGGTACCCAACTTCGTATGAGCTCCGCGTACCATCCTCAAACCGATGGCCAAACCGAAGTGGTAAATAAATGCTTGGAAACATACCTTCGATGTTTTGTCTCTACTCAACCACTCCATTGGGTAAGGTGGCTTTCACTAGCGGAATGGTGGTATAACACTTCATACCATACATCCATCAAAATGACTCCTTACGAAGCACTATATGGTCAAACACCACCATCCCTCACTTCCTATATTCCAGGGACTACCAAAGTCCATGCGGTAGAAACAGAACTTGCTAATCGAGAGGACATACTACGGACCCTAAAAGAGAACCTACACACCGCCCAACATCGCATGAAGCAGCAAGCCGATCAACATAGAAGCGAACGTAGTTTCCACGAGGGTGATATGGTTTTCTTGCGTCTCCAACCTTACCGGCAAACCTCTCTTAAACAAAAAGGTCCTCAAAAATTAGCACCCAAATTTTACGGGCCATATAAAGTTATCCAACGTATTGGGACCGTTGCTTACAAACTTGAGCTTCCTCCCTCTTCCAAACTTCACCCCGTATTTCATGTATCTTGCCTTAAGCTCGCAATCGGAACACATATCACGACACAAACCACTCTTCCGGAATTCTCCGAGGATGGAGTACTTTTAGTCGAGCCAGAAGCTATCTTGGATCGCCGCTCTCGTCACCTTCGTACTCGCGATATCACGAAAGTGTTAATCCATTGGAAAGGTCTACCTTTAGAAGACGCAACGTGGGAAACTCTTCACGATATCCAGCAGCAATTTCCAAATTTCCAGCTTTGAGGACAAAGCTCCTTTAAGGGGGGTGGCATGTTAGGACCCTCCTAACATATTTTAATTATATTATCCGGGGTGCGTCTTTCCAATCGCACCCCATCCTTCATATATATGGTGCATCTCCATATTATTTTTAATCATCAAATATACATTCTTTATTATATCTCAATATTGCAGGTCAACTCAATATTTTAAAAAAGCGATTCTTAATATCAACGATTCAATTATCTTTTATTTGCATTATATTATTTCCGTTCGAGTAGTGTCTTACCACTATTCAAGTCATTGGATAATTATCTGAGATAATGATAAGAGATAGGTTATTACCAAAATACACAGATCCTGGAATACCTATACTCACAGTACATATTGAAGACATAACCTTACAAAATGTTTTTATTGATTTAGGAGCCACTATTAATGTCATGACCAAAGAAATAGTAGAATCCTTAGGGATGCATAAACTACAATCAACTTCTATTGTGCTTCAACTCATCGATAGATCTACTATTAATCCAGAAGGAAAACTAGAAGATATTATGGTCTCTATAAGTTCATGGGAATATCCTATAGACTTTATAGTATTACAACCCAAAAAGAAGTTAGGGGGACATCCCTTAATCCTAGGACACCCATGGCTTGCAATAGATGATGCTTACATTAGTTGTAGATCAAGAAATATGACTATTTCTAATGGCAAGAATACTAAAGACCTTAGTTTATTCCCTAGATCAGCAATAGAAGAAGAATTTCCAAAGCAATTATGGTATGATTTCCCTCATGAGTATGATGATATCCAAACCTTATCAATTAATTTTCTACACGAACAACTTCAACAAGAAGTCGAGGGGCCCCTACCATTATTGTTAGGAAATCAACAAGAGAATCAAGATCAAGACAGTAGTTATTCATCTCAATTTTCCATTTATGAGGCAAGAACAAGTCAATCTCAAATAGAACCATATGGCTATGATTTAAATATTCTTGGATATGAGGTAAATGGGATAGATGCAAATACAAAAAAGTGTAAACAAATAGATATTCTACTAGGAAAAACTCTTAACATTAGTAATGAATTCACAAGCATGCAAGGATCACAGTTGGTAGATGTGCTTAGAAAGCATCAATCAACATTCACATGGAACTATGAGGATATGATGGGTATCCACCCAAATGTTTGTACCCATCGCATATTTATTCAAGAAGGTTGTAATCCAGTAAGACAACCCCAAATATGATTGAATCCAACTATGAAATAAGTAGTTCAAGAGGAAATCATTAAACTCTTAAAGGCAGGATTTATATACCCAATTTTCGATAGCCAATGGGTGTCACCTTTGGTGATAGTCCCTAAAAAAAATGGTAAATGGAGAATTTGCATTGATTATAGAGAATTAAACAAAGTAACCAAGAAAGATTATTTTCCCTTGCCATTCATTGATCAAGTCTTAGATACATTGGCTGGAAAGAAATATTTCTTCTTTTTAGATGGTTTCAGTGGATATAATCAAATCTCCATAGCTAAGGAAGATCAGGAAAAAACAACTTTCACATGTCCTGCAAGAACCTATGCTTATAACATTCTACCTTTTGGACTATGCAATGCACCTGCAACTTTTCAAAGAGTTGTATTGGCTATCTTTTTTAACTTAACTAATGAATGTGTGGAAATTTATATGGATGACTTCACAGTATACGGTACTACCTTTGAAGAAACATTATCAAGCTTGCAAAAAATTTTGGTAAGATGCCAAGAGCAAAACCTCTCTCTAAGTCATGAAAAGTGTTTTATGATGATGAAAGGAGGTATTGTTCTAGGACATTATATATCAGAAGAAGGTGTTAAAGTAGACCCTGCAAAGATACAAATTATTCAAACCCTTCAACCTCCAAAAACACAAACAGAGGTGAGAAGTTTCTTAGGACACGCAGGATACTACCGTAGGTTCATTAAAGACTTTAGTAAAGTTGCTACTCCCATGTTTAAGCTCTTAACTAAAGATAGTGAATTCAATTGGACAAACGAATGTCAAGAAGCCTTTGAAGAAATAAAAGAAAATTTGACTATTGCTCCAATCTTGAGAGGACCAAATTGGGAATTACCATTCCACATTCATTGTGATGCTTCAGGTTATGCAATAGGAGCAGTATTGCAACAAATAGAAAACAAAATACCTTATGCTATCTATTATGTAAGTAAAAACTTGCATGGAGCCGAGCTTAACTACACTATTACAAAAAAAGAATTTTTAGCTATAATTCATGCTCTCAATAAATTTAAACATTACATAACAGGGTATGAAGTATTTGTTCACACTGATCACTCTACCATTAGATACTTAACGAACAAAGCAACAATGGGTGGTAGAGTGATTAGATGGCTTCTATTACTACAAGAGTTCAATATCACAATTATAGATAAGGTAGGAAAAGATAATGTTATTGCAGATCACTTATCTCGCATGCAAATCTTTGATGATAACGAGTTAATTCTTGATAATTTTCCAGACGAACATTTGTTTGCTCTTTCTATTTTTACCCCTTGGTATGCTGATATTGTAAATTATTTAGTAACAGGAAAAATGCCTCAAAATTATACACCACATGAGCATAGGAAATTAATACATCAAAGTATTCCTTTTATGTGGATTCATGGAATTCTGTTTAAAAAATGTCTTGATCAAATCATTAGGAGATGTGTGCAAGAAAATGATGTATATGACATTATTAGGGCAGCACATGAAGAACCTTGTGGAGGTCATTATGCCACCCAAATAACGGTTATTAAAATACTTCAAACTGGGTACTTTTGGCCTACTATGACTAAATATGTTCATCAATTTATTGATAGATGTGATGCTTGTCAAAGAGCTAGCAAGCCTACACCATCTATGGAAATGCCTTTGGTTCCACAGATAGTACTTGAACCATTTGAAAAATGGGGAATTGAATTTTTTGGACCAATAGACCCTCCAAGTGATGGTAATAAACACATACTTGTATGTACAGATTATGTTACCAAGTGGGCTGAAGTTAAAGCTCTCCCACGAGCTCAAGCTGAACCAGTGGCCGATTTTCTTTATGAAAGCATAATGCAATGCTTTGGAGCACCAAGAGAATTAGTTTCAGATCATGGACCTCAATTCACCTCCAATGTGATTGATCATTTTGTTAACATCTATCAAATAAAACACAAGAAAACCTCACCATATCACCCTCAGGCTAATGGACAAGTAGAAGTTACAAATAGAGAACTTGAAAATATTATTACAAAAATTGTAACTATTAATAGGGGTGATTGGGCTGAGAGATTAAAATAAGTTGTATGGGCATATAATACAACTTGGAAAACTACCACAATATTATCACCGTATGAAATGGTCTATGGAAAACAAGCCATCATGCCCATTGAATTCGAGATAGAAACCCTTCGCACAACAGTACAACTTGACATGAATTTGGATAACACACAAAAAGAAAGGTTGGAAAAGTTAAATATTCTGGATGAGAGAAGATTAGAAGCATTGCATAGAACTGAAATAACCCAACAACAATGAAATAAATGGCATGATAAACACATTGTACCACGTACATTTCAATCAAGATATTGGGCCTTGTTATTTGACTCTCGTTACCAAGATTTTCAAGGTAAATTAAGAACAAGATGGCTAGGACCCTATGAAATTGAGGAAATATTTGGAAATGGTACAGTCAAGCTTAAGCCTATAGATGATTCAACAAGGAAACTACTAGTAAATGGACATAGGCTTAAAATTTATAAGAAGCCATTATCTAAGGAAGAATTCATACACCAGTTTAGACAGCAAACTGATTTGCAGTGTATTTCTGAACTGCAACCAACTACTATCCAATAAAATCTCTCTTTGAAAAGAAAATAATAATAATAATATAATTATATATATCAAAATTGAAAAAAATTAATTTATAAAAATAAAAATGATTATGCTTCCTTTATTTCATCATGAAGTATCTGTATTCCCTTCCATTTTTAGTCTTAATGTTTTAAAGATAGCTCAAGGAAGATGATTACCACATGATGCATAGTACCTTGTTGCTAGATGAAATCTAGGTATTCTTCAAATACTCAAATTATATCTGGTCTCCTGAGCCAAATTTTCATTGAAAATCAAGCAAATATTTTAAAATGTTATAAGTTTCTCCTAGTTGATCAAGTTTTTCTTTTGACCACGCACAATTGCACATCTAAAAACATTGTGAAATATTGGAGAAATTAACTCATGTGTTATTTTTGCCATAAGTGAATAGTTTCCCTTGCTTATCTATTTATACGCATGGTCTAGAATACTAACAAATTGGCAAAAGGACAAGCTCGCCCTTCACCTTCAAAAAAAAAAAATATCCCTTGCTCCTCATCTAATCGAGCAAGTATCCCCATAAAAATCTTCTTGCTTCTCCTCAAAATAAGCAAGAACCCCAAAAAATATTCCAATACAATTCTTCTTGCTTCTCTTCAAAATAAGCAAGAACCCCAACAAAAAAGCACTAAAAATCCCTTGCTCCTTCCAAAATGAGCAAGTATCCCACATAACACAAAAGTAAATAAAGGGTAAAAGAGCTTGAATCCCTGGAATTTTTAGTATCTCAAACACCATGGGATACTCTTTTTGAAGTATTCTTACGTATTAGCACTAAGTCTGGATAAGACCTCTAGATGCTCATAAGATCAGCTAGCTTTTTGGCATACATAACCCTTGTTGTTTTTCAATCCTTACTCATAATGGGGAATGAATCCTCACTACACACACAGTTGGTCTTGAAAGAGGCTTGAAAATACTAGGACAACTTTGACATTAAATTGGTTTGTGAGAGGAGTAAATGAAGTTGTTTCAAAATTGCTAGAATGTTTGAAGTCCTTGAAGAATAACCCTAGAAACATCACATGCAGATAAAAGCCCAAAGACAATCCTCATGAAAGTACTATGGTTTCAATTTTTTTTTCTACAAAAGCATGGCTTGTGTCCATCACATTTTCATCCTTTAAAAGCCATCTTAATAACTATTTCACTTTTTCCCATGATTGAAGATATCCTAGAAGGTTGAATTCAGATTTTATATAAATTATTTTTCTATCCTAGAAACTTCTTCATGACATACAAGAAGCATACTCACCAAAAATTATAATAAAACCCCATTCATAAAATTATCCTTCTATTATCCATAAATATAAATAAACACCCTTCCTTTTTGTTTTGGCTATATAGCCAAAATTATAGTTTGGGGGGGGGTAAATAAAGGCATATACAACTCATAATACAGTTTGGGGGAAGAAAATAGGTAAAGTATTTTCTTGACTCTAAATAGTGGTTTCGGTAGATATCTTCAGTAGATGTCTTCCGTAAGTATCTTCCGTAAGTGTCTTTCGTAAGTACCTTCCATAAGTACCTTCCGTAAGTGTCTTCCGTAAGTACCTTTTATAAGTATCTTTCATAAGTACCTTCCGTAAGTATTTTTCGTAAGTATCTTCCATAGGTATATTTTGTAGATATATTCCATAGATACCTTCTATAAAAGTTTTTTGTAATTATCTTTTGTAAAGCTTCTGTAACATCATCATCAGTAACACTATTCAGTAATACTATTCCGTAACACCCTTCTATAGTTGTCATCCGTACTCACAGTGCTAAAAATCGCAAGTCTAAAAAATTATTATTATTATTTGAATTAAGGACACGTGGTGACTTAAGAAGTAATAGGGCAAATGAAAGCGTGCGACAACGACAAGCATAAGAAAGCATGATAGTAATATTTTTACTTCCAAAATTAAACTAAGGGAAATTAAACTTATATGATATGAACCCTTGGTTCATATAGCTATCAAACGCCACGTATTAATGTGCTTGAGCCGATGATCAACCGTCATCCGAACCAATCAAAACGTGGCACCAATGATCAACCGTCATCCAAATAAAAATGCGATAGATTTTTACTCCCGCCACATGAGGTGTTAAGGGAAGTTGACAAAAGCTAAACCATAGAAATATTATATTAGCACGGGACACGTGACTCTGTCCAACCAATCGTGAGAGGTTACACGGATTAAGGATTTTCACCGTTGATTAACATACGATCAAGGGCTGAGGAGGAAAAGAGAAAACATAGGTAAAAAAAAACATGACCCTCTCTTGCTATTGTGATCGATCATCGACACGTGCCCCCTTTCTTGCCCAATCGAGTGAAAAGCATGAAACATTGGATGATCATCATCGATTGAAACAAGATCGATGAACGATATTGCCCCAAAATTTAAAAACCCTAATCACCATAGATTTTAGGGTAAACACCACCATCATTGATAGGTTTTCAAGGCAAATCATCATAGATTTTAGGGTAAACACCATCATCGTTGATAGGTTTTCAAGCCATATTCATCGTTGATAGAAAAACAAAATAGTATCCACCATCGGAAGAAACATAACGACGTTACATGCAGCCATGCAGATGAAACAAACCAGCCCCAACCCGAATCTAGTCACAAAATGTAGAATATTATGAGGATTTGAGAGAATAGTCTGAGTAAAAAGGTTGATATTGTGTAATTTTGCATGTGCTAGCATCGGATTAGGTCAAAATTGTAGGGTTTTTTGAGAACGTCGGAAGGTGGCAAACCTGTGGTGAAAGCGACAGGTAAAATATCCTCATCAATTTTAAATTTTGATTTTTGTTTTTGTTTTTTTATTATTATTATTGTTGTTTTCCTGTATACAAAATAGATATTCTCTACTTCACTCTGTACATACGTCAGAAAGAGATACAGAAGTAGGCAAGTTCTGTTTTAGGATAAAATTAGGGTAAATTATGAAAATTTTATCTTAAGGTAAAATTAGGGTAAAATATGCAAGTTCTATTTTAGGATAAAATTAGGGTAAATTACAGAGATTCTTTTTTTTCGCTTATCTGGTAAATTACAGGGATTTAAAAAAAAAGTATATGGAAATTATGAAATTAGGGTAAATTTTTAGGGGTTTGTAAAAAAATAGAAAAAATATCATATGTATTAAAAATTTTAGAATTGATAGAACAATTACAGTAGGTTAAAACATTTTTTTACACGGATCTGGTAGAAATTACAGTAGGGTTTCGAAAAAATTATTGAGGATTTTTTTTTAAGCTATAAAATAGAATACAATTTTGAATAATAAAATAAATATATATACAACAAAATATATTTTATTTTTCTTAGGATATCAAGGGCTCTGTCGACTTCTGAGGAAATTCTATTTATATATAAATTGCAGGGTTATTGGCTTGATAAATTGGAAATCCTCTATTCTAAATCCTTACCCGTCACCATGCCTCGACCCGTGTTTCAAAAACATAGTGAGTCGTCATCTATTGAGACCCAAAACCCGAGCGACTCTGTAGTCAAACTTTTCCAAAACACCCGATGGTGGGAAGCATTGACTAAGTTTAAAGGCCATGATTTAGGGGTGGCTAGACATTTCATAATGAACTGTAACCCCGACACAATGTCTACCCATGTCGGAGGACTCCAGCTAGACTTAAACCCTAGCTTGATCTCTAAGGTGTTGGGATTACCTGAGGTTGGTCTACCTTATTATAAAAACCCATCTAAAAGCGTCACTCAGTTGGTGACAAAATTTGGTGAGAAGTGTACAATTCTTAGAGACAAGGAGGGATCAATCAAAGGGGTTTCAACTTCTACACTTCCCCTCCTATGGCAAGAAGCAGCTGTCATTATTATTAAGTTCTTCACTATTGAGGGATGAATGTCTGTCTTGTTAGCTTACCACATCCGTATGTTAATGAATTTAAAATTTTTGGATGTTAAAGATTGTGTCATTAATCTACCTTACTTTCTGTTCCAATCGTTGAAATCGACTGTTTTGCGAGTTAAACCCAAAAATTCTCAAGGAAAACCAAGACTGCACTTGATTGCACACCACGGTTTAATTAAATTGATTGTCCTAAAAAAATCTCATGAAGTGAAAGTATCCTGGAATCGGATCGTGAATGAATCCAACTTACCTGAATGCTCGAAATCTACCAGATCTGAGGGGGAACATTCGATAGAGGAAGAAAATGACTCTGATAGTCAGGAAGAAGAGCCTGAAAGCCCAAAACGGAAACGTAAGCCTTTGAAAAGTAGTAAACAATCCCGGCCGAATATCAGACATCAAAAGAAAATTATAGACAACTTTGAATAGGAAGATGAACAATGGCCTGAATCTGAATTACCTACAACCGAGTCTACTGTAGAGACCTTATCCTACCTTCATGTGCATAATACAGTTTTGTAAATGAAAATTGATAGATTAAGGGAAGATTTTACAGAACACTCTAAAATTATCCAGAGAGCCCTTGTTGTTTAGATAGATTTGATTAAGCAGTTTTCTATGGATAAGACACCAAAGCCTATGGACTCTGTCAACCGGTCGCCACCTATCAAAGTCTCCCCACATAAAAGTTCTACTTCTGGTAAAAATCCTAAAAAATATGTAAACTTCAGCAAACAGGTGTACACTAATAAATCAATTGACTTTTCAAAGATTCTTGAGGAGGATAGTTCCCAGCAGATTCATAGTATTACTCAACAGAATCAACCTACAAAATTGGATCTGCCCACCAAGGAAGGAAAAACATTAAAAGGTCTTGTCTTGGATGTAGGGATGCCTTTTGAGCTTGATCCGATGGATAACGATGAGGAACTTCATCCTTCCCAGACAAAGGATACAGAACAAAAAGGAAGCGCTCAGGAGGTTGAGCACATCAAAATGGTTATGGTGGAAACACCAGTTGTAGCAGTTGTAGATCAACGGGCTAAGGAACAGGTACAACGAGTAAAACGAGAGCGTAAATTACCAGAACCAAGACCACGATCATCCTAGATTTCTTCCCGGATTTCTTCTCAACATGCACTAGTTGGATGAACAATGAAAAAAATTGTTATTTTATTAATTACTCAGACTTATATTTTTATGTATTGATCATATTTGTAGTATAGTATTCATGGTATTTTATCTGTAGACTTTTATATGATGACATACGTAATATGTACAATTAATATTTGAAATATTTTTGTTGAACTATCATTTACTGATATAAACTGTTTATTCTCAGTTTTGTGAAATTAATAATTTTAGATAAATTGAATTGATAAATATTTCTTGTATTTTGGATAACTGATTATTTTTCTTATTTTCTTGGAGAAACTTAGCATGATTATGTTAAATATATCTATTTGATTTGTTTTAGATGATTTCTGGCAAAATCATATGCATGTTTCAAAATCATTATAAGATCTGTAAACAGTATTCTCTAAAATTCTGGTAATGATTGTAATGATTCATGTTATTCTTTCTATACAAATATTAATGTACTTAGAATTTTTAGTTATTCATAACATTCTGAATATCTGATGCATGTATAGGGCTGTTATATTATGTTCATATTATCTTCCCGCATGCATGAGGACATGCATAGACTTCAGTTTGGGGGGAAATGATGAGTGGTTATTTGACACATATTTTTGTATCAGAATTGTTTTATTGTTATAATTATTTAAGTGATTATGATATGTTTTATGTGAATTACTATTGAATATTGTGTGAATTATTAGTAAATCTGATTAATTGTAGTAATCTAACAAATGTGTTTGATTTATACAAAATTCATCCGAGTCTTGAGAAAAATGTAGGAAAAAGTGTTGATGATCGATGAAGAGATTGCAGAGCTTTGGAGTGCACCTTGGATGAGAAGAAGGATGAATAAAAGAACCCAGGATAAGAGCAGAGCTCGATGAAAATAGTAGTTGACCTATTACTGATGTGAAGTATATTACTGAAGTATATTACTGAAGTATATTACTGAAGCATGTTACTGAAGGTAACTACCGAAGAAAGTTACTGAAGAATATTTTACCAAGCAGTTATCGAAGGATAATAAAGGTTGTTGACTTACGTAGCATGCCACATCAGTGACGACACGTCAAGTTTGGATGGACAACAGATATTTTCACTTAGCAAAATATTTCATACTATCCGTGAGAATATTTCAGTTGATAAAAGTTGTTATTTGCTTAATAAAGTTTGTAATCAGATTATTATGAGAAGTTTTAGGTATAGACGCAAGACTGTTAGACCTTTCCTAGAATATAGGACATGAGGTCCTAATGTATATCTTGCGAATTATTCAAAATAAGTATTGTCTTGTTAGGTTTGTTTGTAGGATGCCACTTGGACCAGTTAGAATATTTATCAAGTCCAAATAGGAATATGTATTATGTTAGGTTTAGATTATTTTTGTTGATGCATAGTTATCGCATCAAAAAGTCCACAAAATCCGCATGGCAAAATATGTGGAGAAATATTGTTTGGAATTGTATTAGTTACAATATAAATTACATAGGAGAGACCTTGAAAGAGGTCTGTTGTCTGCTGGAAAAATACAAGAAATTATTGTTTGTTCTAAGTTTACAATTCTGAAGAAATGCGCCAACATGTACAACTGAATCTCTAGTAATAAAAGTAGCATTTTGTTCTTCAAAAATGGTAATTTGTATCAATTTCATGTGTTGTTTAATTTTTGTTATGTAAATTGTGTTTATCTATTACCTGCATTCACAGAATAGACATAATGTTAGTATTAGTTATAAAATCTAGTTACTGAGATAAAGTAAACTAGGGGAGAAAGACTTACACTACCCTCTAGGAGGTAGGGCCCACTCCTATAGACAGTCCCTGAGCTCTCACCCCTGCAATAGGTTAGATTTAATTAGCCTTAAATTAAACTGCATTTCAATTTACGTAAAATAAGATAGATTGCACGAGGATCCTCACAAATAAATTAAATCATGTCATAAATAAATTAGTTTACAAATAATTAGACGCATCAGTAAATTAATTCATCAGTAATTAGGTGCATCAGTAAATCAATTCATCAGTAAAAGTAAATTATCATTGCATTATTTTATCATACCCTGCACCATTCATTTCTGCACAAATTTAATTTTGTTTATTACTTTCTTGTACACGTGAAACCTGAAAAAAGAAACTTGAGCTAAGCTTAGTATTAATCCCCATGGTATAATCTATACAGGATTCCTACTCTTTAAATCTAACCTTGATTTCCCTCGGATTGATAAAATTAAATGTAAGCTCTACAACCGATCATGTATGATAATGGATTCATATGTATCTGAAATGCAGCTGCTAAGGTTTTATGCGGGCCAAACAAGGTTAAATTTCTATCTATTTTGTCACTTGCCCGATCATTAATTATCAACCAAGGATTCGTAAAATTTCGAAGGATCTCTTATAGGATCATTCACAATACCACCTTGAGATGAGTCCTTCTAACTCTACTATTGGGGGGTGTTCAAAAGGTTGTCAATATCTCATGCACTCCTCAATAAAATGCGTATGAACAATTAAATATTTAGAAAGAAAGCATTCATACGTGCATCTAAGAAATAATCAAACCTACTACAATAATAAAACACAAATATAGGAAATGAAACTATGAAAGCATGAAATCTACAAAGCATAGAAAAGAAGGGGAAGAATACTATCTTGGAGTGGGCCCAAGCTCCAGCAGATCCCTCCCAATGTGAACACGCTTTAGGAACTTGTAGACTTTATTATGCAATCAAAGGATTACAATGTGTATTCTATATCTTCTATACAATTGCTATATGTTCTATATTCTATATTCTATATTATATATCTTTAGAGAGGTCTGTGTGTGTTTATATAGCACACGAAATCTGGTAAGCTTCGACCGTCGTCTACCAAAAATTGGCTTTGTTCCTAATATTGGCGTGTTCCGTAATTGGCTCATGCTTCACTTGGCATGGGCGGCACAACTCCCACAAATATCCTGTGTGGCATGGAGTTGTAACTGCACCATTTATTATCCCCCCGCATCATGTTTGATCTGGTCAACATGCAAAAATAGAGGCACCTTCCTTTGTGGAAGGTGCCTACCTTCTATTGGTGCCTTCCTGGAAGAGGAAGGCGCCTATCTTCAATTGGTGCCTTCCTGGAAGGGGAAGGCGCCTACCTTCTTCTGGCGCCTTCCTGGAAGAGGAAGGCGCCTATCCATTATGCATCAGTTCCATAGTAAACAAAGTGCCAGGTCCATGAAAAAGACCTCGACTGATTAAATATGACAAAATCAACAATATCTCCATAGAAACACACTAAAACACACAAATCAGATAATACGCATAATCTCATTAAATAAATACATAATCATTGATAAAAACATACAATTCCTAATATATCACCGCATAATATTTGCTCACCGTATAATATTTGCTAAGACTCATACAAAAATATAGGTAATTCTGGGACTCATCATCCCCCCATGCCTAACATATGCCACGCCCTCGTGGCATCAAAACCGTAGGCACTCTGGTCATCGCCTGTATCTAGACGTTCCTGCTGCTGTTGATTTTTGTCGATCTGCTCTCCTTGTTCTAGCTGCTATTGGGGCCGACATGACTACTATGGGTGTCCTTGCCTGAAATGCTACTTCTGCAGCCTACCACAGGTCGGTTTCTTTGGTCCTGGGAACCGCAAGGGGGATATCTGAATCACTTCCCCTTTGACGAACCACCTGGGCCTTATATGTTCTGGCCTCCTCAGGATCAAGCCTTG
Source organism: Wollemia nobilis (assembly GCA_028583015.1). Classification (NCBI taxonomy): domain Eukaryota; kingdom Viridiplantae; phylum Streptophyta; class Pinopsida; order Araucariales; family Araucariaceae; genus Wollemia; species Wollemia nobilis. Next base: position 1,885,170 of record JAQPPZ010003612.1, read on the forward strand.
GATCTTCCTCGGCCTTAGCTGCAGCCTCCGACTCTGGGCCGAATATCCCCCATCTCTCTAACCATTTCCTTATTTTTGAGGGTCGCCCTGGGGTTGAGCCATAAATTTTCCAAAATTTACTCTTATGTGCCGGATCAATATTGATGCCAGAGGTTCCTCGGACCCTCAAAGAGGATTTTCTCCCCTGCTTAGCTGCCCTCACCTCTCTATGCATAGTCGTTCAAACACTTTCTACCTATCGACAAATGGATGCATATCCCAGTCATCATCTTCTAGCTCTGTGATAGCCTCCTTGGCCTTCTTTTGAGCAGTCCTAGGCCTTTTGGCTATGGCCTATGCAGGAACTACGATAGCTCAGTCAGAGGGCTCTCTGGTGGCCATTCTTTCATTGTTGGGGACCTGCTCTATTGTCCCTACTGCTATTGATGTTTTAGCTTCTTCTCCTGTAGGTTCAGCAGGTTCTTCCCTGAGTTCCAACTCTATCTATGGGGGATGATCTGAGTCGGTTAGGTCAATAATAGGGGTCTACGAGGCTCTTCCTCCTTCTCCCACCTTCGTGATATTCCTTCCCTAAGAACTCCTTTCTTAATATCACATCCCTCAATTTTCCCCTTATCCCTTTGCTTCATTCTTTTTACCGAATGATTCTTTGATCGACCTCCCATGGCGCCTTCCTGCAAGCTACTATTTCTCTTCTTTGCTTTCTCATGGAGGCACCTTCCTTATAAGGAGGGTTCCAAACAACTAACTCCCAATCCTTGCCAGGCATGCCTTTTGAGGTACACGTTGGCACGATCGACCATGGGGGGTGTATGATTTTTTTTGTTTTATGGTGGTGATATTTCGGTACTTGCATATTTTAACAATGATTACATATAAATCTAAGTAGAGTATGTGTGTACCTAATTGGATGCCTCATGTGTCATGGGGATCATCGATTCATCGATTCTTTATGGGGGATGGGTACCTTGTTGGTGTAGATTATGTTGTTGAGTTGCTTTGATGATAGGTGTTGAAGACAAACCAAAAAAACTGATTGCTATTGGAACGTGCGTCGATTTTGCCTCGTAATTCTTTGAGATTTGCTTTGATTGGGGTGGATTCTACTTACGTGCTCCTAGAGATAAATTTATGCCATGTGTCATGTGATGATTGAGGCACGTGTGAAACTTGATCATTGGTTGCATACGAAAGGCGCCTGCTTTGGTACCTTCCCGATGCGAAAGGTGCCTGCTGTGGTGCCTTCCCGATGTGGAAGGTGCCTAATGGGCTACCTTCCCGATATAGTCATGGATGTGCCTTCTAATGAGGGAAGGCACCTTTAATGAATGCGCCTTCCTGGAAGAGGAAGGCACCCTTAAGGACACGTGTGCCTTCCTGGTGTGGAAGGCGCCTGATGGATGGATGCGCCTTCCTAGTATGGAAGGCACTTTGAAATGCATGTGCCTTCCTAGGTAAGGAAGGCGCCCTTGAGGCTCATGCACCCAAAAAGGAGGGTGCTCCGATTTGATTTTTTTTTTTTTTAGGATGCGCCTTCCTGATGAGGAAGGCGCTCCCCTACTCTTTTTTTTTTTTTTAGCACATTCTTATTTTGGTGGGGCGTCTTCCGGTAGTGGAAGGCACCTTATTCACATGGGGCACCTTCCTAGGAGAGGAAGGTGCCTTCTTTCAGCGGGCACCTTCTTGGTGGCTGAAGGTGCCTTATTGAGGGGCACCTTATGGTGGGGGAAGGCACCTTATTTACATAGGGTGCCTTCTTGGAAGAGGAAGGCACCTTATTTTATCGGCAACCATGTCGTATTTGACCGAGAAAGGTGATCAGGCCTCCTCGGGCTGACTTCATGCCTACTTTTATTCTATTAGTGTCGGTGTCGGGGTGCTGAGCCGAACCAGGCCTGGTGTCCCAGATGCCTATCCATCGAACTATCAGTTCCTCCACCTACAAAAAGTAAATGAAAAAAAGAAAAATGCGGGTAGTTAGACGCATTCTGTGCCTGTTAGGCCCTATGGCCAGGATGCCTACAGCTTGCATGCGGGCGTTGTCCCTACAAAATAAAACATGCTGTAAGAAAATTATTTACACCTATCTACTATTTTTTTTTTGGTGAGCATTTTCATGCCCACCGTTCTATTTTGTTGAGAGTTTGGATCCAGATTCATGGGGATGAGGTCTCCCCCATGCCTATTCTGGATCCCACCAATACATTTTTGGACGTGCTATAGGGATGTAGTCGGTGGCCATTGATAGTCAACAGAACATTGTTGTCGTTGATAGTTCTAACATGCACAGCTCCATTCTTAATGAGTTCTACCACCTCATACGGTCCCATCCATATTTGCATAAGCTTTCCCTTCCTTTCCTGGAACTAGGAATCATACAACAATACCCATTCTCCTTCTTTGAACTGCTTCAGTTTGATGTGGCGGTCATGCCACCATTTCCTTTGCTTCTGTGTGATTTTTCATCTTCTGCAAAGCATCCATTCAGATTTCATCTAGCTGATCCAGCTATCGAATCCTTTCTTTTTGAGTGTCATCCAGGCTCAAATTCAATTCTAAAGCTATTCTTAACGTCTTAATCTCAAACTCAATGGGCATCATTGCATTCTTCCCGTAGACCAATAGGAAGGGTGTGAAACCTGTGGTAGACTTCCATGTAGTGTTGTATGCCCATACTACCTTTGGTAGCCGTGTAGCCCAATCCTTTCTGTGTTGCTGCATGGTCTTCGTCAGGATATTCTCAATCTCCCTATTTGTTACTTCCACTTTCCCATTTTCCTGCGTATGGTAGGGTGTAGTCTTATTGTGCCAAATTTTGTATTGCTCCATTAGCTCCTCAATCAACTTTGAAGTGAACTGAGGTCCCTGGTCCATTGTTATTTCCCTGGGGACCCCAAACCATGTAAAAATGTGAGCAAACAAAAAATTGGCAACTGTTCTTTCTTTTGAATCTTTCAGTGCCTGGACTTCAACCCACTTGGTGACATAGTCTATGCAGACTAAGATAAACCTCTTCCCTATTGAAGGTGGGTTAATTGGCCCCACAAAATCCATACCCCACTTATCAAAGGGTTCTAGGTGTACTTGAGGCTGGAGGGGCATTTCATCATGATGGGTTGGTCTACCCATCCTTTGGCACTCATCGCACTTGCTGACATACGTGACTGCATATTTGAATAGGTTAGGCCAGAAATACCCAGCCTACAAAACTTTATATGCAGTCCATTTCCTTGCAAAGTGTCCTCCACAAGGTTCATCATGATAGGCTTTGAGTATCTCTGAGAATTCTTGCTCTGCCATGCACCTCCTTATGATTTGGTCATGTCCTATTTTGAACAGGAGGCCATCGATCCATAGGTAGGGTGCGCTCTTCTCTATCACCCCCTACTTTTCTCGGTATGAGAGAGTAGGTGAGGTTCTACCAGTGGCCAAGTAATTGGCTATGTCTGCATACCATGGGATTTGCTCATCGATGGTAAATAAGTGTTCATCCAAAAACTGGTCTTCCACTACCGTATAGTCTACTGGTGTCAACCTGGATAGGAAGTCTGCTACCACATTGTCCTTGCCCGGTTTGTCAACTATGGTGATATCAAATTCTTGCAATAGTAGGAGCCACCTAACCACTCTCCCACCAATATTCGGCTTACTCATTAGGTATCTGATGGTTGCATGGTCCGTATGGATGAACACCTTATAGCCGATGATGTAATGGCAGAATTTGTTTATGGCGTGCACCACTGCAAGAAACTCCTTTTTTATTATCGTATAATTGAGCTTGGCTCCTGCCAAGTTTTTATTGATGTAATAGATGGCATAGAAATATTTGCCATATTTCTATCCCAGGACCGATCCAATCACATTATTGGATGCATCACAATAAATGTGGAAGGGTATGGCCCAATCTGGTCCTCTTAAAACTGGTGCAGTTATCATCTTCTCCTTAAGCAATTGAAAAGCTTCTTCGTAGTCTTCCATCTAGTTGAACTCTACGTCCTTAGACAATAGAGTGTGCAGTGGTTTTGCAATCTTGCTGAAATCGATGATAAATCGTCGGTAGTACCCGATAGATCCGAGGAAACTCCTCACTTCTTTCTGCGTCCTGGGGCTGGGTAGGTCTTTGATGACCTCAATATTCCTTCTATCAACTTTTAGCCCTACTACAGAGATATGGTGTCCTAGCACGATGCCTTCTTGCATCATCATGAAGCATTTTTCATTGCTCAGGGATAGATTGTTCTCCTCGCTTCTTTCAAGCACTTTCTCCAGGTTCAACATTGCTTCTTCAAAGGTCTCTCCATAAATGGTGAAGTCATCCATGTATACTTTGATCGCTTCTCCTATCATGTCCAAAAATATGCTAAGCACCACCCTCTGAAAGGTGGCCGATGCGTTGCATAACCCAAAGGGTAATACCTAGTAAGCAAATGTTCCCCATGGGTAGGTGAACATTGTTTTATCCTGATCCTCTCCTCCTATCTGGATCTGATTGTATCCACTGAACCCATCCAGGAAGGAGAAGTACTTTCATCCTGAAAGTGTGTCCAAGACTTGATCAACGAATGGGAGTGGGAAGTGGTCTTTCTTAGTTGCTTTATTCAGTGCTCTGTAGTCCACGCAGATTCACCATTTCCCATTTTTCTTAGGGACTACCACAAGTGGTGACACCCACTCACTATCAAAAATTGGATAGATGAATCCGGCAACCAAGAGTTTTTGTAACTCTATTTTGACAATGTCCTTCATTGTCGGGTTCATTCTCCTCTGTGGTTTCCTGCTTGGAGTCGCTTGCTCATCAAGGTATATTCTATGAGTGTAGATTTCTGGGTGAATACCCTTCATGTCCGAGTAGTCCCATGCAAATGCCTGCTGGTGTCTTACCAGGAGTTCTTCTACTTTTGCCAGCTATGCAGGAGTCAACCCACTGCTGACATTCAATGTCCTTCCTAGCCCAATAGTTATCTACTGGACGTGATGATCATGAGCGCTAGCCAATGGTGATCCAGGTGTGCTGGTAGAGGACTCTCCATGGAGGAATTCTACAATAGCCCCATCCTCATATTCTTCCTCTGCTAACTCATCTAACACCATTACTGGCTGGATTATGGATAGCTCCTGATAATTATGCCTGGGTAACGTAGCTTCTCCCAATGGGTTGACAGACTGCACATGGGGCAAAATGGTCAATATCTTGATGTTTTAGCCATTAGAGATGGTCATCAGCCCATCCCAGTAGCTGATGTAGGCATCGGCTATTGCCAACCATGGTCTCCCCAAAATGAGTGGGTAGCCACCCAGCCTAGTCTTGGACTGCAAGACCAAGAAATTGGCTGGGTATTCCCATGCGCTAACTATCATCGTTACATCCTCTAGCATTCCCTCTGGTGCTACTATCGATCGGTCAACTAATTGTAGCACTGTCATGGTGGGTCTCAGGTTCGTGAGTTGTAGCCTCTGCATGGTTTCTTGAGGCATTACATTGATGGTTGCTCCAAGATCGACCAACGTATTAAAAAAGGAATTCCCTTTGATTTTTATAGTCAATACTAGACTACCTGGATCCACGTACTTGGGATGACATATCTTGCCCATCATCAGGTCCGCTAATTTACCCATGACATTGATAGTCTGGGTTGCTTTCCACCCTGGCTTCCTCAAGCACATTTCTCTTATTGCCTTGTTGTATATTGGAACATCTCGGATGGCTTGAAATAGTGGTATCATCACTGTGAGGTTCTTCAGACTCGATAGGATATCAAACTCCGACTGCTTTTGTTTCTTCTATTCTTGCAACCGATAAGGGAATGGAGCCTTTGCTCTCTCAGCTATTTCCTCTATCACCTCTTCCACAAGAGGTGTTTCTTCTTCTTCTTCCTCCTCTTCTACCAGTGGAGGTGTTTCTACTCCTAACTGCCTACCTGACCTAAGCTGAATATTGTACATAGGATACATCTCACCTTCGACGTTGTATATCGACTGATTTACTCTATTGTTTGGATTAGTCATCGGTTGTGTTGGTAGCTACGTAGGTCTCACTGCTGGTAGAGCCAGCAAGTTTTGATGGGGTTGAGCTGGTGCTACATTCTATGGGGCCGGATTCCATGGTGTGTGGCCTCTCCACTATTGCCTCGGATATTGGCACTACATCCAGGGTTGTTGATTCATGAATGCCGCTCCTGGGGTGCATTGGACCAAGGTGATGGCCCCCACCATCCCATGTTGGATGGTTGAGGTGGACCTTGTGGCATGTATGGCATTCCTCCATATTGTGACATTCTAGCTGGCATACTCCCTGCAGGGGGTTGTGGCCAACTCTTTCGGTTACCTATGAAATAGGCTTTCGATGTCTCAGCCTCCTCCTGGTTGCTAGGCAACTTTGGGCACAATCGAGTCTTATGATTCAGTTTGCATACTGTGCATACTCTAATCTTGTTCTTCGGGCATGCGTTCTTTGCATGCTTTCCTCTACATTTTGGGTAGAAATAGGTTAATGCTGCCTCATTCTCTTGTTTCTTCTTCTCTAACAACAATGTGTCCATCTGCAATGCTAGAGAAGAGAGCATCTCACTTTTCATATCTTCCAGCATATTGCCAAGTTCTGTCTTTGTCATCGAAGCAGTCACTTTGATGCTTCTGGAAGTGGTCTTGCCTCTTCTTCTTGAGTAATTTTGATAGAGTTGTCGGATATCTTCCATATCGTGCTGGTAGACATCACCTCCAAAAATCATATTAAGAGCCTCTAATGATTCATTATTAAGTCCCCTCAAGAAGATGCTTTTGAGGGACTTATCAGACAACTTTGCATGGGGAGATCATTGAAGATTAAAATTAAATCTCTCCCAGTACTCCTCGAGAGACTCATCCTCTTTCTACGTCATGCTCAGGACTTCTTCTCTGGAATCTCTTGCTCTCTCAAAATCTTGGTATTGCTCTTGAAAGAGCTTCTTCATTTGATCCCATGTCACTATGTGCTTTTCTCCCAGACCGATGAACCACCGTAGAGTTGCATCATCCAGTGTAGAAGGGAAGAGTTTCAGCTTTTGCGTATCTGATTTGTAATCCATAGACCTACACAAAACATCAAACTTGAATAAGAATAGGTCAGGGTCTTTGGTCGGGTATCCTCTGAAGGTAGGGAGATGAGTAGGGGATATGTTTTTCATCTTGGTGTCTCCTACTCCTTCGTCAATCGGGAAGCTAAATCCAGATGAGACTTCTTCTGTGTCAGCCATTTTTTAGGAAATGTGGTCTCAAATGCAGCACTTATGGCCTTATGGTCATTTAAAACTTTTTGAGTCAAAGCGCTAAGATTATCTGGAGTTATTGTCTGATCTTGCACAACTTTCCACAACAAGGCTTCTTCTAGGGGTGTTCTTTTAAACAATGAGTTTGTAACTATTCGTTCTTCCCCAAGTAGATGGGATGAGGAAGCACTTCATTCAAAGTGTTGATCCTCGCTCCAGTGGATTTTTGGTTGCGAGTCAGGCGACTCTAGTTCTAAAGAGCTTTGTTTTATGAACCGACCGTCAGGTCCTCTTCTTCTTGAAGAACTCATACAAATTTAGGTAGAAGGTTTCGGGTATTGGAATGGATCTAAAAGACGCTTCCCCGACAATGGTGCCAAAATGTTGTGGGCCAAACAAGGTTAACTTTCTATCTATTTTGTCACTTGCCCGATCATTAATTATCAACCAGGGATTCGTAAACTTTCGAAGGATCTCTTACAGGATCATTCACAATACCACCTTGAGATGAGTCCTTCTAACTCTACTATTGGGGGGTGTTCAAAAGGTTGTCAATCTCTCATGCACTCCTCAATAAAATGCATATGAACAATTAAATCTTCAAAAAGAAAGCATTCATACGTGCATCTAAGAAATAATCAAACCTACTACAATAATAAAACACAAATACAGGAAATGAAACTATGAAAGCATGAAATCTACAAAGCATAGAAAAGAAGGGGAAGAATACTGTCTTGGAGTGGGCCCAAGCTCCAGCAGATCCCTCCCAACATGAACACACTTTAGGAACTTGTAGACTTTATTATGCAATCAAAGGATTACAATGTGTATTCTATATCTTCTATACAATTGCTATATGTTCTATATTCTATATTCTATATCTTTAGAGAGGTCTGTGTGTGTTTATATAGCACACGCACAGGTCTTCTGTTACAACTCGGTTACAACCATCGGTCTATTCTAGACTCGACGATGACAATCTGGTAAGCTTTGACCGTCGTCTACCAAAAACTGGCTTTGTTCCTAATATTGGTGTGTTTCGTAATTGGCTCATGCTTCACTTGGCATGGGTGGCACAACTCCTACAAATATCCTGTGTGGCGTGGAGTTGTAACTACACCATTTATTATCACCCGCATCGTGTTTGATCTGGTCAACATGCAAAAATAGAGGCGCCTTCCTTTGTGGAAGGTGCCTACCTTCTATTGGTGCCTTCCTGGAAGAGGAAGGTGCCTATCTTCAATTGGTGCCTTCCTGGAAGGGGAAGGCGCCTACCTTCTTCTGGTGCCTTCCTGGAAGAGGAAGGTGCCTATCCATTATGCATCAGTTCCATAGTAAACAAAGTGCCAGGTCCATGAAAAAGACCTCGACTGATTAAATCTGACAAAATCAACAATATCTCCATAGAAACACACTAAAACACACAAATCAGATAATACGCATAATCTCATTAAATAAATACATAATCATTGATAAAAACATACAATTCCTAATATATCACCGCATAATATCTGCTAAGACTCATACAAAAATATAGGCAATTCTGGGACTCATCAAGGTTGATTCCATATCACCTTCTCCTAAATGATCAATTTGTATTACTTGATTAAATTCTTCTATGTGGTTTGTTATAAATTGGGTAAATTTTTCGAAAGACTCATATTTAAAATTTACTTTTTCATCTAATGTAGGTTCATTGGGATTTTCTATTTTTTCTTCTCCATTATTATTCTCTTCACCTTGTTCTGAAATTCTATCATCTTCTATTTGAACTCTATCATCAAAGTTTTCTTGATTGTATTCCTCCATGTAATAATATTCTAATTGCTTACCACTTATCAAAATTCTAGGTATTTTTTTTAACATCTATGCTTACAACTCTTCCTATGTTGAAATTATATATCTATGGAATAAAAATGTGCAACTTTAAATTAATGATATTTTTGGTTTTTGTTTTCTTTTTATGTTTTGTAATTTTTATTATTTTTTGTATTTTATAAATCAGAAATATGCTTAATGTTTTTCATGTCGGGTTCACCAAAGAATGTAGCCCAAACATTCTTGCACTCCTTTCCTCAAGGCAAATGGATGGTCTACACCTCAGAAGAGAGATATTTGATCGTACCTTCTTATTGTGATTTTTTGACAAATTTTTTTGGGTTCACCAAGAAACATTTATGGTTGTTTCCATGCCTAGGTTGGGAATTTGTTTTGATGTGTATCTTTTATCAAATTCTCACATACACCTAGTGTTTGGCCAATATGCAACTACGATGATCTAAATGTGATTTATATTCATATGCAAACAACAAACAATCAAGAAATAGTGCTTTAAAAGACAAATGCAATGCTTAAAAGTAATTTTTGAACTCTTACGTATATCCAAACGTTTGTATAGGGTTATAATTTTTGTTCACAGACAAGATCGTAAACTATAGGAGAAATATTGTACTACAATTTTCAAGATCGTATTACGATCTCAAGATCATACTAGCCGATTTGAGACCAATAGTCTGATATTGATAGAAACCTACAATTTCATAAGTAGAATGTAAAATGCAAAAAATAGGAATTGCTATAGATCTCTTTAAAACATGTTCTAAATAAAAATTTTGGCTACTGAAGGTTATGGTGATAGAAAAAAAACAATAGGTGCTTTTAAATTATATGCAATATGTAAATGATCATGAATAGGTGAACTCCAAGGATGCAAATGATGAAATCTAACTATGTGTGCAATGATAAATAATAAATTGAGAGATAAATAAACAAATGACATGCATGAGAATGCAAACCAGATATTGAGATTACTCCCAAGTGATCTATAGGTGAGATCATATCAACCAAATAAATATTGTATTACAATTATGCAAAATTGTATTACGATCATAGGATCGTACCCTCTGATCTTTGGCATCACCTTCGATCCTACAAATGCTAGCAAAATAACCAGATCTAATGATGCAAAAATTATACTATTATGCTTAGAATATTGTGAGAGATGCTAGGGGGAATTTGAGGGGAAGAGTGCCTAATTAAATATGATAATCATGGTAATGGAATTAGTCTAGAAAAAAAAAGAGTTTCAACCTATTTCAAACTAGGTTGATCAGTGGATCCGATCCCGTAACCACCGCACAGTTGCATAGGTAAGAACATAATAGATTACGCCTACTTTTATCATCTTTCTTATTTAAAAAAAAAATTATTTTGTGTAAGATTGTATTATAATCATAGATATCATACACAATATCATAATATGATCTCGAATATTGTAATATGATCTCAGATATTGTAATACAAGATCGTATTACAATATCGTTAGACATGTACTTCATTTTTTGGAAGTTTGAGAGATCAAACAGTGTCAAAATGGGACATATAATATACCTTTGGAAATATATTTTAGATACATATCCAATGGTATAAAATTTAAGAAGAATTGAGATGATGTGATAGGGTAAATTTTCTCTTGAAGATAACCTTAATTTTCTAGGAGGAAAACTAAGGAAAATGAGTCATTTTTTCATGTCTACAGGCACAAACCTGTCCTCAAATATACACCAAAATTTGTTCTCAAATTTACACTAAACATAGTCCTTAGGTATATCACAATATATTCTCAGTATCTATCCTCAAGCCTTAACTCAAAGCTTGACTCAATCTCAAATCAACTCTACTAGATCTACCCCAAACCTTAACTCAAGTTTTGAATAAATCAATCAACTCTTCTCTCAAGTATTTCTCAAAGACTTGTCTCAAATATGCATTGTAAGCTTCCATAAAATCTCACACTAATATATCCATAGATCCTCTCTAGAACTTTTTCAAATCTGCTCCATAAGTCCTCTCTAGAACTTGTTCAAATCTGCTCCATAAGTCCTCTCTAGAACTTGTCCAAATCTTCTCCACAAGTCCTCTATAGAACTTGTCCAAAGTTTTCTCTCAATATATATTGTAAGCTTCCACAAAATATTACTCAAATATATCCACAACTATTCTCAAATACTTACCTCAAATCTACTCAACAAGTGCACATAAGAACTTGTCCAATCTCATAGAAACATAAAGAGAATTGTTAGAGACTCAATATGTTCTACACTTATCACAATGATCAATTACTTTCAATCACTATTTCAGAAACATAAGGAGAATTATTAGAGACTGAATATACTTCTTATTCACCTCAATGATCAATCACTTTCTCAAATAAATTCAAAATATAGAATAGTTTGTTTTATGGAACTTGAACAATCACTTCACACACCCACTTGACTAGGCTCAACAAACTCTACTTGACCAATCACTCAATGAAACAATCCTTCCTTAAAAACCCTAGTCCAAGCATATGATCCTCACTCAAAATATTTCCAACAATGCTCAACAACCAATCTCACATAACAATGATACTCATGTTCTTTTCAAGCCCTAATTTAAGTTCTTCACACAACCAAATCACTTCAACAATAATGCTTATATGACAACTCTCACATGACAATGATACTCAAACCATATTTCAAGTTCTTCACACAATTAATGGCTTCAACAACAATGCTTATCAAACAAGGTTTTAACAACAACTTTCTATTCCATAAAATATTGAAGCATTAACTCAACACACTCAAAAATAAAACCTTAATCAAGTCCTTTACACTCCAAACTTATTTTCTAGAAAATCAACCAATCAACTCAAATATGGAAGAATGTGCTCATACATTTTTTATGATGAAGGAATTTCAAATGTCTGCCACAACCATAAACACTTCTGTTGAGAAGCAACACACCCCCACTGAAAAATGAGATTCCATCCTTAGAAAATTCTGAACTTTCATTTTTGCAGCAGGGACCCTCTTGATCCTTTCCAGTTTTAAATCCAAATTTGCTTGCCTCCTTTTTAAAGTTGTGCTTTTTCTTGCATTCTAGCTGTGTTATCCAAGAATTCACTTTTTACATGCTAGAATCATTCATGCACAAGCAAAATCTTGCACCGGTACCGAGAAAATCCAGAAAACAGTTGCATAAATTCACTGAAAAATCAAACTTTCCATTTTTGGTAGTGTCGCGATATCGCGACACTTCCATTTTCGAAAATGTCGCGATATCGCGACGGGTAAATGAAAATGCATGAAAATCGGCTAAGTGCCAGGAAGGTCGCGATTTCGCGACATGTCGCGAAATCGCGACATTTTTTTGGAGAGAGAAGCAAGTCGTACGGAAGGGCGCGATTTTGCGACATGTCGCGAAATCGCGACATGTCGCATTTTCACGGTAGGAGAGAGAAAGTGGGCTGCAGAATGAAAAATCGGCTAAGTCGCAAACATGTTCCAAAATCGCGGTCCAGCGCGGTCAGCGCATGCGGGTAGGGAGCGTCGCGATATCGCGACGTGTTCTAGAATCGCGGCTGAAAATCGAGAAAGCGTACGGAGGCCAGGAGAGGTCGCGATTTCGCGACATGTCGCGAAATCGCGACATGTCGCGTTTTCGCGGCCGACAGAAGAGAAGTTGCCATAGCGCTGGAGACGTCGCGATTTCGCGACATGTCGCGAAATCGCGACATGTCGCAGAATCGCGGTAGGAGAGAGAAAGTCTTCAGAGGGCCCGAAAGTGCATTTCAAGCTGAAACAGAAGGCATCCTGGGGTAGCGACACGTGTCAAAGCGTGAATGAGACAAACGAAAGCCGACATGCAAGCTTATTTTGCGGTTTTTAATCTGTTTTTAATGTTAAAGCTTCTGATTTAATTAAAGTGCTAATCTAATGCATCTTTTTGTCTTTCATGCAGGATTCCATCTGGCACTTACGGGACAACCGGGAAAGACCATAAAGGCAAAGTTAAAGTGCGGATTTAGTCAAGGACCGCCATGCTAGAAGAGAAGAAGCCGGTGAAAGCATTCAATAGCAAATTTATTGCAGACTTGATAGCATGAAGACAATTTCAACACGAGGGATGGATTTACGGAGATCAGATTGATGGAGAAGTGGTGACTCATCCGGCTCACCGGCAGAATTAATGGAGGCATTTATTTGCGGCTGCGGATGAATGCAAGTTGCATTTGATTTTATCTTCTCCATTTATGGCAGCTAACTGCATAGATTTGCCGAAGGGTTAAGTTCTATCCGGACTTTGATTTTAAATGGATTTTTATTGTAAAACCCGGGTCCTAGGGTTTAAGTGCGATAAGATTTAGGGTTTGAGCAAGATATTTTGAAAAGATCAGGGTCTATCCTGAGTCTATAAATACAGATTCTAAATGTAATCGCGGGAGGCGGAGACTTAGAAATAAAAGGCTTATAAGCAATTTCTTGCAAATTTTGTGAAATCCTTTGTTTACGGACTTGGAGTTGATGTGCTTTAGCTTTTCTGTGATAGCATGGCCGGGAGCCTAATCTTTTGCGAGTGTGATAAGTGTATCTTCTTTTGTTATCCGTTCCATTTAAAGTTTGTTAGATATATCTTGTAAATCTACCAGTTATCAAGTTTAAATATGTTGTTAGGCTTCAGTTGTTCTCTTGTCTGCTAGGGGAAATTATAGATTTCAGGTGTAAGTTTGTTCTAATTGCTCTGTCTTCACTGTGCGAGCTAGGCTACCGGTGAAAGATACCAGTTTTAACCAGTTGCCCTTGGATTTATAATTTTTTGCTAGATCTGTTTCACTCTGCCTTGTGCTCTTAGTTGAAAGTGATCTTAGACTGACTGGACACTTTATTCTTTGATTTGTTACTGTTGTGAAGCTAGTAGCATAGATAAGATTGATAGTTTAGGGTTTTACGAGTTGATGTTTGATAAACTTCTCTTTCTGCCTTACCCTACCCTCTCTTTGCTTTCGGTGAATGATCCATTTTTATTTTCTTTGTTTGTCTTTTATTTAAATCTGCTGACCCATGAGAGCTAGATCTAGAATTCAAGTTAAATCCGATTGTCAACAACTTTTGCAACTACTGAACAAGTTCAAGAACCCCCTGTAAGGTAACGGAGCGATCCATATTGAAATCTATTCAGAAGTGGAAAAGAGTGAATTGCCATTCGACCCAACTCTGTAACTCGCACCTTGGATAACCAGCTAGATCCTAAAGATGAGTGGGATCCGTCCCGTGGGTGTCTCCGGAGCTTCCTTGCTTCATCCCTTTCCCGGGGTGTGCATGAAAGCCGGACCAACACCTAATTGGCGCTAGAAGGAGGGCTGAACTCAGTTCAAGTATTGTAAGGGCATAACAGCAACATTTGAAGGACCCACAGTGAACTCCGGACAGTTTTGTAAATTGTCAGTACAGTTTTCTAAATTGTCAGTGCAGTTTTTAAATTTTAGTTTTCTAAATTTTTAGTGTAGTTTTTTAAATTGTCAGTGCAATTTTTTAAATTGTCAGTACAGTTTTGTAAATTGTCAGTGCAGTGTTGTCAGTGCAGTTGTCAGTACAGTATTTCAACTTGCTAAAATACAGAACCTGTTCAGAACTGCAGAGTTTGTCAGTACCTGTGAAAACTGGATTCTACATACAGGGTAACAAGGTCCCACCCCAGAGCTGGAGAGCTCCTTGTCCCTGAATTAGAAACTCCGAGAAGAAGTAGCCACAGAAGAGCCACATCTCTATCACAGACAGTTTTATCACCATTGATAGTCACTCCAACCAGAGCTCAGAATATCCCTGTTAATCCATTAGCTATGGCAAATTGGTTGGGCTCCACAGCTTTGAACATTCCGGGTATAGCCCATGACTTGCCCAGAAATCCAGAAAGATACCTCCCTAGGTATAAACATGATGGGACAAGAAGCTGAGAGGAACACTTAATTGCATTCAAGAATGCACTTGAAGTTATTAAATGTACGACATGAGGATGTTGCCTGCGAGACTCTTCCCTTTCACTCTCCGGGAGGGAGCCTATGATTGGTTTCTAAATCTTACCAATGATTCCATCACCAGTTGGAATGACTTAGAAAAAGTCTTTGTGTCACAGTTCGGGGAAGTGATAGATCCCAGCATTTTATATCAGCAGTTTTCTAGCATCAAAAGAGAACTGAATGAGTCTATCAGATCCTATAATGTCAGATTCCAGAAAGCTTATGGTAGACTCACTGGCTATTATGTCCCGAATGCAGACCTGGCACTAGAGATCTTCAAAAATTATTTAGATCCCATGACCTCTGTCTTCTTGAAGAGGGATGCCACTGTTACCAACTTGACAGAAGCTTATAAAGAAGCTTTAATCCTGGAAAGACAGTTGGGACCCCAACCTTTAAATATTCAACAAACTCCTATGATCACTCAAGCTGCTCCTGTACTCAATCCTATCCCACATCAGATGATGCTGCCAGTTTGTCAGACTTTACCATCAGCAGCACCATTAGCTGCTGCACCTGTTGAGAATGTACAGAACCCGGTAAAAGAGGCTGACAATGCTAGGATTGAAGAAGTTTCAAAGATTGTTCAGAAGCTGGCCAATGATTTTTTGAGTTTTAAAAGGCAAACTTCTAATGGAGACAATCCCAACAGATATTCATATCAACCAAACAGATTTAACAGGCCCCCATATGAACCTAATAAATATTACAAGGGTAAAGCTCATGATGTGAACATTTGTGACTTAGCCCTGCCCAACTGGTGCAGAATTCATGCCACTTCTCAGCATGGGGAGTTAGATTGTGTGGAATTTTGCAATGCATTTGAAGCCTTGTCGGGAGATTTGATCTCCCCTGAAAATCAAAGAACTGCTGAGGGCCCAAGTTCATCTGGACACAGTGCAGCTATGGTCTTGGATTCTTTTTCTTTCTCGGATGAATCTGAGAATGTAGTTGAAATGCCCATGGATGAAGTACAGGCTTTCCAGCAGTACAGAAGAGATAACTACAACCTGAGGAACAAGAATCCAGAGCCAAATACCACATCAACTCCTCCTGACAATTCTCATAATATTCCTCCTGACCCCTCTCCAAGCAATAATCCACCTCCACCAAAGGGAGGAGCTCAAAGAGTACCAGATGTTGTTGTTCCTCCACTTAACAAAGGATATAACATAGTGGAAGACATGAAAAATATTAAGGCCAACATTACTCTGCATGAGTTGGCACAGATTTCAAAGCAGAGAGACAATCTGATAAAGACATACTCTGGCCCTGCTGCTAAATCTGTGGATAAAGGGAAGAAAATAGCCAATGCCAATCTGGCCATGTACAAGGAAAAGGCTGAAGTTCCCCCATTTTCTTGATTGTCAAAATTTTTGGGAAGAATTTACATAATTGTTTGGTAGATTCGGGTGCATCTGCTAATGTCATGCCACTAGCAATTTGTCAGCAGTTGGGGTTGACCCCAATGAAGTTTGAGAGGAGAGTTGTCCAATTGGACAAGTCATAAGTTAAGGTTGTGGGAGAGCTGCAAAACATTCACATTCAATTGGCATCTGAGCCAAGGGCTCAACATAAGATCGAAATCCAAGTTGTGGATATCCCGGTGGGGTATGGGATGCTGTTGAGTAGGGATTGGTCTAAGTCTCCGAATGGATATCCGGCAACAGACTTTTCACACATGTGGTTGCCATGGAAGGGTGTGGCCAATCAATTGCGGGTTGACAGAGAACCCAGGTACAAGCACACCATTACGAGTACAATGCTGCAAATGAGACTGTCAATATTGCAGAGGTAGACATTGGTGTCTACAATTTAACAACTGGGCACAATGATAAATTTAACAAAGCTCATCCTGTACATACTAATGAAGTTTGGACACTTCATGTGGATGGAGCCAGATGTAAGCAGGGTTCTGGAACAGGGGCAGTCCTCAAAGGGCCTCAAAGTCAGACATTTTTTATGTCTTACCGCCTGCGGTTCCCATGTACTAATAATTTAGCGAGTATGAAGCTACGATTTTAGGTTTAAAATTTGCATTGGATAGAAATGTGAAGAACATTCAAGTTTTCAGCGATTCGAGAATTAGTGGCAAGCCGAGTCGGGGGTAAGTTTCGAGTGTAAAGCCTCTTATACGAAGGGATACAAGCACGGAGCTTGGGATCTTGTGGAAGGCTTTGATGCATTTAACTTAACACATATACCCGGGGGAACAAAATTCACATGCCAGATGTCTTGGCATCTTTAGCTGCAAGTTTAAAGCCATTGGAAGATTTTAAGTGGGATAAGTTTTCAATTGAGCTAGTCCCCTGTCCTTCGAGTTCCAAACAATGTAGATAGCTTTCAAGTTTTCTCAGATGATCAGCAGATTGTGCACTTCTTACAGAGTACCAATACCTTTGAGAATGCTATAATTGATGAGGGCCAAAGGGACACCACTGATGGAGCAGTTAGATGATGACGGGGGAATCATGAGATTGAAGGACAACGAGAATCCCAAAGGGAATGGTAGAGCTGGAGAGGCTATTCGATGTTGACAAGATCGGGCAGAGGGTGAATCCCGAGGATTATGTGGGCACCACGGACAATGAGACTGAAAATTTGAATGTAGGCACTGAAGAGGATCCAAGGAACATCAAGTTGGCAAAGGATTGTGATCCGAGAGATAAAGAGAAATATGATTGATTTCTGCACAAGTCCAAGGATGTAATGGCCTGGTCATACAAGGATTTAAAGGTATTTGATCCAAAAGTTTACACCCACATCATACCTTTGAAAGAATCTTGCAAGCCTTTCGGACAAAAACGAGAGGCATGTTAATGCTCTGTTAGAACCCCTTATTCGAGAAAGAAGTGGAGAAGCTCTTGAGTGCGGCAATTATTTTTCCTATCGGGCATTCTACTTGGGTGGCAAATCCGGTGCCGGTCGAGGAAGAAAAATGGGGAGATCCGCCTTTGTGTGGATTTTAGGAATCTGAACAAAGCATCTGAAAAGGACAACTATCCCCTGCCTTCTATGGATGAAGTACTGCAGATTGTTAATGGCTCAGAGATGATGTCTTTTTTGGATGGCTTCTCAGGCTATAATCAGATTCTAGTTGAGAAGGAGGATAGAATGAAGACTGCTTTTACAACTAAGTGGGGTACTTTTGCTTACAAGAGGATGCCATTTGGTTTAATAAATGCGGGAGCAACATTTCGAGAGAGCAATGGACCATGCCTTCAAGGGGCTTATGGGCAAATGTATTGTAGTTTACATGGATGATCTAACAGTCTTTTCCAAATCCAGATTTGACCATGTCAAGCATTTAGAGTCTGTATTTAACAAGTGCAGAGAGTTTGGCATCTCTTTGAATCCAAAGAAATGCATATTTGGTGTAACAGAAGGCAAACTGCTTGGGCATTTGGTCACAAAGGATGGCATTTCTATGGATCCGAGGCGAGTTGAGGCCATATCTGGCATACCATTTCCCAACTCCAAGAAAGAGTTGAGATCATTCTTTGGAAAGATTAACTTTGTCAGAAAGTTTATCTCAGGCTTTGCAGAGATAGTTAAACCAATGAATGATATGTTAAAGCAAACTGCCCAGATTGCCTGGACCACTGAAGCTAAGACTGCTTTTCAAGAAATCAAGACAGCCATTAAACAAGCACCAGTCTTAGTAAGCCCAGATTTCAGTGCAGATTTCTATCTGTACACATTCTCTTACGAACATACACTTGCTGCGAGTCTTGACTCAACGGAGAGATACAGGAGAACATCCAATTGCTTTTAAGAGCACTAATTTGAAGGGAGCTGAACTGAAATATTCCAGATTAGAAAAACAGGCTTATGCTTTGGTAAGGGCAGTGAAGCAGTTCAGACATTATATACTCAGAAGCAAAACTCATGCCATAGTGCCAGATCCAGTTGTGAAGTACCTTCTAAGTCAGAATGAGTTGGGTGAACTGAGGGGCAATTGGGTCACAAGGTTGCAAGAGTATGACTTGGAGATTAGGCCTGCTAAACTGATCAGAGGACTTGGCTTGTCCGGGCACATTCCTTGAAGTGCCTCCACGAGCGGGGAAGTTAATCAATTAAACTATGAATCTGATGATTGGTATGGGGATATCATTCATCTGCTATAGTTTGGAGTTTGCCCATCCCATTTGAACAGAACTCAAAGGAGAGCATTAAAGTTAAAAGCTGCTCACTATCTCCTCAAGGCGGGTACTACGTACGGGGAGAATTATCCTTGGCATCTTCCTAAGGTGCATTTCTCCCGGTGAAGTCGGTGAAGTCATGGCTAGCTTTCATGAAAAACTAGGGGCGAGGGCATTCATCAGGATCTGCTACGACACATAAGATATTAAGAGCAGGCTATTACTGGCCTACACTTTTTAAGGATGCACATCAACATGTCAGAACCTGCCATCAGTGCCAGACATTTGCAGCCAAAGAGGCAAACCGAGCTCTGCCATTGCAACCAGTTGTGATAAACAAACCTTTCATGCGATGGGGACTTGATTTTGTGGGAGTCATTAACCCAAATTCTTCGGCGGGGGCATAAATATGTCTTGACGACTACGACTATTGCACAAGGTGGGTTGAAGCGGCAGACCACTACAAGAAGTACGACCCGGGAAGTTATTGATTTTCTTGAATCAAATGTCATAACTAGATTTGGGGTTCCCATGAATTTTGTGCGTGATAATGGGCCGGCATTCCAATCATTGGAGTTTGCAGATTGGGCATACCGGATGGGGATAGTTATCAAATTCTCATCCAACTACTACCCCCAAGGCAATGGACTGGTTGAGTCAACAAACAAGAACTTAATGAATGCCATCAAAAAGTCTGCAGCAGACAAACCCAGGCAGTGGCATACATTGTTGAAATATGCACTGTGGGCTGACCGGATAACACACAAAGTGGCTCTTAAGACCTCTCCTTTTGTTTTCTTTGTATGGTACCCGGCCAATTGTTCCCATCTCCTTGAAGTTGCCCACCTACCAATTTGCCTTAGATTATTTTGAAGATCATGATGATGCTGAAGCCCGTGTTTTAGACCTCACTAACTTGCAGGATGAAAGACTCCAAGCCCTGGAGCACTTCGACGAGGCACCAAGAAGCTGTCAAGCGGTGGTTTGACAAGAGAGCCAAGGTGAAGGCTTTCGAGGTTGGCAGACTTAGTGCTTATGTGGGACAAGGCCCATGAGAAGAAGGGTAAGCACACAAAGTTGCAGCCACTGTGGATAGGCCCCTACCAAATTGCTGAAATATTGGGTAACAATGCTTTTCGCTTGCAAGACCTGGATGGTAATTTTTTGGACCTCCCTGTTAATGGCCAGTACTTGAAACATTATTTCTCTGCTGTTCCATCCAATGTATCATTTGAGTGAGCTATGAAGAAGTTGTAACATGTGTACATATTGTGAATAGCTCCCAGTTTTATTTTGTTCTAGTTTAGTTCTTTTAATAGCTTTGTACAGTTGCTTTAGTTGCTTCTTTTTAGTTTTAATTGTGTGCTGTCTGTACAGGTTTGTTTGTTAGATTAATCCTTGCTCTCAGTGCAGTTTTATTTTTTATTTTTTATTTTTATTTTTTTAATATGTCTGTACAGTTGCATTTTAGTTTATTTCAGTTGCTTTAGTTTATTTCAGTCTTTGTTGCAGTTTCCCTTTGTCAGTTTTTAGTTGCTTGTGTTTTTAGTTAATCCTTGCTTTTATTTAAGTCCGTACGGTCTTTTCTTCCTTCGTTCTTTTTCTTTGTTTCTAATTGTTTAATTTATTTCATTGCTTTAAGTTATTTTTTCTACAGTTTTAATTGCTTTGCTTTTGTTTTAGCTTAATTTTGTTGCCTGTACGGTTTGCTTTCATCCTTTTAAATAGCCTTCGTTTGTTTTATTCCTTTTCTACTTTCGTTTTTTTATTTATTTTATTTCTATTCGTTTTATTTTATTTTGCTTTTCAAGCCTGTGCCTGTCCTTGGAAGCCTGTACAAAGTCCTTCAGCTTTTAAAATTTTTGTCCTTTAACCTTTGCCTGAGCAATCAATGAAAAGTCAGCCTACTGAAAATTGTTTATTCTAAGCTGATAAATCCAGTTTCCATCCAATGCCCATGCTGTTCACCATTCTAATTGAGATAGTCTGCTTGCACTGAACTGTAGAATTATTTTGTTATTCAGGACAAAGGTAGAGAGATGATTGGATCTTGTGTCTTACTTGCCACAGTTGTTTTAATAATAGAAAAACTGCTATGTTGTTTAGTTGGAGGAACTCCGGGGAATCCAAGAAAAGCTGGTTATGAGAGGGGACTATGTCATGCAATTATTTGGGTATCACCAGAGGCTATCAATGCCTAGACTGAAACAGTTTCAGATTGATAAAATGATAAAAGAAAATTGTAATTTCTCTAAGGTCTTCCAGATAGTGATATATTTCAAAGAGAGAGAGATAAGAAAAAAAAAAGAAGAAAAAGAAAAGAGAAAAAAGAGTTACAATTAAAAGAGGCAGCCAATATTAGATTCTGCCCTACAGTTGTAAATTTGGGTCGTGTAAATCTAAAGGGTAACTCTGTCTAAGCTGTAAAAGGCTAAACTAGTAAACAGAGCTCTACTCGGTTTCCCCTTTTACAATCTAGAAAAGTTGATTAATCCAAGTTTATCATTCAATTCGAGTCATCCTTGAAGAAAGTTTTATACCCTTTGAAATTGCACATCGGAAATCTTCCTTGAAGTAATCCGACCTAGTATGTCCTTGGGAAATTTTTAACGACTTGCGGTTAACGAGTCAATTTATTGTGAAGAATGTACGTGGCAAGGCATGATGCATGGTCTTTTTGTTTTGAAACCGGAGTCTTGGGTTCTAAAATAGTGCTACTATTTTACCCGTAGATATCGCCATTTGTTGAGAAGCAACACACCCCCACTGAAAAATGAGATTCCATCCTTAGAAAATTCTGAACTTCCATTTTTGCAGCAGGGACCCTCTTGATCTTTTCAAGTTTTAAATCCAAATTTGCTTGCCTCCTTTTTAAAGTTGTGCTTTTTCTTGCATTCTAGCTGTGTTATCCAAGAATTCACTTTTTACATGCTAGAATCATTCATGCACAAGCAAAATCTTGCACCGGTACCGAGAAAATCCAGAAAACAGTTGCATAAATTCACTGAAAAATCAAACTTTCCATTTTTGGTAGTGTCGCGATATCGCGACACTTCCATTTTCGAAATGTCGCGATATCGCGACAGGTAAGTCAAAATGCGGCTAAGTGCCAGAAAGGTCGCGATTTTGGGACATGTCGCGAAATCGCGACAGTTTTTGGAGAGAGAAGCAAGCGGGACGGAGGGCGCGATTTTGCGACATGTCGCGAAATCGTGACATGTCGCATTTTCGCGGTAGGAGAGAGAAAGTGGGCTGCGAAATGAAAAATCGGCTAAGTCGCAAACATGTTCCAAAATCATGGTCAACGCGGTCAACGCATGCAAGTACAAAAATTGTCGCGATATCGCGACGTGTTCTAGAATCGCGGCTGAAAATCAAGAAAGCGTACGGAGGCCAGGAGGGTCGCGATTTCGTGACATGTCGCGAAATCGTGACATGTCGCGTTTTCACGGCCGACGAGGGAGAAGTTGCCGATAGCGCTGGAGACGTCGCGATTTCGCGACATGTCGCGAAATCGTGACATGTCGCAGAATCGCGGTAGGAGAGAGAAAGTCTTCAGAGGGCCTGAAAGTGCATTTCGACGGGAAACAGAAGGCATCCTGGGGTAGCGACACGTGTCAAAGCGTGAATGAGACAAACAGAAGCCGACATGCAAGCTTATTTTGTGATTTTTAATCTGTTTTAATGTTTTAAGCTTGGATTTAATTAAAATGCTAATATAATCATCTTTTTGTCTTTCATGCAGGATTCCATCGGCACTTACGGGACAACCGGGAAAGACCATAAAGGCAAAGTTAAAGTGCGGATTTAGTCAAGGACCGCCATGCTAGAAGAGAAGAAGCCGGTGAAAGCATTCAATGGCAAATTTATTGCAGACTTGATAGCTTGAAGACAATTTCAACTCAAGGATGGATATGCGGAGATCAGATCTGAGAGAGGTGGTGACTCATCCGGCTCACCAGCAGAATTAATGGAGGCATTTATTTGCAGCTACGGATGAATGCAAGTTGCATTTGATTTTATCTTCTCCATTTATGGCAGCTAAGCGCATGATTTGCCGAAGGGTTAAGTTCTATCCGGACTTTGATTTTAAATGGATTTTTATTGTAAAACCCGGGTCCTAGGGTTTAAGTGCGATAAGATTTAGGGTTTGAGCAAGATATTTTGAAAAGATCAGGGTCTGTCCCGAGTCTATAAATACTGATTCTAAATGTAATCGCGGGAGGCGGAGACTTAGAAATAAAAGGCTTATAAGCAATTTCTTGCAAATTTTGTGAAATCCTTTGTTTTCGGACTTGGAGTTGATGTGCTTTAGCTTTTTACGTGATAGCATGGCCGGGGAGCCTAATATTTTGCAGAGTGTGATAAGTGTATCTTCTTTTGTTATCCGTTCCATTTAAAGTTTGTTAGATATATCTTGTAAATCGCCAGTTATCAAGTTTAAATATCCTTGTTAGGCTTCGGTTGTTCTCTTGTCTGCTAGGGGAAATTACAGATTTCAGGTGTAAGTTTGTTCTAATTGCTCTGTCTTCCTTTGTGCGAGCTAGGTTCGTCGGTGAAAGATACCGATTTTAACCAGTTGCCCTTGGATTTATAATTTTTTGCTAGATCTGTTTCACTCTGCCTTGTGCTCTTAGTTGAAAGTGATCTTAGACTGACTGGACACTTTCTTCTTTGATTTGTTCTGTTGTGAAGCTAGTAGCATAGATAAGATTGATAGTTTAGGGTTTTACAGTTGATGTTTGATAAGCTTCTCTTTTCTGCCTTACCCTACCCTCTCTTTGCTTTCGGTGAATGATCCATTTTTATTTTCTTTGTTTGTCTTTTATTTAAATCTGCTGACCCATGAGAGCTAGATCTAGAATTCAAGTTAAATCTGATTGTCAACAACTTTTGCAACTACTGAACAAGTTCAAGAACCCCCTGTAAGGTAACAGAGCAGTCCATATTGAAATCTATTCCAGAAGTGGAAAAGAGTGAATTGCCATTCGACCCAACTCTGTAACTCGCACCTTGGATAACCAGCTAGATCCTAAAGATGAGTGGGATCCGTCCCGTGGGTGTCTCCGGAGCTTCCTTGCTTCATCCCTTTCCCGGGGTGTGCATGAAAGCCGGACCAACAACTTCTATACCAAAATAAAAGAGGTTAGAAGATAAATCTCTCTCAAAATATAATGCAAAAACTCAATCACACCTTATCACTCCATATTTAAAAATAACCATCAACATACATAATATATGTCCAATAACACCTTATAATATCCCAATTAAAATAATATCAACCATCATAAAATAATTTCAAAATAATTAATTTCTCAACACTTCTTAATAACAAGAATATATCTTCAATAATAATCAACACTTAAAAGCATTTATCTCTCCAATAAGCTAAATATATTAAAAGCTTTATAAAACAATTAACTCCTTATTACTCCTAATTATTTTTAACCAAAAATAATTACCAAGCAAAAACACATTTTATCTATCCCTTATAACTCCCCACATCACTTTATAAAACTATTTACTAAAGCCAAAAATTAATTTTAATTTTCCAACAACCTTCTCTAAAAAACCATACCTTTTCGTTGATCCCTAAAAGGGATTTGGCGAGAATCGAACCGTTGTCTCCACAAGCCTAAGCACCTTAGCGCTTGGGAGTCCACCACATGGGCTAGCAATGCCCACATGAAGGAAGTGGAGCTTCCTTCACCTTATTCTCTTCTTTACACATATTGACCTCCTTCGAAAACCACACATTGTCCACTAGCTACAATCACTTTAGCACATGAAAATCGAAGATACTTTTCGCAAGGGTTTCGGGGGCATTAAATCGAATGACCATGGTAATTTTCTAATGTGAAATAGTCCACCCTTTATACACGAATGGAGTAAATTTATCACACATCAACGCATTAGAAATTCAAATTTCAAATATTCGAATTAACTTTAATTATTATTTATTTATAATAATTTAAATTCTCTTGGAATTTAAATATTATAAATTAAATAAATAATTAATCTTTGGGCATTTTTTAACCAAACAAAAAGCCACTTTGGTTTTTAATAAAAACCTTTTATTTTTGCCCATCATGAATAATTAATCTTTGGACTTTTTAACCAAACAAAAAGCCACCTTGGTTTTTAATAAAAACCTTTTATTTTTGCCCATCATGGATAATTAACCTTTGATTTTTTCCCTCCATGGTTTTCATAAAAACCTTTGATCATGCTTCCCATGAAGCTCTTTTGGAACCAATCAAACTGTAATTCTTCTTAGAACCTTTTGACATCAATGACAACTAATATTCCTCAAAATGTCCAACAATATCCCCCTTTGTCATTGATGGCAACCCAAACTATTTTTACCAAAAACTTGACTTTTCCTTTGTTCTGCTCCCCCTGGGACATTGCTCCCCCTGGCTCAACTCTCTCCTCTTTTACTCAAATACCAAATATCTCCCCCTTTGACATCAATGGAAAAGGGTCACCTTTGGGGCTTGGGTCTAAGAATGAGCCTCTTAGCTTAGCCCCTCCCCCACCTCCTCTTGAGGTGGTTAATTCTAGGGTGGGAGTATTTCTACTCCCATAAAGCATTGTTCTTTACCTTTATCCTCTTTTCTTCTTATCTGATCCTTCTTATTCCTCTGACTATTTCTTTCCATGTTCATGTTCCTGTCCATGTCCATTTTCTTGTTCTTGTTCCTGTTCTTGTTCATATCCATGTTCATGTTCCTATTCATGTTCCTATTCCTATTCATATCCATGTTCTTGTTCATGTTTCTATTCTTGTTCATACTTGATTTTGGAATGTCTGCTCTACACCACTTTGCTATGTGACCATAATTATTGCACTTATAACACTTAATGTTATTATTCCTTGGAGGTGCAAATGTCTTAGGATTTCTCCTAGTGAAGCCATATCCTCTTCTATCATGAACCCTGCAATTCATTGCCTTGTGACCAAATTGATTACATGAGTAGCAATACCCATGGAAAAGTTGTATGTTCCCATATTCTTGTCTTTCATGTGTCCTACACTATGAATTCATGTGCCCAAACCTATGACATGAAAAATATCTTCCATTGAAGATTCCTTGTCTTGACCTCATTGGTCTCTTAGTCTCTCTTGCCCTATTCTGATTGTTGTTCCATCTATATCTTCTTTGTGCATTGATCTTATTCTTGTTGAAATTTCTATTGTCCAACTCATCCTTAGATGTCTCACTTTATTTTACACTGTCTTCTTCTGAGGTTTCTTCTCCTATAGAACTTGAGGTTGACTTTCCTTCTCATTTCTTTTGAACCTATTCAAATCCAAGACCTGTTTTGATTGATGTAGGCTTTTGTATCTTGATGAACTTATCCAAGTTCTTTGAGCTATTTTTAAACCCTTTTAGCTTGACTTTGGAGTCTTCTAAATATTCTCTTAGTAGTGCCACTTCTTGTGCTAACTTTTCACATTCTAAGATATTTTCTTCTAACTTATCCTTGAACTTCTTTGTCTTAGCCTTTGATTTTTCTAGATCCTCTATAAGCAATATTCTCTCTTCATCACATTATTGAAACTAAATTTCAAGTTTAGAGTTTTGCTTTCTTACCTTATTTATTGTGTCAAGAGCATAAATAAGTTCTCCCTTGAGATCATATCCATATTTCTCTGAATATTCCTCTATTTTTTTACCTTTGTCCACATCTTTATTTTCTATTGGCTTGTCTTCTATAGGATCACCTATTAACCTTCTTCTAGTACCATTAGAATATTCTCTTATGGTCCTTCAAGTGTATCTTCATATTCATCATCAATAAAACTATAACCATTATTTGTACAACTATCTTCAAGATATCTAAAGTTACCACATCTAAAACACTTGAGAATTATTAGAGTCATTTTCTTAACTTATTCTTTTCTTCAATCATAAATAGGACTTCATCTCTATCATTATCTGAAAAACTAGCATCACTATCACTTGAGTACTTACTTGCCTTATCCGCATAGTAGCTCCTATTTTGTCTTTGAAAGAACTTCTTTCCTTGTCTGCTTTGTCCATCCTTGCTTTTCTTTTGGTGCTTGTATCTTTTTGATTCCCTATTCTTGTGATCCTATTTTTCTTCACCATTGTTATTCTTAGCTTCTTGAAAATCTATTGCATAATGACCATACTTTCCACAATTGAAACATTTAATATATTTTAGATCTCTAGATCTTCTAGAATCCTTATCCCTTCTACCATAATTAGCTTCTTCATCACTGGATGACTCATTGCTTGATTCTGACTTCTTACCCTTTGTCTTCTTAATTGCTTTGAATGTTGCTTCTTTCTGGGGATTAGGTTCCTCTTTTGTTCTCATCTCAAATTTTGTAAGAATACCAAGCAACATATCTCTTGTCAAAGAATCACCATCTATTGACTCTTCTATAGCAAAAATATTTTCACTGAATCTTTTTGGAAGAGTTCTTAAGACCTTATCACAAACATCTGATTCATCAATCTTCATTCCAAGTCCTTGCATATCATTAACAACCTCATCAATTCGAAGTAGATAAGTACTAATATTTTCCTCATCCTTCATTCTTAATGCTTCAAGTTTTCCTTTGAGATTTTGTATCTTTACTTTCTTGAAACTTTTATCTCCTTCATATATATTTTGTAGTTTATCCCACATTTCTTTTGCAGTTTGACAATGCATAACTTTCATAGACTCTATTCTATGCAAACCTCTCAAAAGTGCATTCATTGCTTTTGAATTGTAATGTTGTAGGAGCTTACCTTCCTTATCTATAGGTGGATTAATTAAGGGATCATATCCAATTTCAACTGCTTCCCAAATTTCATTGCCAAGTGCCATCAGGTAAATCTTCATTCTCATACTCCAATATATATAGTCACTTCCATAAAATACTGGTGCTGAATTATCTGAGGACACATTCTTAGAATCCATTGTGTTCTTGTTATATTTTCCTTCAAGTTGTTAAACTCTTTCGAAGGAACCCACTCTAATACCAATTGAAGAACACAAGCTTATACTGAGAGGGGGGTGAACAGTATAAGACCACTTTTTACTTTTCTTTCCCAATCAATATTATGCAATGTATAGATAGCAATATCAATAGCAGTAATCAAAGCAATGCACAAATCACCACACATAATAGAGACACCACAATTTACATGGTTCACCCAATGTGGGCTACATCCACGGAGAAAATATTTCACTAAAATTTTCTCAATCAATCTCTTGGGAATCCTTCCCTATTACAATGTTTATGGACCTCTGTCCAAAGGAGATACCAATCCCCTAAATCAAGTTCATGGATCTCTATCCATAGGAGAACTCCTTCTCCTCTGCTCTAGCTGGTGATCCTCTAGAAGACTACTACCTCCACTGCACTGGCTTGTGGATCTCTCTCCACTGAAGACTCTTGTCCTCACTCAGAAGACATATCCTCACTGCCCTGGCTAATGGATCTCTATCCACTAGAGACTACTATCCTCTATCTCTGTCACCTCCAAAGCTCTATCTCAAATCTACACTAAACACAGTCCTTCGGTCTAGCACAAATCTGCTCAATCTCTATCTCTAGTCTGGCACAAACCTGTCCTCAAATCTACACCAAACTCTGTTCTCAATTCTGCACTAAACATAGTCCTTCGGTCTAGCACAAATCTACTCAATCTCTATCTCTGAGTCCAATACTAAACCATAGTCCTCAAATCTACACCAAAATTTGTCCTCAAATCTACACTAAACATAGTCCTTCGGTCTAGCACAAATCTATCCTCAATCTCTGTCCTCAAGCCTTAACTCAAAGCTTGAATCAATCTCAAATCAACTCTATTGGATCTACCCCAAACCTTAACTCAAGGTTTGAACAAATCAATCAACTCTGCTCTCAAGTCTTTCTCAAAGACTTGTCTCAAATCTACCTTGTAAGCTTCCACAAAATCTCACACTAATCTATCCACAAGTCCTCTCTAGAACTTGTCCAAATATTCTCCACAAGTCCTCTCTAGAACTTGTTCAAATTTGCTCCACAAGTCCTCTCTAGAACTTGTCCAAATCTGCTCCACAAGTCCTCTCTAGAACTTGTCCAAATTTTACTCTCAATCTGTATTGTAAGCTTCCACAAAAGCTTACTCAAATCTGTCCACAAGTCTTCTCAAAGACTTACCTCAAATCTGCTCAACAAGTCCATACAAGAACTTGTCCAATCTCATAGAAACATAAAGAGAATTGTTAGAGACTCAATATGTTCTACACTTATCACAATGCTCAATTACTTTCAATCACTCTTTCAGAAACATAAGAAGAATTATTAGAGACTCAATATGCTTCTTATTCACCTCAATGCTCAATCACTTTCTCAAATCAATTCAGAATATAGAATAGTTTGTTTTATGGAACTTGAACAATCACTTCACACACCCACTTGACTAGGCTCAACCAACTCTACTCAACCAATCACTCAATGAAACAATCCTTCCTTACAAACCCTAGTCCAAGCATATGACCTTCACTCAAAATGTTTCCAACAATGCTCAACAACCAATCTCACATAACAATGATACTCATGTTCTTTTCAAACCCTAGTTCAAGTTCTTCACACAACCAACTCACTTCAACAATAATGCTTATAATACAACTCTCACATAACAATGATACTCAAACCCTAGTTCAAGTTCTTCACACAATTAATAGCTTCAACAACAATGCTTATCAAACAAGGTTTTAACAACAACTCTTTATTCTAGAAAACCTTGAAGCATTAACTCAACACACTCAAAAAGGAAACCCTAATCAAGTCCTTTTCACTCCAAACTTATTTTCCAGAAAACCAACCAATCAACTCAAATATGGAAGAATGTGCTCATACCTTTTTGATGATGAAGGAACCTCAAATATCTTCCACAACCACAAACACTTCTATGCCAAACTCAAAGAGGTTAGAAGATAAATCTCTCTCACAATATAATGCAAAAACTCAATTACACCTTATCACTCCATATTTAAAAACAACCATCAACATACATAATATTTATCCAATAACACCTTATAATCTCCCAATTAAAATAATATCAACCACCAGAAAATAATTTTAAAATAATTACTTTCTCAACACTTCTTAATGGCAAGAAGATATCTTCAATAATAATCAACACTTAAAAGCATTTATCTCTCCAATAAGCTAAATATATTAAAAGCTTTATAAAACAATTAACTCCTTATTCCTCCTAATTATTTTTAACCAAAAATAATTACCAAGCAAAAACACCTTTTATCTATCCCTTATAACTCCCACGTCACTTTATAAAACCATTTAATAAAGCCAAAAATTAATTTTAA
Organism: Wollemia nobilis; assembly: GCA_028583015.1. NCBI lineage: Eukaryota > Viridiplantae > Streptophyta > Pinopsida > Araucariales > Araucariaceae > Wollemia > Wollemia nobilis. The sequence goes on from JAQPPZ010003612.1 coordinate 1,915,733, forward strand.
TTTTCCAACAACCTTCTCCGAAAAACCCGATGCTCAAATAATGTGCATACCTTTTCGTTGATCCCTAAAAGGGATTCGGTGAGAATTGAACCACCGTCTCCACAAGCCTAAGCGCCTTAGCACTTGGGAGTCCACCACGTGGGCTAGCAATGCCCATGTGAAGGAAGTGGAGCTTCCTTCACCTTATGCTCTTCTTCACACATGTTGACCTCCTTCGAACACCACACGTTGTCCACTAGCCGCAGCACTTTAGCGCACGAAAATCGAAGATACTTTTCGCAAGGGTTTCGGGGGCATTAAATCGAATGAGCATGGTAATCGTCTAAGGTGAAATGATCCACCTTTTATACACGAATGGAGGAAATTTCTCACATGTCGGTGCATTAGAAATTCAAATTTCAAATATTCGAATTAACTTTAATTATTATTTATTTATAATAATTTAAATTCTCTTGGAATTTAAATATTATAAATTAAATAAATAATTAATATTTGGGCATTTTTTAACCAAACGAAAAGCCACTTTGGTTTTTAATAAAAACCTTTTATTTTTGCCCATCATGGATAATTAATCTTTGGAATTTTTAACCAAATGAAAATCCACCTTGGTTTTTAATAAAAACCTTTTATTTTTGCCCATCATGGATAATTAACCTTTGATTTTTGCCCTCCATGGTTTTCATAAAAACCTTTGATCATGCTTCCCATGAAGCTCTTTTGGAACCAATCAAACTGTAATTCTTCTTAGAACCTTTTGACATCAATGACAACTAATATTCCTCAAAATGTCCAACAATTTCAATTTGAGGTTTAGCAAAACATGGAAGAGAATTCCCCCTACAGCCAAAACAACTGTATGTTTGTCTTAAATGTATTATATCATATCTCTTGTATCATAGCTAGGCTTACAAACCCAACAATATGGGTTAGAAACCTTCCCACAAGTTTATAATGCAACAGTTAATGCAAAGAATATCCTAATTAACATGGGAATCTTACCTCCCAAAGTTGTGCTACCTTATAGTTCAAAAACCACTAATGGCCAAAGCCAAGCTATAAACTCATCTTACATGGATCCCCCTTCCTTATCATCCCCATATCCACAAATGAATCCTACTCAGTCGAAAGCATCATCTACTATAGTTCATTTTCCTCCTATTCCTTCTCAAACCTATCAAGAGTTTTCTACCATTCTGTTGTAATCACAGTGACACTAAGAGGGGGGTGAATCAGTGTGATATTTAAAATTTCTAATATATATAGTTTTAAATCCAAAGAGCTATTTAAAACTGATAAAAGAAATATCAAATGCAGCAAGAAAGCATGACACACAACACAACAAATTAACGAGGTTCACCAATGTGGCTACTCCTCAAAACGACTGCTTGGACTACCATCCAAATCCAACCAATGCAAAGCTACAACTTTACAACATCTTTTACCAAGCACCAACTGGAAGGAGCACCAACCCCTTTGCTTTATCTCTTTCAAACAGAATGGAGCACCAACTCCTAATTTACCAGCATCGACTGGAAAGAGGCACCAACCCCTTATGCCAAGTTGCAACTTGGAAGTTAAAAATGATTAAGAAAATTATAGAATAAAATTCTCATGTTATTTCTTACAGTCTATTGTTTCTCTGCAGTCTGCTACTTCTGCACAACATGCTTCGCACTGTCCGACACTTCTGTGAACTTCTTCGCACTCTCTGCAGCAATCGGATGATCGTCCACTTTTGTTGTCTGGCCGCTATCACTTCGCACTCATAACTCCACCTGTGCACAATGCGCTCTTAATTTACACAATCACGATATGCACACTTCGCTTCAACTCTAACTGCGACTTCGCACTCTGCTCGACACGAATTTCACTTGCGCAATCACTCTGCTCGCATTCGCACTCAATCTTCACGCTACAATCTTTCAAACTCGAAGAAGCCCTCCTTATATAGAAGAAATCTCAGGAACAAACCCTAAAGAACGTCGGATGAGAAACCCTAGAAATGTCGGCTGCCAAACCCTAAAATCCATCGACTGTAACCCTAAGAATGTCGGCTACAAAACCCTAGAAATTGTCGATAGAAAAACCCTAAAATCCATTGGCCCAGATTTAACTTTGTCGGCCTCAAACCTCTCTGCCACCTTTGTCACCTCCCTGTAGCTTATTGCCGTGAAATAATAACATGTCACGAAATCGCGACACCTTTTGTAGCCGTACGCCTTCTTGTCCTTGCTGTCATGAAATCGTGACCATTTTGGCCTTTGATAGCTTTGCCACCGTTCTTGTCATGAAATCGTGACACTTCAAACTTTTGCTGACGTCATCCTCATTCTTGTCATGAAATCATGACGCTTTCGGCTTCCAGGCTTTTCTTGCACCCTCGTGAAATCGTGACACTTTTAACTTCCGACGTCATCCTCGCTTTGTCGTGAAATCGTGACGCTTTCGGCTTCCAGAGGCTTTTCTTGCAGCCTGTCGTGAAATCGTGACACTTTCAATTTTGTTGACGTCATCCTCATCTTTGTCACGAAATCGCGACGCTTTCGCTTCCAGAGGCTTTTCTTGACGTGAAATCGTGACACTTTCAATTTTGTATGTCATCCTCATCTTTGTCATGAAATCTACACTTTCGCTTCTACATTTCTTGCTTCATTAGCAAAATCGCTACAACTTTGAGCCTTGTGCACTTTTGACTTGTAGCGATAATCGCTACACCTTCGTGTTATGCTTTTTCAACTCGTAGCGAAATCGCTACACCTTTGTGTTGTGCTTTTTCAACTCGTAGCGAAATCGCTACACCTTTGTTTTGTGCAATTTTGACACGTAGCGAAATCGCTACACCTTTGCTTTGTGCACTTTTGATTCGTAGCGAAATCGCTACAACTTTTCACTTAACACTTTCTCCCTGCTTTGGCCAGAAAATTCAACATGTAGCGAAATCGCTACAACTTTTCAACTTAACGCTTTCTCCTTGCTTCGGCGAAATTTCAACATGTAGCGAAATCGCTACAGTTTCTCGACTTAGCTTCTTGGCCTCCAGCATGTCGCGAAATCGTGACAGTTTGCCTTGCGCCTTCTCTCTCCTCATTTTCGTCACGAAATCGTGACATTTTTGACTATGCTTTCTCTCTCCTCACTTTCGTCATGAAATCATGACATTTTCGCTATGCTTTCTCTCTCCTCACTTTCGTCATGAAATCGTGACATTTTCGGTTGTGCTTTCTCTCTCCTCCGACATATGTCGCGATATCGCGACAGCTTTTCTAACTTTTCTTTTTCTTTGAATTTTTGAAACTAGGTCACTCTTGTTTTCCTGGAATTGCACTTTACATAATCCGACTATCCTTTGAATTTCTGTTCTCTCGCATCCGAATGGCTCCCGAACTGTCTATCCACCGCATCATTGGATCTAACCGCTCGTGTTGACAACAATGACAAACTTCTTGCAACACCTTGCTCAACAATCTCCCCCTTTGGAATTGTTGGCAACACTTGTATACATTCCTGTAACTCTTCTCCCCCTTTGTCAATAATACCAAAGGGCTGCTGCAGACTCCCCCTGAGTCAATCCTCACACTTCTCAGGCACAATTTGTTGCATCTAGTACAAATTATGATCATGAGCAAAAGAATAGTCAAATACTCAAATGCTCCCCCCGAGAAAGTGATCCCCGTAGCTAGTCACTTCTTAGGAAGTGTGACTACTCCTAATTTGCTTCGAAGGTACTCAAATACTTCCTTGGGCAAAGGTTTTGTAAAAATATCCTGCTACTTGTTCTCGTAGTTGGGACATAGTCCAATTTAACTTCTCCTTCTCGCAACTTTCTCCTTCAAGAAATGATACCTTATAGCAATGTGCTTTGTCCGTGAGTGCATTATCTGGATTCTTAGAGATGTTGATTGCAATCGGTGTTATCACACTTTACTCGATATTGGTTCACTAAAATTAATACCTAGATCTTTCAAAGTTTGTTTCATCCACAAGACTTGTGTGCAACATGTTGCTGCTGCAATATATTCTCGCCTCAACTCGTAGATAAAGAAACCGACTCTTGCTTCTTACCGTGCCATGCAACCAATCTGTCCCCCAAATAGAATGCTCCTCCACCGGTACTCTTCTCGTCATCAACACATCCAGCCCAATCTGCATCCGAATATGATATAAGAGTGAAGTCTTTGCCTTTTGGGTACCACAACCCATACTCCATGGTGCCCTTGAGATACCGAAAAATCCTTTTAACTGCTGTCACATGAGTCTCTTTGGGACTGGCCCGAAATCTAGCTACCATGCAAACTTCCTGCAGAATATCAGGTCTAGTGGTTGTTAAATATAGTAGACTTCCAATCATAGATCTGTACATGGTTTGGTCTACAGGTGGAGATTTGTCTTCTTTACTCAATTTGCAACCTGTTGTCATGGGAGTGCTGACTGGCTTACAGTCCTCCATAGTGAACCTTTTTAGCATTTCTTTCACATATTTGATTTGGGAAATGAATATGCCTTTCTCATTTTGATTAACTTGTAGCCCAAGAAAGTAAGACAGCTTCACCAATCATGGACATTTCAAATTCATTCTCGCATCTTATTTGCTAAGTCTTTACAAGATTCATCTTTGTTGCCGCAAAATATGATATCATCTACATAAACAACTAGAACATTGAGATGCCCACCTTCTATTTTTACATACAGATTACTCGTCCACTAAACCTTTCTTGAATCCCTGTTGAGAGAGATAATTATCTAGCCTTGCATACCATGCCCGTGGTGCTTGTTTTAATCCATACAAGTGCTTTCTTTAATTTGCAGACAAGGTTAGGATCTTCACTAATTTGAAAGCCATCTGGTTGTTCAATATAGACCTCTTCTTCAAGTTTCCCATTTAGGAAGGCAGATTTTACATCCATCTGATAAACTCTGAAGTTCTTGTGAACTGCTAGTGCCAAAAACATTCTAATAGCTTCTAGTCTGGCCACTGGTGCGAAAGTCTCTTCAAAATCAATGCCTTCGACCTGTGCATAGCCTTTGCAAACCAGTCTTGCTTTGTTTCTAATGACCTGACCGTCTTCATTTAATTTGTTTCGAAATATCCATTTGGTGCCGATTACATTCTTATTTGTAGGTCTAGGTACCAGTTCCCAAGTTCTGTTCTTTTCAATCTGATCTAACTCTTCATTTATTGCTTTCATCCAGCTATCATCTTTGCTGGCTTCATCTATGTTTTTGGGCTCAATGCTTGATAAAAGAGAGTAATTACTTATTACTTTCCTTCTTGTTTGAACACCGGTTGTGGGATCCCCAATTATTTGATCTCGTTGGATGATTTTTCTCGCCACTGCGCGTTTTAAATTTCTTATTTTCTTGTGCTTCTGAGTCATCGATTAAGTCAATTGAATCAATTGTAGGTTTGTTTCCTTCTTCATTTACCTCATCTCCTTCAAAAACATCTTCATAGATTGGGTAGTTTTCCTCAAAGTCGTTAACCGTGTTCTACCTTCATCAAATTTAACATCTGCACTATCCACAATTTTCTTGAGTCTCTTGTTGTAGCATTTGTAAGCTTTACTTTTTGGAGAATATCCAACAAAGACACCTTCATCTGCTCTATCTTCAAATTTCCCGAGATTGTCATCAGTATTTCTGATATAACACTTACAGCCAAATACTTTGAGATGTTTTGCTGTTGCTTTTCTACCAAACCACAACTCATACGGAGTTTTGCTTTCATGAGTCCTTAACATATATCTGTTTTGGAGGTATACTGCTGTGTGAACTGCTTCTTTCCGTAATCATGCTCGTTATTTTATTTTCTCGCAAAGATAGTGCGTGCCATTTCCTGAATAGTTCTGTTCTTTCTTTCTACTACACCATTCTACTGGGGAGTTCTAGCTGCTGAATATTGTCTCCCGATGCCATGATTTTCACAGTATTCTAAAAATTCATTTGAAATGAATTCTCCTCCTCTATCTGATCGTAAACATTTAATCCTTTTTCCTGTTTCATTCTCAACTAGATGTTTGAAGGATTTGAACATTTGAAAAGCTTCTGTTTTGTCTTTTAAGAAAAATATCCAGGTCATTCTGGAATAATCATCGATACATAACATAAAATATTTGTCTCCATTTATGCTTTGTGTTCTCATGGGTCCACATAAGTCTGTATGTATAAGTTCCAGAGGCTTGCTAGTGTGGTACTCTTTTGTTTTGAATGAAACTCTGGTTTGCTTTCCCTTCTGACATGAGGCACATACAATATTTGAAGGTTTTCTAATGGTTGGAATATCTCTCACTGCTTGTTTTGAGCTGATTTTCACTAAGTTGTCGAAACTTATGTGTCCAAGCCTCTTGTGCCACAGCCAGTTCTCTTCTTCTTGTCCAATGAAGCACATACCTTCTGAATATTCTGAGAGTGTGTACAGGTTGCCAGACGTCCTTGAGCCGGTTGCTATTAATTTCTCGTTGTTTATTTTTCTGACTTCACAACCCTGCTTCTTGAAGACTACTTCATGTCCTTTATCACAGATTTGACTCACACTTAACAGATTGTGTTTCAGACCATCCACAAACAGAACTTCTTCTGACTTAATTTTCCCATCACTAATTTTGACAGATCCTTTTCCGATTATCTTGGCTCCATCATTGTTTCCGAACTTTACAGAGCCACCCTCATATTTCTGTAGTTTTTCAAACTTTTGTTTATCACCTGTCATATGACTTGAGCAACCACTGTCAAGAATCCATGGAACACATTTATTTTGAGCCTTGAAAGTCGTCTATACTATTAGAGATTCCTTTTCTTCTCTGAGTTGTTCTTTCTGTTTCCATTCTGTTTTGACCGTGGTATTGGATTCTAGCTTGGATTTCCCTTTTTAGACTCTTGCACATATCTTTCAAAATGATTTCTACTTTGTTTTGCCCTATATGGTTGAACTCTTCTTTTTCGAATTTGATTTGAAACAGAGGTACTATGACAGCTTCTAGCAATATGCCCAAAGTTGTGACAATTGAAGCATTCTACTGCATAACTTATTAAAGGAGCAAAAGCATTTCTACTAGTGAAACTTCTTGGTCCTACATTATACTTGCAGTCAGCAATTTTATGTCCATAAGCATTACATTTGAAACAGAAACCATAAAAGTAATGATTGAACCCGAAAGATGGTCTTTGCCAGCTTGTTGCAGGAGTCATAGATTTTCTTTTCTTTTGATGTGTGACCTTGGTAAAACCATCATTGTCAGTCCTCTTTTCGGGCCTCGGCATCATTTCTTTCTTTTGCTTGATTAGTTGTTCTTTCAACACCTGTTTCTTGTCTTCACTCCTTTCAACATCTCTGGCTGATGATTCTCCTTCAACAAAGCCCAGACCAAATTTGATACCTGTGGGTCTTTGATCGCTTAAAATTTTGTCCAGCTTCATCGAACTTTCTTCACGTTTGTAATAGCAGCTAATTTTTTGATCCAACTCTTGTATCTGTATTCGAAGACCAACATTTTCTTCTTCCAGTTTATAGCAGCAATCTATCTTCATGGTCACCTGAACTTCAAGATCTTCGGACATTTTCTTGTACTCTTCTGTCTGTATTTTTAAACTTGTTATAATGTCATTTGCATCCTCAAGCTTCCTTGACAGTTTTTTATTTTTTCTCTTCTCAGATTTCCATTCTATAAGAGCAGAAACTAGTTCACCTTCTAGATCAACTTCAGCCTCAGTTTTTTCAACAGTCAGTATAGAGTTCATACCTTCTTCCTTCTCTGAGATTTTTGCCTTTTCAGAATTTTTGACTTCAAATGCCATGAATAGAGCTTCACCTGTTCCTTCTTCAAAATCCTCACTAGAGCTGTCTTCTGAGGAATATGCATTCCTGGATATAAAGCTTTTCTTTTTGAAATTGCCTTTTCTGAAGTTAGATTTCTTTCTCCATTCACCTTTTTCTTGATGTGAAGTTTCCTCACCTTTGTCCTTCTCATTGAGAGGACATTTGGTTGCAAAGTGTCCAATTCCCCCACAGTTGAAACATTTAAAAGGTAGTTTTCCTTTGTACTTTCCTTTGCCCTTTCTCAACTTTCTCGACAAAATTTGCTTCCATTTCGTCCGAAATTTCTTCTTCTTCGGACTCTTGTTTTGTGCCTTTACCTTTTTGGGCTTTAAATGTCTGCTTCTCTGTCCGTAGGATTAGACTTTCCTATTCTCATTTCATAAGCCGTCAAGGAACCATGCATCTCATCCATACCGAAATGATTTAAGTCTTTAGCTTCTTCTATGGCAGAGACTTTAGAATCAAACCTGTGAGGAAGCGACCTTAAAACCTTTTTCACAATAGTAGCATCATCCAACTCTTCGCCGAGACCTCTCATTGAATTAGTGATTCCATTTACCCTTTGCATGAAGGCTTCTATGTTCTCATCGTTGGTCATTTTTAGTGATTCGAATTGAGCTCGATGAGTTTGCAACTTAGCTTCCTTGATCTTGTCATCTCCCTCATGAATATTCTCCAGTTTGTCCCACACATCTTTTGCTGAAACACAGTTTATGATTTTGACCAACTCACTGTCCACTAATCCACACATGATGGCATTTTTAGCTTTAGAATCATTTTCAAACTCCTTTTTACCGATGTTGTCGGTTGGAGCAGTAGCAGGAGCTGTGTAACCATTGACTACTGCATTCCAGATGTCAAATCCCAAAGCTCGAAGATATGTTTGCATTCTGATCTTCCAGAAAGCATAATTTGTTCCGTCAAACAGTGGTGCCTTGTTTGAGGAGAAACCTTCACCACCTGCCATAATGTCACTACTGGGATCACCCTAGCTGATTGAGCCTGTTCAGGTACCTGGCTCTGATACCAATTGTTGTAATCACAGTGACACTGAGAGGGGGTGAATCAATGTGATCTTTAAAATTTCTAATATATATAGTTTTAAATCCAACAACTATTTAAAACTGATAAACGAAATATCAAATGCAGGAAGAAAGCATGACACACAACACAACAAATTAACGAGGTTCACCAATGTGGCTACTCCTCAAAACGACCGCTTGGACTACCATCCAAATCTAGCCAATGCAAAGCTACAACTTTACAAAATCTTTTACCAGCACCAACCGGAAGGAGCACCAACCCCTTTGCTTTATCTCTTTCAAACAGAATGGAGCACCAACTCCTAATTTACCAAACACCTACTGGAAAGAGGCACCAACCCCTTATGCCAAGCTACAACTTGGAAGTTAAAAATGATTAAGAAAATTATAGAATAAAATTCTCATGTTATTTCTTACAGTCTGCTGTTTCTCTATAGTCTGCTACTTCTGCACAACATGCTTCGCACTGTCCGACACTTCTGTGAACTTCTTCGCACTCTCTACAACAATCGGATGATCGTCCACTTCTGTTGTCTGGCCGCTATCACTTCGCACTCATAACTCCACCTCTGCACAATGCGCTCTTAATTCACACAATCACGATATGCACACTTCGCTTCAACTCTAACTGCGACTTCGCACTCTGCTCGACACGAATTTCACTTGCGCAATCACTCTGCTCGCATTCGCACTCAATCTTCATGCTACAATCTTTCAAACTCGAAGAAGCCCTCCTTATATAGAAGAAATCTCAGGAACAAACCCTAAAGAACGTCGACTGAGAAACCCTAGAAATGTCGGCTGCCAAACCCTAAAATCCGTCGACTGTAACCCTAAGAATGTCGCTGCAAAACCCTAGAAATTATCGATAGCAAAACCCTAAAATCCATCGGCCTAGATTTAACTTTGTCGGCCTCAAACCTCTCTGCCACCTTTGTCACCTCCCTGTAGCTTATTGCCGTGAAATAATAACATGTCACGAAATCGCGACACCTTTTGTAGCCGTACGCCTTCTTGTCCTTGTTGTCATGAAATCGTGACCATTTTGGCCTTTGATAGCTTTGCCACCGTTCTTGTCATGAAATCATGACACTTCAAACTTTTTCTGACGTCATCCTCATTCTTGTCATGAAATCGTGACGCTTTCGGCTTCCAGGCTTTTCTTGCACCCTCTGAAATCGTGACACTTTCATTCGACGTCATCCTCGTTTTCAACAGGCTTTTCTTCATGAAATCGTGACACTTTCAATTTTCACGTCATCCTCATCTTTGTCACGAAATCCTGACACTTTCGCTTCACTTTTCTTTTTACTTTGTAGAACAATCGCTACACTTTGCCTTGTCTTTTGACTTGTAGCAAAATCGCTACACCTTCGTGTTATGCTTTTTCAACTCGTAGCGAAATCGCTACACCTTCGTGTTGTGCTTTTTCAACTCGTAGCGAAATCGCTACACCTTTGTTTTGTGCAATTTTGACACGTAGCGAAATCGCTACACCTTTGCTTTGTGCACTTTTGATTCATAGCAAAATCGCTACAACTTTTCACTTAACACTTTCTCCCTGCTTTGGCCAACAAAAATTCAACATGTAGCGAAATCGCTACAACTTTTCAACTTAACGCTTTCTCCTTGCTTCGCCACGAAATTTCAACATGTAGCGAAATCGCTACAGTTTCTCGACTTAGCTTCTTGGCCTCCAGCATGTCGCGAAATCGTGATAGTTTGCCTTGCGCCTTCTCTCTCCTCATTTTCGTCATGAAATCATGACATTTTCGACTATGCTTTCTCTCTCCTCACTTTCGTCGTGAAATCATGACATTTTCAGCTGTGCTTTCTCTCTCCTCACTTTCGTCGTGAAATCATGACATTTTTGGCTGCGCTTTCTCTCTCCTCCGACCTGTCGCGAAATCGCGACAGAAAACATGTCGCGATATCGCGACGCTTTTCTAACTTGTCTTTTTCTTCGAATTTTTGAAACTGGGTCACTCTTGTTTTCCTGGAATTGCACTTTACATAATCTGACTATCCTTTGAATTTCTGTTCTCTGCATCTGAATGGCTCCTGAACTGTCTATCCACTGCATCATTGGATCTAACTACCTATGTTGACAACAATGACAAACTTCTTGCAACACCTTGCTCAACACATTCCTGATATACAAAAAACTCTAAAAACTCTGAGTAACCAAATGAATTCAATGGAAAATAGGGATCAAGAAAGATCACAATAGAGGATATTTCTATATGTAAACAAATTTTGAAGACTTGGTCCTAGTAACAGTACTAGGATTAGAGTAAATGTAGCATATGAAGAGCCTGAGTGTTCTTCAGAGATAAGTCTAGTTAATGTCTAGTGTCTTGTATGTAATGATCCTCATGATTCACAATCTTGTGTTATGTACCAACACCATGTTCAACAAGCTATGGATCAAGCAGAAAGAAATCAAAAAGGAAGGGTAAGTATGTTATGGTAGCCTAACCAAATTATGATTGGGAAAGAGCTAGATGAGGATGGCCCAATTATTGTTATGACAAGGTTAGGAAATAAAACCTTGCAAGTAGATCCCAAAAAGATGGGATAATTTTAGGTCCCTTATTAGAAAAGGAATTATCCACTCCCCCAAAGCAGTGATACTTTTCCTATTCACCAGGATAAAGGGAAAGAGAAAATAGATAGTCTCCCCAAGAGATTCAAGAAATAAATTGAAGGATATCGAATGAAATCTAATTATGAGGCTCAAGAGAGGCTTATATTCCTTTCTATTACCAAAATATAAAGGATAGAAGCCACTAAAAAATATAAAAGAAAATATTGTGAGCTAGAGAGAAGGCCTGAGAGGACCACCTTGGCTAAGTCTGAATACAACATTGTGGAAGAGATGAAAAGGATTTCATCAAAAGCTAGTTTATATGATACCCTTTTCATTTCTGGCCAGATTGACTTGCTTAAAGCTTCTCTCAACAAGTATGCATGGGATAGGTAGGCCACCACAATACTTAGTATACCCTCATAAAATAAATAAATGATCCCTACTATTTTAAATAATAAACCCCTCCTTTCTATATATTTTTAAGAATGGAAGGTTGGATAGTCCAAAATTGTATGATAGATTTAGGAGCATCAACTACAGTTATACCTAAAGTGGTATGTGAAGAGATGGGTATCGAGTATACCTTATCTTACCTTGGAGTACTGTAATTGGATGGGACACCTGTGAAAATAGTGGGAGTAATAAAGGATGTTTTAATGAGGTTACATAGAGCCCTTGAAGTGACAATAGTGCAAGAAATAGTAGTGGTTGACCTAGAGACCTACTTTGGTTTATGCCTCTCAAGGGAGTTCACTACAAAATTATGTGGATGCATGTACACGAATTATTCCAACATGGTCATCCCATTCAAATGAAAGAGGATAAGGATAATACCTAAAAATCCTATGTCTTATCACCTAGAAAAATTTGAGGAAGACATGTGCAACCTCACTCCTCTTGAAGAATTTGAAATTGTGGATAAATTTGAGGAACTGGAACTTGAAGATGAATTACATTTTAGAGAGGATTACAGCCTGTTTGGGACAAGCATGGACACATATAGTATTTATGTAGAATCAAAGAAGAAAAATCTTACTATAGCTAATCAGTCTCTAAGAGAGACAGAGGTATGGACCATGCACTTTGATGGTGCTAGATGCATAAATGAAGCTGGTGTTGGTGTGGTACTATAGTCCCAATCAAAAGGGATAAAGATTTTTGTCTATAGATTAACATGGTCATGCACCAATAATACTATAGAGTATGAGGCTTTATACCTTGGACTAATGCAAGAATAAAATATGGGCATTAAGGTCCTGAATATTGTTAGCATCCTATCCTAACACCATGTTGTAATTCTCATTTACCTATGTAATAACCCACTTCCAACGTGGGGATCCTATTTTAATGTTATTATGCAATACTTAGTAATGTAGGTGGTAATAAAGGTACCTCACCAAGTGGTACCATCTCATGTAACCGTTTTTATCAATATTGTAACCGATGTAGTAAGATACCTCACCAAGTGGTACCATTTCATGTAACCATTTTTTATCAAGATTGTAATTGCCATTTGGTGGGAGATTCTAGCTCGAGTGGCATTTTGCATGTAAGCCACCTCTTGAGCATTTAGGTAGGGTTGCATGTAGTTTTCCTTTAAAAATATATGAATCCATGTACAAGATTATCCTTTTGCAAGCTAATGAAATATTGAAGGAGGTTGCCCCCTTGAAGAGGCCCATGATTCAGTGTTACTGTGAGATTGTTTTATTTCTGTAATTGATTTCTACATAGTATTGCTTTATTTGATGTATGTGAGTTATTTTTCAGTATTTTGTGTGAGTGTGCTTTATTTTAATAGTAGGTTCCTACCATGTGGTATCAGAGCACTTTTTAGTGCCAATTTCTACTGCAACTAAGATGATTCTTGCCAGTCATTTCGCCCATTAGGTATAATTTTCTTGTGTATTTTTATTTTTATTTTTCTTTATAAAAACAAATCCAAAAAAATACAATCATTTTTTTTTATAAAAAATTATAAAATACCAAAAAAAATATAGTATTTGTGTAGGTTAGAAACACTATACCGATGGTTTTAAAATATCACGAAGTTGTCATTATTGGCTAAGCTAGATAGCCCATAAAGCATCTAGTGAAGTGAAGGGCAATTAGACTCCAATACCCAGGCCTTAGAAAACACTCACGCACGAAATTGAACTCCTACGTATCTTCGAGTATATCAGGAGATAATCTAGGTTTAAACAAGATTTTATCCATTAAGAAGCTTTTCATCCTTGTATTATCCATAGTCCACAGGACACAACATCCCGAACGATTACCCTCCCATACTGTCAAAGAGGTAGATAGTGTGCTCAAGGGTATGTGTGGAATCCTCCTTGAGTAGTGGCCTAAAATATTGGTTTGAGCACTATTTTTCATCACTGCGGTATAACAGAGGGCCTATGGGTATTACATACTCCCTTTATTAGCATACCTTGGTTCTACAAAACATAACTTCCACCTACAAATCAACACCATCCTTGTTCTATTAACCTGCATTCACAACCCCAAAAGTGAGCATACAGAGAAGGCATTCCTTATCACAAAAAATAAACTTGCATGCACCAATAGTCAAGATAGATCTTGCAAGTGTCTAAAAAATATCATGGTCAAAAATATAATAGTCAAGACAGTGATAGAAACAATCTAGTCAGTAACAGAGATAGTCAGGTCGACAGTAACATCCCTCTGTAACAGTCCAAAATTATAGACTTCCAATGTCAGAAATAGTATTGTCAATGTTAGAGAATCCTTAGGGTCAATGATAGAAATAGTGTCAGTAACTGTAATACAGGTGATAGAGGAAGAAATAGGATAGTGACAGGGTGGTTAGGGTGCAGTATACAAGTCCGAAACAGTTGATCCCAGGTCCCAAATTTTGAACTGTAACTCCAAATCAGAAACCAAAAACACCAACATAGAAAATTAAAAAAAAAAGGCATTGAAATTTTATTAAAATAGGGATATATCTTCACACAGAGATCAGATTGACTAAAAAATTTAGTAAATTAATCTACACTCTATTCCAGACAAAATTTTCCTTGGCAGCTCCTAGTCAAATTTTGTACCAAATTTTTGAAAATAGCAAATTTTGATTTTTCTTGCTAAGGCCATAAATTTTCATTGGTCCATCAAATTGATCTAATTTTTTGGGAATAGAATCTACTTGTTATTATGCACAAAAGACCCTCAAGGACTCATTGGTAAAATTTTAAGTACAAGTGGAAGAAATTACCTTGACATCGACTTGCAACCAGCAAGAGATCACAAAAATTCAAGAAATTCAGTATATCTCCTCATTGAGTGCTCAGATAAAACAACCATCGGAGTGGACCCTATCCTAAAATTAGTGTTACAACTCATTTCCCAAATTAAATTTTGGACCCTTACTAAAAATAGTAACTCCTAAAAATTTGAGGTCTATTTTTAGTAAATCAGTACAAGAGGGGACGCAATGGCAAGCGGCACTCGAGGACAACAACAAAGGGATTTATACTTGGGCATATTATTGGCCGACCTACAAAAAATCCATTTTTGACTTGACCTCTACAAACAAGAACATAGGCACAGAGATTTGAGAGCTTCGACTGGATTAGGATAGCACTAGAATCTGCTTAGAAGAATAACTCATACAGATGGAGACCAAATTGCAAGGTAGTACCAAAAGTGAACACCATGCTAAAAACTTTGAATGAGGTCGACAAAAAACAGATAACAATCACACTAATCAGGATCCAACCTTTAGAATGCCTAAATTAGGCTTTCCTAATTTTAGTGGAAAGGATGTCGATGGGTGGTTATGTCAGGTTGATCAATTCTTCTGACTCCATAATGTCCCTATATATCATAGGGTTCAGATGGCTTCCTTCAACCTAGAATATAAGGCCTTACATTGGTTCCAATGGCTACGAGTTGCTAACCCTGATATATCTTGGGAAAATTTTGAGTACCAACTACTCACCCAATTTTGATCCAATGATTATGATGACTTTACAGGTGCACTGACAAAGCTAAAACAAACCACCTCAATTCATGATTACCAGAACCAATTTGAAAAATTGGCCAATAAAACTAAGGGTTTGAATGAGGGATTCTTTATGAGCTATTTTTTTAGTGGGTTATGAGATGATCTCTAGGCTAAATTCAAGATGTTCAAACCCCACACCATGATGGAGGCTATCAGTTTAGCCCGATTGGCCAAATCTAAACTCTCAGCTCAAAGGTAGACACTGCTATTTTTGCATAACCAGCCTTCTTTCCCTCCTCGCGTCCAAAACATATTGATAATAAACCTCCTACTCCCAATTGGCTGACTGTAGAGGAAATGGATGCCCGTCATGCCCAAGGGTTATGTTATAATTATGATGAAAAGTTTACGAAGGGGCACAGATGTGCAAATACGATATTATTTTTAATAGATGTGGAGGAACCATAATACAGTGACCATAGTGATGAGGAGAGTGATACATATGAGGTAGCAACTCCACAAGAAGAGGAACCATCAGAAACACCAACAAAAATTTTATTCCATGCTCTTGACAGGATTACCACCCCACAAACCATGAGAGTTGTGGGTTATTTCAAGGGCCAACATATCACAATTCTTATTGATTCAGGCAGTATGCACAACTTTATTGATCCTTAGGTGGCCAAACAGACCGATTGTTATATACACTCATGCAATTATTTTTAAGTCGTGGTGGCCAATGGAGGCACCTTAACTTGTAAAGGTAAATGTCAAAATGTCAAAATTTAGATAGGGGATTATGAACTCAAGCAAGATATGTTCACCCTCCAATTGGGAGGATGTGACGTTGTGTTAGGATCCTAATGGATGAGCACCTTGGGCACTTTCTCCTACAACCTTGTATAACTATGGCTGCAATTTTCACAAAATGGACAAACATATACCCTCAAGTTTAGGCTAGCCCTACACAAATTATTAGTTCCAATAACATGGAGAAATTGTTGAAAAAGTCCTCCCATGGGGTTATTGCACAACTATTTTCAATTCAGCCACCCACTTCTACAACAGATCCACTTCCAGCAGATTTGCAACTTGTTCTAACCAAGCACAATGGCATTTTTTAGAACCAACTACACTGCCACCTCGTTGCTCTCATGACCATGATATTCCACTACTTTTGAGTAGTGCACCACTGAATATCATATCGTACTAATATCCTCATGCTCTCAAGTCAAAAATCAAGAATATGGTACAGGAATTGCTCAAGGCAGGTGTCATTCGACCCAGTACCAGTCCCTATTCTTCTCCAGTTTTGCTAGTTTGCAATAAATATGGCTTGTGGTGATTATGCATAGACTATCATGAGCTCAATAAGATCATCATCAACGATAGATTTCCCATTATGATAGTGGATGAATTGTTGGATGAATTACATGGAGCTATGTACTTCTCCAAGTTTGACCTTCGTTCGAGGTACCATAAAATTAGGCTCAAGGATGAGAATATTCCAAAAACTACTTTTTGTACTCATGAAGGTCACTATGAGTTCTTGGTAATGCCATTTGGTTTGACAAATGCACCATCCACATTTCAAAGCCTTATGAACAACATATTCCATCCCTTCATGCTAAATTTTATCTTGGTTTTCTTTGATGATATATTGGTTTATAGCTACTCATGAGAAGAAAACCTTACCCATGTGGATCAAACATTATAGTTATTGGCCCAACATCAAATTTTTTCTAAGTGGTCTAAGTGCTCCTTTGGTCTGACTGAAGTGGAGTATTTAGGACACATTGTTTCCAAAGATGGTGTCAAGGTTGACCCCAAGAAGATTTAGGTAGTTCAGGACTAGGCAAAACCCCGCACTCTCAAAGGACTTCAAGGATTCTTAGGACTTACAAGTTATTATAGGAAATTTATTCATAATTATGGGAAAATAGCAACTCCTCTCACATCTATGTTAAATAAGTACTCTTTCACTTGGATAGGGCCCGCTAATCAAGCCTTTATTGAATTAAAGCAAGCCATGACCACCACACCTATTCTAGCCATACCAGATTTCTCCAAACCATTTTTCATTGAAAGTGACGCTTCTAGACATGGAATTGGGGTAGTATTGATGCAAGAAGGGATACCCTTGGCCTTCATTAGTAAGGCACTCTCTGAGCATAATTTGGGAAAATATACATATACCAAGGAGATTTTGGTCATCTTACATGTTGTCACCCATTGGAGACCATATCTCATTTGGCACCATTTCTCCATTAAAACAGACCAACAAAGTCTCAAATATTTCTTAGAACAACGGGTTGCTACCCCTGAACAAAAAAATGGGTTTCTAAACTCATGGAATATGATTATGATATCACCTATAAAAAGGGAAAATAAAATCTTGTTGTTGATGCTCTCTCTCATTAATTTGAGGCCCTCAGTATGCTATGTGATATCTTCGCACCTAACCCCAATGGATAGATTCCTTACGATAGGAGTACTTCAATATGCAGACCTGCAAGCTTTGATGGATTCACTTCAAGCTGATCTGACTTTATACCTAGGCTACAATTGGGATGGCCAAGATTTGCATTATCACCAACGCCTTGTTATTCCCTGTGCCTCGCCCCTTCGTGACCTCTTCATGAAGGAACTACACACTGGTCCTTCTATAGGCCATTCTAGATTTCTTAAAACATATGAACATCTCAAGTGCACATTATTATGGAAATGGATGAAATAGGTCATTTGTGACTTCATGGCAACTTGTGATACCTGCTAATAGATGAAAGGTGAAATAGTTCATTCTCTGGGTACTCTTCAACCATTGCCCATTCTAGATCAGGTTTGGACTGATATTTCTATGGATTTTATCGAAGGGTTACCTAAATTGGGTGATAAGTCTATTATTCTTGTGGTAGTGGATCACCTTTCAAAGTATGCTCATTTTTTTCCCCTTTCCCATCCTTACATAGCCTCCACCATTGACTAAATATTCCTTGATTCTATTTTTCACCTTCATGCTATGCCCACCTCGATTGTGTTTGATCGAGACCCAACCTTCCCTAGTCATTTTTGGCAAGATTTGTTTAAGTTGCAGGGAACGAAGCTCAAAATAAGTTCAAATTATTCTCCACAAATGGATGGTCAAAATGAGATTGTCAAAAAATGTTTGGAGAACTATCTTCGTTGCTTTGCATCAGATCATCCTTCTCAATGGGTGAAGTGGCTTCCTCTAGCAGAATGGTGGTACAACATGTCCTATCATACAACTACCAAACTCACTTATTTTGAGGCTGTTTATGGGTGCCCTCCACCCATGCCTTCATACATTTTAGGAAGCTCTAAGGTCTAGGCAGTCAATATTACTCTTCGCCAACAGACCGATATCCTTCACCAGCTGAAGCATAATTTGGACATGGCCCAGAACTAGATGCAACAAAAGGTCGACCAGTAGCAATATGAGTGTAGCTTTGGTGTGGGTGATATGGTTTTCCTTCGCTTGCAACTGTATAAAAAATCATTCCTCCAAATCCGTTGGTGCCAAAAACTTGCTAAAAATTTTTAAGGGCCCTACCAAGTTCTACAGCGGATTGGTTCCACTACTTACAAATTGGCTCTTCCACTGACTTCCAAGCTCCATCATGTTTTCCATGTTTCATATCTCAATAAATTTGTAGGTGCATAGGTATAGGTTCAATCAACATTACCAGAATTGGATGAGGAAGGGTCCATATTACTTGAACTAGAATAGTTGTTGGATCGCCGCATCCGCACTCTCTGCAATCGTACCATCAAAGATGTCCTTGTCCATTGGCTTGGGATCCATCCAAAAGATGCTACATGGGAGACTCTCCATCAACTCCAACATCTGTTTCCTCAATTTCAGCTTTGAGAACAAAGCTTTTCGAATGGGAAGGACATGTTAGGATCCTATCCTAACACCATGTTGTAATTCTCATTTACCTATGTAATAATCCACTTCCAACGTGGGGATCTTATTTTAATGTTATTATGCAACACTTAGTAATGTAGGTGGAAATAAAGGTACCTCACCAAGTGGTACCATCTCATATAACTATTTTTATCAATATTGTAACCGATGTAGTAAGATACCTCGCCAAGTAGTACAATTTCATGTAACTATTTTTATCAAGATTGTAACCTCCATTTGGTGGGAGATTCTAGCTTGAGTGGCATTTTGCATGTAAGCCACCTCTTGATAATTTAGGTAGGGTTACATGTAGTTTTAATTTAAAAATATATGAATCCATGTACGAGATTATCCTTTTACAAGCTAATGAAATATTGAAGGAGGTTGCCCCCTCGAAGAGGCCCGTAATTCAATGTTACTGTGAGATTGTTTCATTTTTGTAATTTATTTTTGCATAGTATTGCCTTATTTGATGTATGTGAGTTTTTTTTTAGTATTTTGTGTGTGTGCTTCATTTTAATAGTAGTTTCCTACCAAATATATATGGTGACTCTGATTTAATCATCCATCAGGTAATAAAATGGTGTAGTAGTAAGAACCATTACCTAAAAGTATATAGAAATAGGGTATGGGATATTATGGAATCCTTTGATGCCCTAAATATAAACTTTATTCCTAGAGAAAAGAATGCTTTAGAAAACTCTTTAGAATTAAGGAGAGCTAATTTCAACCCTTCTACAAATATTGGAGTCAGGAAAGACAAGGGAATCAAAATGATTTTTAGGCCTATAGTGCCAGATAAACAAATGTTTTGGTAGGTGTTTGAAAATGATGAACATATAATTGATTTTATTGTAAGGTAAGTCTACCTCTCCACTATCCAAGAGGAAAATATAGAGGAAATTTATCAATAGGATGTTATTCAACTTAGAAACAATCACATACCTAGGGTTTTGGTCACCTTAGAAAGCTTGTTTGACAATGAAGATAGAAAAAGGACCAAAGCCATGGAAGTCAATGAAAATATTTATAAAGAAGTTGAAGTCAGTACTGAAAAGAAGCTCAATATTAGAATTCAATGTTCACTAGGTGAGGAAGAGGACATCAAGGTCCTATGTCTAATGTATCTAGATATCATAGCTTGGTCATATGAAGACCTCAAGGTATATGACAAGAGGATTATCCAACACACTTTTGAGCTAGAGCCTGATGCAAAGCCTTTTAGGCATAAGTAAAGGCCTGTAAACCCAAGGATCGAAGCCATAATGAGAGAAGAGATCTTAAAGTTGTTAAAGGCTAAGATCATCTATCTCATAAAACACTCCACCTGGGTAACCAACTTGGTACCTGTAATAAAATAGAATGGTGATATTTGCATGTGTGTGGATTTTAGAAATCTTAATCAAGCATCATTAAATGATCACTACCACCTTCCATAGATTGATTAAATATTACATATAGTGGTAAAAGTAGATCTGTTCTCACTATTGGGTCGTTTCTCTGGCTATAACCAGATTTGGGTGAAGGATGAAGATCAATATAAAAAACATTCACCACAAAATGGGCTACTTTTACCTACCAGAGAATGTCTTTTGGGTTGTCCAACGCAGGAGCCACATTTTAGAGATCCATGAACTATGCCTTTGGGGAACTTATCAATAAGTTTATTCTAATCCATTTGGATGACATTATTATTTTTTACCATAACAAGCATGATCACTTAGCACACCTTGAGCAAGTCTTTCAAAAAATGCAAAGAATTTGGCATTTCCCTTAATCCTAAGAAATCATTCTTTGTAGTCCATGAGGGAAAGTTTCTAGGTCATGTAGTCTCAAAAGAAGGTATGGCCATAGATCTAGATAGAATCAAGTCCATTCTAAACCTTCCATTACCTATGAATAAGAAAGCCTTACAATATTTCTTGGGTCAAATAACCTTTGTCAAGAAATTTATTTCTTACTTTGCACAAAAAGTAAGTCCCATTTTTGAACTACTCAAGAAAAATGCCGACTTCAAACAGACTAAAATCAAGAAATAAACCTTTGATATAATCAATAAGTCCATTGCAATAGCCCCAGTGCTAGTAAATCTAGATTTTATTAATAATTTTATTCTTTATGCTTATGGAGTTGAAGAAATTTATGTCTTAGTGCTCACATAAAAGGATGATCAAGGTGAAGAGCATCCCATATTCTTTGGAGCTAGAACCTCCATTATTACCAGGTTAAGTATAATTTTATTGAGAAACAAGTATTTATTGTGATGAAGTAATTGAAGAAGTTCAACCTGTATTTGGTTTAAAGTAAGACCCTGGTATATGTTGTTCACCCAGATGTAAGAATATTTATTCTACAAGGTGAACTAGGAGATAAGAGATTTGGATTGACCACCAAGATCTAGTAATATGATGTATATATACACCCCACCAAGTTGGTAAGAGATAATGCCTTATACCAATGTCTAACAGAGGTAGTAGCATCAGCATAAATAATAGCTTGCCATGTAGCAAAAGATGATAAAATTAAAAGAATATAACCAAGAGACTCTAATTGGGTAGACCAGATGATCAATTACTTTCAAATCAGAGTATGCCCTCCTGATCTTAATGCATCACAAAGAAGAAGATATAGACTTCAATATTTGAAGTATGTCTTACTACCAGAAGGGATATACAAAAGAAACCTTGATGGAGTCCTCGTTAAGTGCTTGAAATAATATCAACAACAAAATTTCGTTGAGGAGTTTCATGGAGGGCCATCTGGAGGACATTTCTCAAGAAGATTCATAGCTTTAAAAATCATAAGAGCAGGCCATTACTAGCCTATTGTATTTATTGATACTTTCAAAATCACTAGAGCTTGTGACAAGTGCCAAAGGCATGTAGGGAGAACACGGATTGCATCACTTCTCAGGAAAATATAGGTAGAAGAATCATTTCAATAATGGGGGTTGGATTTCATAGGTGTCATCAATCCAAATTCTTCAATTGAGCACAAGTATATTCTAGCTGCAAAAGACTACCTCACAAGATGGGTAGAAGCTATCCCTACCATGAAATATGATCAGGAAGTTGTGATCAATTTTATGGAAAGTTTGATTTCAAGGTTTGGAGTTTCGAAATTCTTGGTGAATGATAATGGTCCAACCTTTATAGGAGCCAAATATATTGAATTTTCTAGCAATTATGGCATAACCATTAAGAATACTTCAAATTATTACCCTCAAGGGAATGTACTTGCAGAGTCTAACAACAAAAAATTATTAAGGATTTTGAGGAGATCATTAGAAGGGAATAAAATAAGTTGGCACCTAATGTTAGAACAACTTTGTGGGCAGACAGGATTACCATCGAGAAGTCCATAAAGACTTTCCCTTATGCTCTGGTATACGAAAAAGAGGTAGTGTTACCTATACATTTAGAAATTATAGCACTCAAAATAATAAATTCAAAAGATGAATCAGAGGAAAATCTACTGGAAACAAGGCTAACACACCTGCTACAACTAGAAGAGAAAATATCTCATGCCTATGAGAACTTTTAGAAGCATTTTGTGGACATCAATGCATGGTTCGATAAAAGGGTAAGGTTCAAAAAATTCTTGGTTAGAGATTTAGTTCTCATGTGGAATGTTGAAAGAGAAAAACTAGGTCACCATTAGAAGTTTGACTCCTTTTGGGATGGCCCTTTCAATATAGTAGAAGTCAAGGAGACCAATGTTTTTCAACTTGAATATCTAGAGGGAAACATACAACCAATTCTAGTTAATGTTTTTCATCTTAAACTCTACTTTGATTGAAATATAAGCTCATTGTAATATATGTATATACATTGTATCACATTTATTTTCTTTCTACACTTTGTATCAAGTTTTGTTTTAACAACATATTGTACAAAAATATAAAAAAGAAAAGAAAAGAGAGAAATTTTTTTAAAAATTGGTTAAGTGTTCCCATAGGATGCAACAGTTTCTATTCCAAACTCAAATACACTAAGTGCAAAGCATAATATTGTTGGAATCCAATACGCATTCAAAAGAACCATCGTGCAAGTGGAATGACAAGCGGTTTCCAATCTGCACCTAAATAAACTACATTTTAGTGGAATGCAACATGCACTATTTTTTTGCACTCAAATAGACCATGATGACAGCGAAGTAACGAGTGGGTTCCAATCCATAAGGTTTCTATACTTTTGAGGTGCAAAATGAGGAAGTTCCTAATCCACCGTAATTTAGAGTTAAGTTGTGTAGAAAAGAAAATTTTCACCAATCCATCGATTTCAAGTCTACTTTTGAGTGGGCAACAATTACACATCGTATCAATTGGAAAAGTGCAAAAGGTTCATAATAAATGCTAAATTTTCCTGTTATCAAAATATAAAGGACAAAGTTATCCTAGAAGGGTGAAGCACGCTTGAATTTAAACCAATCAGAGGTTAGAATTCCACCTCTAAGATACCAAAAGGGATAGATTATTAGTTGATAAGCATGCCAATAGGCAATTTGTGTAGTAGCCGCATTAATTGTAAAATATGTGCATGCAATATTAATTAAAAGAAAAAAGCATATAATTTTATCCACTTGAAAAGAGTAGCATTCACTAAGTGAAGAAAGAATAGAATGATAGTAGAATTATTACCTACAAATTATACAGATAAAATTTAAGTCATTGCTGATACATATGGCTTTCGAAGATTCCAAGAAACTAGAAAATTGATGATAAGGATAGTGGTCCATTATATAGACAATGTAAAAACTATAGTGGATACTGATATGGTCCTCATAGAGAGACCAAAGCTCAGGAGAAATATCAACAACAGATACAAGGCAAGAGTGGCCCTATCAGTTAAAGGTAGATGTGCTATGCTCTCATTTTTGTATTTTTACATTTGTGATTCCATTCATCCTTACCCTAAATGATGCAGGAGCATCCAAAGGCAGCACAACAATCTTGCATCACCAAAAACAAAAGAAAAGAAAAATATTCTAAGTGTTTAAAAGTGTCGCGATATCGCGACATACAAGATGTCGCGATATCGCGACATGTTTTGAAAAATATTCTAAGTGCTGAAAAGTGTCGCGATATCGCGACATGTTTTGAAAAATATTCTAAGTGTTTAAAAGTGTCGCGATATCGCGACATAAAAGATGTCGCGATATCGCGACATGTTTTGAAAAATATTCTAAGTGCTGAAAAGTGTCGCGATATCGCGACGTATTTTGAACAAAGGCAAGGGCCAAAGAAAGTGTCGCGATATCGCGACATAAAAGGTGTCGCGATATCGCGACGTATTTTGAACAAAGGCAAGGGCCAAAGAAAGTGTCGCGATATCGCGACATAAAAGGTGTCGCGATATCGCGACGTGTTTTTACCAAAAGCAGGAGCAAAAGAAAGTGTCGCGATATCGCGACATAAAAGGTGTCGCGATATCGCGATAGGTTTTAAACAAAAGCCAAGGGCAAGGAAAGTGTCGCGATATCGCGACACATTGACAAAGAAGGACCAAAGCCAAAAAGGTGTCGCGATATCGCGACAGGGTGACTAAGGAGAAAAGGTGTCGTGTTTTCGTGACCCGAAGAGGAGAGAGAAGAGCGGGATGAAGAGATGTCGCGATTTCGTGACATGTTACTTTTTCATGGACCGTTACAGAACGACATTTGACAGTTACCAGAAGTCGTTACAGCAGTTCCAGAAGTCGGTACAGTAGTTCCAGGGGATCGTGGCAGCGGTTACAGAGATCATGACGAACGGTTGCTGCAACGAGAAACTGACGCTATAAAAGGAGATTGCTCGGAAGATCTCGGGAGGCTGGAAAGACGAAGACTATGGCTTCTTTTGCATTTTTTGTACTTTGTAAAATCTTCCATGGTTCGGAACTGTAAATCTTTCCATGCTTCTGAATAAAATTGAGTCTTTTCTTTGTGTTAAAAATTTGGCTCTCCATCAAGTGGTATCAGAGCGAGAAGATTCTGAGTGTGTAAGCAGAGCGCCGAACGTGAGGCAGCTTGCACCAGGATGCGGGGTTAAGGGTTGTGAGAAGAAGTGAAGAAGAATGCCACCATGAAGAAATCGTGGTGCTTGGCGAAACGTGGTTCCTGAAGGAGACTTCGGAGCGTTGCGAGAGGTAAGAGCAGGCCCTGCAAGAGGAATTGCGAAGAGGAGTAGAGCCAAGAGGAGAAGACCAAAGTGATGATGAAGCTTGCGGGGTTGATGACCCATCAGAAGAAGAAGAAGAAGCAATGAGTTCTACGGAATCTCGAATGATTAAAGCCATCTCTCAAATTGGGAAAAGGCCGAAGTTAGACGTCTCCACATATTCTGGAAATCTAAATCCAGAAGAGTTGATTGACTGGATCAACGATATGGAGGAGTATTTTGAATATGAAGAAGTTGAAGATCCGCATCGGATAAAATTTGCAAGAACAAAGTTGAAAGGCCATGCTGGCATATGGTGGAAAGGAGTGCAGCTGGAACGAAATCGACGAGGAAAGGAGAAGATCACCAGATGGGATCGAATGGTCAAAAAGCTGAAGCGGTAGTTTATCCCAGCAGATTACGAATTGGATCTACTGAGGAAAATGCAGAGTTTAAGATAGTCCAGCAAAACTGTCAAAGAGTATACCAAGGAGTTCTACAAAATTTCAATTAGAACCGGTCATACAGAAGCCAACAAGGAGAGAGTAGCCCATTACATCAATGGGTTGAGAACCATCGTGCAAGAAGAATTGAGTTTGGTTCGAATGAGCACCATTGAAGATGCTTACCAGTTTGCTCTGAAGGTGGAAGAGAAACTGAACCGAAGATTTGACAGTAAACAGAGAGGAAGAGGTCATGGTGAAATAACTGGTGGCAGAACCAGTGGAGGTAAATATGACGACCAGAAGAAGACTGGTGAAACAAGCAATCACCAGGAACAGAAGGAGGAGAATGCATACCGGCCCCATAATCAGAACAATGATTATCAAAGGGGAAGAGGTAGAGGTGGACGCGAATATGGAAGAGGAAGATTTCGTGGAACCTACTTCAATTGCGGGGAAGAGGGGCATCGATCATATGAGTGTCCCCAACACCAAGAGGCACCGAACAGAAGGCCTGAAGCAAATGCTCGAGCTACGGTCATTGAGGATGGTGTTGAATCTGAGCACTCTGAAGAAGCAGAGCAAGGAGAAGTGATGGTCACACGGAGAACCTTGTTGAACGAAGAGAGGGAACCAGACCAGCGAAAAATCTTGTTTCGCACGAGGTGCAAATGTTCAGGTAAAATCTGTAATATTATTATTGATAATGGTAGTACAGATAACTTGGTCTCTGAAGATATGGTGACTAAGTTATGGCTAGAGAGGAGGTAGCACCCGCATCCATACCGGATTGCGTGGTTACAGAAGGATCATAGGGCATTGGTCAGTGAACAATGCTTGGTCAAGTTTTAGATTGGAAGATACCAGGATGAGGTCCTGTGTGATATTTTGCCTATGGATGCTTGCCATTTGTTGCTGGGAAGACCATGGCAATTTGACAGACGTGCGGCGCATGATGGGCATGCAAATACCTATTCCCTGACAAAATATGGAGTGCGCCACAAACTGAAGCCATTGAAGGAGGTTGAGGAAAAGGTATGCAATAATGCTAGAATTTGTTTAGTAGATGGCAAAAAATTTTTGGATGGTCTAAAGAGGGATTCAATGTGTTATGCATTAATTCCTACTATAAAGAGAGAAGAAACTACAGACATTCCAGCAGAAGTTGAACATCTGTTAGCAGAATTTCTTGATATTATATCAGACAATGTGCCTGAGGGTTTGCCGCCAATGAGGAAGATTAGTCATCAGATTGACTTAATGCCAGGATCTAGCTTACCCAATAAGGCCGCCCATAGAATGTCCCCTGTCGAGAATGAAGAATTGAACCGCCAGGTTCATGAGTTGTTGAAGAAGGGATTAATTCGAGCAAGTTTAAGTCCCTGTGTAGTACCTACCGTACTAGCACCAAAGAAGGGTGGAGAATGGAGAATGTGCACTGATTCAAGGGCAATAAACAAAATTACCATTAAGTATCGATTCCCATTACCTCGAATGGACGATATAATGGATTGTTTGAGTGGAGCTAAATACTTCACTAAGATTGATTTAAAGAGTGGATATCACCAGATACGCGTCAGAGAGGGTGACGAATGGAAGACAACCTTTAAAACCAAAGAGGGTTTGTATGAGTGGTTAGTTATGCCATTTGGATTGACTAATGCACCCAGTACGTTCATGAGGCTGATGAATGAGGTATTGCGAGACTTCCTGGAAAATTTCGTGATAGTTTATCTGGATGATATTCTAATTTTTAGTAAAAACTTGGACGAGCATTTGATGCATGTTCGGACAGTTTTTGAAAAGCTGCGAGAAGAGCAGTTGTTGATAAATTTAAAGAAGTGCAGTTTTGTACGGAAGGAGTTGATATACCTGGGATTTGTCATCTCGATAGGAGGGTCTAAAAATGGACTCGAAGAAGGTGAAGGCTATCATTGAATGGCCTACCCCAAGGAATGTAAGAGAGGTAAGATCATTTCATGGTCTTGCAAGTTTCTATAGAAAATTTATTAGAAACTTTAGCAGTATTTGTGCACCCCTAACAGAAACTATGAGAGGGGACAAGAAAGAATTTAAGTGGACTGCCAAGGCAGGTACCAGTATGGACATATTGAAAAAGAAAGTGACAGAACAACCCATTCTGGCACTTCCAGATTTTAATAAAGTGTTTCAGGTTGACTGTGATGCCAGTGGCAGTGCCATTGGAGCTGTATTGAGCCAAGAAGGTAAACCTGTTGCATACTTTAGTGAAAAATTAAATGATGCTAGAAAGAAATACTCTGTTTATGATCAAGAATTCTATGCTATCATTCAGGCTCTTAAGAAATGGAGACATTATTTGCTAGCCAAGGAATTTGTTTTATATACTGACCATCAAGCTTTGCAGTATATAAATAGTCAAGGTAAACTGAACCAGCGACATTTGAAGTGGGTTGAATTCCTGTAGAGTTATACCTTTGTCCTGAAGCATAGAAGCGGCAAATCTAATAGAGTTGCAGATGCCTTGAGTAGAAGGCATAATTTGTTGATAGAAATGAGAGTGCAAGTTGTTGGGTTTGATGAACTCAAGAGTTTATACCCAGCGGATCCAGATTTCGCAGAGGCATGGACGGTATGTTTGTCTCCTACTACTGTGGATCGCACTAAGTGGTTGGATTTTGTGATCCAAGATGGGATGCTATTTTGGAAGAACCAGTTGTGCATTCCTAGGAGTTCCATGAGGGAAAATCTGATCAAAGAGAAACATAGCGGAGGACTAGCAGGACATTTTGGTCGAGATAAGACCATTGCTCTAGTTAGTGAAAATTACTTTTGGCCACAGTTGCAGTCGGATGTGACAAAATTTGTGCAGGGTTGTAGAGTGTGCCAGATGGCGAAAGGAGTAAGCCAGAATACAGGAATGTATCAGCCATTGCCTGTACCAGAGAGACCATGGGAGGACATTAGTATGGATTTTGTTCTTGGTCTGCCAAGGACACAACGCGGAAATGACGCCATTTTTGTTGTCGTTGACAGGTTTTCGAAGATGGCCCATTTTATTCCATGTCAGAAGACAAGTGATGTTGTTCATGTTGTAGGCTTGTTTTTCAGGGAGGTCGTACGCCTTCATGGTCTACCCCAAAGCATTGTCTCGGATAGAGATACCAAATTTGTGGGTTATTTTTGGAGAACTCTGTGGAAGAAGCTAAAAATAGAATTGAAGTTCAGTTTGCGTACCACCCATAGACTGATGGATAGACAAAAGTAGTCAACAGAAGTTTGGGTAATCTTCTACGATGTCTGGTAGGCGATAAACCCAAGGGATGGGATCTAATTTTACCACAGGCAGAGTTTGCTTACAATAATTCTGTCAATCGAAGTACTGGTAAATCCCCATTCCAGATAGTGTATGGGAACAGCCCAAGAAATGCTTCTGAGTTGAGGTCGATGGATAAAGGAGAAAAGCGCAGTGCTGAAGCTGAAGACTTTGCAGCACACATGAAGAATTTACATGAAGAGGTCCAGCAGCATATCAGTAAAATGAATGCTATGTACAAATCCAGAGCAGATCAGAAGTGGCATTTCAAGGAATTCTAGATAGGAGATGAAGTCATGGTTCATTTGCGCAAGGAACGGTTTCCTAGCAAAACCTACAACAAGCTGAAGATGAAGAGGTTTGGACCATGTAGAATCATAGGTAAACGAGATTCAAGAAATGCCTATGAAGTAGATCTACCAAGTGAGCTGAATATTTCACCTATTTTCAATATTTTAGACTTGGTCGAATATCATGAAGGAAGTAGCAGCGAGACACCAAGTCCGTATTTGTGGAGTATTCCAACGTCTACTCTAGCCAAAGAGGAAATCGAAGACATACTCGACACTCATGAAGGCAGAAGTACCCAGAACAGACAATATTTTGAGTATTTGGTCAAGTGGAAGGGCCGACCTGTCGAAGATGCAACTTGGTTGTCCAGAACAGAGGTTGATCGCCTGGGTTTTCCTCTGACCATCCAGAAGTGAAGATCACTTCTCAATATACCCCGGGTGTCTGATGCAGGAGCATCCAAAGGCAGCACAACAATCTTGCATCACCAAAAACAAAAGAAAAGAAAAATATTCTAAGTGTTTAAAAGTGTCACGATATCGCGACATACAAGATGTCGCGATATCGCGACATGTTTTGAAAAATATTCTAAGTGTTGAAAAGTGTCGCGATATCGCGACATAAAGATGTCACGATATCGGACATGTTTTGAACAAATAGGCTAAGAGAAAGTGTCGCGATATCGCGACATAAAAGATGTCGCGATATCGCGACGTATTTTGAAAAATGGCAAGGGCCAAGAAAAGTGTCGCGATATCGCGACATAAAAGATGTCGCGATATCGCGACGTATTTTGAACAAAGGCAAGGGCCAAAGAAAGTGTCGCGATATCGCGACATAAAAGGTGTCGCGATATCGCGACGTATTTTGAAAAATGGCAAGGGCCAAAGAAAGTGTCGCGATATCGTGACATAAAAGGTGTCGCGATATCGCGACGTGTTTTTACCAAAAGCAGGAGCAAAAGAAAGTGTCGCGATATCGCGACATAAAAGGTGTCGCGATATCGCGACAGGTTTTAAACAAAATCCAAGGGCAAGGAAAGTGTCGCGATATCGCGACACATTGACAAAGAAGGACCAAAGCCAAAAAGGTGTCGCGATATCGTGACAGGGTGACTAAGGAGAAAAGGTGTCGTGTTTTCGCGACCCGAAGAGGAGAGAGAAGAGCGGGATGAAGAGATGTCATGATTTTGTGACATGTTACTTTTTCATGGACCGTTATAGAATGACATTTGACAGTTACCAGAAGTCGTTACAGCAGTTCCAGAAGTCGGTACAGTAGTTCCAGGGGATCGTGGCAGCGGTTACAGAGATCGTGACGAACGGTTGCTGCAACGAGAAACTGACGCTATAAAAGGAGATTGCTCGAAAGATCTCGGGAGGCTGGAAAGACGAAGACTGTGACTTCTTTTGCATTTTTTGTACTTTGTAAAATCTTCCATGGTTCGGAACTGTAAATCTTTCCATGCTTTTGAATAAAATTGAGTCTTTTCTTTGTGTTAAAAATTTGGCTCTCCATCACTAAATTAATAGTGGACATCATTAAGTTTTATGACCCATTGGCAAAATAAGTAAATACTACTATAGGCAAGACCCTATTTAGCATCACGGCTACAAACTGTAACAAGTTTTTTGCCATAGAAGTAGAACCACCAGTAAAACTAAAGGAGTTTAAAATAACTACCCAAGCTAGGTATTACTCCCTATAGAAGAGGTCTAATGATGGCGAGTCTTTCAAAAAGTGGCTATATAAACAACTCAAGGACACTAGGCCTAGAAAAGGATTACCTCAGGTCCCAATTTCCATTGAATATTTTGAACACCTAGAGCTTTACTCCATGTTAGCTTGTATGGATGGTCTGGATTCTAATAAAATGGTGCAGGATTGGCAAATAGCCACTGCATATTACATTTCCAATGAGAGGATGTATGAGGAAGGTATGGCTAAAAATGGTATTAGGGTTATCTATTTTGATTGGTCAGCTTTCCTTCCCTAGATAATACATGAGCTCTGACACACCTTGTTTTTGAAATTGTTCAAGCCCGGCCTGGATGTTCTTTGATTATATAAGAGATATGATGCCATGGATTCTAGTCAAGAACAAGGCTAGTGAAGGAGAAACCATTTTAGTTTATTACTGGACTAAGAATCTCATAATTATTGAGTCCTTTTACAAATTCAATTTAGAATTCTTAGGGCCAACATTAAAAATAATGTATGGAGTTTGCCCTAGGATACCACCTCTGGCTGAGAGAATATTGAGACAAGAAGGTGCAGAGGAGGGAGATTGGTATCTCCTAATAGAGGGTATAGTCATTAGACTGTATGACTTTATGGGTAAGCCTTTTCTATTGGTCCACTTTATCACAGAGAGGCTATTTTCCTTAGAATATTTGAGGCAAGTAGAATATATAGATTTGAAATATGGTTATGGTAGAAAGAGTAAATCTATGTTGACCTATTAAAATGTTAGTGATACAAATATTACAAAGAAGTGGTAGGGTGGACAAATTGACCAATATCTAGAATGGTTGGGTTTTTCTATATTCCTCAGAGATGGAGTTATGATCTAGATGATATAATCCATAAAAAAAATATTGTCGTAAATGGAGAGAAGGCCTACAAATTTGAAAAGGGATCTAGGTCCCATTTTGAAAAAGGTAGAAATAACAAAGAAACTAATATTTTAGAATGGAATGTTTCTAAAATGGATCAACTCCATCCATGGTTGGACTTTTATGAGAATATTATGGATTTTTACCCAGACAAAAATGTAAAACATCAGTTGAAGGAGTCTACCATCAAGGATATTAAGGAAAAAATAGAAAATAAAAAAGACCCTCAGTCTTAAGAACCTGATGATGAAAATATAGAGCATAAAGGGAAATGGAATGAGGCCAAGATATCATATTGGTGGAGGATGAGAATTGATACTGGTAAAGCAAAATCCAAGTTTGGGATTAAAATGGATGTTGAATTTTCTAAAAGGTATGACAATAATCTCCAAACTTGGAGGTCCAAAGACACGAGGAATATAGTACTCATATATTACAAGTTAGAATATGGGCCTGATTCTCCATCCCCACATTTAGAAGAAGAGGAACTCGATACTCCATTAACCATTGTCGAAGTCCTGAAGCCTTTTCAACATTAAACTGAGAAAATGGAGCAATTTACAAAAGGAGCATGGTTGATGAGTAAAATGCACTACTCTGATGAGAAGGTTGTCAGTAAACCAGTTATAAAGATAGAAAATAAGATTAAGCACCTATCTCTGGGTGCTCAACCTCTAGATTCAGATATAAACTAGAAAGAAAAGTATGAGAGCTTCAGATTTACACCTTCGAGTTTCACCACCATAGTGACAATGGAGTTAAATCCCAATTCTAAGTAGGTATTACTAGAGGAAATAGTACAAGAAGGGCTATCTGGGGAAGAATTGGAAGGTAAGAAAGTTACCTTTCAATTTTTTTAGAGACATACCAAAAGGGCCCTAGAAAGAGCTAAGCAGGAGATTTCAAATAAGTAGAGGCTAGATAAAGAGGATATAATTGATAAAACAACTATTTCAGCTACTAAATAATTGATACAACAAGAACAACAATAGATAATAGAGATAGATCCAAAAAACCCTACATTAGTAGGTGAAGGTATGGTCTCTAATCCCTCTTCTCCTCTTCCTCCTCTATATTCCCCAAGGAAATCTCCCTCCCTTTTTGAACAAGAAGTTGTAACAAAGGTACCTTCTCCACCTCCTAATCCACCTCCTATTTCATCAATAACTATTGAGGTGCAAGTTAACCCATTGTATCCAAGGTCACATCAACTTCCACCTTCATCATACGAAATTCCACATTCATCAATTTAAATTACCCTCTCATCATCTCCCATAATTACAACTTTACCATTACCACCACCACCATCATTTGAGAAGCAAACAGTTTCAATTCGGTACCCTCACCCATCTGTGAGTCTCCCTTCATTATCCATAAGTTTACCAATTGCAACAATGGCAATGGTCATAGATTCCATCGTGGTCATAAATTGTGTTGTAACTACTTCTACACCGCTAGTATCGACTATTGATTCTGCTCTTACATTCCTTATGTCTTCTTCTCTCCTTGCTACAAGTTACCCTATCCAGTAAATTCTATATAAAGAGCAAGAAGCTACACAAAAAATCAATGATTTATGGGAATAAAAATTGTCTAAGCCTTCCAATAGGATGGCCACAAAGAGAAGAAGCATGTTTGTTGATCTAGTTTCAAGGCAAAGGACTTATAGGTCCATGATTCCCGTGGTGAGCAAGCCTAAAACTGAGATGACAATTCAATATTATCATATAGAGGAGCATACTAAAAATATTGAGAAGCTACCCGATGAAGATGAATTGGTAATATCCAAAGCCCACTTAGAAACTTTTTATGTGAAAAATTATATATTCAAATAAAATGTGGGTAAGTTGGAAAATAAAATTGAAAAGCTTCATAAAACTATCAGTAATCAGAAAGAAGTGGAGAAATCTTAAAAAAGGAAGCTAAAATTTTGCAAGAGAAGTTTCAAGAAGCTAATAAGCTCAAGGAGCATATTTCAGAGCACTAGAAGAAGAATGAGGAGCAGGCTAAGGAGATACAAAGTTTGAAGCAACAAATCCATATTGAAAAGGCTAAATATTCTGGTTTTTCCAAAGCTGGGCTCAAGAAAGTAAGAAAATAATTGCTTTCTGAAGTGATAGAGAAATGCTCAGGGCTACAACTTATTATTGACTATTTAGATGATGCTAGTCATTTTCTCCAAAGTATTCAGAAGGATTTGGATAAAATCACTAGAGAGTTACAGCCTATGGTGATTCTCACTGAGTAAATTAACAAGCTGGTAGATAGTAGACTCAGCAATTATGCTAAGCCAATTCCTAATAAGGAGTGGAACATTGCTAGGTTTTCTGCCATAATTATAGTAAAGAAGCATAGAGAAATACAAAAGGCTTGGTTGTTGTATGACAAATTTGAAGGAGTAATCAAGGATGTAGTGGATGTTAACAAGGAAATGATACAAATTTATTTCATAGGGTTATGGATGGAATATCACAACTTGCTTTCAGTTGAAGAAATCAAGAAAAGTACTAAAGAGATCTTACAATATGAATCTGAATTTATGCTCTAGAGGAACCTGTAGCAAGTGTGAACAGGGGTTATCCTCAAAGAGGTTTAGAAAAATCTAGTTTTCTAGCCACCATGTGAACTCTCTTCTTATTGTCGGCTAGTTTGGTCGGCATGATCTTTATAGCAGTTTTATTTTTTCCCCTATTATTCTCTACCCTCTTCCCTATATTCCTACCTTATATTTCTCCTTATCCCTCCATTCTTCTTCTTCTTCGTTCCCTATCCCTTGTTCCCTTGTTGTCCTTTTCTCCTTATCTCTCCACACCCTCTTCCTCCCTACATCCTACGCCACCTTTTTTTCCTAGCTACCACCCTCTCCATTTCATACGCCTTCGTCCTCTCCTCTTCCCCAAATTTCACTAACCTCCCTTCCCTACTTCCTCAAATTTCCTAAGCCTATATAAGGGCTTCTATATTGTAATGTTCAGTTGGTTGATTAAAATTGTTTTAATATACATTATAACTTTACTACCATGGAGAGGTCTGCGTAATATTTGGAAGTTATTTTTTTATATCTCTATAATTATTTTATGTGTACACCTCTATAGCAAACTATATTTGGTATCATAGCCGAAGCTCTGTGGGGTCCATAATTTATATGGCATGCAACTCGAGGTGGCACGTAGTTTGAGACATATGAGCAAAAACTTGGCATGAGCACATAGCTTGATGAGTTTACGAGGTAGGAAGTAGTTGAGGTGGCATTGGAAGAGGCAGAGAGATGATAGGGTAGCACGAGAATTGAGGCAATAGGTAGGAACCAACTAGAAGTAGACACGTGGATAGATGTGGCACGTAGATCAAGGGAGATAGACATGGCAACTGAGTGAGGAGCTGACATGGCATGAATTACAAGGTGAAGTGATCTAGCAGAGTGGAAACATGGCACAAATGCATGGTAGTAGGAGGTTTCAATGTGGTGGATTAGGTTTCGACATGGCGGTTCTAACTGGACAGTTGTGTGGTAAAACATGTGGCTAATTGATTACCCGAAGGCAATCGAGTGTATATGTGGGTGAACGCATATAAATACCACTAAATCCTTCCTATGCTGGTGCATGTGGGACAAAAGCCTATTTTATTTTTAAAAAAATAAAAATTTGCTGCATTACTTTATTATTGACCGCTTTGCCATCTGTTTCAAAGCATCACCTAGCACTCTTGGAAAATGTGCTTGGTTGGTAGACAAAATGTTTCGAGTTTGAAATCCATAGGGTATTTTTTTAAAAGAAGTTTTTTTTAAAAATGCGTGTTGTGTTGATAGAATAAAATGAAGTTTGGAGGTATTGGTTCTCACTACAGTTGCATGGTGTAGTGGCAAAGAGCCAATGTTTGCACAGTGGAGGTGCAAGTTCGAATCACCCATGTGATAAAAATAAACAAAGATGATCTGGTCAGCCAAATGCTACTATGCACTTTGCTCTCTACTGAGAAGAGAGACACCTGAATCCTTTGACAAGAAAGTCCAGTGGAACAAACTTCATACAGTTTTTTGCCAGTTAGAAAATCAAGTAATTGCTCATTTGAGGAAACCAGACTCAGGGTACGAGGTAGATTCTGAAGACAATATATTTGGGTAAAGAATAGAAGAGTCTGAGATGGTTGAAGAAGCACCTAAAGGACAATCAAGTGACAGTTATACACCTGCATTGACTGAAGTAGAATCAAGTGAGATCTATACACCACGCTCTCCTGATCCAGAACCAGTAGAAGAACCAGAAGAAGAAGAAGAACTAGTGGAAGTGGAATCTAAAACTGAAGAACTAGATGTTATAGTCATTAGTAGTAGTTCCAATCTAGAAGTAGTGCAAGAAGTCATTGTGATTAGTGATGATGAAGTAGACAACTTTACCCCTCCAGTTCTAGGTGATCCTTAAGAAGAAGAACACCAAATTAGTGAGCGTGTTAAAAAGGCTAGATTTGATTTAAATCAGTGATATCTTTGTACTACTTTGTACTTATTGTTTACTAGTAAAATAAAGTCTACTTTCTAAAATGACATCCAATACTAGTATACCTATCCCTAAGTTCAATGGTGGTGATTATGAGTATTGGTCAATTAAAATGAAAACCCTTTTGATAGGCAAAGGTCTATGGGATGTGATTGAATAAGGATATACTGAACCTACTGCTGCTGAATGGGCAGCTTTGAATGCTGCCAATAAAAGGGCTAAAAAGGAAGCTCGAAAGAATAAATCTTTCGCCCTTTATCACATCCAAGCTGCCCTTGATAGAAGTATTTTCCCTAGGATAGCTTCTTTTATAACTTTTTATTCTGCTTGGAATGCTTTAAAGGAAATTTATAGGGGTAGTGACCAAGTCAAACAAGTAAAACTACAAACCTTGAAACGAGATTTTGAAACTCTTAAAATGCAAGAGAATGAAAAGGTTGGTGATTACTGTGTGTGGGTAAAATCCATAGTAGATAAGATGGTCACTTTAGGAGAATAAGTCAAGCCTGAATTTATAGTGAAGAAAGTGTTGAGGACACTTCTTCCTAAGTGGAATTCAGTTGCCATAATTATAGAAGAATCCAAAGACCTAACCTCTCTGTCTTTTGAAGCCCTCATTGGTTCACTTCTCTCACATGAAGAGAGGTTACAACAATCTCCTTCCACAAGTTACATAGGAGATGAAAAAGCCTTTGCTTCTCATGAAGGCAGAGGTAGAGGTCATGGCAGAGGACAGTATAGAGGTAGAGGTAGAAATAATCAGAGAGGTGGAACTCCTAACAGAGGAGGAAATCAAAATAGAGGAGGATTCTCAAATAGAGGTGAATATCATAATAGAGGAGGACAACAAAATAGAGGGAAACAATCAGGTAGAGGAAAAGGAGGAGATAAATCAAAACAAACTTGCTAAAATTGTGGCAAACCTGGCCATTATGCTCATGACTATTGGTCAAAGCCTTCACAAGGAAGCAGCAATAGCCAGAGCAGTCAGTTTGGAAATTTTGGAGAAGAGGAAGAGGCCACAAATATCTTTCTCTCATATGGTCAGGTATATTAGAACATGAATGATACATTGATATTGGACGCTGGGTGTTCAAACCATATGAGTGGCAAAGAATAACTCTTTACTACTCTAGACTCCTCATACAAATCCAACATCCGATTAGGTGATGATAAATAATTTGCGGTTGAAGGCATTGGAGCCATGGAGGTTCCAACTAAATAAGGCGTCAAAAAAGTAAGTGATATCTATTACACACCCATCTCCAACACAATATTTTAAGTGCTGGTAAAATGTTAGAGAGGAACTACAAGTTGCTTTTTGATGAGGGTAAATGCACCATTTTTGATAAAAATAATAGTAATAGAATCATTACACAAGTGCCAATGTCCAAGAATAGATTGTTTCCTTTAAAGTTTGGCTAGACATGAAGAGATAAGTTAGCAAATGTTGCTATTACTAATCCAAGTGTCCTATGGCATTTGAGATATGGTCATTTGAATTCAGATAGTTTGAAAATGCTAACTTCACAAGCAATGGTAACCAGACTTCCCAAAGTTCAAGATAGTAAGGAAGTCTATGAAGGGTGTGCCTTGGGCAAGCATGCTAGATCAAAATTTCCTCATGGAAAAGCATGGCGGGCTAGTTATCCACTCCAGCTAGTGCATATAGACATCTATGGTCCGATGTAGACCAAAATTCTTGGTAAAAACTCTTATTTCTTACTTTTCATTGATGATTTTACTAGAATGTGTTGGATATATTTTTTGAAACATAAGGATGAAGCATTTGAATGCTTCGTCGATTTTAAAGCAAGAGTTGAAAATGAGAGTGGATATTTTGTAAAATTTCTTAGATCAGATAGGGGAGGAGAATACTCCTCTAATGAGTTCTTGAATTTCTATAAGCAACATGGCATTAAGAGGTAGTTCATATCTACATACACTCCATAGCAGAATGGTGTGGTAGAGAGGAAGAATCAAACCATTATGGAGATGGCAATATCTATGCTTCAGACGAAGCATTTGACTAATTCATATTGGGTAGATTCATCCTGGACCAGTGTATATATCTTGAACAAAAGTCCTCCTTCCAGTTTGGAAGGGCAAACACCTTACCAAGCCTGGTATGGTAAGAAGCCAAATGTTAAGTATTTTAGAGTGTTTTGTTCATTGGCATATTCTCACATTCCTGATGAGCTGAGAAATAAGCTTGATCCAAAGAGTCAGACATGCATATTTGTAGGGTACTATGAGAACACAAAAGCTTATAGACTCTACAATCCCAGGACTCAAAATATTGTGCTTTCCAAGAATATGATTTTTGATGAAGGGGGAGAATGGGGTAAGCCTCAAATATTCAGTGATGATGAATCCAATGATGTAGTTTCTAAGCAGGTGCAACAGCAGTCACCACAGAAAGGTAAGAAGTCTCCTCCCACAAGCCCAAGTTCATCTTCTAGTTCAACTTCTTCAC
The DNA here is from genome assembly GCA_028583015.1 of Wollemia nobilis. Lineage (NCBI taxonomy): Eukaryota > Viridiplantae > Streptophyta > Pinopsida > Araucariales > Araucariaceae > Wollemia > Wollemia nobilis. The sequence continues at coordinate 1,954,829 of JAQPPZ010003612.1, forward strand.
CAAGTCCTTATCCATAAATATCAATAAGTTCCTCACCAATGGACATCGATTCTCCATCTAGAGTTAAGAGAACTCTTCATAACCATCCATCATATCAGATGTTGGATAAAATTTTTTCAAAAAGATACAGTAGAAGTCAAGCTAGTGAAATGAATTATGTTCTACAAATATTAGAAAATATGCACTTGTATGGTGATGATGTATCCCAGAAGGAACCTAAGAGAGATCTAGTTAACTATGCTTTGTTAACTAGTGCACAACTTGAACATTCTAGTTATGAGAAGGATTTTACTCAGAATATTTGGCAAGATGCCATGAAAGAGGAGATAACCTTTATAAAAAACAATGACACTTGGGAGATGGTGAAGCTTCCTAAAGGATTGAAATGTGTTGGATGTAAGTGGGTCTTCAAGACCAAGTTCAATGTTGATGGTAGCATTGAGAGGCACAAGGCAATATTAGTTGCAAAAGGATTCACTCAAAAATATGAAATTGATTATGAAGAGACTTTTGTTCCTGTAGCCATACAAGAGACTATCAGAATAGTTCTTGCCTTAGCTGCACATAAGGGATGGAAAGTCCAACACATGGATGTAAAGAGTGTGTTTATCAATGGTTAATTTATAGAGGTAATATTTTGGGTTTATCATAAGCAAAAATAAACCTACACTCTACTACCTGAATCAAGGTAATAACATCCTCATAGTCTGTTTGTATGTGGATGATCTCATTTTTATGGGTAGTAATGAAAAATTTAATATGGAATTCAAGCACTCCATGATGCATGAATTTGAGATGAAGGATCTTGGATTAATGCAATACTTCCTTGGAATGGAAGTCCATCAAACAAATTTAGGGATCTTCATCTATCAACTTAAGTATGCTCGAGATATGATTAAGAAATTTGCAATGGAGCAATGCAAATCAGTTGCAACTCCAGTTGGACATGGGATACAATTAAGCAAGTATGATGGAGCATCGAAAGTTGACATGACCGCTTTCAGAAGCATTATTGGAAGTTTGATGTTTCTCACCAACACTAGATCAAATATTTAGTATGTTGTATCTCTTGTCTCTAGATTTATGTCTAACCCATATGACCTGCATTTGTAGGCAACTAAAAGAATTTTGTGATATGTGAAGGGTACATTGGATTTTGGAATCCAGTACTATAAAAGTGATACTATCAAGCTAGAAGCCTTCAGTGATAGTGATTGGGGCAGCAATGTTGATGACATAAAATCCACATTTGGAAACTGTTTTAGTCTTGGTTCGGGACTAATAACTTGGAGTTCCAAGAAGAAAAAAATAGTAGCACTATCTTTAATAGAAGCTGAGTATATAGCAGTCACTCATGCTAGTAATCAAGCTCTATGGCTACGAAAGGTATTGGAAAATATTAGAGAGCAGCAAAGTTGTCCAACAAGAATATACTATGACAACATTAGTGCCATTCAGTTGGCATATAATCCTTGTTAGGATCCTGCTATAAAATAAACTCAAATAACACACTCTCACACAATTGCTTGGAAATAACTCACATAAACATCACATTAATATAACAAAAATTTGCATAAAGAACAATCTCACAATAGGACTGAATCGCGAGGCCTCTTCGAGGGGGCAACCTCCTTCAATACTTCATTAATTTTGTAAAAGATGGTTACATTGGTGCCCTTTCGGGTATTTAAGAAGTTTCCTTCCAAGGTTGGCTTACATGCAAAATGCCACCTGGATTACATGCATAATGCCACCCGAATTACATGCATAGTGCCACTTTGAATTACATGCACAATGCCACTCGAATTACATGCACAAGGCCACTCAAATTACATGCATAATACCACACGAATTACATGCACAATGCCACCTATCTACCATGTGTTACATAAAAAGTGTGCCATTTGTCATGGGCACTACCTAAGCTAAAACTTAGAACATTACAAAATATTAATCATGGGTACTACCCACGTTCACTAGGAATTATTACATCATGGAAGTTATTACATTAAGGGTTAGGATGATATCCTAACATGCCCTTCTCCTTGAAGAAGCTTTGTCCTCAAAGCTGAAAATGAGGAAACTGTTGCTGAAGTTGATGGAGAGACTCCCATGTAGCATCCTCAGGTTGAAGTCCACGCCACTGAACCAGGACCTCTGTGATGGTACGGTTGCGAGTTCGACGATACAACAGCTACTTTGGTGCAAGTAATATGGAGCCTTCTTCATCCAATTTGGGAAGTGTTGATGGAACCTGTACCTTGGAGCTGCCCGAAATGTAGGAGGGAGGCGTGAGTGGAGGGTGCCCGTAAACTGCCTCTGGTGGCGGTATGATAGGAAGTGTTGTACCACCATTCGGCCAAAGAAAGCCATTTTGCCCAATGAGTAGGATGATCGGAGGCAATCAGCGAAGGTAGGTTTCCAAGCAGTTATTAACAACCTTTGTTTGACCATCCGTTTTTGGATGGTAGGCTAAACTCATTGTGAGCTGAGTCCCCTGCAACTTAAACAACTCTTGCCAAAAATTGCTAGTAAGGCTGGGATCACGATCAGATACAATGGAGGTTGGCATGCCATGAAATCGAAATATGGAGTCAAGAAAAATTTGGGCAATAGTGAATGCTGTGTAAGGATGGGTTAGGGCACAAAAGTGAGCATACTTTGAAAGGCGGTCCACTACCACAAAAATAATAGACTTGTCTCCAGATCTAGGTAGCCCTTCTATGAAATCCATAGATATGTCAATCCACACCTGATTCGGTATCGACAAGGGGGGAAGAGTGCCCGAAGAGTGCACTGTTTCTCTTTTCATCCTTTGACCTGTGTCGCAGTCTGCCATAAAAGAGCGAATGTCCTGTTTCCTACCTTTCCAAAATAAGGTGCGCTTGAGTCGCTCATAAGGTGGTCTGATATTAGGATGTGTAGTATCTGGCAATAATGGAATGGCATGGTCGTGAGAGCGATGCAGTGGTAGTGTGATGGGTTCTGAAAATATGGCCTCATGTTTGTGGAGAATCTGTTGCATGTCTTGTGGGATTTCACACATTGGAGATGTGGATGGCTGGATGGAGAATAGTTGTGCAATGACCCCACGTGATGATTTCTTTAGCAATTTCTCCATGCCGTTTGAACTGATAATTTCAGGTGTTCCTGTCGGGGAGCCCTTGATGATGTGTGTTTTTCCGTTCTGGAAGAACTGCATCCAAAGTTTAGCAAAGTTCCAACTGATAGTGCCCAACGTACTCAACCATTGGCATCCCAAAACAATATCACATCCACCCAAATGGAGGGCAAACATGTCCTGGTTGAGTTCATAGTCCCCTATATTTATTTTAACATTGCGACACTTTCCTTGACAAGATAAGGTTCCCCCATTGGCTACCATGACCTCAAAGGAACTACAATTGTGGATATAGCAATTTTCCCGTTGAGAAACTCTAGGGTCAATGAAGTTGTGCGTGCTTCCCGAATCCAAAAGGATGGAAAGATGTTGGCCCTTGAAACATCCTGTAACCTTCATGGTTTGAGGAGTAGTAATGCCTACAAGGGCATGGATTGTAATTGATGTCTCAGGTTCCTGTTTCCCTTCTTCTTGTGGAGGAGGTGTTTCTGGAGGGTCCTCATCCTCATCACTCTCATCAGCGGTATCAGGTTCTCCAACATCTATCAAGAACAATTTTTTGTGTGCACACTTATGCCCCTTGAAAAACTTTTCATCACAATTGTAGCATAATCCTTGGGCACGACGTGCATCCATCTCTTCGGTGGTGAGGCGCTTGGGTGCAGCGGGTTTATTATCATCTGGGTGTTGGGCTCTAGGGGGAAATGAAGGTCTATTTTGAGGAAACTTTGATGGGTGTCTTTGGGCAGAGAGTTTATATTCGGCCAAACGGGCCAAACTGATAGCTTCCATCATAGTTCATGGTTTCAAAATTTTGACTTCTGCTTGGAGTTTCATCTTCAACCCACTGATATAACAACTCTGGAAGAACCCTTCACTCAATCCTCTTGTCTTATTGGCCAATTTTTCAAATTGAGCTTGGTATTCTCGGACTGACCCTATTTTTTGTAGTTTGGTTAAGGCTCCTGTAAAGTCCTCAAACTCACTAGGACCAAATCGAGTGAGTAGTTGGGATTCAAAATCCTCCCAAGAGAGATTTGGGTAGGCAAGATGCAACCATTGAAACCAGTGTAGAGCCTCAGATTCCAAGTTAAAGGAAGCCATCTGGACTCGATGAAATATGGGTACATTATGAAGTCGAAAGAATTGGTCAACCCGACATAGCCACCCATCAACATCCTTCCCACTAAATTTGGGAAAGTCCAATTTGGGCATTCTAAAGGGTGGATCATGGTCACGATTCCTTGTAGAAATCTCAGCTTGGTATTCTGATTTGGGTGGTTCTCTTCTCAGTTTGCTGTCCACTTCTGTCAGTGCTTCTTCTAGGCGGTTGCTAGTGGCCTCATGCTCTAGGCGAAGACCTTGGACTTCTTCCCTTATGGAGTGAAAAGTCGAGTGCAAGTTCTCAATGGATTTTGTTAGGGACTCCAAGTGTTCTAGTTCTTTCTGGTGTCCACGAGTACCCTGGGCCATTTTTTTGACCTTTTGTGACCGATTACTAAAAATAGAATTGAATTTTTAGGACTTACTATTTTTAGTAAGTGCCCAAAAAAGTGCTTGGGTGCTATATATCAAAATGATCAGTAGAAGGAGGTGGTCACAATGAGCTATATATCTCAACACTACTTTTTGGCACCCCAGACTTTTTTTTTTTTTTTTTATCTCCTGTTTTGCTGAGTCTAACGGTGTTTATAGATTCTGATTCTGAGATACTGAGAAAAAGTTTGCTACTGGAGCACTATCTATAACTGGTCGTGTTTCACACTCAAGATTCTCTGTATTTTGCAGGTGACTGATATGACAGTTCTGTTCTGACCCTGAAGACTGTGAATTCTGCCCTGACTGTGCTGACCTCTCTGACCTGACTGACCTGACTGTGACTGCCACTGTAAATTTTACTGTTATTCTCCAGACTTTCAACTTAAGTGTCACCCTCATGGCTTATCCCGAATGCATGTCCCTTCTGTTATTTTTTTAGTAGAGGACTCCTTTCTCATATGCTCACTTTTGAAATGCAGGTTTACGAACATGGATGTTTGGATTTTTATTTTTATTTTTACGTTTTTTACAGAGTTGAAGTTTTAACGGAACCAGGGAATGCTAAGTATAGGAGTATGTACCACCCATAGGCCCTCTAATATACCGACAGTGACGAACAATAGTGCTCGGACCAATATTTTAGGCCACTACTCAAGGAGGATTCCACACATACCCTTGAGCACACTACCTGCCTCTCTGACAATACGAGAGGGTAATCGTCCAGGATGCTGTCCCATAGACTATGAGTAATACAAGGCCAAAGAGCTTCCTAATAGCTAAAATTTTGTTTAATCCTAGATGGTCTCCCGATATACCCGAAGATACGTGGGAGCTCAAGTCCGTGCACGAGTTCTGTCTGAGGCCCCGGGTATTGGAGCCCGATCGCCCCTCACTTCACTAGACGCTTTATGGGCTATCTAGCTTAGCCAATAACGACAGATCCTTCGTGATATTTTAAAACCCCCGGTATAGGGTTTCTACCTACTCAACTAATAATATATTTTTTTGTTTTTTGTCTGAAAAAAAAAACACTGTATTTTTTTGGATTTTTTTAATAAGGAAAAACAAAATGGAAAAAACACACGGAATTTATACCTAACAGGCGGATTGGATGGCAAGAATCGTTGCATTTGCAGCATAACTTGGCCTTGGAAAGTGCTCTGATACCACTTGTTAGGATCTTGCTATAAAATAAACTCAAATAACACACTCTCACACAATTTCTTGGAAATAACTCACATAAACATCACATTAATATAACAAAAATTTGCATAAAGAACAATCTCACAATAGGACTGAATCGCAGGCCTCTTCGAGGGGGCAACCTCCTTCAATACTTCATTAATTTTTCAAAAGATGGTTACATTGGTGCCCTTTCGGGTATTTAAGGAGTTTCCTTCCAAGGTTGGCTTACATGCAAAATGCCACCTGGATTACATGCATAATGCCACCCGAATTACATGCATAGTGCCACTTTGAATTACATGCACAATGCCACTCGAATTACATGCACAAGGCCACTCGAATTACATGCATAATGCCACATGAATTACATGCACAATGCCACCTATCTACCATGTGTTACATAAAAAGGGTGCCATTTGTCATGGGCACTACCTAAGCTAAAACTTAGAACATTACAAAATATTAATCATGGGTACTACCCACGTTCACTAGGAATTATTACATCATGGAAGTTATTACATTAAGGGTTAGGATGAGATACTAACAATCCTATCCACCATAGTAGATCAAAGCATTTTGATATGAAGTACCACTTCATCAGATATATGCTAGAAACTAAAGTTGTTGAGCTACAATATTGCCATACTTTGGAAAATGTTGCTGACATATTCACCAAAGTAATAGCCAAAGCTCAATTTGCAAAGCTAAGAGATTATATAGTCAGTCCTCTCAAATTTAAGGGGGGGAATGTAGCAAGTGTGAACAGGGGTTATTTTTAAAGAGGCTTAGAAAAATCTAGTTTTATAGCCACCATATGAACTCTCTTATTATTGTCAGCTAGTTTGGTCGGCATGATCTTTATAGCAGTTTTATTTTTTCCCCTATTCTTCTCTACCCTTCCCTATATTCCCACCTTATATTTCTTCTTATCCCTCCATTCTTCTTATTCTTAGTTCCCTATCCCTTGTCATACTTTTCTCCTTATCTCTCCACACCCTCTTCCTCCCTACATCCTATGCCACATTTTTTTCCTAGCCACTACTCTCTCCATTTCCTACGCCTTCATCCTCTCCTCTTCCGCAACTTCTGCTAACCTCCCTTCCCTACTTCCTCAAATTCCCTAAGCCTATATAAGGGCTTCTATATTGTATTGTTCAGTTGGTTGATTAAAATTGTTTTAATATACATTATAACTTTATTGCCATGGAGAGGTCTGCGTAATATTTGGAAGTTATTTTTTTATATCTCTACAATTATTTTATGTGTACACCTCTATAGCAAACTATAGAACCAATTGGCCAAGAGAATGCTTCACAAATGATCATTTATTTCACCAGGATTAGAGACCTCATGGAGGACCTAGTAAACAAAGGAAGTGCTACTTACTATGAAGATATTGGTGAACTATAGTACATTTACAAGAAGCTAAAAGAGACTTCCAATCCCTCATAAAAAACCTAGAAACAAACCATATAGACCTTGAAACTAATGGTGCAATTGTTTCGTGACAATGTTGAAGAGGAAAATAAAGAGAAATCTTCTCTAAAGGAAGAAGCTGAGGAATATGCTAAGCAAGAAGAGGATAATGTTAAGGAGGAGGTCCAGTAATAAGAAGAGTTGAATAGAGATGCTACAAACCTTGAAGGGGCACAATCTTAGAATTTTTCTTTTTTTACATATATAGTCATAAGTTTTGTATTTTTGTTTGATTCATTTTTACTTTGACATGGTCAGAAAGAAACAATAAAAGCATGAGTCTAGAGAGACATAGAAAATAGCAAGTTTTGTGTGAAGGCATTTTTATCATGTATTGTAAGAGGGCTTTATAAGGAGAACACAACTATGTTTTTGATGGAGCAGTGAAGCAGTTTTGCTAGAATGGCACAAACATTAATGCTTATGGCATAGTCTCCATATGAACCGTTATCCTCTAGGATGCATGGAGCATAGTATCAATATGAACATTTATCCTCTAAGGTGTTCAATTTTTAGAGGGTAGTATTCATATGGAAGTTGTTCTTTAAAGCAATTTTTGAAGATAAGATTTTTGACTCGTGATACCTAATGGATAAGACTCTAAGTTTGATGGCTTTGCAATTAAATCCACCTGGGAGGTGCCAGAATGTAGGCCCAAAATGGACATATCCTTAGAAAGCATTGCAAATTTATTCTAAGGTATGAAGTTTCCATTCCACACAGTTTTAGTGTATTTTGGAGTGGATCCACTACATTTGTTTCCTAATCCACCAAAACTTAGTGAAATTTTTGCCTTGAGTGATTCTGCTGGGTTTAAAACATAAAATGGTGGTGATTGGTGAATTGGTCCTAATTCCACAATTTTTTTTTATAATGATGACATCAATGCAAAATAAAGTATGTAATGGAGACTAAGAGCAATTTCTTGCATGCTTCGAGTGGCTAAGGGTCAGTAAAGAAAATTTCACCAGGTTTATAATGTATTTAGGTGTGGATTGATGACAAAGAGTAATTTTACACTAAATTTGGAGTATAATAGTGACAAATTCAATTTTACACTATGGAGAGTGCATATTGGAGACAAGAAGTTGTTTTACATTGCTGCCAGAGTGAAATGGAGACAAAGGATGTTTTACATTTGCCCAAGTACAGATTCTTGATTCCGCAAACATTTTTAGCAAAGGTGACATAAGCATGAGCTAAGGTGTGGATTTTAGAAGTTGCAAAAGCAAATAAGGAAAAGTGAATAGTAATGAGTGGATTGCATACCACTCACCTCTTAGTTCATTTTATGCTAAAATGTGATTTCGTAGGAGCAAGGTTATAGTGATGATGTCAGCAAATTCAAAGTGCAAAATGGTGCCTAGGTTTTCCATGCCAATTTGTAGAGTTTCTTGGGAGGTTTAACTGTAGACATTCATGAGGAGGATCTATTTTCCAAGATTTACTAACATTATTGAATGATTTTAAAAGAAAAACAAACCAGACCAGAGCACAGTTAGTTGGAGGGCAGGAAGGTGAAGCATCAAGGGTTTCCAAGAAGAACCATATGCAGTTGCAGATATGTGGTGGCACTGATCTACCAGGAATGATCTATGGATGAGATGGAATGTCTAAATTGTTAGAACTACAATTTCCACAAATGAACCAACAATTTATAGAGATATGCTACCATGGTAGATTTCTCATAATGGATTTCCTAGAGCTCCACAACCAGTAAGATGATGCCATAAAATTCTCTATTGAGCTGTAAATATACAATCTTTGTAATTTCTCCTTGATATTATTTTATTTATAAACTATAAATAGAGGTAAAACACTCATTTTTAGGATCTTCTCTAGTGTGTTTTCTTACTGTACTATAAACATTCTTATGAGCTAATGGAAGGAGCATTACTCTGATATTTCGACTCAAATTTGTCATCTTCATTATCTTGTGCAAGAGTTTCAAAGTCTTGAAATGCATTTCTATTAATACTTGAATGGTTGGTTCATTCTAGATTTTTGGATTACTAGTTGTGATATTAGTTGAAATCTGTTCTTGACTAGATCTATATTGTTGGGAAGTTTATTTCTATTAAATCTAACTATTGGTTTATTCTGCTATTTGGATTATCAATATTGGATGTTGGAATTGCTTTCTACAATATTTCTGTATTTATGATTTAATTTATGAAGGTTTCATTGATTTGGGTGATGTGTATTTGAGTGGTGGGACACTAGAAATAGCTTGTGAGAGCCTTTTGTTGTAGTTGCCTATGTTTTTAGCCTATTCGGCCACATTTTCTTTATAACATCTCTAACCCTAAATATTTTCTAACCCTTATCTCAAAAGCCTATTTGATATTTAATTGAATCAACACCATTTTAAAGTTGATAAGGAACTAGCCTACTATGGAGGTTGGATTGAAGTTTCCTTTGATTCATCCAATGCTTGAGTGTCGAGCTATGACTATCGGGTGCATGCCTAGACAAAAAATGGAATATAGATAGTTGCAGTGTCCAATAAAGCTTGATGACATTTTGGTGCCCAAAAGTAACCATAGTATTACCTTGGAATTTGGGTAGATACTTGTGAGATTTACTAGGTAAATCATGTAAATTCTAGGGTAATTAGAACGGTCTATACCTATTGGTCCTCCAGTCTAAAGGATTTGATTCGGATTTGCCTAGGCCATGTTGAATATGGTAGTAGAAATGATGGGATGGATAGGGGTATTAGTCATAGGGGTGCTAAAAGTAAAATTATTCTTAAAATAATTATTTACAGGAGTATATTTTCTAGTAGATTTATTATCAATAAAATAAGATTTATTATGATATACATATTTGTTAGGAACTAGGAATTTTTGAGTGTAGGAACTATATGGGGGTTTAAAGCAAATTCATGAAATACTAGGTTAGGTCTAGACACCCTAATAAGAGACTATTTTAAACATGGACCTTCTATCCTTTTAGCTCTTCTATATTAGATAGGTTTGAATCAGGTTTAGATGATGAACAAGCTTAATATAACGCTTCAAGAATGTACACTGGTGCCTTGTCTATTGGATAATTGTAGTAAGAATTTAGATATTTATGAAAATGTTGAAAAGAAAAAGAGATAATTGGTTTGTTTACATACATTAAAATTACGTAATGGATATAAACATTTACCAGTGAAATAAAGTGTTATTCATATGTTCAAATCATGTAACACATAAATAGACAACACATACATTTATACAATAAATTTGTAAGAAGGATGAGACCCATATTTGTATTAAATTTCATAGAAAAGTTACAATGAATATATGGCTGAGTTCCAAGACCCAATGAAACTCAATATAATTATTTTTTTCATTCAAATAATGTAATATAAGAACACAAATCATGATACTAATGAAGTAATCAAGAGCTTGCGACCTTTGATCCAGTCTAGAAATGATCTCAGTTGGCTAGATACACCTTCAAAAATTCTTGCACAAATGGGAAGAATAATAGTGGAATAGAGGAAGAATAACATAGGGAAATACGATAACCTAAAATAGGACACACAATATACCTTGCTTGCAAATTTTTACAATGGATGCTTGATGATGACTCTTGGCTGCTTTGACTCCTTATGTAGCCATATTGTCCAAAATCTGTTACATTTTCTTGGTGTTGGTTTAGCCATGTGTATCTCTTTTGAATCTATGTCTCTTCATCTTCTCAGGTGTGTTACAGCTAGATATCAATTGGTGCAAGCTATCAAAATTCTATAAAACTACCATTTACCTAAAATTGTGTTTCACCAATTTAGTTTTTTTTTACTCTAATTACTTTTTTATTTTAAGGGATTTCTTGGAATATCCTGAGAAAGAGATCATCTAACCTATGGTTTTGGTCATGTAGTGGGCCTTTCTTATTGTTCCTAGTCATCCATTTCTATATTTAGCTAGATCTAGAATAGGTTTGACGTAATTATATTTTTTATGTGAAAGAGAGGGGGACCCAACATGATGGTGAAGAGAGAAAATAAAAAATATGACGAAGTGAAACAAAATGGAAAAAATATGGATGAATGTGGATATCATCAAACACAATGGATGTAGTTTTATACATGAAATGGTGGTGATATGATGCTTTGTGAAACAAAATGGATCAATAATTAAGAGAGAATACCCAGAAATGAGAGGGTAGTGGTATATTTATAGGTGAGAGGATCGAGTCAACACTAAGGTTTTAGGAATGGGGGAAAATAGAATGGAAAGCAATACCTAGAGGTACAAAAATGAATGTGACTATGAAAATAATTGTACCTCCATAACTATATTCTGTCAAGGTGTTTCCTTTGTAACTATACTTTGTTTAGGCACTCGTATCTTTTCCAAAGTAGGTAGATTGCTGAAGCTTTGACATCTACTTTCTTCTACTATACCTTTTGCATATCTTAATATTGATATTTAAGAACTTATAATGTTGTTCATGCTTTTCTTACTACACATTTTAGCCCATATTTACTGCTATGATCCTTGTTCAGGTACTCACCTTCATATAGAGTCATGTCAACAAGATGTGTTACATTATATAACAATGATATAGTCATGTTTAGGATATCTGGTAGGATTCAACTTACTTGAATTATCATTTAATGCATTACTGGTATTTCTTTCCCCATAAATCTATTCTTGTCAGTATAGTTCATAATATTTTCACTTTGTATGGCAAACTTATTTGTGTGACTTGATATTTCCTCCCTTAGACCTTAATCTCCTAGGTTCTGATAGCCTCTATGTTTGGGTTACCTTTATCAGTATTCTTATGCTATGAATATATGATGGAATGGATGTAATGATAAATAAGTCCTTTTATGCACTAGAATACTCATGAGAACTAACTCCTTTTTCTATCAACCTTGGTGAATTTATGTTAGCCATGGCTGGTCACCCTATTTGATTTAGATCAACTACAGAGTGATGTCAGTGTTGTATGTGCTAGTAAGAATATTTCTTATGTGTTTCCTTCATAATATTTTATTATTGCACCAATATCTAGCCAGCATTAGTCTAGTCACTAACTTTCCTGATTCTTTATCACCATATCATTAGGTTAAATTTCATAGTCACTATTGAAGATGCATGCGAGTGGGATACCTAATGAGATGAAGATTAAAATTAAGTGACCTTAATTTTAATAATGGTTGATCATATGAGGTATCCACTTGATTTATCCTTGTTAGATAAATAATGCACTTAGGTGGATGATAGGGCCGATGAAATACATTACTTTGGGCATTATGACCGATGATGTGACTTAATTTTTAGTTCATTGTGCATCATCAGACGAGTCATCTACTTGGGGTACAAGTGAAGCAACCACCAAATTAAGGGGCAAAGAAAAGGGATATTATCACTTGCCTTATCCAATTTTATCTACACCATTGATCAAAGGTAATCAATTGAAGCTTTCAACCAATAATATGGCATCATGCAAGTAGGCCGATCAATCATTCTTTGCTGAAGACTTTGGATATGTTTTATCATGGTACAAAAAAGGGGATGCCTTAATCATGTAACTAAGACCCTTAAAGACCTAGGTATAGATAACATGGTTTAAAGTTAATTCTCACCAATAGGATACCATCGGATGAAACATTTAACACAGGCAAATAGAAAGCTATTGACCATCAGCTAAGGTATTTGTTGAGTCTAAGTGGTCAGGTGAATTAGGGGACTATCAATTAGGATATGTGATGGAAAAGGTTGATTTGGGTAACTTAACTACTCCTAACTTATAAGCATGCGTTATGACAAAAGTATGCATAGGTTGTCGAGCGAAGATTGAGGGGCATCGATTAATATAGCCTATAGAGTTCTTCAGGAAGAATTAATAGACAATGATTCTTTTGAATAGAAGCAATAGCTAATGGATATATGGGTGATCGAGTAAGATGAAAAAAGGTGGCATCAGCTAGGATAGCCACTTTTCCTTATTTTATTAGGTGAGATAGTCGATGCGAGTGTGGACACTAAAATCATGTAAATCAGATAATACTTCTAATGTGCCACTTGCACCACTCTTATCGACATAATATGGCTCCATTGGACAACCCTATATGGTAATAGAAGGCTCCATAGAACTTTTGGGAAGGTTTCCATCAGTTTTAGGAGGTTTTGCATCATATCTTTATGACCGTCCCATCCAAGGACGACCACCCAAAACTGTCCCTAGGTGGGATGGTCTCTAAAAAGACCCTCCAAAAGTCAAAGATGTAGAGAAATGGCAATCAATTACTGCCATATTCTCCACCTAATAATCCAAAATTGATTTGGAGGTTGTCATAGAGACTAGAGACTCAAAATTAGAGGCCCAAATGGGCAACCTCTTCCACCAATGCATGGAAAATTTTTTGACAAGTGGTGGCACTTTCCTTGCATGCCATAACTTACCCCTTTGCTCCAAATACCCTAATTGGGCTATAAATTGAGGTTCTCTCACCCAATTTTAAAAGAGATGAAATAAAGTATTGCTAACGAAGTGCTGCTCACATTTATCTTCACATTTTGTCCTCGCATTTGCCCTAGTATTTTCTTGAAAACCTATTCATTCAAAGATGCTTTCAGGGGTATTTCAAATACATAAAACCTATTCCAAAACCTATCAAATTGAAGAGCAATATGACCAAATTTTTTGACACAATATCTAGGAGAGTTTCTAACCAAATCCCCTTGAAATTGGTGATAAATTCCACTTAGTTTGGTGTACGACCATAAATGCGGCGTGCACCCGATATTGCAATTGCATAAAATGAAGTAAAATGTGATATTCAAACACAAATTGACAAAGACTAAACAATTAAGTAAAATGTAACTTTATTTCCTTTTGGAACCAATTCATGTATTACAAATTAATTCTTCTTAGGGATACCTCTTTTTGATATGCAATTAAAATTTTGTAATCCCCTTGGGGATACAATCCAATTTTCAAGCCTTTAAGGTGACACAAAATGCTCTAGGGTGGAGTGAACCCTCTTCTTCGCATTGAGGAATGAATTGGATGGTTGAATCTCCTTTGAATATGATTCCTTGTGGTCAAGAAACAACTAAATAATAATTAAAAGCATATTAAGCCTCTCATTATGAGGCCCTTTAAAGGAAATATACATAAAGATAGCATAGAAACAAGAAATAAAGAAAGTGGATAAACCATACTAAACATAAGAAATTTCTATAATATTGATAGAAATATGTAAACAATGACTACAACTACCAATCTAATGGATCAAATGTATGAAATGAAGCATTATAGCATAGAAAGAAACTAATTATGCCCTACTTGCTAAAACGGAGTAAATCCAATCAAATACTTAATCCAGTCAGTTAGAGTATTTAAACTACCAAATAAAGTACTAAACTAATTAATCTAATCTAGCTAAGCATATTGTAGAAGGGACAGTAAGGGGATCTTATACCTGTTGCAAACTGTAGCTCGGATGAGCGGTCTCCATTGTAAATCATGGCTATCAGTCGTGGTGAGCAATCAAATGGTTTTGCCCTCAAATTCTAGGGTTGTATTCTTGATCATCCTTGTCAAATTGATGATCAAGGGTCACCTCAGTGTCTTATGATAGTTTTGGCAGTTGAATTGCTCGATAGGGTCTCTATTTTCTTGAATTCACATTTCTTGGCGTTCTAGCTCCTTAGGGCATCCATGGCACAATTTTTCATGATGCTTTGGTTGGAAAAGTGATAGCAACAAATCTCTCTCTTAATGCACTCAAGTGAGTCCACAATTCGATAGGGCTTCATTGCTCTAATCTCCAATTATCTCTCCTGATATTTCGACTGCGCTTCGCTATCAAAAATACAACGTATCATTGCCCTAATTTGAAGGGGTACTTATAGGACTGCCCAAGGGCTAGGGGTGGCTTCATGGAGAATCCAAGAACAAGAAGGGGTGGTTAGTACAATTGGATTGGAAGATTTCATCCTGTAATCATCTTCTTCTAGAACACATGGCCATTCAAACTGATTTGGCTTAGATAAAGGCCAACTAAACTTTAGTTTAGACCATAGGTGATAGATGTGGTTCAGAATGTAGACCACAGGTCTCAGCTATGGTTTAGACTATAGAATGTAGGTCTCAGTTGCAATTTAGACTGATTAGACCAAGGATCCAAAATTGAGTGGTTAGAACCACTGCTCTATATTGGAGTCTATCCAAGATCTTCCATATGGTCTTGTAGCATGTCCATATGAGTAGTCACCTTCGACATGACATATTTTAGGTGTCTATAGATGCTCCTTTTGAGATGCATTATGAGATAGAACAATGCTAAGAAAAAATAGAAATCCTAAAATGATGTCAAAGGTTCTATGATGATCATTTTTTAGATCAATATTAGATGCCTTAGGTCCAACAAAAGGATGTGCATCCTAGAATCATTCCTTTCAACTAGGTGAAAGGCTTAAATTTGAAAAGCTTGTGCCCTTCTCATCTCATTCGATGCATCTATGCATTCCATAGCTATATTCTAACCTATAGATCCAAAATGTGGAGAACAAAAAGTAAAAATGTCATATTTTCTATTTTCCCCAAGCAAAGGAGTAATATTATGATAGTTGTTGACAATGATTCACAAGACGAATGCAATTTGACAAGATCAAGGGATCTACGATCTCAGGGATCTTCTGTTGACTTTGATTATGATTATGATATTATGACTACCCCCTCAAGCGATGAGTCAATGAGGGTAATGACAATGTATGAAGCAACGAGGTCACTTGACCATAATGAATGATCTGCAAAAACTTAGAATTGAGCATTTTAATGACTTGGCTAAGCCTAGTTTAGCATATGATTTAAACTATTAATAGTAATTGCACATTTCTATCCCATGGAGAAGTTGGGCTCAAATAGTCTTCTTAGAGAATCAAAATGGTACAATGCCAATTAGATTTATGTTGAATAAATTTGTTGATGATTTGCTGAAAAAGGTGCCATAAGAGAGATGACATGAAACGCCTCATTTACGTGGAGCAGTCTAGCCTTGAAGGCCTTCTTCAAAATTGAAAAGAAGCATGTCAAATCAATGATGACAATTTTACCCCAAATGTCCTTATGGTTATTTACTCATCTCATAGGATTGCATGGAGCATTAGTCATTGCAACTGCCGAGTGTTATAGGGTAAATGAATGAATACAAGGTGCATTTGATTTTTGATTATTTTAAATATTTTTTGTTAAGTTTGAATTTTCTAATTGATCTTGGTGCTTGAACATCACCAAATTTGCAAAATTGTTTGCTCTTATTGATATTATAATCTGGTAGGAGTCATTGATTTATCATTTAAGATCTTACCATGGTGGGATTTTAGTGCATTTAATGCTAGTTATGAATCATGGGTACAGTCTATAGTTGAAATTTTCAAAATTTGGGAACTGCAGATTAGACCTACAGGCAAAAAATCCTAATTTTGGGACCGCAGGTGTCAACTGCGGTCTACCAAAATTAGAGAAACCTATAGATAGTTTCCCATTTGAAAATTTTATTATTGTTTTGAAAGCGACTATAATTTAGAGAGCATCTAAGAGGTGAGAGACATTTCCTGACGCAGAATGATGTTGAACCTCTACTCGATATCGCACTCACACCCTGATGGAGGACCCTGGACAACCTTCCACTAGCAGAGGCCTTAGTGCAAGTCAAGTAACTTGAAACCGAGTCCTCGCACTCATTACCAATTTAAAAATGAACCTCATGAATTAATGGATAAATCAATTTTCACTAAACTATTGGTAATGAACCTCACCTTAGACTAGGCTAGTTTAGGATTTAATTTTTTTTCTAGCTAGGCTAGGAAGTGACCCAGAATGGATCTCACTCCTAGACCACAACTGGTAGATGCAGTTCCCAATTTTCATATTGGGAACCACAGGTATCAACTATGGTTAGAATTCAAATTCCAAAAATCAATTTTTGACTGCATGCGGATCGCAGGGTTGACCCGCGGTTCCGTGACTTTAGAAAAATTTATCAATTTTTTTTATTTTTCTAAGGTTTTCTAACAATTAATGTTGTTTATTGCACTTCTAAGATGTATTTTTTATTTATTTTTATTTTTATTGATCACTTTTGACATGTTTTTATCATTTTTGGAAATTTTTAGATTTTTTTGACATTTTTAAGGTCATTTTTTAGCTATTTTTTGGTTGTTTTTAGTTAGTTTTTTTCCATTATACATTGCTTCTTTGCAGAGGCTGACATCTAGATACAGGGATACAGAACTCCTGAACACTCTCTGACAAATTTTGACTACCCTAGAGTGACAACAGTTTAGAGCTATTAGCTTTGGCTACATTTTGGATCTACCCACTATCAGGGTAGATTAGGCCTACCTGACTGTGTTGGCTCGAAGCTGGAATGTGCGAACCAACACATTTCACCTATTCATAGGTGAGATGACCATTACAATAGAGGATGTCTATAGGATATTTAGGATCCCTATTAATGGTCAGGCCATCACCTCATCCTCTTTCCAAATTAAGGAGTGTGTTTTCAATTATATCTTTAGTGATCAGAGCCAGGAGGCCTAGCGTAATATCAACCATAGTGGTGTTCACATTAGGTACTGGTAGTAGGAGGGCATATTATCTATCAGAGAGTTAGTTTTCATGCACTTGGTTGTGTAGATTGTCCTTCCAAACTCCTTAGGAATGAGGATCCCTTGGAACCTTCTGGCCAGTGTCAGGAGGGTTACCTAGAGTTCCACCCATAAACTAGTGCTCCTCGCCTGGGGGAGCACATTATTATGCTAGCTATACTATGAGTTGTACTAGATCACCAGCCAAATATAGGTTGGGATCAGCTGTAGTCTTCTTCTTTAGATATGGTGTTGGTAGCATATTAGTATCAAGTGTCCTATGGAGCTACCTCTTCCTATCACTTCTATTGATGATGTGCCCCAGTGCTACACTACATGCTAGACTTATGAGGATGAGGGATTATAAATCAGGTTTCATGCTAGGGACATAGAGCACTATATTAGCAAATTTATAGTTCTCCAATCGGATGACATTGAGTGATGCCCCTATATGGACTACCCTACACGGGAGGAGGTTGGCGAGTGGCTGCACCAGGCTCATCGATACAAGTGGCTACTTGGCTACAAGGATGAGATTATGGAGTATTAGTTTTACTATCATATCTTGCAGTAGTTTGGCCTAGCCTAGGATATCTCAGAGTTGTCTCTAATATACATGCATCTAGTACTGAAGATATATTTGTAGTGGGTAAAACCTACACTGCTTGGGGATGCTACAAATGATTTTTAGGAGTCAGACATTTCTAGGGCTGGGACCACCCCAGCATATGATACTTGGTGGTCCCTACTATAGTGGTATGGATCTGGGCCCCTCGGCTAGGTAGACGATGGGGTAGAGGTTGATCCACAAGGGCATAATGTGGGCCAGAAGATAGAGGGCATATGGGGCATAGAGGCCATCATAGAGGAGGCTTCATAGGTAGAGGTGGAGGAGGATGGATCAAAGGAGGGTTAATTACATCTTGACAGTGATGTGGGGCAGCTACTCACTCAGATTTATGATCTATAGAGTCAATTTGGGAGGCTGTAGATCTAGCAGTTGTAGTAGGATACTTCTATCATCACTCTAGAGGCAAAGCTAGCTAATAAGGAGAGGCAACTGCAATAGGCCCAAGAGGATATCACATCTATGATAGCATGTGCTATAGTGGTGGAGGGGTGGGTCTAGGAGCTCACTAGTGCATTTGATTTGGTAGAGGTATGATGGGGTATACCTATAGCAGAAAGGTATTTGGCCCTAGCTCATAGGGGAGATCCTTCATCTTCCCATACTATCATAGCACCACCCATAACATCATCATCCATACTACCATGAGGTCATGATCCCATGATAGATATTAGGTGGCTTACTTCCCTCATAGATATGGGGAATGATCTATGTGATGCGATGGCATATCACATATCCTAGCTAGAGGGGTATATCATATTTATAGGTGGGTAGGTTTCTGAGGATCCTCATGCTTCAGGCATTCATCAGAGAAGATCCACTATGGGGTAGTCATCCGTGAGCTTGAGCCACAAGACTCACAAGACTAAGAGGATACATAGGTCCTCTAGCACTCATGGAGCTAGCTTGCAAAGGAGCCACAGGGATGGTAGAGGTGATGGTGGTGACTCTCAGGCTATGGGTGCAGGCCCTTTGTAGTACATATCTATTGAGATATTTATTGTACCAATTTTAAGTGTAAGGTCGAGGACCTACACAGTTGTAGTCTGCGGGCATTTTGATGCACCCCCATGTACTATTTTGACATATATATATATGAGATTTTGATCATTTTAGCTCATTATGTGTACTTATATATTTTTAATTTTTATTTTTATGTTATGCACATGTATGTAGATGTTCTTATTGATGCTATGCTTATGTAATGTGATGTATGGATGACATGCACTAGATAGCTATTTAATTTTATGATGATGATGGTATGCAGTGATCTAGATGCTTATATATGCTTTTTATGATGGATGCATATGGATGAGATGTTTTACTTTTAAGTGCATATTTAATTTTTCTTTATTGTATGGATTTAATTTATGATGATATCACGATATGTTGATGCAATGTATGCAATGCATTATTTATATGATGGTGATATAATGTAAATGAACTTGTATGCTTAAATCACTTAAAACATAAGGAATTAATGTGAAATAAGTTTAAAAATATAATGGACGACACCATAGAATGTGTAAAAAACATGAATGTAATTGAAAATCCTCATTACAAGAATTTAATCAATTAATCATCCATATATGAAATGCAATGGTATGAAGCGGTATGATGCGAATTATACTACTACTCCAGATGTAGGCGGAACTCTTTCAACCCATTTGCTACACTTGGGTTTCATTCTATGGCTTTGAATGATGAACAATCCAAGGATTCAAGTTCTCACCTTTTTTTGATATTTGCTCATATATAGTGATAAAAATCACTATTTTTTACGTTTTACTTTGAGTGATCAAAATCACTATTTATTCCCATTTTTCATGAGCAAGGGATTTTTATATTGCTTTTGATTCACTATATCATTTTAGATTTGAACTTTGAACTTTGGTTTTGAAATTTAAACTATGTATTTATGTACAAGTAGAGGAAATTCTTGTCCTTTTGCCAAGGTTCACCACTCTAGACCAAACTATTTGCAATATAAGAAGGTAATAAAACCCATATCTCTAGATACCCAAGACCGCTTTCACATATTTCATCCTCCCTTATCTTAGTAGGATTTTAAATGTGTCAATTAGTGATGGGATCCTGATATGTCAAGCACTATCACAACTAATGACCTCATATACAAAAGCAAAAGCAACTTTCTATGATGTCTAAGAAACCCACTAGGTATGGTTAAGTGACTGGAAAACTTTGGTATACACACATATCTCATAGCAAAAGGTGTTGTGTATGAATGTAGTAGATTATGATAAATGCAAAGGTGCATGATTAAAATGCAAACATGGCATCATTTGTAAGACTGAAAAACACAATCCATCCTACTACAAAATGCAACAGATGATGAATTCCTATTTGCAATGAAATGAATACATGTGTAAATGAACATGCATAATGCAAATGCACATATTTTTGGATTTTATGCTTTACCAATTTTTTTGTATTTTATTGATTTTATAATTTTTATGGATTTTGAGCCTTTATATTTGACCAAACAGTGAGTACATGCCTTTGGAGCCTTTTGATTGACCAAACTACTCACAAGAGAGCTTGGAGCCTTTGAGGATGACCTAGTGATTTTGAGGAAATCCTCGGAGCCTTTGGGTTGACCAAGCGGTTTCTCAAAAATTCTTGGTGCCTTTTTGGGATGACCGAGCGGTTATAAGCAAACCCTCGGGGCCTTTACTGACATGACCAAGCAGTTTTAGGAACCCTTGGAGCCTTTGGGATTTATAGAGAAATTTTAAGCAAACTATCGAAGCCTTTTGGGATGACCAAGTGGTTATAAGTAAACCCTCGAGGACTTTTACTAACATGACCAAGTGGTTTGAGGAACCCTTGGATCTTTTTGGGGTTGACTGAGCAGTTTTAAGCAAAACATCATAGCCTTATTCTATGCTATCAAGCATAAAATTCCTTAATATGAATGATGTTGAGAGGTTCAGGCTCTTCAACATCTCCTAGCGAGGTTAGACGATAGGTAATCAGACCAATATTTTTAGATATGATATAGGATCCTAGCCAATTAGCCACAAATTTGTCTCGCATATCTG
Organism: Wollemia nobilis; assembly: GCA_028583015.1. Taxonomy (NCBI): domain Eukaryota; kingdom Viridiplantae; phylum Streptophyta; class Pinopsida; order Araucariales; family Araucariaceae; genus Wollemia; species Wollemia nobilis. The sequence continues at coordinate 1,976,447 of JAQPPZ010003612.1, forward strand.
ACAGCAAATTAGAGTTCTGTTGGTTCTCTTTCAAGACAAGATCCCCAACTTCAAAGTCTCTCTGGTGGACCTTGATATTATAAGCTTGTTTTAGTTGCTCTTGATAAATGCAAATATGCTCAAGGGTATTTATGTGACATTCATCAAGAAGCATCAGTTGATCCAGTTGAGCTTGCCACACGATGTCGTCATTGATGAACTCTTTCAATGAATTTCTAATTCCAAGGGCATAATGGCCTCAGCACCATATACTAGTGAAAACAGTGTTGCCCCAATGGGCGTCTAAATTCTATTCCTGTAAGCCCATAATGCAAGGGGTAGTTGGATATGCAAATATTTATGGTTTTATTGGACCGTATTTTTCAATATGGTCACCATTGTCTTGTTTGAGGCCTTAACTTGTTTGTTTGCTTGTAGATAATAAGGAGTTGCAAAAATGTGTTTGATTCTATATTTAGACGTCAAAGCTCTCATATTTTGTTCTTGAATTATGTTCCATTATTCAAAATTATTTTGGATGGAATACCAAAATGACATATGATATGCTCGAGTATAAACTCTATTATGCGAGCTCCAGTCATCATTGTTAAGGGTATTGCTTCCACCCACTTTGTAAAATACTCAATAGCCGTGATAATAAATGTATGTCAACCCAATTATGGAGGAGAGATATTTCCTATAAGATCTAATCCCCACTAAGAAAATGGCCAAGATGCTTGGATGGGTTGTAAGACCTATGATGAAAAGCATGTAAGATTAGCATGATGCTAACATTTGACATATTTCTTGACATATAAATTGCACTCCTTCTCCATAGTGGGAAAATAGTAACCTATTTTAAGGATGCACTTGTTGATGGCCATGCCATTGAAATGACCACCACACGTACCATCACGAGCTTGTGAAATCACCCAAGATGCCTCTTGGGGCTCTAGAAAACAAAGGAGAACTCCATCGTAACCTTGTCGATACAAAATATCCCCTATCAAGACATATTTAATCACTTTTTGCTTGAATGTGCATTTTGTAGCATGCAAAAAATCCCTCTGGGATTATACCAAGTTTTAAGAAGTCTTGGATTTGTGACATCCATCTATGACAAGCCTTGCTTCGACCACCAAGACGAATTGCTCCCCCTACGTATTTACCTTTACAAATGTAGACTAGGAAATAACCTTGTGGTGAATGGTAGTACAAATCCTCGTTGGACTCTGAGAGGTTAATTGATGAGTGTCGTTGAATCTCATCATTTAATCTCAATGATTTATCAATCCGGGGTGGTGTCCAAGGCTGTCTACGATAGAAGGCTAAGGCAGAGTACAATTCAGGCATTCAAATTTCAAGCATTTATTGGTGAAGTAGATTTTGGTTTAGCCTTTTGGTGTCACACTAAACCTAGTCTATAGAATGGAAACTTGTAGGAACTAAAAACTAATTCTAAGTTGCAAGAATTGAAATATAACTACAATTGCATAAATTGAAATTGCTGAATTGAAATCTAATCTACTTTTGCAGAATTGAAATGACAGAATTGAAATCTAATCTAATTTTTTAGAATTGTAATCTAATATAATTTTGCAGAATTGAAATGGTGCTTGTAAATGAAACTTATTCTAAAACACCTGTCAATGCCCTGCCACAAAAGGTCGTCAAGCTTCTGCTACAGGAATTGACAGCAAAATGAAATATGCTGAAAATGGAAAGTTGCTAAAATAGAAAGTAGGGAAAACATAAAGGAAAATGCTTAGTATAATTTGTCATCTAACATACACACAAATTCTGTACATAAACATAATAGGAAACATAAATCACACAATACAAAATAAAAACAAGAAAATGGAATCTGGCAAGCAATCTATTAATTCTGCTACAGCAAAATTATAGATTAAAACCTGCCATAAAATCCCTCCTTCTAGATCTGAAAGTGGGCCCATACTTCCTGATCTAGAAGGAGGTGAAAAACACTCCTTAACTAATTAACACTCAGCACATAAAATGATAAAATACTGCACTTTTATTGATGACAAAACATGCTAAAAACTGTTATATAAAATCACTGTACAATACTAATTGCTACTACTAAAAAATCTCCTCTATTATAATTCCTAAATGCTCAACCAAGGATGGAGTTGTGTTATTTATATAAATATTTACAATATATCCCATGCTCAAATCAGCCTATGTGCTATTTTATAGTCATTTGCCAATAATTCTAGATCTGAAATAAATGCAAATTTGGACAGTTTGTGTTGCAGCAGTAGTCATTGGCCCTTAGAAAGCATCTTCAGTGGTGGGAGTACATGGGAGGAGTCTAAAAATATCTCACACATAGTTTTCCACTTCATAATATTCTATTTCTATCTTTGCAAACAACTTCCTATTATGCTACAGTTATTTCTTTGTTAATCCTAGAAGAGGATCAAAGTTGATCTTTTCCATAAATGGTGGCTTTGGACAGCAAGGATGGAAAAATCATATGGGAGATATTTTCCCTTAACCTTCTCAACCTTCTTTCCCTTTTTCCACTGCCAAAAGTCAGTCAACAAGTCAAAAAGCACATTCTATTTTCATTCCGAAGATAAGTGGCTCATTCCGAAGATAATGCAATTCTCATTCTGAAGATAATGCAATTCTCATTCCGAAGATCCACTCATTTCGAAGATAATGCAATTCTCATTCTGAAGATCCGCTCATTCTGAAGACACTATGTTTTCTCATTTCGAAGATATCTGTTCATTCTGAAGATACTGTGTTTTCTCATTCCAAAGATATATGTTCATTCCGAAGACACTATGTTCATTCCGAAGATCTTTAGAATGACCAACTGTGTTGACTCCAAATGGTTTTGGCTGCATTTCTCAGGTGTATTAGCCCTCAGGATCAGATTGCAATAGCCTTCATTCCTCTCTATGTGTGAATTCCATGCCTTGCCATTCATTTGTAGCTTGCTGGAATTTACATGGTAAATTACTGCATTTTCCAGTTCTGCTGCACAGTTGTAAAATATTGGCATTTCTTACAAATTCAAACAAATTAGAACATGGAAAAATTATTCAAGTATCAACATGAAAGAGTAAATAAAGTTGCTATTGAATTTATACACTTCATTCACCAAGTAACCATTCTGAAATAGTGCAACAGTGCTGCACAATTGTCCTTGTTCTGTTATACCCTGTTGCTGCCTATTTAGATCATGTGGAAATGCTTCTAAATAGGTCAGATGTCTTCTGTAGTCCTTCTAAACTCATTCCATCCATATCCTCATGCTTTGCTTGACAACTTCAATGTGTTCCTATAAAGTGATAGCTTGCTGATTTTTATATGGCTATTTTTCTCATATTTTTAGATTTATGACAGTCCTAAACTTTTGGCTTCAATGTGGATTTGAAACAATTTGAAGGGTAGGAAAACATTCAAAAACCATTGATAAGTTAATGGATATCAGCATACCACATTTGGTTAATTGAAATGCATGTTATTACTTGCTACTTAATCAAGCAAAATCAGTCATAAAATGCTGAAAATAGTCAAAAATAGAGATATAGTATTCCTAACATAAAATCATGCAAACACTTAACAAATAGTATATTCTAGTCAACTATTTGGCAATTAACCTATCATATGATAGTAAAACATTGTGCAATAATGAGTCAAACATTGTGCAATAATGAGGCATTCTTGGGCCTCATCATTAATGACCCCTAGGGTAACTTCTTTATAAATTCTTCAGCTCTGTAGAACCATTCAGCTTTTGGTTCCATGCTAATCATGTTGATTGACATTTTATTATAAAAGGATTCATGCTCCATTGTAGGATGCAATATCGTCTTGACATGGATGGTAGTGAAATCCGTAGATGGATTCTGAGGGATTAAGGATCCCAAATATGTCATGGTGTCTGTGAATGAGGTATTTCCTCGATGTCATACCATTCCAATTTAGCTAGATATATAGCAACAAGATCCTTATAAGCTTTCATTATGAGACATCGACATTGAAAGAGCCCCTTAACTTGGTTTACTATGAGCAAAGAGTCACCAAAGATGTTTTATCTTTTAATTTTCATGGTGATAGCTGTGTAGAGGCCTAGCAGTAGGGCTTCATACTCAACATTATTGTTGGTACACAAAAAGTTTAATTTAAGAAACAAGGGCATCGAAGCTCATTGTAGCATGAAAAACACTATTCCTGCACCACCCCCTTACTTGCACTTTGAACCATCGAAGAAAAGATTCATATCAGTATTATTCTCTGGTCCTTTGGGTTTGAGAGCTTCAGATATGACGAATACTGCATTGTATGAAAGCTCAATGGTCAGAGGCCTACTGTTTGACAGTGGTGCCTCAACCACTTGATCAGCTATGACTTGTCCCTTAATGGAATTTTGGCTTATGAATTCCAAATAGAATTCTATCAGTAGCATGATACACTTTACAATACGTGTATTGTGATATGTATTACTCATCATGTATTGTAAATGATTTTGTTTGGATATAACATATATCGTATGACTTAGCATATAGTGTCACAATTTCTTGGTAGAGAACACTACTACTAAACACAGTTTCTCCACATATGCATATCCGAGCTCATAGCTCACTAAGGTTCGACTAATATAATATGTGACCTATTTTTTGTCTTACATGTTCTTTTTGGCTAACATGGTTTCCAATGCAAAGTCGGTTGCTGATATATATAGTAGAAATGACACATCTAGCCTTGGTGGAGCTAGCACTAGTGACATCACTAGATATTGTTTTATTTTAGTGAAATCTGCTCAACAGTCCTTGTCCCAGTTGAATGGGACCACCTTGTGTAGTAGTTGATTCATGGGTCAACATTTATCTAGTAGCTAAGAAATGAATCACTTTATCGATGCTACTTTGCCCTGAAGGCTTCTTTACTCTTTGATATTGGAGGGAAGACGCATCTCTAAGATAGCCTTGACCTTCGCTGGGTCGACTTCGATGCCTCATTTAGAAACAATGAATCCTAAGAGTTTACTAGAAGTTATGCCAAATATACACTTCTTAGGATTCAACCTGACATTGTGCTCTATCAGGCGATCGAAGACCTTCCTTAATACCTCTGCATGCTCTTCCTATAGTAATGACTTGGCCAACAAGTCATTGATATAATATTCTAGAATCTTATGCATGTAGTCATGAAAAATGTATGTCATGGCCTGCTGATATGTGGCACCAAAATTTTTGAGGCCAAAGGGAATAAATTTATAGCAAAACATTCCCCATTGTATTATAAAGGTGGTTTTATGCTAGTCTTCAGGTTTAATATGAATTTGATTGTAACCAAAAAAACCATCCATTAAGGAGAGTATTTTGTGACCTGCAATTGTGTTTACAAGAGCATCAATATTTGGCAACATAAATGAATATTTGGGTGTTGCCTTATTCAAGTCTCTGAAATCCATACAAATACAGATTCTTCCATCAGGTTTTCCTACGGGCACCATATTGGATACCCATTCCGGATAGTCGATGGAGATTACAAATTCTACGTCCAATAGCTTTTGTAGCTCATATTTCACCATTAAGGCTACTATTGGATGCATCTTTCTAAGCTTCTGCTTGACTAACTTCTTCATTAGATCTAGCGAAATGTTATGCGTAACCAATTTTGGGTCTAGACCTGACATATCTTTGTATGTCCAAGTGAAAATATTACATCTCTATTTTATTAGAGGGATGAGTGTGGCAAACTCATCAGGAGTGATACTCTCTCTAAATTTAACATTCCTTTAATTAGTGAGATCATTACTGATATCCACATTGAAGGTTTCCTCTACTAACATTTGTGATTCCTCCTCAAGCTGATGAGGTGTAGGGATCAAATGGATGTCATCAACCAAGTTAATAGGTTTCGTTTTGGAAGTATTTTTAGTATGATAAACATCATATGCATAGCATAGCACAAAATGAAATGGTTGTAACATTTTCTCATTAGGGAAGAAATATTTAGGCTCAATAGGTGAGTCAGCATGATCCCAGTCGATAGCATCTACATTGAGATACAATAGTTTGGACAAATTTGGTAGATTGCAGAGTGGAGTGGTCAAATCAATGGAGACCATATTGATGGAATGGAATTGATCTCAAGGACCACATGGAAAAAACTCTACATTATCGATGCAATTATCATACCTGATATATGGCTCTAATGGCATGGGCACAAATGGGTCCTCTCTATGAGAATTGTGAACTATTGGATCCTTTCTATGCACTAGTTGTAATATGGGATAATTTGGCTCATGGAGCTCCATGTAGGTAGGTGAACGAGGAAATAATATGTGATAAATCACATTAAATTTTAGTGGTATTCCCCTAAGGTGAGGGTCAATATTGATTTCTCTTCATATGTCCTTAGCCGTATACGATACGTTGCGGTGACATAGGTAAGGAGGTCCTAGATAGGCTCTCTCCATTTCATCCTCTTCATCACTATCATAATACAGTCCTTCATTTGCCCCTATAGGTGGGGGACACTCTGGTAGGTGCGGTCCCATGAATCTCACTTCCTGGTCGTTATCACCCATGTCCAAAAAAATTAGATAATAAGTCTGTATATATGATGTTGACAAGAAAAAAGGCTCTACTTCTTACCCCAAATGATCAATATTAGGAAGAATCTCCTAGGTAATATGTACTGACTCTATAGGCAGTAGGTGATGCACATACAAAGGCATTAAATAGCCCACCTTAGATTCATCCTAAGATTTATCATTTTTTGAGGACTCGTTGTTAGCATCATAACTAGGTCCACTTATCTCAGAGGTGGACTCCTCTCCATCATCGATGTAGAGATATCCTGACTCAAGATCACCTAAAACTATGGGGTTATTCCCCTGCACACATGTTTCATTGGTTGCATTATGGATTTGATGATCCAGGTTTCCTTTGGGGTTCTGCTCTATGTCAGCCTACTCTAAGATCCCTTTATGATCTTCTTTAAGTGGATCAGAAGTAATGACAAATACCATTGGGTTAGTCCTCCAAAAGATAGAAGGATTAGGATGATATGTGTTGAATTCCACATCATCCCCCAGAATAAGGTACAAGTAATCTAAGCATATCATGAGCAAATCATCTTGTCCTTGTATCTGTAACCCCAGCCTGAACATATCAGTTTCCAGCTGATAACGTGGCTCAAGAGGAGTCCTACATCCATGTTCAAAAAAACCAAGTCCGTACCCATGTCAGTGATATAACTCGAAAATGCACATGGAGTACTCTAGGTTGGATAAATAATGAACATTTAATGTGAAAGGTTTGTCACCATATTCATCCATGGGTGTTGTTGTGGCCTCACCACAACCATCCCCAAATTTTGGGGACCCATATTTAACTTCGTATTTTTGAGATTTTGGTTTTCTTTGTTTGGCAATGTTGACTGCTTCGTGTTGTGGCCAAAGTTCGTATTTGACGTGTGAATATTTTCAATTCAACCATAGCATTAGCTTGTTAATTTACTTAGTTGTTGTTGGTTTGGTCTTGAATGATTGGTCTAATGTATTGTGGTTAAGTGGTTTTAATATGTTAAAATAGACAAGCCTTTTTTTTGAAGACATTTTTAAATTCATTAAACCAAAGGGCATTCAAATTAAAAATAAATAATAACAAAAAACAACCACAAAATAAAATCATAAGTGTTTTCATGATTGGTTGCTTTCATTCCTTCATTTTAAATGAAAACATTTATTAAAAAATAAAAAATAAATAAATAAGTAAAAAATCAAAAATAAAATAAAATAAAATTGTTTTAGTTTTAGGTTTTATTTTATCAAAGTTTTTGTCATGTATATTTATGTTTTGCTTGGGCAATGTTTCAATTTTAGGTTTAAGGTAACATTCCATGGTGTGTAGTTTAATATTTTTGCATTTCGTGCTTTTAATAGTTATGATTGGTCTAATATGTATCCCCTTTCCTTTTGATATAGGGTTACGGTGATCGCATAACGGGCGTCAAGTAGGCATTTGACGTAGCCCCATGAAAAATTAGATTTATGTTGCACAGACCGGGTGAGTAGACACTACCAAAGATGTGGTGTGTGGTGGAGATCTTCGATGAAGGTAACTTAGGCACTCGATGTAAGATAATACATCTGACAGTGTGCTTCATGACAGACGAAGACATGGGATGACATTGTTAGGTTATGCCTAGATATAGAGAATTAGCATGAACACCTTGCCAGATGTTCTACGTGGAAATAGATAGCAAAAGTTTCCGCAATCCAATTAGCATGGATGGGGGTTTTCTAATAGAAGGGTTGACATTGACATCACATAAATCAACAGGTGATTAGAGGAGGCCATATCTCAAAAGCATAGAATTAGAATGTATAGGATAATGATACAATGCAAGGATGGCTAACTTTTTTGACTCAACTAAACTAAGCGATGTGACACCAAAAATATTTTGAATGGTGAGCGTAGCGTTCGAGACACAGATAACACCAATGATGACTCAAAGCTTGCAGCCAGCATGAATGGCACATAGTGGTCTAGACTAATGAATCTAGGGATAGATAAGAACATATATGGGGGATGAGATGGTATCGACGTGGAATAGATTGCCATGAAAAACCTAAAACTTGATGAATTAGCAATGAAGATAAGGATAACACAGGTAATTCTGAGAGGGCAGTGAAGTGGAAGAGTAAGTTTTGAGGGCATGGTGATTAAGGTGAAAATAAAAGCATCCTGGATAAATATAGCCAATGCAGTTGGCTTGAGGACATGGAGTCCTTATGCAAAATAGGAAGATTCATAGAAATTCGACATCAAAGGTATAAGAGGTGGATAGATATTGAAGATGTGGATGAGTAAGAGCCAGGGATACATGGCAAGATAATGTCAAAGTATGGGGGCCATGATATCGAATGTAGACATGAATAATTAATGTTGGATGGGCCTAGGTTGGCCAACACAGCAAGGGCATTATCAAAAGGAGTAGGAGTGAGTATGACAATGGCGATTTTTATAGATCCAAGGGCTTATGTATTTGAATCATTGGAGGTCACTGTATGTTTCATGAGTGTGCATCACTTAGGTGATTTAAGGTACGTTGTTTTTCAATGTAACGTTAAAATGTCGGGTTCTAAAATATTTTTACCAAATAGGGTGCAAGTGGTTGCAACATGTAAGATTGCTAGTAAAATTCTATAGGTGAAGATTCGATTGAACATTTCCCTATCGTGGTTGGTCTCGGCATGAGATATCCAGATATGCCAAAAAATTGTGTTAACAATAGAGTGTCTAAGTGCATGATGATGGCTATGGCCATTTGGAATTATAATGCAGAATACCACCAAGAAATCTAGGATTAGCCCAAGTAACACATGTAAATATCAAAAGGTGGTATTAATTGTAGGCACATCAAGCTTGAGACAGGTGGCATACGCTAAGCACAAGGCTATGAGGGTTGCACATGTGAAGAAGGTCACGGTGAACAAGGCAAAGCACCTCACATGGGTAAACCAATGTTGAAATGAGTGACAGACGAGTGTTATAATATATGGTATCAAGCCCTAGTGATAATACAAGGGTAGCTACATGGGCTATGATGAGAGTTACAAGCTTCGTAGGATATCATCACAACATAGTAATAAGTGTTACTAAAACCAAGGGAAATGATGTGGCAGTGTCAGGTAAAAAAGAAATGAAAGGAAGTGTTCTCGAGGGTTTTTTAAGGCATAGTCAGATGACAGAAGTATGGGGGTTGGAAAATTTTGGAGCAACGAAGGATAAGAGAGGAGATATTTACACCTGCAATGATTGTTGGGTTGGTTCATCTGTATTTGCAAGTAATTTTTTTGAATATAACAGAATATATGGTTTGGATATTTGATTTTATTAATTATCTTCTGTCATGCATGTGAATTTTACTAGATGTGTTATGCACTTAGTGGTTACATCACAAATACTATTTATATGCATGCTTTAACCTTAGAATATGGCCACAAATAGCGTCTGTATTGTGCTTTTGCAGGTTGGATATGTTTGTGTTTCATTCAAATCTGACTCATTTTGTGCAAGGTTCTTATTGGATATCATAGTGGGGTTATTTATTTTGCTCTATATCACATTTATGCAAATTTTGGTCTCTTTCCATATTGTTATTAATTTTTTTGGTCCATGTTCTAGACTGTTAAATTCTAGTCCTTGTTCCAAAATTTTTAAATTCCCTATGTTGCTTCAAAATTGTTTCAAACATCTGGTCCTCATCTAGATTTCTACTTTCATTTCCATAAGTTTTTAAGAATTTTATTTAGTTTCTAGTCTTGTTCCAGAACTTGTAAAATCTGGTCATTTTCCAGAACTATCAATTTTTGGTCATATTCTAGAGCTTTTTTTTCAAGCATTTGGTCCCTTTTCCAAATTTTTTTCATTTTTCCCTAACCTTACATTTTGCATTTATTTTCATTTAAGTATGTTCTAATTTCAAAGAATTCCTTTTATCATCTAAGAAAAAAAAGATAAATGAATCAGTGAGATGAGGAGGGAGTCATTTATTAGTGTAGAACATCTTAAAGCAAAGATAAAATGAAGTGGATTTTTCCACAACATTAGTTAGTCCTACACTTAAATCTGAAGTAAAAGGAACAGACTAACTCCAAATGCTAACACTGACCTCATTCTTAAATTCAAGATAAAAGGAAGTGGTATGTCCCACAACACTAGTTAGCAGAATACAAATTTCACGATCAAAATTTAAGCATAAGAATCAATCTAACCAGCAGGCCCCTTGTTAATGGTCATTTTGCAAGTTTCTTTAAGCTATTCTGGATCCTAGCTTGTAGACCAGATTTTAGAAGAACCTTGAAGAAATTGTCATTTCTTTACAAGAGAGGGTTTTTGCTAACAAGAATCCTAACGGTGGGTGTGATTTTGCAATAGGGCAAAATTACCACTCAAAATTTTGGTGCTAGAAGGAGGGCCTGAAATTATTTTTATGCTAACTAGTTTATGACTGGTGGTTTTGACCATATGATTTTGGACTAATGGTTTTTGATTACAGGGTGTGATTATTGAATGAAATGTTCACTTTATTATGAATTGGGACTAATGATTTGTTTTGAATTTTTTATCCATGTTATATTTGATGCATCATTGATAGAACTGTTCAATCATTAAGGTTAAACTGGATCCAAAGAATATCATTACTCAATTGAAAGCTATAGAGAATACCATTTTTCAAAGCCTATCACCCATTTATAGACCAAAGAAAACTCAAACTCAGGTAGTGGTCATCCCATATAGTGGAGTCTTAATAGGTTCCCCTAGTGTCCCCATTTTACCCATTGTTCCTTTGGTTACCCCTCAGCCTAACCATATGGCGAATCCAATAGCTAATGCTACTTGGTATGAGGTACACAATAATACTTTACTCTTGGTAGGAGCTAACCACAATATACCTAAGGGTATAGACAAAATTTTACCAAGGTATAAACATGATGGTATTAGGTTGGCTGAAGAGCACATTCATGCTTATAAGGATACATTGATCAGATTGCAGGTCGATCATGAAGACGTATCTTGTAGGTTATTCCCCTTAACCTTGTATGAGCTAGTATATTATTGGTACATTAGTTTACCCATAGGTTCTATCACGTCATGGTCCCAACTAGAGACAACTTTCGTTGATCATTTCAGGTTACCTATAGACCCATCTGTGATTTATAATCAATTTGTGACCTGTAATGAACCTATAAGAATGTTCAACACTAGGTTCCAAAAGATTTACACCAGGTTAATGGGTCATTTTTTTGTGATAGCAGATGTGGCTCTCCAAATCTATCTTGGTGCCTTAGATCCTTTGACAACCATGTTTGCTAGAAGGAATCCTCAAGTTACTTCTATAGCCTTGGCCTATACTGAAGCCATGACCATTGAGCAATAATTAATGCATCAAGATTTTAGGATAGGGAATATACCTACAGTAGGATAGCTTGGAGCATACAATCAAATTCCCTTGATAAATCAAGCCTTGTTGAATCAAACTCCCATGTTGAATTCCTGTTGGTCACGAATCTGCCACAAGAAAGGATTTTCTAAAACTATGCACCCTAGACCCGGTCAAAATTGAAATGCTGGGAGAAAGAAATGTCTCCCAGAACAATCTCCAGAGAGGGCTGGTTCCCTTACTATTTCTAAGCTTAATTAAGACTAAAGTTACTAGAAAGGAATTATAAATGTGTAGAAAGAAATAGGAAATACATGAAAGAGATAGGAAATATAGCCGTAGGCCGAATTTGTTAGATCGGGAATGAAACTCAGCAAGAATTTAACTTCAAGCATATGAACAACATATAATAATAAAATACAGCATAATCCACTTACGACCTTGCGCAGACAACCTTCAAGATTGCATTTCAGGACTCACTTCCTTATTAGCAGTATTCAAACTCAGATGCAGAATTGAAATCTAACAGCAAATTAGAAAGATGAGCATAATGAGAAATGCATGAAATAGAAGGAAATCATTAGAAAGATGCTTGCAAAATCAGAGGCCAAATATCTCTTATTTACGCAAATAACTTGATTGTTTTCAGCAAAATGTCTCTCAGACTCCCGATCCCTTTTTCTGAGATCTACATTGATTTATATAGAAGCCTTGCTTCTTTACAACATTTAAAACTTGTAACGAACTTCCTCGAGATCTACAACATGTGCAACAAAAACAAGGAAATCATCCCCTTAAACTAGCCTCGGAGAAACCATAAATTCAATGGAACAAGGAGTCGATCGTCTTCATTAAATGGTCGTTCTTGAAACATGCTTGAACTGTTAGAAAAATCATGAACAACAGCTTTGGATAACGGAAATATTTAATTCTGGATGGCTTGGACACGTTCTTCTACCTTGTTTGCATCGGAAAGCAGCAAAAAATTTAATTTTGGGGTGCTTTTAATCATTGGAAATTGCAAAACTTCATCGGGCCATTTGAACTGCTTTCTGGCACGAAACTGTAACAGGTCACAAAAACGTGACAGGTCGTGAAATCGTGACGTATCTCTGCTCCGTACACTTTGTCACTTTGGAACCACAAAAATCAACCATGTCACAAAATCTTGACATATTTGGCTCCTTTGTCTCCTTCGCTACCTTAGCTCATGAAAATGCAACGCATCACAAAATCACGACATTCCGTACCATTATGCTCTTTCTTCGCTTTGTTTCCATGAAAATGTGACAAGGCATGATTTTGCTACACCTTTCTCTCTTTTGGTTTTGTCTCACTTATATGTCATGAAAACAAGACAAGTCACGCTTTTGCTACATTCTCCCATCGACATCTTTGTTTTATCTTCTACGTCATGAAAATCAAATAAGTCGCAAGATCGCTACACTATCCATCCACTCTGTACGGTCCTGCTTCTAACCCACAAAAATGTGACATTCTTCCTCATGTAGTTTGTTAATCTCCATCATGTCATGAAATCACGACAAGTTCTGTCTCCTTGGACTTTACTGCTTTTGAACCACAAAAATTCATCATGTCGTGAAATCGCGACAATTCCCTGCACTTGGTCTTTCTTGCCCAATGTGTCACAAAATCATGACGTTTCCATGCATTCTCTACTGTTACCACTTCCTATCATGATTTCATGATGTCTGCTTCGTTCTTGGTCTCATTTTCAAAAGTTTCACGAAATCACGACACCTTTCATGCCTTAAGCTTTTCTTTCCAAATCTGCCACGACCACGCAACACGTCACATTTTCGTGACGTCTTTCGCCTTTTGTGCCTTGCTTACTATTCTATCATGAAATCATGATGAATTTGATTGTCATCACCCTTTGCGTGGTTATGTCATGATTTCGTGACCTTTTCTAACATTATGCTCCCTGATCATCGCATGTCGTGAAAACGCGACATGTCGCGATTTCATGACAATTTTGCTGCATTGCCCTCGTTGACCATTTTGATCATGAAAATCCAACATGTCATGATATTTCTACATCTTTACCCCCCTGCTACTGTTGACTGCATTGATCGTGATTTTGGAACACGTCACGAAATCGCGACAACTTTGCGTTTGATTTCTCTCTCCTCAACAGACCCGTGATAACGTGACATGTCACGATATCATGACGATTTTTAACTTTGGTTCTCCACACTGCTTTTTGTCGTGATTTCATGAAATTCTTTGGACTTAGCCTTTTTTTGCATCAAAACCTATAAAGGAGTGAGAACTTCAACATCTCATGCATGAATAATCAACAATCAAAATAATGTGGCAAAAATGCCAACATTCTTGGCGGCTCACGGGGTATATAGTTCTGTTGTATGCATGAATCCCAGGCCTAAATCCATTGGGCAACAGAGTCAAGAAAAACTAAGAACATAAAGTTAACTGATGGGGTACATCTCGATGAACTTCTGCAACAACTCTTGCTGAATTACTGAAACCTCAAGTAAATCTGCATTTGGCTTAGTTGACCATGGAATGGAAATGATAAACGATGGAATAATGGAATGGAGGGAGTGATGCGGTAGATACAGTAACAGAGTGCTTCTGTGCTACCAGCTACTATGAAATGGAAATGGAGGTGAATGTAATGGAAGGTGGGAATGAAAGGAGTGAAGTGGTGGAATGGAATCGATAAATGCTAAAACAACAATGAAGTTAGAAGAAAAGGAAAAGAAGAAATGGGAATAGCAGGAAGGGAAAAAGAAACAATAGTAGTGGCTTGATTACTTGCAAAAGAAAAAGGAGTAGGAGAAGAAGGGAATAAATAGGGTAAGGGAAGAAATAAAGAGGAAGCAACTAACTGCTGGGAAGGAAGAAGAAAAAAGAAAGAAAGAAATGTACCTACGAGCTTGCATGCAAAAAGAGCCGAAGTAAAAACACAATTTTTTTTTTCTCTTTTTTTGTCTTTTTGTTTTTTCTATAATGTACAATATTTACAAAAGTTTGCAACATGATTGGCATGCTGCCACCACAAACCCAACTTCTGGTGTCTATCCGGTGAACCTGCAATGTCTAGACCAGATCTAATCATACTTCAGTTGATCTTTGAAGTTTGGATGGCCTCTTCCTAAAGTTCTCCATGGTGCAAACAGAGTGCAATGCGGCAGGTTATCATTCTTACTAGTACCCCTGCTATTGATGAGTAATGTGGCAAAGAGGTTTGCCACATGGGGGCTTTCTTCAGGTATCGATTGTAGTGGCTGGAACCAATACCACCACTTTGAAGACTTCACTGGTTGTGGATTGAGTACAGGCTCCTCCAACCCCTTGATGTGATCACAAGGCTCTTCCAGTGAGAAATCTGCTTCTGGGATCTCCTCAGGTTCAACATTTTGGTGAGGCATGCTTAACGGGTTTGGGCTGAATACTTGCGTGCTAAACAAAAATGTGCCCTCTTTGTGCTCAGGTTCTAGAACTTGAACTTGTTCTTCTACTTGGCCCATATTTTGATGAAAATTGCAAGAAACCATATTGTTCATTGCTGGGAAAGTGCTTGCATATGCCCATCGTTGGCCTTGGATGTAACCTGCCTCTTGAGTTCCACACAACTGCATTTCAGATCTTTGCACAGTATGTGGGATCGGCCATGATGAATACTACGCGAGATAGATAGAAGCAGGAACTACTGGAGAAAGTAATGGAGTTTCTCTCCACGGTAATTTTCTTGATAGCAGTAGAAGGTGCTCCGCTTGTAATGCTTCCTCAAAGATTTGAGGGAATCTACATTTGTCAGATTGCAGCAAGAGGAGGCTTATATCCAGATGGAAAGCTTGAACATAGAAGAGGTGGGCTTGGGCTGGTGATGGTTGGATCTCCCCTGGAATTCTCTTCCAAGTTCTACAAAATCGAACATTGAAATCTGTGATGCTCTCCTGAGGTATTCTCGTGATGGTGGAGAGATGCATCAAAAGCTGGTAAGGTTCCTGAGAGCCATCAAATGTTATAATTAGTGCTCCCGCTAAATCATCCCATGAGCAGATACTTTTACACTTGAGCAATCTGTACCACTACAATGCATTTCCTTCCAAAGACTGCACCAAAATTTTGATCATAACATCTTCGTGAATTATATCATGGAGGGTTGACAAAGTAGCAACATCATCAATATGCTCTCGGGCCATTCCTGTGGTGCCATCGTATTTTGTTAGAGCCTTCAGGGCACTTTTGGGAATCTCATGCTGAATTTGGAGATTTAGAGGGCCAGGATCATCCCATCTAGGACACAACCTCACCATTATAGTAGTGGTCTGCGAGATCATGGTTGTCGCCAAGTCAGAGTCGCCAAGTGAACATTCTTTCCTCTGCTTGTAAGGTCAAGGCTACTCACCAAACCTTGATTCCTCTGGGGTATCTTATTTCAACTTGAAAAGGCATCTACGATCAAGAAATTTGGATCTTTAGCTCAACAAAGTCACCAGATAAACTTACAAATCCTCGCTATGAGGTCAAGATAGCTCATCAAAATCTTGATACCTTCGGGTGTTAAACAATGAAACAATCAGTCTCACCGATTATGGATCTTTTGAGACAGAATAAGTCTGTCCCATCGGGCGTGCCAAAAACTATTGGCACAGGTGGGTTTGTAAATTTGGAATAATACTTGTCCCATCGACCATGGGTTGTTGTAAGACAGAAGAAGTCTGTCCCATTGGGCATGCCAAAAACTATTGGTCACGAATCTGCCATAGGAAAGGATTTTCTAAAACTATGCACCCTAGACCCAACCAACATTGAAATGTTGGGAGAAAGAAATGTCTCCCAGACCAATATCTGGAGAGGGCTAGTTCCATTACTATTTCTAAGCTTAATTAAGACTAAAGTTACTGGAAAGGAATTATAAATGTGTAGAAAGAAACGAGAAATACACGAAAGAGATAGGAAATATAGCCATAGGCCAAATTTGTTAGATCGGGAATGAAACTCAGCAAGAATTTAACTTCAAGCATATGAACAACATATAATAATAAAATACAACATAATCCACTTACGACCTTGTGCAGACAACCTTCAGGATTGCATTTCAGGACTCACTTCCTTATTAGCAGTATTCAAACTCAGATGCAGAATTGAAATCTAACAACAAATTAGAAAGGTGAGCATAACGAGAAATGCATGAAATAGAAGGAAATAATTAGAAAGACACTTGCAAAATCAGAGGCCAAATATCTCTTATTTACGCAAAGAACTTGAATGTTTTCAGAAAAATGTCTCTCAGAATCTTGATCCCTTTTTCTGAGATCTACATTGATTTATATAGAAGCCTTGCTTCTTTACAACATTTAAAACTTGTAACAAACTTCCTCGAGATCTACAACATGTGCAATGGAAACAAGGAAATCATCCCCTTAAATCAGCCTCGGAGAAACCAGAAATTCAATGGAACAAGGAGTCGGTCGTCTTTATTAAATGGTCATTCTTGAAACATGCTTGAACCATTAGAAAAATCACGAACAACAGCTTTGGATAACGAAAATATTTAATTTTGGATGGCTTGGACACGTTCTTCTACCTTGTTCACATCGAAAAGCAGAAAAACATTTAATTATGGGGTGCTTTTAATCATTGGAAATCATAAAACTTCATCGGGCCGTTTAAACTACTTTCTAGTGCGAAACTGTAATAGGTCGCGAAAATACGACAGGTCGCGAAATCGCGACGTATCTCTACTCCGTACACTTTCTCACTTCGAAACCACAAAAATCAACCATGTCACGAAATCATGACGTATTTGGCTCCTTTGCTACCTTAGCTCGTGAAAATGCAACACGTCATGAAATCACGACGTTCCGTACCATTATGCTCTTTCTTCGCTCTGTTTTCGTGAAAATGTGACAAGGCGCGATTTCGCTACACCTTTCTCTCTTTTGGCTTTGTCTCACTTATATGTCATGAAAACAAGACAAGTCATGCTTTCACTACATTCTCCCATCGACATCTTTGTTTTATCTTCTAAGTCGTGAAAATCAAACAAGTCGCGAAATCGCTACACTATCTCACCGTTGCTCAATCTTCTCTTCTAAGTTGCGAAAATCTGACATGTCATGATTTTGCGACAATTTCCATCCACTATGTACGGTCTTGCTTCTAACCCGCAAAAATGTGACATTATTCCTCATGTAGTTCGTTAATCTCCATCATGTCGCAAAATCGCGACAAGTTCTATCTCCTTGGACTTTGCTGCTTTTGAACCGCAAAAATTCGTCATGTCACGAAATCGTGACAATTCCCTGCACTTGGTCTTTCTTGCCCAATGTGTCATGAAATCATGATGTTTCCCTACATTCTCTACTGTTACCACTTCCTGTCATGATTTTGTGATGTCTTCTTCGTGCTTGGTCTCATTTTCAAAAGTGTCACGAAATCGTGATGCCTTTTGTGCCTTAAGCTTTTATTTCCAAATCTGCCGTGACCATGCAACACATCATGATTTCGCGACGTCTTTTGCCTTCTGTGCCTTGCTTACTATTCTGTCATGAAATCATGATGAATTTTATTGTCATCACCCTTTGCGTGGTTATGTCATGATTTTGCGACCTTTTCTAACATTATGCTCCCTAATCATCGCATGTCGCGAAAACACGACATGTCACGATTTCGCGATAATTTTGTTGTGCTAACCTCCTTGATCATTTTGACCACAAAAATCCAACACATTGCGATATCGCTACATCTTTACCCCCCTACTACCATTGACTGCGTTGACCACGATTTTGGAACACGTCGCGAAATTGCGACAACTTTGCGTTTGATTTCTCTCTCCTCAATAGACCCGTGATAACGTGACATGTCGCAATATCGCGATGGTTTTTAACTTTGGTTCTCCACGCTGATTTTTGTCATGATTTCACAACAGTCTTCGGACTTAGCCTTTTTTTGCATCAAAACCTTTAAAGGAGTGATAAATTCAACATATCATGCATGAATAATCAACAATCAAAATAATGTGGCAAAAATGCCAAAAATTCCATATCTTACAATTAGGGCTACCCAAGCATGCTTACCAATCTCACCTCAGTTGCTTATCCACATACACCCATTCAAGCAACAACTCCACTTATATTATAGAATCATATTGCTTTTAAAATGACCACAGTAACAAATCCTTAGGTTTTTCCTGCACCAAATCAAAACATTCCAAAATTTTGGAATGCAGCCATGCCCAATGCAACTAATAGCCAACCAACGGAACTCAAATTAGAAGTTAAAGATCTAAATATATTAGTTCAAAATTTAAGTAGTGACATGGTTCAATCTCAAAAGTAGACATCCCAAAATAGAAGTTTCAGTTTCCAAAGAAGACAATGGAATACCAAGCCTAACAATGGACGAGTGCCTAGTCCTGTCACCAATCCAAGTGGCACTAACCAATCTCAAGCAATAGTTAATATTTATGATTTTGCTAGGAGTAATTGGTGTAGAGTGCACTCTACAAGTGAGCATAATGAGAATGAATGTTTAGTACTCCAATAGACCAAGGATATTTTACAACAAGATATTGATGAACTGGAGATTGTGCCTATTAATGATTGTTATCACGAAGCTAGTTCATGTAAAGGCAAAAGCCATGCATTGGTGGTTGAAATAAGTGCCCCCAAAAATAATTAAATAGATGAGGAAGATGATATTTTAGAGGAAATTAAAGCATTTGGACATACCCAAAATGGGAATCACAATTATCATTTGAGGAGTAGGAAAATGTCCTCAAATACATCATCTATTCCATCCAAAAACTTCATAATTCCACTAGATACAAGGGCAAATATTAAACTTGCACCTCCCATTAGGACAAATTCATTTAAACCACCTCAAAAAGAGCAAAGGGGAGAGAAAATAGCTTATGACATTGTTGAGGATCTAAAAAAGACAAAAGTAAATATCACTTTGTTTGAGGTAGCACAGATGACAAATCAACAAGATTAATTGATTAAAGCATTAGGAATTTTAGGTAAAAGTGATACAAATAAGCCTACAAAAGTACATTTTACCTTGTGAAAAGATAAATGGGAAGTCCTTCCTTTTTTGTTGACATTTTGAATTGCAAGCAAGAATCTGCATAACTATCTGGTAGAATCAGATGCTTCAGGAAATGTCATGCCATATGTTATTTGTAAGAGACTAGGCTTAAAACCTAAGCCCTCAAACATAATAGTAATCCAACTGGACATGACTGAAGTGAATGTAGTTAGGATGCTTCACAATATTTTTATGCAAGTATCATCTGAACCGAGGATTCAATAGTATATAGACATTCACGTGGTTGATATTCTAGACAAATATGGTATGTTTTTGGCTAGGGACTAGAGTAGGAATATAAATGGTTATCTTGCCATGAATTGCTCACACATGTGGTCACCTTGGAAAGGGGTAGCTAACCAATTATGGGTGGAAAGGGAGCCTAGATTGAAAGAGATGATCATAGACTACAACAAACCTAATGAGATCTTGTACAATGAGCTAGATCTAGGCATTTTCACATTGGATACTAGTTTGGTCACAAAAGAGTCGAATGTTGAGACCTTACCTTGTGACTCTTCGATTGAGGATAATCTTGTATGGACTCTAAAGTTTGATGGTTCTAGATCTAAACAAGGTAGTGGAGCTAGAGTAGAGCTCATGAGTCCTAAAGGGAAGTCTTTTCTCGTAGCATATCGGCTATAGTTTCCATGCACTTGCAATGTGATAGAATACGAAGCTTTGATTTATGGTTTACGATTGGCATTGAATAAGAACATAAAGTGCTTGAAGGTATTGGGAGATTCTACATTGGTCGTTAATTAGGTAAAAGGAGAATATACATGTTGTGATGAAAGACTATCCTATTATAAAACTAGAGTTAGAGATTTGATTGATGATTTTGACTTTTTTAATCTCTTTAATCTCTAGAAAAGGCAATCGCATAGTAGATTCCTTGGCAGTTGTGGCAGGTACCTTAAAACCCATTGACAAAAGAAAATTGAAAAAAAATTCAATAGAATTGGTGCCGTGTCCATCCATACCAAACAACGTTAAAAACCTACAATTTTTTGAAAGTGATAGACATATTTTTGATTTTGTGATGAATTTAGGTGTCTTTGAGAACCAAGTCATTGATGAATATGAAAGGTTACATGAGGAGGACGAAGAACAAGAGAAAATATAGAAGAAAGCCAACTCCATCCCAAAGGGTATTGTATCTCTCGAGAAGTTTTTTGATATTGACTGTTAAGGTAAGAAATAAATCAAAATATCACCAAAAGATGATGCCTATGAGACTATTAATATTGGAGGTAAGGGTGAATCGCATAATGTCCTCATTGGAAAGGTTTGTACACCTCAAGAGAGGGAATAAATATCTCAGTTGCTTAGAGAATATATGGATTGTATTTCTTGCACATATGAATATTTGAAGACTTACAACCAAGACATTATTATGCATACTATTGCCCTAAATATTGATTCCAAACTTCTTAGGCAGAAACAATGTACAGTTAACCCCTTTTTGGAACCATTGATTGAAAAGGAAATAAATAAACTGTTGGATGCAAGAATTATATTTCATGTTTGCCATTCCACTTGGGTTGCTAATATAGTGCCTGCTATGAAGAAAATTTGGGAAATTAGATTATGCATCGAATTTAGAAATCTTAACAAATCTTCACAAAAGTATAATTATCCTCTTCCTTCTATTGACAACATCTTACAAATGGTCAACGGGTCTAAAATGATGTCATTTTTGGATGGGTATTCTGGATACAATCAAATCCTCATTGACCCTAAGGACATAATGAAAACTATTTTTACCATGAAATTGGTTATGTTTGCATATAGAAGAATACCTTTTGGTTTACTCAATGTTGGTGCAATGTTTCAGAGAGCCATGGACTATGCATTTAGAGATATTATTGGTAAATGCATAGTTTTTTGCATAGATGACATACCCGTGTTCTCAAAGAAAAGAAAATATCACATTGGGGATTTGATAAAGGTACTTCAAAGATGTAGAGAAAATGAAATATCACTCAACCCAAATAAATTCATCTTTGGAGTGATGAAAGGGAAGTTGCTAGGACACATGATATACAAATAGGGAATCTCGATAGATCCTGAATGAATAGAAGCCATCCAAAAGATACCTTTCCCAGGAAGTAAGAGGGAGTTAAAGTATTTCTTTGGAAAAATTAACTTTGTTCAGAAATTTATTTCCGAATTTTTTGAAATAGTCAAACCCCTAAACGACATGCTAAAAAATTATGTGAATATCAAATGGACACGGGAGGCTTGAATTGCTTTTAAGAGTGTAAAATATGCTATCTCTAATGCACCCATGTTAATAAGTCTTGATTATACAAAACCGTTCTTCATTTACACTTTTGCATTTGATCATTCATATGCTAGCATGCTAACACAAAAAAGCAAAGGTAAAATTGAAAACCCAATCATATTTTTGATTTCACCACTAAAAGATGCTCAAACAAGGTATACCATTCTGGAAAAGCAAGCATATGCTCTTTTTAAGACTGTTAAGAAATTTAGACATTACATCTTACATAGTAGAGTATTTGCTATTGTTCCTAACCCAGCTATAAAAAATATGTTAATGCAAAATGAGCTGGGAGAAAGGAGAGGAAAATGGATGTCTACTCTTCAATAATTGACCAAAACCTTGAAAAGGAAATTCATTCGATGAAGCTTGTTCAAGGTCAAGGATTGACCAAAACCTTGGCAGAAATAGATCCTTAGATTTCTTGTCAGCATTACAATGTAGGAGACATTACTCAAGATGAATGGTATGTAGATATTGTCTACTTATTACAAAATGGTATGTGTCCTCAAAACTTGAACTCCACTCAAAGAAGGGCTTTAAGTTTAAAGTCTTCAAATTTTATGATTAATGCTGGTGTTCTATATCGAAAAATCATGAAGGAATATTTTTGTGTTGTTTAAATAAAGAAGAATCTTCACAGGTTTTGCAATAATTCCATGACAAATATGGAATAGGGCATGGTTCAGCAAATTCTACTGCTCATCATATTCTACGATCCAATTACTATTGGACTCAGATATTCAAAAATGCCTATTACCATGTAAGAAATTGCCATATTTGTCAAGTAGCTACCAATAGGGAAATACAAGCATCAATGTCGTTACAGTCTATAATAGAAATGAGACCCTTTGCCCAATGGGGTTTAGATTTTGTAGGGTTTATAAGTCCTAATTCTTCATATTTTCATAAGTATATCCTTACTACTTCTGATTATTGCACAAGATGGACTGAACTCATCCCTACTAAAAATTGTACAACCGAGGTTGTTATCCAATTCCTAGAAAATCATATTGTGACCAGGTTTGGAATGCCCCATTCTATGTTTTGTGATAATGGATCTGCATTTATTTCATCATGATTCATAAAGTGGGCATATGATAACAAGGTAATAATTAAGCACTCATCTAACTATTACCCTCAAGGTAATGGATTGGCAGAATCCTCAAACAAAAACGTGTTGACGGTTATTAAAAAGTTGCTTGAACATAACCCTAGGGATTGGCATAATAAAATAAAGTTTGCATTATGGGCTGATAGGAGAAGAATTAATGAATCTATTGGAACCTCATCATACCACTTGGTTTACAGTCAAGATCTAATTTTTACTACTAATCTAAAATTGCAAACTTTACAGTTTATGAGGGAGTATCTAGGTACAGATGATAAAATTTAAGCACGCCTCATGCAACTAATGTATTTGGATAAAAAAGAGAAGAAGCATTACTAAAAATTAGTTAACATCAAGACGTAGTCAAAATATGGTTTGACAAAAGGGAAAAAATTAAAGAATTCATAATTTTTGACCTGGTCTTACTTTGGGATAAGGCACATGAAAAGAAAGGTGATCATGAAAAATTTTCTTATCTCTGGTTAGGTCCTTACCAAATTGTTGAAATTCTTGGTGAAAATACTTTTCGTTTGAAAAATTTAAGTGGAGAAGATGTTCATTTACCTGTAAATGGACAGTTTTTGAAACATTATTTTCACCCATGAGATGGTCCATATCTTGGGATATTTTGTACAATAGTGTATATTGTTGTTTGGTTGTGTGTTTTGGTTTTGATTTTTGATTTTGGGAGTTATCTCAAGTTTTGGTGTGGTGAGCTTTGTGTGGGTTTCTTGTCAAGTTTTTTCTAGTTGAGTGTGTTTCCAAGTTTTGGTTTGCAAGTTTGAGTCTTGAGTGGGTTCCTCTAATGATAAGTCAGGGTCTACAGTAGTTGCTAACTTGTGGCCTCCTGAAGGATGTGTTGCTTATCATATGTATCCAAGAAAAGGGATAGAATTAATTAGCAATTACTCCTAGATTATGGGGACTAAGACAGTGAATGTTGAAAGCCGTGAATCATTTTCACTAAAGCTACACATCAACACATCATATTAAGGTGCATTTTTGGAAACTTGAAAGAGGAAGTTACTTGTTTTGCATATCAAGGTGAAAATTTTTATATACTCAATATTTAACCTTTTTTAGCTCTAACCCAGGTGGCAGGGGAAGTTCGCCAAGATACATGTTTAATATTCAAAAAAAAAAAGGGGGCCAAGACTAATCTAAAGGCTTAGGGTATCTCCACCGGGGCTATAGATGCCTGGTTGGCTGTGGAGCAATGCCAATAAATAGTCAAGTGCAAATGTGATCCAACACCTGGGTGAGTGAAGCACCTCCACCGGGGCTATAAATGCTTGGCTGGTTATGGAGCAATACGAAGGCACATCTTTAATGAGTGATTTTTTATAGCCTAATGTAAAATGAGCAATGGCCTCTGAATAGTTTCTGAGAATGCTAAAATGAAAACACCCGCACACACTTAGCTAAAGCAATGATTCATGTGTTTTCGATTGAAATTTTTTATCCCCATTATCTTTGGATGTCGCTGAATAATTTTGCTTTCTAATATTTGGGTTGTTTAATTTCATAATCGAAGATTATGGATGTTCGTCTGGAATGCATAGGAGCATTACCCCATCAAATTTGCCATTTATTGTGGCCTCACCACAACTCTCCCCAAATTTTGGGGACCCACCTTTAACTTTGTATTTTTGAGATTTTGGTTTTCTTTGTTTGGAAATTTTGACTCCATGTTGTGGCCAAAGTTCGCATTTGACGTGTGAATATTTTCAATTAAACCATAGCGTTAGCTTTTTAATTTACTTAGTTGTTGTTGGTTTGGTCTTGAATGATTGGTCTAATGTATTGTGGTTAAGTGGTTTTAATATGTTAAAATAGACAAGCCTTTTTTTTAAGACATTTTGAAATTCATTAAGCCAAAGGGACTTAAAATTAAAAATAAATAATAACAAAAAATAACCGTAAAATAAAATCATAAGTGTTTTCATGATTGGTTGCTTTCATTCCTTCCTTTTAAATGAAAATTTTTATTAAAAATAAATAAATAAATAAATAAGTAAAAAAATAAAAAATAAAATAAAATAATTTGTTTTAGTTTTAGGTTTTATTTTATCAAAGTTTTTGTCATGTATCTTTATGTTTTGTTGGGGAAATATTTCAATTTTAGGTTTAAGGTAACGTTCCATGGTGTGTCGTTTAATATTTTTGCATTTCATGATTTTAATAATTATGATTGGTCTAATACGTATTCCCTCTCCTTTTGATGCAGGGTTATGACGATCACATAACGGGCATCAAGTAAGCATTCAACGTGGCCCCATGATAGATTAGATTTGTGTTGCATGGACCATGTGAGTAGACACTACCAAAGACGTGGCACATTCTGGAGATCTTTGACAAAGGTAGATTAGGCGCTCAGTGTAATACAATACATCTGACGGTGCACTTCATGAGAGATGGAGACATGGGATGACATTGTCAGGCTACGCCTTGATATAGAGAATCAACATGAACGCCCTATTGGATGTTTGACGTAGAAATAGACAGTAAAATTTTTGGTAATACAGTTAGCATGGATCGGGTTTTTCCAACATAAGGGTTGATGTTGATGTCACATAACCCAATAGACGATTATAGGATGCCATATATCGAAAGCATACAATTAGAATGTACAGGATAACGATACAATGCAAGGATGGCTAACTTTGCTGACTCGACTAAACTAAGTGACATGGTGCCAATGAGATTTTGAATGGTGAGTGTAGCAGTTAGGATACAGATAACACCAATGATGACTCGGTGCTAGAATCCAGCATGAATGACATGTAGTGGTCTAGACTAATGAATCTAAGGCCAAAGAAGAGTGTATATGGGGGATGAGCTAGTGTCGATGTGGAATAGATTGCCATGGAAAACTCAAAACTCGATGAATTATTGATGAAGATGAGGATAGCACAGGTAATTACAAGAGGGTAGTTAAGTGGTAGAGTAATTTTTGAGGGCATAGTGATTAAGATGAAAATAAAAGCATCGTGGATAAATATAGCCAATGCATATGGCTTGAGGACATGGAGTCTTTATGCAACATAGGAAAATTCATAGAAATTGGACAAGTCAGAGCCTGGGATACGTGGCAAGATAATTTCAAAGTATGGGGGCCATGATATCGAATATAGATATGAATAATTTATGTCAGACAGGCCTAGGTTGGCTAGCATAGCAAGGGTGTTATCAAAAAGAGTAGGAGTGAGTATGACAATAACTATTTTTACAGAGCCAAGGGCTTCTGTATTTGAATCATCTAAGGTCATTATATGTTTCATGAGTGTGCATCACTTAGGTGATTTAAGGTACGTTGTTTATCAATGTAACATTAAAATGATGGGTCTAAAATATTTTCACCAAACAGGGTGCAAGCGATTGCAACATGTAATACTGCCAGTAAAATTCTATAGGTGAAGATTCGATTGAACATTTCCCTATCATGGTTGGGCTCGACGTGAGATATCCAGATATGCCAAAAAATAGTGTGTTAACAATAGAGTGTCTAAGTGCACGATGATGGCTACGACCATTTGGAATTATAACGTAGAATATCACCAAGAAATCCAGGATTAGCCCAAGTAACGCATGTAAATATCAAAAGGCGATATTAATGGTAGGAAAATCAAGCTTGAGATAGGTTTCATACGCTAAGAACAAGGTTGTGAGGGTTGCATGTGTGAAGAAGGTCATGGTAAATAAGGTAAACCACCACACATGGGTAAACCAATGTTGAAACAAGTGACGGACGAGTGTTATAATATATGGTATCAAGCCCTAGTGATAAGACAAGGGTAATTGCATGGTCTATGATGAGAGTTACAAACTTCATAGGATATCATAACAACATAGTAATAAGCATTACTAAAACCAAGGGAAATGATGTGGTAGTGTCAGGTAAAAAAAGAAAGAAACATAAAAGAAATGAAAGGAAGTGTTCTCTAGGGTTTTTTAAGGTGTAGTCGGCTGACAGAAGCAGGGGGGTTGGAAAATTTTGGAGCAACAAAGGAGAAGAGAGGAGATATTTACACCTGCAATGATTATTGGGCCAGTTCATCTATATTTGCGAGTCATTTTTTTGAATATAACAGAAGATATGGTTTGGATATTTGATTTTATTAATTATCTTATGTCATGCATGTGAATTTTACTAGATGTGTTATGCACTTAGTGGTTACATCACAAATACTATTTATATGCATGCTTTAACCTTAGAATCTGGCCACAAACAATGTCTGTATTGTGCTTCTGCAAGTTGGATCTATTTGTGTTTCATCTGAATCTAACTCATTTTGTTTAGGGTTCTTAGTGGATATCATATTGGGGTTATTTATTTTGCTCTATATCACATTTATGTGACTTATGGTCTCTTTCTAGATTGTTATTAAAATTTCGGGTCCGTGTTCCATACTATTAAATTCTGGTCCTTGTTCTAGAAGTTTTAAATTCCCTATGTTGCTTCAAAACTATTTCAAACATCTAGTCCTTGTCCAGATTTCTACTTTCATTTCCGTTAGTTTTTAAGCATTTTATTTAGTTTCTGGTCCTGTTCCAGAACTTGTAAAATCTGGTCATTTTCCAAAACTATTAATTTTTGGTCATATTCTAGAGTATTTTTTTTCAAGCATCTAGTCCTTTTTCTAGATTTTGTTTTATTTTTTTGCTAACCTTACCCTTTGCATTTATTTTCATTTAAGTATGTTCTAATTTCAAAGAATTCCTTTTATCATCTAAGCAAAAGATAAATGAATCAGTGAGGTGAGGAGGTAGTCATTTGTTAGTGTAGCACATCTTAAAGCAAAGATAAAATGAAGTGGATTTTTCCACAACATTAGTTAGTCCTACACTTAAATCTGAAGTAAAAGGAATTGACTAACTCCAAATGCTAACACTGACCTCATTCTTAAATTCAAGATAAAAGGAAGTGGTATTTCCCACAACACTAGTTAGTAGAATACAATTTTTATGATCAAAATTTAAACATAAGAATCAATCTAACCAGCAGGCCCCTTGTTAATGGTCATTTTGCAAGTTCTTTAAGCTATTATAGATCCTAGATTGTAGACCATATTTTTAGAAGAACCTTGAAGAAGTTGTCATTTCTTTACAAGAGAGGGTTTTTGCTAACAAGAATCTTGATGGAAGGTGTGATTTTGCAACAAGGTAAAATTACCAATCAAGTGTTCATGTTGGAAGATGATCTAGCCTAGCGTAGATGAAGTTAGTCTAATTAGTTGGATCTCCCAATGGTACCACCGATCAAACCAAAAAAAATTGAGCAGGCGGTTGGCTCATCTCTTGTGTGATCTCCAAAATCAGTTCAAATATTACATTCTACACAATATACTCACCTAATATTGTATTGGAGATATGTACAGTCACCTGCTGTGTAGATGACCCTACTAACAATGTAGGTGAGGTAGGCTGAGGTACCTCCTCAGATATTTCTTGGGCTTTCTCCACTTCCATGGGGATGGGAGCTTCCTTAGTGACTGTTTTGGGCATGTGTTTCTTCTTTTTTTTTCCCATTTTTACCTTTAACTTCCTATCATCCCAAAGCATCACTGATACAATTGGTTTCAGTGAAGTAGTAGTAGTGCGCTCAGATCTATGCGATATAGATGTCAATGGTTGAGCATGTACTATTGGTTTACCTCTTGGATTTTTAATCGATGATGTAGGTTGGACGTCTAGGTGCGTTGATGGGAGTATGAAACCCCCAGGTAAATATTCTAGGTTCATGAACTTGAAAGGTTCTTCATATGATGACACTACGTGAACTCATCTCTCATGTAGATATTTTACATGTTGGTGTAGTATAGATGGAATGCAACACATTTCATGAATCCAAGGCCTGTTGAATAGGATGTTGCATTTCATAGCACCCTCAATCACATGACACGTCATAGATATGGTCTTTAGGCCTACCTAAATAGGTCAAATGATTGTGCCATCCATCAAGCACAGTGCATCATTAAACACTCTCAACGTGAAGGTGGTGGGCACAATATGTGTCTTTAGTAGCTTTAGATGATTCAATACCTTGGTTATTATTATATTGATCGATGAACTAGTGTTGATCAAGACCCTATTGAATAGAATGTGATTGATG
This sequence comes from Wollemia nobilis, assembly GCA_028583015.1. Classification (NCBI taxonomy): domain Eukaryota; kingdom Viridiplantae; phylum Streptophyta; class Pinopsida; order Araucariales; family Araucariaceae; genus Wollemia; species Wollemia nobilis. The sequence continues at coordinate 2,005,961 of JAQPPZ010003612.1, forward strand.
CATGTGATGATATGCAATGATAGGTCAACCATATCTGTAGGAACCTTCTAATTTCATGATCGTAAAATTGGATCATGGGCTCCTGGAACTACTGTACATGTCCCAAAAATTAGTAAATGCTTAAGCACCTTGAGAATGTACTTCAATGGACCTTAGAATGTCCATAAGAGTCTCCATGTGCCTATGGAACTGTTGTATCAGTTCATATATAGACAACTTTGCAGGAGTTGTCTGCAGGTTTTGGACCAACCTACTCCGTATGGTCACCACCGGTCTTATTGGTGGGCCTAGAATATTCTGAGTTGGCCGTTGATTCGGTGTATCTTGTATCCTAATAGGAGCATGAGGTTGATTTGATTTCTCATATATCCCATGTCTGGTAACAACATTCACCATGCCTACGAACCCCTGGGTAGGCATTTCGATGTGCACTTGGTTGACTTGGCCAACGTTGTTGCACGACACATCATGGTTTGGTAACATATTTTTGGAAATCCCCATGATTTGGTTGTTAGGAACTAGTGGATTAATTGGTACTAAAAGACCACCCTTTTCAATCATGTTTTGCACAATATGCTTGGACCAACATACTTTTATGTCATGGCCCTTCGTGCGATGGTAGATGCAAAATAAGTCATCTTGATACCCCTTTAACTTGGGCTAATTCGGATCGACCAGCTTCACCTCGGGCAATCTGATTACCTTAGCCTTGCACAACTAATGGAATATCGATGTCAATAATTCTTTCAAAGGCATGAATTGGCAAGGTGGGCATTGTTCTTTGTTTTTTCCCTTGTAATTATTATTGCGCTTTTTGTACTACATAGGAGGAGTTGGGCCTGATAATTATGCTTTTGCTGCCCTTTATCCTCTATTTGGAGGTTTAGCACCACCTAATTCACATAGGCATGCTTGCCCTTCTTTTTCATGGAGCTCTTCTTAGGCCCATCTTTCCTGTTGTTAAGCTTCAATTTGCCCTCTTGCAACTTGATATCTTCAATTACTTTGGATTGCACCAAACATTACTAAAATTTTGGATATTGTTGCAGTTGCAACAATAGTGAGATGTGATTGGCACAACTCTTGGTAAACATTCAGGTCAATTACATAGTAGGAATAGGGAATGGTAGCTTCACCATTAACCTCTTCCACCTCTTTTTGTACCACTCAATTGGCTCATCATTGCATTGAGCTAGTATAGCCAAATTGAAAAGGTTAGCCTATTTCTTGATGCCAAAAGAAAAGCATTCAAGGAAAGCATTAGTCAGTCACTCAAAATTGGTAATTCTATGCCTCTTTTGCTGATTAAACCATTCTCAGGCTAGGTCTGAGAGGATCATGACAATGTGTGCAAAATCAAGGCATTATTGCTCACAATTTGGAAATAGGTGTCCAAAAATCCTGTGACACGCTCCTGTGCACTTCATCACCTTTAAATTTGTCTAACCTGGGTATAACAAAATGATCATGGCAGGCAAGAGCTGGTATCAAAGGGTCCAAAGGCTAATTATAAATATTTCTTAATGTCAAATTTTGAAGAGTCATGGCTTGCCTCTCAATTGCTTTTACCTTCTCAGCTAAGGACTTATAGGCCTACAAGGATAGTAAGTCCTCCTCCCTAAGCTGATGCTAGGGTGGTATTGGAGGTACATTCTTCCTCTGTTGAGGTGGACGATGTTGCTCTTCCTCCTCCTCAACTTGGGAGTCTTCAAGATACTCTTGATTTTTTTCTTCTCCCTCTTATTTCTCATATTGTTATTTCCTCTCATGTTCAAATGATGGTGGACGTTCTCTTTGTAGGGCTCTAATATGAGTGTGAGCATCTCTGTGCTCCTGCTGCACATCGGCTTGTGAAAAAGCTTTTCTCTACATGCACTCTCTATTCTCCACGTGAGTGTATAGACCAACCCTGGTTAGCCTATCTTCTTGATCTATGTGCTCCTTTTGGGTAAGTATGTGCTCCTCATGCATGCGCTACTCATATAGCCTTTGTATGATGAGACTCTACACCTGAATATTCTCATCTTTGATGCACTACATTTCTAGGTGAGTGTCCTCCAATTTATCTTGGAGGATCTATCATCACTGCTCGAATACCAGTCTATGTGATCTATCAAGTTGATTGGTTGTAATAGGCCTTTGGTATGCATACTCTGTGTGAGCGACCTTATGGATTTTGTACCCATATGACTGATTCATGATGATTTTGCCTTTGTCTGTAAATATGGCATTGGCATCCTACTAAGCTTTGTGCTCTGTGCCACCATGCATGGATGGTGGATGTGTCACATGAGGGTACTTGGAAGGCTTTCCATGCTCTCTAGTAGTCCTAATAGAACCCCCACTATGCTCACTTGAAGCACACATGGGTGGAGGTGAAGTATTATAGCCTAGTTGCTCAAGGACGCTACCTAAGCCATCCAACTATATAGATCTCCATCGCTTGTGCGGTGGTTTGCCATTGGCTCCCACCTTAGCCATATCAATAGTGATATTTTGAGGTTCACTACATGCAAGAGTCTGAATAGGCCTATGCTTAGTGGTTGCCCTATATGCATGCCCCTAAATTGGTGGATCTCAATCCCATCTGTACTCCAAAGGTGGAGCCACAAATCCTCCTACAGACCTATGATATAGGGGTACCAACTTGAACCCGTGTATAACATACTCTTTAATTGATCCTATGGATGCACGTGCAATGTGATCCTGGTAATTGAGTGGAACACGCTCATGCTGAGAGGCTCCATGATCAATTCTATTTCTAGAGGAATGCACAAAAGCTCCTCTAATAGGGATATGCTCAAAATTTTCCCCTTGTGTCGAGTTATCTCCTCTAATGCTCATCGAACGACGTTCAAGAAGTGCATGTGGGTAAGCTTTCAACATGTGTTGTTGTGAATCTATCAATATTTTGTCATTGGTATCAGGATTATGCCTTTTCCGACCACCTCATCTCCACCATGGTGTACCTAGTGTCTAGATTTATTTTTTATTAAGAAAACAAGGTATACAATGGTGATTATCTCGTATTAACTTTTAAAAGTGAGACGTAAACTATTTGATGTTGTTTCAAATTTATTGTATCATTAAAGAAACTCCTTATCATATTTTGTAAAAAAAATTGGATGATATTCTTAGTTTAAATTGGATTTCACTGGTACGCTCGCAGTTCGACAACCTGGGTGTGAATCCAGGCCACATAAATCCCCTGTGTGTGGTAATGAAACTCCATACTCATACAAGGAGCGCCAGTCCCTCACCTGTTTTCCCCTAGTCAATGTTATACCATCTAAATAAAATACATGCAAATTTTCTAGGGTATGAAAGGTTCTTGGGCTCGACCTTGGTCTCGAACAATAGGTATGTGGGATTTGGGCCAACAGATGGAAATAATTGCCACCGTCATTGGACCCTACTAGTGGTTGGATGTCACTCACAACTCACTAGCATTTAATTGCAACGTGGTGTGTGTGGTTCATTTTAATATTTGCATATAAAGAAAAATGCATAATACAACATAAATGATTATTTCCTACATGATATGCAAAAATAAACGTTTCATTTTAGAGAATGCATGATGTAGACACCAAAATAGCACCAATCCGATTATGTGACTGCAAGCATTGATCGCACTAACACACACAGCCCCTAGGGCAGCCCCCAGAGGTTAAACAGTGGTTCTAACCACTCACACAACAGTTTTACAAGTCAGGGATCAATTTGGCACCTTTTAGACACTTTGTTACTTATTCGCTCCAACTAGGGACGAGTGCGGATTAGTACTCGTCTCACCCAGGGACGAGTGCGGATTGATACTCGTTTCACCCAGATATGATTACCAGCGCTCACTTCGGGGTGGGACGAATGCCAGGTTTGACCGAAAAAAAGTCAGATATCGACGCATGACAACTCAGAACTGCAACTTAGCTTTTCCTACATGGCATAGGAGTGCGAGTGAGTTCTTTTGACAACTCATATCTGCCAATTGACTCTCCCTTCACTGCATGGGAATGAGAGTGAGCTTTTTAAGACAACTCAGATTTGCCACTTAGCTATCCCTTCATTGCATGGGAGTGTGAGTGAGTTTTTCTAAACATACAAAGACATGCATAGAGGCAGTTAAGAAGCCCTTAATCAAGAAGAAGTCTTCTCTTCACAAAAAAGAATTCATGCAAAGAAACACTTTTGCATGTTAATTCAAAGAGACCCCTTGGGTCTATAAAATGGTGAGCTTCCTCACCCAAAAGAGATATAGAGAAGGAGCATTTTGAGCGACGAAGTGCTGCTAATTCACTTACTTGCAATTTGTGCTTTCAACATCCATAATCTCTTAATTGAAAGAGAGGTTATTGGGTGACTTTTGAAGGCACGAATCAAGAACCTAAACCCAATTTTTTTGACCACAATATCCTACCAATTTGCCAACACATCACATCAGGTTTTGGACTCATCCCAAGCGGATTGGTGTCGAAACAAAGTTTCACCCGCGGGTGGTTTGCTTTCGGGCACCCCCCACTTTATTGCTTTTGGTGGCTATTTCTTTTGTAGTATTTAGCTAGTTTCATGATTATACTTTTGTCAAGTTTTTAGTTTATTTAGATTCATTTTAACCATCATTAGATTTATCTTTTATTTTTCATACACAGGTGCTACTGATTCTTTGTTTGTTTCTTTGAACGCAGATCTTCAGCATTAGAGGAGCGGCGAGGAATCTACCTTTACCAACGCAAGCGACGACAACGTTTTGGTTTGCCCATCTTATATGTGGGCACGCGAAAGAAGGAATTTTGAAACAAGTTGTAAAAGACCAACATTTAACGCTCCTATCCCCTAAAAAGGAAGGAGACGCATTGTAACATGAATTTGTAAAGCATATCAATAAAAGGGCCGTTCTTTTTATATTGCTTTGATATCTTGTGTTCATGTTCTTTCTTTTTATGCATTTTTCAATAACATAGGGTTTAAGCATTATTTTAGTTTCGTTTACATTGCATTTTTAGTCTATCCTTTTTGTTTTTGGAATCTCATGTTTTTTGACCACAATATCCTACCAATTTGTCGACAACACATCATACTAGGTTTCGGACCCATCCCAAGCGGATTGGTGTCAAAACAAAGTTTCACCCGCGGGTGGTTTGCCTTCGAGCACCCCCCACTTTATTGATTTTGGTGACTATTTCTTTTGTAGTATTTAGCTAGTTTCATGTTTATGCTTTTGTCAAGTTTTCAGTTTATTTAGATTCATTTTAACCATCGTTAGATTTATCTTTTATTTTTCATACACAGGTGCTACTGATTCTTTGTTTGTTTCTTTGAACGTAGATTTTCAGCATTAGAGGAGCAGCGAGGAATCTACCTTTACCAAAGCAAGCGGTGACAACATTTTGGTTTTCCCATATTATATGTGGGCACGCGGAAGAAGGAATTCTGAAACAAGTTGTAAAGGACCAACATTTAATGTTCCTATCCCCTAAAAAGGAAGGAGACACATTGTAACACAAATTTGAAAAGCATATCAATAAAAAGGCCATTTTCTATATTGCTTTGATATCTTGTGTTCATATTCTTTCTTTTTACGCATTTTTCAATAACATAGGGTTTAAGCATTATTTTAGTTTCATTTACATTGCATTTTTAGTTTATCGTTTTTGTTTCTAGAATCTCGTGTTTTCAATGGCAATAACCTGTCTTTTTCATCTTTAATTTCATAAAAATAACAAAAAAAAATTGACATGGTTTACCTACGGTTTTACCTAAGTTTACCATTTCAAAACAAAAAAAAATCATCCAGTTTTCATCTTACATTTCATCAAAAACAACAAAAATTTGACATGGTTTACCTACGGTTTTGACCTCAGTTTACCATTTCAACAAAAACAATTCATCCATTTTTCATCTTTAATTTCATAAAAATAACAAAAAAATTCGACATGGTTTACCTACGATTTTACCTAAGTTTACCATTTCAAAACAAAAAAATTCATCCAGTTTTCATCTTACATTTCATCAAAAACAACAAAAATTTGACATGGTTTACCTACGGTTTCGACCTCAGTTTACCATTTCAACAAAAACAATTCATCCATTTTTCATCTTTAATTTCATAAAAATAACAAAAAATTCGACATGGTTTACCTACGGTTTTACCTAAGTTTACCATTTCAAAACAAAAAAAAATTCATCCAGTTTTCATCTTACATTTCATCAAAAACAACAAAAATTTGACATGGTTTACCTACGGTTTCGACCTCAGTTTACCATTTCAAAACAAAAAAATTCATCTAGTTTTCATCTTACATTTCATCAAAAACAACAAAAATTTGACATGGTTTACCTACGATTTCGACCTAAGTTTACCATTTCAAAACAAAAAAATTCATTCAGTTTTCATCTTACATTTCATCAAAAACAACAAAAATTCGACATGGTTTACCTACGGTTTTACCTAAGTTTACCATTTCAAAACAAAACAATTCATCCATTTTTCATTTTTTAATTCCATAAAAATAACAAAAAATTCGACATGGTTTACCTACGGTTTCGACCTAAGTTTACCATTTCAACAAAAAAAAATCATCCATTGTTCATCTTTAATTTCATAAAAAAAAAAAAAAATTCGGCATGGTTTTCCTATGGTTTCGACTTAAGTTTACCATTTCCACAAAAAAATTCATCCATTTTTCATATTTAATTTCATAAAACTAACAAAAAAAATTTGACATGGTTTACCTATCATTTCAACCTAAGTTTACCATTTCAACAAAAAAAATTCATCCATTTTTCATTTTTAATTCCATAAAAATAACAAAAAAAAATGGGCATGGTTTACCTATGGTTTCGACCTAAGTTTTACCATTCACATCAAAAACAAAACATTTTTATAACCATGGTTACTCTAATGTGTCACTCTAAGTTTCATTTTGGGTTTATCCTATGATTTTCATCTAAGTTTCCATCGGTTTGCATCCACGTTTTATTTGGTTTCACGGTCTTTAATTCATTCACCTTTTAATTTAATTAATTAGGGTTCCATGTCTTAAACAAAAGAAAAACACAATAAAAACACATTTGCATTTTTTAAATTCAAACTCGAGGAGATAGTGCACTTATTGGTCTCGCCTCTGCTCCACCGCTTGACAACCCGGTCTATGCACTCATGGTGGCTGGAAAATCCGGTAGCGCTTCGCGTCAAAAAATCAACCTCCTCCTCCCTAGAGCTCCAAATCGCAATCGATGAACAGTGCAAATGAGCCAAATCCGTCATTTTCACATATTTATACTTTTTGCTTGCTAGTAATCGTCCCTGCATAGAATGAGCACTTTTCCCTTGGAGGTGCGCTCGTCCCACCCTAGGACGAGTAACATCATGGCGTTCGTCCCCCCTCGAGACGAATAAAAAAAAAAAAAATTTAAATGCCAACGAAACCACTAAAAAATTTCCGGACACAAGTGCTCTTGCACTTAACCTCTTGGCATAAGAAAACTGATGTCGGGGTCTACCTTGTCGCTATCCTACTCCCCAAGAAGGCTACCATAGTCGGACTGCTCCACAGGAAGACGGATTTTCACCAATGTTAACCCCCAATGGCATCCCAAAATGGGTTCACACCCACCAAAAATAGGTTAGAACAATCAAGAAACTGCTCGAGCATGCATCAGATAACATCTGAAGGCACCCTCACTTAAAGTCATCTTAGGTCAAGCGACTCATCATTTCTCTCATGTCGGTCATTCCCTCATCGATTTGTCGCTTGAGGGGGTAGTCACACTTAGTTGCCAATCAACAACAATATACCCAATCTTGGAAATGACACGCATTCAAAGGATCATTGCAAAAGACAATCGTGCCCCTTCTTGGGGCAAAAAACAAGCAATTATCACAAACTGATCATATACTTGGCATTTGTGAATCATGAAATCAAGGTTTCCACAGACAAAAGGTTGCGCCCTTTGCCTATTCATGACTGATCAATGTCTAAGTTCAAGTAATACCTCACCGAACCAGGTTAATACTTGATTTAAGTTCCTTAGCTCATCAGAAGCAAGGATTCCAGAATGCGTGCCCTTTCCATACTTGGGGCATCAAGAGTTGGTTAGGTTACTGAGAAACCCTAATCATTAGTGCTTTGGTTATCTATTTTTGCTCAGCACTGCACCACGTGCAGCGCTTTCCAAAAAGGGGCATCTGTAGACACCAAAATAGCACCAATCCGATTATGTGACTGCAAGCACTAATCGCACTAACACACACAACCCCCAAGGCAGCCCCCAGAGGTTAAACAGTGGTTCTAACCACTCACACAATAGTTTTACAAGTCAGGGATCAATTTGGCACCTTTTAGACACTTTGTTACTTATTCGCTCCACCCAGGTACGAGTGTGGATTAGTACTCGTCTCACCTAGGGACGAGTACGGATTGATACTCGTTTCACCCAGAGATGATTACCAACGCTCACTTCGAGGTGGGACAAACGCCAATTTTGACCAGCAAAAAGTCAGATCTCGACGCATGACAACTTAGAACTGCCACTTAGCTTTTCCTGCATGGCATAGGAGTGCGAGTGAGTTCTTTTGACAACTCATATCTTCCAATTGACTCTCCCTTCACTGCATGGGAATGAGAGTGAGCTTTTTAAGACAACTCAGATTTTCCACTTAGCTATCCCTTCATTGCATTGGAGTGCGAGTGAGTTTTTCTAAACATACAAAGACATGCACAGAGGCAGTTAAGAAGCCCTTAATCAAGAAGAAGTCTTCTCTTCACAAAAAAGCATTCATGCAAAGAAACACTTTTGCATGTTAATTCAAAGAGACCCCTTGGGTCTATAAAATGGTGAGCTTCCTCACCCAAAAGAGATACAAAGAAGGAGCATTTTGAGTGACGAAGTACTGCTAATTCACTTACTTGCGATTTGTGCTTTTAACATCCATAATCTCTTAATAAAAAGAGAGGTTATTGGGTGACTTTTGAAGGCACGAATCAAAGAACCAAAATCTGATTTTCTGACCACAATATCCTACCAATTTTTCGACAACACATCATACCAGGTTTCGGACCCATCCCAAGTGGATTGGTGTCGAAACAAAGTTTCACCCATGGGTGGTTTGCCTTCGGGCACCCCCCGCTTTATTGCTTTTGGTGACTATTTCTTTTGTAGTATTTAGCTAGTTTCATGTTTATGCTTTTGTCAAGTTTTTAGTTTATTTAGATTCATTTTAACCATCATTAGATTTATCTTTTATTTTTCATACACAGGTGCTATTGATTCTTTGTTTGTTTCTTTGAACGTAGATTTTCAGCATTAGAGGAGCAGCGAGGAATCTACCTTTACCAATGCAAGCGGCGACAACATTTTGGTTCGCCCATCTTATATGTGGGCACGCAGAAGAAGGAATCTAAAACAAGTTGTAAAGGACCAACATTTAATGCTCCCATCCCCTAAAAATGAAGAAGACGCATTGTAACACAAATTTGAAAAGCATATCAATAAAAGGGTCATTTTCTATATTGCTTTGATATCTTGTGTTCATATTCTTTCTTTTTACGCATTTTTCAATAACATAGGGTTTAAGCGTTATTTTAGTTTTGTTTACATTGCATTTTTAGTTTATCCCTTTTGTTTTCGAAATCTCATGTTTTCAATGGCGATCACGGTGGGGTAGGAACCATATGATTTTGTTACTCCTAATTTACCCTCGATTAATGTCAGACACAGTAGACCATATCCAGAATATCAGGTTCTCCCGACAGGGCAAGACAATTATGCCTGCACTTTTTATGCATACCACAGAGAGAGTGAGGAGGATTACTATGTTCCTCAAGAACAGTACTCAGTGTGGAAATGATGCACGTCTGCACCTGCTTTATATTCAGATCACTCATTAAGACCAGAGCTTCAAGTTAATGCTGCCAACCTCGACAGAGGGAAGCAACATATGGGGGTCTCAAAGCACCATGATCGAAATAGATATGTAGGGGAGGCATCTAGGCCTCTTAAACAAGAGACAGCAGAACAAAATGACTTGGCATTTGCCCAACTAGCCACTCGCCAAGCGCAAATCACACGTCTTAGGCAAGACCAACAAAAATTAGAACATTTGTGTCGCCTTAATCAAGAGCCAATTCAGCATCAAACAGCTGAATTGCTTCACAACAATGTGCTTAAAAAGGCCCCAGTTCCTCATGCATAGCAATCTGAGATGTATGTGAGGCACAACCCCCTAGTGCGAGACAGGTCTCCGCGATGTCAGCAAGCACTGCCTCCAAGACCTCCTAGACCTAAGCGGGAGGCCACTCCCCGCAATCGTGATGGGCATCCTTCGTGGGCACCCATCAATGTTTACAGGCCTAGACCAAAAAATCCTCAAGAATATTATGAGGATTATGACCAAGAAGAAGAGTGGGCTGAAACGCCCTATCAAGGCAGAAGGGATGCTATCCATTTATCCCTCCAAAGGCCTCAAGTCCCCCGCAACCCATAGTGGGAGTAAACCGAGGAGGATATTACATCCTCCAATGCATACAAAGTGTTGTTAGAACACTTAGAGACTATGGAACTCAAGACTGCTGGGCCCCAAAAGCCTACATTATGCCAACTCCATAGTCATCCTATGCATCCATCAGTGCCAGCACCTCCATACCCCGAATATTTCAAGCTGCCCTAGTTGGCACTCTTTAGAGGGGATGAAGATGCTCAAGAGCATGTGACTCGATTTTTGAGCCAATGCTTAGGTATACAAGACAATGATGCATTGATATTAAGAACATTCATAACCACATTCGCAGGATTTGCCTCGGATTGGTTTACCCATCTATCGAAGCATAGCATCTACAACTTGGATCAGCTAGTGGACGCATTCCTAGAATGTTTTTCTTTCAACACAAAGAAAAAGGTGTCACTAAGTGATCTAGCTAGCCTCAAGCAGTATGAGGAGGAATCTATGGTAGCATATGGGAATCGATGGAGGACGATGCTTTCAAAGTTGTCCTACCTCCCTCCTATGTTCGACCTAACTCAAATGTTTGCAAAGAGCTATTTGCGAAAGATATCTATGATATTGCAGCTGCAGCAATACGCCACTTTAGAAGAAGCTCTGGCGCAAGCTAGAGTTATCGAAGAGATCAAGATACAAGATGGCAAAATTGCCAAGCCTAAAAAAAAGAGTGGAATAAGAGCACCAAAATAGGGAATACGCAACAGACACCCGTCGCGGTCAATCAAGTTGCTATCAATGCCCCTACGCCTGCCCAAGCAACACAGCATCCAAAGGCTAATTATCAGGCGGTGCCTCACAATAACTATGAGAAAGATAATAAAAAACATGATCAAAATTAGCAGCGTCACCCTAGGCGGAAATTTACACCATACACTAAGTCTAGGGACTCCTTGTTTGACTGTTTGTCAGTGACAAACTTGATTAATTTTCTAGAGATTCCAACAATCGATCCTAATGCACCAAAGCCTAAGGGCTACAGAGAGGATCTTTTCTATAGATTCCATAGAAGGAAATGGCATGACCTTCATGCCTATTGGACATTTAAAGGTTTAGTGCAAGACCTCATTGATAATCACACATTGGTAGTGGATAATCCCATCGCACCCAACAACCAACAAATGGGTGTTTTCAAAGATCCTTTACCCACACATGATGCACAAGTAAAACCTCTTCATGTCAATGAAGTGCAACAGAATTGCCCCATGGAGGGGTATGTTGGGATGATTAGCATTGTGACAAGAAACAAGAGATACCCAGGAGCTGCCCCCACGACGACCACCGGGGAATTTCCATCCATGTCACAACCTCAACCGAATCCTACACAGTTGCCCCCGCCTAGACCAGTGGCCACGATTCGAACTAGACTTACTCAAAGTCTACGGACCACATCGGCTAGGCTCTCCATCTATGAGCTTATTCAACAATCGATGCCCCATCGGGAAGCTCTTATGGAGATATTAAGGGCAATTGAGTTACATCCCCACGAAGCGAATTCGTTCAACAATTTTGTGGGGCATGTCAAACAGTGTACTGAACCAGTCATTACCTTCAAGGAAGATGAACTAAAAATGGTGACTAGAGATGTAGCGGATCCACCCTTGCACGTTATTGCGTGGGTCAACGAGACTCCGTACAAGCGGGTGTTGGTAGACACTAGTTCGTCCAGTAACATTATTACAACCGCTGCACTGAAACATTTGAAATTGCCAGCCTCTCACATTGCACCTTCCACTTATACCCTTCAAGAATTTAATGATGCGATATGCTTGACAGTTGGCACAATTGTCCTGCCCATACAAGTGGGACAAAAGACCATTCATACGTTGTGCCACATTTTAGAAGGTGATATGGCTTACAATATCTTGCTTGGGCAGCCTTGGATCCGAGATATGAAGTGTGTCCCTTCAATTGCTCATCAATGTTTGAAGTATACATTTTAAGGACAAGTGCATGTGGTCCCTGGAGATTTAGAACCTTTTAAATATTGCAACTTAGTGCAAATCATGCCGCAGTCGACCCTTCCTTCAACACACATGGATTTCTAGTTTAATCCATCTAAAAGGGGTCCGACTAAGCAAGAATCTCCATTACCAAATCAATCAAATTCCCAGGCAGGTTCATCTTCTTCATCTAGTCCTCCCACAATGACGCCACCTACGGTGGCCACTCCAACAGACAAAGGAAAGAAGCCCTTGGAAGCGGAACCACCTCTAGTCTCCAACATCTCTACAGAAGAGATGCCTCATAGAATGGAAGTTGAGACACCTAGTTCACACCACATGGAGTGGACTCAAGGAGAACTCCCATTCACTTCCTCTCAATCACCAAAGATTACAGTTGAGATGTCTAACACAGGCATGGGGGAGCATATAGTGCGCAATATTGTTGCAACACCCACACTTCAGTCTATGCAAGACATGGGAAGACCTCGACTGCCCATAGGCTCCGTGGTTCCTTTAGGCTACCCACCTAATCAAGCAAACTTCATTTTTGGGGGCTTGGATCATGGCGTTGAACCTTCTCGACAAGAAGAGGAAGATGAAGATCCCTTTGTGGAAGATGTCAATTATCTGGCTAACCTAGACTTCGCATTACGATATCTTAGCCAATGTAATTGGCATGGATACGGGTTAGGCAGGTATGAACAAGGAATGCGTGTTTTGTGCCAACCAAGATACCAAATGCCTTATGACAAGTCAAGAGTAGGGTTTAATCACCCTTTGCCCCTCGACATCTTGGTTGAAAACATGCAAAGCCTAGGGATAGGCAACAAGGATGGGTTGGCATTAGATCCATATGCTAATCCAAATACAACTTATACATTGGGGGATTATTTCCCATTACAAACAAATAACCTTGTTGACCTCAACAACCCTTTCCCTATGGCCGAACAAGGAGAAACCTCGCGGACTCACCCACAAGGGGAAGATGGACAAGACCACGAAGGGTCTTCTGAAGATGATTCGAAGTACAATCATTTGCACAAATTTCCACTGAATGATGATCAGGAAAGCTTCCCGATGATGTTCCCATTGATTGATTCCAGTGAGCATAGGCTACCTCAACAACAACAATATCCTTTGGACATAGATGACATGTTTGAATACTTACACATAGGTCCAAGACATAGGTGGCATTTCAACCCGGCGTAGTTATAGCAATTACTGCATCGGCCACTCCAGGTATACAGAGAGCATATTCCGCTTGGAGACCCTATCAAACCATCAGTGCCTAGGGTAGACCCTGTTTGCAGGTTCGTGCATAGGTTTGATCCCTTTGTGCCAGTACCTACAGAGCCAGATCCAACACACTAAGAGAATCCTGAATGTCAGAGTTATCACACTTACGGTAATGGAGATTACAATCATTTCATCAACATGGTCTCCATTGACTTGACTGCCCCCATCCATGATCTAGCCAATCCAACATGATTATTGCATCTAGACATAGAAGCTATAGATTTGGATCACGCTGACACACCACCATCTCCATCAGAGTATTGGCCTTGTGGTGGGATGTTTCATTTCACTCCAGGACAGACTCAGGATGTCTTCCATGCTAAAGAGGAACTTGATGTTCCTAATGATGATCTTAATTCAGCAAACGATATCCATCTGATCCCAATTCCACACCAGTTGGAAGATGGATCCCATATGTCGGTCGAAGCAATGACTAATGTAGACATCGACACAAATCCAACGAATCCACAGATTCTCAAGCTGGGGGTAAGTTTTTCCCCCGAAGAGCGAGCCGATTATGTTACCCTTCTTAAGGAAAAGAAGGAGGTTTTTGCATGGTCATACAAGGATATGATGGGACTAGACCCACAACTAGTCACGCATAATTTAACGCTTGATCCGACAATCAAGCCAGTAAAGCAAAAACTACGCAAGATGCACCCAACAGTGGCCTTAATGGTAAAATATGAGTTACAAAAGTTGTTGGATGCCTAGTTTGTCATCTATGTGGATTATCCTCCATGGTTGTTGTTGGTCCGGCTTTCATGCACACCCCAGGAAAAGGATGAAGCAAGGAAAGCTCCGGAGACACCCACGGGACGGATCCCACTCATCTTTAGGATCTAGCTGGTTATCCAAGGTGCGAGTTACAGAGTTGGGTCGAATGGCAATTCACTCTTTTCCACTTTTGGAATAGATTTCAATATGGACTGCTCTGTTACCTTACATGGGGTTCTTGAACTTGTTTAGTAGTTGCAAAAGTTGTTGACAATCAGATTTAACTTGAATTCTAGATCTAGCTCTCATGGGTCAAGTGATTTAAATAAAAGGCAAATAAAGAAAATAAGAATGGATCATTCACCGAAAGCAAAGAGAGGGTAGGGTAAGGCAAAAAAGAGAAGCTTATCAAACATCAAACTGTAAAACTTAAACCCACCAATTTTATCTATGCTACTAGCTTCACAACAGAACAAATCAAAGAAGAAAGTGTCCAGTCAGTCTAAGATCACTTTCAACTAAGAGCACAAGGCAGAGTGAAACAGGATCTAGCAAAAAATTATAAATCCAAGGGCAGCTGGTTAAAACTGGTATCTTTCACCGCGACACCTAGCTCACACAGTGAAGACAGAGCAATTAGAACAAACTTACACCTGAAATCTGTAATTTCCCCTAGCAGACAAAAGAACAACTAAAGCCTAACAGCATATATCTAATAAAATTTAATGGAACGGATAACAAAATAAGATACACTTATCACACTCTACAAAAGATTAGGCTCCTGGCCATGCTATCACAGAAAAGCTAAAGCACATCAACTCCAAGTCCAGAAATAAAGGATTTCACAAAATTTGCAAGAAATTGCTTATAAGCCTTTTATTTCTAAGTCTCTGCTTTCCTCATGATTACATTTAGAATCTGTATTTATAGACTCAGGACAGACCCTGATCTTTTCAAAATATCTTCTTCAAACCCTAAATCTTATCGCACTTAAACCCTAGGACCCGGGTTTTATAATAAAAATCCATTTAAAAATCAAAGTCCTTATAGAACTTAACCCTTCGGAAAATCTGTGCAGTCAGCTGCCATAAATGGAGAAGATAAAATCAAAAGCCACTTGCATTCATCCACAGCTGCAAATAAATGCCTCCATTAATTCTGCTGGTGAGTCGGATGAGTCACCACTTCTCCATCAATTTGATCTCCGCAAATCCATCTCTGAGTTGAAATGGTCTCCATGCTATCAATTCTGTAATAAATCTCCATTAAATGCATTTACTGGCTTCTTCTCTTTTAGCATGGCGGTCCTTGACTAAATTTGCACTTTATCTTTGCCTTTATGGTCTTTCCCGGTTGTCCCGTAAGTGCCAGGTGGAATCCTGCATGAAAGACAAAAAGATTATATTAGCTCTTTAATAAACATTAAATCCAAGCTTAAAACGTTAAAACATATTAAAAACCGCAAAATAAGCTTGCATTTCGGCTTCTGTTTGTCCCATTCACGCTTTAACACGTGTCGCTACCCCAGGATGCCTTCTGTTTCCCGCCGGAATGCACTTTTAGGTCAACTTATGACTTTCTCTCTCCTACCGCGATTCTGAGACATGTCACGATTTCGCGACATGTCGCGAAATCGTGACCCTACCAGCGCATCGGCAACTTCTTCCCTCGTCGGCCGCGAAAACGCGACATGTCACGATTTCGCGACATGTCGCGAAATCGTGACCCTCCTGGCCTCCGTACAGCCATCCCGATTTTTAGCCACGATTCTAGAACACGTCGCGATATCGTGACAGTTTCGTACCTACATGCGTTGACCTCGTTGACCGTGATTTTGGAACATGTTTGCGACTTAGCCAATTTTTCATTCTGCAGCCCACTTTCTCTCTCCTATCACGAAAATGCGACATGTCGCGATTTCGCGACATGTCACAAAATCGCGCCCTCCGTACAGCTTGCTTCTCTCTCCAAAAAGCGTCGCGATTTCGCGACATGTCACGAAATCGCGACCTTTCTGGCACTTAGCCACATTTTGACTTACCCGTCGCGATATCACGACATTTCTAAAAATGGAAGTGTCGCGATATCGCGACACTACCAAAAATGGAAAGTTTGATTTTTCAGTGAATTATGCAACTATTTTCTGGATTTTTCTCGGTACCGGTGCAAGATTTTGCTTGTGCATGAATGATTCTAGCATGTAAAAAGTGAATTCTTGGATAACACAGCTAGAATGCAAGAAAAAGCACAACTTTAAAAAGGAGGCAAGCAAATTTGGATTTAAAACCTAAAAAGATCAAGAGGGTCCCTGCTGCAAAAAATGGAAGTTCAGAATTTTCTAAGGATGGAATCTCATTTTTCGAATGGGGGTGTGTTGCTTATCAACAAATGGCGATATCTGCAGGGTAAAATAGTAGCACTATTTTAGAACCCAAGACTCGGGTTTCAAAACAAAAAGACCATGTATCATGTCTTGCCACGGACATTCTTCACAATAAATTGACTGCTAATCGCACAATTGTTAAAATTTACCAAGGACATACTTAGATTTGGATTACTTCAAGGAAGATTTCTGATGTGCAATTTCAAAGGGTATAAAATTTCTTCAAGGATGACTGAATTGAATGATAAACTTTGGACTGATCAACTTTTCTAGATTGTAAAAGGGGAAACCGAGTAGAGCTCTATTTACTAGTTTAGCCTTTTACAGCCTAGACAGAGTTACCCTTTAGATTTACATGACCCAATTTACAACTGTAGGGCAGAATCTAATATTGGCTGCCTCTTTTAATTATTCAACTCTTTTTTTTTTTTTTCTTATCTCTCTCTCTCTTTTGAAATATATCACTATCTGGAAGACCTTAGAGAAATTACAATTTTCTTTTATCATTTGATCAATCTGGAACTGTTTCAGTCTAGGCATTGATAGCCTCTGGTGATACCCAAATAATTGCATGAACCATAGCCCCCTCTCATAACCAGCTTTTCTTGGATTCCCCGGGAGTTCCTCCAACCGAACAACATAGCAGTTTTTCTATTATTAAAACAACTGTGGCAAGTAAGACACAAGATCCAATCATCTCTCTACCTTTGTCCTGAATAACAAAATAATTCTACAGTTCAGTGCAAGCAGACTATCTCAATTAGAATGGTGAACAACATGGGCATTGGATGGAAACTGGATTGATCAGCTTAGAATAAACAATTTTAGTAGGCTGACTTTTCATTGATTGCTCAGGCAAAGGTTAAAGGACAGAAAAAATTTAGAAGCCAAAGGACTTTGTATAGGCTTTCAAGGACAGGCACAGGCTTCTAAAGCAAAACAGAATCAAAATTGCACAGACTGCAAATAAAATAAACTAAACACTAAAAACTGCATAGCTGTACAGACAAAGGAATAAAACAAACTGCAAGGCTATTTACAAAGGATGCAAAGCACAGCTGTACAGGCAGCAAAATTAAGCTAAAACAAAAGAAAAGCAATTAAAACTGCTGAACTATAGCAAGGCTAAACTGCAATAGCACTGAAATAAACCAAAGCAACTGAAATAAATTAAACTGTAACTGAAATAAACTAAACTGCAACTGAAATAAAATAAACTGCAACTAAAATAAACTAAAGCAACTGAAATAAATTAAACTGCAACTGTACAGACAACAAAGAAAAAGAACTGCAAGGAAGAAAAGACTGTACAAATTAAAATAAAAACAAGCTAAAATAAAAGGACAAAGAAAGGAAATAAAAAGCACTGACAAAATAAATAAACTGCACAAGCTAAAACTGAAAAACAATTAAAGAAAACTGAAAAACTGCAACTGTACAGACATTTAAAAATAAAACTGCACTGACAAAGAAATAAACTGCACAAGCTAAAACTGAAAAACAACTAAAGAAAATGTACAGAAATCTAGCACCAAACTAAAGCAAAATAAAATGCAAAGCTATTTACAATATGTACACATATTACAACTTCCCTTCATACTCAGAAAATGCAGCAGTTGGGAAAGCAGAGAAATGGTGCCTTAAAAAAATTTGACCATGCAAGTAATTTAAAAAAATTACCTTTCAGGTCCTGTTGACGAAATGCACTCTAGACTGTGCTTCAAAAATTTGCTATCTGGGAAAGACTTGGGTTTATCTGTCTTCCCTGTCCCATTTGAAAAACAAATCGCAACTCCTTCAAATTAAACAAATCATATAATAACAAATCATATGATAACATGTTCATGCTTCTAATTGAAGGGTTTGCAGAGTTCTTTCAAAAGGACTTGAATGTAAAAAACCCCAGGATCAAATACCTTAAAATCTTGACAGACCCAGACCACCACATCTTCAAAATTATGTGACAACTGAAAGAAATCATGTTTTATCTGTATGCCCTGGTTCTTAACAACTTGAACATTTTGTGGTTGCTGTACTGCTTCAATATCCAGGACTTCAATTTTTATCCCTCTAGAAGGATGCTTACAATTTTCCTTTTCACCTGAGCCTTGCTTAGATTTAACCTCATCAATGTGCAATGTCCAAACATCATGGTTGTGATGGATTAGAGCTGTAACTGTTCCCACCTTTTCAGTTGCCAAATTATAAACTCCAATATCTACATCAACACAGTTTATAGCCTTATCTTTGATATTATGTTCAGAAGTTGCAGGCTTATGTTGAGACAGTTCATCAATTCCAAGTTGGCTGACCACATTCATATTTACTACCTTTTCCTCCTTTTCTTGAAATCCAACAGGTGGTCCAGAGTAAGCCTCAATCAAGTTAACCTTTTGTTCAACAATCTGAGGCAGTTCATAGAGGGTGATGTCAGCTTTAAGTTCCCTCATATCCTCAATGATGTTATCCTCCTCAGTTACTTCTGCATAGTGAGATTGAATCTCACTTTCATCATCCTCTGATGAGGAAGGATCATTGTTAGGTTCTGGACTCTGACATCTCAAATCATAACTGTCCATTTTGAACTGTTGAAAATCTTGTATTTCATCCATAGGAGTCTGTACAAGACTTTCTGTCTCTTCAAGAAAAGTGAAAGAATCTGAAACCCTGGTTGTACTATTTTTGGGTGAACTAGAAATATCAATATTTCTTTGATCTCTAGGAAAATTTAACTCACCAGGAAAAACTTAAGATTTGGGTGGTGCCAGATCACAACTGTTTAGTTCAAGCACTTCCACTTTGAATTTGTTAGAACTTTTCTCCGTATTTTGCACATGCTGAGTGGATGTCACAGTTAACGGAGTCTCCTTGGGTAGAGCATGACATGTTGGCACTAACTCATGATGTGGAATGGGGTTTCAAACAGGCATGTTCTGTGTAACATAGGATATCAAAGTACTACTCAGAATTTGAGGTCCTAGTTGTCTCTCAAGAATTAAGGCTTCTTTATAAGCCACTGCCAGGGTTGTAATATTGATGTCTCTCTTGAGGAAAATAGAGGTCATCGAATCCAATGCATTCTTGTAGATTTCTAAGGCCAGATTTGCATTTGGGATGTAATGGCCAATCATTCTATCGTAAGCTCTTTGGAACCTCATATTGAAAGACCTGACAGTTTCTCCCGACTCTTTCTTGATGTTGAAAAATTGCTGATATAAAATGCTGGGATCTATCACTTCACCGAACTATGATATAAAAGCTTTCTCTAGATCATCCCAACTAGTAATGGAATTGCTGGTGAGGTTTAAAAACTAGTCATAAGCTCCCTCCTGGAGAGTGAACGGGAACAATCTGCAGGCAACATCTTCATGTTGTATATTCAACAATCTTAGAGCATTTTTGAAAGCTAGCAAGTGTTCTTCTGCAGTTCTTGTCCCATCATGTTTATACCGGGGAGATACCTTTCGGGATTTCTGGGTAGGTCATGGGCTATACCCGGGATATTCAAAGCAGTGGGGCCCAACCAATTTGCCATTATTACTTGGCTGACAGTGATGTTCTGATTTGTAATTGGATAACTGCAAGTGATGATAGAACTGTTCTTAACAAACCACTGAACTTAAGGCCTTCTCTTGTGGCAAATTTAAAAAAATACTGACAATTTAAAAACTGCACTGACAATTTAAAAAATTGCACTGACAATTTACAAAATTGTCCGGAGTTCACTGTGGGTCCTTCAAATGTTGGTATTATGCCCTTACAATACTTGAACTGAGTTCAGCCCTCCTTCTAGCGCCAATTAGGTGTTGGTCCGGCTTTCATGCACACCCTGGAAAAGGATGAAGCAGGGAAAGCTCCGGAGACACCCACGGGATGGATCCCACTCATCTTTAGGATCTATCTGGTTATCCAAGGTGCGAGTTACAGAGTTGGGTCGAATGGAAATTCACTCTTTTCCACTTCTAGAATAGATTTCAATATGGACTGCTCTGTTACCTTATAGGGGGTTCTTGAACTTGTTCAGTAGTTGCAAAAGTTGTTGACAATCAGATTTAACTTGAATTCTAGATCTAGCTCTCATGGGTCAGCGATTTAAATAAAAGGCAAATAAAGAAAATAAAAATGGATCATTCACCGAAAGCAAAGAGAGGGTAGGGTAAGGGCGAAAAGAGAAGTTTATCAAACATCAATCGTAAAACCTTAAACCCATCAATCTTATCTATGCTACTAGCTTCACAACAGAACAAATCAAAGAAAAAAGTGTCCGATCGGTCTAAGATCACTTTCAACTAAGAGCACAAGGCAGAGTGAAACAGATCTAGCAGAAAATTATAAATCCAAGGGCAGCTGGTTAAAACTGGTATCTTTCATCGGCAGCCTAGCTCGCACAGTGAAGACAGAGCAATTAGAACAAACTTAACCTAAAATCTGTAATTTCCCCTAGCAGACAAAAGAACAACTGAAGCCTAACAGCATATTTAAACTTGATAATGGTAGATTTACAACATATATCTAATAAAATTTAAATGGAACGGATAACAAAAGAAGATACACTTATCACACTCGCAAAAGATTAGGCTCCCGGCCATGCTATCACGAAAAAGCTAAAGCACATCAACTCCAAGTCCAGAAACAAAGGATTTCACAAAATTTGCAAGAAATTGCTTATAAGCCTTTTATTTCTAAGTCTCCGCCTCCTGCGATTACATTTAGAATCTATATTTATAGACTCAGGATAGACCCTAATCTTTTCAAAATATCTTCTTCAAACCCTAAATCTTATCGCACTTAAACCCTAGGACCCGGGTTTTACAATAAAAATTCATTTAAAAATCAAAGTCCGGATAGAACTTAACCCTTCGACAAATCTGTGTAGTCAACTGCCATAAATGGAGAAGATAAAATCTAAAGCCACTTGCATTCATCCACAATTGCAAATAAATGCCTCCATTAATTCTGTTGGTGAGCCGGATGAGTCACCACTTCTCCATCAATTTGATCTCCGCAAATCCATCTCTAAGTTGAAATGGTCTCCATGCTATCAATTCTGCAATAAATCTCCATTAAATGCATTTACTGGCTTCTTCTCTTTTAGCATGGCGGTCCTTGACTAAATCCGCACTTTATCTTTGCCTTTATGGTCTTTCCCGGTTGTCCCGTAAGTGCCAGGTGGAATCCTGCATGAAAGACAAAAAGATTATATTAGCTCTTTAATAAACATTAAATCCAAGCTTAAAACGTTAAAATAGATTAAAAACCACAAAATAAGCTTGCATGTCGACTTCTGTTTGTCCCATTCACGCTTTGACACGTGTCGCTACCCCAGGATGCCTTCTATTTCCCGTCGGAATGCACTTTCAGGTCAACTTATGACTTTCTCTCTCCTACCGCGATTCTGAGACATGTCGCGATTTCGCGACATGTCATGAAATCGTGACCCTGCCAGCGCATCGGCAACTTCTCCCCTGTCGGCCGCGAAAACGTGACATGTCACGATTTTGCGATGTGTCACGAAATTGCGACCCTCCTGGCCTCCGTACAGCCATCCCGATTTTCAGCCGCGATTTTAGAACACGTCACGATATCGCGACAGTTTCGTACCTGCATGTGTTGACCTCGTTGACCGTGATTTTGGAACATGTTTGCGACTTAGCCGATTTTTCATTCTGCAGCCCACTTTCTCTCTCCTACCGCGAAAATGCGACATGTCGCGATTTCGCGACATGTCACAAAATCGCGCCCTCCGTACGACTTTCTTCTCTCTCCAAAAGAACGTCGCGATTTCGTGACATGTCGCGAAATCGCGACCTTTCTGGGACTTAGCCGCATTTTGACTTACCTGTCGCGATATCGCGACATTTCTGAAAATGGAAGTGTCGCGATATCGCGACACTACCAAAAATGGAAAGTTTGATTTTTCAATGAATTATGCAACTATTTTCTGGATTTTTCTCGGTACCGGTGCAAGATTTTGCTTTTGCATGAATGATTCTAGCATGTAAAAAGTGAATTCTTGGATAACACAGCTAGAATGCAAGAAAAAGCACAACTTTAAAAAGGAGGCAAGCAAATTTGGATTTAAAACCTGAAAATGATCAAGAGGGTCCCTACTGCAAAAAATGAAAGTTCAAAATTTTCTAAGGATGGAATCTCATTTTTCAGTGGGGGAATTGTATTCTTCACTTCGCAAGGCGCTCCAATGCCCTTGTCATTTAAATTAGACTTCCCGTGCACCAACAACAATGCATAATACGAAGCCTTGCTCATAGGTCTTCAGACAACAATCACCATGAACATTAAATGATTGAACATATTTGGTGATTTGTTGTTAATTGTCAATCAAGTAAAGGGGATATTCCAATGTAAATGTCCAGTTCTGTAGGCCTACAAAGCCCTTGTGGACAAATTCCTGGCACAACTTGAATGGTATGACATCGAGGCACTCCCTCGATCATCAAATTGTTTTGTGGATACTATGGCCTCCTTGGGGTCACTCATCCCGCAAGACCCTTTTGGTGAAATGACAACCATTCAGGTTAAAACATTATCGCAATCTACGATGGAGCGTGCAAGCTCTGATCTGACGCCAAGAATCCACCTGATCTAGATTGAACCATCTCCGGATAAGTTCTCTCAAATTCAAGATTTTTTGACTCAAGCCAATTGGGGGTCCTTGTTCTCCCCGACCCCTCTTACTAGCAACACCATGTTGTTTTTACAAGTTCTTTCCCGCTCAGCTTTTGTTAGAGATGGACTTCAAGAGGGATTGGTCATTCATACTATCGAGGTTTCTGATCAGCAAGATTGGTACACACCCATTTGGGATTACCTCAAGCTAGGTAACCTCCCACTTGGATTGACACAAGCCGTGAAAAGATCATTCAAAAAGAAAATGGCAAAGCATGTCTTGTTAGGAGACATTTTGTATCATCAAAATTATGAAGGAATCCTCCTTCATTGTTTGGACCGACAAGAGTCCGCTTGGGCGATCACCCAAGCTCACGATGGTACATGTGGTGGCCACTTTAGTGGTATGGCCATCGCAAAGTGCATTCTTCGCATGGGTTATTATTGGCCATCTTTAGAGCGAGATTGTTGCGCATATGTGAAGAAGTGCGTGAAGTGTCAGCACCATGCTAATTTGACACACGTACCTTCTCAGGCCTTGCAGTCGATTCAATCGGTTTGGCATTTTTCGTAGTGGGGCTTTGATCTAATTGGAAAGATCTCCCCTACGTCGTCTGGTCATCACACGTTTATTTTAATGGCCATAGAGTACTTTACCAAATGGGTGGAAGCAATTTCGCTGACCACTACGACTGGATCCCGCATTGCGGAGTTTATTTTGCATAACATCATATGTCGTTTTGGTATTCCATCCAAGATCCTGTCAGATAATGGGACACCATTCAAGAATAAATATGTGCGTGCTTTGACCACAAAGTACAAGATTCAGCATAGCTTTTCAACACCCTATTATCCACAGGCAAATGGGCAAGCAGAGGCGTCAAACAAAATGCTAGTCGCCATTCTCAAAAAGATAGTTGTAGACAATCATAAAGACTGGCACATTCAGATCCCGCTTGCCCTATGGGCTTATCGCACCAACATTCGAACGCCCACTGGGGCAACTCCATTTTTGCTGGTGTATGGCTCCGAGGCAGTCATGCCTTTTGAGTTGGAAATTCCTTCCCTATGCATTTCAATGCAAGAGTTCATCGATGATGACACTGCATGGCAGGCCCGGTTAGATCAACTGATGTTGCTCGACGAACATCGCGTTAATGCTCTCGAGCATTTGCGTATCTATCAAGAGTGACTTAAGAAAGCATACAACATGAAAGTCCACCTTAGGGAATTTTAGGTTGGTGACTTGGTCTTAAAAGAGAACCAGCAGAATTCTAATTTGTCGTCCCATCTACGGGACAAGTTCGTGGCAAACTGGTTAGGTCCTTACATCATTGACAGTAGAATAGGACCCGGAACATACCGGCTTGCCTCTCTTGAAGGAATCAAGGAAACAGAACCCTTGAATATCATTCATTTGAGGCCATTCCACATCTAGAGAGCCATAGTTCAACACAAAAAGCTCCAAGGATTACCACAATCGCTTGGTCAACCCAAAAGCTCCAAGGATTACCACAATCGCTTGGTCAACCCAAAAGCTCCAAGGATTACCACAATCGCTTGGTCAACCCAAAAGCTCCAAGGATTACCACAATTGGTCAACCCAAAAACCCAAGAAACCCAACTGGTCAACCCAAAAGCTCCAAGGATTATCACAATCGCTTGGTCAACCCTAAAAGCCCCAAAGGTATCTATAAACCCTTTGGTCAACCAAAAGCTCCAAGGATTATCATAATCGCTTGGTCAACCCTAAATGCCCCAAAGGTACTAAAAGCTCCAAGGATTATCATAATCGCTTGGTCAACCCTAAATGCCCCAAAGGTATCTATAAACCCTTTGGTCAACACCAAAAGCTCCAAGCGTTACCATAACTTCTTGGTCAACATAAATATTCAAAAATCAACAAAAACAACACAAAAATCAAAATCACAAAAACAATTGCATTTCAATTCCATGCATACTCAAAAAAAAAAATCAAAATCACAAAAACAATTGCATTTCAATTCCATGCATACTCAAAAAAAAAAAATAAATAAATAAAAATAACAAAAACAATTGCATTCCAATTCCATGCATTCTCATAAAAATCAAAATCACAAAAACAATTGCATTCCAATTCCATGCATTCTCATAAAAATCAAAATACAAAAATATAGGTTGCATTAAGCATTGCATCCATACATTGCATACTTCGCTAGGTCATACAAGTCAAAAGCACCATAGACAGTCATTACTTGGCAATTCCATCCTTTTCCACATCAGATCCATTTTCATAAACGCCTACATCTAGAATAGCACCATCGCCATTTTTAGCATTATCAGTTGTCTCCTAATGTATATAGGGTTTTCGTCATTCATATGTCTTTAAATTTCTAGCCAAAAACCGTACATAGTTAAGCAGATTTTACACGGGAAAGTTTTACTTGGATCACACCTTGTTACGTAGCATCCCAACACAAATTAACACACATATAAAAATTCCTAAGTTGTGTGAACGAAAGATGAAACCTGCAAAGTAATCCAGGTCACCATAAGCGAAACGGCTATCTTGCTCATCCCCCTGTGCGAATGACCCTAGGAATGCTGAGAGTTGGCAAAAGGACAAGCATCCTCCCTACCCAATTCCCCATGAATCCCAAGTTCTCAAAAGTTGCAAAAACATCAAAAATTTGCAAAACGTCAAAACACTAAAATTTGACATCCTACAGTGCACACATCAAAAGGCACAAACAATAGTGATTCTCGTCACTCCATATCCAAATCCCTTGCTCAAAAAAAAAAAAAAAAAAAAAAAATAAAACAAAAATAAACAGTGATTTTATCACTACAAAGGAGCAAGTATCCCAATACAATTGAAGAAAAGAAGGGAGTCGAACTTGAATCCCTGGAACTCTCAGCATTTCGACAGGTCATGAGGCAAGCTTCGGTATCGGTTTGGTTGATAGCCTATCGGTCACTGGCGGTAAACCTCCCGCATGACGATATATCTGTCACATTAACTTGTGTACAGATCAATGTTTGCATGTGGATGAGCTAGCTTATGGTATCCTAGATAACATCGTAGATTAATATGACTAAATACAATAAAGGAGTTAGTGGAGCTAATTAGGTGATCCTCAGTACAGGTTCGGTTGAAAGCCCATCTGGCACTGGCGGTATCCTGATGAATACCACATAAACGAACTCAATTGCACACACAGGGATGTGAAATAACTTGGTTAAATTCAAGTCGGATTTAGACCTTGTTCAAAAGTCTCGCGAGATAAATGTACAGTCTTGGCTAGTTAGTTAAAATATCTGCATCTCAGAAAAGCTTAACTACATTTTCAAACAACCGGTACATTTCATTCCATACATCACCATCAAAAAATAGACAAAATACAAAAACAAAGTTTTCACATGCACAAGCATTCCACAAAGTTATCCCATTACTATAGCAAGTCAATCCAATCTTGTCTAGTCTATGGTGCATCGACAAATCATCAACAATTCATTTCATTCATTCCATATGCATACATCATACAAATTAGAACCATCGCATTCATAATCGCATATGCATACATCAATGTAAAAACATGCACATAAAAATAAATCATGAAAAATGTATAAACACCAAAAAGAGTCATCTGTATATATATATCATAACAAAATTGCCCGTGAGGCTACAGTGCACCGGTCCTCGGACCTCGCTCCCATAATCCAAAAACTCAAAAACCCCCAGCCTAGGGCATCGGCCACCATGATCACGCAGGATCGGTGCGACGAGAACTACCCCCTACAGTATCAGTCCTCTGAGACCTCTCAGGGCGACTGCTCGCCCCTGCATCATGCCCACTAGCGCCTCCCTCATCTCGTCGCCTGCGACGGGATGATGCCGACTGCTCTGTCCCGTTGTCTCTCGTTCGATACGACGAGCCACTCGTCGAAGGCTCTGGTATTCACCCACCAAGGCGGATAATCTCGCCCTCCATCTCCCATCGATGCTGACTCCACTCTGCCTCCCGCCTATGGTAGTACGTGATTGCATCATCGCGCTGTGCTAGCTGCACCCGCAGGAGATCCCTCTCCCATGCAGCATCCGTATCACCCTCCTGTCGGCGAGACGCAGCCCCTGCGCTCTCCCGCTCTGCCAACTATGTCCGTAGGAGATCCCTCTCCTGTGCCATCTCCCCAAGCTCTCCATCTCGCCTCCGTAATACCTCCGTCAATCGTGCCACCTCCACGTGCAACCCCGCCTCTGTATCCCTCGGCCCGATCGGCTGCCTCGACCTCTCTGGAGCATCAGCCTGCTCCGAAGCATCCTGCATCTCTGGCTGCTCCTCATCCCCAAAGTCCTCTCCTACATCTGCCACCTCCACCATGTCCACATCAGTAGGAGCTCCCCAACCCTCTCCTGGTGCCTCTGCACCCTCTTCGCCTCCTGCTGCCTCATCCCCTCCCAATGGCCCCTCACCTCGCCATTGCCGTAGCGTCCACCACTCCTGGTACTCGGCAGTCACTCCGACGTCATCCACGTCTGGAATGTCTAGTACTGTATCCGCCTCCTCCCCCAATGGCTCGAGGATCGGTGTAGCTAGGGTCCTCTCATCGCTCCGACGTCGATAGACTACGGGTTCCCCAGGCAACCCCTGGCGTACCCCAAACTGTCGTGTCACTCGGAGATAGTGAAAGTACTCCTACTCCATCCCGTGTCGTCCAATGACCCATCTCCCCCTCCGGACCCACCGAAGCCACTCATCAGCCTCTGGCCATGCGGGACAATCCCGATATGGCCTCCATACCACATCTCCTGGAGTCAGTCATGCCAATGCATCTCTGTAATGGTCCACGTCTCCCGCAAACCGCCGACTCTGCCCTCGCTCCTCAGACCGATACCATAAAGCACCATACCCAATATCTCTATCCACCATGTCAGCCCGTGTAGTCCAGGGTAGCCCTCGTGGTCGCTCTACGGCTATATGCTGCCATGCCCAACACTGCAACAAGTAACTGTAGCCAATCCCCTTTCGCTTTCGACAGCGGACCTCATACAACTCATCATATAATTGAGCCAAAAGCGTCTGGCCCCATCTCATAATCACCGGCTCTATCATCGGACACTCCACTAACTGCCACACCACCTCCAATAGGTTCCATGGGAACCTCGCTCCTGACGAGTCTGGCAGGAGCATGTTGGAAATGAGGCTCATGAGTAGTGCATGCCTCACTCCCAACACTCCCCTCGCATACCACCATCGTACCAGAATCCCCCCAATCTGACAATCCAGCTCCGCCCTCTCCAACGAGCTCATCCCATCCACATCCTCCCCATGTCCAAAATACCGAGTCAGTACAGCCGTCCTCTGGCCTCGTGGCATCGTCCGGATGGGAACCCCGTCTATCAGAATCCGGAGAATCCGATACACGTCCTCTAAGGTGACTGTCATCTCCCCTGTCGAAAGATGGAAGGTGTTCATCCGAACATCCCATAGGCCGATCAAAGCTGTAATGTATGCCCGATCCGCAACAACTGCATCCAACCGAGCCACATGCTTGAGCCCTAAGGCATCAAGCCACTCCCAGTCCTCCGCACTCAACGCCTCGCGGGCATTAGAAAAAATAGTCGGTACCCGATGTCGACTCTTCACCACCTGCACATCACAGAAAATAACACACATCAAAAACATGCATCAAATTACCATCACATGTACAAAAATGCA
Organism: Wollemia nobilis; assembly: GCA_028583015.1. Taxonomy (NCBI): domain Eukaryota; kingdom Viridiplantae; phylum Streptophyta; class Pinopsida; order Araucariales; family Araucariaceae; genus Wollemia; species Wollemia nobilis. Next base: position 2,035,124 of record JAQPPZ010003612.1, read on the forward strand.
TAACTGTACAGTAACATCTTTCATTCACATGTACATCCAAAAAAAAAAAAAAAAAAAAAATAAAAACAACAAAAATTTGACATGGTTTACCTACGGTTTACCTAAGTTTACCATTTCAAAAAAAAAATTCATCCAGTTTTCATCTTACATTTCATCAAAAATAACAAAAAATTTGACATGGTTTACCTACGGTTTTACCTAAGTTTACCATTTCAAAACAAAAAAATTCATCCAGTTTTCATCTTACATTTCATCAAAAACAACAAAAATTCGACATGGTTTACCTACGGTTTCGACCTAAGTTTACCATTTCAAAACAAAAAAATTCATCCATTTTTCATTTTTTAATTCCATAAAAATAACAAAAAATTCGACATGGTTTACCTACGGTTTCGACCTAAGTTTACCATTTCAACAAAAAAATTCATCCATTTTTCATTTTTTAATTTCATAAAATAAAAAATAAAAATAAAAAAAAATTCGACATGGTTTACCTACGGTTTCGACCTAAGTTTACCATTTCAACAAAAAAATTCATCCATTTTTCATTTTTTAATTCCATAAAAATAACAAAAAAAATTCGACATGGTTTACCTACGGTTTCGACCTAAGTTTACCATTTCAACAAAAAAATTCATCCATTTTTCATTTTTTAATTCCATAAAAATAACAAAAAAAAATGGGCATGGTTTACCTACGGTTTCGACCTAAGTTTTACCATTCACATCAAAAACAAAACATTTTTATAACCATGGTTACCCTAAGGTGTTACTCTAAGTTTCATTTTGGGTTTATCCTACGGTTTTCCATCTAAGTTTCCATCGGTTTGCATCCACGTTTCATTTGGTTTCATGGTCTTTAATTCATTCACCTTTTAATTTAATTAATTAGGGTTCCATGTCTTAAACAAAAGAAAAACACAATAAAAACACATTTGCATTTTTCAAATTCAAACTCGAGGAGATAGTGCACTTACTGGTCTCGCCTCGGCTCCGCCGCTTGATGACCCGGTCTGTGCACTCATGGTGGCTGGAAAATCCGGCAGTGCTTCGCGTCAGAAAATCTACCTCCTCCTCCCCAGAGCTCCAAATCGCAATCGATGAACAGTGCAAATGAGCCAAATCCGTCATTTTCGCATATTTATACTTTTTGCTTGCTGGTAATCGTCCCTGACTGGAACGAGCACTTTTTCCTCGGAGGCGCGCTCGTCCCACCCCAGGACGAGTACCATCATGGCGTTCGTCTCCCCCGGGACGAATAAAAAAAAAAAAAACAAAACAAAAAAAATCAAAAGCAACCAAAATATAAAAATGACACATGCCAACAAAACCACTAAAAATTGCCGGACAAAAGTGCTCTTGCACTTAACCTCTTGGCATAAGAAAACTGATGTCGGGGTCTACCTTGTCGCTATCCTACTCCCCAAGAAGGCTACCATAGCCGGACCGCTCCACGGGAAGACGGATTTTTGCCAATGTTAACCCCAAATGGCATCCCAAAATGGGTTCACACCCACCAAAAATAGGTCAAAACAATCGGGAAACTGCTCGAGCATGCATCGGATAACATCTGAAGGCACCCTCACTTAAGTCATCTTGGGTCAAGCGACTCGTCGCTTTTCTCATGTCGGTCATTCCCTCATCGATTCGTCGCTTGAGGGGGTAGTCACACTTAGTTGCCAATCAACACCAATATACCCAATCTTGGAAATGACACGCATTCAAAGGATCATTGCAAAAGACAATCGCGCCCCTGCTTGGGGCAGCAAACAAGCAATTATCACAAACTGATCATATACTTGGCATTCGTGAATCATGAACTCAAGGTTCCCACAGACAAAAGGTTGCGCCCTTTGCCTATTCATGACTGATCAATGTCTAAGTTCAAGTAATACCTCACCGAACCAGGTTAATGCTTGATTTAAGTTCCTTAGCTCGTCAGAAGCAAGGATTCAAGAATGCATGCCCTTTCCATACTTGGGGCATCAAGAGTTGGTTAGGTTATTGAGAAACCCTAATCATTAGTGCTTTGGTTATCTATTTTTGCTCAGCACTGCACCATGTGCAGCGCTTTCCAAAAAGGGGCATCTGTAGACACCAAAACAGCACCAATCCGATTATGTGACAACAAGCACTGATCGCACTAACACACACAGCCCCCAGGGCAGCCCCCAGAGGTTAAACAGTGGTTCTAACCACTCACACAACAGTTTTACAAGTCAGGGATCAATTTGGCATCTTTTAGACACTCTGCTACTTATTCGCTCCACCCAGGGACGAGTGCGGATTTGTACTCGTCCCACCCAGGGACGAGTGTGGATTAATACTCGTTTCACCCAGAGACGATTACCAGCGCTCGCTTCGGGGTGGGACGAACGCCAGGTTTGACCAAAAAAAGTCAGATCTCGGCGCATGACAACTCAGAACTGCCACTTAGCTTTTCTTGCATGGCATAGGAGTGCGAGTGAGTTCTTTTGACAACTCATATCTGCCAATTGACTCTCCCTTCACTGCATGGGAATGAGAGTGAGCTTTTTAAGACAACTCAGATTTGCCACTTAGCTATCCCTTCATTGCATGGGAGTGCGAGTGAGTTTTTCTAAACATACAAAGACATGCACAGAGGCAGTTAAGAAGCCCTTGATCAAGAAGAAGTCTTCTCTTCACAAAAAAGCATTCATGCAAAGAAACACTTTTGCATGTTAATTCAAAGAGACCCCTTGGGTCTATAAAATGGTGAGCTTCCTCACCCAAAAGATATACAAGAGAAGGAGCATTTTGAGCGACGAAGTGCTTGCTAATTCACTTACTTGCGATTTGTGCTTTCAACATCCATAATCTCTTAATCGAAAGAGAGGTTATTGGGTGACTTTTGAAGGCACGAATCAAGAACCAAACCCGATTTTTTTGACCACAATATCCTACCAATTTGCCGACAACACATCACATCAGGTTTCGGACCCATCCCAAGCGGATTGGTGTCGAAGCAAAGTTTCACCCGCGGGTGGTTTGCCTTCGGGCACCCCCCGCTTTATTGCTTTTGGTGACTATTTCTTTTGTAGTATTTAGCTAGTTTCATGTTTATGCTTTTGTCAAGTTTTCAGTTTATTTAGACTCATTTTAACCATCGTTAGATTTATCTTTTATTTTTCATACACGGGTGCTACTGATTCTTTGTTTGTTTCTTTGAACGCAGATTTGCGAGCATTAGAGGAGCAGCGAGGAATCTACCTTTACCAACGCAAGCGGCGACAACGTTTTGGTTCGCCCATCTTATATGTGGGCACGCGGAAGAAGGAATTCTGAAACAAGTTGTAAAAGACCAACATTTAACGCTCCTATCCCCTAAAAAGGAAGGAGACGCATTGTAACACGAATTTGTAAAGCATATCAATAAAAGGGCCGTTCTTTTTATATTGCTTTGATATCTTGTGTTCATGTTCTTTCTTTTTACGCATTTTTCAATAACATAGGGTTTAAGCGTTATTTTAGTTTCGTTTACATTGCATTTTTAGTTTATCCTTTTTGTTTTCGAAATCTCGTGTTTTCACATGCTATATCCTAAATGATTTTTGACAATGAAATTACGATGATATAACCTTTGATTGGGCTTCAAGCATGCAAAACAACACACAATTTAAACCTAGCACGCTGGATTCTAGGGCGGACTGCACTTAGAGGTCCACTGTTCCTAGCAGCACCTAGCTAATGATGCAAACATGAATAAAAATCTAGGAATTAGTTCATTTCCTTTTTTAGTTTTCCTAGTTGTATTGCAAATTTAGTATTCTAAAAAAATACAGAGATAAAAAAGTTATAGAGGGTGAAAAGTGGGACCTACCTCAGGTCAACATTTGGTCTGTGTTTTATCCTCTGTTGTCTGATCTGTCTATTGTAAACCATAGTTGTAATTTATGATTCTGACTATAGGTCGCGTCTTGAAGGCACGGGACAACAATGAGACCACAACTAGAAGTTGTGGTTTGCACCTGCACTCCAAAAAAACATAGAAGATGTCAGATTAGGTGCTTAAAATGTAGAGTCCCATCATGATCACCTTTTGTACGACCATAAAGGTGTGCACCCGATATTGCAATTGCGTAAAATGAAGTAAAAAGCAATATTCAAACATAAATTGACAAATACTAAATAATTAAGTAAAATGCATATTTATTTCATTTTGGAACCAAATAATGTATTACAAATTAATCCCTCTTAGGGATACCCATTTTTGATATGCAATTACAATGTTGTAATCTCCTTGGGGATACAATGGACTTTTCAAGCCTTTAAGGTGACACGAACTGCTCTAGGGTGGAGTGAACCGTATTTTTCATGTTGAGGAAGGAATTGGATGGTCGAATCTCCTTTGAATCTGATTCTCTATGGTCAAGAAACAACAAAAAAGCATTAAAATCATATGAAGCCTCTCATGATGAGGCCCTTTAAAGGAAATATACACAAAGATAGCATAGCAACATGAAATCAAGAAAGTAGATAAACCATACTAAACATAAGCAATTCCTATAAATATTAATAAAAATATGTTAAAAAAGGACTACAGCTATCAATATAATGGATCAAATGTATGAAATGAAGCATTATAGAATAGAAAGAAACTAATTATGTCCTACTTGCTAAAATAGAGTAAATCTAATAAAATCCTGTTGGCATTTTTGCCACATTGATTTTGATTGAAGTACTAACATGTTAATTGTTGCAAATCTAACTTTGATTTTGGCTTTGATGTGGTTTTGAAGAATAAAGGAGCAAAAAAGACTAAGTCCAGAAATTGCAGCGATTCACTGACATGTTCCAAAATCGCGGGTCGGGTGACTTCAAAGTCCAAGTGTCGAAAAGTGCAGCGATGCGCTGCAATGTTCCATTTTTGTGGTTCGATGATTGCAAAGAAAGGCTCGAGGCAAGAAGTTGCAGTGATTCGTTGCATGTTGGTTGCAAAGGGAGTTCGAGGTGGAGGTTGCAGCGATGCACTGCACGTTTCAAAGGCGTGGAAGGCTTAGTTGCAAAAAGGCTTAAGTGCTAAAACTGCAGCGATGTGCTGCACATTTTGGAAAAAGTACACAAGGCAAAAAGTTGCAGCGATGCGCTGCAACGTTCCAAAATTGCGGGGGTTGGTCGCTACGGGAGTCTAAAGTAGAAGTTGCAGCGATTCGCTGCATCTTTTGGAAGAAGGTCCCGTAAAGCAAAATACGTCGCATTTTCGTGACAAAAGGGTGGCAGTTGGTACGGAAGGAGACATATGTAGCGAAATCGCTACTTGTCTCAGAATCGCGGCCATTTTGGTCTGAAGAGCAAAGACATAAAAGTTGCAGCGACTCGTTGCACTTTTGACAAGAGGGCCAAGCGAGATAAATTTGCAGTGATTCTACGACAGGGAATGAGAAGAGCAAGAGACATGGTGATAATATTGATTTCATGACGCATTGATCGAAAAATGACTAAGTATTCAAGTATGCAGCGAAGTGGCGACAAGGAAAGTCGAAGGCATTTAAGAAGCAAAAAGTGTCACATTTTTGTGACCCATCGGCAAGACCGTACAAAGTGCTTGAAACATATAGCGATATCGCTACATGTTTCATTTTCGTGGGACATAGCGAAGGGAGGACCAAAAGAGACAAAAGGTGTTGACAGATCACCCGATGTGCCATTTTTGCAGAATGAGCTAGCGATAGAAAAGATGAATCCGATTATGCAGCGATATCGCGACAGGGAGGATTTTCACGGGTTTGAACAGTCAAAGTGTACGGTATCAAAAAAGTGTCGCATTTTCGCGACCCGTCTCGTTTTTGCGACCTACGCAGTTTCTCGCCAAAACACAGTATGAATAGCCGAAAAGTTTTTTTTGGGTTTTCGATGATTAAATGCTAGCCCGAATTAAATGATTTGTGGATTTCCGATGCAGTCAAGGATGAAGAAGCGCCCAGGCCACCAAAATAAAAGATTTTATTTGTTCGAGGCTACTGTTCGTGGGTTGTTTCAACGGTTTCATACACATGTTCAAAGCCAAATTTAATGAAGGTGACCGCTGACGTCTAATTGCATTTAATTTTTGCTCCCTTAACGCTGCAATTAAGGGGATCATGTGCATAATTTCCAAGGCATAATTGTAGATCACAAGAAGGTTGGTGGCAAACATTAAATGCTGCAAAGAGGACGACCCTCTATAAAAACCAATGTAAACTTCATTGCAAGGTTGTTGGAAGTTTTTGCTAAAAACTGGAAGTACATTTGTGAGAATAAAGTATTGGCTTCAAATTTTTCAAGCAACTATTTTGAGTGATTGTCTTTTCTGTTCCTTTTGCATTTCTGATAGAATTTATATTCCTTAGGTGCTGTTACATTCAAATTATACATATTGGATTTGGATCTTGCTTGTAAGGATATGATTCCTGGAGTGTAGTATTGGAGAGATTTTCTGCATGCAGTTGTGTGAGAGTTGAGTTAATAGCTTCTATTGCTTGTTGTTGCTGCACTTTTTAAGTTTTCTACTGTTGTTCTTCCGATCCCATAACTCCGGCCTGCGGCCATATTTCCATTTCTTTCTGCAACTTTTAATTTCTTTCCAGCAACCCTTATCTTCAAACAGAAATTTAGATTAGTAAAGGGAACCATCCCACTCTGGAGATTGGTCTGGGAGCCATTTCTTGCTTCCAGCCTTTCAATGTTGGCCGGGTCTAGGGCGCACTTGTTAAAATCCTTTCCTGTGGCAGATTCGTGACCAACAGTTTTTGGCATGCCCGGTGGGACAGATTTCTTCTGTCTCTAAAAGATCCCATAGTATCGAAGGTCTAATGTTCACCTTTATACTGTAAAATTAGAGCATTTGGTGACTCTGCTAAATTCAAAAATTATTCATGATCACGAGATCACAGTCCAAGAAATTTGGCGATCTTGTCAAATTTTTTGAACTTGACAGTTCAAGAAGTGGTGAGCATTCTAGGTTAGTTTCCTCATCCCTTCCATATTCTGCTACACAGAACCCTGGTGTTGTTGCTAGTGTTTCATTTTCCCAACCATATCCACTAGTTCCAATGGCACAATATCCTCCACCTCCACCCAGGAAGTTCTTGGCATGGAACAGTTCGGGAGCCTTGAACTTGCAGGCTCAGAATCCAGTCCCTCAGGCTGCACTGAAAGCTTTGCCCACTTATGACGGTACGGGTAAGACAACTTATGAACACATAAATGATGTGGCTTCTCTAGCAGCCATCCATGATATTACTGATGAAGATGTAATGGTGAAGTTGTTGGTATGCTCTTTGAGAGGCAAATTGTTGTTTTGGTACCGAACGCTGCCACCAGGCACTATAACATCGTGGGATCAATTTGGTGATCTGTTGGTCAAAAATTTTCATGAACAGGCTGACCCCTTCTCATTTTTGAATCAGTTTACTGTAATACAAAGGCATCCACAGGAGGAAATAGCTGATTTCAACGTCCGATTCACCAGAACCTGGAACAGAATTCCTGATGGTCTTCGACTTGCTGATGAATTGGCTACACTGTACTATCTTAGAGAATTCAACTCAGATATCGGCTGGGCTGTTCGACAGTCCAATGTGACAAAATTTCTAGAGTTGTTTGAGCAAGCCATCAAAGTAGAAGCTAATTTGGTTGCTGTAGGGAGACTTCCACCAAAGGTAACTATGCCTATAATTCTTGATTTTCCTCAGTATTTATATGCTGGTTCACAACCATAGCCCATGCCATCAATGTATCCTACACCATCATGGAGCTCCAAAGCACCTCAGATTGCACCTGTCCTAGATCATCAGTTGCCTACTTTAGCTCCTTTACCACTTCCTTCACCTAGCACTCAACCATCTCCCATTTCCACTTCATTTCCAGCTTTGCCAGCACCACCAGCTCCTTTGCCCTTGCCAGCACCTCCTACACCTGTGAACCCTGATCCATATACTACATTATTGCAGGAGGTGAAGTCTGCAAATTCAGCAATTAGAGCCATGGGAAATAAGATCACACTCATTGAGAGGAAGCATGCTGAGAGAGATTTCTAGCCAAGGAGATTTCAACCTCCTGCAATCACTAGAGATCAAGCTGCCTCCACAAGTAAAGCACCTGAAAAAGGCTTAACTGCTTTAGTAAATGAAGATCCAGCTCTTGCAGACAGAATGTATTGGTGCTCAACCTGCAATGACCCTCATGGAGAAGATACTTGTATGGTCCATCTAAATTATGTGCAGACATTGGCTGCTAGCTCTTCAGGTGGACAAGTTAACATGATCTCAGAAGCTGGTCATAGTTTGATGACTACAGTGGAAGATCAAGTTTCAGTTCTGACAAGAACTGGAAAGAAGCCTGTAACTATTGATCCTACTGATTTAGCGCCTTTGAAAGTACCTACTGAGGTGAAGAAGCCAATGAAGGCTCCTGTGCCAATTCCAAATTCTGATGCACCTATTTTACCAAAAGATCCTGCTCCCTACAGAGTTCAAGAAAAGGTCGCAGCTGCACCAGTAAGATCAAAAGCAGAGGAGCAAGCTCATGAAAAGTTGAAGTATCCATCACTGACAAAGAGGCTAAGGGTGGAAGCTACACAGTAGTATCGTACCATATTTGAACAACCTACTGAGAAGAAAGACCTTACTGCAGTTTCATACAATATTGTTGAAGAGCTTAAGAAGACCCTAGCTAAGGTAAGCCTCTATGATGCTTTGCAGTTACCCGGTCAGGTAGACTTATTACAGGAATAATTAAAATTTGTCAAAGATAATGAAAAAGGTCCTACCCAGACAGTGTATGCTCAAACCTTACCCACCTGCTGCTCTTTGGGAAAAATAGACCACCTCCATTTTATTTGTCATTGCAAATAGAGGGTTGGATTGTGCATAATTGCATGATCGATTCTGGAGCTGCCACGACTGTAATGCCCAAGGGATTTTGTGAGGCAATGGGAATGGAATATACACGGAGTAGTCCTAGATTTCTGCAATTGGATGGTACGCCTATAAAAATAGTAGGTGTAATCAAAGATGTACCCATTGTCCTGCATACAATGCCACAAATTATTGTTATTCAAGAAATTGTTGTGGTAGATTTAGAGCCCTACTTTAGTATGTGTTTATCCAGGGAATTTACTGCAAAGCTAGGGGGTTATCTGGCATTAGATTATTCACACCTAGAAATTCCTTTCAAGGGTAGATGTCTCAGGATTCAAAATGAAAAGCCTTCCCCTTTTCACATCAAGAAGTTGGAAGATGCAGAAAAAGACATGCAGTCTGTCCACATGCTTACTGAAGAGTCTGAAGATTCTGTTTTAATGAGTGAAGTTTTAAATAATCTTCAGTTGGATGACCAATTTTCTATGCTTAACTTCAATGCCATGTTGGAGACAGAAATCGGCTGTTATGCCATTCAGAAACCTGAGAGTGACACAAAGCAGGAATTATCTAACCAAGCTGATCAGAATGATGTTACAGATCAATTATGGTAGCTATATTTCGATGGAGCTCGATGCAAGAACGGAGCGGGGGCAGGTATTGTGTTAATTTCACCTTCTGGTATACAAAGAACTTATTCATATCATCTTACATGGAGTTGTACTAATAATGCTGCTGAATATGAAGCATTATGTTTGGGTTTGAAGAAAGCAAGGAAGTTAGGAATTGAACAGCTCAAGATTTTTGGTGATTCCAAGCTTGTTGTAAATCAGATTACAAATAGATGCATTTCAAAGCAGCATTACCTTAAAGCATATCGAAATCAGGTTTGGGATTTGTTTGAGTTTTTTACTGCTCTTAATATTCAAGTTGTTTCTCGAGAGATGAATAAACATGCAGACCTGTTAGCATCTCTTGGAGCTAATTTTTCCCCTATTGAACAAGTTGTGAACAAACCCAAGACAGTTAGAATGGTATACAGGCCCAGTGTGCCAGACAAAGAAACTTTATGGCAGGTCTTTGAAAATGATGAGCAGATTGTTAATTTCTTGATCCATGAAGCTGCTACTATCGAAGGAAGAACTTTGGAGGATGAAGGAGCTGAAGGGCTCATTCAATTAAGGAAAAACCACATTCCGAAGGGTCTCATAACTCTGGAGAGCTTGTTCGACCAGCATGATCGGTCCACAAAACATCGGATCGAGATTGACAAAAAAGAGTACATGGAATTAGAGTTAGAGCCTAACAAAGCTATCAAGGTTGGAACTGACTCTACCCCAGAAGAACTGAAAAAAATTAGGTTGTTGTGTGAGGAGTTTTCTGACATTGTAGCTTAGAGCTATGAAGATTTGAAAGGTTACAACAAATAGATTGTGCAGCATACAATTGAATTGGAGGAAGGAGTCAGACCTTTTTGGAAAAAACAGAGACCTGTTAATCCAAAGATTGAGATGTTGATGAGGGCTGAGCTTGTAAAGATGCTGCAAGCTAAAATCATTTATCTAGTTAAGCACTCAACCTGGGTTGCCAATATTGTCCCAGTTCGAAAGAAGAATGGAGATATTCGATTGTGCATTGATTTCAGAAATTTAAACCATGCATCATTAAAAGATCATTATCCTTTGCCGCGTATAGATCAAATACTGCATGTTGTGGCTGGAGCTCAGCGTTTTTCTTTGTTGGATGGATTTTTTGGATACAACCAGATTTGGGTGAAAGATGAAGATCAATATAAGACAACATTCACAACAAAGTGGGGCACTTTTGCTTATCAGCGAATGCCTTTTGGATTGTCAAATGTTGGAGCTACCTTCCAAATAGCCATGGACATTGCATTCAAGGATTTGTTGAACAAGATCATTGTCATATATCTTGATGACATGACAGTATTTTCACACAGACGGGAAGATCACTGCTCTCATCTGAGGTAGATTTTTGAAAAGTGCAGAGAGTTTGGAATTTCCATTAATCCAAAAAAGTTTGTGTTTGCAGTGAAAGAAGGTAAGCTTCTGGGCCATGTGATTTCAGAAGATGGATTAGCAATTGATCCAGCCCGAGTTGAAGCATTGAAGAAATTGTTACTCCCTGCAAACAAGAAGGAACTTCAGTCTTTCTTTGGACAGATCAATTTCATCAGAAAGTTTATTTCTGATTTTGCCCAGGTTGTAAAACCTATGACTGAGTTATTAAAAAAGGATGCAGATTTTCAATGGACAGCTCGAAGAAAAGAAGCATTCCAAGAAATCAAGGAAAGAATAGCACAGGCTCCTGTTCTGATTAATCCTTATTACTCCAAGGATTTCATTTTATATGCAGTTGGGGAAGATGACAGTTATGTCACGGTGCTTACACAGAAGGGAGATGATGGGAATGAAAGGCCCATTTCCTTTCTCAGTCAGGTCATTCTGCCTCATGAAGCAAAGTACAATTTTATTGAAAAACAAGTATATCTTTGTTATGAAATCCCTTAAGAAGTTTAAACATTTTATATCTCGAGAGCGAGAACCATTGTTTATGTGATACATCCGGATGTAAGAAATTTCATTCTTCAAGGAGAGTTGGGTGAAAAACATGCTGGTTGGGTCACTAAGATCCAAGAATTTGATGTAGAAATTCACCCTACTAAGCTAGTGCGTGGTAAGGCTCTGTGCCAGCATTTGGCAAAGATGGCAGCATCTGGTGTAGGTGAAGATCATGAAGAAAATCTTGTTAGTAATGACAATTTAATGACTTTCTTAATTCTAGAAAAGGACTAGACAGAATACCTCATTGATTATTTCACAACTGGTAGATGTCCTTCACAGTTGAATGCTTCTCAGAGGAGGATATTTCAGTTGCAATCTCTACGGTATGTTTTGTTGCCAGAAGGATTGTTTTTTAAGAATCTTGATGGTGTTCTTCTGAGACGTGTTAAAGAAGCAGACAAGGCTAGGCTCCTGGAAGAATTTCATTCTGGTTTATCAGGAGGAAACTTTACAGGAAGGCCTATGGCTTTGAAGATAATTCGAGATGGTTATTACTGGCCAACCCTGTTCTTAGATGCTTTCAAGATTGCACAAGCCTGTGACAAATGTCAGAGATACACAGGAAGGGTAAGAAATGCAGCACTGCCTTTGCATCCAGTTTAGGTTGAAGCACCCTTTCAGCAGTGGGGGTTGGATTTCATTGGAATCATTGATCCTAATTCCTCGGCTGGTCATAGATATATTTTGACAGCTACAGACTATTTCACCAGGTGGTCAGAAGCTATTCCTACAAAGGTGGCCAACCAAACTGTGGTGATATCTTTTATTGAAGGTTTGATTACTCGCTTTGGTATTCTTGATGCCATCATTACTGATAATGGGACCCCATTCATTGGAGCTGAACTAGCTGAGTTTGCTAATAAGTATGGCATTTTCCTAAAAACATCTTCCAATTATTATCCACAGGGAAATGGCTTGGCGGAGTCAACAAATAAAAATTTGCTCCGGATTTTAAAGAGGTCTTTGGGAGAGAACAAGAGATCATGGCATATTTTATTAAATCAAGCTTTATGGGCCGATAGAATTTTAGTTAAGAAGTCTATCAAGACCTCACCCTATGCCCTAGTTTATGGGAAAGAAGCAAAGTTGCCTGTTCATCTTGAGTTGCCTGTTTTGCAGCAATTACAAAATTTTTAGGACAATGAGACAGACCTGAGTTCCTTGGATTTGCGGATAGCTCAGTTATTGCATTTGGAGGAGCAGCATTCTAAAGAATATGATCAATTTTTTAAACACACACAAGGTAATTTGAAGTGGTTTTGTAAACATTATGCAAATCGTCCACTCAAAATAGGAGATTTGGTGTTGAAATGGAATGAGAATAAAGCTAAACCTAGGAATCACAAGAAATTTGATGCTTTATGGGAGGGTCCCTTCCGTATCACCAGCACAGGTACAACAAATTCATTCTATTTAGAAGACCTGGATGGCAGTCCACTTCCAATTTTCGGTCAATGGCTTTCATCTGAAAGCCTACACTTCTTGAATTATCAGTTCAGTATGAGTTTGTATATAGAAGAATAAAAAAAAATATATATATATATATATATATATATATATATATATATATATATATATATATATATATATATATATATATATATACATGTGTTACTTTTCATTTTTGTCACCTTGGTTCTTGTTGCTTGTGAGCCATAGGTGCCTTTTGTCTTTCTGTGTTTTTTTTCCCTTTCCCAGCAGTTGGTGGCTTTCAGAAAATTCTTCTTTTCCCTTCCCTTTTTCTTTCCTTCCTTTCTTCATCTTCCTCCTTCTTCTTTTTCTTTTACAGTAAAAAAAAAAAAAAAAAGAGCCACGGCTGTTGTTTCTTTTCCCCATTCCTATTATTCCCGTTCCTTCTTATCTCTTTCCTCTAAGTACTTTCATTTTACAGCATTCATTTACAGTCTTCATATTTTCACTCCACACTTTTCATACTTCCATTTCCATTCCATCCGTTCATTCACTTTCATTCCATCCATTGAAGATGATAGTATAGCAGCATTCCGTTGCTATGTCTATCGCATCACTCGCTCACTCCATTATTTCCTTATTATCATCATCCATTGCATTCACCGCTTGTGCAATCGCAGGAGCTCACTCCATTTTTGCCTTCCATTTGTCGTTTCATAACCGGTTATATGCAGGTTCTTCCAGTTCCAGCTTTTCAGTAGAAGATGATTGCAGCAGTCCCCTGATTCTATTTCAATATGAATTTGTGCCCAATGTATTCAGACCTAGATTCTTGCATACAGTGAGCTGTATACCCTATGAGCCGCCAAGAATGTTGGCATTTTTGCCACATTGATTTTGATTGAAGTACTAATGTGTTAATTGTTGCAAATCTAACTTTGATTTTGGCTTTGATGCGGTTTTGAAGAATAAAGGAGCAAAAAAGACTAAGTCCAAAAATTGCAGCGATTCGCTGACATGTTCCAAAATCGCGGGTCGGGTGACTTCAAAGTCCAAGTGTCGAAAAGTGCAGCGATGCGCTGCAATGTTCCATTTTCGCGGTTCGATGATTGCAAAGAAAGGCTCGAGGCAAGAAGTTGCAGCGATTCGCTGCATGTTGGTTGCAAAGGGAGTTCGAGGTGGAGGTTGCAGCGATGCGCTGCACGTTTCAAAGGCGTGGAAGGCTTAGTTGCAAAAAGGCTTAAGTGCTAAAACTGTAGCGATGCACTGCATGTTTTGTAAAAAGTAAACAAGGCGAAAAGTTGCAGCGATGCGCTGCAACGTTCCAAAATCATGGGGGTTGGTCGCTACGGGAGTCTAAAGTAGAAGTTGCAGTGATTCGCTGCATCTTTTGGAAGAAGGTCCCGTAAAGCAAAAGACGTCACATTTTCGTGACAAAAGGGTGGCAGTTGGTACGAAAGGAGACATGTAGCGAAATCGCTACTTGTCTCAGAATCGCGGCCATTTTGGTCTGAAGAGCAAAGGCATAAAAGTTGCAGCGACTCGCTGCACTTTTGACAAGAGGGCCAAGCGAGATAAATTTGCAACGATTCTGCGATAAGGAATGAGAAGAGCAAGAGACATGGTGATAATATTGATTTCATGATGCATTGATCGAAAAATGACTAAGTATTCAAGTATGCAGCGAAGTGGCGACAAGGAAAGTCGAAGGCATTTAAGAAGCAAAAAGTGTCACATTTTCGCGACCCATCGGCAAGACCGTACAAAGTGCTTGAAACATATAGTGATATCGCTACATGTTCTGTTTTCGTGGGACATAGCGAAGGGAGGACCAAAAGAGACAAAAGGTGTTGAGAGATCACCCGATGTGCCATTTTTGCGGAATGAGCTAGCGATAGAAAAGATGAAGCCGATTATGCAGCGATATCGCGATAGGGAGGATTTTCACGGGTTTGAACAGTCAAAGTGTACGGTATCAAAAAAGTGTCGCATTTTCGTGACCCATCTCATTTTCGTGACCTACGCAGTTTCTCGCCAAAACATAGTATGAATGGCCAAAAAGTTTTTTTTGGGTTTCCGATGATTAAATGCTAGCCCGACAAGGATGAAGAAGCGCCCAGGCCACCAAAATAAAAGATTTTATTTGTTCGAGGCTGCTATTCATGGGTTGTTTCAACGGTTTCATGCACATGTTCAAAGCCAAATTTAATGAAGGTGACCGTTGACGTCTAATTGCATTTAATTTTTGCTCCCCTTAACGTTGCAATTAAGGGGATCGTGTGCATAATTTCCAAGGCATAATTGTAGATCACAAGAAGGTTGGTGGCAAACATTAAATGCTGCAAAGGGGATGGCCCTCTATAAAAACCAATGTAAAATTCATTGCAAGGTTGTTGGAATTTTTTGCTAAAAACTAGAAGTACATTTGCGAGAATAAAGTATTGGCTTCAAATTTTTCAAGCAGCTGTTTTGAGTGATTGTATTTTCTGTTCCTTTTGCATTTCTGATAGAATTTATATTCCTTAGGTGCTGTTACATTCAAATTCTACATATTGGATTTGGATCTTGCTTGTAAGGATATGATTCCTGGAGTGTAGTATTGGAGAGATTTTCTGCATGCAGTTGTGTGAGAGTTGAGTTAATAGCTTCTATTGCTTGTCATTCTTTGCACTTTTAAGTTTTCTCATTGTTGTTCTTCCGATCCCATAACTCCGACTGCGGCCATATTTCCATTTCTTTTTGCAACTTTTAATTTCTTTCCAGCAACCCTTATCTTCAAACAGAAATTTAGATTAGTAAAGGGAACCAGCCCACTCTGGAGATTGGTCTGGGAGCCATTTCTTGCTTCCAGCCTTTCAATGTTGGCCGGGTCTAGGGTGCACTTGTTAAAATCCTTTCCTGTGGCAGATTTGTGACCAAAAAATCCTTAATCCAATTAGTCAAAGTCTTTAAAATACCAAATCAAGTACTAAAATGATTAATCTAACCTAGATAAGCATACTATAGAAGGCATAGTAAGGGGATATTATACCTATTGCAAACCATAGCTCAGATGAGTGATCTGCATTGTAAACCATGGTTGTCAGCAACGAAGAGCAATCAAATGGTTTTGCCATCTAATTCTAGGGATGTGGTATTGATCCTCCTTGTCAAATTGATGATAAAGGGTCACCTTAATGTCCTCTAATAGGTTTGGCAGTTGAATTGCTCGATAGGACCTCTATTTTACTAAATTCATGTTTCTTGGCATTCTAGCTCCTTAGGTCATCCATGGTGCAATTTTTCATGATGCTTGGGTTGGAAAAGTGATAGCAACAAATATCTATCTTATTGCACTCAAGTGAGTCCACAATTTGATAGGGCCTAGCTAATCTAATCTCCAATTCTCTCTCTCCTAATATTTTGATAATGCTTCGCTATCATAAATGCACTATATCATTGCCCTAATTCAAAGAGGTTCTTATAGGACTACCCAAGGGCTAGGGATGGATTCATGGAGAATCCAAGAATAAGAAGGGGTGGTTAGGATAGTTGTATTGGAAGCTTCTATTATTTAACCACCTTCTTCTAGAACACATGGTCATTCAAAATGATTTTTCTTAGATGAAGACCAACTAAACTTTTGTTTAGATCACAGATGACAACTACAGTTTAGACTGTAGACTATAGGTCTCAGCCATGGTTCAGATTGTAGATTATAGGTCTCAGCTACGATTCATACTAATTAGGCCAAGAAGCCTAAATTGAGTGGTTAGAACCACTACTCTATCTTGGAGTCTATCCAAGATCTTCCATATGGTCTTATAGCATGTCCATATGAGTAGTCACCTTCGATATGACACGTTTTAGGTGTCTACATTTGGAAACCATCCCACCCTGGGATGGTTAATAGTGGGTAGTTGCACCTGCTAGGGATGGTTACAAAATAGTTAGGAATTTTGGTGCAATTCCACCATAGATCATTTCTAAATGTTTATATTAGCCTTGCATTCAATTTTGGTCAAGTTTGGAGTAGTTTTGATGGGTCAATTAGGAGTTTTGTGATTGCAGGTCTAGTTGTCCCTGTTAGGGATGGTCACTATTTTTGCTAACAATTTCCTTTCAATTCATGCTCAGATATTTCCAAAACCATATTAATAATATCATATTAGATTTGCAAGTCATTTGGAGTTGTTTTGATTTATTACAAATAAGTTTTAGTATTTCTAGATGCATGCTTTCTATGTTTTCCTAGTTATAAATCAATAAACGCATATGCTTTTAATCTATGTTTCAATATCTTGTGTGTAGGTGTAGGTATTCTAGGCATGAGGGAGGAGCTAAGAGGCACATCAGGATAGGCCCAATACTAGCTCTCAATTGTGGGTTGCGAGAAGAACACTGGAACACGCCATCAAGCTCATGGAGGGATTTGATCCCTTTGGAAAATTGTAAATTGAGATGTATCAAATTATGAAGCCCTCAAAGGGGATGTATTGTAATCTTATTGGAATCATATGGATTAATAAAATACAAGGAGAAATCCCCCTTTTTTATCTCAAATTATTCTTCATTTGCAATAGATTAGACATTTACATCTTTATGCACCTTTCCCTTTGAATGCTTGTTTTAATCTGCTTTTACATTTCAATAAAGAACCCTCAAGGCATGCCATTTTTTATGCTTCTTCAGTGGTGATCATGGTGGTTGAATTTATTCCTTATCCCCTTTGAATTTGTCAATTTTGACCTCCTTTTTCTATTTTGTAGGTTGCAGGTTTTGACCGTTCTGAGCAGAAACAAGCCCATATTTTGCTGGTTGAACCTGCCAGGGATGGCCACATAGGTGACACACCCTAGGATGGCCCCCAAATTGGTAACCATACCACCCTAGGATGGTTACAAAACCAAAGGTTTTCTATAAAAATTTGCAGAAACAACAAGTTTTAGGTCAAAAAATACACCTTTTTAAACCTTCAATTTGCATTTATATTATTTCAAATAAGCTTAAATTTCAATTTTTCTTGTCCTCTTTGTGCATTTGAAGGTTAGATATCATATTTCTAAATTTTGCATTAATAAAATCAAGAAAAATAGGAAAATGAATAGTATTATCTATGCTTTTTGTTTGGTTTGCCTACTTGCAACTTACCAAAAAGGTTAAGTTCATATAGTTTGTCAACTTTTGTAGTTTCCTTTTATACATACTAATGATTCTGAAAATAAAATATACTTTCATGCATTTAGTGAATCATCATTGAATGTTGTATTGTTTTATTTCAATCATTTTAAAAGGAACAAACACACACCATGATCTTCTTAAATGTTAGTGAGTTGGACTTCATTCCCAACCACTGATAGAGTTCAATGATGATGGGTTTCATCTCCATCCATTGACTCAAATCCCATGTACCCTATTTTATTGGCCAATACCAACTCCAAGATCTATCCTAACCATGCAAAATAGCATGCATTCCTCTTCGAAGGGGTGTATCACTATGCATGGGGTGCTGGGTGAGGATCGGTAGGACCTATGCTCCCTGATCGGGTATGGATTTCATCCCCATACTTTGGTTGGTTCACGTGACCAGAATTTCATTGTCGATTGTCGAGCTGTGAGTGTATAGGTGAAAACCACTTAAAATTTTGAGTATTACATCAATGAAAATCAAACATGAGAAGTATTTTCTTTACAAAAGCAACACATCTTGAAACAACAACAAATAGTTTAGGGATTCACATCTAAAAGACTTAAAAGAGATAATCACTTCTATTCTTGTGTGTTTCTATTGTTTGTTTATTTCAAATTCATAAAAATTGTAAAGGAGATAATCATATAGTGGTCTAGAGTACATAGCTATGGTATATACCCATAGCCAAGCCCATTTAAGGGTGGATATTATGAGGAGTAGGGAAGAGGACATAGAGCATCTTCGCCTTGATCCCAAGGACATGGTCATACCTCCTTGGTGACCACCTACTCTTCCTAGCCCTAGAGGGGCTGAAAGGAGACCTAGCCAACAAGGGACTCCTATATGAGGCACCCCCATAGGTGATAGTCTCAACTTAGGAAATCATATCCCTAATCATCGAGTGGTAGATGAATGGATGGTTAGTCCTAGAATAGCAAGAAGGGGACCTAGCCAACAAGGGACTCCTACACGGGGTACCCCCATAGGCAATAGTCCCACTTTGGGGAATCATTTCCCTAATATAGATATTTCTAATGCCTTCTTTCAAGAAGAGTCACCATACAATGAGGCACTTCCCAATAGAGCAATACCACGCATTCACGTGCCTTCTCGATCTACTCCTCACACTAGTGCATAGGATCATGACTTTTCACCTAGGGTAGGGTTGAATGATCATCTTATGATTTCAAACCACCCTTCCCCAAGGTGCCAAAATCATGATGAGTATGATACTCATCACCATAGGTGAGCTAATTCTACCTTACCTTTCCTTATTTATGAGGGAAGACCTAAGGAGGATCCAGATTATCCTCATTCAAATGTGTCAATGCAAGCATGATGTGCCTCTACACTAGTAGCTTATCAAGAACATCTATTTAGGGGTGAGCCTCAAGTCAACGTAACCTCCCTCAATCGAGGGAAAGTTATAATAGATCTCATGAACCCCCTAAACAAGATAGATATCAGGGTAATAATGCTAAGGCACTTAGACCTAATACAAATGATCAGATCAATCAATTAGTAAAGAAGTATGTTGACCGCCAAACCAAGTTTAATCAACTTAGGTCTGATAAACACTGCCTAGATCTCTTAGAGCAGTGGCAATAGTTAGAGAGAGAAAGGCTTGAATGACAAATTCAAGAGACTTTACATAATGGAGTTCCTACTCCAAATACGCGTAGATAGGAGGCTCACCCAAGGCAACCTAATTTCCAACAAGATAGGTCTCCTAGACCTAATCCAATGTTGCCTCCTAGACCTCCTAGGCCTAAACAGAATGTATATAATAGGCCTAATATAGATCACCTTCAAGAGGCTTTCATTCCTCCTTGTAGGCCCATGCCTAAAACACCTTATGGGGCTTACGATGACTTGGAACAAAATGAGGATTATGTAGAAGCACCTTTTGGAGGTATGGATGATGTCAATCAACCACCCCAACCTATGCTTAATATTCCTCATCCCCCTCTAAGGGTTCAAAATAAAGAAGAGGAGATTAAATCCTCGGATGCGTATCAAGATTTGCTTGAATGCTTAGAAACTGTAGAAGGTAAGACAACTGGGAATGGGCTTCAAAAACCCACCTTGCATCAGTTGTAGAGTCAGATACTACACCCATCCATTCCTTCCTTGATATACCTTGAGCATTTCAAAATGCCAAAATTGGATAGATTCAAGGGGGAAGAAGATGCTCAAGAGCACGTTACTAGATTTTTAAATTTGTGCTTTAGCATACAGGACAATGATGCATTGCTCCTAAGAACTTTTCTAAGTACCCTCTCTGGTCCTGCCATTGAGTGGTTCAACCAACTTCCAAAACATAGCATCTACACATTTGAACAATTTGTTGATGCATTTTTGGAATATTTCACCTTTAACACCAAAATAAAGGTGACATTAACTGACCTCACGGGGTTAAAGCAGTACGATGATGAGTCGATTACTGAATATGGAAATAGGTGGTGGACGCTTTTGGCTAAGCTACCCTATCTATTGCCAGCATCTGAGTTAACTCGGATGTTTTCAAAGAGTTTCTTAAAACCCATCTCTTTAATATTGCAACTACAGCAATACCCCACCTTGGAAGATGCTCTAGCATAGGCTAGAAATATAGAGGAAATAAAAATCCAAGAGGGAGAAATAGCCAAGCCTCACAAAAAGGAGTGGACAAAGAACCCTAAAAGTAGCTCGGCACCTGCAAAGCTAGAAATGGTCAATCAAGTGGCCATAAATATCCTTAGGCCTACACAAGTGATGCCTCCTCAAAAGGTGAACTATCAGGCCCAACCTCCTCCTACGAGTTATAATAGTAATGGTCAAGTGAATCAGGGACAGAATCAACAATGTCGCTCTAAGAGATAATTTACTCCCTTCATTGAATCCATGGATTCTCTATTCGATCGATTGTGGGTTGCAAAAATGATTAATCTTCTAGATATCAAACCCATCGATCCGGATACAGGTAAACCAAAGCCTATGGGATACCGAGAGGATCAATATTATAAATATCATCGACAAAGTGGCCATGATTTACCAACATGCTATGGTTTTAAACACCTAGTACAAGACATGATTGAGAGGCATGAGCTTCAAGTAGATGCTCCACTAGCCCCTAACAATCAATAGATGGGTATATTCAAGGACCCATTACCAACTCATGAGGTACAGGCAACGCCTACTAAACCGATGAATGAGGTGAAGACAACACCCCCTTTGCAAGGGTATGTTGGGATGGTGAGTATTGTGACTAGGAATAGAATATATCCAAGCCAAGTTGCACCACCTATAGCTTCGAGTGATGTTCCAACTACATCATAACCTACACCACCTATAGTACAAGGCCTTCCACCTAGGCCAACATTAACAATAAAGAACAAGCTTGCACAAAGCTTGAGGACAACATCAATGAGATTGTCCATCTATGAGCTAATTCAACAATCCCCTCCGCATAGGGAAGCTTTGATGGATATTCTAAAGTCAATAGAGTTGCAACCATAGGAGTCTAACTCCTTCATTGATTTTGTGGGTCATGTGCAATAGTGCAAGGAACCAATAATAACATTTCATGAGCATGAGCTTAAGGAAATAGCAAGTGATGTGGTAGATCCTCCTTTGCACATCATTGCATGTGTAAATGATGTACCATACAAGAGAGTGCTCATAGACACTGGTTCATCGAGTAATATCATAACAACTAAAGCATTAAAACACCTAGGATTTCTAGCATCTCATGTTGTTGCATCCACTTACACACTTTAAGCATTCAATGACATAATATGCTCTACTATTGGTACTATAGTCCTACCCATTCAAGTGGGGTGCAAAACCATATCGACATTGTGTCATGTGTTGGAAGGTGAGATGGCCTATAACATATTGCTAGGTAGACCTTGGATCTAGGATATGAAGTGTGTCCCATCCATTGTGCATCAATGTCTCAAATACACTCATGAAGGGTAGGTGCACGTAGTCTCTGTAGATCTAGAGCCCTTTAAGTACTGCAATATGGTGCAACAGATGCCAGAGTCAATATTACCTTTGACTCATGTAGACTTCTGACTGAATGCACCTATTTAGAGTCTACCTATTTCACCATTACCTTCCATTTCACCATCTACATCTTCATCCATGCCATCCTCATCATTGGCAGCTTCAGAGATACCTTCGACATCGTCAGATCCTCCATCGAGGAACATGTCAAAGAGGCCAATTGATGAGAGCCCACCTCTAGTTTCCACCATATCCATGGAAGAGATTCCTTGTTTAGTAAATGAGGAATCATCTCAAGAGGTTCACATTGAGTCACCTCAAGCCTCACTTCCATCTCATCCACCTTCACCATCCCAGGTCATAGTGCATATGTCTAGTACAAGGATAGGAGAATATCTAGTGAGAAATGTCACAATGGTTCCATCTATAGAGATGGTGCAAGATATGGGGTGACCTCATATTCCCATAGGTAGCATCATGCCTCTTGGTATACCACCCTATCAAACTAATTTTATATATGGGGGTTTAGAGTATGGAACCTTGCCAACTCCTTAGAAAGAAGAAGATGATGAACCTTTTTTTGAGGACATAAACTATATGTCAAATCTAGATTATGCATTGTGGTATTTACATCACTGTAATTGGCATGGTTTTGGTTTAGGCTTATATGAGTAGGGTCCTCATGTCCCATGTCAGCCCCAATATCAGCTACCTTATGATAAATCTGGGTTGGGACACAATAAGCCAGTACCATTGGATGTTCTCATAGATAGTCTAGAACACCTATGTCTAGGTTATCAAGATAAGCTTGCACGTGATCCATATGCCAATCCGAATCACATTCATTCATTGGGAGATTATTTTCCCATAGACATGATAGATCAAGGGTTATCTAGTGATGTTTCTCAACCCCATGAAGTGGGGGAGAGCTCGCATACCTTGAAATATGATAGTGAGGAAGAGGATCAAGGTCCTCCTCATGAATGGATGAGTGATGATGAAGAAGACTATGGCATAGCACCCATAAACTATCCAAGCTTAGATGATGAACATGAGAGAGTGTTCCCCTTGGATGATGAGGATGAGTATTATCTTTGCATGTTATTCCTCATCCAAGGCCCTATCTGATGCCAGATTTTGTCGCATGAAGAGCAAGCTCACCATCTTCCACAATGGCCACCACCATTCATTCCACTTCCACCAGAACCACCCCTATGAGTTATGAGACTACATCAAGTCTCTAGACCCACTCACCCTTGGATGGGAGATCATGTATCCATCAACATGATTTCCATAGATTTAACTACACCATTGAGAAATCTGAATAACCCATCAAAGCCATTGCATCTCGACCTTGAGGTAATTGAATTTGATCGAGGAGATTCTCCACCATCACCATCAAAGTATTGGCCTTGCGAGGAAATGTTACAACCATTTCAATTTTCTCCAAGAACTACTCAGGATGTTTTTCAAGCTGAGGTTGACCCTGAATTTCCTATGGATGAAGCAAACCCAGCTGATGACATTCACTTGATTCCTACTCCACATCAGTTGGAAGATGGGTCTCATATGTCAATTGAGCCAACAATTGATAGGGATATCGGTACAGATCTTGATAATCCCCATATTATCAAGCTAGGAGAAGGTCTATCTCTAGCTGAACAAGATGATTTCACAAAAGCATTGAAAGAAAGGATAAAATATTTTGCTTGGTCTTATAAAGACATGCTAGGACTAGACCCAAATCTAGTCATGCATAATCTTACACTAGACCCAAAGATCAAACCAGTTAAGCAAAAGTTACGTAAGATGCACCCAATAGTAGCCTTAATGGTGAAATATGAATTGCAAAAGTTGTTGGATGTTGACTTCATCATCTTAGTAGACTATCCACCATGGGTTTCAAACATGGTACCCATCAAAAAACCTGATGGGAGGATTCACATTTGCACTGACTTTAGAGATCTCAACAAAGCGAGTCCTAAGGATGAGTTTCCCTTACCAAACATTGATGCATTGGTAGATGCCATAATAGGACATGAAATGTTATCCCTTATGGATGGTTTCTCTAGATATAATCAAATTTATATTAATCTAGAAGACCAATTAAAAATGGCATTCACAATGCCTTGGGGGACATTCTATTATAAGGTCATGCCTTTTGGCCTTAAGAATACTGGTGCCACCTACCAATGAGCCATGACATATATCTTCCATGACTATATACATAAGATTTTGGAAGATTACATGGATGACTTATTGGCAAAATATCTATTATACCATGAGCATGTCGATGTATTGTGCAAGGTTCTAGATCACCTCATTGAGCATAATGTTAGGCTTAATCCCAAGAAGTGTGTATTCGATGTCACATCTGGTAAACTCTTGGGATTCATAGTCTCTAAGTGAGGCATAGAAGTAGACCCAAATAAGGTCAAGGTAATCTTAGAAATGCCTCCCCCCACAACCATTAAGTAGCTACGTAGCTTGCAAGGAAAGGTCACATCCATAAAATGCTTCATAGCATAATTATCGGATAAGTGTCGACCCATGAATAGGTTGCTACACAAGGGGGTCTCATTTCATTGGGATGAGGAATGTCAAGATGCCTTTGATGAGATCAAGCAATACCTAGCTTCACCACCCATATTGGCTCCTCCATGACCAGGAGTGTCATTCTATCTTTACATCTCAGCTACTGAGTTGGCATTGGGCACCATGTTGTCCCAAAAGAATGAATTTCATAAAGAACAGGCTACATATTATATTAGTCGCACACTAGTTAGCTATGAAATAAAATATGCATACATTGAGAAGCTATGCTTAGAAGTGGTCTTTGCCACTAAAAAGCTATGCCATTACATGCTCAATCATACCATGTATGTAATATCTAAGGAAAATCCATTGTGATACATGATGAGTCGAACATATCACAATAGTCGCATGATAAAATGGATAATGTTGTTGATGGAATTTGACCTAGAGTTCATTGGATAGAAATCAATCAAAGGATAGGTCATAGCTGATCAACTAGTAGAGGCTCCTCTCCAGGATGACCAGCCTCTCAATGTAGAACTTCCCAATGATGGAGTGTTTCATATCTCAGAATCACCTGATTCTACAGAGCTTGAGTCACAGGCAGACATAACTCTATTTTTTGATGGTTCTAAATGTGAGCAAGGGGGTGGTATAGGTATCATGTTTTTCACACCACAAGGGGCTCCCATACCTCTTTCATTTAAACTTGATTTCTCATGCACCAATAACAATGTCGAGTATGAAGCCCTCATCATAGGCCTTCAAATGACAATCACCATGAAAATAACTAAGCTAAACATTTTTGGTGATTCCTTGCTCATAGTTAATCAGGTTAAAGGGATATTCTAGTGTAGGTGCCTAGTATTGCAAGCCTATAAAGCCCTAGTGGACAAAATTTTAGTAAAGTTTGAGTGGTATGATATTGAGGCACTCCCTCATTCATCTAATCATTTTGCAGACATGATGGCCTCCTTAGGGTCGCTAATCCCACAAAACCCTTTAGATGATATCATGACTATTCAAGTAAAAATGCTAGTGCAATCTATGACTAAGCGTGATGAGCATAATGCCACACCAGATGTCCACATGATTCAGATTGAACCTTCACATGAATGGTTCTCTCAACTACATAATTATTTGAATAACATTAGATGGGGGACTCTGTTCCCTCATAATTATTTTGATACTAGCACAATGCTATATCTCCAAGTTCATTCTCAATCAGCATTTGCATGAGATGAATATCAAAAGGATTACATGATTCATACAATTGAGGCTTCTTCAAAACAAGATTGGGCCATACAAATTAAATATTATTTAAAACTGGGAAATATTCCTCCTAGATTGTCGCATGTCACAAAGCGAGCATTTAAGAAAAAGGTGGCAAAGTATGTCTTATTAGGAGACATAATGTATCATCGAAGCTATGAGGGTATCCTCCTTCATTGCTTAGACTCACAAGAGTCAGCTTGGGCCATTGCCCAAGCACACGATGGTACATGTGGTGGCCACTTCAGTGGCATGGCCATCGCTAAGTGCATTCTTTGCATGGGCTATTATTGGCCAAATTTAGAGTAATATTGTTGTGCTTATGTAAAGAAGTGCATGAAATGTCAACATCATGCAAATTTGACACATGTACCTTCATAGGCCTTACAACCGATTCAATTGGTTTGGCCATTTGCACAATGGGGGTTTGATTTAATTGGGAAAATCTCACCTGCCTCCTCAGGCCATCACACATTTATCATAACGATGACTGAGTACTTCACAAAATGGGTGGAAGCAATTCCCCTTACCACTACGACTGGACCTCGCATCATGGAGTTCATGCTACATAACATCATATGTCATTTTGGTATTCCATCCAAAATAATATCGGATAATGGAACATCCTTCAAAAATAAGGATGTGTGTGCATTAACAACAAAGTATAACATAAAGCACAACTTTTCCATGCCCTATTATCCACAAGCCAATGGGCAAGTAGAGGCATCCAATAAGATAATAGTAGCCATCTTGAAGAAAACCATTAAGGAAAATCATAAATATTGGCACAATCAATTACCTCTTGCCCTTTGGGCCTATCGCACTAGCATTCGGATGCCCACTAGGGCAACTCCATTTTCACTAGTGTATGGTGCTGAGGCTATCATACCTCTAGAGTTAGAGATTCTATCATTATGCATTTCCATGCAGGAATTCATCAATGATGATACCACTAGGCAAGCTCATTTAGATCAATTAACATTGCTTGATGAATGATGTGTCAATGCTCTTGAGCATTTACGTGTTTATCAAGAATACCTTAAGAGAGCTTACAACATGAAAGTACACCAGAGAGACTTTTAGGTTGGTGATTTAGTTCTAAAAGAGAACCAACAAAACTCAAATTTACCACCCCATCTATGAGATAAATTTATGGTAAACTGGTTAGGTCCATTCATCATTACAAGTCAGATTGGACCTAGAACTTATCGCTTAGCATCCATCAAAGGAAGTGAAGAGCCTGAACCAATGAATATTAGTCATCTATGGCCTTTCCATGATTAGAGCACCATAAAACACCCCTAGGTGGTCTATGACCATCTAGGTCAAACTAAAATGCTCCTAGGTAGTCTACGATTATCTAGGTCAACCCAAAACCCAAAGGTATCTATAAGCCCTTTGGTCACCATAAAATCCCCTAGGTAGTCTATGACCATCTAGGTCAACCTAAAATTCCCCTAGGTGGTCTATGACCATCTAGGTCAAACCAAAATGCTCCTAGGTAGTCTATGATTATCTAGGTCAACCCAAAAATCCCCAAAGGTATCTATAAGCCCTTTGGTCACCATAAAATACCCCTAGGTAATCTATGACCATCTAGGTCAACCTAAAATATCCCTAGGTAGTCTATGATCATCTAGGTCAAACTAAAATGCTCCTAGGTAGTCTACGATTATCTAGGTCAACCCAAAAAGCTCCAAAGGTATCTATAAGCCCTTTGGTCACCATAAAATACCCTAGGTAGTCTACCATCTAGTCAAAAATACCCCTAGGTGGTCTATGACCATCTAGGTCAAACCAAAATGCTCCTAGGTAGTCTACGATTGTCTAGGTCAACCCAAAAATCCCCAAAGGTATCTATAAGCCCTTTGGTCACCATAAAATACCCCTAGGTAGTCTATGACCATCTAGGTCAACCTAAAATACCCCTAGGTAGTCTATGACCATCTAGGTCAAACCAAAATACTCCTAGGTAGTCTACAATTGTCTAGGTCAACCCAAAAATCCCCAAAGGTATCTATAAGCCCTTTGGTCACCATAAAATCCCCTAGGTGATCTATGACCATCTAGGTCAACCTATCAAACACTCCTAGTATCTATATTATCTAATCAACCCAAAACCCAAAGGCATCTATAAGCCCTTTGGTCACCATAAAATACCCCTAGGTGATCTATGACCATCTAGGTCAACCTAAAATACCCCTAGGTGGTCTATGACCATCTAGGTCAAACCAAAATGCTCCTAGGTAGTCTACGATTATCTAGGTCAACCCAAAAATCCCAAAGGTATCTATAAGCCCTTTGGTCACCATAAAACACCCCTAGGTGGTCTATGACCATCTAGGTCAACCTAAAATACTCCTAGGTAGTCTATGATTATCTAGGTCAACCCAAAAAGCTCCAAAGGTATCTATAAGCCCTTTGGTCACCATAAAAACCCCTAAGTAGTCTATGACCATCTAGGTCAAACTAAAATGCTCCTAGGTAGTCTACGATTATCTAGGTCAACCCAAAATGCCCCAAAGGCATCTATAAGCCCTTTGGTCACCATAAAAATCTCCTAGGCAGTCTATGACTATCTAGGTCAACCCAAAATGCCCCAAAGGTGTCTATAAGCCCTTTGGTCACCCAAAAAGCCCCAATGGCATTCATTAAGCCCATTGGTCAACCTATATATACATATATCAAAAATACAAAAACATCATTAAAATCATCAAAAACACAAAAATATTGTATTGCATTGCATTTCTCATCATTTGCATTATAACACTATGTGCATTAGGCATATTCATCATTGCATTATACATTATTAGAAGTGGCTCATACATGTTTAGAACCAGGTCTGTACATTAGGCATCTATCAAAATCAAGGTTGTTGAAAGTCAATTGTACCACCTATTTACATTACATATACCATTTACATTTACACTCCATATTATATGTCTATTTCCCATCACTTAGCCATTGTTTGTAAGACATAGTTAAGGTTTTTTGGTCACTCAACCATATCTAGTTTTCTTTTCAGATTTTGTAGAAAGCTATCATGATTTTTAGAAGGTAGAATCCTACTTAGATTATACCTTGTATACATCAAAATCCTAACACATTTTCACATTAATAAATCCAAGTCTAGCACAAGGAAATATGAAACTATAAAGTGGTCTAGGTTACTTTAAGCAAAAAAGGTTATCTCACTCATCCCCCTATGTGAATGGTTCAAATATGCTGAGAATTGACAAAAGGACAAGTTCCTCCTTACCCAAATCCCTTGCCTCACACTGGGGCAAGTATCCAAAAGAGAAAAATAAATAGTGATTATTATCACTTCAAAATATGCAAAAAGAAATAGTGGTTTTTACCATTAGAAAAAGCAAAATAAATAGTGGTTCTCACCACTACCAAAATCCCTTGCTCAACAAACAAAAATGAGCAACTCCCTTGAAAAATTCAAAATTAAAAGAAAATAAGGGAGTCTTGAACTTGAATCCCTAGAATTCTCAGCATTAGAGAACCATAAGGTGATCCTCATTACAGGTTTGGTGGATAGCCTACCTGGCAATGGTGGTATCCTTACGCATGATGATATGTCTATCACATAAGCAACTTGCTTATGTCTAGACCAATGTTTGCATGTGGATGAGCTAGATTTTTGTAGCCTATATTACCTAGTGGTCTAATCTAACTAAGTACAAAACTCAGGATAATGAGACTCACAGGGTGATCTCTAGTACATATGGGTTGCATGAATCCCATTTGGCACTAGGGTAACTTTATGCATTATCATAGTAATGAACTCACATGCACACACAGGGATGTTGATTATCTTGGTTATCTTAGTAGATGTATACTTTGTTAAAAATTCTTGCATAGTTATTATACAACTTTTGATTAGGTAACTAGAGTGTTTGAGTCTCCTAAAAACTACCAAACATATCATATCACATTACATTATTCATTCCATTTTACATCATGCTGTCACATGTTTGTAAAAATTACAAAATCCATTACATAGTGTCATAATAACATAAAATAATAAAGATACATTTTGTACAATCTATGGTGCTAGCATATAATGTGTCAAATAGTCATCATAAATCCATCATACAAAATTAAATCAAATCATCCATTTTATTATGCATCTACATTGCATCTCATATCATTGCATTATCACATCATAGGATAAATACATGCATACATGATAGGCATCCATCAAAAGCATCATAAAGCATAGCATAGCATACATATCATAAAGCAGTAAAAGGTTACATGATGATCAAAGCAAACTCATATATATATATATATCCATATGTAAGAAGTCAAAAGCTACATCATAGTCCATAAGCTGCCCATAGGCTACAATAAACGTGAGTCCTCAGACCTCACACTCCAAAAAACCCAAAAAGAACTATCAGAGTCTCCAAGCCATGGTCACGTAGGACTAGCACCATGAATCTCTCCTCTACCCTCAGTAGGAGTCCATCATGAGCTCCCAAACCTGCTCCCCCTAGACCTATCCAACCTCCATGTAGAACTAGGAGGCCTCATCCATGCATATGACTATCCTATCTTGCTCCTATGACTTTGCTATGATCCAATGGCCAATGCTCGATCTGGTATGCACCCCTTAAGGCACACTATCTCATCCTCTAGCATGTCAGTATAAGTCCAATCCTATTGGAACCTGTAGACACCTAAAACACATCATGTCAATGGTGACTACTCATATGGACATGCTACAAGACCATATGGAATATCTTGGATAGACTCCAAGATAGAGCAGTGGTTCTAACCACTCAATTTGGGCTTCGTTTCCTATTTAGTCTAAATCACAGCTAAGACCTATGGTCTATAAATTGAACCATGGCTGAGACCTGTGGTTTACATTTTGGACTGTAGTTGTCACCTGCACTCTTAACTAAAGTTCAGTTGGCCTTCATCTGAGCAAAATCAGTTTGAATGACCATTTGTTCTAGAAGGTGGTTAAAGGAAAAAAGCCTCCAATCCAATTGTCCTAACCACCCCTTCTTGATCTTGGCTTCTCCATGAAGCCACCCCTAGCCCTTAGGTAGTCCTATAAGTACCCCTCAAAAATAGGGTAAAAGTATGAAGAGTGCATTTGGAGATAAAATCAGCAAAGCCCTATTGAATTGTGGACTCACTTGAGTGCATAGAGAGAGCCTTGTTGCCATCACCATTGTCAATTTGTCAAGCATCATGACTAATTAGGCCATGGATGCCCTAAGGAGCTAGAACACCAAGAAACACCAATTTGGGAAAATAGAGGCCCTACCAAACAATTAAACTACCAAATCTATCAGAGGACACTAAGGTGACCCTTGATCATCAATTTGACAAGGAAGATCAAGCCCACTGCCCTCAAAATTGGAGGGCAAACTACTTGGTTGCTCATAGTGGCTTTCAACCACGGTTTATAGTTTAGAATGTTCATTAGAGCTGTAATTTGCAATAGGTGTAATATCTCCTTACCATTTCCTTTGCTGATCATTTAATTAGGTTTAAATAGACATTTGCATGGTTCTATTAGGATTTTGGATATTTTTGACCAGTAGATTTAGGGTTTAAAGCAAACTTGTTACATTAGTGTAGAATATGCAAGAATGGTTTCTTTCTATGCTTTCATGCTCTATTTCATATAATTAGGTCATTCAATACTTAGTTGCAATATTCCTTTATGCATTTACATGAATATTTATCAATTTGGCATAGTTTAGATACATTTTACATGCTTTCTTGATTATATGCTTTTCATGGCTTTTTCATGTATTAATCCTTCAAAGGGCCTCATCACAAGAGGCTACCTATTTGTATAAATTTCTTGTGTTGTTTATTGATCATAGGAAATAGGTTAAAAGGAGCTTCAATCACCAATTTCCTTCCTCAACATGAAGAAGAGGGTTAAATCCACCCTAGAGCAGTTTGTGACTATTTGGAAAAGCATTAATAGTGCACCTACCTTGTTGGGGGCTGAAGAACACAAGCTTATACTGATAGGGGGGTGAAAATTATAAGACCTCTTTTTACTTTTTCCTTTATACTTCAAAATAGTAAAGAAATATACCCAAAGCAATATCAAAACAATGCACAATATCATCCACAAAGTGACACCAATTTTAATGTGGTTCACCCAGAATGGCTGGGCTACGTCCATAAAACTTTTCTCTAAAAGTTATCTCAAAGTTCTTTGGGAATCCTTCCCAATTACAATTTTTATGAGCCTCAGCCCAAAGGAGATACCTTCCCCTAATCAAAATTTATGAGCCTCTGCTCAAAGGAGATACCTTCCCCTCTGCTCTAGATTTATGAGCCTCTACTCAAAGGAGATACCTTCCCCTCTGCTCTAAAAATGATCCCTCAGAAGATGAACTGCCTCTACCTCTTGCCAGCACATGGAACTCCTTTCCATTGAAGACCTCCTGTCCTCAATGCTTAGCCTAAGAGACATCTACCTTCTATGATCACGTCCATAGCAGCTCAGCAACCTATACCAAACATAGTCAGTAGGTCTAGTACAAGTCTTCCTTTGCCTATCAGATCTATCCAACACTTGAAAAAATCAATCCTCTACACACAAGCCTTCTCAAAGACTTGCCAAATCTATCCTCAGGTTCTTCTCAAAGAACCAATGCACCTCTGTCCTCATACAGCAGCACTCTGTGTTTGTCTTTGCCCTTTGTGCTCTCTACGCCCTTTGTGCACTCATAGCCACACTTGGTCGAACTTCAACCTTTGCACTATCTACACAATCATAGTGGCACTTAGAACAATTCACCATGACTCTTCGCTCACTCTACACACTTCGATCGAATTTCGCACTCTGCTCTCGACGATCGAACTTCTCACTCTGTGCTCTATCTACGAACATCACAACTTACCATACAACGAACTCTGCAAAATAGCTTGCCTTTTATAATAACTCTTTCAAGATCAAAACCTTAATCTTAGTCACAAATAGTTTGTGACTATTTGGTTACAATAGTTTGTGACTTTTTCTCTTTAGCGCTTTTATTTTCTTCGGGTTGCGAAAACTCGACATGTCATGATATCACGACACTTTTTCACTGTGAGCTCTTTCCCTCGAACCTATCAGCTTGGGGTTTGCAAAAGACTTGAAACTGTCATGCCGTAACCTTCATAAAAACAAATTATTTGACATCAAATAAAATTCCTTCAAAAGCTTCTTGACATCAATGACAACTTATATACTTGAGCAAAGGCAATGTACCCAAAGTACCCAAAATTGCCAACAGGGGCTTTGGGAATTGTATTGATTGTATCAACATTTTGGGTGGCCCTAAGAAGGGAAAATATTGTAACCAATATTCATTGGCTATATTTGATTCATGAAATCTTGTTATCTTGTCATGCTTTTATGTTGATTTCCATTAATGCAACAGATAGGTACACACTTTTTGGGATAGGTCAGATGGCGATCATGGTGGAACTTTACATAATAATCAATCTAACTATTGTTTCTTGGATTTTTGGAATTGTAGGTACAGACCACAACTATCAACTACGGGCCAACAATTGAACCACAGGTTCTACACGTGGTTTACAATGCAGACCGTAGACCATACCTGCGGTTTACAATAGGCACAAAAGATAGTAGGGAGCCAAAGCTTTATCAAATGAGGACCTGAGGTAGGCCCCATTTTCACTCTCTATAATTTTGTTCTTTGCCTATGTGTTTCTAGAATTATAAAAATGGAAATTAAGTAGGATAATCAAAAAAATAAGGTTAAAAGGAACTAAGTCCTTAGGATTATCTCTTTCTTAGTTTTCGATAGAAGCTGCTAGGAATATCGAACATCTAATTGTAGTTCGCCCTATGATACAATGTGCTATATTAGAATTGTGTGTGGTTTTGCATGTTTGAAGCCCAAGTAGTGGCCATTTGCATATTAAATTGCATTATCAAAAAATTATGTAGAGTATAGCATGCATATTTGAATATAAAGCGTTTCATTTTACATTGCATGTAGGAAATAATAATTGTGTTGTATTATGCATTTTTATTTTATGCAAATTAAAATGAACCACACACACCACTTGGCACTTAAACACTGGTGAGTTGGGCTTGACATCCAACCACTAGTAGGGTTCAACGATGGTGGAGGTGATTTCCATCTGTTGGTCCAAATCCTATGTACCCTTGGATACTAGACCAATACCAGATACAAGAACCATCCGTAGTCCAAAATATTTGTATGTACTTATATTTGGAGGGTATAATGCTGACTGGGTGAGATTGGATGAGGATCTAGTAGGACTTGTGCTCCTTTTTTGGGTGTGGAATTTCATTACCACACATGAGGGATTTACGTGGCTTGGAAGTCACATCCAGGTTATCAAGCTACGAGCATACAGGTGAAAGCCAATTTAAACTAAGAATATCATTCAAATTTTTTCAAAACATGATAAGGAGTTCTATATTAATACAATAAACTTGAAACAATATCAAAAAGTCTAGTGTTCACTTTTAAAAATTAATACGAGATAAACACCATTGTATACATTTTTTGCTTAGTAAAGAATAAATCTAGATGCTAGGTACACCATGGTGGAGACACGAGGTGGTCGGCAAAGGCACAAGCCTAAATCCCATGACCAAGAACCAATAGATTCACATTAGCACATGTCGAATCCTCACCCACATGCACTTCTCAAACGTCATTCAATAAGCATTAGACGAGACAACCTGACAAGAGGGGAACTTACTGAGCATACCACCAATAGAGGAGTTTATGTGCATTCTTCTAGGCATAGAATAGAGCAAGGAGCCTCTCAACATGAGGGTGTTCCACTCGAAATCCATTACTAGGACCACATTGCATGTGCATCCATGGGATCGGTTGAAGAGTACATTATCTAGGGATCTAAGTTAGTACCCTTACATCATAGGTCTATAGGAGGATCCATGGATCCACCTTCAGAGTACAGATGGGATAGAGATCTACCCATACAAGGGAATGCAAATAGGGCCACCACTAAGCATAGGCTTGTGCATACTCTCATACATGGTGAACATTGAAATATCACTATTGATAAGGCTAAGTTGGGAGCCAATGTCACACCACCGCACGAGTGGTGGAGATCCAGACAGTTGGATGGCTTAGGTAGCATCCTTGAGTAGCTAGGCTATAAGCCTTTGGCTTCTCCCACTCGTACCCCAAGTGAGCATAGTGCAAGTTATATTAATACTACTAGATAACATGGAGAGGCTTCTAAGTGCCCTCATATGACACATCCACCATCCATGCATGGTGGCACAAAGCATAAAACTCAATAGAACACCAATGTTAACTTTATAGACAAGGGAAAAAGCATCACAAATCAGTCATATGGGTACAAAACCCATAAAGTCACTCACACAGAGCATGCATACCAGAGGTCTGTCACAACCAATGACATTGATATATCACATAGACTGGTATCTAAGCAGTGATGATAGCTTCTCCAAGATCAATTGGAGGATGCTTTCTTAGAAAGGCAACGCATTGAAGAAGAGAATATTCAATCATAGAGGCTCATCAAAAAAATACTATATGAGCAGTGCATGCATGAGGAACACATCCTTACCCAAAAAGAGTGTGTAGAGCAGGAAGATAGGCTAGCAAATACTGGTCTATATACTCATATGGAGAATAGAGAGTGCATTTAGAGAAAGTATTTTTCACAAGCTGATGTGTATTAGGAGGGTAGGGACACTCATACTCATATTAGTGCCCTACCAAGAGAACGACCACCATCATTCAAACATGAGAGGCAATAAAAATATGAGGAAGAATAGGGAGAAGTAAATGATCAAGAGTATCTTGAAGACTCCCAAGTTGAGGAGGAGGAAGAGCAACGTCCTCCACCCTGGTAGAGGAAGAATTTACCTCCAAGACCGCCCCCATAGTAGCTTAGGGAGGAGGAATTTCTATCCTCAAAGGCTTATAAAACCATAGTACCTAAAGTAAAATTGATTGAGACGCAAGGTGCGATACTTCAAAAGTTAACATTAATAAATATTCACAATAAGACTTTGGACCCCTTTATACCTGCTCCTACCTATCTTGAATATTTCATTATTCCTAGGCTAGACAAATTTAGAGGTGATGAAGATGCACAGGAGCATGTCACAGAATTTTTGGATGCCTTTTTCCAAATCACGAGCAATAACACATTAATTTTGCACACATTTGTCATAACCCTCTCAGGCCTAGCTTGGGAGTGGTTCAACTAGCAAAAGAGGCACAACATTACCAATTTTTAGCAACTGGCAGACACTTTCCTTGAAAACTTTTCTTTTAGTGTCAAGAAACAGGCTAACCTTTCTGATTTGGACATGCTATCTCAGCGTGATGACGAGCCAATTGAATATTACAAAAATAGATGGAGGAGGTTTATGGTGAAGCTACCATTCCCTATTCCTGCTATGGAATTGACTTGAATATTTACCAAGAGTTGTGCCAAGCACATATCACTATCATTGCAACTGTAGTAGTATCCAACATTCGAGGAAGCTTTGGTGCAAGACAAAGTAATTGAGGACATCAAGTTGCAATAAGGCAACTTAAAGATTACGAATAGGAAAGAGGGGCGCAAGAAGAGCTCCACAAAGCATAAGGGCAATCAAGACCATGTCAACCAAGTGGTTCTGAACCTCCTGAGAGAGGATAAAGGGTAAAAAAAATAGAATTATTAGGTCCAACCTCCTCCTACATAGTATAAAAAGTGCAATAATAACTATAATGGCAAGAAAAAAGAGCAATGCCCACATCACCAATTCATGCCTTTGTCAAAATCAATGACGTCAATATTACACCAATTATGTGAGGTCAAAGTAATCAGATTGCCCAAAATTAAGATGGTTGATCCAAATAAATCCAAGTCAAAGGGGTACGATGATGATCTATTTTCATATTTCACAGAGTGAAGGGTCATGACATTGAAGTATGTTGGTCCTTCAAGCATATGGTGCAAAACATGATAGAAAAAGGTGAGCTTGTAGTACCAAGTAACTTGCTAGTGCTTGAAAACTAGAACATGGAGATTTAAAAAAATTCACTTCCAAACCATGAGGTACTGCACAACAACGCTGGTCACATCAACCACGTGTGCATCGAACCACCTACCCAAGGGTTTGTAGGTATGGTTAATGTTGTTACAAGGCATGGGATATATGAGTAGCTGAATCAACCACATGCTCCCATAAGAATACAAGCCACATCGAATCAAAAATCAATGCAGAATATTCCAAGTCCACTAATGAGACTGGTGATGAGTGTCGTTGAGTCTCATCATTTAATCTTAATGATTTATCAATCCAGGGTGGTGTCCAAGGCTATCTACGATAGAAGGCTAGGGTAGAGTACAATTTAGGCATTCAAATTTCAAGCATTTATTGGTGAAGCAAATTTTGGTTTAGCCTTTTGGTGTCACACTAAACCTAGTCTAAAGAATGGAAACTAAAATAAATTACAGGAATTGAAAACTAATTCTAAGTTGCAAGAATTGAAATATAACTACAATTGTAGGAATTGGAATTGCTAAATTGAAAGTCTAATCTACTCTTACAGAATTTAAATTGCTGAAATAAAATCCTAAGTTACATTTGCAGAATTGAAATCTAGTTACTTTTGCATAATTGAAATGATGCTTTTAAATGAAACTTATTCTAAAAACACCTATCAATGCCCTGCCACAAAAGGTCATCAAGCACGCTACGGGAATTGACAACAAAATGAAATATGCTAAAAATGGAAAGTTGCTAAAATAGAAAGTAGGGAAAACAGGGAAAGCAAAGTAAAAATGCTTAATATAATTTGTCAGCTGACATACACACAAATTCTGTACACAAACATAATAGAAAACATAAATCACATAATACAAAATAAAAACAAGAAAATGAAATCTGGCAAGCAATCTATTAATTCTGCTGTGGCAAAATTATAGATTAAAACCTACCATAAAATCCCTCCTATATCTAAAATTGGGCCCATACTTCTTGATCTAGAAGGAGGTGAAAAAAACTCCTTAACTAATTAACACTCATAACAAAAAATGATAAAATAGCTTCACTTTTATTGATGACAGAACATGCTAAAAACTGTTACAGAAAATTGATGTACAGTCCTAATTATTTCTATTGAAAAATCTCCTCTATTATAATTCCTAAATGCTCAACCAAGGAGGGAGTTGTGTTATTTATATAAATATTTACAACATATCCCATGCTCAAATCAGCCTATGTGCTACTTTATAGTGATTTGCCAATAATTCTAGATCTGAAATAAATGCAAATCTAGACAGTTTGTGTTGCAGTAGTAGTCATTAGCCCTTATAAAGCATCTTCAGTGGTGAGAGTACATGGGAGAATTCTATAAATATCTCACATATATTTCTCCACTTCAGAATATGCCATTTCTATCTTGCAAACAACTTTCTATTATGTTGCAGTTTTTTTGGGTTTATCCTAGAAGAGGATCAAAATTGATCTTTTCCATGAATGGTGGCTTTGGACGGAAAGGATGGAAAATTCAGATGAGAGATATTTTATTTTAATCTTTTTAAACATTCTTTCCCTTTTTCCATCGTCAAAAATCAGTAAACAAGTCAAAAAGCACTTTCTGTTATCATTTCGAAGATAAGTGGCTCATTTTGAAGAGACTGCATTTCTCATTTCGAAGATGTCTGTTCATTTCGAAGATATTTAAAATGAACAACTATGTGCTCTTCAAGTGATTTTATCTGCATTTCTCAGGTGGATTATCCCTTAGTATCAGATTGCAATAGCCTTCATTTCTCTCCATGTGTGAATTCCATGCCTTGCCATTCATTGGTAGCTTGCTGGAATTTACATGGTAAATTACTGCATTTTCCAGCTCTGTTGCATAGTTGTAAAATATTGGCATTTCTTGCAAATTCAAACAAATTAGAACATGGAAAAATTATTCAAATATCAACATGAATTATTACATAAAGTTGCTACTGAATTTATACGCTTCATTCACCAAGTAACCATGCTGAAATAGTGCAACAATGCTGCACAATTGTCCCTGCTCTGTTATACCCTATCGCTGCCTATTTAGACCATGTGGGAATGCTTATAAATAGGTCAGATGTCTTCTGTAGTCCTTCTAAACTCATTCCATCCATATCCTCATGCTTTTCTTGACAACTTCAAGGTGTTCCTATAAAGTGACAGCTTGCTGATTTTTATATGGCTGTTTTTTTCAGATTTTCAGATTTATGACAGTCCTAAACTTTTGGCTTCAATGTGGATTTGAAACAATTTGAAGGGTAGGAAAACATTCAAAAACCATTTAGAATTTAATGGATATTAGCATACCACATTTGGTTAATTTAAATGCATGTTTTTACTTGTTACTTAATCAAGAAAAATCAGTCACAAACTACTAAAAATAGTCAAAAACAAAGATATAGTATTCCTAACATAAAATCATGCAAACACTTAACAAATAGTATATTTTATTCAACTATTTGGAAATTAAAAATATCATATGGTAGTAAAAAATTGTGCAATAATGAGGCACTTTTGGGCCTCATCAACCGGTGGTGACCATACAAAGTAGGCTAGTCCAAAACCTGTAGACAACTCCTGTGAAGCTGTCTATATATGAACTGATACAAGAGTCCCCTAGGTATAGGGACACTCTCATGGATATTTTTAGGTCTATCAAAGTAAAATACCATGATGCTCAAGCATTCAAAAATTTTTGGGGACATGTACAACAGTGTTAGGAACCGATGATCCAATTTTATGATCATGAAATGAGTATGGTTCCCACCGGTATGGCTGACCCACCATTGCATATTATTGCATGTATAAACCATGTTCCATTCAAAAAGGTCTTGATTGACATTGTTTCGTTGATAAACATCATAACAACCAAGGTATTGAGTCTCGTGAAGTTATCTAAATCACACATTGCACCAACTACATTCACATTGAGAGCATTTAACAATGCATTATGATCAACAATTGGCATGATTGTCCCACCCATTCAGGTAGGCCTAAATACCATCCCTGTTATGTGTCATGTGATAGAAGGCACCATGTATAACATCCTTCTAGGTAGACCTTGGATTCATGAGATGTGCTACGTTCCCTTGATATTGCATCATTGTGTGAAGTATATTCACGAGGGATAGGTTCACATGGTGCCATCAGGCGGAGAACCATTTAAATTCATGAACATGGCTGATCTTCCAAGGGGTTTCATACTCCCATAAACACACTTGGATGTTAGGCAAACATCACTAATTAAGTTTCCAAAATAAAAACAAATAGTATGTGCTCAACCATTGATATCTGTGTCACACTAATCTGATCACACTACTGCTACTTCCTTGAAACCGACTGCATTAGTGATGCTTTGGGACAACAAGAAGTTAAAGGTGAAATTGGGTGAAAAATAGAAGAGACATATTCCTGAACCAATCATTGAGGATGCTCCCATCCCCATGGAAGTAGAGGAAGCCCAAGATATATCTGAGGAGGTACCTCAGCCTGCCTTGCCTACATCATCAGTAGGGTCATTCACACCATAGGTGACTATACATCTCACCAACATAGGGTTAGCCGAGTATATTGTTTATAATGTAACATTCAGACCTATTTTGGAGACTATGCAAGAGATGGGCTGACCACATGCCCATCATTATCTAGTTGGATCAATGGTACCATTGGGAGAGCCACCTAATTAGACTAACTTCATTTACACTAGGTTGTATCAACTTCCAGCATGAACGCATATGGATGAATATGGCGATGAACCTTTCATAGTAAATTTTCATTATTTATCCAACCTAGAGTACTCCATGCATATTTTTGAGTCGTATCATTGGCATGGGTATGGACTTGGTCTATTTTAACAAGGGTGTAGAACTCCATTCGAGCCATGTTATCAGCTAGCAATTGATAGGTTTGGGTTGGGGTTATAGATACAAGGACAAGATGATTTGCTCATAGTATCCTTAGATTACTTATACCTTAGTTTTGAGGATGATGTGGACTTTAACCCGTATCATCCTAATCTTTCTAGCTTCTAAAGGACTCACTCGATGGTATATGTTATCACTTCTATGCCACTTGAAGAAGATCATGAAAGGCTCTTAGAGCATACTGATACAAAGTGGAACCCCAGAGACAACCTGGGTCATCAAATATGTAATGAAACCAATGACACATGTGTACAGGGGTATAACCCCATAGTTTTAGGTGATCTCAAGTCAAGATATCTATACAACAATGTTGTAGAGTACACCTCTAAGATAAGTGGACCAATTTATGATGTCGACAGTGAATCCTCAAATGGTGATCAATCTGAGGAAGATGAGGGAGGCTATTTAAGGCCTTTGTATGTGTATCACCTAATACCTGTAGAGTCGATACATGATACCAACGAGGCTCTTCCCAACATTGATCATGTCGAGGGAGAAGTAGAGCCAAATTTCTTGGAAATGTCACATTTACGGTATAATTATCCATTTTTTCTAGATAGTGATGATAGCAATCAGGAAGTAATATTCATGGGGCCACACTTTCCAGAGCACCCCATAGGATTAGGAGCGAATGATGGATTATGGTTGTCTGATAGTGATGAAGAAGATGAGTTAGAGAAGGCCTACATTGGTATTCCTTATTTATGTTACTGTCATCAACCCATCAATATAGATGAGGTCCATCATCAGTTACGTGTTGGTCCTTGTATGAGAGTGAGACGACTAAACTTGGATTAAATTCATCGATTGGTTAATCCCCCTCCATTGACCTACATGGATCTCCTTGAGCCAAATGGTCCTATTTTACAATTAGCGCATAGGGAGGATCGAGTTGTCCACACTTCACATAGAGAAGACCCCTTTGTGCCTATGCTGTTAGAGCTAGATCGTGGATATAAGGACTACATCGATTATGTAGAAGTTTTTTCATGTGGTTCTAGAGACCAATACCATCCCATCAACATAGTATCCATTTATTTGACCACCCCACTCCATAATCTAGCAGATCTATCCAAACTATTGTATATCAATGAAGATGCTATCGACTGGGATTGCATTGAATCACCCGTTGAGCTTGAAGATTTATTCCCTAATGAAGAAATGTTGCAACCATTTCATTTTGCACCAGGTTGTACTTACGATGTGTATCATGTTGAGGATGCTTCCAATGTGGAACCTATGAACCCAGCTAATGACATCCATTTGATTCCTATGCCTCATCAACTTGAGGGATTGCATATGTTAGTATAGGAGACCTTTGATGTGGATATCAGTAATGATCCCGTAAATTTAAAGAAGGTCAAATTTGGAGAGTCTCACTCCAAATGAGTGGGCCACCCTCATACCTCTATTGAAAAAGAGACCAAATCTATTTTCTTGGACGTACAAGGATATGCTAGGTCTAGACCCAAAATTGGTTACTCATAATCTTTCGCTAGATCTGACGAAGAAGTTGGTCAAGAAAAAATTTAGAAAGATGCATCCAATAGTAGCCTTAATAGTAAAATATGAGCTACAAAAGTTCTTGGATGTAGAATTTGTAGTTTCCATTGACTATCCAGAATGGGTGTCCAATATGGTAACCATGGGAAAACCTGATGGAAGGATCTATATTTGTACATATTTTAGAGACCTCAATAATACAACATCCAAATATTCATTTTTGTTACCTAATATTGATGCTCTTATGGATGCAACTGCAGGTCATGAAATGCTCTCCTTAATGGATGATTTTTTGGTTACAGTTAAATTCAGATTAAGCTTGAAGACCAGCATAAAACTGTATTTATAATCCCATGGGGAATGTTTTGCTATAAAGTTATGTCTTTTAGCCTTAAAAATGCTGGTGCCACATATCAACAGGCCATGACATACATTTTCATGACTACATGCATAATATTATAGAATATTACATCGATGACTTGTTGGCCAAGTCATTGTTGCAATAAGTGTTAGTCTTACAATGGCATTAAGATGGGGGGTGAATCAGTGTAGTTATTTTAACTAATATTTATAGCTCTTAAAATTGAAATAATGAAACCTTAAAACCAGATAAAGCAAGCATCACAAAAGAACATATAGGTTCACCAATTTGGCTACTCCTCAAGAATGACTAATTGGACTACCATCCAAATCTAGCCTTTGCAAAGCACCAAATTTACAAAAAGTTTACCAGCATCCACTGGAAGGAGCACCAACCCCTGATTTATCTATACCAATAGAAAGGAGCACCAACCCCTGATTTACCAGCACCTACTGGAAGGATCACCAACCCCTGATGCCAAGCTGCAACCTGGACTTCAATTTTGAATCTATAAGTTTGATAATAAGATACCTTTGCTTTTGCATGATCCTAACTGGTCTTCTCCACCTTTGCATTCTCTGTGCACTCCACTCTTTCTGCATAAACACTTCGCACACTCTACTTCACTGCAATCCAACTTCACAATCGTCTTCTCCCTTTTGTGCATTCTGCTCCTTCTGCTTTCTCTGTGCAATCACAGACGCACTTAGGACAATTAGACATGATTTATTTGCTCACTTTGCACACTTCACCATCATCTCACTGCTTCTGTGATTTCTACACTCTTATGGCCACATTTCACGCTTCGACACGTATTCGATGATGCATTCATTCACATTTCAAATCTCCAAACAACCCTCCTTTTATAACAAAATTTTGGTGATGAAAACCCTAATCTTAGTCGACTGTAAACCCTAATCTTAGTCGGCTTTCATGACAACTATAAACCCTAATTTAAGTCAGCTATTTATCGGTCTTTGTCAGCTTCAACTCAACCATGAAAATACAACATGTCGCAATATCGTGACACTTTTTCCTCCTTGCTTCTTTTCTTGGCTTGTACCTGTGAAAACTTAGCATGTCACGATATCGCGACACTTTCACCTTCGTACTTCTTTTCTTGGCTTGTACCCATGAAAACACATCTCACAATATCGTGACACTTTCACCTCCTTTTTATTTTTTGGGCTTGTACCCGTGAAAACACAGCATGTCGTGATATCACGACACTTTTGCCTCCTTGCCTCTTTTCTTAGCTTGTACCCGTGAAAACACAGCATTTCACAAAATCATGACACTTTCGTCTTCGTACTCTTCCTCTTTACTTTTGTCACGATATCGTGACACTTCTGCTTTCTTACTTTCTCTCTCCTCATTTAGTTGTGAAAATGTGACATGTAGCGATATCGCGACACTTTCTCTCCTTTGCTCTTTCTCTTACCTTTAGGTCATGAAAACACGACATGTCACGATATCGTGAAACTTTCTCTCCTTTGCTCTTTCTCTTGCCTTCGGGTCACAAAAACATGACATGTCGTGATATCGTGACACTTTCTCTCCTTTGCTCTTTCTCTTGCAATATGTCGCGAAATTGTGACACTTTTTCTTCCGTACAATATCTCTTGCAATATGTCATGAAATCGTGACACTTTTTCTTT
Source organism: Wollemia nobilis (assembly GCA_028583015.1). Lineage (NCBI taxonomy): Eukaryota > Viridiplantae > Streptophyta > Pinopsida > Araucariales > Araucariaceae > Wollemia > Wollemia nobilis. The sequence goes on from JAQPPZ010003612.1 coordinate 2,079,441, forward strand.
CGGACTCTCTCTCTTGCAATATGTCGTGAAATCATGACACTTTTTCTACTTGCCATTCTCTCTTCCAACATGTCATGAAATCGTGACACTTTTTCTTCCATACTATCTCTCTTGCAATATGTCATGAAATTGCGACACTTTTTCTACTTGCCTTTCTCTCTTCCAACATGTCATGAAATCATGACAGTTTTGCTTGCTTGCGCTTTCTCTCCGAACATGTCACGAAATCATGACAGTTTTGCTTTCTTGTGCTTTCTCTCCAAACATGTCATAAAATCATGACAGTTTTGCTTGCTTGTGCTTTCTCTCCGAACATGTCACAAAATCATGATAGTTTTTCTTGCTTGTGCTTTCTCTCCGAACATGTCACAAAATCATGATAGTTTTGCTTGCTTGCACTTTCTCTCCAAACATGTCATGAAATCATGACAGTTTTGCTTGCTTGCACTTTCTCTCCGAACATGTCATGAAATCATGACAATTTTGCTTGCTTGTGCTTTTCTCTCCGAACATGTCATGAAATTGCGATAGTTTTGCTTGATTGCGCTTTCTCTTCGAACATGTCATGAAATCATGACAGTTTTTCTTGCTTGCCCTTTCTCTCCGAACATGTCGTGAAATCATGACATTTTTTCTTTCTTCTCAACATGTCACGATATTGTGACAGTTTTTCCTTTTTGCTCAACATGTCGCGATATCACGACAGTTTTCTTCCTTGTGATTTTATTTTGATTTTTAGCATATGGGCCACTTTGATCTTTTGGAAAGTCACTGTACATACTCTAAAGAACCTCTTAACTCCTATCCACTGCATCAACCGATCTGTTTGACTGTGTTGACAACAATGACAATACTATTGTTGCACCTTGCTCAACAATCTCCCCCTTTGGAATTGTTGGCAACACACGTGCAATTTCCTGTAATTCTTCTCCCCCTTTGACAATATACCAAAGGGCTACTGCAGACTCCCCCTGAGTCCATGCACAACATTCTTAGGCACAATTTATTATACTTAGCAAAAAATCATGAGCATGAGAAAAAATATAATAAAATACTTAAATGCTCTCCCTGAGAATGTGATCCCTATAGCTAGTCAATTCTTGGGAAATGTGACCACTCCACAATCTTTTGTTGTAATAAAAATCCAACTTAACCTCACTTTTTGCAACTTTCTCCTGTGTACAACACGCTGTCGCTGCAATATATTCTGCCTCTACTGTGGATAAGGAAACTGAATCTTGTTTCTTACTGTTCTACATGACCAATCTGTCTCCAAGATAGAATACACCTCCACTGGTACTCTTTCTGTCATCTACAAATCCTACCCAATATGCATCTTTTGTATACCATAACCCATACTCCATAGTACCCTTGTGATATTATAGAAGACTTTGTCTCTTTGCTGCACTGACTGGTGGACCTCTTCTTCACTTGAAGAATCCTCACTCAAATCTATCTTCAACTATGTTGGCTGCTAGATTTCTATCCATTGAGACTCTATCCTCTGTACTCTATCACCTCCAAAGCTCAGTCAATAGGCTCACTAAGAACTTTCTCAATAGGCTCACATAGAACCTTCTTAACAAGCTCACATAGAACTTGTCCAATGCTGAATAACAAGCTCATACAAAATCTGTCCAAATCTTCTCCACCAAGCTCACTAAGAACTTGTCCGAATCTTCTCTAGCAATCTCACCAAGAACTTGCTCAAATATGCTCTAGAAATCTGTCCTAGCATTGTCCTCAAATATTTCCCAAAGGTCTTATCAAAGGCTCAATCAATCATGCTCAAGTAGTACTCAAAATGAACTCAATAATGAATGGTGATCTCAAATCAAATCCACTTCATAGAACTTTAAAAATCACTTCACACATAACTTGACTAGGCTCAATCAAATCAACTCAACCAATCATCACAAGGGACAACTCTCTCTCTCACACAACCCTAGTCCAAGTATGTATCAACCAACTCAAATAATTCCAACAATGCTCAACCACAAATATCACATAACAATGATACTCATGTTCTTTTCTAACTCAAGTTCTTTCACAACCAATGGGCTTAAAACACTATGCTTATAACACAAGGTTTAAACACAACTCTCAATTCAGAAAATCTTGATGCATTCAACCAACCACTTTCGAAAAAGTAAACCACAAACAATCATTTTCCCTTCAATGATATTTCAGAACTCAACCACCATAATGTTGTCACATGAGTCTCCTTGGTATTAGCCTGAAATCGTGCTACCATGCATACTGCCTGCAAAATATCTAGTATGATAGCTGTCAGGTACAGTAAGCTTCCAATAATAGATCTGTACATGATTTGATCAACAGGTGGAGATTTTTCATTCTTGCTCAACTTGTACCCTTTCTTAAGCCTTTGTTGAGTGAGATAGTTGTCTAGCCTTGCATATCATGCTTGGGGTGCCTGTTTCAAGCCATATATCTTCAAATTACAAACCAAGTTGGGATCATCACCAAGCTGGAAACCATCTGGTTGCTTAATGTAAACCTCTTATTCAAGCTTCCCATTCAAAAATTTTGATTTCACATCTGTCAATAGAATTGACAAGTGACTCACACTTGTACCAACTTTTGTCCAACACTATACCAACACTGCAATTTTACTGCCAACTTTGTGCAAGCATCAAACACTGTATCACAACACAACCAAATCCCTTTTTATATTTTCAACTTGGTATATGTTTTCTACAGTCACTACTGATCACACCTTACTTTCAACTATTCGAATCAGGAGACAAAATTTTGTTAAACACTTCACGGCCAACTATAGTGCACCTTACTCAAACTCATACTTCTGGACCTCGGATAGGTATGATTCACAAAGAAAAGTTGCTCATATTGATGAGCTAAACATGAGTCAATGATCAAAATTTAATATTTTTCACCACAACATAATATATCTAACAATATTTACGTCAATGTGTAGTTCAAATACACACTACTTTTATCGAAACACATATATGCGGCTAGGGCAACATTCTTTCACTAACCAAATTATCTGAACTATTATAATCCTTAACTTTGGATAGTGGTAGTAAGAACCATCACCAATATAACAATGACATATAGAAATACTATCAATAATGACAACTCTCAATTTAATCACCACCCTTCAAGACACTTCCATAAACTACATGAACTGAAAACACACTTTGACAACTATACAACTTCCGTGACTACTTGCCTTTCATCCTCAGGTAATCAAACAAATACATAGGAGCATTAAAATGAAACTTCAAGATTGCTCCCCTTGAGGATGTGCTACCTGGAGTTGCTTAGTGCAATATCGAAGTAGTCTCCTTCAGTCCAAGGAGACATGATTTCCTTTCTTCTATCTTTCTCCAAACTTTCTTGAACTCGAGATTGGATTTTTCAACTGCATCCCTGTTTTGCACCTTTTCGTGAACTCAAACATTTCTCTTGTGTGGTTGTCTCTTGTGCATCCTTGATGAATGATTATTTTCCTTTCTTCAATCCTTTTGAATTCTTCTACCTGTACTTTCAAATTGGTTATTATTTCATTTGCATCTTCAAGCTTTCTTGATATTTCCTTATTCCTTTTTCTTTATATCTTCAATTCATCTAGAGCTGCAATTAATTCCTCTTTCAAATTTATTTCTACATCAATTTCTTCTTCATCACATTCTTGTTCTTTTTTTTTTTCTTTTTCGAGTGTCATGAAAAGACCTCCACCTATATTTTTTTTAGAGTCATCCTTTAGGACTTCATTAACTCTCAGTATATATGCCTCTATGTTCTCATCGTCATTCAACTTTGAATCTTCAAACTGAGCTTGATGGGTTTGTAACTTGGCCTCCTTGATCTCATCTTCTCCTTCATGAATACTCCTCAGTTTGTCTCATATTTCTTTTGTAATTTTACAACTCATGATCTTTACCAGTTCACTGTCTATTAATCTGCACCTAATAGCATTCTTTGCTTTTGAGTCATTCTCAAATAGATTCTCACCGACAACATCAGTTGGAGGAGTAATGGGTATTGAGTATTCACTATCTACTGAATCCCAAATGTTGTATCCCAAATCACAAATATATGTCTGCATCCTGATTCTCCAGACCACGTAATTAGTTTTGTCAAACAAAGGTGCTTTGTTTGATGAGAAGTTTTCAACCTTTTTTGGTTCAATTTTCTCTTCCACAGGAACTGAAACTGATTGAGATGCCCTTTTGGAGGAGGATCTATTATTTTTACCCATTGCGTACTAATCCAAGATCAAACCTTAATGATTTAGCCTAAGAAGAGAACTTGGATCTGATACCAATTATTAGTATTACAATGGCACTGAGAGGAGGGGTGAATCAGTGTAGTTCTTTTAACTTGAATTTATAGCTCTTAAAATTGAAATAATGAAACCTTAAAACTAGATAAAGCAAACATCACAAAAGAACATATCACACAACACAATATTTTAATGAGGTTCACCAATTTGGCTACTCTTCAAGAATGACTGCTTAGACTACCATCCAAATATAGCCTTTGCAAAGCACCAACTTTACAAATAGTTTACTAGCATCCACTAGAAGGAGCACCAACCCCTGGTTTATCTGTACCAATAGAAAAGAGCACCAACCCCTGATTTACCAGCACCTACTGGAAGGAGCACCAACCCTTTATGCCAAGCTGCAACTTGGACTTCAATTTTGAATCTATAAGTTTGATAATAAGATACCTTTGCTTTTGCATGACCCTAACTGGTCTTCTCCACATTTGCATTCTCTGCGCACTCCACTCTTTTTGTGCAAACACTTCGCACACTCTACTTCACTGCAATACAACTTCACGATCATCTTCTCCCTTTTGCACATTCTGCTTCTTCTACTTTCTTTGTGCAATCACAGACGCACTTAGGACAATTCGACATGACTTCTTTGCTCACTTTGCACACTTTGCCATCATCTCACTGCTTTTATGCTTTCTGTGCTCTTATAGCCACATTTCATGCTTCGACACATATTCGACAACACATTCATTCACATTTCAAATCTCCAAACAACCCTCCTTTTATAACAAAATTTTGGTGATGAAAACCCTAATCTTAGTCGGCTGTAAACCTTAATATTAGTCAACTTTCATTACAACTATAAACCCTAATTTTAGTTGGTTGTTCATTGGTCTTTGTCAGCTTCAACTCAACCGTAAAAATACAACATGTTGCAATATCACGACACTTTTTCCTCCTTGCTTCTTTTCTTGGCTTGTACCCACAAAAACTCAGCATGTCACGATATCACGACACTTTCGCCTTCGTACTTATTTTCTTGGATTGTACCCACAAAAACACAACATGTCATGATATCACGACACTTTTGCCTCCTTGCCTCTTTTCTTGGCTTGTACCCACAAAAACACAACATGTCGTGATATCGTGACACTTTTGCCTCCTTGCCTCTTTTCTTGGCTTGTACTCGTGAAAACACAGCATGTCGCAAAATCATGACACTTTCGCCTCTGTACTCTTCCTCTTTACTTTTGTCACGATATCGTGACACTTCTGCCTTCTTACTTTCTCTCTCCTTATTTAGTCACGAAAATGCGACATGTCGCAATATCACAACACTTTCTATCCTTTGCTCTTTCTCTTGCCTCCAGGTCGCAAAAATGCGACATGTCATGATATCACGACACTTTCTCTCCTTTGCTCTTTCTCTTGCAATATGTCATGAAATCATGACACTTTTTCTTTCGTACAATATCTCTTGCAATATGTCACGAAATTGTGACACTTTTTCTTTCGGACTCTCTCTCTTGCAATATGTCGTGAAATCATGACACTTTTTCTACTTGCCATTCTCTCTTCCAACATGTCATGAAATCATGACAGTTTTTCTTGCTTGTGCTTTCTCTCCAAACATGTCATGAAATCATGATAGTTTTGCTTGCTTGTGCTTTCTCTCCGAACATGTCATGAAATCATGATAGTTTTGCTTGCTTGCGCTTTCTCTTCGAACATGTCACAAAATCATGACAGTTTTACTTGCTTGTGCTTTCTCTCCGAACATGTCATGAAATCACGACAATTTTTTTTGCTTGCACTTTCTCTCCAAACCTGTCATGAAATTGTGACAGTTTTGCTTGCTTGCGCTTTTATCTTTGAACATGTCATGAAATCATGACCGTTTTGCTTGCTTGTGCTTTCCCTCCAAACATGTTGTGAAATCACAACAATTTTTTTGCTTGCGCTTTCTCTCCGAACATGTCACGAAATTGTGACAATTTTTCTTTCTTCTCAACATGTCACGATATTGTGAAAGTTTGCTTTCTTGCTCAACATGTCGTGATATCGCGACAGTTTTTCTCATGATTTTCTTTTGATTTTTAGCATATGGGCCACTTCGATCTTTTGGAAAGTCACTGTACATACTCTGAAGAACCTCTTAACTCCTATCCACTGCATCAACCGATCTGTATGATTGTGTTGACAACAATGACAATACTGTTGTTGCACCTTGCTCAACAATAAGAGCATGCAGAGGTCTTAAGGAAGTTCTTCGATCATCTGATAGAGCACAATGTCAGGTTGAATCCTAAGAACTATGTATTTGGTGTAACTTCTAGTAAAATCTTAAAAATGTGTCAAGGTCAAGGCTATCTTAGAAATGCATCCTACCTCCAATATTAAAGAGTTAAGAAGCCTTTAGGGCAAAGTAGCATTGATAAAGTGATTCATCACTCAGTTATAAAATAAATGTTGACCCATGAATCGACTGCTACATAAGGGGGTCCCATTCAATTGGGATGAGGACTGTCAAACATACTTCACTAAAATAAAGAAATACCTAGCGATGCCACTAGTGCTAGATCCACCAAGGCCAGAGGTGCTTTTTCTACTATATATTTCAACAACTAACTTTGCACTAGGAACAATGTTAGCCCAAAATAATGTGCAAGGCAAAGAACAAGTCATATGTTATATTAGTCGAACCTTGGTGATTTATGAGCTCGGGTATGCATATGTGGAAAAACTATTTTTAGTAGTGTTCACTACCAAGAAATTGCGACACTATATGTTAAGTCATACGACATATGTTATATCCAAAAAAAATCCTTTGTAGTACATGATGAGTAAGACGTATCATAATACGTGTACTACAAAATGGTTCATGCTACTGATAAAATTTGGTCTAAAATTCATAAGCCAGAAGTCCATTAAGGGATAAGTCATAGCTGACCAATTAGCTGAGGCACCATTGTCAAATAACAAGCCTTTGACCATAGTGCTTCTGGATGACACAGGCTTCATCATATCTAAAGCTCCTGAACCTGAGGAACCAAAGAAAAATGTTGATATGACTCTGTTCTTTGATGGTTTGAAGTGCAAGCAAGGGGGTGGTGCAAGAATAGTGTTTTTCACACTGTAAGGAGCTCCAATGACCTTGTCATTTAAATTAGATTTTCCATGCACCAACAACAATGCTAAGTACAAAGCCCTACTGTTGGACCTCCACACATCCGTCACCATGAATATTAAAATATTAAACATCTTTGGTGACTCCTTGCTCATAGTAAATCAAGTTAAGGGGCTATTCTAGTGTTGATGTCCCATATTGAAAGCTTACAAAGATATTTTTGCTATATATCTAGATAAATTGGAATGGTATGACATCAAGGCAATCCCTCATTCATCAAAAATGTTTGTAGACACCATGGCATCCTTAGGATCCTTAATACCTCAGAATCCATCTACTGATTTCACTACCATTCATGTTAAAATGCTCTCACATCCTACAATGAAATGGGAAGCCTTTGATTATAAAATGTCATTCAACATGATTAGCGTAGAACCAAAAGTTGAATGATTCTACAGAGTTGAATAATTTTTGAAGAATGCACCTTAGGGGTCATTAAACTCTTAGAGTCTGATGGGGAGAGGTACTACCATTCACCATAGGGTTGTTTCCTAGTATGCATTTGCAAAAATAAATATGCAGGGGGAGCAAGTCATCTTAGCAGTCGAAGTTGAGGCTTATCAAAACTAGATGTCAAAAATTCAAAACTTCCTAAAACTTAGTATAATCCCAGAAGGATTTTCACGTGCCACAAAACACACATTTAAACAAAAAGTGACTAAATATGTCTTAATAGGAGACATATTATACTGCTGAGGTTACGATGAAGTTCTCCTTCATTGTCTAGAGCCCCAAGAGTCATCTTGGGCAATTTCACAAGCTCATTATGGTACATGTAGTGGCCATTTTAGCAGCATGGCCATCGTCAAGTGCATCCTTCGAATAGGATACTATTGGCCCACTATGGAGAAGGATTACAATATGTATGTCAAGAAATACATTAAATGTCAACATCATGCTAATCTTACGCACTTGCCATCATAGGCCTTACAACCCATCCAAGTGGCTTGGCCATTTTCTTAGTGGGGATTAGATCTTATAGGCAATATCTCTCCTCCATAATCAAGTCGGTATACATTTATTATCATGACTACTGAGTATTTCACAAGGTGGGTGGAAGCAATACCCTTAACAATGACCACTGGAGCTCGTATAGTAGAGTTTATACTAAAGCATATCATAAGTCATTTTGGGATTCCATCCAAAATAATATCGGATAATGGAACATCAGTCAAGAACAAAACTGTGAGAGATTTGACTTCTAAATACATAATCAAACATAGTTTTGAGACTCCATACTATCTGTAAGAAAATGAGAAAGATAAAGCTTCAAATAAGACAGTGGTGGCCATATTGAAAAATACTATCCAAGAAAACCACAAAGACTAGCATATTTAGCTACCTCTTGCATTATGGGCTTATAGGACTAGTATTTGAATGCCCACTGGGGCAATGTCATTATCACTAGTATATGGTGCTAAGTCCATTATGTCCTTGGAATTGGAAATTCCAACGCTGCACATTGCATTGAAAGAGTTCATCGATGATGACACCACACGACAAGCTCAATTGGATAAACTGATGTTGTGCATGAATGCCTTGGAGCATCTTTACATTTATCAAGAGTGACAAAAATGATCTTACAATATCAAAGTCCACCAGAGAGACTTTGAGGTTGGGGATCTTGTCTTGAAATAGAACCAACAAAACTCTAATTTTCCACCAGATATGTGAGACAAATTCATAGCTAATTGGCTAGGATCTTATATCATATTCTAAAAATATTGGTCTAGGTACCTATCGTCTAACATCGCTAGGGGGTGTTGAAGAGCCTGAACCTCTCAACATCATCCATATTAAGGCAGTTTATGCTTAAGAGCATAGTAAAAGGCTCCAAGGGTTTGATTATAACTTCTCGGTCATCCCAAAAGGCTCCAAGGGTTCCTAAAACCACTTGGTCAGGTCAGTTAAAGACTCTGAGAGTTTGCTTAAAATTGCTTGATCAATCCCAAAAAGGCACCAAGGGTTTTTGAGAAACCACTTGGTCAACCCAAAGGTCTTTAGGGATGCTAAACACTACTTGGTCATCCTAAAAGGCTCCAAGCTCGTATATGAGTAGTTTGGTCAATCAAAAGGTACCAAGATTTTTTGAAAAATTGCTTGGTGAACCCAAAAGCTCCAAGGACTCTAAAAAATTTCTTGGTCATTCCAAAATGCCCCAAAGGTGCTCATAATCCCTTTGGTTAGTCCCAAAAGCTCCAAGGTTTCTTAAGAATTGCTTTGTCAATTTAAAGGCTCCGAAGGCATGTACTCACCGTTTGGTCAGATATGAGGCTCAAAAACTCATAAAAATTATAAAATCAATTAAATCCAAAAAAATTGGTAAAGCATAAAATCCCAAAAACATTTGCATTTGCATTTTGCATTCACACATGCATCTGTTGCATTATTGTATTGCATATATGTATTCATCATCCATTGCATTCCGTAGTAGGAGGGATTGTGTTTGTCAGTATTACAAACAACACCATGTTTGTGTTTCAATCATGCATCTCTGTATTTATCATAATACATCAATCATGTTATTAAATGTGTTTTTCAACACAACCTATAATATTGCTATGAGATATATACTCAAGTTTTTTGGTCACTCAACCATACCTAGAGGTCTTATCAAGAGGTGATAGAAATATTACTTTTCTTTTGTAGCTAAGTTCCAGTTAGTATAGCCCTTAGCATATCAAAATCCTATCACTAATCAACAAAGTAAACAATCCTAATAAGGATTAGGGGAATATGAAATCCACAAAGCAGGATCAGGTATCCTAAAGTGAAAAAATTTATTCTTGCTTATCCCTCTGTGCAGACGATATGGGAAATGTTGGCAGTTGGAAAAAGGACAAGTATATTACCTACTTATAATCCCTTGCTTACGATAAAATAAGCAATATCCCAGAGTGATATCCCACATCAATCCTCAAGGTTGATACCCTATATCGATATCATAGATCATCTTGGATTGATATCCTATATTGATATCATATATCAATGCACTCAATCAATGTTATAGAAATAGTTCCCCCCAAAGTAAAATCCCCCAAAGGAAGGTTTTTGAATGAAAATTATCACATGTAAATTCCAGAAAGTGAAGATAAAATGAAGATAAAAAATCAAAGCTCAAGTGAATATCAAATGAATATCATAAATAAAAGTTCACATCAAGATCAAATGAATATCAGGAAGCAAGTTCTAGTGAAGATAAAATGAAGATCCAAATAAAGTCAAATTCAAAATGGAATTGACTCCCTTGCTTCACTACATATGAGCAAGTATCCCAAAAAATGAAAGAAAAAAGATGGAAAAAACTTGAATCCTTGGAATTGCCAGCACTATTGGACCTTACGCATGATGATATATCTGATGCATTAGCATATTGCTTATGAAAAAGACCAATGTTTGAATGTGTAAGAGCTAGCTTCAGGTGTCCTGCATCACCTAGTGTCTTAGTCCAACTAAAATATAAACCTGGGATTGGATAAGAAATTTGTGGAGCCCCTATCTTAGCAATGGGTTGAAAGAATCCTGCTTGACATCGGGCAACTCTCATGTCTTATCTTAATATATTCATGTGCAACAACCTTACATTTCATGAATAATGAATAGTTAGGGACTATCCTAGCAACAACCTTACATTTCATAAGTCTAGTATGGTTAGTATGCAAATTTTGATAGGTTAATTAGGGTTTTTGAATCTCATGGAAAACCTCAAAAATATCTCTAATAGCAACAAAGGTAAAATATCACAAACCATCAAAGGTAAAATTCATTTCAAAACATCAAATTGCAAAGTATCCAATAATATATACATCATTAACAGTAAGCACAATCAAGATATAGGATAGATATCGGATGGATATTAGAAATAATATCTAGAATGCCACTGACTATATCATACATATCATTCAAATGTGCAAAAATAAAATAGAATGACATATTGCATCATTCGCATCATAACATCACACATCATTGCATTTCATATATGGGTGATTAATTGATCAAATTATTATTATGAGGATTTCTAATTACATTCATGATTTTTATACATTCTACAGTGCCATCCATTAGATTGATAAACACATATTGCATTCATTCCATATGTTTTAAGTGATTAAATCATACAAGTTCATTTACATTAGATTACCATCATGTAAATAATGCATTACATACATTGCATCAGAATATCATGATAGTGTCATAAAATTAAATACATGCAATAAAGCAAAATCAAATATGCATTTAAGTAAACATTGCATTCATGTGCATCCATCATATAAGCACATATAAACATCTAGATCACTTCATATCATTATAATCATATATAAAATAGCTATCTAGTGCATGTCATCCATACATCACATCATATAGTATCATATTAACATAAGCATTGCATCCATGTGCATAACATAAACAGAAAATCAAAAACATATACAAGTACACATAATGAGTCAAAATGATCAAATATCATATATATGTGTGTCTATAATGAGTACATAAAGTTTATCAAAAATACTCGCATGCTACATCCATGTAGGTCCTTGACCTTACACATAAAATAGTACATAAAAATAGCAACCCATGTGTATGCTATGGAGGGCCTGCACCCCCAGTAGAAGAGTCACCTGTATCACCTCTGTCATCCCTATACCTCCCATGAGAGCTAGTGCCATGTGTACTAGAGGACCTGTGTGTCCTCTCGGTTTTGTGATTCTTTTGACTCGAGATCGTGGATGACTGCCCTATAGTCCTAGATCTGGTCCACTAGGACCCTAAAGCATGTGGATCCTCTAGAACCTACCCACCTATTATTCTAATCCATACCTCAAGTTGAGAGATGCAAGTTGTCCTCGCATTGCATAAATCATTCCCCTCCTATACGAGGGAAGTAAGCTGCCTAATATTGGTCATAGGGTCATGAAATCCTGGAATTCTGAGTGCTGGTTCTAAAGGTGGTGCCATGACAACACAAGAATATGATAGGTTACCTCTCTGAGCTTGGGACTGAGCCAAGTCCCTCTCTACTATAGCCATCACCCGTCATGCCTGCACTAGCTCAAGTGATATGGTCAGCTCTTGAAATCACCCCTCTATTGATATAGCACACTCTATCATAGTTGTGGCCTAATCCAAGGCCTTCTAGAGTCACCTATCCCTATTAGATAACTTTACCTCTAACATGGCAATAGATGTGTCCCATTGTAGCTGCTAAGACTATAGCATTCAAATATGGATCTACAAATCTACTACCTGGTCTAGCAACTACCCTACCTCAATGTCTGGAGGTACCTCACCCTCATCTAGAACCTCATCCTCAGCCTCCACTAGTGGTGCATCCTCAACATCCCATCCACCCCCAGTATGTGGGTGCACATTGCACCCCTATGGATCAACCTTCGCTACCTCCTCAACCTGACCGAGAGGTCCAAATACTTGCCATAAAAGTAGGGACCACCAGGTATCATACACTGGGGTGGTCCTAGAAAAAACTATAGACTCCTAGAAATCATCTACAACATCACCTAGAGCTATAGGTAGCATCTGCTACACATGAGTCTCTAGAACTAGCCGCCTATAGATAATAGGTAGCTCTAGAATATCTTGTACTAGGCCAAACTATCGCAAGACCTGTGAGTAGAACTAGTACTCGCGAATCTTAGCCTTGTGGCCAAGTAACCGTATCTCCCATCGAGCTTGACCCAGTCACTCACCAGTCTTTGTCCATGTAGGGAAATCCATGTATGGACACAACTCAATGTCCTTAGGGCTTAGTGATGCAAAATGGCTAATGTAATGGTCAATATTCCTAGCATGGGACCTACTCCAAAATCCCCCATCCTTGCAAGGCCAACATGCCACATAGCACTGGTGTACGATAGGAATAGAAGTAATCTCTAGGGGTAGCTCTATTGGTCACTTGATCCAGATGTGCTGCCAACCCTAGATATATAGTAATAGATTGCAACTGATCCCAACCCAACTTTGGTAGGTAGTTTGGTATAGCTCATGGTACAACTGGCATAGTAAGGCACTCCCCCAAGCTAGGAGTAATGGTCATTATATGGAGCTCTAAATGAATCTCATGATGCAGGCTAGAAGGTTCTAGGGAATCCTTATGCCTGAGGAATCTGGAAGCACAACCTACACGACTAGATACATGAAAACTACCTCACGGATGGAGAATACCTACTCATCATACCACTCCTCGATGTGAATACCATCATGATCGATCTTACACTGGGCATCCTAGCTTCGATCATTGAATATCTCATCGAACACAACTCATCTACTCTGAGAGTTAGAGGAGGTGATGGGCTCGCCATTAATAGGGATCCTAAAGATCCTATAGATGTCCTCAAGTGTGATAGTCATTTCACCTGTTGGCAGGTGAAATGTGTTGGTCCAAGCATTCCAGCTCCGGGCCAACATAGTCATGTAAGCTTGATCTACCTTGATGGTGGGTAGATCCAAAACATAGTTGAAGCCTATGGCTCCAAATGACTCTCACTCCCCATCAGTCAAAAATGGGTGGAGAGTCTTAAAGAGCTCTGGCTCCCTAGATTTAGAGGTCAGTCTCTATAAAGAGATATAGTATAAGGAAAAATCTAACTAAAGGCTAATAAAATAGCTAAAAATGACCTGAAAAGAGATAGATCAAGCAAAAAATATTTAAAAATGCAAAATTATTCTAATCATGATCAAAAATTTTAAAAATACATCTCATAGGTGCAATAAAATGGCATTAACTACTAGTAAAATCATAAAAAAATTAAAAAAATTGGAAAATTTTCATTAAAAAGGGAATCACATGTCAAACCCACGGTTTGCCTAACGGTCAAATTTTTTACCATTGTAATTCAAACCTAACCGTAGTTGATATCTAAGGTCCCCAATCATTCAAAGGGAAACTACAACTGGTAGCTATGGTCTAGGGATATGACCCATTCTGGGTATTTTCCTAGTCAAAATATATATATATATATATATATATATATATATATATATATATATATATATATAATTAAAATTAATCTAAGCTAGCCTAACCTAGGGTGTGGTTCATTGCCAATAGTTTAGTATGATTAATTAACCAATTAATTAATTTGGTTCGTTTTATTGGTAATTAATGTGAGGTCTTGGTTTTGAATTACCTTGCCCACACCGAGGCCTCGACTGTAAGAAGGTTGTTCACAATTTGCCATTCTGATGTGTGAAAGATAGTAGGGTTTTAGTTGCGTTAAGTTAAAATATTACACCTCTCAGAGCTCTTCAAATTGCAGTCACTATAAAAGGAATAATGAGGAATTTTGAAAATGATGGATTTTTAAACCTTTTCCTATTTTTGTCGAACCGCATCTAAAACCCGCAGTACCAAGATTAGGATTTTTTGCCTGCGGGTCCGACCTACGGTTCCCAAAATTTGAAAATTTCAACTACATACTGCACCCATGGTTTGCAAATGGTATCAAAAATAGCAAACTCCCACCATGGGAGGGTCTTAAATGATAAATTAATGTCTCCTAATGGATCAAATTTCAATAAAAGCAACCAATTTAAAAATTTGGTGATGATCAAGCACCGGGATTCAATTAAAAATAAAATATCTGGCTGAGATTATAAAGTACATTCAACCGAGGTCGTCGCTATGATAATACTTTCATGGAGTGCCACACCTCCTAGCCAAATAAATAAATTTAATTCCATATTCAAAACATTAAAAAAAAAAAATCAAAAGCCAAATGCACCTCATAGTCAGTTATTTACTCTATACACTAGGCAGTTGCAGTGACTTGCGTTGCATGCAATTCGGAGAGATGAGTAAATAACCACAAGGATAATTGGGGTAAAATTATCATCGTTGATCTAATATTATTATTTTCAATTCCAAATAAGGCCTTTGATGCTGGACTGCTCCATGGGAATGAGGTGTTTCATGTCATTTCTCCTATGACATATTTTTACCAAATCATCGACGAATTGATTCAACACAAAACTCATTGGATTTGCATAATTTCAATTCCCTAAGAAGACTATAGTAACCAGACTACTCCATGGGATAGGAGTGTGCAATTACTATTAACAGTTGGAATCATAAGCTAAACTAGGCTTAGCCAAGTAATTTTTTTTTGAAAAAATTGAAAAAAACTTGTATTAAAACAAAGATCAGTTACACAAGGGAGAAGACCCTTCCCAGCTGAAAACAAAGAAAACACAAGATTACAAGGTGTGAAAACACAACACAAACCACCACTGACCGCAAAAGGTCAACAAGTCGCGACATCGCGACATATCATGAAATCATGACATGTCGCGATATCGCAGGAACTAACCATCCTTGACCGTGACAGAGCGACATGTCACGATTTCGTGACAACTATCCATCCTTGGTCATGATGGGGCAACAAGTCATGAAATTGCAACATGTCATGATATCGTGACAAATATCCTTCCTTGGCCGCGATAGAGCAACATGTCATGATATCATGACAAATATCCTTCCTTGTCCACGATAGAGCAACATGTCACGAAATCGCAACAACTATCCTCCAGTGGCCGCGACGGTGCTACATGTCATGATATCATGACAACTTTACTCCCATGGCCATGGTGGCACAACATGTCATGATATCGCGACAAATTTCCTCCAGAAACAACGATGGCGCAACATGTCACGATATCATGATAGCTTTCCTCCAGTGGCCGCGACAGCGCAACATGTCATGATATTGTGACAACTTTCCTCCAATGTCCGCAATGGTGAAACATGTCACAAAATTGTGACAAATTTCCTCCAAATGTCGTGACGGTGCAACATGTCACGATATTGCGATAGCTTCCCACCAAAGGTCGTGATGATGCAACATGTCATGATATCGCGACAGCTTCCTTCCAAAGGCCGTGATGGTGCAACATGTCGCGATATCGTGATAGCTTCCCTCCAAAGGCTATGATGGTGCAACAGGTCATGATATTGTGACAGCTTCCATCCAAAGGTCGCAACGACGCAACATGTCGTGATATCATGACAGCTTCCCTCCAAAGGCCACGATAATGCAACATGTCATGATATCGCGACAGCTTCCCTCCAAAGGCCGCGACAGTGAGATAGGTCACGATATCATGACAAAAACCACCCTTAGCATTTTCTTTGCTCATTGCCTCAACGATCGTTCAAGACCCTACCTAATCACCTCATTGTCCAAAGGCATGTCACTGTGCAGCTGCACTCCAATCTCTTTCTCAGCACCCATCTTCGCCAGGAAATCGACCGCTTTATTTAAATCTCTACTCACATAAACAAATATCACATCGTCTAATTCCTGCCATAATTCCTTGATTTTAGAGACCAGAATCCTCAACCTCCATGCTTTTGAAGCAAAGTTCCTCATGCAGTCTAGAGCTCCAACCAGAATTTGAGAATCAAAGTCGAGAATTATCCTCCTGTGGCCCTGATTAACTGCCTAGATGGAAGCAAATTTGATAGCAATGGCTTCTGCTTCATTTTTTGTGGCTCTTCCCAAGCCTTGCAGTTCCCAATAGAGCACTGAACTAGCATGATCCCGACAAACCACTCCAATTTTGGCACTACCCGGATTGCCCTTTGTAGCTCCGTCCATATTGATTTTGATCCAACCTTCTGGGGGTGGTTTCTAGCTAGCTCTGTCCTATCTCTCTTGCTCTTCAGCTCCCTCTTCTAGTGGCCCAAGACCAACCTAAATTTCCTCTTTAGCATAGACAACAACAGTTTCTATGGATTTGCTCTAGATGACCTGCCAAACATCATCTAGCGAGGAGAAAGTTTCTCTAAAAATACGAGCATTTCTCTCCAACCACACTTGCCACAAAATGAAGAATAGAACAAGCTCCGAACCAATTCGAAGAGCTTTAGATTTAAATCTACCACTCTTCCATATTTTCCAAATATTGGTCCGATTCAGGTCACCATTAACTTGGAGTTTATAGTGAGAGAACCATCACTTCCAAATCTGATGCGTGAAAGGGCACTCGAACATCAGGTGATCAGTTGTTTCCTCATTCTTGTGCCATAAAACACATTGAGATGGACCGATGATTCCTCTACATCTAAGATTTTCAAAAGTGAGAATTCCATTGTGCATAAACTACTAGGCAAAGAAGTTAACTTTCAGCCAGCCCTTGGAATGCCAAATCTTTCTCCAATCCTCAACCAAAAATGAATGTGGGGGAGGCTCTAGGAGGATCATGTCGTATCCGTCCTTCACTGTATATACACCAAGGTTCCCATAGCCCCAAGCTAGTTCATCCTCCTTGTCTCTCCCTGTGAGAAACCTTTCTGTCAAGATTTTGGTCAAGATGGGTGCCAGCTTCGGAGGGATTGAAATTGGCCACTCCTCCAGCCTCTTAAACTTCTTAAACTTATACTCCCCCATTTGACTAGTGTTGAAGTAAATTTCAATTTGGACCCAACCCTTGGCTTCTATGGTAGATTTAATTGGTTGTAATTCAGGGAACTCAACAATGATGGGTGGGTACTGGTCCCATGAATTAGTCCAGAAACGTGCCTTCTCCCCTCTCCCCACTTTCCAAAACAATTGGTCTTTAATAACCTGAGATCCAAGATTGAGAGCCTACCACACTAAGGATCCAGTACCATCCAGAGGGAAACGTCCCACCTCATTGGGGTGAACATGACCCAAATATTTACTAGTTAGGATTCTACTGAATAAGGAGGTTGGTTGGGAAATCCACCTCCAGTACAGCTTTCCAGCCAGAGCTTTATTATTTAGATTGGAGCTTCTTAGTCCCAGCCCTCCTTTTTCCTTGGGTTGGGTACCTTTATCCCAACCAACTAAGGCCCATTTCCTCTCCCCTTTAGCTCCTTCCCATAAAAATCTTCTAGCCATTTTATCCAGCTCTTTCCATATAGTATGTGGGGCAGCCAGGATAGAAAATTTATAAATTGGCATGGCCTGAATAACTGACTATAAGAAAGTTAATCTACCCCCATAGCTTAACCATTTATGAGACCAATGATTCATTCTATCTTTGATACCATCCAAAAGATCCTTCCAAATATCTATTTTTAATTTTTTGAAATGCAAAGGAACCCCCAAGTAAACCACTGGAAGAGAAGTCCTTGTGAATCCCAAGATCTCTATAACTCTGTCCTGTAGCCTTTGGTCAAGATTAAAAAAGACCACTTTGGATTTTTTATCATTGATGACTTGGTTTGAAGCCCTAAGGTAGACATTAAGATTATCTTTGATTACTCTAGCTTCCCTAAAGCTGGCCACTCCAACCAATCCTGTATCATCCACAAACTGTAAGTGAGTCAGAATTTCCTCACCCACCTTGATACCTGTTAGCAAGCCTTGATGTCTTCTCCTCAAGAAAAGTCTACCTAATCCTTTAGCCAAAATGAGGAAAAGATAGGGAGAGCAAGGGTCCCCTTGACGAAGGCCACGTGTGGCTCCAAAATGTTGCGAGGGAAGACCCTTGATTAAAATAGAATAATATGGCATAGAAACACAACTCATGATCCAATCTATCCAGTCCTGAGAGAAACCAAAGGCTGCCATCATCTTAGACAAGAAACTCCACTCCACCCTGTCATAAGCCTTTGACATATCCAATTTAATGAACATTCCTTTATTTCCAGATTTTTGCATTGTATGGATTGCCTCCTAAGCAAGAACCACCCCATCCAAGATCTATCTACCCTCTACAAAACCCCCTTGCTCTGAGGAGATAATGTTATGAAGGAGAGGTTTTAGCCGTTCAACCATTATCTTTGTGATTATTTTATAAATCATGTTGCATAAGGCAATAGGTCTAAAATTAGAAATATGAGCCCCCTCCTCCCATTTTGGAATTAAAGTGATGAAGGTATGATTCAATGCCTTAAGCATTCTTTTATTACCTCTGGACTCCTCTGTGATAGCCAAAACATCCTCCTCCAAAGTATCCCAAAAGGCTTGAAAAATCTCAATAGGAAAGCCATCTGGACCTGGAGATTTGCTAGTGCTCATTCCAAAGACCACATTCTTTAGTTCATCTCTATCAATGGGTCTAAGAAGGGTCTGATTTTCTTCTTCAGAGATAATAGAGGGTATGACATCAATGAATTCATTTTGAGCCTCTACATCTTGCTCCATACTTTCCTTAAAAATTTTAGAAAAATAATCCATTGAATGGGAATGCATACCAGGAAGAGTATCAAAGGAGTGTCCATTCTCATCTTGAAGGGCTTCCATGTTATTCATTTGTCTCCTAGTACAAGCTGACTGATGGAAAAATTTGGTATTTCTATCACCTTCTAATAACCAAGTGGTTCTTTCTCTCTATTTCCAGTAAGTCTCCTCTTGGTTATCAATGTCCTCAACTACTTTACGCAAGGCATCATCCTTGGTTTTGAGATGCTCTGTAATTGTTCCTTCCCTAAAGTGTTTTTGAACCTCATCCCATCTGGCCACCAAGGGAGCTCTTTGGAGCTGGAAGTCTGACTTGTTAGCTCGCCTCCATTGTTTTAGTTGAGATTTGACAAAATGAAGCTGTTTGTGGAATCTAAACATTGCTATCCCAAAAAGTAGACGACCTTCTTCTCACCACTGTGGAATTTTCTTTCGAAGATCCTCTCTTTGTAACCAAAAATTCTCAAATTTAAAAGGTTTATGATGCTGCCCTGTCATAGTCCCTTCCTCCAACAAAATGGGAAAGTGATCTAAAACTGGACCCTCCAAAATCTGGAATTTAGTACTCCACTTTACAAATGCCTCCTCTGAGACTAGAAAATGGTCTAGGTTTACCTTCCTACTATGAGGCTCTCTCCTATTGTTAGTCCAAGTAAAGTAGGTTCCAAGGCCTTTAATATCCACTAAGTGAACAACCTAGACTTGGGCAATCAGAAGTCGATCCCCTGGATCCAAAATTGGGGTTCCACCTTCCTGATCTCGAGAAGATAATTTAGCATTAAAATCCCTAGCAATAATCCAGTCTAAATCTTCCCTTGAGGACCTCATGTTATGTACAGATTTCCATTGGAGCCTCTGGCCATCAAGGTTTTGAGCCCCATAAAAATTTGTAATTAAAACATGTTCAACTGTGACATTATTCCTAAAATGAGATGTGAGAACACCCCTCCAAGCTATATGTTCTATTGCAGTCCATTACAGAGAGTTACAGAGAGTAACAATCCCCCCTGAGGCACCTTGGCCAGCAACATCCATATGACCAACGCCCCTCCAAATTCTATTAACTGTTTTACACATAAGATCTAAAGACATTTTTGTCTCCTGGATAAGCAAAATGTCTATTTTAAATTTTCCTAAGAGTCTTTGAACAGCAGATTGATGGGTTCTACTGTTTAAACCCCTAACATTCCAAGATTGAATAATCATTGAAAACCTTGAGAGCAGTAAGAATCAATTGTCCTCACCGATCCTCCAATGATCAGCTTGTCTCCTTGAGCTGCTAGCAGGTCCTTATTTGACTTTCTACCTGCTCCTTGAGAAATGCTATTTTTTGATCGCTTTTCCACCTGAGTTATCCCTAGGGTTGGCCTTTCTCTATTCTTTTCTACTACTCCCATGTTGACATCCTTGATTGTGGGCTACGCTTGGGTGTGCAGTATCAATGTCGTTGTATTCTCTAACAGCGGTAACTCAGTGTACTCAATGACCTATTCTATAGTGGTGGGAGATGAAGGAGAAGCTTGAGCGGGGATGTTAATGGCTTCAGTGTTCGCATCCACACATTCCATAACTTGATCCTCTTGATCCACTAATGACTTAAATATTTCGTACCTATTAGCTGGCTTGAGTTGTGCTTGCTCCTTACCATTTTTCTTTTGCTTTCTCCTTCTTTTGGGCTGTTCAAAGCCATCTTTCTGAACATCTTTACCTTGAGGGGTACTGGTTGGTTCTTTGGCTAGAGTTGACCTACCCTCCCTGGGATGATTTGGCATTCCAAGTAGAGCCTCCATTTTTGTGCTCAAATTATTTGGACAAAACCAAGCCAAATGCCCATATTTGTGACAAAATCTGCATCTGAAGGGTAGAGCCTCATAATCTAGCTGTTGAATCCATGATAGTCCTACCAGTTCAAGTTCCACCTCTATCGGTAAAGGCTGGCTAATATCCATTTCCACACATATTATTGCAAAAACAATTGTGTTTCCTTATATGGTGTCTCTGGAGACACCCAAATGTCTTCCTAGGGAGTTCTCGATCATTTCCAGAACTTGATCACCCCAAAACTCCATTGGAAGAGCATACATGCAGATCCAAACTAGGATAGCCGTGGGTTCAATATGAGGATCAAAACCCACTCTCCAGGGTTGAACAAAAAGCCCTACCGGGCCATGGTTCCTCTTTTACGATTCAAAAGCCCTATTCCTATTGAACAGAGAAGAAAAACTAACAATGAAATACTCGTTGCTAATAAACCACAGGGAGTACTCACCATGAGGCTCCCAGTTTTGCCTGACCCAGGTGTGCAAGAAATTTAGGGTAGGGTGAATACCCATGAATTTACAAATCAGATCATGGTTGGCTCTATATAAGATTGTGTCTTCGACCATCTTTGGCTCAATGACAATCTTGGGCCTCGACTCGGAATACGAGAGGCATCCATTGACTCGTTGGCCCGATGATCTCTTTCCAGCGTTCTTGAAGAGCATTTCTCTGAGCTTCATCATTAGAAGAAGGAGAATTATCTTTTAGCATTACAGCATAAGAGCTCTTTCTCCCTATGAGAGGATCCATAGGAGTCCCCATTGGACCGTCCTGGGATAACAGACTTGCGTTCAGATCCACAGTAACCATAAAAACACTATGGCAATCCACCAGATGCCCAAGAAAATTTGAAGATATAGAAACCCTGGTTCAGAGGATAAAATTTCCAGCGCTTAGCCAAGTAATTAAAATGCTCAATTCTAAATTTATTCAGATCATTCATTGTGGTCAAGCGACCTCATCGCTTCATACATTGTCATTACCCTCATCGAATCGTCACTTTAGGGGGTAGTCATAATATCAAATCATAATCAAAATTAGTAGAATATCGCTAAAATCGTAGATCCATTGATCTTGTCAAAATTGTGTTCGTCCTTGTGAATCATTGTCAACAACTATCATAAGCTTACCCCTTTTCCTAGGGAAAATAGCAAATATGAAGTTTGGTTGTTGTTCTCCACATTTTAGATCTATGGGTCAAAATATACTTATGGAATGCACAACCACACCAAATGAGATGAGATGGGCATAAGATTTTCAAATGTAAGCCTTTCACACAGTTGGAAGCAATGATTCTAGGATGTGCATCCTTTTGCAAGACTTGGGGCATCTAATGTTTATCCGACTAATGATCATCATAGAAAATTTGAAATAATTTTATGAGGTCTATTTTTTCTCAGTTTTTTTTTATCTCACAATGCATCTCAAAAGGGGCATCTGTAGACACCTAAAACGTGTTATGTCAATGGTGACTACTCATATGGACATGCTACAAGACCATATGGAAGATCTTGGACAGACTCCAAGATAGGGCAGTGGTTCTAACCACTCAATTTTGTCTCCTTGGCCTATTCAGTCTGAATCGAAGCTGAGACATGTGGTCTATAGATTGAACCATGGCTGAGGCCTGCGGTTTATAGTCTAGACCATAGATGTCACCTGTGGTCTTAACTGAAGTTCAGTTGGCCTTCATCTAATCCAAATAAGTTTGAATGACCATTTGTTCTAGAAGAAGGTGGTTAAATGATGAAAGCTTCTAATCCAATTATCCTAACCACCCCTTCTTGATCTTGGCTTCTCCATGAAGCCACCCATAGCCCTTGGGTAGTCCTATAAGTACCCCTCAAAAATAGGGAAAAAGTATGAAGAGTTCATTTGAAGATCAAAGTAGCGAAGCCCTATCGAATTGTGGAATCACTTGAGTGCATAGAGAGAGCCTTGTTGCCATCACCATTGTCAATTTGTCAAGCATCATGATGAATTAGGCCATGGATGCCCTAAGGAGCTAGAATGCCAAGAAACACCAATTTGGGAAAATGGAGGCCCTACCAAACAATTCAACCACCAAATATATTAGAGGACACTGAGGCAACCCTTGATCATCAATTTGACAAGGAGGATCAAGCCCACTACCCTTGAAATTGGAGGGCAAACTACTTGGTTGCTCATTGCAGCTTTCAACCATGGTTTACAATGTAGACCGCTCATAAGAGCTATGGTTTGCAATAGGTGTAAGATATCCTTACCATTTCTTTTTTATATTGTTTAATTAGGTTTAAATAGACATTTACATAGTTCAATTAGGATTTTAGATATTTCTGACCGATATATTTAGGGTCTAAAGCAATTCTGTTCCATTAGTGTAGAATATGCAAGAATGGTTTCTTTCTATGCTTTCATGCTCTATTTCATATAATTATGCCATTCAATACTTAGCTACAATATTCCTTTATGCATTTACATGAATATTTATCAATTTGGAATAATTTAGATACATTTTACATGCTTTTTTGATTATATGCTTTTCATGGCTTTTTCATGTATTAATCCATCAAAGGGCCTCATCACGAGAGGCTGCCTATTTGTATAACTTTCTTGTGTTATTTCTTGATCGCAGGAAATAGGTTCAAAGGAGCTTCAATCACAAATTTCATTCCTCACCAGAAAGAAGAGGGTTAAGTTTGTGACTATTTGAAAAAGCATTAATAGTTCACCTACCCTGTTGGGGGCTTTGGCAATTGTATTGATTGTATCAACATTTTGGGTAACCCTAAGAGGGGTAAATATTTTAACTGATATTCATTGGATATATCAATAAAGAAACACTCATTTTATTTGATTCATGCAATATTGTTATCTTGTCATGCTTTTATGTTGATTTCCATTAATGCAATAGATAGGTGCACACTTTTTGGGATAGGTTAGAACCAAGTTTGGTAGATCGACACTAAAACTTGGAGATGTGCCATCTCCTCCTGCATCCTAGCTACCTTACCACTATTGGATTCCCCATGGCTAGGGCTTTGTAATATAACTGTTGTGGCTACTCCACAACACACCCTAAAATTGGGGACCCACTCTTTTTTACATGCTTTCCAAGAATACTGCAGTGGCCCAGATGCTAAAATCAAAGAAATACGAAATGGAAAAATGTCACGATATCGTGACATGTCATGAAATCGCGGTTCATAGAGGAGAGAGAAATACAAAGTGGAAAAATTTCATGATATCGTGACATGTCATGAAATCACGGCTCATAGAGGAGAGAGAAAGATGAAGTGGAAAAATGTTGCGATATCACGACATGTCATGAAATTGCGGTTCAAGCAGTCAAATAGGGCAAAGTATAGAAATTGTCACGATATCATGACATGTCACGTTTTCGCGGCTCAGATCAGCAGGATGCAGCAAATGAAAAAAGTGTCGCGATATCGTGACATGTTTCGATCTTGCGGCCCATAAGGAAAAATTGTCGCGATATCGTGACATGTCATAAAATCACGGTCAAAGGCAGCAAGAAAAATTCAATGCAAAAGTTGTCACGATATCGTGACATGTCGCGTTTTCATGAACCAAAGACGAAATGAAGCATAAGGAGAAAAAAATGTCGCTATATCGTGACATGTCAGGTTTTTGTGGCTGGAAAGCGAGGAAGGAGCAAATGAAAGAATGTGTCATGATATCGCGACATGTTGCATTTTTTTGACCGAGAGCAATCAAAGTGAACATAGAGGAAAAACATCGCGATATCGCGACATGTCGTAAAATCACAGTCAAAGTGGTCAAAATGAAAAGTGTCGCGACATCACGACATATTGTATGTTGATGACTAAAAATAGAAAAGTGTCCCGATATCATGACATATTGCATTCTCACAACAAAAGGCATAAAAACATCGTGATATCGTGACATGTCTCATTTTTGCGATGCAAGAAGAAGGACAAGGCTGCAAATATAAAAATGTCATGATATCGCGACATGCTATTTTTTTTGTGGTTCACAAAGGTTTGTTACAGAGTATATAGGGGAGGTGCAGAATACGTGGCATGAAGATGTTAGGGCTATGGTGTAACTCTTCATGACAAGAAGTTACAGTTCATAGAGAATATCAAATGTTTCGACGTTGAGAAGAAAGTCAAAAATGACGAAGAGGCGGGGAAGACGAAATGACGAGACCTAGGAAATAAAATGAAGCATCGCAGAGCAAAACAGGGAGCATTGCCAGAAAGTTTAAAAGCAGAAGCAAAGATTGGTACAAGGGTCAGAAATCGTTGCGGGCAGAGTTGCAGAGCTAAGGGTGATAAGCCATTCTGGGCCTACTTTGGACTGTTTTTCTTCCCATTTTTTTGGTTTTGAGAAAACTAGAGATTTATTTCATTGTAAATTGATAAATTCTTAATACAAAAAATTCAGAGAGTTGCATCTTATGGAAAAGAAATAAGGAGTTATTTTTTGCATGCAAGATTATATGTTTATTTTTCCCTTTTCAGATTTTAGGCTTATAGGTGAAGTTTAATGCAAGTTCTCTTGGTTGCTTCATGCAAATGTCTAAATCTGAAAATCACAATTAAAACCCCAGAAACCAACACTTAACTTATCTGGATTGTGCATGTTTTGTAGGTTCAATAGGTTAGGTTGCAAGAAGAAAACCTCATATCTTCAGTTTTGTTAGAATAGGATTGCATCACCCTGAATGCATTTCATTTTCATTCTTTATTTTCATTTTTTTGCATTTTACTTTTTCTATAGTCATCAAAATAAAAATTAAAAAATGAAGAACACAAGCTTATACTGAGAGGGGGGGTGAACAGTATAAGACCTCTTTTTACTTTTTCCTTTATATTACAAAATAGTAAAGCAATATACCCACAACAATATCAAAACAATGCACAATATCATCCACAAAGTGACACCAATTTTTACGTGGTTCACCCAGAATGGCTGGGCTACGTCCACAAAACTTTTCTCTAAAAGTTATCTCAAAGTTCTTTGGGAATCCTTCCCAATTACAATGTTTATGAGCCTCGGCCCAAAGGAGATACCTTCCCCCAAATAGAATTTATGAGCCTCTGCTCAAAGGAGATACCTTCCCCAATCTAAATTTATGAGCCTCTGCTCAAAGGAGATACCTTCCCCTCTGCTCTGGAAATGATCCCTCAGAAGATCAACTGTCTCTACCTCTTGCCAGCATGTGGAACTCCTTTCCACCGAAGACCTCCTGTCCTCAATGCTTAGCCTAAGAGACCTCTACCTTCTATGATCACGTCCATAGCAGCTCAGCAACCAAATCTGTTCTCAGGTTCTTCTCAAAGAACCAATGCACCTCTGTCCTCAAGTTCTCTGATAGAACTATCAAACTCAGTTCACAAGTCCTCTGCTCTTTCTACGCAATCCCAGCCGCACTTGATCGAACTTCAACCTTTGCACCTCTGTGCAATCACAGTGGCATCGTCTTCGCACACTCTGCTTCCTTTGTGATCTTTCACACTTAGAATGATTCGATGAAATGCACTCTGCACACTACGATCGAATTCGCACTCTGCTCTCAGCGATCGAACTTCTTGCTCTGCGCACTATCTGCGAACGTCGCACTCCAATCACACATCCATCAACTCTCCAAATAGCCCTCCTTTTATAACAAAATTTTCATGATGAAAACTTTAATCTTAGTCGGTTGTTATACCAAAAACAAACCCTAATCTACGTCGACTGCAAGCCCTAATTTTCGTCGGCTAAAATTTAACTTTGTCGGCTTCACTGCCTCTGTAACTCTTCTGTAGCTTCTATCGTGAAACTACAACATGTCGCGATATCGTGACACCTTTGCAACCGTACACTTTCTTTTGGCTTTTGTCACGATATCGCGACACTTCAGCCTTTGTCGACTTCAACTAAGCTCTTGTCGCGATATCGCGACACTTCTGCCTTTGTCAGCATCAACTTTGCTTTTGTCGTGATATCGCGACACTTCTCCCTTCGTCGACCTCCTTTCTGCTTTTGTCATGAAATCGTGACACTTCTGCCTCTGCAGACTTCATCTTCACTTATGTCATGATATCATGACACTTTTGTCTTCATAGCCTTCCTCTCTGCTTTTGTCATGAAATCATGACACTTTTGCTTCCTTAGACTTCCTTTTGTTTTTGTCATGAAATCGTGACACTTTCTCCAACCGAACGCTACCATCTCGATCTGTCATGAAATCGTGACACTTTCTGCATCTGTTTGCTTTCTCTTCAACCTGTCACGAAATCGCGACGCTATCAACTTTTCGTACGCTTTCTTTGCAACCTGTCGTGAAATCGTGACGCTTTCAGCTTTCGTACGTCTTCTTTGCAACCTGTCGTGAAATTGCGATGCTTCTCATTTCAGACTCTTCCCTTTGCTGCATGTCACGAAATCATGACAGTTCTCACTTCGAGTTCTGTAGCATGTCATGAAATCATGACACTTTATCTTGCTTCCACTTTGTCTTCTGACTTGTCGCGAAATCGTGACACTTTTTCTCCTTAGCGCTTTTCTTTTCTTCGGGTCACAAAAACCCGACATGTCGTGATATCGTGACACTTTTTCTCCCGGACTCTCTCTCCTGCATTATGTCATGAAATCGTGACACTTTTTCTTTCGGACTCTCTCTCCTGCAACATGTCACGAAATCATGACACTTTTTCGTCCGTTCAACCTTCCTTGCAATATGTCATGAAATCATGACATTTCTGACTCCGAACATTCTCTCTCCTCTTTGAGTCATGAAACTGCGACATGTCGCGATATCGTGACACTTTTCTAACTTGCTTTCTCTCTCCTGCTTAAGTCGCGAAAATGCGACATGTCACGATATCGCGACACTTTTCTAACTTGCTTTCTTTCGAACCTGTCATGCCGTAACCTTCATCAAAACAAATTATTTTACATCAAATCAAATTCCTTCAAAAGCTTCTTGACATCAATGACAACTTATACACTTGAGCAAAGGCAATGTACCCAAAGTACCCAAAATTGCCAACAATCTCCCCCTTTGTCATTGATGGCAAACCTTTACCGAAAACACGTCTCAAGAGCCAAAACTGAAACCGACTATGCTAACAACTGAGAAACTATGCCCACAACCGAGAATCTTCCTTTGAAGTTTTGCTCCCCCTGACTTGAAGCTTTCCTCTTCACTTGAAGCTCTCCCCCTTACTCATATCTCTCCCCCTTTGTCATCAATGGCAAAGGGTCACCTTTGGGGCTCGGGACTAAGAATGGGCCTCTTAGCTTAGTCCCTCCCCCACCTCCTGATGAGGTGATTAATTTTGGGGTGGGAGTAAAACTCCCATTAGGCACTGATCATCATCAGCATCTATAATTTCCTTGTCGGGCCTTCTCTTGAACTCTTTGTCCATATTCCTATTCTTGTTCCTGTCACTGTTCTTGTTCCTGTTATCATTCTTGTTCTTATCCATGCCTTGATCCTTGGACCTGTTCATACCACTGTTCCTGTTCCTGTACCTTGGAAGTTCAGCTCTACACTGTCTAGCTGTGTGACCTTCATTGTTGCACTTATAACAAGTAACAATGTTATTTCTTTTAGGCATACCTGTTCTTTGAATCCGCCTGTTCTGACTAACCCTGTTCTTGTTATTAGCCTTGCAAAAAATTGCCTTATGCCCAAACTGTTTACAAGAGTAGCAATACCCTTGAAAGAAATTACCACCTCTGAAACTCGTTATTTACCTTCCTTACTTGAGTCATGCAATGCGAAGCCATGTGACCAAACCTCGTGACATGCAAAACATCTGCCATGAAATTTTCCTTTATTCGACCTCTTGGGTCCTGAAAACTTCTTCTTCTCATCCTAAATTCTGTTTTCTGTTTCTGCGCATCTATCATTCAAGAACTCATGATCTGAAATACTTTCCTCATCAGAACTCTCTTCCTTTTGGAGTCTCTTACTAGACTCTCCAACTTGTTCCTTGTGAGGCTTAACAAAACCAAGGCCTATTTTATCTGTTGTTTTTCTTTGACCTTTGATGAGTGACTTAACCTTTTTGGAGCTATCTTGAAACCTGTAAAGCTTATCCTTGTACTCTTTAGTTTCCTCTTTTAAAGAAGCCATTTTCTGTTCCAACTCACTATACTCAAGAACCTTAGACTCTAACTCATCCTTGAGTTCTTGCGTCTTAGCTATAGAGAAATCAAGATTTTCTATAAGATCATCTCTCTCCATACAACATTCATCTAACTTATCCTTGAGTCTATCATTCTTCTTTCTTTCCTTTTTCAAAGCACTAAGAGCATTAATAAGTTCACTTTCAAGATCCTTTATTTGTTTGCTTTCTGAATCATCAAAGCCTTTTTCAGATTTCTTATCACTAGAGGTGCTACCCTTTTCAAAAACCATACATGCATCTTCCTTATAGTTTTCTGAAGCATCCTCATACATACTAGAAACCAAATCATCATTTGTGCAATCATCCTCAAGGTGACCAAAATTTCCACATCTAAGACATTTCATGATAATGAATCTATGTTTCGGTTCTTCCTCTTTTTCAGATATGAACAACATCTCATTTTCATTATCACTTGAAGAACTTTCACTATCACTACTAGAACACTTACTTGCTTTGTCTAGGTAGAAACTCTTCTTGTGCTTGTGAGAATACCTCTTTCCTTGATCGTTGTGCTCATCTTTGTTCTTCCTGTGATGCTTGTGCTTTTCATAATCCTTGCTCTTAGAATCCTGTTTATCTTCATCACTTTCATTCTTGAGAATAGTACAGTCAGTAGCATAATGACCAAACTTTCCACAATTGAAACATCTTATATTTTTCACGCTTTTGTGCTTTCTAGAGAACTTGCCTTTCTTGTTGTAATATGCCTCTTCATCACTAGAAGACTCATCACTCTCTTGAAGTTGTTTACCCTTGGATTTCTTGGTAGCCTTGAAAGTGGCCTCTTTCTTGACATCAACCTTCACTTGAGTTCTCAACTCAAATGCTGCAAGTATACTATGGAGCTCATCCTTTTTCAACTTATCCAAATCTTTAGCTTCCTCAATAGCAGAAATATTTTCACTAAATCTATTAGGAAGAGATCTTAAAATCTTATCACAAACATCATTTTCAGCAAGCTCAAGACCTAAGTCTTTCATGGAGTTAACAACCTCATCCATACGAAGCATGTAGTCACTAATATTTTCATCATCATTCATCTTGAGTTGTTCAAACATACCTTTGAAGTGTCTCAACTTGGCCTTTCTGACATTTGTATCACCTGTATGAACCACCTACAACTGTTTCCACATTTCACTAGTTGTCTTGCAGTGAATTACTTTGGTGAGATCTACTTTCTGTAAGCCTTTCAGGATTGCATTCATTGCTTTTGAATTGTTGTGATGTAGGAGCCTTTCTTCTTTAGTATTTGGACCATGTACAAGAATAGTGTACTCATCTTCAATTACTTCCCATACCTCATTACCAAGTGCCATTAGATGAACCTTCATCCTTGCACTCCAAAGACCAAAATCTGACCCATCAAGAATAGGTGCTGCATTGCCACTTGAATAATCCATTGTGTTCTTTACTAGCTTTTCCTTCAAGTCGTTAAACTTTTCGAAGGAACCTCGCTCTGATACCAATTGAAGAACACAAGCTTATACTCGAGAGGGGGGGTGAACAATATAAGACCTCTTTTTACTTTTTCCTTTATATTACAAAATAGTAAAGCAATATACCCACAACAATATCAAAACAATGCACAATATCATCCACAAAGTGACACCAATTTTTACGTGGTTCACCCAAAATGGCTGGGCTACATCCACAAAACTTTTCTCTAAAAGTTATCTCAAAGTTCTTTGGGAATCCTTCCCAATTACAATGTTTATGAGCCTCGGCCCAAAGGAGATACCTTCCCCCAAATAGAATTTATGAGCCTCTGCTCAAAGGAGATACCTTCCCCAATCTAAATTTATGAGCCTCTGCTCAAAGGAGATACCTTCCCCTCTCGCTCTGGAAATGATCCCTCAGAAGATCAACTGTCTCTACCTCTTGCCAGCATGTGGAACTCCTTTCCATCGAAGACCTCCTGTCCTCAATGCTTAGCCTAAGAGACCTCTGCCTTCTATGATCACGTCCACAGTAGCTCAGCAACCAAATCTATTCTCAGGTTCTTCTCAAAGAACCAATGCACCTCTGTCCTCAAGTTCTCTGATAGAACTATCAAACTCAGTTCACAAGTCCTCTGCTCTTTCTGTGCAATCCCAGCCGCACTTGATCGAACTTCAACCTTTGCACCTCTACGCAATCACAGCGGCATCGTCTTCGCACACTCTGCTTCCTTTGTGATCTTTCACACTTAGAATGATTCGACGAAATGCACTCTGCACACTACGATCGAATTCGCACTCTGCTCTCAGTGATCGAACTTCTTGCTCTATGCACTATCTACGAACGTCGCACTCCAATCACACACATCAACTCTCCAAACAACCCTCCTTTTATAACAGAATTTACATGATGAAAAATTTAATCTTAGTCGACTGTTATACCAAAAACAAACCCTAATCTACGTCGGCTGCAAGCCCTAATTTTTGTCGGCTAAAATTTAACTTTGTCGGCTTCACTGCCTCTGTAACTCTTCTGTAGCTTCTACCGCGAAACTACAACATGTCACGATATCGTGACACCTTTGCAACCGTACACTTTCTTTTGGCTTTTGTCGTGATATCATGACACTTCAGCCTTTGTCGACTTCAACTAAGCTCTTGTCGCGATATCGCGACACTTCTGTCTTTGTCAGCATCAACTTTGCTTTTGTCATGATATCACGACACTTCTCCCTTCATCGACCTCCTTTCTGCTTTTGTCATGAAATCGTGACACTTCTGCCTCTGCAGACTTCGTCTTCACTTATGTCGTGATATCGTGACACTTCTATCTTCATAGCCTTCCTCTCTGCTTTTGTCACGAAATCATGACACTTTTGCTTCCTTAGACTTCCTTTTTTTTTTGTCATGAAATCGTGACACTTTCTCCAACCGAACGCTGCCATCTCGATCTGTCACAAAATCATGACACTTTCTGCATCTGTTTGCTTTCTCTTCAACCTGTCGCGAAATCGTGATGCTATCAACTTTTCGTACGCTTTCTTTGCAACCTGTCACGAAATCGTGACGCTTTCAGCTTTCGTACGTCTTCTTTGCAACCTGTCATGAAATCATGATGCTTCTCATTTCAGACTCTTCCCTTTGCTGCATGTCACGAAATCGTGACAGTTCTCACTTCGAGTTCTGTAGCATGTCATGAAATCGCGACACTTTATCTTGCTTCCACTTTGTCTTTTGACTTGTCACAAAATCGTGACACTTTTTCTCCTTAGCGCTTTTCTTTTCTTTGGGTCATGAAAACCCGACATGTCGTGATATCATGACACTTTTTCTCCCGGACTCTCTCTCCTGCATTATGTCATGAAATCATGACACTTTTTCTTTCGGACTCTCTCTCCTGCAACATGTCACGAAATCGTGACACTTTTTCGTCCGTTCAACCTTCCTTGCAATATGTCACGAAATCATGACATTTTTGACTCCGAACATTCTCTCTCCTCTTTGAGTCGTGAAACTGCGACATGTTGCGATATCGCGAAACTTTTCTAACTTGCTTTCTCTCTCCTGCTTAAGTCACGAAAATGCGACATGTCGCGATATCGCGACACTTTTCTAACTTGCTTTCTTTCGAACCTGTCATGCCGTAACCTTCATCAAAACAAATTATTTTACATCAAATCAAATTCCTTCAAAAGCTTCTTGACATCAATGACAACTTATACACTTGAGCAAAGGCAATGTACCCAAAGTACCCAAAATTGCCAACAAAAAATTTCAAAATCCAAAAATAATTCCACCATTGCGTATGTCATGCTGCAGATTTCAAATACACATTTTAAAATTTTATTTTCGGAGTTGTTTAGTATTTCTTTAAAATTCATTAAAGCTGTTGTTTTGTTGCAGACATTAAAAATCCAAAAATAGAAAATTTCCATTTCAGGTCCAGAATTTCATTTTTCAGTTTATTTTTCATTCATGAGCCGATGATGACATTCCCTTCATGAAAATTCCAATTTCATTGAAGGAGTTATGTTTTATGGCATTTCATCAATTTCCATTTTGAAGTTACAACGTGGTCATACAAGGACCAAATCACATTTGCTTTACTTTGATTCAATGAACAATCATTAAAGTTTCACAGTAAAATAAACCAACATTGCCCGTTGTTTATAGTTACTTGCAATCACTAAGGTGTTCCAGCATTTAAATTGAATATCTTTATTTGAGATTATTAATACACATACACAAATGCTAACATAGCGGAGACCTTGGAGAAGTTACCTGTTTAATTTCTTTGCAAGAGGGGATTTGGAGCTCAAATCCTATCGGAGAGTGTGTTTTCACAATCGGGTGAAAATACCACTCAACAGATTGGTGCTAGAAGGAGGGCCTGAACTGGTTTATTTCATTGTGATTTAAGTGCTATAGGGATTTAAATTTTGAACATTTCATGCCCTATTGATTATTATCTTTAGCCCTCTTTTAACAATACAACTTTGTAGTGTTAAAAGGAGGACATGAATTGCTATGCATTGTTCTAACGATGTTTGATTGTTCATACAGGAATAATGTGTTTTGATTTAATTTTGAAAAGCATTGGTCTTGACTAACGAGTTTTTATTTCCATATGATTACTCTCATTTCTAACATTCTCTATTTGATGATGTGTTAACACTAACTTCATTATAAATTGGAGAATATTCTTTATTGCAGTGGTTTCATTCATGCATTATAATAAATGAGTGTGATGATTTATTCATTTGATATTTGTTAGTCATTTCATGTTTATTTGCAAGATATTTATTTGACTAACAGATTTGGTTCTAAATTTACATTTGAGTTTACTAATGGCAACATTTGAGGAGCAAGTTGTATCCCTAAGAGCTGAAATAGCATCTCTAAGAGAAAGAATGGTATCAACGATGGAGGATCATTATAAGGGTTTGTCTACACATGTGATACCCTATCAAATTCCTAAAATGTTATTGGATTTTTTACGATGTTTTAATCAAGAGGTGCCACTAGGATACTTGCAAAAACTGCACGTCTACAAGAATACATTATGTCAATTCCAGATTTTCTATGAGGAGGTGGCTTGTAAGTTATTTGCATACATTTTGGAAGATAAACCATTCTTTTGGTACAGCCAACTACCCATGGAGGTTAGGACTTCTTGGATACAACTAGAAGCAGCCTATATTTATCATTTTGGTAATCAGGTTGACATAGAGATGTTAAAAAATCAATTTACCTTCATATGTAAGGAGCCTAATGAATCCTTGAGTCAATTCAATGGAAGATTTCGTGAGTTGCACTCCCAAATGTGGGAAAATTTTAACACATTAGAAGAGGAAGCCATGGAAGTATACCTGCGATCCATACACCCCGCACTTGCTTCACTCATTGAGGAAAAAATGGATGGCTTGTCTCTAGATAAAATCTATGAGATCCTAGAAGAGGTAGAACAACAAGATCTTGAAGAAGAAAAGGCACAACATGTTCACATGAGGGATGGTTCTTTTGGAGTTAGTGATGCCAACCTACACCAACCATCAAATATAGCACCCTGCACTCCAATGATATCTAAGGTAAATGATCAAGGGGATGAATTTGAATATCCAAGTGTTGCAAACACCTTAGATGTAGTCCAAAGGGAGGTGCATAGTGCTAAACCAACATCTGCTAGTGAAGGTTATGCAGAAATGATCTCATTCATAGAGATGCATGATTATTTGAATAAAGGGGTCCCAAATTCAACAATGTTTGAAATATGTGATAGGACGGAACCTACCATAGAATTGAATGAAGTGGTTGAAAGTGAAATTGGAAGAAAACCAATAAATGAATTTGAAGACATGATAGAGTTTCACCACTTGTTCTTGGAAGATACTATTGATGAGATGTGTAAAATTGACGATCAAGAAATTCTTCACCCTCCAAATTATGATAAAATTGAATCATGGGTTACTAATTTGGACGATGATAGCCTTACAAATTTGAATTCAATAAACGACCCATTTTTGGAAATAATTGAACCATATAAGGAAGGTGAAGGCGAATTTGATGAGAAACACATTGACGAATCGAAATATGTCGAAGAGGTAGTTGAATGTCACCACTTGATTTTGGAAGAATATTATTATGATGCTTGGAAGAAGTGGGAAGACTACACTCAATCCAAAACCGCTAATGAAACGTGTGTGCCAAATGATATACAGGACAACATAATCGCCTACTCGAAGGAAGATATTATAACTCCTGTATCATTTGAGGATGTTTTGGAAGAGGGTTTCAAATCTCATAAAATTTTGGAAGATAATGAGGATCTTACTACCAAGGGCAAAGAAGAAAGTGAATTGATGAATGAATCAAAAGATCATGTCACAAATACCATGGAGTTTCATCCCACAAATTTGGAAGATAATTTTTATAATGGTTGGGGAAGATATGATAATGCATTCTTTTCTCACACCCTTATAGATGAAACTCATATTTCACTTGATATGCGAGGATGTTGAAACTTCTACATCATACGAAGGTCTCACATTCACAAGATTTGAGAAGGTTGCAAATTTCGATCATGTTGAATATAAATTCATTGAAGATGCGGATACAATTTTGCATTATGATTTTGAGGACTCACATGAAGAGATACCATGGATAGTGAACAAAGAATTGGAACCAAACAACAAAGAGATTGATCAATTGGAAACAAATCAAATGAAGGATCATCAAGACGAGTCATTGGACATACACTTTGACCAAGAATATTGGAGGGTTGAAAAGGATGGGCATGTTTTCAATTGGGTGCCCAATTTTGGTATGTTTAATGAACAAGTAATCAATGAAGAATATGAAGACCATGAGGTAAAAGAAGAAATTATGATTTCTCACCAATTTTTGGTAAATAAAAATATTCAAAAGGTAGAAGCTAACATTTTATGTTCAGGCATCCAAAATTTAGGTGAAAATTTACATGACCATGTTTTGAATTTGAATGATGTTTATGGTGAAATGTCGTTAAAGGTGAATGAAAAACAATGTATGATTTCTAATCACACCTTTGACAACATTGTTTTAATGAATGAAAAAGAAGTTGATGCACTTGAATTGTTAAATAAAATTCATCAAAAATTACTAATTGAATCTAGGGTAAAAACTTTTAATGATCCTAATTTGGTAAATATCCTAGATGCTTGCAAACTATTGCACGAATTTGATTGGCCTACAAATTTGGAAAATAATTTGGCTTTAAAATTTTTAGAAATAGGCTCTTGCTTACAAAGTCTCATTTTGGATAAAGATAGCCTAGTTCTAAATCATGAATGGAATTATGAGATTTATACCTTAAATAATAGACAAGATAAAATTGAATATTATATATTGTCTAATCAATTTCATGATTTGAATATCACCCATGAGTATTAATGGAACTAAAGCTAATTGGTGGGGTGAGCAAGGTAAATTAAAAGTTGTTGCATGGTGCGGTCTAATCTTGTTTTTGTTGGATTCCTATCTTGTTTTTGTTGGATTCCTACAACATTTGGCATGCATATTGCGTTATATGTTTGTTGAAGTGCTCAAATCATGTTTGGGATCCAAGGAAGTGACAGTTCAAACCGTGCACCATATTGTATTATATTGTACATTTGTATATAGATTTTGAGTTTTGGTTTTGATTTGTTTTCTCAAGTTCATTTTGGATTGCTATTTAGGTTAGGATTTAAGTTGTGTTCTATTACCTAATGTTGACTATTTTTTTTCTTTAGTTAGGATAGTGCACATTAAAGGGGAATGTTAGAATTAATGTAATGTGCACTATGCCTCTGTTTTGACACTTGTCAGTTTATCATATAGGCCTTCTGCCTATATATGTAACTCATGTTTATCAATAATAAATTCCATTAGTTTCCCTCCTAATATTTGGTATCAGAGCAGTTTTTCCCTGCCCTGTGAAACCCTTGAGGGGGGATTTCCCTCATGGAAATCCTCCCTCCCCCTCATCTTTTTTTTTTTCCCCATTTTTCAAATTTTCATTTTCCCCCCATTTTTTTTCAAAATAGGGAGTATGCTCTTCATCCTTGATGGATGAATCAGAAACCAGATTTTTGAAAATTAATGGCTGCCCCAGTTCTCTGCCCACCATTTACATCATGAGGAATTTTTTTTATGTGCAGAACCAAGCTTTAGCCCATTTTTTTCAAACCCGTGGAGAACTTTCAATTTTTTTTTCATGCGACCGGTGCGCTCGGCTGATGGTGCCCTCCTGGCCATGGCATTCCTCCTGTGCTTCATTGGTCATCATGCCCTGCGGTCCCATGGAGGCAGTCCTTGCCGAGCTCGCCGGCACCCTCGTCGGCAAAGCCTTGATCGACTCTCAAAAATCTTTCAGCTCGCGGACGTCGGCGGAGGGTTTTCGGAGGTCTTTGCTGTGAAGTTTTCGGAGGTTTTCTGGTGTTACCGTTAACGACGACGATGGCACCATTGGGGGTCTCCGTATCCTACTGCTGAGTAGCCAAATACTAGCCCCATCGGACCTGCTTTCATCACAGAAAATGGTGAAGAAGCAGCTGCAGAAGAATCATGGCTGAAATTTTTTTTAATGCAAAAATTTGGGGCCCAGCAGTGTATAATGCGAGCTGCATTTTTTTTATGCGGAAGGTCTTTTCCTTCTGGTTGTAGTCCTTGATGGGCACAATATCCATGGTCTAGAAGTCATAGCCGCAGCACTTGAAACTGTAAATTCTGGCCCATGTACTGAAGTTGTGACGATATTGCGACACGAAATGGCTGGAAACGGCCCTGCATAGCACCATAAAACCCTAAAATAATTCTAGGAGGGCCGTCAGTGACTTATGTTTTGCTGAAATCGAGCTAGAACTCTAGAAATGCTCGACGTTTTGAACTAGCGCTCTGCCTGTGCATTAATGGTGTGTTCCCTAATTAGCTTTACGAGCAGCTAGGGGTTAATTTGGCATTGTAGCCGCGATCATTGCGACGGGGGTTCCATGTCTACGGCCGCCATTGCTGCTCCTGTCAACTGGATTTCTTAGGGTTTGGAGCCAAAACTGGGGCTCAATATCTGCGATTACCTTTGAAATGGAAAACAATGGTGGGAAAGAAGGGGTTGAGCGGTTGTCCAACGAAACTATGCCCTCTTTGTGATCGTTTCTGGCGTTACCGTTAACGACGATGATGGCACCGTTGGGGGTCTCCGTCTCCTACTGCCGAGCTTCCATTGTGATAGCGTTGCTCGTGACTAAAGCGTAGGAGCTCTACCACTGCGTCCAGCTGTACCTGCCATCCCACCAGCCCTGCACCTATGACGAAAGCGCGATCTGGACTATCGGGGGAGCGACAAATATCTGGTGTTTTGTTTTTGAACTTGAAGTGTTTTAAGTGTTGCCAAAGTTCATGGGATTTTTGTTTTAAATGATTACGGTGATTTGTTTTTTAAATATTTACAAGTGGAGAATGGCCACTTTATTTTTAAACATGAATGAAGAGTCTTATTGGCCCACATGGCCCATGTAATTCCTTTGCGAGGGAAATTGATGATGTAATTCCTTAGAGACATGATGTTTTTTCCACATGATGAAGGCCCCTTTGATGATGGAATATAGGGGTATTTATAGTCGTTGGAAATGGTTTTCCACGACGAACACAATGGTGGTGTCCATTTGTCATTTTGAGGCTATTTCAAATAAGCTTTTTTGCCTCAAAGTTTTTCTACCTTGGAGTGCACTCTCGGTTGTACCCGACACTCCCAAGGTAATTTTATATGTGATCCTTGTACCTAGTGATCTTTTCTATACACTTGGCAAATGCAATGGCTGGTTACCCATGCATTTTGATGGGATGACATGGTCACCATAAGGACACTTATACTAGGGACTACAGACAAAGACACCCTAGACTCTATCCGAGGTTTTTTGGATCTACTTCTGAAGACTACAGACGAAGACACTTCAGAAGATTCTTTTCTTTTCTTCTTCTCTCCTCCTATTTTGATCTATGGCTCATTTTATTGTATTGAGTGCATTTTCGACAGAGACCGACACTCTTATATGGCTCGTTTTTCCTTTCATTAGGTGCATTTTCGGCAGATACCGACACCTTCTAGATTGAGTTCACCATGAGGAGGGATTTCATACTCATGGTGAATCTAGTCAGTGACCTACGAGTGGCAACATCCTCTGAGGATGACCTGCAGAGGCAACAGACCCAGAAGTGGCTGCCCCTGAGGCACCCATGATGACCTTGAGGCACTTAGACCGCTGACCCAGTGGCAACAGACCCGTTGAAGTGGCTGAACCTGAGGCAACAGACCGAGATGTATACATAGTGGATCTAGAATTATTCACAGTTGGAGAGCCAAGAGCACAAAGCACGAGCCTAAGACCAAATCAGCAATAAGGAGGATGATAGGTTGTTTTTGAGAAGTCAAAATTAAGGGGGAATGTTATCTAATGTTGACTTGCTTTGTTTTTCTTTAGTTAGGATAGTGCACTTTAAGGGGGAATGTTAGAGTTAAAGTGCACTATGCATTCCTTGACACTTGTCAATTTCTCTTGACAAGTGTCATGTGTTGAATTATGGAGAGCCAAGCGCAAAGAGCACGAGCCTAGACCAAATCAGAAATAAAGGAGGATGTAGAATTTTTTTTTATAGAAGTCAACATTAAGGGGGAATGTTACCTAATGTTGACTAGTTTTTTTCTTTAGTTAAGATAGTGCGCACTAAAGGGGAATGTTAGAATTAATGTAATGTGCACTATGCCTTTGTTTTGACACTTGTCAGTTTATCATATAGGCCTTATGCCTATATATGTAACTAATGTTTATCAATAATAAATTCCATTAGTTTCCCTCCTAACATGTTCGTCCTATGGACATGTTTGGTTTGTCAAAATAATAATAATAATAATCTTGAGATGTCAAATTATGCTTAAGATCAGGAAAATATGAAACATTAGAATTGTGTTGTAGAAAGCTCCGCAAGTAACACAAACATTTTAATAATATCGTTTGAAACTTGTGATGCATAAAGTTGTCAGTTTTACAAATTATGGCAACATAGGTGGTATGCTCCATCTGCAATTCATAAAAAGCAATGTATTCATATTATATTCCACATTGCATATACATTCCATCTCAGTTGTATCTACACTTCAAGTACATTCATTGAAAATGTGTCAAATCCTCTTAGGGTTATTCTATAAAATATATATATATATAGAAAAAAAAATCCTAAGGTGGGGAACTGATGCCCGAACTATCTTGAACCAAGCACGTTCTATTCATATTAAAGAGGATCTTGAGCAAAATTATCAAAACCATACTTGGAAGAAAATGTGAGGTGAAAGGAGTATTTCGTGTCTGTCCAATTATACAACATAATCCTTAAAGCAGTGGTTTTTACCACTCCCATAAAGCTTAAAGTCTAAAACCAGAGTAGTAAGGATAGGGTTAAATCCTCAACGAAATTAGGTTGAGGATCCAATTCCCCAAAGCTCTGATTTGACCTACATGGAGTAGTAAGGATAGGGCATAATTCTCATCTCGCTTAGGTTGAGAATCTGATTCCCCAAAGCTTCATTTTTCCCATTTCATCATAAATATTGGATTGGAAGGATCGTACTACATGTCCTCTGCAAATGATGGGTAGTCATCCTAAATGTCCAATAAATAAAAATAAAATTAATATTTCCATCTCATTATAATATTGGATTGGAAGGATCATACTACATGTCCCTCGCAAGGATGGGTAGTCATCCCAAAAGTCCCAGAAATAACAGTAAAACTAATGTTTCCCATTTTCATCTTAATATTGGATTGGAAGGATCATACTAAATGTCCTCTGCAAAGGATGGGTAGTCATCCCAAAGGTCCAATAAAAAAAAAAAATGAAGCCAAATCATGGATTATGGAGTTAATATTCATCGGGGCTATAGACGCCTGTCTGGCAGTGGAGTATGCTCATGCGTGGCAGCATGTCTTGTTTAAAAAGCAAGACCACTAACTGTTCAAATGGGTAGACTAACCTGACAATTTCATCCATAACTGGTTAAATCATTTTGTTCAAAGTGAGGTAATGAATTCTAGATCAGAGTAGTAAGGATAGGGTTAAATTCCCATCTCGCTTAGGTTGGGAATCCGATTCCCCAAAACTCTGATTTCACTTTCACTTGCACATGGGTTCAAGATAGTAGTGACACAACCAACTTTGGGATTTAACAAAGCAATTTATTTTATATGTAGTTGATCCTAAGAGGGTTTGACAATTTTAAATGTTCATGTATGATATTAGAAGGTTCGAGCTTTTATAAAATAGATTGTTATATTCATCATGTTGCGCAAATCATTCACAACCTCACATATGCATTCATGTAAACTGACAATGGAATGCGGATCAATTTCAAACGATAAGAAATGAAACACATTGCACACACCGAGCTGATACTTAATGATTCTAATGTTTCATGCATCTCTGATCTATCGGCATTTGTTTATGTTTTTATGGGCTGATGCCTGT
Organism: Wollemia nobilis; assembly: GCA_028583015.1. NCBI lineage: Eukaryota > Viridiplantae > Streptophyta > Pinopsida > Araucariales > Araucariaceae > Wollemia > Wollemia nobilis. The sequence goes on from JAQPPZ010003612.1 coordinate 2,121,506, forward strand.
TTTCAAGTTTGTATATTTCGAGGTTAGGTTCTCATCAAAATTCTTAGGAGCATTTCCCAGCAGAGTCGCCATTTGTTGTGGCTGCTCCACAACACACCCCAAAATTAGGGACCCACTCTTTTTTACATGCTTTCCAAGAAGACTACAGTGGCCCAGATGCTAAAATCAAAGAAAGACGAAGTGGAAAAATGTCGCGATATCGCGACATGTCATGAAATCATGGTTCATAGAGGAAAGAGAAAGACAAAATGGAAAAATGTCGTGATATCACAACATGTCATGAAATCACGGCTCACAAAGGAGAGAGAAATATGAAGTGGAAAAATGTCATGATATCGTGACATGTCATAAAATCGCGGCTCATAGAGGAGAGAGAAATATGAAGTGGAAAAATGTCGTGATATCGTGACATGTCATGAAATCATGGTCAAAGCAGTCAAATAGGGCAAAGTATAGAAATTGTCACGATATCGTGACATGTCACGTTTTCGTGACTCAGATCAGTAGGATGTAGCAAATGAAAAAGTGTCGTGATATCATGACATGTTTCGATCTCGCGGCCCACAAGGAAAAATTGTCTCGATATCGCGACATGTCATAAAATCGCAGTCAAAGGCAGCAAGAAAAAGTCAATGCAAAAGTTGTCGCAATATCGCGACATGTCATGTTTTCGCGACCCGAAGATGAAATGAAGCGCAAGGAGAAAAAATGTCGCGATATCATGACATGTCAGGTTTTCACGACTGGAAAGCGAGGAAGGAGCAAATGAAAGAATGTGTCGTGATATCGTGACATGTTGCATTTTTGCGACCGAGAGCAACCAAAGTGAATGTAGAGGAAAAATGTCGCGATATCGCGACATGTCATAAAATCACGGTCAAAGCGGTCAAAATGAAAAGTGTCGCGACATCGTGACATATTGTACGCTGATGACTAAAAATAAAAAAGTGTCGCGATATTTGTGACATATTGCATTCTCACAACAAAAGGCATAAAAACATTGTGATATCGCGACATGTCTCATTTTCATGGTGCAAGAAGAACGACAAGGCTGTAGATATAAAAATTTCACGATATCACGACATGCTATTTTTTTTGCGATTCACGAAGGGCCATTACAGAGTATATAGGGGAGGCACAGAACACGTGGCATGAAGATGTCAGGGCTATGGCGTAAAGCTTCAGGACAAGCAGTTATAGTTCATAGAGAAGATCAAACATTTCGACGTCGAGTAGAAAGTCAAAAATGACGAAGAGGCAGGGAAGACGAAACGACGGGACCTGGGAAATAAAACAAAGCATCGCAAAGTGAAACAGGGAGCATTGCCAGAAAGTTAAAAAACAAAAGCACAGATTGGTATAGAGATCAAAAACTGTTGTGGGCAGAGTTGCAGAGCTGAGGGTGATAAGCCATTCTAGGCCTGCTTTGGAGTGTTTTTCTTCCCCTTTTTTGGTTTTGAGAAAACTAGAAATTTTTGTCATTGTAAATTGATAAATTTTTAATACAAAAAATCTAGAGAGTTGCATCTTATGGACAAGAAAGGAGTTATTTTCTGCATGTAATATTAAATTTTTATTTTTCCCTTTTCAAATTTTAGGCTTATAGGTGAAGTTTAATGCAAGTTCTCTTGGTTTATTCATGTGAATGTCTAAATCTGAAAATCACAGTTAAAACCCCAGAAACCAGCACTTAACTTATCTGGATTGTGCATGTTCTGCTGGTTCAATAGGTTAGGTTGCAGGCAGAAAACCTCATATCTTCGGTTTTTTCAGAATAGGATTGCATCACCCTGAATGCATTTCATTTTCATTATTTGCACTTTATTTTCATTTTTTTGCATTTTATTTTTTCTACAGTCATCAAAATAAAAATTAAAAATTTTCAAAATCCAAAAATAGTTCCACCATTGCGTATGTCATATTGCGGATTTCAAATACGCATTTTAAAATTTTATTTTCGGAGTTGTTTAGTATTTCTTTAAAATTCATTAAAGCTATTGTTTTGTTGCAGACCTTAAAAATCCGAAAATAGAAAATTTCCATTTCAGGGCCATAATTTCATTTTTTAGTTTTTTTTTCATTCATGAGCCGATGATGACATTCCCTTCATGAAAATTCCAATTTCATTGAAGGAGTTATGTTTTATGGCATTTCATCAATTTCCATTTTGAAGTTACAATGTGGTCATACAAGGACCAAATCACATTTGCTTTACTTTGATTCAATGAACAATCATTAAAGTTTCACAGTAAAATAAACCAACATTGCCCGTTGTTTACAGTTACTTGCAATCACTAAGGTTTTCCAACATTTAAATTGAATATCTTTATTTGATATTATTAATACACATACACAAATGCTAACATAGCGGAGACCTTGGAGAAGTTACCTGTTTAATTTCTTTGCAAGAGGGGATTTGGAGCTCAAATCCTATCGGAGAGTGTGTTTTCACAATTGGGTGAAAATACCACTCAACAGATTGGCGCTAGAAGGAGATCCCAAACTGGTTTATTTCATTGTGATTTAAGTGCTACAGGGATTTAAATTTTTAACATTTCATGCCCTATTGATTATTATATTTAGCCCTATTTTAACAATACAACTTTGTAGTGTTAAAAGGAGGACATGAATTGCTATGCATTGTTCTAACACTGTTTGATTGTTCATACAGGAATAATGTGATTTGATTTAATTTTGAAAAGCATTGGTCTTGACTAACGAGTTTTTATTTCCATATGATTACTCTCATTTCTAACATTCTCTATTTGATGATGTGTTAACGCTAACTTCATTATAAATTGGAGAATATTCTTTATTGCAGTGGTTTCATTCATGCATTATAATAAATGAGTGTGATGATTTATTCATTTGATATTTGTTAGACATTTCATGTTTATTTGCAAGATATTTATTTGACTAACAAATTTGGTTCTAAATTTACATTTGAGTTTACTAATGTCAACATTTGAGGAGCAAGTTGTATCCCTAAGAGCTGAAATAGCATCTCTAAGAGAAATAATGGTATCAATGATGGAGGATCATTATAAGGGTTTGTCTACACATGTGATACCCTATCAAATTCCTAAAATTTTATTGGAGTTTTTACGATGTTTTAATCAAGAGGTGCCACTAGGATACTTGCAAAAATTGCACGTCTACAAGAATACATTATGTCAATTCCATATTTTCTATGAGGAGGTGGCTTGTAAGTTATTTGCATACATTTTGCTAGATAAACCATTCTTTTGGTATAGCCAACTACCCATGGAGGTTAGGACTTCTTGGATACAACTAGAAGCAGCCTATCTTTATCATTTTGGTAATCAGGTTGACTTAGAGATGTTAAAAAATCAATTTACCTTCATATGTAAGGAACCTAATGAATCCTTGAGTCAATTCAATGGAAGATTTCGTGAGTTGCACTCCCAAATGTGGGAAAATTTTAACACATTAGAAGAGGAAGCCATGGAAGTATACCTGGGATCCATAAACCCCGCACTTGCTTCACTCATTGAGGAAAAAATGGATGGCTTGTCTCTAGAGAAAATCTATGAGATCCTAGAAGAGGTAGAACAACAAGATCTTGAAGAAGAAAAGGCACATGTTCACATGAGGGATGGTTATTTTGGAGTTAGTGATGCCAACCTACACCAACCATCAAATATAGCACCCTCCACTCCAATGATATCTAAGGTAAATGATCAAGGGGATGAATTTGAATATCCAAGTGTTGCAAACACCTTAGATGTAGTCCAAAGGGAGGTGCATAGTGCTAAACCAACATCCGCTAGTGAAGGTTATGCAGAAATGTTCTCATTCATAGAGATACATGATTATTCGAATAAAGGGGTCCCAAATTCAACAATGTTTGAAATATGTGATAGGACGGAACCTACCATAGAATTGAATGAAGTGGTTGAAAGTGAAATTGGAAGAAAACCAATAAATGAATTTGAAGACATGATAGAGTTTCACCACTTGTTCTTGGAAGATACTATTGATGAGATGTGTAAAATTGACGATCAAGAAATTCTTCACCCTCAAAATTATGATAAAATTGAATCATGGGTTACTAATTTGGACGATGATAGCCTTACAAATTTGAATTCAAGAAACGACCCATTTTTGGAAATAATTGAACCATCTAAGGAAGGTGAAGGTGAATTTGATGAGAAACACATTAACGAATCAAAAGATGTCAAAGAGGTAGTTGAATGTCACCACTTGATTTTGGAAGAATATTATTATGATGCTTGGAAGAAGTGGGAAGACTACACTCAATCCAAAACTGCTAATGAAACATGTGTGCCAAATGATATACAGGACAACATAATCGCCTACTCGAAGGAAGATATTATAACTCCTGTATCATTTGAGGATGTTTTCGAAGAGGGTTTCAAATCTCATAAAAATTTGGAAGATAATGAGGATCTTACTACCAAGGGCAAAGAAGAAAGTGAATTGATGAATTAATCAAAAGATCATGTCACAAATACCATGGAGTTTCATCCCACAAATTTGGAAGATAATTTTTATAATGGTTGGGGAAGATATGATAATGCATTCTTTTCTCACACCCTTATAGATGAAACTCATATTTCACTTGATATGCAAGATGTTGAAACGTTTACATCATACGAAGGTCTCACATTCACAAGATTTGAGAAGGTTGCAAATTTTGATCATGTTGAATATAAATTCATTGAAGATGCGGATACAAGTTTGCATTATGATTTTGAGGACTCACATGAAGAGATACCATGGATAGTGAACAAAGAATTGGAACCAAACGACAAAGAGATTGATCAATTGGAAACAACTCAAATGAAGGATCATCAAGATGAGTCATTGGACATACACTTTGACCAAGAATATTGGAGGGTTGAAAAGGATGGGCATGTTTTCAATTGGGTGCCCAATTTTGGTATGTTTAATGAACAAGTAATCAATGAAGAATATGAAGACCATGAGGTAAAAGAAGAAATTGTGATTTCTCACCAATTTTTGGTAAATAAAAATATTCAAAAGGTAGAAGCTAAACTTTTATGTTCAAGAATCCAAAATTTAGGTGAAAATTTACATGACCATGTTTTGAATTTGAATGATGTTTATGGTGAAATGTCGTCAAAGGTGAATGAAAAACAAGGTATGATTTCTAATCACACCTTTGACAACATTGTTTTAATGAATGAAAAAGAAGTTGATGCACTTGAATTGTTAAATAAAATTCATCAACAATTACTAATTGAATCTAGGGTAAAAACTTTTAATGATCCTAATTTGGTAAATATCCTAGATGCTTGCAAAATGTTTCACGAATTTGATTGACCTACAAATTTGGAAAATGATTTGGCTTTAAAATTTTTAGAAATAGGCTCTTGCTTACAAAGTCTCATTTTGGATAAAGATAGCCTAGTTCTAAATCATGAATGGAATTGTGAGATTTATATCTTAAAGAATAGACAAAATAAAATTGAAGATTATACATTGTCTAATCAATTTCATGATTTGAATATCACCCATATGAGTATTAATGGAACTAAAGCTAATTGGTGGGGTGAGCAAGGTAAATTAAAAGTTGTTGCATGGTGCGGTCTAATCTTGTTTTTTTTTATTCCTACAACATTTGGCATGCGTATCGTGTTATATGTTTGTTGAAGTGCTCAAATCATGTTTGGGATCCAGGGAAGTGACAGTTCAAACCGTGCACCATCTTGTATTATATTGTACATTTGTATATAGATTTTGAGTTTTGGTTTTGGTTTGTTTTTGATGAGGCCTGGAAATGCCTCAATCATAACATGTTTTGAACACTAAAATTGCCTATAAACTCTTATGTTTTATCTGATATGTTAGTTAAGTTGATTCAATATGTTGTATATTAACCATTTTGCATGATCAATGTATTTGGAATATTATATGCTGATTTTTACAGATTTTTTGCATAGTTTTGTGTTCTTTTTGCTATGACTTGCTAAAATGGGATATGCTTAGAATAATAGCAGCATTTCACTAATCATGTTTTGATTTGTCTCAAGCATTTATTTCACCTAAATCCGGCAACGAGTGCAAGCAAACTATTGCTATGCAGCAAAAAGCGGTCTTTCCCATGTAAATTCCAGCCAGTTGTCCATAAATAGCAAGGCATGGAATTCACATGTGGAAAGAGATGAAGACCATTGGAATTTGATCTTAGGAGATAACCCACCTGAGAGATGCAGAAGAAATCACTGGAAAAGCACACATTTGTTCATTTCGAAGTATCTTCGGAATGAACAGATATCTTCGGAATGAGAGAACATAGCGTCTTCGAAATGAGCGGATCTTCAGAATGAAGAATGCATTATCTTCGAAATGAGCGGATCTTCAGAATGAGAATTGCAGTATCTTTGGAATGAGAATTGCAGTATCTTCAGAATGAGCGATCTTCGGAATGAGAATTGCATTGTCTTCGAAATGAAGCCACTTATCTTCGGAATGAAAACAGAATGTGCTTTTTGACTTGTTGACCAATTTTTGAAGCTGGAAAAAGGGAAATAAAGGTCGGAAAAGGTAAAGGAAAAGATCTTCCATCTGTCTTTGCCGTCATTGCCGACCAAAGCCATCATTAATGGAAAGATCAAAGAATAAACCCAGAATTTGTTGCAGCATAGTAGGATTAGATCTTTTGAGATATCCATAGTTTGTAATTAGATCATAGGACATCTATAAATATTGCTCCCATTCAGGTTGAGCCTAGTAGGTAGTGAGAAAAGAGTAAGGAAGCTAGGAGAAAGCAGAAAGTAGAGAAAATAAGTAGAATTTGACTGTTATAGTCCTGTAACAGGTTTTTAGTAGAATTATTGTAATCATGTTCTTTAATCAATAAAGTGCACCAGTTCTATTTCATATTGCTTGTAAATGAGTGTGATTAAGATCTAGAGAGAGAGAGACTCATACCTTCTTCTGGACAAGGAGGTCGGCCACTTCCAGACCTAGGAGGAGGACTAACAGCGAGGTTTTTATTCCGATTTTGCTACAGCGAGAATGAGTTGTAGAACTTGTTATTTCAATTGCTTGTAAACAATTGACAATATCTGCAGTCTTAGTTTATTTATGCTTAGATTAATCTTGTGCTTAATGTTTTAGCTGTAATATTTACTTTCAGCAAAGCTTCCATTTTATTTTAGACTGTTATTTCCAGAATTTGCTGTTTTTTGTAATTTCTTGCATTTTGTGTTTTGTTGTCAACCCTTGCACAGAAGATTGACAACCTTCTGTTACAGAGTCTTGACAGGGTTTTATTTTCCATGCTATAATTAGATTTCCATTGCTGCAAAAGTAAATAGATTTCCTTTCTGCAATTAGAATCAGACTTTCAATTCTGCAACTGTTATTTCTGCAACATAATTAGGTCTCATTCTGCAATTGTAAATCAGGATTTCATTTCTGTAGTTAATGATTAGTTTCCATTTTTGCAATTAGATTAAGGTTTAATTCATGCAATTTAGAAATAGGAATGTCCTAAAACCCCCCACACAACTGGTTCCACCAATAAGACCTATTGCTCTAGATTGACCTAAGTTATAGTTGTTTTGCCTCTTCTTTCGTAGATAGCCTTGTACACAACCCTGGATTGACAAATTCATTGAGAATTAATGATGGTATAACGACTACACATCATTTTGGCATCGTTGTCGAGGAATAGTGTTGCTAGAAGAAAACAAATAGTCCAATAGCCGTAATCAGACTAAGCTATGAAAATTTAGGTTAAAATCTGAATACAACAGTTGAGGAAGGTAACAACTATTGACTTAATTTATGTCATTCAAGAGTAAACATGAATGAGTAAGTCTAGGGATGAAAAAGGTAGAACTACCCCAAAGGATCCCTGGCTTGTTCCATTAAGGAGATCTTCATGCCTAAGGGGTGAATCACCTGTGTTTGAACTACCAAAAATATTGATAGAAAAATCACCAGTCTCACCATCATTAGAACATTTTGAGAAAGGAAAATCACCAATTTTATCATCATCAGAATATCCTAAGGAAGAAAATTCATCAGACTCATCATCAACAGAGAGGCTTGGACCTCTTGAGAGAACAATTTGGAAAGCTTTAACTTCTCCTAGGAAATAGGAAACTATGGCAGAAGGAGGCAATATAGATGGCCAACATGGCTATGTCCATAATGAAGGAGATGATCAGGATATGCCCCAACCTTCCAGAACATTTGAATATCCTATCCGTCTGAATCCAACACAAAACTCTCCCATGAAAACCATTTCACCTTCAGTACTTCCAACCTTCCGAGGTGTTGTATCTGAAGATCCTGATCAGTTTTTGTTTGAATTCAAGGTAGTGTGTCAGACCTATGATTATATAAATGACAATAAAAAACTTAAGGTTTTTCCCTCAACACTCAAGGATTCAACATTACGCTGGTTCATGAGCTTAGAGCCAAATTCCATAAGAACCTGGGATCAAATGGAAACTGTGTTTTTAGATAAATATCAGGAGTATTGTCGTGTAAGGAATAGAAAAGATGAGTTATTCAGAATTAAGCAAGAAGATGATGAAACATTGGAAGATTATCTTGATAGGTTCTCCTTTGTTCAAAGGAGATGTGGACTTGTAGAACCAGAATTATGTAAAACCATTTTTTTGAGAGGATTGCAAGATGAATCCAGAGAAGTTCTGGATTTGATGGGAAAAGGGGATGTAACCACTCTCAGTAATGATGAAATTGTGGATCTCTATAGGAATTACTCTCGCACTAAGTAGAGAAGAAGAAAAAGCCATACAAATGGCACTGATGTGAAGGACCTGATAGAGGAACTTGCAAATTTCAAAACTGATATTCTAGTGCACCTAAACACTACTTTGGGGGAAATGTCTGCAAAAGCAAAAACCATAGAACCTTTGGCAATTTATTGCCCAAGATGTAGAAATAAACATGCTTTGCAGGAATGTCCTTTGAATAAAACATCTATCTCAACCATTTGTAGTATCTGTTCAAAAAGGCATTCAACTGATCAATGCCACCTGCTACCACAACTCAAAACTGTGTTAGAAAATCAGACTGAGGAACTCAACTATATTGGACCAAAACAAGGGGGAAATTTCTCTCAATACCAAAATCCCCCTCGTTTTCCTACAAATTGGGGGCATAATCCTGGTACTATGCCTTGGGGACAACCAGAACCACCCCAACGTCCTTGGAATAATCCTCAATGGACAAATTCCCAAGAATGGCCACAAGCAAATTGGAGTAACCCAGCCTGGAATCAGAATCAAAACAACCCCTCATGGAATCAAAACAACCCATCTTGGAATCAAAACAATCCAGCCTGGAATCAAAATCAGACTAATCCACATTGGATGCAAAACCAACCATAGTGGAGTCAGCAATACCAGTCCTATCCAAGGCAGCAAAGGAATCAAGGTCAAACTCAGCATTTGTTGCCTGCACCTAATCAAAATTTTCAAGAAAAACAGCAGCAAACACAGCAAGTGAAACAACCTCAACTGCCAACTCAACCAGTCACTAATCCAAACAGCATGAGACAGACACCTCCTGTCTATGTGGCTGAAGCTGAAGAAAATGTTGAAATTAATGTTCTTGATTGTAGTAACATCCAACTTCGTTCAGGAAAAGTTGTACCTGAACCAGTTTCAAATGAAATCAAAGAAAATGAAGAGCAAGAATCATCAGAACCAGAGAAAATTCAACCAACAATAGAGAAAGAGACAAAAATAGAACCACAGGCAGAACAATTACCAAGGATAATTCCATATCCTGAAAGATTCAATGCAATACCAAAAATTTCTGAGTCAGAACTGGTCAAAGAACTCAAAAAGTTAACTATATCATTGCCCTTATTGCAAGCCATTAAGGAAATACCAGAGATTAATAGTACTGTCCAAAATTTGTGCATTAAAAGAACAAGAAGAAAGAAGAAAGCATTTCCCAAGACTGTGCAGGTTGAAGGAAAGATAGCTGATCTCTTATCTGGAAAACTAGTACCTCCAAAGTATAGTGACCCAGGAAGTCCAGTTATCACAGTTACCATAGGTTCAGTACCAATATCAAATGTTTTAGTAGATCTAGGAGCTGCAATAAATGTCATGACCAAGGATACAATGAAACAATTACAGCTCAAACATCTCAGCCCCACATTTACAGTTTTAGAAATGGTTGATAGGTCAGTTGCAAAACCTGAAGGTATCATTGAAGATGTCCCTATAGAAGTTTCTTCTTGGGAATTCCCTGCAGATTTTTTGGTTTTACAGCCAAGAAATTCAGCACATGGATATCCCATTATTTTGGGAAGACCTTGGCTTGCAACTACAGCAACCTTCATAGACTGCAGATCTGGAAATATGACTATTTCAAATGGTATTGATCTGAAACAAATTTCTTTATATCCTCCTGCAAAACCATCTAGCAAATTTTTAGGTCAGTTATGGTTTTTTGACTCAGATGAAGAACCAGAAGAGGTCATTTCTACACTAGCTACCTTAGTAGTAAGAGAACACACAGAAGACCTCAGTGACACAGAAAATTTAGAAAATGAAACAATCCTGATGAATGTTCTGCATGAACAAGGTTTAGAAGGGGAAGCAACAAATATCCAATAGTTGTTAAGTAATGAGGAGAATCAAAAATCTGAAGATGAACCATCTGTACTATCACAGGGAAACTCTGTTTCACTACCACATGGATGGCACCATCATCTGATTTTTCCTTCTCACTGTTCCATACAAGATATGCTTCCCTCAAGCAACAATAAAATAGAAACTGCTTCTCTTCTCCCATCTCAGCAATGTCCTCTTAATCCCCTAATCACCAGGTATGAAGGAGTGAATTCAGTCCTTCTAAATACAAAACAAATAGAAGTCCATCCAGGCAAATTTTTGAACATTTACAACCAGCTTACTAGGGAAGAGGAAGAAAAATTGATAGTTGTCTTGCAGAAGCATGTTCATGCTTTTGCTTGGAACTACAAAGATATGTTAGGAGTTAATCCCGATATATGTACCCACAAAATCTATACTGAAGAAGTCAAGCCAGTTAGACAACCCCCAGAGAAGATTGAATCCTGCCTTAAGAGATATTGTGAAAGAAGAAATTGAAAAACTTCTGGAAGTAGGATTCATTTACCCAATTTTCGATAGCCAATGGGTTTCTCCATTGGTAATAGTTCCTAAGAAAAATGGAAAAATGAGAGTATGTGTAGACTATAGAGAGTTGAATAAGGTGACATACAAAGACCATTTTCCATTACCTTTCATAGATCAGGTGTTAGATACTCTTGCTGGAAAAAGATACTTTTGTTTTCTTGATGGATTTAGTGGATATAATCAAATTCAGATTGCACTTGAAGATCAAGAGAAAACAACTTTTACATGTCCATGGGGAACATTTGCCTATAGGGTTTTACCTTTTGGTTTGTGTAATGCCCCAACAACTTTTCAACGAGTAGTCCTAGCAATTTTTGTTGATCTGACCACCAAAAGTGTTGAAATATACATGGATGATTTCACAAGTATGTGGACAGACTTTTGATTTTACATTGGAAAATCTTGACAAAGTCTTAACTCGCTGTGAAACATACCAGTTATCCTTGAATCCAGAAAAATGCTTCATGATGATGAAGGAAGGGATAGTTCTTGGTCATCACATCTCTCCTGAAGGGATCCAAGTTGATCCAAAGAAGGTGGAAATTATCAAGAATCTCCTTCCTCCTAAAACTCAGACTAATGTCAGAAGCTTCCTAGGACACATTGGTTTTTACCGTAGGTTTATTCCCAACTTTAGTACAATAGCCAGTCCCATGTTTGCCCTATTGACTAAAGATTCTGAATTCTCCTGGACTGCAAGGTGTCAGGAAGCATTTGAAGCTCTGAAAGAGAAATTAATAACTCCACCTGTGCTCAGAGGACCTAATTGGACATTACCATTTCACATACAGACTGATGCCTCCAATACAACAATTGGAGCAACATTAGGACAAATTGACAATGGTGAACACTATACCATCTACAACATTAGCAAGAACTTGACAGGAGCCGAGAAAAATTATACAACTGAGAAGGAATTCCTAGCAGTAATTTATGCCATCAACAAATTCAGGCATTATATCATAGGTTATCAAATATTTATTCACACAGATCATACAACCATTAAGTATTTGATGAATAAACCTATGGTAAGTGCAAGAATTATTCGTTGGTTGTTGTTGTTGCAAGAATTTGATATCACTATAATCAACAAACCAGGGAAAGCTAATGTTGTGGCAGATTTCTTGTCCAGGTTGTAGAACACAGATGAAGGGGAATTAGTTGATGACACTTTTCCTGATGAAAAACTATTTGCTATATCAGTCCAATCACCTTGGTTTGCAGATATAGCCAATTATTTGGTCACAGGGAAAGTTCCTCCACATTTCACTTCAAAACAAAAAAAACAATTGATCAAACAGAGTTCTTCTTTTGAATGGATTAAGGGTATGCTTTTTAAGTGCAGTCCTGACCATGTGTTACGTAGGTGCATCCGAAAGGATGAAGTGTATGATATCCTTAGAGCTTGTCATGATGAACCCTCAGGTGGACACTATTCTATAAAAAGCACAGTTAGGAAAATCTTAGGGACAGGATATTATTGGCCATCTCTTCACAAGGATGTGAAAAAGTACATCAGGCATTGTGATGCATGCCAAAGAATGGGGAAACCCACTCATACAAATGAGATGCCATTGCAGCCTCAAATGGTTTTAGAACCATTTGAGAGGTGGGGGCTTGATTTTGTAGGACCTATTGATCCACCTTCTCAAGGAAAGGTGCATATTCTAGTATGCACTGATTACCTGACAAAGTGGGTAGAGGTGCGTGCTTTCAAACATGCTCGTGAAGAGAAGGTCGCTGATTTCTTGTATACTCAGATTTTTTAGAGATTTGGAGCTCCACGGTCTATCACCACAGACCAAGGACCCCAATTTGCATCCAAAGTCATAAAGGCATTTACAGAATTGTATGAAATCAAACATAGGAAATCATCACCTTACCACCCACAAGCAAATGGCCAGGTTGAGGTAACAAACAGGGAACTAGAATGCATCTTGACAAAAATAGTAGCTTTTCATAGGAGAAATTGGCTAGATAAATTACCTGAAGCAGTTTGGGCCTACAATACTACTTGGAAGTCCACTACTGGATTCACACCTTATGAACTAGTCTTTGGTAAAAAGCCTCTCTTACCTATTGAATTTGAGCTACTAACATTGCGCACAACACTAGAAATTGGAATTGAATTGTCGCAGGGCACATACAGACAGGATTCTGCAGCTGAATGCATTGGATGAACTTAGATTGGATGCTCTGCACCAAACCGAGGTAATTCAGGAGCAGAGGAAGCTGTGGCATGACAGTCACATTCAGCAGAGGAAACTTCAACAAGGAGATTGGGCTTTACTGTTTGATTCTCGCTATGAGGACTTCCCTGGAAAGCTGAGAACTAGATGGCTTGGACCTTACCAGCTTGAAGAGGTATTTGACAATGGAGCAGCTCGTCTATCTCCTATTGATGGATCACAAAGAAAGTTGGTAGTAAATGGACATCGCCTCAGGGTGTACCATACACCTCTGACTAAAGAGGAATTCTTGCAACAACTTGATAGTTTGGATACACAACAGGTGGAAGAGATTCCCTCTTCCACTTCAAAACAATCAGCATGATCATGGATTTCAAGAAAAAAATACAAAAAAATACAAAAAAATTAGAAAAAAATAGAAAACAAAAAGATGAATAAATTCTGAGTATGAATTCCTTCATGGGCATGGTTTCAGGGGAAATCATGAAATTCCTTCATGGGCATAGTCAGAATCAAGAAAAAAAAAAGAGAAAAGGAGAGGTAAAAAAAAAAAAAGAGAAAAATGAATAACTCAGCAATGAAAACCTTTTCTAAGGCATTACTGGGTTGGTGTGCATGAAAACCAGTTTTCTGGCATGTATAACCTTGAGAAATTTTTGAACCATCATTGTACAAATTCACCAAGTGCACTTGTTTTGAAATGTTGCAGAAAATCTCAGCAGAACATCAACAAAGGCAGTCATTCTTCAAAACTGGCATTAACTATTTTTATCAGGTATATATTTCTTACATTTCTTCATTGTAAAATGATTGGTGTATAGTATATGACAATTAACCATTAGCATAAAAGGTATTCATAAGAGTTGGCATACTTAAAACATGTTTTGAAAATGAAAATATTGATTTCTGCCTAATCTTCAGAACAAGAATGCCAAACACAGTGCCTGCTGTATTATCTTCGGATTAAAATTGTCTTCGGAATGACAGCAGAATGAATGTTGCACTTTGTCTTCAGAAAGAAGCTTTGTCTTCGGAATGACAATTTGTCTTCGAAACGAAACTTTGTCTTTGGAATGACGACTTGTTGCATCATCTTCGAAATGAGGATTGATCTTCGAAATGAGGATTAATCTTCGAAATGAAGATTTAAATTTGCAAAGAAGACTTGTCTTCGGAATGAAGGCCTATCTTCAGAATGAAATTATAATCTTCGAAATGAAGTTTTTTGCAATTAAATTATAATCTTCGGAAAGAGCATTTCCACGTGGCATCCAAGAAAGACAAGGTACGATAAAATCAAATTCTTTTAGCTGCATACGATAAAAAGGAACACGTGTCAACAAGGATATGGTTTATTTTGCATGGTACTAGAATCAAGGAAGACATGGTTTATTTTGCACGTGAGAATCTATGAACTAAACAAAAAAATTAAAACCAAATGAGGTGGATCTGATGGCAAGGACGTCCATGCAATCATTGACAAACAGGTGTTCGATGTAACAATAGAAATGTGTGCCACCTTTCTTTTCGAAGACGTGTTTGTGAAGTATAGTGCTCAGGTTACGGTTCATTCCGAAGAAGAAGACGAGAAACAAGACAAAAAAATTGTAGAGTTATAGCAGGAAGTGGCAGCATTAAGAAGAATGTTGTCACAGTTTGAAAAACAGCCAACTATATCCATTGATGAAGACAATTTGGCTCAATTGCTTTTGGGTCTATCAAGGGCAGATGACTCTGTTGAGACAGACATGGGTATTCATTCTGAAGCATTACCTTCTCATTCTGAAGCATTGCCTTCTCATTCTAAAGATGCTTCAAAAATGGCAAAGAGCATAACAAAAAATACTGGAGATGAGCCACCAACACAAGAACAGTCCCAGCAGCAAGAAAATGTTCAAAATCAGCTTTACTAGGATCAAGAGAAAAAGCAGAATAAAGAGATTGAAACAAGGGCTGAATTGTTAGTCAGAGCAATCTAGCCAAACCACCCAGTTATCACCAGACAACACTTCTCAATGATGAACAGGGATGATGTAAAGAGGATGTACTTGAACAACTTAAGGGACTATGTGGCTAGATTCAAAAATTTTAGTGATCATAATTTTTTCCCAGCATTGTCAGTGTGCAGAAATAGATGGGATGAACTTTCCATGTCTTTGTGGAAAAGAGAACCCATCTCCCCCATCAACTTAGAATGGTCCAGAAGAAGAGCAGAAGGTGTAATCCAACTGATTGAAATCATGCAACATAACTGGATAGGTCTTAGGTTTAGGCCTCCAACCATCATTACTCCGAGTTCCATTCTACTTTGAGGAAGATGCCCAACCTGATGAACAGTTTGAAGACTGGCTCAGAAACATTCAAGAAAATAGGGGGTATTATATAGGCAAGAAATTATTCTACGGGTCATGGAATCTAAACATGGACATATGTGATTCCATAGCCCAACGAATGCATGAGGGCATGCATTAATATAAGTTGGGGGGAAAATGATGAGGCCTGGAAATGCCTCAATCATAACATGTTTTGAACACTAAAATTGCCTATAAACTCTTATGTTTTATCTGATATGTTAGTTAAGTTGATTCAATATGTTGTATATTAACCATTTTGCATGATCAATGTATTTGGAATATTATATGCTGATTTTTACAGCTTTTTGCATAGTTTTGTGTTCTTTTTGCTATGACTTGCTAAAATGGGATATGCTTAGAATAATAGCAGCATTTCACTAATCATGTTTTGATTTGTCTCAAGCATTTATTTCACCTAAATCTGGCAACGAGTGCAAGCAAACTATTGTTGTGCGGCAAAAAGCTGGTCTTTCCCATGTAAATTCCGACCCAACTATCCATAAATAGCAAGGCATGGAATTCACATGTGGAAAGAGATGAAGACCATTGGAATTTGATCTTAGGAGATAACCCACCTGAGAGATGCAGAAGAAATCACTGGAAAAGCACACATTTGTTCATTTCGAAGTATCTTCGGAATGAACAGATATCTTCGAAATGAGAGAACACGTCTTCGAAATGAGCGGATCTTCAGAATGAAGAATGCATTATCTTCGAAATGAGCGGATCTTCGGAATGAGAATTGCAGTATCTTTGAAATGAGAATTGCAGTATCTTCGAAATGAGCGATCTTCGAAATGAGAATTGCATTGTCTTCGAAATGAAGCCACTTATCTCCGGAATGAAAACAAAATGTGCTTTTTGACTTGTTGACCAATTTTTGAAGCTGGAAAAAGGGAAATAAAGGTCAAAAAAGGTAAAGGAAAATATCTTCCATCTATCTTTGCCGTCATTGCCGACCAAAGCCATCATTAATGGAAAGATCAAAGAATAAACCCAGAATTTGTTGCAGCATAGTAGGATTAGATCTTTTGAGATATCCATAGTTTGTAATTAGATCATAGGACATCTATAAATATTGCTCCCATTCAGGTTGAGCCTAGTAGGTAGTGAGAAAAGAGTAAGGAAGCTAGGAGAAAGCAGAAAGTAGAGAAAATAAGTAGAATTTGACTGTTACAGTCCTGTAATAGGTTTTTAGCAGAATTATTGTAATCATGTTCTTTAATCAATAAAGTGCACCAGTTCTATTTCATATTGCTTGTAAATGAGTGTGATTAAGATCTAGAGAGAGAGAGACTCATACCTTCTTCTAGACAAGGAGGTTGGCCACTTCCAGACCTAGGAGGAGGACTAACAATAGGTTTTTATTCTGATTTTGCTACAGCAAAATGAGTTGTAGAACTTGTTATTTCAATTGCTTGTAAACAGCTGACAATATCTATAGTCTTAGTTTATTTATGCTTAGATTAATCTTGTGCTTAATTTTTTAGCTGTAATATTTACTTTTAGCAAAGCTTCCATTTTATTTTAGACTATTATTTCCAGAATTTGTTGTTTTCTATAATTTCTTGCATTTTGTGTTTTGTTGTCAACCCCTGCACAGAAGATTGACAACCTTCTATTACAGAGTCTTGACAGGGTTTTATTTTCCATGCTATAATTAGATTTCCATTGCTACAAAAGTAAATAGATTTCCTTTCTGCAATTAGAATCAGACTTTCAATTCTACAATTGTTATTTTTGCAACATAATTAGGTCTCATTCTGCAATTGTAAATCAGGATTTCATTTCTACAGTTAATGATTAGTTTCCATTTTTGCAATTAGATTAAGGTTTAATTCATGCAATTAGAGATAGGAATGTCCTAAAAACCCCCCACACAACCGATTTCACCAATAAGACCTGTTGCTCTAGATTGACCTAAGTTATAGTTGTTTTGCCTCTTCTTCCTTAGATAGCCTTGTACACAGCCCTGGATTGACAAATTCATTGAGAATTAATGATGGTATAACGACTATGCATCATTTTTCTCAAGTTCATTTTGGATTGCTATTTAGGTTAGGATTTAAGTTGTGTTCGTCCTATGGACATGTTTGGTTTGTCAAAAAAAATAAAAAAAATAATAATCTTGAGATGTCAACTTATGCTTAAGATTAGGAAAATATGAAACATTAGAATTGTGTTGTAGAAAGCTCCGCAAGTAACACAAAATTTTTAATAATATCGTTTGAAACTTGTGATGCATAAAGTTGTCAGTTTTACAAATTATGGCAATGTAGGTGGTATGCTCCATCCGAAATTCAAAAAAAGTAATGTATTCATATTATATTTCACATTGCATATACATTCCATCTCAGTTGTATCTACACTTCAAGTACATTCATTGAAAATGTGTCAAATCCTCTTAGGGTTATTCTATAAAAAATATATATATATCAAAAAGAAAATCCTAATGTGGGGAACTGATGCCCGAACTATCTTGAACCAAGCACGTTCTATTCATATTAAAGAGGATCTTGAGCAAAATGATCAAAACCATACTTGGAAGAAAATGTGAGGTGAAAGGAGTATTTCGTGTCTGTCCAATTATGCAACATAATCCTTAAAGCAGTGGTTTTTACCACTCCCATAAAGATTAAAGTCTAAAACCAGAGTAGTAAGGATAGGGTTAAATCCTCATCAAACTTAGGTTGAGGATCCAATTCCCCAAAGGTTTGATTTGACCTACATGGAGTAGTAAGGATAGGGCATAATTCTCATCTCGCTTAGGTTGAGAATCCGATTCCCTAAAGCTTCATTTTTCCCATTTCATCATAAATATTGGATTGGAAGGATCGTACTACACATCCTTTGCAAATGATGGGTAGTCATCCCAAAGGTCCAATAAATAAAAATAAAATTAATATTTTCCATCTCATTATAATATTGGATTGGAAGGATCGTACTACATGTCCCTCGCAAGGATGGGTAGTCATCCCGAAAGTCCAAGAAATAAGAGTAAAACTAATGTTTCCCATTTTCATCTTAATATTGGATTGGAAGGATCGTACTACATGTCCTCTGCAAAGGATGGGTAGTCATCCCAAAGGTCCAATAAAAAAAAAAAAAAAAAATGAAGCCAAATCATGGATTATGGAGTTAATCTTCACTGGGGCTATAGACGCCTGTCTGGAAGTGGAGTATGCTCATGTGTGGCAACATGTCTTGTTTAAAAAGCAAGACCACTGACTGCTCAAACGGGCATACTAGCCTGACAATTTCATCCATAACTAGTTAAATCATTTTGTTCAAAGTGAGGTAATGAATTCTAGATTAGAGTAGTAAGGATAGGGTTAAATTCCCATCTCGCTTAGGTTGGGAATCCGATTCCCCAAAACTCTGATTTCACTTTCACTTGCACATGGGTTCAAGATAGTAGTGACACATAACCAACTTTGGGATTTAACAAAGCAATTTATTTTATACGTAGTTGATCCTAAGAGGGTTTGACAATTTTAAATGTTCATGTATGATATTAGAAGGTTCGAGCTTTTATAAAATAGATTTTTATATTCATCATGTTGCGCAAATCATTCACAACCTCACATATGCATTCATGTAAACTGACAATGGAATGCGGATCAATTTCAAATGATAAGAAATGAAACACATTGCACACACCGAGCTGATACTTAATTATTCTAATGTTTCATGCATCTTTGATCTATTGGCATTTGTTTATGTTTTTATGGGTTGACGCCTATTTTCAAGTTTATATATTTTTAGGTTAGGTTCTCACCGAAATGCTCAGGAGCATTTCCTAGCAGAGTCACCATTTTTTGTGGTTGCTCCACAACACACCCCAAAATTGGGGACCCACCCTTTTTGCATGCTTTCCAAGAAGACCGCAGTGGCCCAGATGCTAAAAATCAAAGAAAAGACAAAGTGGAAAAAGTGTCGTGATATCGTGACATGTCATGAAATCGTGGTTCATAGAGGAGAGAGAAAGACGAAGTGGAAAAATGTCACGATATCGTGACATGTCATGAAATCGCGACTCATAGAGGAGAGAGAAATATGAAGTGGAAAAATGTCGTGATATCGCGACATGTCATGAAATCGCGGCTCATAGAGGAGAGAGAAAGATGAAGTGGAAAAATGTCGCGATATCGCGACATGTCATGAAATCATGGTCAAAGTAGTCAAACAGGGCAAAGTATAGAAATTGTCACGATATCGCGACATGTCACATTTTTGCGGCTTAGATCAGCAGGATGCAGCAAAATGAAAAAGTGTCGCGATATCGTGACATGTTTTAGTCTCGCGTCCCACAAGGAAAAATTGTCACGATATCGCGACATGTCATAAAATCGCGGTCAAAGGCAGCAAGAAAAATTCAATGCAAAAGTTGTCGCGATATCGCGACATGTCACGTTTTCGTGACCCGAAGATGAAATGAAGTGCAAGGAGAAAAAATGTCGCGATATCACGACATGTCAGGTTTTCGCGGCTAGAAAGTGAGGAAGGAGCAAATGAAATAATGTGTCACGATATCGTGACATGTCGCATTTTCATGACCGAGAGCAACCAAAGTGAACGTAGAGGAAAAACGTCGCGATATCGCAACATGTCGTAAAATTGCGGTCAAAATGAAAAGTGTCGCGACATCGTGACATATTGTATGTTGATGACTAAAAATAGAAAAGTGTCATGATATCATGACATATTGCATTCTCAAAATAAAAGGCATAAAAACATTGTAATATCGTGACATGTCTCATTTTTGGGGTGCAAGAAGAAGGACAAGGCTACAGATATAAAAATGTCGCGATATCGCGACATGCTATTTTTTTCGTGATTCACGAAGGGCCGTTACAGAGTATACAAGGGAGGCACAGAACACATGGCACGAAGATGTTAGGGCTATGGTGTAACGCTTCAGGACAAGCAATTACAGTTCACAGAGAAGATCAAACATTTCAACGTCGAGTAGAAAGTCAAAAACGACGAAGAGGCGGGGAAGACGAAACGAAGAGACCTGGGAAATGAAACGAAGCATCGCAAAGCGAAACAGGGAGCATTGCTAGAAATTTTAAAAGCAGAAGCAAAGATAGGTATAGGGGTCAAAAACCGCTACGGGAAGAGTTGCAGAGCTGAGGGTGATAAGCCATTCTGGGCCTACTTTGGAGTGTTTTTCTTCCCATTTTTCTGGTTTTGAGAAAACTAGAGATTTCTATCATTGTAAATTGATAAATTCTTAATACAAAAAATTTAGAGAGTTGCATCTTATGGACAAGAAAGAAGGAGTTATTTTTTGCATGCAAGATTAAATGTTTATTTTTCCCCTTTTCAAATTTTAGGCTTATAGGTGAAGTTTAATGCAAGTTCTCTTGGTTGCTTCATGCGAATGTCTAAATCTGAAAATCACCATTCAAAACCCCGAAACCAGCACTTAACTTATCTGGATTGTGCATGTTTTGCAGGTTCAATAGGTTAGGTTGTGTGCAGAAAACCTCATATCTTCGGTTTTGTCGTAATAGGATAGCATCATACTGAATGCATTTTTTTATTTTCATTCTTTGCACTTTATTTTCATTTTTTTCAATTTTAATTTTTCTACAGTCATCAAAATAAAAAATTAAAAAATTTCAAAATCCAAAAATAGTTTCACCATTGCGTATGTCATACTGCAGATTTCAAATACGCATTTTAAAATTTCATTTTTGGAGTTGTTTAGTATTTCTTTAAAATTCATTAAAGCTATTGTTTTGTTGCAGACCTTAAAAATCCGAAAATAGAAAATTTCCATTTCAGGGCCAGAATTTCATTTTTTAGTTTGTTTTTCATTCATGAGCCGATGATGACATTCCCTTCATGAAAATTCCAATTTCATTGAAGGAGTTATGTTTTATGGCATTTCATCAATTTCCATTTTGAAGTTACAACGTGGTCATACGAGGACCAACTCACATTTGCTTTACTTTGATTCAATGAACAATCATTAAAGTTTCACGATAAAATAAACCAACATTGCCCGTTGTTTACAGTTACTTGCAATCACTAAGGTGTTCCAAGCATTTAAATTGAATATCTTTATTTGAGATTATTAATACACATACACAAATGCTAACATAGCGGAGACCTTGGAGAAGTTACTTGTTTAATTTCTTTGCAAGAGGGGATTTGGAACCCAAATCCTATCGGAGAGTGTGTTTTCACAATCGGGTGAAAATACCACTCAACAGATTGGCGCTAGAAGGAGGGCCTAAACTGGTTTATTTCATTGTGATTTAAGTGCTACAGGGATTTAAATTTTGAACATTTCATGCCCTATTGATTATTATCTTTAGCCCTCTTTTAACAATACAACTTTGTAGTGTTAAAAGGAGGACCATGAATTGGCTACTTTTTTTATGCATTGTTCTAATGTTGTTTGATTGTTCATACAGGAATAATGTGATTTGATTTAATTTTGAAAAGCATTGGTCTTGACTAACGAGTTTTTATTTCCATATGATTACTCTCATTTCTAACATTCTCTATTTGATGATGTGTTAACGCTAACTTCATTACAAATTGGAGAATATTCTTTATTGCGATGGTTTCATTCATGCATTATAATAAATGAGTGTGATGATTTATTCATTTGATATTTGTTAGTCATTTCATGTTTATTTGCAAGATATTTATTTGACTAACAGATTTGGTTCTAAAATTACATTCTGAGTTTACTAATGGCAACATTTGAGGAGCAAGTTGTATCCCTAAGAGCTGAAATAGCATCTCTAAGAGAAAGAATGGTATCAACGATGGAGGATCATTATAAGGGTTTGTCTACACATGTGATACCCTATCAAATTCCTAAAATGTTATTGGAGTTTTTACGATGTTTTAATCAAGAGGTGCCACTAGGATACTTGCAAAAACTACATGTCTACAAGAATACATTATGTCAATTCCAGATTTTCTATGAGGAGGTGGCTTGTAAGTTATTTGCATACATTTTGGAAGATAAACCATTCTTTTGGTACATCCAACTACCCATGGAGGTTAGGACTTCTTGGATACAACTAGAAGCAGCCTATCTTTATCATTTTGGTAATCAGGTTGACTTAGAAATGTTGAAAAATCAATTTACCTCCATATGTAAGGAGCCTAATGAATCCTTGAGTCAATTCAATGGAAGATTTCATGAGTTGCACTCCCAAATGTGGGAAAATTTTAACACATTAGAAGAGGAAGCCATGGAAGTATACACGGGGAGCCATACACCCCACACTTGCTTCACTCATTGAGGAAAAAATGGATGGCTTGTCTCTAGAGAAAATCTATGAGATCCTAGAAGAGGTAGAACGACAAGATCTTGAAGAAGAAAAGGCACAACATGTTCACATGAGAGATGGTTCTTTTGGAGTTAGTGATGCCAACCTACACCAACCATCAAATATAGCACCCTCCACTCCAATGATATCTAAGGTAAATGATCAAGGGGATGAATTTGAATATCCAAGTGTTGCAACCACCTTAGATGTAGTCCAAGGGGAGGTGCATAGTGCTAAACCAACATCCGCTAGTGAAGGTTATGCAGAAATGATCTCATTCATAGAGATGCATGATTATTCGGATAAAGGGGTCCCAAATTCAACAATGTTTGAAATATGTGATAGGACGGAACCTACCATAGAATTGAATGAAGTGGTTGAAAGTGAAATTGGAAGAAAACCAATAAATGAATTTGAAGACATGATAGAGTTTCACCACTTGTTCTTGGAAGATACTATTGATGAGATGTGTAAAATTAACGATCAAGAAATTCTTCACCCTCCAAATTATGATAAAATTGAATCATGGGTTACTAATTTGGACGATGATAGCCTTACAAATTTGAATTCAAGAAGCGACCCATTTTTGGAAATAATTGAACCATCTAAGGAAGGTGAAGGTGAATTTGATGAGAAACACATTGACGAATTGGAAGATGTCGAAGAAGTAGTTGAACGTCACCACTTGATTTTGGAAGAAGATTATTATGATGCTTGGAAGAAGTGGGAAGACTACACTCAATCCAAAACCGCTAATGAAACGTGTGTGCCAAATGATATACAGGACAACATAATCGCCTACTCGAAGGAAGATATTATAACTCCTGTATCATTTGAGGATGTTTTGGAAGAGGGTTTCAAATCTCATCAAATTTTGGAAGATAATGAGGATCTTACTACCAAGGGCAAAGAAGAAAGTGAATTGATGAATGAATCAAAAGATCATGTCACAAATACCATGGAGTTTCATCCCACAAATTTGGAAGATAATTTTTATAATGGTTGGGGAAGATATGATAATGCATTCTTTTCTCACACCCTTATAGATGAAACTCATATTTCACTTGATATGCAGGATGTTGAAACTTCTACATCATACGAAGGTCTCACATTCACAAGATTTGAGAAGGTTGCAAATTTTGATCATGTTGAATATAAATTCATTGAAGATGCGGATACAAGTTTGCATTATGATTTTGAGGACTCACATGAAGAGATACCATGGATAGTGAACAAAGAATTGGAACCAAACGACAAAGAGATTGATCAATTGGAAACAACTCAAATGAAGGATCATCAAGATGAGTCATTGGACATACACTTTGACCAAGAATATTGGAGGGTTGAAAAGGATGGGCATGTTTTCAATTGGGTGCCCAATTTTGGTATGTTTGATGAACAAGTAATCAATGAAGAGTATGAAGACCATGAGGTAAAAGAGGGAATTGCAAATCCCCATCAAATTTTGGTAAATAAAAATGTTCAAAAGGTAGAAGCTAACCTTTTATGTTCAAGCATCCAAAATTTAGGTGAAAATTTACATGACCATGTTTTGAATTTGAATGATGTTTATGGTGAAATGTCGTTAAAGGTGAATGAAAAACAAGGTATGATTTCTAATCACACCTTTGACAACATTGTTTTAATGAATGAAAAAGAAGTTGATGCACTTGAATTGTTAAATAAAATTCATCAACAATTACTAATTGAATCTAGGGTAAAAACTTTTAATGATCCTAATTTGGTAAATATCCTAGATGCTTGCAAACTGTTGCACGAATTTGATTGGCCTACAAATTTGGAAAATGATTTGGCTTTAAAATTTTTAGAAATAGGCTCTTGCTTACAAAGTCTCATTTTGGATAAAGATAGCCTAGTTCTAAATCATGAATGGAATTATGAGATTTATACCTTAAATAATAGACAAGATAAAATTGAAGATCATACATTGTCTAATCAATTTCATGATTTGAATATCACCCATGTGAGTATTAATGGAACTAAATCAAATTGGTGGGGTGAGCGAGGTAAGTTAAAAATTGTTGCATGGTGCGGTCTAATCTTGTTTTTGTTGGATTCCTATAACATTTGGCATGTGTATCACGTTATATTTTTGTTGAAGTGCTCTAATCATGTTTGGGATCCGGGGAAGTGATAGTTCAAACCGTGCACCATCTTGTATTATATTGTACATTTGTATATAGATTTTGGGTTTTGGGTTTTGGTTTGTGTTCTCAAGTTTGTTTTGGATTGCTATTTAGGTTAGGATTTAAGTTGTGTTCGTCCTATGGACATGTTTGGTTTGTCTAAAAAAAAAAAAAATAATAATAATAATAATAATATTGAGATGTCAACTTATGCCTAAGATCAGGAAAATATGAAACATTGGAATTGTGTTGTAGAAAGCTCCGCAAGTAACACAAACATTTTAAATAATATCGTTTGAAACTTGTGATGCATGAAGTTGTTAGTTTTTACAAATTATGGCAATACTTTGTATGCTCCATCCGCAATTCAAAAAGGCAATGCATTCATATTATATCCCACTTTGCATATACATGCCATCTTAGTTGCATATACATTTCAAGTACAATCATTGAAAATGTGTCAAATCCTCTTAGGGTTATTCTATAACATATATATAAAAAAAAATCCTAAGGTTGGGAAATGATGCCCGAACTATCTTGAACCAAGCACGTTCTATGCACATTAAAGAGGATCTTGAGCAAAATGATCAAAACCATACTTGGAAGAAAAGGTGAGGTGAAAGGAGTATTTCGTGTCTATCCTATCATGCAACATAATCCTTAAAACAATGGTTTTTACCACTCCCATAAAGCTTAAAGTCTAAAACTAGAGTAGTAAGGATAGGGTTAAATCCTCATCGAACTTAGGTTGAGGATCCAATTCCCCAAAGCTCTGATTTGACCTACATGGAGTAGTAAGGATAGGGCATAATTCTCATCTCGCTTAGGTTGAGAATCTGATTCCCCAAAGCTTCATTTTTTCCCATTTCATCATAAATATTGGATTGGAAGGATCGTACTACATGTCCTCTGCAAAGGATGGGTAGTCATCCCCAAGGTCCAAGAAATAAAAATAAAATTAATACTTTCCATTTCATCATAATATTGGATTGGAAGGATCGTACTACATGTCCCTCGCAAGGATGGGTAGTCATCCCAAAGGTCCAAAAGTAAAACTAATTTTTCCCATTTTCATCTTAATATTGGATTGGAAGGATCGTACTACATGTCCCTCGCAAAGGATGGGTAGTCATCCCAAAGGTCCAAATAATAATAAAAATGAATGAATAAAGCCAAATCATGGATTATGGGGTTAATCTCCATCGGGGCTATAGACGCCTATCTCGGCGATGGAGTATGCTCATGCGTGGTAACATGTCTTGTCTAAAAACAAGACCATTGACTACTCAAACGGACAGACTAGCTTGACAATTTCATCCATAACTGGTTAAATCATTTTGTTCAAAGTGAGGTAATGAATTCTAGATCAGAGTAGTAAGGATAGGGTTAAATTCCCATCTCGCTTAGGTTGGGAATCCGATTCCCCAAAACTCTGATTTCACTTTCACTTGCACATGGGTTCAAGATGGTGGTGACACATAACCAACTTTGGGATTTGTTGGTCATGAATCTACCACAGGAAAGGATTTTACATAAAATGCGCCCTCGACCCAGCCAACATTGAAAGGCTGGGAGAAAGAAATGTCTCCCAGACCAATCTCTAGAGAGGGCTAGTTCCCTTACTAATCTAAACTGGTTTCAAGACTAGAGATGCAGGAAAGAAATGGGAAATAACAGAAAGAGATGTAAATATGGCCGAAGCCGATCGTTAATGGGGAGAACAATCTCAGATAGCAAAAACTACAGCTAGATCCTAAAGCCCAGAAGCAACTGACTCTTAGAGCACATAAACAGAAATTAGATCATGCATTAGTCATGAGTTCGCTTCCAAATAAACTTCAAACATTCAAATGCTAATACAGCCTAATTCAACATAGCAGAATTCAACTGTTATTGCACTGGACTACACAGAAGTCAAAAACATAGAAAGCCAAACATGCACAACCATTTAGATCACCAATTCTAGAAGACACTAAGAATGGAAGCAATTGCATCTAGGATTTTGATTTCAATTTCTACAACAAGATCCTCCTCCCTTTGCTTGAGTTTTACATTGGTATTTATAGAGGTCCATCCTCTTCCTTTCATATTACAACATTCAATACAGGAAATAGATTTCGAAGAACAATCCCCTTAATCCGCCTTGGAGAGATGACAATCCCTGCTTTTAATGAATTACAACTGAGAATGAAATAGAAACGAGGGCCCATATCTCTTCGTTAAATGGTCGTTATCAAGGGAAGCTGAAAGCTGTAAGAGATTACGAAAAAGTGCTTTGAATATTGGAGGCATCTTTAATTCTAGCGGCATCAAAAACTACAGGCATGAGCACGTTCTTCTATCTTGCACACATTGGAAAGCAGCAAAACATTAAATTCTGGAGTGCTTTTAATCATTGGAAATCGTAATGCTTCATCAGGCCGTTGAACTGCTTTCTAGCGCGAAACTGTGACAGGTCGCAAAAACGTGACATGTCACAAAATCATGACATTTTTTGCTCTGTACCCTTTTTCCACTTTTGGATCGTGAAAATCAACCATGTCATGAAATCACGACATATTCGGCTCCTTGGTTTCCATCGCCACCTTAGATCGTGATGTTGGAAATTTTGGGTGCTTTGGGTACATTGCCTTTGCTCAAGTATATAAGTTGTCATTGATGTCAAGAAGCTTTTGAAGGAATTTGATTTGATGTCAAATAATTTATTTTGATGAAGGTTACGACATGACAGTTTCAAAGGTCTTTTGCAAACCCCAAGCCGACAGGTTCGAGAGAAAGAGCTCGCAAAGAAAAGTGTCACGATTTCGTGACAATTTGCAAGAGGGATTGTACGGATGAAAAAGTGTCACGATTTCATGACAGGTTCGAGAGAAAGAGCTCATAGAGAAAAAGTGTCACGATATCGTGACATGTCGGGTTTTCACGACCCAAAGAAAAGAAAAGCGCTAAGGAGAAAAAGTGTCGCGATATCGCGACATGTCGGGTTTTCATGACCCGAAGAACAGAAAAGAGCTAAGGAGGAAAAGTGTCGCGATATCGCGACATGTCGCATTTTCGCGACTTAAGCAGGAGAGAGAAAGCAAGTTAGAAAAGTGTCACGATATCGCGACATGTCACAATTTCGTGACTCAAAGAGCAAAGAAAAGTTGATACATCACGATTTCACGACGGGTTACAAGGAAAGCGTACAGAAGCTGAAAGCGTCATGATTTCATGACAGGTTGCAAAGAATGCGTACGGATGCAGAAAGTGTCATGATTTCACGACAGGCAGAAAAGAAAGCAGACGAAAGCAGAAGTGTCACGATTTCATGACAAAAACTGAAAGTAGGTCTTCTATAGGAGAAGTGTCATGATTTCATGACAAAAGCAGAGAGGAAGGCTATGAAGATAGAAGTGTCACGATATCACGATAGAAGTGAAGACGAAGTTCTAAAGGAGAAGTGTCACGATATCATGACAAAAGCAAAGTTGATGCTGACAAAGACAGAAGTGTCATGATATCACGACAAGAGCTTAGTTGAAGTCGACAAAGGCTGAAGTGTCACGATATCATGACAAAAGCCAAAAGAAAGTGTACGGTTGCAAAGGTGTCGCGATATCGCGACATGTTGTAGTTTCACGGCAAAAGCTATAGAAGAGTTATAGAGGCAGTTGAAGCCGACAAAGTTAAATGTGAGCCGACGAAGATTAGGGTTTGTAGCCGACAAAGTTTAGGGTTGTGCAACCGACTAAAGATCAGGGTTACAACCGACTAAGATTAAGGTTTTGATCTTGAAAGTGTTATTATAAAAGGCAGGCTATTTTGAAGAGTTGATGGTGTTGTTGGTTGTGACGTTCGCAGATAGAGCGCAGAGTGAGAAGTTCGATCGCCGAGAGCAGAGTGCAAAATTCGATCGAAGTGTGCAGAGTGAGCGAAGAGTCATGGTGAATTGTTCTAAGTGTCGCTGTGATTGCGCAGAGAGTGCAAAGGTTGAAGTTCGACCAAGTGCGGCTGTGAGTGCGCAAAGAGAGCAGAGGGCGTAGAGAGCACAAAGGGCAAAGACGAACGTAGAGTGCTACTGTATGAGGACAGAGGTGCACTGGTTCTTTGAGAAGAACCTAAGGACAGATTTGGCAAGTCTTTGAGAAGGCTTGTGTGTAGAGGATTGATTTGTTCAAGTGTTGGACAGATCTGACGGATAGAGGAAGACTTGTACTAGACCGACTGACCGTGTTTGGTACAGGTTGTTGAGCTGCTATGGACGTGATCATAGAAGGCAGAGGTCTCTTAGGCTAAGCATTGAGGATAGGAGGTCTTCGATGGAAAGGAGTTCCACGTGCTGGCAAGAGGTAGAGGCAGTTGATCTTCTGAGGGATCATTTCTAGAGTAGAGGGGAAGGTATCTCCTTTGAGCAGAGGCTCATAAATCCAGAGCAGAGGGGAAGGTATCTCCTTTGAGTAGAGGCTCATAAATTCTGATTGGGGGAAGGTATCTCCTTTGGGCCGAGGCTCATAAACATTGTAATTGGGAAGGATTCCCAAAGAACTTTGAGATAACTTTTAGAGAAAAGTTTTGTGGACGTAGCCCAACCATTCGGGTGAACCACGTTAAAATTGGTGTCACTTTGTGGATGATATTGTGCATTGTTTTGATATTGCTTTGGGTATATTGCTTTACTATTTTGAAGTATAAAGGAAAAAGTAAAAAGAGGTCTTATACTGTTCACCCCCCTCTCAGTATAAGCTTGTGTTCTTCAATTGGTATCAGAGCAGGTGCCTTCGAAAAGTTTAACAACTTGAAGGAAAAGCTAGTAAAGAACACAATGGATCATTCAAGTAGCAATGCAACACCTATTCTTGATGGGTCAGATTTTGGTCTTTGGAGTGCAAGGATGAAGGTTCATCTAATGGCACTTGGTAATGAGGTATGGGAAGTGATTGAAGATGAGTACACTATTCCTGTACATGGTCCTAATACTAAAGAAGAAAGGCTCCTACATCACAGCAATTCAAAAGCAATGAATGCAATCCTGAAAGGCTTACGGAAAGTAGATCTCACCAAAGTGATTCACCGCAAGACAACTAGTGAAATGTGGAAACAGTTGAAGGTGGTTCATACAGGTGATACAAATGTCAGAAAGGCCAAGTTGAGACACTTCAAAGGTATGTTTGAACAACTCCAGATGAATGATGATGAAAATATTAGTGACTACATGCTTCGTATGGATGAGGTTGTTAACTCCATGAAAGACTTAGGTCTTGAGCTTGCTGAAAATGATGTTTGTGATAAGATTTTAAGATCTCTTCCTAATAGATTTAGTGAAAATATTTCTGCTATTGAGGAAGCTAAAGATTTGGATAAGTTGAAAAAGGATGAGCTCCATAGTATACTTGCAAGCATTTGAGTTGAGAACTCAAGTGAAGGTTGATGTCAAGAAAGAGGCAACTTTCAAGGCTACCAAGAAATCCAAGGGTAAACAACTTCAAGAGAGTGATGAGTCTTCTAGTGATGAAGAGGCATATTACAACAAGAAAGGCAAGTTCTCTAGAAAGCACAAAAGCATGAAAAATATAAGATGTTTCAATTGTGGAAAGTTTGGTCATTATGCTACTGATTGTACTGTTCCCAAGAATGAAAGTGATGAAGATAAACAGGATTCTAAGAGCAAGGATTCTGAAAAGCACAAGCATCACAGGAAGAACAAAG
This sequence comes from Wollemia nobilis, assembly GCA_028583015.1. NCBI lineage: Eukaryota > Viridiplantae > Streptophyta > Pinopsida > Araucariales > Araucariaceae > Wollemia > Wollemia nobilis. Next base: position 2,152,347 of record JAQPPZ010003612.1, read on the forward strand.
ATGAGCACAACAATCAAGGAAAGAGGTATTCTCACAAGCACAAGAAGAGTTTCTACCTAGACAAAGCAAGTAAGTGTTCTAGTAGTGATAGTGAAAGTTCTTCAAGTGATGATGAAAATGAGATGTTGTTCATATCAGAAAAAGAGGAAGAACCGAAACATAGATTCATTATCATGAAATGTCTTAGATGTGGAAATTTTGGTCACCTTGAGGATGATTGCACAAATAATGATTTGGTTTCTAGTATGTATGAGGATGCTTCAAAAAACTATAAGGAAGATGCTTGTATGGTTTTTGAAAAAGGTAGCACCTCTAGTGATAAGAAATCTGAAAAAGGCTTTGATGATTCAGAAAGCAAACAAATAAAGGATCTTGAAAGTGAACTTATTAATGCTCTTAGTGCTTTGAAAAAGGAAAGAAAGAAGAATGCTAGACTCAAGGATAAGTTAGATGAATGTTGTATGGAGAGAGATGATCTTATAGAAAGTCTTGATTTCTCTATAGCTAAGACACAAGAACTCAAGGATGAGTTAGAGTCTAAGGTTCTTGAGTATAGTGAGTTAGAACAGAAAATGGCTTCTTTGAAAGAGGAAACTAAAGAGTACAAGGATAAGCTTTACAGGTTTCAAGATAGCTCCAAAAAGGTTAAGTCACTCATCAAAGGTCAAAGAAAGACAACAGATAAAACAGGCCTTGGTTTTGTTAAGCCACACAAGGAACAAGTTGGAGAGTCTAGTAAGAGACTCCAAAAGGAAGAGAGTTCTGATGAGGAAAGTATTTCAGATCATGAGTCCTTGAATGATAGATGCACAGAAATAGAAAACAGAATTCAGAATGAGAAGAAGAAGTTTTCAGGACCCAAGAGGTCAAATAAAGGAAAATTTCAAGGCAGATGTTTTGCTTGTCATAAGTTTGGTCACATGGCTTCACATTGCATGGCTCAAGTGAAGAAGGTAAATGACAATTTTAGAAGTGCTAGTTTCTTTCAAGGGTATTGCTACTCTTGTCAACAGTTTGGGCACAAGGCAGTCTATTGCAAGGTAAATAACAAGAACAGGTTTGATCAAAATAGGTTTGGTCAGAACAAGTTTGGTCAGAACAGGTTTGGTCAGAACAGGTGGATTCAAAGATCTGGTTTACCTCAGAGAAACAACATCATCAAGTGTTTCAAGTGCAACAATGAAGGTCACATAATCAGACAGTGTAGAGCTGAAATTCTAGATTACAAGAATAGGAACAGTGGCATGATCAGGTCCAAGGATCAAGGCATGGACAAGAACAGGGATGAGAACAAGAACAAGAACAGTGACAAGAACAGGAATATGGACAAAGAGTTCAAGAGAAGGCCCGACAAGGAAGTTATAGACGCTGATGATGATCAATGCCTAATGGGAGTTTTACTCCCACCCTAGAATTAATCACCTCATCGGGAGGTGGGGGAGGGACTAAGCTAAGAGGCTCATTCTTAGTCCCGAGCCCCAAAGGTGACCCTTTGCCATTGATGACAAAGGGGGAGAGATATGAGTAAGGGGGAGAGCTTCAAAGTGAAGAGGAAAGCTTCAAGTCGGGGGGAGCAAAACTTCAAAGGACATTGGTCAGTTGTTAGCACAGTTGGTTTCAGTTTTGGCTCTTGAGAAGTGTTTTCAGTAAAGGTTTGCCATCAATGACAAAGGGGGAGATTGTTGGAAATTTTGGGTACTTTGGGTACATTGCCTTTGCTCAAGTATATAAGTTGTCATTGATGTCAAGAAGCTTTTGAAGGAATTTGATTTGATGTCAAATAATTTATTTTGATGAAGGTTACGGCATAACAGTTTCAAAGGTCTTTTGCAAACCCCAAGTCGACAGGTTCGAGAGAAAGAGCTCGCAAAGAAAAGTGTCACGATTTCGTGACAATTTGCAAGAGGGATTGTACGGATGAAAAAGTGTCACGATTTCATGACAGGTTCGAGAGAAAGAGCTCAAGGAGAAAAAGTGTCGCGATATCGCGACATGTCAGGGTTTTCATGACCCGAAGAAAAGAAAAGCGCTAAGGAGAAAAAGTGTCGCGATATCGCGACATGTCAGTTTTCATGACCCGAAGAATAGAAAAGAGCTAAGGAGGAAAAGTGTCACGATATCACGACATGTCGCATTTTCATGACTTAAGCAAGAGAGAGAAAGCAAGTTAGAAAAGTGTCACGATATCGCGACATGTCACAATTTCATGACTCAAAGAGAAAGAAGGTACAGCATCACGATTTTGCGACGGGTTACAAGGAAAGCGTACGAAAGCTGAAAGCGTCATGATTTCATGACGGGTTGCAAAGAATGCGTACGGATGTAGAAAGTGTCATGATTTCACGACAGCAAAAAGAAAGCAGAAGAAGAGAAGTGTCATGATTTCATGACAAAACCGAAAGCAGGTCTTCTATAGGAGAAGTGTCATGATTTCATGACAAAAGTAGAGAGGAAGGCTATGAAGATGAAGTGTCATGATATCATGACAGAAGTGAAGACGAAGTCTACAGAGGGAAGTGTCATGATTTCATGACAAAAGCAGAAAGGAGGTCGACGAAAGACAGAAGTGTCACGATATCATGACAAGAGCTTAGTTGAAGTCGACAAAGGCTGAAGTGTCACGATATCATGACAAAAGCCAAAAGAAAGTGTACGGTTGCAAAGGTGTCACGATATCGCGACATGTTGTAGTTTCACGGCAAAAGCTATAGAAGAGTTACAGAGGCAGTTGAAGCCGACAAAGTTAAATGTGAGCCGACGAAGATTAGGGTTTGCAGCCGACGAAGTTTAGGGTTGTGCAGCCGACTAAAGATCAGGGTTACAACCGACTAAGATTAAGGTTTTGATCTTGAAAGTGTTATTATAAAAGGCAGGCTATTTTGAAGAGTTGGAGGTGTTGTTAGTTGCGACGTTCGTAGATAGAGCGCAGAGTGAGAAGTTCGATCGCCGAGAGCAGAGTGCAAAATTCGATCAAAGTGTGCAGAGTGAGCGAAGAGTCATGGTGAATTGTTCTAAGTGTCGCTGTGATTGCATAGAGAGTGCAAAGGTTGAAGTTCGACCAAGTGCGGCTGTGAGTGCACAGAAAGAGCAGAGGGCATAGAGAGCACAAAGGGCAAAGACGAACGCGGAGTGCTGCTGTATGAGGACAGAGGTGCACTGGTTCTTTGAGAAGAACCTGAGGACAGATTTGGCAAGTCTTTGAGAAGGCTTGTGTGCAGAGGATTGATTTGTTCAAGTGTTGGACAGATCTGACAGACAGAGGAAGACTTGTACTAGACCGACTGACTATGTTTGGTATAGGTTGTTGAGCTGTTGTGGACGTGATCATAGAAGGCAGAGGTCTCTTAGGCTAAGCATTGAGGATAGGAGGTCTTCGGTGGAAAGGAGTTCCACGTGCTGGCAAGAGGTAGAGGCAGTTGATCTTCTGAGGGATCATTTCTAGAGCAGAGGGGAAGGTATCTCCTTTGAGCAGAGGCTCATAAATCCAGAGTAGAGGGGAAGGTATCTCCTTTGAGCAGAGGCTCATAAATTCTGATTGGGGGAAGGTATCTCCTTTGGGCCGAGGCTCATAAACATTGTAATTGGGAAGGATTCCCAAAGAACTTTGAGATAACTTTTAGAGAAAAGTTTTGTGGACGTAGCCTCGACCATTCTGGGTGAACCACGTTAAAATTGGTGTCACTTTGTGGATGATATTGTGCATTGTTTTGATATTGCTTTGGGTATATTGCTTTACTATTTTGAAGTATAAAGGAAAAAGTAAAAAGAGGTCTTATACTGTTCACCCCCCCTCTCAGTATAAGCTTGTGTTCTTCAATTGGTATCATATCAGGTGCCTTCGAAAAGTTTAACAGCTTGAAGAAAAATCTAGTAAAGAACACAATGCATCATTCAAGTAGCAATGCAACACCTATTCTTGATGGGTCAAATTTTTGTCTTTGGAGTACAAGGATGAAGGTTCATCTAATGGCACTTGGTAATGAGGTATGGGAAGTGATTGAAGATGAGTACACTATTCCTGTACATGGTACTAATACTAAAGAAGAAATGCTCCTACATCACAGCAATTCAAAAGCAATGAATGCAATCCTGAAAGGCTTACAGAAAGCATATCTCACCAAAGTGATTCACTGCAAGATAGTTAGTGAAATATGGAAACAGTTGAAGGTGGTTCATACAGGTGATACAAATGTCATAAAGGCCAAGTTGAGACACTTCAAAGGTATGTTTGAACAACTCCAGATGAATGATGATGAAAATATTAGTGACTACATGCTTCGTATGGATGAGGTTGTTAACTCCATGAAAGACTTAGGTCTTGAGCTTGCTAAAAATGATGTTTATAATAAGATTTTAAGATCTCTTCCTAATATATTTAGTGAAAATATTTATGCTATTGAGGAAGCTAAAGATTTGGATAAGTTGAAAAATGATGAGCTCCATAGTATACTTGCAGCATTTGAGTTGAGAACTCAAGTGAAGGTTGATGTCAAGAAAGAGGCAGCTTTCAAGGCTACCAAGAAATCTAAGGGTAAACAGCTTCAAGAGAGTGATGAGTCTTCTAGTGATGAAGAGGCATATTACAACAAGAAATGCAAGTTCTCTAGAAAGCATAAAAGTGTAAAAAATATAAGATGTTTCAATTGTGAAAAGTTTGGTCATTATGCTACTGATTGTACTGTTCCCAAGAATGAAAGTGATGAAGATAAATAGGATTCTAAGAGCAAGGATTCTGAAAAGCACAAGCATCATAGGAAGAACAAATATGAGCACAACAATCAAGGAAAGAGGTATTCTCACAAGCACAAGAAGAGTTTCTACCTAGACAAAGCAAGTAAGTGTTCTAGTAGTGATAGTGAAAGTTCTTCAAGTGATGATGAAAATGAGATGTTGTTCATATCATAAAAAGAGGAAGAACCAAAACATAGATTCAGTATCATGAAATGTCTTAGATGTGGAAATTTTGGTCACCTTGAGGATGATTACACAAATAATGATTTGGTTTCTAGTATGTATGAGGATGCTTCAGAAAACTATAAGGAAGATGCTTGTATGGTTTTTGAAAAAGGTAGCACCTCTAGTGATAAGAAATCTGAAAAAGGCTTTGATGATTCAGAAAGCAAACAAATAAAGGATCTTGAAAGTGAACTTATTAATACTCTTAGTGCTTTGAAAAAGGAAAGAAATAAGAATGCTAGACTCAAGGATAAGTTAGATGAATGTTGTATGGAGAGATATGATCTTATAGAAAGTCTTGATTTCTCTATAGCTAAGACACAAGAACTCAAGGATGAGTTAGAGTCTAAGGTTCTTAAGTATAGTGAGTTAGAACATAAAATGGCTTCTTTGAAAGAGGAAATTAAAGAGTACAAGGATAAGCTTTACAAGTTTCAAGATAGCTCCAAAAAGGTTAAGTCACTCATCAAAGGTCAAAGAAAGACAACAGATAAAACAAGCCTTGGTTTTGTTAAGCCACACAAGGAACAAGTTGGAGAGTATAGTAAGAGACTCCAAAAGGAAGAGAGTTCTGATGAGGAAAGTATTTCATATCATGAGTCCTTGAATGATAGATGCACAGAAATAGAAAATAGAATTCAAAATGAGAAGAAGAAGTTTTCGGGACCCAAGAGGTCAAATAAAGGAAAATTTCAAGGCATATGTTTTGCTTGTCATAAGTTTGGTCACATGGCTTCACATTGCATGGCTCAAGTGAAGAAGGTAAACGACAATTTTAGAAGTGCTAGTTTCTTTGAAGTGTATTGCTACTTGTTGAGTGGTATTTTCATCCAGTTGTGAAAACACACTCTCCGATAGGATTTGGGTTCTAAATCCTCTGCTTGCAAAGAAATTAAACATGTAACTTCTCCAAGGTTCCTGTTATGTGAGCATTCTGCATATGTGTATTAATAATCTCAAATAAAGATATTTAATTAAAATGCCTGGAACACCTTAGTGGTTGCAAGTAACTGAAAACAAGGGGCACTGTGGTTTATTTTACTGTGAAATTTAATGATTGTTCCTTGAACCCTAATAAAGTAAATGTGATTTGATCCTTAAATGACCATGCTGTAACTTCAAAATAAAATTTAATGAAATGCCATAACATGAATGGAATTATTTTTGGGTTTTGAAGTTTTTTAATTTTTAAATTTTATTTTAAAGCTTGAAAAATTAAAATTGGGGTTTCTGAAAATAAAGTGCATTAAAAAGAAAATAAAATGCAAAGAAAAAGAAATTAAAATTGCATTCAGCTTGATGCTATCCCGTCCTGGAAAAACCGAAGATGTGAGGTTTCCATGCATGCAACCTAACCTATTGAACCTGCAAACATGCACAATCCAGGTAAGTTAAGTGTTGGTCTCTGGGGTTTACTGTTATTTTTCAGATTTAGACATTCGCATGAAGCAACCAAGAGAACTTGCATTAAACTTCATCTATAAGCCTAGAAATCTGAAAAAGGGAAAGATAAACATTAAAACATGCATGCAAAAAAATAACTCCTTCTTTCTTGCCAACAAGATGCAAATTTTTGAACACTCTGCATTAAAAATAAATCATGTTACAATAGCAAAATCTTTGGTTTTCTCAAAACCAGCAAAAAGAAGGAAAACAGCCCCAAGCAGGCCCAGAATGGCCCTCTGGCCTCTAGCACTGCAACTCTGCTCCAGCGGTTTTCCCCTTCTGTGCCAATCTGTGCATCTGCATTTATACTTGCTGTTGAATTGATTCCCCTTCCACGACGGTTCGTTTCATCTTCCAGTGGCTGCTCGTTTCACCTTTCTTTGACTGCGTGTGTTTTGGCTTTATGCTTGACATTAAGACGTTTGATCTTCTCTGTAACGCTTCTGCAGCCTGTACGCCACGTGTCCCACACTTTTTTGCACGTTCGTAACGGCTCCATGAAAATCGTGACCAAAAATAGCATGCAGCCTTGTCCGCCTTCCTGGCCGCGAAAACGCGACATGTCGCGAAATCGTGACATGTCGCGATATCGCGACGTTTTCCTATCGCGCTTTCTTGTCATCGCGCCCCGATGACATGTCACATTTCGCTGTCCTCTTTCTCATCAAAATCGTGACTTTTCTTCTCTTCTGATTTTGCGACATGTCACGATTCGCTACCTTTCCTCCTGCCCCTTTGACTAGTTTGACCCGCGATTTTGCGACATGTCGCGATTTCGTGACACTTTTCATTTTCTGGCAACGACGGAGCAACTTGTCGCGATTTCACGACACCTTTTCATTTCGGCTATGATTTTGCAACATGTCGTGATTTCGTGACACTTTTCTATTTTTCGACAGCGATGGCACGATAGTCGCGATTTCGCGACATGTCATGATTTCGCGACATGTCGCGATTTCGTGACACTTTCTATACTTGTGCATTTTTGCCCTTTTTCTTCATTTTTAGCATCTGGGTCACTGAGATCTTCTTTGAAAGCATGCAAAAAAGGTGGGTCCCCAATTTTGGGGTGTGTTGTGGATCAGCCACAACAAATGGTGACTCTGTTGTCAAATGCTCTTGAGCATTTTAGTGAGAACCCAACCTGGAAACATATATAAACTCGAAAACATGCATTAGCACATAAGCAATATAAACAAATGCCCAAAGATCAGAAGTACATGAATCATCAGAATCATCAAGTATTAGCTCGGTGTGTGCAATGTGTTTTCATTCCCTATCGTTTGAAATTGATCAACATTCCATTGTCAGTTTTACATGAATGCATATATGAGACTGTGAATGATTTGTGTAACCTAATAAATATGCTTGGAGATTTTGCTTTTATAAAAGGCATAGTCTTTCTTCTAGTATCATACACAAACATTCAAGATTATCAAACCCTCTTAGGATCAACTATATGAATTGCTTATTATATCCCAAAGTTGGTTATGAGTCCCTACTATCTTGAACCCATGTGCAAGTGGATGTGAAATCAGAACTTTGGGGAATCAGACTCCCAACCTAACCGAGATGGGAGTTTAACCCTATCCTTACTATTCTGATTTAGAATTCATTACCTCACTTTGAGCAAAATAATTTAACCAATTATGGAAGAAATGGTCATGCTAGTCTAACCCTTTGGACAATCGGTGGTCTTGTTTTTTAGACAAGACATGATGCCATGCATGGGTATATCTAACCCCACAATCCAAAACTTATCTTCATTTCTTTGGACCTTGGGGATGACTACCCATCCTTTGCAGAGGACAAGTAGTACGATCCTTCCAATCCAATATAAAGATGAGATGGGAAAAATTTATTTTTTACTTCTTGGACCTTAGGGATGACTACCCATCCTTGCTAGGGACAAGTAGTACGATCCTTCCAATCCAAACTTTAGATGTAAATGGAAAATATTAATTTTGTTGCTTAGACCTTGGGGATGACTACCCATCCTTTGCGAGAGGACAAGTAGTACGATCCTTCCAATCCAAGATTTATTATGAAATGAGACATAGGAGCTTTGGGGAATCAGATTCTCAACCTAAGCGAGATGAGAATTTATGCCCTATCCTTACTACTCCATGTAGGTCAAATCAAAGCTTTGGGGAATTGGATCCTCAACCTAAGTTCGATGAGGATTTAGCCCTATCCTTACTACTCTGATTTTAGGCTTTAAGCTTAATGGAAGTGGTCAAAACCACTGTTTAAGGATCATGCTGCATAAATAGGATAGACATGAAATACTTCTTTCGCCCAACCCTTTTCTTCCAAGTTAGGTTTTGATCATTTTACTCAAGATCCTTTTTAATGTATAAGACGTGCTTGGTTCTAGATATCTCAAGACTCAGTTTCCAACCTTAGGATTTTCTTCTTATTTATGTGATAGCACAACCCTAAGAGGATTTGACATACTTTAATGATTTGTATTTGAAATGCATTTGCAACTAAGATGGCATGTATTTGCAAAGTGAGATGTAATATGAATGCATTGTCCTTTGAAATGCAGATGAAATGTTGCCATATAACTGACTACTTCATGCATCACAAGTTTCAAACGATATTACTTAAAATGTTTGTGTTACTTGTGGAGCTTTTACAAGACAATTCCAATGTTTCATATTCTCCCGATCTAGAACATAAGTTAGCATCTCAAGGCAACTTTTTCATCATTTTTTTTTTTTTATATAAACAAACAAAAAATGTCAAATAAACACACAACTTTAAATTAAAACTTATTCAATCCAAAACCAAACTGCAATCCCAAAAATGAAAATTTGAAAACACAAACCAAAAACCAAAAACCAAAATCTATATACAAATGTACACTATAATACAAGATGATGCAAAGCTTGGCTTATCACTTTCCTGGATCCCAAACATGATTAGAACATTTCAACAAAACAAAAATATAACATGATATGCATGCCAAATGTTGTGGGAATCCAACAAAAACAACACTAGACCAAACAATGCAACAAACTTCCACTTTCCATGCTCACCATACCAATTTGATTTAGTTCCAATAATACTCCCATAGGTGAGCATCAAATTACTAAAATGATTAGACAATAAATGATTTTCAATTTTATCATGTCTATTCTTTAAAACTTCCATTTCCAAACTTACTCTTTGATTTAGAATTAGGCTATCTTCTTCCAATATGCAATTTTGTAAGTAGGAGCCTATTTCTACAAATTTTAAAGCCAAATTATTTTCCAAATTTGTAGGCCAATCAAATTTGTGTAACAATTTACAAGCATCTAGGATATTTACTAAATTAGGATCATTAAAAGTTTTTATCCTAGATTCAATTAATAATTGTTGATGAATTTGGTTTAACAATTCAAGTGCATCAACTTCTTTTCCATTCATTAAAACCATGTTATTAAAGGTGTGATTAAAAATTATACCTTGTTTTTCATTTACCTTTAATGACATTTCATCATAAACATTATTTAAATTCAAAATATGGTCATCCATTTTCAATCCTCAAACATTCTTGGTCAAAGTGTATGTCCCATGACTCATCTTGATGATCCTTCATTTGAGTTGCTTCCAATTGATCAATCTCTCTGTCATTTGGTTCCAATTCTTTGTTCACTACCCATGGTATCTCTTCATTTGAATCCTCCAAATCATCATGCAAACTTGCATCCACACTTTCAATGAATTTATATTCAACATGATCAAATTTTGTCACCTTTTCAAATCCCGTGAATATGAGATCTTCGTATGATGTAGAAGGCTCAACATCCTGCATATCAAGTGAAATATGAGTTTCATCTATAGGGATGTGAGAAAAGAATGCATTACCATACCTTCCCCAACCATTGTAAAAATTGTCATCCAAATCTGTGAGATGAAACTCCATGGTATTTGTGACATGATCTTTTGATTCATTCATCCATTCATTTTCTTCTTTGTCCTTGGCGATAGGATCATTATAATCTTCCAAAATTTGATGAGATTTGAAACCCTCTTCCAAAACATCCTCAAATTGTACAGGAGTTGTAATATCTTCCTTTGAGTAGGCAATTATGTCATCCTGTATATCAATTGGCACACAAGTTTCATTAGTAGCTTTGGAATGAGTGAAGTCTTCCCACTTCTTCCAAGCATCATAATAATCATCTTTCAAAATCAAGTGGTGACGTTCAACTATTTCTTCAAGATCTTCCAATTCATCAATGTGTTTCTCATCAAATTCATCTTCACCTTCCTTAGATGGTTCAATTATTTCCAAAAGTGGGTTATTTCTTGAATTCAAATTTATAAGGCTATCATTGTCCAAATTAGTAACCCATGATTCATTTTATCACAATTTGGAGGGTGAAGAATTTCTTGATCCTTAATTTTACACATCTCATCAATAGTATCTTCCAAGAACAAGTGGTGAGACTTTATCATGTCTTCAAATTCATTTATTGTTTTTCTTTCCATTTCACTTTCAACCACTTCATTTAATTCCATGGTGGGTTCCATCCTATCACATATATCAAACATTGTTGAATTTAGAACCCCTTCATCTAGATAATCATGTATCTCTACATGATCCTCACTAGTGGATGTTGTCTTAGCAATTTGCACCTCCTCGTGGACTACATCTAAGGTGGTTGTAAGATTTGGATATTCAAATTCATCCCCTTGATCATTTACCTTAGATATCATTGGAGTGGAGGGTGCTATGTTTGATGGTTGGTGTAGGTTGGCATCAAAAGAACAATCTCTCATATGAACATGTTGTGCCTTTTCTTCTTCAAGACCTTGTCGTTCTATCTCTTCTAAGACCTCATGGATTTTCTCTAGGGACAAACCACTCAGTTTTTCCTCAATGAGTGAAGCAAGTGTGGGGTGTATGGCTCCTAGGTATACTTCCATGGCTTCCTCTTCCAATGTGTTAAAATTTTCCCACATTTGGGAGTGCAACTCACGAAATCTTCCATTGAATTGACTCAAGGATTCATTAGACTCTTTACATATGGAGGTAAACTGATTTTTCAATATTTCTAAGTCAACCTGATTACCAAAATGATGAAGATAGGTTGCTTCTAGTTGTATCCAAGAAGTCCTAACCTCCATGGGTAGTTGGCTATACCAAAAGAATGGTCTATCATCCAAAATGTATGCAAATAACTTACAAGCCACCTCCTCATAGAAAATCTGGAATTGACATAATGCATTCTTGTAGACATGCAGCTTTTTGCAAGTATCCTAGTGGCACTTCTTGATTAAAACACCGTAAAAAATCCAATAACATTTTAGGAATTTGATAGGATACCACAGGTATAGATAAACCCTCATAATGATCCTCTATTATTAATACCATTCTCTCTCTTAGAGATGTTATTTCAGCTCTCAGGTATACCCTTTGCTCCTCAAGTGTTGCCATTAGTGAACTTAAAATGTAATTTTAGAACCAAATCATGTTGAATATTCAACCTGCAATATAAAACAAAAATCAAGTTAGCATCAACTAAGAGATGTATTCATTAAAATCAAATGAAAAGTAATTGCATGAGACCAAAATTCTGAAAAATTAAATCAAATCACTTTAATTCTGTATGAACAATCAGAAAAATATACAGCATACCTGAATTGCTTAAAATAGAACAGGTAAATAAATTCAGACCGTCCTTTTTACAATCTGCTGAATGTTAGAGGACTAATGCATACAAAAATTTAAAATTATATTACACTAAAAATAAACCCGTACGGCCCTCCTAGCACCAATCCGTTGAGTGGTGTTAGAGGCCGAAGATGCTAATAAAATGGACTTGAAATATTTAGCAATGTAAAGTTCTTAAACAATTATAAACCCGTAGCATCTAAAAATCACGATAAAATAAACATTTTAGGCCCTCCTTCTAGCGCCAATCTGTTGAGTGGTATTTTCACCCAGTTGTGAAAACACACTCTCCGATAGGATTTGGGTTCTAAATCCTCTGCTTGCAAAGAAATTAAACATGTAACTTCTCCAAGGTTCCTGTTATGTGAGCATTCTGCATATGTGTATTAATAATCTCAAATAAAGATATTTAATTAAAATGCCTGGAACACCTTAGCGGTTGCAAGTAACTGAAAACAAGGGGCACTGTGGTTTATTTTACTATGAAATTTAATGATTGTTCCTTGAACCCTAATAAAGTAAATGTGATTTGATCCTTAAATGACCATGCTTGTAACTTCAAAATAAAATTTAATGAAATGCCATAACATGAATGGAATTATTTTTGGGTTTTGAAGTTTTTTAATTTTTAAATTTTATTTTAAAGCTTGAAAAATTAAAATTGGGGTTTCTAAAAATAAAGTGCATTAAAAAGAAAATAAAATGCAAAGAAAAAGAAATTAAAATTGCATTCAGCTTGATGCTATCCCGTCCTGGCAAAACCGAAGATGTGAGGTTTCCATGCATGCAACCTAACCTATTGAACCTGCAAACATGCACAATCCAGGTAAGTTAAGTGCTGGTCTCTGGGGTTTACTGTTATTTTTTAGATTTAGACATTCGCATGAAGCAACCAAGAGAACTTGCATTAAACTTCATCTATAAGCCTAGAAATCTGAAAAAGGGAAAGATAAACATTAAAACATGCATGCAGAAAAATAACTCCTTCTTTCTTGCCAACAAGATGCAAATTTCTGAACACTCTGCATTAAAAATAAATCATGTTACAATAGCAGATCTTCTGGTTTTCTCAAAACCAGCAAAAGGCAGAAAACAGCCCCAAGCAGGCCCAGAATGGCCCTCTGGCCTCTAGCACTACAACTCTGCTCCAGCGGTTTCCCCCTCTGTGCCAATCTGTGCATCTGCATTTATACTTGCTGTTGAATTGATTCCCCTTCCACGACGGTTCGTTTCATCTTCCAGTGGCTGCTCGTTTCACCTTTCTTTGACTGCATGTGTTTTGGCTTTATGCTTGACATTAAGACGTTTGATCTTCTCTGTAACGCTTCTGTAGCCTGTACGCCATGTGTCCCGCACCTTTCTGCACGTTCTGTAATGGTTCCATGAAAATCGTGACCAAAAATAGCATGCAGCCTTGTCCGCCTTCCTGGCCGTGAAAACGTGACATGTCACGAAATCGTGACATGTCGCGATATCGCGACGTTTTCCTGTCAGCAGCCTTTCTTGCCATCGCGCCCAGCAAAAATGTGACATGTCACGATTTCGCGACATGTCGCGAAATCACGATGCTTTTCTCCTCCGTACGCCCTCGCTGCTTTCCTGTCATGAAATCACGACGTTTTTCCACCTCAGGCTGCTTAGCTGTTGTCGTTGACTGCATTGACCGTGATTTTGTGACATGTCACAATTTCTCTACGCCTTTCTGCCTCCTGCTCCATTTGACTGGTTTGACCCACGATTTTGCGACATGTCACGATTTCGCAACACTTTTCATTTTCTGGCAGCGACGGAGCAACTTGTCACGATTTCGTGACACCTTTTCATTTCGTCCACGATTTTGCAACATGTCATGATTTCGTGACACTTTTCTATTTTTTCAGCAGCGATGGCATGACAGGTCATGATTTCGCGACATGTCGCGATTTCGCGACACTTTCTATACTTGTGCATTTTTGCCTTTTTCTTGATTTTTAGCATTTGGGTCACTGAGATCTTCTTTGAAAGCATGTAAAAAAGGTGGGTCCCCAATTTTGGGGTGTGTTGTGGATCAGCCACAACACTACTCTTGTCAACATTTTGGGCACAAGGCAGTTTATTGCAAGGTAAATAACAGGAACAGGTTTGGTTAGAACAGGTTTGGTTAGAACAGGTGTGGTCAGAATAGGTTTGGTCAGAACAGGTGGATTCAAAGATTTGGTTTACCTTAAAGAAACAACATTGTCAAGTGTTTCAAGTGCAATAATGAAGGTCACATAATCAGACAGTGTAGAGCTAAAATTCTAGATTACAGAAACAGGAACAGTTTCATGATCAGGTCCAAGGATCAAGGCATGGACAAGAACAGGGATGAGAACAAGAACAAGAAAAGTGATAATAACAGGAATATGGACAAAGAGTTCAAGAGAAGGCCCAAAAAGGAAGTTATAGATGTTGATGATGATCAGTGCCTAATGGGAGTTTTACTCTCACCCCAAAATTAATCACCTCATCATGAGGTGGGGGAGGGACTAAGCTAAGAGGCTCATTCTTAATCCCGAGTCCCAAAGGTGACCCTTTGCCATTGATGACAAAGGGGGAGAGATATAAGTAAGGGGGAGAGCTTCAAAGTGAAGAGGAAAGCTTCAAGTTAGGGGGAGCAAAACTTCAAAGGATGTTGGTCAGTTGTTAGCATAGTTGGTTTCAGTTTTGGCTCTTGAGAAGTGTTTTTTGTAAAGGTTTACCATCAATGACAAAGAGGGAGATTGTTGGCAATTTTGGGTACTTTGGGTACATTGCCTTTGCTCAAGTATATAAGTTGTCATTGATGTCAAGAAGCTTTTGAAGGAATTTGATTTGATGTCAAATAATTTATTTTGATGAAGGTTACGGCATGACAGTTTCAAAGGTCTTTTGCAAACCCCAAGCCGACAGGTTCGAGAGAAAGAGCTCGCAAAGAAAAGTGTCACGATTTCGTGACAATTTGCAAGAGGGATTGTACGGATGAAAAAGTGTCACGATTTTGTGACAGGTTCGAGAGAAAGAGCTCACAGAGAAAAAGTGTCGCGATATCGCGACATGTCGGGTTTTCGTGACCCGAAGAAAAGAAAAGCGCTAAGGAGAAAAAGTGTCGCGATATCGCGACATGTCGGGGTTTTCGTGACCCGAAGAATAAAAAAGAGCTAAGGAGGAAAAGTGTCGCGATATCGTGACATGTCGCATTTTCGTGACTTAAGGAGAGAGAAAGCAAGTTAGAAAAGTGTCGCGATATCGTGACATGTCACAATTTCATGACTCAAAGAGCAAAGAAAATGTACGGAAGCTGAAAGCGTCACGATTTCACGATAGGTTGCAAAGAAAACGTACGAAAAGTTGATAGCGTCGCGATTTCATGATGGGTTACAAGGAAAGCGTACGAAAGCTGAAAGCATCACGATTTCGTGATGGGTTGCAAAGAATGCGTACGGATGCAGAAAGTGTCACGATTTCGTGATAGGCAAAAAAGAAAGTAGACGGAAGCAGAAGTGTCACGATTTCATGACAGAAACTGAAAGCAGGTCTTCTATAGGAGAAGTGTCACGATTTCGTGACAAAAGCAGAGAGGAAGGCTATGAAGACAGAAGTGTCGCGATATCATGACAGAAGTGAAGACGAAGTCTACAGAGGCAGAAGTGTCACGATTTCGTGACAAAAGCAAAGTTGATGCTGACAAAGACAGAAGTGTCACGATATCATGACAAGAGCTTAGTTGAAGTCGACAAAGGCTGAAGTGTCGCGATATCATGACAAAAGCCAAAAGAAAGTGTACGGTTGCAAAGGTGTCATGATATCGCGACATGTTGTAGTTTCATGGAAAAAGCTACAGAAGAGTTATAGAGGCAGTTGAAGCCGACAAAGTTAAATGTGAGCCGACGAAGATTAGGGTTTGTAGTAAATGAAGTTTAGGGTTGTGCGATTGACTAAAGATCAGGGTTACAATCGACTAAGATTAAGGTTTTGATCTTGAAAGTGTTATTATAAAAGGCAGGCTATTTTGAAGAGTTGGTGGTGTTGTTGGTTGCGACGTTCACAGATAGAGCGCAGAGTGAGAAGTTCGATCATCGAGAGTAGAGTGCAAAATTCGATCGAAGTGTGTAGAGTGAGTGAAGAGTCATGGTGAATTGTTCTAAGTGTCACTGTGATTGCACAGATAGTGCAAAGGTTGAAGTTCGACCAAGTGCGGCTGTGAGTGCACGAAGAGAGCAGAGGGCGTAGAGAGCACAAAGGGCAAAGATGAACGCGGAGTGCTACTTGTATGAGGATAGAGGTGCACTGGTTCTTTGAGAAGAACCTGAGGATAGATTTGGCAAGTCTTTGAGAAGGCTTGTGTGTAGAGGATTGATTTGTTCAAGTGTTGGACAGATATGATAGACAGAGGAAGACTTGTACTAGACCGACTGACTATGTTTGGTACAGGTTGTTGAGCTACTGTGGACGTGATCATAGAAGGCAGAGGTCTCTTAGGCTAAGCATTGAGGACAGGAGGTCTTCGGTGGAAAGGAGTTCCACGTGCTGGCAAGAGGTAGAGGCGGTTGATCTTCCGAGGGATCATTTCTAGAGCAGAGGGGAAGGTATCTCCTTTGAGCAGAGGCTCATAAATCTAGAGCAGAGGGGAAGGTATCTCCTTTGAGTAGAGGCTCATAAATTATGATTGGGGGAAGGTATCTCCTTTGGGCCGAGGCTCATAAACATTGTAATTGGGAAGGATTCCCAAAGAACTTTGAGATAACTTTTAGAGAAAAGTTTTGTGGACGTAGCCCAACCATTCTGGGTGAACCACGTTAAAATTGGTGTCACTTTGTGGATGATATTGTGCATTGTTTTGATATTGCTTTGGGTATATTGCTTTACTATTTTGAAGTATAAAGGAAAAAGTAAAAAGAGGTCTTATACTGTTCACCCCCCTCTCAGTATAAGCTTGTGTTCTTCAATTGGTATCAGAGCGGGTGCCTTCGAAAAGTTTAACAGCTTGAAGGAAAAGCTAGTAAAGAACACAATGGATCATTCAAGTAGCAATGCAACACCTATTCTTGATGGGTCAGATTTTGGTCTTTGGAGTGCAAGGATGAAGGTTCATCTAATGGCACTTGGTAATGAGGTATGGGAAGTGATTGAAGATGAGTACACTATTCCTGTACATGGTCCTAATACTAAAGAAGAAAGGCTCCTACATCACAGCAATTCAAAAGCAATGAATGCAATCCTGAAAGGCTTACAGAAAGCAGATCTCACCAAAGTGATTCACTGCAAGACAACTAGTGAAATGTGGAAACGGTTGAAGGTGGTTCATACGGGTGATACAAATGTCGGAAAGGCAAAGTTGAGACACTTCAAAGGTATGTTTGAACAACTCCATGAAACTTGAATGATGATGAAAATATTAGTGACTACATGCTTCGTATGGATGAGGTTGTTAACTCCATGAAAGACTTAGGTCTTGAGCTTGCTGAAAATGATGTTTGTGATAAGATTTTAAGATCTCTTCCTAATAGATTTAGTGAAAATATTTCTGCTATTGAGGAAGCTAAAGATTTGGATAAGTTGAAAAAGGATGAGCTCCATAGTATACTTGCAGCATTTGAGTTGAGAACTCAAGTGAAGGTTGATGTCAAGAAAGAGGCGACTTTCAAGGCTACCAAGAAATCCAAGGGTAAACAGACTTCAAGAGAGTGATGAGTCTTCTAGTGATGAAGAGGCATATTACAACAAGAAAGGCAAGTTCTCTAGAAAGCACAAAAGCATGAAAAATATAAGATGTTTCAATTGTGGAAAGTTTGGTCATTATGCTACTATTGTACTATTCCCAAGAATGAAAGTGATGAAGATAAACAAGATTCTAAGAGCAAGGATTCTGAAAAGCACAAGCATCACAGGAAGAACAAATATGAGCACAACAATCAAGGAAAGAGGTATTCTCACAAGCACAAGAAGAGTTTCTACCTAGACAAAGCAAGTAAGTGTTCTAGTAGTGATAGTGAAAGTTCTTCAAGTGATGATGAAAATGAGATGTTGTTCATATCGAAAAAAGAGGAAGAACCGAAACATAGATTCATTATCATGAAATGTCTTAGATGTGGAAATTTTGGTCACCTTGAGGATGATTGCACAAATAATGATTTGGTTTCTAGTATGTATGAGGATGCTTCAGAAAACTATAAGGAAGATGCTTGTATGGTTTTTGAAAAAGGTAGCACCTCTAGTGATAAGAAATCTGAAAAAGGCTTTGATGATTCGGAAAGCAAACAAATAAAGGATCTTGAAAGTGAACTTATTAATGCTCTTAGTGCTTTGAAAAAGGAAAGAAAGAAGAATGCTAGACTCAAGGATAAGTTAGATGAATGTTGTATGGAGAGAGATGATCTTATAGAAAATCTTGATTTCTCTATAGCTAAGACACAAGAACTCAAGGATGAGTTAGAGTCTAAGGTTCTTGAGTATAGTGAGTTAGAACAGAAAATGGCTTCTTTGAAAGAGGAAACTAAAGAGTACAAGGATAAGCTTTACGAGGTTTCAAGATAGCTCCAAAAAGGTTAAGTCACTCATCAAAGGTCAAAGAAAGACAACGGATAAAATAGGCCTTGGTTTTGTTAAGCCACACAAGGAACAAGTTGGAGAGTCTAGTAAGAGACTCCAAAAGGAAGAGAGTTCCGATGAGGAAAGTATTTCAGATCATGAGTCCTTGAATGATAGATGCACAGAAATAGAAAACAGAATTCAGAATGAGAAGAAGAAGTTTTCAGGACCCAAGAGGTCAAATAAAGGAAAATTTCAAGGCGAGATGTTTTGCTTGTCATAAGTTTGGTCACATGGCTTCACATTGCATGGCTCAAGTGAAGAAGGTAAACGACAATTTTAGAAGTGCTAGTTTCTTTCAAGGGTATTGCTACTCTTGTCAACAGTTTGGGCACAAGGCAGTTTATTGCAAGGTAAATAATAGGAACAGGTTTGGTCAAAACAGGTTTGGTTAGAATAGGTTTGGTCAGAACAGGTTTGGTCAGAACAGGTTTGGTCAGAACAGGTGTGGTCAGAACAGGTTTGGTCAGAATAGGTGGATTCAAAGATCTGGTTTACCTCAGAGAAACAACATCGTCAAGTGTTTCAAGTGCAACAATGAAGGTCACATAATCAGACAGTGTAGAGCTAAAATTCCAGATTACAAGAATAGGAACAGTGGCATGATCAGGTCCAAGGATCAAGGCATGGACAAGAACAGGGATGAGAACAAGAACAAGAACAATGACAAGAATAGGAATATGGACAAAGAGTTCAAGAGAAGGCCCGACAAGGAAGTTATAGACGCTGATGATGATCAGTGCCTAATGGGAGTTTTACTCCCACCCCAAAATTAATCACCTCATCAGGAGGTGGGGGAGGGACTAAGCTAAGAGGCTCATTCTTAGTCCCGAGCCCCAAAGGTGACCCTTTGCCATTGATGACAAAGGGGGAGAGATATGAGTAAGGGGGAGAGCTTCAAAGTGAAGAGGAAAGCTTCAAGTCAGGGGGAGAAAAACTTCAAAGGATGTTGGTCAGTTGTTAGTATAGTTGGTTTCAGTTTTGGCTCTTGAGAAGTGTTTTCAGTAAAGGTTTGCCATCAATGACAAAGGGGAGATTGTTGGAAATTTTGGGTACTTTGGGTACATTGCCTTTGCTCAAGTATATAAGTTGTCATTGATGTCAAGAAGCTTTTGAAGGAATTTGATTTGATGTCAAATAATTTATTTTGATGAAGGTTACGACATAACAGTTTCAAAGGTCTTTTGCAAACCCCAAGCTGACGGAGTTCGAGAGAAAGAGCTTGCAAAGAAAAGTGTCACGATTTCATGACAATTTGCAAGAGGGATTGTACGGACAAAAAAGTGTCACGATTTCATGACAGGTTCGAGAGAAAGAGCTCGCAGTGAAAAAGTGTCGCGATATCGCGACATGTCGAGTTTTCATGACCTGAAGAAAAGAAAAGCGCTAAGGAGAAAAAGTGTCGTGATATCGTGACATGTCGGGTTTTCATGACCCGAAGAACAGAAAAGAGCTAAGGAGGAAAAGTGTCACGATATCACGACATGTCGCATTTTTGTGACTTAAGCAGGAGAGAGAAAGCAAGTTAGAAAAGTGTCACGATATCGTGACATGTCACAATTTCGTGACTCAAAGAGCAAAGAAAACGTACGAAAGTTGAAAGCATCGTGATTTCATGACAAGTTGCAAAGAAAACGTACGAAAAGTTGATAGCATCACGATTTCATGATGGGTTACAAGGAAAGCGTATGAAAGTTGAAAGCGTCATGATTTCATGATGGGTTGCAAAGAATGCGTACGGATGCAGAAAGTGTCATGATTTCATGATAGGCAAAAAAGAAAGCAGACGGAAGTAGAAGTGTCACGATTTCATGACAAAAATTGAAAGCAGGTCTTCTATAGGAGAAGTGTCACGATTTCATGACAAAAGCAGAGAGGAAGGCTATGAAGACAGAAGTGTCATGATATCACGATAGAAGTGAAGACGAAGTCTGCAGAGGCAGAAGTGTCATGATTTTGTGACAAAAGCAAAGTTGATGCTGACAAAGACAGAAGTGTCACGATATCACGACAAGAGCTTAGTTGAAGTCGACAAAGGCTGAAGTGTCATGATATCATGACAAAAGCCAAAAGAAAGTGTATGGTTGCAAAGGTGTCATGATATCGTGACATGTTGTAGTTTCACGACAAAAGCTACAGAAGAGTTACAGAGGCAGTTGAAGCCGACAAAGTTAAATGTGAGTCGACGAAGATTAGGGTTTGCAGTCGATGAAGTTTAGGGTTGTGCAGCTGACTAAAGATCAGGGTTACAACTGACTAAGATTAAGGTTTTGATCTTGAAAGTGTTATTATAAAAGGTAGGCTATTTTGAAGAGTTGGTGGTGTTGTTAGTTGTGACGTTCGCAGATAGAGCATAGAGTGAGAAGTTCGATCGTCGAGAGCAGAGTGTGAAATTTGATCGAAGTGTGCAGAGTGAGCGAAGAGTCATGGTGAATTGTTCTAAGTGTCGTTGTGATTGCATAGAGAGTGCAAAGGTTGAAGTTTGACCAAGTGCGGCTATGAGTGTGCAGAAGAGAGCAGAGGGCGTAGAGAGCACAAAGGGCAAAGACGAACGTAGAGTGCTATTGTATGAGGACAGAGGTGCACTGGTTCTTTGAGAAGAACCTAAGGATAGATTTGGCAAGTCTTTGAGAAGGCTTGTGTGTAGAGGATTGATTTGTTCAAGTGTTGGACAGATCGACGAGACGAGAGGAAGACTTGTACTAGACCAACTGACTGTGTTTGGTACAGGTTGCTGAGCTGCTGTGGACGTGATCATAGAAGGCGAAGGTCTCTTAGGCTAAGCATTGAGGATAGGAGGTCTTCGATGGAAAGGAGTTCCACGTGCTGGCAAGAGGTAGAGGCAGTTGATCTTCTGAGGGATCATTTCCAGAGCAGAGGGGAAGGTATCTCCTTTGAGAAGAGGCTCATAAATCTAGAGTAGAGGGGAAGGTATCTCCTTTGAGTAGAGGCTCATAAATTTTGATTGGGGGAAGGTATCTCCTTTGGGCCGAGGCTCATAAACATTGTAATTGGGAAGGATTCCCAAAGAACTTTGAGATAACTTTTAGAGAAAAGTTTTGTGGACGTAGCCTAACCATTCCGGGTGAACCACGTTAAAATTGGTGTCACTTTGTGGATGATATTGTGCATTGTTTTGATATTGCTTTGGGTATATTGCTTTACTATTTTGAAGTATAAAGGAAAAAGTAAAAAGAGGTCTTATACTGTTCACCCCCCTCTCAGTATAAGCTTGTGTTCTTCAATTGGTATCAGAGCGGGTGCCTTCGAAAAGTTTAATAGCTTGAAGGAAAAGCTAGTAAAGAACACAATGGATCATTCAAGTAGCAATGCAACACCTATTCTTGATGGGTCAGATTTTGGTCTTTGGAGTGCAAGGATGAAGGTTCATCTAATGGCACTTGGTAATGAGGTATGGGAAGTGATTGAAGATGAGTACACTATTCCTTTACATGGTCCTAATACTAAAGAAGAAAGGCTCCTACATCACAGCAATTCAAAAGCAATGAATGCAATCCTAAAAGGCTTACAGAAAGCAGATCTCACCAAAGTGATTCACTACAAGACAGCTAGTGAAATGTGGAAATAGTTGAAGGTGGTTCATACAGGTGATACAAATGTCAGAAAGGCCAAGTTGAGACACTTCAAAGGTATGTTTGAACAACTCCAGATGAATTATGATGAAAATATTAGTGACTACATGCTTCGTATGGATGAGGTTGTTAACTCCATGAAAGACTTAGGTCTTGAGCTTGCTAAAAATGATGTTTGTGATAAGATTTTAAGATCTCTTCCTAATAGATTTAGTGAAAATATTTCTGCTATTGAGGAAGCTAAATATTTGGATAAGTTGAAAAAGGATGAGCTCCATAGTATACTTGCGGCATTTGAGTTGAGAACTCAAGTGAAGGTTGATGTCAAGAAAGAGGCGACTTTCAAGGCTACCAAGAAATCCAAGGGTAAACAGACTTCAAGAGAGTGATGAGTCTTCTAGTGATGAAGAGGCATATTACAGCAAGAAAGGCAAGTTCTCTAGAAAGCACAAAAGCATGAAAAATGTAAGATGTTTCAATTGTGGAAAGTTTGGTCATTATGCTTGTATTCTTCCCAAGAATGAAAGTGATGAAGATAAACAGGATTCTAAGAGCAAGGATTCTGAAAAGCATAAGCATCACAGGAAGAACAAATATGAGCACAACAATCAAGGAAAGAGGTATTCTCACAAGCACAAGAAGAGTTTCTACCTAGACAAAGCAAGTAAGTGTTCTAGTAGTGATAGTGAAAGTTCTTCAAGTGATGATGAAAATGAGATGTTGTTCATATCAAAAAAAGAGGAAGAACCAAAACATAGATTCATTATCATGAAATGTCTTAGATGTGGAAATTTTGGTCACCTTGAGGATGATTGCACAAATAATGATTTGGTTTCTAGTATGTATGAGGATGCTTCAGAAAACTATAAGGAAGATGCTTGTATGGTTTTTGAAAAAGGTAGCACCTCTAGTGATAAGAAATATGAAAAAGGCTTTGATGATTCAGAAAGCAAACAAATAAAGGATCTTGAAAGTGAACTTATTAATGCTCTTAGTGCTTTGAAAAAGGAAATAAAGAAGAATGCTAGACTCAAGGATAAGTTAGATGAATGTTGTATGGAGAGAGATGATCTTATAGAAAGTCTTGATTTCTCTATAGCTAAGACACAAGAACTCAAGGATGAGTTAGAGTCTAAGGTTCTTGAGTATAGTGAGTTAGAACAGAAAATGGCTTCTTTGAAAGAGGAAACTAAAGAGTACAAGGATAAGCTTTACGAGGTTTCAAGATAGCTCCAAAAAGGTTAAGTCACTCATCAAAGGTCAAAGAAAGACAACAGATAAAACAGGCCTTGGTTTTGTTAAGCCACACAAGGAACAAGTTGGAGAGTCTAGTAAGAGACTCCAAAAGGAAGAGAGTTCTGATGAGGAAAGTATTTCAGATCATGAGTCCTTGAATGATAGATGCACAAAAATAGAAAACAGAATTCAGAATGAGAAGAAGAAGTTTTCAGGACCCAAGAGGTCAAATAAAGGAAAATTTCAAGGCAGATGTTTTGCTTGTCATAAGTTTGGTCACATGGCTTCACATTGCATGGCTCAAGTGAAGAAGGTAAACGACAATTTCAGAAGTGCTAGTTTCTTTCAAGGGTA
Source organism: Wollemia nobilis (assembly GCA_028583015.1). Lineage (NCBI taxonomy): Eukaryota > Viridiplantae > Streptophyta > Pinopsida > Araucariales > Araucariaceae > Wollemia > Wollemia nobilis. Next base: position 2,176,191 of record JAQPPZ010003612.1, read on the forward strand.
TTGCTACTCTTGTCAACAGTTTGGGCACAAGGTAGTTTATTGCAAGGTAAATAACAGGAATAGGTTTGATCAAAACAGGTTTGGTTAGAACAGGTTTGGTCAGAACAGGTGTGGTCAGAATAGGTTTGGTCAGAATAGGTGGGTTCAAAGATCTGGTTTACCTCAGAGAAACAACATCGTCAAGTGTTTCAAGTGCAACAATGAAGGTCACATAATCAGACAGTGTAGAGCTAAAATTCTAGATTATAGGAATAGGAACAGTGGCATGATCAGGTCCAAGGATCAAGGCATGGACAAGAACATGGATGAGAACAAGAACAAGAATAGTGAAAAGAACAAGAATATGGACAAAGAGTTCAAGAGAAGGCCCGATAAGGAAGTTATAGACGCTGATGATGATCGATACCTAATGGGAGTTTTACTCCCACCCCGGAATTAATCACCTCATCAGGAGGTGGGGGAGGGACTAAGCTAAGAGGCTCATTCTTAGTCCCGAGCCCCAAAGGTGACCCTTTGCCATTGATGACAAAGGGGGAGAGATATGAGTAAGGGGGAGAGCTTCAAAGTGAAGAGGAAAGCTTCAATTCAGGGAGAGCAAAACTTCAAAGGAATTTGGTCAGTTGTTAGCACAGTTGGTTTTAGTTTTGGCTCTTGAGAAGTGTTTTCATTAAAGGTTTGCCATCAATGACAAAGGGGGAGATTGTTGGAAATTTTGGGTACTTTGGGTACATTGCCTTTGCTCAAGTATATAAGTTATCATTGATGTCAAGAAGCTTTTGAAGGAATTTGATTTGATGTCAAATAATTTATTTTGATGAAGGTTACGACATAACAGTTTCAAAGGTATTTTGCAAACCCCAAGTTGATAGGTTCGAGAGAAAGAGCTCGCAAATAAAAGTGTCATGATTTCACGACAATTTGCAAGAGGAATTGTATGGATGAAAAAGTGTCACGATTTCATGATAGGTTCGAGAGAAAGCTCGCAGTGAAAAAGTGTCATGATATCGCGACATTTCGGGTTTTCATGACCCGAAGAAAAGAAAAGTGCTAAGGAGAAAAAGTGTCACGATATCATGACATGTTGGGTTTTCGTGACCCGAAGAACAGAAAAGAGCTAAGGAGAAAAAGTGTCACGATATCGTGACATGTCGCATTTTCGTGACTTAAGCAGGAGAGAGAAAGCAAGTTAGAAAAGTGTCATGATATCGTGACATGTCACAATTTCATGACTCAAAGAGCAAAGAAAATGTACGAAAGCTGAAAGCATCGTGATTTTGTGACAGGTTGCAAAGAAAACATACGAAAAGTTGATAGCGTCGCGATTTCACGACGGGTTACAAGGAAAGCATATGGAAAAGCATCGCGATTTCGCGATAGGTTGTAAAGAATGCATACGGATGCAGAAAGTGTCATGATTTTGCAACAGGCAGAAAAGAAAGCAGACGAAAGTAGAAGTGTCATGATTTCATGACAAAAATTGAAAGCAGGTCTTCTATAGGAGAAGTGTCACGATTTCGCAACAAAAGCAGAGAGGAAGGCTATGAAGACAGAAGTGTCACGATATCACGACATAAGTGAAGATGAAGTCTACAAAGGCAGAAGTGTCACGATTTCATGATAAAAGCAAAGTTGATGCTGACAAAGATAGAAGTGTCATGATATCGTGACAAGAGCTTAGTTGAAGTCGACAAAGGCTGAAGTGTCATGATATCATGACAAAAGCCAAAAGAAAGTGTATAGTTGCAAAGGTGTCACGATATCATGACATGTTGTAGTTTCGTGACAAAAGCTACAGAAGAGTTATAGAGGTAGTTGAAGCCGACAAAGTTAAATGTGAGCCGATGAAGATTAGGGTTTGTAGCCGACAAAGTTTAGGGTTGTGCAGCCGACTAAAGATCAGGGTTACAGCCGACTAAGATTAAGGTTTTGATCTTGAAAGTGTTATTATAAAAGGCAGGTTGTTTTGCAGAGTTCGTTGTGTTGTTGGTTGTGACGTTCGAAGATAGAGCACAGAGTGAGAAGTTCGATCATCAAGAGCAGTGTAAAATTTTATCGAAGTGAGTGAAGAGTCATGGTGAATTATTCTAAGTGCCGATGTGATTGCGCAGATAGTGCAAAGGTTGAAGTTTGACCAAGTGTGGCTGTGAGTGTGCAGAAAGAGCAGAGGGCGTAGAGAGCACAAAGGGCAAAGACAAATGTGGAGTGTTGTTGTATGAGGACAGAGGTGCACTGGTTCTTTGAGAAGAACCTGAGGATAGATTTGGCAAGTCTTTGAGAAGGCTTGTGTGCAGAGGATTGATTTATTCAAGTGTTGGACAGATCTAACAGATAAAGGAAGACTTGTACTAGACCGACTGACTATGTTTGGTACAAGTTGTTGAGCTACTGTGGACGTGATCATAGAAGGCAGAGGTCTCTTAGGCTAAGCATTGAAGATAGGAGGTCTTCGGTGGAAAGGAGTTCCACATGCTTGGCAAGAGGTAGAGGCAGTTTATCTTCTGAGGGATCATTTCCAGAGCAGAGGGGAAGGTATCTCCTTTGAGCATAGGCTCATAAATCTAGAGTAGAGGGGAAGGTATCTCGTTTGAGCAGAGGCTCATAAATTCTGATTGGGGGAAGGTATCTCCTTTGGGCCGGGGCTCATAAACATTGTAATTGGGAAGGATTCCCAAAGAACTTTGAGATAAATTTTAGAGAAAAGTTTTGTGGACGTAGCCTAGCCATTTTGGGTGAACCACATTAAAATTGGTGTCACTTTGTGGATGATATTGTGCATTGTTTTGATATTGCTTTGGGTATATTGCTTTACTATTTTGAAGTATAAAGGAAAAAGTAAAAAGAGGTCTTATACTATTCACCCCCCTCTCAGTATAAGCTTGTGTTCTTCACGCGAAAACATGATGCATTGCTAAATCATGATATTTTGTACTATTCTACTCTTTTCTTGCTCTATTTCAGTGAAACTATGACCTATTGTGATATCATGACATTCTTTACCCATGTTGTCCTTTGGTTGCTTTGAACCACGAAAACACAAGGCATGATTTCATGACAATTCCCTGCACTTGGTCCTTTCGCCCCAATGTGTTGCGAAATCGCGACATTTTCTTGCCTTCTTCATCATTGCCGCTTCCTGTCGTGATATCACGATGTCTTCTTCTTGCTTGGCCTCATCCTCAAAAATGTCATGAAATCACGATGTCTTTCATGCCTTATGCCTTTCTTTTAATTTTTCTATGATAATGCAACATATCGTGATATCGCAACGCTTCGTACCATTTTCTCCTTGCTTGCTTTACTATCGCGATATCACGACATTTTTCATCACACTGCTACATTGCTGCTTTATGTCGTGATTTTGCGACATGTCGCGATATCGCGACAACTTCATTTTAGCACTTTCGTTGACCATGTTGACCGCAAAATTCCAACACGTTGTGATATTGCGACAGCTTTACCCCCCTTGCTGTTGTTGACTACATAGACCACGATAACGCGATAGGTCATTAAAATGTAATGTGTCGTGTTATCGTGACAAATTTCCATGCTTTCACCTTTTTGGTTTAGACCCTTCGAAAATGCGACGGTCGCGATTTCATGAAAACTTTTGAACTTAACGTTTGTGTGTTATGGACGCCGTGAAAACACGACGGGTCGCAATTTCGTGACATGTCGCAAAATCGCGACAAGTTGCAAAAATGTGACACCTTGCATTTTTCACAAAATGTGTTAAGTGTCTTCTCAATTTTAGCATTCTTTTGCTTGAACCTTGACAACAAAAACAATGTGGCAAAAATGCCAACGAGGATTTAACAAAGCAATTTATTTTATACGTAGTTGATCCTAAGAGGGTTTGACAATTTTAAATGTTCATGTATGATATTAGAAGGTTCAAGATTTTATAAAACAGATTGTTATATTCATCATGTTGCGCAAATCATTCACAACCTCACATATGCATTCATGTAAACTGACAATGGAATGCGGATCAATTTCAAACGATAAGAAATGAAACACATTGCACACACCAAGCTGATACTTAATGATTCTAATGTTTCATGCATATCTGATCTATCAACATTTGTTTATGTTTTTATGAGTTGATGCTTGTTTTCAAGTTCATATATTTCCAAGTTAGGTTCTCACCGAAATACTCAGGAGCATTTCCCAGCAGAGTCACCATTTGTTGTGGCTGCTCCACAACACACCCCAAAATTGGGGACCCACTATTTTTTACATGCTTTCCAAGAATACTGTAGTGGCCCAGATGCTAAAATCAAAGAAAGACGAAGTGGAAAAATTTCACGATATCGCGACATGTCATGAAATCGCGATTCATAAAGGAAAGAGAAAGATGAAGTGGAAACATGTCATGATATCACATGTCATGAAATCACGGCTCATAGAGGAGAGAGAAAGAGGAAGTGGAAAAATTTCGCGATATCGTGACATGTCATGAAATCGTGGCTCATAGAGGAGAGAGAAATATGAAGTGGAAAAATGTCACGATATCACGACATGTCATGAAATCATGGTCAAAGCAGTCAAACAGGGCAAAGTATAGAAATTGTTGTGATATCGTGACATGTCACATTTTCACGGCTCATATCAGCAGGATGCAGCAAATGAAAGTGTCACGATATCATGACATGTTTCGATCTCACGGCCCACAAGGAAAAATTGTTGTGATATCACATGTCATAAAATCACGGTCAAAGGCAGCAAGAAAAATTCAATGCAAAATTTGTCGCAATATCGCGACATATCGTGTTTTCGTGATCCAAAGGCGAAATGAAGCACAAGGATAAAAAAATGTCGTGATATTGCGTCATGTCAAGTTTTCACAGATGGAAAGCGAGGAAGGAGAAAATGAAAGAATGTGTCGCAATATCGTGACATGTCGTGTTTTCACGACCGAGAGCAACCAAAGTGAACGTAGAGGAAAACGTCGCAATATTGCGACATGTCATAAAATCATGGTCAAAGCGATCAAAATGAAAAGTGTCGCGACATCATGACATATTGTATGCTGATGACTAAAAATAGAAAAGTGTAGCGATATCATGACATATTGCATTCTCACAACAAAAGGCATAAAAATGTCATGATATCGTGACATGTCTCATTTTCGCGGTGCAAGAAGAAGGACAAGGCTGCAGATATAAAAATGTCATGATATCGCGACATGCTATTTTTTTTGTGATTCACGAAGGGCCGTTACAGAGTATACAGGGGAGGCACAGAACATGTGGCACGAAGATGTCAAGGCTATGGCGTAACGCTTTAGGACAAGCAGTTACAGTTCACAAAGAAGATCAAATGTTTCGACGTCAAGCATAAAGTCAAAAATGACAAAGATATGGGGAAGACGAAACAACGAGACCTAGGAAATAGAAAGAAGCATCGCAGAGAAAAACAAGGAGCATTGCCAGAAAGTTTAACTGTAGAAGCACAGATTGGTACATGGGTAGGAAACCGTTGTGGACATAGTTGCAGAGCTGAGGGTGATAAGCCATTTTGGGCCTGCTTTGGAGTGTTTTTCTTCCCCTTTTTTTGGTTTTGAGAAAACTAGAGATTTCTGTCATTGTAAATTGATAAATTCTTAATACAGAAAATTTAGAGAGTTGCATCTTATGGACAAGAAATAAGGAGCTATTTTCTGCATGCAAGATTAAATGTTTATTTTTCCCTTTTCAGATTTTAGGCTTATAGGTGAAGTTTAATGCAAGTTCTCTTGGTTGCTTCATGCGAATGTCTAAATCTGAAATCACGATTAAAACCCTAGAAACCAGCACTTAACTTATCTGGATTGTGCATGTTCTGCAGGTTCAATAGGTTAGGTTGCAGGCAGAAAACGTCATATCTTCGGTTTTGTCAAAATAGGATTGCATCACCCTGAATGCATTTCATTTTCATTCTTTGCACTTTATTTTCATTTTTTTGCATTTTACTTTTTTCTACAGTCATCAAAATAAAAATTAAAAAATTTCAAAATCCAAAAATAGTTCCACCATTGCGTATGTCATACTGCAGATTTCAAATACGCATTTTAAAATTTTATTTTCGGAGTTGTTTAGTATTTCTTTAAAATTCATTAAAGCTGTTGTTTTTTTGCAGACCTTAAAAATCCAAAAATAGAAAATTTCCATTTTAGGGCCAGAATTTCATTTTTCAATTTGTTTTTCATTCATGAGCCGATGATGACATTCCCTTCATGAAAATTCCAATTTCATTAAAGGAATTATGTTTTATGGCATTTCATCAATTTCCATTTTGAAGTTACAACATGGTCATACGAGGACCAACTCACATTTTCTTTACTTTGATTCAATGAACAATCATTAAAGTTTCACGGTAAAATAAACCAACATTGCCCGTTGTTTACAGTTACTTGCAATCACTAAGGTGTTCCAAGCATTTAAATTGAATATCTTTATTTGAGATTATTAATACACATACACAAATGCTAACATAGCGGAGACCTTGGAGAATTTACCTATTTAATTTCTTTGCAAGAGGGGATTTGGAGCTCAAATTCTATCGGAGAGTGTGTTTTCACAATCGGGTGAAAATACCACTCAAAAATAACCTATGCCTGAAGAGTAGCTATCAAAGTTGACTGCCTATCCATCTCATCCTGTGCACTCTTCACCTATGCGTGTAGTAGAGCCCTCTCCTCTATAAAATCTCATTGCACCCTATTGATATCACCTCGTAGCTTAGTAATCATAGAATATCATACTGCTAACTATGCCTACAGGTCTTGATATCCAAGGTCCGCACCATCAAGTATAGTGGATCCTATACATCAATAAGCTCCACCCTATCTTCTACCACATGACAATGCATATATCACTCACCTATTTCTGCCTCCCCATAATTTGGATACTCATCCTAAACCTTGTCATCTGGAGCACCTCTGGCTACATCCTCTACTACTACAACTGCATCCCATCCTAGTGGCCTCTCTCCTCACCACTATCATGTAACCCACCAAGATTCATACTCCTCTATCATACCAGTATCATCTAGCTCAAAAACCTCTACCATAATATTTAACTCCTCTCTTAATGCTTCCACAACAGGTCAAACAAGATTCTTCTCATCCCCTTAACAATGATAGATTATAATATCTTTAGGTAACCCTTGGCATAGCCCAAAATATCTTAGGACATGAGCATAAGGGAGATACTCTCACTCTGTCCCATGCCACCCTATTAGCCACCTACCTTGCTACACTCAACGTAGCTGTGTCTTAGCATCACTCCATGCGGGACAATACCTATAGGGCCTCCATAAAATGTATACTTCCATAAGCCATGCAAAAGACTCTACATAGTGCTCAACCTACCCAACATGTTGATGGCTTTGGCCTATCTCATGTGCCCTCTGCCATAGCATCCCATAGCCAATATCCCTGTCAGGTAGCTATGCTTAGGTAGTCCACGGTAGTCCCCATGGTTGCTCCATAGCAATATTTTACCACCCCAAAACCTGTAGTAGGAAGATACAACCCAATCCCTTCCACCCATGAGAGTGGATCTCATATAAATCCTCATATAGCTAAGCTAACAAAGTAGTACCCCAAGACATCACTACAGGCTCATCCTCTGTACACTCCACAAGAGTGAATACCAACTCTATAAGTTTCTAGGGGAACCTAGCACTTGATGAGTCTGGAAATAGCATGTTGCTAATCAAATTCATCAACAAATCATGCTTAATATTAAGCACATCAGCCTCAAACCATGATACCACTAGTATCCCTCTCCTAATAAGATCAATCGATGCATCCTCCTAGTGCATCCTAAAGTACTTTCATAGCATAGCCTCTCATCGCTCTGCAGGATTAGATACGATAGTATGCCCCTCTATAGAAATACATAGTATCTGATATACATCCTCTAAAGTCACTATCATTTACCCCATATCTAGGTGGAAACTATTAGTATGAGGGTCCCATAGATCTATCAATGCACTCAAATAGGCACGGTCGCTCACCACGGGCTCTAACTACATAACATGCTTCAGACCAATGGCATCAAGCCATCGCAAGTACACATAAGTCAAAATTTATATAGAAACCTAAAATAGAGTTGTAACCCTACATCAAATCTTCACTATCTAATAAGGTGAACCAACTTGTCATTAATGCACTAAAAATGCATAAAAAGAGTCTAAAAATACCAAAAAAATGACTAACAAAGGGCACTTTTTGCCCCAATTTTTGGCCATCCCACCTAGGTACGGCCCCCAATTTGGTAACCATACTACCTAGGGATGGCCACCAGTGATCATCCCACCTAGGGATGGTACCCAAAAATGGTTAAAATAGGGTCATTTTGATCCTCACAATTGCCCCAAAATAGACTTAAAAAGCACCAAAAACTAGTATAACATGCAAATTTAAAGCATATCAATCACAAATAAAAGCTAAATATAATAAATTATACTATTATTAGGGTTCCTTAACCATGTTTTAGTGTGTGTTATGAAAATTACAGCAGAATTTACAATTTCACAATAAAATAGAGAAGAAGCAATGTGCCCCATACTCGTTTTGCATTGGCTCCATCGCCTGTTGTGTACTGTGGCTGGATCATGTTGTTGGGTAGATGTTTTAGCAACATTTTATTCAATAAATAATCAACCCTCCTACCTCTCACCTCTCCACTTCCTAAAAGTAGAATGCACAAATGAGCTCATTTGCCCCATTTTGGGCTTAAATAGCTCCAAAATAAGTTGACCGCCCCTAGGTGGTGTGATCACACAATTGGCTGGATTTACCACCCTAGTAAATTCATAAAATGTGTACTCATCACCCCCAAGGATGGTCACCAAACAATTTCACCAAAACAACTCAAAAACCTCAAAAATAGGGTCAAAACCCACAAAAAACAAGGCAAAACTAGTCTAAAATTAGTAGGGATCAATATTGAATCAACCGTATTTATAGATGATTTAAAATTCTTTATTTCACTCCCCAAGAAAGCCTCTATGTATGGACCACTCTGTGGAAATAAATTTTTTAGCCTTTTGCTTCCAGGAATGCTCATCAAAACAATCAAAAATCCCTTCAAAATAGGTATATAGTACCATGGGTAGAGCTAAGAGTTATCCCAATTCAGTCATATGTTTCAAGTGACTCATAATTTTATCATTGGTCATGACCTCATTTAATTTTCACTTGAGGGAGTAGTCATAGTAACGATTTCATAAATCAAATCAACACTAAAATACTCAAAAGTGTAATTTTCATACATTCAAAAGAATCTTTGCTAAAGATAAATCTTCAATCCCATGCTAGGGAAAAAAATTAGGATAAGCGAAAAAAATAGGGTTTGACCTCCTTGAAGCCTCATAAATTAACCCATGTAAATGCTTACAAGAAAACAAGGCACCAAGACCTAGTATACCCTAAGCCCCTAAAATTGTCACTACAGTGTGGTTGAAAGGTATACCCAAAATTTAATCCTTCAAATATGTCAAAAGCAAGGATTCCAAGAATGTATGCTCTTTCCATAATGGAGGAATATAAATTTTTTTAGTTTAATGAATAACCTCAATCATTTAATGATTTAGTCATCTATTTTTTCTCAGTGCTTTGTTGCACATAGCATGTTCCAAAAAGGGTCATCTGTAGACACTAAAAATTGTGTAAATCAGATAATACTGCTAATGCACCACTTGTTCCACTCTTATAAATATCATATGTCCCTATTTGACAAACCTATAGGGTAACATAATGATGCAGGAGCATCCGGTGAAAGTATGAGCAATCTTGCATCTTTTAATTTTCTTTAAAATTCTGGTATTTTTGAAGCAATTTGGTTCTTTTCCGGGGAAGGAGATGTCGTAAGACAGAAAAGGAAGTTGTTAAAGGGACTAAGGCAAAAGTTGGTGTGAGGGTCGCGAAATCGTGACCTCATTTGCTATTGCAAAGGCGGAGCAAGTTTCGTCGCGATATCGCGACGTATCGCGACAGGTTAGGTTGGTCGAGTCTTAAGTTACGAAGGGGTTGAAGCTGTTGCAAGGAGTGGGGGTTGGAGTCGCGAAATCGCGACGCGTCGCGATTTCGTGACACGTCGTGATTTCGCGACGTCAAAGGCAGAGACAAATGCAGGACGTACTTTTGTCGCGATATCGCGACGTCGCGATATCGTGACGTTGTTTCAAAGCTGAGGGCGGACGTCAGTTGGGTCGCGATATCGTGACATGTCACGATATCGCTACATGTCGCGATATCGCGGCCCAAGAAAAAGTCAAACAAAAATAAACACGCGGACGGTCGGACAGGGTGAAATTGACACGTGGTTGCCACGTGCCTTAAAGGCAACACGACCGAGTGGGGGATAGAGTCAAATTTGACACGTGGAGACACACTTGTAACAGATCTTGAGGATGAGGGCCACGTAATCGGAGGAGAGAGATATAGATGTCGACCAAGTTTAATTATCTTGGAATGTTGTTTCTGGAGAAACCGTAGTTACAGGTGAAAGACTTAATGGCGGAGACAACGGTACTTAAAGACAGTCAGATTAAAACGGCGGGTGCAGGGTATGGAAAGCCATGAATGCAGGCTCTGGACGGATCGGACCAGTTGCCATTTATGGCAGAAAACAAAAGGAAAGGAAAATCTTGAAATTTCAACGGAGGGAAGATGAAATTCGAAAGGGGTCTTTGGGCGGGAGCATTAATTTCAGGGAAGGCCGAGACCACATTAAAACGGGGAAAATTTGTATGGGAAAAGGGTGGTGAAGTTCGGGATTGGGGGAGAAGTGGTATACTGGAGAGACTACTGTAAACCGTATTTTGCTATTTTTAATGAAATTACCATGAAATTACTGTGAATGTGTTTGTGTGAATCCCGGCTTGCCATCAAGTGGTATCAGAGCGGGAGCTCCTGAGCGTGTAACAGATCGCCGGAGAGAGGCAGTTGCACCAGGATCTGTGGAAGAATTCTAAAAAATAATAATAATAATACAGAGAAAATATCATGCCTCCACGAAGGAACCGTGGCGGAGCAGGAAATGTGGTGTCGGCCGAAGACTTTCGGGCCTTGCAAAGACAAGTTCAAGCCTTGCAAGCGAGTTACGCAGAAGGCGCGAACCCGGAGGGGAAGAGGAAAGTGAAGATGAAGTTGAAGAGGAAGAACAATCTGAGGAAGAAGCAGAAGCTGTGGATCCAGCTCAGGCCCGGTTGTATAAGGCCATCTCTCAGATTGGAAAATAGCCAAAAATGGAGGTATCTACCTACTCGGGAAATCTAAATCCAGAAGAAGTGATTGAGTGGATAAATGATTTAGAGGAATATTTCGAGTATGAGGAGATTGAAGACCCTAACCGGGTCAGATTTGCTAAGACCAAGTTAAAGGGTCATGCCAGCATTTGGTGGAAGGGAATGCAGTTGGAGAGAAACAGAAGAGGGAAAGAGAGAATAACAAGATGGGATAGAATGGTGGAGAAGCTTAAAAGACAGTTCATCCCGGCAGATTACGAGTTGGATCTGCTAAGGAAAATGCAGAGCTTGAGACAGACAAACAAAACTGTCCAAGAGTACATTGAAGAATTTTACAAAATTTCTATTAGAACAGGGCATTTAGAGGCAAATAAGGAGAAAGTAGCCCGTTACATTAATGGGCTGAGGCTTGGTATCCGGGGAAGAGGCGAGCCTGGTTCGAGTAAACACCATTGAGGATGCTTATCAATTTGCCTTGAAGGTAGAAGAAAAGCTAAACGGGCGGTTTGAAGGCAAGCAAAGAGGAAGAGGCCGAGGTGGAAGGAGTCGGTGGGAGGACCAGGTGGAGAAAAGTACAAGGATCCGAAGAAGGCTGGTGAAGCCGGTAGTAACCGGGACCAAAAAGAAGAAGATGTTTATCAGCCCAGAGATCGGAACGGCTACCCAAGAGGACGGGGTGGATACGGACGAGGGTTTGGAAGGGGAGTATTTCGTGGAACATGTTTCCACTTGTGGTGAAGAAGGACACGGGGCATTTGAATGTCCACAACACCGAGAAAGAACAAACAAGAGGCCCGAGGGCCCGGCCGAAGCTGCGTGGCGAGAGGAGGATGTTGAATACGAGCATTCCGAAGAAGCGGAGAGAGGAGAAACAATGGTTGTAAGAAGAGTCTGTTGAACGAGGAGAAGGACACGGACCGAGAGGAAAAGTTTATTCCGCACTAGATGTAAATGTGCGGGCAAGGTTTGCAATATCATTATTGATAATGGTAGCACGGACAACCTGGTTTATGAGGAAATGGTTACAAAGTTACGGTTAGAAAGGAAGAAACACCCACACCCATACCGGGTCGCATGGTTACAAAAGGACCACGGAGCTTTGGTCAATGAGCAGTGTTCCGTTAAATTTAACATTGGGAATTATTGTGATGAGGTCTGTGTGACATCTTACCCATGGATGTTTGCCACATGTTCTTGGGGAGACCACTGGCGGTTTGCCCGGAGTGCGGTACATGATGGTCGTGCCAACACCTACTCATTGACAAAGAATGGTGTACGCCATAAACTAAAGCCCTTGAAGGATACAGATGAAAAGGTATGTAATATTTCCAGAATCTGTTTAGTTGAGGGGAGAGAGTTTATGAACGGGTTAAAGCATGAACATTTATGTTATGCAATAATCCCTAGAGTTAGGGGGAAGGAATTTCGGGATACCCCAACAGAAGTTCTAAATCTGCTGGAGGAATTTCCAGACATTGTGTCTGACAATGTGCCTGAGGGCTTACCCCTGTGAGAAAAATTAGCCATCATATAGATTTAGTACCGGGATCAAGCCTGCCAAATAAAGCTGCACACAGGATGACACCTGTAGAGACTGAGGAGTTAAATAGACAGGTCCAAGAATTATTAGAAAAGGGATTAATTCGGGAAAGTTTGAGTCCATGCGCAGTACCTGCGAGTCTTTGGCGCCAAAGAAGGATGGGGAATGGAGGATGTGTACAGATTCACGGGCCATCAACAAAATTACTATTAAGTACTGATTCCCGTTACCAAGAATGGATGATATCATGGATTTGTTTAAGTGGAGCTGAGTACTTCACAAAGATTGACCTGAAAAGTGGTTATCATCGGATCCGTATCCGAGAGGGGGATGAATGGAAGACAACCTTCAAGACAAGAGAAGGCTGTTTGAGTGGTTGGTCATGCCCTTTGGAGTGTCCAATGCACCAAGTACCTTCATGCGGTTGATGAATGAAATCCTGAAAGAATTTATGGGAAAGTTTGTTATTGTTTATTTAGATGATATATTGATATTTAGCCGGACCACTGGAGGAACACACGATGCATATCGGGAGAGTCTTTGAAAAGTTGCAAGAAGAACGAGTTATTAATAAATTTGAAAAAGTGTAATTTTGTCAAGAAGGAATTGGTATACTTGGGGTTTGTAATCTCAGCGAAGGCACGAAGATGGACCCCGAAAAGGTGAGAGCCATCATTGAATGGCCTACCCCAAGGAGCACAACAGAAGTGAGGTCATTCCATGGTCGGGCCAGTTTTTATAGGAAGTTCATAAAGAACTTCAGCGGTGATTTGTGCACCTCTCACGAGAGACAATGAGGGGAGATAAAAAGGAGTTCAAATGGACATCGGGGGCTGAAAGGAGCTTTGATACATTGAAGAGAAAAGTTACGAGAACAGCTTTGTTTTGGCACTTCCAGGACTTCAACAAGGTATTTCGGGTGGACTGTGATGCCAGTGGCAGTGCAATAGGGGCGGTACTGAGTCAAGGAGGCAAGCCAGTTGCTTATTTTAGTGAAAAGTTAAATGATGCTCGAAAAAAGTATTCTGTCTATGATCAAGAATTTTATGCTATAGTTCAGGCCCTGAAAAAGTGGAGACATTATTTATTACCAAAGGAGTTTGTACTTTTTACTGACCATCAGGCTTTGCAATACATTAACAGTCAGACAAAACTGAACCAAAGGCACATGAAATGGGTGGAGTTCCTCCAAAGTTATACCTTTGTACTAAAGCACAGAAGTGGGAAGTCAAACAGGGTTGCAGATGCCTTAAGCAGAAGGCAGACTCTGCTGACCAGATTGACAGTGGAAGTAGTGGGGTTTGAAGAACTGAAGGGTCTATACCCTGCAGATCCGGATTTTGCAGAAGCCTGGAAGGCTTGCTCAATACCTCTTACCATGGATAGAACAAAATGGTTGGATTTCTTAATCCAAGACGGGATGCTGTTCAAGGGTAGTAAGTTGTGCATTCCCAGAAGTTCCATGCGGGAGAATTTAATCAAAGAAAAGCACAGCGGAGGATTGGCTGGGCATTTTGGTAGGGATAAGACCATTGCCTTGATTGAGGAAAATTACTACTGCCACAACTTCGGCAAGATGTACGAAAGTTTGTGAAAAGTTGCAGAATATGCCGGATGGCAAAGGGTGTAAAACAAAATACGAGATTGTACCGGCCATTACCATGCACGAGAGACCATGGGAGGACATAAGCATGGATTTTGTTCTTGGATTGCCGAGAACACGGAGAGGAAATGATTCAATATTTGTGGTGGTGGACCGGTTCTCCAAAATGGCACATTTTATTCCCTGCCAAAAGACAAGTGATGCAGTTCACATTGTTGGGTTGTTCTTCAAGGAAGTGGTACGACTTCACGGTCTACCGAGAAGTATAGTTTCAGACAGAGATACAAAGTTTGTTGGGTATTTCTGGAGAACTCTGTGGAAGAAATTGAAGACAGACTTGAAATTCAGTTCAGCATACCATCCACAGACAGATGGGCAGACGGAGGTGGTCAATAGAAGCCTGGGCAATTTACTGCGGTGTTTGATAGTGGATCAACCCAAGGGATGGGATTTGGTCTTACCACAGGCGAGTTTGCATATAACGGTTCGGTTAATAAAAGCACAAATAAATCTCCGTTCCGAGATAGTATATGGAAACAGCCCGAGGAATGTGTCTGAGCTAAGAAGGTTGGACAGAAGAGAAAAATGTAGTGCCGAAGCAGAAGAATTTGCAGAACATATGAAAAGTCTGCATGAGGAAGTAAGAAGACAAATTACAAAAATGAACAGTCAATATAAGACAAGGGCGGACCAGAAGCGGCGGTTCAAGGAGTTCAAGGTAGGAGATGAGGTCATGGTGCATCTCAGGAAGGAGAGATTTCCTGCCAAGACTTATAATAAATTGAAAATGAAAAGGTTTGGACCATGCAGAATATTGGGAAAGCGAGAGTCAGGAAATGCGTATGAAGTGGAATTGCCAACTTGGCTTGATATTTCACCAATTTTTAATATCTCAGATTTAGTGGAATACCATGAGGGAGAAGGTACAGAAATGCAAAGTCCAGAGTTATGGCAAATTCCAGCATCTACTCCAAGCACAGATGAAGCCGAGGAAGTATTGGATACTCGTGAAGGCAGAAGCACCAGGAATAAACAGTATCTCGAGTATTTGATCAAGTGGAAAGGCGGGCCTATTGAAGATGCAACTTGGGTATCGAAGACGGAGGTTGACCGATTGGGTCTTCCCCCAACAAAACGAAGTGAGGGTCACTTCTAATCTACCCGGGTGTACGATGCGGGGAGCATCCGGTGAAAGTATGAGCAATCTTGCATCTTTTAATTTTCTGGTATTTTTGAAGCAATTTGGTTCTTTTTCGGGGAAGGAGATGTCGTAAGACAGAAAAGGAAGTTGTTAAAGGGACTAAGGCAAAAGTTGGTGTGAGGTCGCGAAATCGCGACCTCATTTGCTATTGCAAAGGCGGAGCAAGTTTCGTCGCGATATCGCGACGTCGCGATATCGCGACGGTTAGGTTGGCCGAGTCTTAAGTTACGAAGGGGGTTGAAGCTGTTGCAAGGAGTGGGGGTTGGAGTCGCGAAATCGTGACGCGTCGCGATTCCTGACACCGATTTCGCGACGTCAAAGGCAGAGACAAATGCAGGACGTACTTTTGTCGCGATATCGCGACGTCGCGATATCGTGACGTTGTTTCAAAGCTGAGGGCGGACGTCAGTTGGGTCGCGATATCGCGACATGTCCGATATCGCTACATGTCGCGATATCGCGGCCCAAGAAAAAGTCAAACGGAAATAAACACGCGGACGGTCGGACAGGGTGAAATTGACACGTGGTTGCCACGTGCCTTAAAGGCAACACGACCAGTGGGGGATAGAGTCAAATTTGACACGTGGAGACACACTTGTAACAGATCTTGAGGATGAGGGCCACGTAATCGGAGGAGAGAGATATAGATGTCGACCAAGTTTAATTATCTTGGAATGTTGTTTCTGGAGAAACCGTAGTTACAAGTGAAAGAATTAATGGCAGAGACAACGGTACTTAAAGACGGTCAGATTAAAACGGCGGGTGCAGGGTATGGAAAGCCATGAATGCAGGCTTTGGACGGATCATACAGTTGCCATTTATGGCAGAAAACAAAAGGAAAGGAAAATCTTGAAATTTCAACGGAGGGAAGATGAAATTCGAAAGGGGTCTTTGGGCGGGAGCATTAATTTCAGGGAAGGCCGAGACCACATTAAAACGGGGAAAATTTGTATGGGAAAAGGGTGGTGAAGTTCGGGATTGGGGGAGAAGTGGTATACTGGAGAGACTACTGTAAACCGTATTTTGCTATTTTTAATGAAATTACCATGAAATTACTGTGAATGTGTTTGTGTGAATCCCGGCTTGCCATCACATAAGGCTCTATAACATTTTTGGGAAGGTTTCCATCAGTTTTTTGGAGGTTTTGGATCATATCTTTATGACCATCCCACTCAGGGACAACCACCCAAAATCATCCTTCGGTGGGATGATCCCTAAATAGACCCTCCAAAATTCAAAGGGGTGGAAAAATAGCAATCAATTACTGCCATATTCTCCACCCAATCACCCAAAATTGATTAGAGGTTGTCATAGAGACCAGATACTCCAAATTAGAGGTCCCAAATGGGCAACCTCTTACACCAATGCATGGCAAAGGTTTTGACAAGTGGTGGCACTTGCCTTGCATGCCAAAACTTGACCCTTTACCCAAAATTCCCTAATTGGTCTATAAATTGAGGTGCTCTCACCCAATTTCAAAAGAGATGAATTAAAGTATTGCTAATGAAGTGTTTCTCATATTTGTCATCACATTTTGTCCTCACATTTACCCTAGTATTTATTTGAAACCCTCTTCATTCGAAGACACTTTCAAGGGTATTCCAAATATGCCAAACCTATTCCAAAATATATCAAGTTGAAGAGCAATATAACCAAATTTGTTGACACAACATCTAGGGATGATTAATAGTGGTAGTTGCACCTACCGAGGATGGTTACAAAATGGTTAATAATTAGAGTGAAATTCCACCATATATCATCTCAAAATGTTTATATTAGCCTTTAATTCAATTTTTGTCAAGTTTGGAGCAATTTTGATGGGTCAATTAGGAGTTTTGTGATTTTAGATCTAGTTGTCCCTATCAGGGATGGTCACTATTTCTACTAAAAAATTCCCTTCAATTCATGCTCATATATTTACAAAACCATATAAATAACATCATAGTAAATTTTCAAGTCATTTGGAGTTGTTTTGATTTATCATAAATAAGTTTTATTCATTCTAGATGCATGCTTTCTATGTTTTTCTAGTTACAAATCAATAAACACATATGCTTTTAATATGTTTCAATATATTTTTTGTAGGTGTAGGTATTCTAGGCATGAGTGAGGAGCTAAGAGGCACATCAGGATAGGCCCAAGACTAGCTCTCAATTGTGGGTTGCGAGAAGAACAATGGAACACGCCATCAAGCTTTTGAAGGGATTAGATCCTTTGTATTTTGGAGTATGAAATGTATCAAATGAGAAGCCCTCAAAGGGGGATGTATTGTAACCGTTGGAATCATTGAATAAATAAATACAAGGAGAAATCCCCCCTATTTTATTGCACATTATTCTTCATTTCAATAGATTACATCTTTTGCATCTTTCCCTTTTAATGCTTACTTTAATCCGCTTTTACATTTCAATATAAACACTTAAGGCATGTCATTTTTCACGCTTCTTCAGGGAGTTTTATCAAGCATGAAGAATTAAGGTATTTATACTTTGAGAACCTTAGGATTTTTATAACTCGAGAAAGAGGAAAAAACACTCGATGTATATGACACACTTCACAGCTTATGGAACATGGATACATCAAGGCAGGTTCATTCATGATATTGATCATTGTTAGACTTAGGGAAAATGTAAACTTAGGGAAACATTTGTGTGAGCTAAAATTGCAACTTGTAACTTGAGGTGATAAAATTTATATTCATCGGGTGACCTGGGCATGTATTGAAGAATGAATGGATGATGATGAAAAACTAACAAATGGAATTATGAAGTGTAAACTTAGATGAATGGGGTGGAGGCTTTAATAAAATGAATGGTGAAATGATAATACTATGGTAAAATGAAGGCGTTCAGAAAAAATTTATGAAGAATGTTTTTAAATTAATTATTCACATGATGACCCAAAGCTATTCCTTCATAACCATGGATATTATTTTATATCTTTGTCTTTTATGAAATTTCTCACCATTTAATTTGACTATCACAACCTATAATCACCTAGACACTTGTTTTTAATTTTATTTTAAAATTAGAGGTATAATATAAGTTGGTATTTAAGCCCAAAATACCCCTTATAAAAATGCAAATCATGAGGATACAAATCAAGAATAAAAAGTTGAAAAATAATGGTTATGGGACATAAAATCCCACCTATATCAAAATCTACAATGATCCCTTTCATCCCTCAAGTACCCTTTATCATTACCCATGCAAGTACGAGATGCTCAAGTTTGGAAAATTTAGGGGCAAAGAGGATCCTCAAGAGCACTTTTTCCTTTATATATATGCTTTCCACCTATGTCAAGGTAGTGATGCACTTATGATCGACACATTTCCCCTGTATATTGGTGGTCAAACCCTAGATTGCTTTAATAACCTTTTACAACATAAATTGTTTACTTTCGAGAAAGTAGCCAATGCATTTCTTAAGCATTTCTATATCAACATAAAAAAGAAGACATCTCTACCAAATATCTATAGTCTATGATAAATTTATGATGAGCCTATTAATTATTATGTTGCTCAATGGTATGGAGTCATACATGATTTAACATTTCTGATTCCACCCTTAGATTTAGTTAAAATATTTGTAAAATGTTGTGCCAAGCCCATATTTGCAACACTCCAAATATAAAAACACCACTCCTTTGAGGATGTTATTGCTTAAGATAATATAATTAAATATATAAATGTGTGGGAGGGTTGTAGGCCCAAAAGACCATATACTTAGAAAATTTAAGAAAAAATTCCCAAAAAATTTCTAAGTCCAAATAAGTGCTTCAAATTGCTATAGTGGCTCAATGCAACTTGTCCTAGGTTGTGGTCAATATGTTCAAACAAGCCCTTCATGCATTTCAAATTGCAACTCAAATAAAAATATGAGATCCCAGCTTAGAACAAAGGTTTTACACTATATGGCTCAACACATAGTTCTACACGATAGTTAGTACAATCAAAGATGGCATAGCAATATTTCAAATCATAGTCTAGAACACGGTTCCATACTATGAAGGTCAATTTATGGATTTGTACCATAGACCTCAAAACTTGGTTCCATACCATGGTCAATTTTGGTCAAAGTACTCAGAGGACATCTTTAAAAGTGGATCAGAATATGGTTCTACATTGTTTAGCCTAGAGCAAGATTTTAGTGATGCAATTTAACATGCCTTTGCTACACTCTATGATAAAAATGATAAAAGTACCAAGTGGGATAATCCAAAAAGTGGTTTAGAATATGGTTCTCCATTATGTGGCTTAACACATGGTTCTATGCTATGCATGCCAGTGTGTTGTTCTACACAATGGTTAGCATAGTCAAAGATGCTATTTTGACAATATAAATCCTAGCTCAGAATAAGGATCTATGTTGCATGACCTAGAATAGAATTTCATGAGAATATACCTAAAATAGAATATCCTTGTCCTAGGTCATGGTTTAATTAGTCAAACAACTCAAGTTGGAGATTCAAGCTTTGGATTAGAGCATGTTCTATGCTATAACGGATGAAGAGAGTTAAAAGCAAATATGTTGTAGGCTTTGATAGGCTCCAGAACACAAAGTTTTTTAGACCATGAATAGTAAAAGCACACCAAGTTTTTCAAAGCTCTAATATTAGCTGTCCAATAGCAAATCAATGATCTACATCAAATTTTGCTTAAGTCATGAATAAATGCAAGAATCAACACGACATAAGGTTATAGGTTTTTGTATCAGCTATTTTAAAGCTAAAGTCAAAGAGCAAAAATATGAAGTGATGGAAAGTAAATATCCATGATCTGATTTAGTTTTATATCTATTATAGGGTAGCCACAAAAAGAATAAGAGACGGTATTTATTTCACGGTATTTATTTCTTCTTGACCAGATCTACAACTTGGAGCCATGAGAGCCAAACAACTTATAGAAGCCCAGTTGTAGAATATCAATGGAGAACATATTTTTCTTCTTTATTGAATAAAATACGAGGCTACCACCTCAAAATCTTGCTAATCTAGCACTTCAACTTCATTTTAATGTTTCTAATTCTTTCAAAACTTTCAAATTTACTACAAAACTATAAATAGAGGATGGACCCTATTTTAAAGGGTCAAATCTAAAGTGTTTGCTTGCCCTACTATTGTACACTTTTTTTAAATTAATAGTAGGATCATTACTTGGATGTTTACCTCAAAATTTTATCTTTATTTCTTGTGGATTATCAACCTTGAAGTCATTTCTACTACTGTAGCTATGGTTAGTCTATTCTGGTAATTTGGATTACTAGCTTAGACAAAATTGAAATGATTCGTTTATAAATGTATGCTTGGAAAATAATTCTATTTTTTTTAGTTAGAGTATCAATATAATTTTTCTAATTTGGATTATTTATCCCCTATATGTTTAGAATAATCTTTTAAGTATGCGTATGCCCTTAAATGTTGAAGATCATCGAGTTTTGAATATTTTTAATCACAAGTGTTGTTTTTTGGAGATTGATTTGTCAAAAGTTCTGTGTATATGCCTATGCTATTAACTTTATCTATAAATTATTTATTCATTACTTTCTTAACCCTTTTTACTTTCTATCCCTATATTTATACATTTAACTAAGCTTAAATGAGTCAACATTCAATAAGTTGACAAGGTATACCAGCCTACTCTAGAGGTTGGGTTAAAAGCAATTTTTAGGGCTATTATTAGTGGGTGTTCACCTTCCAAAAAAATATTGCATATGATAGTCATAATTCAAGTTCAAATTTTTTTTGGTAGATAAGATACTATAGCATTAATACCAGGTTTTACAGGTTGAC
This sequence comes from Wollemia nobilis, assembly GCA_028583015.1. Taxonomy (NCBI): domain Eukaryota; kingdom Viridiplantae; phylum Streptophyta; class Pinopsida; order Araucariales; family Araucariaceae; genus Wollemia; species Wollemia nobilis. The sequence goes on from JAQPPZ010003612.1 coordinate 2,197,564, forward strand.
CCAAAAGCTTTTACAAAAATCAGCCCAAGGTTGTTGATGAACATGTCCTTACTAAGGATCCTATATATGTAAAATCTACATGTCGCCAAATCCATTACATCCGGTAAGGCACATATTTTGTTATCAAAAATAAACTTCTCATACAAAATTATGGGTATACCCCAAGAAAACACACCTGCATCATAATTACAAAAAAAAAATAGACATGGATCCCTTCCTTGAAATAGTGGAGAAACAAAAAGTTGCAGACACACATAGCAGAGTATTGAAAAAACTCCCACAATATCTGTATTGACAGTTACTCTTAATAATTATTTGATAATTGCTTTCTTATGTATATGACATACTTTGGGATCACATCCCTTCTTGGCCAATCAGCCTTGGAGAAGTGAACCTACTGGCTAGATTTATGGTGGTGGCTATCTGGTGGTCCACGTGGCTCTGGTTCAAAGTCTTATATTGTCGTTTCTTTCCTGCCCTGTGATTATCAACCAACCTCAAATTACTAGGATGACTAGGATCCATGTTATATGACATGTTAATATCCCCATTTTTCTTTGTGGTATTTCCAAGCAGCATCCAAAAGACTGACAGTTTGGATAATTTTTATTGTGAGTCCATTTCAAAAAAGAGGTGGGAATAATCCTAGCCTTCGAACTTAAAATGCCTTCCCTGTTGGTAAATTTGACTATCATTCTTGGAATTATTTTTGAATAAGCTCCTCTACTTCACTTGGGACATCGTGTTCCCATTTTAAAAGTCCATCACCATCGACACCCAAATTTGCTAGCCTATCAGCAATTTAGATCCCAACATTTTTTGGCATGCTCGGTGGGACATTGTTTACAAAATGTTTGTTTGCCCACTACATACTATTTTTCATTTTCCTAGAGGAACCAAGATTTATTTAGTTGTCTTAACCTCACCAAGTAGTGGAAATAAATTCACTTGGCGACTCCTTGGAATCAAGAACCTAGAAATCCCTTTTTAGTAGCTCATTATTTCATGTTTACTAGTTCATATGCTAGGAATAGGTAGGATCATATACCATTATTTTAAATACCATCTAGAATATCAAGACATACAAGGATATTATCTTTAGATTCACCTTTTGAATAAATTCCAATAAATATTAATCATTTGATTTCTTGAAGACAAACCCCACAAAAAATCCTACTAATAATGTCTCAACATCAAAACCAAAATCAGATGTAAAATTATCCTAATTGGGATACCTTTGGTCCTTTAGGACTCCCTCATATGCATGATATCCATTAAGTTGCATCCAAAGCCATACCCACTTATGATGGTTCAAGAAAAATTGCTTATGAGCACTATCAAGATATATTTAATCTAGCAGCCATCCACAGTATTAATAATGAAGATATTATTATTAATATTTTATCCCTATCCTTTAGAGGTAAAACCCTTCATTGGTTTATAACCTCGAGTGATAACAAAATTCATTCATGGGTAGAATTATTTGGTCCTTTTATGTAAGATTTTAATGAGTTTTCTGATCCTTTATCCCTCCTAAACCAATTCACAACTATGCAAAAACATCAACAAGAGTTAGTCTCTAATTTTAATTTGAGGTTTAGTAGGACATGAAAAATAATTCCTCTTAAAGCTATACTAGTTGATCCACTTGCTTTTATGTATCATATCAAAGCCCTTGGGTTAGAATTGGGGTTACAAATTTAGCATTCAGGTAAAAATACCTTCCCACAAGTGTACCATGCAACTGTGCAAGCAAAGAATATTCTAATTATTGTAGGAAGGCTTCCCCAAAATATGGTCATACCTTATTGTGCTAATATTACTTAGTTTACACCTCAAGTTATAACATCAACATCCTCACTTGTGGATCCCACAATACCATATTCATCATTGTCTCAAATGGATCTAAATCCTCCTCCCAAAACAACATCTACCTAAATTCCTTTTCCTCCACTCCCATATTAGAATTCCTAAGAATACAATCTATTAATTGATATTTAGAATACCTTGAAGACAATCAATAACAAGGTGAATGCAATAGAAAAGAGATAAATGGAAAGGTCTAAGTAGAGAAGATTCCCAAATGTTAATAGGGATCATAAGCCTGGTACTAGTAGTAATATAGGGCCTAGGGTTAATGCAAATCAAGAAGATCAAGAATTAGCCCTTGAGACCAGTTTGGTGAATGTTTGGTGTCTAGTCTATAATGACCCTCATGATTTTGACACTTGTGTAATGTACCAACACCATGTACAACAAGCCATAGAGAAAGCTAAGAGAACCCAAAAGGGAAGATTCAATATGTTATGGTAGCCATAACAAGTTATGGCCGATCAAGATCCCTTTGAAGAAGAGTTAGTTTCTATCATGACTAGATCTGGAAAGAAAACATTGCAGGTAGATCCACAAAAAATGGGTCAATTTTAGGTTCCCTCTCAGAAGAAAAAGGATCCACCCCAAAAAAATAATGATAATTTCTTGGTTCCACAAAAATATGAGAAAAAGGATATAGTTCCTAGGATCCAATTAAAATAAATAAGCACCCCATGGCAGTATGATAAGAAAAATAATAAATAACAAGTAGGTTCTAAAGATGAAACATAAGAAAAGCTAAATTTACTTCCATCACCAAGAGATAGAGAGTATAAGCTACCCATAAACACAAAATAAATTATGGTGAACTAGAGAGAAAGTATGAGAAATATTATGTAGAAATTCTAAGTTTAATATTATGGAAGAGATAATGAGGACTCCTTCTAGATAAATTCTTTATAATACTCTCTTCAATTTTGGTTAGATTGAACTACTTAAAGCTTCTTTAAAAAAAATTCTTAGGAAAAATAGACTACCACAATCTACAACATGTCCCATGGACAAGAAAATATAACTCCTATAACCTTAAAATGAAGAACACAAGCTTATACTTAGAGGGGGGGATGAACAGTATAAGACATAACCAATTAACAATTTTAACTTTAAATAACAGAGGCATCAACACTGCATTAATCAAGATAGAAAGCATCACACATTGAAGACTCATTTTAATGTGGTTCACCCAGAATGGTTGGGCTACATCCATGGATAAAATATTTCACTAAATTTTATCAATCAATTTCTGGGAAAAACCTTTCTCGATTACAAAGTTTATGGGAACCAACACAAAGGAGACACCAATCCCCTAGCTTTGTTCTGGCTGGTGATCCTCTAGAAGACCTCTACCTCCACTGACCTTAGAAAATGGAACTCTATCCATAGAAGACACCTTTCTTCCCTACTCTAGCTAGAGACCTTTGTCCTCAACTCTATCACCTCAAAAGCTGGTCCTTAAATTTGCACTAAACATAGTCCTTCGGTCTAGCACAAATGTCCTCTTTCATCTTTGCCTGTTGCGCTTACTATGCCCTCTGCTTTCTCTTTGCAAAACACAGTAGCACTGTCTTTGTGCACTCTGATTCCTTGCGATCTCTCTCACTTAGATGATTCAAAAGAAATGCACTTTGTACTCGACGATCAAACTTCTCCCCCGCACTCTATATGCGAAAGTCGCACTTTGAACACACACTCTGATCGATGCTTAACTCTCCAAGAAACCCTCCTTTTATACTAACACTTTCAATATTAAAACCTTGATCTTAGTCGGTTGCACACCCTAAACTACGTCAGCTGCAAACCCTAAACTTCGTCGGCCCAAATTTAACTTTGTCGGCTTCACTACCTCTGCAAATCCTCTGTAGCTTCTATCGCAAAACTACAACATGTCATGATATCGTGACACCTTTGCAATCGTACACTATCTTATGGCTTTTGTCGCGATATCGTGACACTTTCTGCTTCTGCTGACGTCATCTTCACTTCTGTCACAAAATCGTGACCCTTATATCTTCATGGCCTTCTTCTCTACTTTTGTCATGAAATCATGACACTTCTACCTCTGCTGACGTCATCTTCAATTCTATCATGAAATTGTGACCCTTCTTGCTTTCTCAACCTTTTCTCGGCTTGCCCTAGTGAAAATGAAACATGTCATGAAATCATGACATGTTCACTACCTTATGCTTTTATCTGCATTACGCCTGTGAAACTGGAACATGTCACGAAATCATGACACTTTCACCTTCAAGCTCTTCCTTCTTGAATTCATCGTGAAATCACGATGCTTCTTTTGTTGAAGACTTGCTTCCTATTTCTGTCACAAAATCGTGACACTTTCTCCAACTGAATGCTGCCATCTCAACCTGTTGCAAAATCGTGATGCTTTCAGCTTCTGACTCTTCCCTTTGTTGCATGTCACAAAATCATGATAGTTCTTACTTCGGTTTCTACAGCATGTCACGAAATCACGACAGTTCTCACTTCGACTTCTGTAGCATGTTGTCAAATCATGACACTTTGTCTTGCTACTTTCTCTCTCTTCGAAATTATCGTGAAATCACAACAATTCACACTACGGACTCTCTTTTCAACATTATGTCACGAAATCACGACACTTTTTCTTTTGGACTCTCTTCTGCATTATGTCGCGAAATCACGAAACTTTTCCTTTCGGACTATCTCTCCTGCAACATGTCATGAAATCATGACACTTTTTCTTTTGGACTCCCTCTCTTGCACCATGTCACGAAATCGTGATACTTTTTCGTCTGTACAATCTTCTTTGCAATATGTTGCAAAATCGTGACACTTTTTTGTCCGTACAATCTTCTTTGCAATATGTCACGAAATCGCAACACTTTTTCTTCTCTACCTTCCTGCACTTTTCGAGTCGAAAAAATGCGACATGTCGCGAAATCATGACACTTTCCACCTTGCTCTTCTTCTCTACCAACATGTCGTGAAATCATGATAGTTTTGCCAGCTCTTTCTCTCTCCTCAAACATGTCACAAAATTGTGACAATTTTTCTTGCCTGCTGCATACCTTTTTTTACTTGTCTTTTTCTTTGATCTTTTGCAAAAGGGCTACTATGATCTTCCTGGAAACTCACTGTCCATGCTCTGAATAATCTGACATTAAATAAAATTCCTTCAAGAACTTCTTGACATCAATGACAACTTCTACACTTGAGCAAAGACAATGGCCAAGGTACCCAAAATTGCCAACAATCTCCCCCTTTGTCATTGATGGCAACCCTTCACTGAAAACTCATCTCAAGAGCCAAAACTAAAACCAACTGTTCTAACAACTAAGAATCTGCCTTTGAAGTTTTGCTCCCACTGAATTGAAGCTCTTCTCTTCACTCGAAGCTCTCCCCCTTACTCATATCTCTCCCCCTTTGTCATCAATGGCAAAGGGTCACCTTTGGGGCTCGGGACTAAGAATGAGCCTCTTAGCTTGGTCCCTCCCCCACCTCTTGATGAGGTGATTAATTTTGGGGTGGGAGTACAACTCCTAATTTCTCCCTTAGATACTCAAACATATCTCTTGGAAGAGGTTTGGTGAAGATATCTGCAATCTACTCTTTAGTAGGCACATACTCTAGCTTGACCTGCTTGTCTTGCACTTTCTCCCTTAGAAAGTGATACTTGATGGAAATATGCTTTGTCCTTGAGTGCATTACCGGATTTTTGGAAATACTTATGGCACTCGTATTATCGCAAAATATGGAGATGGGTTGTTCATGCTTGAATTTGAAATCCTCCAAGGTGGTTTTCATCCATAAAACCCGTGTACACCCAACCATTGCTGCTATGTATTTAGCTTTTGTTGTAGATAAGGAAACTGAAGGTTTTTTCTTACTTAGCCAAGAAACCAAACTCTTTCCCAGAAAGAATGCTCCACCACTAGTGCTCTTCCTATCATTAGTATTGCCTACCCAATCTGCATCCGAATAGGTCATGAGGGTGAAATCATCACCTTTGGGATACCAAAGCCCAAAATCCATAGTGCCCTTCAAATATCTGAATATCCTCTTAACTGCTGTAACATGAGAATCTTTTGGAGCTGCCTGAAATCTTTCTACTAACCCAACTGCCTGCATGATATCTGGTCTGGTAGCCGTAACATATAATAAAATTCCAATCATTGATCTGTACAACCTCTGATCTGCCACTCGGAGATTCATCGTCTTTACTCATATTGCACCCTGTAATCATTGGAGTACATACTAGTTTGTTGTCCATCATCCCAAATTTCTTCAACATTTCTTTGGTATACTTTCCTTGAGAGAGAAATACACCATCTTTTGATTGAGCAATCTGAAGGCCTAAAAATAATGACAGCTCTCCAATCATAGACATCTCAAATTCCTTCTGCATGATGTTAGCAAAAACTTTGCACATCTGAGTATTATTCCCCCCAAAAATAATATCATCACCTTCATTCTTAATATACAGATTGCTATCTACCACGCCTTTCCTGAAGCCTTGCTCATGAAGATAACTGTCAAGTCTTGAGTACCATGCCCTTGGTGCTTGCTTTAACCCATATAAAGCCTTTTTCAGTTTACACACATAGTCTGACTGTTTTGTGAGAGACACTCCTTTTGGTTGTTCTATGTAGACTTCTTCTACCAACACCCCATTTAGAAAAGTTGACTTTACATCCATTTGATATACCTTGAATTATTTGAAGCTTGAAAGGGCCAAAAACATTCTGATAGCTTCAAGACGAGCAACATGAGCGAACATCTCTTCGAAATCAACACCTTCTACTTGAGCATAACCATTTTAGACTAACCTAGCTTTGTTTCTGAAAATCTTTCCATCCTCATTGAGTTTATTTTTTAATATCCATTTTGTGCCAATGATATTCTTGTCCTTAGGTCTTGGAACCAAATCCCAAGTTTCACTTTTCTCTATTTGATTTAGCTCTTCATCCATCACTTTTACCCAAAATTTATTTGCACATGCTTCACTGAGATATTTTGGCTCAATTTGAGATAATAATGAAATATTTGTAGAATTGTGTGAAGGTATGACTCTTCTTATTGTTTTCCTGCTGTTTGGATCACCAATGATCAAATATTTGGGATGATTTTTCTGAACATATCGTGAAGGAGTTTTGGGAAGTAGTTGTTGTGTTTCCTCTTCTTCATATGAAACCTCTCTGAATTCTTCTTGACAAATTTCATCACTGAGTTCCTTGACTGGTTCTCTTATCCCTATCTTTTCATCAACTGTTACATTTATGCTCCCTACGACTGTATGCATTCTTTTGTTGAAGCATCTGTAGGCCTTGCTTCTGCTGGAATATCCAAGAAATATTCCCTCATCACACCTAGGATCAAACTTACCCGCATTCTCGATCTTCCCTTCCGATGAAGCACTTACTCCTAAACACTTTGAAGTATTTTACTGTAGCTGGTCTTCCTTTCCACAACTCATAAGGAGTTTTATGATGATTGACTCTAAGTTGGGCCCTAGTGATAATGTAGACTGTTGTACTGACTACTTATTTCCAAAAGCCATCTGAGAGTTTTGACTCATTTAACATAGCTCTAGCCATATTTTCAATAGTTTTGTTTTTCCTTTCAACTACTCCATTTTTTTGAGGAGTTCTTGCTGCTAAATATTCTCTTTTGATTCCTTGTTGCTCACAGTATTCCACAAATTCATTTGAAGTGAACTCTCCTCCTCTGTTTGATCTTAAGCATTTGATTCTCTTTTCAGTCTCATTTTTAATCATTTCTTTGAAAGCTTTAAATTTTTCAAAAGCTTCAGATTTTTCTTTGAGAAACGTAACCCATGTCATTCTAGAATAATCATCTATAAAAAACATGAAGTAGCTTTCTCCCTGAATTCTCTGAGTTCTGGTGGGGCCACATAAATTAGTATGAATAAGATCCAAAGGTTTTGAAGAGGTGTACCCTTTTGATTTGAAACTGGTTCTAGTTTGTTTTCCATGTTGACAGGGACCACAAATGATATTATGGGGCCTTTTTATTTTGGGCAAGTCTCTAACAGCTTTGTTGTTACTAATATTGACAAGATTATCAAAGCTCAAATGCCCCAATATTTTATGCCATAGCCAACTCTCATATTCTTGAGTTAGAAAACACTTTTCCATTTTTATCTCACTCAACATGTAAAGATTGTTTGGAGTCCTTGTAGCACTCGCAATGAGTTTTCCATTTTTTTCTTTACTTATCTCACATCTATCTGAAAAGAAAGATACTATGTGCCCTTGATCACAAAGTTGACTCACACTTAGAATATTATGTCTTAGGCCTTCTACATAAAGCACATTTTCTATTTTGGATTTCCAATCCAAACGAAGAGTCCCTTTACCACAAATTTTAGCTGACCTATTATCTCCAAAACTGACTGTTCCTCAGTTTGTTTGTTTTAAGACAAAAAAAATTTCCTTTTCACCAGTCATATGTTTTGAACAACCACTATCAAGATACCATTTTTCTACTTTGTCTTGAGCATGAAAAGTAGTTTGAACTATCATTGACTTAGATTTGATCTCATTTTTATTTTTAGTGAACTCAAGGCTAGATCTATCCAAACTGCACATCCTTGTTGTATGCCCAAAATTATTGCACTTGACACACATGAAATTTTTATTCATAAGAGGTGCAAATGAGTTAACATTTTCCTTACTATGGCTATTCAAGGATTTATTGCAATGCATAGCTTTGTGACCAAAATTCTTGCAAGAAAAACAATAGCCATGGAAAGTATTATGTAACCTATTTTTATGCCTTGGATAATTGTTCTTCTTGTGACCAAATGGAATCCACCGCTCTTCAGGATGAAGATTGTTCTTGCTTGAAGACCCTATTTCATGAATAGTGATACCATCCTTCTTTTGCTTGTCATACGAAGTATTCTATCTGAGAGCCAATTTTTCAAACTTCATTCTAAGAGACATAACCTCTTCTTCTAGTTTCTCGCAATCAGTTTCCTTTCCTTTTAAAGCCTCTGTCAGAACCTGTTCAACCTTCTTTCCTTCTTCAACTAGAATTTTGAAGTCTATAACTCTTTGAGACAATATTGATCTTGCAATCTCTTCTTTCTGAATTTGATTCTTGAGAATAGAAATTTCTTCCCTAAATTTCTCAAGCCTTTTTAAAACCAAGAAGAATTCACCTTTGAGATCGAACCCAACCTCTTCATTTCTTTCTAAATTTGTATGTTCCTCTGATAGATCCTTCTCCAAGTTGTTAGGATTTTTCTGGAGAAACCTACTCTGATACCAATTGAAGAACACAATCTTATACTGAGAGGGGGGGTGAACAGTATAAGACATAACCAATTAACAATTTTAACTTTAAATAACAGAGGCATCAACACTACATTAATAAATAAAGAAAGCATCACACATTGAAGACTCATTTTAATGTGGTTCACCTAGAATGGTTGGGCTACATCCATGGATAAAATCTTTCACTAAATTTTATCAAATTTTTGAGAAAAACCTTTCCTGATTACAAATTTTATGGGCACCAACCCAAAGGAGACACCAATCCCCTAGCTTTGTTCTGGCTGGTGATCCTCTAGAAGACCTCTACCTCCATTGCCCTTAGAAAATGGAACTCTATCCATAGAAGACACCTGTCTTCCCTGCTCTGGCTGGAGACCTCTGTCCTCAACTCTATCACCTCAAAAGCTAGTCCTCGAATTTGCACTAAACATAGTCCTTCGATCTAGCACAAATGTCCTCTTTCATCTTTTCCTGTTGTGCTTACTATGCCCTCTGCTTTCTCTGCACAAAACATAGTAACACTGTATTCGTGCACTCTGATTCCTTACGATCTCTCTCACTTAGATGATTTAAAAGAAATGTACTCTGTACTCGGTGATCGAACTTCTCCCCCGCACTCTATTTGTGAAAGTCACATTTCGAACACACACTCCGATCAATGCTTAACTCTCCAAGCAACCCTCCTTATATACTAACACTTTCAAGATTAAAACCTTGATCTTAGTCGACTGCACACCCTAAACTACGTCAGCTACAAACCCTAAACTTCGTCGGCCCAAATTTAACTTTGTCGATTTCACTGCCTCTGCAACTCTTCTATAGCTTCTACCATGAAACTACAACATGTCGTGATATCACGACACCTTTGCAACTATACACTATCTTATGGCTTTTGTCATGATATCATGACACTTTCTACTTCTACTGACGTCATCTTCACTTATATCGTGAAATCATGACCCTTCTGTCTTCATGGCCTTCTCTGCTTTTGTCGCAAAATTGTGACACTTCTGCCTCTGCTGATGTCATCTTCAATTCTGTCGCAAAATTGTGACCCTTCTTGCTTTCTCAATCTTTTCTCAGCTTGCACTAGCAAAAATGAAACATGTCATGAAATCATGACATTTTTGCTACCTTATTCTTTTCTCCGCCTTACACCTACGAAACTGGAACATGTCATGAAATCGTGACACTTTTGCCTTTGAGCTCTTCCTTATTGAATTCGTCGCAAAATCATGATGCTTCTTCTGTTGAAGACTTGCTTCCTATTTCTGTTGTGAAATCATGACACTTTCTCCAACTGAATGCTGCCATCTCAACCTATTGCAAAATCATGACGCTTTTAGCTTTCAACTCTTCCCTTTGTTGCATGTTGTGAAATCGTGACAGTTCTTACTTTGAGTTCTATAGCATGTCACAAAATCATGATAGTTCTCACTTCGACTTCTGTAGCATGTCACAAAATCATGACACTTTGTCTTGCTACTTTCTCTCTCTTCGAACTTGTCTCGAAATCACAAAAATTCACACTATGGACTCTCTTTTTAGCATTATGTCACGAAATCATGACACTTTTTCTTTTGGACTCTCTCTTCTACATTATGTCGTGAAATTGTGACACTTTTCCTTTCGGACTCTCTCTCTTGCAACATGTCATCGCGACACTTTTTCTTTTGGACTCCCTCTCCTACACCATGTCACGAAATCGTGACACTTTTTCGTCCGTACAATCTTCTTTGCAATATGTCGTGAAATCGTGACACTTTTTCTTCTCTGCCTTCCTGCACTTTTCGAGTCACGAAAATGCGACATGTCACGAAATCGTGACACTTTCCACCTTGCTCTTCTTCTCTGCCAACATGTTGCGAAATTGTGACAGTTTTGCCAACTCTTTCTCTCTCCTCAAACATGTCGCGAAATCGTGACATTTTTTCTTGCCTGGTGCATACCTTTTTTAACTTGTCTTTTTCTTTGATCTTTTGCAAAAGGGCTACTATGATTTTCTTGGAAACTCACTGTCCATGCTCTGAATAATCAGAAATTAAATAAAATTCCTTCAAGAACTTCTTGACATCAATGACAACTTCTACACTTGAGCAAAGACAATGGACCCAAGGTACCCAAAATTGCCAACAAAAAAATAACCCCTCCCTTTTATATTTATTTGAGAATGGAGGGATAGATTATCCACAACTGTATGATAGATTTAGGGGCCTCAAGTATAGTCATGCCTAAAGTAGTCTATGATGAAATGGGAATGGAATATACCCATTCTTACCTAGGAGTGTTGCAATTGTATGGTATGCCATTTAATACCATTAGAGTTGTAAAAGATGTGCTGATGAGATTACACAAGGATATAAATTTTAATATTGTGCAAGAAATTGTAGTAGTAAACCTAGAATCTTACTTGTCTTTCCAGGGAATTCACTACCAAACTAGGAGGCTACATGTATTTGGATTACTTTGGCATGATGATTCCATATAAAGGTAATATAATAAGAATAACCCCTAAAAAATATTATGGCTTGTCATATTGAAAAAATAGAGGAAGACATGTGTAACCTCTTAGTGTTGGAATAACCTAAACTGGTAGAGAATATTGAAGATTTAGAAGTGGAATATGAGTTGCCATTTAGAGAAGATTACAATCTATTTGGAATAGGAATGGGTACTTATAAAATTTCTTCTAAGGCTAAGAAAAATACCTCTACCATATTTAATTAGTCACTAAGGGGATACAAATTTGGACAATGGATTTTTATGGGGCAAGATGCAAAAATAGGGCTACTGTTGGCATAATTTTAAAATCTCCTTTGAAAGGTATAAAACATTTTTCTTACAAATTGACTTGGTATTGTACCAATAATGTTGTAGAATATGAGTCTCTTTGCTTAGGATTAATGCAAGTAGAGAATATAGAAATCAAAATGTTAGATATATATGGTGATTCAAAGCTAGTAGTTAATCAAGTCATAGATAAATACAACAACAAGAACCATTACTTGAAATCATACAGGAATAGAGTTTGAGATTTGATGAAATATTTTGATGCTTTAAAAATCCATTCTATTCCTAGAAAACATAATATTTTAGCTAATGATTTAGTAGTTAAAGGTTCTAATTGAATCCCTTCTTCAGATCTTGGATCAACAAAGTATAAAAGGATGAAATTAGTCTTTAGACCTGTAGTACCAGATATATTTTTTGGTAGATTTTTTAGAATGATGATTATATAATTGAATTTTTAGTTAGAGAGGTTTGATTATATGATTTGTAGGAAGATTTTCCTTAATAAATGGATCATAAAGACATCATACAATTAAAAAATAATCATATCCCCAAGGGTTTGATCACACTAGAATACCTCTTTGATAATGAAGATGAAAATAAATCAAGAGCCATGAAAATTTATGATGAAATATATAAATAGATTAAATAGAAAAGAAAAAAAACTTAAGATTGGTCATAAGTTGAGTATCTTAAGACCATAAGCTTTAAATACCAATATATTATAGCTTGGTCATATGAAGATATTAAGGTATATGATAAATAGTTTATTCAACATACTATTGAGATAGAATCTAAAGCAAGACCTTTTAGAAAGAAATAAAGGACTGTGAATACCAATATTAAATCAATAATGAGATTGGTATTTCTCAAATTGCAAAAGGCAAATATTATCTACCCTATCAAACATTCTACATGGGTTTGCTAACTTGGTACCTATCAGTAAAAATAATGGAGACATTTGCATGTGTGTTGATTTCAAAAACCTAAATAAAGCATCACTAAAATATCATTAACCTCTTACTTATATTGATCAAATTTTTTAGATTATTGCAAGGGTTGATAGGTTTTATTTGTTTGATGGTTTCTTAGGATACAATAAAATTTGGGTGATAGATTAATATCAGTTCAAAACAACCTTTACTACTAAGTGGGATACCTTTTCTTATCATAGAATACCCTTTGGTTTATCTAATGTAGGGGATACTTTTCATATATCCATGGACTATGCTTTTTGGAAGTTGATAAATAAAGTCATTCTCATCTATCTTTATGATGTGACTATATTTTCCCATAAGAACAAGCTCACTTGGAACACTTAGAACTAGTTTTTCAAAAATACAGAGAGTTCGACATCTCCCTAAATCCAAAGAAATAATTTTTTGTAGTCCATGAGGGTAAATTACTAGGGCATGTGGTCTCTAAAGAGATGAAATCAATTGATCTTGATAGAGTAAATTCAATATTAGATATTTCTTTATCCATAAATAAGAAAACCTTGCAATCCTTCTTTGGACAAATCAATTTTTTAAGGAAGTTCATTTCAAAATTTGCGTAAATTGTTAAATCTATTTCAGAGCTACTTAGAAAGAATATGGAGTTTAAGTTGATTGATATAAGAAATCAAGATTTTGAGGCAATTAAATAAGCCATTTATACTACCCTAGTACTAGTAAACCTTGATTTTGGCAAATATTTCATCTTATATGCCTATGGAGCTAAAGAGAGTTATGTAGTATTACTGACACAAAATAATGATGTTGGAGAATATCCTATATTTTTTTGGAGTAAAATTATTCATGAGTATTAGACTAAGTATAATTTATTGAAAGGTATGTTTTGCAATCAAGAAATCATTGAAGAAATTCAGACAATACTTGACTTAGAGTAAGACTAGTTTATGTGGTACATCTAGATGTTAGGAGTTTCATATTACAAGGAGAGCTAGGTGACAAAAGAGTTGGTTGTATTGCCAAAAATTAAGAATATGATATATAAATACATCCTAAAAATTTAGTCAGAGGTAGAGCATTATGTCATGGTAGCAAAAGCAAGCTTAGACCATATATTAGCTTGTCAGCCATCAAGATTTGAATAGAAGGAAGATAGTTCTTCAAAAGGGTCAAATTGGGTTGATTAGTTGACAAGTTATTTTCAAACTGGAGTATTCCCTAAAGATCTTAATTCTTCACAAAGAAGAAGGTATATACTGCAAGCTTTAAAATATATCCTTTTACCTAAGGGAATACATAAAAAGAACCTTGATGGAGTTTTTATGAAATGTTTAAAAGACAATTATAAAATAAGGTAATTAAAGAGTTTTAAGAAAGACTATCATAGGGGCATTTCAGGAAGAGTTACTACTATGAAAATAATAAGAGTATGCTACTGTTGGTAGACCATATTTGTTGATACTTTTAAAGTAAAAATAACATGTGATAAGTGCCAGAGATATGTAAGGACGAATATGAATGTTGCATTCCCCCTCAATATTATCGAAGTAGAAGAAACTTTCCAGTAGTGGGGGCTAGATTTTATTGGAGTAATAAATCCCAACTATTCAGTAGGTCACAAATACATTATGAATACCACAAACTATTTCACAAGATGGGTTGAAGCAATTCCAACCTAGAGATCAGATCAAGATGTAGTGATCACATTTATTAAAGGCTTGTTGGATCTTCAAAATCCAACTTAAATTAACCCCTAATTTTTAAATTTTTGGTGTCTTGTGAGTCCTTTCAATTTTTCAAATAATCCTTTGGTTGGTCTCATTTTAATAGAATTTTGGGTCCTTGGGTCTTTTTATCATGTCTCACCCTCCGAGAGCATTTTTTAAAATTTTATGTCATCAAGGTCGGGCATTTTTTTTAGTTTTTCTAAGGTATTTTGTCAGTCACTTTTGAACCTAAATAAAATTTAATTAAATATTTTTGACCTCCAAGGGTCTTAAATATTTAATTAAATTTCTTATTTATATATATGGTTTAGTTATATATTTAATTAAATATTTAATTATATTTAATTAAATATTTAATTTTATATTTAATTAAATTTTATTTTTATAAAAATAATAATTTTATATATATAAATAAGGGGTATCCATATCACCCATTTTCCTAAGTTCCTCCCTTCCATCCCTTTCCCCTACTATTCCTAAACCCTGCCCTTTATCCTAAAAAAAAAAAATGACATACAGGGACATCCCATCCCATCTCCCCATCGTATTTCCACCTAACCTAATCCCCCCTTCTTATTCCATGCCCCTACCTATAACCTAACTCGTACCCCTTCCCCTTTTCCCTTTTATTTAAATCAAAATCCCCTTTACTTTTCACCCACATGAATAAATTTTGTTTGGGTGAAAATAATGATGAAACACATGCTTATAATGAGAGGGGGGTGAAGAGTATAAGATAAAAAATTTCTCTTTCATTTCCAAAGCAATAAATTGAATTAATATCAATGCAATAAGAAATCAATTCTCATAACTGTTAACAATTATAGGTTTATATTACATTATTTTTATATTTGATAAAATAATACATTAGCACTCTCCAAGTTGGTTTACCATACCATCATAGTGTATATATTTTGATCAACATCAATTCAAACTTTACTAATTGTATAGATTTCCACATGGTATCATATCTAGGTTAGGAACCTGGAGAAGACAATGGTTTGAGAGGGTGGCTATGCTTAGTAACCACTCCATTGCAAGTATATTTGTGAATGCAGGGCACAAAAAATGTGGATGTAGATCAAGAATCTCAACCATGACAGACCATTTCAATGTGGATAAATATTGAAACCTTGACAAAAACCAGTTCGATGCGAACAAATACTAAGATCCTGACACAGACCAGGATGACACAAATGAGACTAAGACCTTGACATAGACCAAAAAGCATGCATACCAACATGACCAATGTGATAGATAATGGATAACATGGAGGCAAATGCACAGATCGAGACACACAAATCGAGGCAAAAGTGCTGACGTGGAGGTGTGCCAGCAAGCAACTGACTTGGCATTTATTTGAGGTGACGTGGCAGACACTAGTTCATTAGCATCAGTTTGAGATTACATGGTATACTCTAGTTCATTAGTGGGAGGAAAAAGGATGGGAGGTTACCACTTGAAGACAGTCACCTTAGTACCTATCTCCTTTGGTTTTTCAATCAAATAAAATGCATTAGTGTGATGCATGTGGGACAATTCCATTTAAAAAAAAACTTGGCATCAAAGCTTCTCAAATATCTATTGGTAACCTATTATACACGGTGGGCCTAGTAGTTCATGTGGTTCATGCTCAAAATTGTTTAGCCAAGGTTTGATTTTTGAATCCCATGGAGGGATTTCCATTCATTTTTTTAATACTTCTGGAAGTGGTAGTTCATAAAAACCATGTATTGCTCCTTTCTTCTCAACGGGGCCTGTAGCACACCCAGTTAATGCATCCATTTTCCCAGTTCCAGTCAGAGGTTCAAATCCCATGGGGAGGCGATTCATAACAATAATTTCTTGCTACCATTTTTTGCTTTGCATTTTTTTAGCAACAATTTTTTTTGTCAGCAATTGTTTTTGACAATTTGTTTTGTTGACGATAATTTTGACAACTTTCTCTCCTCTCATTTTTTTCCCATTATGGTAAAAATTTTTGCTCCAAGAGACGTATTGTTTTGACCACACAAGAGCAAAGAAGTATTTTTTTCCCAAGCACAAGGAGGGACTATTTTAGAGGTATTTTTTGCCATTACCTCTTCTCCTTTTTCAAGAACTTTTGGAGGGATAAGTTTTTTTTTTAAAGGTTCAAAGCTATTTTTTTCTCCTTGTTTATTTTGCAACCAAAAGGGGGTATCACAACATTATTTTTGCAAAATTCTAAGATGAATGGGGGAAGAAAAACCATTTTTTTTAAAGTGTATATCTTAATTGAAAAAACCTGGCATTGTAATAGGTGCATTTTCGAAGGAAACTAACACCTAAGAATAGTTAAATTTATGGGCATTTTGGTTCTATTTTGCATTTAAATTTCCCATTTTCTTGCATTATCAATCATAAAATAAAGAAAAATATGTCGTGCTTGGATTACTGTATCTAACACCTAATATAGCTGCAAAAATGACATATGAGCTTGTTATATATCAATCATCGGGGAGAAATAAGGCAAACCAGTTTTGATATTCACTCCATTTATACCCTAATCATTATTGTTGTTAGACGTAAATCCTGACGAAGTGATTTCCAATTTTTTTAGGGGAATTTACGCCCCACACATGAGGAAATACCTTCTATGGTAGGTATCATAAACAAAATGATTCCCTTTCAGTATCGCCTAAGTTCCATGTATCATTCTGCTCGTATATACTTATAGTCTCCCTCACGTAAGGGCGGGTATATATAGAGAAGTTTGGTATAAATGCCTAGA
The DNA here is from genome assembly GCA_028583015.1 of Wollemia nobilis. Lineage (NCBI taxonomy): Eukaryota > Viridiplantae > Streptophyta > Pinopsida > Araucariales > Araucariaceae > Wollemia > Wollemia nobilis. The sequence continues at coordinate 2,214,932 of JAQPPZ010003612.1, forward strand.
AGGTATAAAGAAAGGGGTACCATTTGGTATTATAAGGAACCTTCACAATGGCCTATATTCACAAATATCTATCATATTGATAGTTGCTAAAATGTTCTAATTTCGCACCATGGAAGACAAAGATGCATGCTATTCTTCAAGTGGAAGTTTTATGGGATGTGGTGATTGTTGGTCCAGGTCTAGGGCATATAATTTTACTCAAAATCCTTTCCTAGGTAGATTTGTTGACAGTATTGTCACATTACTTAAGGGGTAGAAAAAAGAAAATAAATTTTGTATAGTGTTGTGTGAAGTTTTGCTTTGTTGTTTTGAAAAGTTGCAGCAATTTTGGCTTCCAATACCACCCCTTTTGTATATAAAGTAGAAAAGAAAGAACTTCGCTAGAGAAAATCGCTTTGCCGAAAGAAAATAAAAAATAGCTTCGCACCCGAAGTATTTCCAACACTACTTCGGGTAAAATTTTTGCGAAGTAGTTTTCGCCGAAGAAAATACAAGGAAAAAGAATGAAACTACTTCGCGCCCGAAGCATTTCTAGCAGCTACTTCAGGTGAAAGTTGAGCGAAGCGACATTCAGAAGAAAAGAAAGCTTTGCACCCGAAGCATTTTCAACACTGCTTCGGGTGGAGTTTTTTGCGAAGTAGTATCACCGAAGTAAAATACAAGAATAGCAATAGGAAGAACTTTGGGCCCGAAGCGCTTCAAGCAGCTACTTCGGGCAAGATTCCTGCGAAGCATTGCGCCGAAGAGATATACAAAGGAGGAGTCAAGAAAACTACTTTGCATCCGAAGTATTTCCATCAGTCACTTCGGCCAAAAAATTAGTGAAGCAGAACTCAGAGAGCATTGAAAGTACTTTGCTAGGAAGTTTTTGAAGTACTCACTTCGGGTCCCTCCATCAGCAAACCATTTTTACTTCACCAAAATCCCATTATGAAGCATTTACTTTGGCTAATTTTGTGCGAAGTACTTCTACCCGAAGTAAAGGAATGAAACAATGCTTTGGCCAAAACCTTCCTGAATCACAATTTTGAAAGAAGATCACAGCAAAGTATTTCTCCAAGGTATCAGCGAAGCATTTTTGTCAGCGAAGTAGCAAGGACAAAGAAGACCATTTTGCGAAGCAAATATGCTTCGGCACAAACCAACCCCGAAGTAGTTTTGCAAAGCTTAGTTTTACGAAGTATAATCCAAGGAGAAGTTTTTCTTCGACCCAGAACCATTGCAAAGCGAAGTAGTGGATGAAAATTTAGTGAAGCACTTCACGGGCACGCATTCCAAGCTGAGTATTTTCTCGAGGTGATCAAGTGCCTCATAAATGCATTTTTTCATGCTCAGCAAGCTTGCTGCTCATTTTTGGCAATAAAAAAGAAGTATCAAGCCATGATGGAGAGCCCAGTGAGCATGGAGGCCACTCGAGCACCGCACCTGGAGACCAAGGATGTCCATACGGCTCATCAATGCACCTTTCCATGGTTGACCCGGTTGCAGTTTCCAATTTTGGTAATAGATTTGAAAACTTGATCATGAGAATCTCGAGGAGCCAAATTCTCAGGGCTTGAGAGTGTACTCTTCTTTGCTCTGTAATTATGATTCAGAGGCCCGGGTCCTCTATAAAAACCCAGACATTGTAATGGAAGAGAGGGAGGAACTATCTGCTAGAAAGCTACTATAACTTGATGTCCTACAATTAATACAAAAAAGATTTGAGATCAATTCTTTTGTTTTATGCTGCCTTTTGTGTTTGATTATTTTGTCTTTCTTCATTTATATATCGAGATGTTGAACCCTGCATCCAGTGGTTGATTGGGGACTGTATCCTAAAACTCGTTCTAAAGGATACATAGGAGTTGAAAGGCGTCGTGTTGGCTTTTGTTTATGCTACCTTCTGTGCTTGATTATTTTGTCTTTCTTCATTTGTATGTTGGATGCTGAACCCTATGTCCAAGGTGTGATTGGGGAATGTACCCTAAAACTCGCCCAAAGGATACATAGGAAAATCTACATTGCATTTCTTCTGTTTATCTTTGGTATTCTTTGCTTCTATTCAGGTTGTTAGTTGGCGATCGTGCTTCCTGTTCTCTCCCACCTTACATCATAAATTTCTCTAACCCTAACTCCTTTTATCTCTTTCTTGCACCCTTATCTTCAAACACCCAAGTATTTTAGCATAGGAACTAGCGTTTCTTCAAAGATTGGCACGAGGTGCATCTATTCCCTTTAGCCTTTCAATGTTGGTCTAGGTCTAGGGCATATACTTTTACTCAAAATCCTTTCCTAGGCAGATTTGATGACCAATAGTTTTTGGCACACTCGGTGGGACTGACTGTGTCTGTCTTAGAAAGATCCATAACCAGTCAAGGTCCCATATTTTAATGCAAAACCCATCTTCACCAGGGCCCATAGTTCTAACCAGTTCCCAGTGTGACTCAGTCAATCTCACCTGACTAGTGGTAGTGAGGACTGATGCCCTCATTACTGAAAGACTCTTAGCATCTGGTGACTCTGTTTACCCAAGAATATTTAAGTCGAAAAGACTAGTATCGAAAGTCTGTGCCTTCATGCAAATGATATGGAGAGTTAAGAATAGAGGAGAGGAAACCAAGTTCTTTGAGCTAGATATTGATGCCTTCAAGGAACAATCAAGGTTGATCACCCCCGAGTCACTGTTACAAGGAACATCCTCTGTTGGTATACAAGGCTCAAATTTTGATAGTACAACATCTAGTTTTCCTCCTAATCCTCCCAACTCTCTAAAGTTTCCTAGTCCCTCCATTCCTATTAGTTGTCCTACTAGCAGTCAAGGGGGAGCTTCGAGGATTCCTATTTCTCAAAATCCAGGAGCAAGTATGGCACAACAACAACAACAACAACAATAAATGCAACAGCCACAATCGCCCATGTTGTGCCCAGCCTAGGATTCTTTGTCACCATTGAATCTAGCAGGACAAGGTCAAGTGTCGCCTGCTACCATAAAGAAGATCCCAATGTTCAATGGAACTGGGAAGACTGCTTTAGAGCATATCCAAGACATAATATCTCTGGCGACGATCCATGACATTATAGAAGAAAAATTTATGGTAAAGCTTCTGGTTCTTTCCCTTAGAGGAAAACTCCTCTACTGGTAGAGATCTCTACGACCTGGTAGCATTACGGGATGGGACCAGTTAGCTGGAAAAATGATGGGAAACTTTAATGAGTCTTCCGATCCTACTTCTCTTCTACATCAGTTCACTTCGATCAAGAGACATCCATAAGAAGAAATCATAGATTTCAATGTTATGTTTGCTCGAACCTGGCAGAGAGTACTAGTTGGCCTTCGGCCAATAGACAAAGCTACAGTGCTCTATTTCCTTTGGGCTTTCAATCTCGATATCAGTCTCATGGTAAGATATTCTAATGTTAATACTTTTCTTGAGTTGTATGAGTTAGCCAAGAGAGCAAAAATGGATTTGATAGTTGTGGGCAAGCTTCCCCAAAGGATGTCGACGCCCATACTTCTCGAATTCTTGCAATTCCAGTATGCAAGTGTCGCTGTTTCACAAATCTCCACAATCCCTGTACTCTTGATTTCATCTTGGAATCTAAATCCTTTTGTGTCTCAAATCACTGCCCCACAAATTCATTTCCCTACATTTTCAACTCCACAACCCACTGTCTCTTTGGCATTTCCTGTGCTGCCAGCACCACCTCAACACCCTGTCGTTCCTCCAATACCGATAATGGTTTCATTGCCACTTGTTCTATAAGCCGATGATATACAAACTAAAATTCTACAAGAGATGCAGTCTCTAAAATCTACAATTTAGATGTTGTCTAATGACATGACCATCATAAAAAAGAAGCAAGCACAATAGGAATTCCTACCAAGAAGACCTTATCCTATGCCTGCGCTTACCAAGGACCAAGCAGTCCAGCAAGGAAAGGCTTCAGCAAGAAATGTTGCAATTGATGAAGCTCCGAGCACTTATGATTATGTATATTGGTGCTCTACGTGCAATAATCTACATGAAGAGAATACCTGCACCCTACACCAACACTATGTATAAATGCTGGCAAACAGTAGTCATAGTGGTCAAGTGAACATCATTAGGCAGATGAGTCAGAACCTGGCAATCGGTGAGGAGGAGCCTATTACAGTACTTACCCAAGAAGGAAAAAGGAAAATAGAAGTGGATGCTACTCAGCTGGCTCCTACAAAAGAGCAAGTGTGACCTGAGAAAGTACAATCATCTACTTCAGCCTCGAGCAAAGCTCCTCTGCCTGCACCCATCAAAGAAAAGTCTCAAAAGGCCTCTGCCAAACCGCCTTAGGTAGAAACCGAGGAACAGGTAAAGGAAAACTCAAGTTTCCTTTGCTGACTAAGTGACAAAGGGTGGAAGCTACAGAGCAGTATCGCACAAGATATGAGCCTAGAAAGGATCCCGAAGCACTCAAATCCTTGGCATATAACATTGTAGAAGAATTGAAGAAGATTTCAGCCAAGATCAGTCTATACGAGCACTGCAACTACCTGGCCAGGTGGACCTGCTGCAATAATCATTGAAGACAATCAAAGAAAAAAAGGTGGCACCGCTTGCTCTTGTACAGACCTTATCCACATCCATCATGGGGAAGAATAGACCACCTCCATTCTACTTATCCCTACAAATGGAAGGGTATATTGTGCATAATTGCATGATCAACTCTAGGGTCGCTACAATAGTAATGCTGAGAGCAGCCTACGAAGAAATAGGGATGGAATATATGTGAAGCAGCCAAGGCATAATCCAGTTGGATGGTACTCTAGTGAAGACTATATGAGTGATCAAGGACATTCCTATTCGACTACATAAGATGCCTCAGATCACAGTCATACAAGAGGTAGTGGTAGTCGACTTGGAACCATATTTCAGTATGTGCTTATCGAGGGAATTCATGACAAAGCTAGACGGATATATTTCTATGGATTACTCCCATATGGAGGTTCCATTCAAGGGAAAAAAGGTGAAGATATACAATGAAAAGCCTTCTTCCTTTCTTTTACAGAAGATGTCCGAAGAAGAAAGTAGCAAACCAATGAATGAAATGGTGGAGGAGATAGAATAGGTAAACCTGGTCGAGAAGTCTCTTGCACATTTAAGATATGAAGATGAGTTTTCTTTGGTAGATTTCAATGCCATGGTGGAGACTGAGATGGGATGTTATGCAATCGCCAAGCCTAAAAATCATTCCCAACTAGGGAATAGAACAAGTGCCCAAGAAGAACTATGGAAGCTGTTCTTTGATGGTGCCCGATGTAAAAATGAAACTGGGGTAGGGATTCTTCTAATTTCACCCTTCAGAGAGCAAAAGGAATATTGCTATCGGTTAACATGGAGTTGCACTAACAATGCAGCAGAATACGAAGCATTGTGCCTAGGACTTAAGAAAGCTGATAAGTTAGGCATAAAGCATCTCCAAATCTTTAGAGATTCTAAACTGGTTTGCAACCAGGTCACAAAAAAATGTACTTCAAAGAAGCATTATCTAAAATCATATCGTAATAGGGTATGGGACCTATTCGACCAGTTTGAATCTCTCAATCTATAGTCATTCCCATGAGAAAATAACTGACATGCCGATGTTCTGGCATCCATAGCAGCCAAGTATAATCCAGTAGGAGACATGGTGCACAAGCCTAGATCTATGAGGATAATCTATAGACCCTCTATCCCAGACAAAGATCTGCATTGGCAAGTGTTTGACAATGACGAGCAGATTGTAAATTTCATGATTCAAGAAGCCGCCATAGTCGAAGACCGAAGCTCTGATGAAGGAGAATATGAAGGGCTGATTCAATTGAAGAATAACCATGTTCCCAAAGGACTAATCACCCTTGAAAGCCTCTTTGATCGGAATGACCGAGATCTTTCTCACATGATCAAAGTAAATGAAAAATAGTATCAGGATTTAGAGCTTGAACCTAGAAAAGCAATAAAGGTTGGGACCGACTGCACTCCAGAGGAGATAGAACAGATATAGAATCTGTGCAAAAAGTTTTTTGATATAATTTCTTGGTCTTATCAAGATCTTCGGGGATATGATTGGTAGCTGGTTCAACACACAATCGAACTATAGGAGGGGGTCAAACCCTTTCGACAAAAGAAAAGACCAGTTAATCCCAAGATCGAGGTCCTAATGAAGGCCAAACTCTTGAAGATGCTCAAGGCAAATATCATATATCCCATAAAACACTCTTCATGGGTAGTGAACCTGGTCCTAGTCAAAAAAAATAACGGAGATATCAGGTTATGTGTGGACTTTCGCAATCTAAACCAAGCATCCCTCAAGGACCACTATCCTCTCCCACAAATCGATCAAATTTTGCACTTAGTAGCTGGAGCTCAACGCTTCTCTCTGATCGATGGTTTTTTTGGATACAATCAGATCCAGGTCAGGGACGAAGACCAACACAAAACGACATTCACCACCAAGTGGGGGACATTCGCTTACCAGCGAATGCCATTTGGCCTTTTGAATGCTGGTGCTACTTTCCAGAGAGTGATGGATCTTGCTTTTGGAAAGCTTCTAAATAAGGTTATTGCCATATATCTGGATGACATGACTATTTTCTCCCAAATAAGGGAGGATCATCCACTGCATATACAACAAGTTTTTGAAAAATGTCAAGAATTCAGAATCTCAATCAATCCAAAGAAGTCCATATTCACAGTCAGTGAAGGAAATTTGTTGGGACACGTGATATCAAAGAAGGGCATCGCTGTAGATCCTGATAGATTCGAAGCCCTAATGAATCTCCCACTTCCCGCATACAAGAAAGGACTTCAATATTTCTTTGGCCAGATTAAATTCGTAAGGAAGTTCATCCCTGACTTTGTCCAAGTCATCAAGACAATGTCCCAACTCCTAAATAAGGGCACTGAATTTAGCTGGACGAAAGAGAGAAAATAATATTTTGAAGAGATTAAGGCTCGAATCGCTCAGGCTCCGGTCTTGATCAATCCAGATTACAATCAGGATTTTATCCTATATGCTATAGGGGAGCCCGAAAGCTATGCTACTGTCCTGACATAGAAGGGGGAAGATGGAGAGGAGCGCCCCATCACATTTCTGAGCCAAGTGATCAATTATCATGAAGAGAAATATAATTTCATAGAATGTCAGGTACATGCGGTAATGAAATCCCTCAGAAAATTCAAATAGTTCATCTCTCAAAGTAGGGTCACAGTCTTTGTCATTCACCCCGACGTGTGCAATTTTATCATCCAATGAGAATTGGGAAGCAAAAGGTCTGGTTGGGTGAAAAAGATATAGGAGTTTGACATTGAGATCAAGCCCACCAAAATGGTTCACGGTCATGCATTGTGTCAAGAATTAGCAAAAAGCACAGCGTTGCAGAATCTCAGTGGAATGACTTACCGACTGAAGGATGCTTCGCTAACCAGGATGAGGACAAAAAAGACTGGGTCAGTGAAATAGTTGAATATTTCAACACTGGCAGTTGTCCTTCGCATCTAAATGCTTCACAGCGAAGACATTTCAGGATGTGGTCCTCTCGCTATACTCTATGCCCCAAAGGCCTATTTTTCAGGAATATTGATGGAGTCCTCAAATGCATCAAATACGATGATAAAAAAAAAGTCCTAGGAGATTTCCATTCGGGGCTATCTGGAGGTCACTTCGTAGGAAGGACAATGGCCCTAAATATTATCAAATTAGGTTATTATTGGTCCACACTCTTTGCTGATGCCTTCGTTGTTTTCCGCAGATGCGAGCAGTGTCAAAAGTTTGCTAGCTAAATCAAAAATGCTTCGATGCCCCTTCACCTGATACATGTAGAAACTCCCTTTCAATAATGGAGGTTGGATTTTATAGGGGTCATGTCACCGAATTCCTTCGCAGGACATAAGTTCATCCTGACTGCAACTGACTACTTCACCAGGTGGGCCAAAGCGATTCCCACCAAGCATGCAGATCAAGAGACCGTAGTTGCCTTCCTAGAAGGATTGATCACCAGGTTTGACATCCCCAAAGCAATCATCATAGACAATGGCCCTGGCTTCACAGGTGCCAAAATTAATGAATTCTTCTATAGATATGGGATATACCATAAAGTGTCCTCCAACTATTATCCACAAGGCAACGGCTTGGCAGAATCCACCAATAAGACTCTTTTGAGGATGCTAAGAAAGCTCATAGAGACAAACAAAAGGACTTGGCACCTCCTTCTATATCGGGCCTTGTGGGCTGATCGAATCTCTATCAAAAGGTCAATCAAGACTTCTCCTTATGCCCTGGTCTATGGCAAGGAGGCCATCTTACCCATCCATGTGGAAATCCCTACACTACAGCTGTTAGAAGCAGAAGATGGAATTAGTCCTATGGAAAACAAGTTAGCTCAGCTACTGCGACTAGAGGAAGATCACAAAGAAGCATACCGAAACTTTGCCAAGCATACTCAAGTCACCAGAGACTGGTTCAAGAAAAAGTCATCCTATCGCACATTCAACGTAGGAGATCTGGTATTGAAGTGGGACTCTTGGAAGGCCAAGCCTGGGAATCACGACAATATGGATGCCTTTTGGGATGGGCCTTTCAAAGTTATGAAGGTGAACTCAGCCAATTCATTCATCCTCAAAGATGCAGATGGTCAAGTCCTACCGATCTTTGTCAATGGTCTTCATCTGAAGACTTTTCACCACTAGAATACATTTTCTTTTCTTAAAAAAAAAAAATTGAGTGTATATATACTTTTTTATATAGTTTGCATCTATGTACACATCCTCTTCCAAGATCACAAAATCCAAGTACTACACTTCATAATCTCCTTCAGAGACCTTAAAAATGAAGGAGCAGTTGCAAGGAGGTTCGCTGCGAAGCATGTTACCCAAAAGGAAGCCGAACAAAAATTTGCACAAAGGCATGAAAAGAGCTTTGCACCCGAAGTATTTTGGTAGCTACTTCGGGAAAAATTTCTGCAAAGCAGTTTTCAAAAGGGAAAGCTTCGGCGACATTCACAAGATAGAACGAAATTGGGTCGAAAGAAAAGTAATTCGGGCCCGAAGCGTCGAAAAGTAGTCTAAACCAAAGGTTCACCATGAAGCATTTTCAGCATCAAGTTCCTCTTCACCGAGCCGAACACACGTGAGGTGAAGAATTCAAAATGTGCCTCGGAGAACAAGCCAACAATGGCCTTGAAAGGAGTACAAAGTGGACGAATTTAAGGAAAAATGGTGGTGGAGCACTTCCTGAGATGATCGAGTCAGAAAAAGGGAAAGAAAAATCTTGCACCAAGGTACGAGATGGCAGCAGGTGGCATCCCCAGTACGAAGTATAATCATCAAAACATGCAGCCCTGTGTACCACGTCACTGTGGAGTCAATTTGAGAATACGGTAGCCTCTTTCGTCTGAAGTACAAATTTAATTTTATTAGGTGCCACAAATTTAGGTGGTTGCATTTTTAGGTTATAAAAGCAAGTTCCTTTCAAGAGGGAAGTTATTTGTCCATCAGTTAGAGCTAAACTAAGAGCCTTCGGATATTTTGCAACTCTCCCGTCCTTTGCATCTAGCCATTTGCATTTAAGCTCTTTGTATTAATAACCTTGTCGCTATCAGTAGCATCATGGGAAAGAAAAACTCTAAGGAGAAGGGGAAAGAGCCCAAAGTTGTAGGCCCTAAAAAGACAAATAAGGGGAAGGAAGAGAAAAAGCATGCTCCGAAGAAGCTAAATCTTCCCCTTCGACCCAAAAAGCAGCCAATGGAAGAGGGAGATGAATCAGAGGAAGAACAGCTTGTGGAGCCACCAATTTATGGGTGGGAGAAGATCCAAGACACACATATCTCTAAGGGTGTATCTGATCTTCGACACACCATAAAATTCATGACGAGTAGGCTCATGCCAGAAAACAAGAGAGCCACTACATATTACTCCCAGATCTACTGGTTTTTAACCCGGCCTTCTCACCATTGTCTTGAGCTGATCTATGCCATTGCAAAAAATTACCAACCTACATCTAGGCAGGTGCTAGATTCTTTGGGACACAAATTGTTTTCCATATTGAAGGAAGATGTACAAGCAGCCTTCGCACCGCACCAGGGCCCGCACAAGGGCTATTATGTTCACAATGTCCTCCTAAACGAATAGATGGAGAGATTCACATCCAACAACTACATATTGAAGTTCCTACGGGAGAATCTCAAGAGCGGGCTACCTTCGAACAAGTTGCCCTAGATGCCCTTACCTTTGGAGGCCTTCAAAAATACCAATATTTTTTCCATCATTGCATGGGTAGCGGGCTTGTCAATGGATGCTTCAGTACAGCCTTGGCAGGTGTCTCTGGCTGAATGCATTTTAAGAAGCAAATTTTATGCCCCTAATGCCTCAATACCAAGCACCAACTCAGTCTTCTTTGACTGGGTAGAATGGGTGGCCCGAACCCTACATACAAGTCTCTCCAACATGAAGAATTCTGCAATAGCCCAGTACTTTGCACCTTGTTATTTTCTTGTCTGGCTATACTTCTACCAAGTGCATAAGCGGTTTCCTCATATCGCCATATCTCCAAGCGGAAAGGATGGAAATCCTCTGCCAATGTATCAATGGACTCCCCTCTTATTGAAGGAAGAGTACTATTATTCTTTTAATCATCAATTTTTGGGACCCGCCATGCATCTGTTGAAAGGTTCTTGTCCTCGGGTACCACTCAGTTTGAGAGATAGAGTGGTGCTAGGAAAAAAGGGGGAAATTTTCCAATTAACAAAAGGACTGGTGATTCGCCTATTCGGCTTCATAGGGAAGCCCTTCCTGTTATACTTAGTATGGCACTAAGAGGGGGGGTGAATCAGTGTGGCATTCCAAAACATGAATTAACAGCTCTAAAAACCATAGCAATTAAAACTTATAAACAAATATAATAAGTATAGCAAGAGAACATCACACAACATAGATTTTTAACGAGGTTCACCAAAATGGCTACTCCTAAAAAAGAATGGCTGCTTGGACTACCATCCAAATCTAGCCTCTTGCAAAGCACCAACTTTACAATTTGTTTACCAGCACCAAATGGAAGGAGCACCAACCCTTTATTTATCTGCACCAACAGAAAGGAGCACCAACCCCTAATTTGCCAACACCAACTGGACTTCAATTTTGAATGAAAATGTTTGACAAATACCTTTGTTATTGCAAGAATCTAACTGATCTACTTCACCTTTGCAATCTCTACACACTCTGCTCTTTCTTGCGCAATCTCTTCACACAATCTGCTGCACTGCTATAGCCAAACTTTGCAATCAACTTTGCCCTTTGTGCTCTCTGCACATTCTGCTTTCTCTACTCACACGCTTCACACACTCTGTGTCATTCCACACTCTGCTCTTTGTGCGCATTCACAATCACACTTTGAAAAACTTGACACAACTAGCTCATATTATGCACTTCGCTATCATCTCATCGATTCTACGCTATCTATGCTTTTACGGCTACATATCGCACTTCAACATTCACCCAATGGATTCCTAAATCTCCAAATAGCCCCGCTTATATACTTGAGATTTTGAGATGAAAACCCTAATAGTAGTCGGCTGATTATGCAAATGCAAACCCTAATCTTGGTCGGCTGCAAACCCTAAACATGGTTGGCTGCAAACCCTAAATGTGGTCAATTGCAAACCCTAAAATCTGTCAGCCTGCATTGAATGACTTCTAAAATGCCTATCCACTGCATTATTAGATCTAACTTCCTGAGTTGACAACAATGACAAAACTCTTGCAACACCTTGCTCAACAATCTCCCCCTTTGGAATTGTTGGCAACACCCATGTACATTCCTGTAACTCTTCTCCCCCTTTGTCAATAATACCAAAGGGCTGTTGTAGACTCCCCCTGAGTCCATACACACCATTCTCAAAACCACATTGAAATAGTTAGCAAAAATCATGGATATGATCAATAAGATGAACAAATGCACAAATGCCCCCCTGAGAATTTGATCCCAATGCCTAGTCAAATTTTAGACTATTCTTGGGAATATGTGGCCACTTCAATTCACGTTATCTTCTCAGCCTCAACCCTCTGTTGCTCTGCAATCTCAAACTTGTCCACTGATTTTAGTGAAAGCATACACCGATCGTTTAACTATCCAATTTTTTGCTCGTAATGCAAACAACATCTGCATATACATCTTGAATATTCTCAACAGACTTGAACCTACTGACAGCTGTTTGTCTTTCTCTGTAGTGAGAATCCAGCAGACTATCTCAATTCTTTATAAAAGCACCTCAAAAATTCATCACTAGGATGGAAATCATCTGGCGACACATTATAAACTTTTTCTTCAATCTTCCCATTCAACATGCTGATTTCACTTCTATCAACAGAATTGACAAGTGACTCACATCTGTACCAATTTTTGTCTAGCACTGCAATTTTACTGCCAACTCTTACTTTCAACTGTGCATGTCGAAAGAAGACATTTTGTCAAACACTTTATGGCCAACCATAGTGCACCTTACTTAGCCTCAAACTTCTTATCCTTGAATTGGCATTATATTAAAAGTTAAAACAAAATTGTCTGTGAATTAAATATATTCACCAAGGTGTAATGAAATATCTGACAATCTTCACATCAAGCATCGAACAAAAACATGCTGCTATTATCAAAACACAAATACGCAGCTGGGGCAAGTATTCTTTCAATAAACAAAAACAATCTGAACTATTATAATCCATAGCTATAATCAGTGGTAGTAAGAACCATCAACAAAACAATAATGACATAAGCAATACTACCAATGGTGAAGATTCTCAATGCAAACACTACCCTTCATGGCACTTCCACACACAACTAAATGAACAACCAACACACTTGACAATTATACCACAAAAGCCCAACTACTGGTCTTTCATCCTCAGATACCCAGACAAATATACAGAAGCATTAAAATAAAACCTTTTTCAAAATGCTCCCCCTGAGGATGTGTTACCTGGAGTTGCTTAGTGCAGTAGAAGAGCAGTCTCCTTTAGTTCAAGGAGACACGATTTCCTCTCTTCTTTCTTTCTCCAGACTTTCTTGACCTCGGGCTTGGATTTTTCACCTATGTCCCTATTTTGCATCATTGCATGAACTTGAATATCTCTCTGGTGTGGTTGTCTCTTATGCATCCATGATGAATGATTATTTTCCTTTCTTCTATGAACTCTGATTTATTTCCTGTCTGTGTTGTGTTCTTTGCGTCTTATGAAATCTACTGTTTTGCCTTAGATTTGATACATAAGCGCTTGGACAAAACCTTGCTATGTGCCCATGACCATTGCATTGAAAACATTGTACAAAGTGTTCACTCAGATATGCAGATGTATTTCGACCAAGCATAACTCTTTGATTTATTATTTAATCCATAATAAGTTGCCTTGTGACCATACTGGTTACATCTGAAACAATAGCCATTAAAAGTGTTAGTATGAAAAAAGTGAGAGTGGTAGAACCTCTTTTGTTGTGGCTGCTTTGCTGTAAATCTTCTTTGATATTTTCTTTCTTTTGAAGATACAGCTTTAACATTTTCTTGCTCGGACCCTTCAACAGTGAACTTCTTCTTCTCTATAGAATTGGAAGATACAGGTTGTTCAACTTCATATCCAAGACCATGCTTAATCGTGGAGCTTCTATGATGACTTATCATTTTATCTAGCAATTATGTGCTCTTCTCAAATTTAAGATTTGTATTGGCCTCTTCTAGTTGTTTCTTCAATGAAACAATCTCTTCTTCTTGTTTACGAAAAATAATCTCTTTCTCATTGATCTGCGACCTGAGAGTTTCCTCAATCCTTTTAGACTCAGATTACTAACTACTTTGTTAGAATCCTCTTCATGTTTGTTACACACATTGACTTTATCATTCAGCTGTGACTTCAAGTCTTCTTCTATTTCCTTGGCCTGTTGGAATTGTAAGAACAGATTTTCAATCTCATCTCCATATTCTTCCAATTTCTTGGACAGTCTTTTGTTCTTTTTATTTTCTATACTCAACTCTTCAAGAGTAGAGATCAACTCACCTTCCCAGTCTACTTCAGCATTGACATTTTTATTATCTGCTTCAGTGTTCACCCATTCTACCTTTTTTGGTTCAATTTCCTCTACCACAGAAATTGAAACTGGCTGAGATGTCCTTTTGAAAGAGGTTCTATTCTTCTTACTTGGAGCTGTAATTTGATCTTCATTCCAATTTGCTTCTGCATTCATTTCTTCTTTATTACATTCCTATTCTGATTCTATTTCTTCTTCATCTTCACTACTACTAAACCCATAACACTGACGTTCATTATGCTAGAGTTGATCAAAACATTCTGAACCTTGAGAACCTGCATTATGACCGAGTTGACTCTTGGCCTTTTCTCCATTGTTTGATTAATCTCTTGAATCTACAGCAATAATGAATTTATATTTATTTTCTTTTATGACCCTATGTGATATTTTCTTCTTGTGTCTCATGGTTCCATTCTTGCCTTTCTTTTCCATTAGAGTATTAATCCAAGATCAACCCTAGCTTATTTAGCCTTTAAAGGGAACTTGGATCTGATACCAATTGTTATACTTAGTATGGCACTGAGAGGGAGGGTGAATTAATGTGGCATTCCAAAACACAAATTAATAGCTCTAAAAACCACAATAATTAAAACTTATAAACAAATATAATAAGTACAGCAAGAGAACATCACACAACATAGATTTTTAACGAGGTTCACCAAAATGGCTACTCCTCAAAAAGAACGACTGCTTGGACTACCATCCAAATCTAGCCTCTTGCAAAGCACCAACTTTACAATTTGTTTACCAGCACCAACTGGAAGGAGCACCAACCCCTTATTTATCTGCACCAACAGAAAGGAGCACCAACCCCTAATTTGCTAGCACCAAATGAACTTCAATTTTGAATGAAAATGTTTGAAAAATACCTTTGTTATTGCAAGACTCTAACTTATCTACTTCACCTTTGCAATCTTTGCACACTCTGCTCTTTCTTGCGCAATATCTTCACACAATCTGCTGCACTGCTACAGCCAAACTTTGCAATCAACCTTGCCCTTTGCGCTCTCTGCACATTTTGCTTTCTCTGCTCACATGCTTCGCACACTCTGTGTCATTCCACACTCTGCTCTCTGTGCGCATTCACAATCGCACTTTGAACAACTCAACACAACTAGCTCACATTATGCACTTCGCTATCATCTCATCGATTCTACGCTATCTATGCTTTTACTATCGCATCCCGCATTTCAACATTCACCCGATGGATTCCTAAATCTCCAAACAGCCCTGCTTATATACTTGAGATTTTGAGATGAAAACCCTAATAGTATTCGGCTGATTATGCAAATGCAAACCCTAATCCTGGTCGGCTGCAAACCCTAAACATGGTCAGCTGCAAACCCTAAATGTGGTCAATTACAAACCCTAAAATCTATCAGCTTGCATTGAATGACTTCTAAACTTCCTGTCCACTACATTATTAGATCTAACTGCCTGAGTTGACAACAATGACAAAAATCTTGCAACTCCTTGCTCAAAACTTCCTATTACCAGTCTATCCCTCAAAATATCAGTTCACATTGGAGGTTGCTCGGTAGAGCGACTCTACAAATGCAGTATACGGCCATGGCCGAAAGTGGGCACATACCTATGAATTCCCATTCAGAATGGGTGTGATCAAAGTCTTTGCCCTTAAACAACATGTTTTCCTGGAGGAAAAGCTTTCCAATTTTGGCCTACTCTATATTCCTCAGCAATGGCTCTATGATCCTTTGGGCATGATGAGGGATCATTTAAAATTCAAGAACTTCCACATCTACCCTCACCCCAAAGTTGTGGAAAAAATAAACAACCCCAATGGAAAATACCTTGAGTGGCATTTAGAAAGGATGAGGACGTTGCATCCATGGCATGAGTTCTATCCTATGGAGGTCGAGTTCGACCCTGATCAGTATCCCCTCTCGACTCCAAGCTCCACATTTTAGAAGAAAGCAAGGGATGATTTGAAGGAGGTAAAAGACTGGAGCGAGGAAAAGCTTCGAGAATGGTGGATAATGAGAGTCCATCATCAAAGAACGAACTCCTATGGACTCATAACATCGGATAAAGACTTCGCAATTCTTTATGACTCCAATGTCGAAACCTAGAAGTCCATATCCTTTATGGATTTTATTTCCCCAGCTACCCCAGGATCAGGTGAAAGTCTAGGAGGTGCTAAGGATTCTTTTGAGGAAGAAAAGGAAGCAAGTTCTGAAGAATCAGAGCAACCATTGTAAAGAAATAAAAGAAAAATGCAGGAGCAAATTCAAGTGCCTCCGAGCCACCCGAAGCACCCTCACACGAAGCCTACAAGTACTTCTGTTGGATCCCCTGCATCAGGCCCAGCTAAGGCGAATATTAAGGACATAGGGGAACCAAGTTCTGATACGATCCCCAAAATAGATATCATCAATGTGGAGGAACTCCAACAAGAAGAAGGCCCCAAAGTAGAAGTTGTGGAGGTCAGGAGTGATGAAGCCCAAGAAGAACAAGAGTCAACCATGTAAGAAGTTACTATAGCCACTTTTCCAGGAGGGCACGCAGGTATGCACTCTCTTACCTTTGCTTTTTTTTATGATACATCCATAACAGTGACAAGTGGGAGCCCTCATCAATATTTCCATTCCCCACAGGGTCAATCCCCCACTCAAAAATGGCCCATTGCCAATCCAATATTGCATAGCCCCACTCCTTAGTTATCTAACTAGGAAAAGCTCACTGAAACCACTTTGCCTACCCATGCCCCCATTCCATCAATCCTAAGTCAAGGTGAAGGTAGTGACCCAACACCAAGCCCTGTAACCCACTCTCCCATAGCTCAAAGCATAGTTCCACTTGCTAAAGCCCCTGCTACACCCATCCCCGAGCCGTCAGGGGAATCCCTCCCCATGAATTCTTTATATTTGTTCATGCCTCTGGCTAGAGATTCGGCCTTCTCTGAAATAGATTTATCTTCAATAAAGGAACGCCCTCTGGCTAAAAAACTACTCCTAGCTCGACAAAATACAAAGAAGATGTTGAAGGAGGCAAGAAAGAAAAGAGGAAAATATCTAGCCCAAGTTGAAAAGTGTGTAGTTTTTGACTTGAAGGGTGGAAAGCTACATAAGGTGAGGAAGGTCCCTAAGGTCTAGAAGCCTCTGGATGAAATGACTCTAGCTGACTACGACTACCAGGAGAAGACCAAGGACCTGGAGCATTTAAATATAGATGATGAATCTACATCCATGCATGTCAGAGTTGAAACTTTCTGAGCACATGCAAACATTGCCAACCAGTGTAGGTTTGAAGCAGAAAACACCAAAATCAAGTTGGAAGATCTGGCTAGGATTCACTCTGAGCTAGAAGATTCACAGAAGCAGGGTAAATTGCTAAAAAAGGAAACATATGCCCTTAAACAGCAAATTCTACAATTGCAGACTTCGACCGAGCAATAAGCACAAAAATAGGCCAAAAATGAAAATCCAAAGATATCGAGAGCAAGATCTTGCAGTCCCAACAAAAATTGTACGAAATGGTAAAACTAGAGTTGTTTGACAAGGACAGGATCAAGGAGATCCGCTCTCACCTACTCAAAGGTTTCAGATCCTGGGCCTCCAACGCCCTATCAATTTTGATTTATGTCACCGAAGCTCAGCATGCCATCATTAAGAAGGGACCAATAGTTGACGAGGTGATCCAACAAATCAAGAGGCGACTCAAGCTTGCCTTTGAGGTTCAAAGCATCAGATATCAAGACCTACAGGTCACTGCTATGAGTCGAACGACTAGGGATTGGTCTACTACCAAAGCCACTGTTCGTGATTTCTTCTCCAAGGTAAAGAAAGTGCAAAAGGTGAAAGACCTCCTTGATATATTTGAGCAAGAGCAATGCACATCAATGAGCTACTTTGAAGACCTTTCTTCTTTGGGTTTCCCAAGTTTCATAGACAATGATGGGAACCTTCTCACCAGGGAAGAATTTAAGCTGGTGTGGCTCCATTTTGAAAGTGATGTTTCCAAAATTGATGAGTGGGAAGAGCCAGTCACGAAGGGACAGGTCACTGACTTCATCCTGAGACATTGCAAAATCACAGCCTATCTAAATGACCTAGGAGCAAGAATCAAAAACACCAACATAGGGCAGATTAATCGATTCCATGTTCTGGTCAAGGTACTCGAAGATCAAGAACCATTTCAAAAAGGAGTTTGGGCCCACGTTCATCGAACAATGAAGAAAATACATGATCGTCTGGTACCATCGCCATAGCAGGAGGCCGCACTAGCAGATGAAGGAGCAGAGGAGGAAGAAGGAGCAGAGGAGGAAGAAGAAGCAGAAGAAGGAGGACAAGAACCAGCTATAGAAGCACTCCCAAAGGAAGAAGGAGAAGAAGGATCGGGAAAATACTTTGGCCCAATGGATCAAAGTTAAAGGGTCCTCCCATCGAGACGAGCTCGTTGCCCCGTGAGCCACCAAGAATGTTGACAGTCTTGTCACATTCCTTAAGGGGTAGAAAAAGAAAACAAATTTTGTATAGTGTTGTGTGAAGTTTTGCTTTTTTGTTTTGAAAAGTTGCAGCAATTTTGGCTTCCAATACCACCCCTTTTGTATATAAAGTAGAAAAGAAAGAAATTCGCTAGAGAAAATCACTTCGTCGAAAGAAAATAAAAAATAGCTTCGCACCCAAAGTATTTCCAGCACTACTTCGAGTAAAAGTTTTGCGAAGTAGTTTTTGTCGAAGAAAATACAAGGAAAAATAATGAAACTACTTCGCGCCCGAAGCATTTCTAGCAGCTACTTCGGGCGAAAGTTGAGCGAAGCGGCATTCAGAAGAAAAGAGAGCTTCGCACCTAAAGCATTTTCAACACTACTTCGAGTGGAGTTTTTTGCGAAGTAGTATCACCGAAGTAAAATACAAGAATAGCAATAGGAAGAAATTCGGACCTGAAGCGCTTCAAGAAACTACTTCGGGCAAGATTCCTACGAAGTATTGCGCCAAAGAGATATACAAAGGAGGAGTCAAGAAAACTATTTCGCATCCGAAGTGTTTCCATCAGTCACTTCAGCCAGAAAATCAATGAAGCAGAACTCAAGGAGCATTCAAAGTACTTTGCCAGGAAGTTTCTGAAGTACTCACTTCGGGTCCCTCCATCAGTGAACCATTTTTACTTCACCAAAAGCTCATTGCGAAGCATTTGCTTCGGCTAATTTTGTGCGAAGTACTTCTACCCGAAGTAAAGGAATGCAACAATGCTTCGGCCAAAACCTTCCCGAATCACAGTTTTGAAAGAAGATCGTAGCAAAGCATTTCTCCAAGGTATCAGCGAAGCAGTTTTGTCAGCGAAGCAGCAAGGACGAAGAAGACCATTTTGCGAAGCAAATATGCTTCGGCACAAACCAACCCCGAAGTAGTTTTGCGAAGCTTAGTTTTGCAAAATATAATCCAAGGAGAAGTTTTGCTTCGGCCTAGAACCATTGCGAAGTGAAGTTGTAGATGAAAATTTAGCGAAGCGCTTCACAGGCATGCATTCCAAACTAGGTATTTTCCCGAGGTGATCAAGTGCCTCATAAATGCATTTTTTCGTGCCCAACAAGCCCGATGCTCATTTTTGGCAATCAAAAATGAAGTATCAAGCCATGATGGAGAGCCCAACAAGCATGGCGGCCACTCGAGCACCACAACCAAAGACCAAGGACGTCCAGAAGGCTCATCAATGCACCTTTCCATGGTTGACCCAGTTGCAGTTGCTAGTTTTGGTAACAAATTTGAAAACTCGGTGACGAGAACCTCGGGGAGCCAAATTCTCAGGGCTCAAGATCATACTCTTCTTCGGTCTGTAATTATGATTCAGAGGCCCGGGTCCTCTATAAAAACCCAGACATTGTAATGGAAGAGAGGGGGGAACTATCTGCTAGAAAGCTATTATAACTTGATGTCCTACGATTAATACAAAAAAGAATTGAGATCAATTCTTCTCTTTTATGCTGCCTTTTGTGTTTGATTCTTTTGTCTTTCTTCGTTTATATATCGAGATGTTGAACCCTGCATTCAGTGTGTGATTGGGGACTGTACCCTAAAACTCATTCTAAAGGATACATAGGAGTTGAAAGGCGTCGTGTTGGCTTTCTTTTATGCTACCTTCTGTGCTTGATTCTTTTGTCTTTCTTCATTTGTATGTTGGATGCTAAACCCTACGTCCGAGGTGTGATCGGGGAATGTACCCTAAAACTCGCCCGAAGGATACATAGGAAAATCTACATTGCATTTCTTTCGTTTATCTTTGGTATTCTTTGCTTCTATTCAGGTTGTTAGTTGGCGATCGTGCTTCCTGTTCTCTCCCACCTTACATCACCAATTTCTCTAACCCTAACTCCTTTTATCTATTTCCTGCACCCTTATCTTCAAATAGTTTAGCATAGGAGCTGGCATTTCTTCGGATATTGGCATGAGGGGCATCTCTTCCCTTCGGCATTTCAATGTTGGTCCAAGTCTAGGGCATATACTTTTACTCAAAATCCTTTCCTAGGTAGATTTGATGACCAATAGTGACTAGCACTACAAAATGTCCTACAATAGCAGGAGAATATCAGGAAGCTTTTGATAAGAAGCACAAGAAATATCTTATTTTTATTCTGCTTGCTACTACAGATGAGGTCCAACCTCATATCTGTGATGCTAAAACTAGTAAGGAAGCTTGGGATGCTTTGATTACTATTTACGAAGGTAAGAATCAATCCACTATTCTACACCTTCAAACTCAACTACACACACTCAGTATGAAATCTGGTGAGACATTTGACCTATTTCTATGTAGAGTGGTGAAATTTAAAGCCAAATTTAATGCTATGGGACAACCATTGGATGATACTCTCTTGACCTCAGTCATATTGAGAGCATTGCCAGAGTTCTATAAGGTGTTGATAACCTCTCTTAATGTATCTGATAGACAAGTATCTTTTGTGGAATTGATGAATTTTATTCAAAATAAGGAGGCAAATTAGTTTCAAAGGGATGAAGTGCCAGATAATGCTCTCTACACCAACAAAAGGGGTAAGAAACAAGGTTAGTTTAAAAAAGGAGGATCTTCATCAAAGGGAAAAGGGAAACAATATCAGTAGAAAGATAACCAATATTGCAAGATATGTGATATGAATAACCATGATACCAATAGGTGTTGGTTTAATAAAAAACAACATAATGACCAAGATCATAAGAAGAAGAAAAAAGGGAAAAAGTATAAGCAACCCAAGTGTTAGCGTACTATTGATTTGTCTTTATTTATTTATTAGACAGACTGTTGCTCGTATTGTTGCTCGTTACAACAATCCGGTTCACTTGTTATGTCGGTGTTCTATTCCTAGCTGATGTAACCTTATTTAATCCTTGCTCAATAATGCAAAAGTTAGTTCGCACATTTACATGGCATCAGAGCCAAGTTGCAGGAACTTGAGAAGGTGAAAGTTGGAGGTGGACGCGCAGTGCGAAATTTATTTTAAATTATTTTTTTCGCCGCGTGATTGCATCTCAGGAGGCGTGCAGTGAAATAAATAAAAAAAAAATATTTATTATTTTTTTTTATTTCGGCTCCCGTTGAACAGACGACCCCGCACGCAGACGGAGAAGCGTCCAGGGTATGCACGGTGACAGACACAGACATCTGCCCCCGCGCGCAGAACGCCCTGACAGACGCAGATGTCTGTTAGGCCCCCGCGCGCTGATGCCGTCTGCCAGCCCTCCGCGCGTAGGCACCGATGCAGGGCCAGCTGTCAGCCCCCCGCGTGCCAACGCAGGGCTAGCTGCCAGCCCTCTGCACGCAAGCGCCGACGCAGGGCCGTGTGCGACAGTGCGACAGCAACTGTCATACTACGGCAGGCGCCTGTCACGCGACAGGCCCGGAGAGGAGGGGAGAGCCCCCCCCCCCCGCATGGGATTTTCAAATTCCCTACTGCACAGGAATTAAAGTGGTATAAACCCCCCCCCTCGGCCGAGGCGGCCATCGGCCATTTGCGCGCAGCGCTGCGCGCGCGGCCTTCCCCCCCCCGCCCGGTTTTTTATTTAAAAAATAAATAAATAAATAAAACAACGGGCAAGAGGGGCATAGGAGCTGGCATTTCTTCGGATATTGGCATGAGGGGCATCTCTTCCCTTCGGCATTTCAATGTTGGTCCAAGTCTAGGGCATATACTTTTACTCAAAATCCTTTCCTAGGTAGATTTGATGACCAATAGTGACTAGCACTACAAAATGTCCTACAATAGCAGGAGAATATCAGGAAGCTTTTGATAAGAAGCACAAGAAATGTCTTATTTTTATTCTGCTTGCTACTACAGATGAGGTCCAACCTCATATCTGTGATGCTAAAACTAGTAAGGAAGCTTGGGATGCTTTGATTACTATTTATGAAGGTAAGAATCAATCCACTATTCTACACCTTCAAACTCAACTACACACACTCAGTATGAAATCTGGTGAGACATTTGACCTATTTCTATGTAGAGTGGTGAAATTTAAATCCAAATTTAATGCTATGGGACAACCATTGGATGATACTCTCTTGACCTCAGTCATATTGAGAGCATTTCCAGAGTTCTATAAGGTGTTGATAACCTCTCTTAATGTATCTGATAGACAAGTATCTTTTGTGGAATTGATGAATTTTATTCAAAATAAGGAGGCAAATTAGTTTCAAAGGGATGAAGTGCCAGATAATGCTCTCTACACCAACAAAAGGGGTAAGAAACAAGGTTAGTTTAAAAAAGGAGGATCTTCATCAAAGGGAAAAGGGAAACAATATCAGTAGAAAGATAACCAATATTGCAAGATATGTGATATGAATAACCATGATACCAATAGGTTTTGGTTTAATAAAAAACAACATAATGACCAAGATCATAAGAAGAAGAAAAAAGGGAAAAAGTATAAGCAACCCAAGTGTTAGCGTACTATTGATTTGTCTTTATTTATTTATTAGACAGACTGTTGCTCAGACTGTTGCTCGGTTACAACAGTCCAGTTCAGCTGTTACGCCGGTGTTCTATTCCCGGCTGATGTAACCTTATTTAATCCCTGCTCAATAATGCAAAAGTTAGTTCGCACATTTACATGGCATCAGAGCCAAGTTGCAGGAACTTGAGAAGGCGAAGGTTGGAGGCGGACGCGCAGTGCGGAATTTATTTTAAATTATTTTTTTTCGCCGCGTGATTGCAGCTCAGGAGGCGTGCAGTGAAATAAATAAAAAAAAAAAAATTATTATTATTTTTTATTTCGGCTCCCGCTGAACAGACGACCCCGCGCGCAGACGGAGAAGCGTCCAGGGTATGCACGGTGACAGACGCAGACGTCTGCCCCCGCGCGCAGAACGCCCTGACAGACGCAGACGTCTGTTAGGCCCCCGCGCGCTGATGCCGTCTGCCAGCCCTCCGCGCGTAGGCACCGATGCAGGGCCAGCTGTCAGCCCCCCGCGCGCCAATGCAGGGCTAGCTGCCAGCCCTCTGCACGCAAGCACCGACGCAGGGCCGTGTGCGACAGTGCGACAGCAACTGTCGCACTACGGCAGGCGCCTGTCACGCGACAGTCCCGGAGAGGAGGGGAGAGCCCCCCCCCCCGCGTGGGATTTTCAAATTCCCTACCGCACGGGAATTAAAGTGGTATAAACCCCCCCCTCAGCCGTAGCGGCCATCGGCCATTTGCGCGCATGGCTGCGCGTGACCTTGGCCCCCCCCACCCCCCCGGTTTTTTATTTAAAAAAAAAATAAATAAATAAAACAACGGGCAAGAGCGGTCGACGGAAAGAAAAAAAAAAAAAAAAAATTTCGACAGAACAGAGGGCGGTTCGACGTAAACCCCCCGGGCGAAATTTTTTTTTTTTCGAAAAAAAGAAGGAACCAGAGCCCGCTGCGACTTGCAGAGAGGAAGCCGCGTAGCAGCCGGAGGCCACTACAGAGGGTGTTGAAAAGGGAGGTGGCTTGCTAATTTTTTTGGATCAGCCCGCTGGCTCACGTGGTCGTGAGCCATGCGATAAGGCTCAGGGAGCCTACAGGTCGGGGGTTCGAATCCCGCCGACTCCCCCAAGGTATAATTTCTTTTTGTCAAAGTCATTTTTTTATTATTATTATTTTTAATTAAAATTTTTAATTTTAATTTTTTTTAATATAGTTTTTAAACTTTAATAAATTAAAATTTAATTTTAATTTATTTTTTTTCTAAAGTTTTAAAACTATATAAATTAAAATTATTTATTTTAATTTTTAAAATTGATAATGATTATAAAAATGCTTTGTTAAAGAAAGCCTTTTAAGGGGGGATTTTTTTTTCGAAAAATCAAAGGGGGATAGAGAGTAATTTTTCGAAAAATAGCAATTTGGCATTGTAAAAGGTGCATTTTCGGCCTGTGACCGACACCTTGTGGGTTATTCTTGTGGGCAATTTTTTTTGTTGTATGTTGCATATTTCATTTTTGCACTATAACATTAAAAATTAAAATCAAACACTCCCTAAGTCCCCGGAATATAAAACCCATCTGTGCAATTTATTGCACTGTAGCGTTCGGTATTTGTGATACCTCTGGCCAGCACTTACAGGTAAAGCTGTCGTGATTTGGCTACTGTATCCGCCGCCTAATATAGCTGCTATAACGACATCTAAGCTTGTACTCTATAAATCGTCGGGGAGGAATAAGTACGCCATTTTTGCATTTTTTACTCCATCCACTACCCTTTATCGCACTTGTGTTTAGGCGTAAATCCTGACGAAGTATTCTTCATAGTGTTTAGGGGAAGTTACGCCCCACGCATGAGAAGAATCTTCTATGGTAGGTGCCATCAACAAGGCGATTCCCTTTCGATACCGCTTATGTTCCACGTATCGTATGATCTCTAAATTTCACCTATAGTCTCCCTCACGTAAGGGCGGGTGATTTTTGTTGATCTTTCTAAATACCTATAGTTTCCCTTACGTAATGGCGGGTATTTTGTATGGTATATTGGCCTAGCAAAAGGTATATCGAAAGGGGGACCAATTTGGTGATATAAGGAACCTTCACTATGGCCACTGTTGCAAAGTTGATGACTGATCCGCATCAGTTATTGAAAGGTCCAAATTATACACCATGGAAACATAAGATGAAGGCAATTCTCCAAATGGAAGATTTGTGGGATATTGTTACTGGAGTAGCAACCAGGCCTTCACCAACAGCAGGATCCATAGGTCCTTCAACAGATTAGATTGATTTTGACAAGAAAGACAGTAGAGCAAAGGTGCTCATTTTGTTTGCTCGTTTCGGATGAAGTGCAACCTCATATAGCTGACAAAGCAAGTGGTAAAGAGGCATGGGATGCCCTTAGAACCATCTATGATGGGAAGAATGAATCCACCATTCTTCATATTCAACAACAACTTCATAACCTGAGTTTGAGACAGGGTGAAACAGTTGAACTCTTTTTGTGCAGAGTGTCTGAGTTGAAAGAGAAATTGAGTTCTCTGGGAGATACTGTGGACGAAAAGCTTCTCATTTCACTTGTGATGAGAGATTTACCTTCTTCATTTGACATGTTGATAACCTCCATCCAGGTGTCCCAACGACAAATTACCTACATCGAGTTGGTCAATCTGCTCCAAAAACAGGAGGCACGCCAACTTCACAAGGATGATTCTTTCAATACAGCCCTATACACCAACAGGCAGGGTTCTAGGAAGAAAGGTAATGGGCAAAAAGGAGGCAACATTCAGAAAGGAGGAAATTCTCAACAAGATACGAAAGGAAAAGGCAAACAACCTCAATAGAAGAAGAGGTGGTGCAAGATCTGTGAGAAAGACAACCATGACACCAACAGGTGTTGGCATAAGAACAAGCATAAAGGCCAAAACAAACCACAAAATAAGAACAAGCAACCCCAGGTGAATGTTGTTGTTGAAGAATCTGACTCAGATTCTGAATGGGCACACAAGGTGCTCATGACTACCACAGATTCCACACAGAGGGATCCTATTTGGTATGTCGATTCTGGAGCTAGTAAACATATGACTGGCGATAGATCGTGGTTTGAATCATTTGTGTCCAAAGAGGGCAAACCTGTCACCATTGTTGATGATAAAACCTACAGGGTTTAGGGAGAGGGTATAGTTTCAGTCACTCTTCCTTATGGCAAGTGTCAGATTGACAAAGTCCTCTATGTTTCGAGATTGGCCAACAATTTGTTGTCAGTGACACAAATCCTGGATAGAAATATGGTTGTCAACTTTCGTTTTGAGAATGGAAAGAAGTGTTGTACAATTACCAGGAAGGGTAAGCGATTGCAATGAGCTTCATATAAGCATGGCTTATTTGCACTAGATGCTATCTCTACTCCACATGTTGCCATGACTGTCTCTACCAAGGAGGCAACTTCCCTATGGCACAAGAGATATGGGCATCTTAGTTCGGCTACTTACTTGATCTCGAGCAAGTATGAGATGGTAAAGGGTCTTCCTTCCCTTTCGACCACATTGCCAGTGTGCTCTGATCGCTTGGCAGGAAAGTAGCATAGAGTACCATTTGAGAAGAGCTCTACAAGAGCACGAAAACCTCTGGAGCTAATTCACACCGATCTATGCGGTCCTTTCACACCCAACAGTGTTGGAGGGAAGAGGTACTTTCAGTTATTCGTAGATGAATACTCACGAAAGATGTGGGTTTTCTTTCTCAAACTGAAATCTGAAGCTTTCGCATTCTTCCAACAGTTCAAGAAATCTTTTGAGAAGGAGTCAGGAGCTTCTATCAAAACCCTCCACTCAGATCGAGGGGGAGAGTTTACCTCTAATGAATTTTTTGCATTCCTAGATAAGCATGGGATCAAGAGACAGTTAACAACTGCCTATACTCCTTAGAAAAATGGAGTTGTTGAGAGAAGGAACCGTTCTATCATGGAAATGGTTCGTTGTATGCTCACAGGAGATACTCTTGGGCAACAATATTGGGCAGAAGCTGTCACCACTGTAGTGTATCTGTTGAATAGGGCACCCACAAAGGCCCTAAAAGGAATGACTCCACAGGAAGCATGGAGTGGTCGAAAACCCTCCATATCTCATCTACATATTTTCGGATGTCAAGCTTTCATGCACATACCGAAAGAGAAAAGGAAGAAACTAGATGAGAAAACGCTGAGATGTATTTTTCTTGGATATTCTGAGCATTCTAAAGGATATCGGTTGATAGATCCTTTGACCAAGAAAATTCATATCAGCAGAGATGTTGTCTTTGATGAAGCTTTCACATCACATAGCACATCTACAGTACACCAGGATATTGTGGAAACTAAGGAAGAGGATATTCCTTCGTCAACACAGACAGGAGGTCCTTCTACATCTTCTTCACCACCACCGAAGAAGAATCCTAAATGGTGTACAAATACAATCAGAGATGCAAATTTATCCACTCCCAATTTGAATTTGGATAGACCTCGTACACACAGTATGGCTCAAAAGGAAAGAGAAGCCAGAGAAACTGGTGAGGTTGATGATCTTTGTCAATATTTTGAGGAACTTTCTGTGACTCCAAGTGCAGAAGTAGAGGATATGGATATTTATGATGACAGGGCATTCATTTCTACCATAGATAGTCTTGAACCTGCATCAGTGCAAGATGCTCTTAGTGAGACTCAGTGGAAGGCCGCTATGGATACAGAGTATGAGTCTCTAATGAAAAATAAAACTTGGAAGCTTGTTGATCTGCCGCATGGAAAGAAACCTATTGGCTGCAAATGGGTATACAAAGTCAAGTACAAGGCAGATGGAACAATTGATAAGCATAAGGCCCATCTTGTTGCAAAGGGCTATGCTCAAAAGGAAGGCATCGACTATGAAGAAACTTTTGCACCTACTGCTCGGATGACCACAATTCGGGTTATGTGTGCTATGGCAGCACAATATGGGTGGAAAGTTCACCAGATGGATGTCAAAAGTGCCTTTCTTAATGGTGATCTCCAAGAAGAAGTCTATATGACTCAGCCTGAAGGATTTGAAGTGGAAGGCCAACAGCAGAAAGTTTGCAAATTGGTCAAATCCTTGTATGGTCTGAAACAAGCTCCTCGAGCTTGGTATATAAAAATGGACAATCACCTAATGCAACATGGATTTAAGAGATGTCCGTCAGATGCAAACCTCTATTTCAAGAAACAGGGGTTCTGAGATAGTGTTGCTTATACTCTATGTGGATGATCTGCTCATTACAAGGAGTTCAGAAGATATGATCTCTATTGTCAAAAGAAACTTGTGCAAATCTTTTGAGATGACAGACCTCGGACTTCTCCATTACTGTCTTGGTCTGGAATTCAGCCAGAAGGAGCACACCATCAAAGTGTCTCAGAAAAAGTATGCCAAGACATTGTTTGGATAAATATCGCATGATCGATCGCAAGCCAATGGCAACTCCTATGGAGAATGGACTTCAGTTATCGCGATATGATGACTCGCCTCAGGTAGATGGCACTCTCTATCGACAGTTGATTGGGAGTCTCATATATCTGACCAATACTAGGCCAGATATCATTTTTGTTGTCAACTATCTTTCGAGGTTCATGTAGGAGCCTAAGACCACTCATTGGAAAGCAGCAAAATGTGTTCTTCACTATGTCCGTGGTACTATGGAATATGGCCTAGAATACAAGAGGAACAACAAATTCTTCTTGCAAGGATACACGGACTCCGACTATGTCGGATCATTTGATGATCGCAAGTCAACTTCTGGATATATTTTTCATCTGGGATCCGATCCTGTCTCTTGGCACAGCAAGAAGCAACAGGTGGTTGTTATTTCTTCAACAGAGGCAGAATATCGCGTCGCACGTGAAGTCGTGTGCGAAGTGATATGGTTACGTCGCATCTCGACAAGTATGGGCCATCCATCAAAATCTCCAATACACTTGTTTTGTGAAAATCAGGGTGTTCTGAACCTCGTCAAGAATCCAGTCCATCATGAAAAAACAAAGCACATTGACACACAATGTCATTTCATTCGAGAGGAAGTTCCAAAGCACCGAATTCAGCTTCAGCACATTCCCACAGATGCTCAAGTTCATCTGTTGAATCATGTTGCTTATAGAGTGTCTGAATTGAAAGAGAAATTGACACATATAATTAAAGATGTGGTATTTGATGAAGCTTTCACATAAAATAACACTTCTACAACTATATACCATGAGGAATATGAGCCTAAAAAAGAGACTTCACCTCATCAGAAGAAGATTCCAAAATGGTATACCAATAAATTGAGAGATTCCAAGTTGACATCGCTTCCAGATATAACTCTAGATTGACCTTGTACTCACAATATGACTCAGCAGAAGAAAGCAGAGGCATCAACTTCCAAGGTTGATGAGCTTTACCACCAATTTGATGAGCTATTTGTAGATGCATAGGAATATAAGGAAAAATATATGGAATATGAGAGGATTTATATGATAGCATTGGATGAAAATTAACCCATAATAGTTTATGATGCACTTAGTGAGCATCGATGGAAGGCTTCTATGGAAGTAGAACATACATCTCTCATGAAAAATAATACATGGAAGATAGTAAATCAACCTTAAGGAAAGAATCCCATTGGCTAAAAATGGGTGTTCAAAATGAAGTATAAGGCAAATGGTACTATTGATAAGCATAAAGCCCATATTGTTGCAAAGGGTTATGCTCAAAAGGAAGGCATATATTATGAAGATACTTTTGCTCCTATTGCAAAAATGACTACCATTTGAGTACTTTATGTTATGGTAACTTAGTTTGGATGGAAGTTACATCAGATGGATGTAAAAAGTGATTTATTGAATGGTGACCTACAAGAAAAAGTGTACATGACCTAACCAGAAGGATTTTTTGTTGAAGGGCAAGAAAAAAAGTTTATAAGTTGATCAAATCCTTGTATGGGTTGAAACAAGATCCTCGATCTTGGTACATAAAGATAGATAGTCACCTAGTGCAACACAGTTTCAAAATAAGTCCTTTAGATGCAAATATCTATATCAAGAATAATGGTTCTAACATAGTGATTTTGGTGTTATATGTAGATGATTTGATCATAACTAGGAGCTCAGAGAGTATTATTGATACAGTAAAAGATGATTTAAAATAATTGTTTGAAATGATAGATCTAGGAATTTTTCACTATTGTCTTGGTTTGGAAGTGACTCGGAAAAAGAATCATATCCGATTAACATAAAAGACGTATGCCAAGACACTAGTTGATAAATATCACATGAATTACTACAATTCTAAGGCAACTACAATGGATCCTGGAATTAAGCTATCATGATGTGATAAATAACCACAGGTAGATGGTACTCTCTATCACCAACTAATTGGGAGTCTCATATATTTGATAAATACCAGGCTAGATCTCAATTTTGTTGTGGGATATATTTCAAGGTTCATGTAGGAACTGAAGGTGAGTCATTGGAAAGCAAAAAATAGAATTATTCATTATGTCCATAGTACTATAGACTTTGTATTGGATTAAAAGAAGAATAGCAATTTCTATCTATAGGGGTACACAAACTCAGATTATGCCGAATCTATTGATGATCACAAGTCGAATTTTGGGTATATTTTTCATCTTGGATCTGGTCTTTTATCTTGGCATAGTAAGAAGCAGTAGGTGGTTGATATATCATATACAAAGGTAGAATATCATGTAAAAAGTGGAGCAATATATGAGATAATATGGTTAAGTTGCATGCTTTCAAACATGGGTCTTCCAAAGAATATACCACTTCATTTTTTTTGTGACAATCAAGGTGTTTTGAATCTTGTCAAGAATCCAATATTTCATGATCGTACCAAACACATCAATACTCGATGTCATTTAATTTGTGATGAAGTTCCAAAGCACCACATACAACTCCATTACATTCCCACTAATCAACAAGTTGTAGATATTTTCACCAAGGTGCTTGCTCATGTCAAATTTGAATTATTTCAAAATGCTCTATGTATTTGCCAATAATGTAATAAGGGGAGATGTTATAAATTATAGGTTTATATTACATTATTGTTATATTTTATAAAATAGTGCATTAGCACTCTCTAAGTTGGTTTGAGTAGTTGATGAACTACCATGCCATTGTAATGTGTATATTTTGATCAACATCAATTCAAACTTTACTGATTGTACAAATTTCCATGAAGAGTTTAAGATAAAACTTTTCTATTTTATTTCCAAAGCAATAAATTGAATTAATATAAATAAAATAATAAATCAATGTGCATAACACCATACACACAAGGGACAAGGATTTATGTGGAAACACCCTCTCAGGAGAAAACCATAGAAAAATATTGATTTTTTTTCTTCAACAAAATTCATGGGTACAAATGCACAGGAGACACCAATAGCCTTGTACAAATTTGTGGGCACCAACCCACAGGAGACACCAATACCCTTGAGAAATTTTGTGGGAACCAACCCACAAGAGACACCAATCCCCTTATTCAAGTTCATGGGAACCAACCCACAGGAGGTACCAATCCCATTTTACAAGTTCATGGGAACCAACCCACAGGAGACACCAATCTCATTTTATAAGTTCATGGGAACAAACCCACAGGAGACACCAATACACTTTTGTAATTTCATGGGCACCAACCCACAGGAGACCAATCTCCTTTTACAAAAGTGCAAGCATCAACCTGCAAGATATACCAATCTCCTGGATGCACCAACCTTAGGTTTGAAGGCACCAAACTTTTGCTCAAAATTTTGATTCAAAACTCTACTTAGGTCTGCTCCAAACACTCTTCTTTTCTGATATTATCCAACATCACAAGCATATACTTTACTATTCTTCCAATTACTAGTACTCTGTTGCAATGACTATTTGGACAATGCTCCTTCCTTTATCTGCATAGTAGTCAAACTATATTTGCGTAGCAGTTAAACTATATCTATGTGATAACTTTGTAATGATTCCAGATAATATTTTTTCCAAGAATATTGGTTCATTGGTTCATATTCTTCCACTACTACACAATGAAGCCCAACATCAAGGTCTACAACCTCATGAGCATGGGATACAACACCATGCTCATAACCATTGACCTTGCCAAGAACCTCATATGCATCCATATTAATGCCTTTACCCTCATCCTTAGCTCTGAAATAATCTCCTAGAGCTAACATAATTGCTACTCCTCATTAGGTATATTTTATGGTAATCTCCTTAAGTAACGATAAGCCACAAGACTACAAATTACTCTCCTGGGTGATGTCCTATCTCCTTGCCTAGGTGGTTTCCAAGAATAGTAGGTCCCACATAAGAAACCTCTTCCTGTCTAGTAGAATTAAGTCATTCACAATGTGGTCAATGTTCTTCTTCTATGAAAGAGAGCTTTGTCAGCTAGAATAATTATCTCTAAACCTATTGCATGAATTCGAATCCTCCTCAATCAAATTATATATAAGCCTTCTATGTTTATTAACAATGGATCGAATGGTGTTTTAGTTCTTCAATGTGGCTTTTATATTTTTCACATATCCAAATTAGATGTGAAATAAAATATCCTTATCAACACACGCAAATAATTTTTCTATATGTCTGCTGGGGCTCAACCATAATGAAAAGTGAATATGGAAATATAAAGAAAATATTTTAAAGATTAACTTTTATATTTATCCAACTAGACAACCATAAATGGTTATAGGTAGATTGTAGTGCACACAAAAATGAAATTTAGCTTTGACCTGTCTCCTCAACCTTCTACCCACAATGTTATATCATCCTAAAATAAACTGATACTTCATCTCCAGGATTTGGAATGACAAGACACACTGTTCCTCCTCTATGAATAACATACAGTACTCTACGCATGAATTCACTTACACAAATGCACTACTTCCCACCTACACATTGGTAGTAATTTTCACAACGAGCGTGAAGAGCTTTACCTTAACAAATAGTGCCTCAATATTGAAAATAGCTCATCTACTATATGAGATTCTTCAACTATACTATTTATGGCTTGATGGCTTTGCACCACTGACCCTCCAACATAGGAGTGTAACACAGCCTCGTGTGGCCCTACACAATATTCCTCTAGTGGCTATGTATGCTTCTTATTCAAATGCAAATTCAAGCTAAAAATATTTGGGAGATGAGTTTGTGTCTCTAAAATAGTCTACCTTCATTGTTGCTAGCACTTCGATTACTGAGTCAACCTTCAATCCTATTATCAGGCCAATATTTAGCTAGTATTTCATAGTGCCTACCACACTTCCATCACCAAAATTAACTGTGGATTCACTAAAGTTCTCTATTTCATCATCAAGAGATGTAATCACCTCAAATATCACCTTTGTCTTTGTTTTGCATAGCTTTGCTTCAGAAACAATGTTCTATCTCTTTTTTCTATCGTGTTCCACTGTATTTTGTCATTGCTAATATATATTGAAGTTGTTTGATAAATTCATTGTATAAAAAAATCAAAATCCTCACCACGAAGTTATCTTAGACATTTTAACTTCAGTATGTTCTCCGCAGCATCCTCGTGAAAGTAGTCGTTTCTTCCCAGAGATCGATGTAGATCTTGAAAACTATCTACATCTCGTACAATCTTTGACTTCGCTTACCCACATGCACCTAAACTTACCTATCAATTTGGTGTTTCTACTAGTGTCTTCACTCGAATTTCTTTATAGTTCCACTCAAAAATAACTACCATTGTTGTCTTCTCCTTGGACTACAACTCCTCCTTCGTCAAGCCAAAAGCACTACTAAAAAATGACTACCGCTATTGCATTCTCCTTGGACTACAGCTCCTACTTCAAGATAATATTTTGGGTGGGTCCTCTCCATCTATTGTTGACACTCTTTCATCTCGTTGCTCTGATGTTTCATTCTCCGTCATCCATGATGCCCTCCAAAAACTACAACTCTACTATTTTGTATATCAAAAGATATTCAAGAAATCATTGTTTGCAATATGAAATTTTGGGATTGTATTTATATCAATCCTTCTTTATTGGAACCCAAGTGGTCGGCCCATTTGCATCAATATGCAAAAATTTCACTTAATTTTTAAATATTTAATTTTAATTAGATATTCAAACGTAAACCCTTTAATATTGCTCAAACTCATAATAAAAAATATAATAATATATTCACTTTGAATCATTTGCCCAAGTAAACCAAGTCAACATTTTAAGTCAATGAAAACTCAATAGTGAATAATTCTAACAAATAACTAAAATAAAATCAAAATAGGAGGAGCAAAAATATTAAAAAATCATATGCAAATCAGATGGCATGGGTGATCTCGAGGGATGAGAAGGAAATTGGTCTATGGTTACCACATAGAGCCCATGAACATGAGCATGCACAAAAATTGAGGTATAGAAAAATTCAACTTAAGAGATCAATGGCTTAGGGGATAACACAAAAATCAATGGTCTAGACTACAATAGATTTTTTTAGGTGCTCCAATAGGATAGCAATAGGTGGCAAAGTTTCATTGGGCAAGGAGATCTGATAGTGTGCATGAGAGTGGATGATACCAATGTGTATTTGGGTGGGTTTGATCAAGAGCTAAGAAAGGAAAAAAAAAATCATTTTATCATTTTTGTTGGGGGGTGCATACACGCCTCCCCTTGGGTGCCTCTTTGGGACCATGTGTATTGATGAGGCCTAGAAATACCTCATTTGTGTTATGTTTTAAACACTAAAATACTACCATAAAAACCAAATATAATATTATTTTATACCAAATGTGTGATTAGAATGCATTATTTGTTATTTATTTGCATGATTTAATGTGTAGAGCATTATACCCCTATTTTTGATTATTTTTAGCATTTTGTGACTGTTTTTGCATGATTTTATTGGTAAAAGTAGCATAGAAAAATAAATCAAATAAACATGTTAAGTTTTATGGATAAATATAGCATATTTTAAGTGTCATTCTATTTCAAAACTAGTTTTTCAAGTTGATTTGGCACCAAACATAGTCTTTGCTGTAAAGTAGGGCATTGACAAATTTTGTGTAAGCATACAAATTCCATCCAACTAGCATATTAAATGAAAGCATTGAACTAGTCAAAAAGAGCAAGTAAAATTTTATGGAATGTGTTCATAAAAACTAGCAAAGAACTTTGATCCACCTAGATACATTCCCACATGGTCCAAATGAGAGCAACAAGGCAAAAAGTAGAAAATGCAAGAACAACTGTAAACAACATATAAAAACCAGAAGTCACAAACCAGTTCAAATATGATGAGTGTGAATGGTTAGAATGTGTCTAAAAAAGCAATAAAATATCAATTTCACATTTTAAATTTCTCACATTTGATTTGAATTGATGAAAACAATACATTCCAATAGTTCTACCCTATATTCTAAAGCTCTTCGAAATGAAGGGTAGAAACAAATTATTTCAACAAAAAAAAGTATAGTTGCATCCATTTCAGGAGGAATGAAAGAGAATAGGGTGAAGAAAAGTGTAACAACCAATATTACACTATTCTTGACTTATTTCCACCAGTTGGAGGATGCGAATAAACTACAAAAACATATTGTGTCTTAATATAGACTAAGTCTTCTGAAATACCTTAAGCAAATTAGGAATAGATTGCACATAGTATTGATTTAGTATTTGCAAGTACTCATGTATAAAATAGTATAAATATAATCCTCCCTCTTTGGTTGAGCTAGTCCGATTAGAAGTCCATAAGTCAAATGCAAACAAAGTCATTGTCATAATTGTGTTTTGAATTCAAATAAAGAGCAGTTTCTTCACATATATGAATTTGTGCGTGTGTGTCATTAGTTTTTAGTATTGGAGTAAACATTTTTTCTTATGGACCAAGGAGTAACGGCCCACTCTAAGGACTGGAAGGAAGGAGGAAAAGTTGCAGGTTTTTGATAAATTCTATCAAATTCTTGCTTAAATTGTATAATAGAACTAACCCATTTTTTAGCATTATTCATTTTATGTTTTAAAGTGTCATTTGTGTAGAATGTTTTTAGCCAGCTAAACCCTATTTTTGAATGTGTTTAATACCCCTATTTTTCTATACTTCAATTTCTACAACAACTTTTTGATAATTTTTTCAGAAAAGTTTTCCTAACAAGTTTTTGCAGCATTTTTTGATAGTTTTTAGCATTGTGAATTTCAACATGGTTAATAGTAGTTGATTTCAATATAACATTTTTCATTTTAGCCATTTCCATTAGTAAGAGTAAAATAGGTCTTTCAATTTTACAATTATTAAATTCTGCAACTCTAACTTAAATGTTAAATTTTGTAATTTCAATTCTAAAAGTTAAATTAGTTTCATTTTTGTAAATTAGGATTAATGTGACCTTGAAGAACCAAATAAACATTTGTTTCACTAAATAAAGCTTGTAACCTAATTTCCTGAACTATAATTTTCCAAATCCTCCTATCGCATACAACCTTGTACACCGCCCTGGATTTGACAACTATTAAAAATTAAATGATGACAATAATAACACTCATAATTTTTGGCACCATTACCGAGGAATATAGGTGTTGTTAGGAGATCAAAAAGTCCAATAATTGATACTTCTGACAAGTTGTGACCTATAGGTCAAAATTATAAAAATAGACCAACTTGCATGAAACACAATTGTGAAATTGATAAGTTGCAATTTAGAACATTAGAAAATAGTAGAATGAATGAATAGGTTAAGGGATGAAAAAGAAATATTTCTTAAAACCTCTTTACCTACCACAAGTAGGTGATACTCATGCCAAGGTGGTGAATTTCCTGCATTTGAGCTTCCTGAAGTAGTTGAAATAAAACCACCATCTCCACCATTAGGAAGTATTGAGTCTTCTAAGAGATAAATTGTAGAGGAGCAACTTGCTAGTACCTCCTCACCTACTCTTGATAAATCCTTGTTATAAATACAATTTAAAAAATTAAGATAATATTTAGGAAGATACTATGGCAGAGGGACACTAAAACCTAGATAGAGGTAGTAATGTCTATAATCAAGTAGGAAATCCTACCCCTGCAAGAACTTTTGAATATCCTATTCAACTGAATCCTATGTAAAATTATCTAAGGCAAATAATTTCACCTTCGATACTACCTACCTTTTGGGGGGTTGCATCCGAAGATCCTAATAAATTATTGTTTAAAATTAAGGTTGTGTGTCAAAAATACAATTACATAAATGATAATCAAAAGCTGAAAGTTTTTCCTTCCACACTTAAGGACTCAAATTTGTGTTGGTTCATGAGTCTAGAGCCTGAATCAATATTAACATGGGAAAAAATGGAAAAGGTATTTTTGGATAAATACCAAGAATACTATAGGGTGAAAAACAAGAAGTATGAACTCTTTAGAATCAAACAAGAACAAGATGAAACTCTAGAGGATTACTTGGATAGGTTCACCTTTGTACAAAAGAGATGTGGACTTGTTGAACTAGAAACATGTAAGGCCATATTTTTAAGAGAATTACAATATGATTGTAGAGAAGTGCTAGAATTAATGGGCAAGGGGGATGTAAGCACCCTTGACATTAATGAAATCCTAGAGTTGTGCAAATATTAATCACACACAAGGCAATAAATAAGAAAGAAGATTCATACTAGTACTGATCTAAAATAGCTTATGGAAGAAATTGCCAATCTAAAAACTGACATATTAGTACATATTATTACCACATTAGGGGATATGAATGCAAAATCTAACTCTACACCATCTCTAGCTATTTACTAGTCCAATATGCATAAACAAACATGCCCTTCAAGACTATCCTCTGAACAAAAATTTCATATATGCTATTTGTAGCATTTGTTCCAAGGGACATAAAAACTGAACAATGTCATATACATTTAGGACTCAAAAATATTTTGGAAACATGAACAAAAGAACTCAAATTTGTTGGGCAAAATAGGGAGGCAAATTTTCATAATATCAAAATCCTCCATGTTTTCCCATAAATTGGGGATAAAATCATTGGACCATGCCATGGGGTTATTCATAACCACCACAACAATCTTGGAATCAATATCCATGGATAAATCCTCCATATTGGTCAGAATATGGGTGGAGAAATCCATAATGGAATCAATCCTATCCACCTTGGATGCAAGCCCAATCTCATAAATAGAGTTGGGGATAGTAGTATCCATCATGCCAGGGATAACATAGATATCAAGGATAAAATCAAAGTTTGTTGCCTGGTCCTGCTCAACATTTCCCTCAAGGAATATCCCAATAATAACAACCACAACAGGTAAAACAACCACTACTTTTGGCTCAACCTGTGGCTAATCCTAATAATACAAGATAGGTAAACCCTATCTATGTAGTTGAATTTGCTTAAAATATTGTAGTAAATACTATTGACTGTATCATCCAGCTGTGCTCAGGAAAGACATTATCTAAGCCTGTTCCATCCACTATTAAATAAATAACAAACGAGAAACCATAATCCTTTAGTCTAGAAACATAGAAACCAACCCTAAATAAAGGAGAACAAAAATAGAAAATCTACACAAAAAATTCACCTTCTTTAGAGAAAATACCATATCCTGAAAGGTTTAAGATTTCTGAAAATACTCCTAAATTAGACCTAGTAAAATAAATCAAAAGGTTGAATATTTCAATTCCTTTGTTGCAATCAATCAAGAATGTACCTCTAATCAACAAAACTAGTAAAGACTTGTGCATAAAAATATCAAGTAGAAACAAGAATT
Source organism: Wollemia nobilis (assembly GCA_028583015.1). Taxonomy (NCBI): domain Eukaryota; kingdom Viridiplantae; phylum Streptophyta; class Pinopsida; order Araucariales; family Araucariaceae; genus Wollemia; species Wollemia nobilis. Next base: position 2,253,653 of record JAQPPZ010003612.1, read on the forward strand.
GTTTTCCTAAACCTGTGCAAGTAGAAGGAAAGTTGGCTAACTTGCTTTTTGGGAATTTTGTCCCACCAAAGTATAGTGACCCAAGAAGTCCTATTTTCACCATAACTATTGGATCAATGAAAATTTCTAATGTCTTGGTTGATTTAGAACCTACTATTACTGTGATGACAAAAGATACAATGCAAAAATTATAGTTAAACAATTTGCATCCTACATCTACTATTCTAGAAATGGTTGATAGGTCTATTGCAAAACCAAAAGGGATTATTGAGGATATTCCTATAAAAAATTTCTCATGGGAATACCCTTTTTATTTTCTAGTATTGTAGCCTTGCAACTCTACGAATGGTTATATAATTATGTTGGGTAAGCCTTGGCTTGCTATTGCAACTGCTTTCATAGACTGTTCTAGAGGGGGAAAATTGTCCTACCGATACAATTCTAAAAAAAAAAGGCTATATCCACAAGGAGAGAACCTTTTTTGAGGTGAACCATGAGGGTATGTTGTTCTCTACACTTAGTGCTAGGGGATGGGTTCACCAAGAATGGTTTTAGGACTCGATCGAAGTCCTCAAGATATGCAAGAAAATTTTGATGTGTTCAATTTTGAGGAAAACATCTAAGTTTGGTATTTCTAGTTCTAAGCTAAGAAATATAAATGAAAATGCAGAAAATAGAGTGCAACAACTTGAAAAAAAATGCAAGCATACAAGAGCTAGCCTAATATAATTCTTTATTTTGAATGCTCACTAACCTAGGGTTTCTTTCGAAAAATATTTAAAGCATACATATACAAAAATAAATGCACAAAAATTATCCCTAGATGCAAACTAAATGCTTTTCAATTTCAAATGCCTAAGAATTAAGTTTATATTAGATTATAAAACCACCAATATAAATTAGAGCACTTAGCTTTAGCCAGTGGTTGAACCTAGCTTCTTGATGCTTCTTGTCCAATGATATCAAAATACATGTTCCTGTAAGATAATCTAGAAAGCACTAAAAAATGATGATCAGCATTAGGGGGTTTTCTTATGTCATTGTATAACACTCCTTGAAGGCACAACAGTCAAGCCTCCTAGGTCCCTTAGATGACCTTTTAACACAAAATCATAAATTGACCTTTGGAGAATTAATCATAAAGCAGATATGGAGAAATAGTAAAAACAAAAATAGAATATGTTAATATGCTTGGTATGTAGTAATGAAGCTAAAAAAACTGTTAAAAAATAGAACTTACCCCTATATTGATCTTGGGAAAAATTGCACCTCATAAAAATCAGGCATGATAACGATTCAATGAAGTCATGCTCCATCCAAATAGGGTACAATTTTGCCTCTACAAGCTAAAACCCTAAATTAGGGTTAGTGAAGTCATGCTTCGATAGGACCGGGTACAATTTCACTTCAAACACACTGAAGGCCTAAAATTTTCACACTCCTTTCCTAAAATTTTTGCACTCCTTTCCTCTAGGCTAATGGATCCATGCCTCAGAGGGGAATGGAAAATAGTAGAGCTACACCTCGAAAGAGAGGCACTTAGTTGTACCTTCTTATGGTGATTTTTCGACGAATTAAGGGTTCACCAGGAAACTTTTAACGATAGTTTCCATACCTAGGCTTGGAAGATGTTTGATGCGTTCTTTTTATAAATCTTTCTCATACACCTAAGTTTGGCCTTTATGCAACTAAACTATCTATATGCAATTTTGATTTAATGAAGACAACAGACAGTGGATACAGAATGAAATACAATGCCTAAGATTGGGATTATAAGAAATTATAAGCCTTACCTGAGCCGGATGTTCGATGAAGATTCTGAGGCTTGTAGCAGGACAAAATCACCTCTGTTTTGATAGAATCACCTCTGTTCTAGACAGAATCACCTATGTTCTAGACAAAATCACCTCCGATTTGACAAAATCATAGGCGATTATGTCGCAATCTTGCAACAAAATAATTGATAGAAAATAGGGGACAAAAAACAAGGTTTCTTGCAAATTATGACAGTTTCTCGTACTCCAAGTCACAGATTAGCTTTAATTTCTATATGAAAATGGATATGAAATAACATGAGAACAATATGATAACAATTCAACCTACTATACCATGAATTTATGCAATTCTAATCCTGATTTTATGATGCAATTAATTGAAATGATGGTGAACACCAAGATGCAATATATAAATCTGAATAATAAATTAAATGGACATGATGCAATGCATAGAAAAATAGAAAATTGGGAAAGAAATGCAAACAATGATTTGAATCCTTGCCCCTAGCTGATCTGAAGACAGGATCGCCTACTCTTTGATAAAATCGCCTACTCTCTAACGAAATCACCTATCACTTATATCAAAATCACCTATCATTTCTATCGATCACCAAGCGATTATGATGATATTTTGGGTGATTATAACTGAGACCTGCAATGAAAAAATGAAAATAGGGATGCTAGGAGATGGAATTCTATGGCAAATTGATGCGAGGGATTCTTAAGAGAATTTTAGCAGCAATGTCAAGAGATCTGAATTCAACTTGCTAGTCAGTCAATCAATCAACCAGGAGGAAAAAGGGAAAAGGGCCTAGATTAAATAGGCCAAGGAGGGGTTTGAGGAAGTTGGGAGGTTAGGCTAAACATGGAGGAGGTTTTGATCCCTCCTATGTTTGCCACCTTCAATCTACTCGCCAACATCCCTGATCCGAACGATGGCTAAACTAGGTAAGAGGTTTTAAAACAGATTTTATCTTTTAGAAAATTTGTTAAAATTCTATTTGGGACAAAATCGCCTAGCGATTCTATCGATCGTCAGGTGATTTTGTTGATTGATGGGCGATTTTTCCCAACGGTCAAGAATTTTTAGTTTGTTGGAGCGAAAAATGAGGAAGACAATGTCAAAATTGGACATATTATATACCATTGGAAAGCTCTTTTCGAGCCCTATCCAATGGTATAAAATTTGATAAGAATTAAGATGATTTGATAGGGTAAAAATTCTCTTGAATATGACCTTACTTTTCTAGGAGAAAAACTAAGGAAAATGAGTCAATTTTTCATGTCTACATTTTGCCCCCTCTTTGACGTATTTATGAACAATAAATGCATCAAAGAAAAGTGTAGACACTTGAGTAGAAATGATTATGATTTGACATGGGAAAAAATGGAGTAGATGGTTTAGAATGAATAGTTTATGTGAAATTGATGTCTTAGAAAAAATAATTACTAATTTACTGACTAGGATGCCCCCTCGAGTTTTTACACCAAATTTTACGTTTGGTGGAAAACTCGAATTTGATCTTCTTTGTTTTATGTGACTTTGTGTGATTTATTGGATGATTTATTACATTTGCTTATGATGGTTGTGTTACATAATTTCTTGTAATCATGCTTTGATTTTTGAACATTTTGATCATGCTTAACATAAAAGGAAAATGATTTTGTAAAGTGTGTTTTGAGAAAGATGATTTTGTGTGATGATAGATTTGAGGGATTAGCAATGAACCTCGAAGGATGTTGTGTTGATATGTGATTGTTGGTGGAGTTCAAAGCTCGCTAAGTCATGAAGCGAATCCTATTATGAGGAAGTTTTGTATTGCTAATACCAAAATATTGTGTGCTTAAGAATAATCTTAAGGCTTTATGATGAGAAAGAAATGTTTGATGTTGTTTTGGGACAAGATGTTTGATAGATTCTAGCAATAAACCTCAAAGGATGTTGTGTTGTTATGAGACTGTTGGTGGAGTTCAAAGCTCGCTAAGTCTCGAAGCTAATCCTGTTTGTGAGGAATGTTTTTGATATTGCTAAGAATGGTTGTATGCTTAAGAATAATCTTAAGGCTTTTGTGGTAATAGGAATATGTGTGATGTTTGTTTGATAATAATGTATGTGGTAAATGTTTGTGAAATATATTGAGCAAAGCATGAAAAATTTGAAGGATGATTTACGCTAAGCATAGAATTCCTAAGTGTGAAATTATATGAAATAATTACTTAGGAATTATACCATCATCACGAAAATCAAAATGAAATGCATGATGATATGAAATTATTTGTTCTTTTTAAAATGCAAAGTAATGTAAGATAAATCATTGTGTCACATGTTTCAAAAATATTATGAAATTTTTATGAAAATATATGGACTAATTTTGGGCATGAAAAATTAGAAAGATGGTTTGCGCTAGGTATAGAATTCCTAGTGTGAAAATTGAGAAGAATAATTCCTAGGAATTATACCATCATCGCGAAGTCATGAATGCTATGTATGATAAGTGATTTTGAACTACATGTTATTTTTGCAATAAGTTGTTTTTGAGATTTTTGAAATTTTGGAAATATCTATGTAATGTGTTAATATGAAAGTAATGATAAACTAATGTTGTCCGACAAATTTCAAAGAAATATTTTAACTTATTTCTAAGACAAATTCAAATTTATCAAAAACCAGTGTGTGATAAGTGAGTTCATTATCCATCTTGATTTGACATAATGATACAAAATCTCTCAAGGATCAAATGTGTGTGCTTTGTAATGTTCATTTACCAATTTTGAGTAAGGTAGTGATGCAAGCAAACTTGAATGAACCAATGTGTGTGCAAGTGAAGGGTTCATTAACCATGATTTTTGTGCATGAAACCGTACCAGACTACTATGTAAGTCAAGTCATCAAAAGCTAGCTAATCCACAAGCGGACATAGGTCTATACAAAATAAGGTCGCTAATGTGACAGACATGTCGCCACATGAAAAGGAATTACCCAATGTCAAGCAAGTTGGGCACAAATCACTTGTTATGGGGTTTACCTCATGATTTTTGAATAACTGAGAATTCCAGGGATTCAAGCTCATTCACCCTTCTTTTCTTCACTTTCAAGGGGTAGGGATTTTGTTCATTTTGTTTTGAACAAGGGGATTTTATTGCTTTTCTTTTTCTCTTTTCGTTCTCTTTTTTATTTTTTTCTCTTTCTTTTTCTTTTGATTTTTGACTTTTTCTTTTCTTTGATTTTTCTTTTGGGATACTTGCTCGGATTGGTTGTAGAGCAAGGGATTTTTATTCGGGCAGGGATGAGCTTGTCCTTTTGCCAATTCTCAAAAATTCTAGACCATGCGCATGATAGGATAGCAGGGGAAACTTTTCGCTCAAGAGACTAAGACTACTATGTAGTATCATTTTTCGAATTTGCAACAAATCATTTTAATGTGTAAAAGTGTACTTGGTTCAAGAAGTAGCAAGATCATTTCCCAAAACTCAAAATATTATTTAGTGAAATAGTGATCTTCGATACAAGAGAGATTTATAATCATAGTGATAAAATCAAAATAATTAATTTGTGAAATTAAGTGTATGGTTCAAGATAACTTCTAAATTAATCCGAAATAAAGGAAAATATAGCTTCAAAATTTTGAAATACAACAATGAATAACAATGCAGAATGATCTGAAATATTTTTGAGATTTTGATACTTTTTTATTTTTTTAGTTGTTTTATTTGATTTTTTATTTTTTTTATTTTTTACTTTTAATGATGGAATTGGTGGTATATACAAGATGATCTATATACATTATACAAGGTTATTTGAGTATAGCATGTCTAAGGTGGCTTCAAAATCAAAGGAGGTTTTGAAGGATAATTTGGTTGTGGTGTATGTGAAGTTGTTTGGTTGATAGTTGAGATTGTTGTGATGAAGAATGAGATGTAGATGAAGAAAAGTGATGGATAGAAGATGACAATGATAAAGAGGAAAAGAATAGAGAACTTGATGTGATAATAATAATGAAAGAGAGAATGAAGAACAAAAGGTGATGAATAAAAGGTAGTGATAACAAAAGCTTTGTTATAATGTAGAACAATGTAGCAAAATATTTGACTTTTATGTGTAAAATTGATCATGTTACAAAACAAAATGTCAGAAGGATAAGAAGGTTCTTCATTCTTATCACTATCTTCCAAGTCTTGATAATATGGAGGGAGCATATGTGAAAGATATGCATGGGTGTTATTTGGTAAACAAGGATGATCGGATATGGATGAAGAAAAGTGATTTATAGGAGGTAATTGTGACAATGGAGAATGTATAGAACTTGATGTTTCAACTATTAAAGATTCTTCAAATGGTGTTGGGTCACCATGTATGGTAACAATTTTATTTGCAAGTTTAAACTTCAAACATTGATGAAGAATGGAAGGGACAACCCTCATCGTATGAATCCAAGGACTTCGAGAAGTAGGTTGTAAGGTGAAGGGCAAGATGCTACATAAAACAAAGTATCCAGGATCTTGGGTCCACTCTTAAGGGGAAGAATTATAGTGCCTCGAGCTTCTTGAATTTCATTGTTAAAATATTTTATAATAACATTTGATTCATTGAGATCTTCTTCCTTTAATCCGAGTTTTTGGAATAATTGATAAGTGCATAAATTAAGAGAGGAGCCATTATCTACCATGATAGTTTTAATAGATGTTTCTTTAATAAATCCTGTAATGTAAAGAGAGGAGTCTTCTTGTGGAGTAGAGGAAGGAATCTCCTCATCATAGAATGAAATATGGTTAACCTCAAGAGGGCTTACACCATTAATTGTGTTCTTAGGGAAAATATCATGAGGAACAAATTGTTGGCTAAGTATCTTGAACAAAGTTTCCCTATGAACATGAGAACTTTGTAATACTTCTAAAAGGGATATCTTTGCTTGAGGATTAATCACTTGTTGTTGGCTATCAAAGTGGATTTCAGATTGAGATTTTGATGCTAAATATGGGCTTTCTATGCTTACATTCCATTTTGGATCATTCTCTAGAGCCAAAGATAGTTTTGAAGGTTGGTCAAATGAGGAATCCATCTCTTGAATATCAAATTGAGTTGATTGAACTTGAGGTTGCTCATTTGTAGTTTCTATTACAATATTAGTGATATCATCATGATGGGACACATTAAGATGCAATATTTGATTGGTTTCCTATTGTTGATAATTGAATAGGGGTTCTTGGGAGATCCCCATGTCTTGATTGATTATGGGTATTTGTTGTGTAGGAGTTTGATTGTTTATTGGAGATTTATAATCAGTTGTAGATTGTAATTCCTTTATAGTGAAAAGACCCTCATCAATCAAATCTTGAATTGCACATCTTAAATTTCTACATTTTTGTGTCATATGTCCATCCACTCTATGATATTCACAATGTAGCTCAGGTTTATACCAATCTGTTGTGGTATCAAGTTGTCTTATGGGAGGTAACTCAATCCTATTTGTATCAAGTAAATGCTTGAGAATTATATCCATTGGTTGATTGAGCTTAGTAAATTTACGTGGTGAAGGTTTTCGAGAGGCTTTTGATAATTGCCTTAGGAATTCAGCCATAAAAGGACTTAATGGTTTATTACCTCTTTTTTCTTTATTATGGGTAGAATGATGATAGGAATATTGTGAAGTATGATGTGAGTGCATGGTAGGATTGGAAGAAGAAGTATTTTCTTGTTGAAATGGATGTGTTGTGTTGAAAGAAGAATGTTGAAATGGTGGAGAAGGATTGTATGTGGATCGATAGGCATAATATGGATATGTGGGAGAAAATATAATATCATTATGAAGAGGATTGGAAAAGGGATTGTCTTGTTGGGGTAAGGATGAAAAATGAGAAAAGTGTGATAAAGGTGATGTTGAATATGGATGAGGTTGGTCATAATCAACAAATGTATTTGGTAGAATTTTCCCAACATTACTGATGGGCTCATATTGATTTGAGTTAAGACTCATGGTTTCTTTAGTACTTCTAAAAGTAATATTTGGTATCTAAAATTTAGAATTGAATCTAAAACATACAAATTTGAAATGATGATTTTTTTGTTGTTTTTCTTGTATATATATATTTTTGTTTTGTTTTTGAAATCAGAAGAAATGCCTATGTATTCACGTCGGGTTCACCAAAGAATGTAGGCCTAAAATTTTTGCACTCCTTTCCTCTAGGCTGATGGATCCATGCCTCAGAGGGGAATGGGAAAATAGTAGAGCTACACCTCGAAAGAGAGGCACTTAATTGTGCCTTCTTATGGTGATTTTTTGATGAATTAAGGGTTCACCAAGAAACTTTTAACGGTAGTTTCCATACCTAGGCTTGGAAGATGTTTGATGCGTTCTTTTTATAAATATTTCTCATACACCTAAGTTTGGCCTTTATGCAACTAAACTATCTATATGCAATTTTGATTTAATGAAGACAACAAATAGTGAATACATAATGAAATACAATGCATAAGATTGGAATTATAAGAAATTATAAGCCTTACTTGAGCCGGATGTTTGATGAAGATTCTGAGGGTTGTAGTAGAACAAAATCACCTCTATTTCGATAGAATCACTTATGTTCTAGATAGAATCACTTGTGTTCAGACATAATCACCTTCTATTTAACAAAATTACAAGCGATTATGTCGCAATCCTACAAAAAATAATTGACAAAAAATAGAGGACAGAAAACAAGGTTTCTTGCAAATTATGATAGTTTCTCGTACTCCAAGTCATAGATTAGCTTTAATTTCTATATGAAAATGGATATGAAATAACATGAGAATAATATGATGACAATTCAACCTAATATACCATGAATTTATGCAATTATGATCCTGATTTCATGATGCAATTAATTGGAATGATGGTGAACACCAAGATGCAATATCTAAATATAAATAATAAATTAAATGGACATGATGCAATGCATAGAAAAATAGAATATTGGAAAAGAAATGCAAACAATGATTTGAATCCTTGCCCCAATTGATCTGAAGACAGGATCGCCTACTCTTTAACGAAATCGCCTATCACTTATGTCAAAACTTTCTATCATTTCTATCGATTACCAGGTGATTATGATGATATTTTGGGTGATTATAACTGAGACCTGCAATGACAAAATTAAAATAGGGATGCTAGGAGATGGAATTCTATAGCAAATTGATGCGAGGGATCCTTAAGAGAATTTTAGTAGCAATGTCAGGAGATCTGAATTCAACTTGCCAGTCAGTCAATCAATCAGCTAGGAGGAAAAAGGGAAAAGGGCCTAGATTAAATAGGCCAAGGAGGGGTTTGAGGAAGTTGGGAGGTTAGGCTAAACATGGAGGAGGTTTTGATCCCTCCTATGTTTGCCACCTTCAATATATTCACCAACAACCCTGATCCGAATGATGACTAAACCAGGTAAGAGGTTTTAAAACAGATTTTATCTTTTAGAAAATTTGTTAAAATTCTATTTGGGACAAAATTTCCTGGCGATTCTGTCGATCGTCGGGCGATTTTGTTGATTGATGGGTGATTTTGCCCAATGGTCAAGAATTTTTGGTTTGTTGGAGCGAAAAATGAGGAAGACGATGTCAAAATTGGACATATTATATACCGTTGGAAAGCTCTTTTCGAGCCCTATCCAATGGTATAAAATTTGATAAGAATTGAGATGATTTGATAGGGTAAAAATTCTCTTGAATATGACCTTACTTTTCTAGGAGAAAAACTAAGGAAAATGAGTCAATTTTTCATGTCTACACACACTAAAAGTAAAAGTGCATGCATAGAACATAAGTTAGATGTGAAATCATAGAGAGTAAAACCTAAATGGAGAGTGTAGAAGCAATAGAAGAAGACTAAGTATTTGAACTGGTACTCTTTCCCTCTAAGCCACAACGCACATCCATCAAGTTAAGCAGTAATCCAATCCACGTAATAGGAAATCAAAATCTAAAATTTATACTTCGGATTAGCTTATAGAAGACATAAAAATAAGAGAAAAATGAAAGCAATATGTGAGTGTTAGAAGAAAAAAATCACATGAGCATTAGTAAGTCCATGATCATGATATCTGTATATAAAAGAGTGATATTGCTCTTCCTTTTACAGATAATTAGGGTGGGCACAAATAAACTCATAGTCGATGCAAAAATACATTGGAGGGTTTAAACCTAGGTCTAAGCAAGCCAAGAATAAAATAAATTTAAAAATAAATTAAAATGGCAAAATCGCATCACATCCTAATAGGGCACGATATCGCTCCTGCGAAGTTGCACCTCGTGAAAATGAGGTGTGATTTTGCTAAAAGGTAAAATAAAATAAAATTAAAGGGTAAAGAGGCCTTCCTTTGACTTTGGAAGGGTTTGGGTACCTCTTAGGGGTTGCAAGGAAGATTTCCCATTGAAAGTGGGTCAATTTTTTATGTCTACATTTTGCCTCCTCTTTGATGCATTTATGGCCTATTAAATGCATCAAAGAAGAGATGTAGGCACACACACTGGGAAAAAACAACAAGCAAAAATGGGATGGTTGGTTTAGAAGAAAGTGGTGGTGTGAAAATGGTGTCATTTTGGGTACTTTTAATTTTACACACAAATCGAGGCATTAGGGACATTAATGCTTCTATAGGTCGGGGTGCCCCCTTAAGTTTTTATAAAAAGTGATGTTTCATAAAAACTTGAAAGAACTGACATGGAAGAAGAGAGAGAGTGACAATTGAGAGAAACAAAAGGGTAAAAACAAAAAACAAGGTTTAAAAAGGGTAAAAGGAGGTAAAACCCTAATTCATTTTTACCGTGAAGAGGAGAGAATACAGAGCTCTAGGAGAGAATATGTGATGGCACTTCCATTTCATCGAGAAACGATCATGAGGGGTGAGGCCAGGACATGAGAGTAGGTGAGGATCATTTTGCCTCTCCTCATTCATAATTTAATCTCATTTTTTAAAAATTTGCTTAGGGTTTTGAGGGATTTTTGGGGAATTTTGCCATGAAAGCCGGTGGATTTTACGTCTTGACCTAAGTGTGACTTCACGGCCTGGCCATGATGCCTTTTTGTCCCTAGGTGCAAAAAAAATCCTTTTCGAGCATTTTGCTCAGATTTTACCCAAAAATGCACCCATTAAACACTTAGAAAAATTTCAACAAGCTACAATTTCAACACACTTTTTAATGGGGTGAAAACACTCAAAATGAATTTTGCTGCAAAATTATTTACATATGTGGGTAAAATTTTACAAAATTTTAATGTGGCAAAAATACCACCATTATTAAAATTTGAGTTTTTAGGTAAACACAAAATGACATGTTTTTAGTGTCAACAATTTTTTTCTCATTATATTTTTCTTAAAATTTGAAATTATATTCTAAGTCATATCACAAAAATGTATTGGAAAATATCTATTAAAATATTTTGTCCTGCCCCTCTTAGGAACCAATGCAATATTTGGTGTAATTGATATCACTCATTATATATTTTTTTATTGTTCTCTGTAAATATAGACAAGAAATCATTCTTCAATCATTTTTAGAACTTTTGAAAGAAAATTTCAATAAATTCATTAGGGCCATGTTCCCTATTAAGATGGAAAGGGAAAACTATCACATGTAACTCATCCATGAATGAATTCCTTGTCAAGCTTTCATTTTTTCTTTTGTGATAATTGATGGAATATTTTGAAAATATTGCCTTAAAAATGCTTATCATGTAAAACATTTGATAAAATAGATTTGATATAATTACTTATTTCCTTCATGACATCTTCTTCTTGATCAATATTTATTCCATCTAGAGTTGAATATTTTTTATGGGATGAAACAATAAATATGTTTTCACTATACCATGAAATAATTTGGTATTTATATCCTCTTAATCCATATCTTCTTAAATATTTGGGACCAATATGAATCCTTTTCTAGTACATTATGATAGTGTTGGAAATTTGAGCAAGTTTTGTTGTCATTGATGTCAAGAGGTTTGATGTCCAGTTTTGTTGTCATTAAGGTCAAAAGGTTGATTTCTCCAAAATTTAAGGAAGTTGTTAAAAGGAAAAGGGTATAATATTTATTTTAAATATCATATGCCTAAAGAGGCTAAAAAGGTGGAAGACCCAAGAAAAGAGAAGCAAGTTTGAAAAGAAATAATAATATTATAATATTTAATATTATAATATTTGGGCAAAAGGAAGAGGTGAAGAATAAAAAGGTCCAAGAAATCATTAAAAAATATATATCCCTACCAAGGCCCATTGAGCAGGTTATAAAGGTTAACAAAGGTTTTAATTTATTTAAATTAAAATATTTTAACCTAAGGTTAAAATTTTAACTTAAATAATTAATGGAGCTAAGGTTTCAAAGTTTAATTCGAATTTGAAATTTGAAAGCAAAGAGGGCCGATGTGTTTCAATGCAAAGGAAAGAGTATTAATGGGAAATGATTTTCATTTTCAAATTTTAATGTTATTTTTGAATGCCCAAGTGAAAATTGAATTTGTGCATTGCATTTCTGAAAGGGAGAAGATATTTCGTAAGGTTTTGAATAAAGGAAGGCATACATGTATTGAAATTCGCATGGAGCGACAAAAATATCCCAATGCGCTAAGTAGCATAGACAATGGTCAAATTTGTGGCTAAGGCGCTTGTGAAGGGAATGTCGTGGTTTCGAATACAATGCCATTTGTTTTGCTGAAGGAGGAAGGTATTTTTGTTTTCAAAAAACTTTGGAAGAAGTAGATAGTGTATAGGCGTGAGAGAAATTTTATTCATGTGAGGACGTGTAGCGCAAGTGACATCCTAGCCTTGGGCTAAGGATTTGCAGTCTCTTATGTCACGGGTTCGAGTTTGGGTGTTGGTCGTTGAGACATGCACAATATTTTTGGTGATGTGTGCCAACAATAAGGTATGCAATTTTTTAAATTGATATTGCCAAGGGTTTTGGAATGCCAAAAGTATTTTAAGGCCATGTGATAATAAAAAAGATCATGTGTGAAATTTTTATGGAGTCATAAAGGTTTTTGAATAAATATTTTATTTTTGGATGCTTAGAAAATAAATAAGGGATTGGATATTTTAAGGTGTAAACAAGGAATTTTATTTTGATGTGTATTGAATATTGTTTTTAAAGATGGAGTAATAAGGTTTATATGTGACTTGAAATTTTATTGTATTTCTTGAATTATGAAATAATTATTGAGATAAATATTTGTGTGGATATTTTGAGATAGATTGTTGCTATCTAATCTATAATTGGTAAAAGGATTTGGTTGTGAGAAAAACAGATTTTCAAGACATATCTCCATCAAAGCAAAAATGTATGGGTATACTACTTTTTTTTTAGAGTGTTTGAAATGAATGTATGAAATAGAAGGTGGAGTGAAAAATATTCACGAGTGTTGTTGGAAATATGTGAGCAATTTTAGTGCATCTTGTTGATGGATGATTTGATTTGAAATAGAAATTGAGAATTATTTGAGTTAGGGTTTAAGACCTACATTGTGCTTTGTGTTGAAATAAGGGTGAAACACTTGTTTAGGGTTTATGAGCAAGTTGTGTTTCATTGGTTGAAATATTAAATTAAACTCTTGAATTTTGGTTTGAGGATGATTATGATTGAGCAAGTCTTGGTAAATGCTTGAAGTCTTATTTGAGAAAGACTTGGTAAAGGCTTGAAGGTATATTTGAGCAAGTCTTGGTGAAGACTTGAAATAATATTAGTACTACACTTGGGATAGTGTTTTTGTGCATATCTAGATAGATTTGATCAATATTTGTGTTTAATATTGAGGTAGATTTAAGGAAAAATATTGGTGCAGATTTGAGGGCAGATTTGTGCCAGATCAGAGATAGATTTATGCTAGACCGAGGATAGTATTTAGTGTAGAATTGATATAGATATTGAGTAGATTTTAGAGTAAGCTTTGGAGGTGATATCCATTAGCTAAGGTAGTGAGGATAGAGGTCTTCTATGGGGAGAGATCCACAAGCTAGTGTAGTGTGGCAGAAGTCTTCTAGAAGAGCACCAACTAAAGGAGAGGAGAAAAAATTCTCCTGTGGATAGATTTCCATGAATCATAGCAAAGGGATTGGTGTCTCCTTTGGAAATATGTCCATAAACATTGTAATAGGGAATTTATTATCAAAAAAAATTATTGAGAAAATTTATAAGGAATATTTTCTTCGTGAAGTAGCCCACAATGGGTGAACCACGTTAAATCATATCTCTCATATGTGATGTTTTGTGGAATGCTTACTGCTTTAATATTTTTGATGTCATAATATGGATTGAAAAGTAAAAATTTATGTATTATAATGTTCACCCCCCCTCTCTATTAGGAGTAATCAAACTAATGAGATAATTTTATTGATAGAAATTGTTACAATATATAGGCATAAGCCTATATGATGAACATGACACTTGTCAAGTGAAACTGACAAGTGTCAAGGAAGGCATAGTGCACTTTAACTCTAACATTCCCCCTTAAAGTGCACTATCCTAACTAAAGAAGAAACAAAACAAGTCAACATTAGGTAACATTCCCCCTTAATGTTGACTTCTCTAAAAAAATAACCTATCATCCTCTTTTTTTTGGTCTAGGCTCGTGCTCTTTGTGCTTGGATATCCAACTATGAATAACGCTAGATCCACTATGTATACATCTCGGTATGTTGCCCTAGGGTCAGCCACTTCAACGGGTCTGTTGCCACTAGGTCAACCGTCTAAGTGCCTTAGGGTCAGCCACATCTAGGTCTATTGCCTCTACAGGTCATCCTCAAAGGATGTTGCCACTCGTAGGTCACTAACTAGATTCACCATGAGTATGAAATCCCTCCTCATGGTGAACTCAATCTAGAAGGTGTCGGTCTCTACCGAAAATGCACCTAATGAAAGGAAAAACGAGCCATATAAGAGTGTCGGTCTCTATCGAAAATGCACTCAATACAATAAAATGAGCCATAGATCCAAATAGGAGGAGAGAAGAAGAAAAGAAGAGAATATTCTGAAGTGTCTTCATCTGTAGTATTTATAAGTAGATCTAGAAAAACCTCGGATAGAGTCTAGGGTGTCTATGTCTATAGTCCCTAGATTAAGTGTCCTTATGGTGACCCTATCATCCCATCGAAATGCATGGGTAACCAGTTACTGCATTCACCAAGTGTATAGAAAATATCACTAGGTATGAGGATCACATATAAAATTACCTTGGGAGTGTCGGGTGCAACCGAGAGTGCACTCCAAGGTATACAAAAAATTTGAGGCTAAAAAAATCAATTGAAACAGCCTCAAAATTACAATGTGACACCACCACTACGTCTGTCACAGAAAACTGTTTCCAAAGACTATAAATACCCCTATATTCCACCATCAAAGGGGCCTTCATCATGCTAAAAAACCAATGTGCCTCTCTACGCAGCAGAAAAAACAATTCAAGTATACCCTTGAAAAGCAGAAAATACAACCCATTACATGAAAGTGGTGCCCTCCACTTTAAAAAAAATGCCCCCATTGTTTGATAGCCATGACCATAATTTAAAAAACTCCCCCCATAAAATACCTCATATGGACTTTGGCATTTTCACATGGGCCTCCTTGAATGGGCCCCATTATCAAAAGCCACACTCATACAAGCCACACTCCTACAAATGATTGCGGTGAGAGACAGGTTCATTTGTAGCAATTAAGAACAACACCAATAAAAAATAATGCGGCCTCTTATTATGTTATTAAGACTTGTTATTTCCACCGAAGGTGCTCTTCACTCCCTCCACCACACTCTGCATGCTTTCACTCAATTTATCCCCGGTGCTGCTCCCTCGTGCCATGTCTTTGGTACTTTGGCATGGACAAATAGACGAAGAGCCACGTGGGGGAAATTTAGTACATAGCTAGAGCCCGTCGCGACCGCAACGGCCAACACCACTGCCACCATTAGTATAACTTCGATTAGCACAGTGAACCACCCACCATTCCAGATCTGTAGCGAACCACCTGCCATTCCAAATCTATAGTGAACCACCTACCATTCTAAACTTGATGTCAACATTTGATACAGGTAACATCAACTGTTTAGGTCTGTAACAGGTTTATCTGCAATAGTGAAACCTTAACAATCTCCAAGTTAGGTGCACATGTCGATTGTCACCGCAAGAGGAAGCATCCTGCTACATACGCTGGTTGTGGTCGCTTGGCTATACATCAACCATGACTATGATGAAATTACCGCTACGTGTGGTGTTGTAATTCTTTTGAATTCCATAGCATGTGACTCCATTCTTCAACATCACAGAAGAACTCAGCAGCATCTATCATCACTTTTGGAACGATGCATATGGTAAAAAATATCAGATCATTGTATCTTGAAGATAGCCAAGGCAACCCTGAATACAATATTGGATACTTCACTAAAAAGGACATCCCAGACATCCATTGAAAAAATGTTTTTGTAAAACACGTCATGAGTTTGAAACTCCTCCAAGCCATAGATCTCAGGCGCACAACAGCCGGAAAGATCAATCTGACGGTCACGACTCAACGTAGCACTAATATCAACGGTCCAAAAAACTCGCAAACAAGAACAAAAATTGGTTGTGGAGAAATTCTTCATTGGAGGGGGTACGCAGCAGCCGAATCCAGTCAACAAAGCCAAGGTTGCAGCGGCGGCCGCTGAAGTGTTGGCCGCAGCCAAGCATTACGACAAGATGGATGGAAAGAATTACGGCAAATATGTGGACAAGGCCGAGGATTATTTGAAGAAATACGATGCATAGGGCCATGGCCAGGGTCAGGTCCACATGCAGGCTCAAACTCATGCATATGATTTTATGGCGCCCACTGTAAGAACCATTAGAGAAGTAGGAAATCTGGGAAACATCTACTTCAGTAATGGTAAATGCTACCATGGTATCAGGAAACACGTTCTTCCCCTCCAACTCCACCACCGACCCGTCCTTCAACACCCGCACGGGGAAAGGCAGAAGATGCCCTGGAAGATCAACAACCTCCTCCCCAGCAAAAGCCTCCCACGCGTGCTCGGCTATGCCACGCACCATCCTAACGCACTGCAAACTCTCGGGATGGATATAGGTAGCCCTGAGGCCTCCATTCTTGCTGGCGAAATGCTCGTACCAGAGAGACATGCGGTACCCGAATATCTGGCCCCGAGTGCGGCGCCCAGCCTTGCCATTGATGTGGTGTGGTTGGATGGGCATCACCACGTACATGATAAATATCTCTCCTGCCCTGATCTTGCTCAACAATCTTCAGTGTGATCTCGACCTGCACCATATGTGCAGTCACCTCCAATGCACAGTACAACACGTAATTTAAGAACATGACAAACTATGCGGAACAAATTTGCAATGGCTTCAGCAAACGGTAAATCTCAAATAGTGGCAAAATTAAAAAAAAAATTAAAAAAATTCTCCCTAAATTAAAAATCTTACCATCTGGTTTCTGATCCATCAAATGATGGAGAGCATACTCCCTCGGTAAATTTAAAAAAAAAAAATGGGGGAGGGAGGATTTCCATGAGGGAAATCCCCCCTCAAACTCACAAGCTCAGGAGACCGCCTGGAGCTCTGATACCAAATGTTAGGAGTAATAAAATTGATGAGATAATTTTATTGATATAAATGGTTACAATATATAGGCATAATCCTATATGATGAATATGACACTTGTCAAGTGAAACTAACAAGTGTCAAGGAAGGCATAGTGCACATTACATTAACTCTAACACTCTCAGTATAAGCTCATGTTATTCAATATATATATATATATATATATATATATATATATATATATATATTGTAGATAAGTATCCTTATCCATTCCATTAGTTTTTATGATCTCTTATATATATTTTTTAAATTTTTAAAGTAGGTTTTGGAAAGGGTTCCCCTTTCCATTTTACACCAACTTACTTACATCAAGTTATATAGTCTATTTGGTGTCATCAAGACTTTGATTTTAAATATGTAACCAAAATATACAATATTTGTAATATCCATTTCTCCCTTTATATATTTAAGCTTTTGAATAAACTTGTTTGTATATGATCCTTCAAGATTTGCTTCACCCTACCATAAACATAACCATCTATAAGAAACCAAGGTCTTGATCCATTTAGAGTGAAATACAAATTGTTTTGGATGACAATTATTGAGTTAATCATATCTCAATAAAAGAGTTTTGTGATTTGATCCCACTCATAAAAAATGTATAAAGAGATTTTATGCTCTATTGGCAACCATGTATTAGATAACAAAAATGTTTTCAATATTTGTACTATATTAGTTTACCAATGAATCTATTATCCAATGTATATTGAAATCTTGGAGGATTAACATACCAAATGCCATTTACACTACAAAATGAAGCAAAATATTGCATTGATTTGGACCATCTAGCAATACCACCATTATGTTTTGAAGGAGACAAAATTGTGTAGATTCCACAAAAGAATCTATAGATCAAAATTATGAATCATTATTTTATTTCACAACTTGGATATGTTGAGGTCCTTCCCACATATGAATAATTATGGTTGGAGCCTATGCATTTATAACCCTAACTTTAATATTTTTTTCTTTTTCCTACAACATAGACCAACAATCCATTTACTTTTTGTTTCTATCAATTATCCATCTCATTTGAGTTCATCCCATATTGGTGAACACCTCTAGAAACTCATATAGAAGAAAACTCTAAATAATATCCCATATTATAAATCTTTTCAAATATATATTACATTCTTTACTACTTAATTTGGTTTCCCATATTAAAATTAACTTAGTGTAATAAAAACCTAGGAATTCTTTAATAACTTTTCTTTAGAATTCCTATTCATAACCCTAATATTCCATGATACCATTTTTACCATCATTTTTTATTTTTATTTGTGGGATTAGTCCCAGTTTTTGTTGACACATGTGATATTTGTGTTTGGTTTTCCAAATCGATATCCCTCTAGTTTTTTATTATTCATTTGATGTCTTCCACTCTTTTTTCTATTCCTATCAACACTCTCATATTCATAAATTTCTTCTATATTTCCTTCTTGTTCATAATTGGACTTATCTTCTATAGGTTTATTTTTTCCTAGAGAGTTTGAAGTTGAAACGATAGGTTCACTGAAATTTCTTCCTTAAGTTGTCAAAATATTAAAGTGCAAGGGCAATAATTTATAGTAAGTATTTTCTTATGCTTTGAAAAACCCAAATGATTCCTTAGAAATCCAAAAGGATGATGCTTCATAATAATTACTTTCGTATGTTGACTTAAAAACCCTTGATTTCCATAGAAATCCTATGTACTCATTTCTATATGATGTTTCACTTGAATCTCTAATGTGCAATGTATATGCTCTACACTACTATTTTTTATTAAAAGGAGAGGATTTTATACCACTTGAGGAAAATAAAAATAATTTAAGAACTTGCACATTATACTTCCTCTTCCTCATGTCTTGTATTTTTTTTAATGGTTGATCTAAGTAAAACGTAATAGTCTTTGTCATTTGATGATATGGAGAGGATTTCTTTATCACTTTCTTGGGAGTGAAAAATACTTGATCTCTTTCAAATTTAACTATAGTATGATTTTTTTGTTTCATATTGATGTTTGTATCATGCCTACAATTTTATTTTGCTTTATTTATCTTTTTTTATTTTTCAATCTCTTGTTATGTATCTAGATTTATAATATTTGTGAAATTAGAATGCAATGTTCTTATAAACTACTTGTTGATCGTATTCCTTTGATTTAGATTTAATCTTAATAAAATATGACAAAGGTTTTGAAATATCCATCAACACATATAAGTGTATATATCATGTCTTCACTTCTTAATAATTAGTCCCTTTTAGATGAACTTCCTTGAGCATCATTAATATTCTTTAAAACCTCCTTATTGGTAAGCTTATATTAAATTCCAAAAACCTAACCTACTATAGAAGCATTTTAATTTGTTTCATTTTATTTTTTTTAAATCTTCGTAGATAAATTCTCACTCCATGGTTTTAAATATACTACACCTCCTTCCAAATCATGGGCCACCACAAACTAGAGAAGATGATGAGAAAAAAATCCATTTGAAAGAAAATTCATGAAGCAATTCACATCTGCTTGACCCAATTTTAAATCTCTAAAAACCTATCTAAAATCTATAGAACTTACAAATTAACCCTCTACTTTTAGCAATTGTTATGACATGCTTGATCATCTCACATTCTTAATAATAATTTTTGGTGTAACATCAACCTAGATATGATTTATTACGAATTTAATCTTCCTCTTCTCCTTAATTAGGGCATCCATTAAACATCATTACTTTAAGACTTTTAGAATTAAATTTCCTACTATACTATGTACCTCATAAGAATTATTTATTTTTTAAAATTTATACAAATATTTTGAAAAGAAAAATGAAAATGAAACTCATTCACTACTTGAATTTGGTTCTCTTTGTTAGTAAAACAAAAGTATGCACTTGAATTATTAACCTTAGTATTAATAAAACGAATGTTTAAATAATACATTGCGCTAAACGTTAGGAGATATCCCGAGATATCTGCCACTAACCTAGCTAAAAAATGTGCTTCATGAATAAGCGCTAACAACTAACTACGTAGTCAAATTGACTACGACTAACCTAGGATATTTAGATAAATATCCAAAAGGTAAACAATAAATAGTAAAAGGTAGCTAACCTAGTAGTAAAAGTAAATACTAGTGGTAAAAAGTAACATGCTACTTTTTACCATGCAGTAAATAAAATCTACCTAATGTAGGGAAAGGGTAAAATATCCAAATGATGGAATATTTACTCTAACATCCCCCCTTATTACATTATTTGGGTAATACATACATATCCTCTAATACAACAATAGTTGGGTAAAGTATATAACTGCCCCAATATAGTGAAAAGGATGTCAATCTGCTAGTTCTTGCTCTGTCATAGTACTCTGGCTGCTTCTAAGCAAAAAAATGGATCATTCCTCACTTTGTCTTCACACCAATGAATGTCCTTATAGTAATCACATCATCCAACCGAATTGCATGGGTAACCAACCGCTGCAATCGCTAGGTGTAGTAGAGTAGATCACTTCATACGAGATTCATTCATTTTACAATATGAGTTTGGAAAAGATTTAGTTTGCTAAGGTGTCGGTCACAGCTGAAAATGCACCATTATAAGTTACCCCCTTCTCGTTGCAAAACATGTTGTATTTAATTTCTAAAATAAGTGTGACTAAGGTTTCAGTCATAGCTAAAAATGCACCCTTATAAGTCTTCTTTCCTTGTTACAAAAATTTGTGAAGAAAAGAAATGTATATCCCCCCTTAATTACAAAATATGTGCAACTCAAGAGTTTTGTGAAATATTTTTACAAATATTGTCTCCTAGGCAATTTTACACCATAAAAAGTCTCTTCTTTTTATTACAAGGACTTAAAACATTAAGAGTTTTCTATTTATGAAGCCTAAAAGAGGTACAAATCACCCCTTATTTATAAGAACTTCAAACAAAAAACTTATGCTATTCTATGAAGCCTAAAAAAAAAAGAGAGAGAGGATAATGGTGCTTTGTCCAATGTGACAAACATGTGTTTTCCCTCTACAATACTATTTTAGCAATGAGCACTCTGTGTGCTTTTTCTGAACTAGAATCAAAATCTGAATTAGACACTTCACTAGCAATGTTGCCTTTGTTTTGATTTTGTGTTGTGCCTTTGTCTTTCTTGTTTTGCTTGTTTTTGACAACACTGATTGGTGTCATGGTTATCTTTCTTACGATATGAGCAAAACCATTTTTGAGATTTATTTCCCTTACATTTTGAGGATGATCCTCCCTTGTTATAGTTTTCTTTCTTATTATCAACCTTATTGTGTGAATAAAGTGCACTATTAGATGCTTCATCTCTTTGGAGTTGATTAGCTTCCTCAGTTTGAAGTAAATTGACTAAATCCACAAAGGTAAGAGTTCTTTGGGAAACAAAAAGGGATGTAATCAAAATTTTGTAGGATTCAGGAAGGGCTCTCAAGATAACTAAAGTAAAAATGGCATACTCAACTTTGGCCCCTAAAGAATTAAGCTTAGTCTTCAATTCTATAGTTCTGCAGAGGAAGGTTTCTACTGAATCACCCGACTTCATATGCAGTGTATGAAGTTGGGTTTGAAGGTTGAGAATTGTGGATTGATTCTTTCCTTCAAAAATGATGGACAAGGAATCCCATGCATTTTTTCCATTCGTTGCCTCTCTAATGTGAGGTTGTACCTCATCAGAAGTGGCTAGAAGGATTAACATAAGAAGACGATTTTTCTTTTTATCCCAGTCTCTTTGATCAGCTCCTGTTGTTGTGGGTCATGGTGTAGTGCCAACAACTAAGTCCCAGAAGTCCTTTACAATCAAAATGGATTTCATATTAGTTTTCCAAGATGTATAGTTATGAACTTTTAGCAATTGAGATTCACTCAAGTATTTGTTAATTGTTGCCATGAGGAAGGTCCTACAATGCACTAAGATGATATTCTTGTCACTCTCAAGTGGTATTTAATGGCACCTTTCTGAAGATTCTCTTGAAAAGAGATAATAAGGTGGAGGAAATTAAGCCAAACACATAAGAGGTGAAAGGTTTAATTCACTCAAACATCTATTTAATGGCACCTGTGTTAACATCCTTCAAAAAGGATAAAAATTTGGAGGAATTTAAGCCAAACAAATAAGAGTGAATTAGGGGTTTTGTTTTGATTTAGGAGAGAATATCAAGTTTTGAAATGGCTCTTAATTGTGCAATTTGATTTACACAAATTTGTGAAATTTTGGGGTATGATGTGTTCTTGATTATATGACTTATAATTGCAAAAATAAATAATGCAATAATCAAACAAGAATTCCCACAAAATTATTATCACTTAGGTGTCGGATGCAACCGAGAATGCACCTATTTTTCCAATTTTGAAATGAAGGTGTCGAGTAAAATCGAGAATGCACCTTATTTCCAACTTTTGCAACAAAAATTTCTATTTATGCAAGAATGATATTTTTATGTCTCCTACTTTGTTTTACAATTTTGCAAAAGAAGTACAAGTTGTCTTCCCCCCTCTATGTTGCAAAATTAACAATTTGAGCACTCCTTCCAAGACAAGTTGACACACGACCCGCGTTTGAAAGGCTTCTAGAACCAGTCGACACATGACCCGCGTTTGAAAGGCTTCTAGAACCAGTCGACACACGACTTGGTTTTTATGGACCCAAGGCTTCAAATTCTTCTCAATTTTGCAAAAAAGAATGTGCAATTTTATGTCTTATATCCCCCCTTGGAGAAAACAATTGCACACTTTGCCTTTGAATTTGACAAAATTTTCAGTCTCCTTGTTTTTCTAATTTTGCAATAAAGAATCAAATGGCTTTGATTTTGTCCCCCTTTTTAAGTTGTAAAATTAACAAGGTTGAGAATAATTTAGGGCTTTCGAATTTGCAAGAAAAATAGGTGCTCTTCTATGTCTTATATCCCCCTTGGAGAAAACAAATGCACTCAATTTGGTGTTGCAAAATTAGAGCTCCTTTGTTTTAATTTTAATTTGCCAAATTAAAAAAAAAATCAATCATATAAATTTAATTAATATAAATAAATAAAATAACATTTTATGAAGAAAATCAATTTATAAAAAAATGATTATCTTAAAATATTTTTCATATTTAAATTATTAAAAAATATATATAATATTTTTTTTTTAATTTAATTTAAAAACAAATTAAAAAAAATACTTTACCTTTATCTTGAATTTTGTTTGGCCCTTTATAATGGACAAAAAAAATATCCATGGAGTCCCTGCCAGGACTCGAAACCTAGTCTTGGGCTTTAAATTAATGCTCCTTAGAGCAAAAGCTAATATTGGAGACCCCGACGGGAGTCGAACTCCCAATCCGGTGGGCTCCGCCTTAGTGCTGATCCCTTCACTGATTGGGCTAGCTAGCCTAAAAGGGTTATAAGGGAGGCACATTCGATTTGAAGGCGCTTATCTATGTGCAGTGGAAAAAAAATTTAAAACCTTTTGAAAAAAAACTTATGGGAATTAATCCCACATGTAGCAAAATGCTATCATTTTAGCCCTTTAAGAACAAAGGCACTCGCCTTTTTATTTGATTGCCTTCGGGTAATCCAAGTGTCTGTTGTCCTTTTGTTTGTCATCATGTGGCATGACTGTCAAGTCGCCACATGTCGCAGTTAGTCCGGTCGGGTGACGCGTGGCCTATCCACCATGTGTCACTTATGTGTCATGTCTAGTCGTCATCCAGTGGTTGTCCACCACATATCTGGTCCTCTGTGTCAGATGTAGTTGCCACATCAAATGCTCTATGTCCTCTGTGTCCATGTGTCTATTCAGGTGTATGGTCAAGGTCAACGTCTGACAATTGTCAGGGAGGTCGTCAGACTCGAGGGTGCTCCTACCCTTGGGTTTGGGTTCAGTACCCACCTGGGAGGGCACGCCTACCCTCCCGACTATGCGTGGGACCCATGAGGGTAGCACTAGTGGCTTTTGATGATCGAAGGGCCTCCTTCCCTCTCGGATCCCGATCATCGGTGACCTACGTCCTAGTAGAGGGCGCTCCTGCCCTCTGTCGCGTAGGTGCCGCTTGGGTCGTCGGATGCTAACAGGTCTACGTGGGCCTCCTGCCCATGAGGCCACGTGGCTTGCACGGGAGGGCACTCCTGCCATCCTCCAAATATCCTAACTCTCCTCTCGGAGAGAAGAAAATTTAATAATAATTAAACATTAAAATAATTGTCAACCATAGAAGCGATCAAACGCATCAAATATTTCCTCACACGACGAAAGAGGGGCCTCTCGCCTTCTCTAGTGGAACAAGAATGGCTTTCATCTTTGCCACTTGGAATGAGGGTCGCTCTCTTCGCACTCATAGGAACCAGGTGAAACCTTGCGAATGATACCAATGTTAGTAAACCAAAAGTATGCACTTGAATTATTAACCTTAGTATTAATAAAACGAATGTTTAACTAATACATTGTGCTAAACATTAAGAGATATCCCAAGATATCTACCACTAACCTAGTTAACAAATGTGCTTCATGAATAAGCGCTAACAACTAACTACGTAGTCAAATTGACTATGACTAACCTAAGATATTTAGATAAATATCCAAAAGGTAAACAGTAAATAGTAAAAGATAACTAACCTAGTAGTAAAAGTAAATACTAGTGGTAAAAAGTAACAAGCTACTTTTTACCATGTAGTAAATAAAATCTACCTAATGTAGGGAAAGGGTAAAATATCCAAATGATGGAATATTTACTCTAACACTCTTCACATTTACTTCCTTGAGCATCATTAATATTCTTTAAAACCTCCTTATTGGTAAGCTTATATTAAATTCCAAAAACCCTAACCTACTGTAGAAGCATTTTAATTTGTTTCATTTTAATTTTTTTAAATCTCAGTAGATAAATTCTCACTCCATGGTTTTAAATATACTACACCTCCTTCCAAATCATGGGCCACCACAATCTAGAGAAGATGATGAGAAAAAAAACCATTTGAAATAAAATTCATGAAGCAATTCACATCTGCTTGACCCAATTTTGAATCTCTAAAAACCTATCTAAAATCTATAGAACTTACAAATTAACCCTCTACTTTTAGTAATTGTTATGACATGCTTGATCATATCACATTCTTAATAATCATTTTTGGTGTAACATCAACCTAGATATGATTTATTATGGCTTTAATCTTCCTCTTCTCCTTAATTAGGTAATCCATTAAACATCCTTACTTTAAGACTTTTAAAATTAACTTTCTATACTATGGACCTCGTAAGAATTATTTATTTTTTAAAATTTATACAAATATTTTGAAAAGAAAAATGAAAATGAAACTCGTTGACTACTTGAATTTGGTTCTCTTCACATATTTTTTATTTTCTAAAACACACTATAATTATCGTTGACTACTTGAATTTGGTTCTCTTCACATTTACTTTTCACATATTTTTTACTATTCATTGGATGTCTTCCACTCTTTTTTCTATTCCTATCAACACTCTCATCTTCATCAATTTCTTCTATATTTCTTTCTTGTTCATAATTGGACTTATCTTCTATAGGTTTATTTTTTCCTAGAGAGTTTGAAGCTGAAAGGATAGGTTCACTAAAATTTATTCCTTAAGTTGTCAAAATATTAAAATGCAAGGACAATCATTTATAGTAAGTACTTTCTTATGCTTTGAAAAACCCAAATGATTCCTTAGAAATCCAAAAGGATGATGCTTCATAATAATTACTTTCTTATGTTTACTTAAAAACCCTTGATTTCCATAGAAATCCTATGTACTCATTTCTTTATGATTTTTCACTTGAATCTCTAATGTGCAATATATATGCTCTACACTACTATTTTTTATTGAAAGGAGAGGATTTTATACCACTTGAGGAAAATAAAAATAATTTAAGAACTTGCACATTATACTTCCTCTTCCTCATGTCTTGTATTTTTTTTAATGGTTGATCTAAGTAATACGTAATAGTCTTTGTCATTTGATGATATGGAGAGGATTTCTTTGTCACTTTCTTGGGAGTGAAAAATACTTGATCTCCTTCAAATTTAACTATAGTATGATTTTTTTGTTTCATATTGATGTTTGTATCATGCCTACAATTTTATTTTGCTTTACTTATCATTTTTTATTTTTCAATCTCTTGTTATGTATCTAGATTTATAATATTTGTGACATTAGAATGCAACGTTCTTATAAACTATTTGTTGATTGTATTCCTTTGATTTAGATTAAATCTTAATGAAATATGACAAAGGTTTTGAAATATCCATCAACACATATAAGTGTATATATCATGTCTTCACTCCTTAATAATTAGTCTCTTTTAGATGAACTTTCTTGATCATCATTAATATTCTTTAAAACCTCCTTGTTGGTAAGATCATATTAAATTCCAAAAACCCTAACCTACTGTAGAAGCATTTTAATTTGTTTCATTTTAATTTTTTTAAATCTTCGTAGATTACTTTCTCACTCCATGGTTTTAAATATACTACACCTCCTTCCAAATCATAGGCCACCACAAACTAGAGAAGATGATGAGAAAAAATCCATTTGAAAGAAAATTCATGAAACAATTTGCTTAATCCAATTTTGAATCTCTAAAAACCTATCTAAAATCTATAGAACTTACAAATTAACCCTCTACTTTTAGCAATTGTTATGACATGCTTGATCATCTCACATTCTTAATAATCAATTTTGGTGTAACATCAACCTAGATATGATTTATTATGGCTTTAATCTTCCTCTTCTCCTTAATTAAGGCATCTATTAAACATCCTTACTTTAAGACTTTTAAAATTAACTTTCCTACTATACTACTATACTATGCACCTCATAAGAATTATTTATTTTTTGAAATTTATACAAATATTTTGAAAGGAAAAATGAAAATGAAACTCGTTGACTACTTGAATTTGGTTCTCTCACATTTACTTTTCACATATTTTTTATTTTCTAAAACACACTATAATTATCAATTATGTGATTAAAAGTTAACATCCTCTCTTTAAAATCATAAAATAAAATAATCCAGGTTTTAATTATATGCTGATAACCATTCTTTTAGATTTTTTATACATATGACCCTATTAAATAACTAAGTGTATAAAGTATGTTTAAAAAAAATAAAATAAATTGTTATTTATTTTTAATTATAAAAATGAAACCCAAGTTCAGATTTCTAAGCTGGCGCACGCCACGGTGATGAGATGAATGGATTTTAATAGATAAGAATGCCTCCTGTGGACATTGTATGAATTGATAACAATGACACTTATTGGCATTGCATGTGCTTGAAACTGCCACAATTCTTGCCTTAATTTACGGGCAGACCTTTCAGAGACTGAAATGGCCACTCATTCCTAAGCTTGCAAACAAATTTGTAATTCTTAAAGTGGGTATTGAAGTCTATTTATAAAAAGAAAAATTAATCTTTTAAAAATCGTTTTACCTCTTTTATCTCTCTGTTTACAATTTTCGAAACAAATTTTAAATTCTTAAAGTTACAAAATTATTTATAACTTTTAACGTTGTATCGAAATATTAAAAAAAAATTACCTCAACCTTTCGAAAATCACCTTAAAAACCTTTCAAAATCACCTTACCTGTCTCAAAGCTTCCCTCTATCTAAAACCCATATGAAAAATCTTTTTGCTGAGCTGTAAAACTACTTCCATTCTGCACGCCAATGTATGATGGAATAGACGTCCATTCCAAACTGAGAAAAAAATCCACAAGAAAAATTGACTGAAGAGGACAAGCTAGAAATAAGGCACTTAATCCACCGAATGTGAAGAGGACAACCTACCTGGTCTATTAAGGTTTTCTAGAATTTTGTAACTTCTTTTTCTTGTTGAAAATGATGTCGTCGACTCTGTGTCTAAATCTGATGGTTTTAAATGCTTTCAGAAGTCACCATATACACGTCAGAAGATTAGTTCTATGTTATCAGGGAAAATGATACCAAATATTAAAAAGGTTTTTCACGTCCGTAAGGTTATAGAGATCACCAGAATGCTGTTTATCCATCACTCCCTTAAAAAAAAGTTTTAAAGTCCGTCCGTCAAGTTATAAATTATATGAGACAAATAAGAGATATTGTTTACATAGTTATATATACCAAAAGATTAATTCTATACTAGGGATTATACACATGAGAATATAAGTTTCATGTCATCACATTTATGATAGAAAAGGTAAAAATGTTTTTTTACATCTTAAGGACCATATTCCAATATTCTTCATAATTATTTAATCATATTTATTTAGAGAAGAATGGTATAGGATGGTGTATAAATCTAGCCTTTGCAAGATTTGAACCTTAAACTTTTATTCAAAATTTTAAAGTTTTCACCTATAGACCATTCAAGTTCTACCAACTTTTAATGTTATAAATCAATATTTTTGGCAATTTTGCATATAACATTCGAAGGAATTTAAACCAGCATCTCCTTCATGAAAGTTAAGGAATATAACCAATATGATGCTATTTGACAATTCATGTTGAGTTTACATGGTTAGAATATAAGGCGTATTTAATTTATGATATTTACTTAATGGATAAAAATTATTTATATATATATTTAAAAAATCTAAATTAATTGGGTGGCCCTGGATTTGGAAGAATGGACTTGCAGTTTGGTGGAAGCCCTTATGGGCAGAGAAGGTTTGATGGTCCTATTTTCTTATTGCAGTTCATAGCCTGAAGGTTGGGTCAGCCACAACCCTAGTTGGGGGGCTAGGTGGATGGTTGGGCAGCTAATGGATCTGCATCGACTATTGGAAAGATGGGGTTTTTACCATTTTTTTTGCTTTAGGTTGTAGAGTCTTTAGGTTGGTAGGCGTTTTCCCTCCCGTGACCTTATGAATGGCTATAGTGGTGGATAGATGAGCTTTCTCCATGATATATTTTGGTTCTACCCCTTCTATAACTGATTTTTATGGGAGACCTCGTGCATTTATAGTTAGTGGAGACTTCTGGTTCTATTTGGCCATTCTGGTTGGTGGATTTAGGTGTTAGAGGTGGGCCAGTCATATGATCTAGCTAATTTGGCTCAGATCGATTGGTGTGTTTCTAAAGCGCCCCTAGGGTTTTCGAATATTTCTTTTTTTAGTGCTTTGTTCCATTTGTTTTGTGGGTGTTGGACCTTTCTGACTATAGATATGGAAAGTTGGGATCGTGGTCTTTGTATGATCTACAACTTCCAATAGAGGTCCAGATTATCTCAAGGCCCAAAAAATGTTCCATGCAGGTAGCAAAACTAGTGTGAATTTTCTATTTTTATCTTTACTATGGTTTTATTTTTCCTCTTTGATGCCTAGAATTTGTTTGGTTGAGCAGGAAGCCCAGTAAAAGTTTTAGATTTAATTTATCTTAGTGGTCAGTGCTCTAGATGCCTTTGTGTATTAGTATTTCTCGTGAGAGTGACTTTTTAAATTTTGGTTTTAAATCTGATCTAATTTTTGCCTTTTTCCAATGGGAAAGGGGAAGTTGGGGTCATGATTTTAGTTCCAATTGGGAGACATTGATGTTTTGAGTTTGCCAACTTCTTGAAAAGGTTCATAATATCTCATCAGGAGGAGGCTGAAAAATATCCCTAAGCAGTTTGACAAAATGGGCGTAAAACTAGTGTGATTTTTCTGGTTTCATCTCTTCAATGGTTTCTCATTGGCACTTGGTTCTTGTTTGGATGCACACTTCAAATTTTTTAATTGCAAGGTCATTAGGTACCTAAGGCTATTAGCCTGGGTCCCCTAATTTAGGGTTCTCATGATGAGCAGGAATTTTAAAATTAAAGTTTAAATCTCATCACTTTTGTTTCAATTTCAGGGATAGATCCATGGTTCCCATATTGGGTGGGAAGTTCAAGTTCCATTTTGAGTGCTTTGCTTGATCTATTTTTATCTCAGTCACTTTTGGTATCCTTTGGGGTCTCTCTTTGAATACCTTTGCATTCATCTTGAATTATGCTCATCTTTGGGCTATTGTTGAAAATCTTGGCTTATGTGTAAAGGGTTCAGGGATCCTTTTGAAAAACCCCCTATGTAAAGGTTTGAAGACCCTTTCAAAAATCCTTCATCCACCAAATAAAAAAACTATATGTTTATTTATTTTTCAAGAAATTTGGTTTTTAAAATGGAATGCTAAGGTTACAAAGGAATTAATTATTAAAGATAAGGGAATTATACTAAGGTAGATATAGTTTCATGGTTTATCCATTAGACCTTACCATTAAGCCAATTTTTATATTTATTGTTGAAATCATATTTCATCATGGCCTATTCATTGGACCTTAGCATTGTGTTCATTATTAAATTTATTCTTAGTATCAATTTCAATTGTAAAAAGATGAGTTTGCCCTAAATTGATTAGACATTTCCTCAAATTAGAATGTAATTTTTCAACATAGGCAAAATTCTCTATTTTGTTGGAATTTTTCTAGATAAATAATATTTGGTCTTTGGTTGTGTAAACCCTCCATAAGGTCTAAATTTTTCTTTGATTAATAATCCAAAACAAAATTCTTAGAGGTCATCAAGGATATTTTAATGTGCTTCATATAAGGACTTAGAAACTTCATATTATGTAAGTATTCATTGTTCCTATGCTTTTACCATTTGATAATGCATTTCTAAAAATATGAGAATATAGTGGGCTACAACCCAATTAATAATATAAGAGTTAGTGAAATATTGAAAAAAATATTTCAAAGCTAAAAAATACACATTTTGTGGAGGATTGATCCTATTCAAAAGATATGGATTTAAAGGGATAAATTATTTTGAAAGAAGAATCAAAATTATACCCAAGTTTGGATTCATATTATTGCCTCTCTTGTAGAATATTTATAGGCAAGTGCTCATCAGAGGAATCGTCGACATGGAAACAAATGTGTTAATTGATTAGTTATAGAATCTAATGATACATGTAAAGGGTGGTTTATATTTATTTAATGCAAGGTATATATGTGTTCAAGTAGAAATATTGAGTATTTGGGTTCATCAATCATTATTTTGATGGCGCTTCTCGAGAAAACCTTGAAAAAGCTTATCGAGATTCTGTTTTGAGATATCAAAAGGCAAAATTCTAATTATCTACTTATAATCATATAGAATATCAACAAACAATTATGCACATGCTAGGGAACCTCTTACAAGGTTCAAAATTGATATATAAGAACCATGAAGATAAATTTTAATTGAGGGATATTCATAGATTATTATGAATGTTGTAAAAATGATGCAACAATTGGATCAACAATAACATTATTTTATATGTCAATGAATTATTGATGGAGACAATATCTTGAAAATCCCAACATATATAAATAGAATAAATTAGGATAGTATATAATTTAGATAGACATGGTGTTATATTGGTCTTGGTGAAATCCAAATTTTATAGGGAAATTGGACAAAGGAGATTCTATGGCTAAATAAAATTAATATCAAAAATTTGTGAAGTTAGTGGTTTGAGAGATTATAAGATCATATTTCATGTCTTAAATTTGTTGATGACTCTACTATTTTAGGTAAAGCTACAATTAAGGAAGCTTCTAATATTAAGAAAATCATTGGCTGTTTTTATAAGGCTACTGGGCAGTTGATCAATGAAGACAAATCTAAAGTTATTTTCTTTCACTACTCTACCAGAAAGGATTCCATGATCTTATATAAATTAAGATATAATAAGTCCTCCCTTATGATCACTTATTTAGGTATTCCCATCAATATTCAAAGGCAGAAAAAAAAT
The DNA here is from genome assembly GCA_028583015.1 of Wollemia nobilis. Taxonomy (NCBI): domain Eukaryota; kingdom Viridiplantae; phylum Streptophyta; class Pinopsida; order Araucariales; family Araucariaceae; genus Wollemia; species Wollemia nobilis. Next base: position 2,285,757 of record JAQPPZ010003612.1, read on the forward strand.
ATTGGAATTGGTTGTTGGACAAAGTCAAGAAGAAAATTGGAAAGTGAACCAACAGGTGGCTTTCTTCTAGGGGTAGAATCACCTTGGTAAAATCAATCCTTAAAGATATTCCTTTTTATGTTTCTTCCATGTTGAATATTCCAAATGTTGTTCTTCGAGAACTAGATCAAATCAGTCATCGATTCCTTTGGAGTGGTACTAAGGAGAAAAGAAAATGGGCCTTGGTGAAATGGGACACTTTATGTCTTCCTAAGAATGAAGGGGAGTTAGGATTTTGGTCTTATATTAATAACAACAAAGCTTTAGCTACCAAATTATATTGGAGGATGTTGCATAACCCCAATGTCCTTTGGACCAATAATCTTCGTGCTAAATATTTTGAGAACAAAATTCCTAAAGACCTTGTTCGCTATCATCTTCCTACCAAAGGTTCTTCTATTTTAGCAGCTATTAAGACTGATGAGGATTTGATAAATAAAATTTTATTTTGGATCATTCATAATGGTCAGAAGGTAAATTTTTAAAAATATTCTTAGGATGGTCACAAGCCTTTGATAACTCAGTTTCCCGATTGGAAGCCTTGGATGGAGGAGCTTCACTGAGCTAACTGGATAAAGGTGGCTAATTATTGTCGGTACCATACTGGTAATTCAAATTTTGGTAGATATTGGATCCCTATTGAGGAATAGCCTATTCAAATCCTAGAAAGGCAAAGACAAGATATCCAAGGCATTCTTCATATGAGGTCTTTCTCTTGGTCCCATGAAAAAGATTATTTTGGATGGAACAACACTACTAAGGGTGAGTATTCAGTTGCTCAAGGTTATTTGACCTTATGCAATAATAATCCCAACCAATATTCTGACATATTTTCTCAGTTGTGGGCTCAAAATATCTGGCCTAAGGTGAGGTTCTTTGGTTGGTTTTTATTGCATTGTAGTGTGCTTACTGGTGAGAAACTTATGAAGCGTGGTTTTCATGGCCCTTTTAGATGTGAAATATGTTGAGAGAATGTAGAAACTCTCAGCCATATTTTTACTAAGTGTACTTTAAACCTCTAAGATATGGAGGAGAATGTCCACTTTACTTAACTTACAGTGGTCCAATTTTTTAATATTTGATCAACTTTGGAGGGATTGGCCTAAACAAGAGGGTGTTGATCATTTAATTAGGCAGTTAGTTTGGATGGGTTTTATCATTATTATTTGTAATACATAGAATGAAAGGAACAATCAAATTTTTAATCAAGATAGGAAGGATTTTCAGTATATTTGGCAAAATACCATAGCCAAATTAGTTGAATCAGTCCATCATATTCTTAATCGCCCCCAAAAATTCCAGCAAAGATGGGATCAAGTGATGCAAATATTGAAGATTAAATATTCTAAGGGTAACCAACTTAAAGGGAATGTAAGTATTTGTAATATGGATAGGACTATAAATTGGCAACCCCCTCCTAAGTATGTTGGTAAAGTCAATATTGATGCATCCGTTAGAGGGAACCCTAGAAAAGCTAGTGCAGGAGAAATTGGTAGACTTTCATATGGCTCCCTGGTTTTTAATTTTTCTGAGAATTTGGGTATTCTTTCCAATAAACATGTTGATGGGTATGGTATCCTCATAGGCATTAAAGAGGCTACTAAGGTTGGGTGGGAAAAGGTGTTAGTTGAGTTTTACTCTCAACTCATGATTAATATTTTGAAGAATCCTTCTAAGAATCATAAGGTTGATTGGAGAATAAAAAGAATTATTGAGAAGATTCAATTAATCCAAATTGGATTTTTGAAAGTTGATTACAATCATGTGGTCAGAAATCAAAACAAGAGTACTGATACTTTAGCTAATTGGGCTTTGGACAAAGGTGCTATTACTTGTTATGGTCATCCTCCTAGATGGTGGGCTTCACAAATAAGTGAAGCTCTTATTTCTATCATTTCTTTGGATGGCTACAGTTCTGAAGGTTCCTAGTTTCGTCTTGCTTTATTTTTGCTTCTCTTTGGTTCGGTCAGGGTATTTTAGTTCCCTAGCTCAAACTATTATTTCTTTTGTTTCCTTTTTTGATTCTTGCCTTAAAAGTCTTTTGGTCTAGAAAGGTCATTGTTATGTTCAATTTTTTGTCTTTTTTTTTTTTTGTGGTGTGTAAGTTTTTTTGTTTTGTTTTGTTTTGCTTTTGTGTTCTTTGTGTTGTTTTTTGTTGTTCTTATGTTTTTGTTTTTTTGTGTTTTTTGTTATTTTTCTTGTATTTTTTTTGTTCTTGTTCTTATTTTTATGTATGTTTGTGTAAATCTGTTTTTTTGTGTGTGTGTTTTCTATGTTTTTTGTTTTTTTTACTATCTATTCTTGGTTGTTTTTTAATTTTTATTTGTTAATTTTTAGGTTATGGTTGTTTGTGTTTTTCATGTTTTTGTTTGTTATGTCTTTGTAGTGTTCTATTATTTTTATCATGTTTGTGTTTTGTTATGTTGTTGTGTTTTTCTATGTGGTTTGTATTGTGGTTTTTTATCTTATTGTGTGTGTGCTTGGTTGTGGTTTTTCTTTTTGATACACTCAAGGAGCATGTTTTTTATTTTATTTTATTATTATTATTATTATTATTATTATTTTAATCTTATTGTGTGTTTTTTTTCTCCTTGAGTATGTCAAATGTGGTAGGCCAGGATCGTACCCTGGGTGATTTTGATGGATAGGATACCCCTACCTCCTTGGGTCTTACCCAAAAGTGGCATCCCTTTTGGGATGTTTTCCACAAATAAAAAAATATCATATTTCATGTTTTCTTCTATTCATAGAAATGGACTAAATAGAGACCAAATATACTTTCAATTATCTTCTAAAATTACTTATTGACTTTTTAATAGGTTATCTAAAATTGAAATGAATTTTATGTATACTATTATTATGGTACCATAATAAAACTTATTATTATGGCCCATTTTATTACACAAACACTCATAATAATATAAGGATTCAATTTTCACTCATGTATTTATATGATTATCCATATTATTTATTCTTGTTTTCTAATATATTAGATAGATTTAACATAATATGGTTGAAGGGTTTGGGCCCCATTGGTCAAAGCACTCCCTTGGAAGTATGGAGAACATGGTTTGAATCCCTTAGACCTTGTACAACTAGAGGGCATGTTGCACTAGTGTCATCAACCAAGTTAGGTTATAGTGGTAGCAAGAAGCAATATTCCAACCCATGAAGAGGTAATGAAAAATGTAACAAGTTATTGATTCCTTTAGTATATGCAATATGAGAAAAAGCTATATTATATTAATTCGTGTACTATAACTTACAATATTAATATGCTAACACTATCCACTAGCTAAAAAATAAAATGAGGTGGATAAGGAGTAAAGCATCCATAACTTAATATACATAAAAATAGAAGCTTTTAACAACAAAATACTATAGCTATATCTTGATGCAATACACAAAATATCAATATTCATTTGTGGGAGAGTCTGTTATAAGGATAAATTATAGGTATGTCCTTTATGATATATTTGTAAGTCTTCAAAGAAGAAATAGAAGTAATAAAAACTTGAACTTGATCATCATTGTTAACAACCTTCTTTTTAGTTTCCTGTTGGACCTTATGAAGATCCTAAACCATATGATAAAGTTGATGAAGTATGTCAATAATATTTCATGGTGTGTTGGAAGTTCCATAGACTTGGGAATGAATGTGTCTCACATGTAACAAAATATCAAAGGTCAAGTCTTCTAAAACTATATCCCATGGAGGAGTAGATCCAGTAAACACCTTTTTGCATTTGCACTTCTAAATGTGCTTGAGAAGGATGAGTCTACAAACATCCCAAAGTTTGGGGTACTAATCCAGCTAAGAAAAACTAAGCAGAGAGAACTTCCAATATTTAGTGAAGGAGGGAAAAATAAAAGAGCAAAATATATCCCAAAAGTTTTTAGCCATGTCACAAAACCAAAACAAGTGAAAAAGACTTTCTAAAGCATTACAAAAAATTGCATTGAGGGGGAATGTGTAAAATCATAGCCAGACTTTTAAAAGTGTAGACACCTAAAAGTCACACATGATCACCCATCGTCACTTGTAAATATTCATAGACACTTGTAGGCTTGCATAGGCACTTGTAATCTTGCATAGGCTATCATAGGCAATTATATTCATCCATAGGCACAAAACCTATAAAATTACACAAAACATACCCAAAATACCTCCTAGTCACAAAAGAGTCATCTACAAGACTCTTTAGGCCATTTAAGCCCTATCCTACACCAAATTAGGGCCCCATAGGACAATTACCTCCAAAAACCCTAATTATACTAATTCAAATTCTATTTTGAAAGTCACTTTTCACTTAAGTGCACTTTATTACCTAAATAGGTTTAATTAGGGTTAAAATCCAAATTAGCCCTAATTCTATCCTCACACATGTGTGCACCCACTTAGTTAGAATATTTCTAAAGATACCTAACCTAATATCCAGCTAAATTAGGGATTAGCTAATCAGAATTAACTCTAATCCTAGCTCACACATGTGTGCACCTAGGATATTTACTTCAAGGCACATGAGGGAATGACTCAACACTCCACCTCATAGCCCTAATTTCACCATGGTAGAACTTGACCCCAAATTCTAGGATACCTAAATACCCCTAATATTGGACCATTATATAAATAGAGGGCCATTTCATTCATTATTCTCTCTCCCCCTTTTGGCTAATATACCAAAACTCTGCTAAAATTGCCTTACAATATCTTCTACTATTTCTGCATCCATCAAACATCAACAAACATTACATGGATCACTTCTAGACAAAAATTTTGAATCAATAATCAACAACAAAAAGTTTCACATGCCAACATGATAACTTGATTTACAATAATTTTATAGCTACAAAATAGGTAGGTATTAGTTACTTATAGTTTCTACAACATTTCTTACAATTTTTATCATGTTTTACTTCATTTTTTGTTGTATAATATGAGGTTTGATCCATGATAGGTCCCCAAATATATTAACACATATTTATAGGTTTATACAGGTATATACAATATTCCCAAGTATTCAACCAATGGTATACATACAAAGAATCCCACCTTCATCGAGGAATGCAAGGAGACAATCAGAAACAATTTTCATGCACTTCAGTATGGCACACCCGATGGGACCCCCACAAAATTGAAGTGATATTAATTTACTATCTATAATAGCTTTGAATAGCACTATACAAACCATATTTCCATAGTATAGGTTTGCATAGCAGTGTGTGAAATCAATTCTAGTGTACAGAAACACACCAAAACTCATAGATTTGTATAAAATCTTGCATAGAACACACCCATAGATTCAAATTTGCATTTTTGAACAATTTTGAGCACTTAATCGCACTACACATCACCATGCCTATTGTTACTCATAGTCCGATATGTGAGCAAGCATATCTTGAGGAGGAGGCCTCTCGCACCACCTCCAGTTAGTATAATACTCAAAAGGGAAACATACATTCCCACACCTTATTTCCTCACCAGTTTCAAGCCATATTGCATGTACACCATGTCCCACGGTGACACTTCCATTTCTATTAAGTAATATATTTTGATGAGGATCATTCGCTTATTCCTTATTCACCCCACAAAATCCACCATCCATGTGTTGCAATCATGTCATCTACACAATATCGAGAGATCATGTCCTATTTATAATTATCATACATAATAAAGACAAAAAATATCCAGAAATATAATTTTTTTGTGTAAAGTGCAAATATGTTACTTGTGCATATATATCAATTTTATCCTAACGTGTGTTTGTTGCAGATAATCGTTATGGAATGTATTTTTTATAGTCCTACTTCTGATGTTGCTATTATTTGATAACATTTTTTTTTCTTGTGAAGTTTACTAATTTCAATACAATAGTAGAGGTCTACCATCCATGCTGATATTTAGATGTTTCAACCATAGAAATATACAAGAATATTTGTGAAGTGAAAATTTGACTAATGAATAAAAATTTTATATGGAAACCCAAGCTTTAGCATTTCAAATTACTTAACAACATTGAAACATGAGTCTTATTTGGTTATAATATTTTAGTTCCTAGCCATGTATTTCTTTGATAAGTAGGTTGGTCTTTGGCAAGGGTGTGGACCATAGAGTGCCACCTATCATTCTCAAAATTAAGTCCAATTTCATGGGTAATTCCAAGGGTAAATAAGCTTGTTATCGTCATGCAAGATTTAAACTTTGGTCTCCTCCTTAAATGTTGAGCAATCTAATCGATTGAGTTAATGCCACGTGATGGCTAGGATAAAAATTTGATAAAATTTCTATTTTTTAATTTCTTTTGAGTTTCAAGATGTTACAATATATATTGTAGCTCATCAAATATATTTACTCCCATGTGATAATGCATATAAGGAAAGAATGAGAAAATTGTAGAGGGGCATATTGATGAGCCAAAAAAGGAAGTGATTACCCTCTTGACAAGTATTTTGGAAGATTTTGATTATCTTAACCAAAATTCTACTTGAGGACTGATTTGGCTACAAAATTATGCTAGCATAACATCAAAATTTGGACACATGTATATCTTTAACTTACTTTTGACTAAGAATGCACCTTTTCTATTTGGTATTTTTTTTTTTTTTTTTTTTGGTGGTTGCCACAAGGGGTAAATAGACTGTGACCACGAGGGAACCATTACATAACATATCCGCAACATGTGAGGCGAGAGGTTTGAACCGGGGCCTCTCAGCAACTAGAGAGGTTTAACTACCCACTTGCTTTTTTATTTGGCATTACTTCATTGGTAATTTGATACTTTGTTTTCACTTCCAATGGATGGTTATGTGTTATGATAATTTGTACTTTTTATTTATTTAAGATACTATATTCATCATGCTTGTTGTGTTTATGCCAAAAAAAAAAATAGAGGGAGATAATTCTCCACTCAGTTTGGAGAGTATGATGAATGAGATGATAGGTGAATTGACATTTATTAAAGTCCTTTCCTGTTGCTTTTACTAATATTTTTTTTCTATATTGTGTTTTTTATGCTATTTTGAAAGCTGATTATATAGTTCTTTAGTGTAGGAGTAGAAGGATTTTGTTCAAAAAATTCTTGTGTGACAAGTTTACATTTATTTAGGAATGCTTTCAAACCAAGTTCAAAATATCTTTGCCATTTTATGTTCTTCTTTTGAGAAAATTATGATGGTGATATTTTTCTTCTTATGGAAGCATGTCGCTTACTTTGTAGGACTGTCCAAGCATCAGGTAAGATCTATCTAAAATGAGTTGGATTGTGCTGTTATTTTAACATTTTAGATATATCATTAAGATTATATGTGGTTTGAGAAATTCTTTGATATTTTTTTAATCATTATATTACAATTCTTGAAAACATTAAATTATGAAATGGTTGAAATTACCAGTCATGCATTTTTGGTAAGTTAATGATAAATACTATATTGATATAGATGTGAAATATTGGGATCATAAATATTTGATACATTTCCATATATAAGAATATTTATCACAAAAGGAAAGGTAGTTTAAGCTCTGAAACCTAGTTAACTAACACAATTGTATTTGTGCTTAAATCTTGAATGTTTGCATATTTGTAATATTGAATGAGAATGTTAAAGAATGCAAGGTGTGATATCAGTGTGTTTATCTCATGGCTTTGCATTTTCTCTTTATTTTCCTTCTTGACACTTGTATCATGTCACTGTAGTATTTTAGTGTAAGTTTCATGCATCTCTAAGAAAGTAGGTCACTGAGAGGGAAATCAAAAAAGTTTAAGAGGAATGGCATTGACATACTAATTGAATTTCAAAACATGATAAACCTCTATGTGAAATCTTGAACTTTGCATGGGCCTTATATGCCATACTATAGTGAGTCAATATCCCAAGTAATATCCAAATCTCTCCCATAAACTTCTATAATACCAACCATTTTAAAGATATAGAAATTATAGTTGCTAATGAAAAACATCAAAGTTCATTAAGGTCCTCCCTATAAATAATTTATTTTTGCCACAAGTTTTGCCATTTTTACCTTCAAAAAGAATTTTCTTGAGAAGTTGTCAAAATATTTGTTGATTGTCTGGATGATTATATTATTTGTGTCCTTCAAATGGGTCTTTAACAAGCTCTATTTTTATTGGTTGGCACTCCATAACTGCACTCCATAACTATATCAAAAATATTAGCTTCTAGTTCTTTGTTGTCTTTGCAACTCAAATTTCCTCTTATTTAATGAATTATTCTGAGACAACAAACCTTGACTTATAGGTTTAATTTTGAACTTAGGTTGTATTCAGAAACGTCTATAAATTTTATGGTTAATGAAAATCTTCAAAATTCTCCATGTGGTAATGACTCATTGGTGATGGTTTATCAAAAACATATTCTCTAAGAAACCTATTCAAAGAATTTTTTATACTCTTCTTTTAATGGTGGTCTTACATTCTAACAATCATCTCAACTTGAAATGCCAATCGAATGTCGTGCATTTTTTTAGTTTTATTGAACTTGTAATTTGTTTATTTAAATTTTATTTCTAATCAAGTAGTTTTGAAAAGTAGGCTTCACTTTTGAGTGGATTTATATATGCTAAAATTCACCTTTCGATTTTACAGGGAGTTCTTCTTTACCCTTTTCATTTTGTTCAATCTTCACAGTCTTATTTCTTTGGAAGATTCCTGTCATCAATGCCTTAGTATTGTAGATTGGAAAATAATGTCCATAATAGATGAACATTAGACCTTGCCTTTTCTTTGCTTTATGATAATGAAGATTTCCTAATTGATCCTAAACCATCCTTTGTGCATTCGATTTTTGGAATCATTTTTACTATTTATGACACATTTTGAACATATCCTAAAGTCTATTAATCGATCTATATTCCTAAGCAGTTTAGTTTTGTAAAAATACATGTTATAAGTCATGTGTTAATATTCATTTGGTCAACTTAGAAAAACTTATGAAAATACACGCTATAAGTCCCATGTTAATATTCATTGGATCAACTTAGAAAAACTGATTTTTCATTTATATTTTAGTTAATGGGGAGATTTTATTAGCCTTGGTCTAGCATTGAAATCACTTACTTTTCTTCTTTATTTTTATCAGATGTCTACACAATTATGGCTATGGAAATTATCATGGGGAATAATTTTATATTATTTTAATGTCGACAAGGAGGTAAATGCTTTCACAGGTTTGTAGGCCTCACATTCTGCTACTGGGGTTGCAATATTTTGCTTGAATAATTCAATTTGATATCATCACTTGAAGCTACAATGACAAAGAGATGAAAATTTGGAAGTATTAGATTTTGAATTTTACACTGATACTTTTTATGTTGGTTTTGGACTGAAGAGGATATATTGCAAACTTTCAAGTGATTGGTCTTCAATTGCTCAAAAGGTGGTATATTTTATTCATATTTCAAGTCATGAAGAAAAATTTAAAATGAAATTAATGAAAAGTATCTGGTTTCAGAAAAATTTATTCTTATATATGCCAATGACCCTGTTTAATATTCTTCATGTGGGCTTTGTTGTTAGGCATGCAGTACTTGCATCATTTGATATTGGACTCAACATATTTGTTTCTTGGGTAGAAATCTCACTCTATACATTGCTAGTATTTGTTTTCCAGCACTGAACCACCTTAAAGCTTTTTAAACTTATCTAAATTTTCCCCCAAAAAAACCATTGATATGGCTATTTTAGTTTTTGGAATCCCTTTTACTGTTTATGGCACATATTGTACATGTCCTTTTTAAAACTTGGTAAATCAAGAGAAACCATATTTCTAATCAATTATGGATGTATATGTATTGCAATATAAGGTATAGAATATGCTTCGGACTCAACCAAGAGGGATCCAAAAAGAATAGCAGGGTCCATGACTGTTAATAGAGGTTTATATGTATCTATAAAGAACAATATACATGTCTTAATGTTGATTTTAATTCATCTCTGTCCATGATATGTGTCCTGGTATATTGTTAAGCACTTAAATTTTTCATTTTGGTATTGTAAGCATTTTGTTTTTTAACATAGAGATACAAATACATACATGTATGGAATTCAAAATCTTAACAAAGCCACCTAATTTTCATGTTTGTTAAATTTTTTATGTAACTTTTGATTTTTAGAATTGTTCTCTTTTTATGGATGTCCATTTTCCCTTCATCTCTTTTTTCTAGTTACTTATTCCATTTCAATTATTTTCTAGAAGACACCTCTTTATTTAGCAAAAATTTTAGCAGTAATCCATTCAACTCTCTTGATTTCTCCAAATAAGGAACATCCCCACACTCCTTTATCATTGCTAGAGTATATTTCTCTCCAAGATTGTTGTATCACAAATACAGGCACAAGAAAACATGGGCTTCAAGTCTGCAAATATCAAAGACTAATTAATCTAAACAAGTTATATTCAAATTTTTTAAACTACTAAATTTTTCTACCTTTGGAGAGCATAGGCATTTTCCAACTTGAAAATTCTATCATTCTTTCCCTATAAAATAAAAAATTTCTACCAAATTAAAATAGTTAGTCCATAAAACAATGATTTAAAAGATATTACAAAGGACTGAAGTACCACTCATGTTTGGGAATTTTGCCTAAGAAAAAGTGCAGACATTTGTGTACAATTTTTTTTTGGTATGTATTTAAAACTTGTAAAATATAGGTGAGACAAGATTCTAGCTATAGGTAAAAAGGTAGATTCTCATGAAGCTTCATAATCCCTATATTTTTCCATGCTTCTGCCATGTGATGACCATTGTAACAAAAGAAGTCCTGATTCAGGAATAGTATAGTACATTTGATAAATGCAAAAGTCAATATCAAAATCCACATTGTCATGGTTTTTATATATATATATTTTTAAATCACCCTAAGACAGTGGTTTTAAACAACCCTCATAGGTATTTTTAAAATAAATAATAAGATGGTAGTTTTAAACCATTGTCTATAATAATAAGATGATGGTTTTAAACCGTTGACTTAATTTTTTATTATTATTTTTTTATTTTTTATTTTTTGATGAGGAAAATTTTATATACAACATATCCGCAACATGTGAGAGGAGATATTTGAACTTGGGCCTCTCAATAACTAGAGAGTTTTAACTACCCACTTGCTCTCCAACTCCTCTACATGAGCGGATTTTATTATTATTTTTAAATAAATAATAAGATGACAGTTTTAAACCATCGTCTTAGGTCCTAAGATAATGGGTTTAAACCATCGTATTGGTACCTAATATGGTGGCTAATATGGTGTTTTTAAACCATAATCTTAGGATCTAATACGGTGGTCCTATAAGGTAGTTTTTAGCCACCATCGTATAGGTGTAGACTTTTTACAATACCCTCATAGATGGTAGCTAAATAACCACCCTTAAATGTCTTTAAGTATGGTTAAAAACCACCATTAAATCCCTTTTTTAGTGTAGTGAAAATTTATCCTAAATCAAATTATATCTGATATGGTATCCCTTCTACCATAATTGCAAACAATGGCACCCTTTTAAAAACAAATAGATTTTCAAAATGTGTGCCAAATACGAAATTAAAAAAAAAAATGGTCTACACCTTACTACCCAACAAGGGAAAATACAATTTGAATCCTCCAACAAAAATGCTAATCAAAATCCTTAAGAAACTAGTCAACAAAAATGGTCGACATTGTCACGTACAACTTTATCCAACCTTATGGGCATACCGCACAAGTGTGCATACTCCCACTGGGGCAATACCATATGCTTTAGTTTATGGTACCAAAGTAGTATTTCCCTTTGAACTTGAGATACCCTCTCTAAGGGTCTTGTTACAAGACTCTTTGATAGGAGATGAATACCGCTTAAGCCATTTACAACAACTAGAACTTTTAGAAGAAAAATACATAAACACCCTAGAACATATCAGAATACACCATAACATACTTCAACATACCTACAAAAAAAAGGTGCATCATAGATCCTTTGAAGTTGAGGATTTAATCCTCAAATAAAATCAAATGAATACTAATGCCAACATCGATATTAGAGAGAAGTTTGAGCCTAATTGGTTAGGGCCTTTTATTATCACCACTAAACTTGGATTAGGATCCTACCACCTAGTCACATTGGATGGCAAAGAACACAAAGAACCAATTAATATAATATGCATAAAACTTGGATTTATTTTCCTGCTCATTTGATTGAATATACAATAAGAATCATCATATAATCATATACACTTTACCCCTTGCATGTGTGCCTCATTTTCTTGATCATACTATCAAGTTAGGATGGTTTACTATGATGTAAAGACCAATCCTTATTATAAATATGTCTGCATTTCATCCATCTAGGCTAACTATATGTTGAGTAAACTCTCTCAGTCCAAAAATCATGTCCTCTAAAATCTTCTTCTACATCCCGCTTCACCACTATCATACTTCTTCTCTTATTCTCCCTCTCTTGGGTAAAGTTATTTATGACATGATCATTTGCAGCCCTCATGATCCAAAATTATCCCTTTCTTATATCCCAATTTTGGGAGAAACTAACAAACAAATAACAATCGGTCTTCGTCTATCTCACTTCTATCAATTCAAAACAAATTCTACATATAACCTACATTCCTCTATTTTCATACACAATCACACCATTAATATCAACAATGTTTTACAACACTATCAATAATACGTATCTACAAGTATTTTCAACAAAGGAATTTTATGTTCCATCAACATTCATGATTATTCAATAGACTCCTCAAAGACACCTCTTTCTCTTCTATAATTTAAAGTGATGTATTGTGTAATAGAATTTAAGAGCAAACTATTGAATGTTTCATGATATCTATTCATCATATTATTCACATATAACTCGTTTGATAGTCCATTCAGGGATGGGAAATCACATTCAATCAATATATCATAAGTTCATAATAATTTATAAATTCTACTAGTTATTGGTTGTATGGGGTTCTCTTCCCTGATTGGCCTATCATTTGACTTCACAAAATTATACCTGATATATCATCACCTGCTTACTCATTCAATTGATTTCATGGGCTAATAAGACCCTAATCATTCATTACCCTATGGATTAACAATTACTTATCAATTTTATATGGGAATGGATGATTAAGGGTACTCTTTCCCATTTGACATACCATTTTTGGTATGCAATCAAACATTATTTCTCATGTGTTGTCTCTCCAATAAGTCATAAGGGTTGTACGGTTCTCTTCCTCCAATGATGCATAGGTTCAAAATTTCCCCATGAATATCATTAGGCAATGGATCAATATTACCTTTTACTTTCTTCTGATTTACTATGTTAGGCATACTATCATATTTTCACAAGTCTCAATGATTGCCTTCGATAATCCATGAGGTTATCGAAGAATTTATTGATCCAATATCTTGTAGATCCATAATAATTTGTACATCTTACTAGGTACTTGATCAATATAATCCTTGTATCCTCCTATATCATATCATTGGAATTCTATCAAAAAAAAATCAAGTATCTCACAAACGATTGTTTAAAAGGGTCTATCGGACTATGAAGTCCTATAGCTGCAATGCCTTATGAGCATGCAATAATTTTTACACTTCACCAGATACTGGATCTATATTGTCTTCATAGCCACCTGAGCCTCTACAATGACCAAACATCCATGAATCATATTCTCACTGCCAACTATTTACCTAATAAAACTATTGTATTAATAGAGTTCTATTTCCAATTAGCCTGTTATGTGAATATGCAATAAAACAATCAAAACTAAAAAAAATAATCACCTATCAAACTGGATATTCTCTATCTATTCACACAAAATAGATAGAGAACTTCCTCCCTCTTGATATGTGATAACAAGTTATCGCTTCTTCTTTTCTTCAAAACTAAAACATCTTGGCTAACTTATAGGCTCTTTGGAAGCATAGGGATTTAGTAATCAACACTTTACATACCCATAATAATTTATGATTGCATCAAGCAATCAATTATTAAATCCCTACACATCCTAATGGTATATAGGCTAGAATGGATATCTCATTCATACAAATGACATCCTTCAAACTCAAGGTAATGCTATTATATGGATGTCCTAGATAAGGGGATTTATTTTTCCCATGTTTTATGTATATACATTTCTTTGTACACATGTCAGGCATGGGAGAAGAGCTTATTCTTCTCTTGGATTGTGCATATGGGAGAGTTGCCCTTAGTCTAGAAGATTTTGTTTACAATACAAAATCCTTAAATATTTCAACACATCATATGGGGAAACAAGTGTCAAGCCCAATTCCTCATGTACATGTAAATATTTACATATGCATTAGGTAATGAACTTGTATACTCTTATTACCCTCTCTCATATGTTAAGAAAATTAGTAATGCTAAATATTTCTTCTTTAAAAGCAATTCTATTTTTAAAAATAAAAGAACACAAAAAAATATTTTGTGAATATTTTACAAAAATCTTAATATTGTTTCTTGCAAATAGCAATTTTCATCTCAACCTACAAAAATTAATGTAAGCATCCATGATGTTACATTTGAAGAACATGTGCTTGTACTGGGAGTGGGGGGTGAACAGTATACAATAAAACTTTTTTCTTTTTAATCCAAATAACAACATTCTAAATATTAAAGTAGTAAACATCATAAAAAGCATCACATACATGAGAGACATCATTTTATGTGGTTCACCCAATGCGGGCTACTCCATGGAGAAAATATTTCTTATACTTTTTTCTCAAATAAATTCTCTTGGGAATCCTTCCCTACAATGTTTATAAACCTCTATCCAAAGGGGGCACCAATCCCCTAAATCAAATTCATGGATCTCATCCACAAGAGAACTCCTTCTCCTCTACTCTGGCTGGTGATCCTCTAAAAGACTATTGTTCCCACTGCACTGGCTTGTGGATCTCTATCCACTTAAGACTCTTATCCTCACTCAAAATTTTTGTTCTCACTACCCTAGCTAATGAACCTCTATCCACTAGAGACTATTGTCCTCTACTCTGTCACCTCCAAAACATTGTCTCAAATCTATACTAAACATAGTCCTTCGATATAGCACAATTATGCTCAATCTCTATCTCTGATCTAGTACAAACCTATCCTCAAATCTACACCAAACTCTATCCTCAAATTTTATCAATAAGTCTACACAGAAATTGCTTAAATCTGCTCAACAAGTCCACATAGAACTTGCTCAAATATGCTCAACAAGTCCACACAAAACTTGCTTAAATCTGATCAACAAGTCCACACAGAACTTGCTCAAATATTCTTAATAAGTCCACACAGAACTTGTCCAATATCATAGAAACATAAAGAGAATTGTTAGAGACTCAATATTTTCTATACTAATCACAATGCTTAATTACTTTCTCAACTTAAATTAGAATATAGAATATTTTATTTTATGGAACTTGAAAAATCACTTCACACATCCACTTGACTAGGCTCAACCAACTCTACTCAACCTATCACTCAATGAAACACCCCTTTCTTACAAACCCTAGTCTAATCATGTAAACATCAATTTAAAATGTTTCCAATAATGCTCAACAACAAATATCACATAACAATGATACTCATGATCTTTGCAAGCCCTAGTTCAAGTTCTTCACTCAACAACTCACTTCAACAACAATGCTTATAAAACAACTCTTTATTCCAGAAAACCTTGAGGTATTATCTCAACACTCTTAATAGGAAATCCTAATCAAGTCCTTTTCACTCCAAACTTATTTTCCAGAAAACCAATCAATCAATTCAACTATGGAAGAATGTGCTCATAAATATGTCACAACCACAAACACTCCTATGCCAAGCTCAAATAGGTTAGAAGATAAATATTTCTCACAATGTAATGTAAAAACTCAATTACACCTTATCACTCCTCCTTTCAAAATAACCATCAAAATACATAAAATATTTTTCAAATAACACCTTATAATCTCCCAATTAAAAATAAATTCAACATCCACCAAAATTAACTCAAAACATCTTTAAATAAAATTTTAGTGGCAAGAACTTTGGCAAAAATCAAATCCACTCCAATAACATAAATCAATTATCAGTCAAATAACCTTTCATAAACCCTTATAACTCAAAATAACATAAATCAATTATCAATAAAACAATATTCCATAAACCTTTATAACTCCAAATAACATAAATCAATTATCAATCAAACAATCTTCCATAAACTCTTATAACTCCAAATAACATAAATCAATTATCAATCAAACATTCTTCCATAAACCCTTATAATTCCAAATAGCACTGTAGGCCCAAAATGGCCACATGCTTAGTAAAATTTTGCAAAATTATGTCTAAGGGATAGATTCATCATTCCATACACCTTGCAATGCGCTTTGGATTGGATCCACAACAAGTTAGTTATTTTTCCATGCTTAAAATGATTCTGCTATGTTTGTTTCTAGCTTTGGATTGGTGGCGATCTTGAATTCACAAAATTTTGAGAAAGTAGTGACATCAAATATGAAAAAGTATGTGTTAGCGTACTTTGTCTTTGTCTAAGTTTATTTAGACATTTTGTTGAGACTGTTACAACTTCGTAACAGTTCTTGTTCAGCCGTTCCGCCGGTGCTATTCCCGGCTGTGTAATCGCTATTTAAACATGGTTTAATGCAATGCAATGTTGTTCGCTGGTTTTACATGGCATCAGAGCCAGATTGCCAGGGCAGTACAGCATGAGAGGAGAGGCTGGGGAGACTACATTTTTTTTCCCGAAGGTAGTTCACGTTTTTTTTTTTTTTGGGAGGAGGAGCTGCGTTTTGTGGATGCAAATTTTTTTTAAGAAATCACTACATTGTGTGATCTTTAAAAAAAAAAAAAAAAAGTGCAAAGCGGTAGGACGTCTGCGCCAGCCCGCACAGAGCACAGGCGGTGGATGCCAGGTCCTCGTCCTACGCCCCCGCCGCCCCTTCCCTGTGCAGCATAAACGTTGCGACGCGTGCGCGCGACGTCCCAGGAAGGGCGGACGCGTCCAGGACAGCGTCGTCGGGACGTCCGCTGTCCACGACGTCCAGGTGGATAGGCTGCAGACGTATAGTCTGCGCAGGGCGTAGGAGGGGAAGAAATAAAAGCCCCCCCTACCACATGGAAGGAGAAGGCCCCCCCCGTCCCCCCCCCCCACCCCGCGCGACGTGAAATTATCGAGCGCGCCCCAAGGTCCCCCCCCACCCCCCTCCCCCCACACGCACGATGCGCAAATTACGTGCGCGCGCTCCCCGAGACCCCCTCCCCTACCCGACGGGAATTAAAATTTGAAATTCCCGCCTCCCCGAGGAGCGCTGGGAGCCGCTGAGCAGAAGTTCACGAGGCCGAGGAGGAGGACCATTTGGGTTGAAAAAGGAGGAGGTGGACTGATCCTTTCGGATCAGCCCGCTGGCTCACGTGGTCGTGAGCCGTGCGGTAAGGCTCAGGGAGCCTGCAGGTCGGGGGTTCAAATCCCGCCGACTTCCCCCCATAAGGTATAAATTTTTTTTCTAAAGTCATTTTTTAATTATTATTTTTTTAATTAAAATTTTTAATTTTAATTTTTTTTATAGTTTTTTAACTTTATAAATTAAAATTTTTAATTTTAATTTATTTTTTATAAGTTTAAAAACTATAGAAATTAAGATTATTTATTTTAATTTTAAATTTATAATAATTATTAAAATGCTTTGTTAAAGAAAGTTTTTTAAGGGGGGATATTTTTTCAAAAATCAAAGGGGGATAGTGAGTAATTTTTTCGAAAAATAGCAATTTGGCATTGTAAAAGGTGCATTTTCGGCTGTGACCGACACCTTGAGGGTTATTCTTGTGGGCAGTTTTTTCATGTTGTATGTTGCATATTTCATTTTTGCACTATAACATTAAAAACTTAAAATCAAAACACTCCCTAAGTCCCCGAAATATAAAACCCATCTGTGCAATTTATTTGCACTGCAGCGTTCGGTATTTGCGATACCTCTGGCCAGCACTTACAGGTAAAGCTGTCATGATTTGGCTACTGTATCCACCGCCTAATATAGCTGCTATAACGACGTCTGAGCTTGTTCTCTATAAATCGTCGGGGAGGAATAAGTACGCCATTTTTGCATTTTTTTTACTCCATCCACTACCCTTTATCGCACTTGTGTTTAGGCGTAAATCCTGATGAAGTATTCTTCATAGTTTTTAGGGGAAGTTACGCCCCACGCATGAGAAGAATCTTCTATGGTAGGTGCCATCAACAAGGCGATTCCCTTTTAGTACCGCTTATGTTCCACGTATCGTATGATCTCTAAAACTCACCTATAGTCTCCCTCACGTAAGGGCGGGTGATTTTTGTTGATCTTTCTAAATACCTATAGTTTCCCTCACGTAAGGGCGGGTATTTTGTACGGTATATTGGTCGAGCAAAAGGTATATCGAAAGGGGGACCAATTTGGTGATATAAGGAACCTTCACTATGGCCGCTGTTGCAAAGTTGATGACTGATCCGCATCAGTTATTAAAAGGTCCAAATTATACACCATGGAAACATAAGATGAAGGCTATTCTCCAAATGGAAGATTTGTGGGATATTGTTACTAGAGTAGCAACTAGGCCTTCACCAACAGCAGGATCCACAGGTCCTTCAGCAGATCAGATAGCTTTTGACAAGAAAGACAGTAGAGCAAAGGTGCTCATTTTGTTTGCTATTTCAGATGAAGTGCAACCTCATATAGCTGACAAAGCAAGTGGTAAAGAGGCATGGGATGCCATTAGAACCATCTATGAGGGGAAGAATGAATCCACAATTCTTCATCTTCAACAATAACTTCATAACCTGAGTTTGAGACAGGGTGAAACAGTTGAACTCTTTCTGTGTAGAGTGTCTGAGTTGAAAGAGAAATTGAGTTCTCTAGGAGATACTGTGGACGAAAAGCTTCTCATTTCACTTGTGATGAGAGCTTTACCTTCTTCATTTGATATTTTGATAACCTCCATCTAGGTGTCTCAACGACAAATTACCTACATCGAGTTGGTCAATCTGCTCCAACAACAAGAGGCACGCCAACTTCACAAGGATGATTCTTCCAATACAGCCCTATACACCAACAGGCAGGGTTCTAGGAAGAAAGGTAATGGTCAAAAAGGACACAAATTTTAGAAAGGAGGAAATTCTCAATAGGATACGAAATGAAAATGCAAACAACCTCAACAGAAGAAGATGTGGTGCAAGATCTGTGAGAAAGACAACCATGACACCAACAGGTGTTGGCATAAGAACAAGCAGAAAGGCCAAAACAAACCACAAAATAAGAACAAGCAACCCCAGGTGAATGTTGCTGTTGAAGAATCTGACTCAGATTCTGAATGGGCACACAAGGTGCTCATGACTACCCCAGATTCCACTCAGAGGGATCCTATTTGGTATGTCGATTTTGGAGCTAGCAAACATATGACTGGTGACAGATCATGGTTTGAATCATTTGAGGCCAAAGAGGGCAAACCTGTCACCATTGCTGATGATAAAACCTACAGGGTTCAGGGAGAGGGTACAGTTTCAGTCACTCTTCCTGATGGCAAGTGTCAGATTGACAAAGTTCTCTATGTTCCGGGATTGGCTAACAATTTGTTGTTAGTGACACAAATCCTGGACATAAATATGGTTGTCAACTTTTGTGTTGAGAATGGAAAGAAGTGTTGTACCATTACCAGGAAGGGTAAGCATATTGCAACAGCTTCATATAAGCATGGCTTATTTGCACTAGATGCTATCTCTACTCCACATGTTCCCATGACTGTCTCTACCAAGGAGGCAACTTCCCTATGGCACAAGAGATATGGGCATCTTAGTTCGGGCTACTTACTTGAGCTCAGCAAGTATGAGATGGTAAAGGGTCTTCCTTCCCTTTCACGCCACATTGCCAGTGTGCTCTGACTGCTTGGCAGGAAAGCAACATAGAGTACCATTTGAGAAGAGCTCTACAAGAGCACGAAAACCTCTAGAGCTAATTCACACCGATCTATGCGGTCCTTTCACACCCAACAGTGTTGGAGGGAAGAGGTACTTTCAGTTATTCGTAGATGACTACTCACAAAAGATGTGGGTTTTCTTTCTCAAACTGAAATCTGAAGCTTTCGCATTCTTCCAGCAGTTCAAGAAATCCGTTGAGAAGGAGTCAGGAGCTTCTATTAAAACCCTCTCGCTCAGATCGAGGGGGAGAGTTTACCTCTAATGAATTTTTTGCATTCCTAGATAAGCATGGGATCAAGAGACAGCTTAACAACCGCCTATACTCCTCAAGAGAATGGAGTTGCTTGAGAGAAGGAACCGTTCTATCATGGAAATGGTTCGTTGTATGCTCACAGGAGCTACTCTTGGGCAACAATATTGGGCGAGTAAGCTGTCACCACTGTAGTGTATCTTTTGAATAGGGCACCCACAAAGGCCCTAAAAGGAATGACTCCACAGGAAGCATGGAGTGGTCGAAAACCCTCCATATCTCATCTACGTATTTTTGGATGTCAAGCTTTCATGCACATGTCGAAAGAGAAAAGGAAGAAACTAGATGAGAAAACGCTGAGATGTATTTTTCTTGGATATTCTGAGCACTCTAAAGGATATCGGTTGATAGATCCTTTGACCAAGAAAATTCATATCAGCAGAGATGTTGTCTTTGATGAAGCTTTCACATCACAGAGCACATCTAATGTACACCAAGATATTGTGGAACCTAAGGAAGAGGAGATTCCTTCGTCAACACAGACAGGAGGTCCTTCTACATCTTCTTCACCACCACCGAAGAAGAATCCTAAATGGTGTACAAATACAATCAGAGATGCAAATTTATCCACTCCTCCCAATTTGAATTTGGATAGACCTCGTACACGCAGTATGGCTCAAAAGGAAAGAGAAGCCAGAGAAACTGGTGAGGTTGATGATCTTTGTCAATATTTTGAGGAACTTTTTGTGACTCCAAGTGCAGAAGTAGAGGATATGGATATTGATGATGACAGGGCATTCATGTCTACCATAGATAGTCTTGAACCTGCATCAGTGCAAGATGCTCTTAGTGAGCCTCAGTGGAAGGCCGCTATGGATACAGAGTATGAGTCTTTGATGAAGAATAAAACTTGGAAGCTTGTTGATCTGCCGCATGGAAAGAAACCTATTGGCTGCAAATGGGTATATAAAGTCAAGTACAAGGCATATGGAACAATTGATAAGCATAAGGCCCGACTTGTTGCAAAGGGCTATGCTCAAAAGGAAGGCATCGACTATGAGGAAACTTTTGCACCTACTGCTCGGATGACCACAATTCGGGTTATGTGTGCTATGTCAGCATAATATGGGTGGAAAGTTCATCAAATGGATGTCAAAAATGCCTTTCTAAATGGTGATCTCCAAGAAGAAGTCTATATGACTTAGCCTGAAGGATTTGAAGTGGAAGGCCAACAGCAGAAAGTTTGCAAATTGGTCAAATCCTTGTATGGTCTGAAACAAGCTCCTCGAGCTTGGTATATAAAAATGGACAATCACCTTATGCAGCATGGATGTAAGAGATGTCCGTCAGATGCAAACCTCTATTTCAAGAAACAAGGTTCTGAGATAGTGTTGCTTGTACTCTATGTGGATGATCTGCTCATTATAGGGAGTTCAGAAACTATGATCTCTACTGTCAAAAGAAACTTGTGCAAATATTTTGAGATGACAGATCTCGGACTTCTCCATTATTGTATTGGTCTGGAATTCAGCCAGAAGGAGCACTCCATAAAAGTGTCTCAGAAAAAATATGCCAAGACATTGCTAGATAAATATCGCATGACTGACTGCAAGCCAATGGCAACTCCAATGGAGAATGGACTTTAGTTATCGTGATATGATGACTCACCTCAGGTAGATGGTACTCTCTATCGACAGTTGATTGGGAGTCTCATATATCTGACCAATACTAGGCCAGATCTTGTATTTGCTATCAACTATATTTCGAGGTTCATGCAGGAGCCTAAGACTACTCATTGGAAAGCAGCAAAACGTGTTCTTCACTATGTCCGTGGTACTATGGAATATGGCCTAGAATACAAGAGGAACAACAAATTCTTCTTGCAAGGATACACGGACTCCGACTATGCCGGATCATTTGATGATCGCAAGTCAACTTCTAGATACATTTTTCATCTGGGATCCGGTCCTGTCTCTTGGCACAGCAAGAAGCAACAGGTGGTTGCTATTTCATCAACAAAGGCAAAATATCGCGCCGCACGTGAAGCTGTGTGCAAAGTGATATGGTTACGTCGCATTCTAACAAGTATGGGCCATCCATCAAAATCTCCAATACGCTTGTTTTGCGACAATCAGGGTGTTCTGAACCTCGTCAAGAATCCAGTCCATCATGAAAGAACAAAGCAACGCGTACTTTGTCTTTGTCTAAGTTTATTTAGACAGTTTGTTGAGACTGTTACAACTTCGTAACAGTTCTTGTTCAGCCGTTCCGCCGGTGCTATTCTCGGCTGTGTAATCGCTATTTAAACATGGTTTAATGCAATGCAATGTTGTTCGCTGGTTTTACAAGTATGGATTGACATCTTTACGAATGGCTAAGTGTTGAAATGAGTGATTCTAGGAGTCTTCTTTGTTTTTAGCTTCAGATTAGTGATGCCCTAGAATTAACAAAAGTTTCAAGGAAATAATGACGTCAACGAAAAAAATTGCAGATTGGCGACTCGAAGGATGAATGAAGTATTTTCTTCTAGAATTGTGGTAGGGTGTTTTATCCTAAAGGCTATCTAGAATGGATAAAGAGTTACTTCACACTATGGTAGACTCAGATCGATGATCACGTGCTAATACACTTGTTCTACTAGGAATGATATCCAAAAAAATGATAAGGAATGGATTAAATCATTGATATTCTAGTGTGGATTGAAGGATGCTAAGGAACAAGAGTGGATTCGATCATGTTTAGCTTTCATAGGTCCATATTGGATATTTCATAGCTTTTGATATAGAAGGATGATGTCACCTAAATTATAAGCAAAATGGCGATATATTCTCCTCGTCATTTTTGATAAGCTTGTATCAGATTAGATTTGAACCATACGATGAGGAGAATCAATGGAAGATATTGTGTTGACAAATCTTAAATTTTTAAAGAAAATGTCTTCATCGATATTGGAATAGTTAGTTGGAAGATGAAGCATCGAACGTTTTTCAGAAGATCTAACTAGAGGCGGTTACAGATCGATAATGGCATATGGCCTCCAAGAAAAATTAATGGTAATGAATGACTTCCAATGGCCTAAAATCCAATTATATTAAGTGATCAGCAAGTTGCAAAGACTTGAGCTGCCATGGTAGACCATTTTCAATGGATTTCTCAGAGGATGCACCAGTAAGCAGATGCGAGCTAGATTTCTTTGTTGTGCTATCAAAATAAAATCTTTGTAATGTTTCTTGTTATTTTAATTTTGCAAAACTATAAGTAGAGGTTGAACCCTCATTTTTAAAGGGTTGGCTCTAGCATGTTTGCCTATACTACTATAAATATTCTTGAAAATCTAATGGAAGGAGCATTACATTGATCTTCACCTCAAATCTATGTTCTCATGCTTGATATCAGAGGTTCAGATTCTTTAGTTGTATTTTTGTAAATACTTGAATGGTTAGTTTGTGCCTAATTAACGGATTACTAGCTATTAGAGTAATTGAAATCTGCTTCTAAATTTGTTCAGTATTATTAGGGAGTGCATTTCTGTAAAATCTAGGTTTTGGTGAATTTTGTTATTTGGATTATCATTTCCTGGTTATTGAAATTGCTTGTTGCAATATTTATTTGTTGTGCATTAATGAATGAGGAATAATCTAATTTGAGATAATGTTGATATGAGTTATGTATCTTTGGTTTATTTCTTGGGAGCTTTCTATGGTATTGCAATGTTGGTAACCTATCCTTCCACTATTATTCTCATTTCTCTAACCCTAATCTTCTCTTACCCTAAACTTCAAATCCTAAGTGAGCATAATTGAGTCAAAAATCTATTAACTTGACAAGGAACCAACATACACTGAAGGTTAGATCAGAAACCCTTATTTTGGTACATCCAATGTTAAGCGTTGAGTTGTAGCTATTGGGTGTAATCCTGGATAGAAAATAGGAAGATAGACAGCCGTAGTATCGAGTGAAAACTTAGTGTAATTTAGTGCCCATCAATTTTTGGCACACTCGATAGGACCAGTTCACAAGTAACATGAAACCCATATAATGAGTATTGTTATCTCAACCCGAAGGAATCAAGATTTTATGAATTGTCTTGACCTTATAAGCAAAGAAAATAAAGTTCACTTGGTGACTCCCTATTCATTAGACCCAGAAAAAGGATTATCCCTGTAGACCAGTGTCCTTTCATGTATACCATGTATTTCAAAATAAATAACCCTAATTCCTACTTTTACTGTGAGTTACCTTACAGAGGGGTTGCTATTGCCAAAATTTTATATCAATATTTTCTCAAGGAGGAACAACTTCTGGAAGAAAATCAAGTAGTTTCCCCAATAAGACCTATATCAGGAAGTATGGCATAAAATGTGGCTCCCAATTAGCCATTACAGAAGTACCCTAACTGTAACACAATCAGTCCCCTTATATTAGCCCAAATGGATGTCATTCCTTAGGTTGTATCTTAGGCTATTCCCACTTATGATGGATATAGGAAAACAACTTATGAGCACTATCATGATATCTTGAATTTTGTAGCAATTCACAACATAAAAAAACAAAATATTATTGTCAGAATTATAGCCCTGTCCTTTAGAGGAAAGATATTGCATTGGTTTAGAACTTTGGAAGATAATTTATTACTTCATGGCAAGAATTGGCTGAGTCGTTCATAGAGGAATTTAATTAATTTACTGATCCTTTTTATTTGCTTAGTCAGTTTACATCTATTTATAAAACCCAACAAGAAACTATCTCAGACTTTAATTTGAGATTTAGCAGAACATGGAAAAGAATTCCCCCCACTGCTAGACTAGCTACATGTTTGGCTTATATGTATTATATCCGAGCTCTTGGATCTGATTTAGGGTTGCAGACACAACAATCAAGAGTAGAAATATTCCCCCAAGTTTATAATGTAGTTTTTCATGCTGAAAATATCCTAATTAATGTAGGAAGGCTTCCCCCCAAAACTATGTTGCCTTATAACTCAGAAACCACTAGTAGCCAAAGTCAATCGCACATAGACCCCCTTTATTTGTCATCTCCATATCCACAAATTAATGTCATTCCTCTACCAAAGCCTATATCCTCTACACACTCTTTTCCTCACCTTCCTTATCAACCATATCAGGAGTTTTTTGCTATCCTTGATATACAAAATACCTTGAAAAATCTAAGTAATAGAATGAATTCAATGGAAAAAAAAGATCAGGAAAGATCACAATAGAGGAGATTCCCATATGTAAACAAATATCAGAGACCTGGTCTTGGTAATAGTATTTGGGTTAGGGTGAATGCAGCATATGAGGATCTAGAATGTTCTTCTAATACTACTCTTGCGAATTTTTGGTACCTAGTGTGCAATGACTCCCATGATTCATAGTCTTGTGTAATGTATCAACACCATATTCAAAAATCCATGGATCAAGCTAAGAGAAACCAAAAGGGTAGAGTAAATATGTTATGGCACCCTAATAAAATCATGGTAGGAAAAGAGTCAGCTGAGGAAAGCCCAATTTTTGTTATGACAAGGTTTGGGAAGAAAGCTTTGCAAGTAGATCCACAAAAAATGGGGTATTTCCAAGTCCCTTCTCAGAAGAAAGCAGATTCCCTTCCACAAAGTAGTGATACCTTCCCTATTCCTCTAGCTAAGGGGAAAGAGAAAATTAGTTTTCCTAGGAGACCAGAAAAGAAAATAGATGGAAACTAAATGAGATCTAAAGGTGAAGATCAAGAAAGGATTAGGTTGCACTCTATTACTAAAAGACAAAGGTTAGAGGCCACCCAACAATATAAAATAAGATATGGTGAGCTAGAATGAGAACTAGAAAAATTCTCTTTGGATAAATCTGAATACAACATTGTTGAAGAAATGATGAGAACCCCTTCAAAATCTAGTCTATATGACACTCTATTCATTCCTGGTCAGATTGACTTGCTTAAAGCTTCCCTCAGTAAGAATCCATGGAATAGTTTAGCCACTACAATCCTTATTATACCATCATAAATGAAAGAAATGGCACCTACTGTGCTAAATAATAAGCCTCCCCATTTCTATATCTCCCTAATAATGGAAGGTTGGGTAGTCCAAAATTCTATGATTGACTCAGGAGCATCAACTACAGTAATGCATAAAGCAGTCTGTGAAGATATGGGTATGGAGTATACCCGATCTTTTCCTAGAGTGTTACAACTATATGGAACACCTATCAAGATAGTTGGAGTTATTAAAGATGTACTGATGAGGTTGCATAGAAACCCTGAGGTGACAGTGGTACAAGAAATAGTGGTGGTTGATTTAGAACCCTATTTTGGATTATGCCTCTCAAGAGAGTTTACTGCAAAGCTAGGAGGATGTATGTACATGGATTATTCTAGCATGGTAATCCCTTTTAAAGGAAAAAGGATAAGGATAACACCTGAGAAACCAATAGCTTATCATATTGAAAATATTGAAGAGGATATGTGTAATATTAACCCTTTGGAGGAATTTGAGCTAGTAGAAAATATTGAGGAGCTAGACATTGAAGATGAATTACCTTTTAGAGAATATTATAGTCAGTTTGGAACTGGTATGGGTACATATAACATCACAACTAAAATAGAAAAGAAAATTCCTGCTATATCCAACCAATCCCTAAGGGAGAAAGAAACATGGTTCATGCACTTTGATGGTGCTAAATGTAGAAATGGTGCAGGAGATGGTGTGGTCCTACAATCCTAATCAAAAAGGGAAATTTTTTTTGCTTACAAAGTGACATGGTCATGTACTAACAATACTGCAGAATATTAGACCCTGTGTCTTGGATTGATACAAGGTGAAAGCATGGGCATCAATATTCTAAACATATATGGTGATTATGAGTTAGTAGTCCATCAAGTAAGGAATAGGTTCAGTAGTAAGCATCATTACTTAAAAGCTTACAAAAACAGGGTATGTGATCTAATGGAATCATTTGATGCCTTGAATTTAAACTTTATTCCAAGAGAAAATAATACCTTGGATAATTCATTATAAACAAAGGGTACTAACTTTAACCCTTATGTATACTTTGGAACCAATAAGACCAAGGGAATTAA
Organism: Wollemia nobilis; assembly: GCA_028583015.1. Lineage (NCBI taxonomy): Eukaryota > Viridiplantae > Streptophyta > Pinopsida > Araucariales > Araucariaceae > Wollemia > Wollemia nobilis. Next base: position 2,313,074 of record JAQPPZ010003612.1, read on the forward strand.
AATTATTTTAGGCCTACAGTACCAGAAAAGCATATTTTCTGGCAGGTTTTTGAAAGTGATGAACAAATTCTTGACTTTTTGGTAATAGAAGCATGTTTGTCAATGGTACAGGAGGCGAATTTGGAGAAAATTGATCAGCAAGACATTATCCAACTAATAAAAAATCATATCCCAAGAGGGTTTGTCACCCTCAAATTTTTTTTCGATAATGAGGACAGAAAGAAAGTCAAAGCTGTGAAGGTCAGCCAAAAAAATTATAAAGAAGTAGAGGTCGGAATAGAAAAGAGGCTAAATGTTGGAGTCCAATGCTCACCTAAGGAAGAAGAAGATATTAAAGATATATTTTTGAAATACCCAGACATTGTGGCTTGGTCATATGAGTACCTTAAGGTGTATGAAAAAAAGGTTATCCAACATACTATTGAGTTAGAGATTGATACAAAACCATTTTGGAAGAAGTAGAGGCCTGTCAATCCAAAGATAGAGGCCATTATGAGAGAGGAGCTCTTAAAGTTGTTAAATTCCAAGATAATATACCCAATAAAACATTCCACTTGGGTAGCCAATCTGGTACCCGTAAGAAAGAAAATGGGGATATACGCTTGTGTAGACTTTAGAAATCTGAATCAAGCATCCCTTAAATATCACTAACCCCTACCTCATATTGATCATATCTTATAGGAAGTGGCAGGAGCAGAGAGATTCTCACTACTGTATGGTTACTCTGGATACAACCAAATTTGGGTAAAATATGAGGACTAGTTCAAAATAGCATTTACCACAAAATGAGGTACATTTGCCTACTAGAGAAGGACTTTTGAGCTGTCCAACACAGGAGCTATGTTTCAAAGAGTCATGGATTATGCCTTTGGAACACTGATCAAAAAATTTATTCTGATTTACCTAGATGACATGACTGTGTTTTCTCATAATAAAAAGGATCATCTATCTCATTTGGAACAAGCTTTTTAGAGATGCAAAGAATTTGGCATTTCACTCAATCCTAAGAAGTCATTCTTTGCAGTTCATGAGGAGAAACTATTAGGCCATTTTGTCTCAACAGAGGGCATTTCCATAGACCCAGATATAATTAGAGCAATTCTTACTCTTACCTTGCCTACGAACAAGAAGACTTTGAAGTCTTTCCCAGGCCAAATCAACTTTGTCAAGAAATTCATTTTTGATTTTGCATAGAAGGTAAGGCCTATATATTGTTAGCATATGTTGTTATGTTATATCACATTATTAGCACTAATATTAAAATAACACTCATAGGCATTCTCCGAATTAGTTGATTAACCAACTTGGTGGTTAATCAACCGCATTGTAATCTTTATATGCAAATCAATGAGAATGAGTTGAGTGCTTCGTCAAATTCTTCATGGCATCAGAGCTACGAATGACAAGACAGTCGACAACCCTGAGGACGACGGACGAAGGATGACAGATAGCCAACGAACGAAGGACGACAGACAACCAACGGGACCTATAGAGACCTGAGGATGGCGGACGAAGGACGATAGACAGCCAACGGACGACAGATAGCAGACAAAACATGTAGACCAAGGCACATAGGCACGTGTGGCACACAGACAGAGGACATAGACAAAGGACACATACAATAATTAGGGGATGAGGGTCAACGGTTGCAGAGGCCAAAAAGGGTGGGGTTGGTTGCCCGAAGGCAACCGAAAGCTTAAGTGCTTTCTGCCAAATTTAAAACCTCCCATAGTGGTCGCACAGGCCATGTGGGATTATTATTTTTTTCCCTTCCTAGGCCGCAATGCTCTTCATCATTCCTTGTTGCATGTTTTGTTTCATCGGGCCGTCTGGCTCCCGTGGCAAGTGCGAACGTTGTTTGGTGGTAGGTCATGGTTTCAAATCTCTTTGGGGGTTTTTTCATATTGTGACGGCGGGTTCATTTTTTTTGATGCCCGCACAAGTTCTGTGATGCCCGCATGGCACTGTTGACGCCCGCATGGCACCATTGACACTTGCAATGCATTTTTGATGTAGAATGCCACCATTTGACACCTGTACTATTCAGTTGATGCTTGCACTGTTCAGTTGATGCCTGCAAGGCCACATTGATGCCCCACAGCAGCAAAACAAATTGATGCCTTGAAGGCTCAATTTTGTTTTTGAGTTATTTTTTCAGGTATTCATTTCCCACTTTCTGTCTATTTTGCAAATTGACGGGGGAAGATTTCACATGATTCATTTGCAAACTTGTCAGATAAAGGGGGGAAATCAAGCCATTTGGCAGAATAATTGCTAGATTGGTAATAGGAGCTATAAATTTGTGGGCATTTATGATTGTTTTTTTTTTGCATTTAAATATTTTGTTTTCTTGCATTCACAATCATAAATTAAAACAAAATATAAGACCCCAAATTTATACCCTATTTGTGCAATTTATTGCACAATAGCGTTCGGTATTTGAGATACCTCTGGTCCACACTTACAAGTAATGTTGTCATGCTTTGGACTACTGTATTCGCCGCCTAATATAGCTGCAACAACGACGTCTGAGCTTGTTCTCTATAAATCATCGAGGAGAAATAAGGCAAACCAATTTTTTTCCCATTTCATACCCACATCGTGATTGTTGTTAGGCGTAAATCCTGACGAAAGTTTTTTTCCAAAGTGTTTAGGGGAAGTTACGCCCCACGCATGCGGAATAAAACTTTCTATGGTAGGTGTCATTAACAACATGATGCCCTTTCAGTATCGCCTATGTTCAATATATTGTGCTTCTCGTATGTACTTATAGTCTCCCTCACGTAAGGGCGAGTACATATTGAGAAGTATATTGTTCTTATATACCTATAGTTTCCCTCACGTAAGGGCGGGTATATATTGAATGGTTATAGTATAAATATCTGGTAGGTATAAAGAAAGGGGGACCAAATTGGTGATATAAGGAACCTTCATAATGGCCACAATTCATAAGTATCTCTCAGATTCACAATTGCTGAAAGGTCCTAACTTTGTTCCATGGAAGACAAAGATGAAAGCCATACTTCAGTTGGAAGATTTATGGGATGTAGTCACTGGTACTAAAAAATGTCCTCAGACAACAGGGACAGATCAAGATGATTGGGATAAGAGAGACAAGAAGAGTCTCGTATTTATCTTGCTTGCTACTACAGATGAGGTGCAGCCTCATATTTGTGATGCACAAACTAGTAAGATCGCCTGGGATGCCATGATCACAGTATATGAGGGAAAGAATCAATCCACTATTCTCCATCTTCAAACTCAACTACATAATCTCAGTATGAGTTCTAGAGAAATAGTTGACATATTCCTTTGCAGAGTGGCAGACTTGAAAGCAAAATTGAATGCTATGGGAAAACCTGTGGATGATGATGTCTTGAACTCTATCATCTTGAGAGCATTACCAAGTTCCTACAAGATGTTGATCACTTCTCTCAATGTTTCTGGTAGACAAGTATCATTTGTGGAACTAGTAAACTTGCTTCAGACTGAGGAGGCAACTCAGGTCCAAAAATATGATGTGACAGATAATGCTCTTTCCACACAACAAAGTGGTAAAAAGCAAGGCCATTTTCAAAAAGGGGGTGCTTCTTCCAAAGGAAAAGGGAAGCAACCTCAGCAAAAAGATACCAAATATTGCAAAATTTGTGACATGAATAACCATGACACCAACAGGTGTTGGTTCAAAAACAAGCAACCAAACGAAAGAGGTTCACAAAAGAAGGGCAAGAACAAGCAAAAATACAAAAAACATAAGCAATCTAAAGGCCATGTTGCTTATGCTGACTCCAACTCAGACTCAAATTCTCCTGAGTCCGATTCAGATTCTGACTCTGAAAGAGCACACAAGGTGCTCATGACTCATACTTTGTCTTCCCAGATAGATGTTGTATGGTATATTGATTCAGGAGCTAGCAAACACATGACTGGGGACAAATCCTGGTTTGATACTTTTGTGGAGAAAGAGGGTAAGCCAGTCACGATTGCTGACAATCAAGTGTATCAAGTAAAGGGAGAAGGGGATATTTTTGTCTCCCTTCCTGATGGTAATTGTCAAATTGAAAAGGTTCTCTATGTTCCAGGCTTAGCCAATAATCTGCTTTCAGTCACACAAATGTTGGATAGAAACATGGAGGTTGTATTTCGAGTTGTCAATGGCAAGAAGAGATGTTTTATCACACACAGTGGAAAACATGTTGCAACCGAATCTTACAAACATGGCTTGTTTATTCTCGATGCTCTTTCAACTCCACATGTTGCTTTGGCTGCAACTACAAAGGAGGCCACCTCTCTCTGGCATCGGTGTTATGGGCATCTCAGTTCTGGATATTTGCTTGAATTACACAAATATGGGATGGTGAAGGGTCTTCCACCTCTTTCATCTATCTTACCAGTTTGCTCAGATTGCTTAGCAGGGAAGCAACACCGAGTACCTTTTGAAGCTAGCTCCTCTCGAGCTACAAATCCTTTAGAGCTGGTACATACCGATCTGTGTGGTCCTATGCCAACCAGCTATGGTGGGAAAAAGTATTTTCAACTATTCGTTGATGATTACTCATGGAAGATGTGGGTTTTCTTTCTTCATTTGAAATCAGAAGTGTTTCTCTACTTTCAACAATTCAAGAAACTTGTTGAGAAGGAGTCGAGATGTTTGATAAAAACCCTCCGCTCAGATCGAGGGGGGGAATACACCTCTGAAGAGTTTTTAGAGTTCCTTAAGAAACATGGGATCAAAAGACAACTGACTACCGCCTATACACCTCAGCAGAATGGTGTTGCAGAAAGAAGAAATCGTTCCATTATGGAAATGGTTCGATGTATGCTAAAGGGAGCACATCTTGAGGATCAATATTGGGCAGAAGCAGTAAACACAACATTATACCTCCAAAATAGAGCACCCACTAGAGCTCTACAAGGGAAAACACCACAAGAAGCATGGAGTGGTAAGAAACCTTCCATTTCTCATCTAAGGGTGTTTGGATGTAAAGCATTCATGCACATTCCAAAACAAAAAAGGAGGAAGCTAGATGAGAAAACCCTGCAATGTATCTTTCTTGGCTATGATGAGTACTCAAAAGGTTATCGATTGATTGATCCTAAGACCAAGAAGACACATGTAAGTAGAGATGTTGTATTTTATGAAGCTCTCACATCAAAAGACACACCCACAATTGTATACCTAGATGAAGAAGAGCCTAAGAAGGAGGTTCAACTTCTACAACAAAAACAGAAAGTACCAAAATGGTATACTAGCACTTTGAGAGATGCTAAGTTGAAATCTCTTCCCGATCTATCTCTTGATAGGCCATGTACTCACAGTATGACTCAACAGATGAGAGCAGAGGAATCTACTTCAGAGGTTGACGAACTTTGTCAACGCTTTGATGATTTGTCAGTGGGTACAAAAAATGATAGAGAAGAAGATAAGGATGGAGAAAAAATTATATGTCTACATTGAATACAAACGAACCCACAACGGTTCAATCTGCACTTGATGAACCACAGTGGAAAGAGGCCATGGATGTAGAACATAAATCTCTCCTTAAAAATAATACTTGGAAGTTAGTCGATCTACCAACAGGAAAGAAACCCATAGGCTGCAAATGGGTGTTCAAAGTGAAGTATAAGGCAGATGGATCTATTGATAAGCATAAATCCTAGCTTGTTGCAAAGGGATATGCTCAAAAAGAAGGCATAGATTATGAAGAGACTTTTGCCCCTACTACAAAAATGACTACCATTCGCATACTTTGTGCCATGGGAGCTCAGTTTGGGTGGAAATTGCATCAGATGGATGTTAAAAGTGCCTTCTTGAATGGTGACTTACAAGAAGAAGTATACATGACTCAACCAAAAGGGTTCGTGGTCGAGGGGCAAGAACAAAAAGTATGCAAATTGATCAAATCCTTGTATGGGCTAAAACAAGCTCCTCGAGCTTGGTATATCAAGATAGACAGTCACCTTGTGTAGCATGGATTCGAAAGAAGTCCTTCAGATGCAAATCTCTATATCAAGAAAAATGGTTCTGATATAGTGATTCTTGTACTTTATGTAGATGATCTGATCATCACAGGAAGCTCAGAAAGTATGATTGACTTAGTGAAAAATGACTTGAAGCAATCATTTGAAATGACAGATCTAGGACTTCTGCACTATTGTCTTGGTTTAGAATTTACTCAAGCACAATTTCATATTAGAGTAACACAAAAGAAATATGCCAAGACTTTAGTAGAAAAATATCGGATGACTAATTGTAAGTCCAAAGCAACTCCCATGGAGCAAGGACTTAAGTTATCTCGATATGATGAGTCACCTCAGGTAGATGGTACTCTCTATCGCCGATTGATTGGGAGTCTCCTATATCCGACAAATACCAGACCAGATCTCAGTTTTGTTGTGGGATATCTTTCAAGGTTCATGCAAGAGCCTAAGATGAGTCACTGGAAAGAAGCAAAAAGAGTTCTTCATTATGTTCATGGTAGTACAAATTATGGTCTGGAATATAGAAAGAATAATATTTTTTTCTTACTGGGATACATAGACTCAGATTATGCTGGATCTATTGATGATCGTAAATCCACTTCTGGATATGTTTTTCATCTAGGATCTGGACCTATCTCATGGCACAGTAAGAAACAACATGTGGTTGCTTTATCTTCTATAGAAGCAGAATATCATGCAACCAGTGAAGCAGTCTATGAGATAATGTGGTTAAGTCGCATTCTTACAAACATGGGCCTTCCAAAGAATCTTCCACTTCATTTGTTTTGCGACAATCAAGGTGTTTTGAATCTTGTCAAAAATCCAATTTATCATGAACGTACCAAACATGTTGATACCTGTAGCACCCTAAAATTGGCGCAGTAAAACTTAGCAATAATTAAAATTACCTTAGTAATAATTCAAATTCAAATTTTCAACCCCGAACCACATTTTAACCACTCTCCTCATTTTTTGTGCCATTTTTAGGATTTGTTGTGACCGTTGGATGATATCATTGTCGATTAGATGATATCACCTTAGATCGGATGATTTTGTCTGGACTAGGATGTCCAGACGATTTCGTCCCAAAACTAATTTTTTATAATTAGCTTCTGTTTCAATGACATCTCTAACTAAGGCAAAAGTGTTTCTACGTGGTTAGAGACATCCCCCATTGGAGATCTCCCAAATTGGGATGATCTCCAACCTCCCAACTTCCCTCCTAAGCCTATTTAAACCTTAGGACCCCCCTTGACATTTCCCTGGCTGAATTTTCCTGTAACTTGACCTTTACACACATTAGAATACCCTGGATTACCATCTGCATTTGTGCTTTCCAAGTTTTGTTGCAGGAACCTTGTCATTCTTCAACCGGAGCAAGCTCAGATTGTTGCAGACCCTATCCAATTTGAGATGATTTCGTACCAATCCGAGATGATTTCGACTGTAGTCTGCATTGGGGGTAATTAGTACCCAGAATTTACGCTTTTCCTATACTTTACTGCTATTTTATTCTACATTTAGTCAATTTTATTATTATTTCCTGTTATCCTGCATCTTGGAGTTCACCCATGTAGTTTAATTACATAATAAAATCATGATTAGCTATTAAAGTATCATAATTTACTTGCATTTTTATTCGATATTATCTTATTAACATCCTTATTATTATTTCATATCATTTTCCTTTATCAAAATAGTTGCATTTCTGGTATTTTGTATCTATTTCTCTGTTTGTAGGTCTCTGACGAATTCGTCTGATGAATTCATTAGATCTTAGACGATCCTGTCAGATCGGAGACGATCCTGTCAAATTCTAGACGATCTTGATTGCTTCAAAAATTAGAACCTCCATCAGAAATCCGAAACCAGGTATGGATTTCTTCACTTAATTTATTCTCTGTGTTTTCTGTTAATTCTATTTTTTGTATTCATTTAAAACTGCATTTCATATAGAACAACATAGATTCATTTGGCCAAACCTAGGATTTGAATGTTTAAAGATAAAATTGAACACATAAAATACATTCCTAACCTAGGCGTGGAAACTGCCACTAAACCTTTCCTGGTGAACCCCACCATCCGTTGAAAAATCACCTTAATACACCTCCCCGAGAGGCGGGACCTTCGCAAGGCCTCTTAGTCCGAGGTATTGTCCCATCCTTCCCGCATCCCCCTTCGGGCGTGGATCCTTTAGCTTGAAGGTAAGGGTGCGAAAAATTTGGAACGATACATTTTGGTGAACCCGATGTGAAACTAAAACCTTTTGAAAACAAAAACAAAAACAAAAAAATAGATGCATTTAAAATCATTAAAAACTACTAAGTTGCATATCATGTTTAGATGGTAGCTCCTAAGAAAAGACAAGCTGTTACTATAAATGTTGAAAACCAATTAGCAGCCATAGAAATCAATTATGTGCTTAGTGTGCCTGAAACAGATAGAAACCAACTTTTGTGGGATGAACTTGATAGAAGACTAGGTATCATTTCATCTAAGTCAATAGAGCTTAAACAAATCAAGAGGCTTGTCCTAGATAGAATCCTAGATCCTCATCAACTTATTTTTTATCATGAACTTTAGAGAGCTTGCCATAGATGGTTAGCAGATAGAAGAGCTCTTGTGTCTTCAGAATTGTTCACCTTCGAGGAATACCTTGAGAACGTATTATACATCAATTCCTAGTTCATATAGAAGTCCAAGAAACTGATCTTATGATTAGAAAAATATGGAATAGAGTTCCTAGAGCTATGTTATATCATGAATATTGTCATGAGAATTATTATTATCAACCAGAATCCGAAATACATGGTATTGCTATAGCACATTTCATTAAATTCTTGAAAGAAAATTTTCAATTTGAAGAAGAACATTTCATGACTCCTGAAGAACTTGAGCCCATTAATGATATTTATAAATTGTTTATAGAAAACTAGATCATTGCTTTCATTATTATTATTTCTTGCGTTTTGTGTGCTATTTGTTATCTTTATAATATTGTTATAAAAAAAAACAAGAAAAACCAAAAAAATATAACAAAAATCAAAACATTTTATTTTAAAATATTATAGTAGGTATATAATTAAAATATATACCTCTTAATCTTGTTGCATATATATATATATATATATATATATATATATATATATATATATATATATATCTGAAATCTAAGTTTAAGCACAATGACTAAACTTAGGAATGGTAAACAAACTGAAGAAGAAGAAGAAGAAGATTGGTTAGGCAAGAAAAATAAAAAATTAAATACCCTTCCTGAGGATTCAATTCCAGAAGAAGAAACTCTAGAACAGCCAGAAGATGACCTGGTTGAAGAAAATGAACAACAAGAAAATGTTAGAGAGGAAGGATCCTCATCCCCTAGAATGGCTCTAGATGGAACTATTGCTTTTGATAACTTAGATCATTTTTGGAAATTCTTCAATAATAATATTGGTGCTCTTAATATGGCAGTTCGTATTGATAGGGGGCAAAATAGTGACACTCAAGCAGCCATGGAACATATGTTTGACATACACACTAATCCCTTGTCTTTCATTGATCAAGAAAGTGATAAAGCTAGACCATCCAATATGGATATGGCTGCTATAATTCAGAACATGCAAAAACAATAGGTTACCCAACCTCTTAAGGAACCTGTTATTGAGCCTAAAATCATGCCCACATAAAAGAGACCTTCATTCACTGCTTTATTTCGCCAAACTATTAATCAATATGCTTCAAATCGACAAAAACCTAAAATGAAGCCAAACACCAATTTTCACCAATCGGGATACAACATAATACAACTTCAAAACTTCTTCATAACACCCTTCCTACCAACAATTTACACAATAGCAATATAGCATCTAATATGCATGTCCCTCCATCATATGCTCACAAATCTCATATTAATGCCCTACCAAACCAATATGGTGGGAAAACCAGTAATCTGGAAGCCATGGTGAAACAATTAGCTTCTCAAATGGACCAGATAGATCCCTACCATCCCTCGTACAATTATCGAGAGATGTGTAGTCAACCTCTAGATCCTATGGTTGTAACACAACCATACCCTAAACACTTTCCCATGCCCGTTCTACCTATATATAAAGGAACCGAAGATCCCATAGAGCATCTTCGCATGTTTAGGATAGCATGTCATGATATATCACATGATGACTTGTTATTACTAAAAATGTTCCCAAAAAGTTTAGGAGGAATGGCATTAGAGTGGTACTATCAATTGCCCACTCATTCTTTGAGAAATTTTGAGGAGACAACTGAATCTTTTGTGCATCAATTTAGTGCCTATATCGAGAGGCATGTAACCATTAAAGATTTATACAACTTAAAACAAGACAAAGATGAATGTTTTGCTGATTTCTTAGCTAGATGGAGGCAGTTGACAGGAAAACTGCACTTTGTGCTACCTTATAGGGAAATTTTGGACATTTTTATTAATAATTTGCAAGAACAAATATCTTATAAACTATCAACTACTACCTTAACTACCTTCGATCAGGCTATAGACTTAGCTCGAAGAGTAGAAGATGCCCTCATTAGGAGAGGCCATCTTAGGAAGAAATATGATGAGAAAACATCCAGAAATCAATATAAAAACAAACAAGTTGTAGGTGATGGAGTCACTGATAGCAAAAATGTTGCTAATATCAATACAACGAAGACAACTAAAAAATTTATATTTAAACCTCCTGATAAACCTCCTCGAGAGTTTACTATATTGAACCAACCATTATCAACTATTTTACCCCAATTACTCAACAAAGGTTTGATTCAATTACCAGCTATTCGAGAACCTGATCCAACCATACCCGGATACAGAGATGATTTACACTGTGATTTCCATAGAGGACCTGGACACTCTACCAACTCTTGTAAAATGTTAAAACATAAAATACAAGATCTGATTGATAATAATGAGATGGAGGTGCAAGCCTTCCAACCTAAACAAAATGCTCCTAATAATGCTCAAAATAACATTCCCCAAAATCAAAATCAAAATGCTAATCAATCATTAGATATATTTCAACATCCTTTACCAAGACATGGTAAAGAGGTGGCCAATAAAATTGAGCATCATAATGTTCCTCCTCCTACCCAATATGTAGGAACTATTAGCAGACATTTACTTAATCATGATTTACAAAAATTTGACACAACTTTATCAATGGTCACAACTAGGCCCCTACATAATATTCAAACATCGGATCTCAGTGATGTAGAATCAGATACTAAAAGTGAAATAGACATCACCTCAAATCAATCGAATAGTTCTGAAGATGAATCAGATCCTATTCAGCCTATCACAGGTGCTATGGTTCTAGAAGAACCATTTCCTAGAAGAGTTACTACTCGACCCTTGTCTAATCAGTTCCTTCCTAATGAACAAACCATAAATGCTAGACCAAGACCTATTTAGCATCCTCAATATAACATTGTAGGTACCATCGGAGTCGTTACCAGACAACAAGCTCAAAATCCTCAACAAGATCAAATTCAAAACAATGGATCAGCCCCATTTGTTTTGAAAAATCCCAATAAAGGGAATCATGCTCCTAATGTTCAACCTAAACCTCCTTACAATATTAATGAGCACTTATCCAATACTACAGCCATAATTTCCCTTTTGAATTTATTAATATCTTCTCCTACACATAGAGATGAATTGATGCTTACATTAAGCCAAATTATGGTACCACAAAACATTCAACCGGAAGCCATGGCCAATACTATCATCACTAGAGAAGTTGATTGTATTGACTTTCGAGATAAATATATCTCTGCAACATAGTTTACATAAGGATAACCCCTTATATATTACTGCCCTAATAGGAGATGTAGTCGTTAAAAGGGTCTTGATTGATAATGGTTCATCTCTAAATATTTGCACTTTTGACTTCTACCAAATATTTGGGTTTAGAAGTGATGAAATGAAGAAAACTGACATGATCATAAAATATTTCAATGACGAAACACAAGAAACGTGTGGAGTTATCACCATCCCATTGCAAGTTGGTCCGAGAACCTTAGATACGATCATGTTTATTGTACATTGCCCCGCATCATACAATATACTCTTGGGTTGTCCTTGGATCAATGCAATGTGAGCTATCCCATCAACTTTACACCAATGTGTTAAATTCAAATTTAAAAATCAGTTGGTCACTATCCATGGTGATCCTAGACCCTTTGATATGTGTTCTTTGGCAGAACCTATTGGAGTTCAATTTTACCCTGCTCTATCATCCACACATCCTAATTCTTATTTTTCATCAAAAACTGTGAAACACACACCCATAACTTCATCTATTTCTCCTCCATTAATTTCACCCTCATATATAGATCAACAATATTCTAAAAAAACCACTCTAGAACCTCAAAAAGATCTTAAATTCACAACCAATCCTTCATTTTCTGTCCCTATAATTTCAAAACCTATAGACCCATCTATTAACACCTCCACATTATCTACATCTATCATACCTTCCACATCTAAAGATATAGGGAATGATCCTTCTACTTCTTATGCTCTTTTTGATGAACTCTTACCTGATTTATCTAACATTTTTATATCAAAAAAAACAAATTCTTCTATGCAAAATTCCATTAAGTAATTTGCCACCATCTGCTTGTACTTTGGGCCTCCCACAACCTATGGGAAGTACTTACCAATTCGGGAGTTGCGCCTTCATTTATAAGGGATATGACTAGGGAAGAATACCCAAGAACATTAAAATTCATCATGAGGGATATGCTCGATGTTATTTTACTAATGAGTATATTAAAGCTAAACCTATAATGCTTAAAATGGGATATAAAGGGAAAGGCTTGGGACCTTTCCAAGATGGTATGAAAGAACCTTTAAAGGTAGAACCGTGGCCTGCCCACTGTGGTGTGGGCCTATTTCCTAGTAAGGGTCATCCCTTTCCATTTGAGGATGATGACCATATCATATGTTATCAATATTATCTAGATAAACAAGATTCTTTGCATCCAAAGAATAATTTTACTTGTAATATGCTATCCATAGCTTACCCTAAAATGATTGTTGAATCTGATGATGAGTTGGAAGGAGATATTTTTCATGATGTCTCCGTTGAGGAAATGTTACACAATGGTTTTTATTTTGATGGTTCTATACCTATTATAACCCAATTTGATGCCACTACTCCTGAAGATGACTTATCCAAGTTAACCTTAAAATAATTACAAGAATTGAACGTTTCACCCGCCCCACCTAATTTTGAAAGAGATCTACACATGGAAGTAGAAAATTTCCTTAAAGTTAACATTGGAACTGAAGATAATCCCCACATAATCAATATAGGATCAAAATTAAGTCAAGAAAAACAAGAGAAATACATTGCATTCCTTAAATAATATGAAGATGTCTTCGCTTGGACATATGAAGATATGCCGAGTTTAGACCCTTCTGTAGTCATGCATCACCTAGTAGTCCATCCGGATGCTAAACCTATTAAACAGAAACATAGAAAAATGCATCCCAAAGTGGCCTTGATCGTCAAAGGGGATTTAGAAAAACTCCTGAATGTTGTTTTTATACAAGCTATTGATTATGTTGAATGGATCTCAAATGTAGTTCCAGTCACCAAGAAATAAGCTACTAAAGTTAGGGTTTGCACAGACTTTAGAGATATTAATGTTGCATGCCCTAAAGACAATTTTCCTCTTCCCAACATGAATCAAATCATTGACTTTACTGCTGGGAGTGGGATGATGTCCATAATGGATGGATTCTTTGGTTATAATCAGATCATGGTAGCTCCTGAAGATCAGGCTAAAACAACCTTCACTACCCCTAGGGTACCTTTTGCTGGAAAGTGATGCCATTCGGCTTAAAGAACGTAGGTGCAACTTATCAACAAGCTATGACTTATATTTTTCATGACATGATGCATGATATCCTCCATGATTACGTAGATGATATCATAGCTCGTTCCATAAAACAAGATGAACATTTAAATGACTTAAGTACAGTGTTTGATCGGTTAAGGGAATATCTTATTCGATTAAATCCTACTAAATACATATTTGGAGTTAAGTCCGGTAAACTATTAGGGGTTATAGTTTATTTACGTGGTATCAAAATTGACCCTCTTAAGATTGTGGCTATCACTGATATTCCCGCACATACCAATATATCTGAGTTACAAAGTTTACAAGGTAAGCTTCAAGCTATCCGTCGCTTCATCGATAAGCTAGCAAAAAAAATTGGTCCCTTTCTTAAGCTCCTTAAGAAGGACATCCCTTTTAATTGGGATGAAAAATGTAAGGAAGCTTTTGAACTTCTCAAAAAATACCTTCTTAACCCACTTGTGCTTTCACCACCTAGACCTGATCACCCATTTATCCTGTATATTTTAGCTTCAGATTTTGCTTTAGGAGCTATGTTAGCTCAACTTGATGATGAGAAAAGAGAATGTGCTAATTATTATATTAGCCAAACTTTAATCAGTTATGAAACCCGCTACATAACATTATAAAAACTATGTCTAGCAGTCATATTTTCCATGCAAAAATTATGCCATTATATGCTCAGTCAGAAAACTTATGTCATTGCTAAATATGATCCCTTGCGGTATCTTATGAGTCGACCTTATTTATCGGGTCTCACAACCAAGTGGGTTCTTGTTCTAAGCGAGTTTGAACTCATGTTTACAGGACAGAAGTCCGTTAAGGGTCAAATCATAGCGGATCAATTAGTCTGTTGCACCCTTAGAGTCTACCCATCCCCTCATCATTGAGTTTCCGATGAATGCCTTCAATTAGAGGCAGACCATGTTGAACAATGGTCCTTATACTTTTATGGAGCCCGATGCATGAGTGGGGCTGGTGCGAGTATTATTTTAATATCTCCACAAAAGCACATTATACCTTTGTCCTTTAAATTAACATTTGCTTGCACTAATAATACTGCTGAGTATGAAGCTCTAATCCTATGATTATGAGTTGCCTTGGCGCTAAAAATTAAACATCTGCTAGTTTTTGGTGATTCTCAACTTGTTATAAACAAAATTAATGAATTTTATCAGACCAGAGATGATAAATTATGCCCATATAAAGCATATGTTTTACAATTAATGTCTCTATTTGATCAAGTTACCTTGGAAGCTATTCCTCGAACTAGCAATCGTGTAGCTGATGCTATGGCTGCAGTTGCATCTCTTTTGCCCTTAGAGTTAGATGATGAATATGCCACCATCATTATTCATCGACTCCAGGAACCCACTTCAAATAAGTCATGCTTAGAACCTTTGTATGTGTTTCTAATCAATGAAACTACTCCTAAACCTTGGCATACAGATATATTTGATTTTCTTCACAATGGGACTTTCCCTGCCAATTCTAATAGAAACCAGCATCTATTATTACGTAGATGAGCAATTCGATTTGTAATAATTGGCAATGCTTTATATAGGAGATATTTTGAAGGTATCCTATTGAGATGTTTGAATTTAGAATAATCTAGATCAGCTTTGAGTGAAGCCCACGATGGATCTTGTGGAGGACACTTCAGTGGTAGTGTCATTGCTAAAAATCTCCTTAGGATAGGATACTTTTGGCCTACCATGGAGAATGATGCACATGATTATGTGTGCCATTGTGACAAGTGCCAGAAACATGCTGACCTTGTCCATGCCCATGCACAGGAACTACAGGCTATTTCATCTCCTTGGACCTTTTCAAAATGGGGATTAGACATTATTGGAAAAATTAATCCTGTGTCATCTAATGGACACAAATTCATCATAACTGCCACTGAGTATTTCATGAAGTGGGTTGAAGCTATGCCATTAGCTCCCTACACTAGAACACAAGTCTCTAAATTTATTTTTAATCAAATCATTTGTAGGTTTGAAATTCTTGTAAATCTCATCTCAGACAATGGAACTTGTTTAAAAAATAAAGATGTTAAGAAATTATGCCAAAAATATAAGATTCAACATCGTTGGTCCACTCCCTATTATCCTCAAGGTAATTGCCAAGCAAAAGCTTCAAACAAAACCTTAATCAAAATTCTAAAAATATTGGTCAATAAATCTGGCCGCGACTGGCACATTCAATTATATCCAGCTTTGTGGACTTATCGAACTAGTGTTTAAACCCCCACTGGAACTTCACCTTTTGTTTTGGTTTATGGCGCTGAAGCCGTTTTTCCCTTTGAATTAGAAGTTCCTTCTTTGGCTCTACTACTTCAAGATACCGAAGTAGGAGATGAATATCGAGCTGGCAGACTCAGTCAGCTGGAGCTCCTAGATGAAAAGCGCATCAATGCTTTGGAGCATCTTCGTGCTTACCAAAACAAGCTTAAAAGATCATATGCTAAGAAATTTCGTCATCGATCCTTTGAGGTTGGCGATCTTGTTTTAAAAGAAAATCAAAAGAATACTAATGCAACTAAAGACCTTAAAGGTAAATTTGAGCCCAACTGGCTTAGACCATATGTAGCATTTTAATCGGGAGCATACAAATTATCTACCTTAGATGGTAAAGAACTTAAAGAACCCATGAACATTTTGCATCTTAAACGTTACTATGCATAACAAAATTGGTCATTTCATCATTGTATATATTTGTTTAAAATATTTCAAAAAACCACTATCTTGTATTTCTTTCAATTTATAAAAATACCAAAAACATTCAAAATCATCAAAATTTTCAAAAAAAAAAAACATCTTTTATTTTTTGTACCTGTTAAATTGTAAAGTATTGCAGTTATATTTTTAGTTATTTTGGATAAATTATCATTTATTTGTAATCCCACACTTTCACATTCACATGAATAAATATATTGATTTATTTGGTATAATTATTAATCTCTCTTATATCAAATTCCATAGTTGAATTAAATAAATTTTTGAGTATAGAGAACTAATCTTGTTATTTACTTGAACCAAGTATATATTTTCACATTAAAATGATTTCATTGCACATTCACTATGATGCTACATAGTAGAACTGGTTTCCTGAGTGAAAATTTTTCCCTGCTATCCTATCATGCACATGGTCTAGAATCTTTGAGAATTGACAAAAGGACAAGCTCACCCCTACCTAGAATAAAAATCCCATGCTCTATAGCTAATCCGAGAAAGTATCCCTAGCATAGGAAGAAAAGAAAAAGGTTATTTTTCATCATAGCAATATTTCAACATTATCTCAATATCAAGCAACAATACAAAAGTACAAAAAAAAAAAAAAGAAGCAAAAGAGAAACACAAAAGCAAAAAATGCAATAAAATCCTTTCCCTACCCCTTGAAAAGAAAAGAAGGGTTGATGAGCTTGAATCCCTGGAATTCTCATTTATTCAAAAACTGTGAGGTAAGCCCCATAACAGGTGGTTTGTGCCCAACCCGCTTGGCCTTGGGTAACTCCTAACGTGGTGATATGTCTGTCACATTAGAGACCTTCTTTTGTACAGACCTATGTCTGCTTATGGATTATCTAGCTCTTGATAACCCGACTTGCATAGTAGTCTGGTATGGTTATATGCATCTAAATTATGGTTAATGAACACTTATTTGGTTAATTCAAATCACTTGTATCATAGTATCTTGCTCAAACCTGGTAAATGAACAATACAATCGCACACACATTTGTATTTGAGAGATTTTGTGTATAATTATGATAAATCAAGATTGGAAATGAACTCACATACGCACATGGGATTCCTTATAAATCTAACTTTTATCTTTAAGATACTTTGAAATATTTTTGCAAAATGTCTGGAATAATTTCATTTTCTCCTCTAAGAACAGTTGTTTAGTATAAAGACAACCACATGCATTACCAACAAATCAAAATCATTTTCAAAAACATGCAATAAAGTTACATATAACTTTTGACTTTTGCGACGATGGTATAGTTCTAAAACCAAAAGTGGAATTTTATGCCTAGCACAAGTCCTCATCTTCATATTTTTTGTTTATTTTCAAAAAATTAAAAATCAATCATGCAATAAAACTATTTATTTTCTTCTTTTGGATTTCGCGATGATGGTATAAGTCTATACCTAAATATTCTATGCCTAGCGCAAACCATTGTTTTAATTTTATTTTCCCATTATTCCAAATCATAAAAACCATATGACTTAAATCATTATGTTACACAATTATGCTTTCAAAGAATGCAACTTATTCTATTTCATGACATTATGTTCAAATTTAATTTTGCAACCATGGTATAATTTCTAAGGAATTATTCAAAATTTTATCACACTTAGGAATTTATGCCTAGCAAAAATCATTTTAAAATATTTCATGCATATTATTTTATGAAAATCTGAAAACAAATCACCATCATCATCATCATTTCTATCATTACAACAAAGTCTTAAGACAATCTCTTAAGCACTCTTTTACTTTTAACAATATTTCTATATTGGGATTAGCTTGACGACCGAGTGAGCGGCGACTCCATGAAATGGTCTATAATAGCGACAATGTCCTTTGAAATTATTTTTAGAAGTCCCTTTTCTTTTTATCAAATTATCCCACCACAACCAATTTGTTTACATCAAATTATTTCATTTAAAATCTTACAGCATGACATCAAATTATACTATCTCAAACGACATAATTACATGAATCATCAATCTAATCAGCAAACAATTCAAACATTAAAGCATCATAACAACATATGAACAAGTCATATCATCAGAAACAAGATCATATATACATCTCAAAAATATCTGTACATCATATCACAAATGAATTAGGGTTTTACCCTAGTTTTTTAATTTTATTTAAAAATCAACATTTTAATTTTTCTTTTCCGTGTTTTTACCTCAAACATTTGATTTGGGTAAAAACATGCAGGGGGCACCATAGTAAGCTGTCGTACGATTTGACCTAGAATTGTCACCTAAAAATGGGAATAATTTTTGTTTTCTCGTAGATCGAGAAGAACTCATCTTTAACGTATTTTCTTCAGAAAATTCGCTAAAGAGGGGGCAAAATGTAACACCCTAAAATTGGCGCAGTAAAACTTAGCAATAATTAAAATTACCTTAGTAATAATTCAAATTCAAATTTTCAACCCCGAATCGCCTTTTAACCGCTCTCCTTGTTTTCCATGCCATTTTTAGGATTTGTTGTGACCATTGGACGATATCGTCGCCGATCAGACGATATCGCCTTAGATCAGACGATTTCGTCTGGACTAGGATGTCCAGACTATTTTGTCCCAAAACTAATTTTTCATAATTGGCTTCTGTTTCAACGACGTCTCTAACCGGGGCAAAAGCATGTCTGCGTGGTTAGAGACCTCCCTCATTGGATATCTCCCAAATTGGGATGATCTCCAACCTCCCAACTTCCCTCCTAAGCCTATTTAAACCTTAAGACCCCCTTGACATTCCCCTGGCTGAATTTTCCTATAACTTGATCTTTACGCGCATTAGAATACCCTGGATTACCATCTGCATTTGTGCTTTCCAAGTTTTGTTGCAGGAACCTTGTCATTATTTAGCCAGAGCAAGCTCAGATCGTTGCAGATGATCATGTCCAATTTGAGACGATTTCGTACCAATCCAAGATGATTTTGACTATAGTCTGCATTGGGGGCAATCAGTGCCCAGAGTTTGTGCTTTTCCTATACTTTGCTGCTATTTTATTCTACATTTAGTCAGTTTTATTATTATTTCCTGTTATCCTGCATCTTGGAGTTCACCCATGTAGTTTAATTGCATAATAAAATCATGATTAGCTATTAAAGTATCGTAATTTACATGCATTTCTATTCAGGATTATCTTATTAACATCCTTATTATTATTTCACATCATTTTCCTTTATCATAATAGTTGCATTTCTGGTATTTTGTATCTATTTCTCTGTTTGCAGGTCTCTGATGAATTTGTCTAACGAATTCATCAAATCTCAGATGATTCTGTCAAATCAGAGACGATCTTATCAAATTCTAGACGATCTTGACTGCTTCAAAAATAAAAACCTCCATCAAAAATTTGGAACCAGGTATGGATTTCTTCACTTAATTTATTCTTTGTGTTTTCTGATAATTCTATTTCCTATATTCATTTAAAACTACATTTCATATAGAACAACTTAGATTCATTTGGCCAAACCTAGGATTTGAATGTTTAAAGATAAAATTGAACACATAAAACACATTCCCAACCTAGACGTGGAAACTGCCACTAAACGTTTCCTGGTGAACCCCACCATCCGTCAAAAAATCACCTTAATACACCTCCCTCGAGATGCGAGACCTTCGCAAGGCCTCTCAGTCCGAGGTATTGTCCCATCCTTCTCGCATCCCCCTTCTGGGTGCGGATCCTTTAGCCTAAAGGTAAGGGTGCAAAAAATTTGGAACGATACAATACCAGATGTCATTTTATTCGATATGAATTTCCAAAGCACCATATACAACTTCAATACATTCCTACTGATGCACAAGTTGTAGATATCTTTACCAAAGCACTTGGACATATCAAATATGAAAATTTTTGTGATACTATTGGAATTTGCCAATAATGTAATAAGGGGGGATGTTAGCATATGTTGTTATGTTGTATCACATTATTAGCACTAATATTAAAATAACGCTCATAGGCATTCTCCGAATTAGTTGATTAACCAACTTGGTGGTTAATCAACCGCATTGTAATCTTTATATGCAAATCAATGAGAATGAGTTGAGTGCTTTGTCAAATTCTTCATATCTGAGCTACTCAAGAAAATGTTGAGTTCAAGTGGTCTGAAGTTAGGAAATAAGCTTTTGAGGTCATCAATAAATCCATTGCAATAGCTCTAGTACTGATAAATCTAGACTTTAGCATTTATGCATATGGAGATGAAGAGAGTTATGCCTCAGTACTCACCCAAAAAGATGATCAAGGGGATAAACACCCTATGTTATTTTGGAGCTAGAAACTACATGATTATTAGGTCAAATATAACTTCATTTAAAGACAAGAATTTTTTGTGATGAATTCATTGAAGAAATTCAGGCAATATCTAGTACACAACAAAATCTTGGTGTATGTGGTTCATCCAGATGTAAGAAGTTTTATCTTGTAGGGTGATATAGGAGAAAAAAGAGCTGGTTGGATTACCAAAATCCAAGAATATGATGTGAAATACATCCCACCATGTTGGTAAGAGGAATATCCTTGTGCCAAGGGTTAACAAAAGCTACATCATTGGTAGAAGTAATAGCTTTCCAGGCAGCAAAAGAAAATCAGGTGGAAATGGTGCAAAATGTAGACTCTGATTGGATTGACCAGATGATTGACCAGATTGACCTAAATGCATCTCAAAGAAGGAGATAACAAATTTATGCTTTTAAATATATATTACTACCAGATGTCTTATACAAAAGGAACTTAGATAGAGTTATTTTAAAATGTTTAAAGGATGATCAACAAAAAAGAGTCATGGAAGAATTTCATGGAGGATTAGCTGGTGGACATAGCTTAGGTAGGGTTATAGCTTTGAGGATCATAAGATCAGGTTATTATTGGCCCACTATCTTCACTGATGTTTTCAAAACTACCCGAGCTTATGACAAATATCAGAGGTATGTTGGAAGAACAAGGAATGCTTCATACCCCCTGAAGCCTATACAGGTTGAGAAGCCTTTTCAACAATGGGGGCTAGATTTCATAGGGGTTATCAACACAAATTCTTTAGCAGAGCATAATTTTATCTTAACTGCTATAGATTATCTTACCATATGGGTAGAAGTTGTTCCTACCAAGAAGGTAGACCAAGAAGTTGTGATCAATTTTATGGAAAATTTGATTTCCAGGTTTGGAGTTTCGAAAGCCTTGGTGAGTGACAATGGCCCAGCTTTCATAGGATCCAAGTACATTTAATTTTGCAACAAGTATGGCATCACTCTTAAAAATACTTTGAATTATTATCCACAAGGTAATGGACTTGTAGAATCTACCAACAAAAACCTATTAAGGATTTTGAAGAAATATCTGGAAGGTAACAAAAGAAGTTGGCACCTATTGCTGACCAAGCTCTATGGGAAGACATGATTACTATTAAAAATTCCATTAAGACTTCTCATTATTCACTGGTATATGAAAAATAGGTGGTGTTGCCAATTCATTTAGATATTCCAACACTTAATATTATCAGTCCAAAAGAAGGGTTAGAGGAAGATCCTATGAAGACTAGGTTAAAACACTTATTACAGTTGGAAGAGAGTAGATCTTAGGCATATGATAGTTTTAAAAAAAAATCATCAGACATTAATGCATGGTTTGATAAGAAAGCCAGGTTTAGAAAATTCTAATTTTGGGATTCAGTTCTTAGATGGAATTTTGACAGAGCAGAACCGGGGAAGCATGAAAATTTTGATTTTTTTTGGGATGGTCCTTTAAGAATAGTGGAAGCTAAGGAGTCTAATGTATTTTAGCTGGAAGGTATGGAGGGAAACATACACCCATTATGGTGAATTTTTTTCACCTTAAGCTCTACCATGGGTAAGGAGTGAGCTCATTGTAACATGTATATATATATATATATATATTGTACAATAATTCCCCCTCCTTTCTACAATTTCTATTTTGAAATCTTTCTTCAATTTCTATTTTTAATGCTTTCTTCAATTTCTATTTTGAATTATTTTTGCACTGTGTAATTGGTTTGTTTTAAAAAAATTGAAAAAAAAGAAAAAATTACAAAAAAAATGAATAAGTATGGTTCAGAGAGCATGGTAATGTTCCATTTCACATTGAGTACTATGTACACATTTTTTGGAATGGTTTTCTACTTTCGAATCCACATCAAAATGCACCATATTTTGATGGAATGGTGTATAGGTTTTTATCCTGCATAAAGAAGAACAAAGTGGCACCAATTCGATAACATCCCAAAGCTAAATATAGCCAAAGCATAATCGAGGTGAAGTTTCATGCATAATATTCTAAGTATCAAAGCGGACTCGAAGGGCTCTTAAGCCACTGGAGCAGAATCAAGCTGGAGCCAAACGACAAGTTCAAACATGACACATGGAGGCTAGAGAGTGCTCCTACATTTAGTTCTAATGAACTCACACTAGAATCAAAAAGTATCCAAAGGGGTGTGATGAGCCAAAATCACAATTTGAAAGTTCAACCAATGAAAATATAGGGTTCCACCATCGATCCACAAAATTGAATGATGGAAAGGATTGGAAAGTGTGCCAGTAGAGATATCGTGCAACAACTTCATTAATGGTGGAAGATATGCACACTCTAGAAGATAAAAGTGATGAAGAGCATACGTGAGGCTCATTTGGAAACCATTGGTGACCATGAAGCTATTGGGAGGTGAAGCAATATTCTAAAAAAATTGCTGCTAATTACAGTGAACAAGGTCATACTGCTACCAAAATGGCTCCTAAGAAATCACCCACTGAAACCTCAGAGGATGTTCTAGAATTTGAAACTCTAGACAAGAAGGCAATGGTGCCATATCTTGACAAATTTGAAGCCGTGGTGGACATAGAAATGACCTTCACAAAAATGACAAGACTAAGAAATAATAGGAATGATAGATACAAGAAGAGGTCTGCTTTGTCTGTAGAAGGTAGATGCTCCATCTTTTCTTATCTCTCTTTTTATATTTGCAATTATGTTCATCCGTTCCCTGAGTTGATAGCTACGATAGTAAATTTTTATGACCCATTGGCTAAAGCAGTAAAGACCCATGAGGGCAAAACCCTTTTTAGTATCACTACCTCTTTCTATCATAGACTCTTCGCCCTAGGGTTCGATCCACCAGTAATACCGAAACCTTTCAAGGTCACTGAGCAAACTGGATTTTACACCATAGAAAAGCAAGCCATGGTGAATCATTTAAGAATTGGGTTTACAAGAAGCTTAATACTAAACCCCAAGAAAAATTACCCGAAGTCCCCATCTCCATTGACAAATTTACAAACCCCATTATGTTTTCTATGTTGGCTTGCATGGAGGGTTTGGACTCCGACAGAATGGTTCATGGTTGGCAAATTGTTGTTGCATATTGTATTTCTAATGAATGAATGTATGAAAAGGATGCAAGAAAGAAAGGGACAAGAGTGATTTAATTTTACTGGCCAACTTTTCTCCCCCAAAGGATACATGAGCAGCTAGTAAGAATGAAGAGGGGTGCTGATGCTCCTAGTTTTAGGCATTGCTCAAATCTAGTATGGATGTTCTATGTTGTTGTTAAAGACAGAATGCAGTGGATTCTAGTCAAGGATAAGATCAATTATAAATAATACTTATCAGTGTATTATTGGACAAGTCACTTAAGAATTAGTGAATATTATTATATATTCAATTTGGAATTTCTTAGACCTGCCCTTGAAATAATGTATGGTAAATGCCCTAGATTTCCACCCTTGACCAAGAAGATTCTATGGACTAAGGATGTAGAAGAAGTATATTGGTATTTATTGACTAAGGACATTGTGATCAGATTGTATGGTTTCATGGGTAAACCCTTGCTCTTGCCCCATTTCATTACAAAGAGGATTTTTTCCCTAAAATATTTGAGCTAGGTAGAGTATATTGATGCAGACTATGGCTTTGGAAGGAAGATAAAGTCTTTATTTACCCACCACACTTTGAATGACATCATCATCACCAAGAAGGGATAGATCTACCAAATTAACCAATACCTTGACAGGTTAGGTTTGTTTTATATTCTCCAAAGGTGGAGCTATGGCCCTAACGACATTTTCACTATAAGGAATAAGACCCTAAATGGTGATAAGGCTTATAAGTTTGAAAATAATCCTAGGTCTCATTTTGAACAAGGCAAAAAAAATGATGAGACTTCTCTTTTAGAGTGGAATGTCTCAAATATGGATCAGTTACCCCCCTGGTTGGATTTTTATGAGAAGATTATTGATTTCAACCCTGACCATAATCCAAGTCATCAAATTACAAAAGCTAAAATTGAAAATATTGAAGATAGATCGACAAAAAGGAAGGAGCCTCTACCAGAGGTTAAGTCTAAAAAGAAAAACTATCCCCCACCTGAGGCTAAGTCTACAAATAAAAAGGATCCTCAACCTGAGGAAGAAACTAAAGAAGAATAAGAAGAAGAGAAGTAAAAGGGACCATGGAATGTAGCCAAAATAAAATATTGGTGGAGAATGAGGATTGAGATTGAAAAGCCCACATCCAATTTTGGAATGAAAATTGATAAAGAATTTTTGAGGAGATATAATAAAAACATTGTGACTTGGAAGAAAAAGGATGTTAGGAACATTGTATTAACGGTTGAAAAAACACAAAATTCCTCTGGACCGTTCCCTCCACCTACAGATCAAGAGGCTCAGTCAAAATATCTAGGAACTCCTTTGACAGTGGCTATAGTAATAAATACTTTTAATCCTACCATTAAGCAGGTGAAGAAGTTTTCTAAGGGGGCTAAGTTGATGAGAAAAATGCAATATTCTAAAAAAAATACCGTTAGTACACTAGTCATTGAAACAATATCTAGACCTAAATGTTTATCTTTGGGAGGATAGCCTCCAAACATAGATATTGACTGGAAGAAGAAGGATAAAAGTTTCAGGTTCAAACCACTTTATTTTTCCCCTGCAACATCTATTGAGATACGTCCCATTGTTGAAAAATCATTACTTTTTGGAGTAGTGCAAGAAGATGTATTGGAAGAATATTTTGAAGATGATATGGTTGCTTTTGAATTAGTTCATAGAAGGACTAAGAGAACCCCAAAAATATAGGAGAGAGAAATTTCTAAGAAACATAAAATGGATATGGAGGAAATTGCTAAAGAGGTAGCTTATTTTGCCATGAAAGAATTGATTGATCAAGAGAAATTGCTAGAAATAAAAGTAGAACAATAATACCCTACATCTATAGGTGAAGGTATGACTTATAATCCATCTTCTCCTCTTCATCTCCATGAATCCCCAAAGGAACCTCTCTCCCTTTCTAATCTAGAATATGTGGCAAATATAGCTTCTCTCTCACAATCCACCCCCTATTTCATCAGTACCTATGGAGGTACAAGTCAGTTCTATTTTATCACAACCACCTCAAATCCCACCTCTCACTTTTGAGGGTCTCACTTCAACATCCACCATCATTCCACTTCCATATTTTTGACCACCACCATCAATGGGACACTGCGTTTCAAGTACATCCACCTATTCCACTATCATTCATGTATCTATTTCTTTGAGTTTACCTATTTCAACAATAGCAGTAGTTATAGAGTCCACTATTTTAACAAAGGTTGTTGTAGCTATATCTTCACCCCCATCGACAACAAGTTAGTCCACCATTTTGTTTTTGGTATCTCCCCTAGTTTTTGGTCTTTCAAAGCCCTTGACTATACCAAAGGAGCAAGCAACCACTCAGAGCATAAATGACTATTGGGCAGAGAAGCTTACTAAGCCTTCTAACAGGATGGATGTAAGAAGTATGTATGTTGACCCTATTTCTAGGTAGAGGATATCAAGATCTATGACTCCACTGGTGAGTAAAATTGAGACTGAAATGACAGTTCAAGATTATCGAATGGAGGAGATCACAAAAGATATTGACAAACTCCCTTTTGAAGATGAGCTAAGGATAGCCAAGGCCCACTTAGATACTGTATCGTTCCAAATTTTCCACACCCTTACCTTCAGGATAAAGGATCCATGCCCGAAAGGGGTATGCAGGAAGGATGGGACAATACCTCAGACTGAGAGGCCTTGTGAAGGTCCCGCCTCTCGGGGGAGGTGTATTAAGATGATTTTTCGATGGATGGTGGGGTTCACCAGGAAATGTTTAGTGGCAATTTCCATGCCTAGGTTGGGAATGTGTTTTATGTGTTCAATTTTATCTTTAAACATTCAAATCCTAGGTTTGGCCAAATGAATCTAAGTTGTTCTATATGAAATGTAGTTTTAAATGAATACAGAAAACATAGAGAATAAATTAAGTGAAGAAATCCATACCTGGTTCTAGATGTCTGATGGAGGTTCTAATTTTTGAAGCAGTCAAGATCGTCTGGAATTTGACAGGATCGTCTCCGATCTGACAAGATCGTCAAAGATTTGACGAATTCGTCAGACGAATTCGTTAGAGACCTGCAAACAGATAAATAGATACAAAATACCAGAAATGCAACTATTCTGATAAAGGAAAATGATGTGAAATAATCATAATGATGTTAATAAGATAATCCCAAATAGAAATGCAAGTAAATTACAATACTTTAATAGCTAATCATGATTTTATTATGCAATTAAAATACATGGGTGAACTCCAAGATGTAGTATAATAGGAAATAATAATAAAACTGACTAAATGCATAATAAAATAGTAGCAAAGTATAGGAAAAGTGCAAACTCTGGACACTGATTGCCCCCAATGCAAACTACAGTCGAAATCATCTCGGATTGGTACAAAATCATCTCAAATTGGATAGGATCATCTGTGATGATCTGAGCTTGCTTCGGCTGAAGAATGACAAGGTTCCTACAACAAAATTGGAAAGCACAAATGCAAATGGTAATCCAAGGTATTCTAATGCGCGTACAGGTCAAGTTACAGGAAAATTCAGCCAGGGGAATGTCAAGGGGGGTCCTAAGGTTTAAATAGGCTTAGGAGGGAAGTTGGGAGGTTGGAGATCATCCTAATTTGGAAGATATCCAATGGGGGATGTCTCTAGTGGTGCAGAAATGCTTCTTCCCAACTTAGAGACGTCGTTGAAACATAAGCTAATTATGAAAAATCAATTTTGGGAAGAAATTGTCTGGACATCCTAGTCTAGACGAAATCGTCCGATCTAAGGCGATATCGTCTGATCAACGACGATATAGTCCAATGGTCACAACAAATCCTAAAAATGGCACAAAAAATGAGGAGAGTGGTTAAAAGGCGATTCAGGGTTGAAAATTTGAATTTGAATTTGAATTTGTAGACACCAAAACAGCACCAATCCGATTATGTGACTGCAAACACTGATCGCACTAACACACACAGCCCCCAGGGCAGCCCCTAGAGGTTAAACAGTGGTTCTAACCACTCACACAATAGTTTTACAAGTCAGGGATCAATTTGGCACCTTTTAGACACTCTGCTACTTATTCGCTCCATCCAGGGACGAGTGCGGATTGGTACTCGTTTCACCCAGGGACGAGTGTGTATACTCGTTTCACCTAGAGACGAGTGCGTATTGGTACTCGTTTCACCTAGAGACGATTACCAACACTCACTTTTGGGTGGTACAAATTCCAGGTTTGACTGAAGTCGGATCTCGATGCATGACAACTTAGAACTGCCACTTAGCTTTCCCTGCATGGCAGAGGAGTGAGAGTGAGTTCTTTTGACAACTCATATCTACCAATTGACTCTCCCTTCACTGCATGGGAATGGGAGTGAGATTTTTAAGACAACTCAAAATTGCCACTTAGTTATCCCTTCATTGCATGGGAGTGCGAGTGAGTTTTTCTAAACATACAAAGACATGCACAAAGACAGTTAAGAAGCCCTTAATCAAGAAGAAGTCTTCTCTTCACAAAAAGCATTCATGCAAAGAAACACTTTTGCATGTTAATTCAAATAGACTCCTTGGGTCTATAAAATGGTGAGCTTCCTCATCCAAAAGATATACAGAGAAGGAGCATTTTGAGTGACGAAGTGCTGCTAATTCACTTACTTGCAATTTGTGCTTTCAACATCCATAATCTCTTAATCGAAAGAGAGGTTATTGGGTGACTTTTGAAGGCACGAATCAAGAACCAACCCTAATTTTTCTGACCATAATATCCTACCAATTTGTCGACAACACATCACATCAGGTTTTGGACCCATCCTAAGCGGATTGGTGTCGAAGCAAAGTTTCACCCGTGGGTGGTTTGCCTTCGAGCACCCCCCGCATTATTGCCTTTGGTGATTATTTCTTTTGTAGTATTTAGCTAGTTTCATGTTTATGCTTTTGTCAAGTTTTCAGTTTATTTAGACTCATTTTAACCATCGTTAGATTTATCTTTTATTTTTCATACACAGGTGCTACTGATTCTTTGTTTGTTTCTTTGAACACAGATTTTCAGCATTAGAGGAGCAGCGAGGAATCTATCTTTACCAATGCAAGCGGTGACAATGTTTTGGTTCACCCATCTTATATGTGGGCACGCAGAAGAAGGAATTCTAAAACAAGTTGTAAAAGACCAACATTTAATGCTCCTATCCCCTAAAAAGGAAGGAGATGCATTGTAACATGAATTTGTAAAGCATATCAATAAAAGGGCCATTCGTTTTATATTGCTTTGATATCTTGTGTTCATGTTCTTCCTTTTTACGCATTTTTCAATTACATAGGGTTTAAGCGTTATTTTAGTTTCGTTTACATTGCATTTTTAGTCTATCCTTTTTGTTTCCAGAATCTCGTGTTTTCAATGGCGATCACGATGGGACGTCTGTCCTCTATTTTTTTTTAGGTTAGATTAATGATATAAAATTGCTTGTTTTGATTATAGGTACCTATTTTCAATCATCAGATTGTTATTCGTTTCTGCAAGTGATGATTACAGAATTGGTATTTGTTTCACCCTGGGACGAATATAATATTTGTCTCACCCTGGAACGACTACTGTTCTGATATTCGTCTCACCTAGGGATCAATAGATTTCTGTGCATTTTTCATAGCAGCAAATCAGAAACATCCTATTGGGCAGAGAAGAGGTGGGGGTTTTTAAAGCTTCTATCAAATTTTTGTTTTTCATTTTCTGGTTTTTAGTTTTGTATGGCTTAGGGAAATATTTCTTTTTCGTTTGCCAGTTTCAATTTTTGCAAATTAAAATGAACCCCACACATCACGTGGTATTTTAAACTTAAGGAGTTGGTCGTAAAACCCCAACCCTTGAGCAAGACCAAAGGTGGATTCCATTATCACTTTGGCTTGAGATATTGCATCCATTACCTTGATCGCGACTGTTGCTAGATGTAAATCCTAACGAAAGCTGACCGAGTGTAGCTAGGGTGATTCCTAGTGCATGAGGATAAGTCTTCTATGGTAGGTGTCATAAATAGAGCGATTCCCATTTTGTACCACCTATGTTCCATGTATCATTTGCTCTCACGTACCTATAGTCTCCCTCACGTAAGGGCAGGTATATAGAGAGGTTGGTATATCGGTCCGGCAATGGTATATTGAAGGGGTGACCATTTTGGGAGTCATAAGAGCCTTCATAATTGCATTTAAACGGTTTTCATAAAAATTCTTCAAAAACACAAAACAAACAACAAAAAAACACTAAACTAGATTTAGGGACACTATTAATCTTTAAAAGAGATAATCATTGCTTGTGTGTGTATGCTATTTTTTGTTTAGACAAAAAAAAATTATAAAAAGAATTTATGCATCTTTAGGTTAACATTACCATGGTGTTTACTCATAGCCAAGCCCAATCACGGGCAGAAGCTACAAAAAATGGACCAAGAGAGACAAATCATCTCCGATATAGCCCTAAAGACTTGACTATCCCACCTTGGTAGCAGGGTACACAAGTTAGTTCACACCATGCAAAACATGGCTCTAGAGGCACCTCCTTGAGGGGCACTCCAACCCATGCAGTCATAGAACATGGCTCTAGAGGCACCTCCTTGAGGGGCACTCCAACTCATGCCATCAATAGACAAGACTATAGAGGCCCCTCCCTAAGGGGAACTCCTAAGCAACAAGAATATTTTCAAGAAAATAACCAATATGTAGCACTTGGTCTAAGTACGAGGCCTCCCTTGGAAGTTCATTTTGGGTGGCCTAGTGATGAAGCGTTGTGTATTGCTCTAGAACAAAAAAGGGTCCAAAAGGAGGAACCATATGATTTTGTTGCTCCTAATTTAACCCTGATTAATGTTAGACACAATAGACCATATCCAGAACATCAGGTTCTCCCGATAGGGCAAGACAATTTTGCCTGCACTTTTTATGCATATCACAGAGAGAGTGAGGAGGATTACTACGTTCCTCAAGAACAGTACTCAGTGCAAAAATGATGCACGTCTACACCTACTTTATATCCAGATTGCTCATTGAGACTAGAGCTTCAAGTTAATGCTGCCAACCTTGATAGAGGGAAGCAACATATAGGGGTCTCAGAGCACCATGATCAAAACAGATATGTAGGGGATACATCTAGGCCTCTTAAACAAGAGATGACGAAACAAAATGACTTGGCATTTGCCCAACTAGCAACCCGCCAAGTGCAAATCATGTGGCTTAGGCAAGACCAACAAAAATTAGAACATTTATGTCACCTTAA
Organism: Wollemia nobilis; assembly: GCA_028583015.1. Classification (NCBI taxonomy): domain Eukaryota; kingdom Viridiplantae; phylum Streptophyta; class Pinopsida; order Araucariales; family Araucariaceae; genus Wollemia; species Wollemia nobilis. The sequence goes on from JAQPPZ010003612.1 coordinate 2,344,330, forward strand.
TCAAGAGTGCATTCAGTGTCAGACAGCTGAATTGCTTCACAAAAATGCGCTTGAGAAGGCCCTAGTCCCTCTTACACAAAAATCTAAGATGTATGTGAGGCACAACCCCCTAGTGCAAGATAGGTCTCTGCGACGTTAGCAAGCACTACCTCCAAGACCTCCTAGACCTGAGCGGGAGGCAACTCCTTGCAACCGTGATGGGCATCCTCCGCGGGCACCCATCCATGTTTATAGGCCTAGGCTAGAAACTCCTCAAGAAGATCATGAGGATTATGACCAAGAAGAAGAGTGGGCTGAAACGCCCTATCAAGGCAGAAGGGATGCTATTCATTTATCCCTCCAAAGGCCTCAAGTTCCCCGTAACCCACAGCGAGAGCAAACCAAGGAGGAGGAGATTACATCCTCCGATGCATACAAAGTGTTGTTAGAACATTTAGAGACTATGGAACTCATGACTGCTGGACCCCAAAAGCCTACCTTACACCAACTCCATAGTCATCCAGTGCATACATCAGTGCGAGTACCTCCATACCCTGAACATTTCAAGATGCCCCAGTTGGCACTCTTTAGAGGGGATGAAGATGCTCAAGAGCATGTGACTCAATTTTTGAGCCAATGCTTCGGTATACAAGACAATGATGCATTGCTATTGAGAACATTCATAACCACATTCATAGGATCTACCTCGGATTGGTTTACCCATTTATCGAAGCATAGCATCTACAACTTGGATCAGCTAGTGGACGCGTTCCTAGAACATTTTTCTTTCAACACAAAGAAAAAGGCGTCACTAAGTGATCTAGCTAGCCTCAAGCAGTATGAGGAGGAATCTATGGTGGCATATGGGAATCGATGGAGGACGGTGCTTTCAAAGTTGTCCTACCTCCCTCCTATGTCCGACCTAACTCAAATGTTCCCAAAGAGCTGTTTGCAAAAGATCTTTGTGCTATTGCAGCTGTAGCAATATGCCACTTTTGAAGAAGCTCTGGTGCAAGCTAGAGTTATCGAAGAGATCAAGATATAGGATGGAAAAATTGCCAAGCCTAAGAAAAAAGAGTGGAATAAGAGCACCAAAATAGGGAATACGCAACAAACACCCGTCATGGTCAATCAAGTTGCTATCAATTCCCCTATGCCTGCCCAAGCAACATAGCCTCCAAAGGCTAATTATCAGGCGGTGCCTCACAATCACTATGAGAATGGTAATAAAAAACAAGATCAAAATCAGCAGCATCGCCCTAGGCGGCAATTTACACCATACACTAAGTCTAGGGACTCCTTTTTTGACCGTTTGTCAGTGGCAAACTTGATTAATTTGCTAGAGATTCCAACAATCGATCCTAATGTGCCAAAGCCTAAGGGCTACAGATAGGATCTTTTTTGTAGATTCCACAGAAGGAAAGGGCATGACTTTCACGCCTGTTGGACATTTAAATATTTAGTGCAAGATCTCATTGACAATAACACATTGGTAGTGGATAACCCCATCGCACCCAACAACCAACAAATGGGTGTTTTCAAATATCCTTTACCCACACATGATGCACAAACAAAACCTTTTCATGTTAACGAAGTGCAACAGAATTGCCCCATGGAGGGGTATGTTGGGATGATTAGCATTGTAACAAGAAACAAGAGACACCCAGGAGCTACCCCCGCGACAACCACCAGGGAAGTTCCATCCATGTCACAACCTCAACCGAATCCTACACAGTTGCCCCCGCCTAGACCAGTGGCCATGATTTGAACTAGACTTACTCAAAGTCTACGGACCACATCGGCTAGGCTCTCCATTTATGAGCTTACTCAACAATCGGTGCCCCATCAGGAAGCTCCTATGGAGATATTAAAGGCAATTGAGTTGCATCCCCATGAAGCGAATTCATTCAACAACTTTGTGGGGCATGTTAAACAGTGTACTGAACCAGTCATCACCTTTAGGGAAGATGAGTTAAAAATAGTGACTGGGGATGTAGCGGATCCACCCCTGCACGTTATTGCGCAGGTCAATGGGACTTCGTACAAGCGGATGTTGGTAGACACTGGTTCATCCAGTAACATTATTACAATCGCTGCACTAAAACATTTGAAGCTTCCAGCCTCTCACATTGTACCTTCCACTTATACTCTTCGAGCATTCAATGATGCGATATGCTCGACAGTTGGCACAATTGTCCTACCCATACAAGTGGGACAAAAGACCATTCATACGTTGTGCCACATTTTAGAAGATGAGATGGCTTACAATATCTTGCTTGGGCGACCTTGGATCCAGGATATGAAGTGTGTCCCTTCAATTGTTCATCAATGTTTAAAGTACACATTTGAAGGACAAGTGCACGTGGTCCCCACAGATTTAGAACCTTTTAAATACTACAATTCTATGCAAATAATGCCATAGTCGACCCTCCCTTCAACGCATGTGGATTTCCAATTAAATCCATCTAAGAGGGGTCCGACTAAGCAAGAATCTCCATTACCAAATCAATCAAATTCCTAGGCAAGTTCATCTTCTTCATCCGGTCCTCCCACAATGATGCCACCTACGGTGGCCACACCAACGGACAAAGGAAAGAAGCACCTGGAAGTGGAACCACCTTTAGTCTCCAACATCTCTATAGAAGAGACGCCTCATAGAATGGAATTTGAGATGCCTAGTTCACCCCACATGGAGTGGACTTAAGGAGAACTTCCATTCGCTTCCTCTCAATCACCAATGATTACTGTTGAGATGTCTAACACAGGCATGGGGGAGTATATAGTGCGCAATGTTGTTGCAATGCCCACACTTCAGTCTATGCAAGACATGGAAAGACCTCGACTCCCCATAGGCTTTGTGGTTCCTTTAGGCTACCCACCTAATTAGACAAACTTTATTTTTAGGGGACTGTATCATGGCGTTGAACCTTCCCGACAAGAAGAGGAAGATGAAGATCCCTTTGTGGAAGAAGTCAATTATTTGGCTAACCCATATTTTGCATTACGATATCTTAGCAAATGCAATTGGCATGGATACGGGTTAGGTAGGTATGAACAAGGAATGCATGTTTTGTGCCAACCAAGATACCAAATGTCTTATGATAAGTCAGGAGTAGGGTTTAATCACCCTTTGCCCCTCGACATCTTGGTCAAAAACATGCAAAGCCTAGGGATAGGCAATAAGGATGGGTTGGCATCAGATCCATATGCTAATCCAAATACAACTTATACATTGGGGGATTATTTCCCATTACAAACAAATAACCTTGTTGACCTCAACAACCCTTTCCCTATGGCCGAACAAGGAGAAACCTCATGTACTTACCCACAAGGGAAATATGGACAAGACCACGAAGGGTCTTCTGAAGATGAGTCAAAGTACGATCATTCACACGAATATCCAATGAATGACGATCAAGAAATCTTCCTGATGATGTTCCCATTGAATGATCCCAGTGAGCATAGGCTACCTCAACAACAATAATATCCTTTGGACATAGATGACATGTTTGAACACTTACACATAGGTCCAATACATAGGTGGCATCTCAACCCAGTGTAGTTATAGCAATTACTGCACCCGCCACTCCATGTATATAGAGAGAATCTTTCGCCTGGAGACCCTATCAAACCATCAGTGCCTAGGGTAGACCCTATTTGTAGGTCCGTGCATAGGGCTGATCCCTTTGTGCCAGTGCCTACAGAGCCAGATCCAATGCACCAAGAGCATCCAAAATGTCAAAGTTATCACACTTGCAGTAATGGAGGTTACCATCATCTCATAAACATGATCTCCATTGACTTGACCGCCCCCATCCATGATCCAGCCAATCCAACATGATCATTGCATCTAGACATAGAGGCTATAGATTGGGATCACGCTGACACACCACCATCTCCATCAGAGTATTGGCCTTGCGATGGGATGTTTCATTTCACTCTAGGACAGACTCAGGATGTCTTCCATGTTGAAGAGGAACTCGACATTCCTAATGATGATCTTAATTCAGCAAATGATATTCATTTGATCCCAATTCCACACCAGTTGGAAGACGGATCCCATATGTCGGTCGAAGCAATGATTGATGTAGACATCGACACAGATCCAATGAATCCATGGATTTTCAATCTGGGGGTAAGTCTTTCCCCCAAAGAGCGAGCCGATTATGTTGCCCTTATTAAGGAAAAGAAGGAGGTTTTTGCATGGTCATACAAGGATATGTCGGGACTAGACCCACAGCTAGTCACACATAATTTAATGCTTGATCCGACAATCAAGCTAGTAAAGCAAAAACTACGCAAGATGCATCCAACAGTGGCCTTAATGGTAAAGGACGAGTTACAAAAGTTTTTGGATGCCCAGTTTGTCATTTGTGTGGATTATCCTCCATGGTTATGTAACATGGTTCCTGTCAAGAAGCCCGACGGGAGGATTCGCATATGCATCGATTTTCAATATCTTAAAAAAGTGAGTCCTAAGGATAATTTTCCCTTGCCAAGCATCGACACATTGGTTGATGCTATAATGGGCCATGAAATGCTTTCCCTTATGGATGGTTTCTCAGGATACAATCAGATTCGTATCAATCCTAGGGACCAACTAAAAACAAAATTCACAACGCCTTGGGGGACATTTTGCTATAAGGTCATGCCTTTTGGTCTTAAAAATGCTGGTGCCACTTACCAACATGCCATGATGTACATATTTCACGATTACATGCACAAAAGTTTGGAAGATTACATGGATGATTTGTTGGCCAAATCCCTTTTGCGCCCAAATCACATCAGTGACTTGAGCAAGGTCCTCGATCTCCTCATTGAACATAAATTCAGACTAAACCCCAAGAAGTGCATCTTTGGCATCACCTCTAGAAAGCTCTTGGGTTTCATAGTCTCCAAATGAGGAATCGAGGTCGACCCAAATAAAGTCAAGGCAATCCTTGAAATGCGTCCACCAACCACCATCAAGCAGCTCAGGAGTCTGCAGGGAAAGGTTGCATCGATCAAGCGCTTCATAGCGCAGTTATCTGACAAATGCCGACCCATGAATAAATTATTGCATAAGGGGGTCACATTTCATTGGGATGACGAGTGCCAGTCTGCCTTTGATGACATTAAATAGTACTTGGCTTCGCCACCAGTATTGGCACCACCTAGACCAGGAGTGTCGTTCTATTTATACATCTTAGCCACTGAGGTGGCACTGGATGCCATGCTATCCCAAAAAAATGAACTTCACAAAGAGCAGGCTACATACTATCTTAGCTGCACCCTGGTCAGTTATGAACTTAACTATGCATACGTTGAAAAGCTCTTCTTGGTAGTGGTGTTTGCTACCAAAAAGCTATGCCACTACATGCTCAGTAATAAGATGTATGTTGTGTCTAAGGAGAATCCATTGCGATACATGATGAGTTGTACTTATCATAGTAGCTACATGGCGAAATGGATCATGTTGTTGATGGAGTTTGACATAGAGTTCATTGGAGAAAAATCCATAAAATGTCAAGTCATCGCCGATCAACTAGCTGAGGCTCCTCTTGAAGACGATCAGCATCTGAATTTTGAACTATCGGATGATGGGGTCTTCCATGTTTCAGAATCGCCAGATTCTGATGAGCCTAAGTCATAGGCTGACATAACCCTATTCTTCGATGGTTCTAAATGTGAGCAAGGGTGTGGCACGGGAATTATATTCTTCACTCCACAAGGTGCTCCAATGCCCTTGTCATTTAAATTAGACTTCCCGTGCACCAACAAAAATGCCGAATACAAAGCCTTGCTCATAGGTCTTTAGATAGCAATCATCATGAACATTAAACGATTGAACATCTTTGGTGATTCGCTATTAATTGTCAATCAAGTAAAGGGGATATTCCAATGTAAATGTCCAGTTCTGTAGGCCTACAAAGCCCTTGTGGACAAATTTTTGGCACAACTTGAATGGTATGACATCGAGGCACTCCCTCGATCATCAAATCATTTTGCAGATACTATGGCCTCCTTGGGGTCACTCATCCCGTAAGACCCTTTTGGTGAAATGACAACCATTCAAGTTAAAACATTATCGCAATCTATGATGGAGCGTGCAAGCTCTGATCTGACGCCAGGAATCCACATGATCTAGATTGAACCATCTTCGGATAATTTCTATCGAATTTGAGATTGTTTGACTCAAGCCAACTGGGGGTCCTTGTTCTCCCTGACCCCTCTTACTAGCAACACCACATTATTTTTACAAGTTCTTTCCTACTCAACTTTTGTTCGGGATGGACTTCAAGAGGGATTGGCCATTCATACTATTGATGTTTCTGATCAGCAGGATTGGTACACACCCATTCGAGATTACCTCAAGCTAGGTAACCTCCCACTTGGATTGACACAAGCTGCGAAAAGATCATTCAAATAGAAAGCGACAAAGCATGTCTTGTTAGGAGAAATTTTGTATCATCAAAATTATGAAGGAATCCTCCTTCGTTGTTTGGACCAACAAGAGTCCGCTTGGGCAATCACCCAAGCTCATGATGGTACATATGGTGGCCACTTCAACGGTATGGCCATCGTAAAGCGCATTCTTCGCATGGGTTATTATTGGCCATATTTAGAGCGAGATTGTTGCACATATGTGAATAAGTGCATGAAGTGTCACCACCATGCTAATTTGACACACGTACCTTCTCAGGCCTTGCAGCCAATTCAATTGGTTTGGACTTTTTCTTAGTGGGGCTTTGATCTAATTGGAAAGATCTCCCCTATGTTGTCTGGTCATCACACGTTTATTGTAACGGCCATAGAGTACTTTACCAAATGGGTGGAAGCAATTTCGCTGACCACTACGACTAGATCCTGCATTGCAAAATTTATTTTGCATAACATCATATGTCATTTTGGTATTCCATCCAAGATCCTGTCAGATAATGGGACACCATTCAAGAATAAAGATGTGTGTGCTTTGACCATAAAGTACAAGATTCAACATAGCTTTTCAACACCCTATTATCCACAGACAAATGGGCAAGCAGAGGCATCCAAAAAAATGCTAGTCGCCATTCTAAAAAAGACAGTTGCAGACAATCATAAAGACTGGCACATTCAGATCTCGCTTGCCCTATGGGCTTATCACACCAACATTTAGATGCCCACTGGGGCAACTCCATTTTTGTTGGTGTATGGCTCCGAGGTAGTCATGCCTTTTGAGTTGAAAATCCCTTCCCTACGCATTTCAATGTAAGAGTTCATCAATGATGACACTGCACGACAGGCCCGATTAGATCAACTGACGTTTCTCGACGAACGACGCGTTAATGCTCTTGAGCATTTGCGTATCTATCAAGAGCGACTTAAAAAAGCATACAACATGAAAGTCCACCTTAGGGAGTTTTAGGTTGGTGACTTGGTCTTAAAAGAGAACCAGCAAAATTCTAATTTGTCGTCCCATATACGGGACAATTTCATGGCAAAATGGTTAGGTCCTTACATCATTGATAGTAGAATAGGACCTGAAACATACCGGCTTGCCTCTCTTGAAGGAATCAAGGAAACAAAACCCTTGAACATCATTCATTTGAGGCCATTCCACATCTAGAGAGCCATAGTCCAACTAAAAGCTCCAAGGATTTTCATAATCACTTGGTCAACCCTAAATGCCCCAAAGGTATCTATAAACCCTTTGGTCAAGACAAAAGCTCCAAGGATTATCATAATCGCTTGGTCAACCCTAAATGCCCCAAAGGTATCTATAAACCCTTTGGTCAAGACAAAAGCTCCAAGGATTATCATAATCACTTGGTCAACCCTAAATGCCCCAAAGGTATCTATAAACCCTTTAGTCAAGACAAAAGCTCCAAGGATTATCATAATCGCTTGGTCAACCCTAAACACCCCAAAGGTATCTATAAACCCTTTGGTTAAGACAAAAGCTCCAAGGATTATCATAATCGCTTGGTCAACCCTAAATGCCCCAAAGGTCTCTATAAACCCTTTGGTCAACACCAAAAGCTCCAAGCGTTACCATAACTTCTTGGTCAAAATAAATATTCAAAAATAAACAAAAACAATACAAAAATCAAAATCACAAAAAAAAAAAAAAAAAAACAATTGCATTTCAATTCCATGCATACACAAAAACAAAAAAAAAAACAACAAAATCACAAAAACATTTGCATTCCAATTCCATGCATTCTCATAAAAATCAAAATACAAAAATATAGGTTGCATTAGGCATCGCATCCATACATTATACATTTGCTAGGTCATACAAGTCAAAAGCACCATAAACAATCATTACTTGGCAATTCCATCCTTTTCACATCAGATCCATTTTCATAAACGTGTTGTAATCACAATGACACTGAGAGGGGGGGTGAATCAGTGTGTTCTTTAAAAATTTCTAAAACATATGATTTTAGAACCAGCAGCAGTTTAAAGCAGATGAAAAGAATACTAAATGCATCAAGAAAGCATCACACATAACAAGGCAATTTAACGAGGTTCACCAATGTGGCTACTCCTCAAAAATGACTGCTTGGACTACCATCCAAATCCAGATCAATGCAAAGCTACAACTTTACATAATCCTTTACCAAAGACCAACCTGGAAGGAGCACCAACCCCTTAACTTTATCTGTTTCAATAGAATGGAGCACCAACTCCTATTTTACCAAAGACCTACTGGAAAGAGGCACCAACCCCTTTTGCCAAGCTACAACTTGGAAGACAAAAATAAAAATTCCAGAATAAAACTTTCACCTCAATTTTCATGATCTCGCTATTTTTTTGCATTCTGTCGCTTCTGTGCAAAATAATTCGCACTCTCCGACCGCTTCTCTATACTTCTTCGTGCTCTCTGCTGTATTCAGCCGATCGATCTCTTCTGTGAATCGCGCACCCGTCACTTCGGACTTAGAACACAACTTCTCGGACATCGCGCTCTTATCTTCGCACAAGTCACTCGCTCGCTCTCGCACATCATCTCATCGCAATGCACACTATCTTGTCACAACGCACACTCTACTACAACTCCAAAGAACTCTCACATCTGTAGTCTGCGCATTATTGCTTCGAACTTGAAACACACCTTCTGCACATCGTGCTCTTGATTCTCGATCAGTTGATATGCACTCTTCACTACATCACTGAAGAAATATCACTTCGGTCTTAGCTCAGATCGAACCGACTCACTCTCTATGCACAGTAACTTTTGCATACGCACTTTATGTTCATCCAAGTCACTATCCATCTTCAATTAGCCCTCCTTTTATAGAAGAAATGTTTAAGACAAATGTTAAATCATAGTCGGCTGTAACTCTCAGACGTCGGTTGCAAACCCTAATGATGTCGTCTTCAAACCCTAGAGTTTTTCGGCTGCTTGAACCTGATGATTGTCGATTGCAAACCCTAAACACTTCCACTATAAAAACCCTAGCAAATGTCAACTTCAAAACCCTAAAAATGTCCACTATAAAACCCTTGATACTGTCGACTTCAAAACCCTAAAAACGTCCACTGTAAAACCCTAGAAAAAGTCAGCTTCGAAACCCTAAAAATCGTCGGCCTCGATTCAACTTGTCGGCCTCAAACATTGCTGCTTCTCTGTCACCTTTCTGTTGCTGTTGCCTCAAAAAACTAACATGTCACGATATCGCGACACTTTTTGTGGTCGTACGCCTCCTTGACCTTATCGTCGCGATATCGCGACCGCTTTGGCCTTTGAAAGCTGTCCCACCGTTCATGTCGCGAAATCGTGACACTTCGAACTTTTGCTGACGTCATCCTTAATGTTGTCGCGAAATCGTGACGCTTCCGGCTTATAGCAACTTTCCTTGCACCCTGTCGCGAAATCGCGACACTTTCAGCTTTTGCTGACGTCATCATCATTCTTGTCGTGAAATCGCGACGCTTTCGGCTTCCAGCAGCTTTTCTTGCACCCTGTCATGAAATCGTGACACTTTCAGCTTTTGCTGACGTCATCTTCATCTTTGTCATGAAATCGCGACGCTTTCGGCTTCCGTACAATTTGAGCTTCATGCAAAAGCGAAATTTCTACAACTTTGCCTTGTGCTTCCAACTTGCTTCTTCTTGAGAAATTTTGACTTGTGCCTTACACTTTTGACTTGAAGTATGATTGCTGCACCTTTGATGTCCGCACTTTAGACCCGTAGCGAAATCGCTACACCTTTGTTTTGCGCATCTTTTACCCGTAGCGAAATCGCTACACCTTTACTTTGTGCCTTTGCAGCTCGTAGCGAAATTGCTACACCTTTACTTCATCTCTTTGCAACTCGTAGCGAAATCGCTACACCTTTACTTTGTGCCTTTGTAGCTCGTAGCGAAATCACTACACCTTTACTTCGTCCCTTTGCAACTCATAGCGAAATCGCTACACCTTTACTTTGTGCCTTTGCAACTCATAGCGAAATCGCTACACCTTTACTTCGTCTTTGTAACTTGTAGCGAAATCGCTACAACTTTTTCACTTAACACTTTCTCCCTGTTTCTGCTAGTGAAAAGTCAACATGTAGCGAAATCGCTAGCGTTTCTCGACTTGACTTCTTGGCCTCCGACTTGTCGCGAAATCATGACAGTTTGCCTTGCGCCTTCTCTCTCCTTACTTCCGTCGCGAAATCGTGACATTTTCGGCTGCACTTTCTCTCTCCTCATTTTCGTCGCGAAATCATGACATTTTTGGCTGCACTTTCTCTCTCCTCACTTTCGTCGTGAAATCGTGACATTTCTGGCTACATTTTCTCTCTCCTCCGACTTGTCGCGAAATCGCGACAGAAAACATGTCGCGATATCGCGACAGTTTTCTCACTTGTCTTTTTCTTCGAATTTTTTGCATCTGAATGACTTCTGATCTGTCTACCCACTGCATCCTTGGATCTAACTGCCCGTGTTGACAACAATGACAACCTTCTTGCAACACCTTGCTCAACAATCTCCCCCTTTGGAATTGTTGGCAACACCTCGTATACATTCCCGTAACTCTTCTCCCCCTTTGTCAATAATACCAAAGGGCTTCGCAGACTCTCCCCGAGTCCATCCTCACACTTCTCGTGCACAATTTGACTCCCCCGAGTCCATCCTCAAATACTCAAATGCTCCCCCCGAGAAAGTGATCCCCGTAGCTAGTCACTTCTTAGGAAGTGTGACTACTCCTAATTTGCTTCGAAGATACTCAAATGCTTCCTTGGGCAAAGGTTTTGTAAAAATATCGCTACCTGTTCCCGTAGTTGGGACATAGTCCAATTTAACTTCTCCTTCTGCAACTTTTTCTTTCAAGAAATGATACCTTATAGCAATGTGCTTTGTCCGTGAGTGCATTACTGGATTCTTAGAAATGTTGATTGCACTGGTGTTGTCACACTTTACTGATATTGGTTCACTAAAATTAATGCCTAGATCTTTCAAAGTTTGTTTCATCCACAAAACTTGTGTACAACATGTTGTTGCTGCAATATATTCTGCCTCAGCTGTAGATAGAGAAACCGACTCTTGCTTCTTACTCGTGCCATGCAACCAATCTGTCCCCCAAATAGAATGCTCCTCCACCGGTACTCTTTCGTCATCAACACATCCAGCCCAATCTGCATCCGAATATGATATAAGAGTGAAATCTTTGCCTTTTGGATACCACAGCCCATACTCCATGGTGCCTTTGAGATACCGAAATATCCTTTTAACTGTTGTTACATGAGTCTCTTTGGGACTGGCCTGAAATCTGGCTACCATGCAAACTGCCTGCAGAATATCAGGTCTGGTTGCTGTTAAATATAGTAAGCTTCCTATCATTGATCTATACATGGTTTGATCTACAGGTGGAGATTTGTCTTCTTTACTCAATTTGTAGCCTGTTGTCATGGGAGTGCTTACTGGCTTACAGTCCTCCATAGTGAACCTCTTTAGCATTTCTTTCACATATTTGATTTGGGAAATGAATATTCCTTTCTCATTTTGATTAACTTGTAGCCCTAGAAAGTAAGACAGCTTCACCAATCATAGACATCTCAAATTCCTTCTGCATCTTATTTGCTAAGTCTTTACAAGCTTCATCTTTGTTGCCGCCAAATATGATATCATCTACATAGACAACTAAAACAATGAGATGCCCATCTTCTGTTTTCACATACAGATTACTGTCTACTAAACCCTTTTTGAATCCTTGTTGAGAGAGATAGTTATCTAGCCTAGCATACCAAGCCCGTGGTGCTTGCTTTAGTCCATACAGTGCTTTCTTTAATCGCAGACAAGGTTAGGATCCTCACTAATTTGAAATCCATCCGGTTGTTCAATAAAGACCTCCTCTTCGAGTTTCCCATTTAAGAAGGCAGATTTTACGTCCATCCGATACACCCTAAAGTTTTTGTGAACTCGCTAAGGCCAAAAACATTCTAATTGCTTCTAATCGGCCACCGGAGCAAACGTCTCTTCAAAATCAATGCCTTCGACTCGTGCATATCCTTTACAAACCAGCCTTGCTTTGTTCCTAATGACCTTGTCCGTCTTCATTTAATTTGTTTCGAAATATCCACTTGGTGCCGATTACATTCTTGTTTGCAGGTCTAGGTACTAACTCCCAAGTTCTGTTCTTTTCAATCTGATCTAATTCTTCATTTATTGCCTTCATCCAGCTGTCATCTTTGCTTGCTTCATCTATGTTTTTGGGCTCAATTCTGGATAAAAGAGAGTAATTACTTATTACTTTCTTTCTTGTCTGAATGCCACCTGTGGGATCTCCAATTATTTGGTCTCTAGGATGATTTTTCTGCCAGCTGCCCGTTTTGAATTTTCTGTTTTCTTGCATCTCTGAGTCATCTGATAAGTCATCTGTATCAGCCGTAGATGTATTTTCTGTGCCATGAACTTCATCACTTTCAATTACTTCTTCGTAGATTGGGTAGTTTTCTTGAAAATTAACTATTTGTTTCCTCCCTTCATCGAATTTAACATCTGCACTGTCCACAATTTTCTTGAGTCTCTTGTTGTAGCATTTGTAAGCTTTGCTATGTGGAGAATAACCAACAAAAACACCTTCATCTCCTCTATCTTCAAACTTTCCAAGGTTGTCATCGCTTTTTTGATGTAGCACTTACAGCCAAATACTTTGAGATGTTTTGTTGTTGCTTTTCTACCAAACCACAACTCATACGGTGTTTTGCATTCACGAGTTCTTAACATATACCTGTTTTGAATGTATACTGCTTGTGTGAACCGCTTCTTTCCAGAATCTGTCTGCTATTTTGTTTTCTCTCAACATGGTGCGTGCCATTTCCCGTATAGTTCTGTTCTTCCTCTCTACTACACCATTCTCGTCGAGGAGTTTTGGCTGCTGAATATTGTCTCCCGATACCATATTTTTCACTAGGATTCTGCAAATTCATTCGAAATGAATTCTCCTCCTCTCGTCTGATCGCAAGCATTTAATCCTTTTCCCTCGTTTCATTCTCGACTAGCTGTTTGAAGGTTCTGAACATTTCAAACGCTTCTGTTTTATCTTTTAGGAAGAATATCCATGTCATTCTGGAATAATCATCGATACACAACATAAAGTATTTGTCGCCGTTTATACTTTGAGTCCTCATGGGTCCGCATAAGTCTGTATGAATGAGTTCCAAGGGTCTGCTCGTGTGATATTCTTTTGTTTTAAATGAAACTCTGGTTTGCTTTCCCTTCGACATGAAGCACAAACACCGTTTGAGGGTTTCTTAATAGTTGGAATATCTCTTCATCGCTTGTTTAGAGCCGATTCTCACCAAATTATCAAAACTTATGTGTCCTAGTCTCTTATGCCACAACCAGTTCTCTTCTTCTTGTCCAATAAAGCACATACCTTCTAAAATTTTTGAGAGTGTGTATAGGTTACCAGACGTCCTTGAGCCGGTTGCTATCAATTTCCCGCTTTTTATTTTTTTGACTTCACAACCTTGCTTCTTGAAAACCACTTCATGTCCTTTATCACAAATTTGACTCACACTTAACAGATTATGTTTCAAACCATCCACATATAAAACTTCTTCTGACTTGATTTTCCCTTCACTAATTTTGACCGATCCTTTACCTATTATTTTGGCTCCACCATTATTGCCGAACTTCACCGAACCACCCTCATACTTCTGTAGATTTTCAAATTTCTGTTTATCACCTGTCATATGACTTGAGCAACCACTGTCAAGAATCCATGGTACATACTTATTCTGAGCTCTAAACGCTGTCTGCACTATTAAAGATTCCTGTTCTTTCCTGAGCTGTTCTTTTTGTTGCCATTTTGTTTTAACTGTGGTGTTGGGTTCTAGCTGGGATTTCCCCTTTTTAGAGTCTTGCACATTTCCTTCAGAAGAAATTCTATTTTGTTTTGCCCTATACGGTTGAGTTCTTCTTTTCTGAGATTGATATGAAACAGAAATACTACGACAATTTCTGGCAATATGCCCAAAGTTATGACACTTAAAGCACTCTACTGCATAACTCATTAGAGGAGCAAAAGCATTTCTACTAGTGACACTTCTTGGGCCTATATTGTATTTGCAGTCAACAATTTTATGCCCATAACCATTACATTTAAAATAGAAACCATAGAAATAATGATTAAACCCGAAAGATGGTCTTGGCCAAGTTGTTGCAGGAGCCTTAGATCTTCTTCTCTTTTGATGTATGACCTTGGTAAAGCCATCATTGTCAGCTGCTATTTCAGGACTGGCATTACAACTTTCTTTTGCCTGATTTGTTTTTCTTTCCACAACCTGTTTCTTGTCTTTACTCTTTTTACTTTCAACATTGCTTGCCTTTGGTCCACTTGATGATTCTCCTTCAGTAAAGCCCAGACCGAATTTGATACCTGTGGATCTTTGATCGCTTAGAATTTTGTCCAGCTTCATCGAACTTTCTTCACGTTTTAAATGACAGTTGATTTTTCGATCCAGCTCTTGTATCTGTATTCGGAGACTAACATTTTCTTCTTCCAATTTGCAGTAGTAATCTATCTTCATGGTTACCTGAATTTCAAGATCTTCGGACATTTTCTTGTATTCTTCTGTCTGTGTCTTTAGACTGGCTATAATGTCATTTGCATCCTTAAGTTTCCTTGACAGCTTTTTCATTCTTCCTTTTCTCAGATTTCCATTCCATAAGAGCAGACACTAGCTCACCCTCTAAATCAACTTCAGCCTCATCTTCTTCAATTGATACTTCGGAGTTCATTCCCTCTCTGTTTTCTCGTGTTTTCTCGCCTCTTCTGATTCGTCTATTTCAAACGCCATAAAGAGAGCCTCACCTGTTCCTTCTTCAGAGTCTTCACTAGAACTGTCCTCTGAAGATTCTTGCATTTCGGGAGATAAAGCTTTTCTTTTTGAAATTGCTTTTTCTGAAGTTTGTTTTCTTCCTCCATTCACCTCTTTCTTGATGCTGAGTTTCTTCACCTTTGTTCTTGTCATTGAGAGGACATTTGGTAGCAAAGTGTCCAATGCCTCCACAATTGAAACATTTAAGAGGTAGCTTTCCTTTGTATTTTCCTTTTCCTTTCTTCAGCTTTCTTACAAAATTTGCTTCCATTTCATCTGAATCATTCTCTTCTTTAGATTCTTGTTTTGTGCTTTTGCCTTTTAAGGCTTTGAAGGCTGCTTCTCTATCTCGTGGGATTAGATCTTCCTATTCTCATTTCAAAAGTAGTCAAAGAACCATGCATCTCATCCATACTAAAATGATTTAAATCTTTGGCTTCTTCTATGGCAGAGACTTTAGAATCAAATCTAGGAGGAAGTGATCTCAATACCTTTTTCACGATAGCAACATCGGTTAGTTCTTCACCAAGACCTCTGATTGAATTGGTGATCCCATTGACTCTTTGCATGAAGGTCTCAATGTTCTCATCATTGTCCATCTTTAAAGATTCGTATTGAGCTCGATGTGCTTGAAGTTTGGCCTCCTTGATCCTATCATCTCCTTCATGAATGTTCTCTAGTTTATCCCGGATATCTTTTGCTGATTCACAGTTTATGACCTTGACTAGCTCACTGTCAACTAGTCCACACATAATAGCATTTCTTGCTTTTGAATCATATTCAAATGCCTTTTTACCTGTAGTGTCCGTTGGAGCGGTGGCAGGAGCTTTGTAACCATTAACTACCGCACCCCAGATGTCAAAACCCAAAGCACTGAGATATGTCCCGCATTCTAATTTTCCAGAACGCATAATTGGTCCCATCAAACAATGGTGCTTTGTTCGAAGAGAATCCTTCACCACTTGCCATTGCGTAACTTCCAAGATCACCTTAGCTATTTAAGCCTCTTCAGGAACTTGGCTCTGATACCAATTGTTGTAATCACAATGACACTAAGAGGGGGGGTGAATCAGTGTGTTCTTTAAAAATTTCTAAAACATATGATTTTAGAACCAACAGCAGTTTAAAGCAGATGAAAAGAATACTAAATGCATCAAGAAAGCATCACACATAACAAGGCAATTTAACGAGGTTCACCAATGTGGCTACTCCTCAAAAATGACTGCTTGGACTACCATCCAAATCCAGTCAATGCAAAGCTACAACTTTACATAATCCTTTACCAAAGACCAACCTGGAAGGAGCACCAACCCCTTAACTTTATCTGTTTCAACAGAATGGAGCACCAACTCCTATTTTACCAGCACCTACTGGAAAGAGGCACCAACCCCTTTTGCCAAGCTACAACTTGGAAGACAAAAATAAAAATTCCAGAATAAAACTTTCACCTCAATTTTCACGATCTGCTATTTTTTTGCATTCTGCTGCTTCTACGCAAAATAATTCGCACTCTCCGACCGCTTCTCTATACTTCTTCGTGCTCTCTGCTGTATTCAACTGATCGATCTCTTCTGTGAACTGCGCACTGTCACTTCGGACTTAGAACACAACTTCTGGACATCGCGCTCTTATCTTCGCACAAGTCACTCGCTCGCTCTCGCACATCATCTCATCGCAATGCACACTATCTTGTCGCAACGCACACTCTACTGCAACTCCAAAGAACTCTCACATCTGTAGTCTATGCATTATTGCTTCGGACTTGAAACACACCTTCTACACATCGTGCTCTTGATTCTCGATCAGCTGATATGCACTCTTCACTATGTCACTAAAGAAATATCGCTTCGATCTTAGCTCAGATCGAACCGACTCACTCTCTACGCACAGTAACTTTCGCATACGCACTTTATGTTCGTCCAAGTCACTATCCATCTTCAATTAGCCCTCCTTTTATAGAAGAAATGTTTAAGACAAATGTTAAATCATAGTCGGCTGTAACTCTTAGACGTCGGCTGCAAACCCTAATGATGTCGTCTTCAAACCCTAGAGTTTTTGGGCTGCTTGAACCTGATGATTGTCGGCTGCAAACCCTAAACACTTTCACTATAAAAACCCTAGCAAATGTCGGCTTCAAAACCCTAAAAATGTCCACTATAAAACCCTTGATACTGTCAGCTTCAAAACCCTAAAAACGTCCACTATAAAACCCTAGAAAAAGTCAGCTTCAAAACCCTAAAAATCGTCGGCCTCGATTCAACTTGTCGGCCTCAAACGCTGTTGCTTCTCTGTCACCTTTCTGTTGTTGTTGCCTCAAAAAACTAACATGTCACGATATCGCGACACTTTTTGTGGCCGTACGCCTCCTTGACCTTGTCGTCGCGATATCGCGACTGTTTTGGCCTTTGAAAGCTTTCCCACCGTTCATGTCACGAAATCGTGACACTTCAAACTTTTGCTGACGTCATCCTTAATGTTGTCGCGAAATCGCGACGCTTTCGGCTTCCAGCAGCTTTCCTTGCACCCTGTCGTGAAATCGTGACACTTTCAGCTTTTGCTGACGTCATCATCATTCTTGTCGTGAAATCACGACGCTTCCGGCTTCCAGCAGCTTTTCTTGCACCCTGTCACGAAATCGTGACACTTTCAGCTTTTGCTGACGTCATCTTCATCTTTGTCGCGAAATCGCGACGCTTTCGGCTTTCGTACAATTTGAGCTTCATGCAGTAGCGAAATTTCTACAACTTTGCCTTGTGCTTCCAACTTGCTTCTTCTTGAGAAATTTTGACTTGTGCCTTACACTTTCGACTTGAAGTATGATTGCTGCACCTTTGATGTCTGCACTTTAGACCCGTAGCGAAATCGCTACACCTTTGTTTTGCGCATCTTTTACCCGTAGCGAAATCGCTACACCTTTACTTTGTGCCTTTGCAACTCGTAGTGAAATTGCTACAGCTTTACTTCGTCCCTTTGCAACTCGTAGCGAAATCGCTACACCTTTACTTTGTGCCTTTGCAACTCGTAGCGAAATCGCTACACCTTTACTTCGTCCCTTTGCAACTCGTAGCGAAATCGCTACACCTTTACTTTGTGCCTTTGCAACTCGTAGCGAAATCGCTACACCTTTACTTCGTCTTTGTAACTTGTAGCGAAATCGCTACAACTTTTTCACTTAACACTTTCTCCCTGTTTTTGCCAGCGAAAAGTCAACATGTAGCGAAATCGCTACAGTTTCTCGACTTGACTTCTTGGCCTCCGACTTGTCATGAAATCGTGACAGTTTGCCTTGCGCCTTCTCTCTCCTTACTTCCGTCATGAAATCGTGACATTTTCGGCTGCACTTTCTCTCTCCTCATTTTCGTCGTGAAATCGTGACATTTTTGGCTGCACTTTCTCTCTCCTCACTTTCGTCGCGAAATCGCGACATTTCTGGCTACATTTTCTCTCTCCTCCGACTTGTCGCGAAATCGCGACAGAAAACATGTCGCGATATCGCGACAGTTTTCTCACTTGTCTTTTTCTTCGAATTTTCTGCATCTGAATGACTTCTGATCTGTCTACCCACTACATCCTTGGATCTAACTGCCTGTGTTGACAACAATGACAACCTTCTTGCAACACCTTGCTCAACAAAATGCCTACATATAGAATAACACCATCACCATTTTTAGCATCATCAGTTGTCTCCTAATGTATATAGGGTTTTCGTCATTCAGCTGTCTTTAAATTTCTAGCCAAAACTGTACATAGTTAAAAATAATTTACATGGGAAAGTTTTACTTGGATCATGCCTTGTTACGTAACATCCCAACACAAATTAACACACATATAATAATTCCTAAGTTGTGTGAACGAAAGATGAAACCTGCACAGTAATCTAGGTCACCATAAGCAAAACGACTATCTTGCTCATCCCCCTATGCGAATGACCCTAGGAATGCTAAGAGTTGGCAAAAGGACAAGAATCCTCCCTACAAAATTCCATATGAATCCCAAGTTCTCAAAAGTTGCAAACCATCAAAAATTTGCAAAACATCAAAACACTAAAATTTGACATCCTACAATGCATACATCAAAAGGCACATACAATAGTGATTCTCATCACTCAAAATCCAAATCCCTTGCTCAACAAAAAAAACACAAATAAAACAAAAATAAAAAATGATTTTATCACTACAAATGAGCAAGTATCCCAATACAATTGAAGAAAATAAGGGAGTCGAACTTGAATCCCTGGAACTCTCAGCATTTCGACAAGTCATGAGGCAAGCTTTAGTATGGGTTTGGTTGATAGCCTATCGGTCACTGGCGGTAAACCTCCCACATGACGATATATCTATCACATTAACTTGTGTATAGATCAATGTTTGCATGTGGATGAGCTAGCTTCTGGTATCCTAGATAGCATCGTAGACAAATCTGACTAAATACAATAAAGGAGTTAGTGGAGCTAATTAGGTGATCCTTAGTATAGGTTCGGTTGAAAGCCCATCTGGCACTGGCGGTATCCTGATGAATAAAACATAAACGAACTCAATTGCACACATAGGGATGTGAAATAACTTGGTTAAATTCAAGTCAAATTTAGACCTTGTTTAGAAGTCTCGTGAGATCAATGTACAATCTTGGATAGTTAGTTAAAATATCTGCATCTCAGAAAAGCTTAACTCCATTTTCAAACAACCGGTACATTTCATTCCGTACATCCCCATCAAAAAATAGAAAAAATACAAAAAAAAAAAAAATTTCACATGCACAAGCATTCCACAAAGTTATCCCATTACTATAGCAAGTCAATCCCATCTTGTACAGTCTATGGTGCATTGACAACTCATCAACAATTCATTTCATTCATTCCATATGCATACATCATACAAATTAGAACCATCGCATTCATAATCGCATATGCATACATCAATGTAAAAACATGTACATAAAAATAAATCATGAAAAATGTATAAACACCAAAAAGAGTCATCTGTATATATATATCATAACAAAATTGCCTTCAGGCTATAGTGTACCAGTCCTCGGACCTCGCTCCCACAATTCAAAAACTCAAAAACTCCCAGCCTAGGGCGTCGGCCACCATGATCATGTAGGATTGGTGCGATGAGAACTACCCCCTACAGTATTGGTCCTCTAGGACCTCTCAGGGTGACTGCTCACCCCTGCGTCATGCCCACTAGCACCTCCCTCATCTCGTCGCCTGTGACGGGATGATGCCGACTGCTCTGTCCTGCTGTCTCTCATTCGATATGACGAGCCACTCATTGGAGGCTCTGGTATTTTCCCACCAAGGTAGATAATATCGCCCTCCATCTCTCACCGATGTCGACTTCACTCTGCTTCTCACCTACGGTAGTACGTGACTATGTCATCACACTGTGCTAGCTGCACCCACAAGAGATCCCTCTCCCGTGCAGCATCCGTATCACCCTCCTATCAACAAGACGTAGCCCCTGCACTCTCCCACTCTACCAATTGTGTCCATAGGAGATCCCTCTCCTATGCCATCTCCCCAAGCTCTCCATCTCACCTTCGTAGTAACTCTGTCAACTGTGCCACCTCCACACGCAACCCCACCTCTGTATCCCCCTACACGGTCGGCTACGTCGGCCTCTCTGGAGCATTGGCCTACTCTGAAGCATCTTGCATATCTGGTTGCTCCTCATCACCAAAGTCCTCTCCTACATCTACAACCTCTACCATTTCCACATCAGTAGGAACTCCCCAACCCTCTCCTGGTGTCTCTGCACCCTCTCTGCCTCCCGCTACCTCATCACCTCCCAACAGCCCCTCACCTTGCCATTACCGAAGCGTCCACCACTTCTGGCACTCAGCAGTCACTCTGAAATCATCTACGTCTGGAATGTCCAGTACTGTATCCACCTCCTTCCTCAAAAACTCAAGGATTGATGCAGCTAAGGTCCTCTCATCTCTCTGGCATCGATAGACTACGGGTTCCCCAGGAAACCCCTGGCGTACCCCAAACAGTTGTGTCACTCGAAGATAATGAAAGTATTCCTGCTTTGTCCCGTGTCATCCAATCACCCATCTCCCCCTTTGGACCCATCGAAGCCACTCATCAGCCTCTGGCCATGTGAGACAATCTCGATATGGCCTCCACACCACATCTCCTAGAGTTAATCGTGCCAATGCATCTCTGTAATGGTTCACGTCTCCCGCAAACTGCCGACTCTACCCCCGCTCCTCAGACTGATACCATAAAGCACCAAACCTGATATCCCTGTCCACCATGTAAACCTGTGTAGTCCAGGGTAGCCCTTGTGGTCGCTCTATGGCTATATGCTGCCATGCCCAGCACTGCAACAAGTAACTATAGCCAATCCCCTTTTGCTTTCAACAACATACCTCATACAACTCATCATATAATTGAGCCAAAAGCATCTGGCACCATCTCATGATCACTGAATCTGTCATCAAACAATCCACTAACTGCCACACCAAAAGCGTTTGGCCCCATCTCATGATCACCAGCTCTGTCATCGGATAATCCACTAACTGCCACACCACCTCTAATAGGTTCCATGGGAACCTTGCTCCTGACGAGTCTGGTAGGAGCATGTTAGAAATGAGGCTCATAAGCAGTGCATGCCTCACTCCTAGCACTCCCCTCACGTACCACCATCATACCAAAATCCCCCCAATCTGAAAATCAAGCTCTGCCTTCTCCATTGAGCTCATCCCATCCACATCCTCCCCGTGTCCAAAATATCGAGTTAGTACAGCCGTCCTCTGGCCTCATGGCGTCGTCCGGATGGGAACCCCATCTATCAAAATCTAGAGAATCCGATACATGTCCTCTAAGGTGATGGTCATCTTCCTTGTCATAATATGGAAGGTGTTCGTCCGAACATCCCATAGGCTGATCAAAGCTGTAATGTATGCCCGATCCACAACAACTGCATCCAACCGAGCCACATGCTTGAGCCCTAAGGCATTAAGCCACTCCCAGTCCTCCGCACTCAATGCCTCACGGGCATTAGAAAAAATAGTCGGTACCCGATGTCGACTCTTCACCACCTGCACATCACAAAAAATAACACACATCAAAAACATGCATCAAATTACCATCACATGTACAAAAATGCATAACTGTACAGTAACATCTTTTATTCACATGTACATCCATTACAAAAAAAAATTGACATGGTTTACCTATGATTTTACCTAAGTTTACCATTTCAAAACAAAAAAATTCATCCATTTTTCATCTTTAATTTCATAAAAACAAACAAAAATTTGACATGGTTTACCTACGGTTTTGACCTAAGTTTACCATTTCATCAAAAAAATTCATTCATTTATCATCTTTCATTTCATAAAAACAAAAAAAATTCGACATGGTTTACCTATGGTTTCGACCTAAGTTTACCATTTCAACAAAAAAATTCATCCATTTTTCATTTTTTAATTCCATAAAAATAACAAAAAAAATAGGCATGGTTTACCTACGGTTTCGACCTACGTTTTACCATTCACATAAAAAAAAAAACATTTTTATAACCATGGTTACCCTAAGATGTTACTCTAAGTTTCATTTTAGGTTTGTTTTATGGTTTTTCATCTAAGTTTCCATCGGTTTGCATCCACGTTTTATTTTTTTTTAGGGTCTTTAAATCAAATTCATTCACCTTTTAATTTAATTAATTAGGGTTTCATGTCTTAAACAAAAGAAAAACATAATAAAAACACATTTGCATTTTTCAAATTCAAACTCGCAGAGATAGTGCACTTACTGGTCTCGCCTCGGCTTCTTCGCCTGACGACCTGGTCTATGCACTCATGGTGGTTGGAAAATTCGGCAGCGCTTCATGTCCGAAAATCTACCTCCTCCTCCTCAGAGCTCCAAATCGCAATCGATGAACAGTGCAAATGAGCCAAATCTATCATTTTTGCCTATTTATACCTTTTAGCTTGCTGGTAATCGTACCTAACTGGAATGAGCACTTTTTCCTCGGTGGCACGCTCATCCCACGCCAAGATGAGTACCATCATGGAGTTCGTCCCCCCTGGAATGAATAAAAAAAAAATTAATCAAAAGCAACCAAAATATAAACATGACAAATGCCAACAAAACCACTAAAAATTGTCGGACAAAAGTGCTCTTGCACTTAACCTCTTGGCATAAGAAAACTAATGTCGGGGTCTACCTTGTCGTTATCCTACTCCCCAAGAAGGCTACCATAGCTGGACCGCTCCACGGGAAGACAGATTTTCGCTAATGTTAACCCCAAATGGCATCCCAAACTGGGTTCACACCCCCCAAAAATAGGTCAAAACAATCGAGAAACTGCTCGAACATGCATCGGACAACATATGAAGGCACCCTCACTTAAGTCATCTTCGGTCACATGACTCATCGCTTTTCTCATGTCGGTCATTCCCTCATCGATTCGTCGCTTGAGGGGGTAGTCACAGTTAGTTGCCAATCAACAACAATACATCCAATCTTGGAAATGACACGCATTCAAAGGATCATTGCAAAAGACAATTGCGCCCCTGCTTAGGGCAGCAAACAAGCAATTATCACAAACTGATCATATACTTGGCATTCATGAATCATGAACTCAAGGTTCCCATAGACAAAAGGTTGCGCCCTTTGCCTCTTCATGACTGATCAATGTCTAAGTTCAAGTAATACCTCATCAAACCAGGTTAATGCTTGATTTATGTTCCTTAGCTCGTCAGAAGCAAGGATTCAAGAATGCATGCCCTTTCCATACTTGGGGCATCAAGAGTTGGGTAGGTTATTGAAAACCCTAATCATTAGTGCTTTGGTTATCTATTTTTGATCAGCACTGCACCATGTGCAGCACTTTCCAAAAAGGGGCATCTGTAGACACCAAAACAGCACCAATCTGATTATGTGACTACAAACACTGATCGCACTAACACACAGAGCCCCCAGGGCAACCCCCAAAGGTTAAACAGTGGTTCTAACCACTCACACAGTAGTTTTACAAGTCAAGGATCAATTTGGCACCTTTTAAACACTCTACTACTTATTTGCTCCACCCAGGTACGAGTGCGGATTGGTACTCATTTCACCCAGGGACAAGTGTGTATACTCGTTTTACCCAGAGACGAGTGCATATTGGTACTCATTTCACCTAGAGACGATTACGAGTGCTCACTTTTGGGTGGGACGAATGCCAGGTTTGACCAAAAAAAAGTCAGATCTCGGCGCATGACAACTCAGAACTGCCACTTAGCTTTCCCTGCATGGCATAGGAGTGCGAGTGAGTTCTTTTGACAACTCATATCTGCCAATTGATTCTCTCTTCACTATATGGGAATGGGAGTGAGCTTTTTAAGACAACTCAGATTTGCCACTTAGTTATCACTTCATTGCATGGGAGTGCGAGTGAGTTTTTCTAAACATACAAAGACATGCACAGAGACAGTTAAGAAGCCCTTAATAAAAGAAGAAGTCTTCTCTTCACAAAAAAACATTCATGCAAAGAAACACTTTTGCATGTTAATTCAAAGAGACCCCTTGGGTCTATAAAATGGTGAGCTTCCTCACCCAAAATATATACAGAGAAGGAGCATTTTGAGCGACGAAGTGCTGCTAATTCACTTGCGATTTGTGCTTTCAACATCCATAATCTCTTAATCGAAAGAGAGGTTATTGGGTGACTTTTGAAGGCACGAATCAAGAACCAACCCCAATTTTTTTGACCACAATATCCTACCAATTTTTCGACAACACATCACATCAGGTTTCGGACCCATCCTAAGCGGATTTGTGTCGAAGAAAAGTTTCACCCGTGGGTGGTTTGCCTTCGGGCACCCCCCGCCTTATTGCCTTTGGCGACTATTTCTTTTGCAGTATTTAGCTAGTTTCATGTTTATGCTTTTGTCAAGTTTTTAGTTTATTTAGACTCATTTTAACCATCGTTAGATTTATCTTTTATTTTTCATACACAGGTGCTACTGATTCTTTGTTTGTTTCTTTGAACGCATATTTTCAGCATTAGAAGAGCAGCGAGGAATCTACCTTTACCAACGCAAGCGACGACAATGTTTTGGTTCGCCCATCTTATATGTGGGCACGCGGAAGAAGGAATTCTAAAACAAGTTGTAAAAGACCAACATTTAACGCTCCTATCCCCTAAAAAGGAAGGAGACACATTGTAACACGAATTTGTAAAGCATATCAATAAAAGGGCCGTTCTTTTTATATTGCTTTGATATCTTGTGTTTATGTTCTTCCTTTTTACGCATTTTTCAATAACATAGGGTTTAAGCATTATTTTAGTTTCGTTTACATTGCATTTTTAGTCTATCATTTTTGTTTTCGAAATCTTGTGTTTTCAAAATTATTATCAAGATAATTTTAATTATTTCTAAGGTTAACTACGCCAATTTTAGGGTGCTACATTTTGCCCCCTCTTTAATAAATTTTATGAAGAAAATGCGTTAAATATGAGTTCTTCTCGATCTACAAGAAAGCAAAAATTATTCCCATTTTTAGGCGACGATTCTTGGTCGAATCGTACGACAGCTTACTATGGTGCCACCTCCGTGTTTTTACCCAAATCGATGTTTGAGGTAAAAATGCGAAAAAGCAAAATTTTAAAAATGTTTTTAATTGTTTGTGAATAAAATTAAGAAAAATAGGGTAAAACCCTAATTCATATTTACTGTTCATTTTCATTGGTTTTTAGAGCGCTGCAGACAAGATGGTCGAGACAGCGCACAGATCGACAAAGGTCCGATACGGGCTACGTGAAAGGGTCTAAACCTAGTTTAGAGTGCTTTAATTTAGAATTTCATGTTTTTTAGATCAATTTTGACTGATTTTTAAGCATCGCGACTGTTTTTGGGCCATCGACGTCATCGGGACAAAATCGTCTCGATATCACCGATTTTGTACAGGGGCGAAATCGACGATATGGGGACGATTTCGTCCAATAAGGGACGATTCCCTCATGTGAAATCGGAGACGAAATTGCTCAAATTTGGGACGATATCATCCAATTATGGATGATATCATCATTTGTGAAAGTGAACTTATTTTTCTTGCATTTTTAATCAATGATTTATTAATGATTTTTATTGTTTTGTTGTTTATGTTGCAAAGAGGATTACTAAAGAGCTGAGAATGGAAATATGACAGACTAAGGGATGACTTGGCTGCTCTATCTTAGGAAAAGCGAGATCAGTTGGCACAGGTCAGCTTGCAACATGTGGAAGATATGCCATAAGTGTCTACAGACATGGGGCCATTGCTAGCCTAGCAGAGAGGTGGTATCCGGGTTCTTCATGTTTTTGGTTACCAATAGGGGAGATGACTCCCACATTGGAGTATGTATGGAGTATTTTGAGGATCCCCATACAAGGACGGCTAATCACTCCCATGGCCAATCAGGGCTACGTGATGATGTGACTATGTAGAGATCTGAGCTTTGCCCTAGAGAAGGGCATAGTGAACATCGATTCGCTACGCCAGATGCCTGGGGCATCCAGACTAACACAGGTTTTGGCTGAGGTGGTAGGTGGTCTGCTACTATGCCATCAGAGTGGATGCAGACTACCATGGTTTCTGATAGATGTGGTCTACGACATGAGAGACCACGGATACAGGTTTGCTTGGGGGATCTTTGTACTATGCTGATTGTATAGGATCCTTGATGGGGTCATATACAAGGGTGGTCGATGTCTGGTTATGACATCAATATTATAGGTTTGGTGTTGGGAGCACATCATAGTGCGAAGGTCGATAGGGCTCCCACTAACAAGGATTGACGGGGAGAGGCCTCGAGTTTTCTACTGGTGGCTCCGGAGAGGGTCACAGCAACGGGTAGATCTACCAGTGTCCCAGAGACTACTTGATGACCTTGTATCTGACCAGATCACCTGGAGGCCTTAGAGAGATCATCCAGGGTGGGCCAAGGATGAATAGAAGCTAGCTCACGTCAGGCAAGTCTATTGGCTGAGGATGGAGAGGGGAGAGGTGGAGCTCGATCGATATGACCATGTTTTGAGGCAGTTTAGTCTACAGTAGGGTATCCCATCTCTCAGAGACTGAGTTTTCCCAGACCGTCCGAGATAACACTACAGTTAGCGAGGCTCCAGATACACAACGCTTCTGGATTCAGGATGTAGATGATGCCCCCATTCAGCCAGTGGATGGGGATGATGTTGGGGTTGCAGATGACTATGATGCCTGGTACACAGACATCTGCCCTCCTTGGATGATGAGGGCTCAGGGTTTGATTCATGTAGTTGTGCATCAGATAGGGAGGCAGTGCCAGGCAGCCATTAAGGCAGCACTGGGTCGCAGTGGGAGAGAGCAAAGGAGACCACAGGCTCAGTAGAGGCCACAACAATGGGAGAGGAGGGAGGAGAGACCCCCTTCTCCATAGAGAGAGAAGCCACCATCGTCCGATAAGGGCAAGGGTGTCGAGGTAGGAGAGAGTAGCGATATGGCTACTCTTCGGGTAGAGACTATTCATCTTTGAGCTTAGGTGCAGTCCTTGCAGGATGAGGCTACACAACTTAGGGCTCAAGATAGAGGGGTGAGCACTCAGGATTTAGCATGAGCTATTGCCTAGGCTACATTCTATCAGGCTCTATATTACTAGGCAGTGCCAACAGAGTAGAGGGTTCCATTACTAGCTCATATTGCAAAGCCTGTCGTGATGGGGTCATCTAGGACATCTTCATGATCGGCGTCCAAGACTCATGGCACAACATGGACTACGATGGTGCCACCTCCTCCACCTCAGGGCAGGGGAGGAGATGAGGCTGAGAGCTCGAGGGCTTCTCGAGGCTAGCTGCTACAGACTACACTGCATAGATTGATACATAGTGTTGATTATTTTTTTTTATAGAGGATTGAGTATGCCGAGGTACAGATTGTGGCATACCGATCCAGGTTTGAGATGATGTATATATTGTTGATATATATATAGATGAGATTTTTTTGATCATATGACTTGTCTTATGTATTTGTATGATGCTTTAATGTTTGGTGTGAGTGATTTGATGATTCATGTAATTATGTCATTGGAAATATAATGGTTTGAATGTCATGCTTTTAAAATTTAAATGAAATAATATGAGGTAAACAAATTGATTGTTTGTGATGATAATTTGATAAAAAAAAAGGGACTTCTAACAATAATTTCAAAGGACATTGTCGCTATTATAGACCATTTCATGGAGTCGTCGCTCACTCGGTCGTCAAGCTAATCCCAATATAGAAATATTGTTAAAAGTAAAAGAGTGCTTAAGAGACTATCTTAAGACTTTGTTGTGATGATGCAAATGATGATGATGATGGTGATTTGTTTTTAGATTTTCATAAAAATGATATGCATGAAATATTTTAAAATAATTTTTGCTAGGCATAAATTCCTAAGTGTGATAAAATTTTGAATAATTTCTTAGAAATTATACCATGGTTGCAAAATTAAATTTGAACATAATGCCATGAAATAGAATAAGTTGCATTCTTTGAAAGCATAATTGTGTAACATAATTATTTAAGTCATATGGTTTTTATGATTTGGAATAATGGGAAAATAAAATTAAAACAATGGTTTGCACTAGGCATAGAATATTTAGGTATAGACTTATACCATCATCACGAAATCCAAAATAAGAAAATAAATAGTTTTATTGCATGATTGATTTTTAGTTTTTTGAAAATAAACAGAAAATATGAAGATGAGGACTTGTGCTAGGCATAAAATTCCACTTTTGGTTTTGGAACTATACCATCGTCGCAAAAGTCAAAAGTTATATGTAACTTTATTGCATGTTTTTGAAAATGATTTTGATTTGTCGGTAATGCATGTGGTTGTCTTTATACTAAACAACTGTTCTCAGAGGAGAAAATGAAATTATTCAAGACATTTTGCAAAAATATTTCAAAGTATCTTAAAGATAAAAGTTAGATTTATAAGGAATCCCATGTGCGTATGTGAGTTCATTTCCAATATTGATTTATCATAATGATACACAAAATCTCTCAAATACAAATGTGTGTGTGATTGTATTGCTCATTTACCATGTTTGAGCAAGATACTATGATACAAGTGATTTGAATTAACCAAATAAGTGTTCATTAACCATGATTTAGATGCATATAACCATACCAGACTACTATGTAAGTCGAGTTATCAAGAGTTAGCTAATCTATAAGTAGACATAGGTCTATACAAAAGAAGGTCGCTAATGTGACAGACATATCACCACGCTAGGAGTTACCCAAGGCCAAGCGGGTTGGGCACAAACCACCTATTATGGGGCTTACCTCACAATTTTTGAATAATTGAGAATTCCAGGGATTCAAGCTCATCAACCCTTCTTTTCTTTTCAATGGGTAGGGAAAGGGATTTTATTGCTTTTGCTTTTGCTCATTTTGCTTTGATATTTGAGATAATGCTGAAATAGTGGTAAATGATTTTGCTTGATTTTTCTTTTTCCTTTGCTTCATATTCTAGGGATACTTGCTCGGATTAGCTATAGAGCAAGGTATTTTTATTCTGGGTAGGGGTGAGCTTGTCCTTTTGTCAATTCTCAAAGATTCTAGACCATGTGCATGATAGGATAGCAGGGGAAACTTTTCACTCAAGAAACCACTTCTACTATGTAGGATGGTATGGACATTACAAATATAATCATTTTATTGTGAAAGGATATGCTTGGTTTAAGTAAATAACAAGATCAATTCTCTATGCTCAAACTTTATTTAATTGAATTTTGTGGAATTTGATATAAGAGAGATTAGTAATCATGCCAAATAAAATCAAGATATTTATTTTTGTGAATGTGAAAGTGTGGTATTCCAAATAAATGCTAATTTATCCAAAATAACTGGAAATATAACTACAATATGTCACAATTTGAGAAGTACAAAAATAAAAGATGTTTTTTTTGAAGATTTTGATGATTTTGAATGTTTTTGGTATTTTTATAAATTGAAAGAAATACAAGATAGTGGTTTTTTGAAATATTTTAAAAAAATATATACAATTATGAAATGACCAATTTTGTTACGCATAGTAACGTTTAAGATGCAAAATGTTCATGGGTTCTTTAAGTTTTTTACCATCTAAGGTAGATAATTTGTATGCTTCCAATTCAAATTTAGTAGTGATAATATATGGTCCAAGCCAGTTGGGCTCAAATTTACCTTTAAGGTCTTTAGTTGCATTAGTATTCTTTTGATTTTCTTTTAAAACAAGATCGCCGACCTCAAAGGATCGATGAAAAAATTTCTTAGCATATGATCTTTTAAGCTTGTTTTGGTGAGCACAAAGATGCTCCAAAGCATTGATGCGCGTTTCATCTAGGAGCTCCAACTGACTGAGTCTGCCAGCTTGATATTCATCTCCTACTTTGGTATCTTGAAGTAGTAGAGCCAAAGAAGGAACTTCTAATTCAAAGGGAAAAATGGCTTTAGCGCCATAAACAAAAACAAAAGGTGAAGTTCTAGTGGGGTTTCGAACACTAGTTTGATAAGCCCACAAAGCTGGATATAATTGAATGTGCCAGTCGCGGCCAGATTTATTGACCAATCTTTTGAGAATTTTGATTAAGGTTTTGTTGGATGCTTATGCTTGGCCATTACCCTGAGGATAATAAGGAGTGGACCAGCGATGTTGAATCTTATATTTTT
Source organism: Wollemia nobilis (assembly GCA_028583015.1). Lineage (NCBI taxonomy): Eukaryota > Viridiplantae > Streptophyta > Pinopsida > Araucariales > Araucariaceae > Wollemia > Wollemia nobilis. The sequence goes on from JAQPPZ010003612.1 coordinate 2,375,245, forward strand.
GGCATAATTTCTTAACATCTTTATTTTTGAAACAAGTTCCATTGTCTGAGATGAGATTTGCAGGAATTCCAAACCTACAAATGATTTGATTAAAAATAAATTTAGAGACTTGTGTTCCAGTGCAGGAAGCTAAGGCATAGCTCAGTGGTAGTTATGATGAATTTGTGTCCATCAGATGACACAAGATTAATTTTGCCAATAATGTCTAAGCCCCATTTTGAAAAGGTCCAAGGAGATGAAATAGCCTATAGTTCCTATGTAGGGGCATGGACAAGGTCAGTATGTTTTTGGAACTTTTCGCAATGGCACACATAATCATGTGCATCATTCTCCATGGTAGGCCAAAAGTATCCTATCCTAAGGAGCTTTTTAGCAATGACACTACCACTGAAGTGTCCTCCATAAGATCCATCGTGGGCTTCACTCAAAGCTGATTTGGATTCTTCTAAATTCAAACATCTTAATAAGATACCTTCAAAATATCTCCTATATAAAGTATTGCCAATTATTATAAATTGACTTGCTCGTCTACATAATAACCGACGTTGGTTTCTATTAGAATTGGCAGGGAAAGTCTCATTGTGAAGAAAATCAAATATATCCGTATACCAAGGTTCAGGAGTAGTTTCATTGATTATAAACACATCCAAATGTTCTAAGCATGACTTATTTGAAGTGAGTTCCTAGAGTCGACGAATAATTATGGTGGCATATTCGTCATCTAACTCCAAGGGCAAAAGAGATGCAGTTGTGGCCATAGCGTTAGCTACACAATTGCTAGTTCGAGGAATAGCTTCCAAGGTGACTTGATCAAATAAAGACATTAATTGTAAAACATAGGCTTTATATGGGCATAATTTATCATCTCTAATCTAATAAAATTCATTAATTTGGTTTATAACAAGTTGAGAATCACCAAAAACTAGCAGATGTTAAATTTTTAGCGCCAAGGAAGCTCGTAATCCTAGGATTAGAGCCTCATACTCAGCAGTATTATTAATGCAAGAAAATGTTAATTTAAAGGACAAAGGTATAATGTGCTTTTGTGGAGATATTAAAATAATACCTGCACCAGCCCCACTCATGCATCGGGCTCCATAAAAGTATAAGGACCATTGTTCAACATGGTCTACCTCTAATTGAAGGCATTCATCAGGAAACTCAATGATGAGAGGATGGGTAGACTCTAAGGGTGCAACAGCTAATTGAGCTACTATGATTTGACCCTTAACAGATTTCTATCCTATAAACGTGAGTTCAAACTCGCTTAGAGCAAGAACCCACTTGGTTGTGTGACCCGATAAATAAGGTCGACTCATGAGATACCGCAAGGGATCATATTTAGCAATGACATAAGTTTTTTGACTGAGCATATAATGGCATAATTTTTGCATAGAAAATACAACTGCTAGACATAGTTTTTCTAATGCTGTGTAGCAAGTTTCATAACTGATTAAAGTTTGGCTAATATAATAATTAGCACGTTCTTTTTTCTCATCATCAAGTTGAGCTAACATAGCTCCTAAAGCAAAATCTGAAGCGGAAATATACAGGATAAATGGGCGATCAGGTCTAGGCGATGAAAGCATAGGTGGGTTAAGAAGGTATTTTTTGAGAAGTTCAACAGCTTCCTTACATTCGTCATCCTAATTAAAAGGGACATCCTTCTTAAGGAGCTTAAGAAAGGGACCGATTTTGTTCGCCAGCTTATCGATGAAGCGACGGATAGCTTGAAGCTTACCTTGTAAACTTTGTAACTCAGATATATTGGTATGTGTGGGCATATCAATGATAGTCGCAATCTTAAGAGGGTTGATTTTGATACCACGTAAAGAAACTATAACCCCTAATATTTTACCAAAATTAACTCAGAATATGCATTTAGTAGGATTTAATCAAATAAGATATTCCCTTAACCGATCAAACACTGTCCTTAAGTCATTTAAATGTTCATCTTATTTGATGGAATGAGCTATGATATCATCTACATAATCATGGAGGATATCATGCATCATGTCATGAAAAATATAAGTCATAGCTCGTTGATATGTTGCACCTGCGTTCTTTAAGCTGAATGGCATCACTTTCTAGCAAAAGGTACCCCAGGGGGTAATAAAGGTTGTTTTAGCCTGATCTTCAGGAGCTATCTTGATCTGATTATAACCAGAGAATCCATCCATTAGGGACATCATTCCGCTTCCAACGGTAAAGTAAATGATTTGATCCATGTTGGGAAGAGGAAAATCATCTTTAGGGCATGCAACATTAATATCTCTAAAGTCTATGCAAACCCTAACTTTAGTAGCTTCTTTCTTGATGACTAGAACTACATTCGAGATCCATTCAGCATAATCAATAGCTTGTATAAAAACAACATTCAAGAGTTTTTCTAACTCCCCTTTGACGAGCAAGGCCACTTTGGGATGCATTTTTCTAAGTTTCTGTTTAACAGGTTTAGAATTCGGATGGACTACTAGGTGATGCATGACTATAGAAGGGTCTAAACCTGGCATATCTTCATATGTCCAAGCAAAGACATATTCATATTCTTTAAGGAATGCAATGTATTGCTCTTGTTTTTCTTGACTTAATTTTGATCCAATATTGATTATGTGGGGATTATCTTCAGTTCCAATGTTAACTTTAAGGACGTTTTCTACTTCCATGTGTATATCTCTTTCAAAATTAGGTGGGACGGGTGAAACGCCCAATTCTTGTAATTTTTTTAAGGTTAACTTGGATAATTCATCTTGAGGAGTAGTAGCCTCAAGTTGGGCTATAGTAGGTATAGAACCATCAAAATAAAAACCATTGTGTAAAATTTCTTCAACGGAGACATCATGGAAGATATCTCCTTCCAACTCATCATCGGATTCAACAATCATTTTAGGATAAGCTATGGATAGCATATTACAGGTAAAATTATTCTTTGGATGCAAAGAATCTTGTTTATCTAGATAATCTTGATAACATATGAGATGGTCATCATCCTCAAATGGAAAGGGCTGACCCTTACTAGGAAATAGGCCCACACCACAGTGGGAAGGCCACGGTTCTACCTTGAAAGGTTCTTTCATACCATTTTGGAAAGGTCCCAAGCATTTCCCTTTATATCCCATTTTAAGCATTATAGGTTTAGCTTTAATATACTCATTAGTAAAATAACATCGAGCATATCCCTCATGATGAATTTTGATGTTCCTGGGTATTCTTCCCCAGTCATATCCCTTATAAATAAAGGCACAACTCTTGACTTGGTAAGTACTTCCCATAGGTTGTGGGAGGCCCAAAGTATGAGGAGATGGTGGCAAATTACTTAAGATAATGGAATTTTGCATAGAAGCATTTGTTTTTTCTGATATAAGAATGTTAGATAAATCAGGTAAGAGTTCATCAGAAAGAGCATAAGATGTAGAAGGATCATTCCCTATATCTTTAGATTTGGAAGGTATGATAGATGTAGATAATGTGGAGATGTTAATAGATGGTTCTATAGGTTTTGAAATTATAGGGACATAACATGAAGGATTGGTTGTGAATTTAAGATATTTTTAAAGTTCTAGAGTGATTTTTTTAGAAGATTGTTGATCTATATATGAGGGTGAAATTAATGGAGGAGAAATAGATGAAGTTATGGGTGTGTGTTTCACAGTTTTTGATGAAAAATAAGAATTAGGATGTGTTGATGACAAAGCAGGGCAAAATTGAACTCCAACAGGTTTTGCAAAAGCACACATATCAAAGGGTCTGGGATCACCATGGATAGTGACCAACTGATTTTTAAATTCAAATTTAACACATTGGTGTAAAGTTGATGGGATAGCTCGCATTGGATTGATCCAAGGATGACCCAAGAGTATATTGTACGATGCGGGGCAATGTACAATAAACACGGTCGTATTTAAAGTTCTCGGACCAACTTGCAATGGGATGGTGATAAATCCACACGTTTCTTGTGTTTCATCATTGAAAGATTTTATGATCATGTCAGTTTTCTTCATTTCATCACTTCTAAACCTAAATATTTGGTATAAGTCAAAAGTGCAAATATTTAGAGATGAACCATTATCAATCAAGACCCTTTTAATGGCTACATCTCCTATTAAGGTGGTAATATATAAGGGGTTATCATTATGTAAACTATGTTGCGATATATCTTTATCTCGAAAGTCAATACAATCAACTTCTTTAGTGATGATAGTATTGGCCATGGCTTCAGGTTGAATGTTTTGTGGTACCATCATTTGGCTTAATGTAAGCATCAATTCATCTCTATGTGTAGGAGAAGATCTTAATAGGTCTAAAAGGGAAATTTTGGCTGCAGTATTAGATAATTTCTCATTAATATTGTAAGGAGGTTTAGGTTGAACATTAGGAGCATGATTCCCTTTATTGAGATTTTTCAAAACAAATGGAGTTGATCCATCATTCTGATTTGGTTCTTGTTGAGAATTTTGAGCCTATTGTCTGGTAATGGCTCCGATGGTACCTACAATGTTATATTTAGGATGTTGAATAGGTCTTGGTCTAGCATTTATGGCTTGTTAATTAGGAAGGAACTGATTAGACGAGGGTCGAGTAGTAACTCTTCTAAGAAATGGTTCTTCTGGAACCATAGCATTTGTGATAGGTTGAATAGGATCTGATTCATTTTTAGAACTATTCGATTGGTTTGAGGTTATGTCTATTTCACTTTCAGTGTCCGATTCTACATCACTAAGATTCGATGTTTGAATATTATGTAGGGGCCTGGTCGTGACCATGGTTAAAGTTGTGTCAAATTTTTGTAAATCATGATTAGGTAAATGTCCGCTAATAGTTCCTACATATCGGGTAGGAGGAGGAACATTATGATGCTCAATTTGATTGGCCACCTCTTTACCATGTCTTGGTAAAGGATGTTGAAATATATCTAATGATTGATTAGCATTTTGATTTTGATTTTGAGGAATGTTCTTTTGAGCATTATTAGGAGCATTTTGTTTAGGTTGGAAGGCTTGCACCTCCATCTCATTATTATCAATCAGATCTTGTATTTTATGTTTTAACTTTTTACAAGAGTTGGTAGAGTGTCCAGGCTCTCTATGGAAATCACAGTGTAAATCGGCTCTGTATCCAGGTATGGTTGGATCAGGTTCTCGGATAGCTAGTAATTGAATCAAACCTCTTTCGAGTAATTAGGGTAGAATAGTTGATAATGGTTGATTCAATCTAGTAAAATCTCGAGGAGGTTTATTAGGATGTTTCAATATAAATTTTTTTGTTGTCTTTGTTGTATTGATATTAGCAACATTTCTGTTGTCAGTGACTCCATCACCCACAACTTGTTTGTTTTTATATTGATTTCTGGATTTTTTCTCATCATCTTTCTTCCTAAGCTGGCCTCTCCTAATGAGAACGTCTTCTACTCTTCAATCTAAGTCTATATCCTGATCGAAGTTAGTCAAAGTAGCAGTTGATAACTCATAAGATATTTGTTCTTGTAAATTATTAATAAAAATGTCCAACATTTCCCTATAAGGTAGCACAAAGTGCAGTTTTCCTATCAACTGCCTCCATATAGCTAAGAAATCAGCAAAACATTCATCTTTGTCTTGTTTTAAGTTGTAAAAATATTTAATGGTTACATGCCTCTCGATATAGGCACTAAATTGATGCACAAAAGATTCAGCGGTCTCTTCAAAATTTCTCAAAGAATGAGTGGGCAATTGGTAGTACCACTCTAATGCCATTCCTCCTAAACTTTTCGGGAACATTTTTAGTAATAACAAGTCATCATGTGATATATCATGACATGCTATCCTAAACATGCGAAGATGCTCTATGGGATCTTCAGTTCCTTTGTATATAGGCAGAACAGGCATGGGAAAATGTTTAGGGTATGGTTGTGCTACATCTCTCGGTAATTGTACGAGGGATGGTAAGGATCTATCTGGTCCATGTGGGAAGCTAACTATTTCACCATGGCTTCCAGATTACTCGTTTGCCCACCATATTGGTTCAGTAGGGCATTAATATGAGACTTGTGAGCATATGATGGAGGGACATGCATATTAGATGCTATATTACTATTGTGTAAATTGTTGGTAGGAAGGGTGTTATGAAGAAGTTTTGAAGTTGTATTATGTTGTATCCTAGATTGTTGAAAATTGGTGTTTGGCTTCATTTTAGATTTTTGTCGGTTTGAAGCATATTGATTAATAGTTTGGCAAAATAAAGCAGTGAATGAAGGTCTCTTTTGTGTGGGCATGATTTTAGGCTCAATAATAGGTTCCTTAAGAGGTTGGGTAACCTGTTGTTTTTGCATGTTCTAAATTATAGCGGCCATATCCATATTGGATGGTCCAGCTTTATCACTTTCTTGATCAATGAAAGACAAGGGATTAGTGTGTATGTCAAACATATGTTCCATGGCTTCTTGAGTGTCACTAATTTGTCCCCTATCAATACAAACTGCCATATTAAGAGCACCAATATTATTATTGAAGAATTTCTAGAAATGATCTAAGTTATCAAAAGCAATAGTTCCATCTGGAGCCATTCTAGGGGATGAAGATCCTTCCTCTCTAACATTTTCTTGTTGTTCATTTTCTTCAACCAAGTCATCTTCTGGCTGTTCTAGAATTTCTTTTTCTGGAATTGAATCCTCAAGAAGGGTATTTAATTTTTTATTTTTCTTGCCTAACCAATCTTCTTCTTCTTCTTCTTCAGTTTGTTTACCATTCCTAAGTTTAGTCATTGTGCTTAAACTTAGATTTCAGCAAATATATATATTTATATATATATATATATATATATGCAACAAGCTTAAGAGGTATATATTTTAATTATATACCTACTATAATATTTTAAAATAAAATGTTTTGATTTTTGTTATGTTTTTTGGTTTTTTTTTTTTTTTTTTCATAACAATATTATAAAGAGAACAAATAGCACACAAAACACAAGAAATAATGATAATGAAAGCAATGATCTAGTTTTCTATAAACAATTTATAAATATAATTAATGGGCTCAAGTTCTTCAGGAGTCATGAAATGTTCTTCAAATTGAAAATTGTTTTTCAGGAAGTCAACAAAGTGTGCTATGGTGATATTATCTGTTTCAGACTCTGGTCGGTAGAAGTAAATCTCGTGGCAATACTCTCGATATAACACAGCTCTAGGAACTCTATTACATCTTTTTTTATTTGCAATATCAGCTTCTTGGACTTCTATATGAACTAGGAATTGGTGTACCATAGCTACGTTCTCGAGGTATTCCTCGAAGGTGAACAATTCTAAAGACACAAGAGCTCTCCTATAAGCTAACCACCTATGGCAGGATCTCTAAAGTTCATGATAAAAAATGAGTTGATGAGGATCCAAGATTCTATCTAGGGAAAACCTCTTGATTTGTTTAAGCTCTGTTGACCTAGATGAAATGACACCTAGTCTCCTATCAAGTTCGTCCCACAAAATTTGGTTTCTATCTGTTTCAGGCACACTAAGCACATAATTGATTTCTATAGCTGCTAATTGGTTTTCAACATTTATAGTAACTGCTTGTCTTTTCTTAGGAGCTACCATCTAAACATGATATGCAACTTAGTAGTTTTCTAATGATTTTAAATGCATCTATTTTTTTGTTTTCAAAAGGTTTTAGTTTCACGTCGGGTTCACCAAAATGTATCATTCCAAATTTTTTGCACCCTTACCTTCAGGCTAAAGGATCCGCTCCCGGAAGGGGGATGCGGGAAGGATGGGACAATACCTTGGACTAAGAGGCCTTGCGAAGGTCCCACCTCTCGGGGGAGGTGTATTAAGGTGATTTTTCGATGGATGGTGGGGTTCACCAGGAAACGTTTAGTGGCAGTTTCCATGCCTAGGTTGGGAATGTGTTTTATGTGTTCAATTTTATCTTTAAACATTCAAATCCTAGGTTTGGCCAAATGAATCTAAGTTGTTCTATATGAAATGCAGTTTTAAATATAGAAAACAAAATTAACAGAAAACACAGAGAATAAATTAAGTGAAGAAATCCATACCTGGTTTTGCATGTCTGATGGAGGTTCTAATTTTTGAAGCAATCAAGATCGTATGGAATTTGACAGGATCATCTCCGATCTGAAAGGATCGTCTGAGATCTGATGCAAAAATGCAACTATTTTGATAAAGGAAAATGATGTGAAATAATAATAAGGATGTTAATAAGATAATCCCGAATAGAAATGCAAGTAAATTACGATACTTTAATAGCTAATCATGATTTTATTATGCAATTAAACTACATGGGTGAACTCCAAGATGTAGGATAACAAGAAATAATAATAAAACTGACTAAATGCAAAATAAAATAGTAGCAAAGTATAGGAAAAGTGCAAACTCTGGGCACTGATTTCCCCCAATGCAGACTACAGTCGAAATCGTCTCGTATTGGTACGAAATCGTCTCAAATTGGACAGGATCATCTGCAACGATCTGAGCTTGTTGGTAATATTGGGTTTAAGATCCTAGCTTCTTGTATATGAGTTGTCATTTATGTCAAAAGGAAATGGCATTAATGTTAAGAGGATGTGTTGGCTTCAAAGGTGGAAGATTCCAAGAGAATCCGGAGAGATTCCATTGGCAAGGGTTTTTCATTAAAACCAAGTTAAATGGTTTTTATTAAAACCAATGGAGGTTCTCTTTATTATTTATTTAATTATTATTTAAAACATTTTAAGGTTTTAATTATTTAATTATTTAATTAATTAAGGGAGAAATTATTTTTAATTTATCTTAAGGGTTTTTAAAACCCTTTAGAAAGCAATTTCAATTAAATTCGAAATTACTTTTCGAATTCAGTCGACGTGTTTGGAAATGCATCAAAGTGCATATAAAATGAGGCAAATGAATTCATTTATTTTTTGCTGTGTTCAACATTAATCTCTGAGCATTTTGATTTCGACATCGAAGCCCCTACGCCAGCAAGGGAGGAAGACAAGCGTCGCGTGGTCAAAGGTGTGACAGGTTGGTCTTGGTGCCAAGGAGGAGGAGCATGCAATGATAAGAATGGAGAATTCCCTTCTCCCTCATGTGGGCTCTCCTAGCCCACGCGACATGGCCAAAGGACTTAGTAGCATGGTGGTCGACGGTTCGAATCGTCAAAGACCCTTTTGAGGGTAGTGTATGCACTCCAAAATTCGTGGGATATTTACCAAAGGTATGCGCTCCAATTTTTTGCAGAAAGAGTGGCAATTAAATTTTAATATTTTGCTTGCTAAGGTTTTATAAAGTTAGCTTTGGGAGGTATAAGGAATGCAAGCTTAATATTTTTGCTATAGTCGGATTGAAAATTAAAGGGGAAATAATTGCCATGGTGGTTGAGTTATTTTGACATGCCAATGTTGGGTTAATAATGTTTAGGGAAGATCAAAATTATTAATTGTGATAGATTTTCAAGGGCTTATTCATCTTCAAAAAGGGTATGGGCACATTTTTCTTATGAGTATGATTGGTGTATGTATTTCTGAAATAAGGTTGGAGTGAAAAGGTTTTCAACTAGGTTTCCTTTGGTTGGGTGTAAATCCTATTTTCTGGTTTTTTGAAGACTTCTTATGCATTGTTATCCTTGATGAGAGTTTTGGTGAATGCATAATTCTGGTTTGAGGTAGTGGAAGCATTGTGCACTAGGGTTTATGTTTGTGAATCTTGCATTGAGTTGGTGGAACCCTTGGTTGGCTATTTTGAGTTTGATGGTTGAGTTGCTTCCATAGAGGTTGTTTGATCAAGTTATTGCTTTACTTGATTCATGATATTGGGCTTACTCCATTGAGTTGATTTGAGCAAGTTATTCTTTGCATTTGGTGATATTGTATTGGTGGCTGTTTTGTTCAAATATCTTTGGAGGGAAAAGGATTTCTACTTGTTTCCTTTTCTTTTTATGATTGGTTGAATGCTTCAAGGTTGATGTTGAGTTGAATAGTGTTGGTTGACTAAACCTTGTTTGATGAGCATTGTTGTTGAAACCCTAATTGATGGTGAAAATAACATGAGTATCATTGTTATGTGATTCTTTGCATATTTGGCAATTGCTGGGGTTTCATGTTATTGAAAGAAAACATTCTATCCTATCCATTTCAGATATTGAGTTGAGTTTTCAGATTTGAGATTGAGATTGAGCTGAGTTGATTTGAGTTGAATTTTGAGATTGGGATTTGAGTATAGAACATATTGAGTCTCTAACAATTCTCTTTATGCTTCTATGAGTTTGACAAATCACATTGGGTCTCTAAAAATTCACTTTGTGATTTCCTACTAAGAAAGTTTTTCTTGGTGAGCTTGTTGAGTTTTTGGACAAGTTCTAGTGGGGACTTGTGAGCAGTTTTTGGACAGGTTTCGATGGGGACTTGTGAGCAGATTTGGATAGGTCCTAGCAGAGGACTTATGAGCTGAGTTTGATAGTTATATCAGAGAACTTGAGGACATAGGTGCATTGGTTCTATGAGAAGAACCTGAGGATAGTTGGCAAGTATTTGAGAAGGCTTGTATGTAGAGGATTGATTTGTTCAAGAGTTGGACAGATTTGACAGACAGAGGAAGACTTGTACTAGACCGACTGATTGTGTTTGGTACAGGTTGTTGAGCTACTATGGATGTGATCATAGAAGGCAGAGGTCTCTTAGGCTAAGCATTGAGGACAAGAGGTCTTCTATGGAAAGGAGTTCCACGTGCTGGCAAGAGGTAAATGCAGTTGATCTTCTGAGGGATCATTTCCATAGCAGAGCGGAAGGTATCTCCTTTGAGCAGAGGCTCATAAATTATGATTGGGGGAAGGTATATCCTTTGGGCCGAGGCTCATAAACATTGTAATTGGGAAGGATTCCCAAAGAACTTTGAGATAACTTTTAGAGAAAATTTTTGTGGACGTAGCCCAACCATTCTAGGTGAACCACGTTAAAATTGGTGTCACTTTGTGGATGATATTGTGCATTGCTTTGATATTGCTTTACTGTTTTGAAGTATAAAGGAAAAAGTAAAAAGAGGTCTTATACTGTTCACCCCCCCTCTTAGTATAAGCTTGTGTTCTTCAGAGCTTGCTCTGACTGAAGAATGACAAGGTTCCTGCAACAAAAATTGGAAAGCATAAATGCAGATGGTAATCCAGGGTATTCTAATGCGTGTAAAGGTCAAGTTACAGGAAAATTCATCCAAGGCAATTTCAAGGGGGGTCTTAAGGTTTAAATAGGCTTAGGAGGGAAGTTGGGAGGTTGGAGATCATCATAATTTGGAAGATCTCCAATGGGGGAGGTCTCTAGCGACGCAGACACGCTTCTGCCCAACTTAGAGATGCCGTTGAAATAGAAGCTAATTATGAAAAATTAGTTTTGGGAGGAAATCGTCTGGACATCCTAGTCCAGACAAAATTGTTCGATCTGAGGTGATATCATCTAATTGACAACGATATAGTCCAACGGTCACAAAAAATCCTAAAAATGGTTAAAAAATGTGGAGAAGCTTAAAAAGAGCCTCAATGAGAAGCGATATCTATGTAAAAAAATATATAGTCAGAGAGAAGGTGGATAAGTTATAAAAAAGGTTGAGAAGCTTAAAAAGAGCCTCAATGATCAAAAGGAGATAGAAAAAGCTCTAAGGAAGGAGGCCAAGGGTTGGAAAGAAAAGTTTCAAAAGGCCAATAAGTTGAAAGACCAATTAGAAGAATAGAAGAAGCTAAATGAATATCAGGCAAAAGAAATTCAGAACTTAAAGCATCAGCTTCAGCTTGAGAAAGCTAAGTCCTCAAGATTTTCTAAGGAAGAATTAAAAAATATTAAGAAGGATTTGCTTTCTAAGGTTCAAGAAAAGTGTTCAAGACTTCAACTTATGATTGGTTACCTTGAATATGCCAGTCGACTGCTCTCCACCATTCATAAATATTTTAATCAAATCATTGGAGAGTTGTAACCTATGGTGATTCTAGAAGAACCAATGTACAAGTTGGTTGGTAGTAGACTCAATGATTTTAGTAAACCAATTCCTAATAAAGAATGAAATCTGGTTGGAATTGCTACCAAAATAGTGGTTAAAAATCATAGGGCAATTCAAAGGACCTGGTTACTGGTTGACAAGATGGATAGGGGAATTAAAGATATTATTGAAATAAATGAGGAAATGATCTAGGTTGGTTTTAAAGGACTCTTGAATGAGGATCACAACTTGTTATCTGTGGAAGAGATCTAGCAAAGCATCAATGAGAATTTATAGGATGAAGCTGAAATTGATTCTTTAGAGGAGCCACTATCCCAAGAACAAGTTGCCAGACTGATCATGGACTGTACTATGTTGAGAAACCTCATGGAATATATGGTGACTAGAGGGAATGCTACTAATTTTGAATATGTTGGAGAATTATAGTATGTTTATAAGTAGCTTAAAGAAACATCAATTCCCTTTGAAAAATCCTACAAATAGGCTCTACAATCTCTAGAATTGATGATTCAATTGTTTGGAGATACCTCTGATGAGGGTAATCAAAAAATACCTGCTCCAGAAGAAGTAGATAATAAGGCCAAGGAAGGGGCCTATGAATAAGGAGAACAATATGAAGTAGTTACAAACCCATAAGGGGCTCACACTTCATTCATTTTTATTTTGTACATGTACATAACTTTTGTATTTTCCTTCTTACTCTAACAATTTGTCAAAAATAAGCAATAAAGGCATGAAGCCCACAGAGCAATAGATTTTGTGTGAAGGTATTCTTTGAAATAAGGCCTTATAAAGGAGGTAGAGTTATGTATATTTTTTGAATATAGTAGCAATAACTAGTATTTTAGACATAGTCTCTGTATGAGCGGATAAGTGCTATGTATTTTCGGTATCACTTCGATATGAACCTCTACTCTCTCGGTAAAATTGGTAAAACTTTCAGAGAGTAGTGTTTGTATGGAAGTTATTATGTAAAGTATATTTTTTGAAGAGAAGTATATTTGACTCCTAAGGCCCAATGGATAAGACTCTAAGTTCGATTGGCTTTGCAAGCAAATCCACCGGGGAGGCTCCAAAATGTAGGCCCAAAATGACCACATGCTTAGTAAAATTTTGCAAAATTTTACCTAAGGGATAGAGTCATAATTTCACACACCTTCTAGTGTGCTTTGGAGCAGATCCGTAATAGGAGATATGACCCTGCCTAAAACTTAGTTATTTTTTCATGCTTAAAGCGATTCCGCTAGACTTGTTTCTGACTCCAGATTGGTAGCGATCTTGAATTTGAAAAGTTTTGAGAATTTCATGACATAAGATATGAAAAAGTGTGGATTGACATATTTGTGAATGGCTAAGTGTTGAAATGAGTGATTCCAAGAGTCTTCTTTATTTTTGGCTCCGAATTAGCGATGTCATGGAATCCACAAAAGTTTCAAGGAAATAGTGATGTCAATAATGAAAAAGTGTGGATTGGCGACTTGGAGGATGAATGAAGTATTTCCTTCTAGAATGGTGGTAGGGTGTTTTATCCTAAAGGCTATCTAAAATGGAGAAAGAGTTACTTCACACTATGGTGGGCCCAGATCAGCGATCACATGCTAATACACTTGTTTTGATTGGAATGAGATCCAAAAAAATGATAAGGAAAGGATGACATCATTGATATTCTAGTGTGGATTGAAGGATGCTAAGGAACAAGAGAGGATTTGATCTTGTTCAAATTTTAGAGGTCCAGATTGGAGATTCCATAGCTTTTGATACAGAAGGATGATGTCACCTAAATTATAAGTGGAATGGTGATATATTCTCGTCGTCATTTTTTATAAGATTATATTATATTGGATCTAACACATATGATGAGGAGAATCAATGGTGGATATTGTGTTGACAAATATTACATTTTTAAAGAATATCTCTTCACTGGTATTGGAATAGTTAGTTGGAAGATGAAGCATAGAAGTTTTTTCAGAAGATCTAACTAGAGGTGGTTACATATCGACAATGGTAGATGGCCTCCAAGAAAAATTGATGATAATGAATGACTTCCAATGGCCTGGACTCCAGTTCTGTCGAGTGACCAGCAAGTTGCAGAGACCCAAGCTACCATGGCGGACCATTTTCAATAGATTTCTTGGAGGATGCACCAGTAAGTAGATGCCAACTAGATCTCTCTATTGTGTTGTCAAAATAAGATATTTGTAATGTTTCTTGTTATTTTAATTTTTCAAAACTATAAGTAGAGATTGAACCCTCATTTTTAAAGGGTCGACTCTAGCGTGTTTTCCTGTACTACTATAAATATTCCTAAAAAGCTAATGGAAGAAGCATTACATTGATGTTCGCCTCAAATATATGTTCTCATGCTTGATATCAGAGGTTCAAATTCTTTAGTTGTATTTTTGTAAATGCTTGAATGGTTAGTTTGTGCCTAATTAATGGATTACTAGTTGTTAGAGTAATTGAAATATGCTTTTGAGTTTGTTCTGTATTGTTAGAGAGTGCATTTCTGTAAAATCTAGGTTTTGGTGAATTCTTTTATTTGGATTATCATTACCTAGATATTGAAATTGCTTGCTGCAATATTTCTTTATTGTGCGTTAATGAATGAGGAATAATCTAATTTGAGATAATGTTGATTTGAGTTATGTATCTTTGGTTTGTTTCTTTGGAGCTTCCTATGTTATTACAATATTTTTAACCTATCCGTCCACTATTATTCTCATTTATCTAAACCTAATATTCTCTTACCCTAAAATTCAAACCCTAAGTGAGCATAATTGAGTCGACAACCTGTTAATTTGACAAGGAACCAACCTACTCTGGAGGTTGGATTGAAAACCCTTGTTTTGGTCCATCCAATGTTGATTGCTAAGCTATAGCTATCAGGTTCAACCTTGGACAAAAAATAGGAAGATAGACAACTGAAGTATCGAGTGAAAACTTGGTGCAATTCAGTGCCCAAAAAGCACTTTATATAAAACCTTAGGCAAATAAAATTTTAATTAAAAAAATACCTTTGCCACTAGTGGGATTCGAACCCACAATCTCTACCTTCATGAGCGCTCTAGTCGTGGGCTTGACCACTGCGTTCACTAGACATATTTTTGAGATCTTAGGATCACTTTGTTCTCTTTCTCCTAAGTTGGCGCTCAAAACGAGTGCATCCCAAAAAATTTGCCCTTGGAACTCAAGACAAACATGTCAACTCCACGCAAATCGATCGTGGATATTTCCACTCCCAACACTCTTATGAAATACGGCTACCAATGGACCACTGTGTCCTATGGAGGTGAGGTCTTCTCCTCCCTTTTCATATTTTTCCCTAGTGCTAAAAACAACACGAGTTCGTCTTCTTCCTCAACAATTGCATGAATTATTTTTCTCTTTGGTCGCATAAAATAATTGAAGAAGGGTAAGTTCTAATGTCCTTTGGCATGGTATTTATACATGATTTTCCCTTTTTCCATAGACGTCGGTGCTCCACTAAGATGACATCAGTGCTCCTTTTTAAAACCTTTTATAATTTATAAATTATTTAAATTCTAAAATAATTTAAATTTTATAAATTATATTTATAAACCTTTGACTTTAATAAAAATTAAAGTCTTCCTTGGGATGAAATTTAAACCTTTAACTTGTGCTCCACTGACTTGATGGAGATTATTCTACCACCATGGTTTTAATAAAATACCTTAATTCTACCATCACAATATTTAAGGAAGCCTTTATATCCTTATAATGATTTTAATAAAACATTTTAATTTTCATCTTGGTTTTAACACAAACCCTTGTAAAACAATATTTTGACAACTTTTTCTTCAACTCTATGCATTGTTCTTGGTGATTGTAATGGTGTACTCCGTGGTATTAATGATAGCTTCATGTGTTCACTTTGGCATCAATGACAACTTCTCACCTTGACATCAATGTTACAATATTAATATAGTTTACCGGCTATATTTTCAATGGTTCCCTAATTCATTGATTTATTAATATATATAGAGGTAGATTGATTTATGATTATTATCTATAATCAATAATTTTATTTGCATATTCGCATCATCATTTTCCCATTTGTGGTAGGGATCTGCCCTCCTTAAGAGGCATTGTATTCCTATGATTTCATTATTCATTTGGCAATATATTCTCTTGGTTATTTTTGCTATGTGTTCATGGTTTAATTCTCTAGAGTTCTGCTTCTAGTAACTCTTGCATTGGAACTAATTAATATTAGCGAAGAAGGGAAGGTGGTATCTTCCAAGTGGTATTAGAACTAGAGAATTATGTGCACAATACATTTTGATTTTTTTCATAAAATTAGTTGAAAATTATTTGTAGCCTCCAGATTGAAGCGCTTGCGGTTTTAAATTACACTGAAAGGACCAATCCAATAAAATGTCACAACTAGTAACGAGCCCAGTTCAATCATAAGAAATCCATAGATATAGATTGAAATCTAGTGTGAAGGTGGTGTATAAAGCAACTAAGCATCTCAAAGGTGAAGAGTGTTGCTTCCTATCTAGATTGGTGTGCCAAAACAAGAACATGAAATTTATTGTATGCAAAGCATAGGCAAACTCTAAAATATTTTTTTTGAAGACCACCAATTATCGAGCAATGTAAAATATTATGCAGTAAGGTTTTGGATGACACGCAAGTTTAAATTTTATTAAAAATAAGGTTAAAGTTTTAAGCAAAGTGATATTGTGTCTTCAACTTCATCCTTTAAACGATCAAAATTTGTGCCAAATTATTTTCAGACACGTCAACTAATATGGCAAACAACAAAAACCCGACATGCAGGCACATAGAAAATCACAGTTATCGGTAGGAAATTTTTGACTGTTCGCATGCACATAGAAACCATACAAAAAATAACCAAATATTGCTCATATTACTCTTGTGGAAGGATTCAAAAGGACATAGCTCACAAATTTTCTATAGGTGTAATTTTCTTCCTGGTTTTTGACGGATAAAAATAAAAATAAAAAATCTACGGGTTCATGCGATAATTTCGAATTTCGACCATTTTCAAGGCTATTCTTAAATACAAGTTGTTCAAAGCTATTCATAGGCATGCAAATTTTTGAAGTTGTTCAAAGTTGTTCATAGGCATGCAAATCTTAGGTGAACTGGTAGATGATATACACAATCACAGATGAAAGAAATTTGAATACAATTCAAGTTTGTAAGGTGCAAAGTATGTCAATTACCTAAAATTTTATTTGCTTGGCCCAATCACTGGTGGACACTTGGTGAACGGAGGTTATACTCAAAAAGGGTGGTGCAATTATATTTTCTAGCAGTTACATGGTCATTTAAAATTCCCTTTCATAGGTATTGTTAAATTTTTACGATCAATTTGTATCCGGTGAAGCTGTCTCGCATCGCATCAGACGAATGCATCAAAATCAACAATGAACAAGGATCTAAGGTTCAAATAATTTTGCAATTACAAAAATATTAACAATGAATGCAGATCTAAAATTCTTATTAGAGCAATATTGTTAAGGTTCACGTCATCCACTTATATTAAAGCAACATGGTCAAATACTAGTTATCTATGTCGTGCGTTTACCTACCATATTTCCCTTAGCCATGGTCATTTTTTCTTATTTGTTAACGTACCATTTGTCACAAGTAATTCTGAACCATTCCATTCTTTACATTATTCGTACCATCCATTACAAATTGAGTGCCCAATCAAAATTAACAAACTATGTTGCCCTCCCAATAACTATGCGTGTTAATTTGTGCCTACAATCTAAGCCTTCAATCGATCAAAACCCATGGTGACATGTTATTTGTGCCATAATTCAGTCATTAATTGCCTATGGAAGCCTCGATGATATCTACCTTTGTTAGCCATGCCTTATAATAAGCCAATCGTGGAGCATAAGTGTCAAAGATAATCATTATTTTGATAAATCTAGTCATTGGAATTTCAAAACCACTAGTCGTTGTTGCTCAATCCTTAATAACCTTTGAAAATTTAGATTTGAAATTTTAAATTGAAGCAGTTAGAGTGACAATTAAGCAAAAAAATCAAACACAATTAATTTTTGACGATGACTTTTTAGCAATTTTTGACGATGATTGTTCAACAGTTTTTGACGACAATATTTCAATAGTTTTTTATGATGATTTTTTCAACAATTTGGCGATAACTTTTTGTGACAAATTCTGCAGCAATTTTTTGATGACTTTTTCAGCAAATTTTGCAGCAATTTTGGTGACAAATTTTGCTTGTTGCTACTCAAGTGATAAATATTTTGACCATTGAAAGTTGAGAGAATTTGACAAAGACCACCAGCAATGTTACAATCCAGAGTACACCATAATCGACCATGCCACATTCAAGAGTTCCTAATTCAGTGGCAGGGCCTTCCAGAAGACGATGCTACAAGGTAGACAAAGAATATTTTCTAGTCCTTCTCAAGCTTTGAGGACAAAGCTTTTAAGGGAGGGAGCCATGTTACAATACTAATATAGCTAGTCGGCTATATTTCCAATGGTTCACTAATTCATTGATTTATTAATATATATAGATGTAGGTTGATTTATAATTATTTTTTTTTATTGGTAGAAAGGGTTTTGAAAGGTCCCTGAACCTTGTACAAGAGAGATTACAATAAATCCATATCGACCGAGGTGGTCCAAGAAGAAAGGAAAAGAAAGCTGGCAAACCTCCACACTAGGGAAGGTGTCGCGAAATCGCGACCAAAATGATGGTGTCGCAAAATCGCGACAAGATGCATCGTTGAAGCCAAATAAAGAAAAGAAGTCGTGAAATCGTGACAAGAAGTGCCATCAGAGCCGAAGAAGGGAAGAAGTCACGATATCGCGACATGTTGCAAAGTGTCGCGATATTGCGACAAGTTGCAGGGTTGGAACCGGTCGAGAAGAAGTGTCACGAAATCATGACAAGAAAAGGGAGTCGCGAAATCGCTACAAGAAGTGAGAACGCTGCCGAGGAGAAAAGGTGTCACAGAATCGTGACAAGAATGAAGACCGCAGCCGAGATAGAAAATGAGCTCCAAAATCACAACGAAAGTGGAAGCCTACTGCCAAGAAGAGAAAGTGTCACGAAATCACGACAAAAAGGAAGACCGCCGTTGGAGAGAAAAAATGTCGCGATATCGCGACAAAATGGAAGTCCACCGTTGGAGAGAAAAAAGGTCGCGATATCGCGACAGACTGGAAGACCACCGTTGGAGAGAGAAAAAGTGTCGCGATATCGTGACAAAAATGAAGACCGCCTTTGGAGAGAAAAAATGTCACGATATCACGACAAGTTTGCGCAAAGGCACCCGAAGAGAAAAAGTGTCGCGATATCGCAACAGCATGGAAGATCGTCGTTGGAGAGAAAACTTGTCGCGATATCACGATCGAATGGAAGACCGCCATTGGAGAGAGAAAAAGCGTCACGATATCGCAACAAAAATGAAGACCGCCTTTGGAGAGAAAAAATGTCGCGATATCACGACAAAAATGAAGACCGCCTTTGGAGAGAAAAAATGTCGCGATATCGCGACAAGTTTGCATAAAGGCACCCGGAGAGAAAAAGTGTCGCGATATAGCAACAGAATGGAAGACCGCCGTTGGAGAGAAAACTTGTCGTGATATCGCGACCAAATGGAAGACCGCTATTGGAGAGAGAAAAGGTGTCGCGAAATCGCGACAAAAATCAAGATCGCGCCTGAAGGCCAAAAGTGTCATGATATCGCAACAAGTTTGCGAAAAAGCTCCCAAAGGAAAAAAGTGTCACGATATCACGACAAGTTTGCAAAAAAGCACCCGGAGAGAAAAAGTGTCGTGATATCGCGACAAGTTGGAGGACCACACTAGAGGAAGAGAAAGGTGTCGCGATATCGCAACAAGAAGCAACCTCGCAGTCGGAGCAAAAAGGAAAATTCATGATAACACAGCAAGCTGAGATTTTGTAACCAACTGAGAAAAATGACGCAAAAACGCTCCAAGATGCCAAAACGCAGTCGAAAAACCCGAAGATCAGTAACCCACTAACATTATGCAAACATTGGAATTTGAAGAAACGTCCCTTAGGCTGATTGGGAAGGAATATCTCCAAACCTGAATGTCAATTGCATCAACTCCCTTATTAGCAAGCCAGTCCACAGCTTTGTTTCCTTCTCGGTATTGATATTGAATGATTAATTTTGGATAAACACCAATTAGTGTCTTGCACTCATTGAAGATGGAAACAATGGCCCAAGGAGTCACAGAGGTTCCTTTGAGCCAGTTGATGCAATGTAAATTGTCTCCTTCTATGATGAGTTTATTGATAGTCAAGCCTTCCAAGAGAATCAAGCTTTGGAACAAGGCCTAAGCCTCGACCATATTGTTAGACTGAATTCCTAAGTTCTGAGCAAAGGCCAAAATTATTTCTCCTCTGTGATTTTTGAGAATTCCACCTCCGCCAGCCGCTCTAGGGTTGCCTTTGGCTGTGCCATCGAAGTTAAGCTTGTGCCACCCGGAAGGAGGTAAGACCCACTTGATAACGAGACACATCAACAGAAGTGCGGGGTGTTGTAGAAAATTTGAGAAGATTGAGATGATTTGCTATATCCAATTCAAGTCCAGGAGGGGGGGGTTTGGACGATGAGACGAGAGAGGCATTCTCCGTAGCAAGGGCCAATATTTTGGCAACAACAATATTCTTATCCTTGACAAGGTTTTGAAAAATTCTGGCATTTCTCTCAAGCCAAATCTGCCATAGGAAAATGTGGAGGCAAGCTTGCCACATGAATTTGAGTTGACTGCTCTTGAAAGGCCAGGGCCACTATTGAAAAAGGATGGGAATGGAATAAGGGAGGGCTACGGAGATGGCAAAAGTGTTGAAAACCTGGTTGAGCACTGCAAGGGAGAAGGGACAATCCATAAAAACATGCTCAGTAGACTCACAGGAGTTTTTACATAGGATGCACCAATTGGGGATGAGAAGCCCTATATTTATCAGATTGTTAGTGGTGAGGATTCTGTTTTGGATGGCCAACCAGCAGAAGAATTTGACCTTGGGAATGATCTTGGGAACCCAGACCAGATTAGAGGAGTCACGGCCATCACTGGGAGCTTCTTGGCTGTAGTAGGCAGATTTAATAGTGAACTGCCCAGAATCTTCAAGGTTCCAAACCATGGAGTCTTCTTTGTGAGATCTAGGGATTATGCAGCTCCTCAGTAAGTTTGAAGCCGCCTAAGTGCCTCGGTGATATGTCTAGGCCCATTCAGATCCAGTTGTTTCCATTCGGGTCTTGTAATACCAAGGTTAATGAAATGACACACCTTATATCCAATGGTAGCTTCGGTCATTAGCTTGAGCATAGCAAGATGAGGATCTTGACTGAGAGGTTTGTCACGGATCCAAGGGTTGTCCTAGAAATGAATGGTCAATCCATTTCCAAGACACCACCTTAAACCTTCCATGATGATCTTCCTTGTTTTAGTGACACCATTCCAAAAATGAGATCCGCTAGGAAGGTTGTGCTCTCCAAGAAAGGGAACCTGATGAAGGTACTTAGCTTTGATGATGTCAATCTAGGTGGCTTTTTCATTGATGGTAAGTCTCCAGGACTGCTTGGCAATGAGAGCCATGTTCATCCACTTGATGTCCCTGAAACCAAGACCTCCATCCTTTTTCTTGGAACAAACCTTGTCCCAGGCAACAAGGGAAAATTTGTTCTTGTTTTCGTTTCCCGCCCAAAGGAATCTACGTTGAATTTGCTCAATTCTTTGGAAGATGGAAGCTGGAGCTTTGAAGATAGACAAGAAAAAAATAGGAATACTTTGTAGGCAAGCCTGGACTAGAGTGGCTTTGGCTGCCTGACTGAGCATTGAACTTTTCCAGCCTGCAAGTTTCTTGTTGAGACGATCTAGAACAGGGTTCCACATGGCCGAGACCGATTTGCCATGGAAAAGTGGTAATCCGAGATAAGTAGTTGGAAGGCTCCCAATGATACACCCAAGGATCTCAGCTATCCTATTTTGCCTGTGGATGGGAGTATTGAGGAAGTATAGCTTGCTTTTGCGGTAATTGACTTTACGGCCGGCCGCCTCTTCATAAGAGTCAAGGATGCTCTTGATGATTTTTGCTTCGGGGACAGAAGCATGAGAGGAAAGAATAGTATCATCCACAAAATGTTGATGGGAAATGGCCTTGGTAGTTGAGGCGGGTTTGATCCCAGAGACGAATCCACTGTTGCAAGCAGCAGTAAGGGTTCTTCCAAGAGTTTCGGCCAAAATGATGAAGAGGAAGGGTGACAGGGGGGTCCCCTTGGCGAATGCCTTTAAAACTTGGAAAGAAGCCAGCGGGTGAACCATTGATAAGAACGAGAGAACCAAGCAGTAGAGATACATTCTCAAACCATCTTAACCCATTCTTTGTGAAACCCAAACTTCTCAAGGACCTCAAACAGGAATTTCCATGAAACCCGATCAAAAGCCTTGTTCATGTCAAGCTTAAGGAACATACTGGGTTTTTTGTTTTTATGTGCCGAATGAGCCAACTCGTGGACGGTTATCACTCCATCAGCAATGAATCTACCTTTGACCGAGCTGCCTTGGCACTGGTCGATGATGGAGGGAAGGATGTCTTTCAACCTGTTTGCCATAACTTTGGTGATAAGTTTGTAGATGACACTATAGAGACTTATAGGTCTGAAGTCGGAGAGGGAAGCATGCTCATTAGACTTGGGAATTAAAATAATGAAGGTGGAATTGGATTCTCTCGGCATATTTTTGGCTCTCTGGAAGAATTTAACCACAACAACAACATCAGGGCCCACGATATCCCAAAAGTGTTGAAAAAATCAGGGTGGAAAGCCATCAGGACCAGGAGCCTTGTCAGGTTCCATTGCAAACAGAGCATCTTTGATCTCCTCTTTGATGTAGGATTGGAGCAGTTTCTCATTATCATCGGTAGACACCAACATTGGAATGTTCTGAAGTAGAGAACTTGCTGTGCGGGGGTGGCAGTCAACACTTGGACCTAAGATTTCTTGGAAGTGGTGCACAACTTCATGTCTGATGGCATGGATATCAAATATAATGGTACCATCAGCCTTGGTCAACTCTGAGATTTTATTTGAACCTCTATGGCACAAGGTGGAAGCATGGAAAAACTTTGTGTTGGTGTCTCCTTCTTTGAGCCAGAGGCTTACGGATTTTTGTCTCCAGTAGGACTCTTCCTTAGCCAAAACATTGTGAAGGTTTGAAAGGAGGCATTTTTCTTCCATGAAAGTTTCAACCCTCTGATCCCCTTCCTGAATCAGATTTTCCACCCTTTTGAGCTCATCCAGTAGAAGCTTTTTTTCACTAAAAAGGTTGCCGAAAACCTCCTCTGTTCCAGCATTTCAGCTTGAGTTTGATTGCTTTGAGTTTGAGGAACAGATTCAAGAGAGGGTTTGGACAAAGGTTTTTCTGCCACCATTGTCGAATACACCGACCTAAATCTGGATGAGTGAGCCACATCTTTTCAAACCTAAAAGGGGTTTTAAAGGTTTTCTGGGGTCAGGAACAATCCATAATTATAGGGTTGTGATCAGATCCAATTTTTGGGTGGCTATGCAGCCTAGCATCACCAAAAATAGGAATGAGTTCTTTGGACAAGAGGAATCTGTCAAGCCAAATTTGGATGTGATGAATGCCCGCCCGTCTGTTGCTCCATGTATAGTTGGATCCTTGGAGCGGTAAGTCCATAAGCTCATTGAGGTTGACAAAATCGTTGAAATCTTCAATGCAACGGCTAGTGATCGGATTGCCTCCTTTCTTGTCAAACAGGTGAAGGGGAGTATTGAAGTCACCATAGAGCATCCAAGGAAAGTCAGGAAAGTTTTTGCGCATTGCGGTAATGTTATCCCACAACAATCTTCTATTGACAGGACTATTTGGTCCATAGACATTGGTGGCAATCCATTGAAGGTTGGTGACTTTGTTAGTGAACAAAATGTTGATGGTTCTGTCAGATACTGAAAGGACTCTCCCCTCAATAGTTATCGGATCCCACAAACAAAGGAGACCCCCGGAGGCCCCTGAGGAGGGGCAAGAGGCGAAATTGCTATTTTCCCAGATTAGCTTGCAAACTTGATTGCTTGTTGTTCTCATCCAGTTTGGATTCTTGAAGAAACATGATAGTTGGTTTTAGGTTTTTTCTCATCGACTTGACAGTCCTCTGTTTGGCAGTTCCGTTGAGGCCTCTGACATTCCAGGAGACAAACTTCATCGATTTGACTTGGGATTTGCTTTGCGACCTCTACCTCTCCCTTGAGACAGAGTAAGTTTAGGTCTAACCTCATCCAAATCTTGATGAATGGGTTGTTCGAAAGTAGGGCCCAAGGAGGTAGGCATAGATCCATCAGCCGCTTCAAGCTCAATAGCTTTGGCAAGATTTTTTGCATTAGATGGTCTTCCCCTTCTCTGCTCTTTGTTGACATCAGCTTTGGGGGCAAAAATGGGAGATTTCAAAGGGTTGGAAGATTGAAGAATGACGGTGGTGTTGGTCCCAGGAACAGGCCTATGGGGGGATGGAGAGCGGGGAGACTGGCGCAGGGCAACAGACTCAGGGGAGAGGGTAAGAGGATGATTTTGAGTCGAGGGAAGGGGTGGGAAGGGAAGAGGAAGGTGAGAGGGACCAGAATCTAAGGGTGAGTTTGGGGAGATCATTGCAGCCTTACCCTTGGACAAGGGAGACTAAAATGCAGTGGGTGTGGATGAGATGATTGGATCTATGGGAAGGTCATCGGAGAAGTCCTCATTAGTTGGAAGATTATTTAGAGGAGCAAAATTATTGGTACGAGAAGGCAGAGCACTTACGTTGTTGGGAGTAGATGATTTAGGGGGGCCTACAGAACGGCCATGACCCCTGCCAGGAGCCTTTTTCTAAACGTTGGGAATCTGAGAATCCTTCTTCCTACCAGAATCACTGGGAATATCTTTTTTTTGGGAAGGGCATTGAGAAGCCAAGTGACCCTGAGTGTTGCACTCCAAACAAAAAGCGGGCTTATTCTCGTACTCAACTCCTTGATGCCTTCTAAAGCTTTCGACGTTGATGCCGATGCAGGTAGGCAGAACCGAATCCAGATTAGCCATGACACAGACACGAGCATAGGTCATTCTGGTTCTTGCTCTGGTAGCAGGGTCGATGGCAACTAAATCTCCAATCGGTTGAGTGATGCCTTTGAGAGCATCATTATAGAAAAACTATGGGGGAAGCCCATGGAGTTTGATCCAAATCGGAGCGATGTTGATAGACTAAGTTTTAGGGTCAAAATATTCCCCCCATCTCTACAGAAACAAACTTCGACGACCAAAAAACCAAGGTCCACCAGTGAGAATGCGTTGGGTGTCGAGGGCATTATTTAGCCTTATCATAAAGAACCCCCTAGGAAAGGCCATGAGCTCCATGCTTCCAGAAAGCCTCCATTTGGAAAGGGCCCATTTGCAGATAGTTTCCATATCAGGTCGGGCATCGACAAATTTCCCAACCAGAGAGAGGGACTCTTGAAATATTAGTGGCTCCATAGCCTCACTTGGAAAAGAAACTTCAGTGCCCAAAATAGAGAAAGGCAAAGGAGTTTGAAAAGAGAAAGCTCCAGTCGAGGACCTGACTTTATCCGCAAAGGACAAAGACCAAGGTCACGCTTTGGAGGGAGAGGAGGTTGAAACCCTACCGTTACCAGATGTCATTTTCGCTACGCCATTAGGGTCTTCACCGTGACAAAAGCTGAGTGGGCCTGCAGTAGGCCCAACACCAGCTGCAGGGCCCAAGGACAAAGCTGCCAGACCAGCAATCTCCGTCGACCCACCATTCCTGTCATCACCATCGCCATCATCCACAGACGCTCTCTCTCCCGTTCCCGCTCGAGACATTTTCAAAACTCCAGTTGATTTATAATTATTGATGATAGATAATAAAGGTTTATTTATAATTATTATCTATCATCAATAATTTTATTTGCATATTCACATTTTCATTTACCCATTCACGACAGGGATCTACCCTCCTTAAGAGGCATTGTATTCCTGTAATTTCATTATTCATTTGGTGATATATTCTCTTGATTATTTTTGCTGTGTGTTCATGGTTTAATTCTCTGGAGTTCTGCTTCTAGTAACTCTTGCATTGGAACTGATTAACATTAGTGGAGAATGGAAGGTGGTCTCTTCCAATCAATGACAACTAAATGAGCTTAAAATGTCCAAAAACATTACCTTGCATCCCCATCGAAACATTTAAACATCTTTGTAAACTCTTTTCACTACTTTGCAAAAACCTTTGCAAATTTCATTCCATTAATTTAAAAAACATTTGTAAAGATCATTCTATTACTTAAAAAAAATCTTTTTGAAAATAATTCTCCATATCTTTGCAAGAACATTTTGTAAGGAATACTAAATCAATCACAAAAGCATTTTACTACTTTGTGAAACACTTTGTAAATACCATTCCACTACTTTACAAAAATATTTACATAGATCATCCTATTATTTCACAAGATGTTCTTCATATCTTTGCAAAAATATTATGCAAAGAACACAAAATCAATCATGAAAGAATTCTCTTCATTACTTTACAAAACATTTACAAAGACATTTCCCTCAATTTGCAAAACATTACAAAAATCATACAAGCAAAACATCTTTGCAATCATTTCAAAAGGTCTTACAATCAGCACCAAAAGCATTCACAAAATTCATATCGAAGTTTTGCAAAAGGTCTATAGAATAAAATCTTTCATCTACATTGTTAAGTGTTTCATAAAGTATGGCACTTAAACATTGATGAAAAATCAAACATATCTTATCTATGTTGTTAAGTGTTTCATAAAATATATCACTTAAACATTGATAAGAATCAATCAAAATTACCATCTACATCTATCAAATATTTCATAAAGAATGGCATTTGATAAAAAAACAATCAAAACTCTTATCTACACAGTCAAGTGTTTCATAGATAATGGCACTTGAACATTGATAAGATGCTAAAAGCATTTTTTTTACCTACACATTCCAGTGTTTCATAGAGAATGGCACTTGAAAATTGGTGAAAATCCTAAATCTTATCTACACAATCAAGTGTTTCATAGAGAATGGCACTTGAATATTGATAAGAAGCAAAAACATTTTTTTACCTGTGTATTCAAGTGTTTCATAGAGAATGGTACTTGAACATTGGTGAAAATCCTAAATCTTATCTACATAGTCAAGTGTTTCATAGAGAATGGTACTTGAACATTGATAAGAAGAAAAAAAACTTTTAGCTACATGTTTCATAGATAATGGCACTTGAACATTGGTGAAAATCCTAAATCTTATCTACGCTTTCAAGGGCCTCATAAGGAATGGTACTTGAACATTGATATGAAGAAATATGACTTCATCTACGCAGTCAAATGTTTCATAAAGAATGGAATTTGAACACTGATTAAGAGCAATCACCTTATCTATGTAGTCAAGTGTTTTATAGAAAATTGCACTTGAACATTGATAAGGATCAAAATAACTTATCATGTACATACTACGAATACCTCATCTATGTAGTCAAATGTTTCATAGAGAATGGCATTTGAACACTGATGAGAAGAAAATATTATACTATCATTGTACATACTACAGGTACCTCATCTACGTAGTCAAGTGTTTCATAGAGAATGATACTTGAACACTAATGAGAGAAAAATATGCCATATCTCATTATACATAGTACAAGTACCTCATTTTGTAGTTAAGTGTTTCATACAGTATGACACTTAAACATTGATGAGAGAAAAAATATTTTCAAAACAATATACTTCATTGTACATACTATAGGTACCTCATATACAGAGTCAAGTGTTTCATAGAGAATGGCACTTGAACACTGATGAGAGGAAAACATTTTTTATCTCATTGTACATGCTATAGGTACCTAATCTACACAATTAAGTATTTTATAGAGTATGGCACATAAACACTGTGAAGAACACAAGCTTATATTGAGAGCGGGAGTGAACATTATAAGACCACTTTTTAATTTTTTTCCCAAATAGTATTAATCAATATAATCAATGACAATATCAATATCAATAACCAAAGCAATGCACAAATCATCACACATAATAGAGATACCAATTTTAACATGGTTCACCCAATGTGGGCTACCTCCATAGAGAAAATATTTCTTCTAAATATTTATCAATTAATCTCATGGTAATCCTTTTGCTATTACAATGTTTATGGACCTCTGTACAAAGGATATGCTAATACCCTAATATCAAGTTCATGGATCTCTTCCACAGTGGAACTCTTTCCCCTTCTGCTTTGGCTAGTAATCTTCTAGAAGACTATGTCTCTCTACTACACTGACTGGTAGAGCTCTCTCCACTTGAATACTACCCACTCAGATCTATCTTCAATTGTCTTGGTAGCTGGATCTCTATCCACTAAGACTCTATCCTCTGTACTCTATCACCTCCAAAGCTCTGTCAATAGGTTCACTCAAAACCTGCTCAAATATTCTAAATAGACTCACTCAGAACCTGCTCAAATTTTATCAATAAGCTCACTTAAAACCTTCTCAAATATACTCAATAGGCTCACTCATAACCTACTCAAATCTGCTCAACAGGCTCACTTAGAACCTGCTCAAATCTGCTCAATAGGCTCACTCATAACCTGCTCAAATTTGCACAATAGGCTCACTCAGAACATGCTCAAATTTGGTCAACAGGCTCACTCAGAACCTGCTTAAATAAGCTCAATAGGCTCACTTAGAACCTTCTCAAATCTGCTCAACAAGCTCACACGAAACTTGCTCAAATTTGCTCAAAAATCTCACACATATTTTGTCCCAATCTTCTCAATAAGTCCTCTCTAGGACTTTCTCAAATCAGCATAGCAAGCTTTCACAAAAGCTTACTCAAAATCAGTCCACAAGCCTTCTCAATCACATAGAATCATAAAGAGAATTTTTAGAGACTCAATATGTTCTATACTCAATGCCTAATCAATATCTCAACTCAATCTCATAGAAGCATAAAAAGAATTGTTAGAGACTCAATATGTTCTATACTCAAATTCCAATCTCAACTCAAATCAATCTCATAGAAGCATAAAGATAATTTTTAGAGACTCAATATGTTCTATACTCAAATCAATCTCATAGAAGCATAAAGAAAATTATTAGAGACTCAATATGTTCTATTCTCAAATTCCAATCTCAACTCAAATCAATCTCAACTCAATCAGAATATAGAATAGTTTGTTTGATGGAACTTGAACAACCACTTTATGCAATGACTTGAATAGGCTCAATCAAGTCTACTCAACCAGTCACTTCAATAAACAGCTCTTTCTCACAAACCCTAGTCCAAGCATGAATCAACTAACTCAAAATGTTTACAACAATGCTCAACAATAAATATTAAATAACAATGATACTCATGTTCTTATCTAACTCAAGTTCAAGTTATTTAAATCACCCATTGGTTTCAACAACAATGCTAATAATACAAGGTTTTAATCACAACTCTCAATTCAAAAAACCTTGAAGTATAAACTCAAAGTATTTCACCCAACCAATGGTCTAAACAGAAATGCTTATCAAACAAGGTTTAATCACAACTTACAATCCAAAAAACCTTGAAGCATTAACTCAACCACTTTTGAAAAGGAAACCACAATAAATCCTTTTCACTCCAATGATAATTTTTAGTCAAGCCAATCACCTAACTCAACAAAATAATTTTGCCCATACCTTTTCTTGAAGAGTAGTTTTCGTTACAAATCTGCCACACTCACAATTACCTCTTTGCTAAACTCAACAAGGGTTAGAAGATAATTTTATTCAACATAATATATTACAATATAATACCAAAAATAACCCTTATTACTCCAAATTTAATAATAGTTAATATCCTCACAATAATTAAAAAACCCTTTAATTAAAATAACCCACAAACTCTTATTTTTCAATATTCCACAATGGCAAATTTAAGACTTTAACCTTAACCCACTATACTCCTTATAACTCCTAAAATGTTTTTCAACAACCAACCTTTAACACAATGCAAAGACTTTAACCACTAAATTCCTTATACCTCCCAACTAACCTTAGTAACAACCATAAGCAAACAAAAATAAATAAAAAAATTCATCCCCTTCCGTAAACTTCAGAAACCATGCATACCTCTCAAGTTGTGCAAAAATGGGGGCATGGTGAATAGAACCGTTGTATACTCTTGGCCAACACCTTTGGCCTAGCAATGTGCACTACCAAAACCCACGTCAAGAAAGTGCAAGGCCTTCCCTCAACACCATGCGCCAAAACCTCTCATCGTGGCAGGTGCATCAAGTCCTCCTCATTGACTGGTGCGAACAACGAACACTTTGCACTCCAAATGGAAATAGTGAATATTGTGGGCGTTAAATATTGAATTGCTTAAATCTGACCATCATTACTACAATTCATTTCCTTGTGACCAAAATAATTGCATGAGTAGCAATATCCATGGAAAAGCTTTCCTTTCCCATATTCTTTTTTTCATGTATCCTACACTGTGAAACCATGTGCCCAAACCTGTGACATGAAAAACATATTTCATTGAAGAAACCTTGCCTAGACCTCATTGGTCTCTTAGTCTCTTCTACCTGTTTCATGTTTCATTTGTTCCTAACTTGTGCATTGTTACTTTTCTTATTGAAATTTCTATTGTCCAACTTATCCTTAGAGGTCTCACTCTCTCTTTTACTTACTTATTTTCACTCTTATTCTTTTCTGGTGTTTGATCTTGACTCTCCTTGTTATGCTTCATGTTTCCCTTGTTCTTCTTTAGAACTAAGTCATGTTATGGTGACTGATGACTTTTGTGCATTTATAGTCCTTTCCAAGGTCTTTGAATTTTTCTCAAACTTGTGTAGCTTTTCCTTAGAATTTTTTACTTCCAACCTTAGTGAAACTATCTCATGCTCTAATATTTCACACTCTAGATCTTTTGTTTTTAATTTTTTTGCCATACCTTCTTCAATTTTTCTTGTCTCTTCAACTTTGATTTTGAAGTTAGTGAGTTCCTATAGAAACTTTGCTTTTTCTTTCTCATATTATTGAGCTTGAAACCTTAATCCTTAGTTCTCCATTTTTAGTTCTTCAAGAGTACTCATAAGCCTTTCACATTCTATCTCTTTTGCCTTTGACTGTTTAATCATATCTTCTTCAACTCTTCTTATTTTTTCAACCTTATCTCTCAAGTAAGAGAAATCCTGTAGAAGATGTGTCTTGCATTTCTCATGTTCTTGTATTTTAGAAATCAATTATAAATTCTCTCTTTTCAATTCAATAAGCTCCTTAAGAGTGGCTTCCCCTTTTTCTTTTTTTGAATCATCTTCTTTTTCTTCTATTATTGAAAGTAGAGTTTCTTTTTCATACCTGTTTTGATTATCCCTGTTATAATTTCTTGAACCAATCTCTAGAATTTAATTTATGAGAATATCATATTCATATTTATTGCTACTAAACCCATTACAATATCTTGCATCATGGCTAGGTTGACCACAAATAAAACATTCTTGTGGATAATAAGCTACATGGTGACCTGTGCTCCCAACATCTGGTACAAAACTTTATTAGTCTAAATATTTCTCCATTACTTGATTCATCTATTGAATCTATTTCCATGTGTCTTCCCAACACAACAATATTAAAATCATCTTCCTTTTCTTTCATGACCATAGGTGTTCTTTTCTTCTTGTGTCTAATGCTTCTACTTTTGCCTTTCTTTGTCATTTGTGTTCTTGTAGGATCTTCTTTCAATTTGTTAAACATCTTTTGAAGGATCCGTCTCTGATACCAATTGAAGAACACAAGCTTATACTAAGAGGGGGGTGAACAGTATAAGACCACTTTTTACTTTTCTTTCCCAAATAGTATTAATCAATATAATCAATGGCAATATCAATAGCAATAACCAAAGCAATGCACAAATCATCACACACAATAGAGACACCAATTTTAACGTGGTTCACCCAATGTGGGCTACCTCCATAGAGAAAATATTTCTTCTAAATATTTCTCAAATAATCTCATGGGAATCCTTTCCCTATTACAATGTTTATGGACCTCTGTCCAAAGGAGATGTTGATCCCCTAATCTCAAGTTCGTGGATCTCTTCCACAGGAGAACTCTTTCCCCTTCTACTCTAGCTAGTGATCTTCTAGAAGACTTTGTCTCTCTACTACATTGACTGGTGGATCTCTCTCCACTTGAAGACTCCTCACTCAGATCTATCTTCAATTGTCCTAGCTACTGGATCTCTATCCACTGAGACTCTATCCTCTATACTCTGTCACCTCCAAATCTCTATCAATAGGTTCACTCAAAACCTCCTCAAATATGCTCAATAGGCTCACTCAGAACCTGCTCAAATCTGCTCAATAGGCTCACTCAGAACCTGCTCAAATCTGCTCAATAGGCTCACTCAGAACCTGCTCAAATATGCTCAATAGGCTCACTCATAACCTACTCAAATCTTCTCAATAGGCTCACTCAGAACCTGCTCAAATCTGCTCAATAGGCTCACTCAGAACCTGCTCAAATCTGCTCAATAGGCTCACTCATAACCTGCTCAAATATGCTCAATAGGCTCACTCAGAACCTCCTCAAATATGCTCAACAAGCTCACATAGAACTTGCTCAAATCTGCTCAACAAGCTCACATAGAACTTGTCCCAATTTGCTCAATAAGTCCTCTCTAGGACTTGCTCAAATCAGCATAGCAAGATTTCACAAAAGCTTACACAAAATCAGTCCACAAGCCTTCTCAAAGACTTGCCTCAATCACATAGAATCATAAAGAGAATTGTTAGAGACTCAATATGTTCTATACTCAATGCTCAATCAATATCTCAACTCAATATCATAGAAGCATAAAGAGAATTGTTAGAGACTCAATATGTTCTATACTCAAATCCCAATCTCAACTCAAATCAATCTCATAGAAGCATAAAGAGAATTGTTAGAGACTCAATATGTTCTATACTCAAATCCCAATCTCAACTCAAATCAATCTCATAGAAGCATAAAGAGAATTGTTAGAGACTCAATATGTTCTATTCTCAAATTCCAATCTCAACTCAAATCAATCTCAACTCAATCAGAATATAGAATAGTTTGTTTCATGGAACTTGAACAACCACTTCATGCAACCACTTGACTAGGCTCAATCAACTCTACTCAACCAATCACTTCAAGAAACAACTCTTTCTCACAAACCCTAGTCCAAGCATGAATCAACTAACTCAAAATGTTTCCAACAATGCTCAACAACAAATCTTACATAACAATGATACTCATGTTCTTATCTAACTCAAGTTCAAGTTCTTTGCATCACCCATTGGTTTCAACAACAATGCTAATAAGACAAGGTTTTAATCACAACTCTCAATTCAAAAAACCTTGAAGCATAAACTCAAAGTATTTCACTCAACCAATGGTCTAAACAACAATGCTTATCAAACAAGGTTTAATCACAACTTACAATCCAGAAAACCTTGAAGCATTAACTCAACCACTTTCAAAAAGGAAACCACAATCAATCCTTTTCACTCCAATGATAATTTTTAGTCAAGCCAATCACCTAACTCAACAAAGAAGAATTTTACCCATACCTTTTCTTGAAGAGTAGTTGTCCTTACAAATCTGCCACACTCACAATTACCTCTTTGCTAAACTCAACAAGGGTTAGAGGATAATTTTCTTCAACACAATATATTACAATATAATACCAAAAACAACCCTTATTACTCCAACTTTAATAATAGTCAATATCCTCACAATAATTAAAAACCCCTTTAATTAAAATAACCCACAAACTCTTATTTTTCAATATTCCACAATGGCAAATTTAAGACTTTAACCTTAACCCACTATACTCCTTATAACTCCTAAAATGTTTTTCAACAACCAACCTTTAACACAATGCAAAGACTTTAACCACTAAATTCCTTATACCTCCCAACTAACCTTAGTAACAACCATAAGCAAACAAAAATTAAAATTTAATTTTCATCCCCTTCCGTAGATTTCGGAAACCATGCATACCTCTCAAGTCGTGCGAAAAGGGGGCGCGGTGAATAGAACCGTCATCTCCTCTTGGCCAACACCTTTGGCCTAGCCGTGTGGGCTACCAAAACCCATGTGAGGAAAGCGCAAGGCCTTCCCTCAACACCATGTGCCAAAACCTCTCACCGTGGCAGGTGCATCAAGTCCTCCTCATTGACTGGCGTGAACAACGAACACTTTGCACTCCAAACGAAAACAATGAATATTGTGGGCGCTAAAGATCAAATTGCTTCCTCTACCTTTTAACATTAAAGGCTCCTCCTTTAATATGTAATAAAGATATTTCAAAAATGTCGACGCCATTCGATTTTCAAATAATAAAGTTTATAAAAATAAACTTTATAAACCCTTCTTAGGGTTATAAATAAAATTAATTAATTTATAATTAATTAAATAAATTAATCAATAATTAATTTAATTAACTTAGGAAGTTAATAAATTAATATTAAATTAATTTAAAAATTAATTAATAATTGAATTAAAATTATTTATCTACCACCGATTTTTATAAAAACCTTTAAAATTAAATTTCTCCATCATCGGGGCACCTTTTTTGATGAAACGAAAAGCCAACTTGGGTTTTAAGAAAAACCCATTTCAAATATGTCATCCATGGTTTTAAATAAAACCTTTTACTAAGCTTCCCTTGAAGCTCCTTTTGGAACCAAATGCCATGTATCCCTTCTTGAACCTTTGATCAAAAACATTTGCTTCTCATGAGGCTCTTTGTGAAACACAAACATAGTGCTTACTTACATAGATCCTTTTGACATCAATGACAACTCTTAGCTTAGGGACTCAAAATGTCCAACAATATCCCCTTTTTCATTGATGGCAACCCATATCCTTTTACTAAAATCTGACCTTCTTTTCTGCTCCCCCTAGCTCAAAGCTTTCTCAAATATCAAATCTCTCCCCATATCAAAAACATTCCTCAATATACACAAATATCTCCCCCTTTGACATCAATGGCAAAGGGTCACCTTTGGGGCTCGGGGCTAAGAATGAGCCTCTTAGCTTAGCCCCTCCCCCACCTCCACATGAGGTGGTTAATTCTGGGGTGGGAGTATTTCTACTCCCGAAAGCACTGCTCTTTGCCTTTACCTTTCTCTCTTCCTTTCTGAGTCTTCTGAATCCTCTCACTATTTCTTTCCAAGTCATCATCCCTGTTCCTGTCATCACTTTTGTTCCTGTTCCTGTTCTTGTTCTCATCCATGTTCTTGTTCTTATTCTTTTTCCATTCTCTGTTCTGTTCTTGTTCTTGTTCTCATATCTATTCATGTTCCTACTTACATCCATGTTCCTATTCTTGTTCATATTCATGTTCCTATTCATGCTTGATTCTGGAATATTTTCTCTACACCATCTTGCTATGTGACCATCATTATTGCACTTATAACACTTAATGTTATTATCCCTTGGAGGTGCAACTGTCTTAGGACTTCTCCTAGTGAAGCCATATCCTCTTCTATCATGAACCCTGCAATTCATTGCCTTGTGACCAAACTCATTGCATGAGTAGCAATACCCATGGAAAATTTGTCATTTCCCATATTCTTGTCTTTCATGTGTCCTACACTGTGAAGCCATGTGCCCAAACCTATGACATGAGAAGCATCTTCCATTGAAGAAACCTTGCCTAGACCCCATTGGTCTCTTAGTCTCTTCTACCTATTTCCTGTTCCATTTGTTCCTAACTTGTGCATTGTTCCTTTCCTTGTTGAAATTTCTATTGTCCAACTTATCCTTAGAGGTCTCACTCTCTCTTTTACTTAATTCTTTTGACTCTTCTTCTTTTCTAGTGTTTGAGCTTGACTCTCCTTTTTTTGCTTCCTTGTTTCCTTTGTCCTTCTTTAGAACTAAGTCATGTTAAGGTGACTTGATGACTTTTGTGCATTGATAATCCTTTCCAAGGTCTTTGAATTTTCCTCAAACTTGTGTAGCTTTTCCTTAGAGCCTTTTACTTCCATCCTTAGTGAAACTATCTCATGCTCTAATCTTTCACACTCTAGATCTTTTGTTTTTAATTTTTTGGCCATACCTTCTTCAATTTTTCTTGTCTCTTCAACTTTGATTTTGAAGTTGGTGAGTTCTTGTAGAAACTTTTCTTTTTCTTTCTCATCTTCTTGAGCTTG
Organism: Wollemia nobilis; assembly: GCA_028583015.1. Classification (NCBI taxonomy): domain Eukaryota; kingdom Viridiplantae; phylum Streptophyta; class Pinopsida; order Araucariales; family Araucariaceae; genus Wollemia; species Wollemia nobilis. Next base: position 2,411,435 of record JAQPPZ010003612.1, read on the forward strand.
AACCCTTAATCCTGAGTTCTCCCTTTTTAATTCTTCAAGAGTACTCATAAGCCTTTCACATTCTATCTCTTTTACCTTTGACTGTTTAATCATACCTTCTTCAACTCTTCTTGCTTTTTCAACCTTATCTCTCAAGTCGGAGATATCCTGTAGAAGCTTTGTCTTACATTTCTCATCTTCTTGTATTTGAGCCTTCAATTCTAAATTCTCTCTTTTCAATTCAATAAGTTCCTTAAGAGTGGCTTCCTCCTTTTATTTTTTTGAATCTTCCTCTTCTTAAATTTCTTTTATTGTCCAAAGTGGAGTTTCTTCTTCATACCTGTTTTGACTATTCCTATTATCCTTTCTTGACCCAATCTTTAGAACTTCAATTCTGAGAGTATCATATTCATCTTCACTACTACTAAACCCATTGCAATATCTTGCATCATGGCCGAGTTGACCACAAACAAAACATTCTTGTGGACAATAAGCTGCATGGTGACCTGTGTTCCCACATCTAGTACAAAACTTTATTAGTCTAGATATTTCTCCATTACTTGATTCATCTCTTGAATCTATTTCCATTTGTCCTCCCAACACAACAATATTAAACTCATATTCCTTTTCTTTCATGACCATAGGTGTTCTTTTCTTCTTGTGTCTCATGCTTCTACTCTTGCATTTCTTTGCCATTTGTGTTCTTGTAGGATCTTCCTTCAAGTTGTTAAACTTCTTTCGAAGGAATCGGCTCTGATACCAATTGAAGAACATAAGATTATACTGAGAGGGGGGTGAACAATATAAGACCACTTTTTACTTTTCTTTCCCAAATAGTATTAATCAATATAATCAATGGTAATATCAATAGCAATAACTAAAGTAATGCACAAATCATCACACACAATAGAGACACCACATTTTAACGTGGTTCACCCAATGTGGGCTACCTCCACAGAGAAAATATTTCTTCTAAATATTTCTCAAATAATCTCATGGGAATCCTTTCCCTATTACAATGTTTATGGACCTCTGTCCAAAGGAGATGTTGATCCCCTAATCTCAAGTTCGTGGATCTCTTCCATAGGAGAACTCTTTCCCCTTCTGCTCTGGCTAGTGATCTTCTAGAAGACTTTGTCTCTCTACTACACTGACTGGTGGATCTCTCTCCACTTGAAGACTCCTCACTCAGATCTATCTTCAATTGTCCTGGTTACTGGATCTCTATCCACTAAGACTCTATCCTATGTACTCTATCACCTCCAAAGCTCTATCAATAGGTTCACTCAGAACCTCCTCAAATCTACTCAATAGGCTCACTCATAACCTGCTCAAATATTCTCAATAGGCTCACTCATAACCTTCTCAAATCTGCTCAATAGGCTCACTCAAAACCTGCTCAAATCTGCTCAATAGGCTCACTCATAACCTACTCAAATCTACTCAATAGGCTCACTCAGAACCTACTCAAATATTCTCAATAGGCTCACTCATAACCTGCTCAAATCTGCTCAATAGGCTCACTCATAACCTGCTCAAATATGCTCAATAGGCTCACTCAGAACCTGCTCAAATATTGCTCAACAAGCTCACAAAGAACTTGCTCAAATCTGCTCAACAAGCTCACACAGAACTTGTCCCAATCTGCTCAATAAGTCCTCTCTAGGACTTGCTCAAATCAGCATAGAAAGATTTCACAAAAGCTTACACAAAATCAGTCCACAAGCCTTCTCAAAGACTTGCCTCAATCACATAGAATCATAAAGAGAATTGTTAGAGACTCAATATGTTCTATACTCAATGCTCAATCAATATCTCAACTCAATCTCATAGAAGCATAAAGAGAATTGTTAGAGACTCAATATTTTCTATACTCAAATCCCAATCTCAACTCAAATCAATCTCATAGAAGCATAAAGAGAATTGTTAGAGACTCAATATGTTCTATACTCAAATCCCAATCTCAACTCAAATCAATCTCATATAAGCATAAAGAGAATTGTTAGAGACTCAATATGTTCTATTCTCAAATTCCAATCTCAACTCAAATCAATCTCAACTCAATCAGAATATAGAATAGTTTGTTTCATGGAACTTGAACAACCACTTCATGCAACCACTTGACTAGGCTCAATCAACTCTACTCAACCAATCACTTCAAGAAATAACTCTTTCTCACAAACCCTAGTCCAAGCATGAATCAACTAACTCAAAATGTTTCCAACAATGCTCAACAACAAATCTTACATAACAATGATACTCATGTTCTTATCTAACTCAAGTTCAAGTTCTTTGCATCACCCATTGGTTTCAACAACAATGCTAATAAGACAAGGTTTTAATCACAACTCTCAATTCAGAAAACCTTGAAGCATAAACTCAAAGTATTTCACTCAACCAATGGTCTAAACAACAATGCTTATCAAACAAGGTTTAATCACAACTTACAATCCAGAAAACCTTGAAGCATTAACTCAACCACTTTTGAAAAGGAAACCACAATCAATCCTTTTCACTCCAATGATAATTTTTAGTCAAGCCAATCACCTAACTCAACAAAGAAGAATTTTGCCCATACCTTTTCTTGAAGAGTAGTTATCCTTACAAATCTGCCACACTCACAATTACCTCTTTGCTAAACTCAACAAGGGTTAGAGGATAATTTTATTCAACACAATATATTACAATATAATACCAAAAACAACCCTTATTACTCCAACTTTAATAATAGTCAATATCCTCACAATAATTAAAAACCCCTTTAATTAAAATAACCCACAAACTCTTATTTTTCAATATTCCACAATGGCAAATTTAAGACTTTAACCTTAACCCACTATACTCCTTATAACTCCTAAAATGTTTTTCAACAACCAACCTTTAACACAATGCAAATACTTTAACCACTAAATTCCTTATACCTCCCAACTAACCTTAGTAACAACCATAAGCAAACAAAAATTAAAATTTAATTTTCATCCCCTTCCGTAGATTTCGAAAACCATGCATACCTCTCAAGTCATGCGAAAAGGGGGGTAGTGAATAGAACCGTTGTCTCCTCTTGGACAACACCTTTGGCCTAGCCGTGTGGGCTACCAAAACCCACGTGAGGAAAGTGCAAGGCCTTCCCTCAACACCATGCACCAAAACCTCTCACCGTGGCAGGTGCATCAAGTCCTCCTCATTGACTGGCGCGAACAACGAACACTTTGCACTCCAAACGGAAACAACGAATATTGTGGGCACTAAATATCGAATTGCTTCCTCTACCTTTTAACATTAAAGGCTCCTCCTTTAATATGTAATAAATATATTTTGAAAACGTCGGTGCCATTCAATTTTTGAATAATAAAGTTTATAAAAATAAACTTTATAAACCCTTCTTAGGGTTATAAATAAAATTAATTAATTTATAATTAATTAAATAAATTAATCAATAATTAATTTAATTAACTTAGGAAGTTAATAAATTAATATTAAATTAATTTAAAAATTAATTAATAATTGAATTAAAATTATTTATCTACCACCGGTTTTTATAAAAACCTTTAAAATTAAATTTCTCCATCACCGGGGCACCTTTTTCGATGAAACGAAAAGCCAACTTGGGTTTTAAGAAAAACCCATTTCAAATCTGCCATCCATGGTTTTAAATAAAACATTTTACTAAGCTTCCCTTGAAGCTCCTTTTGGAACCAAATGCCATGTATCCCTTCTTGAACCTTTGATCAAAAACATTTGCTTCTCATGAGGCTCTTTGTGAAACACAAACATAGTGCTTACTTACATAGATCCTTTTGACATCAATGACAACTCTTAGCTTAGGGACTCAAAATGTCCAACAATATCCCCCTTTGTCATTGATGACAACCCATATCCTTTTACTAAAATCTAACCTTCTTTTCTACTCCCCCTAGGACTTTGCTCCCCCTGGCTCAAAGCTTTATCAAATATCAAATCTCTCCTCATATCAATCTCCCACTTTGACATAAATGGGAAAGTGTCACCTTTGGGGTTCAGGGATAAGAATGAGCCTCTTAGCTTAGACCCTCCCCCACCTCCACATGATGTGGTTAATACTGAGGTGGGAGTATTTCTACTCCCTGAAAGCATTGCTCTTTACCTTTACCTTTCTCTCTTCCTTTTTGAGTCTTCTGAATTTTCTCACTATTTCTTTCAAGTCATCACCCCTATTCATGTCATCACTTCTATTCTTGTTCCTGTTCTTTTTCTCATCCATGTTCCTTTTCCTATTCCTGTTCTTATTCTCATCCATGTTCCCGTTCTTGTTCCTATTCCTATTCTTGTTATCATCTATGTTCTTGTTCCTATTCCTGTTCATGTTCTTGCTTACATACATGCTCATGTTCTTGTTCATATTCCTGTTCCTGTTCATGCTCAATTTTGGAATATTTTCTCTACACCATATTTCTATGTGACCATCATTATTTCACTTATAGCACTTAATTTTATTATCCCTTGGAAGTGCAACTATCTTAGGACTTCTCTTAGTGAAGCCATATCCTCTTCTATCATGAACCCTGCAATTCATTGCCTTGTGACCAAAATCATTGCATGAGTAGCAATATCCATGGAAAATTTGTCCTTTCCCATATTCCTATATTTCATGTGTCCTACATTGTGAAGCCATGTGCCAAAACATGTGACATGAAAAACATCTTCTATTGAATCAACCTTGCCTAGACCCCATTGGTCTCTTAGTCTCTTCTACCTGTTTCTTGTTCCATCTGTTCCTAACTTGTGCATTGTTCCTTTTCTTGTTGAACTTTATATTGTCCAACTTATCCTTAGAGGTCTCACTCTCTCTTTTACTTACTTCTTTTGACTCTTCTTATTTTTTGGTATTTGAGCTTGACTCTCCTTTTTCTGATTATTGTTTCTCTTGTTCTTCTTTAGAACTAAGTCCTGTTATGGTGACTGATGACTTTTGTGCATTGATAGTCCTTTCCAAGTTCTTTGAATTTTCCTCAAACTTGTGTAGCTTTTCATTAGAACCTTTTACTTCCAAACTTAGTGAAACTATCTCATGCTCTAATATTTCACACTCTAGATCTTTTGTTTTTAATTTTTTTGCCATACCTTCTTCAATTTTTCTTGTCTCTTAAACTTTGATTTTGAAGTTAGTGAGTTCCTATAGAAACTTTGCTTTCTCTTTCTCATCTTCTTGAGATTGAACCCTTAATATTGAGTTATCCCTTTTTAGTTCTTCAAGAGTACTCATAAGCCTTTCACATTCTATCTCTTTTGCCTTTGACTGTTTAATCATATCTTCTTCAACTCTTCTTGCTTTTTCAACCTTATCTCTTAAGTCAAAGATATCCTGTAGAAGCTTTGTCTTGCATTTCTCATTTTTTTTTATTTGAGCATTCAATTCTAAATTCTCTCTTTTCAATTCAATAAGCTCCTTAAGAGTGGCTTCCCCTTTTTATTTTTTCTGTATCATATTATTTTTCTTCTATTACTGAAAGTATATTTTCTTCTTCATACCTATTTTGATTGTCCTTGTTATCCTTTATTGAACCAATCTCTAGAATTTCATTTCCAAGAATATCATCTTCATCTTCACTGCTACTAAACCCATTACAATATCTTGCATCATGGCCAAGTTGACCATAAACAAAACATTCTTATGGATAATAAGCTACATGGTGACCTGCGTTACCACATCTGGTACAAAAATTTATTGGTCTGAATATTTCTCCATTACTTGATTCATCTATTGAATCTATTTCCATGTGTCCTCCCAACACAACAATATTAAAATCATCTTCCTTTTATTTCATGACCATAGGTGTTTTTTCTTCTTGTGTCTCATGCTTCTAATCTTGCCTTTCTTTGCAATTTGTGTTCTTGTAGGATCTTCCTTCAAGTTGTTAAACTTCTTATGAAAAAATCATATTTGATATCAATTGAAGAACACAAGCTTATACTGAGAGGGGGGGAACAGTATAAGACCACTTTTTACTTTTCTTTTTCAAATAGTCTTAATCAATATAATCAATGGCAATATCAATAGCAATAACCAAAGCAATGCACAAATCATAACACACAATAGAGACACTAATTTTAATATGGTTCACCCAATATGGGCTATCTCCATAGAGAAAATATTTCTTCTAAATATTTCTTAAATAATCTCATGGGAATCCTTTCCCTATTACAATGTTTATGAACCTTTGTCCAAAGGAGATGTTGATCCCCTAATATCAAGTTCATGGATCTCTTCCATAGGATAACTCTTTTCCCTTCTACTCTAGCTAGTGATCTTCTAGAAGACTCTATCTCTCTGTTGCACTAACTGGTGGATCTCTCTCCACTTGAAGACTCCTCACTCAGATTTGTATTCAATTGTCTTGTTTGTTGGATATCTATCCACTTAGACTTTGTCCTTTGTACTTTATCACCTCCAAATTTCTATAAATAGGGTCACTCATAACCTCCTCAAATTTTCTCAATTGGCTCATTCAGAACCTGCTCAAATCTGCTCAACAGGCTCACTCAGATTCTGCTTAAATTTTCTCAATAGGTGCACTCATAACCTGCTCAAATCTGCTCAATAGGCTCCCTCAAAACTTGCTCAAATTTTCTCATTAGGCTCACTTAGAGCCTACTCAAATATTCTCAATAGGCTCACATAGAACCTGCTCAAATCTGCTCTACAGGCTCACTCAGAACCTGCTCAAATCTGCTTAACAGGCTCACTCATAACCTGCTCAAATGTGCTCAACAATATCACGCATAACTTGTTCAAATTTTCTCAACAAGCTCACATAGAACTTGTCACAATCTGCTCAATAAGTCCTCTCCAGGACTTGCTCAAATTAGCATAGAAATATTTCACAAAATCTTACACAAAATTAATCCACAAGCCTTCTCAAATACTTACCTCAATAACATAGAATCATAAAGAGAATTGTTAGAGACTCAATATGTTATATACTCAATTCTCAATCAATATCTCAACTCAATATCATAGAAACATAAAGATAATTATTAGAGATTCAATATATTGTATACTCAAATCCCAATCTCAACTCAAATAAATCTCATAGAAGCATAAAGAGAATTGCTAGAGACTCAATATGTTCTATACTCAAATCCCAATCTCAAATCAAATCATTCTCATAGAAGAATAAAGAGAATTGTTAGAGACTCGATATGTTCTATTCTCAAATTCCAATATCAACTCAAATCAATCTCAACTCAATCAAAATATAGAATAGTTTGTTTCATGGAACTTGAACAACCACTTCATGCAACCATTTGACTAGGCTCAATCAAATCTACTAAACCAATCACTTCAATAAACAACTCTTTCTCACAAACCCTAGTCTAAGCATGAATCAACTAACTCAAAATGTTTCCAACAATGCTCAATAACAAATCTTACATAAAAATGATACTCATGTTCTTATCTAACTCAAGTTCAAGTTCTTTGCATCACCCATTGGTTTCAACAACAATGCTAATAAGACAAGGTTTTAATCACAACGTTCAATTCAGAAAACCTTGAAGCATAAACTCAAAGTATTTCACTCAACCAATGGTCTAAAAAACAATGCTTATCAAACAAGGTTTAATCACAACTTACAATCCAGAAAACCTTGAAGCATTAACTCAACCACTTTTGAAAAGGAAACCACAATCAATCCTTTTCACTCCAATGATAATTTTTAGTCAAGCCAATCACCTAACTCAACAAAGAATAATTTTACCCATACCTTTTCTTGAAGAGTAGTTGTCCTTACAAATCTGCCACAATCAGAATTACCTCTTTGCTAAACTCAACAAGGGTTAGAGGATAATTTTATTCAACACAATATATTAAAATATAATACCAAAAACAAACCTTATTACTCCAACTTTAATAATAGTCAATATCCTCACAATAATTTAAAACCCCTTTAATTAAAATAACCCACAAACTCTTATTTTTCAATATTCCACAATGGAAAATTTAAGACTTTAACCTTAACCCACTATACTCATTATAACTCCTAAAATGTTTTTCAACAACCAACCTTTAACACAATGCAAAGAATTTAACCACTAAATTCCTTATACCTCCCAACTAACCTTACTAACAACCATAAGCAAACAAAAATTAAAATTTAATTTTCATCCTCTTCCGTAGATTTCAGAAACCATGCATACCTCTCAAGTCGTGCAGAAAGGGTGGCGCGGTGAATAGAACCGTTGTCTCCTCTTGTACAACACCTTTTGCCTAGCCGTGTGGACTACCAAATCCCACATGAGGAAAGTGCAAGGCCTTCCCTCAACACCATGTGCCAAAATCTCTCATCGTGGTAGGTGCATCAAGTCCTCCTGATTGACTGGCGCAAACAACGAACACTTTGCACTCCAAACGGAATAGTGAATATTGTGGGTGCTAAAGATCAAATTGCTTCCTCTACATTTTAACATTAAATGCTCCTCCTTTATTATGTAATAAAGATATTTTGAAAATGTCGACATCATTAAATTTTAAAATAATAAAGTTTATAAAAATAAACTCTATAAACCCTTCTTAGGGTTATAAATAAAATTAATTAATTTATAATTAATAAATTAAATTAATCAATAATTAATTTAAGTAACTTGGTAAGTTAATAATTAATATTAAATTAATTTAAAAACTAATTAATAATTTAATTAAAATTATTTATCTACCACTAGTTTTTATAAAAACCTTTAAAATTAAATTTCTCCATCATCGGGGCACCTTTTTCGATGAAACGAAAATCCAACTTGGATTTTAAGAAAAACCCATTTCAAATATGCCATCCATGGTTTTAAATAAAACCTTTTACTAACTTCCCTTGAAGCTCATTTTGGAACCAAATGCCATGTATCCCTTCTTGAACCTTTGATCAAAAACATTTGCATCTCATGAGGCTCTTTGTGAAACACAAACATAGTGCTTACTTACATAGAACCTTTTGACATCAATGACAACTCTTAGCTTAGGGACTCAAAATGTCCAACACATTGATGACAAGAAAAATATTTTCAAAGTAATATACTTCATTGTACATACTACATGTACCTCATCTACATAATTAAGTGTTTCATAGAGTATGGCACTTAAACATTGATGAGAGAAAAAATAATTTTAAAACAATGGACTTCATTGTACATATTACAAGTACCTCATTATGTCTTAAATTATATCATGAATATGGCATCATAGGCCACAATTTAAACATAATGAGATCATGCTCCCATATATGAGAATACAATAAGAGATAAAACATTTACCTCTAAAGAAAATGAGCACTCTCCTATATTAGTTCTAGATACCACCGCTCACATAAATACACTTCAAGATGGTCAATTGGGGCATCTCTCCTCATATATATCATTACTAAAGAAAATCAATCATAATTTCAAACTACTTAACCATATGCATCACACAAAAGCATCATCACATCAACAAGAAAACATCAATACACAACATGTCAAAAGGACAAGACACAATAATTAAAGCATCTCATCATAAACTAAAATAACAGGTATCATATATATATATATATATATAAATATATATGCCTCACACTATGCATATTTATGGAGAAGGTGTATCACAAAAAGAAAATGATACACTCAACTCACAATAGAAGGGCATACCACAACCTCAAAAATTGGTACACACACTCATAGATATCCCTAAGACTACCTAATAATAAGATCTGACCTCCCTAGAATCCCTCATTGGAGGAGGAGGATGAGACTTAAAACTAGTAGTCCTCCAAGTATCACTCACTAATGAAGCCCTCAATCCTAAAGGATATGGGACTCACTACTCCACATGGACTACCAAATGATACAACTCATGATAATGTGTGGACTTACCCCATGTCCTCTCAACTCAAGTTGAAAATGTCATGATTGATCAATGATATCCAACCTCATAGCTTCCATCACTATCCTAGATGCACCTAACTCACACTCAAGTGGCCTTGTAATTATAGTTGCCATGATAGTATCCAAGCCCCACCTAATCATAGCTTGAGCCTCATCTCTCTCTCTCATCACTAACTCTATATTAGATCTAAGACTAGCCTGATCAATGGCCTACTCCTCTATAACTCAATCTAAGGTTGACTAAATCCTATAAATGGTCTCTCCACTATCTATCCATACTTGGTCCACCTCATCCCTAATTTTGACCACCTCATATCTGACTCTAGTGACCTCCTCCACTCGTAAACCCTTCGAAGCTACTAAATGAATCTTCACATCCTCTAAAGTGTAATGGAGAACCCTCAATTCCATTTTCATGGCCTCCTCCACTATCCTTCTAGGAACAACACCTCCACTAAGATATGGCCCTGCTCCACCAAAATCCTACATGACTCCACTTGGACTTGATGCCCCTCCACCAGCTAGGGTATACATAAGTGGGATAGTAGTCAAGGGGGCTACATCTAAATGATATGATCTCCTCATCCCCCATCTACCCATTATCCTTCACCATCCCTCTATTATACAATGACACCTATTTTCTCATAGAGCACTCAACATGTCCAAAAATACCTACCTCTAATCCCTCGATGATGGTCCTATTATCAATTGATGAGGTATTAACCATTTATTTAAAATGGCATAATCTATTATCACTCCTACATCATCCACCATAGTAGTCAATACCATAGGATCATACTCATCAACTTCCATGTAGGTAACAGGATCCATGGGATCCCACCAAGTCTCACAACAAATTCATTGTATTCAATCCTCTCCCACTGCTAGTATCATATGTACCTCTCTAAACTAATGGGTCACATGATCATGTTGGTATAACTCATAAGCTTTGTTCCTATCATCCAACCACCAAATATATCTCACTTTTTCTAGCTTCTTGTGATACTTAGACCACACATATGCATCCCTCCATGGTCATCATGTAACATGTGCTACCTTCATATCATCAATGAGATGCTACGCCTAGGTAAAATTACAAGACAAAGGATGAATGCACCTCTCCCATATATAATCCATAGGGATATTAGGGTGAATACCCCTCATCACCACTATGGGTTAGCAAATGGCTATATGCTCTTATGCCCAAAACTAGAGTAAAGTGCAGCAAGTTAGAATATGACCCTATCTATAGACCACCCTGTACAAAGTGTGATATAACCTGGCTAAGATAGTTGGAGCCTAGGCATAAACTATTTGATTGTCCCTCAGTCCTGCTATAATAATTTCCTATCCCCATGATATAAAAATCCTTCTAGTGTTGCTCATAATCAGTCAAGACACCACTACTACCAAAAGTGTAGTCCTCCGATCAATGTGCCCTCATATATAAGCATCATTAATCCTCAACCCTTTCTTACTTCTTGAGAAGTCACCTTTCCTCAATAAGACTAAATTTCCAACACCGATGCTCATCCCCAAGTGTATAGGTACACCTCAAATGGCACCTTGAGGATGCACCATACATCCTCCAAAGCAATGGTTATCTCACCCGTTGGTAGTCTGAAGGTGTTGGTGGATGGGTACCACCTCCCTGCAAGGGTTGTCAGTAGGGAGCAACAAAACTCTGACTTAGGCATATATGTAACATGGTATAGCCCTATCACTGAAAATATCACCACATTCTCAAAACTCTGCTCATCCAATAGGATGCTCCCTAAGCATTTAATATGATGCTCCCTTCTCGTCAAAACCTTTATCACCTATAAAAATCCATCCAAAATGATTTATAAGACTCATCAAATCATCTCAAAATTTCACAAAAACAATACCATTGGATAGCCTCAAAAATAACATTTTAAAAAGTATAAATATGCCTATATTTGCACATATATCAAGGTAAAAACGTGCAAAAACAAATTAGCTATCCTAAACCAAAATTACCATTTGTGCAAAATTCCTCAGTGCCAAATTCACCAATGGCAGTTCTACCAAATTTTCCACTAGCACCAAATTCACCACAACTTTCAAAAAAATGGACAAAATATCCAAAATGCAATTTTTTTTATTCAAAAAAAAGGCCTACCTCTCAGTCTCACTTTGATACATCAACTTTCCCTCAAACCACATTAGCACAATGTGTCCATCCTTAGATATGAGCCATATTTTTTTACCACTCTATCTCACTCTCTCCAAATTTCTATAACAAGTAAAGGTGCAAATGAGATCGCTTTCACATTTATTTTTTCCTTTTAAACCCCCATCCCCTTGATGCCAACCAGTCTAAGCATCTTGTATCCTAAAAATTTTGCCTTAAAACCTGTCACTTGTCACATGGTTTTTTAAAAGAGATCATTTTCTTTTGAGGTAAGAAAATTTTATGGGATGAAACAATTTTTCTCCAAATATCAAGGCACATAAAATGAGGTATATATACATATACAAAATCACCAAAAACTTGTGAAATCTCAAATAGGTAAAGCAATACAATTTCAACACATCACAACATCAAAATTGAGTATCACAACTTAAATTTTGATGTAACATCTTAGATATCACGTCAAAATTGGGGTAAAATGTAGACACCCAATTTTGACACACTAGTCACAACTTTCCAAAACTGGTCACAAACATCCCAAAACTTCCCAAAATCAATTCCAAACATCACAAAACATCAATTTGATCATTCCCCATCATTTTGGGTATCAAATTTCACCTTTACAAAATTCACCACTCTGACCAAATTTGCTAGTGGTAAATTTGGTAAGTTGAGTGGTGAATTTGGCAAACTTGCAAAATCAACCTTTTTCACTCAAAATCAATTTTTACCAAATTTTCCACTCTTGTGGTAAATTTGGCTAGTGGAAAATTTGGCAATTTTTAAATTTCAAACTGATCAGAATCTAATTTGATTCCTTACCAAATTTGCCACTCAAAACCAAATTTTCCACCCCTATGGCAAATTTGGTAAATAGTGGCAAATTTTGTAAAAATAGTCGGGAATCTTCCACATGAACTAGTTGGGAATGGATTGAGCCTCCTTCCACATCTACCATCGATCTCACATCATTAAATAAGGATTAGGATATTTTTTATGAATTGATCTTATCCATTCATTCCCTCCAGGTCCCCTCCCAAATCCTATTTAAGGATGTCATGGGGTAAGCCTTCTCCAAGCAATTATCATTATACAAAAGCTCTATAAATATTTCTAAACTCTCTTTTTCTTCTTATAATTCTCATTCGAATCATTCTCAAAGCTCTCTTCAAGCATTTCAAATATTTTTAGTCACTTTGCAAGCATTTGTGGAGGGCAACTAGGCAAGGCAAGGAGGTGTGGTGGAAAGGATCTCCATCCTAGGTAGGGGTCATAGCTAGGTGAAATCTAGCACAACTCTTTCCTTCATCTCCCTTATACCTTTTAAATTTTATCTTCTTCATTTAAGCCTTGCATGTTGACTAACTCCATTTACTTACTTTCATTTCATTTATCTTTGCATAATTATCAGTATTAACCTTACCTTTGTTTTACATTCCCTAACATCTTTGCTTGTAGGTATGATCTTAAATATTTGTAGAATCTATTAGCCCCTCTAACACTTATTTTTTTAGGCTCATTTTAGTTTACATACACTTCATCATTACATTTTCTTTCTAATCCTTTATGTTGTAGGATTTGTTGGAAATTTGAGTGATTTTATGTTGTCATTGATGTCACATGGATCATTGATGTCACATGGATCACATTGAGTTTTGGTGGCCAAAGCATTTCATAAATAAGCATTTATGATATTTTGGAGAGCATGGATATATACAGGGTTTTTGTGAAAACCAAGGTAGGCAAAATAAAAGGTTTTATTTAAAACCATGGATGGCAGATTTGAAATGGGTTTTTCTTAAAACCCAGGTTGGCTTTTCGTTTCATCGAAAAAGGTGCCCCGGTGATGGAGATATTTAATTTTAAATATTTAAGTTTAAATTTTAAATTATTTAAAATTTAAATTTAAAATTAAAATTAAAATTTAATTTATAGCGCCGACGTCAAAGAAAGGAAAAGGCATAAAACTAATATTTAAATTATAGCACCGACGTCAAAGGAAAGGAGGAGGACATATATATTTTATATATATATATGCCCAAAGTTTTGATTTATTTCTCTAAGTGCTCGATTTGATATTTGGATTCGAATGGTAAAAGAGCCTATGCATCGTGTGTCGAAGTGTGTGTGAAAAGGGTTTTAAAAGGCTTACGATTTTCGTGTTCATTGAAGAGACTATTGTGGAGTAAGGCCAAATGTATAGGCCTCCTTGGCCTAGTGGTTCATGCATTGTGTGTGAAGCAGGAGGTCCTATGTTCGATTCTTGTCGGAGGTGTTTTGTTGTGTTGAAACGCGTGAAGCGCATTTTGTTTTTGAAGGGCGCAGATATTCATGGCATAAGGTTTTGTTGTGTGCTCCTTTTGAGCACGTGAGGGCGTGTGGCCCAAAGGCAGGTTGGTTGTGGTTAAGGCACTGAGCAAGGAAGGTCATGAGATCGAATCCCATCAGGGATAGAGGCAAGTTAATAATTTTTAGATATATTTTATTTTTCTAAAGTTGCCCTAGGAGGAATAAGGGTTATGATGCATGTTTAAAAAAGGAGAGATTTTTGGTGATTTAATTTTTAGAAGTATATCATATTATATATCATTGGAAATCTTATTCCGAGGGCTATTTGATTAACTTGCTTAGAGGGAGAAATAAGGTGTGTGTAAAGAGATATTTCTGATTTTGTAAAGAGGTTCAAAAGTGAAGGTTGCTTTGTTCTTTTTCAAAAGAGATTAATTCATTTATGAAGTGACATGGTGTATGTTATTGAGTAGGAGTAATAAGGTGTTATTTGGATGTTATTGTTGTGTTATTAATCAAGATCTCTAACCCTTGTTGAAAGTTGAAAAAGAAAGTGTGTTGAGTGAGACAGATTTTGTGGACAACCAAAAGGCTTCTTCATCTTCATAAAAGGTATGGGCACATTCTCCTATTGATTGTTTATGGTGGTTGATTTCTGAAATATCATTGGAGAGAAAAGGATTAATTGTGGTTTCCTTTTCGAAAGTAGTTGGTTGAATGTCTCAAGGTTTTCTGGGTTGAGAGTTGCTATTAAACCTTGTTTTATAAGCATTGTTGTTGAAGCCATTAGTAGTGTGAAAAACCTGAGATAGGGTTTGAGAAGAACATGAGTATCATTGTTATGTGAAGAATGTTTTATTAGCATTGTTGTTGAAGCCCATTGGTTATGCAAAGAACTTGAACTTGAAAAGAACATGAGTATCATTGTTATGTGAGATTTGTGGTTGAGCATTGTTGGAAACATTTGAGTTGGTTGATACATGCTTGGACTAGGGTTTGTAAGAAAGAGTTGTTCCTTGTGGTAGTTGGTTGAGAAGAGTTGTTTGAGCCTAGTCAAGTGATTGTGTGAAGTGGTTGTTCAAGTTCCATGAAACAAACTATTCTATATTATGGATTTGAGTTGAGATTGAGATTTGAGGATAGAACATATTGAGTCTCTAACAATTCTCTTTATGCTTCTATAATATTGATTTGAGTTGAGATTGAGATTTGAGGATAGAACATATTGAGTCTCTAACAATTCTCTTTATGCTTCTATAATATTGATTTGAGTTGAGATTGGGATTTGAGTATAGAACATATTGAGTCTCTAACAATTCTCTTTATGCTTCTATGAGATTGAATTATTGAGCAAGTTCTTGGTGAGCTTGCTAGAGCAGATTTGGGCAAGTTCTTGGTGAGCTTGCTAGTGCATATTTGGGCAAGTTCTTGGTGAGCTTGCTAGTGCAGATTTGGGCAAGTTCTTGGTGAGCTTGCTAGTGCATATTTGGGCAAGTTCTTGGTGAGCTTTCTAGTAGATTTGGACAAGTTCTTTGTGAGCTTGTTGAGCAGATTTGGACAAGTTCTGTGTGAGCTTGTTGAGAAGATTTGGACAAGTTCTATGTGAGCTTGTTGAGCAGATTTGGACAAGTTCTGTGTGAGCTTGTTGAGAAGATTTGGACAAGTTCTATGTGAGCTTGTTGAGCAGGTTATGAGTGAGCCTATTGAGTAGGTTTTGAGTGAGCCTATTGATAGAGCTTTGGAGGTGATAGAGTACAGAGGATAGAGTCTCAGTGGATAGAGATCCAATAGCCAACATAATTGAAGATAGATCTGAGTGAGGAGTCTTCAAGTGGAGAGAGATCCACCAGTCAATGCAGCAGAGAGACAGAGTCTTCTAGAAGATCACTAGCTAGAGCAGAAGGGGAAAGAGTTCTCCTATGGAAGAGATCCATAAACTTGAGATTAGGGGATCAACATCTCCTTTGGAAAGAGATCCATAAACATTGTAATTGGGAAGGATTCCCAAAGAAATTGATTGAGAAAGTTTTAGTAAAATATTTTCTCCATGGAGTAGCCCACATTGGGTGAACCATGTAAACTATGGTGTCTCTATTGTGTATGGTGTTTTGTGCATTGCTTGATTACTACTATTGATACTATTGTCTATACACTACATAATATTGAATTGAAAAGAAAAGTAAAAAGTGGTCTTATACTGTTCACCCCCCTCTCAATATAAGCTTGTGTTCTTCAATTGGTATCAGAGCGGGTTCCTTCAAAAAGGCTAACAACTTGAGGGTAGATTCTACAAGAACACAGATGGCTTCACAGAATGGATCATCTACAAATAAGGCTCCACTATTTGATGGTAACAATTATGCTTTCTGGAGCATGAGAATGAAGAACTACTTGATATCACAAGGATATGAGGTATGGCAGATGGTTGCAAAAGAGTATAAGGTTGAAGGTGATCCCGAGGTAGATAAGACTATCAAGAAATTGGTTGAGATCAATGCAAGGGCAATGAATTGTATTCTGAGTGGGCTACGTGAGATAGATTTTGCAAAGGTCATGGTATGTAATTCAAAAAATGAAATGTGGACCAAGTTGTGGAATACCTATGAAGGAGATTCCAAGGTAAAGTTGGCAAAACTACAAACTCATAGAAAAATATTTGAGGAATTGAAAATGGAAGATTCTGAAGATATTGCATAGTTTTTACTTCGAGTTGATGAGATTGCTAACACCATGAGAGGTCTAGGATTTGAGATGAAAGAATCAGATGTTACTCAAAAGGTTTTGAGATCACTTCCCATGAAGTATGATGCAAAGGTTTCAGCAATAGAAGAAACAATGGATATCAACAAGCTAACAATGGAAGAACTACAAGGAACTCTCACAACTTATGAGATGAGGAGAAGTAAGCATCAGGTTCCAATAAAAGAAATTGCATTCAAGGCTTCAGAGAAAAAGAAAGGGAAAGTTCCAGAGACAGATAGAGATTCAGATAATGATGAGGAAGCTAACTTCATCAAAAGGAAAAAGGACTTAAGAAATTACAGGGATATGAAGAAAGTCAGATGCTACAAGTGTGGTGATTTTGGTCACTATGCATACAAGTGTCCACATGAAGAAAATAGTGATGATGAAAAATAGGGTCACAGAAGAAAAGAATATGGAAAGCATAAGCATGACAAAGATGATAGATACAAGCAAAGCAAGTATGAGAAGAAGAAAAGTTTTCATAAGACAAAGAAAACCTTCTACATTGTAGAAGCAAGTGATAGCTCAGATCACAATGATAGAGACAAGTCAAATGATGAAAAGGAAGAACATCTATTCCTAGGAATAGAAGATGAAAGAGAACAATGCTTTGTGTGTGGTCAAAGAGATCACAGATCAGGATATTGCAATGGCTTCAATGATAGTGAAGATGAGATGACACATCAAGGAAACAGGTATGGTCAAAGAAATCATGAGAGTTTGTTTGCTATAGAAGATTATAATGATCTTAGTGATAGTGAATATGAAGAAGGGTTTTTCTATGGGATAAAATAAATAGAAGAAGTCTCACTTTTGGTAATAGAAAAAGAAGAGGATGAGCCAAGAAAACAAAAAATAGAAGTCAAAAGGCTAAAAGAAGAAATTAGGAATCTTGAAAACAAGATTCAAACAGATGTAAAAATCAGAGTAGAACAACTTCAGACAATCAGTGATCTAAGAGATGAGCTTCAAAATGCAAAAAGGATAGAGGAAAGGATGAATGAAGAATTAAGGACAATAACGACAAGACATGACACATTAAATGAAAAGGTTCAAAAAGGAGTGGAAACTTATTTTAAAGTTGTATCTTATTTCCAAGAAAAGTCACACTCAAAAGGAAAGGAAGTTCTAAAATATGAAAGCAAGGAAGCACCTAAGATTTATGAAGAAAGTTCCAAAGTTCCTATGGCTCCAAACATCCAGTTTGGATCTTGTTTTGAGATAGGTGAATCAAGTTCAAAAGGAAAAGAAATTCTTGAAGAGGAAAGCAAGGAAGAAATTAAGGAAGAGGATTTAGATGCTACAAAGAACATTCAAGGATACAATGCACAAGTCAAAGATGATTACAAGGATAATGATCAAGAAAGGTATGAGGAACCAAGGCATGAACAAAGGGATTTTCAAGGACATTGTTTTTCTTGTAATGGATTTGGACACAGGGCTATACACTGCAGGATCCATGGATCAAAGAAGTTTGATTTTTCTAGAAGAAACTTCAAAGGAAGAAGGTATGGTTTTTAGGGACATTGCTTCTTATGCAACAGGATTGGTCATAGAGCTTCTCAGTGCAAAGAAAATGAGCAACATGGTTTTGGTTTTAGAGCTACACAAATCAGAAGTCATGGTCATAATGGTCATGAAAATAGAACTTCACAATACAGGGTTCAAGAAAGGAATGGATATGGAAATTATTTCAAGAAAGAATTCAAGATATGGGCACCATCCAAAGGCTACAATATCAAGTGTTTTAATTGCAATAACTTTGGACATATTGCAAAATGGTGTAGGACTCAATTCCAAACAAGTTCAAGACAAGAAGGTCAAGAGTTTCAAGGCAAGAAGGTCAAACAGGTTCAAGACAAGAAGATCAAGTAATTCATCAAGAGAAGGATATCAAAAAAATATGGAAGGAAGTTGATAGAGGAAAGAAACAATGTAATATGGGAGTAAATGTACTCCCACCCCAAAATTAATCACCTCAATAGAGAAGGTGGTGAGGGGGCTAAGCTTAAGAGTCATATCTTTTAGCCCCATAGGTGTCCCTTTTGCCATTGATGTCAAAGGGGGAGAGATTTGAGTAAGGGGGAGAGCATTGAGTTAGGGGGAGCAGCCTCCAAAGAGAGCATTGAGTTAGGGGGAGCAGCCTCCATAGAGAGTATTGAGTCAGGGGGAGCAACTTTGATTCTCAGAGATGGTTTTTGTAGTGATTGTGGTGATTTACAATAGAGGTGTTGCCATCAATGACAAAGGGGGAGATTGTTGGAAATTTGAGTGATTTTATGTTGTCATTGATGTCACATGGATCATTGATGTCACATGGATCACATTGAGTTTTTGTGGCCAAAGCATTTCATAAATAAGCATTTATGATATTTTGGAGAGCATGGATATATACAGGGTTTTTGTGAAAACCAAGGTAGGAAAAATAAAAGGTTTTATTTAAAACCATGGATGGCAGATTTGAAATGGGTTTTTCTTAAAACCCAGGTTGGCTTTTCGTTTCATCGAAAAAGGTGCCCCGGTGATGGAGATATTTAATTTTAAATATTTAAGTTTAAATTTTAAATTATTTAAAATTTAAATTTAAAATTTAATTTATAGCATCGACGTCAAAGAAAGGAAAAGGCATAAAACTAATATTTAAATTATAGCACCGACGTCAAAGGAAAGGAGGAGGACATATATATATATATATATGCCCAAAGTTTCGATTTATTTCTCTAAGCGCTCGATTTGATATTTGGATTCGAATGGTAAAAGAGCCTACGCATCGTGTGTCGAAGTGTGTGTGAAAAGGGTTTTAAAAGGCTTACGATTTTTGCGTTCGTTGAAGAGACTATTGTGGAGTAAAGCCAAATGTATAGGCCTCCTTGGCCTAGTGGTTCATGCACTGTGTGTGAAGCAGGAGGTCCTACGTTCGATTCTTGTTGGAGGTGTTTTGTTATGTTGAAACGCGTGAAGCACGTTTTGTTTTCGAAGGGCGCAGATATTCATGGCATAAGGTTTTGTTGTGTGCTCCTTTTGAGCACGTGAGGGCGTGTGGCCCAATGGCAGGTTGGTTATGGTTAAGGCACTGAGCAAGGAAGGTCATGAGATCGAATCCCATTAGGGATAGAGGCAAGTTAATAATTTTTAGATATATTTTATTTTTCTAAAGTTGCCCTAGGAGGAATAAGGGTTATGATGCATGTTTAAAAAAGGAGAGATTTCTGGTGATTTATTTTTTAGAAGTATATCATATTATATATCATTGGAAAGCTTATTCCGAGGGCTATTTGATTAACTTGCTTAGAGGGAGAAATAAGGTGTGTGTAAAGAGATATTTCTGATTTTGTAAAGAGGTTCAAAAGTGAAGGTTGCTTTGTTCTTTTTCAAAAGAGATTAATTCATTTATGAAGTGACATGGTGTATGTTATTGAGTAGGAGTAATAAGGTGTTATTTGGATGTTATTGTTGTGTTATTAATCAAGATCTCTAACCCTTGTTGAAAGTTGAAAAAGAAAGTGTGTTGAGTGAGACAGATTTTGTGGACAACCAAAAGGCTTCTTCATCTTCATAAAAGGTATGGGCACATTCTCCTATTGATTGTTTATGGTGGTTGATTTCTGAAATATCATTGGAGAGAAAAGGATTAATTGTGGTTTCCTTTTTGAAAGTAGTTGGTTGAATGTCTCAAGGTTTTCTGGGTTGAGAGTTGCTATTAAACCTTGTTTTATAAGCATTGTTGTTGAAGCCATTAGTAGTGTGAAAAACCTGAGATAGGGTTTGAGAAGAACATGAGTATCATTGTTATGTGAAGAATGTTTTATTAGCATTGTTGTTGAAGCCCATTGGTTATGCAAAGAACTTGAACTTGAAAAGAACATGAGTATCATTGTTATGTGAGATTTGTGGTTGAGCATTGTTGGAAACATTTGAGTTGGTTGATACATGCTTGGACTAGGGTTTGTAAGAAAGAGTTGTTCCTTGTGGTAGTTGGTTGAGAAGAGTTGTTTGAGCCTAGTCAAGTGATTGTGTGAAGTGGTTGTTCAAGTTCCATGAAACAAACTATTCTATATTCTGGATTTGAGTTGAGATTGAGATTTGAGGATAGAACATATTGAGTCTCTAACAATTCTCTTTATGCTTCTATAATATTGATTTGAGTTGAGATTGAGATTTGAGGATAGAACATATTGAGTCTCTAACAATTCTCTTTATGCTTCTATAATATTGATTTGAGTTGAGATTGGGATTTGAGTATAGAACATATTGAGTCTCTAACAATTCTCTTTATGCTTCTATGAGATTGAATTATTGAGCAAGTTCTTGGTGAGCTTGCTAGAGCATATTTGAGCAAGTTCTTGGTGAGCTTTCTAGTGCAGATTTGAGCAAGTTCTTGGTGAGCTTGCTAGTGCAGATTTGAGCAAGTTCTTGGTGAGCTTGCTAGTGCATATTTGGGCAAGTTCTTGGTGAGCTTGCTAGTGCATATTTGGACAAGTTCTTGGTGAGCTTGCTAGTGCAGATTTGGGCAAGTTCTTGGTGAGCTTGCTAGTGCAGATTTGGGCAAGTTCTTGGTGAGCTTGTTGAGCAGATTTGGACAAGTTCTATGTGAGCTTGTTGAGCATATTTGGACAAGTTATGTGAGCTTGTTGAGCAGATTTGGACAAGTTCTGTGTGAGCTTGTTGAGAAGATTTGGACAAGTTCTGTGTGAGCTTGTTGAGCAGATTTGGACAAGTTTTGTGTGAGCTTGTTGAGCAGGTTCTGAGTGAGCCTATTGAGCAGGTTCTGAGTGAGCCTATTGATAGAGCTTTGGAGGTGATAGAGTACAGAGGATAGAGTCTCAGTGGATAGAGATCCAATAGCCAAGATAATTGAAGATAGATCTGAGTGAGGAGTCTTCAAGTGGAGAGAGATCCACCAATCAGTGCAACAGAGAGACAGAGTCTTCTAGAAGATCACTAGCCAGAGTAGAAGGGGAAAGAGTTCTCCTATGGAAGAGATCCATGAACTTGAGATTAGGGGATCAACATCTCCTTTGGACAGAGATCCATAAACATTGTAATTGGGAAGGATTCCCAAAGAAATTGATTGAGAAAGTTTTAGTAAAATATTTTCTCCGTGGAGTAGCCCACATTGGGTGAACCACGTAAACTATGGTGTCTCTATTGTGTATGGTGTTTTGTGCATTGCTTGATTACTGCTATTGATACTGTTGTCTATACACTGCATAATATTGAATTGAAAAGAAAAGTAAAAAGTGGTCTTATACTGTTCACCCCCCTCTCAGTATAAGCTTGTGTTCTTTAGGATTTTCATCAAAAAAAAATTGCATGTTTTTAGAATAAAATATTTGCTAAATATTTCATCTATAGGGATTTTATGTTTTCTACATCATACTAACAACTTGTATCCTCTTCCATTCTATTTTACTTTCACCTCTTAAACAATTTAGCCTCATGGTCCTTGTTCTTAAATTATTTCAATAACATTTCTTTTCATTTCATGAACATTTATGCTTATTGATAATCACTTATATGCTAATTTTATTTAATTAAGTTAAATTAGCTATATTTTACACTTCCTAATATTTTAACATTTGATTTTATATCCTCTGCACTTCTATTAAATCAGCTTTTAGTCCCATTTTCATATACTTGCATGTTGTCCATTTCTTTAAAGTTTTAGGTAACTTTTGATATTGTTCATTAAATACTTTGATATTTCACTATATTTTTTTGATTTAATATTTTTTAGGGTTAGATCAACTTTTCTATAACATTTATTATCCTTTTTATTGCATGTTAGAGCATTTTACAACCTTGATTTATCAAGTTTACAATCCCTTGAGGGGATTTCAACATTTTTTGTCATTCTAGTTTTAGTACCTAAATTCTATGATTCAGAGATTTAATTCTCTAACTTTATTACTTACAAACCTTGAAAAACATAGTGAGATCCTTTCCTTGTAGTCTCAGCCAAAACCATACTAAATTAGCTTAGAATCTATCCTAAAACTTCAAAAATCCATCTCAAGACCAAATTTGCCACCCCTATGGTGAATTTAGAAAAATAAAGTTTCAGAGGATTAATCCTATAATTTTATCACTTAATAGACCTTACAAATCATAGTAATATCAGTATTTGCAAGTTTTAGCTCAAAAAATATCCATAATCCATCATAATCTACACTAAAACCTTAAAGAACCTATCCTAGGACCAAATTTGCCACCCCTGTGGCAAATATGGCAACTAGAACAATAGAACCAAATTCACCTCTTTGACCAAATTTTACAGTGGTGAATTTGGTAGACCCAGTGGTGAATTTGGTAAATTCCACTCTAGGAGGTAAGAAAATTTATTTTTTTCATCAAAAATGGATTTGATCAACTAGGGAAGATATTTTACCATCTCATTGCACTCAGACAGACCCCCCAAATTAGACCAATTTGTTTTTTAAGTTTTTGTGCAAATTTCTCAAATTTTCCACCCATGTGGTTAATTTAGTAGTATTGGAAAATTTAGTACTTTCAATGGTAAATTTTCTATATAGACTCTAGGAGAGGTAATATAGCCACTTGGTCCTTCCTTATCCTTGCAATTTAATTTCCTCTTTCTTCTATTTTTGTTTCTCTACTATTTTGAAACATAAATCACATCTATTTTTGCAAATCAAGGAATTCTAGTTAGAAAACCCAAATCATTTACAAAACCTTACAATTTCTTTACAAAACACTTTGATTTCTTTACAAAACACTAAAATACTAATCGATCAAGGAATCCTAGGCCTATTTTTAGCATTTCCATTATATTAAAGTACTTAGGTAAGAAATTGAAATTCATCTAGTTGCATCTAGGTTAGCTTGTTTGTTTGCATTCTATCTTGTTTGACCTAAAATCAAAATCTCCTTAGTCTAGTGCATTCAAAACTTGAAGTGCATATAGGTTAGCTCTTGTTTGTTTTTATTTTTGTGATTTAAAATTAATCCTTGTATTTATATGATTCTTAATGATTTAGGTTCAAATAACGGTTAAGGCTCGATGAATAGTCAAGATTCATAGAGATCCAAAAACTATTAGATCTGTGTCTTAATTGAACCCATAAATATCACAAAAAAAAGCACTACATCAACTATCATATAACCATAGGAAAAAGCATTAGTAGGATTCTAATTGTGTTGAGGATTTTTACATCCTTAATATCTCCTTTGTAAAAATGTCCTCAAGTGGGGAATTAGAGATTCTAATTAATCTCCCTTGTGCACACTTGACATTCATTATATTTTAAAGGAACAAGAACACGAGGTTTACCTGCTCTCTACATGAGGAAATGGATCAACCAAAAATCCTAGAAATTTTGAGCTACCTCTTGGTAGGGGTGTTGAGAAAAAAATATTTGCTTTTACAAAAATTAACACTCTAACCAATAGCTTCTTTGAAAAGAGTGAGGATGGATTTGATGGCTTTGGATTGGGAAATGAAGAATAGGTTGGCAAGGATGATGTCATCCACAAAATACTAGTGGATGATGGGATGCATGGTGGAGGTAGCCTTGATTCTAGAGATACACCCGCAAGAAAAGGTATACTTGAGGGATCTTACAAGGACTTCAACAAGGATGATGAACAATAGAGGGAACAAAGTTTCACCTTGATGTAGACCTCTATGGCTTGGGAAATAACCAATGCCTAAGCCATTGATAAGAACTAAGAGGAAAGTAGATAAAATGTAGGATTTAATAAGCCCAATCCAAGAGTTCTGAAAGGTAAATTTGGAAAGGACCGAGAACAAAAAGCTCCATGAGACCTGATCAAAGGCTTTATTCATAGCCAGTTTCAAGAACATGTCTGCTTTTCCACTATATTTTTAATAGAATGGATAAGTTCATGGATTGTGATAACACCATAAGTAATTAGTATTCATTTGATAGAACTCCCTTGATTGAGGTTAATGATAATATAAAATATGCTCATATTGCATGGTTATCTAACATATTTTGGATGGCTACTAATATTCTCTTTTTCTTGCATTTTTGCTTGTCATAATTGCATGGTTGCTTGTTCATGAATTTTTTATTATATATATTTCTAGAGATTTCATGATAATGGTAAGTGATGACATCTATTTAGGTCATAGCTCACATGCATTGCACTCTCACTAGGGCTATGATACCTAGAAAATTACCCAACCTAGGGCCCCTACATTTTCATCCCTTCTTCTCTTCTTTTCTGTCTTTGCTTTTTTTTCTCTTATCTTCTTCTTGTATTCCTTGGATTTGAAAGTTTTTACAATGACCATCATTTCTCTCCAAATTCAAGGAATACAATCCTCTTTTTGTATATCTTTATCCTTTACTTATTTTCTCCTTTGTTTTCTTTATTCAAACAAGGATATATTTTCTCTTCTCTTATTTGTTTGCACACTCCCTCATTGAATTTTCAATAATTGAAACTTCAATTAGGGGGAATACATGCATAGTTCTTTGCTCCTCTTGTCTTCCTCTCATATATTATAACACATCCACACATTCAGCTAGTAATATTTTTAGATTGCTTGGTTCATACATATTATTACACACCCCTATTGAGGGTAGCATTTGTTGAATCATTCATATACATATATTACACCCCACATGGGATAAGCATACATCCTAGTAGGTATCTTATTATTCATTGAGTATTACACCCCTATCAGGTTACACTCTTCTTAATTAAGTGGGCACTACATCCCATTATAGGATAAGCTCCATGGCCATTTTAGCAAGCCATGTCATACATCCTAGCAAGTAATTGCCCCACATCAATAACTAGCAAGAAACCACCCATAGTCGGTCACACTCCCTCATTTGGTCATTTTAGTGAGCAACCACCCATAGCGGATAACACTCCATAATTTGATCATTTTTCCATATTAGTGAGTGATACACCTATAGCAGGTTTTCACTCCATATTTGGCCATCCTTTTGAGCATAACACCCTTCATCTAGGGTTACGATCATTTTCTCTCACTTTCTATCTTGTTGACCTTCTTTGGAGATGTTCTTGTTCTTGTTCTTCATTTTCTTCTTCTTCATATTATTCTCTCCTCTTACCTTATTATTTATTTCTCTTTATTCTATTCATACTTGCATTTCATATTAGATAGATTGCATTTCATGGTAGATGCATCAGATTCATGGTGTACCCAGTAATCTTTACCATATTGTTTGCTTGATGTATTTTTTCTTGTGTTTCTATGTTTTGCTTTCTTCCTGTGTCTCTTTCAAGTTTCTTAAGGATTTTTTCATTCCTTCTAAAACTCGAGGGGGCATCCTAGCCTTAAAGGTATTAATGGTAGTAATGTCTCACCTTGTGTGCAAAAGTCTAGAGTATCAATTGTGATACCCCTTTTGCACCACCTCCTTTTGTCCAAACATGGACACCCATTTTTTGTTTTTGTTGCTTTCTTGCCCATAGGAGTCTACATAATTTCTTTGATGCATTTACTTGGTCATAAATACATCAAATAAAGGGAAAAATGTAAACACAAAAAATTGACCCACTAAGGTGAGTCATTTTTCCTAGATCCCTTATTTTTTTATTAGAAAATAAGGGCCCAAATTTTACCCTACCAAATCTTCTTCTTTCCCCTCTAATCTTATGTTGTTAGATCATTCTTAGAAATATATTTCCAATGGTATATGATTTGTTCCATTTTGAATTTGTTTGGTCCTTCAAAGTGCATTAAAATTGTATAGGGGTCTTGCTGTTGCAAAATCACGGTCCACTTTTGAGGGGTACAATTTCACATTCCTAAGGCTTTTAGTTGTTGTGAAATCACAATCAACCCTTGCGAGGTGCAATTTCACATTTCTAGGGTTTTCTCTTAAGGAACCCTAATTTGAAAAGTTGGCATTTTTTTACTTTGGCTTCTCTTGGTTTTTCCCACCCATTCCTATTTCAAATGCACTATAAAAGGAGGGTTTGAAGTCTTATTTTTCCAACAAGTGATTTTATCATAAGACCAAGTGATCTAATCACGAAAAATATCTCAAGTGTTGTTCCATTCATTCTTCTTCTACAATAAAGCTAACTCACAAGTGTGAAATATAATCTATTGAAGCTATGCTTTTTGATGCAATGAATTGTGTCACTAATCTTGGTGGACAAGTGTTGAAAACCTAAGGAGAGATCGACTACTTGGAGGTCTTAACCTTCTGCATACTTTTTTGCTATCTACCATGTGTTTTCACTTATCTGCATATGTATTTTAATTAGTGTTTTATTACGGATCTATAATTTTGCAATTTCTAATTTTTTTCCTCGCTTTTAGGAAATCACGTCCGATCATTTCAGAATGCAATTTTTTTGGTCTACGAAATCACGGCTACTCTGTGTAGGGCACAATTTTACAAAAACCACATTTAGGAGTAACCTACTACCTCCAAGTCCTAGATCTATGGTATATGCTACATTTATACCATATTAGTGCATTATGTGATCTCTTTTATCATTTTTGTTGCATTTTATTATGCATGTTCATCTTCTAAAGGCCAACTTTCACTTCTATTTTCAAAGGTCAGATATAAGGACCTAGGGAGCTAGATTGTTGTGCCTCCAAGAATTGCTATATAGTGGCCTAAGTAGGCCCCCTAATGATAATCACATTTTTCAAGTGTTTGCTAAGTTATTTTGTAGGAATAGAGATCATTAGATATCGCTAGACAAAAATATAAAGCTAGGATCAACCGTCGGATGAGATAAGTGCCCTAATAATTCTTTAGGATTTTTGTTATGTGATTTTTATTTCTTTCATAACCCTAGATCGTAAAATAAAAAAGGGTAAATGTTTCATTTAAGCTTCTATATATTGAAAGGAAAAAATAATATAGTGTGCACTTTGGGTTTTAAAAATATTTGTGCATCCTCTCTTAAACACTTGCTTAAAGGATTTTTACTTTGCAGCCTTAGGTTAGAAATAATTCAAATAAAAAATCATTCTAGGGTTGGATTTTGTATTCTTCATTATGTATTTCTACATTTTCCTTTATCTTCCATACCTTAAATCTATAAAGGTAAAAACATAGGTGATTATCTTGAAACTAAATACATCAAACATTCTTAAACCCCTCAACTTGGAGCGAGTCCTAAAATCATCCTTGGTGAACCCTTCCCCCCTCTTTCACATTGAGGTGTAGATAAAAACATACCCCATGGTCATATTGGATTCCTTGCAGATCTAGCTAAGAATCATATGCGGTAGGGAATTTTTCTCCCTCTACACTCCATCTAGGATGAGGTTTCCCATGGAAAGGTTTTCAATTAGAGCAATTCCTTGGTAGAGAGATCTAGCTTTGGAAAAATGGTTTGTTTAAACTCGAATATTTTTTGCATATGCTAGAAGGATGTCACCATTGTAATATCTAAAAATTCTACCAGCACTAACTTGCCTTAGATTGCCCTTAGCTGCTCAATCAAAATTGAGTTTTTCCCACCCAACTAGGGGGGTCTGCCTGACGTGGGTCTTGTCAATGGGATGAGTAAGGGTGATTCTATCTAGGAAACCTAAGGATCTAGAAAAAAGAGTTTTAAAGGGTGGCTTGAAATCATTGGTTTGAGGAATTTGAATAACATTCTCTTTGATGATAAAGATAATTTGGGCACTAATAGAAGTGGAATGTTTAGATATATTACGTAAGGTCTTATAGTTTCTTTCAAACCAATTGCTCCATAAATAGTGGGGAAGGAAAAAATCCTAGAGGAGATTTAGGTAGCTACCATTGAAAGGATTAGGCTATTGAATACAAAGTTCCATGATATAAGGGAGGGTAGCCCAAGTGATGCCAAACACAAAATGGTATTCGAGGACTCGAGAAGAAAAGGGGTATTCCAAGAAAATATGGTGACTAGTCTCAATAGTATAATTGAATAGGTAGCATCGATTAGGAATGGTAATGCCTCTAGTAATAAGATTATTAATGGTTAGAATTTTGTTTTGGACCATCAATCAAAAGAAGAAAATGATATTAGGAATGAGGTGTTTAAACCATATTTGTTTGGAATGAAACTAGCTAGAAGAAGCATTAACTTGAAGGTAATATGTTGATTTAATGGTGAAATCTCTAATTCACTACAATTCTAAATTAAGGAATCCTCTTTTTCTAAGCTAGGGATGATACATGTTCTTAATAGGTTGGTGAGCATTATTCTAGAAATATTTTGAGCCACAATGAGATTTACAAGAAGGGATTTCTAGAATCTCTTGCCTTGAAATGTGTCAAAATAATTGCACATATTTTTACAAATAAAGGATCAGTGATTTCCCTTAAAATAGAAAGCTAAATATTTTGTCTTAGGGGTTTCACTAAAATATAAGGATTCTCCTATAAATCAATACCTTTTCCATCACCAAGCTTCCATATTAGTCCTTTTTGGATTAAAGGTCTAGTGAGCATCATCGAATTTGAAAAAAGCAAAGCCTTGAGGAGAATTAGAACTATTAAGGAATATAATTCCATGATATAGGTACTTGGCTTTAACAATATCAATATAGATGGATTTTTATTTCTTAGGAGCTTTCATGAATATTTTCTGATGAGAGCCATGTTCATAAGCTTATGTTGGAATATTTTCAACATTGCCTCCTTAGTCCTAAGTATTAAGTCCTAGTATTTAGTTTTAGTTTACTGTTTTGATTTACATATTTCTAGTTAATTTGATTAGCATACGTTGAGGTTTTGGCTTTGTTGGTAAATGTTTGACCATAGTCCAATATTAGCATGTTGTTAAGATAAGAGCTATCTTTAAGTTAGTTTGTTGTAATAAGTTTAAGAGGATTTCTCTCAACCACCGTGTCTATTTTTAGTTCTTTTAAGAACTATAAAACTATGTAATGCATTGTTGATCAATAGAAAAATTTCACCATTGTTTCTCATTTGGTATCAGAGCAGGTTTTCTTAGATGGATCAAAACCTATGGAGAGTGGCGTGAAGAGATCTGAAGCATGCACTTTGTCAGAGAAACTCAAGTGGCTAGCACTCATCAGATTTGCAAGGAAGAGCTTGAGTAAATTATTAATATATCATGCATATTGAGGTATTTGATTATGAAATTTTTAGGGTTGTTACATAATTGTGTAAAGAGAATTCTATACAAATTTTAGGTGATTTGGAGCTAATTTGCGGATTTTATTAGCATTTTTATTTTATCAATAAAATGGTTGTGTAAGGTGTAATAAAGGGTATTTGCTTATCAAATTTTGGAAGAAATATTATTTAAATAAAATAATAATTAAGACAAAATTTCAGGTCATTTGGATCTATATTGATTTATTTGTGTGAATATTTATTTTTCTTCAAAAATCCTAGATCCAGAATTGTGATAAAAAAGAGAAAAGTAAATGATCACATTTTTTCACCTTTGCAAATTTTCTTCAAAAATTTAGAGGGTTTTCATATTTTTGGCTTAGGAATACAGATTTTAATTTTTAGATATTTTGGAGTTGTATGGATTTATTTATGTAAATAGCATTGAGGTTGTCTCAAAAACACTCTAAGATCTAGAAAGGGCAAAAGTAAATTGATCACATATTTCTCATTTGTGTGAATTTGGATCTTAAATCTAGTGGATTTTTAGATAATTATATCAGAAGTCTACAGAAAAAAATTTAGTTTTTTTCAATAAGTATTGGACGATTTATGATAAATTGGGTTCTTGAGACGTCGGTAAATAAAAGGAAGCCATGTATGCAGACTTGGCTGTACAAAAATTTGATGGAGATAATTATGCTATTTGGAGCATAATGATGAAGACATTCTTGAAGGCTCAAGACTTATGGGATATATTTCAAGAATGCTATGAGGAAACCACTTGGAGCAAGATACAAGGTGAGGAGAGAAAAGAGAATAAGGAGTAGCAATATGCAAATTGCTTAGCTCTTATGGATTTGAGGAGAGGAATGGAAAATAATGTTTTTCCTCTCATAGCCAATTGTATATCAGCTACAATGGCATGGAAAGTGTTGAAGTATGCTTATGGGTTTGATGAGGATACCCATAAATCCATGAGTGACAATCATGAAGATTGTTTAAGCAAGGAGCCTTGCTTCCTTAAAGCATTTTTTGAATTAGATCCTTTTGAAGGAGCTTTTGAAGAGTCTTGTGAAGACTCATATAAAGGTATGTATTTTGCAGAATACATACATTATTATAATGGAGAATTATTTATTAAAGAGGAATATATACTTGAAGAAGAGCCGTGTGTGAAAGAGAGTAAAGAATCCCTTAATGGAGAAGAGAATAAAAAAGAGGAAGAGACTTATACAACTTTCCTTAGAGAGAGTCATTGTGAGACACAGATCATTGAAGACATGTCTTGTATAGGCATGGAAAATTGTAATAAACAATTATTTCTTTTAGGAGAAGAAAAATTTGAAAAGAAAAATTGTACTAAAGAATTTTTTGCAGGAATGGTATGCTTTGAAAGAATTCACATTGATAGCAAAGAGGAAGAAGAATTTGAAGATAAAGGAAGAGAAACACTCACATTGGAGTATTCCTTGCTTGAAGACCATCTAGATGATGAGATGGTGTATGATGAAGAATGTCTCACACATGAAGAATGCATTATGGAGAATGCACCTAATATTCTCATGGAGGAGAATGATGAAGATCTACCCACATATTGTTGGTATGTTGATGAAGGAGCAATGTTCATGGAAGACTATTGGCTTACTTTTGATGAAGACCATTCACTTGGAATGGATGTATGCTCTCTTGACAGAGCAAATGAAGATCTCCTACAAGGAGAAGATAAAATTGTTAGAGTTCCTCTAAAGGGGGAGAAGAATGTGACAAATGAGATAGAAATAGAAAATGAAAATGAGATTGCTTATTTTCTTGTTGTAATGCCAAATAAAACATCACTCATGGATGATGATCACTCACTTGGAGTGACTACATTGCAGAAATATAGTTGTATTGAAAAGGCAACAATGTATGCTTGAATGAATGGTGTTTCAACACACCAACGTGGATTGAACAAAGGAGGAGAAATCTTAGTGAAGAGTTGATGGTTGATCTTGAAGAAACATACCCTGAAGGAGAACTGCTACAAAATAGCTTTATGGGAAGCACCAAATCTACTCATACTAAAGGTAATAATTTTATGATTAATGATTTGTTTTTTGTGAGTAGGAATGAAAAGAAAGGTGATTGTCTCATTGAGACAACTTTGATGAAGAGTCTTCTTGGAGAGAATACAGTTATGGAGAAATTGGGTCACATGGATCAAAATTATGTGTTCAAAATTCCTTGGGAGAAGGATTCTTGTAAAGTCATTGTTGTGAGAGAATATTTGTGTGAGGAGCAAATTTATGTTGCATAAGTAGTTGGTCATTATATGGCCATATTTGTTGTGATATTTTGTGTGGAAATATGTGAAATATTTTTATGGTATAATCATCTATGTGAGATGATTAATTGTAAATAATCATGTGGAGTATTGTTTAGTGTTGAATATGTAAAAGAAGATCAAAATGTGAGAGCATGGTTTAAAGACCATAATGATAAATATGTAAGAGAGTGGTTGCTGAAAACTACAAGAGGAGATACTTTTGTTGAAGGGGGAGCTAATAAACAAAATAAGGCACTCAAGCATTTGCAAGAAATTCCACATGAAGAGTGGAAGGAGTGCCACCATAAGTATTTTGTAAATTCTGATTTCTTGATTCAAGATTGGAGGAAACGTAAGAGAAATATTTTCTTCAACTTTGTGATGCTTAAATAAATCTTGCATGAGTGTCTTTAGCATCAAGGGGGAGAATGTTGGAATATTTTCAACATTGCCTCCTTAGTCCTAAGTATTAATTCCTAATATTTAGTTTTAGTTTAATGTTTTGATTTACATATTTCTAGTTAATTTGATTAGAATACGTTGAGGTTTTGGCTTGGTTGGTCAATGTTTGACCATAGTCCAAGATTAGCATGTTGTTAGGATAAGAGATATCTTTAAGTTAGTTTGTTGTAATAATTTTAAGAGGATTTCTCTCAACCACCGTGTCTATTTTTGGTTCTTTAAATAACTATAAAACTATGTAATGCATTGTTGATCAATAGAACAATTTCATCATTGTTTCTTAGCTTAGTCTTCCTGAATCCAAGGCCTCTTTGATATTTTTTGGTGTAAATTTAATCCTAGGAAAAAATATGAAATTTTCTTCAAGGTTTAGGTCTAGACCAGAGAAATATTTTTTGCATTTGCTCAATTTTATGGTAAACAATGATAGGAGCTTTGAGTAGAGATAGAAAAAAATATGGATGCTTTGAAGAGAATCCTGAACTTGGGTGGCTTTACTGACTTGAATAAAGAAGGATCCTTTCCATACAACTATTTTTTCTACATTATCTCTATAAAATTATACCAAAGGTTCTTAGTGGATCAACTCAAAAAAATGGAAGTCCCAAATACATGGACATAAGAGAGGTGTAGACACCTAATTTTGACACACTAGTCATAACTTTTCAAAACTAGTCATAAACATCCTAAAACTTCCCAAAATCAATTCCAAACATCAAAAAACATAAATTTGATCATTTCCCATAATTTTGGGCATCAAATTTCACCTTTACCAAATTCACCACTTTGACCAAATTCGCCAATGGAAAATTTGG
Organism: Wollemia nobilis; assembly: GCA_028583015.1. Lineage (NCBI taxonomy): Eukaryota > Viridiplantae > Streptophyta > Pinopsida > Araucariales > Araucariaceae > Wollemia > Wollemia nobilis. The sequence continues at coordinate 2,445,116 of JAQPPZ010003612.1, forward strand.
CAAGTTGAGTGGTGAATTTTGCAAACTTGCAAAATTAACCTTTTTCACTCAAAATCAGTTTTTAAACAATTAACCATCCCTGTGGTGAATTTTTATAGTGGTGATTTTAGAAATTATTTAAATTTCAAATTTATTTGAATCTTATTTTATTCCTTACCAAATTTGCTACTCAAATCCAAATTCACCACCCTTGTGGTAAATTTGGTAAACAGTGGTGAATTTGGAAAAAAATATCGATAATATTCCACATGAACTGGTTGGGCATGGATTAAGCCTCCTTGTACCTCTACCATAGATCTTGCATAATTCAATAAGTATTAGGATGAATTTGTTTGAATTGATATTATCCATTCATTCCCTCCAAGTCCCCTCCCAAATCCTATTTAAGGAGGTCATGGGGTAAGCATTCTCCAAGTAATTTTCACTATAGAAAATCTCTACCAAGATTTCTAAGCTCTCTCTTTCTTCTTATAATTCTCATTCCAAGAATTTTTAGATCTCTCTTCAAGAATTTCAAGAATTTGGAGTCACTTTGCAAGCATTTGTGGAGGGCAACTAGGCAAGGCAAGGAGGCTTGGTGGCAAGGAGATCTCCATCCTAGGGAGGGGCCATAGCTAGGTGAAATCAAGCATAAATATTTCCTTCATTTCACTATTGCCTTTTACATTTTATACTTCTCATTTAAGCCCTGCATTTTGACTAACTCCATTTACTTGCTTTCATTTCATTTCTCTTTGCATAATTATCATTATTGAGCTTACCTTTGTTTTACATTCCCTAACATATTTTCTTGTAGGTATGATATTAAATATTTGTAGCATCTATTATCCCCTCTAAAACTCATCTTTTATAGCCTCATTTTAGTTTATGTACACTTCATCATTACATTTTCTTTCTAATCCTTTATGTTGCATGGTTTTTATCATACTTCCTTTGTATATTTTTAGAATAAAATGTTTTCTAAATCTTTCATCTACAGGCATTTTATGTTGTCTACAACATACTAACCTATTTTATCCTCTTCCATGCTATTTTAATTTCATATCTTAAGAAATTTAGCCTCATAGTCTTTTTTCTTAAAGTATTTCAATAACACTTCTTTTCATTTCATGAACATTTATGCTTAACTTTGTTTTTAAGCAATTTATTAACATTGCTCATCACTTAGATGCTAATTTGATTTCATTAAGTTAAATTAGTTGTTTCTTACACTTCCTAAAATTCTAGCATTTTATTTTAGATCCTTTGCATTTTTTAAATTAGATTTAGTCCTATTTTCATATACTTGCATGTTGTCCATTTCTTTAAAGTTTTAGGTAACTTCTTGCATGGTTCATTAAATCCTCTAATTTTTCACTGTATTTTATTGATTTAATATTTTTAGGGGTTAGATCATATTTTATATAACATTCCCAATCGTTTGGACTATATCTCATAACATTTTATAGCCCTGATTTATCAATTGTATTGTCCCTTGAGGGGATTTCACCCTTTTCTCTATCATTCTAGTTTCAGTCATGTAGACCCAAAAAGACCACATACTTAGCCAATTTTGTAATATTTGACTAATTTTTAAGAAAAACCTCAAAAGCAGTGTTAAATCCCACTAAGATGTAAAATTGTAGTCAAATTGGTCAAACGCAACCCATCAAAAATTGGAGTAGCAAAATTTAGAAGGATGACTTTAGCTTGAGGTTATTTTCTATGTTGGAAGGCCATACACATAGCAGTTTTGGTAAAATTGGCTAAGTGTTGAAAAGAAAATCAAAGGCAATGATAAAATCCATCGAAGTGCAAAATCGATTTTCAACACAATCAAGCAGTTCCTAGTAGAAACTGGAAGAGTAGATTTTGAATAAGGAGAAAATGATACAGTGTTAATGTTCACTGAGAACCAATGCAATATCAAAATTTTATGATCAACATGGTCATATGGTGCTAAAAAAAAATTAGAAGAGCAGATTTTAAAAAATAAGACAAACAACAGTGGAGATTTTCCAAGATAAATAACACCGTCAAAGTTTAAAGAAGGTAAGGCACTATTGAACTCTCCTTCTAGGGTCAACATAGTCAAACCTAACCCAACAAAATTTGATGGAGCAGATTCTAAAAAATTATGTGGGTTGCTTCCAAACTCTCATTACATAGTCAACATGGTCAAACCTAACCCAACAAAATTTGAAAGAATAAATTCTAAAAGTGAAGAGTATGTAGCCAACTAAAGTGGAATCTAAGGAGTGCAAGTGGAAAGAACTAGGGAAGACCAAGCATCATGAGAATCAATATTTGATTGAGTTTTTAGTTACAAATTTGTGGATGAAAAGCCTGATCAAGAAAAAGGGATGGACTAGATTAACCTACAACCATTGCAGCTACCGTATTCCACTAAATGTTGAGAAATTTGTAGAGATTAGAGTCACATATTTTGATGGATTTTAGCTCCTTTCTTTCTCCTTATAAGCAAATAATATGCCACCACCTCAAAATCATATTGATCTAACATGAAAATCCTTGTAATTTTCTCATTATTTCTACTATTATTGTAAATATATATAAATAGGGCGAGCCCTCATTTCTAAGGGTCGACTCTAGAGTTCTTACCTATCATATTACTATAATTTTTATGAGAAATCAATAGAAGGAGCATTACTTGGATGTTTGCCTCAGGCTTGTGTATTCATCTTTTATGATTTTATTCAGTTAATTCATTTCTGCTACTGTTGTTATGGTTAGTCAATTCCACTGATATTGGATTGCTAACTTAGGGTAAATTAGAATATTTCATGCTTAAACAAATGTTTTAGAGAGATTCTTTTTTTGTTAGTCTGAAGGTTGATCTAATTATGCTATTTGGATTATTAATATTTTAGATGTTTGAAATAGTTCTCAAAGTGTTTTATTATTATTTAATGATGAAGATGATTAGTTTTGAATGTTGTTATTCTTAAGTGTGGCATACTAAAAATGTGATTTCTCAAAATATTATTGATATTTTTCAATACTATTAGCTTTATCCAACCATTATTTATTCAATTGTTTTTAACCCTTACTCTATTTCTATCCCTAGCCTTATACCTTAAATTGATCTTAATCAAGTCAACACCAATTAGTTGACAAGGTATACCAGCCTACTCTGGAGATTGGATTGAAGTAATATGTAATCCATCCAATGTCTAAGTTTGAACTATGAGTAACGAGTGTGCACCTCCTAGAAAGTCAGATTTATATTCATAGTTCAATATTTCCTTAATTTTAATTCATACCCCAATATTTTTGGCACGCTTGATGGGACCGTAAAGACACATTATCTTTTCCTTATCCATTTCTTTGTTGATAATTCTCAGAGGAATCAATATTTAGTGATTTGTATTGACATCATTTAGAGATGAAAGTAAATTCACTTGGTGACTCCCTCAGTGCAAGAAACCATAAAATCCACCCTAGTAGATCATCATTTTCATGAATACTAGGTCATCTATTAAAATATTCAATACCCTATTATATTTTATGAGCTACCTTTAAGAGGGTCCAGTATCATAAGAATTTTGTTATTAGAATGACAGTTGGAAGAGGTCTCGGTTGAAGTACCCCCTATTATACCTCTAATACCAGTCCCATCAAAAACACCATCTGTAATGGCTCAAAATCTAAATATCAATTAGAATGCCAATCATAACCACCCCCACAAAATTATTTTAGTTAGGATACTTTTGGACCGCTCAGACTTGCTAATATGCATGATATTCCCCAGGTTGTTACAAAGTACATACCCATATTTTATGGCACTATAAATACTACATATGAGCATTTCCAAGACATACTAAACTTAGCAACTATTCACAATATCAAGAATCAAGATGTCATAGTCAGACTTCTAGCCCTTTATTTTAGAGGAAATATTTTACACTTGTTTAGAACCTTAAAAGATAAAGTCATCACCTCATGGGAAAATTTAACTAGCCCTTATGTAGAATAATTCAATGAGTCATCTGATCTCTTTTCCCTACTAAATCAATTTACAACTATGTAAAAACATCAACATGAGCTAGTCTCTAATTTTAACTTAAGTTTTTGCAGGACGTGGAAGATGATTCTCCTTGAGGCTATACTGGTGATATATTTAGCATATATGTATTACATTAGAGCCCTTGGATCAGACCTAGAGATACAAAATTAAAATTCAAGCATAAAAACCTCCCCATAAGTTTACCAAATAGTTGTCAAAGTAAAAAATGTATTACTATTGTAGGAAGACTTCCATCAAAAATGGTAATGCCTTACTACTCTAAGATTACTCAGTTCCCACCAAAAGTAGCCAATCCATCATATATGTATCCTCCATAATCCCCATAAGTTGCTCCACCATTTCCTCCCAAAACAACCCCTACTATCCCTTTTCTACCTCTTCCATCTCAAAACTCCCAAGAAATATCTATATTACTGGACATCTAGAGCATTCTAAAAACACTCAACAACAAGGTCAATGCAATTGAAAAGATGGAAATAAAGAGATTTCAACCAATAATATTTCCTTATATTAACAAAGATCATAATTTGAGTACAAGTGGTAATACAACATCTAGAGTCAATGTAAATCAAGCAGAGCAAGAATATGCACCTAAAACTAGCTTGGTTAATGTATGGTGCTTAGTTTGCAATGATCCACATGATTTTTAAACCTATATGATGTACCAACATCATGTGCAACTAGCTATGTAAAATGCATAAGGGAACTAGAAGGGAAAACTTAACATGTTGTGGCAGCATGATCAAGTTATGGGTAGACAAGATTTTCTAGAAGAGGAACAAGTCTCTGTTATGACTAGGTCTAGAAATAATTCTTTGCAAGTAGACCCACATAAAATGGGTGGTTTCTAGGTGCATTCTCAGAAGAAAATAGAGCCATCACCACAAACTAATGACAAGTTTCCCATTATGCAAGCTACTAATAAGAGTAATGCAGTGCCTAGAAGGCAAGAAAGAGAGATGAAAGCTCTGAAAGAAGGTGAAAAGAAGAAGAGCAAGGAATAGGAAAGTGCTAAAAGGGAAGCCTAAGAAAAATTGAGGTTCTCCTTCATTACGAAGGGGCAAAGAATAGAGGCTACTTAGTAGTATAGAAGAAAGTATGGGGAACCAAAAAATATATATGAAAAACCTTCACTAGTTCATTTAGAATATAATATTATGGATGAATTGAAAATAGTTACATCTAGAGCAAGCTTCTATGATACACTTTTTCTCCTTGGTAAAATAGATTTGTTGAAATATTCTCTACATAAGAAGTCCCAAGAAAAATAAAATACCACAATGTTCAATTTGGCATAAGATAAAGAAAAAATGTCTCTCACCACTTTGAAGAACAAACCTCCTGCATTTTATATCTCTCTTAGGATGGAGGGATGGATAGTTCACAATTGTATGATAGACTTGGGGGATTCAGTGATTGTTATGCCAAAATTAGTCTATGATGAGATGGGCATGGAGTACACATGGTCATGTTAGGGGGTCTTGCAACTCGGCAATACCCCGATTAAGACTTTATAAGTTATAAAATATGTATTGATGAGGTTGCATAGAGCTCTGGAGGTTACCATTGTCCAAGAAATAGTGGTAGTTGATATTGAACCTTATTTTGGCATTTTCCTTTCAAGATAATTCACTAACAAAATATTTAGACTACTCTACTATGATAGTTCCCTATAAAGGCAAGATAATAAGGATAACCTTGGAGAAGCCTATGTCTTTCCATATTGAAAAATTGAGGAATATTTTTAAAAATCAATCAGTAATGGAAGAGCTAAAGCTAGTAGAAGTCTTAGAAGATTTAGAAATTGAAGATGAATTACCCTTCAAGGATTATTATAGTTTGTCAAAAATGGGTTTGGGTATGTACAATATTTCCTTAGAGGTAAAGAAGAATATCCCTATCATATCTAACTAGTCACTCAGGAAGTCAAAATTTTGGAAAATACATTTTGATGGAGCAAGGTGCAAAAATGGATCTAGAGTCGGTGTAGTGTTGAAGTCTCCTATAGAAGGGGTGAAGATTTTTAATTTTAAATTCACTTGGGCTTGTACAAATAATGCTACTAAATATGAAGCTTTGTACTTGGGACTGATGCAAGAAAAAAAATGAGAATCAAGATTTTAGATATTTATGGTGACTCATAGTTTATGGTCAACCAAGTTACAGAGAAGTGCAGTAGTAAACATCACTATCTTAAGACATATATGAATAGATTATGGGACCTGATGGAATCGTTTTATGGTATAAATCTCCACTTTATCCCTAGAAAATAGAATATACTAGTTTATGCCTTGTTAGTAAAGGGATCTAATTTCAATACTTCCTTAGACCTCAGATTGACTACAAATAAAATAGCTAAGTTAGTCTTCAGATCTACAGTACCAGATAGACAAATATTCTAGTAGGTTTTTGAGAATGATGATCAGATAATTAATTTTCTAGTCAGAGAGGCTTTCCTAACCAATGTACTAGAGGAACTTTCTCAGGAGATAGATCAACAAGATATCATTTAGTTTAAAAAAAATCATATTCCTAAGGGTTTGATCACATTGGAGAGTTTGTTTGACAATGAAGATGAAAAAGGGTAAAGACTATGAAAGTAGATGATAAAATATGTAGAGAGGTCAAAACTGAAGAGAAAAAATAAAATCAATGTTGGAGTAATGTGCTTTCCTAAAGAAGTTGAAGGAGTTAGGGCACTTTGTTTTAAGTACCCAAACATTATTGTATGGTCATATGAGGACCTCAAGGTTAATGACAAGAAGATAATTCATCATACCATTGAGCTAGAGCTTGATGTAAAACCTTTTATACAGAGACAAAGGCATGTGAATCCTAAAATTGAAGCTATAATGAGATAGGAATTGATTTTGCTTCATAAAGGGAAGATAATTTATTCGATCAAGAATTCCACATGGGTTGCTAATTTAGTTCTAGTAAGAAAAAATAATGGAGACATTTGATTATGTGTATATTTTAGGAACCTGAATAAAGCATCACTAAAATATCATTATTTGCTCCTTCCGATTGATTAGATTATGTAGATGGTAGTGAGGGATGCTCCTTACTAGATGGCTTCTTTAGATACAACCAGATCTAGTTCAAGGATGAAGACCAGTTCAAAACAACATTCACCACTAAGTGGGGCACATTCACTTATCAAAGAATACCATTTGGTCTATCCAATGTAGGAGCTACATTTCAAAGAGCCATGGACTGTTCTTTTGGTGAGCTGAACAACAAAATCATTTTGATTTATCTTGATGATATGACTATGTTTTCTCATATAACATATCATTCTCTGAGCTCAATGAATGGCGATAGTCAATTTGGATGTCAAATTGATGTTCAATGATCGTTGTATCTAAAAACATAGTTTTATTATGGAATTGGCTTAGAATCGATGGTAAAATGATGAAGCAAATTGGTTTTATTGGTCCTTCAAGTTTTATTTTACTCCATGGCTATTGATATGATATTCATGATGCAAATTCGGTAGCATCATGATGTTTATGAGATATTGCACTCTCTGTTCACAAAAGAGTAGCACTTTGTTGTGGTCTATGGATGATCAATTCTCTTTTTTTATGAAGTTTTTGGGTGTCTTATATAGATCTCCCAAATTGGCATCCTAGCTTGCTCAACAATCCAAGATCTAGATTTAGTTGGGTTGATGTAGGTGAGGTGATGCTTCTAGAAGCTTTTGGGAAGTAACCAATCAAGAATCATTGCCTTGTAACATATTTTACTCAACTTGGGTAGCCCTATTTTGTTACAGATATGACCATATTTGAAAATCATGGCTTGCTCTATGGTCATCCTCAATAGGGGTGGTCTGTCTATGACCATCATAAATGCTAGTGATCATAAGGCAATCGTTAGGGAAAACAATTATCAAGGTTAAATATGACTATTTTACCTTTTTTGAGTGGTTACAACCATTTTTGGATCTTATAAAGGTCCAATATGAGTCATATGGCCTGAAAAGGTGTCCAAATGAGTAGTCTCCTTAATATTATGTTTTTTAGGTGTCTACAGAAAGGAATCACATCTAGAGCATATGGAGGAAGTTTTTTAGAAGTGCAGGGAGTTAGAAATCTCCCTCAACCCAAAGAAATCATTATTTGTCATCCATGAAAGTAATTTATTGGGACATGTAGTCTCCAAATAATGTATGGCAATAGATCCTGTTATAATAAAGTCAATTCTAGACCTTTTCCTCCCCACAAATAAGAAAGTCTTATAGTTTTTCTTTGGTAAAATTAACTTTGTGAGGAAGTTCATATTAAATTTTACTCAAGTAGTCAGGCCCATATCAGAGTTACTCAAGAAGAAAATGGATTTCAAATGGACTAAGAAAAAAGCAAGCCTTTGAGGCTATAAAGCAAGCAATTATAACTGCATCGGTATTGATAAATCTTGATTTTAGCAAAGAATTTATTTTATGTCTATGGAGCTGAGGCAAGCTACACCTCATATTCTTATGGAGCCAAAATTTACATGGGTATAAAAACAAGTATAATTTCATTGAGAGACAAGTATTTACAGTGATGAAATCCTTAAAAAGGTTTAGGCAATACTTGGTTCACTATAAGACTCTGGTCTATGTGGTACATCCAGATGTGAGAAACTTTATTCTTCAAGGATAACTAGATGATAAAAGAGTTGATTGGATTACTAAAATACAAGATTATGATGTGGAGATCCATCCCACCAAGCTAGTCAGAGGAAGGTCTTTGTTCTAGGTGCAGCTAAAGTGAATTTAGAACATACAGTAGCCTATCAGGGAGTAGAGGATGATCACAGTGACAATATTTTAGATAGTTTAAATTGGGTAGATCAATTGAAGGTCTACTTCCAAATAGGAGTATGTCCTCAAGACCTAGGTCCTTCACAAAGAGAATATTATGACTACAAGCTTTAAATTATATATTGCTTTTAAAGAATTATAATAAATGAACCTAGATGTAATACTTATAAGATGTCTAGGAGATAATGAAAAGCAAAATGTCATCGAAGAATTTCATGGAGGTCTGTCAAGAGGTCACTTTTTAGGAAAAGTAACTACTATGAATAATAAGGGTAGGATACTATTGGACCACTATCTTTTTATATGATTTCAAAGAAACTAGGTCATGTGCTAACTACTAGAGATATATGGGAATGACTAAGAATGCAATATTTCCACTCAAATCTATCCAAGTAGAAGAAACTTTGTAGTAATGGGAGCTTGAATTTGTTTGAATGATCAACCCAAATTCATCATAATGTCATAATTTCATACTTACTACCACTTATTACTTCACTGGATGGGTTGAGGCTATCCCAACCAAGAATTTATATCAAGAAGTAGTGATTGAATTTCTAGAAAATCTGATCACACGGTTTGGAATTCCAAAGGCACTAGTAAGCCAAAATGGACCAACTTGCATAGGTACACAATATATTAAATTTGTAAGCAAATATGGCATAAATATAAAAAATTATTCCAACTATTACCCTTAGGGGAATGTATTGGAGGAATCCACCAATAAAAACTTGATTAGAATTTTGAAAAGGGCACTGGAAGAGAAAAAAATGAGTTGGCATCTATTATTAGACTAGGTTTTATGGGTGGATAGGATCATTGTCAATAGGTCTATCAATACATCTCCTTATGCATTAGTTTATAGTAAGGAAGCTATTTTGCCTACTCATATTGATATACCAGCTTTAAAAAGGGCCAACCAAGACCAGGAGCTAGATCAGAATCCACTAGAGGCTAGGTTTATCCACCTGCTATAGTTGGAAGAATAGATAACTCAAGCACATGATAATTTCTAGAAACACTCCATGAATACAAAATAGTGGTTTGATAAGAAATCAAAATTCAAAAATTTTAATGAAGGAGATTCTATGTTAAGGTGGAATGTAGAAAAGGCTAAACCAGGCAACCATCAAAAATTTGATTCTTTTTTGGAGGGACCCTTCAAGATCATGGAAGTAAAAAAGAACAATACCTTTCAGCTCCAAGAAGATGATGAAAATATGCAACCCATTCCGATCAATGGGTATCATCTCAAACTATACTCTAGTTAGAGAATCTTTCCTATTGTAATATATGTACATATTTTATATTATATTTTATTTGTTGTTTTCTAAAAAAAAAAGCAAAAAATGTGTTATTTTCCACTTTCAAAGTGATATTGTGCTATATTTCATGAGGAGGTAATGCAATAAGAAATTTTGTGGTTAAAAGAGTCAAACTAGCTCCAACAAAAAATTATACAATGGACATTCAAGCCTAGCACAATTTTCCAAAGAGAATAGGACTCCTAGTGGTGCCTAATGTAAAATTAATTTCAAATTCCATGATCTAACTGGTCAAATAGTACCCTATGGAAATTGAAAGAGCAAAATCCAGAGGGTTGAATTCATATTAAAGTTAGTTTTCGTACTAAATGTTTGCAGTGTTAAAATCTATTGAAGTACAAAATCCATAGTCAACATGATCAAACAGGTTTTAGTTGAAAATGAAGGAGTAAAATTCTAAGTCTAGCGGAATTTTCAAAAGATAGTAAACCCACCAATAATTACTAAAATGGATGCAGTCCCAAAATCTATAGTCAACTTGGTCAAAGTTGCCATCACGAAAATGCAACTAGCAAAATTTTGAAGAAAACACTCAAAAGGAACATGCAACTCTTAATGAGTGGAATTGGGGAACCAAAACATAAGTGTTAAAATCCACCGAGTACTAGATTCCACTATGAAAATATAGGAATAAATGTACCTTGAGAAGTATTTCAATGGATAGTTTACCACCATATGCTACAAATTTCATCCAATCAATGGTGTGGACTTCATTGACAAGCCACACTTCACAACATTTGATTCACTCATTTGAAAGCATGAGAAGTAACTACTTGTTCATATTTAATAATGGAGGAGAAGTGCTTGAATATCTATTTAAATGAAGAAATTCAAAAATTTGACATTTTCAAACAAGTTTGGTTGAAAAACTAGAGCTTTGTTGAGAAATTTTTTTGCATACTTCGGAGACAACAATTTGTAAATAAAAGGTCACCCAAAAGCTAAAATGGTATTGACTATGGCAAAAAAAATTGGGAAATCAAGAAAGGTTGAAAGACTAAATTACATTGACAAGAAGTCAGGGATCGTACACACAAAAATTATGTACATAACCAAAGATCACCTTAGGAGGGATATGAGGTCAAATTATTCAAGGGTGAGCCTCTTCCAGATCAAGGTATTGGTGTTATGTACTCTCTACTCTCTTATTACATTTGTGATGCAGTCCATCCTTACCCAAAGCTAATTTTTGCTATAGCCAAGTTTTATGACCCTACAACTAGGTCGGTAAGGACATCCCACGATAAGGTCTTGTTTCACATAACTGAGCAAGCTTGTTGAGACCTATTTGAAATGGGATAATAACCTCATGTACCTCCAAAATAATTCAACCTAGAGTAGCAATCCAAGTACTATACCGTGAAGGATCGCAGTCAAAATGGAAGCCATTTTTTTGATATAGAGAAAAACCCCTTGTGGGACCACCTTGATCTGAGAAACCATGACCAGAGGGTTCTACATCATCAAAATCACCTAGGAGTCATGCCCGGCCTTGACCAACAAGCATAATCAACTGTATTTTGGATACCCAATGTGCATTTGGTAGGGTGGAGATTCAAACCAGGGACCTCCCTTGGAGGATTACCCTACTCCCTCCAACTCACCTAAAACACATGGGTAAAATGGAAGCCATTTTAGGGCATGGGTATATAGTCAATTTAAAACAATTAAGTCTAGGGAAACCCTACCAAAAACTCTAATTGCTACTAAGGAATTTGTATATCCAAAGTTATTATCCATGTTATTTTTTGTGGCTAGCCTAGAGTCTTATGGATGTAAGGGACTGCCAATTGTTCATTGCATACTACATCTCAAATACCAATATGTATACAAAAAAGTTAGGGGATAGTGATAATACCCCAATTTATTTTAATTGGCTTGCATTCCTCACCAAGAGAATGCATGAGCAGCTGTTGGCCATGAAAAAATATGAGAAGAGCTCATTATTCATACATTACTTCAATTTAATTCGTATGTTCTTTAGTGCCACTAGGGATGATTACCCCTGGATATCAGTGGTTGACAAAGATGCAAATAGACATCCATTGTTAGTCTATTATTGGACTAGGGTTATGAGCAGAGCAGAGTCTTACTACACTTTCAATACGGAGTTTCTTAGACCAACTTTGTGAGTTATGTATGGTAGTTACCCTAGAATATCCCCAAAAATAGAAAAGAGGAAAATATTCAAAGGGGTTGAAGAAGAAGATTGGTATTTTAATGGAAGGCACGATCATCATACTATATGGTTTCACAAATAAGTCATTCATATTACCCCATTACATCACCCACCGCATATTTGCACTAGAATAATGCAGGAAAGTGGAATATATAAATTGCAAGTTTGGCTTTGGAAATAAGAGAAAAGTGATAGTTGATTACTCTTTCAAGGAAGGCAATATCACTATTAGGAAGAAGGGATAATATGGGTAAATTAATACAACCTTGGAAATATTAGGTCTTTGCCAACTCCCTCAGAGGTGGGGATATGACCCAGATGATTTATTTATGGAAAGGATTAAAGAGCTGCATGGAGAGAAAATAGCTAAATTTATAAAATCAAAGCGTTCACACATAGAAAAGCACAAAAATAGTAGAGAGTAGTCCCCCCTCCTATGGAATTTGAATGCTATGGAATTGCTTCCTCCTTGGAGGGATTACTATGAGCATGTGCATGACTATGATCCAACCAAAAGTTCTCATTATCTTGGTGATGCTAGAATCAAGGAGATGGAGGAAACTTATAAATGATATCAAGCCAAATTTGTGGAATGGTGGAAGATGACAATCAAAATAAACATAATGAATTGTAAGTACCCTAAGACAATTGATGTTGAGTTTGAAAATAAATACGATGAACATGTTACAAATTGGAAGGATAAGGAAAAGAAGAGCCTAAAATTGATTCTTGGAAAGGTAGAAATAAGTGAAGCTAAAAAGAACAAAGCTAAAAGTAATAAGGTTGAAGTGGCTAAGAAGCATCAAGAGTCAATGCCACCATCCTCTACTCCTTCACAACAAAATGAGGACACCACAAAGGAAACGAGTACCATGAAAAGTACCCAAGGAGGAGAAGGTCCGATAGTAGAGTTGTCAAGGTGAAGACCCCTTCAAAAGTGGAAAGGAAGAAAAAAGGTTAAAGTTTTAGACTCACTACTACAACCTCATCTAAAAAGAAATATAAACTAGTTTTTGTTATAGAATCTGCAATATCATTTCCTCAATCATAACTAGAGAAAACTATAATATTCAAGAGAAAATTATAATGTGTAGTGTGGGAAATTGAAACCTTAGTTTCTAAGAAATAAAATTTGAGTGAAGTGAAAGTAGTAACACAAGTTTCTACTACATCAGGTGAGTAGAGAGTTTAGAAAAATCAATAGAAGAATGTTGAAAAAAATTTCATACATTCTACTGTGGTAGGCTCAAGTATAATATTGAGTCCCTCTCCTTCGTCTCCTACTTATTCCTTGAATAAATCCCTCTCCCCTTATCAAGTTTAAAAGGTATCAAAAATATCATCACCTATGCATAATTCCCCACAATCATCTCCATCTCATCTGTGTTCATCTCCTCAACTAGATACCTCCCCATTTTGTAAAATTGAGATCCCTAAACCATCATCTCCCTCTCATTCACCACAAGTTACAGTATCATCCTCACCTCCAACTTCCATAAATCCATCTCCTCCATTATCACTGTCCACATCAACGACAATATCACTATAATTAACTCCATCATTTGTAGCTATCAGTTCCATTATAGTTGCTACTTCCACTATGGATACAAAGTCCACCATCATCACCACCACTCCCCTCCAAGCCATGGTGGTCCCATTTTTCCTTGTAAATATCACTCCATACACCCCCATCGATCATCCCATAGTAGTATCCTTGCATAAGGTTAAGAACACCTCATTAAGAGCACAAAGCTACTGGAGCAAGAATTGGCCCAGTTTTTGAATGGATCTACCAAGGTGATAAAATTAGTAATGGTAAACCATGTGTCCAAATAAAGGATAAATATCAAGATGATCCCCTTAGTTGACAAACTAGAAGAAGATATGACAATGGAATATTATCAGTTAGAAGAAAATACTAAGGGCATCTCTCAATTGGTCATGGAATATGATTTTATCAGAACCAAAGTAGGAATAGAAACCATGTTTTTTAAAACTAACATCTAAAGGGAGCAATCTACCAAAATGGAAGAAAAGGTTTCCAGGATTGAAGCCACCATTAAGGACCAAAAGAAATAAATTAAAGCTTTGGAGAATGAGGCTAAAAATGGTAAAATAAATTTGAGAATATGGTCAACTTCAAAGAGCAGGTTCAACAATTGCAGGAGCAAAATCAATAATATGTGAAGCAGATACAAGCTTTACAACAACTGTAGACTGAGAGTACTAAGGCTACATGATTCTCCAGGATTAAAGTGAAAAAAGTCAAAAAATAAATTCTATCGGACATCCTAGAAAAGTGCTCTAAAATCCAACCCATCCTCGACTTCATGGATGAGGCTAGCCATGTGTTTCAAAATACTAGGGAAGACATAGACCATAACCAATCAAATACAGCTAATAGCCCCTTAGACCATTGAACTTCTCAATTTGTCTGAGGCTAAGTGTAATCAATTGGGCAAGCCTATCTACAATAGGTACTGGAGCACCTCAAGGATCACTGCTAATATTATCCTCAAGAAGAGTGGTTTGCTTCAAAAAGAGTGGTGATTAATTGATAGATTGGATGATGAGCTTTAGAGGATCATAGATACCAATCAAAAAATGGTGCAATATGGCTTCAATGGATTTTGGGATGAAAACAATCTGATGGTATCAAAATAATATCTCTAGAACAAAATACAAAAAATAATTGAATATTAATAAGAGGTAGATGCAAGGCAAGAGCCAATTTGCCAGGATAAAGTGATGCAATAGATAAAAAACTTAACCATATTGAAAGACATGATAAGAAATTTAGCAGAATGAGGGACTTCAATATCATATAATAAGATTTTTGAATTGAATTATGTGCATAAATAATTGTTGGAGATAAAGAATCCTTCTCAAGCATCCTAGAACAAGGCCATGAATACCTTGAACCAAGCTACTCAGATTTTAAAAGAAGATGCAGAACAAAAGGAAGCTAAGGATGATGAAGAACAAGAGGATACCAAGGAAGATCCAAAAGAAGAGGTGCAAGAAAAATATAAATAAGGTGAATAAAATGAATAGGATGTACACCCAAAAGAGGGAAATAAAAAGTAGGTGCACCCACAAGAATAAGATAAAGAATGATGGAAATAAAAGAACGAGGCAGAGGAAAATGCCAATGTCCAAGATAGCCAGGATCCAGACTAGATGTAAAGGTAGGAGAGTGTCAAACATTTGTTGATTTTAGTTGGTATAATAGTCATAAAGGTACTTTTGTAAGAATTTTTAAATCTGACGGTGTCAAATGGCAGAAAAATAAGTATGAGCCTACCTAGGCATGTAAAAGTTATGAAGCAAAAATTTAATGTAGAATGATATATTTTTGACCAAGTCTATAAAGGGGTATACTTTCACATATTCTAGAGTATATCAACAGTTGTTTCTAGCATGGACTTCATATGAAACTTTACTCTTTGAGTCCTTCTCCATTGGATTAAAAGAGTGAGGTTTTATAAGGAAGTCATTCCTAGAGGTATATTTTGTAACCAGTTGGAGCATATTTCATTGATCCACAAAGAGGTTATTCGATAAAGCATAAGATAGTGGATTGTTGAGGTACACGACCATGGTACTAGCTCACCCATTCAATTTTTTATTCCAATACCCAAAGGATAAGGATCTAAGTTCATAATCATTACTATAAATACCCCCTAGGAGTTGCTAGAATGTAGACTCAAAATAGCCACATACTTGGCCGATTTTGTAAGATTTGAATAAGTGTTGAGAAAAACCTCAAAAGTAGTGTTAAATTTCACTAAGATACAAAATCTATGGTCAAATTGGTCAAACACAACCTAGTGGAAACTATAGTAGCATAATTCATAAGGATAACTTTAGCTTGAGGTTAGTTTCCATGTTGGAAGGCCACACACATAGAAAATTTGGTAAAATTGGCTAAGTGTTGAAGGCAATTATAAAATCCACCATAGTACAAAATCCATGATCAACAATCAAAAAATGCCTACCAAAAATTGGAGGAGAAAATTTTGAATAAGGAAGAAGTGATACAGTGTTAAAGTCCATCGAGAACCAACATAATATCAAAATTTTGTGGTCAACATGGTCAAATGGTGTTTAGCAAAAATTAGAAGAGTGGATTTTGAAAAAGAAGACTACCACCAATGGAGAGTTTCCAAGACAAATAACATTGTAAAAGTTTAAATAAAGTAAGGTACTTCCAAACTCTCATTCCACGATCAACATGGTCAAATATAACCTAGCATAATTCAAAGGAGCGGATTTCAAAAAATGATGCAAGTTGCTTCCAGACTCTCATTCTATGGTTAACACAGTCAAACTTGACCCAACATAATTCAAAAGAGTGGATTTAAAAAATGAAGAGTATGTAGCCAATTAAAGCAAAATATAAGGAGTGCAAGCAGAAATAACCAAGGAATACCAAGCATTACTGGAATAAAGATTCACCTAAGTTTTTAGTTATAGATTTGTGGATGAAAAACCTGATCAAGAATAAGGGATGGACCAGATCAACCTACAACCAGTGCAGCCACCGGATTCCACTGAAGGTTGAGAAAATTGTAGAGCTTAGAGTTGTAGAGTTTCATAGAGTGTAGCTCATTTATTTCTTCTTGTAAGAAAATAAGAGGCCACCACCTCAGCATCCTGTTGATCTGACATGAAAATCCTTATAATATTCCCATTATTTCTACTATTATTGTAAAATCTATATAAAGAGGTTGAGCCCTCATTTCTAAGGGTTGGTTATGGAGTGTTTGCCTATCATATTACTATAATTTTGTTGAGAAATCAATAGAAGGAGCATTACTTGGATGTTTTCCTTAGGCTTGTATCTTCATATTTTGAGTGTTTATTCAGTGAATTCATTTTTGCTACTATTGTTATGGTTAGTCAATTATACTGATATTGGATTGCTAACTTGGGGCATATTGGAATATTTTATCCTTAAAAAAATATTGTAAAGGGCTTATTTTTATGTTAGTCTAAAGTTTGATCTAATTTTTCTATTTGTATTATTAATATTTTAGATGTTTGAAATAGTCCTCTAAGTGTTTTATTATTCTATAATGATGAAGATGATTAGTTTTGAATGTTGTTAGTCTTAAGTGTGGCATAATGGAAATGCGATTGATCAAAGGATTCTTGATATTTTTTAGTGTTGTTAGCTTTATCCATCCATTATTCAATCAATTGTTTCTAACCCTTACTCTCTTTCTATCCCTAGCCTTATACTTTAAACTAACTTTAATTGAGTCAAAACCAATTAGTTGATAAGGTATACTAGCCTACTCTAGAGGTTGGATTGAAGTAATCTTAAATCCATCCAGTATCAAGGTTTGAGCTATGATTAGCAGGTGTGCACATCCTAGAAATTCATAGATTCATATTCATAGTTCAAGATTTCCTTGATGTCAATTTAGACATCAACAAGTCCCTAAATTATCTAGTTTAGAGGTTTAATCCTATTATTTTATTACTTACAGATTTTAAAAAAACATAATGAGATCCTTCCCCTATAGTCTCAACCAAAACCCTACCAAAATCAGCTTAGAATTTTTCCCAAAACTTTAAAAATCCATATCAAGACCAAATTTGCCATCCTTATGGTGAATTTGAAAAAATAGAGTTTTAGAGGCTCGATCCTTTGATTTTATCACTTACAGACCTTACAAATCACATTAAGATCCTTCTCTAAAATATTAAACTCAAAACACAATCAAAATTTATCAGAATCTACCCTAAAACATCAAAAAACCCATCCCAAAACTAAATTCACCACCCATGTGATGAATTTGGAAACCAGAACAACAAAACAAAATTCACCACTCAGACCAAAGTTGCTAGAGGTGAATTTGGTAGACCAAGTGGTGAATTTGACAACAAGTCAAATTCCAATCTAGGAGGTGTTGAGTGGTATTTTCACCCAATTGTGAAATTACACTCTCCCTTAGGATTTGGGTTCCAAATCCCCTCTTGCAAAGAAGTTAGACAAAAAAAATTCTCCAAGGTCTCCGCTATATTAGCATTTGCATATGTGTATTAGTAATCTCAAATAAATATGTATCAATTATAATGCTAGGAACACCTTAGTGATTGCAAGTAACTGTAAACAAGGGGCAATGTTGGTTTATTTTACCATGAAACTTTAGTGATTGTTCATTGAACCAAAATAAAGCAAATGTGAGTTGGCCCTCATATGACCATGATGTAGTGCCTTAATTCCTTTTATCTTGAGGGTTTTAAAATAGATTTTATCTTGCATTAAATCCAAATATGGCTTCTTATCATGAAGATGAAGATAGCTTTCAATGTGATCGATAAACTATCCCTCTTTGGTGAAATAGGTTTCACAAAGAGGCAATAATTTATGGCCTTAAATTAAGGGTTTTAAATGTCACTTTAACTTATCCCTCTTAAATGAAATCAAATTTTCATTAAGATGAACAATTAAGTGCTTTGAAGAAATGACCTTCAATGTAATACTCAAATTACCCCTCTTTCGTAAAATTAGAATTTTTATGAAGAGGGGGTAATTTTAGGCTCAAAAAATGGAAATTTGTGAAATGCCATAAAACATAACTCCTTCAATGAAATTGGAATTTTCATGAAGGGAATGTCATCATAGGCTCATGAATGAAACATGAAACTAAAAAATGAAATTCAGTCCAAAAACGAAAATTTTCTATTTTCGGAATTTTCAAAATCTGTAATAAAACAACAACTTCAATGAATTTTTAAAAATACCAAACAAATCCAAAAAAGAAATTTCAAAGTGCATATTGGAAGTATGAAATATTACCTATGCAATGGTGAAATTGTTTTTGGATTTTGAAAATTTTTAAATGTTTATTTTAATGCCTGAAAATTAAAAAAAATTAAAATTTCTAGAAAATAAAATGCAGAAAAATGAAAATGAAATGCAGAAAATGAAACACATGATACATTCAGTTTGATGCTATCATATTCTGGAAAAACCGAAGATGTGAGGTTTTCATGCATGCAACCAAATCTATTGGACTTGCAAAACAAGCACAATCCGGATAAGCTAAGTGCTAGCTCCTAGGGTTTTAAATGAGGTTTTCAGATTTAAACATTCGCATGAAGCAACCAAGAAACTTGCATTAACTTCATCTACAAGCCTAAAATCTGAAAGGGGAAAAATAGACAGTTGAATCTAGCATGCAGGAAAAATCTCCCCCTATCTTGCCCATAAGATACAAATTTCTGAAATTTTCTGTATTAAAAATTTGTCATTTTACAATAACAAAAAATTCTTGGTTTTCCCAAACCAATCCATTGAAGAAAAATAGCCCAAACAGGTCTAGAATGGCCCTCTCGCCTTCAAATCTGCAACTATGCTTGCAGCAATTTCCAACCCCCTATCCTTCCTTTGATGGGGCATTTAAAAGTTCTCCATGTCCATTCATTTTGGTGTCGATGCTACCTGAACCACTCCTTCCCAAGCTCGACGTAATCAACTACCACTACTCCGCTATGCTCGGTTTGTCCATTGTGGATAAGTTATACACCATCTGTCTACTATTGTTGGCTATGCGCTTTGGGTCTGGTTTGTATTTAGCCCCACGCCCAAGTCAACGTGGGTCCCATGCACTAATTTTTTACTCGTGAGGGGCATCGTTACTTAATAGATGACATCCTCAATCTTTAGCACTCGAACTCATCGATGCCAACACCTAGTGCTCGATAAAAACACCTTATCATCCATTGCCGACTTGAGCTTTACACTCCATCTCGATCCATATAAACCTCGATGCTTCCATGTCGACTGTGCATGTTGCCTCCCTGGGATTCACCCAAGTGATGACTCACCCCAATTTTCCTACTCGCCATCCTTTGTCGCCATGGTCTTCGGATCCTCATTCGACCACGTTGCTCTTTGTCTTTGCTATGCCACTAATCGTTCGCCTTGGTTTTCTACTCGAAACATGACACTACGTCTTCATCCAGGTCTTCCTGCGATATACCCGAACACCTTTCTATTTCAATCTCCCATGCCCTGCATGATCAACAATGCCCACTTGTTGTTCTCTATATCTCCATCGCCAAGTGTATCCTTATCGAGCGAAAGAAGATTACGCTCTGTCGCCTATCATCACATCATATGACCGCATCTGAAAACTCTTGAGGAAATCTTCGATGAGAACCCCGGCGTAGAATTTGTCCAAAGCCTTCGCTGCATCGTGCGTTCCCTCCTCGACTTTTACTCCAAGCGTGTCCCTTAGGATGAAATCACGACAATAGCTTTGGGCATTTGTTAATCCTCATCTGCATCGACCAATCGCTGCTCTCAAGCTCCTCTTTGCCATCGTTGCGTTGTATTCCACACTCGGTCCTTCGTTAGCTGGTGAATGTCCTGCATATGAAACGAATCAGTTAATACATATAATAAAATATTATTATATATATTGTGACAAGGAGGCTACGAGGAAGGGAGCATGCCTTCCCTCGAGAGATTCCATTTTAAAAGTTTCTTTCTTTTTATTAAAACAACATATATTATATTATAGAATATAATATATTATATTATATACATAATATAATATATAGTATGTTGTTATTTTTATTTTATATTATTTCTTTTTTAATGTTTTATTATTTTAAACATCTCAGTAAAAGCAAGCACAAAACTTGACAATAAAAATTGCTAACACAACATAACGATAAAAATCATCGATAAGATATTGATGATAAAAATCGTCAATGACAAAATGACGACAAAAAGTCATCGACAAAAATTGACGATAAAAGTTGTCAACGAAAAATTGACGACAAAAGTCATCGACAATAATTTAACAATAAAAGGTTGTCGACAAGAATTTGACGATAAAAAATTGTCGACAACAATTTGACGATAAAAAATCGTCTACAAAAAATTGACAACAATTTGACGATAAAAAATTGTTGACAAGAAATTGACAACAATTTGACGATAAAAAAATCATCGACACGAAAATGACAACAATTTGATGATAAAAATCATCGACAAGAAAATGACAACAATTTGACGATAAAAAATCATTGACAAGAATTTGCAAATCAAAAACAAAGTGAAGAATTAGACACTAAAAATGAAATGCAAACACCCGGATACCAAAACAAAAGGTGGGTCCTCAATTTTGGGGTATGTTGTGGAACAGCCACAACAGGAGGTAAGAAAAATCATTTTTTCATCAATAGGGGGTCTAATCAGTTGGGGAAGACAATTTACAACCTTATTGCACTTAAAAAGACCCCCTAGACCAACTTAATATTTTTTTTAAGTTTTTGTGTAGATTTACTAAATTTGCCACCCCTATGGTAAATTTGGCACTTTTAGTGGTGAATTTGGTAGATAGACTCTGAGAGAGGTAATTCAACCACTTGGACCATAATTCGCCTTGCAATTTTATTTCCTCTATCTTCTATTTTTGTTTATCTAATATTTTGAAACATAAATCACATCTATTTTGGTAAATCAAGGAATTCTAGTTAGAAAACCCAAATCATTTAAAAAACCTTGTAATTTCTTTGCAAAACACTTCAATTTCTTTACAAAAAACTAAAAGACTAATTTATCAAGGAATCCTAGGCCCAATTTTAGCATTTCTATCATATTCAAGTACTTAGAAAAGAAATTGAAAGTCATCTAGTTGCATCTAGGTTATCTTGATTGTTTGCATTCTCTCTTGTTTACCCTAAAATCAAAATCTCCTTAGTCTAGCGCATTCAAAAATTGAAGTTCATATACGTTAGCTCTTATTTTCTTGCATTTGTGTGATTTAAACTTAAGCCTTGCATTTATATGATTCTTGATTATTTAGGTTGAAATTACCGTTAAGGCCTAATAATCAGTCAATATTAATAGAGATCCAAAAACTCTTATGTGTTTGTCTTAATTGGACACATAAACACTGCAAAAAGAAACACTACATCAACTATCGTATAACCATAGGAAAGAGCATTAAATTAGGATTCTATTTGTGCTGAGGATTTTTCACATCCTTATGATTTCCTTTGGAAAGAGGTCCTTCCTTAAGTGGGAAAGTAGAGATTCTAATGAATCTACCCCACACACACTTGACATTAATTAGATTTTAAAGGAAAAAGAACACACGGTTTTCCTACCATCTACATGAGGAAATGGAGCAACCAAGAATCCTAGAAATCTTAAGCTACATCTTGGTAGGGGTGTTGAGAAAAAAGAGTTTGCTTTTATGAAAATTAATACTCTAACCAATAGCTTCTTTAAAAATAGTGAGGATGAATTTGATGGCTTTGGATTGGGGAATGGAGAATAGATTGGCAAGGATGATGTCATCCACAAATTTTTGGTGGATGATGGGATGCATGGTGGAGGTAGGATTGATTCTAGAGATGGACCTATGAGCAAAGGCAGACTTGAGGGATCTTCCAAGGGCTTCAGCAAGGATTATGAAAAACAGAGGGGACAAAGGATCACCTTGATGTAGACCTCTATGGCTTGGGAAATAACCAACGACTAAGCCATTGATAAGAACCAAGAGGGAAGTAGATAAAATTTAGGATTTAATGAGCCCATTACAAGAGTCATGAAAGCCAAATTTGGAAAGTATTGAGAATAAAAAACTCCATGAGACCTAATCAAAGGCTTTATTCATTTCTAGTTTCAAGAACATGCCTACCTTTCCACTAGCTTTAATAGAATGGAGGAGTTCATAGATTGTGATAACCCCATAAGTAATTAGTCTTCCTTGGATAGAGATCCATTGATTGAGGTCAATGATAACAATAAGGATGGTCTTCATTAAGTTGGCCATAACTTTGGTGAGAATTTTGTAAAGCACATTGCAGAGGCTAATAGGCCTAAATTTTAGAGAGACTTGACATCCAGGGATTTGGGAACAAGAGCCAAGAAAATGGAGTTAACATCCTAAGGAATTTATTTGGATATTTGGACCTCTTGAATTGTGGTAGTAATGTTTAGGCCTAATATATTCCAAAATATGTAGAAGAAATTTGTTGGTAAACCATAAGGACTTAGAGCTTTATCTCTAGCCATAGAGAAAACAACATTTTTGATTTCATCACCTATGAACGAGCTGATAAGATAGGCATTGAAGTTAGGGGGATCTATATTTTGAATATTAGAGATAAGGCTCTTACTGTATTGAGGAGGATAGGGGTTCCCAACACTAAATATTTTTTCAAAATAGGCTACAAATTCAAAACTCTGATTTGCAAGATGCCCTCAGTTTTGGATCTATCACTTTTAACCGGCTCTATTATTTTGTTAAAGTTTTGGTGTTTGAGCATGGTGGCATGGAAAAAATTGGTTTTGGAGTCACCTAATTGGAGCCATAAGGCTTGATATTTTTGTCTCCAAATTTATTCTTAAATAGCTAGGACATTTTGGTGTTTTGAGATGAGCTCTCTCTACTTTTGTTTGAGGGCATCTAAAAATTCTCTATTCTAAATTGTATTTTCAATTTGGTTTAACTGATATTGGATGTTCTAGTTTTTTTGAAAAATATTGCCAAAGAATTCCTTGTTCCATTACTTGATGTTAGCTTTGATGAATCAAAGTTTTTTGGAAACCTTATTAAGTAGAGATCCTAAGAAATCTTTCACCCACCACTTAAAAATGAGAGGAGGTAAGCTTCCATGTTGGAGCCACATGGGTTCAAACTAGAAGGGGATTTTTAAAGAAGATCTCGACTACAAGGCTTTAAGAAGTAGGGGGTTATGATTAGAGCCAATTTTAGGAAGAGAAGAAAGAATTGTATCCCCAAAGGAGTAGATAGCCTCCTTGGAGAGGAGAATTCTATCTAATATTAATTGAATCAATTGGTTACCTAGTCTCTTGTTGCTCCAATTAAATTTAGTCCCTCTGAGTTGGATGTCCATGAGACCATTACGTTAACAAAATTGTTTAAGTCAACATATCTATCGAGATTGATATCTGATCCTCCACATTTTTTCAAGGGGTATAAATGGGAGTTGAAGTCTCTAGAAAGCATCCATGGTTAATTGATGAAACTATTTCTCATCTGAGTAAGAGTGTCCCATATTCTGGATCACCCAGAACGAGTACTTGATGCATAAATTTTGGATAGGACATATCTAATTTTTGGGTCTTTGCAGTAGAATAGGATATTAGTGATTTTATCAAAAGCTTAGATGAGTCTTCCTTAAATTCAATAAGGGTCCATGTGGGTGAAATTTTGGATGCATTCACTCACTCATACCTTTTTTATAAGCAATATGATGAATGAAAGAGAAATAGAATTTTGGGGCCAAGCTTCATAAGCAATAGATACCTATTGATAGAAGAGAATAGCTAATACTGAGCAAATGTATTAAGGATTATTCAAGAGGCTTCATAGACCATAATTTGGTTAGTTGAAACCTGGAAACAAGTTTTGCACCCTTCTCCCAACCCACTTCCTCATCTGAGGAAAGGAGAAAGCCTAATGCTGCACAAAAATTATCTAAGTCCTAGGTTTGGTAGAAAATCGGGCTAATAAATGGTCTCCATAGGGCTCAAAAATCCACCATGAAGGCTTGGAAAAATAATAGTAGCTACCAAATTTCTAACGAGTCCCAAAATCCCATTGTGAGTGAATGATGAAGGTGCTTGGTGAAGGATGGAAAAAAGTGAAAATTTAGCTAAGTACAGTGCCTAATAAAAAATTGGGTCAATGTCGAACCTTGAGGGTATCCCAAAATTTTACCATCAAAAATGTGAAAAATAACTAACTATTAGGCCTAAAAAAAATGGGCATTAAGAATCTCGAATGGATCCCAAAAGTCTATCACAAAAATATGTAGCAAAGAAACAAGTGATCATAGGTCCTAGAGTAGTCTAAAAACCTATCACGCAAGAAGGCAAGAAATCACCTAAGGATAGGACTAGGTGGAGAAATGGGTACTCGTCAAACCTCATAGGAGCCCCAAAACCCCTTCAACACTAAGATATGGGTGTAAATAAAAAGAGCCTACCATGAAGAACTAGAGGTATGCCTAGTGGTGTTTTGGATCACTATCAAATATCAAATGAATCCCAAAAGTTTACCAATATCAGAGTTCTTGTTCATTGCCAAAGCATTGATAAGGAAGCCATAGGCTCAATCATGATAGTATGTAGTATTTGGTTGGTAAGAAGAAGTCTATTACTTTTTCTTTGGGTAGTGGTTGGAAATGTAGCCCTATGGTAGTATTCAAACTTAACAGTCAGTTGGCATAGGTTAATGATTCTCTACCTACAAGCGCATGCAAATGGAGATTGTGAACCAACAAATTTTTCAGATGAGTTAGATAGATCAAGGATTTAAATTCATCCAGTGAGGTCCACTCTCGCCTACTGGTAGCTTTCCACCATAAAGCATAGGGTGAGATAAGGGATATATAACCTAGCCACTCTCCTAACATGCAACTTTTCATGATCAACTATCATGACATTTTGTAACAGAATTTATTGTAAAAACAATGCAAGGCATTCAAAAGGTTGGCTCTTATTGCAAGTATGAAGTACATTATTTTCTAATAAATACAAAGGAATTGTTTTTTAACCTCTGGTCTAAATTTATTTCAGATCATGTATGTGTAGATGATTACTTATTTCTAATTTAGGTTGGTTGAATGAATGTTTGTGGTATTTATTTTGCTATCTATATTTTTATTCATGTTCATTCTTTGGTTCTAGTATTTGTAGAATGATAGCTATATAGTAGATGAATGAATATTCTAAGGTGGGTAAAAAATAGTTGGTCTATTAGGCAATTCACTATTTTCTCAAGGGATTTTTGCTATACATGTGCTTTGATATGGCTTAATCTGCACCACTATAAGTTTTAGCTTCAGCTAAATTTAATTCATATAGCACCCCTTTTTCGTACCATGATGATTAGTAGTAAGTTATCACCTCCAAGGAACCGATCTTATTGGATCCTTACCTCAATTTTTTTTTTTTAAATTTTGGTGTCCTATGAGTCCTTTCAAATTTTGCCCTGGTTAGTCTCCTTTCAATGAATTTCGAGGTCCTTGGGTCTTTCCATATCCTATCCCATATTTTCAAGGGCATTATTGAGATTTTCCATATCGTCAAAGTTGGGTCATCGTTTTGGTCCCATGTCAATATTTTTTGGACCTAAATAAAATCTAATTAATTATTTTTTATCTGCAAAGGTCTTAAATACTTAATTAAATGTTTTTCTTTTTAATAAATTTTGATTATATATTTAATTAATTTTAATTTATAATAATAATTATAATATAATGTAATTATTTTATTATATATAATTATAATTAATTAAATTTTATATAATATATATAATAAAAAAATGAATGGGCCCGCTCATTTTATTTATAATTTAAATAAAGGCAGGGGTTGGTCGATCACCCCCACGCCATGCAAAAAAATTAAATAAAAATAAAAAAATAGATAATACGAGGGATTTTGGTTGACTCCCCAATCCTATATAAATTAAAATAAATTAATTTACGAGGGATTCGACCAAACTCTCCCGCATTATATTTTATACTATATTGTATATATATTATATACTATATTATATATGTTATATACTATATATTATAATGCATATAATTATACATATATGTAAATAAATAAATATATAATAATATTATTATTGATAATAATAGTTTTATGATTATTATTTAAATTTTGAAATAAAATTTGTATTTGGCTAAGGTTAGCCTTAAAAAATGAAAAAAAATTGTAATGTACCTCATTTTTTTGGTTGATTTTTAACGGTTGAAAACAATTTTTTGGTCAACTTCAAGAGGAATGGTGATAGATAATTATGAAGGAATTTTTGATCAATTGAAACCACTACCAGGACATGAATGAGATCCATCATAAATACGAGCAATATGGTGGATCAAAAATGGAGGCAAGTGCAGTTTTTATGAGCCATTACCCGATTTTAATAACATGTAACAACCCCAGTTGTCAGTACTCGATCAATCAATTTTTTTTTGTACACTTCCATGAGGCAAGAGACCTAATCAAGACTCATTCCATTTGGATTAAAACTTATCAAGGCAAATAACATTGAGAGATATTAATATTTTATCAAAGTCTATTTGGAGTAGACATGATCAGCTTCTACGAAACTCTCATACCCCATTGGTATGAGAACACTGGCCAAGCAAAAATTTTCATCCCATATAGAAGGGAAAATCACCCTGGTCCACCAAGACCAGTATATAGGTGATTGCCTTGAATATGGAGATCCACACCAATGGAAAACCATCATAGATAAAATAACCACACCAATGGTTATTCATAGATATGATCCACATCTCTTTGATGGGATATTTAGGATAATAGATCACTATTCGTGATTAAACTCATAGAATCCATGGAATGTCATCTTAAGCTAGATTATGTAACTTTAAACCTCTTAAAACTTATTTTTCCATTCTCTCATTTAGGTGTCCATTTTTCTATTCATAAGAGTCATTTAAAGTCAATACTTGTCAACATGGAAGTACCCCTCCTCATGCACACTCAACTTCTTGTTAATTTTATCAAAACTCCCACCAATGAGTATCCAAGTATAATTTGGTTAACTTATTTGTTCATTCTCGCATTTAGGTGTCTAGTTTTCTATTCATAAGAGTCATTTAAATTCAATACTTGTTCTTGTTAATTTTATCAAAACTAATACCAATGAGTATCAGAGTAAAATTTGGTTAACTTCTGGCATGAATTAACTTGATAAAATCTAGTGTTAACAAAGACATATCATAATTTTAGAATCTCAGTTTAGGATATTCACATGTATCTAATATGCATTTTAGCATCCACCAAGATGTCCCATGGTTTATATCATCATGGAGAATTCCCATACCTTCTCCGAGGATGGACACCAATCCATTATTCAAATTCATTAAGTTTTTTATACAAACAAAAATCAGTGTTCATGCATTCCTTTGAATTCCATACTGGCTAATTCAACAATATTCATATAACAATCATCTTCTACAAACAAAAATATAAAATTTCAAAGAGTTTCTAATGTTTATGCCTCATCCTTGGCATGAATAAACTACTACAAAATGGTGGCCTACAAAGTGGTGGTCTAAAGGACCTTAAGGTTGATGCTCCTGGGTTCATTCTTCTCCTTGTACTGTGTTGGTACTTACAGTTGGAGATGGTGGTGGAGATAATTTTCTAGTAGTTGCTTGATCACTACCTCCCCTTATCCCATGTTATGTATTAACAACTAGTTGTGATGGAAGAAGCATACCATGATTTAGCAAGGCAACCAAACAAGATTCCAGGAATGCAACATTAAATTATTCCCTTAGTTTTCAAAATTGTGGATTTTCATGTGAGCATGGCTGCCATCATTGTTGCTCTCCAATTATTTATTTGCAATTTTTTCAGATCTAAGTTGATCTTGCTCTGCTATGGTAGCATATCTCTTTATTATTAACCTTAATATTTCCTGTGCCCAAGCATCTTCTTAAGCATGTTATACTGGAGATTTTCTCTTTGTTGCATTAACGGGTTTCCTAATTCTTACCATGATTATTTTGCCTGCTAAATCTGTCGCTACTACAGATCAAATTCTACTCTTCAGTATATGTGCAACAATAGATCGTTAATCAAAAGCAAAAGAATCATAAAACATATAATGGGGTTCATTCCACTTAAAACCAGTATCATCCAGGTGAATCTTGCCATAAATATGATCGCATTGGACATCATGGGTAAGTTATTACATAAAACTTCTCCAATACTCAAGTGATCGTTAGGTCCATTCATATCGATCTTGTCCATACATTTACCGATCACATCCTGACAATCCTAAGGTGAATCATTTATCTTCCATGATACACCATTTTCTTTGGCTTGATTGTACTATAGATAATTTTTATGTTGACTCATTAAGCTCATTGCTCCTCTTCAATTTTTTGAGGTAGCATGTGTTCTCTTATCACAACCATTAACTTTACATCTAGTCACATCATTGTTCCTTCAATGGCTTCAAAGGTTGATCTCGTGCACACTTATTTGTGAATCATATCTTCGGTACTATTTTTCAAATCTGGTCATAAGTACTTATTGACATCAAACCCATTAATGGAAAGATAGATTCGCTTATCTTATTTCGGTAGGAAACCAGTTTTCTGAAAATAGCCATCATGTTTAGCTATGAAGAAGAGCAGCACAAGTTTTATGAATCCTTTGTCTAGATTCCTTGACTCTTGCTTCAATAGAGGGAAGGGTTGTAGAATTTCTTACAAAGTCAGGCTATCGAAGCTTGTAATGCCCTTATATCCATGGAACAAATATATTGCAATACCTTTATCCATAATTCACTTTGTGATGTATGGCTAAGGAATAATTTCCATAATTATTTAGCTTTTGAAAGTCCTTTAAGTCATTTTGAGTGGTTCAAATGATTCTTTAGTTGGCCTAACTAGACTTTCCATGTCTAATTTGGGGATTTCTGGTTACCTCCTATAATTGATACTCTAAATGTTTCATTTCAATTTCTACCATCCTATTATTTGGATGTGGTCAAAAAATATGTTCCCACTAGAAAGGCTTCTTTTGATAGTGAGCTTTATTAGAGTGTATCAAAGGTATGTGTAGACTCACTTATTTTAGGAAATTCAAAATAAATTCACTCAGAATTGGTGTCTGACAGAAATAGATCTTTTGTTGTGTGGGCATCCCTTGGCCATATTATGTGTTTGATAGATATATTGTAATTCACTACAATATTCCTCTTCCAATCATATATTTTGAGCGTAGCTTAGCACACCTCAATATATACAACCAGCACCTGAATGGTCAGGTGACATACCTTTCTGTGGATTTAGGATACTCTGATTATCGAAGTTGTTTGATGGAGTTCATCCCAAAGAATTCCATGTCAAGAAAAGTATGGAGTTTATCTAGCTAATATTGTGATAGCTTATGTACCCAAAGTCTATTGTAAAATTGATCAAAAATCAAAACAAAGAAAATATTGTTTTGTTTATCTCTTATTGTTAAATTTCTAGTAGTTATTTTCCAATGACCAATTTGTATGGTGATAATTCGCAAACTAAATTTAATCATTTTTATCAAGAGTTTTGTCTTTTTACTTTTACCATCGGGTTGTCATATACGTATTTATTAATACCACATGCACCATGTTATGACATATGTAAATATTTAAATAATGTGAAGCACATTTATGAAGTTATAGCAAAGAACTTGGTATCTTCAATCATGGTAAAGGTTTAAGTTTCGACTATCTCAGTGAACTATCATAGAATAATTTACAGACCGTTAGAGTTAGTCGTAGTTGAGATGCCTAGTTTCTTGGCCAAAGGCCAAGTTGTAACAATAAAACATTCTTTTGATTATTCCACTAACTCAAGTTGTTAGACACACTTGAAGATAAGGAGTAGGCAGCCAAAAGACATAGATGTCGAGTGATTTCCCAAAAGAGTCTAAGGTACACCACTTAAAACCCATATAGGAGGGTTCACTTAGCTCTTTCCATTTTAAACAACTATGGATCTACTCATGGGGGATAGGAAATCATATATCATAATCTTAAACATTGATCTTGTTCTTACCAAGTGTGCATTATTTAGAGTTTATGTTTCAAGTTTTCTCTCATGTTTTGTTTCATGCCCAAATATTTTGCTAACCTAAATCTAACTAGAATCTATTAGTTAGCCTGGGCTCTGATACCAACTATAAAAACCCCAGTTGTCACTACTCGACCACTCAATTTTTTTTCTTTGCACTTACATTTCCATGAGGCAATAGACATAATCAAGACTCATTCCATTTGGATTAAAACTTATCAAGGAAAATAACATCAAGATATATTGAGACTTGATCAGAGTCTCTTTTGGAGAAGTGATCAACTTCTACAAAACCCTCATACCCCATTAGTATGAGAACATTGGCCAAGTGAAAGGTTTCATCCCATATAGAAGGGAAAATCACCCTGGTCCACCAAGACCAGTATATAGGTGATTGCCTTGAATATGGAGATCCACACCAATGGAAAACCCTTATATATAAAATAACCACACCAATGGATATTCATAGATCTGATCCAAATCTCTTTTATGGGATCTTTAGGATAACATATCACTATTCATGATTAAACTCATAGAATCCATGGAATATCATATTAATCCATATTATGTAACTTTAAACCTCTTAAAACTTATTTGTCCATTCTCTCATTTAGGTGTCCAGTTTGCTATTCATAAGAGTCATTTAAAGTCAATACTTGTCAACATGGAAGTACCCCTCCTCATGCACACTCAACTTCTTAGCTTTAGAATATAAGGTTTATTTTGGTTTTCAATTCTAAACCAACTTGTCTTCTTGTGGGTTTCATCCCCTCTTGAATTTCTAATGTGTTCTAATTTAAATCATCATGAGTGTTTAGGAGGTGAATATAAATCAATGATGTCATTTTATGATAGGATTCATTACATCATAACCTTAGATTGAAAAAACACATGAGAGGTCTATTTAAGCAGGAATTACATCCCATTATAATCAGTTTTATAATTCCACACAACCATTGATTATAGAGTAAAACTATCTACATAATTCACATTTAACCAATTTAACCCATGAATTAATTGGCACAATCACATAACATTAAATCAACAACATTTTAGATATTTAAGCACATATTTTTAACATCATAGATGAAATTGTTGAATAAATAGTATTAAAGGTAAACATTGCAGTAATCAAGAAACATGCATAATTATTCCTTTTAAAAATTTAGCCATTTCATCTGCATATATCATTTTCCTTAAAGCAATAGGAACAAGAAATAACACATCAAGCCACAAAATAGAGTGACACAATGATTTATCTTGGGAATCCTCATGGGGAATAAACCCAACCTCCAAAATATGTGATTCCTCTTATTCATAAACTCAATATGTCAAATATTACAAGTATTTAAGGACCACTACGGATCCCTTTATCTCAAATTTACAATTCAAGGAATGTTGTTGTTCCTATTCTAAATACATGATGCAATTAAGGATTTATCTAATTCCTTTATCTAAGACATCATGATAATATTAAGGTATTTTCCATACCAAGAAGGAATCCATGAGTTTCTTTATAATTTAAGATGCGATTAAGGAATCTATTGATTCCTTTCTCTAAGCCATCTTAGAATTTATAACATCTTGCATAAGTTTATGATAATCATTGGGTCCATATTTTAGAGAAACGTCTAATCGATATTAGAGGAAATCTTCATATATTCCCTCAGAACATAAATCAATGAACTAAAGTCCCATACCTTTAATTCATTAAAAGTATTTTTTTAATATAGGAAATTAAATCTATTTATATATATACTTATACTTTATTTTGGTTAATCTTTTGTAACTTCAATTTACCTTATAAAGATATCTAAGGATTACCACAACTTTACATCTAATACCACTAATTCTATTATTTGCAAATAAAAACCTAAATTATTAGGATATCTCCCAATAAATTGAACTACACCCAATACAATTCATGAGTATGATATGGTATGGTTAAAATCCTTCACCATGTTTCTCAATATATTTCCAACCACTTGGAATCCTAAATAAATAAAAAGTTGGATTTATCCTTTAGTTCAGGCGGGTCGATCTAAACCACAAGATATACATGCCACTACCCTAACAAGTCAAAATTTCCTATTAACATCAAATTAGTCATTGTAACTAGGAGGACCACCTCTATGTGGTCAAAGAACCTTTCGTCGGTGCTTTCTACTTGATGGTTATTATGCCCACCGAGTGGTGATTAATACATAAGGGAGTCTTCTCCCTTAAAGTATCACCCCCATTCCCACAAGAAAGATGTGGCATATTCAAAATCTTTACTTGAATGCAAAATGATGTTCTCTTCGAAGGAACCTTCATCAAACCATAGGATGACATGACATCATACAAGGAGACAATATGTGTCAGGTAAAAGATCAATACGTGGTAACGTTAGTAAAGTTATAGATAAACTAAGTGGTAATAGAGACTCCGCCCTATAGAGAATTCTTAAAAACATTCACAATTACCCCGTCTTGCGAGGCAGGGTGTCATTTCATCATTAATCATAATAGGCCTAACTCAATAAGTGGAGGTACATGACTTTACTCCTATGCTCGAATACTACACAATGCACTCATTTCTCACAAAGGAATTTTTCAATAAAATTGGGGAAACATTCTTTATGATAATATCATTATTCATTCAAAGACTTAGGGATACTTTGAAGTGTGTTTTGCCTTCCGAAGCATATAACCTATAAGTTACTACCGTCCCCACCTCTTCATGCTAGTTGAATGAACAAACTATCATTAGTCAAGCATCAAAGGAAATCACCATCAATCAGTAACTCTAGGCTTCTACTAAGTTTTAACTATCCAAGGGTGCATATAAAACTTGGGTCTAGCATTCAATGGGCTATGTATTCAACACTACAGATATCCCACTAATGATGGTAGGGTTCAAATGGTTGTAGAAAGGGCCATA
This sequence comes from Wollemia nobilis, assembly GCA_028583015.1. Taxonomy (NCBI): domain Eukaryota; kingdom Viridiplantae; phylum Streptophyta; class Pinopsida; order Araucariales; family Araucariaceae; genus Wollemia; species Wollemia nobilis. Next base: position 2,478,988 of record JAQPPZ010003612.1, read on the forward strand.
ATCATCCTATGGCCTTGCATTTCAAGCAGGAATACCACTAATCGAACTAGGAGAAGATCTAGTAGTCATTGGTCTCTACATGGTTCAATGTCTAGGTCACCAAATTTTACGGCTGCCTTCTCTAATTTTAGTTTTACTAACACACACAGGATTTTATAGGGTACTCCAAAGGATATTAGCGATGACTGGTAATATTATAACTGAGATACCAAGGTAGTCTTGGTCAAAACACCCTCATTAATAGATGTAAAGTTTGGTGGCTTAATACTATTGCCCACATTATCAAAGAAATGGGTTATAACCCGCAGAACAGAGGAAAGTTGTCCCCATTGGTTTGAGTTAAGAATATCATAGATCTTTAAACTCTTGAAACCTATCAACTTGTATCTATTCCACGGTGGTCATATTTGGTTTACCACAGGCTAGTAAGGATTTCCGCATGTGAGGTAATATGGTCGATTCACGTTGACAATAAATTTTGTAATCATGTTATTATTTTATACCCTATGTCCTCTTGATAAGGACTCAATAATTACTATTGTCCCTTTATAATTTCATCCAATTATGTAGAGCAATCGGATACTAGAAACGTTTTCGCATGAGGTCATAGGGTCCACTCTCATTGGAGCTCTACTCCATATATTTTTTAAGGAATCACTACATTGATGGTAAAATAAAATAATTTTTATATACCAAATAAGATTAAAAATGTTTTACAAAAATTAAGCTAAGGAGCTTCGGATACTAATACAAATACAATAGGTTAGATAATTATTCTTGAAGATTCCCCATTATCGATCTATATTTATTCTTAGGCTAATAGTTTCCAGTTCATTCTACTTCTTGAATGTTTTAAACGCCAAATAAGCTTCTAAATTCATAGTAAAAGAGGTCCTCAAACTCAAACTAAGCCAACAATAAAACATAGGCTATGTCAAAAATAAAATATAGTGGGGAAAAGAAATATCCAACCTAACTTGCCTAACATATCTTTCCTTTGGCTTGTCTTCAAAGACCTCCCCTTTGCTTGCTCCTTCTAACCCTCCAAACTTGCTCCTTACTATGACTAGGAAATATTTCAAGCCTTCTAGTTTCTGATCCACCAAGGTGGAGAGCATACTCCCTAGACCATCCAAAATTTCTTGATAGCCCCTTTCTTCACAAGGTATCCTCTATTTATAGGGAAATTTCTCCACTTGTGGCCAAATAGTGGCTTCATTATTTAATTATTAAAAAGATACCTTGGGCCCCTTAAGACTTATCATGTCACTAAAGGGTCCACTAGAGATAAGGTGAGTGACCTTATTTTTGTTTTGTGTCCCTTTTCATGGGGGACAAGTATAAACCCAATACTATTAAGGCATAGAATGGATACAAAGCTAGAACTATTATTGATAGGATAAGAGATCTCCCTTTTAATTTCCACCAATATAGGGAAGCCATATGGGTACTTCCCAATAGATAGGATATCTCATATAATATTTAAAAATCCTATAGTCATTTTAAGTCCCATCTACATTGGGTCCACTAGATTTACACATAATTTATTGTATTGTTATAATTTTACAAAATATAATTCCTCAAATTTATCTTTCACAAGACCTCATAATTAATTTCTAATTAATTATCTTCTCTAAAAGATAATTAATATTTTCCTATTCTTCATAAAATTCTTTTATTAGAATTTTTGTAGGATTCTTTAGGGTCTATGCCCATTTTTATCAAGCATTAATTGATCCTCGAGATCAATAAGTATACTTTAAATAAGATAGGAGGGTGACGGGTCATGACATAACAGTTGTAGTTATGAGCCATCATAAAAAAAGTTACATTTTTCGTAATTATGGACCATCATCGAGTTTTGAATGAGAATCAATTTTTAGGCTATATGAGGGAGTTGTTGTAGTAGTACCAAGAACCAATTTTTTGTACAGTAAAATTCTACAAGAGGTATACTAGAGTGCCCATCCTTGTTAGTTGTATATTCTTTTGTGTGTCTTGTCTAGTCACCTCTTTTTCTTCCCTATAATTGTGGAGGTTTTTACTAAGGAGGTGTCCAGTTTACTAAGATCATTTCTAGTGACTGAGATCAAAATCCAAGAGGCTCTTTATTACATCATTTGAACAAAAAGTTGCAGTTCTCTATTGCATCATTTGAATGGAAAACTTGTTTATACTTAGTGAGATCTGGTTATTATGATCAAACTCCATTGTAAATATCTATTGATTAACATGATCCTACTTCCTCCTTTAAAACATTTTATGTATATTTTTCTTTGTTTTTTTGTTTACATGTTACATCATTTGAATGTATAAATGGCATCTTCTTTTATTGGTATGCTTAATCATTTATATTACATCATTTGAATGGATTTGATTGACTCAATTCTATCTTCTCATTTTTTCATCATCTTTTAAATCTGGTTACAATTGCCCCATTGATAAGGCACTGATCTAATTTTTGAATCACTAGCTAGGAGTTACTTCGAAGCTTGGTCAACTTTTATGTTGTAGTTTTATTTCATTTTTGTTAATTTGGATGAGCAAGAGCATATGAGAGGAATTATAGGCTCACCTCCAAGGTTTCCTTACCTTAATCAGTCTATCTAGAGTATTTATGATAATTTTTTTTTGAGTTAAAGAGGTGATTCCACTAGAGTCCATAGTGCTAATTGTGAATCAATGATTTTATTGTGGTGTGACAACCCAAATTCTTAAGGACACGAAAAATCACTACAACAATTTTTGGCATCGTTTTCAAGAATGATTCTAAAACTTTTTATGGTAGCAGTCATCCAATAGTTTTTTGTAGCTTAGTACTATTTTGTACTTGTATTTCTTAGTCTTTTGTAGAGTTAAATTTGTGAGAGTTCAAGGAATATTAGGATGAGCAATCTTGGCCCAAGTTTTGTTGAAGATCTTATTCCTTCTTTGCACATTTGTGCTAGCAACTCTGAATGAACTTAAACATTTAAAAATCAAGAAAGAAGGAGGAGCTAGATATTGCATCTACATGAAGTGATAAAGAAATGCTTTTTGGAGTGTAAAATATTGAGGAATTTTTCAAATATCATAAGAATTTTTCAATTTCAATTCCTATTTTCCTATTTCAAATTCTGGTTCAAATCAATCTTCTCCTACTATGAATCAAATACCTATAGTAAATCAACCTATAGTGAGTATGGTAGCCCCTAATGTAAACCAAAATATCAATGTCAATAAAAATATTAATGCTAACCAAAATATCAATTAGTGGAGAACCAATAGATATAGAGCTTTTTTTACCTATAAATCTGAATACTCTCCCTAGTAAAGCTCATAAGTGCTTGCCTAAATTCCAAGGAAACAATGTTGTCACCGGTGAAGATCATATTAGAGATTTTCTATATGACATTAATAATCTTTAGGTAGATGATGAAGATGTTATCCTTAGATTGTTCTTTCAAACTTTAGATAAATATGTTTGATAATGGTTTAAAAACCTTGGATCTGGTATTATCCATAATTTTCAAGAGCTAGAGCATGCTTTCGTTAGGAAATATGGAGAGAGGAAGAATGAAAATTCCTTGCTAATAGAATTAGCTACCATGAAAAAGAAAGAAAATGAATCAGTGGAATATTTCAATAGAATATTATTTAAGACCAAAAATAATATTCTAATAGCATTAAGGCCAAATGATGATCAGTCCATTTGTTTCTACAAAAATGCTTTCCTTAGAGATTTTAGTTATGAGCTGAGACAATAAGCAACAACCACAATTTATATATGTATGGAAAGGGCTATTGAAATAGAGAGACATGTTATTAATAGTGGTAAGATAAAATAATGCTCTTTATATCCCAATCAACCTGAAAGGAAACCCAAGAAGGTTGAGTTATCTATCCCTAAGAAAACAAATCAATATCCTATGAACAAAATAGCTAATATGTTGAGTGAGATGTTTACTACTTTGAATAACAAGTTGTCTAGACTTGAAAATGGTAAGGACAACATTATAGAAACTTCACAGGGTAATAATAGACAACAAGAATATAACAGGCCTCCTTTCAGGAGGGATTTCAATAGAAACAAGAATAACAATGGAAATGAAGAGGGAAACATAAATCAGAATGGATATTGGAAAAAGAAAGAAATAGAGAGAGATCTAGATTCTATTCCAAATCTCATACCATATAATAATATAGCATCAGATCATCCCTTTTATTGCTATGTTTGTGATGCACTACATAACCCTATTTATTATGATATTTAACTAACTCTACTTTCTAATGTTGATTTAAATGTTGAATCTAAAGATGAAGATATTAGAATTATTGTGTTTTGGACTCAGGAGGATGAAACTAGAGAACAAGAATTTGAGAAAGACATGGATTTATGTTCCAATAATATTGCATAAATAACCTTAGTCTTTGGGAAGACATCAACCTCAAATGAGCCTCCTAGTACCAAATTTGATAGAATGAAGCAAGAAAAGTTTATAACTAAAGTAGAAGAGGTTGAGTATTTAGAAAGAATACATGCTATTAATCTCAAAAATAGAATAGTGGAGGAAAAAGTTGATGAAGGTCCTACACAAAAGGAGAAAGCTACAAGAGTGATTTAACAAAAAAAAGGTAAATAAAATGAAGCTACAAATGATTCTTGAAGAGCATGATGTAGAGGAAATTATACAAAATCAGCAAAATGACTTGGTTAATCGAAAAACTAGAAAAGGAATTGATGGTAAGAAATATTAGTTTGATCTGGGTATAGAGGTCACCAATAAAAAGGTCAAAATTATTTTTAGGGAATTAATGACTATTCTAAAGTATCGGTATCAGGTATGTAGAGCCTTCAAATTAACTGATCAATCAGGAGGAAAGCCTCAAAATCCCATAGACCTTGTGAATAAATGCAGTCAGAGCCCCATATTCAATTAATCCATTTTACATCTCACTAAGGTATACATCAGGCTATGGGGACCAATATGTTATTCATAACTTCATGCTTTATAATGGTGCTTCCATGAATGTAATGTTAAAATAAGTAGCTGATCAATTAGGCTTGATTTGTTAGAAATAGCACCCCCTATTTTTGTAATGGATAATAGGAGAGTACCTTGTGTAGGTATCATTATTGGGCTTCTTGTCCATATTAAATAATATCATAACAAAGGAGTGGTGATGGATGTTGTAGTTGTATATGTCTACCCTTTCTTTTCTAGCTTACTCTCTAGGTAATGGGTAGAGTAGCTAGGTGGTACTATTCAGTTGGATTGGTCATATACCACTATTCCAATATAGGGTAAGAAAAAAATGATATTGAAAAGATAACCCTTAAACATGTATTCATTTTAATTCAGAGATACTAATGATAATATGGTTAATGTCATGAATTCTATTGAGGAAAAAGACATGGGGGTTTACTCTATCTAGCATTCTCCTTTCTTGTTGGAAGTACCTAATGTTGAGAATATGGATCCAAAACTGAAGGTTGAAGTAGATGCAAAAACTAATAGAATTCTAACTTATGAGTTATGGACTATGACCTTTGATGGGGCAAAATCTAAAGTAGGAGTAGGAGCTAGAGTATTATTGATAGACATCAATGGTAGCTATCTTGGTATACCATACAAGTTAGAATTTGCTTGTACAAATAATGTTGTAGAGCATGAAGATTTATTTCTAGGACTAAGGAAATACAAGGAATTGGGAATTGATTACCTCAAATTTAGTGGGGATGTTGAGCTAATAATTCAATAGATTAAAGGGAGGTATCAAAAAAATCACCCTAGATTAAAGCAATATAAGCAAGCATTGTTGGATGAAATAGATATACTTTTGGATTTTGATGTACAATTTATTCCTAGAGCATAGAATAATAATGCAAATATATTAGAAATGAATGCATCTAGAGCAGATAAAATTGAGATAGAAACTTGGTTTATGGAAAGGTTGACAACCATATCTATTTATAAGCCATATATACATGATAATGTCGTATATTTACAGGATTTTCATGATGATATACACATTAACAATTTTATGACTATGCAAAATGAATTTTTTGATGTTATTTGTGATAAAAGTGATGAAGAAAAACTAAAGGATGTTATTGGAGAGCCTACAAAATTCATACAACTGAAGACCAATAGGATCCCCAAGGGGTTTGTGTCTTTAGGGAGCTTGTTTTATGACTTTGATAGAGCATATAAACCTCTAGTTCAATAATATGAGGTATATGAAGTTAATATCATAACATATGTAGACCCAAATATTTTTAGGATCGATAAAGCCCTGTTAGGAAAATAGAAGTAGCAATATATCAGATTTTTGAAAAAAAAGATTGATTCTTTTGCTTGCATTTATGAGGATTTGAAGAACTTCAATACAAAGGTAATGAACCACATAATACATCTTCAAAAATATACTAAGCCTTTGAGGTATAAGAAAATAAAATTCAATTCTACTTTGAATCAAGTTATGTAAAAAGAGGTGTGGAAGTTACTGGATGCCAAGATAATCAAGAAGGTGAGATTTTCTACTTGGTTGGAAAACCTGGTTCTAATTAGAAAAAAGAATGATGAGATTAGGATTTGTGTAAATTTAAATAATCTAAATAATATCTCTCTCAAATACAACTATCCACTTCCAAATATAGAGTAGTTGCTTCAAGCAGTGGTTGGGTCATCAAAAATATCTTTATTAGATGGATATTTAGGTTACAATTAGATTGTAGTAAATCCAGAAGATAAACACAAAATAAATTTTACCACACTATGGGAACATTTGAATATATTATAATACCCTTTGGGTTGATGAATACAGGGGCAATGGATATTGCATTTAAGGGGATAATGTTCAAGATAGTGGTAGTATATCTTGATGACATTACATTTTTTTCCAAAAATCCTAAATATCATTTTGCACATCTAACTCAATTTTTTTATAGGTGCAAGGAGTTTGGCATATACTTGAACCCTATGAAGTATGTGTTTAGGGCTACATAAGGTAATCTACTTAGGCATATTGTTTCAAAATATGGGATCATCATTGATACACAAAGAATAGAGGCAATTTCTAAAATTCCTCCTCCTAAGAATCTTAAGGGAGTTAGATCATTATTTTGAAAGATTAAATTTATTACAAGGTTTGTCCCTGATTTTAATCTAATTGTGAAGCCAATAAATGACATGATCAAGAAAAATAGAGAAATAATATGGACAAAGGAAAATACTATTGCTTTTTAAAATATCAAATATGAAATTACTAAGGCTCTAGTATTGAACTACCTTGATTACTCTAAAGAATTCAAAATCTATTCATTTTCTTTAGAATACACTATTTTTGTAGTTCTACCTCAAAAATATGAAGAGAAAAATGAAATACACATAGCCTTTATGAGTATAGGATTGAAGGGTGCTCAACTAAAATTTTTCATTCTAGAAAAATAGGCTTACATATTAATCAAAGCATTGGATCTTTCAAGTGTATCTTTGGGTCCAACAAGGTAAAAGCTTGTATCCCCTAAATTGCTATTAAATATGTTTTCACTCAACCTAAATATTTAGGTAGTACTACAAGGTGGATGGCTAAATTACTGCAATATAATGTGGAGTTCAAAGTAGTACAAATTGTTAGAGGATAGGGATTGAAAAAGAATTGGTTAACAAAGGAGAGGATATGAATAACACTATTGTAGTAGGAGAGGTTAAGAAGCTAGAGTAGTGGATAATTTTGATTGCCAGTGGTATGATGGCATTATGTTTTATCTTCAAAATTTATCATTTCTAGAAGACATGCCCAAAAATACAAGGAGGTCTATCAAGAAGTTGGCTTAAAAATACTACATTCAAGAAGGTAGACTGTATTGGAGGCATCCAGATGGTGTTTTGCTTCTTTGTTTATTTTAGAAAGAGGTCCCTTAAGTGTTGAAAGAATATTATTATGGCTTTTGTAAGGGTCACTTTGCTCCAAAATCTATTGCTTACAAAATTATGAGAGTTGGTTATTATTGGCCTTCCCTATTTAAGGATGTTTATCAATTTGCTAGAAGTTGTCATAACTATTAGATTTATGCAGAAAAAAGGAATTTTCCAGCCATACCCTTGAATCCAGTGATTATTGAAGCTCCTCTTACACGATGAGGAATAGATATCATAGGTGAGATTAACCCCAATTATTTTAGATTTCATAGGTGGATCATCACAAAAATAGGTTATTTTAACAAGTGGGTAGAAGTAAAACCTCATAAGAAATCCACTACATAAGTGGTCATCAATTTTTTAGAGGAGCACATATTGACAAGATTTGGGGTTCCTAAGAAAATAGTCACAAACAATGGTAACTACTTCACTTCCTTTGAGATGATTGAATTATATGCTAGATACAACATAGAGATTTCTTATTCTGCAAATTACTATCCTTAAGGGAATGTTTTAGCAGAATACTCAAACAATAATTTGATCATAAGAATCATAAGAGAATTAGACAAAAACAAAAGGAGTTGGGACAATGAGATAAAGTATGTTTAATGGGCTGAAAAAATATCTATCAAAAGAAGCATAGGAAAATCTCCTTATGAACTAGTTTATGGTGAGAATAATTTATTGCCTCCTCAAGTAGAAATCCATGATTTATCTTTACTTCTTCAAGATCATGAAAAAACAAATGTCTTGCAGAGAATACTTGATCAAATTATGAAGTTGTAGGCAGATATAAAGGATTCATTAATGAAGATAGACAAGTAGCCTCACAAAAAAATAAATTTATTCAGTAAGAAAGCCAGAGGTAAACCTTTTCAAAGAGGATATAGTGTTGTATTGGGATCCTAAAAATGACAAGCATGGTTAAAAAGGGAAGTGGGAACCCAAATGGCTTGGTCTTTACCAAATCCTTCGGATGGCAGGCCAACATACTTACAAATTACAAATTTTGGGTGGTACAAAATTTTCAATTTCTATCCATGGCCAACATTTGAAATTGGATCATTCTGTATAGAGGAATTAAGAAGACTCTAACCAAAAAAGAAAAAGTGTGTTTTAGTTCTTAGGTGATTAAGGAGTTTTTTTAGGTTATTAAGGTGTTTCTTATATATTATTAAGGAGTCCTTTCTAAGTGATTAGGGAGTTCTCTTTAGATGATTAAGGTGTTTTCTATAGGTAATTAAGGTGTCATTTTTTAGGTGATTAAGTAGGTTTTCTCTTTGTGGTCTACTGGAGATTCTGGAGTTCTTAGATGATTCATTGTCCAAGAGTCTTTTTCATCACCTATCCCATTTAGAGCTAGTGTTGGATCCTTAGAATCCAACTTGAGTTTACCTCCATTTGTTTTTTGAAATTTTGGTGTCTTGTGAGTCCTTTCAAATTTTGCCCTAGCTAGTCTCCTTTCAATGAATTTTTGGATCTTTGGGTCTAATTGTATCCTATCCCATATTTCCAAGGGTATTTTTGAAAATTTTTGTATCACCAAAGTCGGGTCGTCGTTTTGGTCTCATGTCAACCCTTTTTGGACCTAAATAAAATTTAATTAATTATTTTTTATCTCCAAAGGTCTTAAATACTTAATTAAATGTTTTCCTTTTTTAATAAAGTTTTCTTATATATTTAATTATGTATTTAATTTGATTATTTTAAATTAAATTTATTTAAATTTTTAATCTATTATAATTTTTTAAATATATATATATATATAATTAATTAAATTATATAATATATATAAACAAAAAATTGAATGGGCAGGGGGATCGACCAATTCCTCCCACTCATGTTTTTTATACTTTAAATAAATATGAGGGGATCGACCGGTCACCCTCGCCACTATATAATTAAAAAAATGTGGGGGGTCTACTGATCACCCCCCACCCAATATTTAATTAAAAAATAAAGGTAGGGGGGTTGACCGATCACCCCTCGCCACTATATAATTAAAATACAATACGGGGTGTTGGTTGATCAGCCCCCGCCATGTTAAAAAAATTAAATTAAAAATTTAAAGAATAGATAATGCTAGGGAATTCGATCGAATCTCCCACCCTATACAAATTAAAATAAATTAATTTGCGAGGGAGTAGGCTGAACTCCCTCACATTATATTTTATATTATATATGTTATATACTATATATTATAATGCACATAATTATACTTATATGTAAATAAATAAATATATAATAATAATAATAATAATAATATTATTATTGATAATAATAGTTTTATTATTATTTAAATTTTTGAAATAAAATTGTATTTGGCTAAGGTTAGCCTTATAAAAAATGAAAAAATAATTGTAGATAGACTTTAAGAGAGATGGTGATAGATAATTATGAAGGAATTTTTTATCGGTGAAACCACTATCGGGACATGAGCGAGAGCCATTATAAATATGATCAATATGTTAGATCGAACATGGAGGCAATTGCAATTTTTATGAGCCATTACCTGATATTAATAATAGTTGCAGTTATAAGCCATCATTGGAAAAGTTACAATTTTTGTAATTATGGACTATCATCGATCTTTGAATGAGAACCAATTTGTAGGCTATATGAGGGAGTTTTTGCAATAGTGCTAGGGATCAAGTTTTTGCATAGTAAAATTCTACAAGAGGTATACCATGTGTTACATGCACAAGGCCACCTTACATAACCTATCTACCATGTGTTACATAAAAAGGGTGCCATTTGTCATAGGCACTATATAAGCTAAAACTTAGAACATTACAAAATATTAATCATGGGTACTACCCACGTTATTTAGGAATTATTACATCATGGAAGTTATTACATTAAGGGTTAGGATGAAATCCTAACATGTCCTTCCCCTTGAAGAAGCTTTGTCCTCAAAGCTTAAATGAGGAAACTGTTGCTGGAGTTGGTGGAGAGATTCCCATGTAGCATCTTCAGGTTGAAGTTTTAATAGAACCAAGGTATGCTAAGTAAATGAGTATGGAACACCCATAGGCCCTCTATTATACCGCCATGATGAACAATAACGCTCGGACAAATATTTCAAGCCACTACCCAAGGAGGATTCCACACATACCCTTGAGCACACTATTTGCCTCTCTAATAGTACGGGAGGGTAATCTTCTAGGATGTTGTGTCTCATGGACTATGGATGATACAAGGCCGATAATATTTCTACTGGATAAATTTTTTTAACCCTAGAATGGTCTCCCGATACACCCGAAGATGTATGGGAGCTCAAGTCCGTGCACGAGTTCTATATGAGGCCTAGGTATTGGAGCCTGATCGCCCCTCACTTCACTAGACGTTGTATGGGCTATCTAGCTTAGCCAATAACAATAGATCTTTCATGATATTTTAAAATCCCCAAAATAGGGTTTCTACCTACTCAACTAAAAAGGACTATATATATATATTTTGACTGGTATTTGTCTTTTTTTTTTTTGATAATAATAAAAAAAAATTACATGAAAATAACAAAATATTATACCTAACAGGCAAGAATCGCTACTGTTGCAATAGAACTTGGCCCTGGAAAGCGCTCTGATACCACTTATTAGGATCCTACTATAAAATAAACTCAAATAAACACACTCACACAATTTCTTGGAAATAAACTCACATGAACATCATATTAATGATTAGAACAAAATACACATTATAACAAAAATTTGCATAAAGGAACAATCTCAAAATAAGATAGAATCGCAGGCCTCTTCGAGGAGGCAACCTCCTTCAACACTTCATTAATTTGCAAAAATATGAATACATTGGTGCCTTCTCGGGTATTTAAAGAGTTCCCTTCCATGGTTGGCTTACATGCAAAATGCCACCTGGATTACATGCATAATGCCACCCGAATTACATGCATAGTGCCACTCAAATTACATGCACAATGCCACTCGAATTACATGCACAAGGCCACCTTACATAACCTATCTACCATGTGTTACATAAAAAGGGTGTCATTTGTCATAGGCACTATATAAGCTAAAACTTAGAACATTACAAAAATATTAATCATGGGTACTACCCACGTTATTTAGGAATTATTACATCATGGAAGTTATTACATTAAATGTTAGGATGGGATCCTAACAATACCTATACTATATTTGGGCCTTTAGTTCTAACATAAGCATTACTATTCAGTAGTTCGAAGAAAAGAGATTCCCACAAATTTTCAAGGAGGTCATGCAAGATAAAAATATGTTAATTCAAGTGAGAAAAATATCTTCAAGGGAAATTGCATATCCCCTTCAACCTCTTGTAAGTGCATTTAATGCGTCATTTCCTAAGAATTTTTGGCAATTATTGTATCAATTAATGCAGAATGATGCTCCCACCAATCCCCAAACTAAGCAAGAAATGAGACTGAGGATTCAGAGTTTATCTCAAGAAGTTACAAACATGAAAATATAGGTCTAGAAAAAATACAAGACCTGAGTAGTTGGGGGTTAACTACACACCAAATTTAGCAACCTGACCCTCTTCAACTAATAATAGAGGTAAGGACAAGCTTAGTAAAGGTAACATGGAAAAATAAAGATGAAAAAAATGAAGTTCATTCATTATCAATTCTAGTCAATCCTTTGCTCCATTATGGACCTCAATATAGCAAACATGGCAACCATTATAAATAAATAATGAGTTTCACATCATTTGAGAGTGTGATCGCTTGTGGCTCAGTACAAGAATGTAGACAATAAAAAAATGCAAGGCTGATAGCACCTCAACCTAGTATATATGTGAATGTTAGCTCCTTAGCCCCACTTCCATGGAACACAAGTGTAAGGAATCAAGTTTTATTGTAGTTTCCCTCCTTGCATGGTCAATCACTCAACCAAAGGAGACTAGAGGTATAGAAGAGGTTATACTTTTTGACCATCAATGATGAGCTAGAGAATATAAGGAATAGAGTAATTTAATGGTAAATTCAAAATATCTATCTCTATCTTAGTAGGATTAAGGGGAGATTTGTTGGAACCTAAATAAATTGACCTAGTCAAAATTACTCTAGGAAGAACACCATTGGTCGATACTATGCATACACTAACCCAAAGATCCTACCTCAATACTTCAAGAACCCATTCCCCTCTTGTTTACCTAAATATTTCTTTGGAGAAGTATGGTGTATACAAATGGCCAGGTCTTAATCATGCTAGTAGAAATCTATAGAATTATGGGTTTGAATCTAGTTGTACAAGAGGTAAAAAAGTTAAACTTTAGGGGAGAACAATTGAAAAGGGCAAGAACACTACACAATGTCCCAATATTGATATGATGACATCCTGATTTGGTTATCATCCAAGATATAGAGGTGGTATAAGTCCCTCCTTTATTTGGCATATGTTTATCCCAATATTTTCTAAAGCATATGGGAGGGTGTATCAATCAAGATCATGATGAGATGTTGATCCCATTGGTTGGGAAATTTATCAAAGTGTTGAATCAAGAATTGTAAATTTTTTTCATTGAAGGGTATGGTGAGTATAAGATGAGCCTTATCCAATGGATCATATGTAAACAAAAGATAAAATCAGATGCCATGCTAATAACATGGTCATCCTAGCCTAGATCACATTGTTTACCAGCTACATTGATACTCAGAAAGATCCCAACAGTCATCTTTCAAATCCAATGGGACTCAAAGGGTTGTAATTATGAGCATTAGATATCAATTCAGAATGAAGTAATGGTAGAAATAATTAGAGTATACACAAAAAAAATTGGGTTCCAAGAGGAGATAATATTGCTATCTATCTCTAGTAGGGCCAGCATTTTGAGACCAAGCTGACATAGCAAGAATGGGTTCTATGCTAATAAGTTCGGGTTAGAATACAAATACTCTAAGGTAAAACATAGAACCTTGATGGAATTTTATAATAAATCATGATAATTATGGACAACGTCTAGCATAATATCAAGAACAACTCAAGTTCGATACTCTATGGTCTGAATATTGTAGATTCATAGGATAATCTATAAGAAATATCCAGGCTTAGGTGTGTTAGGCACACCATAATTTTGTGTAAATAACTAGCAACTAAATAAGCCATAGGCACATAGCCACTCAGTAGTTGACATCATCTTGTACAAGGGTTGCAAGGGGAATTATTTTACTAATTTATTACAAACTAACAAAAATATTAGAAAAAAGGAATTCCAAGGGTTTTCAATGGTTTTTCTAGAAGCACTTTCTTCCTGTTCCCTCACTTTTTTTGTTGTTTTTTTTAGTTTTATTGTTGTGACTCTGCAATATAATAGATAAGGGTAGAATAGTACAAAATATTATAGATAATGCCCCTAAAAATTTACAATTGTATGAGGTAGGATTATCAAAATCCATATAAGCAAGACAACACATAATCCCTAATATGGACATGAAATTATGAGATTAAAATGTGCTTAAAAGGAAGGATCTATGCTTACTTGTTAAAGGTATTGGCTAATGATTCACGTCAAACCAAATATTTCAAGAAAATTTCCCACCCCATTGTCAACTAGGAGAATTATTCTATATATAGTACTTCATACGCAACAACAGGGAATCACTAAAGAAAAATGAGTTTGAGATCACAATTGAGCATTCTCATGGTGAATTTTGATGGGTATCATGAGTTCTTGTTGGACTATGTGAGGAAGAATAGAGGTTCTTAATGTAGTGAATACCTATGGAAATCTATCTACCTTGGAAGCAATAGCTAGCATCAATGGATTATGTTTATGGATGTGCAGGTTGTGGGGGTGTCTCATGGATAAGGAAATTCATCTTGATATTTTGATGGGATAACCCCATAACTACCCTTCATTTTTTGTATTTGTTTTATCTTGTTTTTACTATTCTTTCTTCTTCCCCATGTGCTTGTTACCACTAAATACTTTGGTCAGTGGCATTGTTTGCTACTTATTTTACTTTTTGTCTTCGTGTTCCATTTCATGTAAATATTTGTCCTTCTATATTTTTTCACCTCCATCATTTTTTGCCTCACCTCTATTTTCTAGTTTTTTCCACATTTTAGGAAGTTTATTTTCCACCACATCACCCACCACCATCCTTTGTCTTGTGATAATTTCTAAATATTTTTACACCAACTTATCTCCTAGTTTCTTTTTCCCTTCCCTTCCCATTAGAAAGTGCTCAGTGCAAAATATGTCCACCTTGGTTACCTTTTCCACAAAGTGAAAATCCCTTTTGAGTCACCAAGAATTTGGGTAAAATTTTGGATGCATTCATCCACTCATACCTTTTTGATAAGCAAGATGATAAATGATAGAGAAATAGAATTTTGGGGCTAAGCTTTGCAAGCGATGAATGCTTGTTGACATAAGAGAATAGCTAATACTGAGCAAATGCATTAAGGAGTCTCTAGGAGGCTTCATGATCCATAAGTTTGTCAGATAAAACCTAGTGGTAAGGGTTGCACCCTTCTCCCCACCCGCTTTCACATCCAAGCAAAGGAGAAATCCTAATGTTGCACAAATATTGGTTAAGTCCTAGGTTTGGTGGAAAATCAGGCTACTAAATGGTCTCCATAGGGCCCAAAATTCCACCATGAAGGCTTGGGAGAATAATAGGTAGCTACCATATTTTTGATGAGTCCCAAAATTCCACCGTGATTGAATAATGGAGGCACTTGGTGAAGGATAGCAAAAAGGGAAAATTTGGCTAAGTACAAAACTAAGTAAAAAATTGGGTCGATGTTGGACCCTAGGGGTATCCCAAAATTCTACCATAAAAAAATGTGAAAAATGACTAACTATTAATATTGGTGGAAAAATAAGGTATTGGAAATCCTGAACGGATCCCAAAATTATATAACAGAAATATGTAGTGGAGAAATGGGTAATCATGGGCCTCAAAGCAATCCAAAAAATCCATCATGCAGGAAGGCAAGAAATAGCCTAGGGATAGGACTAGGTGGATAAATGGGCACCCATAAAAACTCAAAGGAGCCCCAAAACCTTATAAACACTAAGATATGGGTGTGAATCCGAAAAGTCTACCAAGAAGAACTAGAGGTATGCCTGGTGGAGTTTTGGGTCACTATCGAATGCTAGATGAATCACAAAATTTTGCCAATGCCAAAATTCTTATTCATCACCAGAGCATTGATAAGAATTTCTTAGGCTCAATCATAAGAGTATGCAGTAGTTGGATGGTAAGAATAAGCCTACCACTTGTCCAATGGGCAATTTTTGGAAATGCAAACCTATGGGAGTAGTCACCCTCAATAGTCAGTTGGCATGAGATAATGATACTCTACTTGTAGGCACATGAAAATGGAGATTATGAACCAACAAAATTATCAAATGAGTCAAAAAAATAAATGGTTTAAATGCATCTAGAAAGACCCATTCCTGCATAACAGTAGCCTTCCATCACAAAGCGTAGGGTGAGAGAAGTGATATATAGCCTAGCCACACCCTTGACACTATAAATTTTCATGAACAACTATGATGAACTTTTGTAACATAATTTATTGTAAAAAATATATATACTTGAATTCAAGGTATTCAAAAGGTCAGCTCTTAAGCCTTTATAATTTACATGTATGAAGTACACTATTTTCTAAAAAATACAAATAATTGTTGTTTAACCTTTGGTCCAACTTTATTTTAGAGCATGCATGTGTATATGATTACTTCTTTCTAATTTAGGTTGGTTGAATGAATGTTTGTAGTATTGCTTCTGCTATTTAGACTTTTATTCATGTTCATTCTCTAGTTCTGGAATTTGTAGTCTGATAGCTATGTAGTAGATAAATTAATGTTCTAAGGTGGGTAAAATATGGTTGTTCTGTTAGGTAGTTTACTATTTTCTCAAGGGACTTTGGCTATACATGCATTTTGATGTGTCTTAATCTACACCACTGCAAGTTCTAGCTTTGGCTATATTTCATTCTTTCAGCACCCCTTTTTCCCACCATGATGATTAGTAGTAATATAGGACCTTCGAGGAACCGGTCTTCTCCGAATATTGACATAAAAACCTCAAATTTTTAAGACCATTACCAATAGTTTTATGCACACCAAGTGGGACTCGTTAGTCCCACCATATTTGCTAAACTAATTTTGATGATACTTTTTTTTGTTACATTTATATCCTATTCACCTGGCAACTCTATAAATTTTTTACCTAGATTCTACGATTAGTTTTCTATCAAAATATTTGTTGAAAAATACTTCTCTCAGAGGACTCAAGATATAATGAGTTGTCTTGACATCATCAATGATGAATTTATGCTCATGTGGTGACTCCCACCTAAAATAAGCACCCAGATATCTTGAAATATTAGTGTCTCTATAGAAACTCATTGCTGAGAAACAATATCCCCAATGGAATGACATGGCCCCCTCAATATGCAACACCTACACAAAATCCCCAAAGCCACTCTAAGGTCCTTACTAATCTTTGATGGTGTAAAAAAGACTACATTTGAGCACTATCAAGATCTAGATTCTCTGGCTATTATTCATAATATTGCATTTTGAGGATGTGATGATCATGCTCCTTTCTCTCTCTCTTAAATTAAAGTTGTTATTGTGGTATATATATTTGGATAATTGAAGCATTTGCACATGGACTGATCTAGTGAAAACACCCATTGACATGTTTGATCACTCCAAATATCCCTTTCTATTGCTTACTCAGTTCTCATTCATTAAGTGGGTCTACCATGAAAATATTTTTGACTTCAATATCCATTTCAAAATTATGTGGAGAAGGATACCCCATGAATTATATCCATCCCATGCTCAAGCATACTTGTACTATATTTGGACATTCAGTTCTAACATAAGCATTATTATTCAGTAGTCCAAAGAAAAGATATTCCCATAATTTTTTAAGGAGGTCATGCAAGCTAAAAATATTCTAATCTGAGTGGGAAAATGCCTCTAAGGGAAATTGCAAATCCCCTTCAACCTCTTATAAGCGCATTTCATGTGTTATTCCCTAAGAATATTGTGTAGTTCTCATATCAATTAATGCATAATGATACTCCCACCAATACCCAAATTGAGCAAGAAATTAGGCTAAGGATTCAGAGTATATCTTAAGAAGTTACAAATATAAAAAGATAGATCTTAGGAAACAAAATACAAGATCCAAGTAGTTGGGGACTAACTACACACCAAATTTAGCAACATGGCCCTCTTCAACTAACAATAAAGGTGAGGACAAGCTCTATAAAGGCAGCATAGTAGACTAAAGATGAATAAAATAAATATGATTCATTATCAATTCCAATCAAGCCTCTACTCCATGATGGACCTCAAGATAGTGAACATAGCAACCATTATCAACAAATAAGGATTTTCCCATAGATGGAGAGTGTGATTGCTTGTGGCTTAGTACAAGAATGTAGAAAATGTAAAAATGTAGGACTAGTACCACCTTAGCCTGGTAGATATGTGAATGTTAGCTCCTTAGCCCCACTTCCATAGAAAACTGGTGCAAGGAATCAAGCTTCATTGCAGCTTCCATTCTCACATGGCCAATCACTCAACTAGAGGATATTGGAGGCATATAAGAGGTTATAATTTCTGGCCATAAAAAATGAGTAGAGAATAGAAAAAATAGAGCAATTCAATGGCCTATTCAAAAGATTCATTTCTATCCTAGCAGGATTAAGGGGACATTTACTACCACTTATATAAATCAACCTTGTTGAAATTTCTCTTTGAAGGACACCATTGGTTAATATTATCCATACATTGACCCAGAGATACTCCCTCAATCCTCTAGGAAGCAATTCCCCTCATTTTTGTCTAGATATTTATTTGAAGAAGCATGTATTACATAATTGAGTGGTAGATATAAAGACCCAAGTCTTAACCATGCTAGTAGAAATTTGTAGAAGTATGGGTCTAAATCTGGTCACACAAGAGGTAAGAGAGTTAAAATTTAGAGGAGAACAATTGAAAATGGTGGGAACACTATGCAAGGTCCTAATGCTAATATGTGGGCATCCTAATAGGGATATCATCCAAGATATAGATGTTGTAGAAGTCCCTCCCTTATTTGGCATATGCTTATCCCCAAAATTTCTCAAGTATATGGGAGGGTGTATCAATCAAGAGCATGATTAGATGTTGATACCATTGGCTGGAAAAGTTATCAAAATGCTAAATAAAGAATTGCACCATTTCTACATCAAAGAGTATGGTGAGCAATAGATGAGCCTTATCTGGGAGACCATATGCAAAAAAATGGTAAACTTAGATGACATGCCAATAGTATGGTCATCCCAGCTTGGATTGCATTGTTTACAAACTACCCCAATACTCAAAAATATACCAATTCACCTTTCAAATCCAATGGAAATCAAAGGTTTGTAATTCTGAGGTTTGGATATCAATTCAAAATGAAGCAATAACATAAGGAAATGGAGTATGGGTGACAGAAAAATTGAGTTCCAATAAAAGATAATATTGCTATCTATCTCCAAAAGGGCCATGTTTTAGAGACCATGATGACACAACAAGAATGGGTTCTACACTGATAACTTAGGGTCAAAATACAAAAACTCCAAGGTAAAACATGGAAACTTGATGGAATTCTGCAATAACTAATGATAATTATGGAAAACGCCCAATAGAACATCAGAAACAACTCAAGTTTTGTACTATATGGTTCAAACATTATAGATTCATGACATAATCTATAGGAAATATCTAGGCTCAAGTGTGTTAGGAATACCATAATTGTGTAAATAGTCGAAAAGTAAATAAGCAACCGTTATAGGCACATAGCTGCTCAGTAGATAACATCATCTTGTACAAGGGTTGCAAGGGACAATTTTGAGTCATTAATAATACGGGTGAAATTTTGGATGCATTCATTGACATGTACCTTTTTGATAAAAAAATATGATGAATGATAGAGAAATATAATTTTGAGACCAAGCGTCACAAGTGACGGATGCCTATTGATATAAGAGAATAGCTAATACTGAGAAAAGGCATTAAGGAGTCTCTGGGAGGCTTTGTGGACCATAAGTTGGTCAACTAAAACCTTACGATAAGGTTTGCACCCTTCTCCCCACCCTATTTTGCATCCAAGAAAATGAGAAAGCATAATGCTACATGAAAATTAGTTAAGTCCTAGGCTTGGTAGAAAACCGGGCTACTAAATGGTCTCCATCATCCCAAAAGTTCACCAGGAAGGCTTGGTAGAATAATAGGTAGCTACCAAATTTTTTATGAGTCCCAAAATATTTACTGTGAGTGAAATATGAAGGCACCTGGTGAAGGATAGCGAAAAGGGAAAATTTGGCTAAGTATAATACTTGATGGAAAATCGGGTTGATGTCAGACCCCGGGGGTATCCTAAAATTTTTCCATTAGAAAATGTGAAAAATCACTAATTTTTAGGCCCAATAGAGAAAATGGGACATTGAGAATCCTCGACAAATCCCAAAAGTCCATTATAGAAATATGTAGCAAGGAAATAGGATCATGGGCCCCAGAGTAGTCCAAAAAAACCATCCCATAGGAAGGCAACAAATCATTTAGGGATAGGACTATATGGATAAATGGGCACCCATTGGACCTTGGAGGAGCCCCAAAACCCTATCAACACTAAGAGATGGGTGTTAATCCCAAGAGCCTACCATGAAGAACTAGAGGTATGCCTGGAAAATTTTTGGGTCACTATCAGATGTTGGATGAATCCCAAAAGTCTACTATTTCCAAAATTATCATTCATCACTAGAGCATTGAGAAGGAAGTTGCAGGCTCAATCATGAGAGTATGCAGTGGTTGGCTAGTAAGAAGAAGCTTGATACTTTTCTAATGGGTAGTTGTTGGAAATTTAGTCCTATGGAAGTAGTCAATCTCAATCAGTAGTTGGTATAGGTTAACAATACTCTACCTACAAGTGCATGCAAATGGATATTGTGAACCATCAAAATTATTAGATGAGTTATATAGATCAAGGGTTTAAATGCACCCCATAAGGCCCACTCCTGCCTGAAAATAGGCTTCTATCATAAATTGTAAGGTGAGAGAAGGGATATACAACCTAGCTACTCTCCTAACACTACAAATTTCCATGATCAACTATCATGACCTTTTATAATAGAATTTATTGTAAAAACTATCTATACTAGAATACAAGGTATTCAAAAGGTCATCTCTTAGGTCTTTATAATTTACATGTATAAAGTACACTATTTTCTAATAAATACAAAGGAATTGTTGTTTAACCTCTTGTCCAACTTTATTTCAAAGCATGTATGTGTAGATGATCACTTATTTCTAGTTTAGGTAGTTTGAATGAATATTTTTTGTATTAATTTTGCTATCTAGATTTTTTTCATGTTCATTCTCTAGTTTTGGAATTTGTAGTTTGATAGCTATGTAGTTTATGAATGAATGTTCTGAGGTGGGTAAAAACGGGTTGGTTTATTAGGTAATTCACTATTTTCTCAAGGTATTTTGGCTATACATGTGTTTTGATGTGGCTTAATCAAACCACCGTAGGTTCTAGACTTGATTATGTTTCATTACTTTAGCACCCCTTTTTCCCACCATGATGATTAGTAGTAATCTAGGACCTCAGAGGAACTAGCCTTCTTTGGATATTGATCCCAAAACCTCAAATTTTTGAGGCCATTCAAAATTGGTCAAGGTTTGTGGTTGCACACACCTTCCCATTAAATAGATTTCAGACCAACAATCCCATAAGCAAATGAGACCATTGGAATCTCCCTAAGCTAGGCTAACAAGGAATCCACTTTTCTTCCATAATATTTTTGAAACTTTTACAACATTATTCTCTTCAATATTAGTTTTTTGGAGTAGAATATTAGAAGGATTTAGATATTTTCTTATGGATGAGATTAGGTTTTTCTTGGTGAGGCCATTAAGGCCTCTCACATTCCATGAAAAAATATTCATTTGGAACCATTTATAATAAATTAATGTAATAATAAGCACATCTTTCATTATATCAATTGTGAATATTTATACAATGAATGTGGGCAGTCCAAAGGATGTACCCTTACATAATATTTAATTAACTAATCCCTTACATCATTAACTAATGTATTATTCTAACATTCCCCCCATAATACATTAGGTATTCAGAGAAAAAGAGAGGATGCTCCAAAAGTATTCAAACTTTCCATGATCTAGAGATTGTTGAGCAAGGTGCAGCAAAAGAATTGCAAAAGTATTGTCATTGTTGTCAACACGAGACGATTGATGCGATTGATGCGATTCGGAGGTCAGTCAGATCAAGTGCAGTGAATTTCAAGACAAACAGAGGTAACCCAGATTCAGAAATTGGCAGAAAGAGACAAGAAAGAAAACTGTCGCGATATCGCGACATGTTTTCTGTCGCGATTTCGCGACAAAAAGCAGGAGAGAGAAAATGCACGCCAAAATGTCACGATTTCGCGACATGTCGAGTTTTCGTTGAGGAGAGAGAAAATGTGTCGCGATATCGCGACAAAACTGAAGAGAGAGAAACTGCAAGGAAGATTGTCGCGATTTCGCGACATTGCCGAGGAGAGAGAAAGTGCATGCCAATTTGTCGCGATATCGCGACATGGCAGAGGAGAGAGAAAGTGAAAGGTAAACTGTCGCGATTTCGCGACATGCTTGCAGAGAGGGAAGCAAGGTGAAAAGATGTCGCGATTTCGTGACATAAATGGAGAAAAGGAGCTAGCAACGAAAAGTGTCGCGATATCGCGACACGTCGGGTTTTCGCGACCCGAAGAGGAGAGAGAATGCTCAGCAACAAAGGTGTAGCGATATCGCTGCATGATGAAAATACATGGCACAAAGGTGTAGCGATTTCGCTACAATTAGGAAGTGCAGAAAACAAAGATGTAGCGATTTCGCTACAAGTGAAAAGACACAAACAAGAAGATGTAGCGATTTCGCTGCATGACAAAATGTATAAAAACAAAGGTGTAGCGATTTCGCTACCATTCAAAGTTGAAAAAATTAAAGATGTAACAAGTCAAAAGCACAAGGCACAAAGTTGTAGCGATTTCGCTACTGCACGAAACAAAGAGTGTACGGAAGCCCAAAGTGTCGCGATTTCGCGACATGCTCCATTTTCGCTACTGCATGGAGCAAAGAGCGTACGGAAGCCAGAAGCGTCGCGATTTCGTGACGAAGATAACGATGACGTCAGCAAGGGCCGAAAGTGTCGCGATTTCGTGACAAGTTTCAAGGAAAGCTGCTAGAAGCCGAAAACGTCGCGATTTCATGACAAGAAGATTGATGACGTCAGCAAGAGCCGAAAGCGTCGCGATTTCGCGACAAGAAGGATGATGACGTCAGCAAGAGCCGAAAGCGTCGCGATTTCGTGACATGTTCCATTTTCGCTAGAGTTTGCAAGCAAAGTTGTACGGAAGAGCAAAGTGTCACGATTTCGCGACATGTTCCATTTTCGTTGGAGTTTGCAAGCAAAGCTGTACGGAAGAGCAAAGTGTCACGATTTCATGACATGTTCCATTTTCGATGGAGTTTGCAAGCAAAGTTGTACGGAAGAGAAAAGTGTCACGATTTCGTGACATGCACAGGATGCAAGCAAAGACGAAGAGAAAGTGTCGCGATATCGCGACAAGAGAGGGAAAGCAAATGCAACCAACGTCGCGATTTCGCGACATGCTTAAGGATGACGTCAGCAAATGTTGAAAGTGTCGCGATATCGCGACAAGATGCGAGGAAAGCTTCCAAGAGCCAAAACGGTCGCGATTTCGCGACATGCTTAAGGATGACGTCAGCAAAAGTTCTAAGTGTCGCGATATCGCGACATGAACAGAAGGAAAGCTGTCAAAGCCAAAATGGTCGCGATTTCGTGACAGCAAGGGCATGAAGTGTGTGGCTTCAAAAAGTGTCGCGATATCGCGACAGGTAACAGTCTGGCAGGTAAAACCCGCAGGAGCATGCAAGGTGACACGTGTCGAAAAAAGCAGACAGGAAAATCATGCAGCCAGTTACGTAAAATGTAACTGATGTCGGATCTGCGATTACAGATTGACAAGTGTCGATCATGCATTAGAACAGTTTATAGTCTTGCATGAAAGTATTCGAAGAATCAAATATAAAGTATCGAAAGGTTTTCGAAAAGTCTTTTTTACAGCTTTTGAACGGTCGCACTCATGGAATCGAACAGACATTTTGCTTGTATTCAAAGAGTCGAACAGTCGAAGTGCATGAAACAAAATAGCCGTATTGCATGGATTCAAAAGACGTATTGCAGGGTTTCGAACAGTCGAAGTGCATGGAACCGAACAGCCGTATTGCATGGATTCGAACAGTCAGAGTATGTGATTCGATTGCATGCAGGATTGAAAGGTTATAAAAGAATAATCGTACAGAGAAGATGTTGCTGTTGTTAGAGAGAAATTGTTGTAAAAGGAGGGTTAGAAAAGAATCAAGAGAAAAATAAGCAGAGCCGTGAGAGTGTGTAGAGTTGGGTTAATTGCAGACCAGTCAGGGTCGTGCATGAAGTGAAGACATTTTTATGTCATTCTAAATTGATCGGAATTGCGGTCCAAGTTGGTGCTTGGTACTAGGAGTTGGTGCTCCATTCATTGCAGTGAGAAAATTACAGGGGTTGGTGCTCCTTCCAGTTGATCCTTGGTAAAGTATTTGTAAAATTGATTTTGCAAAGACTGGATTTGGATTGGAGTCCAAGCAGTCATTTTTTGAGGAGTAGCCAAATTGGTGAACCTCGGTATATTGAGTGTTGTGGTGTGCTCTCTTGTTCAAGTTGTTTTTCAGTTGTCAAGTTCTCTTTATTTCATATTAAATGTTGTAGATATAAAAATTAATAGCTACGCTGATTCACCCCCCCCTCTCAGTGTCATTGTGTAATCATCAATTGGTATCGGAGCAAGGTTCCTTGTACAAGCTTAATCGGCTAAGGAGATCTTGGAAGAAACAATGGCGAGGTGGTGAAGGATTTTCATCCAACAAAGCTCCCTTATTTGATGGAACAAATTACACCTTACGGAAACTCGGAATGCAAACATATCCGAGTGCATTGGGATACGATATTTGGGATTCCGTAGATAGTGGATACACAAGCACCCACTACCCCTCCAACGAGATACTGCTGAGAAAAAGAAATTTGAAAACAACTCCAAAGCTAAGAATGCCATAATGTGTGGGCTTGTTGACAGTGAACTGATAAGAGTCATGAGTTGTAAATCAGCAAAAGACATGTGGGATAAATTGAAGAGCATCCATGAAGGAGACAGTAAGATTAAGGAAGCAAAACTGCAAACTCATCGAGCACAGTTCGAAGCACTGCAAATGAATGAAGATGAAAACATAGAGACTTATATGCTTGAGAGTCAACGGAATTATTAATGCAATCAGAGGACTCGGTGAAGAAATTGATGATGCAGTTGTTGTGAAAAAGGTTCTCAGAACACTTCACAAAAGATTTAACTCCAAAGTCTCTGCAATAGAAGAGGCAAAAGATCTAAACAACTTCGGCATGGATGAGTTGCATGGTTCCCTGACAGCATATGAAATGAGAATAGGACAAACCAAGTCTACAGACAGAGAAGCGGCTTTTAAAGCACACAAGAATGTAAAAGCTGAACATGAATCTGAGGATGAAGGAACATTGGATGAAACAGAAGCCAATTTTGTTCGAAAACTCACAAAAGGAAAAGGAAAATATAGAGGGAAGCTACCTTTTAAATGCTTCAATTGTGGAGGAGTCGGTCATTTTGCAGCCAAATTTCCAATGCGAGGAGAGAACCAAAAATGGTGAAGGTTCACACCAAGAAAAAGGTAGCTGGAAGAAGAAACAAAATTTCAGAAAGAACAACTTCAAGAAGAAAAGCTTCATAACCAAGAATGTCGGCGGTTCGAAGAAAGCACGAGATGAGGAGTCCGAAGAAGAAGGAGGTGAAGCTCCGTTCATGGCACTTGAAGAAGAAAGAACGAGAGGAAAATCGGGAAGGTGATGAAAATTCCAAGGATGAAGCTGAAGTGTATTTGGAAGGAGAATTGGTTCCTTTGCACTTGAAGAGTTGAGTGCGAGAAAGGAAGAAGAATAAAATTTTTCAAAGAAATTAGAGAATGCCACGGACATAATAAACAATCTAAAAATACGAGACGAGAGGAATTCAAGAAAATGTCCGAAGTTCTTGATGAACAATTAAGCGTAAAGACAGTTGAATGCGACAAGCTAGAGGAAGACATTGTTAAGTTAAGGATGCGGTTAGAGGAGATGAATAGAAAATTGAACTGTTTTCATAAGTTTGAAGAAAGTCTTGTAAAGTCTGGATAAAATGTTAAATAACCAAAGGCCTTACGGCATCAAATTTGGTTTAGGCTTTGATGAAGGAGAATCTTCAAAGGATTCAAAGAACTTGAATATAGAACCCATAAAGAAAGAAGAAAAGATCGGGGTTGAACCGGAAAAACAAAATCATGCAAAAGAAAACAATAATGCCAGATTCAAGAAGAATACTGACAAAGATGGATTCACAAAAGTCACACATCCGAGGAGGAGAAGAGTCATGGCTCCTACTTCAAAGTGGCAAAGACCGGCACCCAGGTTTAATCATGCATTTTCTGGTTATTGTTTTAAATGCAATGCTTATGGCCATAAGATTTCAGATTGCGGGCATAATGTATCTCAAAGGAATTTTACCGAGCAGAAATGTTTTTTCTCCTTTAATGAATTATGCGGTTGAATGTTATAATTGTCATAATTTTGGACATATTGCTAGAAAGTACAGAAGCACTTTTGCATCAAATAATTATCGGGGTAGAAAATCTCAGCCAAGTGGGTTGAAACAAAACCAGAAATTTCTGAAAAACGAGGCACATGCTAATGAAAGGACAAAGGCAAAACAAGTAGCAAAATCTGCTATCAAACCGGAATGGAAAGAAAAGGAATCTTTGATTGTCCGGACTACTTTTAAAGCTCGGAACAAATCAGCACCTTGGATACTTGACGGTGGTTGTTCCGGTCACATGACGGGTGACAAGCAAAAGTTTGAGAATTTACAGAATTATGAAGGTGGTTACGTGAAATTTGGAAATAATGATGGAGCAAAGATTGTTGGAAAGGGATCAGTCAAGATCGGTGATGGCAATATAAAATCAAAAGAAGTCTTGTTTGTAATTGGCCTGAAGCATAACTTGCTAAGTGTAAGTCAAATATGTGACAGAGGTCATGATGTAATCTTCAAGAAGGAGGGTTGTGAAGTAAGAAAGACAAAAAATGGAAAGTTAATAGCCACTTGGACTGAGAACTTCAGGAAATCCGTATACACTTTCAGAAACTACAGAAGGAACATGCTTGATGGGACAGGAAGATGAAAACTGGCTATGGCACAAGAGGCTTGGGCATATTAGTTTTGACAATGCGGCAAAAATCAGTTCAAAAAGAGCAGTTAGAGATATACCAAACATTGGCAAACCTGTAAATAGCATTTGTGAGTCATGCCAAAAGGGAAAACAAACCAGAGCCACTTTCAAAGCAAAAGAATACTTCACTAGCAAGCCATTAGAACTAATTCACATTGATCTATGTGGACCCATGAGAACTGAAAGCATAAATGGACACAAATATTTTATCCTGTGTATAGATGACTACTCAAGAATGACATGGGTACTATTTATGAAACTCAAGTCAGAAGCCTTTGAGATGTTTAAAACCTTCAAAAATCTTGTTGAGAATCAATCAGGAAAAAGAATTAAATGCCTAAGATCAGACAGGGGAGGAGAGTTTATCTCCGAAGAATTTGTAGAATACTGTCAAAAACATGGGATAAGAAGACGGTTTTCAGCGACTAGGACACCTCAGTGAGAATGGTGTTGTAGAAAGGAAGAATAGAACAGTGCAGGAAATGGCAAGGACAATGCTTGGCAGAAAACAAAATAGTCGACAGATTTTGGAAAGAGGCAGTCCATACTACAGTTTACATTCAAAACAGGTGCATGTTGAGACCACATGAAAGCAAAACACCTTATGAGTTGTGGTTTGGCAGAAAGGCAACATCAAGACATTTCAAAGTATTTGGCAGACAAGTGCTACATAAAACGGACTGAAGATAACCTCGGTAAATTTGAAGATAGAGCTGATGAAGGTATCTTTCTTGGTTACTCAACAAAAAGCAAGGCCTACACATGTTACAACAAGAGGTTGAAGAAAATTGTTGAAAGTCCTGATGTGAAAGTTGATGAAGGTAGAGAACAAGAAACTACTTATCAAGAAAACTACCCTATGTATGAAGAAGTCATTGAAGGTGATGATGAAAAAGAAACAGAGAAGAATCGAGAAAATTGATCCGAGATGGTGTAAAAGCCGAATGCGAAGAAGAAGAAAACAGGAAATTTAAAGCAGAGCAAGTGGCGAGAAAAATCATCCAAGTGAGCAGATTATTGGGGATCCCACGAGATGGTATTCGGACAAGAAGAACAACGAGTGAGGAACTATTCTCTCGTTATCTAGTATTGAACCTAAAAATGTTCTTTGAAGCAAGCAATCGATGAAAGTTGGATGAAGGCAATCAATGAAGAACTAGATCAGATAGAGAAAAACAATACATGGGAATTAGTACCTAGACCAACAAATAAAAACATAATTGGCACTAAATGGGTTTTTAGAAATAAATTGAATGAAGATGGGCGAGGTTGTCGGAAATAAGGCAAGATTGGTATGTAAAGGCTATGCTCGGGTTGAAGGCATTGATTTTGAAGAAACTTTTGCACCGGTAGCGGACTAGAGGCAATCGGAATGTTTACGGCATTAGCGGTTCATAAAAACTTCAAAGTATATCAAATGGATGTAAAATCAGCATTTTTGAATGGAAAAACTGGAAGAAGAGGTTTACATTGAACAACCAGATGGCTTCCAACTTGGTGACAATCCAGATTTTGTTTGCAGGTTAAAGAAAGCTTTATATGGATTAAAACAGGCACCCAGAGCATGGTATGCAAGGCTGGATAATTATCTAATTAAACAAGGGTTTAAGAAAGGTTTGGTGGATAGCAACTTATATGTCAAAACAGAGAAGGGTCATCTTATTGTTCTTGTTGTTTATGTAGATGACATAATATTTGGCAGCAGCATGGATGAATACTGCAAAGACATATCAATTAAAATGAAAAAAGAATTTGAGATGTCAATGATTGGTGAACTTTCTTATTTCTTAGGACTATAGGTCAATCAAAATGAAAAAGGCATTTTTATTTCTCAAGTTAAATATGTAAAAGAAATGCTGAAAAAGTTCACAATGGAAGACGATTAAATCGGTCAGCACTCCCATGACAACAGTCGCAAGTTGAGCAAGGATGATAAATCCCAGAGATGTAGATCAAACAATGTACGGGTCTATGATTGGAAGCTCTGCTGTATTTAACGACCACTAGACCGAGATATATTACAAGCAGTATGTATGGTTGCAAGATTTCAGGCCGGTCCCAAAGAAACTCATGTAACAGCTGTAAAGAGGATCTTCAGATATCTCAAGGGCACTATGGATTATGGGTTGTGGTACCCAAAAGGTAAATATTTCACTTTGATTGCATATTCTGATGCAGATTGGGCGAGGATGTATTGATGACGAAAGAGCACAAGTGGAGGAGCATTTTATCTTGGAGACAGGTGGTAGCATGGCACGACAAGAAACAAGAATCGAGTATCTCTATCCACTGCAGAGGCGAGAATACATTGCGGCAACAACATGTTGTACTCGGATATTATGGATGAGACAAACGTTGAAAGATCTTGGTATTCATTTCAAAGAGCCAATTTCAATTAAATGTGATAACACTAGTGCTATCAACATATCCAAGAATCCGATAATGCATTCAAGAACCAAACATATTGCAATCCGATATCATTTCTTGAAGGATAAAGTTGCGAGAAGGAGAGGTTAAATTGGATTTTGTTCCAACTACGAGCAAGTAGCTGATATATTCACAAAACCTTTGCCAAAGGAAGTATTTGAATACCTTCGGAAGAAGTTGGGAGTAGTCACACCACCCAAGCAGCGACTAGCTATGGGAAACACATTCTCGGGGGGAGCATTCAAACTTTTTAAGTCCGAGAATGTTGTGCATAGACTCGGGGGAGTCTACGACAGACCCTTTGGTATTATTGGCAAAGGGGGAGAAGAAATTAAGCAAGGTTGCGAGTGTGTTGCCAACAATTCCAAAGGGGGAGATTGTTGAGCAAGGTGCAGCAAAAGAATTGCAAAAGTATTGTCATTGTTGTCAACACGGACAGATTGATGCGATTGATGCGGTTCGGGAGGTCGATCGGATCAAGTGCGGTGAATTTCAAGACAAACAGAGGTAACCCAGATTCAAAAATTGGCAGAAAGAGACAAGAAAGAAAACTGTCGCGATATCGCGACATGTTTTCTGTCGCGATTTCGCGACAAAAAGTAGGAGAGAGAAAATGCACGCCAAAATGTCGCGATTTCGTGACATGTCGAGTTTTCGCTGAGGAGAGAGAAAATGTGTCGCGATATCGCGACAAAACAGAAGAGAGAGAAACTGCAAGGAAGATTGTCGTGATTTCACGACATTGCCGAGGAGAGAGAAAGTGCATGCCAATTTGTCGCGATATCGCGACATGGCGAGGAGAGAGAAAGTGAAAGGTAAACTGTCACGATTTCGTGACATGTTGGCAGAGAGGGAAGCAAGGTGAAAAGATGTCACGATTTCGTGACATAAATGGAGAAAAGGAGCTAGCAACGAAAAGTGTCGCGATATCGCGACACGTCGGGTTTTCGCGACCCGAAGAGGAGAGAGAATGCTCAGCAACAAAGGTGTAGCGATATCGCTGCATGATGAAAATACATGGCACAAAGGTGTAGCGATTTCGCTACAATTCGGAAGTGCAGAAAACAAAGATGTAGCGATTTCGCTACAAGTGAAAAGACACAAACAAGAAGATGTAGCGATTTCGTTGCATGACAAAATGTATAAAAACAAAGGTGTAGCGATTTCGCTACCATTCAAAGTTGAAAAAATTAAAGATGTAACAAGTCAAAAGCACAAGGCACAAAGTTGTAGCGATTTCGCTATTGCACGAAACAAAGAGTGTACGAAAGCCCAAAGTGTCACGATTTCGTGACATGCTCCATTTTCGCTACTGCATGGAGCAAAGAGCGTACGGAAGCCAGAAGCGTCATGATTTTGCGACGAAGATAACGATGACATCAGCAAGGGCCGAAAGTGTCACGATTTCATGACAAGTTTCAAGGAAAGCTGCTAGAAGCCGAAACG
Source organism: Wollemia nobilis (assembly GCA_028583015.1). Taxonomy (NCBI): domain Eukaryota; kingdom Viridiplantae; phylum Streptophyta; class Pinopsida; order Araucariales; family Araucariaceae; genus Wollemia; species Wollemia nobilis. Next base: position 2,510,166 of record JAQPPZ010003612.1, read on the forward strand.
TCACGATTTCGCGACAAGAAGATTGATGACGTCAGCAAGAGCCGAAAGCGTCACGATTTCACGACAAGAAGGATGATGACGTCAGCAAGAGCCAAAAGCGTCGCGATTTCGTGACATGTTCCATTTTCGCTGGAGTTTGCAAGCAAAGCTGTACGGAAGAGCAAAGTGTCGCGATTTCGTGACATGTTCCATTTTCATGAGTTGGCAAGAGAGGTACGGAAGAGCAAAGTGTCCGATTTCGCGACATGTTCATTAGATGAAGAAAGATGTACAAAAAAGAAAAAAAAAAAGTGTCCGATATCGCGACAAATAAAAGAAAAGTCCGATTTCACGACATGCTTAAGGATGACGTCAACAAATGTTGAAAGTGTCGCGATATCGCGACAAGATGCGAGGAAAGCTTCCAAGAGCCAAAACGGTCGCGATTTCGCGACATGCTTAAGGATGACGTCAGCAAAAGTTCTAAGTGTCGCGATATCGCGACATGAACAGAAGGAAAGCTTTCAAAGCCAAAATGGTCACGATTTCGCGACAGCAAGGGCATGAAGTGTGTGGCTTCAAAAAGTGTCGCGATATCGCGACAGGTAACAGTATGGCAGGTAAAACCCGTAGGAGCATGCAAGGTGACACGTGTCAGAAAAAGCAGACAGGAAAATCATGCGACCGATTACGTAAAATGTAAGCGATGTCGAATCTGCGATTACAGATTGACAAGTGTCGATCATGCATTAGAACGATTGTATACTCTTGATGAAAAAGCATTCGAAGAATCAAATATAAAGTATCGAAAGGTTTTCGAAAAGTCTTTTTTAAGCTTTCGAACGGTCGCACTCATGGAATCAAATAGACATTTTGCTTGTATTCAAAGAGTCGAACAGTCGAAGTGCATGAAACAAAATAGCCGTATTGCATGGATTCAAAAGACGTATTGCAGGGTTTCGAACAGTCGAAGTGCATGGAACTGAACAGCCGTATTGCATGGATTCGAACGGTCGGAGTATGTGATTCGATTGCATGCGAGGATTGAAAGGTTATAAAAGAATAATCGTACGAGAGAAGATGTTGCCTACTGTTAGAGAGAAATTGCTTGTAAAAGGAGGGTTAGAAAAGAATCAAGAGAAAAATAAGCGAGCCGTGAGAGTGTGTAGAGTTGGGTTAATTGCAGACCAGTCAGGGTCGTGCATGAAGTGAAGACATTTTTATGTCATTCTAAATTGATCAGAATTGCAGTCCAAGTTGGTGCTTGGTACTAGGAGTTGGTGCTCCATATGTTGCAGCAGAAAATTACAAGGGTTGGTGCTCCTTCCGAGTTGATCTTTGGTAAAGTATTTGTAAAATTGATTTTGCAAAGGCTGAATTTGGATTGGAGTCCAAGTAGTCATTTTTGAGGAGTATCCAAATTGGTGAACCTCTGTATATTGAGTGTTGTTGTATGCTCTCTTGTTCAAGTTGTTTTTCAGTTGTCAAGTTCTCTTTATTTCATATTAAATCTTTGTCAAGTTCAGTGTCATTGTGTAATCATCAGAGATTTGGTGAAAACATAAGCAACTTGCTCTTTTGTGGAAATGTATAGGAGCTAAATATTGTGCAATGAAACATGGTCAGGAATGAAGTGCACTTCTATCTCAATGTGTTTGGTGCACTCATGAAAAATAGGATTGTAAACCAATTTTAAAACACCTTGATTATCGCAATGCAAAACTGTAGGTTGATGTTGTGGAATCCCAATGTCTGTAAAAAAGTGATGTAACCGTATTGCCTTACAAAAAGTATCTACAGTAGCATGATACTTAAACTCTATGGTAGACTTTTATGTGATACTTTTTTTCTTTCTACCCCAAGAAATTGGTCCAGTTACAAGGAAGAACACATATCCTATCGTCAAAATCCTATCATCCAAGGATCCTCTATAATCTGCATCCATGCATGTAGTAAAGAAGAATTTATTGTTATTTTTGTACTCCAGGCCATAACTAGAAGTACCATGAATGTATCTCAACACATTCTTAGTCGATGTCCAATGAGCTTTCTTAGTTTTATGCATAAACCTAGATAGATAACTAATGATATAAAAAATATCCAATGTGGTATACTCTAGGTAAAGTAACCCTCCAATCAAATAATGATATAGAGTTGCATCTATTTGTGGAGAGCTATCATGGTGAGATAGATGTAGACCAGGTTCAATTGGCATGGGAATGGGTGGCACTTTGTAATTTTGAATCTCTTCAACAAAGTCTTGGTGTACTTCATATGAGAAATAAATATTTGATCTTGCATCTACCAAACCTCCAATCCAAGGCAATAGTGAAGTAAACCAAGGTTAGTCATGTCGAATGATTTTTTGAGATCATCCTTGCAAGATAAAATCAAATTCTTAGCACTCCTCGTGATGACCAAATCATTGACATAAACTACAATAATGGCTATCTCCCCTTCATGTTGTCAAACATAGATATTAGGATCATATGGACTCCTAAAAAAACCATGTTGTAAGATATGTGCATCAATTTTGATGTACGAGGCTCTTTGAGCCTGTTTCAAACCATATAGATATTTGATCAATATACACACTTTTTCTTTACCTATATGAATGATAAATCCCTTAGGTTACTTCATGTAGACTTCTTCTGCTAAGTCACCATTTAGGAATGTACTCTTGACATCCATTTGATGTACCTTCGAACCAAATTGTACTTCCATTACAAAAATAATACGAATGGTCTTGATCTTGGTTGTAGGTGCAAATGTCTCTTCATAGTCAATGTCTTCCTCCTATGCATACCCTTTCACAACTAAACTATAATTGTGCTTATCGAGTGTTTCGTCAAATTCATACTTTGTTTTAAACACTCATTTACATCTTATGCATTTCTTACCTGGTGGAAGATCAACTAGATCCCATGTGCCATTCTTCATAAATGAATTATACTCAGCCTCCATGGTTGACTTCCAATGTGGCAGCTCAAGAGCTTCACAAACTATTTCAAGTTTAGGGCTATTCACCATGGTGCTCATCAATACCAAATTCACTTTCTCACAAGCCATGATCCATGTTCTTTCTCTAGAGGTAGAATTTTTAGGTGGAGCACTCATATGGGAATATTAAAGTGTTTTTTTATACCATAATGGTCTACTCAAATTATTTGGAGGTAAACTTGCACTAGGAGTAGCTCCTCTACTATTATCTTCATCATCATGGATGATTCTTGGACCATTGTCAGGATCAGATGGTGTTGCAGGTGGACTGGTTGGAGATTCACTAGTTTCATCAAATATGACATCTCTACTAACATAAATATTCCGAGTAGTGGGATCCATGAGCCTATAGCCTTTAGATTCACTACTATACCCAAGAAGAATACACCTCAAGGACTTCTCTTCAATTTTCTTTTGTTTCTCTTTGGGAATGTGCATGTAGACAATAAAACCAAACACTTGAAGATGAGATATGGATATTTTCTCTCTTGACCATGCTTCTTGAGGATTCATTCCCTGAAGATCCTTTGTAGGTGCTCTGTTCAACAAATATACGATAGTTTGCACCACCTCAACCCAAAATGCTAGACTCAATTATGCATATTTCAGCATGCTTCTTACCATTTTCATGATGGTACGATTTCACCTTTCACAAACTCCATTTTTTTGTGGCATGTATGATGTGGTCAACTACCACCAAATCCCATTCTCCTTCAATAATGTAAAAAAATCTTTTGATGTGTACTATCCCCATCAATCTAAGCGAAGAACATGAATATGACGGCTAGTGGCAATCTCCATAAGAGATTTCAAATCCTTGAAATACTAAAAGGTTTCATCCTTCGATCTCAAGAAATACATCCATATTTTTTTAGAGTAGTCATCAAAAAATAGCAAGAAATATTTGAGGCTAGTGTTAAGTAATGTAAGGGATTAGTTAATTAAATATTATGTAAGGGCACGTCCTTTAGACTGCCCACATTCATGCTTTGAGACATAGGGTTTTTGGTTATGTGTTCAACTTCTAGGGTGGAGGAGGAGATGAGGTTCTCCTTTTGGGATACATTACGGGTGATTTGGGTTCCATTTGCAATTTCTTCTTTAGATTCCTTATTTGATGTCCTATTTGGAAGGTCAACCCTTCTGATCGCTATCCACATCCACAAAGATTTTTTTTTAATTTTTGCTTACTAGTTTAGAGGGGTTGCGGGGGTGGATGGTAAGTTATTGGGATTGGAAATATGGGACTGGTGCAAGCTTGGAATATCACCAGACTTGGAATAAATTTGAGGTGAGGAAGAAATAAATTCAGAGGTCAAATTAAGGATGGGGTTATATCTATTATATGGGGGCCATTAGTGGGATTTTTTTCTTCAATAATGATAGGAAACATTTATTTAATAGCCTCAAAAATAATTTCATCAACGAGTTGTAGTGGTTCATAAGGATTTTTATTGAAAAACAAGAAGTGTACCTAATTAGGAGAAGCTTTGCAATAGGAAGGTAGCTTGGAGTCTTGGAGCTCCAGATCCGAGGAGCCAATATCTTTGGAGGGAAATATCCTTTTAAGTTAGTCATCTCACTCTTAGAGGATTGAGGAGGGGCTTGGTTGCCTTGCTTGGAAGTTGCCAAATTGGACTACCCAAAACTAGGCTTTCCATTTTGAGAACGAAAATAATACTTCAATTGGTTCTTGTTTCTAGTCTGATGGATAATTTTAAGTAATGGGCATTGAGCTCAAGAATGGCCTTGTTTCTTACACTATGCATAAATCCAACTTATTTTCATATTTGATAAGTTGGTGTCTTTGGTTGTGATAAAAAATGATATTGATGTAGGTGGATAGCTCCTTCATAAGATTAGAATTTACACACAGACAAGTGTAAATCATGCAGGTTTTGGAACTAGTTGTCAAATCAAAATCCACCAAGTCACCTATGGCACTAACCATGCAGTGAAATATCTCTTCAATGCAAAATTGAATAGGGAGGCTTGTAAGCCTAATCTAGATTGGGGTGGTGTTTATATTTTGATTTTTTGGATAAAAATAAACACTCCACTTTTAAATAAAAATGCTTCAATGACCAAAATACCAAATGTTGCTAGTGAGAATGCACCCAGAGTCATATTTTTATTCAACCTAATGAGAAAAATCCCTCGAGGGAGGGCTACAAGTTCTATATGGCCTTGAGGCTACCACTTAGAGAAGGCTTATTTTTTGATAGATTTAATATCAAGCCTAGAGCCCACCAATTTCCCAACAAGGGAAATGGATTCATAGAGAATGTTAGAATCCATATCCGATGAGGGAATGTGGTGGGTTTCCTACGATGGAAGGATTACACAAGCATCTGAGCCTAACACAAAAGGAACATGGTTATCCTTAATTTTCTTTGCATAATATGACAGACACATATTTTGGAGAACCTCAGGTTGCATAGAGGGAGGTGCCCCTATGACACCTATTAACTCCACACTTACCTCAATATTCCCTCCAATTCCAATCACTTGAAAACAACCTATCGGGTCATCTAGAGAACTAACCTCGTGATCATCTCCACTGCTGCATCCATTGGAGGACTTCTTGCCTTCACCAATTTTGAAATTCTATATGGATGAGTTTACCATTGCCCATCCAAACATTTTTTTTTTATTTTCATAACAAATGCTATATATTAACCATATATACTGAATGTTCATATATTAATGTTATATTTGATCTTAAAAATTGAGACTTATGATAACTTGGCTAAAATTCCAATAGTGGTATTAGAGTTACTTTGAGTAGAATCTATTAGAGCTACCACACTCTATCCATCATTTTAGAAGAAGCATATTTGAAAGCTAGAATCAAATAAGTATTTAGTGAGAATTTAATTTAGAAATAGGTTTAGGAAAGAAGCTAACATAAAAGAAGAGATCCCTAGTGTAAATTATATTATTTATAAAATCCGCATGAGATGAGCACTTGAAAACACCTAAAAGTATCACCATATTACATAAAGGATATTTGAATCTGAGAAGGAAATTAGAAGCATTGAAGATGTGCAAAATTAAAGAACTATCTTAAAGGATTTTAAGACATTGTATTTAAAGACATTCAATTATTGGACATCATCTGAGAAGATGCTCATAATAGTAGAAAGATCCAAATATAAATAATTTGGAAATGATGGGATAGTCAAATTAATCTTGATAAAGAACGATTCTCTAGAAGAGGAGAACCAGATAATGAGTGGTTAAGCCACCAAATAATTTTTTTTAAAGAGGTATTGTAGTATAATATAGGGAGTTATTGAAGCTTCCAAAATAGAAGATGTATCCAATAGAAATGAAGAAAAATAAAAGATCTAATTTGAGAGCTTAAATTCAAGTTAATAGAGCATGATAGCTACAATAGAAAATGAGGACTAGATAAAGCAAAGGGAGAATGTTTAAGCTTTTACTATTTGAAGGTAGCACATTCTAGCTACTATAGGAGGCATAATATGCCACTATTTAGCATAGATAAAATTACTCTATGTAAAATTTCATCTATACTACCAAAGAAGCCATGGAGAAGAAACTCTACATGATAGTCCATCAAGTAGAAGATGCGAAGAAGAAAAACTCTACATATATCCATCCCTTTTTTCTAAAGAAGGCATGGAGAAAATATTTGTGTTAAGAATATTGGTTGCATTTGATAGAAGTCTCAAATATAACCATCCAAGGCTTGATGTTGCAAAAGGAAGAGGAAGCACCAAGTTTGGAAAGTGAGCAAAACCAAAACCCAAAACACTTGTGCCAGGGTAATGCTTAGTGCATGAAAGAAATTATTGCCAAAGAGAAGGAATTAAAAGTGACAACATAAACCCAGGTGTTGTAGGTGAGTTGGAGAGGAGAGGGAAATCCTCCAAGAGAGGTCCCAGGTTCAAATCTCCACCCTACCAAAAATCTGAATTGGGTATCCAAAATCCAATTGATAATGTTGGTATGGGCAGGGTCGGGTGCAACTCCTGGGTGACTTTGACGGTGTAGAACCCCCTGTTCATGGTCTCTCAGACCAAGGAAGCCCCGCAAGGCATTTTTCACTTAAAAAAAAAGTGACAACATAAGGCATGTAGAACTAATTTATTTTTTTTTAAATATTATAATTGCATAATATAAGGGATGTTGCTCACTGAAATTTATTATATTTGATTAAAGTTAATAAGAGTGATAAGACACTCAGATCTAAAATTTAGTTAAATTTAAATTGATTAAGGTATTTGGAGTGATAAGGAAATTCTTTACTTTGACTTCCTCATTTGATTTTTGAAAATTTTGAAATTTTAGAATTTATTAATTAGGGATTTAAAAGGAATTCAACTCCAAAAATATTTTTGAAAATTGAAAATTTTATATTTGCAAATTATTTTTCAATTTGATTTCAAAAACTCAATTTTTGAAAATTTTATTTTTGAAAAATTTAAATTGAAAAATTAATTGAATTCACCTTTGGATATATAATGTTGTCTACTTAAAATAAATTTTAATTTGAAGTGATTTGTAAAATTTATTATTTAGGAGACACAAGGTCTTCTACTCCAAACAATTTGAAATTTTGTTGATTTTGTGAATTTGATGAATTTGATTGTTTTAGAAATTTAAAACTTTGGAGATATAATGATTTCAACTTCAAAGGGATCTAAAAAATTTAATGAGTTCCATTATGTCAATTAACATGAGATGCAAATGTAGGGGTAGCGATAGAGGCATAGGCAACTTAAGTGTGAGAGGTTGTGGGAGATTTAATGCTAGGAGATTTTGGGAGGAATATTTTTATGATTATAGAACTAAAAATATCAATCTAAACTTTGATTGGGAGAAGTATCGAGATTAGAGGATAGATGCATTACATAGAATAATATGGGTTGGGGCTAATGGGTATTGTCACTTCCTTTATGTTAACTTTTGAAGTAGTTGTAAATATGACTTATGTACAAACTATTGAAGTTGTTGTAAATTTATCCTTCATGAGGTCTACTTGTATAAAGCATGGTAGTATACCTTCTTTGAGCCTCAACATGGAATGTGTTAAGGCTTCCATGATGGATTTTGAGAGCCCTTCTCTCTCTATGTCAGGTGGTTTGGTTTATCTGGATTCTATTTTGGATTCTAATCTCTCTTGTATGGAAGTACCCTTTTAGTAGGTGGCCCCTTCCATGTTGAAATGAAATGTGATTCCTCATTTTGTTGTAGAGACAATCACTAGTGAGCTTCTAGTCATATGTGAAGAAAATGGTTTAAACAACAATCAATTGATGGAATTTTAACCCTATACGATTGTCACTAATTACCAAAATAGTCTTTGAGGTCAAATTCAGAGACAATCAACCCTCTTGTAGGCACTCCTAGGACCCCTGGTTCTCACCCTTTGATTGAAAGGTCGTATGCTACTATTTTTTATCAATAGCGCAAAATGATCCTCTTTCAGAATATTTTTTTGATCTTGAACTAGTATAGAGATTTATTTCTATGCCTTTAAAAAATTTAATGTGTATAATGGGAGAGGGAGAGGCTTCTCTCATTGAAAATTTTATGGGAAACTCTAGACCTGATATGGATTCTATTATAAGGTGGGATTTTGCAAAATGGTCCCCTAATGGTTAGATGGATAGTTGCTCTGCCTAATATTTTTTCTTATTAATATTTTTGAAATGGAAGATCTTAGGCATATTTTGGGTGGAGGTCTAGGTTTTTTGGTAGAAGGAGCTTGTTTCTACATAAATGGGAGATGGAATTTGATCCATAAATCTAGAAAAATAATTATATGCTCCTATTTGGGTAATATTGTGAATTTTACCTCTTCACTTTTAAATGAAGCTATTTTGAGAGGAATTACTAAAATGTTGGGTGAGTTTTTCATACTTGATGCAAAAACTAGAGATAGATCTATGATGATTTTTATCTGAATGTGCATGGTGGTAGATTTAGATACAAATCTTCTTGAGTCTGTAGAATTGGTATCTGATGTTGGATCTAAGATACAACCTATTTTGTATGAGAAAAAACCTTCCTTTTGTTCTTAGTGCAAATATTACAACCATGATCTAGCTCAATGTCCATAGAGAAAACCTGCTTTGATTTATCAAAAGGAGTATTTGGTCTCTGAAGACCCAATTATTTCTAGCTTTGAGAAAATTCCAACTAAAAAGATCCATAATATAAATGATGGTATCAAGGCTTTAACTTAGTTATATGCTAAGTATATTTCAATAAAATTTTAAATCCCCTTTCAAAGAACCCCTCTTCGAAGAATCCTTTTGATTGTTTGACTTCTAGTGATGATCCTCTATTGGTGGATCTAGTGCTAGCACTAGATTAATATAAGGTTTAAGAGCTTAGGTCGAAACCTCTTGGATTTAAAAGCTTTAAAATATTGGTTTCTCTATTAGCTTTTGAGGATATATGTAGTGGGAGAAATATAACATAGGTCCTAGTAAGATGCAAAAAATATGAAAGAAAGTAATTATGTAATATGACTAAAATATACTATAAATAGAAATGACAAAAATACAATACAGTATGGAGGTAATGGGCACTCCATTAATACAAGATAAAGAGTTGTATTGTACTCCATATAGGAGTTCTACTACTACAATGCACTTGATATGTGATCTATCACTATGAGGCCCTTTATATGGGAAGAGAGATTTCTTGGCCAACACTCTATCTAGTTGTACAAGTGGACACCTTGCACATTACAACTTGCATATTGACACTTGTGCATTTATTACATTGCTTGAAGTAACTAGCTAAATTCCCCCTAAATTAATATCCTACTCTAACTATGTACCAAATGTGGTACATTTTACATGACCCAAATGATGTAATATGATCTAAATCCAACACCCCCCTATATTATATTATTCGGATCTTGAATATTTCAATCTTCAATATGGATCTTCTTCTTGAGAATGGTCTTGATCAGGTTCTTCTTTATCTGCTTCAATCTTCATGTTATAGCTTCTTGTATTTTCATATCCTCTATTCTTTGGCATCAAATGTCTTTGATGAACTAGTGATCTCATGATTTTGCATGTCTTAAGTGGATCAGAGTTGACCCATTTTCTCTCCTTTGCATATTTGTATGACCTATATTTCTAACCTTTATAAGTATCAAGCTTGAGTTCACTGTTAGTAGATGCTTCTAGAATAAGATTTTGAAAGTTCCAATCTATTCTGTGTAGTAATATTTCTTTATGGATTTTATAGTACTTGTATTTATAGTAACAAAAGAAAGAAGAATGATTTTTACCTTTGCAATATTTGCATGGATGGTAATTCCAACAGCTGATCTTTTCTTGACCATATTGATTGTAATAGGTGCACAATATATATGTTCTGGTTACTTTGTAGTCTATTTTAGGGATATCATGTTTATCTATATCCTTGACTAGATCCTTAAACCATATGTGCATAATTGAAACTATTTCATTTTTACTTCTTTGTATGTTGTATTCTTGATCTCCTTTTTTAATGTGATCATCAGTTTTATTATAAGAATCTATTTTTTTATAATTATTTGTTTCGGAACTTATTTTCCATCTTATTGATTCTTACTTCTTTTTTCATTTTTATTATTGTTATCCATTGTATTATCAATCATGATTTTAATCCATATTGGTATTTTTCTCATTCCACTTCTAAGTGTAGTCATCTTTATAGCTCCTAAAGTACTTTCGATAGTTCCTATATCTTATGATATAGAATCTTCCAAGTGATCTACTTTACAACTCCCAGGTTTAGAGTATATGAACTTGTTCTAATAAGACCTTTTGTAGCTTAGGTTTTGTAGGCTTCCTTATGTCTCCCTAGTTAAGAGATAAGATTCTTATAGAATTTAAGTTTTGTAGAGACCTTATGACTCCCAAATGGATTGAGTACTTGATAAAATTTGAATGAATGCTATTATTATCAAGTTTTGTAGAATGCCTTATGTCTCCCTAGTGATTTTGAGTATGCTAAATGATTGATAAAGTGCTTTTGAGAATAGTAGTTCAATTTTGGGTTGATTTTGTAAAGTTTTGTAAATAGAAAAAATCAAATTTTATTACACCTCATTACTTCTATTGAACTTAAGCACTTTCTAATTTTATGAGGTCTAATGGTTGGATTTATTTTATCCCTTTAATGTAGTTTTGAGATAAGTATATCAATTAGATTTCAAATTTTGATAATCTTTGATGACCCTCCTTTTATAGCTTTTGATATTTGATATATAATGTTTCTAAATTCCAATATCCTATTTTGGTGTAGTATTCTTTCTAACTCCATAATTTGGAATATTAGAAACCAATAATATTTGCAATAATGGAATTTTAATTTTCTATGTAGACATCCTTATTTCTCCTAAGTTTGATTTGCAAATATTAAGCTATAATTCTCCTTTAATTTTTGCTTTTAAATATGGTTGATTTCCCTATAGTTTTCAACCTTATATTATACCCTTATAAATCCTATTAATGAAAACAAATTAGAATAAGATAAATTCTTACTTTTATTATTCTCCAAAACTCTACGTATTTGGTGTTGAATTTTGATCCTAAATTATCGCACCCTTTGGTATTCCTTTTGACAATTATCTCCGACATATAGGTGTAGGCTTTAATGTTTCTCTTGAATTCAAAAAATGGCTATTTTTTTATTCTTTTGACTGTAATATTTAGATAGTGGATGCCTCACATCTGACCACTTTTACTAAGAGCTTTAAATACTCTCTTTTGGTTACTATTGAATGATGTTATGAAAATTGATGCTACTATGTAAATTTACCACAAACTCAGCTATGAACGCTGCTATGAATTTTTGTTTGAATTGTTGTTGCTCTTTGGTTCTTGGTGCCTCAAATAAGAGTTGAATATTGAAGTGAGTGATAAGTTTCATGATAGTTTTACTTTTAATTCTTGGGAGATAACCTTGTTGACACTTGGACTCTTCTGCAGAATGAGCGTTACAAATTTGTGTGAACGCTCATATTCCTCCTCTTGTGTAATGACTTCTTGGTCTTTCCTTCAAGTGGGTAAAGGATGAGTGCTCATGTGAGAAACATTAGGATTTATTTAAATGTCATAAGTTTCACCTTCCCTATGTTCATGTAACTTTTCTTCTCAATGTTTTTCAATGTAAACTTGCAAGGTTATTTTATCAACATATTGTGGTCAGTTCCTCCTTTGTTGTATGCTTTCGATGGTGCTTCATTAAAACTATTTCTAGTTGTAGTAGTGACCAATACTTCAGTGGATTTGAGCTAGGATTGTGATAAAATCCTTTAGTAGCTATTGGTAGTACTTTTGGTGGAGTTTTTGAGGTAATCAAATGGTACCCTTGAGTGTTCCTTGTGGATGTACATCTAGCTGGTATAGCCTTCCTTTCCCAGTGTTTTTTTCTTCCTTCTTTAAACCTATTTTGTAGATAATATTTCTCCTTATGTTATGCTTGCAGGTATCTTGATACGACTATTCAAAACCATGGAGGATATGAGCCTCTTGAGATGCTATTCTACCTTACTTGGAGAATGCTCTTTACACGACCACTTTGAGCTAAATTTTCCTTATGAGGAATGTGCCTTTGTGGCACTTAAATTTTGTTCTTTTTCCTACATAGGATACATTAGTATGGTGCAAGATAATGTAAATAAACTTGTAAATAGAATATCTTCTTTTTGTACCTCCTTTTGCACTCTATTCTATTGGTTTTAATGGTAGATTTCTTGTAGGCAAGGGCTATTTTGACATTGTCCCTTTTTCTAGACAAATATCTCCTTTGCTTGGTTACTTTTGGTAATAAACCCAAGTTAAGAACCACATAGATATAAGCTTATTGTAGAAGTAATTTTTGCACTAATTTTTTTTGTAAATAGCCTTTAGCACACTTTGAATCCGAGACTCATCAAGTCTCATTTTGAAGCTTCTTTTGCTAATTTTATGGTGGCTTTCTTATCCAATACTTGGAGGAATATGATCTAATTTTTGGTGGCTTCTTTGGGCCACAAAATGCTATCGATTCTATGCATAAAATAATGTTTTCATACAATTTTATAATCTATTAGTTTTTGTGTCCTTGATATTTAACAATCAACAAACACAAACTAATCCTTTTGAGAGTAACTAGTTAAAGATAAACTAGTATAATGCTAATGGATTAATAATGCAATTAATGGTAATAATAATATCTTCTTATTGCTCCAATAAACTCAAAATAATTTTTAAATGCACTTAATAATATTTTTCAACTTTTCAAGAGTTATCTGTAATGAACCCTTAATGAATATTATGCAATTTTTTACTATAATAAATATTGTAGGATGTAGTATTCTTGCTTTATAAATAGATAAAAGGTAGATGATAATTTTATTTCTTTCAAAAATATCTCTCCTATTAAATGCGCAAATATATCTTAAAATTAATTTTGAAGAACACAAGCTTATACTGAGAGGGGGGGTGAACAGTATAAGACCACTTTTTCCTTTTGCTTTAAAATCAACTTTCAAATCAGTATTAAGTAGTGTATAGAAAGCAATATCAATAGCAGCAATTAAAACAATGCACAACACATCATCCACAAAGAGACACAACAATTTACGTGGTTCACCCAACGCGGGCTACTCCACGGATAAAATTTTCACTAAATTTTATCAACTCAGAATCTGGGAAAACCTTTCCCAATTACAATGTTTATGGGCACCAACCCAAAGGAGATACCTTCCCCTAACTCTGCTCTTACTGGTGATCCTCTAGAAGACCTCTACCTCTGTTGCCCTTAGCAAGTGGAACTCTATCCATAGAAGACACTTGTCTTCCCTGCTCTAGCTGGAGACCTCTGTCCTCAACTCTTTCACCTCCTAAGTTGGTCCTCTTATCTACACCAAACATAGTCCTTCGATCTGGCACAATTTTGTCCTCTTCCTCTGTTCTTTTTTGTTACAGCCGCACTTGGTTGAAACCAACTTTTCACTGTCTACGCAAACACAACAGCACTCGATCAACTTATGTACTTCTACAAAAATATAGTAGCACACTCTTCACACACTCTTCACAAACACAGTAGCATAGTCTTCACACTATTTGCTTCTTGATGAACAAACTTCTCCCCTGCACTCTATCTATGAATCACACTTTGAATGCACACTTCGATCGATGTGACACAACTTCTCTTTATGCACCATAGACTTAACCTGTGCAATTTTGATACTCGCATTCGATACCTCAAACTCGAAACAACCCTCCTTTTATAGAATGAGTTTCAAGATCAAAACACTCAATCTTAGTCGGCTGTTACCCTTCAACTACGTCGGCTGCAAAACCCTATGTTGCGTCGGCCCAAATTTAACTTTGTTGGCTCAAGGTTAACTCTGTCCTTCAACCGCCTCTGGTTCTATAGCTTCTAGCGTGAAACTTCAACATGTCATGATATCGTGACACCTTTGCCTGTCGTACACCTTCTATTGCCTGTTGTCACGAAATCATGACACTAATTGCCTTTGTCTGCCTTGACTACGTTCTTGTCGCGAAATCGCGACACTTTAGACTTCAATGCCTTCTTCTCCTGTCATCCTCCTCCTCTCCTCTACAAATCGTGACGCTCTAGACTTCAATGCCTTCTTCTCTACTTTTGTCACGAAATCGCGACACATCTGCTTCTGCTAACGTCATCTTCAACTCTGTCGTGAAATCGTGACACTTATGACTTCATGGCCTTCTTCTCTGCTTGCACTAGCGAAAATGGAACATGTCACGAAATCGTGACACTTTCGCTGCCATGAGCTTCTTTCTGCCTTACACCCGTGAAACTGGAACATGTCACAAAATCATGACGCTTTTGTCTACAAAGCCTTCCTCTCTGCTTCTATCATGAAATCGTGACACTTCTCCTATAGAAGACCTACTTCTAGTTTTGGTCGCAAAATCATGACACTTTCTCCAACTGAATGCTGCCAACTCAACCTGTTACGAAATCGTGACGCTTATCATTTTGGACTCTTTCCTTTGTTGCACGTCGCGAAATCATGATAGTTGTCACTTTGAGCTTTTCAGCATGTCACGAAATTGTGATAGTCCTCACCTTGACCTCTGTAGCATGTCACAAAAATGCGACAGTCCTCACTTGGAACTTTGCAACAAGTCACGAAATCATGATAGTTCTTGAATAACTTTCTCTCTCTTCGATCTTGTCGTGAAATCATGACAGCTCACACTGCGGACTCTCTCTTCTGCAACATGTCGTAAAATCGTGACACTTTTTCGTCCGTACAGCCTCCTTTGCAGAATGTCGTGAAATCGTGACACTTTTCTTTCTTTGCCTTCCTGCACTGTCCGAGTCGCGAAAATGCGACATGTCGCAAAATCGTGACACTTTCCATCTTGCTCTTCTTCTCTGCCAACATGTCGCGAAATCGTGATAGTTTTGCCTGCTTTGTCTCTGCCTTCCAACATGTCACGAAATCGTGACAGTTTTGCCAGAACTTTCTCTCTCCTCAAACATGTCACGAAATCGTGACAGTTTTGCCAACACTTTCTCTCTCCTCAAACATGTCACGAAATCGCGATAGTTTTTCCAGTCGCCTGCATACTTTTCCTTGTCTTTTTCTTGATCTTTTGCAATTGGGCTACTCTGATCTTCTTGGAAAACCACTGTCCAAACTGAAACCTTCATCAAAACACATTCTTTGACATCAAATCAAATTGCTTCAAGAACTCTTTGACATCAATGAAAACATCTACACTTAGAGCAAAGGTAATGTACCCAAGGTACCCAAAATTGCCAACAATCTCCCCCTTTTTCATTGATGGCAAAATTTTACTGAAACACATCTTTAAGAGCCAAAACTGAAACCAACTGATCCAACAACTAAGAATCTATATTTAAAGTTTTTGCTCCCCCTGACTTGAAGCTCTCTTCTTCACTCATATCTCCCCCTTACTCATATCTCTCCCCCTTTGTCATCAATGGCAAAGGGCCACCTTTGGGGCTCGGGACTAAGAATGAGCTTCTTAGCTTAGTCCCTCCCCCACCTCTTGATGAGGTGATTAATTCTGGGGTGGGAGTACAACTCCCAATTTCTCCCTTAGATACTCAAACGTATCTCTTGGAAGAGGTTTTGTGAAGATATCTGCAATCTGCTCTTTAGTAGACACATATTCTACCTTGACCTACTTATCTTGCACTTTCTCCCTTAGAAAGTGATACTTGATGGAAATATGCTTTGTCCTTGAGTGCATTACCGGATTTTTGGAAATACTTATGGCACTAGTATTATCACAAAATATGGAGATGGGTTGTTCATGCTTGACTTTGAAATCTTCCAAGGTGGTTTTCATCCATAGAACTTGTGTACACCCAGCCACTGTTGCTATGCCGTAGATAAGGAAACTGAAGGTTGTTTCTTACTTAGCCAAGAAACCAAACTCTTTCCTAGAAAGAATGCTCCACCACTGGTGCTTTTCCTGTCATCATTACTACCTGCCCAATCTGCATCTGTATAGGCTGTGAGAGTGAAATCATCACCTTTGGGATACCAAAGCCCAAAGTCCATAGTGCCCTTTAGATATCTGAATATCCTTTTAACTGCTATAACATGAGAATATTTCGAAGCTGCCTAAAATCTGGCTACTAATCCAACAGCCTGCATGATATCTGGTCTAGTAGCTGTAACATATAATAAACTACCAATCATTGATCTGTACAACCTCTGATCTACCATTGGAGATTCATCATCTTTACTCATCTTGCACCCTGTAGTCATTGGAGTACATATAGGTTTGTTGTCCATCATCCCAAATTTTTTTAACATTTCTTTGATATACTTTCCTTGAGAGAGAAATATACCGTCTTTTGATTGAGCAATCTGAAGACCCAAAAATAATGACAGCTCTCCAATCATAGACATCTCAAATTCCTTCTGCATGGTGTTAGCAAAATCTTTGCACATCTGGGTATTATTTCCCCCAAAAATGATATCATCAACATAGACAACTACAATCAACATATCATTACCTTTATCCTTAATATACAAATTGCTATCTGCCATACCTTTCCTGAAACCTTGCTCATGAAGGTACCTATCAAGTCTTGAGTACCAAGCCCTAGGTGCTTGCTTTAACCCATACAAGGCCTTTTTTAGTTTACACACATAGTCCGATTGATCTGAGAGAGACACGCCTTTTGGTTGTTCTACGTAGACTTCTTCATCCAAAACTCCATTTAAAAAGGCTGATTTCACATCCATTTGATACACCTTGAATGCTTTGAAGCTTGAAAGGGCCAAAAACATTCTGATGGCTTCGAGACGAGCAACAGGAGCGAACGTCTCTTTGAAATCAACACCTTCTACTTGAGCATAACCTTTGCAAACCAACTCGGCTTTGTTTCGACAATCTTTCCATCCTCATTGAGTTTATTTCTGAATATCCATTTTGTGCCAATGACATTCTTGTCCTTAGGTCTTGGAACTAAATCCCAAGTTTCACTTTTCTCTATTTGATTTAGCTCTTCATCCATTGCTTTTACCCAAAATTTATTTGCACATGCTTCATTGAAATCTTTTGGCTCAATCTGAGATAATAATGAAATATTTGTAGAATCGTGTGACGGAATGACTCTTCTTCTAGTTTGTCTATTGTTTGGATCACCAATGATCAAATATTTGGGATGATGTTTTTGAACATATCGTGACGGAGTTTTGGGAAGCAATTTGCTATTTTTCCTCTTCTTCATCTGAAACCTCTCTGAATTCTTCTTGACATATTTCATCACTGATTTCCTTGACAGGTTCTCTTATCCCTGTCTTTTCATCAACTATTACATTTATGCTCTCTACGACTGTATGTGTTCTTTTGTTGAAGCATCTGTAAGCCTTGCTTCTGCTAGAATAACCAAGAAAAATTCCCTCATCACACCTAGGATCAAACTTACCCAAATTCTGATCTTCCCTTCTGATGAAGCACTTACTCCCAAACACTTTGAAATGTTTTACTATAGCTGGTCTTCCTTTCCACAACTCATAAGGAGTTTTATGATGATTTACTCTAAGTTGGGCCTTGGTGATAATGTAGACTGTTGTACTAACTGCCTCTTTCTAGAAACCATCTAAATTTTTTGACTCATTTAACATAGCTCTAGCCATATTTTCAATAGTTCTATTTTTTCTTTCAACTACTCCATTTTGTTGAGGAGTTCTTGCTGCTGAATATTCTCTTTTAATTCCCTATTGCTCACAGTATTCCACAAATTCATTAGAGGTGAACTCTCCTCCTCTATCCGATCTTAAGCATTTGATTCTCTTTTCAGTCTCATTTTCAATCATTTCTTTGAAAGCTTTAAATTTTTCAAAAGCTTCAGATTTTTCTTTGAGAAAGGTAACCCAAGTCATTCTAGAATAATCATCTATAAACAGCATGAAGTAGCTTTCTCCCTGAATGCTCTGAGTTCTGGTGGGGCCACATAAATCGGTATGAATGAGATCTAATGGTTTTGAAGAAGTATACCCTTTTGATTTAAAACTAGTTCTAGTCTGTTTTCCATGTTGACAAGGATCGCAAATGGTGTTATGGGGCCTTTTTATTTTGGGCAAGTCTCTAACTCCTTCCTTGTTACTAATGTTGACAAGATTATCAAAGCTCAAATGCCCCAATATTTTATGCCATAACCAACTCTCATCTTCTTGAGTTAGAAAACACTTTTCCTTTTTTATCTCACTTAGCATGTAAAGATTGTTTGGAGTCCTTGTAGCACTAGCAATGAGTTTTCCATTTTTTTCTTTACGAATCTCACATCTATCTGAAAAGAAAGATACTATGTGTCCTTGATCACAAAGTTGACTCACACTTAGAAGATTATGTCTTAGACCTTCTACATAAAGCACATTTTCAGTTTTAGATTTCCCATCCAAGCTAAGAGTCCCTTTACCACGGATTTTAGCAGACCTGTTATCTCCAAAACTAATTGTTCCTCTGTTTGTGTTTTTTAAGACCAGAAACTTTTCCTTTTCACCAGTCATATGTTTTGAACAACCACTATCAAGATACCATTTCTCTACTTTGTCTTGAGCATGAAAAGTAGTTTGAACTATCATTGACTTAGACTTGATCTCATTTCTCTTTTTAGTGAACTTACGGCTAGGTCTATCCAAATTGCACATCCTTGCTATATGCCCAACATTCTTGCATTTGTAACACATGACATTTTTATCCATAAGAGGTGCAAAAGAGTTAACATTTTCCTTACTATGGCTATTCATGGATTTAATGCAATGTATAGCTTTGTGACCAAATTTCTTGCAAGAAAAATAGTAGCCATGGAAAGTATTATGTAACCTGTTTTGATGCCTCGGATGATTGTTCTTCTTGTGACCAACTGGAATCCATCGTTCTTTAGGTTGAAGATTGATCTTGCTATCTCTTCTTCCTGTCATGATGCTTGAGAATAGAACTCTCTTCCCTAAAATTCTTAAAGCCCAGAAGAATTCACTTTAGAGATCGAACTTAACCTCTTCATCCTTTTTTGAAATTGTATGTTCTTCTGATAGATCCTTCTCCAAGATGTTAGGCTTTTTCTAGAGAGACCCGCTCTGATACCAATTGAAGAACACAAGCTTATACTGAGAGGGGGGGTGAACAATATAAGACCACTTTTTACTTTTGCTTTAAAATCAACTTTCAAATCAGTATTAAGTAGTGTATAGAAAGCAGTATCAATAGTAGCAATTAAAACAATGCACAACACATCATCCACAAAGAGACACAACAATTTACGTGGTTCACCCAACGCGGGCTACTCCACGGATAAAATTTTCACTAAATTTTATCAACTCAAAATCTGGGAAAACCTTTCCCAATTACAATGTTTATGGGCACCAACCCAAAGGAGATACCTTCCCCTAACTCTGCTCTTCATTGGTGATCCTCTAGAAGACCTCTACCTCTATTGCCCTTAGCAAGTGGAACTCTATCCACAGAAGACACCTGTCTTCCCTGCTCTGGTTGGAGACCTCTGTCCTCAACTCTTTCACCTCCTAAGCTGGTCCTCTTATCTGCACCAAACACAGTCCTTCGGTCTGGCACAATTATGTCCTCTTCCTCTGTTCTTTTTTGTTATAGCCGCACTTGGTCGAAACCAACTTTTCACTGTCTATGCAAACACAGCAGCACTCGATCAACTTATGTACTTCTACGAAAACATAGTAGCACAGTCTTTGCACACTCTTCGCAAACACAACAACATAGTCTTCACACTCTTTGCTTCTCGACGAACAAACTTCTCCCCTGCACTCTATCTGCGAATCACACTTTGAACGCACACTTCGATCGATGCGACACAACTGCTCTTTGCACACCATGGACTTAACCTATGCAATTTTGATACTCGCATTCGATACCTCAAACTCGAAATAGCCCTCCTTTTATAGAATGAGTTTCAAGATCAAAACACTCAATCTTAGTCGGTTGTTACCCTTCAACTACGTCGGCTACAAAACCCTATGCTGCGTCGGCCCAGATTTAACTTTGTCGGCTCAAGGTTAACTCTGTCCTTCAACCACCTCTAGTTCTATAGCTTCTGGCATGAAACTTCAACATGTCACGATATCGTGACACCTTTGCCTGCCGTACACCTTCTATTGCCTGTTGTGAAATCGTGACACTTATTGCCTTTGTCTGCCTTGACTACGTTCTTGTCACGAAATCGTGACACTTTAGACTTCTTTCTTCACGTCATCTTCACTCCTATCGTGAAATCATGACGCTTTAGACTTCAATGCCTTCTTCTCTGCTTTTGTCATGAAATCGTGACACATCTGCTTTTGTTGATGTCATCTTCAACTATTTCATGAAATCATGACCCTTATGACTTCATGGCTTTCTTATCTGCTTGCACTAGCAAAAATAGAACATGTCACGAAATCGTGACACTTTCACTGCCATGAGCTTCTTTCTGCCTTACACCCACAAAACTGGAACATGTCACGAAATCACGATGCTTTTGTCTACAAAGCCTTCCTCTCTTCTTCTATCATGAAATCATGACACTTCTCCTATAGAAGACCTGCTTCCAGTTTTTGTCATGAAATCGTGACACTTTCTCCAACTGAATGTTGCCAACTCAACCTATCGTGAAATCGCGATGCTTATCATTTCAGACTCTTTCCTTTGCTGCACGTCGCAAAATCGTGACAGTTGTCACTTCGAGCTTTTTAGCATGTCACGAAATCGTGACAGTCCTCACCTCGACCTCTGTAGCATGTCACGAAAATGCGACAGTCCTCACTTGGAACTTTGCAACAAGTCATGAAATAGTGGCAGTTCCTGAATAACTTTCTCTCTCTTCGATCTTGTCGTGAAATCATGACAACTCACACTGCGGACTCTCTCTTCTGCAACATGTCGTGAAATCGTGACACTTTTTTGTCCGTACAGCCTCCTTTGTAGAATGTCATGAAATCGTGACACTTTTCTTTCTCTGCCTTCCTGCACTGTTCGAGTCATGAAAATGCGACATGTTACGAAATCGTGACACTTTCCATCTTGCTCTTCTTCTCTGCCAACATGTCGTGAAATCGTGATAGTTTTTCCTGCTTCGTCTCTGCCTTCCAACATGTCGCGAAATCGTGACAGTTTTGCCAGAAATTTCTCTCTCCTCAAACATGTCGCGAAATCATGATAGTTTTGCCAACACTTTCTCTCTCCTCAAACATGTCACGAAATCACGACAGTTTTTCCAGCCGCCTGCATACTTTTTCTTACTTGTCTTTTTCTTGATCTTTTGCAACTAGGCTACTCTGATCTTCTTGGAAAACCACTGTCCAAACTGAAACCTTCATCAAAACACATTCTTTGACATCAAATCAAATTGCTTCAAGAACTCTTTGACATCAATGACAACATCTACACTTAGAGCAAAGGTAATGTACCCAAGGTACCCAAAATTGCCAACAAATTCTCTTTTTTGAACTTTCTTGAAGACTATAATATGGGTTCTTCTTCTTACAACTTTTAATCCAAATATGGTGCTTAATAGAATTTGATAATGAACCCTAATTTGAAGTTCAACTAATTGCATCCTTGTAGCACCCCAAAATTGGCACAGTTAAACCTTAGTAAAAAGATAACAATTTGAATTTTAGCCCCAAATCGCCCGGTAACTGCCTGTTACCCGCTTTCCTTGTTTTTTGCACCATTTTTAGGATTTTTTTTTATCATTGGACAATATAATCATAGATTAGATGAAATCATCCTAGATCTGACGAATTCATCTGGAACAGAACGTCCAAACGATTTCATCCCAAAATCAAATTTTCATAATTAGCTTTTGTTTCAATAGCTTCTCTAACCTAGGTAGAAAGCGTGTCTACGTAGTTAGAGTCTCCCCTATTGGAGATCTCCCAAATTAGGATGATCTCAAACCTTCTAACCTCTCTCTAATCCTATATAAATTGTGACTTTCTCAGTTTATCCCCTTGAACCCCCTAGCTGATGGATACACCTTCACACTTTTGTTTGCATTGCATATTTCAAGTTTTCTTGTAGGAATATTACTGTTCTTCAGCCGGAACAAGGTTGGATTGTCGTAGGTGATTACAGATGATTTCGGACGATCTTGTCATAGATTGACAATGATCTCATACGATTGGAGGCGATCTCTACTGTAGTCCAGATTGGGGACAATCAGAGCCTAGAGTTTGCATTTCCTTATTATTTTTTGCATTTCTTTATGCATTTTCTTATTTATTTTATTTATGCATCTTGGAGTTCACCTCATTTAATATAAATGCATGATAAAGCCAAAATAAATTGTTAAGTTGATGCATTTCCTTTTAATTGCTATTTTGATCTATTATTTAGACAAATTCATTGTTATTTCTATCATTTCCCCTTACTTTTGCAATTGAATTTTTGGTATTTTGTATCTGTTTCTGTGATTGTAGGTTTTTGAAAAATTCATTTGACGAATTTGTCAAATCGATAATGATCTCGTCTGATCTCAGATGACCTACTGATATCTGAGATGATTCTATGCAATCCTCGATGATTACGTATGATTTGAGACAATTGGGACTGCTACAAGACTCAGAATCTTCATCAGACATCCAAAAATTAGGTATGTTCTATCCTATTTAGCATATTCTCTATGTTTAGCATTTATTCACATTTTTTGTATTCATAAAATCAACATTGGTATATAGAATAGTTTAGATTCATCTTGGCCAAACCTAGGAATTGAATGATTAAAGCACAAAATGAACACATCAAACCTACTATCAACCTAGGCATGGAAACTGTCACTCAAAGGTTTCCTGGTGAACCCACCATTTGTCGAAAATTCACCCTTATACCCCTCCCCTAAGAGGCAGGACCTTCAAAGGGCCTCTCAGTCCGAGGTATTGTCCCATCCTTCTCGCATCCCCATTCCGGGTGTAGATCCTATAGCCTGTAGGTAAGGATGCAAAAAATTTGGAGGGATACATTTTGGTGAACCCGATGTGAAAACTAAAAACCTTTTGAAAACAATCCGAAAAAAAAAAAAACAAAACATAAATGCATTTAGAACCAAATATTGCATATCACATTTAGATGGTAGATTATAATAAAATATGAGTTGTCACCATTAATTTTGAGAATCAATTAGTAGCTATAGAGATTAATTTTGTACCTAGAGTACCTCAAATAAATAGGGTTCAACCTTTATGGGATGAACCTAATAGGAGATTGAATATCATTGAATATAGATCAACCGAACTTAGGCAAATCAAGAGGTTTGTCCTAGATAGAATCCTGGATCCTGATCAAGTGACCTTGTATCATGAGCTTTAGAGAGCTTTTCATAGGTGGTTAGTAGATAAAATAGCCCTTGTGTCTTTCGAGTTGTACACCTTTGAGGAATACCTCGACAATGTAGCTATAGTACATAAATTTCTATCTCGTATAGAGGATCAAGAGGCCGTTCTTATGGATAGAAAGAGATGGAATAGAGTTCCTAGAGCTGTGTTATATCGAGAGTATTGCCATGAGCTCTATTTTTACAAGTCAGAGTTAGAAGTAGATAACATTACCATAGCACACTTTGTCAAATTCTTGAAAAACCATTTCCAATTTGAAGAGGAGCATTTCATGACTCCTGATGAACTTGATCCTATATATGAAATCTATAAACTATTTATAGAAAACTAAGCCATTATTTTATTATTATTATTTCTTGCATTTAGTGTGTTGTTTGTTGTCTTTATTATCATAAAAACAAAAGCAAAATCATTAAAAAAAAAAATCAAAACATTTTCTTTTAAGTATTATAGTAGGTGTATAATTAAAATATATACCCCCCAAATTTTTTGTAAATATATTAATATATATTTGCTAAAATATAAATTTAAACGTAATGACCAGACTCAAGAATGGAAAATAGACTGAAGTAGAAGAATATCGGTTAGGAAGACTAGTAAATAAACTAGATGTCCTTCCTGAAGACCCAATTCAGGAAGAAGGAACCCTAAACCAACAAGAAGAAGAGTTTGTGGATGCAAATGAGCAAAGAGAAATTGTTAGAGAGGAAGGATCCTCATCTCCTAAAATATCCTCGAAAGGAGCAGTTACTTTTGAGAACATGGAATATTTTTGGAAGTTCCTCAATACTAATATTAGCACTCTTAATAGAGCAGTCCATATGGACAAGGATCAAATGAGTGACAATCAAGCAACCCTAGAAGACATATATCACACACGCACTAATACCTTGTCCTTCGTTGATCAAGAAAGTGATCAAGCTGGACCATCCAATTTGGATATGACCACTATAATCCAGAACATGCAACAACAACAGGTTACCCAACCACCTAGAGAGCCTGTTACCAGGCCTAGGGTTATTCCCACACAAAATAAACCATCATTCACTGCTTTATTTCGTCAAGTTATTGATCAACATACCTCAAATCAACAAAAGCCTAAAACAAAACCAAATGCCAATTTCCAACAATCTGGGGTACAACATAATGCCACAACAAATCTTCTTCATAATACTCTTCCTACCAACCATTTGCATAACAACAATATAGCATCTAATCCTTATGTCATGCCATCCTACGCTCACAAATACCATACTCATGTACCACCAAACCAATATGGTGGACAAACTGGTAATTTGGAAGCTATGGTGATATAATTAGTATCCTGCATGGACCAGATAGATCCTTACCATCTCTCATACAATTATCGAGAGATGTGTAGTCAGCCTCTAGATCCCATAGTTGTAGCACAACCATATCCTAAACACTTTCCTATGCCTGTCCTACCTATATATAAAGGAACTGAAGATCCCATACAACATCTTCGTATGTTTAGGATAGTGTGTCATGATATATCCCATGATGATTTGTTATTACTAAAAATGTTCCCAAAACGTTTAGGAGGGATGGCATTGGAGCGGTATTATCAATTACCCACTCATTCTTTGAGAAATTTTGAAGAGACTGCCGAATCTTTTGTGCATCAATTTAGTGTCTACATTGAAAGGCATGTAACTATTAAAGATTTGTACAACCTAAAACAAGAAAAAGAGGATTGTTTTGCTGATTTCCTAGCTCGATGGAGATAGTTGATAGGAAAATTGCACTTTGTGTTACCTTATCAGGAAATTTTGGATATCTTTATCAATAATTTACAAGAACAACTATCCTATGAGTTATCAACTACTACCTTGACCACCTTCGATCAAGCTATAGATTTAGCTTGAAGAGTGGAAGATGCTCTTGTTAGGAGAGGTCAACTTAAAAAGAAAAATGATGAGAAAACATCCAAAAATCCATATAAAAATAAACAAGTTGTGGGCAATGGAGTCATTGATAGTAGAAATATCGCTACTGTTAATGTTGCAAAAACAACAGAGAAATTTATACTAAAACCTCCTGATAAACCACCCCAAGAATTTACTAGGTTAAATCAACCCTTATCAACCATTCTCCCGCAATTACTAGCGCGAGGAATGATCCAATTACCAAATATCCGGGAACCTGATCAACCTATACCCGGATACAGGGCTAATTTACACTGTGATTTCCATAGAGGACCTAGACACGCTACCAATTCTTGTAAAATATTAAAACATAAAATACAAGACCTGATTGATAACAATGAGATGGAGGTGCAAGCATTTCAACCTAAACAAAATCCTCCTAATAATGCTCAAAAGACCATCCCCCAAAATCAAAATCAGAATGCCAATCAATCATTGGACATATTTCAACATCCTTTACCAAAGCATGGTAAAGAGGTGGCTAATCAAATTTAGCATCATAATGTTCCCCCTCATACTCGATATGTAGGAGCTATTAGTGGACATTTACCTATTCATGATCCACAAATCTTTGACACCACTTTATCCATGGTTACGGCCAGACCTCTACATAATATTCGAACACGTGATCTTAGTGATATTGAATATGAGACTGAAAGTGACATGGAAATCACTTCAAATCAATCGAATAGTTCTGAATATGAATCAGATCCTATTCAACCTATCACAAGTTCTATGATTCTAGAAGAACCATTTCCAAGAAGAGTCACTACTCGACCATCGTCTCAACAATTACTTTCTAATGAAAAAGCTATAAATGCTAGACCAAGACCCATTCATCATCCGTAAAATAATATTGTAGGTACCATCGGAGTTGTTACTCGACAATAGGCTCAAAATTCTCAACAAGATCAAACTCAGAATGATGGATCAGCTCCATTCATTTTGAAAAATCCCAATAAAGGGAATCATGCACCTAATGTTCAACCTAAACCTCATTATAATATTAATGAACAATTATCAAATACTACAGCTAGAATTTCCCTTTTGGACCTTTTAAGATCTTCTCCTACCCATAGGGATGAATTAATACTCACATTAAGCCAAATGATGGTACCACAAAATATTCAACCTGAAGCCATGTCCAATACTATCATAACTCGAGAAGTCGATTGTATTGACTTTCGGGATAAAGATATACCTCAACATAGTTTACACAAGGATAACCCTTTATATATTACTGCCCTAATTGGATATGTAGAAGTTAAATGAGTCTTGATTGATAATGGTTCATCTTTAAACATTTGTACTTTTGAATTCTACCAAATATTTGGGTTTAGAAGTGATGAAATGAAAAGAACTGATATGATTATAAAAGCCTTCAATGACGAAACACAAGAAACATGTGGAGTTATTACTATCCCATTGCAATTTGGTCCTCGAACCTTAGACATGACCATGTTTATTGTACATTGCCCTGCATCGTACAATATACTCTTGGGTCACCCTTGGATCAACGCGATGCGAGTTGTTCCCTCAACTTTACGTCAGTGTGTTAAATTTAAATTTAAAAATTAGTTGGTTACCATTCATGGTGATCCCAGACCATTTGATATGTGTGCTTTGGCAGAACCTATCGGAGTTCAATTTTGCCCTGCTCTATCATCCACACATATTAATTATAATCATCCACCTAAAAATGTGAAACACACACTCATAACATCATCTAATTTTTCCCCACCAACTACACCTTGACATATAATTCAACCATCTTCTGAACAAACCACATTAGGACCTCAAAAAGATCCTAAACCTACAACCAATGCTTCTTTTTTTACTCCTATAACTTCCATACCCATCGATTCATCCACAGACATCTCTACAACATCTACATCCACCAGAGACATAGTTTTTGCATCAGAAGATGTAGGAAATATTCCTTCTACCTCTTATGCTCTTGCTGATGAGCTCTTACCTGATTTATCTAAAATTCTTATATCAGATAAAACAAACACTGCTATGCAAGATTCCCTTATTTTAAATAAATTACCACCCTCTCCTCGTACTTTGGGCCTCCCACAACCTATGGGAATTATTTACCAAGTCGAAAGTTGTTCTTTTATTTATAAGGGATATGACTAGGGAAGAATACCCAAAAACATCAAGACTCATTATGATGGATATGCTCGATGTTATTTTGCTAATGAGTATGTTAAAGCTAAGCCTATAATGCTTAAATTGGGATATAAAGGAAAAGGTTTGGGACCTTTCTAGAATGGTATGAAATAACCTTTTGAGGTAGAACCATGGCCTGCCCGATGAGATGTGGGCCTATTTTCTAGTAAAGGTCATGTTGGCATTTTTGCCACATTAATTTGATTGTTGATTATTAATGCATAAGCTATTTAAATTCTAACTTCTCTACAGGTTTTGATGCAAATAATGACTAAGTCTGAAAGTTGTCACGAAATCACGACAAAAAATAGCATAGAGAGCCAAGTCAAAAAATCGTCGCGATATCGAGACATGTCGCAGAATCGCGGGTCGGACGAGGAGAGAGAAAATCAACATAGAATTGCCACGATTTCATGACGTGTCGTAAAATCACGGTCAACGCAATCAACGACAGTAGGTGGGCAAAACCGTAGCGAAATCGCAACGTGTTTGATTTTCGTGGCTTGCGATGAGTAGAAGGCATAAGTTATAAAATGGTCGTGAAATCGTGACAAAACCCGTGCCAAAGGCAATAAGGCTCAAAGTGTAGCGAAATCGTGACACCAGAAGGCACAAAGTGCATAAGTCAAAAGACATCATGAAATCGTTATGCGTCATGTTTTCGCGGCGCGGGTGGATTAAAAGGCTTAAGTGGTAAAATGGTAGCGATTTCGCTACAGTTAGAAAATGAAGCCAAACAAAGCAAAGAGCGTAGAAAAAATTGCTACGTGTTCCGTTATCGTGGTCCATTTGTTGAAAAAAGTCTAAGGCACAAAGGCATAGCGATATCGTGCAACTTTTGAGGAAACATTCCAGCAAGACAAAGACGTCGTGAAATCACGATAGAAAGGGAGAATCATACAGAGGGCGGAGAAACGTAGAGAAATCGCGACAGGGTGAAGTTGAAGACATTCTAAGGCAAGAGTGTCACATTTTTGCGGCTTAGTAGCAGGGCCATACAACATGTAGAAAAGTTGTAGCGAAATCATGACATGTCAGATTTCGCGATGCAGAAGGGAAGATAGAGCCAAAGACAAGAAAGCGTAGCAAAATCGTGCAACGTCGCATTTTCGCGGTGCAAGGTAGCAAAGGAGAACTGAAAGACGAATATGTAGTGAAATCGTGACATGGTTGGTTTTTGCGACTTAGAAGCGGTAGAAGCGTATGAAGCAGAAAGACATCGCGATTTCATGACTTGTCGCGTTTTCATGACCTGTTGTAGTTTCGCGCCTGGAAGCAGTTCAAACGGTCCGATCCTATTTTGTGATTTTTGATGATTCAAAGCATCCCAGAATTGAATGTGCTACTACTTTTCGATGCGGTCAAGGTAGAATAATGCACCCAAGCTACCAGAATTGAATATTTCTAGGATTCGAAGCTGTTGTTTGTGATTTTTCTAATGGTTTCATGCATATTTTCAAGAAAACCATTTAATGAAGGCGGCCGAATCTTCCATATGGCATTAAATTTCTGGTTTCTTCGAGGCTGTGTAAGGCTATTATTTTCTTGTTTTTGTTGCACAGTTGTAGATCTCAAGGAGGTCCGTCGCAAATTTTAAATGCTACCAAGAGGCCAGACCTCTATAAAAACCAATGTAAATCTCATTTGCAAGTGTCGGGAGTGAGAGATACTTTTGCTGAAAGCTTTTCAAGTGCTTTGCATGAATATTAGACATTCGGCTCTCTGGTTTCGCAAGCAATTTTTTGTGCATTGTTCCTTCTACATACTGCATTCCTAATTTGTGCTCGGATCTTTTATTTGCTGCTTAGTTTTAATTATGTATTGAGTTTTAACAATTGCTAGTAAAGGAGTGAGTTCTGGAATGTTATATTGGAGGTCATTTATGCAAGGTTGCGAGTGGATCACGGCATTGTCTTCTATTATTTGTTGTTGTTGTACTTAGAGTTATTTGTTGTTGCTCTTTCTCGATCAGATAAATTCGGCTACGGCCATATTTCCCGTTTCTTTCTGCATCATTGTCAATTTCTTTCCTGTAACTTTGATCTTAAAACCAATTTAGAATAGTAAGGGAACCAGCCCACTCTGGAGATTGGTCTGGGAGACATTTCTTTCTCCCAACCTTTCAATGTTGGCCGGGTCTAGGGTGCATCTTATATAAAAATCCTTTCCTATGGCAGATTCGTGACCAACAGTTTTTGGCACGCCCGGTGGGACAGACTTCTTCTGTCTCAAAATGATCCATAATCGGTGAGATTACCTGTTTTATTGTTTCATACCCGGAGGTCTCAAGATTTCGATGAGCTGTCTTGACCTCATAGCGGAGATTTGTAAGTTCATCTGGCGACTTTGCTGAGTTGAAGATCCGAATTTCTTGATCGTAGACACCTGCCTGTTTGAAGCTAAAAGAATGTTCACTTGGTGACTCTGACTTAATGATGATAGCCATGATCTCGTAGGCCACTGCTATAATGGCAAGGGTTTGTCCTAGATGGGATGATCCTGGCCCTCTGAATCTCCAAATTCGGCATGAGATTCCCAAAGGTGCCCTAAAGGCCCTAGCAAAATATGATGGCACCGAGGGCATGGCTCTAGAGCATGTTGAAGATGTTGCTGCTTTGTCAACCATACATGATATAGTTCATGAAGATATCATGATCAGACTTTTGGTTTTGTCTTTGGAAGGAAGGGCGTTACAGTGGTACAGACTGCTCAGGCGTCAAAGCATCAGCTCATGGGATGATCTAGCGGGAGCACTAATCAAAAGATTTGATGAAGATCCCTTTAATGGCTCTCAGGATCCCTTTCAGCTCCTAATGTACATCGCAAGAGCACCTCTAGAGAGCATCATGGACTTCAATGTTCGATTCTTGAGAAGTTGGAAGAGAATTCCAGAGAAGATCCGACCGACACCCACCCAAGCCCACCTCTTCTATGTTTGAGCTTTCCATCCGGACATAGGCCTCCTCTTGTTGCAATTAGGTGAACAAAGATTTCCTCAAATCTTTGAGGAAGCATTGCAAGCGAAACAACTTTTGCTCCTATCAAGAAAATTACCGTGGGAAGAAGCTCCATTACCTTATCCAGTAGTTGTTGTTCCTATTTCTCCAACATAGTATTCATCATGCCAGATTCCTTATACTGTGCAAAAACCTGAGATGCAGCTGTGTGGAGCTCAACGATGGGCATATGCAAGCATTGTCCCAGCCATGGATGATATGGTTGCTTATAATTTTCATCAAGAGATGGATCAAGAGGAGATGAGTGAAGAAGAAGAAGAGCAAGTTACAAAACCAAGCACGAGGAGGGCATAACTTTGCACGCACATGCAAGCTTTTAACCAGAACCTTCGTTGGACATGCCTCATCAAGAGGAAGAGTCTGAAGAGATCCTGGAGAAAGTACGGTTCTTGGACAATTTCTGTGATCAGATCCGGGAGTTGGAGGAACCTGTTCTCAGTCCACAACTAGGGAACCCTTCAAGATGGTGGGATTGGCTTCAGTCATTACTACAATGGGTACCTATAGGAGCTTTCCATGTGGCAAATTTCTTTGCTACATTATTTGTCAATTGTATGGGTACTGGCATGCAGAATAACTTGCCCCTGTCTGCAACATGGAGAACTTTAGGAAGAGGTCAGCCTAACTTCAAAGCCCAACTCAAGTATGATAGGATCTGGTCAGGACATTGTCGATTTATTGGATAACCCTCTGAGACTGGGTTTGTGGTGGCGACATGCCAATCATGTCGTAAACTATTGTATATAAAAATAAAAATAAAACAAAAAAAAAAAGAGAAAAAGCAAAAAAAAAAAAAAAGAGAGTATTGTTTTTATTTTGTCCACCTCGGCTCTTTTTGCATGCGAGTCGTGAGTGCCTGTTTTTTGTTTTTCTTTTTCTTCTCCTATCCTAGTAGTTGGTGGCTTTCTAGCAATTTCTTCCTTCCCCTCCCCTTTTTCTTCCTTTCCCTTCTTCATTTTCCTCCTTCTTCTTCCTCCCTTTCTTCTACAGTAAAGAAAAAGCCACTGCTGTTGTTTCTTTTTCCCCTTTCCTATTATTCCCGCTTCTTCTTATCCCTTTCTTCTAAGTTCTCTGTTGTTTTATGTAGTTTATTTATAGTTCAGTTCATTCTCATTCCACTTCCATTCCATGATTTCATTTGCTTCCATTCCCCTTCCATAGCAGCTGGTAGCACGAAGCATTCTGTTTCCTGTCTACCGCATTACTTTTTTCATTCCATTCATTCCATCATATCACTATTCCATTTGCATTTCACCGCCTGCACATCCACAGGATCTCATTCCATTCATTTCCATTCCATGATCAGTCGAGCCAAATGCAGGTTCTTTCAGTTTCAGTTTTTTAGCAAAAGATGTTGTAGCAGTCCATCGAGATGAAACCTCAACAGCTACCTTTCTGTTCTATATTTTCATGACTCTGTTGCCCAATGGATTCAGGCCTGGGATTCTTGCATATAGCGGAATTGTATACCCTACGAGCCACCAAGAATGTTGGCATTTTTGCCACATTGATTTGATTGCTGATTATTCATGCATAAGCTATTGCAATTCTAACTTCTCTACAGGTTTTGATGCAAAAAAATGGCTAAGTCCGAAAGTTGTCGCGAAATCGTGACAAAAAACAGCATAGAGAGCCAAGTCGAAAAACCGTCGCGATATCGCGACATGTCGTAGAATCGTGGGTCGGACGAGGAGAGAGAAAATCAATGCAGAATTGGCACGATTTCGCGACGTGTCACAAAATCGCGGTCAACGCAGTCAATGGCAGCAGGTGGGCAAAACCGTAGCGAAATCGCGACGTGTTTGATTTTTGCGGTTTGCAATGAGCAGAAGGCATAAGATATAAAATGGTCGCAAAATCATGACAAAACCGAGCCAAAGGCGATAAGGCCCAAAGTGTAGCGAAATCGCGACAAGAACTGACACAAAGCGCATAAGTCAAAAGACGTCGTGAAATCGCGACGCGTCGCGTTTTCGCGGCGCGGGTGGATTAAAAGGCTTAAGTGGTAAAATGGTAGCGATTTCGCTATAGTTAGAAAATGAAGCCAAACAAAGCAAAGAGCGTAGCGAAATCGCTACGTGTTTCATTATCGCGGTTCACCTGAATGAAAAGAGTCTAAGGCACAAAGGCGTAGCGATATCGCGCAACTTTTGAGGAAACGTTCCAGCAAGACAAAGACGTCGCAAAATCGCGACAGAAAGGGAGAACCGTACAGAGGATGGAGAAACGTAGCGAAATCATGATAGGGTGAAGTTGAAGACATTCTAAGGCAAAAGTGTCGCATTTTCGTGGCTTAGTAGCAGGGTCGTACAACATGCAGAAAAGTTGTAGCGAAATCGACATGTCGAATTTTTGCGGTGCAGAAGGGAAGATAGAGCCAAAGACAAGAAAGCGTAGCGAAATCGTGCAGCGTTGCATTTTCGCGATGCAAGGTAGCGAAGGAGAACTGAAAGTCGAATATGTAGCGATTTCGCGACATGGTTGGTTTTCATGGCTTAGAAGCGGCAGAAGTGTACGGAGCAGGAAGACGTCGCGATTTCGTGACTTGTCGCGTTTTCGTGACCTATTGCAGTTTCACGCCTAGAAGCAGTTCAAACGGCCCGATGCTATTTTGTGATTTTCGATGATTAAAAGCATCCCAGAATTGAATGTTTTGCTGCTTTTCGATGCGGTCAAGGTAGAAGAATGCGCCCAAGCTACCAAAATTGAAGATTTCCAGGATTCGAAGCTGTTGTTCACGATTTTTCTAACGGTTTCATGCACATTTTCAAGAACATCATTTAATGAAAGCGGCCGACTCTTCCATATGGCATTTAATTTCTGGTTTCTCCGAGGCTGTTTAAGGGGAGCATTTCCTTGTTTCCGTTGCATAATTATAGATCTCGAGGAGGTCCGTTGTAAGTTTTAAATGCTGCCAAGAGGCAAGACCTCTATAAAAACCAATGTAAATCTCATTAGCAAGGGTCGGGAGTGAGAGATACTTTTGCTGAAAGCTTTTCAAGTACTTTGCATGAATATTAGACATTCGGCTCTCTGGTTTTGCAAGCGATTTTCTGTGCATTGTTCCTTCTGCATACTGCATTCCTAATTTGTGCTCGGATCTTTTATTTGCTGCTTAGTTTTAATTTTGTATTGAGTTTTAACAATTGCTAGTAAAGGAGTGAGTTCTGGAATGTTATATTGGAGGTCATTTATGCAAGGTTGCGAGTGGATCACGTCATTGTCTTCTATTATTTGTTGTTGTTGTACTTAGAGTTATTTGCTGTTGCTCTTTCTCGATCAGATAAATTCGGCTACGACCATATTTCCCGTTTCTTTCTGCATCATTGTCAATTTCTTTCCTGTAACTTTGATCTTAAAACCAATTTAGAATAGTAAGGGAACCAGCCCACTCTGGAGATTGGTCTGGGAGACATTTCTTTCTCCCAGCATTTCAATGTTGGTCGGGTCTAGGGTGCATCTTATATAAAAATCCTTTCTTGTGGCAGATTCGTGACCAACATTTTTGGCACGCCCGATGGGACAGACTTCTTCTGTCTCAAAAGATCCATAATCGATGAGATTACCTATTTTATTGTTTCATACCCGGAGGTATCAAGATTTTAGATGAGCTGTCTTGACCTCATAGTGGAGATTTGTAAGTTCATCTGGCGACTTTACTGATTTGAAGATCCGAATTTCTTGATCATAGACGCCTGCCTGTTTTAAGCTAAAAAAATGTTCACTTGGTGACTCTGACTTAATGGCGATAGCCATGATATCGCAGACCACTGCTATAATGGCAAGGGTTTTTCCTAGATGGGATGATCCTGACCCTCTAAATCTCCAAATCTGGCATGAGATTCCCAAAGGTGCCCTAAAGGCCTTAGAAAAATATAATGGCACCGAGGGCATGGCTCTAGAGCATGTTGAAGATGTTGTTGCTTTGTCAACCATACATGATATAGTTCATGAAGACATCATGATCAGAATTTTGGTTCTGTCTTTGGAAGGAAGAGCGTTACAGTTGTATAGATTGCTCGGGTGTCAAAGCATCAGCTCATGGGATGATCTAGCGGGAGCCCTAATCATAAGATTCGATGAATATCCCTTTAATGGCTCTCAAGATCCCTTTCAGCTCCTAATGTACATCACAAGAGCACCTCTAGAGAGCATCACGAACTTCAATGTCTGGTTCTTGAGAAGTTGGAAGAGAATTCTAGAGAAGATCCAACCGACACCCACCCAAGCCCGCCTCTTCTATGTTCGAGCTTTCCATTCGGACATAGGCCTCATCTTGCTGCAATCAGGTGAACGTAGATTTCCTCAAATATTTGAGGAAGCATTACAAGTGGAATAGCCTTTGCTCCTATCGAGAAAATTACCATGGAAAGAACCTCCATTACCTTATTCGGTAGTTGTTGTTCCTATTTCTCCAACACAGTATTCATCATGCCAGATTCCTTATACTATGCAGAAACCTGAGATGCAGCTATGTGGAGCTCAAGAGCTAGGTTTCATCCAAGGCCAACGATGGGCATATGCAAGCACTGTACCAACAATGAACCATATGGTTGCTTGCAGTTTTCATCAGGAGATGGATCAAGAGGATATAAGCGAAGAAGAAGAACAGAGTCAAGTTCCAGAACCGAAGCATAAGGAGGGCACATCTTTGCACCCTTTGCAAGTGTTTAACCAGAGCCATTCAATAGACATGCCTCATCAAGAGGAAGAGTCTGAAGAGATCCTGGAGAAAGTACTGTTGCTGGACAATTTTTGTGATCAGATCCAGGAGTTGGAGGAACCCGTTCTCAGTCCACAACAAGGGAACCCTCCAAGATGGTGGCATTGGCTTCAGTCATTACTACAATGGGTACCTACAAGAGCTTTCCATGTGGCAAATTTCTTTGCTACATTATTCTTCAACTGTGTGAGTACTGGCATGCAGAATAACTTGCCCCTGTCTGAAACATGGAGAACTTTAAGAAGAGGGTAGCCTAACTTCAAAGCCCAACTCAAGTACGATCAGATCTGGTCGGGACACTGTGGATTTATTGGATAACCCTCTGAGACCGGGTTTGTGGTGGTGACATGCCAATCATGTCGTAAACTATTGTATATAGTAAAAAAAATATATATAGAAAAGAGAAAAAGTAAAAAAAAAGAAGTATTGTTTTTATTTTATCACTTTAGCTTTTTTGACTATGAGCCGTAGGTGCCTTGTTTTTCTTTTTCTTCTCCTATCCCAGCATTTGGTGGCTTTCTATAAATTTATTCTTTCCCCTCCCCTTTTTTTCCTTTCCCTTCTTCATTTTCCTCCTACTTCTTTTTCTTCTACAGTAAAGAAAAAGCCACTGTTGTTGTTTCTTTTTCCCCTTTCCTATTATTCCCGCTTCTTCTTATCCCTTTCTTCTAAGTTCTCTGTTATTTTATCATATTTTATTCATAGTTCAGTTCATTCTCATTCCACTTCCATTCCATTAGTTCATTTACTTCCATTCCACTTCCATCACAGCTGGTAATACAGAAGAATTATGTTACTGTCTACCACATCACACCTCTTTTATCATTTTCCCCATTCCATTTTGCATTTCACCGCCTACACATCCGCAGGATTTTGTTCCATTTATTTCCATTCCATAATCAGCTGAGCCAAATGCAGATTCTTTCAGTTTTAGTTTTTCAGCAAAAGATGTTGCAGCATTCCATCAAGATGAAACCTCAGCAGCTACCTTTATGTTCTATATTTTCATGACTCTGTTGCCCAATGGATTCAGGCCTGGGATTCTTGCATACAGTGGAACTGTATACCCCGCGAGCCACCAAGAATGTTGGCATTTTTTCCACATTTATTTGATTGTTGATTATTAATAGCATAGAGAGCCAAGTCGAAAAATCACGACAAAAAATAGCATAGAGAGCCAAGTCGAAAAATCATCGCGATATCGAGACATGTCACAAAATCGTGGGTCAGACGAGGAGAGAGAAAATCAATGCAGAATTGGTGCAATTTTGTGACGTGTCACAAAATCGTGGTCAACGCAGTCAACAGCAGCAGGTGGGAAAAACCGTAGCGAAATCGCGACGTGTTTGATTTTTGCGGCTTGCAATGAGCAGAAGGCATAAGTTATAAAATGGTCATGAAATCATGACAAAACTCACGCCAAAGGCAATAAGGCTCAAAGTGTAGCAAAATTGTGACACCAGAAGGCACAAAGCGCATAAGTCGAAAGACATCGTGAAATCGCGACGCGTCACGTTTTTGCGGCATGGGTGGATTAAAAGGCTTAAGTGGTAAAATGGTAGCGATTTCGCTATAGTTAGAAAATGAAGCCAAACAAAGCAAAGAGCGTAGTGAAATCGCTACATGTTCCATTATTACGGTCCATTTGTTGAAAAGAGTCTAAGGCATGAAGGCGTAGCGATATCGTGCAACTTTTGAGGAAACCTTCCAGCAAGACAAAGACATCGCGAAATCGTGACAGAAAGGGAGAATCGTACAGAGGGCGGATAAACGTAGCAAAATCATGATAGGGTGAAGTTGAAGACATTCTAAGGCAAGAGTGTCACATTTTTGTGGCTTAGTATCAGGGTTGTACAACATGCAAAAAAGTTGTAGCAAAATCGTGACATGTCGGATTTTTGCGGTGCAGAAGGGAAGATAGAGCCAAAGACAAGAAAGCGTAGCGAAATCGTGCAGCATCACATTTTTACGATGCAAGGTAGCGAAGGAGAACTGAAAGCCGAATATGTAGTGAAATTGTGACATGGTTGGTTTTCATGGCTTAGAAGCGACAGAAGCGTACGGAGCAGAAAGACATCATGATTTCGTGACTTGTCGCGTTTTCGTGACCTGTTGCAGTCTCACGCATAGAAGGAGTTCAAACAATCCGATGCTATTTTGTGATTTTCGATGATTCAAAGCATCCCATAATTGAATGTGCTGCTACTTTCCGATGCGGTCAAGGTAGAAGAATGCGCCCAAGCTACCAGAATTGAATATTTCCAAGATTCGAAGCTGTTGTTCATGATTTTTCTAACGGTTTCATGCATATTTTCAAGAACACCATTTAATGAAGACGACCGACTCTTCCATATGGCATTAAATTTTTGGTTTCTCCGAGGCTGTGTAAGGCTATTATTTCCTTGTTTTTGTTGCACAGTTGTAGATCTCAAGGAGGTCCGTCGCAAATTTTAAATGCTGCCAAGAGGCCAGACCTCTATAAAAACCAATGTAAATCTCATTTGCAAGTGTCGGGAGTGAGAGATACTTTTGCTAAAATCTTTTCAAGTGCTTTGCATGAATATTAGACATTCGTCTCTCTAGTTTTGCAAGTGATTTTTTGTGCATTGTTCCTTCTGCATACTGCATTCCTAATTTGCGCTCAGATCTTTTATTTCTCTGCTTAGTTTTAATTCTGTATTGAGTTTTAACAATTTCTAGTAAAGGAGTGAGTTAT
Organism: Wollemia nobilis; assembly: GCA_028583015.1. NCBI lineage: Eukaryota > Viridiplantae > Streptophyta > Pinopsida > Araucariales > Araucariaceae > Wollemia > Wollemia nobilis. The sequence continues at coordinate 2,548,576 of JAQPPZ010003612.1, forward strand.
GGAATGTTATATTGGAGGTCATTTATGCAAGGTTGCGAGTGGATCATGCCATTGTCTTTTGTTATTTGTTGTTGTTGTACTTAGAGTTATTTGCTATTGCTCTTTCTTGATCAGATAAATTTGGCTACGGCCATATTTCCTGTTTCTTTCTGCATCATTGTCAATTTCTTTCATGTAAATTTGATCTTAAAACCAATTTAGAATAGTAAGGGAACCAACCCACTCTGGAGATTGGCTTTGGAGACATTTCTTTCTCCTAGCCTTTCAATGTTGGTTGGTTCTAGGGTGCATTTTATATAAAAATCCTTTCTTGTGGCAGATTCGTGACCAACAGGTCAGTCATTCCCATTCGAGGATGATGACCATCTCATATGTTACCAAGATTATTTGGATAAACGTGATGCTTTGCATTTAAGGGATAATCCATTTACATGCAATATGCTATCCATAACTTACCCTGAGATGATTGTTGAATCCGACGATGAGTTGGACGGGGATATCTTCCATGATGTCTCTATTGAGGAATTGTTACATAACAAATTTTATTTCGATGGCTCTATACCTAGTGTAGCCCAGCTTGAGGCCACAACTCCTCAAGATGAATTATCCAAGCTAACTTTGGAAGAATTACAAGAATTAGGCGTTTCACTCGCCCCATCTAATTTTGAGAGAGATTTACATATGGAAGTTTAAAATGTTATAAAAATTAACATTGGAACCGAAGATAACCCTCACATAATCAACATTGGATCAGAATTGAGCCAAGAAAAACAAGATACATACATTTCATTCCTAAAAAAATATGAAGACGTTTTTGCTTGGACATATGAATATATGCCAGGATTAGACCCTTTTGTAGTTATGCATCACCTAGTAGTCCATCCGAATGCTAAACCTGTTAAACAAAAACTTAGAAAAATGCATCCCAAAGTGGCCTTACTAGTCAAAGGAGAATTATAAAAACTCTTGAAGGTCATTTTTAGACAAGCCATTGATTATGATGAATGGATTTCAAATGTAGTTCTAGTAACTAATAAAGAAGCTACCAAAGTTAGGGTTTGCACAGACTTTAGAGATATTAATGTTACATGCCCTAAAGATGATTTTCCTCTTCCCAACATGGATTAGATCATTGATTTTACTACTGGGAGCAGAATGATATCCTTAATGGATTGATTTTCTGGCTATAATCATATCAAGATAGCTCCTAAAGATCAGGCTAAAACAACCTTTATTACCCCTTGGGGAACCTCTGGTTGAAAAGTGATGCCATTCGGTTTAAATAATGCAAGTGCAACATATCAATGATCCATGACTTATATCTTTCACGATATGATGCATGATATTCTACATGATTATGTAGATGATATTATAGCTCGTTCCATCAAAGAAGATGATCATTTAGATGACTTGAGAAAAGTTTTTGACCGGTTAAGGGAATATCTTATCCGACTAAATCGAGCCAAATGTATATTCAGAGTTAAGTCCGGTAAATTATTAGGGGTTATAGTTTCTTTATGTGGCATTGAAATTGACCCTCTCAAGATCGTGACTATCACTGATATGCCTGCACCCACAAATATATCTGAATTACGAAGTCTACAAGGTAAAATGCAGGCTATTTCATCTCCTTGGCCCTTTTCAAAATGGGGCTTAGACATCATTGGAAAAATCAACCCTGTGTTGTATGATGGACACAAATTCATCATAACCGCCACTGAGTATTTCACAAAATGGGTTGAAGCTATGCCCTTAGCTTCTTGCACTGGAATCCAAGTTTATTTTTAATCAAATTATTTGTAGGTTTGTAATTCCTACAAATCTCATCTCAGATAATGGAACTTGTTTCAAAAATAAATATGTCAAAAAAATATGTCAAAAATATAAAATTCAACATCGTTGGTCCACTCCCTATTATCCTCAAAGTAATGGCCAAGTAGAAGCATCTAATAAAACATTAATCAAAATCCTCAAAATACTAGTCAATAAATCTGGTCGAGATTGGCACATCCAATTATATCCTGCTTCGTGGGCTTATCGAACTAGCGTTCGCACACCCATAGGTACTTCACCTTTCATTTTGGTCTATGGCACTGAAGTTGTTTTTACATTTGAATTATAAGTTCCTTATTTAGCTCTACTACTTCAAGATACTGAAGTAGGAGATGAATATCATCTTTGGCAGATTTAGTCAGCTGGAACTCCTATATGAAAAATGCATCAATGCTTTGGAGCATCTTCGTGCCTACCAAAATAAGATTAAGAGAGCATACCTCAAGAAAGTTCATCATCAATCCTTTGAGATCGATGACCTTGTATTAAAAGAAAATAAAAAAAATACTAATGCAACTAAAGACCTTAAAGGTAAATTTGAGCCCAACTGGCTTGGACCATATGTCATCACTGCTAAATTTGGATCGGAAGCATATCAATTAGCTACCTTAGATGGTAAAGATCTTAAAGAACCTATGAACATTATGCATCTTAGGCGTTACTATGCGTAACATTTGGTCATTTTCATCATTTGTATATATTGTGTATTTTGCATATTGTTTCCTTTTAGTTATTTATATAAAATTTCAAAAAAAAAAAAAAAAACCGTAATTGTATTTCTTCTTTCCATTCATCAATTAAAATCAAAATATAAAAACATCAAAATCCTTAAAATCTTCAAAAATATCTTTTATTTTCACACATCAATTCTTGAAGTATTGCAGTTATATTTTCAATTATTTTGGATAAATTAGCATTTATTTGGAATCCCGCACTTTCACACTCACATACATAAGTATCTTGCTTTTATTTGGTATGATCATTACTCTCTCTTATATCAAAGTCCACATTTGAATTAAATAAAGTTTTGAGCATAGAGAATTGATCTTGTTATTTACTTGAACTAAGCATATATTTTCACATTAAAATGATTTCATTGCAAATTCCATATGATGCTACATAGTAGAAGTGGTTTCTTGAGCGAAAAGTTTCCCTTGCTATCCTATCATGCACATGGTCTAGAATCTTTGAGAATTGACAAAAGGACAAGATCACCCCTACCCGGAATAAAAATCCCTTGCTCTACAGCCAATCCGAGCAAGTATCCCTAGTATAGGAAGCAAAAGAAAAAGTCAAAGAAAAAGAGAAAAAGAAAAATATAATTTTGTACCATCGCAACAATATTTTAGCATTGTCTCAGTTCCAAGCAAAAATACAAAAAAAAAAAAAAAACAAACAAAAGAGAAAAGAAAAAGCAAAAAGCAACAAAATCCCTTCCCTACCCTTTGAAAAGAAAAGAAGGGTGAATGAGCTTGAATCCCTAGAATTCTCAATTATTCAAAAATTGTGAGGTAAGCCCCATAACAAGTGGTTTGTGCCCAACCCGCTTGGCCTTGGGTAATTCCTAGCATGGTGATATGTCTGTCACATTAGCGACCTTATTTTGTACAGACCTATGTCAGCTTATGGATTAGCTAGCTCTTGATAACCCAACTTACATAGTAGTCTAGTACGGTTACATGCATATAAATCACGATCAAGGAACACTTATTTGGTTAATTCAAATTACTTGTATCAAATTTTCTTGCTCAAAATTGGTGAATGAATAATACAATTGCACACACATTTATATTTGAGAGATTATGTATCATTATGATAAATCAAGATCGATAATGAACTCACATTTGCACATGAGGGTTCCGTATAAATCTATATTTGTCTTTGAGATAAATGTAAAATATTTCTGCAACCTTTTTTTGGAATAATTTTATCTTCTTATTTTAGCACATTTTTTTAGTATAAAACCAATTACATACATATTTTCTTTCCAAAATCTAAAAATTCTTTCAAAAACATGCAATAAAGTCACATTTCTTTATATCTTCGACTTCCGCAAGGATGGTATAGTTCCAAAACCTAAACTAGAATTTTATGCCTAGCACAAGTCTTTATTTTATATTTTGTTTATCTCAAAATCAAAAATCAATTATGCAATAAAACTAAAATATCAAATTCTTTTGAGATTTTGTGATGATGGTATAAGTCTATACCTCTAAGTCTATGCCTAGCACAAACCATTGTTCTCATTTTATTTCCCATTCATTTTAAATCATAAAAACATATGGCTTACATCAGTATGTTACCCAATTGAGCTTTAAAAAGAACACAAATTTTCCATTTTATGTCCTTATGTCAAACATTCAATTTTGCAATGATGGTATAGTTCCTAGGGACTTATTCCAAAAATTTTATCACACTTAGGAATTTATTTCCTAGAAAAATCATATTTCTTTAATATGTCATGCATAATATTTTTTATGAAAATCTGAAAATAAATCATCACCATCATCACTTCCATCATCACAACACAAAGTCTTAAGACAATCTCTTAAGCATTCTTTTAATTTTAACAACATTTCTATCTTGGGATTACCTTGACGACCTAGCGAGCGGTGAATCCATGAAACAGTCTATAAACATCGACAATGTCCTTTGAAATTATTGTTAGAAGTCTCTTTTATTTTTCATCCAATAACACCACAAAACAACCAATTTATTCACATCAGATTATTTCATTTACATTTTTATACCATGACATAAAAATTTATAATTTATTTCCAAATGACATAATTACATGAATCATCAATCAACAAATCCAAATTAAAGCATAAAACAACATATACACAAGTCATATCATCAAAAAGACCATATATATATATATCAATAAATTATACATCATTTGGATTGGTATGCCACAATCAAAACCCTTGCATACTCAATCTCCTCAAAGTAATAATAATAATACAGTCTGCAATCTACAGTAGCTAGCCTTGAGAAGCCCTCGAGCTCTCAACCTCATCTCCTACCCTACCATGAGGTGGAGGAGGTGGTCCCATAGAGGTCCGGACTGTGTCTCGGGTCCTTGCCATCGATCGTGAGGATGTCCTCAATGATCCCCCCTTGATAGGCTCTATAATTTTGGTTGGCAATTGTAACCTCTGACCCTCTGGTACCAGTTGGAAGTATACTCCCTGATAGAACGTGGTCTATGCCATAGATCATGCCAGCTTCTGTATGCTTTCCCCTCCACTTCGAGCCCTGAGATGTGTAGCCTCATACTGAAGTGTCTACACCTGAGCATGGAGGTGAGCAACCTCAGCCCAGAGAGCCACCGTCTCACTGCTCTCCCCCACCTCGACACCTTTGCACTTATCGAGCGATGGTGGTATCTCCCCCTGCTAAGAAGGGAATCCCTCCTCCCTCCTCCCTATCTACTACGATCTCTGTGGAGTCTGTGCCATCCTCTAGAATTTCTCCTATAAAGATCATCGTTGCTCTCTCCCGTTGTGACCTCGCGCTACCTCAATAGTAGCCTGACGCTGCCTCCCCAATCATCGCACCACAACATGCACTAGACCCTGCACCCTCGTCATCTGAGGACGGTGGATGCCTACGTACCAGGCATCATATCTGTCTGCTACCACACCATCATCCCCATCCACCAGTTGAATGGGGGCATCATCCACATATTGAATCCAGAATAACTACATGTCTAGAGCCTTGCTCAGTGTGGTACTATCCTGAATAGTATAGGAGTACTCGTAATCCCTGAGAGAAGGGTTCCCTTCTGTAGACCAAACTGTCGTAGAACCTAATCATAGCAGTGGAGCTCTACCTCTCCCCGCACTATCCTCATCCAGCAAACTTGCTTGATGCGAACCAACTTTTGCCCATCCTCTACCCACCTGGGGTGCTATCGCCATGACCTCCAAGTGATCTATTCTAGGATGAGGTCGTCCAGCAACCTCCATGACATCGGCAGATCAATCCACCACTGTGACCCCCTCTGTAACCACCAGTAGAAAACATAGGGCCTCTCCTAGTCAACCCTTATTAGTGGGAGCCCTATCGGCCTTCGCACCACGATGTGCTCCCAACACCAAACTTGTAGCAATGATGTCAAAACCAGACATCGACCTCCCTTGTATACGACCCCATGTAATATCTTATACAAGCGGTATAGTACAAAGCTACCCCATGCAAACCTATATCTGTGGTCTCTCATATCATAGACCACATCTAAGATGAGCCACGATAGTTTGAACCCTATCTGGTGGCATAGCAATAAGCCACCTACCACCCCTGCCAAAACCTGAGTCAGCCTAGATACCCCAGGAATCTACCTCAGAGACTTGATGTTGACCTCGCCCTTCTCCAGGGAGAATCTCGGGTCCCTAGTCAACCTCATCATCGCCTAGCCCTGATTTGTCATAGGAGTCATCAAATGTCCCTGTATGGGGATCCTCATGATCCTACATACGTCCTATAGTGTGGGAGCCATATCCCCTATAGGCAACTAGAAGTAGGATGACCCCGGATACCACCTCTTTACTAGGGCTGTTAGTAGCCCCATGTCTGTCGGTACTTGTGGCATCTCTGCCACATGCTACAAACCGACTTGATCCAGTCGATCGTGCTCTGCCTGGTCGAGCGTGGCTACGTCATCTCTCAGTCCCCTGTATTTCCACTCTTGAATATTTAGTAATCCCCTCTTCAAAACAAACAATAAAACAATTAAATTCATTAATAAACCAATCATTAAAATTAAAGACATTTTAATCAAGCTTAATTTCTTAAAAATGATGATATCATCTGCCATTAGATTATATCGTCCTAAATTGAGTAAAATCATCCTTTGTAGGATGAAATCATCTACTATTTCATAACTTGGGGATCACCCCTTGTTGGACAGGATCACCCCTAAATCACTAATTTCACCCTTCGACGAAATCAACGATCTAGGGACGATTCTGACAAAATCAAGACGATTTCGTCCCGACGTCGTCGACGGCCTAAAAATGACCGCGATGCCCCAAAATAATCAAAATTTCAAACAAACAATTTGCACAAATTAAATTCAAACCTAATTTACTAGTATTATATTCTTACCCGTTGCCTGCGCTGGACCTCTATCGATCGGTGCACCATTTTTTTTTGTCTGTAGAGCTCTAAAATCAGTAAAAATGAATTAGGGTTTTACCCTATTTTCTTAATTTTATTTAAAAACAACATTTTAATTTTTCTTTTTCGCACTTTTACCTCAAACGTTCGATTTGGGTAAAAACACGGAGGGGACACCATAGTAAGCAGTTGTACGATTCGACCTACAATCATCATCTAAAATATTGAGTACATTTTTGCTTTCTCATAAAATGGGAAGAACTCGTCTTTAACGCATTTTCTTTGGAAAATTCACTAAAGAGGGGGCAAAATGTAGCACCCAAAAATTGGCACATTTAAACCTTAGTAAAAAGATAACAATTTGAATTTTAACCCTAAACCGCCTGGTAATCGCCTGTTACCCGCTTTCCTTGTTTTTCGTGCCATTTTTAGGATTTGTTTTGACCATTGGAAAATATCGTCACAGATTAGATGAAATCATCCTAGATATGACGAATTCATCTAGAATAGAACGTCCAGATTATTTCGTCCCAAAACCGAATTTTCATAATTAGCTTCTATTTCAACAGCTTCTCTAACCTGGGCAGAAAGTGTGTCTGCGTAGTTAGAGCCTCCCCCTTTGGAGATATCCAAAATTGGGATGATCTCCAACATCCTAACCTCTCCCTAATCCTATATAAATTGGTACTTTCTTAGTTTATCCCCTTGAACCCCCTAGCTGACGGATTTCCTTGCAAATTCAGTTCTTTCTACCTTAGAACACCTTCACACTTTTGTTTGCATTGCATATTTCAAGTTTTCTTGTAGGAATATTATTGTTCTTCAGTCGAAACAAGGTTGGATCATTGCAGGCGATTATAGATTATTTCGGATGAACTTGTCATAGATCGATGATGATCTCATACGATTGGAGGCGATCTCGACTGTAGTCCAGATTGGGGGCAATCAGAGCCCAAAGTTTGCATTTTCTTATTGTTTTCTGCATTTCTTTATGCATTGTCTTAGTTATTGTATTTATGCATCTTGGAGTTCACCTCATTTAATATAAATGCATGATAAATCCAAAATAAATTGTTAAGTTGATGCATTTCCTTTTAATTGCTTTTTTGATCTATTATTTAGACAAATTCATTGTTATTTCTATCATTTTACCTTGCTTTTGCAGTTGCATTTTTGGTATTTTGTATCTATTTCTATGATTATAAGTTTCTGATGAATTCATCTGATCGATGACAATCTCGTATGATCTTGTTAGAATAACTAGTATATCTTATATTACATTAATTAAAGATAGACAGCATTATAGGAGTGGTACGTATTTGTTTGGTTATTCAGTTTAAGAACCACCCAACTAGATTCAAACTGCCCCAACGGAGTTTATGTAATTTCTATATATTTTCCATGAATACGAAGAGCAGACTAATGATTCAGTTTCTTCATGGCATCAGAGCATTAAATAATATTTTCTGGGCAATGTGAATTTAGTGCAGACGTCGGTGTTGGAAGGGACGCGGCGGCAAGCACGCTGTGGATGTCTTGACAGCCGACGTAGTGCAGACGCAGTGCAGCCGCAGGCAAGCACGCAAACACGCTGGGGACGTCTTGACAGCCGACACAGTGCAGACGCAGTGCATCCATAGGTGCCTGGGGTCCCTCCTCTGGCAAGTACGGGTTCGAAGCATTGCTCGCAGCCGCAAGAGAAGCTACAGACGCAGCAAACAGACCTCGTAAGCACTGGAGAAAATGAAGGGCGAGCAGGAAGCACTGGAGACAACGAGCACCGACGGTATTGGTGAAACTGGCGGTAAAAGCGTTCGTCGAGTGTGGTGGAGAAGCACGTTCGTCATAAAAAAAAAAAAATGTGGTGGAGAAGCATTTTTTTTATCCCGCGCATTCGCCGAGTGTGGTAAAGAAAGCGAAGCATTTTTTTTATCTCGCGTTCGTATTAAAAAAAAATGTTTTAATCCCACGTGTTCGCCGAGTGTGGTAAGAAAAGCGAAGCATTTTTTTTATCTCGTGTTCGTATTAAAAAAAACATTTTTTTCAAAAAGAGGGTACCCGGGCCCTGTACACGCCACACGCCCGTCACGTACGGGAATGAGTTGGTTTCATCCGAAGCAGCAGACCAAGCCCTGTACACGCCACACGGCTGTCACGTACGGGATGAGTTGTTTTTTGTCCGACGCATCAGAACAAGCTCCTCGGGACTGAGTTTTTTTTTTGAAAGGGATTAAAAAAAAGGCCGTCTGATGTGCGTAAGCGGAAGCCAACAATCAAAAACAAAGAGCACGATCCGCTTGAAGTCTCACGGGCTCGATGACGCCAACAATAAAAAAAACAACAAAGTTTTCTTTGACGCCTTGAATCGAGTTGACGCCACGACGGACACTTGTTGACGCCCCAAAAGAAGTTTGACTAATTTTTTTGTTGTCATTGTTTTTTAAAGACATGAAAATTTGTGTTTTTTCCCACAAGCAATTGTTCAAAGGCATTATATTCTATTTTTGCCTTCACTTCGTCCAAAATTGAGGGGAGAATTCAAATGTTTTTTAAAACATCAAAGGTGCATTTTCGATTTTACTCGACACCTTCTTTTGTCCAAGTTAGGTGCATTTTCGGTTGAACCCGACACCTATGTGAGAAGCATTTTGTGAGCATGCTTGTTTGATTATTGCATTCCTTTCTGCATTTAAAAAAAAATCATCTACATCAAAGCATCCACTACTTCTCTCAGCACATGTTGCACAGGTTCTCCACAAGCAGTTATCTCTTTGCACAGGGATCTTCATATGTTCTCTCCCCAACACTAATTTTCTCCTAGTTTTGTTTTTTGACTTAATTACCTCCAACTGATTATTCTTCTTCCGAAGATTCTTAGGTAGGTGTCATTAACATCTCTTTGAGTCAATTTTTTACCCCCCATTGCTATTGTGTTTAGGCGTAAATCCTGACGAAAGTCTTGGATTCCAAAGTGTTTAGGGGAAGTTACGCCCCACGCATGCGGATTCCTGTCTTTCTAAGGTAGGTGCCATCAACAAAGCAATCCTTTTCAATACTGCCTATGTTCCACGTACCATTATGATCTTCATAATACCTATAGTTTCCCTCACGTAAGGGCGGGTATTGTTTTGTTTCAGTTCCGGTATATCTGGCCTGGCAATAGTATATCGAAAAGGGGACCATTTGGCGCTATAAGGAACCCTAAACAAAATGACTACAGTGCACAAGTATCTTTCAGATGCCCAATTGCTCAAAGGCACCAATTTTGTGCCATGGAAGCATAAAATGAAAGCCATTCTTCAAGTCAAAAAATTATGGGATGTCGTCAGTGGCACTACATCTCGTCCCACCACGACGAGGACAGATCAAGATACATTTGATGATCGGGATAGGAAAGGCCTTATGTTTTTATTACTTGCCATAACAGATGAGGTTCAACCTCATATTTGTGATGCCACGACCGATAAAGATGCTTGGGCGAGCACGATTCATTGTGTATGAAGGAAAGAATAATTCCACTATCCTTCACCTACAAACTCAGCTTCACAATCTTACTATGAATTCGGGGAAGCTGTTGAATTGTTTCTCTGCAAAGTGGCAGAATTGAAAGCTAAACTCAATACTATGGGAAAACCCATCGATGATGATCTTTTGACATCTATTATTTTGAGGGCACTTCCACCATCTTACAAAAGTTTTATCACTTCCCTCAATGTTTACGCGAGAACATTAACTTTTGTTGAATTGGTTAATTTGCTTCAAACTGAAGAAGCCAATCAAGTACAGAAAGATGAGGAACCTGCTACTGCTCTCTCCACCCATCAAAAGGGTCACAAGCAAGGACAGTTGCAGAAGGGAGGCTCTTCTTCCAAAGGCAAAGGCAAGCCCAATCTCCAGCGAGATAAATATTGCAAGATCTGTGATATGAACAATCATGATACCAACAAGTGTTGGTTCAAAAACAAACAACAGCATGATCCCTCACAAAATAAGAAAGGCAAGGGGAAGCAGCAATATCCTCAACGTCGCAAACAACAAAAGGGTCATGTTGCTTATGCAGATTCCCATTCAGATGATTCTCCGTCATCTTCAGATAATGACTCCGAAAGAGCACACAAAGTGCTCATGACCCATACTGCCTCTTCCAAATCCGATGTTGTATGGTATATTGATTCGGAGCAAGCAAACATATGACTGGGAACAAGTCCTGGTTTCACACCTTTCATGCACGAGAAGGCAAACCTGTCACTATTGCAGATAATCAGGTCTATCAAGTACAGGGTGAAGGGGATGTTACCGTCACACTCCCTGATGGTGACTGTGCCATAGAGAAAGTTCTCTATGTTCCTGGCCTTGCCAACAATCTCTTATCTGTTCCACAGATGCTAGATAGAAATATGGATGTTGTTTTTCAAGTTGAACATGGCAAAAAGAGATGTTTTATCAGTCATCAAGGTCACCACATTGCCACTGGTTCCTACAAACATGGATTATTCATCTTGGATACAGTCTCTACATCCCATACTGCCCTCATTGCCACTACAAAAGAAGCTACTTCCTTATGGCATAAAAGATATGGGCACCTCAGTTCCGGGTATTTACTCGAATTAAGCAAATATGAAATGGTCAAAGGACTTCCTCAGCTTTCATCTGTTCTCCCAGTGTGCTCAGATTGTCTCGCAGGGAAACAACATCGAGTTCCATTTGAGACAAGTTCTTCTCGCTCGAACAAACCCTTGGAGTTAATCCACGTAGATCTGTGCGGTCCTTTCCCACCCAGTCATGGTGGAAAGAGGTATTTTCAGCTATTTGTTGATGACTACTCCCGCAAAATATGGGTCTTCTTCCTTGCACTCAAATCAGAAGCTCTTTCCTACTTTCGTCAGTTCAAGAGACAAGTTGAGAAAGAAACAAGTTGTTCCATCAAAACCCTCCGCTCAGATCGAGGGGGGGAATACACTTCCAAGGAATTTTCAGCATTTTTGGAAAAACATGGGATCAAGAGACAACTCACTACAGCATATACACCACAGCAAAATGGAATTGCAGAAAGAAAAAATCGCTCCATAGTAGAAATGAGTCGGTGTATGTTAAAAGGAGCAAACTTAGAAAAACAATACTGGGCAGAAGCAGTAAACACAACATCCTACCTACTCAATAGAGCACCTACAAGGGCTCTACAAGGAAAAACTCCACAAGAAGCCTGGAGTGGTAAGAAACCCTCGATCTCTCATCTAAAAGTTTTTGGATGTCAAGCTTTTATGCACATTCCTAAACGAGAAAAGAAGGAAACTAGATGAGAAAACTCAAAAATGTATATTTCTTGGTTATGATGAGTATTCAAAAGGATATCGGCTGATTGATCCTATAACCAAGAAAACACACATCAGCAGAGATGTAGTATTTGATGAAACTTTCACATCAAATAACACACTTGTATACCTTAAGGAAGATGAACCTAAGCAAGAAGCAGCACCTCCTCAGAAGAAGGTTCCAAAATGGTATACTAGTACATTGCAAGATTCAAAATTGACATCACTTCCAGATCTAACTCTAGATCGACCCACTACTCGCAGTATGACTCAACACAAAAGAGCAGATACTGCAACATCAGTAACAGATGTTGATGACCTTTGTCAACATTTTGATGATTTATCTGTCAATGTAGAAGAAGATGAGAATATAGATATGGAAGATGAAAAAGTCTATTTGACAATACTAGATGAAAAAGAACCCACATCAGTCTCAGATGCACTCAGTAAAGATCAATGGAAAAGCTGCTATGGATGCAGAACATACATCTCTCATGAAAAATCATACATGGAAGTTAGTCAATTTACCTTCGGGAAAGAAACCCATTGGTTGCAAATGGGTATTCAAGATCAAATATAAGGCAAATGGTGCAATAGATAAATATAAAGCCCGACTTGTTGCAAAGGGCTATGCACAAAGAGAAGGCATAGACTATGAAGAGACATTTGCTCCTACTGCTAAAATGACCACTATTCGAGTTTTGTGTGCAATGGCAGCTCAATTTGGTTGGCAGCTACATCAGATGGATGTAAAAAGTGCTTTCTTAAATGGTGACCTACAAGAAGAAGTCTATATGACTCAACCTGAAGGTTTTGTAGTTCAAGGGGAAGAACAGAAAGTATGTAAGCTGATCAAATCTCTATATGGACTTAAACAAGCTCCTCGGGCTTGGTATATCAAAATTGATAGTCACCTAGTGCAACATGGATTTAAAAGAAGTCCTGCAGATCCCAACCTATATATCAAGAACAATGGTTCTAACATAGTAATTCTAGTACTATATGTGGATGATCTGATCATAACAGGCAGTTCAGAGATTATGATCAAAACAGTAAAGAAAGATCTCAATACCTCTTTTGAAATGACAGATCTTGGACTTCTCCACTATTGTCTTGGTCTAGAAGTAACTCAATACAAGCATTGCATACAAGTTACTCAAAAGAAATATGCCAAGACTCTCATTGATAAGTATCGGATGACTGATTGCAAACCCAAAGCCACACCAATGGAAGCGGGACTTAAGTTATCCCGATTCGATGAATCTCCTAAAATAGATAGTACTCTCTATCATCGAGTGATTGGGAGTCTCATCTATCTCACAAACACCAGGCCAGATCTTAGTTTTGCTGTGGGTTATCTTTCACGATTCATGCAAGATCCTAAAGTTAGCCACTGGAAAGCAGCAAAAAGAGTTCTTCACTATGTCCGTGGGACGACATATATCGGTCTGGAATACAAAAAAAACAAGTTCTATCTTCAAGGGTACACGGACTCTGATTATGCTGGATCCATAGATGACCGAAAATCAACTGTAGGTTATGTTTTTCACCTTGGATCTGGCCTGTCTCTTGGCATAGCAAGAAGCAACATGTTGTTGCTATTTCTTCTACTGAGGCAGAATATCGAGCAGCTAGTGGAGCAGTCTGCGAGATCATATGGTTACGTCGCATCCTCACAAATATGGGCCTTCCAGAACATCTTCCTTTACATTTATTTTGCGACAATCAAGGTGTTATGAATCTTGTCAAAAATCCTATCTTTCATGATCGCACCAAACACATTGACACTAGGTGTCATTTCATTCGAGATGAGATTCCAAAGCATCATATCCAGCTCCACTACATTCCCACAGATGAGCAAATAGCGGACATCTTCACCAAAGCACTTGCTCGAGTCAAATTTGAATTGTTCCGCAATGCTATGTGTAGTCAACATCAATGTAATAAGGGGGGATGTTAGAATAACTAGTATATCTTATATTACATTAATTAAAGATAGACAACATTATAGGAGTGGTACGTATTTGTTTGGTTATTCAGTTTAAGAACCACCCAACTAGATTCAAACTGCCCCAACGGAGTTTATGTAATTTCTATATATTTTCCATGAATACGAAGAGCAGACTAATGATTCAGTTTCTTTAGATGACCTACTGAGATCTAAGATGATTCTATGCAATCCCTAATGATTACGTACTATTTGAGACGATTGGGACTGCTACAAGACTCAGAATCTTCATCATACATCAAAAAATTAGGTATGTTCTATCCTATTTAGCATATTCTCTGTGTTTAGCATTTATTCACATTTTTTGTATTCATAAAATCAGCATTGACATATAGAATAGTTTAGATTCATCTTGGAAAAACCTAGGAATTGAATGATTAAAGCGCAAAATGAAAACATCAAACCTACTATCAACCTAGGCGTGGAAACTGCCACTCAAAGGTTTCCTGGTGAACCCACCATCCATCAAAAATTCACCCTTATAACCCTCCCTCGAGAGGCAAGACCTTCAAAGGGCCTCTCAGTCCGAGGTATTGTCCCATCCTTCTCGCATCCCCCTTTCGGGTGTGGATCCTATAGCTTGAAGGTAAGGATGCAAAAAATTTGGAGTGATACAATCCTAGTTGCTTACCTTTAATGGATTATATAGTAGATATAGATATTTGTGTTTTAATTCACCAAGTTGTTGCATTGTAGTGGATGAATTTGTAGCTTATTTTTGGATGTGTATAACAACTTCTTGCTTTACCAAACCATGGTATTGAACTTTCTGTCTTAAGCCTAGAGTTTGGTGGCTTGATCCTTCCATTGATCTTCTATTTTCTATTGTATATTAAGAGAAATATTTTATCTAAACTGTGTCTTCTTGGTGTGAGAGGTAAATATTTAGATTTGGTAGGCTTATTCTGTTTGAATCCTCCAATCTTCTTGTTGAATTCTATCTTCAAATAGTATCTTCTTCTTCCCAATATTCTGAATGTCTTCACTAGATTCTTATTCTAGAATTTGGTACTTCTTGCCAAATTCTTCTTCTCTTGGGCTTGTTATCGGATGGCAACAATTGTCCCAAGTCCTTAACTATCAATAGCTTTCTCCTTGGTAGTGGATTTCTCCAATGAGTTCTCCTAGGAAATATTTTGATGATGCTTCTACGAGCTCTACAACAAGGCTCTCCAAGCCTTCTTCTTTTCCTCCTTGAGACTTCTCCAAGATCTTCTATCTTGTAGATTCCTTGGTCTTCCAACTAATACCTTTTCTTCAACCTTCTACTTTAGGAAGTTTTGGTGATGAGTTATTCTTCCTATATCTCTGCTACTTTTGGATTATGGAATGGGATCTTGTTGGTCCTTCTTTTCTTATATGATTTGCAAGCTTTAATAAAAATCACCAATCTCCTTTTTTGTGGAATATTCTATAGAGTCTTCTTTAGGAACTCTTCTCTAGAGTCTTCTTCTAAATTAGGATTTCTTCTTTTAAATAGGATTTTTTCTCTAGAATATTCTTATGAATCAAGAATTATTCTTCTCAATTAGGAATTCTCTATAGTCTTCTTCAGTAACTCTTCTTTGGATTCTTTCTTCTAAATCAGGAATTCTTCTTCTACATTAGTAATTTTTATTTGAATTCTTATTCAAAATTAAGGCTTTTGTGGTCTTTTCTACTTTTGCACTCTAAAGGTATTGATCTTGAATGGATATCACCAATATCCTATCTCCTCCTTGACTCAAATTTTGGAGTCTCTTTTTCCTTGAGTTTGCTATAAGGCTATTGTTACCTTCTCTTTACTTTTGCAATTTGCAAGATTTGTAGCTCTTGTAATGGGATCCTTTTTTTTCAAGGTCTTTGAAATCTTCAGTAGTCTCCTTGTTGCTACAAGTATTGGAATGATTCTAAGAAGATATTCTTCCTATATCTCTTGTAGGAAGTTTCCCAACCATTTTACTGAATCTCCTTTTCCTGTAATAAGTTGTTAGAAACTAGAATGGAAGAATTTATAATTTTGAACCAAGGCTTCTATGGCCTTTTTCTGGATCAAGGCTTCTATGGAATTTCTTCTAAATCAGGGCTTGTATGATCTTATCATAATGTGAAGTTTTCAGTCTAGCAATGGAGATCTCCAATCTCTAAACTTCACCAAGACTCTAATCCTAGAGTCTATTCTGCCATGTTTGTTTTTTTGCAACAAATAACACTAAATAATAGTTAGCATGAAAAATATAAATATATTGAAAACTCTAATATTCACTAGTTGATCCATCAAACTAGTGGAATGAATGTTGAATCCTAGTCTTCACAAGTTTTCTTGTAACTCTGTGGAAATAATCTAGCCAGATGTAATCTCATAATTTCTATAACTAAGATTTATTTTAGTCCCCACTTGTAACTCTCCCTATTCCTATCTTGATCCACCATGGCTCTGATACCACTATTATCTTTTGAGGATATATGCAGTGGGAGAAATCTACCATAGGTCCTAAGAAGATGCATAAAATATGAAATAAAGTAATTTTGCAATATGACTAAAATATACTATAAATAGAAATGATGAAAATACAATGTAGTATGGAGGTAATGGTCACTCCATTAATACAAGCTAAAGATCTACATTGTACTCCATATAGGAGTTCTACTACTATCTACTACAATTCTCTTGATATGTACTTCATATGTGATCTATCACTATGAGGCCCTTTATATAGGAAGAGATATTCCTTGGCCAACACTTAACCTAGATGTACAAGTGGACACCTTGCACATTATAACTTGCACATTGAAACTTGTGCATTTATTACATTGCTTGAAGTAACTAGCTAAATTCCCCTTAAAGTAATATCCTACTCTAACTATGTACCAAAGGTGGTACATTTACATGACCCAAACGATGTAATATGCTCTAACTCTAACATTCTCTAGCATTTTTAGAGACCAAGTCAAGGGAAATATTACAAAAGGCTCTAAAATCCATCAATATCCAAATCTAGGTTTGAGAATATTGTTCCATAGTCTTTCCCTAGAAATTATTCTAGACCTATAATAGATATTGTTCAACCGTCCCCTCACTAGAAGGCCAAATGTGGAAGACATTGGAGAATCCTCTAAGATGACTCAATGGACTAGAAACTAGGAGTCTTGGTAGGTTTTTTCAATTTTAAATTCAATTTTTGAATTATCTTAGTGTACTGTATTTATTTTATGTGTGTGACTTGATTGATTCCTTTATTAGTCTACCTTTCTATTTTTGAATTTTTTTAGCTTGATGTTTTTGGCTTTTAAATATTTTGTCTAGATTTTGCAATTCTTGTACTAGTTGATCTCCTTCAAGCTCTATAAGTGTGTATTATTATTTTATGAATATCAAATCTTTTTTATCTTTTGGTTGGTTTTTTCAGATCCATTTTGTAAAAGGTTCAGGATCCCTTTCAAAATACCCTTTCCATCAATAAAAAAGAAATAAGATATTTCTTTTAGAATCACCACTTTTGAAAGGACCTATTTTTGCTTCATGAAAAAAACAAAATGAGATCAATTCTCATTGTAGAAAAACTTTGGGAAATAGTGAATGAAACAAAAAAAACTATTGAAGATGAAAAATAAATACAAAAAATTGAAGTGATGCAATAGCCCTTATGTCGATTAAATTTGTGATAATTGATGAAATTAAACCATACTTAAGTTGAGCAGAGACTTCAACAAATGTTTAGGGTAAGTTATATAAATTTTTTGAAAGAAATAACAAAGCAACCATATTGAATTTACAATCTCAATTACATTCATTGAATTTTAATAGTGGAGAGAGTATAGAACTCTTTCTTTAAAAATTAGCATATATAAAGACTAAGTTGTTAACTCTGGGTAAAAAAATGGAAGACAAGTTTCTAGTCCAAATTATATTAAGAGAAATTCTATAAAGTTACAAATATTTAATCACTTCACTTCAAGTTCTAAGTAAGGAGATAAAATTTAATGAATTAGTCAATATTCTTCAAGAATATGAAGTGGGAATTTATTCAACTATGAAATGACTTATAATGCTTTATATCTAAGGAAAATGTAGCAAGTAACAGTGCAACTTCATCAAAGTTTCAACCTAGATGGAAACAAATATTCTATCACATACATAGGAAAATGGGACATAGTACGAGTTTTTGTATATATAATTCTTTAAATCAAGAAAATCAAATGAATAGACCTTTCTAGAATTTCCATCCAAGGCAATATTAGCCTCAATACCAATATGGACAATAACAACTACTAAATCAAGAGAAGAAAATTAAAAGGGTAATTTAGTCCAAAAAATCAAAATATTCAAGAAATAAAAGAGGCTATAGAAGGAAATACAATTAGAGCTCTTACAATAAGAATTTTAATTGAACATCAAATTGAAAAGAATAAAAATGAGAATTATTCAAAATTTTCTAATGGCATTGATGATATAGGTGATAAAGTAAATATAACAAATAAAAAGACTTCAGAAATATAAAATAACTCTAATGAATAAAAAATCATGATAAGACCAAAGAAAAAAACTACAAACTAAAAAAACAAAAGAAGAAGATCAGAAAGAGCAAAAAAAATATAGCTAAATAAAATGCAAGGAATAAAAAGATAGGTAAATTCTAGAAACCTAAGGCATGTCATATCTAGATCAAAATGACAAGAGAAAGAATCATAGATTGAAGACTAAAATATTTAATAACCAAATAATGTAATACAGGGGGTGTTGGAGAATATTACATTTTTGGTACATGCTATTGTACCCCCATGGTACCTTTATGGTACAAATATAAGTATATAATATATTAGGGTGTGATTCTATAGTCTATGAGTGTGATTTGTATTTTTCCTTTATTCACATGTTCATATGTAGAATGTGCACAAGTGTCATGTTATTATGTGTGCAAGTGTGAGGAGTGAGAATGTGCACAAGTATCATTTAATAGATTGTGCATGTGTATAAATGTAGAAGTGTGAAATGTGTCATATAGTAAAGTGTACAAGTGTGAAAATAGGAGTGTACAAGTGTCATAGAATAAAGTATGCAAATAGAGAGTCAAGATTCATGTATACAAGTGGCAAGATGAGAAGCCAAAATACATGAGAGTCTTATCTTATGTATGGAATAGGAAAATATGCATCTCCTAGATATGTGAGTAGAAAAAATACAAAGAGTCCAAGAGTAACCTTTCTAAGGTTATAGTATGGAGATAAAGCTCCATGTTGTATATCATTGAATATTACATTCAAGTATTGATAATTAAAAAGCTTGTATGCAATTTTCAATTCTATTACAAGTTTTACTCATGTTATTTCATAATGATATTGGCCATTTTACTTCATATTATTGTTATTTTATATGAATGTTATGTTCTTTAATATTGGTCATATATATTGAATGCTCAAATATTAATCTTATATTTGATCATGAACATTGGGACCTATGATAACTTGGCTAAAAAATCAACAATTTATAGACCTACTATAGTGTTATGGGTTGAGGTATATAAGATTGACCATAGATCCCTAGTTACTCATATCGATGGATAAAATTGTAGTATCTAGTGAACACAAATTATTAGCCAAATATGAAGTAAGAACTTGTGGCATATACTTTAGGAGGAGAAAGCAATGATTCTTGAGGATAAATCTTAGCACCAAAAGGTAGAAGAGGCTCTAGTGTTCTTTTCCTTATTGATTGAACTAAAGTTGTTTTTCCATATCACAGAAGAGAGTGAACCTATCAAAGTATGGTTAAAGTTGCATGAATCTTTTGGAAAGTTTAATACTATTGAATTAAGTCGCTTGAAAATAGACATTTCTTCTATTAAGCTAGTTGAGTTGATAACATTGAGAATTATATTCTAAGATACAAGTATTTGAGGGTAGATATCACATATTTTAGAGGTAAAAGGAAAGATGATGTAGAATACATCAAGATTGTTCTTGTTTATTTCTCCTCCTTTAGTTATTGAACTCAATAGTTAATATAATTCCAATGTTCATAGAATACCAAAAGAATATTACTCTTATTTAGTTTTATCTCTTCTAATTTACTTTTAGGTTGCAATGTAGAATTGTGGTGGTGGAAATCCTCACATACAAGCTCATGGAAAGGAATTCCAATCCAATAAGGCTAATACTTAGGGGTCCATGCGTAAGGCTAAGTATTCAATGAAATCAAATAACACTTGTGGATACTATAAAAGGAAGGGATATCCTATGAATAATTACTTGCTAATTTGATAAATATTAAAGCAATATTAGAGTATTGTGCAATATTATCTATGTATAGTGATTATTTATGGTGATTATGGGAGGCCAATTCATTTAATCTCTCACTTTTTGTATAATATTTGAGTGTATGTATTTCTTTCCTACATTTTTTGAAAAAATTATGAACTCCAACAATTTTGTGATGCAATAAAGACATATTTTGGGGAAAATAGTTTAAAATGTTGAATTAGGAACCCCTCTCAAATTTTAGAAAGAATATAAAGGTTTATGTTTCATTCATAGCTACCATGTTTTTCCCTACACAACCTTTTTATTGACTAAAATCAATCAAGTTATTATCTCTTGCCAATGCAACACCAAAAATTGTTAAATCATGTTAACAACTTTGTCAAATGGATCATTTGTCTTTGACATGCATAAAATATTACCTTTTACTTATTTAGCATATGGGTTTTATCAAAAGTTTTACATCCTCTTATTTACTTATTTATCAATCATGCATATTATCCTCTCACCTATGTTGCATCTAAATAGATAAACTGAAGGAGACAATAAAATGGTTATTTTTGATAAATTCATAAGATAAATAAGGTTTTTACCAACTGTAAATAATTCAATGTGGTGCTTAGAGAACCTATTTATACAACAAAAGATATAAAATTATATTAAAATTTAAAAGAGGTAAGAGAAACCTATTCATGAATATTTATCCTAGAATAAAATTGTTACAATCTAGTGAGATCCTTGAAACTCAAGTCCACCTAATATTTTTGGAAATAATATCTTGAAAGAAACTATCTATGTTATGAAAATATTATATAAACTACTTCAAAAATATATACCACTCCTTTGAATTACCATATATATATTTGTGTTGAAATCGCCCCCAATAATCCATAGATCACACTTACAAATCATCATTGTGTTAAAAAAACTATGCTAAGGTCTTTCCAACATCTTTCACAAGGAAAAACTATAGTTGGATGATATAAATTTATAACCTTAACATTAATTTTCTCCCTTTCCTATAAAATAGTTCAACAGCTAAATCACTTTTTGTTTCTAATAATTATCCATCTCATTTGTGTTTGTCTCATATTATTGTAATACTACTAGAATATCCTATAGAATAAACTACTAGACATTCATTCATCCTCTAAATCTTCTTAAAAACATCCTTGCATTCCCCACTACATAATTTTATTTCTTGTATTACAATAAAATTAAGACTATAACAATTTATTAACTTCTTCATAACTATTTTCTTAAGGGTCTTATTCATACCCCTAAAATTCCATGATATCTTTTTCATCATCATCAATTTTTATTTTTATTAGTGGGCTTAGTCTTACTTCTTATTAGCACCTATGATAGTTTTATTTGGATTCATAAATCATATCCCTTTGAGTTTATTTTTCTCTTTGTTATTTCTTTGATGGACTTCCCTTTCCTTTTTCTATTCCCACTAGTAATTTCATCTTCATCAATCTCTTCTATTTTTTCCATATTTTCATAATGAAATTTATCTTCTAAATATTTATGTTGCCTTAAAGAATCTAAAATGAAAGGAATAGCCTCATAACCACTTTCTTCCTTATGTTTGCCAAAATACCCTATAGTGCACATATGATCCTCCATAGTCATTAACTTCTTATGCCAACCTAGAAAATCTAAATTTCCTTGGATATCCTCTATATGATTTTATTTATTAATTTACTCTTGAAACCTTGTATTAACCTTGATCTCCTTCATCTCATTTGCTTTGAAATATTCCTTCTTTTCCTCTTTTTATTTAAAATTTGCCTCCCCATATTTGTTTGTATCTCTAACTCCTATATGTTAACTTATGCATTGAACTTCATGATCCTTAGTGTCATTTTTCTTCTAATGGTTGATTCAAGTGAACTATAATAGCCTTTGTCATGTTGGTGTAGAGACATTTTTATTGCCACTTTATTAGGAGTGGAAAATCCTTAATTTGATATAACTTCTCTTATAATATGATCTCCTTGTTTAATATTGAAGTTTACCTCACGCCCAAAATTTTCCATCTATTTCTCCATAATTTTCACTTTGTAATCCATTTCCATGTGTCCAATTTTATGATATTTGCAACATAAAAATGCAATAGTTTCATAATCCACTTTTTTATCTCAATATCTTGATTCATATTTAATCTTATTGGACTATGGTAAAGGTTTTGAAATATTCATGACAACACATTTTAGTATGTACAACATGCCTTCTCTCCTTAAGTCATTCCTGTAGGCCCAAAATGGCCACATCCTTAGAAAAAAATTGAAAATATTTTCTAAGGCATTAATATGCTCCCATCCACTCAACATACAGTGTATTCCCAATGGCATAGTGTAGGATGTTCCACACCGCTGGTGGAGTAGCTAAATTTGCATTGCTATCACTTTGGCAGAGTGGCATACAACATGTCTGCTAAGGTAAGAAGAGATTCTCCTAGCCACTCCACACTTAGTGTATTTTACAATGGCACAATGAGTGGCTAGGAGAATCATCACTATCAAACTAAGTCAAAACTAACATCATCATTCTTCGATGAGTGGCCCAATGCACATTATCCCAATTTGCATAGATAAGTGACTAAGTTTTTATGTGTTCCACATCACTAAGGTCCATGCTCATTTTAGAGAATATTGGAACACATGCTCCATGCTTACAAGAAATTTGTTTCTATTAAATATAGATACTGATCTATTCTGCTAATTTGGATTGTTAGTATTGTGTATATTGAAATTACTTCTTAGAGGATGTATCTATTTGTGTTTCTTGTATGAATATTACTCTATTTTTGGGTGTTGTTGATCTTGAGTGTGGGACATTGGAAGTGATTTATTGAAATGTTTTTCCTATGGATGCGTATGTTGTTAGATCTATATGACTATTTTTTTACTCATAATTTATTAATCCTAACCCCTTTTGTAACCCTATATCTTAAATAATTACTAAGTTGAATTGAGTCAACACCCTGTTAGTTGATAAGAAGCCAACCTACTCTAGAGGTTGGGCTAAAACAATATTTAGTCCATCCAATATTGAGTTCTAATCTATGAATAGCAAGTGCAAGCCTAATAAAAAATATAGAAGATATACAGTCATAGTATTAAGTCTTTTTTGATGTCGATTTGGATCCCAATAGTTTTGGCACGTCCAGTGGGACCTGTTTACAAGAAACACTAGAACCCATCCTTTTCTTTATTTGTATATTTTTTCAAAGAAATCAAGATTTGGTGAATTTTCTTGATCTTGTTAAGTAGTGAGTAGCAAATTCACTTGGTGACTCCCTGGTCTGCAAAACCATAAAGTTATCCCGATAGCTTGTATTTTTTTCATGAATACTACGTCATCCACAAGGAACAATCCAGGATCCTTTTCTACTATGAGATCCCCTTTAGAGGGTCTAATATAATAATATTTAAATCATGATTTTCATTTAAACAAAAATCCTTCTGAGGTACATCCTACAGTATACCCAAGGCCACCTCCAACAGGAACTACACTTGGAAACATGGCCCAAAATCAAAATCAAAATGCAAATGCAACTCCAAATTAGCCCTTGCAAAAGTATCCTAGTTGGAATACAATTGGTCCCCTTAGACTGGCCCATATGCATGATATCCCTTAGGCTATGTCTAAGGCCATTCCCACATATTATGGATATGGTAAAACTACATATGAATATTGCCAAGATATTCTGAATCTGGCAACGATCCACAACATAAATAATGAGGATGTTATTATCAGAATCCTAGCTCTATCCTTTACAAGAAAAATTCTATATTTGTTCAATACATTAGAAGGCAAAACCATTACCTCATGAGTAGCATTAATAGAACCCTTTGTATAATATTTCAATGAGCCTGCTAATCCTTTTACCCTCCTCAATCAATTCACATCCATACAAAAGCATAAAAAAGAAACTGTTTCAAACTTTAACTTGAGGTTTAGTAGGACTTTGAAGAGGATTCTTCCTGAAGCTAAACCAACTTCAACCCTTGCTTTCATGTATTATATTAGAGCCCTTGGATCATATTTAGGTCTACAAACCCAACAAGCTAGAGTATATATCTTTCCATAGGTCTGCAATACAACTGTCCATGCTAAAAATATCCTAATCAATGTGGGAATATTACCCCTTAAAATTGTGTTGCTCTACTATTTGGAAACTCCCAATGTCCAAGGTCAAACAACTACATCATCTTATATGGATCCTCCTCCTTTTTCATCTCCATTTATGTAGATGATCCCTATTTCTCATCTAAAAGTATCACTCGCTACAGTTCCTTTTCCACCACTCCCTTATTAGATACCCCAAGGGTCCTCCATGCTTCCTGATATTTAAAATACTTTGAAAAATATCAATAAAAATATGAAATCAATGAAAAAAAGAGATATAGAGATATTTCAACAAATAATATTTCCTTATGTCAACAAATATCAAATACTTGGCCCTAGCGATAGCACTGGGATTAGAGTAAATGCGATGTAAGAAGATCTAGAGTGCTCCTCTAAAACTAGTTTGGTGAATGTATAGTGTCTGGTATGCAATGATACCCATGATTAAAAATCATGTGTTATGTACCAACACCATGTGCAACAGGCTATGGAGAAGGATGAGAAAAATTAGAAAGGAATAGTGAATATACTCTAGCAACTAGATCAGATCATGGTTGGAAAATATCTTGATGAATATGGATCCATTTATATCATGATAAGATTAGGTAAGAAAACACTATAGGTTGATCCATAGAAGTTGGGTCAATTATAGGTCCCCTCTCAAAACAAGAAAGACCCATCTACTCAAAGCAGTGATACATTTCCTATCCCCAGGCCAATGAAAAGAGGGACATGGTCCCTATAGGCTAAGAAAAGGAGGTCAATTTTCCCAAAATATTTGACAAATAAAATGAGGAAGAAAGGATGATATCCAAGAATGAATCTCAAGAGAGGCTTAGATTCCCCTCCATAACCAAGAGGTAGAGAATTGAAGCCACCCAAAAGTATAAGAGAAAGTATGGTTAGTTAGAGAGAAGGTCTAATGGACCCACCTCTACTAAGTTATAATATAACATTATGGAGGAAACGAAAATAATACCCTCCAAGGCTAGCCTATATGATACTCTCTTTATTCCTAGTCAAATAGACCTATTGAAAGCTTCTCTAAACAAATATTTTCAAGAAAAGTAGACTACTACAATTATCAACATGCCCTCTTGGAAAGACAAGATATATCCTGTTGATTTGAAGAAAAATCTCCCCTTTTACATTTATTTGAGGATGGAGGGGTGGATTATCCACAACTACATGATCAACTTAGGGGATTCCACCATAGTTATGTTCAAAGCAGTCTGCAAGGATATGGATATGGAATATACCATATTCTATCCTAGAGTTTTGCATTTAGATGGGACCCTAATGAATACAATGGGGGTAATAAAATATATTCTTATGAGGTTGCATAGAGCTCCAGAGGTAACCATCGTGCAATAAATAGTGGTGTTGGATCTAAATCCTTATTTTAGCTTATGCATTTCAAGATAACTCACTGCAAAATTGGGAGGATGCATGTGCATAGATTATTCTAGCATGGTGATCCATTTAAAAGGTAATAGGATAATAATAACACCATAAAAGCCCATCTTATAATATTGAAAAATAAAAGAAGATATGTGTAATCTCACTCCTCTAGATGAA
The DNA here is from genome assembly GCA_028583015.1 of Wollemia nobilis. NCBI lineage: Eukaryota > Viridiplantae > Streptophyta > Pinopsida > Araucariales > Araucariaceae > Wollemia > Wollemia nobilis. The sequence goes on from JAQPPZ010003612.1 coordinate 2,574,805, forward strand.
TTTGAACTAGTGGATGGTTTTTAAGGATGATATGCCTTTCAGAGAGGATTACAGTCAATTTGAATAGGTATGGGTACATATAGCATTTCCATAGAAATGAAAAAAAGAATCCCTGCTATATCTAATAATTCCTTGAGATAAAAAGAAACCTGTACCATGCACTTTGATGGTGCAAGATGTAGAAATGGTGTTGGTGCTAGTGTACTATTACTATCTCAATTAGAAGGTACAAAGAGTTTCACATATAGGCTAACATGGTAATGCACTAACAATGCTATAGAATACAAGGCTTTATACCTCAGGCTAATGTAGGCTAAAAGCATGGGCATCAAGATATTGAATATATATGGTGATTCTAAACTGATTGTCAATCATGTAAGAGAGAGATGTGGTAGTAAACACCATTACCTGAAAGTATACAAGAATAGGGTATGATATTTTATGGAATCATTTGATTCCCTAGATATTAATTTTATTCCCATAAGATAGAACACCTTGGATAATTCCTTGGTAGTGAGGGGAGCTAATTTCAACCCTTTTGCAAATATAGGAGTCACAAAATACAAAGGGATCAAAATAATTTTTAGGCCCGCAATACCAGATAAGAAATTTTTTGGTAGGTGTTAGAAAGTGATGAACTTATCATTGATTTATTGGTAAGAGAAGCTTGTCTATCTACCATTCAAGAGGAAATTTCTAGAAGAGATAGACCAACAATATGTCATCCAGCTAAAGAACAATCATATACCTAGAGGGTTGGTAAATCTAGAAAGCATGTTTGACAATGAAGATAGGAAAAGGATCAAATCTATGAAAATCAATGAAAATATCTACAAGGAAATTAAGATAGAAAATTAAAAGAAGATCAAAGTTGGAGTTTGATGTTCTCCAAAAGAAGAGGAGGATATCAAATTTGTATGCCTGAAATACCAAGACATTGTAGCTTGGTCATATGAAGATCTTAGAGAATATGACAAGAAGGTCATCCAACATACAATTGAGCTAGAACCAAATGCAAAACCCTCTAAGAAAAAAAAAAGGCTTATAAATCCTAGAATCGAAGCCATAATGAGGGAAAAATGGTTAAAGTTGTTGAAGTCTAAGGTCATATATCCGATAACGCATTCAACCTGGGTAGCTAAATTAGTCACAGTAAGAAAGAAGAATGGTGACATCCGCTTGTGTATGGATTTTAGTAACCTCAATCAAGTGTCATTAAAATACCACTATCCACTCCCTCAAATTGACCAAATCTTATAGATTGAGTGAGAGCAAAGAGGTTCTCACTATTAAACTTCTCTAGCTACAACCAAATTTGGGTGAAATATGAATATCAGTTTAAAAAAACATTCACCACCAAATGGGGCACTTTTACCTATCAAAGAATACCTTTTGGTCTATCCAATGTAGGAACCACATTCCAAAGAGCAATGGATTATGCCTTTGGATAACTGATCAAAAAAGTCATTCTAATCTATTTAGATAACATGAATGTATTCTACCATGATAAGCAAGACCACCTATCACATCTAGAGCAAGTATTTCAGAAGTACAAGGAATTTGGCATCTCTCTTAATTCGAAGAAGTCATTTTTATAGTTCATGAGGGAAATTTTTTAGGCCATGTAATATCTAAAGAAGGTATGGACATTGATCTAGATAGAGTCAAATACATTATTTCTCTTCCATTACCCATGAACAAGAAAGTTTTGTGGTCCTTATTTGGTCAGATATTTTTTTCAAAAAATTCATATTTGATTTTGCTCAGAAGGTGAAACCTATCTTAGAACTACTAAAGAAGAATGTAGATTTCAAGTGGACTAAAGTGATAAAAAAATATTTTGATATTATCAAGCAAACCATTTCTATATATCTAGTTCTATTGAATCTAAACTTTAGAAAATATTTCATTTTGTATGCTTATGGAGCTGAAGAGAGCTATGCATTAGTACTCACCCAGAAGAGTGATGAAGGAGAAGAACACCCCATATTATTTTTGAGCTAGACTCTCCATGAATACATGTCAAGTATAATTTTATTGAGAAACAAGTATTTGCAGTGATGAAGTCATTGAAAAAATCAGGCAATACTTGGTTGAAAGTAAAACCTTGGTTTATGTGGTTCACCCAGATGTTAGAGGTTTCATTTTACAAGGTGAACTAGGGTACAAAAGAGTTGGTTGTATTACTAAAATCCAAGAATATGACATAGAAATTCATCCTACCAAACTGGTCAAAGGCAGATAATTATACCAAGGTTTGACAAAAGTAGCATTTATAGCATAAATGACATCATGTCAGTTAGTAGCAGAAGACTAGAATGAAGAATTGTAGTCAAGAGAATCAAACTAGGTTGATCAGATGACCAAATATTTTTAGATTAGAGTGTGTCCTTATAATCTTAATCCATCACAAATGAGGAGATATAGGCTTCAAGATCTGAAATATGTCTTATTACCAGAAGGTCTATACAAGAGAAACCTTGATCGAGTTCCCTTAAGATGCTTGAGAGACGATCAGAAACAAAAGGCCATAAAAGAGTTCCATGGAGGATTATCTAGAGGGCATTTCTTAGGAAGGGTTACAAATTTAAAGATAATTAGGGTAGGTTGTTACTGGCCTACCATTTTTGCTGACATCGTCAAAGTTACAAGAGCCTATGATTAGTGTGAGTGGTATGTAGAAAGAACTAGGAATGCATCATTCCCCCTCAAACCAATTTAGGTTGAAGAACCTTTTCAGCAAGGCGGTTAGACTTCATAGGGATTATTAATCCAAATTCCTCAATAGAAAACAAGTACATTCTGATTACCATAGACTACCTCACCATATGGGTAGAGGTCATCCCCACAAAGAAATCATACCAAGAGGTGGTAATAGACTTCATGGAAAGCTTAATCACAAGGTTTGGTGTCCTAGAAGCTTTAGTGAGTGAAAATGGACAAACTTTCATAGGAGCTAAATAAATTGATTTCACCAAAAAGTATAGCATCACTATAAAAAATACCTCTAACTACTACCCCTAGGGGAATGGGTTAGTAGAATCAACTAACAAAAATCTACTAAGAATCTTGAGAAGATCATTAGAGGGTAACAAGAGAATTTGGTACCTATTGTTGGAACAAGATCCGTGGTCAGATAGGATCACCATCAAAAAATCCATTAAAACCTCCCCTTATGCCTTAGTATATGGTAAAGAAGCAATATTATCTATTCACTTGGAAATTCTAGCTCTCAAGTTGATAGATATAGAGGAAGAGTCTTAACAGAATCTAGTTGAAACTAGGTTAACATAGTTGTTGCATCTAGAAGATAAAAGAACTCAGGGATATGAGGACTTCCAAAAGCACTCATTTGATATCAAGGCATATTTTGACAAGAAATCTAGGTTCAAAGAGTTTAAAGTTGGAGATTCTTTCCTCAAGTGGAATGTGGAAAGCGCAAAGCAAGGGTACCATTAGAATTTTGATTCCTTCTAGGATGGTCCTTTCAAAGTAGCAGAGGTTAAAGAGAGCAATGTTTTCCAGCTTGAAGACATAGAAGTAAATATACAACTGATCTTGATTCTTTTACACCTCTTTTATCATTTTCCCCATTCCATTTTGCATTTCACTGCCTGCACATCCGTAGGATTTCGTTCCATTTATTTCCATTCCATAATCAATTGAGCCAAATGCAGATTATTTCAGTTTTAGTTTTTCATTAAAAGATGTTGCAGCATTCCATCAAGATGAAACCTCAGCAGCTACCTTTTTGTTCTATATTTTCATGACTCTGTTGCCCAATGGATTCAGGCCTGGGATTCTTGCATACAGCGAAACTGTATACCCCACGAGAAGCCAAGAATGTTGGAATTTTTGCCACATTGATTTGATTGCTGATTATTAATGCATAAGCTGTTGAAATTCTAACTTTTCTATAGGTTTTGATGCAAAAAATGACTAATTCTGAAAGTTGTCTTGAAATCGCGACAAAAAACAGCATAGAGAGCCAAGTCAAAAAACCATCGCAATATCGCGACATGTCATAGAATCGCGGGTCAGACAAGGAGAGAGAAAATCAATGCAGAATTGGCATGATTTCACGACGTGTCACAAAATTGCGGTCATCACAGTCAACGACAGCAGGTGGGAAAAACCGTAGAGAAATCGTGACGTGTTTGATTTTTGCGGCTTGCGATGAGCAGAAGGCATAAGTTATAAAATGGTCACGAAATCACAACAAAACCCATGCCAAGGGCAATAAAGCTCAAAGTTTAGTGAAATCGTGACACCAGAAGCCACAAAGTGCATAAGTCGAAAGACATCGCAAAATCGTGACGCGTCGCGTTTTTGTGGCGCGAGTGGATTAAAAGGCTTAAGTGGTAAAATGGTAGTGATTTCGCTATAGTTAGAAAATGAAGCAAAAAAAAGCAAAGAGCATAGCGAAATCACTACGTGTTCCGTTATCGTGGTCCATTTGTTGAAAAGAGTCTAAGGCACAAAGGCGTAGCGATATCGCGCAACTTTTGAGGAAACGTTCTAGCAAGACAAAGACGTCACGAAATCGTGACAGAAAGGGGGAATCATACAGAGGGCGGAGAAACTTAGCGAAATCACGATAGGGTGAAGCTAAAGACATTCTAAGGCAAGAGTGTCACATTTTTGCAGCTTAGTAGCAGGGCCGTACAACATGCAAAAAAGTTGTAGCGAAATCATGACATGTCAGATTTTTGTGATGCAGAAGGGAAGATAGAGCCAAAGACAAGAAAGCGTAGTGAAATTGCGCAGCATCGCATTTTCACGATGCAAGGTAGGGAAGGAGAACTGAAAGCCGAATATGTAGCGAAATCACGACATGGTTGGTTTTCACGGCTTGAAGCGGCAGAAGCGTACGAAGCAGAAAGACGTCATGATTTCATGACTTGTCGTGTTTTTGCGACCTGTTGCAGTTTTGCGCTTGGAAGCAGTTCAAACAGTCCGATGCTATTTTGTGATTTTCGATGATTCAAAGCATCCCAGAATTGAATGTGCTATTGCTTTTTGATGCAGTCAAGGTAGAAGAATGCGCCCAAGCTACCAGAATTGAAGATTTCTAGGATTCAAAGCTGTTGTTTGTGACTTTTCTAATGGTTTCATGCATATTTTCAAGAACACCATTTAATGAAGGTGACCGAATCTTCCATATGGCATTAAATTTTTGGTTTCTTCGAGCCTGTGTAAGGCTATTATTTTCTTGTTTCCGTTGCACAGTTGTAGATCTCAAGGAGGTCCGTCACAAATTTTAAATGCTGCCAAGAGGCCAGACCTCTATAAAAACCAATGTAAATCTCATTTGCAAGTGTCGGGAGTGAGAGATACTTTTGCTGAAAGCTTTTCAAGTGCTTTGCATGAATATTAGACATTCGGCTCTCTGGTTTTGCAAGCGATTTTTTGTGCATTGTTCCTTCTGCATACTGCATTCCTAATTTACGCTCAGATCTTTTATTTGCTGCTTAGTTTTAATTCTGTATTGAGTTTTAACAATTTCTAGTAAAGGAGTGAGTTATGGAATGTTATATTGGAGGTCATTTATGCAAGGTTGCGAGTGGATCATGCCATTTTCTTCTATTATTTGCTATTGTTGTACTTAGAGTTATTTTTTGTTGCTCTTTCTCGATCAGATAAATTCGGCTATGACCATATTTCTCATTTCTTTCTGCATCATTGTCAATTTCTTTCCTATAAATTTGATCTCAAAACCAATTTAGAATAGTAAAGGAACCATCCCACTCTAGAGATTGGCCTGGGAGACATTTCTTTCTCCCAAACTTTCAATGTTGGCCGGGTCTAGGGTGCATTTTATATAAAAATCCTTTCCTGTGGCAGATTCGTGACCAACAGTTTTTGGCATGCCCGGTGGGACAAACTTCTTCTGTCTCAAAAGATCCATAATCGGTGAGATTACCTGTTTTATTGTTTCATACCCGGAGGTATCAAGATTTGATGAGCTTTCTTGACCTCATAGCAGAGATTTGTAAGTTCATCTGGCGACTTTGCTGAGTTGAAGATCCGAATTTTTTGATCGTAGATGCCTTCCTGTTTTAAGCTAAAATAATGTTCACTTGGTGACTCTGACTTAATGACGATAGCCATGATCTCGTAGACCACTGCTATAATGGCAAGGTTTTGTCCTAGATGGGATGATCCTGGCCCTCTGAATCTCCAAATCTGGCATGAGATTCCCAAAGGTGCCCTAAAGGCCTTAGCAAAATATAATGGCACCGAGGGCATGGCTCTAGAGCATGTTGAAGATGTTGCTACTTTGTCAACCATACATGATATAGTTCATGAAGACATCATGATCAAACTTTTGGTTCTGTATTTGGAAGGAAGGGCGTTACAGTGGTATATATTGCTCGGGCGTCAAAGCATCAGCTCATGGGATGATCTAGCGGGAGCCCTAATCAAAATATTTTATGAATATCCCTTTAATGGCTCTCAGGATCCCTTTCAGCTCCTAATGTACATCGCAAGAGCACCTCTAGAGAGCATCACGGAATTCAATGTCCGGTTCTTGAGAAGTTGGAAGAGAATTCCAGAGAAGATCCGACCGACACCCACCCAAGCCCACCTCTTCTATGTTTGAGCTTTCCATCCAGACATAGGCCTCATCTTGCTGCAATCAGGTGAACGTAGATTTCCTCAAATATTTGAGGAAGCATTGCAAGTGGAACAAATTTTTCTCCTATCAAGAAAATTACCGTGGAAAGAACCTCCATTACCTTATCCAGTAGTTGTTGTTCCTGTTTCTCCAACACAGTATTCAGCATGCCAGATTCCTTATACTGTGAAAAAACCTGAGATGCAGCTGTGTGGAGCTTAAGAGCTAGGTTTCATCCAAGGCCAACGATGGGCATATGCAAGCACTATACCAGCAATGAACCATATGGTTGCTTGTAGTTTTCATCAAGAGATGGATCAAGAGGATATAAGTGAAGAAGAAGAACAGAGTCAAGTTCTAGAACCAAAGCACAAGGAGGGCACATATTTACACCCTTTGAAAGTGTTTAACCATAGCCATTCAATAGACATGCTAGATCAAGAGGAAGAGTCTGAAGAGATCCTAGAGAAAGTACTGTTGCTGGACAATTTTTGTGATCAGATCCAGGATTTGGAGGAACCTGTTCTCAGTCCACAACCAGGGAACCATCCAAGATGGTGGCATTGGCTTCAGTCATTACTACAATGGGTACCTACAAGACCTTTCCATGTGGAAAATTTCTTTGCTACATTATTCGTCAAATGTGTGAGTACTGGCATGCAGAATAACTTGCCCCTGTCTAAAACATGGAGAACTTTAAGAAGAGGGCAGCCTAACTTCAAAGCCCAACTCAAGTACGATCAGATCTGGTCAGGACACTATCGATTTATTGGATAACCCTCTGAGACTGGGTTTGTGGTGGTGACATGCCAATCATGTCGTAAACTATTGTATATAGTAAAAAAAAAATATATAGAAAAGAGAAAAAGCAAAAAAAAAGTATTGTTTTTATTTTATCACTTCGGCTCTTTTTGCCTGCGAGCCGTAGGTGCCTTGTTTTTATTTTTCTTCTCCTGTCCCAGCAGTTGGTGGCTTTCTAGCAATTTCTTCTTTCCCCTCCCCTTTTTTTTCCTTTCCCTTCTTCATTTTCCTCCTACTTATTTTTCTTCTGCAGTAAAGAAAAAGCCACTGCTATTGTTTCTTTTTCCCCTTTCCTATTATTCCCGCTTCTTCTTATCCCTTTCTTCTAAGTTCTCTATTATTTTATCACAGTTTATTCATAGTTCAGTTCATTCTCATTCCACTTCCATTCCATTAGTTCATTTACTTCCATTCCACTTCCATCACAGCTGGTAGCACAGAAGCATTCTGTTACTGTCTAGCGCATCACACCTCTTTTATCATTTTCCCCATTCCATTTTGCATTTCATCGCCTGCACATTCGTAGGATTTCGTTCTATTTATTTCCATTCCATAATCAGTTGAGCCAAATGCAAATTCTTTTAGTTTTAGTTTTTCAGCAAAAGATGTTGCAGCATTCCATCAAGATGAAACCTCAGCAGCTACCTTTCTGTTCTATATTTTCATGACTCTGTTGCCCAATGGATTCAGGCCTGGGATTCTTACATACAACAAAACTGTATACCCCGTGAGCCGCAAAGAATGTTGGCATTTTTGCCACATTGATTTGATTGCTGATTATTAATACATAAGCTATTGAAATTCTAACTTCTCTACAGGTTTTGATGGAAAAAATGACCAAGTCTAAAATTTGTCGCAAAATCATGACAAAAAACAGCATAGAGATCCAAGTCAAAAAACCGTCGCGATATCGCGACATGTCATAGAATCGTGGGTCAGATGAGGAGAAATAAAATCAATGTAGAATTGGCATGATTTCACAACGTGTCACAAAATCATGATCATCACAGTCAACAGCAGCAGGTGGGCAAAACCGTAGAGAAATCACAACGTGTTTGATTTTTGTGGCTTGCGATGAGCAGAAGGCATAAGTTATAAAATGGTCACGAAATCATGACAAAACCTGTGCCAAAGGCAATAAAGCTCAAAGTGTAGCGAAATTGTGACACCAGAAGGCACAATGTGCATAAGTCGAAAGACGTCACGAAATCGCGAGATGTCGTGTTTTCATGGTGCGAGTGGATTAAAAGGCTTAAGTGGTAAAATGGTAGCGATTTCGCTATAGTTAGAAAATGAAGCCAAACAAAGCAAAGAGCATAGCGAAATCGCTACGTGTTCCGTTATCACGGTCCATTTGTTGAAAAGAGTCTAAGGCACAAATGCGTAGCGATATCGTGCAACTTTTGAGGAAACGTTCTAGAAAGACAAAGACGTCGCAAAATCGCGACAGAAAAGGGAGAATCATATAGAGGGTAGAGAAACGTAGCGAAATCACAACGGGGTGAAGCTGAAGACATTCTAAGGCAAGAGTGTCACATTTTTGTGGCTTAGTCTCAGGGTCGTACAGCATGCAAAAAAGTTGTAGCAAAATTGTGACATGTCGGATTTTCGCGGTGCGGAAGGGAAGATAGAGCCAAAGACAAGAAAGTGTAGCAAAATTGCACAGCGTCGCATTTTTACGTTGCAAGGTAGCGAAGGAGAACTAAAAGCTGAATATGTAGCGAAATCATGACATGGTTGGTTTTCATGGCTTAGAAGCGACAGAAGCGTATGGAGCATAAAGACGTCGTGATTTCATGACTTGTCGCGTTTTCGCGACCTGTTGCAGTTTCATGCCTGGAAGCAGTTCAAATGGTCCGATGCTATTTTGTGCTTTTTGATGATTTAAAGCATCCCAGAATTGAATGTGCTACTACTTTTCGATGCAGTCAAGGTAGAAGAATGTGCCCAAGCTACCAGAATTGAAGATTTCTAGGATTCGAAGCTGTTGTTTGTGACTTTTCTAATGGTTTCATGCATATTTTCAAGAACACCATTTAATGAAAATGATGATATCATCTGCCATTAGATCGTCCTAAATTGAGTAAAATCATCCTTTGTAGGATGAAGTCATCTACGATTTCATAACTTTGGGATCGCCCCTTTTTGGACGGGATCACCCCTAAATCACTGATTTCACCCTCCGATGAAATCAACGATCTAGGGATGATTCTAAAAAAATCAAGACGATTTCATCCCGATGTCGTTGACGGCCTAAAAATGATCACGATGCCCCAAAATAATCAAAATTTCAAACAAAAAATTTGCACAAATTAAATTCAAACCTAATTTACTAGTATTATATTCTTACCCGTAGCCCGCACTGGACCTCTATCGATCGGTGCACCATTTTTTTTTGTCTGCAGAGCTCTAAAATCAGTAAAAATGAATAGTAAAAATGAATTAGGGTTTTACCCTATTTTCTTAATTTTTGGTTTCATGCTTAAATCGTTGTAAAAATGACTAAAGTGATAAAACAATATTTTGATATTATCAAGTAAACCATTTCTATATATCTAGTTCTATTGAATCTAAACTTTAGAAAATATTTCATTTTGTATGCTTATGGAGCTGAACAGAGCTATGCATTAGTACTCACCCAGAAGAGTGATGAAGGAGAACAACCCATATTATTTTTGAGCTAGACTCTCCATGAATACATGTCAAGTATAATTTTATTGAGAAACAAGTATTTGCAGTGATGAAGTCATTGAAAAAATCAGGCAATACTTGGTTGAAAGTAAAACCTTGGTTTATGTGGTTCACCCAGATGTTAGAGGTTTCATTTTACAAGGTGAACTAGGGTACAAAAGAGTTGGTTGTATTACTAAAATCCAAGAATATGACATAGAAATTCATCCTACCAAACTGGTCAAAGGCAGATAATTATACCAAGGTTTGACAAAAGTAGCATTTATAGCATAAATGACATCATGTCAGTTAGTAGCAGAAGACTAGAATGAAGAATTGTAGTCAAGAGAATCAAACTAGGTTGATCAGATGACCAAATATTTTTAGATTAGAGTGTGTCCTTATAATCTTAATCCATCACAAATGAGGAGATATAGGCTTCAAGATCTGAAATATGTCTTATTACTAGAAGGTCTATACAAGAGAAACCTTGATCGAGTTCCCTTAAGATGCTTGAGAGATGATCAGAAACAAAAGGCCATAAAAGAGTTCCATGGAGGATTATCTAGAGGGAATTTCTTAGGAAGGGTTACAACTTTAAAGATAATTAGGGTAGGTTGTTACTGGCCTACCATTTTTGCTGACATCGTCAAAGTTACAAGAGCCTATGATTAGTGTGAGTAGTATGTAGAAAGAACTAGGAATGCATCATTCCCCCTCAAACCAATTTAGGTTGAAGAACCTTTTCAGAAAGGTGGTTATACTTCATAGGGATTATTAATCCAAATTCCTCAATAGAAAACAAGTACATTCTGATTACCATAGACTACCTCACCATATAGGTAGAGGTCATCCCCACAAAGAAATCATACCAAGAGGTGGTAATAGACTTCATGGAAAGCTTAATCGCAAGGTTTGGTGTCCTAGAAGCTTTAGTGAGTGAAAATGTACCAAATTTCATAGGAGCTAAATAAATTGATTTCACCAAAAAGTATAGCATCACTATAAAAAATACCTCTAACTACTACCCCTAGGGGAATGGGTTAGTAGAATCAACTAACAAAAATCTACTAAGAATCTTGAGAAGATCATTAGAGGGTAACAAGAGAATTTGGTACCTGTTGTTGGAACAAGATCCGTGGTCAGATAGGATCACCATCAAAAAATCCATTAAAACCTCCCCTTATGCCTTAGTATATGGTAAAGAAGCAATATTATCTATTCACTTGGAAATTCTAGCTCTCAAGTTGATAGATATAGAGGAAGAGTCTTAACAGAATCTAGCTGAAACTAGGTTAACACATTTGTTGGAGCTAGAAGATAAAAGAACTCAGGGATATGAGGACTTCCAAAAGCACTCATTTGATATCAAGGCATATTTTGACAAGAAATCTAGGTTCAAAGAGTTTAAAGTTGGAGATTCTTTCCTCAAGTGGAATGTGGAAAGCGCAAAGCAAGGGTACCATTAGAAGTTTGATTCCTTCTAGGATGGTCCTTTCAAAGTAGCAGAGGTTAAAGAGAGCAATGTTTTCCAGCTTGAAGACATAGAAGTAAATATAGAACTGATCTCAATTCTTTTACACCTCTTTTATCATTTTCCCCATTCCATTTTGCATTTCACCGCCTGCACATCCACAGGATTTTGTTCCATTCATTTCCATTCCATAATCAGTTGAGCCAAATGCAAATTCTTTCAGTTTTAGTTTTTCAGCAAAATATGTTGTAGCATTCCATCAAGATGAAACCTCAACAACTACCTTTCTGTTCTATATTTTCATGACTCTGTTGCCCAATGGATTCAGGCCTGGGATTCTTGCATACAACGAAACTATATACCCCACGAGTCGCCAAGAATGTTGGCATTTTTGCCACATTGATTTGATTGCTGATTATTAATGCATAAGCTATTGAAATTCTAACTTCTCTACAGGTTTTGATGCAAAAAATGACTAAGTCCGAAAGTTGTCGCAAAATCACGACAAAAAAAAGCATAGAGAGCCAAGTCGAAAAGCCATCGTGATATCGCGACATGTCATAGAATCACGGGTCAGACGAGGAGAGAGAAAATCAATGTAGAATTGGCACGATTTCATGATGTGTCACAAAATCGCGGTCATCATAGTCAACGGCAGCAGGTGGGCAAAACCGTAGAGAAATCGCGACGTGTTTGATTTTTGCGGCTTGTGATGAGCAGAAGGCATAAGTTATAAAATGGTCACGAAATAACGACAAAACCCGTGCCAAAGGCAATAAAGCTCAAAGTGTAGCGAAATCATGACACCAGAAGGCACAAAGTGCATAAGTCGAAAGATGAGGTGTTCTGTTATCACGGTCCATTTGTTGAAAAGAGTCTAAGGCACAAAGGCGTAGCGATATCGTGCAACTTTTGAGGAAACGTTCCAGCAAGACAAAGACGTTGCAAAATCACGATAGAAAGCGAGAATCGTACATAGGGTGGAGAAACGTAGCGAAATAATGACAAAGTGAAGTTGAAGACATTCTAAGGCAAGAGTGTTACATTTTTGTGGCTTAGTAGCAGGGTCGTACAGCATGCAGAAAAGTTGTAGCGAAATCATGACATGTCAAATTTTTGCAGTGTAGAAGGGAAGATAGAGCCAAATACAAGAAAGCGTGGCAAAATCACGTAGCGTCGCATTTTCACAGTGCAAGGTAGCGAAGGAGAACTGAAAGCCGAATATGTAGCGAAATCGCGACATGGTTGGTTTTCACGGCTTAGAAGCGGCAAAAGCGTATGGAGCAGAAAGACGTCACGATTTTGCGATTTGTCACGTTTTCGTGACCTGTTGCAGTTTTGCGCCTGGAAGCAGTTCAAATGGTCCGATGCTATTTTATGTTTTTTGATGATTCAAAGCATCCCAGAATTGAATGTGCTACTACTTTTTGATGTAGTCAAGGTAGAAGAATGCACCCAAGCTACCATAATTGAAGATTTCTAGGATTCAAAGCTATTGTTCGTGACTTTTCTAATGGTTTCATGCATATTTTCAAGAACACCATTTAATGAAGGCGACCGACTCTTCCATATGGCATTAAATTTTTGGTTTCTCCAAGGCTCTGTAAGGATATTATTTCGTTGTTTTCATTGCACAGTTGTAGATCTCAAGGAGGTCCATCGCAAATTTTAAATGCTGCCAAGAGGCCAGACCTCTATAAAAACTAATGTAAATCTCATTTGCAAGTGTTGGGAGTGAGAGATACTTTTGCTGAAAGCTTTTCAAGTGCTTTGCATGAATATTAGACATTCGGCTCTCTATTTTTGCAAGCAATTTTTTGTGCATTGTTCCTTCTGCATACTACATTCCTAATTTGTGCTCAGATCTTTTATTTGCTGCTTAGTTTTAATTTTGTATTGAGTTTTAACAATTGCTAGTAAAGGAGTGAGTTCTGGAATGTTATATTGGAGGTCATTTATGCAAGGTTGCGAGTGGATCACGCCATTGTCTTCTATTATTTGTTGTTGTTGTACTTAGAGTTATTTTATGTTGCTCTTTCTCGATCAGATAAATTCGGCTACGACCATATTTCTCGTTTCTTTTTGCATCATTGTCAATTTCTTTCCTGTAAATTTGATCTTAAAACCAATTTAGAATAGTAAGAGAACCAGCCCACTCTGGAGATTGGCCTGGGAGACATTTCTTTCTCCTAGCCTTTCAATGTTGGCCGAGTCTAGGGTGCATTTTATATAAAAATCCTTTCCTGTGGTAGATTTGTGACCAAAATTTTTTGGCACGCTAGATGGGATAGACTTCTTCTATCTCAAAAGATCCATAATCGGTGATATTACCTATTTTATTGTTTCATACCCAGAGGTATCAATATTTGATGAGCTGTCTTGACCTCATAGCGGAGATTTGTAAGTTCATCTAGCGACTTTGCTGAGTTGAAGATCCAAATTTCTTGATCGTAGATGCCTACCTATTTTAAGCTAAAATAATGTTCACTTGGTGACTCTGACTTAATGGCGATAGCCATGATCTTGCAGACCACTACTATAATGGCAAGGGTTTTTCCTAGATGGGATGATATTTGCCCTCTGAATCTCCAAATATAGCATGAGATTCCCAAAGGTGCCATAAAGTCCTTAGCAAAATATAATGGCACTGAGGGCATGGCTCTAGAGCATGTTAAAGATGTTGCTGCTTTGTCAACCATACATGATATAGTTCATGAAGACATCATGATCAGACTTCTGGTTCTATCTTTGGAAGGAAGGTCGTTACAGTGGTATAGATTGCTCGGGTGTCAAAGCATCAGCTCATGGGATGATCTAGCGAGAGCCCTAATCAGAAGATTCGATGAATATCCCTTTAATGGCTCCCAGGATTCCTTTTAGCTCCTAATGTACATCGTAAGAGCACCTCTAGAGAGCATCATGGACTTCAATGTTCGATTCTTGAGAAGTTGGAAGAGAATTCCAGAGAAGATCCGACCGACACCCACCCAAGCCCACCTCTTCTATGTTCAAGCTTTCCATCCAGACATAGGCCTCATCTTGCTGCAATCAGGTGAACATAGATTTCCTCAAATCTTTGAGGAAGCATTGCAAGCAGAACATCTTTTGCTCCTATCAAGAAAATTACCGTGGAAAGAACCTCCATTACCTTATTCGGTAGTTGTTGTTCCTGTTTCTCCAACACAGTATTCATCATGCCAGATTCCTTATACTGTGTAAAAACCTGAGATGCAGCTGTGTGGAGCTCAAGAGCTAGGTTTCATCCAAGGCCAACGATGGGCATATGCAAGCACTGTACTAGCAATGAACCATATGGTTGCTTATAGTTTTCATCAAGAGATGGATCAAGAGGATATAAGAAAAGAAGAAGAACAGAGTCAAGTTCCAGAACCGAAGCACAAGGAGGGCACATCTTTGCACCCTTTGCAAGTGTTTAACCAGAGCCATTCAATAGACATGCCTCATCAAGAGGAAGAGTCTGAAGAGATCCTGGAGAAAGTATTGTTGCTGGACAATTTTTGTGATCGGATCCAGGAGTTGGAGGAACCTATTCTCAGTCCACAACCAGGGAACCCTCCAAGATGGTGGCATTGGCTTCAGTCATTACTACAATGGGTACCTACAAGAGCTTTCCATGTGGTAAATTTCTTTGCTACATTATTCGTCAACTGTGTGAGTACTGGCATGCAGAATAACTTGCCCCTGTCTGAAACATGGAGAACTTTAAGAAGAGGGCAGCCTAACTTCAAAGCCCAACTCAAGTACGATCAGATCTGGTCAGGACACTGTCGATTTATTGGATAACCCTCTGAGACTGGGTTTGTGGTGGCGACATGCCAATCATGTTGTAAACTATTGTATATAGTAAAAAAAAAAAATATAGAAAAGAGAAAAAGCAAAAAAAAAGAAGTATTGTTTTTATTTTATCACTTCGGCTCTTTTTGCCTACAAGCCGTAGGTGCCTTGTTTTTCTTTTTCTTCTCCTGTCCCAGCAGTTGGTGGCTTTCTAGCAATTTCTTCTTTCCCCTCCCCTTTTTTTCCTTTCCCTTCTTCATTTTCCTCCTACTTCTTTTTCTTCTACAGTAAAGAAAAAGCCACTGCTATTGTTTCTTTTTCCCCTTTCCTATTATTCTCGCTTCTTCTTATCCCTTTCTTCTAAGTTCTCTGTTATTTTATCACAGTTTATTCATAGTTAAGTTCATTCTCATTCCACTTCCATTCTATTAGTTCATTTACTTCCATTCCACTTCCATCGCAGCTGGTAGCACAGAAGCATTCTGTTACTGTCTACCGCATCACACCTCTTTTATCATTTTCCCCATTCCATTTTGCATTTCACCACCTGCACATCCACAAGATTTCGTTCCATTTATTTCCATTCCATAATCAGTTGAGCCAAATGCAGATTCTTTTAGTTTTAGTTTTTCAGCAAAATATGTTGCAGCATTCCATCAAGATGAAACCTCAGCAGCTACCTTTCTATTCTATATTTTCATGACTCTGTTGCCCAATGGATTCAGGCCTGGGATTCTTGCATACAGTGGAACTGTATACCCCGGGAGCCACCAATAATGTTGGAATTTTTTCCACATTGATTTGATTGCTGATTATTAATGCATAAGCTATTGAAATTCTAACTTCTCTACAGGTTTTGATGCAAAAAATGACTAAGTCCGAAAGTTGTCATGAAATCGCGACGAAAAACAGCATAGAGAGCCAAGTCGAAAAACCGTCGTGATATCGCGACGTGTCGCAAAATCGTGGGTCAGACGAGGAGAGAGAAAATCAATGCAGAATTGGTGCGATTTTGCAACGTGTTGCAAAATCGTAGTCAACGCAGTCAACGGCAGTAGGTGGGCAAAACCATAGCGAAATCGTGACGTGTTTAATTTTTGTGGCTTGCGATGAGCAGAAGGCATAAGTTATAAAATGGTCGTTAAATCATGACAAAACCCATGCCAAAGGCAATAAGGCTCAAAGTGTAGCAAAATTGTGACACCAAAAGGCACAAAGAGCATAAGTCGAAAGACGTCGTGAAATCGCGACGCGTCGCGTTTTCGCGGCATGGGTGGATTAAAAGGCTTAAGTGGTAAAATGGTAGCGATTTTGCTACAGTTAGAAAATGAAGAAAAGCAAAGCAAAGAGCGTAGCGAAATCGCTACGTGTTCCATTATCGCGGTCCATTTGTTGAAAAGAGTCTAAGGCACAAAGGCGTAGCGATATCGTGCAACTTTTGAGGAAACGTTCCAGCAAGACAAAGACATTGCGAAATTGCAACAGAAAGGGAGAATCATACAAATGGCGGATAAACGTAGCGAAATCACGACAGGGTGAAGTTGAAGATATTCTAAGGCAAGAGTGTCACATTTTTGTGGCTTAGTAGCAGGGCCGTACAACATGCAGAAAAGTTGTAGCAAAATCGTGACATGTCGGATTTTCACGATGCAGAAGGGAAGATAGAGCCAAAGACAAGAAAGCGTAGCGAAATCGTGCAACATCGCATTTTTTTGATGCAAGGTAGCGAAGGAGAACTGAAAGCTAAATATGTAGTGAAATTGTAACATGGTTGGTTTTCATGGCTTAGAAGCGACAGAAGCGTACGGAGTAGAAAGACGTCACAATTTCGTGACTTGTCACATTTTTGTGACCTGTTGCAGTCTCACACCTAGAAGCAGTTCAAACAGTCTGATGCTATTTTGTGATTTCTGATGGTTTAAAGCATCCCAGAATTGAATGTGTTGCTGCTTTCCGATGTGGTCAAGGTAGAAGAATGCACCCAAGCTACCAGAATTGAAGATTTCCAAGATTCAAAGCTGTTGTTCATGACTTTTCTAATGGTTTCATGCATATTTTCAAGAACAGCATTTAATGAAGGCGATCGACTTTTCCATATGGCATTAAATTTTTGGTTTCTTCGAGGCTGTGTAAGGCTATTATTTCCTTGTTTTTGTTGCACAATTGTAGATCTCAAGGAGGTCTGTCACAAATTTTAAATGCTGCCAAGAGGCTAGACCTCTATAAAAACCAATGTAAATCTCATTTGCAAGTGTCGGGAGTGAGAGATACTTTTGCTAAAAGCTTTTCAAGTGCTTTGCATGAATATTAGACATTCGGCTCTCTGGTTTCGCAAGTGATTTTTTGTGCATTGTTCCTTCTGCATACTGCATTCCTAATTTGTGCTCGGATCTTTTATTTGCTGCTGAGTTTTAATTCTGTATTGAGTTTTAACAATTGCTAGTAAAGGAGTGAGTTATGGAATGTTATATTGGAGGTCATTTATGCAAGGTTGCGAGTGGATCACGCCATTGTATTCTATTATTTTTTTTTGTTGTACTTAGAGTTATTTGCTATTGCTCTTTCTTGATCAGATAAATTCGGCTACGAACATATTTCCTGTTTCTTTCTGCATCATTGTCAATTTCTTTCCTGTAACTTTGATCTTAAAACCAATTTAGAATAGTAAGGGAACCAGCCCACTCTGGAGATTGGTCTGGGAGACATTTCTTTCTCCTAGCCTTTCAATGTTGGCCGGGTCTAGGGTGCATTTTATATAAAAATCCTTTCCTGTGGCAGATTCGTGACCAACAGGTCAGTCCTTCCCATTCGAGGATGATGACCATCTCATATGTTACCAAGATTATTTGGATAAACGCGATGCTTTGCATTTAAGGGATAATCCATTTACATGCAATATGCTATCCATAACTTACCCTGAGATGATTTATGAATCTGACGATGAGTTGGAGGGGGATATCTTCCATGATGTCTCTGTTGAGGAATTGTTACATAACGGATTTTATTTCGATGGCTCTATACCTAGTGTAGCCCAACTTGAGGCCACAACTCCTCAAGACGAATTATCCAAGCTAACTTTGGAAGAATTACAAGAATTAGGTGTTTCACCCGCCCCATCTAATTTTGAGAGAGATTTACATATGGAAGTTGAAAATGTTATAAAAATTAACATTGGAATGGAAGATAACCCTCACATAATCAACATTGGATCATAATTGAGCCAAGGAAAACAAGATACATTTCATTCCTAAAAAAATATGAAGACGTTTTTGCTTGGACATATGAATATATGCCAGGATTAGACCCTTTTGTAGTTATGCATCACCTAGTAGTCCATCCGGATGCTAAACCTGTTAAACAAAAACTTAGAAAAATGCATCCCAAAGTGGCCTTACTAGTCAAAGGAGAATTAGAAAAACTCTTGAAGGTCATTTTTATACAAGCCATTGATTATTCTGAATGGATTTCGAATGTAGTTCCAGTAACTAAGAAAGAAGCTACCAAAGTTAGGGTTTGCATAGACTTTAGAGATATTAATGTTGCATGCCCTAAAGACAATTTTCCTATTCCCAACATGGATTAGATCATTGATTTTACTACTAGGAGCAGAATGATATCCTTAATGGATTTATTTTCTAGCTATAATCATATCAGGATAGCTCCTAAAGATCAGGCTAAAACAACCTTTATTACCCCTTGGGAAACCTTTTGTTGAAAAGTGATGCCATTCGGTTTAAAGAATGCAAGTGCAACATATCAACGATCCATGACTTATATCTTTCACAATATGATGCATGATATTCTACATGATTATGTAGATGATATTATAGCTCGTTCCATCAAAGAAGATGATCATTTAGATGACTTGAGAAAAGTTTTTGATCGGTTAAGGGAATATCTTATCCGACTAAATCGAGCCAAATGTATATTCGGAGTTAAGTCCGGTAAATTATTGGGGGTTATAGTTTCTTTACGTGGTATTGAAATTGACCCTCTCAAGATCGTGACTATCACTGATATGCCTGCACCCACAAATATATCTAAATTACCAAGTCTACAAGGTAAAATGCAGGCTATTTCATCTCTTTGGCCCTTTTCAAAATGGGGCTTAGACATCATTGGAAAAATCAACCCTGTGTTGTATGATGGACACAAATTCATCATAACCGCCACTGAGTATTTCACAAAATGGGTTGAAGCTATGCCCTTAGCTTCTTGCACTAGAACCCAAGTTTCCAAGTTTATTTTTAATCAAATTATTTATAGGTTCAAAATTCCTGCAAATCTCATCTCAGATAATGGAACTTGTTTCAAAAATAAATATGTCAAAAAAATATGTCAAAAATATAAAATTCAACATCGTTGGTCCACTCCCTATTATCCTCAAAGTAATGGCCAAGTAGAAGCATCTAATAAAACATTATTCAAAATCCTCAAAATGCTGGTCAATAAATCTGGTTGAGATTGGCACATCCAATTATATCCTGCTTTGTGGGCTTATCGAACTAGCGTTCACACACCCATAGGTACTTCACCTTTCGTTTTGGTCTATGGCACTGAAATTGTTTTTACATTTGAATTAGAAGTTTCTTATTTAGCTCTACTACTTCAAGATACTGAAGTAGGAGATGAATATCATGCTGGCAGATTTAGTCAGATGGAACTCCTATATGAAAAGTGCATCAATGCTTTGGAGCATCTTCGTGCCTACCAAAACAAGCTTAAGAGAGCATACCTCAAGAAAGTTCATCATCAATCCTTTGAGATCGATGACCTTGTCTTAAAAGAAAATAAAAAAAATACTAATGCAACTAAAGACCTTAAAGGAAAATTTGAGCCCAACTGGCTTGGACCATATGTCATCACTGCTAAATTTGGATCGGGAGCATATCAATTAGCTACCTTAGATGGTAAAGATCTTAAAGAACCTATGAAAATTATGCATCTTAGGCGTTACTATGCGTAACATTTGGTCATTTTCATCATTTGTATATATTGTGTATTTTGCATATTGTTTCCTTTTAGTTATTTATATAAAATTTCAAAAAAAAAAAAAAAACAGTAATCGTATTTCTTCTTTCCATTCATCAATTAAAATCAAAATCCTTAAAATATTTAAAAATATCTTTTATTTCCACACATCAATTCTTGAATTATTGCAGTTATATTTTCAATTATTTTGGATAAATTAGAATTTATTTGGAATCTCGCACTTTCACACTCACATACATAAATATCTTGCTTTTATTTGGTATGATCATTACTCCCTCTTATATCAAAGTCCACATTTGAATTAAATAAATTTTTGAGCATAGAGAATTGATCTTGTTATTTACTTGAACCAAGCATATCTTTTCACATTAAAATGATTTCATTGCAAATTCCATATGATGCTACATAGTAGAAGTGGTTTCTTGAGCGAAAAGTTTCCCCTGCTATCCTATCATGCACATGGTCTAGAATCTTTGAGAATTGACAAAAGGACAAGCTCACCCCTACCCAGAATAAAAATTCCTTGCTCTACAGCCAATCCGAGCAAGTATCCCTAGTATAGGAAGCAAAAGAGAAAAAGAAAAATATCATTTTGTACCATCGCAACAATATTTTAGCATTGTCTCAGTTCCAAGCAAAAATACAAAAAAAAAAAACAAACAAAAGAGAAAAGAAAAAGCAAAAAGCAACAAAATCCCTTCCCTACCCTTTGAAAATAAAAGAAGGGTGAATGAGCTTGAATCCCTAGAATTCTCAATTATTCAAAAACAGTGAGGTAAGCCCCATAACAGGTGGTTTGTGCCCAACCCGCGCCTTGGGTAATTCCTGGCGTGGTGATATGTCTGTCACATTAGCGACCTTATTTTGTACAAACCTATGTCAGCTTATGGATTAGCTAGCTCTTGATAACCCGACTTACATAGTAGTATGGTACGGTTACATGCATATAAATCACGATCAAGGAACACTTATTTGGTTAATTCAAATTACTTGTATCAAATTTTCTTGCTCAAAATTGGTGAATGAATAATACAATTGCACACACATTTATATTTGAGATATTATGTATCATTATGATAAAGCAAGATCGATAATGAACTCACATTTGCACATGAGGGTTCCGTATAAATCTATATTTGTCTTTGAGATAAATGTAAAATATTTTTGCAACCTTTTTTTGGAATAATTTTATCTTCTTATTTCAGCACATTTGTTTAGTATAAAACCAATTACATACATATTTTCTTTCCAAAATCTAAAAATTCTTTCAAAAACATGCAATAAAGTCACATTTCTTTATATCTTCAACTTTTGCAAGGATGGTATAGTTCCAAAACCTAAACTAGAATTTTATGCCTAGCACAAGTCTTTATTTTATATTTTGTTTATCTCAAAATCAAAAATCAATTATGCAATAAAACTAAAATATCAAATTCTTTTGAGATTTTGTGATGATGGTATAAGTCTATACCTCTAAATCTATGCCTAGCACAAACCATTGCTCTCATTTTATTTCCCATTCATTTTAAATCATAAAAACATATGGCTTACATCAGTATGTTACCCAATTGAGCTTTAAAAAGAACACAAATTTTCCATTTTATGTCCTTGTGTCAAACATTCAATTTTGCAATGATGGTATAGTTCCTAGGGACTTATTCCAAAAATTTTATCACACTTAGGAATTTATGCCTAGCAAAATCATATTTCTTTAATATGTCATGCATAATATTTTTTATGAAAATCTGAAAATAAATCATCACCATCATCACTTCCATCATCACAACACAAAGTCTTAAGACAATCTCTTAAGCATTCTTTTACTTTTAACAATATTTCTATCCTGGGATTACCTTGACGACCTAGCGAGCGGTGAATCTATGAAACAGTCTATAAACATCGACAATGTCCTTTGAAATTATTGTTAGAAGTCTCTTTTATTTTTCATCCAATAACACCACAAAACAACCAATTTATTCACATCAGATTATTTCATTTACAATTTTATACCATGACATAAAAAATTATAATTTATTTCCAAACGACATAATTACATGAATCATCAATCAAAAAATCCAAATATTAAAGCATAAAACAACATATACACAAGTCATATCATCAAAAAGACCATATATATATCTCAATAAATTATACATCATCTGGATTGGTATGCCACAATCAAAACCCTGGCATACTCAATCCCCTCAAAGTAATAATAATAATACAGTCTGCAATCTACAGTAGCTATCCTTGAGAAGCCCTTGAGCTCTCAGCCTCATCTCCTCCCCTGCCCTAAGGTGGAGGAGGTGGTCCCATAGAGGTTCGGACTGTGTCCCGGGTCCTTGCCATCGATTGTGAGGATGTCCTCGATGATCCCCCCTTGATAGGCTCTATAATTCTGGCTGGCAATTGTAACCTCTGACCCTCTGGTACCAGTTGGAAGTATACTCCCTGATAGAACATGGTCTGGGCCATAGATCATGCTAGCTCCTGTATGCTCACCCTTCCACTTCGAGCCCTGATACGTGTAGCCTCATACTAAAGTGTCTGCACCTGAGCATGGAGGTGAGCAACCTCAGCTCGGAGAGCCATCGTCTCACTGCTCTCCCCCACCTCGACACCCTTGCACTTATCGAGCGATGGTGGTCTCTCCCCCTGCTAAGAATGGAATCCCTCCTCCCTCCTCCCTATCTACTATGATCTCTGTGGAGTCTATGCCATCCTCTAGCATTTCTCCTATAAAGATCATCGTTGTTCTCTCTCGCTGTGACCTTGCGCTACCTCAATAGCAGCCTGACACTGCCTCCCCAATCATCGCACCACAACATGCATTGGACCCTGCACCCTCGTCATCCGAGGAGGGTGGATGCCTATGTACCAGGCATCATATCTGTCTGCTACCACACCATCATCCCCATCCACCAGTTGAATGGGGGCATCATCCACATCTTGAATTTAGAATAACTACATGTCTGGAGCCCTGCTCAGCGTGGTACTATCCTGAACAATATAGGAGTACTCGTAATCCCTGAGAGAAGGGATCCCCTACTGTAGACCAGACTATCGTAGAACCTGATCATAGCAGTGGAGCTCTACCTTTCCCTGCACTATCCTCAGCCAGCAAACTTGCCTGATGCGAGCCAAATTCTACCCATCCTCTGCCCAACTGGGGTGCTATCACCATGACCTCCAAGTGATCTATTCTAGGATGAGGTCATCTAGCAACCTCTGTGACATCGACAGATCAATCCACCGCTGTGACCCCCTCTATAACCACCAGTAGAAAACCTAGGGCCTCTCCTGGTCAAACCTTATCAGTGGGAGCCCTATCGGCCTTCGCACCACGATGTGCTCCCAGCACCAAACTTGTAGCAACGATGTCAAAACCATACATCGACCTCCCTTGTATACGACCCCATGCAATATCCTATACAAGTGGCATAGTACAAAGCTACCCCATGCAAACCTGTATCTGTGGTCTCTCATATCGTAGACCACATCTAAGAGGAGCCACGATAGTTTGAACCCTATCTGGTGGCATAGCAATAAGCCACCTACCACCCCTACCAAAACCTGAGTCAGCCTATATACCCCAGGCATCTGCATCAGAGACTCGATGTTCACCCCGCCCTTCTCCAAGGAGAATCTTGGGTCCCCAGTCAACCTCATCATCGCCTAGCCCTGATTGGTCATAGGATTCATCAACCGTCCTTGTATGGGGATCCTCATGATCCTCCATATGTCCTATAGTGTGGGAGCCATATCCCCTATCGATAACCAGAAGGAGGACGACCCTGGATACCACCTCTTTGCTAGGGCTGTTAGTAGCCCCATGTCTGTCGGTACTTGTGGCATCTCTGCCACATGCTGCAAACCGACCTGATCTAGTCGATCGCGCTCCGCTTGGTCGAACATGGCTACGTCATCTCTCAGTCCCCTGTATTTCCACTCTCGAATATTTAGTAATCCCCACTACAAAAAAAACAATAAAACAATTAAATTCATTAATAAACCAATCATTAAAATTAAAGACATTTTAATCAAGCTTAATTTCTTAAAAATAATGATATCATCTGCCATTAGATTATATCGTCCTAAATTGAGTAAAATCATCCTTTGTAGGATGAAATCATCTACGATTTCATAACTTGGGGATCACCCCTTGTTGGACGGGATCACCCCTAAATCACTGATTTCACCCTCCGACGAAATCAACGATCTAGGGACGATTCTGACAAAATCGAGACGATTTCGTCCTGACATCGTCGACGGCCTAAAAATGACCGCGATGCCCCAAAATAATCAAAATTTCAAACAAACAATTTGCACAAATTAAATTAAAACCTAATTTACTAGTATTATATTCTTACTCGTAGCCTGCGCTGGACCTCTATCGATCGGTGCACCATTTTTTTTTGTCTGTAGAGCTCTAAAATCAGTAAAAATGAATTAGGGTTTTACCCTATTTTCTTAATTTTATTTAAAAACAACAACATTTTAATTTTACTTTTTCACACTTTTACCTCAAACGTTCGATTTGGGTAAAAACACAGAGGGGACACCATAGTAAGAAGTTGTACGATTCGACCTACAATCATCATCTAAAATATTGAGTACATTTTTGCTTTCTCGTAAAATGGGAAGAACTCGTCTTTAACGCATTTTCTTTGGAAAATTCACTAAAGAGGGGGCAAAATGTAGCACCCCAAAATTGGCACATTTAAACCTTAGTAAAAAGATAACAATTTGAATTTTAACCCTAAACTGCCTGATAACCGCCTGTTACCCGCTTTCCTTGTTTTTTGTGCCATTTTTAGGATTTGTTTTGACCATTGGAAAATATCATCACAGATTAGATGAAATCATCCTAGATATGATGAATTCATCTAGAACATAACGTCCAGATGATTTCGTCCCAAAACCAAATTTTCATATTTAGCTTCTATTTCAACAGCTTCTTTAACCTGGGCAGAAAGCGTGTCAACGCAGTTAGAGTCTCCCCCTTTGGAGATATCCAAAATTGGGATGATCTCCAACATCCTAACCTCTCCATAATCCTATATAAACTGGGACTTTCTTAGTTTATCCCCTTGAACCCCCTAGCTGACGGATTTCCCTGCAAATTTAGTTCTTTCTGCCTTAGAACACCTTCACACTTTTGTTTGCATTGCATATTTCAAGTTTTCTTGTAGGAATATTACTGTTCTTCAGTCGAAACAAGGTTGGATCATCGCAGGCGATTACAGATTATTTCAGATGATCTTGTCGTAGATCGACGATGATCTCATATGATTGGAGGCGATCTCGACTGTAGTCCAGATTGGGGCCAATCAGAGCCCAAAGTTTGCATTTTCTTATTGTTTTCTGCATTTCTTTATGCATTGTCTTAGTTATTGTATTTCTGCATCTTGGAGTTCACCTCATTTAATATAAATGCATGATAAAGCCAAAATAAATTGTTAAGTTGATGCATTTCCTTTTAATTGCTTTTTTGATCTATTATTTAAACAAATTCATTTTTATTTCTATCATTTCCCCTTGCTTTTGCAGTTGCATTTTTGGTATTTTGTATCTATTTCTATGATTACAAGTTTATGATGAATTCGTCTAATCAATGACAATATCGTCTGATCTCAAATGACCTACTAAGATCTAAGATGATTCTATGCAATCCCTGATGATTACGTACGATTTGAGACGATTGGGACTGCTACAAGACTCAGAATATTCATCATACATCCAAAAATCAGGTATGTTCTATCCTATTTAGCATATTCTCCGTGTTTAGCATTTATTCACATTTTTTGTATTCATAAAATCAGCATTGACATATAGAATAGTTTAGATTCATCTTGGCAAAACCTAGGAATTGAATGATTAAAGCGCAAAATGAACACATCAAACCTACTATCAACCTAGGCGTGGAAACTGCCACTCAAAGGTTTCCTGGTGAACCCACCATCCATCAAAAATTCACCCTTATAACCCTCCCCCAAGAGGAAGGACCTTCAAAGGGCCTCTCAGTCCGAGGTATTGTCCCATCCTTCTCGCATCCCCCTTTCGGGTGCGGATCCTATAGCCTGAAGGTAAGGATGCAAAAAAATTGGAGTGATATAATCCTAGTTGCTTACCTTTAATGGATTATATAGTAGATATCGATATTTGTGTTTTAATTCACCAAGTTGTTGCATTGTAGTGGATGAATTTGTAGCTTATTTTTGGATGTGTATAACAACTTCTTGCTTTACCAAACCATGGTATTGAACTTCCTGTCTTAAGCCTAGATTTTGGTGGCTTGATCCTTCCATTGATCTTCTATTTTCTATTGTATATTAAGAGAAATATTTTATCTAAATTGTGTCTTCTTGGTGTGAGAGGTAAATATTTAGATTTGGTAGGCTTATTCTATTTGAATCCTCCAATCTTCTTGTTGAATTCTATCTTCAAATAGTATCTTCTTCTTCTCAATATTCTGAATGTCTTCACTGGATTCTTATTCTAGAATTTGGTGCTTCTTGCCAAATTCTTCTTCTCTTGGGCTTGTTATCGGATGGCAACAATTGTCCCAAGTCCTTAACTATCAATAGCTTTCTCCTTGGTATTGGATTTCTCCAATGAGTTCTCCTAGGAAATATTTTGATGATGATTCTACGAGCTCTACAACAAGGCTCTCCAAGCCTTCTTCTTTTCATCCTTGAGACTTCTCCAAGATCTTCTATCTTGTAGATTCCTTGGTCTTCCAACTAATACCTTTTCTTCAACCTTCTACTTTAGGAAGTTTTGGTGATGAGTTATTCTTCCTATATCTCTGCTACTTTTGGATTATGGAATGGGATCTTGTTGGTCCTTCTTTTCTTATATGATTTGCAAGCTTTAATAAAAATCACCAATCTCCTTTTTTGTGGAATATTATATAGAGTCTTCTTTAGGAACTCTTCTCTGGAGTCTTCTTCTGAATTAGGATTTCTTCTTTTAAATTAGGATTTTTTCTCTAGAATATTCTTATTAATCAGGAATTATTCTTCTCAATTAGGAATTTTCTATAGTCTTCTTTAGTAACTCTTCTTTGGATTCTTTCTTTTAAATCAGGAATTATTCTTCTACATTAGTAATTTTTATCTGAATTCTTATTCAAAATTAAGGCTTTTGTGGTCTTTTCTACTTTTGCACTCTAAAGGTATTGATCTTGAATGGATATCACCAATCTCCTATCTCCTCCTTGACTCAAATTTTGGAGTCTCTTTTTCCTTGAGTTTGCTATAAGGCTATTGTTACCTTCTCTTTACTTTTGCAATTTGCAATATTTGTAGCTCTTGTAATGGGATCCTTTTTTTTCAAGGTCTTTGAAATCTTCAGTAGTCTCCTTGTTGCTACAAGTATTGGAATGATTCTAAGAAGATATTATTCCTATATCTCTTGTAGGAAGCTTCCCAACCATTTTACTGAATCTCCTTTTCCTGTAATAAGTTGTTAGAAACTAGAATGGAAGAATTTATAATTTTGAACCAAGGCTTCTATGGCCTTTTTTTGGATCAAGGCTTCTATGGAATTTATTCTAGATCAGGGCTTATATGATCTTATCATAATGTGAAGTTTTCAGTCTAGCAATGGAGATCTCCAATCTCTAAACTTCACCAAGACTCTAATCCTAGAGTCTATTCTGCCATGTTTGTTTTTTTGCAACAAATAACACTAAATAATAGTTAGCATGAAAAATATAAATATATTGAAAACTCTAATCTTCACTAGTTGATCCATCAAACTAGTGGAATGAATTTTGAATCCTAGTCTTCACAAGTTTTCTTGTAACTCTGTGGAAATAATCTAGCCAGATGTAATCTCATAATTTCTATAACTAAGATTTATTTTAGTCCCCACTTGTAACTCTCCCTATTCCTATCTTGATCCACCATGGCTCTGATACCACTATTATATTTTTAGGATATATGCAGTGGGAGAAATCTACCATAGGTCCTAAGAAGATGCATAAAATATGAAATAAAGTAATTTTGCAATATGACTAAAATATACTATAAATAGAAATGATGAAAATACAATGTAGTATGGAGGTAATGGTCACTCCATTAATACAAGCTAAAGATCTACCTTGTACTCCATATAGGAGTTCTACTACTATCTACTACAATGCTCTTGATATGTACTTCATATGTGATCTATCACTATGAGGCCCATTATATAGGAAGAGATATTCCTTGGCCAACACTTAACCTAGATGTACAAGTGGACACCTTGCACATTATAACTTGCACATTGAAACTTGTGCATTTATTACATTGCTTGAAGTAACTAGCTAACTTCCCCCTAAAGTAATATCCTACTCTAACTATGTACCAAAGGTGGTACATTTACATGACCCAAATGATGTAATATGCTCTAACTCTAACATTCTCTAGCATTTTTAGAGACCAAGTCAAGGGAAATATTACAAGAGGCTCTAAAATCCATCAATATCCAAATCTAGGTTTGAGAATGTTGTTCCATAGTCTTTCCCTAGAAATTCTTCTAGACCTATAATAGATATTGTTCAACCGTCCCATCACTAGAAGGCCAAATGTGGAAGACATTGGAGAATCCTCTAAGATGACTCAATGGACTAGAAACTAGGAGTCTTGGTAGGTTTTTTCAATTTTAAATTCAATTTTTGAATTATCTTAGTGTACTGTATTTATTTTATTTGTGTGTGACTTGATTGATTCCTTTATTAGTCTACCTTTCTATTTTTGAATTTTGTTAACATGATGTTTTTGGCTTTTAAATATTTTGTCTAGATTTTGCAATTCTTGTACTAGTTGATCTCCTTCAAGCTCTATAAGTGTGTATTATTATTTTATGAATATCAAATCTTTTTTATCTTTTGGTTGGTTTTTTCAGATCCATTTTGTAAAAGGTTCAGGATCCCTTTCAAAATACCCTTTCCATCAATAAAAAAGAAATAAGATATTTCTTTTAGAATCACCACTTTTGAAAGGACCTATTTTTGCTTCATGAAAAAAACAAAATGAGATCAATTCTCATTGTAGAAAAACTTTGGGAAATAGTGAATGAAACAAAAAAAACTATTGAAGATGAAAAATAAATACAAAAAATTGAAGTGATGCAATAGCCCTTATGTCGATTAAATTTGTGATAATTGATGAAATTAAACCATACTTAAGTTGAGCAGAGACTTCAACAAATGTTTAGGGTAAGTTATATAAATTTTTTGAAAGAAATAACAAAGCAACCATATTGAATTTACAATCTCAATTACATTCATTGAATTTTAATAGTGGAGAGAGTATAGAACTCTTTCTTTAAAAATTAGCATATATAAAGACTAAGTTGTTAACTCTGGGTAAAAAAATGGAAGACAAGTTTCTTGTCCAAATTATATTAAGAGAAATTCTATAAAGTTACAAATATTTAATCACTTCACTTCAAGTTCTAAGTAAGGAGATAAAATTTAATGAATTAGTCAATATTCTTCAAGAATATGAAGTGGGAATTTATTCAACTATGAAATGACTTATAATGCTTTATATCTAAGGAAAATGTAGCAAGTAACAGTGCAACTTCATCAAAGTTTCAACCTAGATGGAAACAAATATTCTATCACATACATAGGAAAATGGGTCATAGTACGAGTTTTTGTATATATAATTCTTTAAATCAATAAAATCAAATGAATAGACCTTTCTAGAATTTCCATCCAAGGCAATATTAGCCTCAATACCAATATGGACAATAACAACTACTAAATCAAGAGAAGAAAATTAAAAGGGTAATTTAGTCCAAAAAATCAAAATATTCAAGAAATAAAAGAGGCTATAGAAGGAAATACAATTAGAGCTCTTACAATAAGAATTTTAATTGAACATCAAATTGAAAAGAATAAAAATGAGAATTATTCAAAATTTTCTAATGGCATTGATGATATAGGTGATAAAGTAAATATAACAAATAAAAAGACTTCAGAAATATAAAATAACTCTAATGAATAACAAATCATGATAAGACCAAAGAAAAAAACTACAAACTAAAAAAACAAAAGAAGAAGATCAGAAAGACCAAAAAAAATATAGCTAAATAAAATGCAAGGAATAAAAAGATAGGTAAATTCTAGAAACCTAAGGCATGTCATATCTAGATCAAAATGACAAGAGAAAGAATCATAGATTGAAGACTAAAATATTTAATAACCAAATAATGTAATACAGGGGGTGTTGGAGAATATTACATTTTTGGTACATGCTATTGTACCCCCATGGTACCTTTATGGTACAAATATAAGTATATAATATATTAGGGTGTGATTCTATAGTCTATGAGTGTGATTTGTATTTTTCCTTTATTCACATGTTCATATGTAGAATGTGCACAAGTGTCATGTTATTATGTGTGCAAGTGTGAGGAGTGAGAATGTGCACAAGTATCATGTAATAGAGTGTGCATGTGTATAGATGTAGGAGTGTGAAATGTGTCATATAGTAAAGTGTGCAAGTGTGCAAATAGGAGTGTGCAAGTGTCATAGAATAAAGTATGCAAATAGAGAGTCAAGATTCATGTATACAAGTGGCAAGATGAGAAGCCAAAATACATGAGAGTCTTATCTTATGTATGGAATAGGAAAATATGCATCTCCTAGATATGTGAGGAGAAAAAATACAAAGAGTCCAAGAGTCACCTTTCTAAGGTTATATTATGGAGATAAAGCTCCATGTTGTATATCAAATATTACATTCAAGTATTGATAATAAATAAGCTTGTATGCAATTTTCAATTCTATTACAAGTTTTACTCATGTTATTTCATAATGATATTGGCCATTTTAATTCATATTATTGTCATTTTATATGAATGTTATGTTCTTTAATATTGGTCATATATATTGAATGCTCAAATATTAATCTTATATTTGATCATGAAAATTGGGACCTATGATAACTTGGCTAAAAAATCAACAATTTATAGACCTACTATAGTGTTATGGGTTGAGGTATATAAGATTGACCATAGATCCCTAGTTACTCATCTCGATGGATAAAATTGTAGTATCTAGTGAACACAAATTATTAGCCAACTATGAAGTAAGAACTTGTGGCATATACTTTAGGAGGAGAAAGCAATGATTCTTGAGGATAAATCATAGCACCAAAAGGTAGAAGAGGCTCTAGTTTTCTTTTCCTTATTGATTGAACTAAAGTTGTTTTTCCATATCACAAAAGAGAGTGAACCTATCAAAGTATGGTCAAAGTTGCATGAATATTTTGGAAAGTTTAATACTATTGAATTAAGTCGCTTGAAAATAGACATTTCTTCTATTAAGCTAGTTGAGTTGATAACATTGAGAATTATATTCTACGATACAAGTATTTGAGGGTAGATATCACATATTTTAGAGGTAAAAGGAAAGATGATGTAGAATACATCAAGATTGTTCTTGTTTATTTCTCCTCCTTTAGTTATTGAACTCAATAGTTAATATAATTCCAATGTTCTTAGAATACCAAAAGAATATTACTCTTATTTAGTTTTATCTCTTCTAATTTACTTTTAGGTTGCAATGTAGAATTGTGGTGGTGGAAATCCTCACATACAAGATCATGGAAAGGAATTCCAATCCAATAAGGCTAATACTTAGGGGTCCATGCATAAGGCTAAGTATTCAATGAAATCAAATAACACTTGTGGATACTATAAAAGGAAGGGATATCCTATGAATAATTACTTGCTAATTTGATAAATATTAAAGCAATATTAGAGTATTGTGCAATATTATCTATGTATAGTGATTATTTATGGTGCTTATGGGAGGCCAATTCATTTAATCTCTCACTTTTTGTATAATATTTGAGTGTATGTATTTCTTTTCTACATTTTTTGAAAAAATTATGAACTCCAACAATTTTGTGATGCAATAAAGACATATTTGGGGGAAAATAGTTTAAAATGTTGAATTAGGAACCCCTCTCAAATTTTAGAAAGAATATAAAGGTTCATGTTTCATTCATAGCTACCATGTTTTTCCCTACACAACCTTTTTATTGAGTAAAATCAATCAAGTTATTCTCTCTTGCCAATGCAACACCAAAAATTGTTAAATCATGTTAACAACTTTGTCAAATGGATCATTTGTCTTTGACATGCATAAAATATTACCTTTTACTTATTTAGCATATGGTTTTTATCAAAATTTTTACATCCTCTTATTTACTTATTTATCAATCATGCATATTATCCTCTCACCTATGTTGCATCTAAATAGATAAACTGAAGGAGACAATAAAATGGTTATTTTTGATAAATTCATAAGATAAATAAGGTTTTTACTAACTGTAAATAATTCAATGTGGTGCTTAGAGAACGTATTTATACAAAAAAAGATATAAAAATAGATTAAAATTTAAAATAGGTAAGAGAAACCTATTCATGAATATTTATCCTAGAATAAAATTGTTACAATCTAGTGAGATCCTTGAAACTCAAGTCCACCTAATATTTTTGGAAATAATATCTTGAAAGAAACTATCTATGTTATGAAAATATTATATAAACTAATTCAAAAATATATACCACTCCTTTGAATTACCATATATAGATTTGTGTTGAAATCGCCCCCAATAATCCATAGATCACACTTACAAATCATCATTGTGTTAAAAAAACTATGCTAAGGTCTTTCCAACATCTTTCACAAGGAAAAAATATAGTTGGATGATATAAATTTATAACCTTAACATTAATTTTCTCCCTTTCCTATAAAATAGTTCAATAGCTAAATCACTTTTTGTTTCTAATAATTATCCATCTCATTTGTGTTTGTCTCATATTATTGTAATACTACTAGAATATCCTATAGAATAAACTACTAGACATTCATTCATCCTCTAAATCTTCTTAAAAACATCCTTGCATTCCCCACTACATAATTTTATTTCTTGTATTACAATAAAATTAAGACTATAACAATTTATTAACTTCTTCATAACTATTTTCTTAAGGGTCTTATTCATACCCCTAAAATTCCATGATATATTTTTCATCATCATCAATTTTTATTTTTATTAGTGGGCTTAGTCTTACTTCTTATTAGCACCTATGATAGTATTATTTGGATTCAGAAATCATATCCCTTTGAGTTTATTTTTCTCTTTGTTATTTCTTTGATGGACTTCCCTTTCCTTTTTCTATTCCCACTAGTAATTTCATCTTCATCAATCTCTTCTATTTTTTCCATATTTTCATAATGAAATTTATCTTCTAAATATTTATGTTGCCTTAAAGAATCTAAAATGAAAGGAATAGCTTCATAATCACTTTCTTCCTTATGTTTTCCAAAAAACCCTATAGTGCACATATGATCCTCCATAGTCATTAACTTCTTATGCTGACCTAGAAAATCTAAATTTCCTTGGATATCCTCTATATGATTTTATTTATTATTTTACTCTTGAAACCTTGTATTAACCTTGATCTCCTTCATCTCATTTGCTTTGAAATATTCCTTCTTTTCCTATTTTTCTTTAAAATTTGCCTCCCCATATTTGTTTGTATCTCTAACTCCTATATGTTAACTTATGCATTGAACTTCATGATCCTTAGTGTCATTTTTCTTCTAATGGTTGATTCAAGTGAACTATAATAGCCTTTGTCATGTTGGTGTAGAGACATTTTTATTGCCACTTTATTAGGAGTGGAAAATCCTTAATTTGATATAACTTCTCTTATAATATGATCTCCTTGTTTAATATTGAAGTTTACCTCACGCCCAAAATTTTCCATCTCTTTATCCATAATTTTCACTTTGTAATCCATTTCCATGTGTCCAATTTTATGATATTTGCAACATAAAAATGCAATAGTTTCATAATCCACTTTTTTATCTCAATATCTTGATTCATATTTAATCTTATTGGACTATGGTAAAGGTTTTGAAATATTCATGACAACACATTTTAGTATGTACAACATGCCTTCTCTCCTTAAGTCATTCCTGTAGGCCCAAAATGGCCACATCCTTAGAAAAAAATTGAAAATATTTTCTAAGGCATTAATATGCTCCCATCCACTCAACATATAGTGTATTCCCAGTGGCATAGTGTAGGATGTTCCACACCGCTGGTGGAGTAGCTAAATTTGCATTGCTATCACTTTGGCAGAGTGGCATACAACATGTCTGCTAAGGTAAGAAGAGATTCTCCTAGCCACTCCACACTTAGTGTATTTTACAATGGCACAATGAGTTGCTAGGAGAATCATCACTATCAAACTAAGTCAAAACTAACATCATCATTCTTCGATGAGTGGCCCAATGCACATTATCCCAATTTGCATAGATAAGTGACTAAGTTTTTATGTGTTCCACATCACTAAGGTCCATGCTCATTTTAGAGAATATTGGAACACATGCTCCATGCTTACAAGAAATTTGTTTCTGTTAAATCTAGATACTGATCTATTCTGCTAATTTGGATTGTTAGTATTGTGGATATTGAAATTACTTCTTGGAGTATGTCTCTGTTTGTGTTTCTTGTATGAAGATTACTCTATTTTTGGGTGTTGTTGATCTTGAGTGTGGGACACTGGAAATGATTTGCTGAAAGGTTTTCCCTATGGATGCCTATGTTGTTAGCTCTATCCGACCACTATTTTACTCATAATTCCTTAACCCTAACCCCTTTTCTAACCCTATCTCTTAAACAATTACTGAGCTTAATTGAGTCAACACCTTGTCAGTTGACAAGGAACCAACCTACTCTAGAGGTTGGGCTAGAGCAATCTTTAGTCCATCCAATGTTGAGTTCTGAGCTGTGACTAGCGGGTGCAAGCCTAATCAGAAATCTAGAAGATAGACAGTCACAGTATCAAGTTTTACTTGATGTCAATTTGGATCCCAATAGTTTTGGCACGCCCAGTGGGACCTGTTTACAAGAAACACTAGAACCCATCCTTTTCTTTATTTGTATATTTTTCTCGAAGGAATCAAGATTTGGTGAATTGTCTTGACCTTGTTAAGCGGTGAGCAGCAAATTCACCTGGTGACTCCCTGGTCTGCGAAACCATAAAGTTATCCCTGTAGCTTGTAGTTTTTCATGAATACTAGGTCATCCGCAAGGAATAACCCAGGATCCTTCTTCTACTACGAGCTCCCCTTTAGAGGGTCTACTATCATAAGATATTTAAATCAGTATTTTCATTCAGATGAAACTCCTCCTGAGGTACATCCTGTAGTACCCCCAAGGCCACCTCCAACAGGAACTACACCTGGAAACATGGCCCAAAATCAAAATCAAAATGCAAATGCAGCTCCAAATCAGCCCTTGCAAAAGTATCCTAGCTGGAATACAATTGGTCCCCTTAGACTGGCCCATATGCATGATATCCCTCAGGCTGTGTCTAAGGCCATTCCCACATATGATGGATCTGGTAAAACTACATATGAACATTGCCAAGATATTCTAAATCTGGCAGCGATCCACAACATAAAGAATGAGGATGTTATTGTCAGAATCCTAGCCCTATCCTTTAGAGGAAAAATTCTACATTGGTTTAGGACCCTAGAAGACAATACCATTACCTCATGGGTAGCATTAGTAGAACCCTTTGTAGAAGAGTTCAATGAGTCTGTTGATCCTTTTTCCCTCCTCAATCAATTCACATCCATACAAAAGCATCAACAAGAAACCATTTCAGACTTCAACTTGAGGTTTAGTAGGACTTGGAAGAGGATTCCTCCTGAAGCTAGACCAGCTTCAACCCTCGCTTTCATGTATTATATTAGAGCCCTTGGATCATAGTTAGGTCTGCAAACCCAACAAGCTGGAGTATATACCTTTCCATAGGTCTACAATGCAGTTGTCCATGCTAAAAATATCCTCATCAATGTGGGAAGATTACCCCCTAAAGTTGTGTTGCCCTACTATTTGGAAACTCCCAATGTCCAAGGTCAGACAGCTACATCATCTTATATGGATCCTCCCTCTTTGTCATCTCCACTTCCATAGATGACCCCTATTCCTCATCCGAAAGTATCACCTGCTATAGTTCCTTTTCCACCACTTCCTTCTCAGATACCCCAAGAGTCCTCCATGCTTCTTGATATTCAGAATACTTTGAAAACTCTCAGTAACAAGATGAACTCAATGGAAAAAAGAGAGATAGAGATATTTCAACAAATAATATTTTCTTATGTCAACAAATATCAAAGACTTGGTCCCAGCAATAGCACTAGGGTTAGAGTAAATGTGATGCAAGAAGATCCAGAGTGTTCCTCTAAAACCAGTCTAGTGAATGTATGGTGTCTGGTATGCAATGATCCCCATGATTCAGAATCATGTGTTATGTACCAACACCATGTACAATAGGCTATGGAGAAGGTAGAGAGAAATTAGAAAGGAAGAGTGAATATGCTCTAGAAACTAGATCAGATCATGGTTGGAAAATATCTTGATGAAGATGGACCCATTTATATCATGATGAGGTTAGGTAAGAAAACACTACAGGTTGATCCATAGAAGATGGGTCAATTTTAGGTCCCCTCTCAAAAGAAGAAAGACCCACCTACTCAAAGCAGTGATACATTTCCTATCCCCTAAGCCAATGAAAAGAGGGACATGGTCCCTAAAGGCCAAGAAAAGGAGGTCAATTTTCCCAAGAGGTTTGACAAAGAAAATGAGGGAGAAAGGATGAGATCCAAGAATGAAGCTCAAGAGAGGCTTAGATTTCCCTCCATAACCAAGAGGTAGAGAATTGAAGCCACACAATAGTATAAGAGAAAGTATGGTGAGCCAGAGAGAAGGTCTGAGAGACCCACCTCTACCAAGTTAGAGTATAACATTATGGAGGAAATGAAAATAATACCCTCCAAGGCTAGCCTATATGATACTCTCTTTATTCCTAGCCAAATAGACCTACTGAAAGCTTCTCTAAACAAATATTTGTAAGAAAAGTAGGCCACTACAATCCTCAGCATGCCCTCTGGGAAAGACAAGATGTCTCCTGCTACTTTAAAGAACAAGCCCCCTCCCTTTTACATTTATTTAAGGATGGAGGGGTGGATTATCCGCAACTGCATGATCGACTCAGGGGCTTCCACCATAGTTATGCCCAAGGCAATCTGCGAGGAGATGGGAATGGAATATACCATATCCTACCCTAGAGTTTTGTAGTTAGATGGGACACTAGTGAAGATAGTGGGGGTAATAAAATATGTTCTGATGAGGTTGCATAGAGCTCCAGAGGTAACCATCATGCAAGAAATAGTGGTGGTGGATCTAGAGCCTTATTTTGGCTTGTGCCTTTCAAGAGAATTCACTACCAAATTGGGAGGATGCATGTACATGGATTATTCTAGCATGGTGATCCCCTTCAAAGGGAAGAGGATAAGAATAACACCAGAGAAGCCTGTGTCTTATCATATTGAAAAAATCAAAGAAGACATGTGTAATCTCACTCCTCTAGATGAATTTGAACTAGTGGATAGTTTTGAAGAGCTAGAGATTGAAGATGAGCTACCTTTCAGAGAGGATTACAATCAATTTGGGATAGGTATGGGTACATATAGCATTTCCATAGAAATAAAGAAAATAATCCTTGCTATATCTAATCATTCCTTGAGAGAAACAGAAACTTGGACCATGCACTTTGATGGTGCAAGATGTAGAAATGGTGTTGGTGTTGGTGTACTATTGTAGTCTCAATTAGAAGGTGCAAAGAGTTTTATGTATAGGCTAACATGGTCATGCACTAACAATGTTATAGAATACGAGGCTTTATACCTCGGGCTAATGTAGGCTGACAGCATGGGCATCAAGATATTGAATATATATGATGATTCTGAACTAATTGTCAATCAGGTAAGAGAGAGGTGTAGTAGAAAACACCATTACCTGAAGGTATACAAGAATAGGGTATGGGATTTGATGGAATCCTTTGATGCCCTAAATATTAATTTTATTCCCAGAAGATAGAACACCTTGGATGATTCCTTGGTAGTGAGGGGAGCTAATTTCAACCCTTCTACAGATATAGGAGTCACAAAAGACAAAGGGATCAAAATGATTTTTAGGCCTGCAATACCAGACAAGCAAATTTTTTAGTAGGTGTTTGAAAGTGATGAACAAATCATTGATTTCCTAGTAAGAGAAGCTTATCTATCTACCATTCAAGAGGAAAATCTAGAAGAGATAGACCAACAAGATGTCATCCAACTAAAGAACAATCATATACCTAGAGGGTTGGTCACTCTAGAAAGCTTGTTTGACAATGAAGATAGGAAAAGGATCAAATCCATGGAAATCAATGAAAATATCTACAAGGAAATTGAGATCAAAAAGGAAAAGAAGCTCAAAGTTGGAGTCCGATGTTCTCCAGAAGAAGAGGAGGATATCAAATTTCTATGCCTAAAATACCAAGACATTGTAACTTGGTCATATGAAGATCTTAAAGTATATGACAAGAAGGTCATCCAACATACAATTGAGCTAGAACCAAATGCAAAACCCTTCAAGTAGAAACAGAGGCCTATGAACCCCAGAATCAAAGCCATAATGAGGGAAGAACTATTAAAGTTGTTGAAGGCTAAGATCATATATCCAATCAAGCATTCAACCTGGGTAGCTAACTTAGTCCTAGTAAGGAAGAAGAATGGTGACATCCGCTTGTGTGTGGATTTTAGGAACCTCAATCAAGCATCATTAAAATACCACTATCCACTCCCTCAGATCGATCAAATATTGTAGATTGTAGTGGGAGTAGAGAGGTTCTCACTATTAGATGGCTTCTCTAGCTACAACCAAATTTAGGTGAAAGATGAAGATCAATTTAAAACAACATTCACCACCAAATGGGGCACTTTTGCCTATCAAAGAATACCTTTTGGTCTATCCAATGCAGGAGCCACATTCCAAAGAGCAATGGATTATGCCTTTGGAGAGCTGATCAACAAAGTCATTCTAATATACTTGGATGACATGATTGTATTCTCCCATGATAAGCAAGACCACCTGGCACATCTAGAGCAAGTATTTTAGAAGTGCAGGGAATTTGGCATCTCTCTTAATCTGAAGAAGTCATTTTTTGTAGTTCATGAGGGAAATTTTTTAGGCCATGTGGTCTCTAAAGAAGGTATGGCCATTGATCCAGATAGAATCAAATCCATTCTTGCTCTTCCATTACCCATGAACAAGAAAGCTTTGTAGTCCTTCTTTGGTCAGATCAATTTTATCAAAAAATTCATCTCTAATTTTTCTCAGAAGGTGAAACCTATATTAGAACTACTAAAGAAGAATGTAGATTTCAAATGGACTGAAGTGAGAAAACAAGATTTTGAGATCATCAAGAAATCCATTGCTACAACTCTAGTTCTAGTGAATCTAGACTTCAGCAAATATTTCATTATGTATGCTTATGGAGCTGAAGAGAGCTATGCATCAGTGCTCACCCAGAAGAATGATGAAGGAGAAGAGCACCCCATATTATTTTGGAGCTAGAATCTCCATGAATATCAGGTCAAGTATAATTTTATTGAGAAACAAGTATTTGTAGTGATGAAGTCATTGAAAAATTTAGGCAATACTTGGTTCAAAGTAAAACCTTGGTTTATGTGGTTCACCCAGATGTTAGAAGTTTCATTTTACAAGGTGAACTAGGGGACAAAAGAGTTGGTTGGATTACTAAAATCTAGGAATATGACATAGAAATTCATCCTACCAAGCTGGTCAGAGGTAGAGCATTATGCCAAGGTTTGATAGAAGTAGCAATTATAGCAGAAGTGATAGCCTGTCAGTTAGTAGTAGAAGATTAGACTGAAGAACTGTAGTCAGGAGAATCAGATTGGGTTGATCAGATGACCAAATATTTTTAGACTAGAGTGTGTCCTTCTAATCTTAATCCATCATAGAGGAGGAGATATAGGCTTCAAGATTTGAAATATGTCTTATTACCAGAAGGTCTATACAAGAGAAACCTTGATGGAGTCCTCTTAAGATGCTTGAGAGATGATCAGAAACAAAAGGTCATAGAGGAGTTCCATGGAGGATTATCTAGAGGGCATTTCTTAGGAAGGGTTACAACTTTAAAGATAATTAGGGTAGGTTATTACTAGCCTACCATTTTTATTGACACCTTCAAAGTTACAAGAGCCTATGATGAATGCCAGTGGTATGTGGGAAGAACTAGGAATGCATCATTCCCCCTCAAGCCAATTTAGGTTGAAGAACCTTTTCAGCAATGGGGGTTAGACTTCATAGGGGTTATTAATCCAAATTCCTCAATAGGACACAAGTACATTCTGACTACCATAGACTACCTCACCAGATGGGTAGAGGCCATCCCCACAAAGAAATCAGACCAAGAGGTGGTAATAGACTTCATGGAAAGCTTAATCACAAGGTTTGGTGTCCTAGAAGCTTTAGTGAGTGACAATGGACCAACTTTCATAGGAGCTAAATACATTGAGTTTTCCAGCAAGTATGGCATCACTATAAAAAATACCTCTAACTACTACCCCTAGGGGAATGGATTAGCAGAATCAACTAACAAAAATCTGCTAAGAATCTTGAGAAGATCATTAGAGGGTAACAAGAGAAGTTGGCACCTATTGTTGGAACAAGCTCTATGGGCAGATAGGATCACCATCAAAAAATCCATTAAAACCTCCCCTTATGCCTTGGTATATGGCAAAGAAGTAGTATTACCTATTCACTTGGAAATTCTAGCTCTCAAGTTGATAGATACAGAGGAAGAGTCTGAACAGAATCCAGTTGAAACCAGGTTAACACATTTGCTGTAGCTAGAAGAGAAAAGGACTCAGGCATATGAGGACTTCCAAAAGCACTCATTTGATATCAAGGGATGGTTTGACAAGAAATCTAGGTTCAGAGAGTTCAAATTTGGAGATTCTATCCTCAGGTGGAATGTGGAAAGAGCCAAGCCAGGGCACCATCAGAAGTTTGATTCCTTCTAGGATGGTCCTTTCAAAGTAGCAGAGGTTAAAGAGAGCAATGTTTTCTAGCTTGAAGACCTAGAAGGAAACATACAACTGATCTTGATCAATGGTTTTCATCTAAAACTCTACTTTGATTGAAATATAAGTTCATTGTAACATATGTACATATTTTTGTATTATATCATTTTTTCCCCTTTACTGAAAGTTTTCATTTTGTAAAGTGTTATAAAAAGAGAAAATTTTGCTTCAAAAAAACTATTTCAAAATTGTAAAATAAACTAAGGGTGGTAGTGGAATACAACATGTGTTCCATGCCACTCTTCAATAAGCAAAGGTGGTAGTGGAATACAACATGTGTTCCATACCACTGAAGTTCATGTCCATTCTAGAGTGGACCAGGACATATGCGCTACGCCGCTCTCCAATGAATAAGAGATATGTGGGCTATGATGTGTGCTCTGTGCCACTCCAAGAGAAGGAAAGATGATGAAAAGCCATAGGTTCAGTGAAGTGCTTTGTGCTACAACCAATCAATGATTGACATGATGTTGCCAACCACCAAGATGCATACCTTTGAATTAAAAAGCGTGCAATGGATAGTTTCTCACATCGACTGCATTAATGGTGGAAGGTATACATGCGGTAACATTTAAAAGTGGTTCGAAGTGCAAATCTCATTCATTTTACAAATAACACTTACCTAGCAGAAAGAGCAAGGAGTAGTCAAGCATTGTTCATGAATACCAATGAAGAAGAACACTCTATGAATTCCCACTAAAAATGGCCTCCAAAATAGCCCTAGAGGATACACGAAAAAGAAATATAGATTTGGAAGGCTATGTAAAATAAACAAGAGGATTAGTAGATACTATAATGACGCAAGTAAGGAGAACCTACTTAAGGAGAAATTTTGAGTTTAGGTACTTCGAAGGAAGGCCAATTCAACCTCAAGGTATCATTGTTGTAAAATCTCTCTTATTTTCTTACATCTATGATTATGTTCATCATTTCCCAGAGTTGATTTTTGCAATCATTAAGTTTTATGATCCTAAGGCAAAAGCAATAAAAATAACTAATGGCAAAACCTTATTTACCATCACAACCAAATCTTGTCATGACCTTTTCTCTCTAGGGGTAGACCCACCTCTAGAACCCAAACCATTTGATATAACAGAGCAAGCTAGATCTTATTCTTCACTAATGGCCTCTCATGAGAAGAAAGTATTAAAAAATGGCTGCACTTCCAATTTAGGTGTAAAAAAAATGAATATGAAATACCCAATACCCCAATTCCAATTGAGCAGTTTTCTAACCCAAAGCTTTTCTCTATGTTAGCTTGTTTAGAGGGTTTAGATTCTAACCAGTTTGTAAGGGATTGGAAAATAGCTACTACTTATTGCATTTCAAATGAGAGGATGTATAAACCTAAAGCAGAGAAGGAAGGTATTAAGGTGATTTACTTTGATTGGCCAACCTTTCTTGCCAAATGAATGCATGAGCAGTTGGTAAGGATGAAAAGGGATTCAGAAGCTCCTTCTTTTCGACACTATTCAAATTTGGTCTAGATGTTCTATGCCATTGTAAGGCACATGATGCCCTAGATTCTAGTGAAAGAAAAGAATGACAAAGGAGACCCTATCCCTGTGTATTATTGGACCTCTCATTTAAGGAGCACAAAGTATTTTTATAGGTTTAATCTAGAGTTCCTAGGGCCAGATTTGAAAATTATGTATGGGAAATGCCCTAGGTTACCAACTCTGGCCAAGAAATTGTTAAGAGTACTAGGAACCAAAGAAGGAGACTGGTATATTCTCATAGAGGGCACTATCATCAGACTTTATGGCTTCACTGGTAAGCCTTTTTTACTACCCCATTTTATGACTAATAGATTGTTGGCCCTAGAATACTTGAGGTAAGCAGATTTCATCAACATGAATTACGACTCTAGAAAAGGAAGGAAATGTTTATTAACTTACTCCTATAATGTTGATGACATAACAATTGTTAGAAGGGGTCAAGGTGAACAAATCACCCAATATTTGGAGAGGCTCGACCTATTTTATATCCCACAGAGGTGGAGGTATGACCCTGATGATAAATTCATGAAGAGGAATACCAAGCTTAACGAAGAAAAAGCCCTCAAGTTTGAGAAGACTTCAAGGCCTCATTTTGAACAGGGGAGGAATAACAAAGAAAATGCTCCATTGGATTGGAATGTCACTAAAATGGAACAACTACCCCTGTGGCTAGACTTCTATGAGCAGGTAGTTGATTTTGATTCTACTAACAATGAAAGCCATCAGTTGAAGGAGTCTAATATTAAGGATATTGAAAAGAAAAAGAAGTGGGATGAAGGTAAAATCGTAGATTGGTGGAGAATGAGAGTAGAAACTGGTACAGATAAATCTATATTCGATCGAGTAATAGATGATGAGTTTTTTGAGTGATATGACAAGCATATTAAAACCTGGAAAGCTAAGGACCCTAAGAATCTGGTATTGATTTATAAGAAGACTCAAGTAGGGACAGATTCTCCTTCCCCACCTTCACAAGAGGAAGCTCAGGAGGTAGGGACTAACACTCCAATAGTTACTGTAGAAGCTCCTAAAATATTTGAACCCTCATCAGAGCAACTAGAGAAGTATCCTGTAGGGGCCCAACTTATAAGAAAAATGTATTACTCTGATGATAGGGTAGTAAACATAGAAGTCATTCAGATAACTAGTAGGCCCAAATACCTAGCCTTGGGTGGAGAGCCTCTTGAGGCTAAGATATATTGGAATAAAAAGGATAAAGACTTTGTGTTCACACCTGTGAGTTTCACTACCACAACTACAGTTGAGTCAAACCCTACTATTGAAGATGTATTGTAGGAGGGGCCATCCAAAGAGGATACAGAGAGTGATAAGTTAATAGTGTTTTGAGTTATC
Organism: Wollemia nobilis; assembly: GCA_028583015.1. Taxonomy (NCBI): domain Eukaryota; kingdom Viridiplantae; phylum Streptophyta; class Pinopsida; order Araucariales; family Araucariaceae; genus Wollemia; species Wollemia nobilis. The sequence continues at coordinate 2,619,033 of JAQPPZ010003612.1, forward strand.
AAGAGAAAGGCCAAAGATGCATCGAAAGGGACCCAGAAGGAGGTTTGCAAGAAACTAAAAGTGGATAAGGGGAAGAGTGTTGAAAAACCCCTATTTTAATTGTAGAGAAGTCAGTACAACAAGTGCAACACCAAAGTGTAGAGGTAATTCTAGAACATCCTACATATATAGGTGAAGGTATGATTACTATCCCTTCTTCTCCTTCTCCTCCTCTTTCCCTAGAGAAATATCCTTCCCCTTCTCAAGAAAAGGTTAAAACAAAGGTGCCCTCTCCCCCTCATAACTCACCACCTATCTCATCAACTAATACAGAGGGCCAAACCAATCCATCTCCTCCACATTCATCCAAAATCCTAGTCACACCATCTCCAATCATTCCACCTTCACCATCACAACCCCCAGTATCATCTGAAGCACAAGTTGTTTCATCCACACCTACTCATTCTTCCTTGAGTTTTGTTTTAGTTCCCATGTCTTTCCCTATTGCAACCACAACAATAACCATAGATTCAACTGTGGTCACTACTACTCCACTATCATCAGCTTCTGAGTCTACCCTTCCATATATCATAGCTTCTCCTCCTCCTACAAGTTATCCCACATTGGCTTCCTTGCGAAAGGAAAAGGATGTTTCTCAGAAGATTCAAGATTTCTGGGTAGAGAAGTTGTCCAAGCCTTCAAAAATAATGGCTACGAAGAGGAGCACAATGTCTATTGATCCAGTCACAAGGCAAAGAGCATCCAGATCTATTATCCCTTTGGTGAGCAAGCCTGAAGCAGAGATGACTATACAAGATTATCATCTAGAGGAGTATACTGAAGATATTGAGAAACTACCAGTTGAAGATGAGTTGGTCATAGCAAAAGCTCATCTAGAGACTTTCTATGTCAAAATTGATATCTACAAGGAGAAAGTTGGAAGTTAGAGTAGAAAATAGAGAAGTTGGAGAAGACTGTCAGCAATCAAAAATAGGTAGAAAAGGTTGTCAAGAATGAAGTTAAAAGCTAGTAAAGCAAATATCAAGAGGCCATTAAGCTTAAAGACCAAGTTGAGGAGCAGAAAAAGAAAAATGAAGAACAGGCCAAGGAAATACAAGACTTGAAGCATCAACTTCAGATTGAAAAGGCCAAGTCCTCAAGCTTCTCAAAAGCAGGAGTGAAGAAGGTAAGAAAAGAGCTTTGGTCCGAAGTCTTGGAGAAATGCTCTAAACTACAACCCATAATATATTATATGGATGATGCTAGCCATTTGCTCCAAAATACTAAAGAAGACCTAGATAAGTTCACTCAGGAGCTGCAGCCCATGGTCATTCCAGCAGAACAAATCTATAAACTATCTGATAGCAGGTTTAATGAGGTTGCTAAACCGATCCCCAACAAGGAATGGAATATTTCTAGATTGGCCGCTAGAGTTGTGGTCAAGAAGAATAGATTGCTCCAGAAGGCTTGGTTGTTATATGACAAAGTGGAAAACACAATTCGAGATGTGGTAGATATCAACCAAGAAATGACTCAATATGGCTTTGGAGGACTCTAGCTTGAGAATAATACTCTATTATCAAAAGAGGATATCAAGAAGAACGTAGCTTCAAGCATCCAGGATGAATCTGAGGTTGATGCCTAGAAGGAGCCAATTGATCAAGAACAGGTCTCTCATATGATAATTGATTTAACCAGGCTCAAAGATTTGATGGAGGACCTGGTGAACAAGGGAAGCTCCACAAACTATGAGGATACCTCTAAGTTGGAGTTTATTCATAAACAGCTTAAGGAGACTTCTAACCCTTCTAAGGTAGTTTGGAGCCAAGCTTTGCAGACTCTTAAACTGATGATTCAACTATTTGGGACCGATGTTGAGCAAAAAGATAAGCAACAAGACTCACTAGAAGAAGAGGAGGTTGACCAAGAGTAGGAAGGCAATGGTGAGGAAGAAGCTCAGTAGGAAGGGGAAGAATCAGATAGAGTTGTTGAAGACCCTCAAGAGGCACAAGTGTAGAGTTTCCTATTTTGAATATTTTTGTATTCATGTAAAAGTGTTGTATATTTGTTTTTTATCCTGACACTGTCAGAGGACAATAATAAAAGCATGAAGCCAAAGAGCAGAAAATGAAGGTTTCATGAAGATATTTTGATCATTTTGATTGGGCTTATAAGGGAGAGCATAGCTCTATTTTTTCTTGACATAGAGCAATTTTTTCAGTCGAAAGGAGTGGTGAATATCATTGTTTCTAGTATGATCTCCATATGAACCATTATCCTCTAGGTGGCTTCACAAATTTTCTAGAGGGTAATGGTCATATAGAAATTATTCTATGAAGCATTGCTCAAAGACTTGTATTTTTTGACTCCTGATGCCCAATGGATAAGACTCTGAGTTCGTTGGCTTTGCAAGAAAATCCACCCGAGAGGCACCAGAATGTAGGCCCAAAATGGCCACATCCTTAGAAAAATTTTGAAAATATTTTCTAAGGCATGAAGATGCTCCCAGCCGCTCAACATACAGTGTATTTTCCAGTGGCACAACGTAGGATGTTCCACGTCACTGGTAGAGTAGCTAAATTTGCATTGCTATCACTTTGATAGAGTGGCATACGACATATTTGCTAAGGTAAGAAGAGATGTTCCCAACCGCTCCACACTTAGTGTATTTTACAGTGGCACAATGACATGTTCCATGCCACTATCAAACTGAGTCAAAGCTGATGTCATCATTCTTCGATGAGTGGCCCAATGCACATTGTCCCAATCCGTACAAATAAGTGGCTAAGTTTTGATGTGTTCCATGCCATTGAGGTCCAAATTCATTTTAGAGTGGATCAAAACACATGCTCCACGCCATTGGTTGAAGAGGTCGAAATGTTCAAAATGTAGCACAAGGTAGTGACACAGTGCAAAGTTCCTCAAAATATTATTTTACATTATTTCCTGAGTGGCTCAGAGCATGACTCTATCCCACAATCAACCTTGGTCAAAATTTGATGGAGTAGATTTTAAGGAGTGGGCTATGAACAACATGTTCTACATCATGGATGCAAAAGCAAATTAAATGGTTTTGAGAAACAAAGGGAGCGGCCTAGTGACATGCTCCATTCCGCTCAAAGCATAGTGTATTTTCAGATGTGCTCCACATCATTGGTCAAAATAGTCAAAGCAAGTGATAAGTCTTTTAAAAGAGTGGCCTGGTGACATGTTCTATATTACTCATATTTAGAGCATTGCTAAGGTTTAATCATAGTCGTCCATGAATGAATCAATGGTCGAGATCATGCTGATATTTTCTTAGATATACAAAAGTGAATTCTTGGAAAATGAGAACCAGTTGGTTCGAGCAGGCAGGCAAAGCGTCCATGGAGCCAAGAACCAAGAACTCAGGTAGTTGTAGATCTATGGCCAGATGAAGTCCCCAAGAAATATGAATGGCTTAGATTTTATTTCTAATGGCCTAGAGTCTAACTACCATTACAGAACAAGCAAGTTGTAGAGTTGAGCTACCATGGCATGCGGTATCGAGTGGATTTCCCGGACTTCAAAGGTGAATGAAATAATGCCACCATAACATTCTGCTGATCTATCATGGCTCTATCCTTGTAATGTTCCATCCCCTTATTTCATTGTAAAAACTATATATAGAGGTCGAACCCTCGATTTTTAGGGTCGGCTCTAGAGTGTTTGCTTGCCCTACTATGTAACATATTTTGCAAATTAATAGAAGGAGCATTACTTGGATTTTTGACTCGAGAACTATTGTCTTCAATATTTCTATTGAGAGATTCAAGTTGTGAATCACATTTCTGCTAATGCTGCTATGGTTAGTTCATTCCACTGATATTGGATTACTAGTTGTAAAGCAATTGAAATATTTTCATAGTTAAATCTATGCTTACAAGAAGTTTATTTCTGTTAAATCTAGATACTAATCTATTCTACTAATTTGGATTGTTAGTATTGTGGATATTGAAATTACTTCTTGGAGTATGTCTCTGTTTGTGTTTCTTGTATGAAGATTACTCTATTTTTGGGTGTTGTTGATCTTGAGTGTGGGACACTGGAAATGATTTACTAAAAGGTTTTCCCTGTGGATGCCTATGTTGTTAGCTCTATCCGGCCACTATTTTACTCATAATTCCTTAACCCTAAACCCTTTTCTAACCCTATCTCTTAAACAATTATTGAGCTTAATTGAGTCAACACCCTATCAGTTGACAAGGAACCAACCTACTCTGGAGGTTGGGCTAGAGCAATATTTAGTCCATCCAATGTTGAGTTCTGAGTTGTGACTAGCGGGTGCAAGCCTAATCAAAAAGCTGGAAGATAGACAGTCATAGTATCAAGTTTTACTTGATGTCAATTTGGATCCCAACAATTCCATCTTGGATGAACATTTTTAGAGTATTGTCAATATTCTTAAAAATATTTTTATTGATGAATTGATAAGGAAGTCCAAAAAGTATAATCGACATTGAAATAATTTGAATAGTCATTATATCCACAATAATATTCTCACTCCATGGTATTAAATATAATGCATTTTTTCCCCTAAACCAAGGGCCACCATCTATTTTTTTATCCCTTATTTTTGAACTAGAGAAAATAATGAGGAAAAATCCTTTCAAAAGAAAATTCATGGAGTAGTTTGAATTCAACCCCACATCCAATTGATCCAATTTTGAATCTTAGAAAAAACTAACCAGTATCCATGGAACATGCATATTAACCCTCTAATTTTAATAACTATTATATCATGATCAATGATCTAATTTTTAATAATCACTTTTTGTGTAGTATCTACTACTTGGATAGAATTTTTGATAGATTCACTCTTGAAGCATATATTGAAGTTCATCTACAATTTAGTTGAGTTCCTCTTCTTCAACTATGCTACCAATAGAAATCTATGGTTTGGATTTGTTGCTCATATTAATATAGTATTTCATCGTTGGACCTTTACAAGCTAGGTATGCCTAAGTCAATGGTTTCCATTTTGAGTCATATATAATAGGATAATACTTCAGCCAAGAATTAGATAAAAATTTTACATAATTTTCCTCACTAATTGACCGTCTAATATGAAATTCCATGTTGACGATCCTTTGGGTGGGGTTATTTTCTTAGATAGTTTTATTACATTAAGAGAACCTATGTATTTTTTAAATAACATTTTTGCCAATTTTTCCTTGATCTCTAAATAATCTCCACGCAAGCTATCTCTAAGGCCAAACTCATATGTTTGCAATTCTACAAGCCTACTCCTATATTCTTCTCATTGCAAACCCTATCCCACTTACAAAGAGAAAACCTAATTTTTTTATTGCATCCTTTCCAAATAAATTATCTTTTAATTTTATCAATTTGTGATGTTATACCCACTATCAATCTTGAAAGTGATAGAAAATAAATACATATAAATTATAATGTAGTCTTTATGAGTTGTAGCCTTATTCCCATGGTTAAGATCTTACCTTTCCAACTTTCCAAACAAGATTTCATTGTATCCAAACAAGAGACCTAAAGATGTTTTATTTTCTTTATGAGACAAAGAAATACCTAATTAGATTGATAAAAAAATGTTAATTTAAATCCTAAATTATCCATAATAATTTATTGTAAATCAATGGTAGTGTTAATAAAAATTCTAGATTTTGTAGCATTAACCAACTATCCAATAGAATTCTCATGGCATGATAGTATTGATTTAAACTCCATGGCCAAACTAATTGAGGGATATCTCAAAAAAATATCATCAATAAATTGGAGATAGTATTCAAAGGGACCTTTTTTTGCAACGTGAATACCTTTGATTTTTTATTTCTATTTTTCCTTTGAGAAAGCTCTTTCTAATGCATCTGCAAGAATAATGAGTAGATAAAGAGATAGTCGATTACCTTGGTAGAGTAAGTAACAAGTAGGAGAACTGTTGATTAAAATAGAATATATTTTAATGCTATAAAAAAATTTAATACGTTCATGCCAACTATAATCAAAACCAAAATTTTTGATAATATCATGTAGAAAAATCCATGAAACCCTATCATATGCTTTGTTCATATATAATTTTATAAGCGTATATGGATTTTTTAAGGAATGAAGAGAACATATGGCTTCTTGTGTAATGATTACACCATTAATGATTTGTCTATCATGAAAAAATCACCATGTTCCTTTGAGATAACATAATGAAAATGCCTTTTAACTTATTTTCCATAATCTTTAAAATGATCTTGTAAATCATATTACAAAGGCTTATTGGATGAAAATTATCAAAATATTGTATTTCCTTTCTTTGGAAACAATATAATAAAAATGGCATTCTCTCTTCACATCTCTGCTTTTCAAAAATTTGATATTATTTCATATTTGTATTTTTAGATTGTAGTTTGGGCTAGTAAGGTGACTATCGAGCTTTCTCATCTTCAAGAGCCTATTGATCATTGGGCGAATTCTTTGTGCATAGTCAACTAAGTTCCTCCTGAGCAATATTATTCTCGAAGCTACTCCAGGTCTAGGCAACATCATCACTCAACCCCAAATTACACTCTTATCCTAGCTTAAGGTCCCCCTTCTTATAGAGCTAGCCCTAGTAGCTTGACTACTTCTCTCTCTCACTTGGCTCCTTAGCTCAATACCTGGGTCAAGTTGGGTGCTTTGGTGTTTTTTGCCAATGAGGATCTATCTATTCATGACTAGGAAGATGTTCCTAACACTTCTTCTTTTGGACAAAGTCTCTTGATTATTTTTTTGCATATTAGTTCTTCATCATTGTGGGGATTCCTCCTTTTTTACTCTTATGGTGTGTGCTTAGCTATCATTTTTAGTATGTAATCATTCTATTAGCTAGTTGATAGTGTTTGCCTACTAGTTCTATATGGTAGTTTTATTTAGTTGTTAGTTGATTTCATGGTTTCCCACACTATTCTTATGGTGGTGGATTTTTGGTTGATGACATTGGTCATGTGGCATGTTTACACGCATTTTTTTTTGTTTAAAATTTTTAATTTATTACTTATTTAATATAATACCTTTTTTACATTAAAAAAATGGTATTTATCTCACTTATTTTTGTGTTTCTTCAACTGCAACCAACATGTCACTCTTTAATAAATTCTAAATTTTTTGAAAATAAATTACAAGAAATATGTTGGGGCTAGGTGCCTTGTAAGTATGGAAAGAAAAATATGTTTCCTATAGTTCCTCCATAGATATCTTCTTCGTCAAATTTTGTCCCTATGTGATAATTGATGGAATATTTTATAAAAGCTTATCTTATTTCTCCTTATCTTGCTTAACATTTAATAAAATATTTTTTAAATAGTAATTGCTCCCTTCCTTATAACTTCTTCTTATAATATTTCTTCCATCTAGATTTAAGGTATTTTTGATGTGATAAAAAGAAAAAAATATTTTTGCTGCAGCATGTAAAACGTTATATTTCTATCTCCAAGTCATTTCTCCCTAGATTTTTGAAACCAATATGAATATTCCATTTACAATGCATTATGATAATTAAAAGGTAATTATTTTTCTTTCACATAAGAATCCTAATCCATTTCATTTTTTCCTACTATATATTGTAAATGTTTTAGCTTGGATTCAAATTCTTTCTTTAAAAATGTTACCTAAGATTTGGTATTACATATATTCATTTGATCCTTTAAATATTTCATCTTTTGAACATACCTCTACATGTATGATCCTTCAAAATTTGCTTCATCCCATCATAACATAACCATATGGAAGAAATTGTGATCTTAGAGCCACATAGACTAGAAGTAAAATGGATTCGTATGACCTGTATTAAGTAAATCACAAGTCATAATGGGTCTATGATCTGATATTTTCGTAATAAAATATTTGAAAATAGTATATACTTTGCTTACAACCGTGTGTTATATAACAAGAATCTTTCCCAATTTGTTTGCTATATAAGTTTACCCAATGAATATTTTATCTCATGTATATCTGAATCTTAAGGACTAACATCCCAAATACTAGTTGAATTAACAAACAAAGAAACCTAATACATTGAATTGGACCATCCTAAAGGACCACCCTCCTTTTCCAAAGGAGATAGAACTATGTTGAAATCACCCCCGAGAATCCATAGATCACAATTATGAATCATCATTCAAAACTATGCAAAGGTCCCTCCAACATCTTTCATAAGGAAAAACTATGGTTATAACATATATATTTATAACCCGTTGATATTTTCCTCTTTCCTATAAAATAATCCAACAACTAAATTTTTTTTCTTTTGCTTCTAATAATTGTCCATCCTATTTGCATTTGTTCCATATTGTTACAATACGTCCTAAAAATCCTATTAAAAATATTGGTAAACAATCACTTATCTTTCAAATATTTTAAAAACATTATTACATTCCTCAATACTTAATTTTAAATATTTAACATTTAATAAAAGAAAATAAAATAACTCAAATTTAAATATTATCAATCAATAAATATATAATTATCTACTACACAATAATCACAATTAAAAGGTAATAATACCACCAATATATCATTTAAGTAAACTTAGACCTAAACCTACTGAAGAACACAAGCTTATACTGAGAGGGGGGGTGAACAGTATAAGACCTCTTCTTACTTTTTCCTTTATACTTCAAAATAGTAAAGCAATATACCCAAAGCAATATCAAAACAAAGCACAATATCATCCACAAAGTGACACCAATTTTAACGTGGTTCACCCGTAATGCCCGGGCTACGTCCACAAAACTTTTCTCTAAAAGTTATCTCAAAGTTCTTTGGGAAACCTTCCCAATTACAATGTTTATGAGCCTCGGCCCAAAGGAGATACCTTCCCCCAATCTGAATTTATGAGCCTCTGCTCAAAGGAGATACCTTCCCCTCTATCTAAATTTATGAGCCTCTTGCTCAAAGGAGATACCTTCCCCTCTGCTCCGGAAATGATCCCTCGAAGATCAACTGCCTCTACCTCTTGCCAAGACGTGGAACTCCTTTCCACCGAAGACCTCCCGTCCTCAATGCTTAGCCTAAGAGACCTCTCGCCTTCTATGATCACGTCCACAACAGCTCAAGAACCTGTACCAAACATAGTCAGCCGGTCTAGTACAAGTCTTCCTCTCGTCTATCGATCTGTCCAACTCTTGAACAAATCAATCCTCTGCACACAAGCCTTCTCAAAGACTTGCCAAATCTGTCCTCGGGTTCTTCTCAAAGAACCAATGCACCTCTGTCCTCAAGTTCTCTCGATAGAACTCTCAAACTCAGCTCACAAGTCCTCTCGCTAGGACCTGTCCAAATCTGCTCACAAGTCCCCACCGGAACCTTCCAAAACCCTCACAAGTCCCCATCGAAACCTCGTCCAAAACTCGCTCACAAGTCCCCACCGAAACCCGTCCAAAACCCGCTCACAAGTCCCCACCGAAACCTCGTCCAAAACCTCAGCAAGCTCACCAAGAAAAACTTGCTTAGCATGAACCCACAAAGAGAATTGTTAGAGACCCAATGTGATTCATCAACCTCATAGAAGCATAAAGAGAATTGTTAGAGACTCAATATGTTCTATACTTAACTCCCAGTATCAATCTCAACTCAATCTCAATCTCAACGAAATAAGATAGATGTAGTATGCTTTTCTCAAGAACATGAAACACAACCCAACAATTGCCAACCATGCAATATCTCATATAACAATGATACTCATGTTCTTTCCACAACCAATTAGGGTTTTAACAACAATGCTCATCAAACAAGGTTTAGTCAACCAACACCATTCAACTCAACATCAACCTTGAAGCATTCAACCAATCATCACAAGAAAAGGAAACAAGTAGAAATCCTTTTCCCTCCACACTTATTTTTAGAAAACCATCAATCAATAACAACCATGGAAGAATGTGCCCATACCTTTACTTTGATGAAGAAGGAGAACTCAAAAATCGTCACAACATTAACTCTCAATTTACCACCAATTAGAGTTAGCAACTATACAATAATACACAATAATAAAGATCCAAAATAACACCTTATTACTCCAACTTAATATTAACCACCAAAAATATAATATACATACAAAGTAAAATCTCTTTACACCTTATTACTCCACATAAGCATCAAGCATTAATAATAACAATGTCAAAACAAAGATTACAACTTAACCTTATACCACCATCAATAATTCTTGATCAAATCAACTCAAATATCCCAAGTCAACAATAAAAAGATTTACCTTGGCAATACTTAGTTCTCCAACCTTAGGAGAAATGAGGAGCCACCACTATAAGCGCTAAAGCGCATTCTCCTCTACTTACGTAGCCCAATCACATCCGCTCTCCTTCGTGCATCGCAACAAAAGGAAAAATGCACTCGACGTGATTCGAAACCTGTATCTCTCGCCTAGCGAGCACCTTTACTCAAACTCCATCGTCGTTGGAGCACAAGTGCCCGACAAAGAAATATTAAACTATCCTTTGTTTTATCTTCACTTGATCGTAGGATATGGAAAACGTATTCATTTTCCTAGCACTGTCCAAAACATAAGTCACTGAATGCTTGCATTAATCATCTCACAGCACAGTCTGGAAAAACACAGTTCAGGTGCAATTGCCAATCCACTAACGTCAAGCAAAATAGTAAGGATGCAGCCCAAGCTCAAATCCGAGTATGCCAAGCACGGTTTCCAAGACACAGATCAAGCACGATTTCAAAGACGTCAATTGGAGATTCGAAGACACAGAGCAAGCACAAATCGAAGACACCAAGCGCTATTCGAATGATACAGAGCAAACGCAAATCGAAGACACCAAGCGCTATTCGAATGATACAGAGCAAACGCAAATCGAAGACTCCAAATAATCGGTGGTACTCTTACTTTAGAAAATCATCCCCACTTATATAGCCATTTCTCCTTAACTGTTTGACGTCGGCGCTCCTCCAACGATGGCAACACGTCGGCGAAAGAAAACTTTATCTGCGTCGCTTAAGGGTTAAAAGACCCTTTAATAATAATTAAAATAATAATTATTATTATTTTATTAATAATAAATTAAACTTAGACCTTTGTCAAAGGTTTGAGTTAATTTAATTATTAATAATAAACATGGACCTTCAAGGTTTTTCAAGAAGCAAAAACCTTTGCATTAAGTTAAGCTTGGTTTTAATAAAAACCCTTAATGAGTCCAAATGGTTTTAAGAAAAACCTTTAACCTTGTCACCATGGTTTTAATAAAAACCCTTTAACAATATGAAGCTTTCTCAAGATATTTTTGACATCACACTCTTTTTGATATCAACACAAAAATGCCTTTTGACATCAATGACAACTTATACACTTGAGCAAAAGCAATGTACCCAAAGTACCCAAAATTGCCAACAATCTCCCCCTTTGTCATTGATGGCAAACCTTTACCGAAAACACTTCTCAAGAGCCAAAACTCGAAACCAACTGTGCTAACAACTCGACCAACCGTGCCCACAACCGAGAATCTTCCTTTGAAGTTTTGCTCCCCCATACTTGAAGCTTTCCTCTTCACTTTGAAGCTCTCCCCCTTACTCATATCTCTCCCCCTTTGTCATCAATGGCAAAGGGTCACCTTTGGGGCTCGGGACTAAGAATGAGCCTCTTAGCTTAGTCCCTCCCCCACCTCCTGATGAGGTGATTAATTCTGGGGTGGGAGTAAAACTCCCATTAGGCACTGATCATCATCAGCGTCTATAACTTCCTTGCCGGGCCTTCTCTTGAACTCTTTGTCCATATTCCTGTTCTTGTTCCTGTCACTGTTCCTGTCCCTGTTATCATTCCTGTTCTTATCCATGCCTTGATCCTTGGACCTGTTCATACCATTGTTCCTGTTCCTGTACCTTGGAAGTTCAGCTCTACACTGTCTAGCTGTGTGACCTTCATTGTTGCACTTATAACAAGTAACAATGTTATTTCTTTTAGGCATACCTGTTCTTTGAATCCACCTATTCTGACTAAACCTGTTATGACCAAACCTGTTCTGACCAAACCTCGTTTCGATCAAACCTCGTTCCCGATATTTGCCTTGCAATAAACTCGCCTTGTGCCCAAACTGTTTACAAGAGTAGCAATACCCTTGAAAGAAATTACCACCTCTGAAACCGTCATTTACCTTCCTTACTTGAGTCATGCAATGTGAAGCCATGTGACCAAACCCGTGACAAGCAAAACATCTCGCCATTAAACTTTCCCGTAAATGGCTTTCTAGGTCCCGTAAACTTTCTCCCTTTTTTTGTTTCCTATTTTCTGTTTTTGTGCATCTATCATTCAAGGACTCATGATCTGAAATACTTTCCTCATCAGAACTCTCTTCCTTTTGGAGTCTCTTACTAGACTCTCCAACTTGTTCCTTGTGTGGCTTAACAAAACCAAGGCCTGTTTTATCTGTTGTCTTTCTTTGACCTTTGATGAGTGACTTAACCTTTTTGGAGCTATCTTGAAACCCGTGAAGCTTATCCTTGTACTCTTTAGTTTCCTCTTTCAAAGAAGCCATTTTCTGTTCTAACTCACTATACTCAAGAACCTTAGACTCTAACTCATCCTTGAGTTCTTGTGTCTTAGCTATAGAGAAGTCAAGACTTTCTATAAGATCATCTCTCTCCATACAACATTCATCTAACTTATCCTTGAGTCTAGCATTCTTCTTTCTTTCCTTTTTCAAAGCACTAAGAGCACTAATAAGTTCACCTTTAAGATCTACTTCACCTTCCTCTATATGTTTGCTTTTTGAATCATCAAAGCCTTTTTCAGATTTCTTATCACTAGAGGTGCTACCCTTTTCAAAAACCATACATGCATCTTCCTTATAGTTTTCTCAAGCATCCTCATACATACTAGAAACCAAATCATTATTTGTGCAATCATCCTCAAGGTGACCAAAATTTCCACATCTAAGACATTTCATGATAATGAATCTATGTTTCGGTTCTTCCTCTTTTTCTGATATGAACAACATCTCATTTTCATTATCACTTGAAGAACTTTCACTATCACTACTAGAACACTTACTTGCTTTGTCTAGGTAGAAACTCTTCTTGTGCTTGTGAGAATACCTCTTTCCTTGATTGTTGTGCTCATCTTTGTTCTTCCCGTGATGCTTGTACTTTTCGGAATCCTTGCTCTTAGAATCCTGTTTATCTTCATCACTTTCATTCTTGGGAATAGTACAATCAGTAGCATAATGACCAAACTTTCCACAATTGAAACATCTTATATTTTTCATACTTTTGTGCTTTCTAGAGAACTTGCCTTTCTTGCTGTAATATGCCTCTTCATCACTAGAAGACTCATCACTATCTTGAAGCTGTTTACCCTTGGATTCCTTGGTAGCCTTGAAAGCTGCATTACTACTTGAATGATCCATTGTGTTCTTTACTAGCTTTTCCTTCAAGCTGTTAAACTTTTCGAAGGCACCCGCTCTGATACCAATTGAAGAACACAAGCTTATACTGAGAGGGGGGGTGAAAAGTATAAGACCTCTTTTTACTTTTTCCTTTATACTTCAAAATAGTAAAGCAATATACCCAAAGCAATATCAAAACAAAGCACAATATCATCCACAAAGTGACACCAATTTTAACGTGGTTCACCCAAAATGCCTGGGCTACGTCCACAAAACTTTTCTCTAAAAGTTATCTCAAAGTTCTTTGGGAAACCTTCCCAATTACAATGTTTATGAGCCTCGGCCCAAAGGAGATACCTTCCCCCAATCTGAATTTATGAGCCTCTGCTCAAAGGAGATACCTTCCCCTCTATCTAAATTTATGAGCCTCTGCTCAAAGGAGATACCTTCCCCTCTACTCTGGAAATGATCCCTCAGAAGATCAACTGCCTCTACCTCTTGCCAGCACGTGGAACTCCTTTCCACCGAAGACCTCATGTCCTCAATGCTTAGCCTAAGAGACCTCCGCCTTCTATGATCACGTCCACAGCAGCTCAAGCAACCCGTACCAAACATAGTCAGTCGGTCTAGTACAAGTCTTCCTCTCGTCTGTCAGATCTGTCCAACTCTTGAACAAATCAATCCTCCGCACACAAGCCTTCTCAAAGACTTGCCAAATCTGTCCTCGTGTTCTTCTCAAAGAACCAATGCACCTCTGTCCTCAAGTTCTCTCGATAGAACTCTCAAACTCAGCTCACAAGTCCTCTCGCTAGGACCTGTCCAAATCTGCTCACAAGTCCCCACCGAAACCTCGTCCAAAACCTGCTCACAAGTCCCCACCGAAACCTGTCCAAAACCCGCTCACAAGTCCCCACCGAAACCTATCCAAAACCTTCTCACAAGTCCCCATCGAACCTCGTCCAAAACCTCAGCAAGCTCACCAAGAAAAACTTGCTTAGCATGAACCCACAAAGAGAATTGTTAGAGACCCAATGTGATTCATCAACCTCATAGAAGCATAAAGAGAATTGTTAGAGACTCAATATGTTCTATACTTAACTCCCAAGTATCAATCTCAACTCAATCTCAATCTCAACAGAATAAGATAGATGTAGTATGCTTTTCTCAAGAACATGAAACACAACCCAACAATTGCCAACCATGCAATATCTCATATAACAATGATACTCATGTTCTTTCCACAACCAATTAGGGTTTTAACAACAATGCTCATCAAACAAGGTTTAGTCAACCAACACCATTCAACTCAACATCAACCTTGAAGCATTCAACCAATCATCACAAGAAAAGGAAACAAGTAGAAATCCTTTTCCCTCCACACTTATTTTTAGAAAACCATCAATCAATAACAACCATGGAAGAATGTGCCCATACCTTTACTTTGATGAAGAAGGAGAACTCAAAAACTGTCACAACATTAACTCTCAATTTACCACCAATTAGAGTTAGCAACTATACAATAATACACAATAATAAAGATCCAAAATAACACCTTATTACTCCAACTTAATATTAACCACCAAAAATATAATATACATACAAAGTAAAATCTCTTTACACCTTATTACTCCACATAAGCATCAAGCATTAATAATAACAATGTCAAAACAAAGATTACAACTTAACCTTATACCACCATCAATAATTCTTGATCAAATCAACTCAAATATCCCAAGTCAACAATAAAAAGATTTACCTTGGCAATACTTAGTTCTCCAACCTTAGGAGAAATGAGGAGCCACCACTATAAGCGCTAAAGCGCATTCTCCTCTACTTACGTAGCCCAATCACAGCCGCTCTCCTTCGTGCATCGCAACAAAAGGAAAAATGCACTCGACGTGATTCGAAACTTCGTATCTCTCGCCTAGCGAGCGCCTTTACTCAAACTCCATCGTCGTTGGAGCACAAGTGCCCGACAAAGAAATATTAAACTATCCTTTGTTTTATCTTCACTTGATCGTAGGATATGGAAAACGTATTCGTTTTCCTAGCACTGTCCAAAACATAAGTCACTGAATGCTTGCATTAATCATCTCACAGCACAATCTGGAAAAACACAGTTCAGGTGCAATTGCCAATCCACTAACGTCAAGCAAAATAGTAAGGATGCAGCCCAAGCTCAAATCCGAGTATGCCAAGCATGGTTTCCAAGACACAGATCAAGCACGATTTCAAAGATGTCAATTGGAGATTCGAAGACACAGAGCAAGCACAAATCGAAGACACCAAGCGCTATTCGAATGATATAGAGCAAACGCAAATCGAAGACACCAAGCGCTATTCGAATGATATAGAGCAAACGCAAATCGAAGACTCCAAATAATCGGTGGTACTCTTACTTTAGAAAATCATCCCCACTTATATAGCCATTTCTCCTTAACTGTTTGACGTCGGCGCTCCTCCAACGATGGCAACACGTCGGCGAAAGAAAACTTTATCTCCGTCGCTTAAGGGTTAAAAGACCCTTTAATAATAATTAAAATAATAATAATTATTATTTTATTAATAATAAATTAAACTTAGACCTTTGTCAAAGGTTTGAGTTAATTTAATTATTAATAATAAACATGGACCTTCAAGGTTTTTCAAGAAGCAAAAACCTTTGCATTAAGTTAAGCTTGGTTTTAATAAAAACCCTTAATGAGTCCAAATGGTTTTAAGAAAAACCTTTAACCTTGTCACCATGGTTTTAATAAAAACCCTTTAACAATATGAAGCTTTCTCAAGATATTTTTGACATCACACTCTTTTTGATATCAACACAAAAATGCCTTTTGACATCAATGACAACTTATACACTTGAGCAAAAGCAATGTACCCAAAGTACCCAAAATTGCCAACACCTACTATAAAAATAACACCTTTTGCATCAATGCAATAACATTAGGCACATATGGCATCTTTAATATGAGGTTGATTTTATCAACAACCTTCCTAACCATTACCTTAAAAAATGTGGTTATAATGTGCTTGTAAATATTTTCAAGGTTATCTAGCCAATACAAGAATCATAAAAACATATGTAAAGTAAAACTCACGTATTTTAGAATATTCCGAACACACTACAACAGGTTAGCAACATAAAATTTTAAGACAACCTAAAAAGTGTATCACTAAACAATATATAGAATCTTAAAAGAGAAAATTATAGTTTTTTTTTCAAATATTATAACATATTAGCATCGTTTAAGAAAATACAACAGGCTGCTAAAAATTTAGACTGGTGCTAACAATTGATTCCAATGTTGACTTCACCCTGATGGCACAATAATCAGTAACATTTAAAATTTGAAAAATAAAAATAAAATGACTTTTTACATTAGTATAGTGGTTATATGCTTCCAATCTAGCTTTGCGACAAGGAATAATCATAATAAAGGAATATTATTATTTAAATATTAGTAGAGCAAAGTAGAAGCACATCATTCACTAGATTGACGGCTTTGTTTTCTCGTTTTGTCTGGTAAAGTGGCCTCCAAATGGAGACACATTGGACACTAAATCATTCATAGAACACGACATTCTTTTTGTTGAATGAAATATTTACGGATTTGTTTACTAAATATTACAGTTTTGTAATTCAGCAATCTTCTAGGACAAAAAAAAAAAAAATAACTTGGTAGATATGAATAACACAACATACTGGCTCTGTCATAAACTAGGAAAATATTAATAACAAAATCATGAACACTGCACAAGACAAGCAGATAACCGTGCCTGTTGCTGGATACAGGATAATTCTTTTTGGCTTATCTAATTCTATTTAGTAACTTCACCTTACATGGGATCAATGTGTAGATTATGTTTACAGGTAATGACTATATGAAGAGACCTATTAGCCATAGATTTAGGGTATGGTTTCTGAGTAAATAACTATTGAAGAGATGTATTTGATATGACCTATAGGCACATACAATGGCATCTGGGTGCTTTGGAGATTCAACATGGTCTGAGAAAAATTAAAGTAGAGACTGTTCACTATATTGGTATAGAGATTTTAGGGACTTTTCATAATTTTTAATACAAGTTTTCAACAATAAAGGTTTTTGGGTGTAAATTACTGTGAGGCTGCAATAAGTGGAAGAAACTAGAGAAGGCCTGCAACTTCTGGGTGTTGCTGCTGCTGCTTTTTTCAGTGCAGAAATCTGGATGATCTTGACAAAGACAATGGAGAATATGTTAAGACCTGTGCCTCAAGGAATGACATATGATGAACTGTTTGAGAAAACCATCATGTGAATGAATACCTACTGTCAATCATCGTTAAAGAGAGGATTTCAATAGTTTCTATAAAACTGACTAGATAGATTGGATAGATTTGAAGTGTCCGTACATTTGGTGGATCCAAATGGCAATCGTTTGATAAAAAATCTTCTGATCTACAAACGCCTTTCAGAGATTCCAGCCATGTAAGAATAAAATTTAATTTAAGGAACAGCCCTAGAATAGAATCGCCTCTTGCATTCATCCACTGTAATCTTCTGAATGGGTGGAGGAACGTTCTCTGGCGCTAAACATCAAAATTATAGAAACAAGTCATGAAATACAAAAGAGCAACAATCTATCCAAAACAGAAATAAATTTTTTTTATACCAATAGATAGATACAACGATGAACAGAAATTGCACACGAATAATCAATTGATGAATTGGAAAACCTCTTCATCTTCAGACTGTTTTTTTTTTTTTTTTTTTGTACAAAATCGACCGATTGGTGCGAATTAAACTAAGTAAACAGCTCAGAATTTCAGAAGAATTACACCATTTTAATCACGCCCGTCAGTCGCAATCTGCATTCATCTATCAAAAAAGGAATATGTGCAACCAACCTCTCTCCATGATAATCAACCGTTTGGCCTCGATCGGAAAATTTGAACGTGAAAAGTGTCAGTTAAGGTCCTGCAGGGCCGAGACCCAAGTGGAGATCCAATCCGGCCTCGGAAGAAGAAGAACGCTGCATCGCGTAAGGCTGCGGGGATTCCACCTTGGTACCTCCCGGCTGAAAAAACCTGGGGGCCGACTTCGAACCGGTTTCAAGAGCATTCGGCAGGGGCTGAATTTGGGGCTGCAGGTATCTGCCGTCTGCACCCGCCTGTTGCATGGCAGGAATGGGCGAGAATGAGGAGGCCGTCATGGAATAGAAGTTCGAGTTCGATCCGCCGAAGTCGCCACCGTAGACTGGCGAGATGGAGCCCAAACCGTACTGCCCGGACTGGGGTACGTAAAACCACGACGGGCGCACCGTTCCGGCGGCTCGGGACGTCGATCCGAACCCCACACCAGCAATCCCTTGTTGTTGATGCTGTTGATAGCCTAAGATTTGAGGGAGCGGAGGGGTGATGACCGAGCCGGGCCCGTTGAAGCGGGGGATCTCGGGAGCCATTCGGGCGCCGTGCGGGCTTAGGAGAGCCGAGCCCGGCAGGCGTTGGTAAAAGCCGTTGGCCCCCGCCCGGGTGGCACAGGCGTGGGCAGCCGCTGCCGCGGCTGCCGCCGCGCTCCGGTTTGCCTGAATCTGCGCCCGCTTGGCCTGCTGCCGCTCCTTCTTGTGTGCGTTCTGGTGGCCTCCCAGCGCCTGCGAGTTGGCGAACTCGCGGCAGCAGTATTGGCACTCGTATTTCCGGTTATCCGAGGCCGAATTGCTGCCGCTCTCGGCCGCCTGGGCGGCACTCGATCTGTCGCCCTCTTCGTCCTCGGCATCGTTGTGCTTTTTTTCCTCCTCGTTGGAGGCTGCGCCATCGGCCTCCCCTTCTTGGGGTTGTTGTCGTAGGTCGAATCCGAACAGTCTGAAAACCTTATTTGACCTGTGGATATTGTTGTTATTATTATTGTTGCCGTCTGCTTCGTCCGTGATGCCCTCGCTGCCCTGTTCCTTGCTGCTGAGTGGATCGCAGTTCTCCTGATGGAGGGTGTCGGGCTCGATTCGCGGGCGGGAATTGTGGTTGTCGTTGTTGTCGTCGTTGTTGTTTTCCATGGAATTGGATCCGGGGTTACTGCAGCATTCCTGGGCCACCTCCTCTCCCATCGAGCTCTCTGTGGGGTTGAAGGGACTGAAATTCCCGCATTGAAACCCAAGCCCGAGCCCAATATGATTCTCTCTTTTCTTATTATTATTATTCCTCTTCTCCTCCTCCTCTTCTGTCAATGGGCACGCGCGCTCGGGTCCATTGGCCTGACATGCACCGAGCGTAGTCCGAGGCTGAGGAACCGCAACACCAGAAGCAGAGCTGCTGTGAACAGAAACAGAAACAGAAACAGAAATAGGAACAGGAACAGCAGGAACAGCAGCAGCAGCAGCCTTACAGTGGCCCAACGCAGGTTGAGGCTTCTCTTGAGCTGTTCTCTGTCGCTTCAGCGGCATGGACGATTCGGAGAAGAAAGAGGTGGCAATAGTACCGAATCCACTCTCATCTTCTCCCGCTAATTCCTCCGTCCGCTGACAGTGTAATATCGGCAACTTGATGGTACACGAATCTATCAGCCTTGTTGTCATGGGGGCAGGGGCAATCACCATAAACGCAAGTCCAGTCAGTCCAGTCAGCCAGTCAGTCAATCAGTTAACTAATACTGCACCCCATGAACACCATCAATCAATCAAGCTCTGTGATTGGAGCCCAATGATACTCTTCTCCCGCCCTTCACGTGATCTAATCTTATTGTCCCGAAAAAAGAAATCCCAGCCCCTCATATCCTCAACCATCTCACCCCTCCCCTGACACTGTCAGACGAAAGAAAAAAGCAACAAAACCCCAAAAAAAACAAAAAAATTAGAAACCGCCTACGCCAGCCCTAATAAGAAGCCCTCTCCCACCCCCCCTTAGCCCCTTAAATAGTCCTCTAATTTCCGGGCACTCGAATCCGAATTCTGGCGGGCCCGGCCTTTTCTTCCCTGGCGGACATCCCAAGACGGCAAGGCAAGCACAGCAAAGCTGTTATGGGAAACCCGAACTCGTCCTTGTTTTCCCCCTTCGTCATCAACAGTAGATGTCACCGATGGGAATGGCATTGGTGGCTGCGACTATCGAGGGAGAAGGTCGGAGCTGTGGTGGCCACCTTGCCCCTTCTCGGCCAGACAGAGCAGGTAAATCTCATATGCTCCTCGGCAGGTGTATACCCTCCCCCCTTCCCCTCAAGTAAACATTTTTTCACCAACTGCCTTTTCTTCTTCGTATTTTTCTTACGCAAACTCCTCTTATTCGATGCTTCCAGGGTCCCTGGCCCGGGCGGGAAAACGCAGAAACTCCGTCCAACATGCTCCGATTTATGAGCAATTGTCGGCCACGAAAACGCCCGTCTTTAATCCTTCCCCCACCACGCGTCACGCGTCTCTGTCTCCCTCTCCCACCCCTCCACTCTTCACTAAATCTCCCTTCTCGCTTCTCTTTGAATATTCGAAAATTAGTAGCCGTTATTTTCACCTACTTGTTTCAAGTACTGGCCAATCCCTTCCCTTTTCTCGTCTTTTCCTCTTGTTCGTAACGCACACATCCTACGCCCAACGTCACCTTCTCTACACACTAACATGTTCTCCTTTTACTCTGAATTATTATTATTTTCCTCACCCCATTTCGTCCTTGGTCCCACACCTTCCACCTTTGTCAAACCTAAACGATTTTGTGTTGGATACGAACTCATCCCCACATCATCCCTAGACTCTCTCTCTCTCTCATTTTCTATGGAAAGAACATGCTGTCGATGCCCTTCTTTCTTACCATGTGCGCATGTAGCCACTTTCAGAGTTGGACACGTTGACACACAATTGCTTTTCCTCATATTTTAATAATGCCATGATTGGTTTGTTGAATTTGAAGAGCTCCTCATCTCATCTCTAATGTATATATTTATTTCTACCCAAACACGTTAATGTACATTTCAAGGTGCAACCCCTTCCGTAAATTACTAAGTTTATTATTGTAAAGAAGGTCTTCCAGAATCAGTGAAAAAAAAAAACACAAACAAACAAACCCACTTCTGAATACGACCCCATTTCGCCCACAATGTCAAACCTTATCGAAAATATTTATCATATTTATGATAGCATAGGCTTTTAAGGATCTCAGCAGATCTTTGCAAGCTTATAAAGAAAGGAGAATATTAGATTAAGTGTTAAAATCAACCCATAAAAAGTCTGGTGAAGAAGACAACTAAAAGGCACTTAGTTCACCGAACGTGAAGACGACAACTAAAAGGCTCTTAGTCTATCTAAGAATTTTGGCTTTACTCTAATGTATACTATCTATATACTTTTTGAACTTCTCCCATGTTGGTGCCCAAACATTTTGTCACATCACATTATTGTCAATGTTTCCAAAGTATCATCATCATACAACTAACAAGAATATAATTCTTCCTATTAAAAATAGGACACGGGAGCTCCTTGTGATGTAAGGAAACTACATCAACACTCATTTGTAAAAGTAGATGGGGATTAAAGAATGCATGCAAAAGCTATAAAAGGCCTCCTAGGGTTCTCCTTAAATAAAATTAAATGGAAAGGACGTAAGTGGACAATAGCCGTATCCATACTTTTCAGATACGCTGGGCCCACTTCCAAATTCAATATGATATTAAGGAACTTGTAACTAAGGAATATGCTCCATTGGGTAGTTTAGAAGAGTATATTAAAGAGATAAGGAATAATTGTAATTAGTGTGGACCGATGTGACATTGCTCCAATGGAAATGGACAATAGATTAAAAACACTGCATATCAATATATTTTATAATATATGTATAAAGCAAAAACCAACACTAAGGTGTATCACATGATTGTTATGTTAGTGAACTACAATTATTTGAATAAAATTATGATTTGGATAGAAGTTATTAAAATAATGACTAAAGTTTATGTTAATGAAAAGAGGCAAGCAATGCTTTACTTTATTACATATAAAAAAATTATAAATAAACAATTTTATTATTCAATTGATTTTATTTTTAAAATTTTGCATTTGTTTAAGTTTATATATATAGACTTAAATTCCCTATTGATAAGTATAGTTCTAGGCTTTATGATGGATCATGGTTGGGAGGAGATTGTTCAGCCCTGTACGTGGACCATAGAGGTTTCTGGCAATAACTAAACCAAATATATATATATATATATATATATATATATATATATATATATATAATAAAAACTCTAATCAAAAGTAATTAAAAATATATTTATTCATTTTATAAATATAATATTTTATTTTTAGATTTTTATATTAGAAATTTTATATTTATAAAGTTTAGATTACTAAAAGGTTTTAATTTTTATAAAATGTTTTTTAATTATTTCTAAGTCGTCAATTAATTTTATTTGTAAAATTTTGTATTTTTTAATGTTTATAGTGTATAAAGATTCTAATTAAAAGATAATTAATAAAGTATTTTTATGTCTAGGTTAATATTTTATTTTCGGATCTTTATATTGGAAAAATAAAATTTTATAAAGTTTTGATTACCAAAAAGTTTATTATTATAAAATATTTTTTAATATTTTTTTATTTTATCGTTATTTTTGTTGTAATAAAGTTTGATCATTTTATGAAGGTTTCAATATTTATATATCTTTTATTTGTATTATAATATATTTTTTTAATTTTAGATTAATATATAAACATTTAATTTACACATTAACTTATTGTTTAAGAAATATTTGTTTCAATATTTATATAATTTAATATAAATAAATTTTATAATTAAAAAAAAGATAAATATTGTTTAAATATTGTATTTGTCATACCTATTATCCACAACTTGGAAAATATTTTTTTTTGGAAGAAAAATGAAATCTTTGATTTAAAACATAAATATTTTTATCATGTAATCAAGATAAATATTTGATTTGATTTTACTTTTTTTTCTTTAATTTTTGCGATGTTATTTTTTTAACCTGCTAAAGTAAACTATGGTCTACCATTTGAATTATTTTACTATATATATTTTAAATTGGTTACATTCCATCATATTATGTAATTATTATGAAATATTGTTGGAACTTACTTAATCCTATTATTTGATCCTAGCTCTCCTCATTGATAACCTACTATTTTATTCACTAGAACACATGCTATTTTAACATTTAAAGAGGTGGAAAATGGGTATATATATATATATATATATATATATATATATATATATATATAAAGTTTAGATACTATATAATATTAATCAAATGCCATTATCTTAATTGGTTAGATTTCTCAACTTTCAAAGAAGAAAACCAAGTTTATATCTTATCAAAACAATTGTCAAATTATTATAGTACCACTAAAATAAAATAACAAAAACTATTCATTTCAAAATTTATTTTAATATCTTTTTGGAGACATCAAATTGATATATCTTTAAGTTATCATTAGTAAAATTCAAATTCAATCCCCACGACAAGGATATGTATCTGTATAAGAAGTATTTACTCAATAAAAATTCAAATTCAAACTATGAAATAAATATGAATAATATTAATATATTTTTATTTATTATATATAATTTTTTATCACCTTAATGCACTTCACTCTCCTACCAGTTACAAATTGATATATATTTAAATTTTCATTAATAAAATCCAAATTCAAACTATGAAATATATTTGAATTTGAATTTGAATTTGTATTAATGTCTTAATGTCCATCGGTGACCAAAAGAGGTCAATAGGACTGTAAAGTAATACATGACCAAAAGAGGTCAATAGGACTGTAAAGTAAGACATATAAAAAGCATCAAGAGTGTCTAATGCAGCTCCAGAGAAAATAAAGTAAGAAAACCAGTAAACAGGATGACATATGATATACAAGATCTGTGGATCAAGGATTGCTCCCAATATTCAAGGCTAAACAGAAGTGAGTGATATAATATTTGGATGTCATCATAGATGTTCTTTGTTGGAGTTTACGACGAGTTGATCTTGTTGTATCTTTGTGATCACCCTGGCACTTCTTGGTTGTGGCCTCTAGAGGCTAGAAGAATGAAGTGATAAGTCAAGATCCTGTTATCTTCTGCAAACTGTTACTAAGTAGTTATTTCCTGAGATTGAATAATTTCCAGATGAAAAGGGCAATGCATCTATGATATTCATAATTAATCCAATATTTTAGTGTATGGGTGTCTCTGAATAAGCAAATAATATATACCTCGTATCTCGTAGTAGATAGGACAAGTGAAAATGAAATGCTCCTCGGATTCCACATCAAGACTGCAAAATCTGCAAATACGCTGATCTCTGGGGAGTGATGATTTGTCTCAATACGCAGTTGGTGGGAGCAAACTCATAGCTAAGCTAGAAAAAGCCTAAGACTATGTAACATTTGTATCAAGTTATATTTTGGAATAACAATCAATCCATTTTCTAATTGATATATGAATAATTTTATTTTATATATATATATATATATATATATATATATATATATATATATATATATATATATATATATATATAATATTTTATTATATATAATTTTTTATCACCTTAATGCACTCCACTCTCCTACCAATTATAAATACTCCTACCCATTATAAATATTATGTGTTTTATATACTTTATTGATTGATTTGATGAAAAACCCAAAGTCAATGATAACTCAAAGATAATTGGAGAACCAAAGACGTTAAGAATACTTATTCCCAAAAAAAAAAAACAACAGTTAAATTCCAAATCTTTGTCCGAAAGTATAAGAGCATAACATTAAAGCATGTTTAAGAGCGTGTTAGTTCTAGCTACTATATGACTTAAGTGGTTGTATTACATTTTATGCTATAGAAAACATCACATAAATGGAGGCTATATTTATATTATTAGCATAGTGCTTAGGAAAAGAACAATTATTGATTAAATTACAATACCAGTTGCCTTTAAAGTAGGTGAAAATTGTTCAACGTTTCTTTGAAATCTAATAAAATTATATAAAATAAATATATATTATGCTATGGAAAAGATGGTAGAATATAATTAATACTTTACATTTTTAAATATATAAAATATTGTAATTTTTTTTTTAATATTTAATAAATGTTATAAAATAAAATGATTTTAATTATGTTTAAAAGATTTACATAAGAGGAGTTTTATGAGATCAAGTTTTTAATATAAGATAATATATGGTGTACGAATTTATAAATATAAAGTAATAAATTTTATTGGAATAATGAGTTTGAAGTATGTAGAGGTCCTCAAGATAAATTATAAACTATTTACTAAATAAAATTTTATTTATTAAATAAAAATATTAATTAATTGCAATTAAATATATAATATTAATTTTTATTTATATAATTAATTATTAATAAGCATTAAATAATAAATGAAGAGTATGAAATGGTATTAGCTCAATAGGTTATATATCCCAAGTTTTAAGAAAAAATTAAGTTTATAATGAATACATAGTTGTCAAACTATTGTAATACCACTAAGTGTCCATGATGAAATATAGGTGAGTTTTAATTTCATATAACTATGATTGGAACCTTAAATTATAGTATATTGCCTTCTCATTGCTCATTTTAAAACTTTAGGATAATATATATTATTTAAATATATATTCTAATTGGTTTATATGGAATTGAAATGGATCCCATCTTTGTATAATATAATAATCATGTTACCACTACATTGAAACTTTATTTTACATTATTTTGTTTTTCATCCCTTGTTCCAAATCTCTAGATAATATATCTTATAAAAAATTGTATATTGTTAATTGTGTATATGGAATTGAAATGGCCCTATATGTATTATATTTTAACTATGTTACTGCTACATTAAACCAAATGGTAGTATTATGAATATATTTGACAATTATATATGCATTGTTAGTTTAATTAAGCTTCTTCCTTGAAAGTTAAAATTTTTAAGATTTACCCCATAAAATTAAAAAATTGGTTTATAGTATGAAATTACTATTAGCATTATTATTAGTGTGGTTCATAGGGAACCTCTATAATCCTTAGCCCATTGGGTAAAGATGAAGTCAACAAACCTGGACTCACCTTCCATATTGGGAAGCACTTTGCCACTATCAACTAGCCTATCCCTTTATGGGCAATAGCATGAAATTATTTACTTCCAACCATATGCCTTAATCTAAATAAACCAGTTTAAAAATTGATGTTAATATTTTTTAGTAGTTTTGAGTAGAACACTAATGATAAAATAAAAGTTCTTAACTTTTTTTAACAATTATGCATGTACTGTTAACAAGATTTGAACAAGATCTCCCTCTTTGAAAGTTGATATATTAACTAGTTAAGTCAAATTCATGTGATAAAATGTAAAGATCTAGGAAATTTGGTTTATGGCATGAAATTATTTACTTCTAACCAAATGTCTTAAACCCTTGACAAACAATTTTAACTATTATATTAATATATTTTTAATAATTTGCATTGAAATATTAATCATAAAATAAAAATATTTTTGTTAGATAATGATTATTACATTATTTAGTGACCCATGAGAGATACCATAGTGGTATTTCCTTGGATTGTCATCCAAGAGACCTAAATTCAAATCCTGGTATGAGGGAACTAGGAGCCCTTATAAAAAGTTATGTAAAACTTAAATTTTTGAGCTGCAATATTACTATAGTGGTAAGGGATTTGGCTTCTCTTTGAGAGGTCCAAGGTTTAAACCCCACTCAGTATGAAGGGATCGGGACCCCTCATAAATACCTGTGTAAAATCATTAGAAAAATAATTATTACATTATTTAGGGAAACTAGAAGAGAACATTTTTTTTTGAAAAATAATTTGAAAAACTTGTATTAAAACAAAGATCATTTACAAGTTGAGATGAGACTTTTCCCAACCTTATGCAAAGATAACACATGTTTACAATAGTAAAATAAGATTTTCATTGGAGCCAAATATCTTAAACCATATTTCTACAATGACTATTCACCTGTTTACAACTATAAAAGAAGATCTACATTGAAGCACAAATCTCCTAAACAATATTTTTGGAATGGTTATCCAAATTAGCTAAGCACTAGATTTTCTCACCAACCTGCCTAATCATCTCATCCTCAATAGCCATGTCACTATACCACTAAACCTCTACCTCCTTATCAGTGCCCATCTTAGCCAGGAAGTCTGCCACTTTATTTAGATCTCTACTTACATAAACTGGAATCACATCATCTAATTATCTTCATAATTACTTAATTTGAGTGATAAGAATCCTCAACCTCTATTTTTCAAAGCAAAGTTCCTCATGCAATCTAGAGCTCCAACCATTATTTGAGAATCTAATTCTAGGATTATCCTCCTGTAACCTTGTTTTATTGCCCAAATAGAAGCATATTTGATAGCTAAGGCTTTTGCTTCATTGTTTGTGGCTCTTCCCAAGCCTTGCAGTTCCCAATAGAGCACTGTTCCAACATGATTATGACAAACCACTCCAATTCCAGCTGTACTCGGATTGCCTTTTGTAGCTCCATAAGTATTAATTTTAATCAAACCTTATGGGGGTGGTTTCAAACTAGCTTTATCCTGCCCCTATTGCACTTCAACTTCCTTCTCCATTGCCCCAATAACAACCTGAGTTTCCTCTTTAGCATAGACTACCACAGTTTCTGTGACTTTGCACCAAATGACCTACCAAACTCCATCTAAAGAAGAAAAAAATTCTCTAAAAATTTTGGCATTTCTCTCCAACCACACTTGCCACCAAATGAAGTTTAATCCAAGATCCCAACCAATACAAAGAGATTTAGATTTAAATCTACCCCTCTTCCATATTTCCCAAATATTAATCCGATTCAAATCACCATTAACTTAAATTTTATAATATAAAAACCATCTCTCCCAGATCTGGTGCGTGAATAGGCACTCAAACATCAAGTGATCAGCTATTTCCTCACTCTTGTAGCATAAAACACATTGATATGGACCAATGATTCCCCTACATCTGATATTATCAAAAGTAATAATTCCATTATGCATGAACTACCAAGCAAAAAAGTTTACTTTTGGCCAACCCTTGGACTGCCAAATATTTCTCCAATCTTCAATCTGATATGTACGAGGAGGAGGCTTTGGAAGGATCTTATCATATCCATCCTTCACTGTGTAAACACCAAGGCTACCATAGTCCCAAGCTAATTCATCCTCCTCATATCTACCTATGATAAATATTTCTACCAAGATTTTAGTCATGATGGGTGTCAAATCCGGAGGGATTGAATTGGCCACTCATCCAACTTCTTAAACTGCTTAAACTTATAATCCCCCAACTGACTAGTGTTGAAATAACTTTCAATTTGGACCCAACCCCTGGTTTCTATGGTTGTTTTTATTGGTTATAGTTCAAGAAATTCAAAAATGATAGGTGGGTATTGATCCCATGAATCTGTCCAAAATCGTGCCTTCTCCCCTCTCCCCACTTTCTAAAATAATCCATATTTTACTACCTGAGATCCTAACTTGAGATCCTGCCACACTAAGGATCCATTACCATCCAAATGGAAATGACCCACCTTATTTGGGTTTACTTGTCCCAAATATTTACTAGTTAAGATTCTACTGAATAAAGAAGTTGGTTGGGAAATCCACCTCCAGTAAAGCTTTATTATTTAACTTTGATCTTCTCAATCCCAAACCTCCTTTTACCTTGGGTTGGCTTACTTTATCCCAACCTACTAAGGCCTATTTCCTCTCTCCTTTTACTCCTTTCCAAAGAAATTTTCTTAGCCATATTTTCCAACTCTTTCCATATGGTATGTGGGGCAGCAAGGATAGAAAATTTATAAATTGGCATGGCTTGAATGACTGATTGTAAAAAATTTAATCTATCCCCATAGCTTAACCATTTGTGAGACCAATGATTAATTATTTTCTTGATACAGTCCAAAAGATTCCTTCAAATATCTATTTTTAGTTTTTTAAAATGCAAAGGGACCCCCAAGTATACCACTGGGAGAGAATTCCTTGTGAATACCACGATCTCTAAAATTTTGTCTTGAAGCCTTTGATCAAGATTGAAAAAGACCACTTTGGATTTTTTATCATTGATGACTTGGTTTGTAGCCCTAAGGTAGACATTAAGTGTATCTCTAATCATTATTGCTTCCTTGAAGTTGGCCACTCCCACCAATCCTGTGTCATCCACAAACTATAGGTGAGTCAAAACTTCCTCACCCACCTTGATACCTGTTATAAAACCTTGTTGTCTTCTCTTCAAGATGAGTCTATCCAATCCTTTAGCCAATATGAGAAAAAGATAGGGAGAGCAAGGATCTCCTTGACAAAGGCCTCGAGTAGCTCCAAATGGTTGTGAGGGGATACCCTTTATTAACACTAAGTATGTCAGAGTAGAAACACAACTCATGACCCATTCTATCCAATCTTGAGAGAAACCAAAGGCTACCATCATCTTTGACAAGAAGCTCCACTCCACCCTATCATAAGCCTTTGACATATCTAATTTTATGAACATTCCTCTATTACCATATGTTTGCATTGAATGGATTGCCTCCTGAGCTAGAACCACACCATCCAATATCTGCCTACCCTCTAAAAAAATCCCCTTACTCTGAGGAGATAATTCTATGTAAAAGATTTTTTTAGCTGCTTAACCATTACCTTTGTGATTATTTTATATATGACATTGCATAAGGCAATAGGTCTATAATCTGAAATATGTATCCCTTCCTCCCATTTTGGAATTAAGGCAATGAAAGTATGATTTAATGCTTTAAGCATTATTTTACTACCTTTGGAATCCTCTATAACATCCATTACATCCTCCTCCAAGTTATCCCAGAAGGCCTAAAAAACTCAATTGGAAAGCCATATGGACTTGGTGTTTTTCCGGTGCTCATTCCAAAGACTACATTCTTCAGTTTCTCTCTATCAATGGGTTTAAGTAGGGCCTAATTTTCTTCTTCAGAGATAATAGAAAGTATGACAACAATAACTTCTTTTTGAGCCTCTTCATCTTGCACCATACTTTCCTTATATAGTTTAGAAAAATAATCCATTGAATGGAAATGCATACCTGGAATTGTATCAAAGGAGTATCCGTTCTCATATTGAAGAGCTTCCATGTTGTTCATATGCCTCCTAGCACAAGCAGTCCGATGGAAAATTTTGGTATTTTTTATCACCTTCTAATAACCAAGTGGTTCTTGCTCTCTGTTTCCAATGTGTCTCCTCTTGGTTGTCAATGTCCTCATCTGCTTTACACAATGCATCATCCTCTTATTTGAGCTACTCTGTAATTTTTCCTTCCCTAAAGTGTTTTTGAACCTCATCCCATTTGGAGCTCTTTGGACCTGGAAGTCTGTCTTGTTAGCTTGCCTCCATTGTTTCAATTGATCTTTGACATAATGAAGTTGTTTGTGGAATCTAAACATTGGTGTCCCATATTCTGGGCGACATTCTTCTCACCTCTATGGAATTTTCTTTAAAATTTCATCTTTTTGTAACCAAAAGTTTTCAAATTTAAATGGTTTGTGATGTTGCACTGTCTTGATCCCTCATTCCAACAAAATGGGGAAGTGATTTGAAACTGGACCCTCCAAAATCTAAAATTTTATATTCCATTTTACAAATGCCTCCTCTGAAACCAAAAACTGGCCTAACTTCACCTTCCTGCTATGTGGCTCCCTCCTCTTATTATTCCAAGTATAGTTGGTTCCAAGGCATTTAATATCCACCAAGTATAATGCCTGGACTTGGGAAATCATAAGTCAATCCCTTGGGTCTAAAATTGAGGTTCCCCCTTCATGATCTCTAGAGGATAATTTAGCATTAAATTCCCCAACAATAATCCATTCTAACTCTTCCCTTGAGACTCTCATGTTATGCACAACTTTCCATTAATACATCTGACCATCTAGGTTTTGAGCCCCATAAAAATTTACGATTAAAACATGTTCATTTGTGACATTATTTCTAAAATGTGATGTGAGAACACCCCTCCAAGCTATATGTTCTATTGCAGTCCATTGAAGAGAGTTCCAAAGAGTAACTATCCCCCCTGAGGCTCCTTGGTTAGCCACTTCCATATGACCAACACCCCTCTAAAGTCTATTAATTTTTTTACACATAAGATCCAACGACATTTTTATCTCTTGGATAAGCAAAAAATATGTTTTACATTTTTCTAAGAGTCTTCGAACAGCATATTGATGGGTTCTACTGTTTAAACCCCTAACATTCCATGATTGTATAATCATTGGTTACCTTGAGAGCAATAAAAATCTATTGGCCTCACCTATCCTCTAGTGATCAGTTTATCTCCTTGAACTGCTATCAATTCCTTATTTGATTTTCTACCCACTCCTTGAGAGCTACTATTTTTTTATCTCTTTTCCACTTGAGTTATCCCTAGAGTTGGCCTTTCTCTATTCTTTTTTGCTATGCCCATGATGACATCCTTAATTATCGGTTGCTCTTGGTTATGCACTATCAATGCCCCTGCACTCTCTGATTGTGGTAACTCACTGTACTCAATTACCTGCTCTATGATGGGGGGAGATGAAATAGGAGCTTGAACATAACTATTATTATTTTCATTATTCCCATCCACTTATTCCATGAATTGTTATTATTCTTGGTCCATTAGTGTCTTAAAGATCTCATACCTATTGGAGGGCTTGAGTTGGGTTTTCTCTTTACCATATTTTTTATTTTGCCTTCTTCTTTTGGGTTGTTCAAAACCATCTCCCTGTGCTTATTTACCTTGAGAAATATTGGTTGGTTCTTTGTTGATTGTTGACTTACCCTCCTTAGGAAGATTTGACATTCCTAGAGGAGCCTCCAATTTTATGTTCATATTATTTGGGCAAGATCGGGCTAAATGCCCGTATTTGTGGTAAAATC
Organism: Wollemia nobilis; assembly: GCA_028583015.1. Classification (NCBI taxonomy): domain Eukaryota; kingdom Viridiplantae; phylum Streptophyta; class Pinopsida; order Araucariales; family Araucariaceae; genus Wollemia; species Wollemia nobilis. The sequence goes on from JAQPPZ010003612.1 coordinate 2,651,247, forward strand.
TACATCTAAAGAGCAATGCCTCATAATCCAGTTGTTGAATCTAAGATAGTCCTGCAAGTTCGAGCTCCACCTCTATCGACAGAGGCTGGCTAAGATCTACTTCCACACATAATCTTGCATAAACAACTGTGTTTCCTTCTATTGTGTCTTTGGAAACACCCAAATGTCTTCCAAGGGAATTGTTGATAATTTCCAATACCTGCTCACTCCAAAACTCCATTGGAAGTGCATACAAATGGATCCAAACCGGGACAACGGTGGGTTCAATTCGAGGATCAAACCCCACTCTCCAAGGTTGAACAAATAATCCTGTCGGACCATGATTCCTCTTTTTCGATTCGAAAGCCCTATTTCTATAAGCAAGTGAAGAAAAACTAACAATAAAATATCCATTGCTAATAAACCACAAAGAATACTCACCAAGAGGCTCCCAGTTTTTTTGGACCTAGGAATGCAAAAAAATTAGGGTAGGGTGAATACCCATGAATTTACAAATCAAATCATGATTGGCTCTATATAAAATTGTTTCTTTGACCATCCTTTTCTCAATGACAATATTTGGCCTTGATTATGACTATAGCAAGCATCCATTAACTCATTGAGATGTTGATCTATTCTAACAACCGTAAAGAGCATTTTTAATGCATTTTTTTGTGTTTCTTCAATATTTGATGGAGATTTATCCTTTAACAAATTTGCAAAAGAACTATGTCTCTCTATAAGAGGATCTAGAGGTGTCTCCATTGGGCCCTCCTCTGGCAAAAATCTTGTCTTCAAATCCACTGTAACCAGAAATCTCTTCGGCTACCCAATTGATGCCCTAGTTTTCTTTGCCAGAGCTCCCGGTAGCTTTTCGAAGAGACACGATTTGGAGTATCACATTTGATCTCTATTAGAAGAAGGAACACCAAGAGTTTCTTGGATCCTAAGAGATATCACCTTGTATAAAGCCATGTACATGAAATTATTATGAAATCATTTTAGTTCATACTCATCCCATCATTGGAATTAGAGCACCTATTACCTAGTTTTGAATAAAAAACAATTATCACTCTTCTTTCATTAAATTATTTATTTTCTTATCTTATTTTGAAGGGTCTCCTTAGAAATATTATTTTTTTGTGTCTTTTCTAGTACTTCCTAGTCTTTGTTTTGTGATAGCTTCAACTTAGATCCATAGCTATATCCTTGGAAGCTCCAACACTCCACGATGAAGATTAAAAGATAAGAATTCCAAATGTGAGTAGTGGGCACCAACTCCAACCTAGCTAGAAAAACCTCCATATATTTTCTTCTAGATAAATATAGAAGTAGATGAATATTTCTATGGATGTAGTTTTTGAATGAGCAAGTTATTGCACTCAGTGTTGTCACTCTACCCTTGGAAGCACTAATGCTCCATGACATCGAGGTCAAACCTCCCATACTACAAACTAAAACTATGTGTTACTCTATCCTTGGATGCTGTAGTGCTTCATGACATAGAGGTGGAGCCTCCCATTCTACAATCTAAAACTATGCACCCATCAAACATTTTTTTAGTTCCCATGGTTGCCATTGAAGAAGGCAATTTATGTCAACAAAAAAGTTATTATTAGTCATCTTAAACATAAGAAGAATCACCATCACCCATTTTTTGAGTACTCATAAAAACACAATAAATGTTTGATGACACTATTTATGGTGCATGGTATATGTCATAAAAAAGCAGATTGAAGTTGACAAAGAAAGTGGGCATATTTTGGATACCTACTTCAAGACCTTTGGTTGTGGCTCTATTTTTTGAAAAAATTATTTGGAAATCCACATGTTTTTTTGGAGTTGTGAGAGATATCACCACATAGCACAATCAACTCAAAGAACCTTCCAATGGGAGGCTTTGGTGCTTTGTAGAGTTTAAGAAGAATTTGATAGTTGTTCCATCAACATCAACACAATGCCATTATGATTAGCAAGGGAAAGATTTGATGTTTTGTAGGAAGAAGTCTTAAGTTTGACTCCCTCTTTTAATATTTTCTTTAAATTTACTCTTCTAAGGAGTTAAAAGAAAAATATTTATTTTTTTTGCATAAAGTACTAAGGGGAGTTGGTATTTTGAAAGGAAGTACCCCTAGATTTGTTTTTGTAATTTCCTATATTTCATATATATATTTTTAATTGAATATAGTGAATATTTACAAAAAAAAAAAAAAAGTAGTCAAATTTTATTTTTAAAATGTGAATTTTCGGCAATGCCAACACCTTCAAAAAAAAATTCTATTTGCTTTAAATTTGCATATTTTGTAAAATATGCACTTAATCACATTCATAGTTTTTAGTATCAATAACACTTTTTGTTTGTATTTATAATGAAAGTTATCACATTAAGCTAATGTGTTTATAGCCTAATAAAGTTTTTATAATGACATTTAGGCTTTGACCCTATAAATTGATGAGGAGTAAGGACTATTTTTCTTTTCACTGTATTTTTACCCTATTTATCACTATTATTAGACATAAATCTAAAATTGAGAAATTCCAAGTGTATAGGGAAGTTATTCCCATATACAAGTATTTCTCTTTAAGCAAGTGTCATTGATAAGGTGAATCACTTTTCGTACTACCTTGATACCTCATATCATTCTCTTTGTCATATCTTAGGGTCTCTCTCATGTATGACTATGTCTATAGAAAGGATCAGCTTATTCCATGTTATGAACCTGCTTTTTTATTACCAAAATAATATTCACATTTACTGAAATAACAACATTCAGATATAACTCCTCCTTGCTCATCCACAATAATTATTGCAATTTATAAAAATAACCACAATGAATAATAAAATAACATAATCAATGCAAAATTTCTCAGGTGTTCTCAATTTATATTTCAAACCCTTGAGGTAGGGCAACATTGTACAATGCTCCTTATTGGAAAGAAGTCACTTCTTACAATATCTCAACTTGAGATAAATTACAATATTCTTCTCTTCATATCCTCTCCATGATTCTTTACCTCTATTTATAATGCCTAACTACCCACCACTCCCACTTATAAATGCATGTGGGATAATTACATCTAATATAATATTATAATATTAAATACATATCTTTGGTACATAACATTACAATATTATAATGTTAAATACTTATATTGGGTACTGTTGGCATTTTTGCCACATTGATTCTCATAGATTAATGCATTAATGTATTGTTGAAATCTGACCTTTGACACCAGCTTTGATGCAGCGTTGGAGAAAAAAGGAGAAAAAGTGAGTAAAAATGACTAAGTTAAAAAACTGCAGCGATTCGCTGACACGTCGCGAAATCGCGGTCAACGTGGTCAACGCAGGCAGGTGGGCGGAACCGTCGCGATATCGCGACGTGTTTCATTTTCGTGACTTTCGAAAGGCAAAGGAGGAGCAACGATAAAATGTCGTGAAATCACGACAAAAATTTATGTCGAAGAAACAAAGTTAACTTTGCAGCGATGCACCGACGTCTCATTTTTGCGCGGTGTTTGGCTTCGAAGACTCAAGGTTAAAAGCTGCAGCGATTTGCCGCATGTTTGTTAAGAAGAGGAAGCCATGGGAAAGTTGCAGCGACGCGCTACCCGTAGCATTTTCGCGACAAGGGCGGTTCAAAAGGTCTAAGCAAAAAGTGCAGCGATGCGCTGCAATGTCTCAAAATCGTGGGCAGTGGTTGCAAGAGGGAGTCTAAAGCAAAAAGTGCAGCGATGCGCTGCACGTCTTAAAATCGTGCGGTGATTGGCTTCAAAGGCTCAAGTGGTAAAATTGCAGCGACGCGCTAACGTCTCATTTTCGCGGAGTAGTGGCTCCAAAAGCCTTAAGTCTAAAAAGTGCAGCGATTCGCTGACGTTCCGAAATCGCGCGGCGTTTGGCTTCAAGGGTCTAAGTGTTCAAAAGTGCAGCGATGCGCTGCACATTTTCATCGAGCATTGTTAAGGGAGGTGTCTAAGGCCGCATATTCCAAGTTGTAAGCTATTTTATTTCTAAGGTTGCATATTCTAAAGCTCGGGGTGTTTATTTACAAAGAGTCCAAGATGCAAGAATGGTAGCGATGCGCTGACTATTTTCGCAAAAGGCATAGAAAATGTAGCGATTCGCTGCAAGTTCTGGGCGACAAGGCGGAGTGCGAAGAGAATCAAACAAAAGACAAGGAGATGACAGTGATTTCATGACGCGTTGATTGAAATGCTTGAATGACTCAAGTGCATAGCGAATTCTTGATAAGGAAAGAATAGAAGACATGCAAAGGGCAAGAAGTGTTCCATTTTCGCGACCCGTCCATGAAGCCGTACAAAGTGCCCAAAACATGTAGCGATATCGCTACATGTTCCATTTTCGTGGAGCAAAGCGAAGAAAGGAGCCAACGACCAAAAGACGTAGCGAAATCGCTACATGTGCCGTTTTCGCGTGGATAAGCTAGCGATGGAGAAAAGGAAGCCGAAGATGCAGCGAAAGAGCGACATGTGCCATTTTTGCGGGTCAAAGGTGGTCAAAGCGTACGGCATAAAAATATGTCGCGATTTCGCGACCCGTCGCATTTTCGCGACCTGCACATTTTCCCGCCAAGTGCAGTATGAACGGCCCGAGGGGTTTTTCTCGATTTCCAAGTATTTAATGCTGACCCGAATTTAATGATTTGCGGATTTCCAAGGCATTCAAAGTAAAAGACGCGCCCAGGCCACCAAAATTGCAGATTTCATGCATTCGAGGCTGATGTTCATGGATCAAGTCAATGGTTTCATGCATATTTTCAAAAAACAAATTTAATGAAGGAGACTGCTATTGCTTAATGGTATTTAATATTTGCTCCCTTAATGCTGCAACTAAGGGGATCGTGTTCCTAATGTCCGCCATATAATTGTAGATCACGAGGAGGATGGTGGCAAACATTTAATGCTGTAGAGAGGACGGACCTCTATAAAAACCAATGTAATTTTCATTTACAAGAGGTTGGAAAAACTTGTCGCTAGAGACTGGAATTGTATTTGCGGGAATAAAAGGATCAACTTCTAATTTTTCAAGCGTTGCATGGATGAATTTCTTTTCTGTTTTTCTGCATTTCTAATAGCATTCATACTCCTGCATTGCTGTTACATTTAAATTCTATTTTTTGGATTTAAATATTGCGGTCAGGGTACGATTTTTGGAATGTGGGTTTGGAGGGATTTGTTGCATGTGATTGTGCGAGGATTAAGCTAATTCCTTATGTTACTTGTTGTTGTTACGTTTGTAGTTTCCTGCTGTTGTTTTTTTGATCCCATCACTTCGGCCTGTGGCCATATTTCCCATTTCTTTCTGCAACTTTTAAATCTCTTTCCAGCAACCCTTATCTTTAACCAGATTTTAGAATAGTGAAGGGAACCAGCCCACTCTGGAGATTGGTCTGGAAGCCATTTCTTGCTTCCAGCCTTTCAATGTTGGCCAGGTCTAGGGTGCACTTGTAAAATCCTTTCCTGTGGCAGATTTTGGACCAACAGTTTTTGGCACGCCCGGTGGGACAGACAAGTTTTGTCTCCAAGAATTCATAATCGGTGGGATAAGCATAATTTTCCAAAGTGATAAACCCACCGGTGCCAACAGTTTTTGGCACGCCCGGTGGGACAGACTTCTTCTGTCTCAAAAGATCCATAAGTTTTTTAAACACCCGGAGGTCTCAAGATTTGATGAGCTGTCTTGGCCTCACAGCGGAGATTTGTAAGTTCATCTGGCGACTTTGCTGAGTTGAAGATCTGTTCGTGGATGCCTTTTTTTTTTTTAAATTCAAAGAATGTTCATCTGGCGACTCTGACTTAATGGCGATGGCCGTGATTCCGCAGACCACTGCCACAAAGGCGAGGGTTTTTCCTAGATGGGATGATCCTGGCCCTCTGAATCTCCAAGTTCGGCATGAAATTCCCGAAGGTGCCCTGAAGAACCTGGCAAAATATGATGGTACCGAAGGCATGGCTCTGGCACATGTTGAAGACATTGCTACTCTGTCCATGATCCATGTCATAGAACACGAAGATGTCATGATCCGACTTCTGGTTCAGTCTTTGGAAGGAAGAGCATTGCAGTGGTACAGATTGCTCAAACGTCAAAGCATCAACTCATGGGACGATCTAGCGGGGGCACTGATCAAAAGATTTGACGAAGATCCTTTCTACAGTTCTTTGGATCTCTACCAATTTTTCATGTACATCAAGAGAGCACCTCAAGAAAGCATCACGGACTTCAATGTCCGATTCTTGATAAGTTGGAAGAGAATTCCAGAGAAGATCCGTCCATCACCCACCCAAGCCCACCTCTTTTATGTTCGAGCTTTTAATTCGACATAGGTCTCTTTTTGTTGCAGTCGGGTGAACAACGGTTCCCACAAATCTTTGAGGAAGCAGTGCGAGCGGAACAGCTTTTGCTCTTATCGAGAAAGTTACCATGGGGAGAAACTCCATTACCTTCTCCGGTGGTTGCTGCTCCTGTCTACCCTGCACAGTACTTTTCATGCCAGATCCCTTATACTGAGCAGAAACCTGAGATGCAGTCATGTGGAGTTCAAGGGACAGATCTCGTCCAAAGTCAAGGATTGGAACATGCAAGAACTTTTCCAGCAATGAACAATATGGTTGCTTGCAGTTTTCATCAAGAGATGGGCCAAGTAGAAGAACAAGTTCAAATTCCGGAACCTGAGGAGATCCTAGAATCAGATTTCTCACTTGAAGAGCCCTGTGATCACATCAAGGAGTTAGAGGAGCCTGTACTCAGCCCACAGCCAATAAAGTCTGCAAAGTGGTGGTGTTGGTTCCAGCCACTACATCCAAGACTCGAAGAAGTCCTCCATGTGGGTACTAGTAAGAAGGATAATCTGCCGCATTGCATCCTATTCGCACCATGGAGAACTTTAGGAAGGAGCCAGCCCAATTTCAAGAACCGACTCAAGTATGATTGGATCTGGTCGGGACATTGCAGATTTATCGGATAACTCCTGAGACTGGGTTTCTGGTGGCGACATGCCAATCATGTCGTGAACTATTGTATATAGTATTTTGAAAAAAAAAAAAAATTTGTTATTACTGTTCATCTCAGCTCTTTTGTTGTCTGCGAGCTGTAGGTGCTTGTTTTTTCCTTTTGTCTCCTCCTTTCCCAGCAGTTGATGGCTTTCAAAAAATTCTTCTTTTCCCTTTCCCTTTTCCTCTCTTTCCTTTCTTCATTTTCTTCCTCCTTTTTTTTCTTCTATAGTAAAACAAAAGTAAGCCACGGCTGCTGTTTCTTTTCCCCATTCTCATTTTTCCCTTTCCTTCTTCTCCCTTTCCTCTACGTTTTGTCTTTTTACGCATTTGCTAACAGTCTAGTTCATTTTCATTCCACAGCCTTTATATTTCCGCTTCCATTCCTTACGTTCACTTACATTCATTACACATTCATTGCAGATGGTAGTATAGCCGCATTCTGTTGTTATGTCTATCACATCACTTGCTCACTCCATCATTTCATTCCATTGCAGTCACCGCTTGTGCAATCGCAGGGTCTCACTCCATCCTACCACTCCATTTGTTTCATAACCCATTATATGCAAGTACTTTCGGTTTCAGATTCGCAGCAATTTTTTTGCAGCAGTCCCCTGAGATGGTTCACAGCAGCCAGCTTCCTGTTCTAATATGACTCTGTGCCCAATGGACTAAGGCCTGGATTCTTGCATACAGCGAGCTGTATACCCCGCGAGCCGCCAAGAATGTTGGCATTTTTGCCACATTGATTCTGATTGAAATATTAATGCTTTAATGTATTGTTGAGATCTGACCTCTTTACACCAGCTTTGATGCGGTTTTGAGCAAAAAAGGAGAAAAAGAGTAAAAATAACTAAGTCCAGAAATTGCAGCGATTCGCTGACATGTCGCGAAATCGCGGTCAACGCGGTCAACGCATGCAGCCAAAGAGAACCGTCGCGATATCGCGACGTGTTCCATTTTCGTGACTTTCGGAAGGCAAAGGAGGAACAACGACAAATTGTCGCGAAATCGCGACAAAATGTCCAATCGCGACAAAAATTTTTGTCGAAGACACAAAGTTAACTTTGCAGCGATGCGCCGACATCTCATTTTTTGCGCGGTGTTGGTTTCGAAAAGGACTCAAGTGTTAAAAGTGCAGCGATTCGCTGCATGTTGGTTGAAGAAGAGGTAAGTGCCATGGGAAACTTGCGGACGCCCGGTTCGGGAAGTCAAAGTCAAGCAAAAGCGCGATGCGCTGCAATGTCTCAAATATTCGTGGGTTGCAAAAGGGAGTCCAAAGCAAAAGTGCAGCGATGCGCTGCACGTCTTCAAAATCGCACGGCATGTGGCTTAAAAGGCTCAAGTGGTAAAATTGCAGTGACGCGCTAACGTCTCATTTTCGCGGAGTAGTGGCTCCAAAAGCCTTAAGTCTAAAAAGTGCAGCGATTCGCTGACGTTTCGAAATCGCGCGGCGTTTGGCTTCAAGGGTCTAAGTGTTCAAAAGTGCAGCGATGCGCTGCACATTTTCGTCGAGCATTGTTAAGGGAGGTGTCTAAGGCCGCATATTCCAAGTTGTAAGCTATTTTATTTCTAAGGTTGCATATTCTAAAGCTCGGGGTGTTTATTTACAAAGAGTCCAAGATGCAAGAATGGTAGCGATGCACTGACTGTTTTCGCAAAAGGCATAGAAAATGTAGCGATTCGCTGCAAGTTCTGGGCGACAAGGCGGAGTGCGAAGAGAATCAAACAAAAGACAAGGAGATGACAGCGATTTCATGACGCGTTGATTGAAATGCTTGAATGACTCAAGTGCATAGCGAATTCTTGATAAGGAAAGAATAGAAGACATGCAAAGGGCAAGAAGTGTTCCATTTTCGTGACCCGTCCATGAAGCCGTACAAAGTGCCCAAAACATGTAGCGATATCGCTACATGTTCCATTTTCGTGGAGCAAAGCGAAGAAAGGAGCCAACGACCAAAAGACGTAGCGAAATCGCTACATGTGCCGTTTTCGCGTGGATAAGCTAGCGATGGAGAAAAGGAAGCCGAAGATGCAGCGAAAGAGCGACATGTGCCATTTTTGTGGGTCAAAGGTGGTCAAAGCGTATGGCATAAAAATATGTCACGATTTCGTGACCCGTCGCATTTTCGCGACCTGCACATTTTCCCGCCAAGTGCAGTATGAACGGCCCGAGGGGTTTTTCTCGATTTCCAAGTATTTAATGTTGACCCGAATTTAATGATTTGCGGATTTCCAAGGCATTCAAAGTAAAAGACGCGCCCAAGCCACCAAAATTGCAGATTTTATGCATTCAAGGCTGATGTTCATGGATCAAGTTAATGGTTTCACGCATATTTTCAAAAAACGAAATTAATGAAGGAGGCCGTTATTGCTTAATGGTATTTAATCTTTGCTCCCTTACCGCCGCAACTAAGGGGATCGTGTTCCTAATGTCCTGCCATATAATTGTAGATCACGAGGAGGATGGTGGCAAACATTTAATGTTGTAGAGAGGACGGACCTCTATAAAAACCAATGTAATTTTCATTTACAAGAGGTTGGAAAAACTTGTCGCTAGAGACTGGAATTGTATTTGCGGGAATAAAAGGATCAACTTCTAATTTTTCAAGCGTTGCATGGATGAATTTCTTTTCTGTTTTTTTGCATTTCTAATAGCATTCATACTCCTGCATTGCTGTTACATTTAAATTCTATTTTTTGGATTTAAATATTGCGGTCAGGGTACGATTTTTGGAATGTGGGTTTGGAGGGATTTGCTGCATGTGATTGTGCGAGGATTAAGCTAATTCCTTATGTTACTTGTTGTTGTTACGTTTGTAGTTTCCTGTTGTTGTTTTTCTGATCCCATCACTTCGGCCTGTGGCCATATTTCCCATTTCTTTCTGCAACTTTTTAAATCTCTTTCCTGTAACCCTTATCTTAAAACCAGATTTTAGAGTAGTGAAGGGAACCAGCCCACTCTGGAGATTGGTCTGGGAGCCATTTCTTGCTTCCAGCCTTTCAATGTTGGCCGGGTCTAGGGTGCACTTGTAAAATCCTTTCCTGTGGCAGATTTTGGACCAACAGTACCTAACATTCCATCTCCATTACAAAATATTTCATCCTTGAAACATAATAAGATACTAAACAATATGATCTTTTGAGCTTTGCTGTGAACTGGTACCAATCTTGATCATCAATCCATCCCAATGAAACTTTGACTGGTGGTGGTATTTGTTGATGTTGATATGATATTTTACCATTTACAATTTTTAGAAGTAATCCTTTGGTTCCATGTGTTGGAAGCATCCTTATGCTAGCAATAAATATCACTCTTTTTCATCCATACTTGTTTGCATTTGCCACTTGAATATTCAATACTTCTTTATTAGCTCCATGCTTTTGCTACCCTCCTATGGTAACTCAAATGTTAGGTCCATTTGTTCTTTGATGCTATTGCACCACTTTTAAAATCAAAGTCACTATGATTTCTTTTCCAAACACTGCCATAGTTTTTGCCCTTATGATTCCATGTGGAACCATATTATTGTTTTTCAAAGCCATACCTCCAATATTATTGTCACTCCTAGTGGTGTGGGGGGCGATATATTGTAACCTTAATCTAATGTTCTTTTATTTTTAATTATTTAATATTATGTTCTTTTCTTTTATGCTCCTTTTTCATGCTCTCATATTTTGGTTTATCCTCGAACTCTTCTTTTGCTTCTTCTTTGATTTTTGTTACCATTGCCTCCTTTTCCTCTATTTCAGGTTCTTTTGCTTCTTCTTCAACTTATTTTAAAGTTTATTTGATATTTGATATAGTTTCTTGGAACTTTGTTGTTGTTTTTTCAAGGTTATTATTATTTTTGTAGATTCAACTTTTGATTCTTTTATTGGTTTTTTTACTTGTTCCCCTACTATAACTGCTTCTTTTTTTTCCTTGGATTCATACCTCTTACATTGGGAAATATATTTTATTATTATTTTTTTTTTCCTGTAACAAAGTTTCATGAACTTCTTTTGTATATTAATGTTAATAGTACCCAAAAAATTTAAACAAGGATAACCAAGAACAATGTCCGCATCATCCATATTAGTAGCATAAAAATTTGAGTGTAAAATATATTTGTCCCATGGTGATTTTCAAATCTTCAAAAACTTGAACATTTGTACCCTCAAGTTGTATGTCTTTTATTTTCTTTGTTTGAACCTACAACCTCTTAGCCAAAGACATATTAATGACATTATATCTACTACTAGGGTTTATAGAAATAATAACATTTTCCTTCTATATGCAACCATGAACTTGTAAAATAGAATTTTTAAAATTGAACAATTTCCTCTAACCACTGTTTGATTTATCTGATACCAACAATGTGGTTATTTCAACTTGCATTTTTTATTTCATCATATTTATTCATTTTTTCTGGTTCCTCTTGAAGTCTATTTACCTCTTCAGCCAACTTCATATTTTCAAAATTTCTATTTACCTCTTTTATCAAGTTCATATTTTTAAAAATTTTCCACACAACCTTTGGTGTTTTCTTCAATCTGTATACTATCATCCTTTTTCTTTTGCCATGTTTTTACAAATTATTTTCTCCTTTATTTCTTCTATCAGGTTTTTCATATTTTCAAGTTTTTCTCCATAGCCTTTGGTGCTTCCTTCAATTAGTATACTATCATCCTTCTCTTTTTCATTTACCACGATTTTGCAAATTATTTGCATGTTTATTTCTTCTACATAGTTTTTCGTCTGTCTATTTATATTATTTATTTCTTCTATACATTTTGGTAAACACAAACCTTTTTTAACATGGTTCAACTTATCTGACATCCAAGTTGTGTTTCCTTTAATTTGTATACTATCAACCTTACCTTTTTCTTCTGCTAACTTGAAATTTTTTAACTCTCCCTTTAGTTCCATTTTGTTCAACCGGGGTTTTAACTATCATTTTTCCAAACACCCATCCAATTAAGAATGCATCTTCAAATTTCTCGTGTGTATATATACTTATGGGTAAATCAAAAGTTTATAAACCATGATGCAACTACCCCATCAAGAGAATTATGAATCTTATATTTCCAATTATAATTATTTAAAGATTTAAAAATTCTCCACCTTCCCTTAGCATCATCATTCCTTCCAGTGAATACTGGCAAATCCATGACCTTAAATCCAAAAAAATCAAAACTTGAATTTCTTTTTATGAAAAATATACAACCTTCAAATTACAATTATTTTTTTGGATTGTGACCAAACTGTGGACTTCTCTCTCTCTCCATTTTTTAAACAAGCTGTCACTTTTTCTTTTTTTTTTTGTGGAAAACATCCCAAAAGGGATGCCACTTTCGAGTAATACCCAAGGAGGCAGGGGTATCCATTCCGCAAAAAACACCCAGGACTCAGACCTGGCCTACCACCTTTGACATACTCAAGGAGCAAACAAACACACAAAACCAAATTAAAAAAAGAAAATAACAACAAAAATAATAAAATAAAATAAAAAACAAACTCCTTGAGTGTGTCAAAACCAAAAGCACAACCAAACATGCATAATAAGATAAAATAAACCACAACACAAACCACATAGAAAAACACAAGAACCACATAACAAAACACAAACAAGACAAAAACAACAGAACACTACAAAGACAACCCAAAAAAACATGAAAAATAAACACAACCAAAACCTAAAAAATAAAATAAATAAAATAAAAATAAAAACAACCAACAACAGACAATAAACAAAAACAAAAAACATAGAAAACACTCACACATAAAAAATGAAATAACACAAACAAAGAGAAACCCAAGAACAAGAACGAAAAAAACACAAGAACAATAACAATAAACATAAAAAAAAACAAAACAACAAAAACACAAGAACAACAAAAAATAACACAAAGAACACAAAAACAAAACAAAACAAAAGAACCCACCCACATTAAAAAACTAAACAAAAAAACAAAGAAGACAAAAGAAAAAAAAAATGAACAAAACAATGACCTATCTAGACCAGAAGACTATTAATGCAAGAATCAACGAGAGGAAACAAAATAAAGAATAGAATGAGCTAAGGAACTAAAAAAACTGAATGAACCAAAGAGAAACAAAAAAAAAAAAGAAGAAACTAGGTACCTTCGAATCGGAGCCATCGAAAGAAATGATAGAAAGAAGAGCTTCCCTAATTTGAGAAGCCCACCATATAGGAGGGTGGCCATAACAAGTAAGATCACCTTTGTCCAAAGCCCAATTAGCTAAAGCATAAGCACTCTTGTTTTGATCTCTGACCACATGATTGTAATCAACTTTCAAAAATCCCATCTGGAATAACTGAATTTTCTCAATAATTCTTTTTATTCTCCAATCCACCTTATGATTCTTAGAAGAAGTCTTCAAGAGATTAATCATAAGTTGAGAGTCATACTCAACTAACACCTTTTCCCATCCAACCTTAGTAGCCTCTTGAAGGCCTCTAAGGATACCATACCCCTCATCAAGGTTATTGGAAATAATACCCAAATTCTCAACAAAAGTAAAAACCAGGGAGCCATCCGAAAGTCTACCAATTCCTCCCACACTGACTTTTCCAGGGTTCCCTCTAGAGGTTCCATCAATATTGACTTTTCCAAAATCCTTAGGAGGAGGTTGCCAATTTCTAGTCCTATCCATCTTCATAATACTCACATTCCCTTTAAGTTGGTTGTCCTTAGAAGGTTTAATCTTCAATATTTGCATCACTTGATCCCATATTTGGTGGGAGTTTTGGGGGTGATTAAGGAGATGATGGACTGATTCAACTAAGTTGGCTATGGTATTTTGCCAAATATAGTGAATATCCTTCCTATATTGATTAAAAATTTGGTTGTTCCTTTCATTCCAAATATTCCAAAGAAGAATGGTAGAACCCATCCAAACTAACTGCCTAATAAAATGATCAACACCCTCTTGATTAGGCCAATCCTTCCAAAGTTTGTTCAAAAGTGAAAAAATTGGACCACTGTAAGCCAAGTAAAGTTGCCATTCTCCTCCATATCTCAGAGGCTAAAGTAAACTCAATAAAAATATGGTTGATATTTTCTACATTCTCTTCACACATTTCACATCTAAAAGGGCCATGAAAACCACGCTTCATAAGTTGCTCACCAGTAAGCACCCTATGATGCAATAAAAGCCAATTAAAGAACCTCACCTTAGGCCAGAGCTTTTGAGCCCACAATTGAGATAATATGTCAGAAGAATGGTTGGGATTATTATGGCATAAGGTCAAATAACCTTGAGCAACTGAATACTCACCCTTATTAGTGTCGTTCCATCCAAAACAATCTTTTTCATGGGACCAAGAGAGGGATCTCATATGAAGGATGCCTTGGGTATCTTGTCTTTGCCTTTCTGGGATTTGAATAGGCCAGTCATCAATAGGGATCCAATATCTACCAACCTTTGAATTACCAGTGATGGTACCGATGGTAATTAGCCACCTTTATCCAATTAGCTCGGTGAAGCTCCTCCATCCAAGGCCTCCAATCGGGAAACTGAGTTATCAAAGGCTTGTGACCACTCCAAGAATCTGTCCAAAAATTTGCATGTTGACCATTATGAATGATCCAAAATAATTTTTTCTTTATCAAATCCTCACCAGTATTAAGAACTGCTAAAATGGGAGAACCTTTGGTAGGATGTTGATAGCGAACAAGGTCTTCAGGACTTTTGTTATCAGCATATTTAGCAGGGAGATTATTGGCCCAAAGAGCATTGGGGTTATGCAACATCCTCCAATATAATTTAGCAGCTAAAGCTTTGTTGTTATTAATTGAAGACCAGAATCCTAACCCCCCTTCACTCTTAGGAAGACATAAAGTATCCCATTTCACCAAGGCCCATTTTCTTTTCTCCTTAGTACCACTCCAAAGGAAACGATGACTAATTTGATCCAATTCTCGAAGAACAACCTTTAGGATATTCAAAACGGAAGAAACATAAATATGAATAGCTTGAAGGACTGATTTTACCAAGGTGATTCTACCCCTAGAAGAAAGCCACTTGTTGGTCCACTTTCCAATTTTCTTCTTGACTTTGTCCAACAACCAATTCCAATATTTATTTTTCTGCCTTTGAATATTTATGAGAATACCTAAATAAGTTATTGGAAGAGAGGTCTTCTTATATCTTAATTTATCCAAGACCATGGCTTCTTTTCTAGAAGAGCAGTGAAAGAAAATAACTTTAGATTTGTCTTCATCGATCAACTGCCCAGTAGCCTTAGAAAAATAGCTAATGGTTTGCTTAAAATTAGAAGCTTCCTTAACTATAGCTTTACCTAAAAGGGTAGATTCATCCACAAATTGAATATGGGAGATAGGTCTATCTCCATGAGCAATGGTAACTCCCTCAAGGGTTTTATTTTCCCTCTTTTTGGTTATAGTCCTACCCAAGCATTCAACAAGAATGATGAATAAATAAGGGGATAGCGGGTCACCTTGCCTAATACTTCTAGAAGCTGGGAAATCTGAGAAGGCACTGCCATTGATAAGAACTAAGTAGGAAACTGAAGAGATACATCCCATAATCCAATCCATCCAATCCTTAGAGAAACCAAATTGCCTCAAAACTTTGATAAGGAAGTGCCAATCCACTCTATCATAAGCTTTGGATAAGTCTAACCAGATGAACATAGAAGGAGAATTTTGCATATCCATGGAATGGATGGCTTCCTGAGTAAGAACTATCTCATCTACTATTTGACGTCCTTCCACATATACCCCTTGCTCTGGGGAAATAATCTTATGTAAAATAGGCTTCAACCTTTCTGCCATGATTTTAGTAATAATTTTGAGAAGAACATTACATAAATCAATAGGTCTAAAAGCTGAGATATGATCAACCTCTTGAGCTTTTGGAACAAGAGTAATATAAGTTTTATTGATAACCTTCAAAATTTCTTTGGATTTCCTAGCTTCTTCCACCACCTCTAATAAATCAACATGAAGGATATCCCAGAACTCTTGGTAGAACTCAATAGGAAAACCATCGGGACTTGGGGTTTTCCCTATTTGCATTTTAAAAACTACTTGTTGAAGCTCATTGATAGTAACAGGAGCAGTCAAAATAGAGTTCTCCTCAGAAGTGATAAGATAAGGGATTGCTTGAAGAATATTTTGTTGAGAAGTTGAGTCAAGAGGAGTAGCAACAAAAATATTGGAAAAGTAATCAACAACAATAGAGTTCATGCCATCCCAAGTATAAACATCTCCAGAATCTAATTTTAAGGAAGAAATAAAGTTGTGAGATCTTCGAGCTAGAAGAGATTTGTGGAAGAAATTTGTGTTTCGATCTCCTTCTTTGAGCCATTGAATTCTAGATTTTTGCTTCCATAAAATTTCTTCTCTTTTTTCCCATTCCTCTAACTGAGTTGTGAGTTTAATTTCATCTACACTTCTCTTCTCTGTGAGGCCATCTAAACGGATTTTATTATTCAAATTTTCAATATGAGCAATAACTTCATGTTTTTTTTTATGAACATCCCCAAACTCTTTCCAGTTCCAAGTCTTGATTTTGGATTTAATGTATTGCAATATTTTGGCAAAACAGAACATCTTAGTCCCATGCCTAGGTTTACCTTCCTTCCACCATTGTTGCACATGAGGTCTGAAGGAAATGTTTCTAAGCCACATTAATTGAAAACAAAAAGGAGAGAAACTCACATTGGTTTTCCACATTTCCACCATAATCGGCCAATGATCCGAACCAACGTTATTAAGAGTCTTCACATTAGGAATGTGACCATGGATTAAGAAATTTTCAGAGAGCAAAATCCTATCCAATCTCTCCATTATACAAGCTAAGCCTTGCCTTCACGTTAGACCAAGTAATAAGGCCATTATCTGGTTGGATATCCACAAGATGGAGGTTTGCAATATATTCGCTCATGAGGTCAGTACTTTTGTCCAAATTTCTATTTCCCCCCTTTTCTCATCTAGAGATATGATGGTATTGAAATATCCTCCGATCAAGATCCAAGATTTAGGAAAATGAGAGATAATATGAGTAATATCCTTCCACTATCTTCTTTTTTCCTCCAAAGAAGTCGGCCCATAAACAGTAATGCAGAGCATAGTCTGGTTGGAATGTCTACTTTGAATAGCTATAGCCAACAAACCCCAACTGCCAACCATATGGTGAATAACTACCTCTTTTGGGTCCCAAAGAAAAGCAATGCCACCCGAAGTCCCTTGGGAACTGAGGGAAACCACTTTTCCAGCTGGCCAAATTTTACTAGCAATTAAGTCCATATCCTCCATTGAAATTTTTGTTTCTTGAAGGAAAACAAGATGTGGATGATTTATCTGAATCATTCTTCTAATTTCATTTTGTTTTGAAAGACTCCATTTGAGTCCTCTAATATTCCAAGTGATGATCTTCATTAATACCAGGGGTAAAAATGTTGGGAAGGGCAGTAATCTTACCTTCCTCTACAAGCTTTTCACCTTCTTTTACCATATGATATTGATTGGTCTTGCGACCTACTTTTTGATTAGAATCCATCTTGAATTTTTTTTTCCCTATTTCTTGACTTATTCCAATTAAATCTGATATGGCTTCTAACCTTGAAGAATTCTCATACACAGCCAAAATTTTACTAGATGGTTCAATGGAGTCTATATTGGGACCTGCATTATTTGAAGTTTTGACATTTGAAATATTGTTTTTCTTGTGTAAATTTTCTCCTTTTTTTTTCTGTTGAAAACCTTTGATTTGTTGGTTTGTCTCTGAGTTCTTTCCTTCATATTTAAACTGTGTTTCTAAGATTTCAGTTTCCATTATTTCCTCTTCCTCACTTGGGACATCATTTGTGGAAAGGATTTCAAACATATTAGCAAATGACTTTGATTGATCCTTCATTACTAGTTTTTTCGGAGTGTTCTTCTTCTTAGGTATTTTGAAACCTCGTGAGTTTATATCTTCTTTCTTTTGATCGGGAATTTTATTTGGGCAAGCACTGTCCAAATGACCATATTCATGGCAAATTCTACAATGAAAAGTAATGTTCTCATAGTCCACTACTTGCTCCCAAGTGTCTTCCCCAAATTGGAATGTGATCTTTTTAGGTAGGGGTTTGTCAAAATCCATTAAAACACAAATTCGAGCATAAATAATATGTTCAAAATTTTGAGTACAATCAGCAGTCATCATAAAAGTTCCTAAAGAGTTTCCAATTGAAGAAAAAATAGTAGGATTCCAAAATTCAATAGGGAGGCCAAAGAGTCTAACCCACACAGGAGCTATAGAAGGCATCTCTTCTTCGGCTTTAAATTTAGTATGCCAGGGCTTCATGAAAAGCCCTGCCCTTCCAAAAACCAAGGACCCCCTTGAAAATTTTTCTCTCTATCTTCATTATTAACAAGCTGTCACTTTTAGACTGCTTTAAAATTGTAGAATTTTTTTTTATTGTTACCAAACTTCAAACCTTTCTTTTTCTTTTTGAACTACTACCAAATTGTAAATTGAGTATTTTGGCACTGCTACCAAACTACAACTACTACTCCTTGAAATACTATCAAACTATAATTTTCTACTCTATAGACTCCCATTTTTTTAACACTAATAACAACTTGCTCTGCAAACTATTTTTTTTTCTTTTACTATGATTAAATTGTAGACTTCTCTCTCTTTGATTTTTTTTAACTACCACTTTCATTTTGTTGGTAGACTACAAATTGTCTACTTTGTTGAAGTTGTGGAACTGTAGACTCTTGCTAAAGTTGTTGTTGATGGTTGTATGGTACTTCTATGAAAAAATTGACAATGAACTGGGCCCCAAACTTTGGATTTCTAGTGGATTAAGGTAAATATCACTAGCCAAAAAGGTTGTCTAAGTGAGTACTGCTCTTTGATTACCAACAATATTTTCCTAAGGAATAATTGTTGAGAAACTAGCCATAGTTTTACCTCTAAACGATGGCTCTTTATATACTCTCATAGGATAAAAATACTACTAATATGGTGTGGGACCGTTGACGCTTTTCATTGGAAATACACTCGAACCAGTTAATCTGGGGTTCTTGCAAGAAGTTGGGACTTACGCCCAATGCTACAAGAGGTTATTAACCTAATGCGGGTGCTTATTAAACATTGAAACTTTTGTATTTGAACTCAGTCCTGGAATGTCCTCTAGTACTAAAGCTTCTAAATAAAAACATAGCCTTAAAAATTGTTATGGTATTGATTCTTCTGCAGTAAAATACATCCCTAGAAAGTTCTCTAATACTGATGCTTTAGTAGTAAAACACAACCCTAGAAAGTGCTCTGATACCACTTGTTATGAACCTACTTTTTTATTATCGAAATAATATTCACATTTACTGAAATAACAACATTCAAATATAACTCCTCCTTGCTCATCCACAATAATTATTGCAATTTATAAAAATAACCACAATGAATAATAAAATAACATAATCAATGCAAAATTATTCAGGTGTTCTCAATTTATATTTCAAACCCTTGAGGTAGGGTAACATCGTACAATTCTCCTTATTGGAAGGAAATCACTCCTTACAATATCTCAACTTGAGATAAATTACAATATTCTTCTCTTCATATCCTCTCTATGATTCTTTACCTTTATTTATAATACCTAACTACCCACCACTCCCACTTATCAATGCATGTGGGATAATTACATCTAATATAATATTATAATATTTATACAATATTATAAGATTAAATACTTATCTTGGGTACCTAAAATTACAATATTATAATATTAAATACTTATCTTAGGTACCTAACATTCCACATACAAACAGGTATATAAGTAGGGAAGGTATATAGAAAGTTTTGATATATCAAATTAGTGGTATATTAAAAGAGGGACCATTTGAGGGACATAATGAACCCTCATCATGGAAAAATAAATAAATAAATAAAATATTACAAAATCATAATTTCTCAAAGGTCCAAATTTTAGATCATGGAAGAATAAGATTAGGGTCATACTAGTGGTTGACAAGCTTTGGGACATTATCATCAAAAAGATTACTTAGCCAAAAGAGGATGAATATGTTTAATAATATTTTAATGAGGCTAATGCAAAGGAACTAATGATCATCACCCTTGCCACAATAGATGTCATTCATCTACACATTGGTAAAGTAGAGACATCCAAGGAGTCCTAGGATACTCTTTCTACCATATTTGAAGGGAATAATTAAGCAATAATTCTTCACCTTAAATCTCAACTCCACACACTAAGACTTCAATATTCAAAAGCATTGAAGAGTTTCTTTGTAGAGTCAATTATTTAAAAGTAAGATTGAATACCATGAGGGGGAAGTAGAAAATGGTTTCTTAGTACACATCATACTTAGAGCCTTACCCGCAGTGTTATGCATAAGGGGTTGGACTTGAAATGTACTTGTAAAAAAATGGTGAATCCTAATCAAAATCAAGACGAATCAAGGTAAATCCTAAGCAAATAAAATTAATCATCTTCATACCAAAATTTGGTGCATTTGAAGCCCTAAAAAGTAAGGTCATCTTTGGGATAAATTTTGACCTATTAAATAACCTTATAACTTCATACAAATACCACCATTAGATTCAAATCAAGAAGAGATTTCCAACGAGTACAAATATACCTATGTTTGGATATATGTTGTGGTTAATTTACCCTAAGAAAAAATTGGTCCCAAAAGTTTTAGGCAAATGGACAGATGTCGAGGGTCCTCATATTCACAAATTTCTAATTTTGGAAATCCTAATACTCACCCAAATTGTGAATATTCGCCACTATGCATAACCCTGCTTACCTGATTTATTTTGAGTGCTCAGTATTTATTTGCAAGTATAAAATAGAAAGGTGTGCTTTGATGAATTGGTGAACATGATTCAATAGGAGGAAGCAAACAATTAGTAAAAGGACCAACTAAAAAATAATGCACTCATTTCCATAAATAAGTCACAAAAGAGTCCTTCCTTATCTTCATCAACATCACAAAATAACTTCAAATAAAAATAAGGTACTATCATATTTGTGATAAAGAAGGACATGATATAAGGTTTCATAGATATAATTATATGTCTTTAGGGGTTCAAGCCCACAAGACTCCTCAAAAGAAGATACAATTCAAACCATATCAAAAGCATAAAAAATGGCATGTTGCACATGAAGAACTAGAATCTAATTGTGAGTAGGACTCTAAACTAGCACGCAAGATATTGATGACCAAGGTAGTGACAAAACCAAAGGATGAAATTTGGTATATTTTTTTAGGTTCTAGCAATAATATGACTAGAGATAAAATGTGGTTCAACTCCTATAAGTAAAATATGGATAGCCAATAACTATTTATGATGATAAGACCTATCATGTTAAAGGAGTGGGGAATATTCCTATCAATTTGACTAATGTGAAATGCATAATTGAAAATATGTTGTGTACCCAAATTAGTAAACAACTTGTTATTTATTTTATAAATGTTGGATCAAGACATATTAATTAATTTTAGGGTTATAAATTACAAAAAAATATGTTTCATCATAAAACATGGCATGTTTGTAGCAAACGGTTCCTATAAAAATGGTTTGTTTGCCCTTGATGTCATATCATATCCTAATATTATAATACTCATGGGCACAACAAATGCTACCTATCTCTAGCATACATATCATACTTAATCTATCTAAATAAGTATCATATAGTTATAGTTCTACCCAACCTTTTGCTTACATTACTAGTTTGCTCGTATTATTTAGCAAGAAAATGGTATCGAGTAACTTATGAGCTAAACACTCACAAAGCTAAAGAACCATTGGATGCCATACATACCAATCTATGCAGATGAATCTTAACCAATTACATTGGACATATGTAATTTTAGTTTTTTTTTATGATTACTCATGAAATATGTGGATATATTTTCTACCACTCAAGTTAAATGCTTTCATAAATTTCCAATTCCACAAGAAGCTTGTTGAAATAGAAATTGGGCATCATATTCAAGTCCTTTTGCTTAGATCAAGGGAGGAATATACATCCAATAATTTGTCAAGGTTCCTCACACAAAAAAATATCAAGTGATAGCTTACTATTACCTATGCTCCATATGAAAATGGAGTTGCTAAGAGAACAAACCATTCCATCATGGAAATGGTTCACTACATGCCCATAGGAGCTAGTCTAGAGAAAAAATATTGGGTTGAAGTTTTCTCTACTATAGTTTATATTCAAAATATAGCACCAATAAAGGCACTTAAAGGAATTACACCTAAAGAATCTTGGTCTAGGAGGAATCCATCAATTGCTCATCTCAATTTTTTTGGAAGACATACATGCATGTGCTAAAGCACAAGAAGATTAAGTTGGATAACTTAGCCTTGCATATTTCTTGGGTATGATGATATGTCAAAATTTTATTGATTGATCGATCTAGATATTTAGCACATACATATAGAC
The DNA here is from genome assembly GCA_028583015.1 of Wollemia nobilis. Lineage (NCBI taxonomy): Eukaryota > Viridiplantae > Streptophyta > Pinopsida > Araucariales > Araucariaceae > Wollemia > Wollemia nobilis. Next base: position 2,673,683 of record JAQPPZ010003612.1, read on the forward strand.
AAAAGTGTGGTATTTGATGAATAATTTAGAAATAACAGAAATATTAAAAATACTGAGTCTGAATCTCTTATTGTAGGCAATGAGTCAAATGAGGAAGGTCATAAAGAATTTTGAAGATGAGTCAAAGTTAGAAGTGGTTTATGAACCAGTAACAAAATTTATAGTGGTTGCTCTATCTTAACCAAAAAATATTTCAAAATAGCTCAAAAATACTATAAAAGATGTTAGTCTGGATGCACCACCTGATCTAACATCCACATGATCATGTACTCTCAGTAGTACATAATATAAGTTGAGTTTGGATTTGATGAATTTTGTAATAGAGAATATAAAACCAAATTTATTAAAGGAAAAACTAAGCTTTCCATAATGGAAGGAAGATATGGAAGCAAAATACGTATATCTAGTGAAGAATAAAATATGTGATCTCATTTATTTATCAAAAGAAAAGAAGCCCATAGGTTGCAAGTGGATTTTCAAAATCAAGTATAAGGTAGACAAATATATTGATAAATATAAGGCATGGCTCATTAAAAAGTTCTATGCACAAAAGGAATGAATATATTATAAAAATATATTCTTACAAATAGCAAATATGACCATAATTCATGCATTATTTGTGATGGCAATGTAATTTAGTTGAAAAATTCATCAAATGGATGTCAAAAGTACCTTCCTCAATGGTGATTTTGAAGAAGTGTGCATGACACAGCCCAAAGACTTTATTGAAAATGGGTAATGTCAAAAAGTTTGCAAACTATAATAAGTTACTATATAGGTTGAAGTAGGCTCATAAATCCTTGTATATAAAAAATAATGATCACCTATTAGAACATGGTTTACCAAATTACCTCTAATCCAAATCTCTATGTTAAAAGAATATAAATAATATAGTGATCCTTGTGCTCTATGTTGATGATTTGGTTATCACTAGTAGTTCAAAAAAATTGGTGAATGATGTGAAGGGTGACATAAAAAAATCATTTGACATGAGATATTTGGGGCTTCTACACTATTGTCTTGGCCTAAAAGTTTGGCAAAGAAAGAATCATATTTTGGTTACACAAACAAAGTATGCCAAGACATTGCCAAAAAGTTATAGGATGAAATTGTAAACCTATGATGACACCAATGGATCAAGGGTTGCAACTATTTAGATATGATAAATCACCGCAAGTATATGCTAATCTTTATTGTTAGTTGATCGAGAGTCTCATATACTTGACAAAGACTAGTTTTGATATCAATTTTGTTGTAAGTTATCTTTTAATATTCATGTAGGATCCTAAGGAGAGTCATTGGAAAAGCTAAAAAGAGGATATTCTATTAATTCCATGGTATAGTAGAATATGGCCTAGAATATTATAAGAATGATATATTTTTCCTATAGAGATACACATACTCTGACTATGCTAGATCTATAGATAATAGAAATTCAACATCTAGATATATGTTTCATCTAGGATCTAGACTTGTCTTATGTCATAGCAAATAATAACATGTAATGGCATTATCATCCAAATAGGTAGAATATCATGTTGCAAAATGAGTTACATTTCAATAAATTTGGTTACAAAGCATATTGTCATATATGGGTGTGTGCAAAAGACAACCAACTTTGTTGAATTATGATAATCAAGGTATTATGAAATTGACTAGGACTCTAGTATTTCATGAAAGGATAAAGCACATTGAAGCTCAATGTAATTTCATTAGAGAGAAAGATCAAAATCACCAAATATAGCTCAAATATATTCCCACCAAAGATCATCTTGTAGATATTTTCACAAGAGTACTTAGACGAGTCAAGTTTGAATTGTTTCACAATTTTATATGTATACCAAATAATATAAGGGGGGATGTTAGATGATGATGATTACATAGTTTAGGAAAAATAGAAGAGACAATATTTAGAGATCACATTTCATATTCGTTAGAAGAAGGAACACTAAGAGTCTTCTAGATCCTAAGAGATGTCACATTGTATAAATTTGTGTACATGTTCAAATAAAATTTGATTAATTATTCTCAAATCATTCCATCTCATGCTCGTACCATAAATTTATAACTTCTTTCTTTATTATTTAAGAATGCTACCCATAGGATCTAAGGCCATCAGGTTTGAATCTTTCACCTCATTACAACAAGACATCTTACTTACCATTCCAACAAGATTTCATATTTTAAGTGTTTATAACCATTAAAAATAAATTATAATTATCTTTGAATTAATATTAAAATTTTATTATTTTTATTAATTTAAAATATATATTTAATATATGCTTCATAAAATTGGGATTTGAACCCTACGTCCTTGGTGGAAGGATTGGAAATGGTATCTCGATACTTTTTTCAGTAACTATAAGCTTATCAAAGGGTAGCATTAGCTCTCACCACATCTGCCCATGGTCCCCAAGTTAAATGAGCGATGAAGAATCCAAGAAATGAACAAATATTGGCAGAATATATTTCACATTCTATCGGATGTTGTTTTGGAACCTAAAGTGACTCACTTTTTTGGGTGTCTCCTTTGTTAGGGACTTCCTATAGTAGAACGTCTTCATCATTTAGAACTACACATTCCCAACTGTATATTTTGTTATTGCAGGGAATCCATTGACCATTTATTTTGGTATTGTCCTAGGGCCCAAGTGGCATGGAAATGGATTCATGATTTTTTTAAACCTTTTAGGCCACAACCCTTTTCTTGGCCTATGGTTCTTCTTGGGGATACAACCCAAATGCCAATACATATGGAGCATATTTAGCATATTTTTAGGGCTGAGATTCTATTTAACATATGAAAAAATCATAATGGAATTTTTTCTGCTCAACATGCATCTTTAGAGTTTTCCATGTATTTAAAAGATCTAAAATGCTCCAATGTTTTACATTAGATCCAAGCACAGAAAAACTAGGTTTCCCTTGAGGTTCAACATCTGCTAACTTTGTTGGATCAGTGGGTAAATTCTCCTTATATAGTGGATTGAGTTTTTCCCTCCCCACCTCACCAAAGATATTCTTCTTCTCAATAATGGGATCGAGGTTACAAGACTCTAACTGCTTGTAGCTTGCAGGATCAGTGTATCAAGGAAGGATTTTGATCCATACCATAGTATTACCATTGGGGCTCATCATTCGACTGGACACCACTTTGTCTTAGATTGTAGGGGACACTTCAAAATTGCAAGGCAATGGTTCTATGTGAGATTCAATTCTAATAAACCTTGATCCTCCTATCAGTTGATAAAATCATTTGGATAAGGACCCCCTCCCTCTGTTGGTGCTACTCCTATGACTTGAGTACTAGTGAACCTTCTACCCTTTCTTTCTTGTTGATATGTTAATTATTTTATAGCTATCCCAGGTATTTTTCTAGACTTGGATTAATGTTCTGCATAGGCTTTCGGGGTTTGTTTTCATACCACCCATTTTTTGAATGTTGTAATCTTATTTATTTTTAATAAGATCAAGTCACTTTCAACAATACACACACACACACACACATATTTTTTGTTTATAATATTAAGTATTTGTTTATGTAAAAAAGGTATTATATTAAATAATTAATAGAATACATTTGTACAAACAAAAAAAAGAGGCGGATAAACATGCCACATGGCTAATGCCATCAACCAAAAACCATCCCCAACAAAATAGAGTGGGAATCCAAGTAAACAATTTACAACTAAACAACACCGTCTTACAGAACTGATGGACAATAGAACTAACTGATTACATAATTATGAGGCTCCATTATATGATTTTAGCCACCCTTGGGACCGATTCCCACCCAATATTAGCATTATTAAGAGACTTTGGTACCGATTCCCTCCCTTGTACAAAAATTTCAAGAACATCCTCCTAGCCATAAGTATTATTATTTGATAAAAATATATAATTCAATTATTTTAGTAATATTGTCAAGTGGCATTAGATCAACCATTAAGATTTCTCAACATTTCAAGGAAGAGATCTAAGTTCGAATCTTGCCAAATGATATATGGATAATATCCAGGCTTTGTTGTAATACCACTATGTGGTGTTGATGTGATAGGGTGGAGCCTGTTTCAATCCCATATAACTCATTAAAAAAATATTTTAGTGATATTTAATTAGTTAAAATGTTTAATATTAAAACCATGTATATTCTAACTATTTTATTTATGATTATAAATAATACATGCTTAATGTCCTTTGTTTGACTACTTAGAAAAATAACAACTTTATAAGTTTTAAAAAGAAGAGGATTCAATGGTTGGGACAAATAGTTGATGTAGCCTACATCAAGGTTCAAATATCGATGACATAAAATAGGCCAGTGTGATTAAATTTATGTAAAAGGAAAAGTAAACCCTTTCAAAACTCTACTTTTAAATATAAATAAAAAATAAAAAGATTTCATATTAAATATGAGATGTCTTAGAAAAATATAATTAAAATATAATGATTAGTCCTGATTAGGATATTGCAATGGTAAAGGTATTGGAATCTTATAGTGGTAACCCATGTTTGATTCATAGAAAGTGGCCTCTGATGTACCCCACGTTATATGCTTTGAATATTTAAAAAAATTAATAATGTGAGAATCTATCTATTCATGATTGGAAAGATGTTCTCAACACTTCTTCTTTTGGATAAAGTCTCCTCATGCTTTTGTGGCATAATAGTTCTTCATAATTGTGTGGATTCCTCTCTTTTTTTCTTTTGCTCTTGCGATGTGTGCTTAGACATCATATTTTGTATGTAATAATTTTATTGGCTAGTTGATAATGTATGTCTGCTAGTTCTATAAGGCAATTTTTTTTAGTTTTTACTTGATTTTTTGGTTTCCCGCACTATTTATATGGTGATGGTTTTTGGTTGATGACGTTATCCACATGGCGTGTTTATCCACCTATTTTGTTCTTAATGTATTCTATTACTTCTTTAATATAATACCTTTTTTACATTAAAAAATATAATAATTAATTTTAATTATAAGGATATTGCTAATTAAAATTACGAATATTTATATTAGATACATTAGGGTGCATAATGAAAAGAAAGTAGTTTATAGGTAATGAAAAATAAGATATGTTTATCCATAGAGGATTCTAAACCAACCCTATCAACTCACCCAATCCCTAATATAGAAGTAGAGAGCCTTTATAGATGGAGTTAAGTCATTAAATAGAATTATGATGTTGGGTACAAGAGAAGCAAAAAGAATGCAAATAATATAAAGTGGAAACCACCAGATGTGGAGTGGCTTAAATTGAATTTTTATGGATCATATAAAGGAAATCCAGGACCAGTAGGAGTAGGAGGAGGAACAATTAGAAATAATAGAGGAGATATTTTGTCTCATTATGCTTTCAATAGTGGATTTAAGACAAATAATGAAGTTAAAGCTTGAGAAACTTTAGAAGGGTTAAAAATATATAAAAAAATGAAGTGGAATAGAGTATAGATGGAATGTGATTCTCTCATAGTAATAAATATAATTTTGAGTTAAGCAAAAGCTCCATCGAACATACAAGAGATAATTGTGAAAATTCAAGATCTTGCTAAAGAGTTTAAAGAAATAATTTTTACACATGTTAAGGGAAGGAAAAAAATGTGTGAATAAGCTAGCCAATAGAGGGGTTTTGATTGAGGATCATGAAGTTAAATTCTCCTTTCCATGGTTAGAGGAAGTACTAAGTTTAGTTGAAGTTGACAAGAAAATGTTGATTGCTTGATTCAATAAATTATTAATATTTACTTTAATATTTTCCATTGGTAATATCTACTTTATTTTGTAATAATAACATGTTTTCATTTAGAATATTTATTATAATTTTTGTGGTTGCACTTATGTTTGAGGAAGGAAACTAGCAATCCAAATTTGGTAAATCGGACTATGATAATGCGATATTTTAGAAATTGTTGGTCAAGAATCTATTGTAGGTATAGAATGTTTCATCTATGCACCCTAGACCCCACCAACATTGAAAGGCTAAAAGGAAGAAATGTCTCCCAAGCCAATCTCTAGAGAGGACTGGTTCTCTTACTAACTATTTTTAGCTTGCAAATTTAGAGAATAAGAAAAAAATGGGAAATGACTGAAAGGAATGGGAAAGGGTTGTAAGTCGAACTAAAAAGGGGGTGATGAATAGGTAGCAAGATCAACAGATTTCACCTCAAACCAGTAGCATTTTACACCAAGAACCAGACAAAAAATAAAACTAAAATTCCTTGAGCATGTAGTTTCCAGGGATATTCCAACATTCACGCTTTACCGACAGCTAAATCTACTAAAAGAATTTTAACTTTTTGATAATGAAATGAGTTTAACAAAAATAAATGATAGAAAATATGCACATAGAAGTGAGTTAGAATCATAGCCAAGAGTTTCTTACATTCACAGTAGAGCTTTACTTTACAAAGCTTTCAAGAAAATTTCCCATCCTTCTTATATTGAACTTGCTAGTTTTTATAGAAGATTCTACCTCTAAAACATAAATGCTCAACCACAAAACATCATCGTGGAAGCCAATATTTAATTTTAGAGCCCATAAAAAAGTTATGAGGTATGGATCAATTTGATGTCTCCTTGAAAATAAGCTACATAACTTTAATGCGTCAACACGATTCACCTACAATGTCATCTCCTCACTTGTTGGGACTACCTCAATGGCAAAGATCAGATTCTAAGATCCGAGGGAATTAAATTTTGATTATACCCTGACCAACTACCATTAAAAGGGTGAAAGAGTACCTTTGAGAACTAATTTTATCACTAAAAAGTATCTTTAGGTGATCATCACTAAAGCAGGAGAGAAAGAGGAGTTTCCCTGAGAAGAGGCATGAAAGGGAGTTTCGATGCCTTACTCGAGTGAAAGGGTAATTCGCCATGGTGGGCCCCAATTTTGTCTTGTTCAAACATTGGCCTAAAAGGGATTTCACTCTTTTCTTTTCTAGAAAAAAGATCTATGAATATGGCTTTGAATGCCACATGGACGTCACTTTGATACTGCCCAAACCTTTTTTCGCCTTTTTGAAGAGGTGGGACCCAACGCACGACCTTTATCACTTAGGAAATTAAAAAAAAAAGGTGTTTCAACCATATAGGATTCGAAATGGATTTAAACTCTTCTTTGGGAGTAAAAATTCTTGGGCCCCACTTGGTTTTTGGTCGACTTCTAACCAAAAAAAGACTTTTGCTACACCTTTGCCCCAAAATCAAGTTTCATCGACTGCACGTCTCGCTTGGGGTGAACTTTACCAAGTTGTTTTGTCACCCTTGAACCGTAAATGGTATTTTCACGATAGCATGGTGTGAAATAGCCTTTGTCCATGGCTTGAATAAGGAATAGATACTATAAATGGCTTTTCATGGTGATCTTCCACCCGAGCCTTTGCTTATATGCTTACCCAAAAATACCTATGTACGAAGAGCTTATCGAAACCATATGTTCACTGGATCCTTGTACCATGAGGGCTTGAAGAAAGATCATGTATGGTGAGTGAAAAGGGACTGCACACTCCCTTGAGCACAACCAACCAATATTGAAAATGAAACATTAAAAGGAACACATCCTGAAAGAGGAACTTTTTCAAGGTAGAAGAGATTGTTACAACATGATTGGATGCAAAATGGTTCTTACGTTTGGTAAAAACAATGTGGCAGGGATGCCAATATCTCTGGTGGATCATGGGGATATTGAGCTTACCTCAATTTGAATATTCCAAACCTTATCTATTGGGATCAGAGTCATCATCGCTTTATTCTTCTAAATACTTACTGTTGGTAGCGTACTCTTCCTCCAACTTCACTTTTTCTCCTTCTTATTCTTCTCTCTTATGCTTAGGGTCTCCTTATTCTTGGTCTTTTTTATTCTCTCCTTGATATTCATATTGTTGGGGAGACGATCCTGAAGCTCCTTAACCAGGTACCCAAAGGTTTTAATATGGTCCATGTCAATAAATTTAGCCCTCTAGCTGAGATCCACCAAACAAGATTCAAGTTGTGCAAAAAAAATTATTAATTGCATCACCTAGATTTATGTAATATGTTCATCCCAACTATTAATCTTAGAAGTGTTGCCTTCAAAGGTAGTCCAAGTTGGGTTCAGTTATTCCTTTGTCAAAATAACCCCTTCATTGTTAGTGAAGCTAGGGAAGTTGAGTTGCACTAGGGCTTCAAAATACTTCAGATAAATGCACCTCTCCTACTTGAATACTTCTAATAGCCTTCTAGACTCTCGTGCTCTTTTCACTTTTGTGAAGTAAGCCTATAAAGTCACTTTTGTAGTTGCCCATGATGGAGTGATGGACTCATAGAAGTGAGTTGGAGGTCCATATTTTCTAATGTTTGCACTTTCATATCCAGCTCTAGCCAACGGTCTATGTTCTTCTCAGCATCCTCCATGATAGACCCACCATGGGTAACTACTTTCTTGGCTTTCCAAATGAACTCTAGCACTGTCATCACTTTTGATGCTCTAGCTTGAAAGTTAGCCAAGAAACGATAGCAAACCTCCTTGATGTGATATTTTGTGAAGATATTTGTTTGCACCATATTCTCTATCAACTGAGCTTACATTTCCTAGATCTGAGTATTCAAGGTTTGCACCTGGATTTCCACCTCCATGTGTGCTTTGAGGTGATGTTCAGTCATATTTTTGTACTTACCCACCTCTTGCTCCAAACTGACCACGCGCTGCTACAACTGCACAAATTCATATTGGGCCTCCTCGAGTTGTACCCTTGTCTGCACCAAATTCTTCTTGAGCTCTACATTTTTAACCTTAGATTCAAAGAAGCACTCTTTAAAATGCTCCCCATGAAAATAGATGAAACCCATCTCAACCTAGATATTCCCCATTGTTTATGTTGTATCAATTGTTCTCAGGTCTTCAATAGTGTGATGATAGGAGTAATCCATTGGTGCCATCTCCTCCATGGGATTTTTAACCTTGAGCACCTTCTACATCATGTGGAGCTCCTTATTCTTTGGTTTGAACATAGCCCTTTTTTCCACCTTAGCTAGAGCTTGTGTGTTCTTTATTTTTTGGTCCTTGAGCCAGCTCGATGAACTCTAATGTTCCCAATGAATTCTCTCCATGATTGGGTGTTCTTGAAAAAATTCTAACTCCATTTCTAGTAGCTCATGTACTCTAAATACTGATGTGAAGGGAAAAAGAGAATGTTCGGGTGGACTTCGATGGATGGATCAAAAATTTATGAGGTAGCAATTATGTTAACTCTTGGGGATGTTGGAGTTTAGATGGTTGTGACCGAGGCATTAGGATCTAGCAGTGTAATATAGTTATATGCCATTGCAATGGAGGAAGTAAGTGGGAGTGAAAACATGCTTGCATCGACAGTGATGGTGGACATAATGATTGAATAGATAGAAACCTGAAGAGGATCAAGGGTGGATGACATGAGAAATATAAATACACTAGTGATGGATGCAAAGGAACTAAATGTTTGAGATATAAAAGGGGATGATGAAGAGAGTAGTGATTGGGATGCAAGAAAAGGCATGATAGACATGGGGATGTCAAATTAATGCTAAGTGGAAATGAGGGTTTCGGTTCTATAATACGTAGTTGCCAGAGGCTTAGAAGTGAGGGAAGAAGAGAGATATAGTGTACCTATAAGTTTGGATATTGCTAGAGCTGAAATGGTAAACTACTGTGTGATTGGGCTCACTCTTCCTTATTCCATTTTTGATGCATCTATTTCTAGGTTAATCAGCTCCACCCCTTATTGTTCTTGTTGCATCATAACAGGGACTTCAAGAATATTTGTTTCTGTGGTTGTAGAAGGATTTGTTTTGGGGAGTCATATTGCATCAGTTTGAGGCTTCTTTGCAATATGAGAAAGCAAAAGTGTTATACCAGCACTCCTCTTCATCAGAGTAACATGATCCTTAGGGGGTAGTTGTTCGCCTTTCTCCATAACAAGTGGATCTTTTTCAATCGATTGTCCTTGTTCTTTTACCGCATCCTCCACTCTACTAGGGCTTTGAGTGCTCCAAGGCATGATATCAACAAATGAGATAGGCTAGTATGTGTCAAAATTTGTATCATATTCATGGAGAAATTTTTTTCCAACACGAGAAACTATTAAAATATCTACTTTTTTTTGTGGACCCTCATGATCCACTAGTTGGCCATCTTGTCATTTGACCAATCGAGAAATTTATATTTCATTACCTGCAACAACTCCTTGATAGATATTTGTGCTGGGTTATGTGCAATATCATATTTGGCCTCCATTGTATAGAATTTATGCCAAAGGGGAAGTGACATCATCTCTTCCATGTGCCATTCTAGATCACACCCCATGGGATTATTACGTTGTGCTTTGATATGTAGGTGGGGATAGCTATGGAAAAAATTTTCTCCAATAAATTGACTAAAAATATCTAGTGGGTCATACCTCCAATGTTGGGGGAGCTCAACTATACCAAAATCATACAATGTCACTGCAAGGAACGAGTTCTACTCAATGAGTGTTACCTCAATATTTCTAAATTGACAATACGAGATGCATGTGTACGGATTCCTTCTTCCATGCCCATATGTATCATCGATGAAGTCACTTTGTTGAGTGACTTCGAGGGTGAAAAATTACTCTGTGGTGTAGTAAGGCAGCAGGAAAGGTTTTCTAGTAAACCCATAAATCCTGATGACAAGGCCTTGTGTAAGCTGGAAAACATCACCCAGTCTCTTCTTCACTACCTCATCTCTCATTTTCTTTGGCACTCATTCGTAAATGCCATAGATGAGATCCATATCAGGGCCAAGGAACATCCTATTGAATTTATAATAGGACTCCATTTTGGTCAAAATTTGAGTCCACTGATAAACTGGTAGTGTCTTGCCCTCTTCTTTAGTGCATTTTTTTGTAATGAAAGTGAAACGTTCGTGTGCATGTGGTAGAAAAAGTACAAAGTAAGGAAGGAGTAGTGCCTGAATGATATATCCTTGTCACTTTGTACTTCACTCAACAATATGTGCATTTATTGTGCCATCCATTCTACTCAGTTGAAGAATACAAACTTCATATTTGGTTTCATGGTAGTGGGAGAGTAGAATTTACCATGTGAAATACACTCTATAAGATAAACTTACCACTTGTACATTTTTGCACTTGTGGAGATCCCCATAACCCAAGCCAACATAGAGTATAAGTTAGGATACTTGAATTGCTTCATGGGTTTGGGCAACTTCGATAAATCTTCAGGTGTTGGTTCTCCACCAACTGCATCTCCATAAACTGTCGCATCAGCACCATTGATTTGTACTTTTCATTCTGCTCAATTATATTGATTTATTCTGATTATGTAGTTAGTAGGTGGTTTTTCTCTACAAGTGAAAGCCTCTCAAATTTCATTGGTTGAAATCACAAATAATCTATCCCCTCTAGAATTTCAGACCATCCTGGTCTAAGGGTCGTAGAATCTGGCAATCCCACATACCAAATCTAGTAAGTTATGCACAGACGTGCATAGGTACCAATAAAGGTGAGAATAATAAATGGTAGTCTGCTTACTTTCAGCAGGCACCCTCATCATCATGGCATTGATGATTTGGTGCAGTTTCTCAACATTCTTGTTCGTAAGCATGCAATCTATGATTCTCCCCAACCTATTAGTGGGTGGTGGTAGCTCTACTTGCTTCTTCTCTTTTTTCCACCTATTTATGCCTTCTCCCTTATTCTTGGTTTTCTCCTTTTTGGGTTCGATGCTTTTCTTACCCATTTTTATTATCAAAATATATTAGGTGCTTGCTTGGAAATAGACAATGAATCTCAAGAGCTTAGTGCACTATGTTTCACCAGCAATACTTGCATCCACAACTGCAATAGAGTAACTAGTGCTTTTGAAGAATACTTGATGATTTCTCTTTTTTCCTTTTGGTTGTAACACTGCCCTTCTTATAGCACTATGATCAACCCACCACCTTAATTGTGCATAGGGTGAAATAAATGCATGGGAAGATCATGGGTGAAATCGAAGATCTCTTTTTTACCTTAACAAGTTATTAAGCACTTTATCCAATGATGGATAACTGTGCGGGATGCAATTTTGTTCGTAAATATTGATTCACCACTTTTCACTTTTAGAGGTACAAATTCTTACTTTAATGGTCATCCTCAAGCTATGTATTCACTCTCTTACCTTGGGAGGTGTGTTCAAAGTATTTCAAGAGTGAAACTTCCTTGTGATTGCTTGGGTTATCTAAAACCTTTTTTGCTTAATTAAAACATTGAAACACTTCCCTCTTTCAAGAGTGGGTGTTGATTTACTCTGTGCTTGAAGAGATAAACTTGTGTCCTAAAAAGCAAACTTTTTGATGTGGTACAAGTAAGGCACATTTATCTTGAGTGCGCTCTTCTATGTTGGGCAACTTACCTGAAATAAAACAAAATGGGAAGAATTATTTTCACCCTTTGGACTGCTTTTTGCCTTAAAACAAGGCAAAAAAAGACTTTCCTTATTTTTAGACATCAAAACAGCAGATAAATTTTAAAATTTCATGCATAAAAGCTCATTGAGGCAAGGGATATTCGACCCTTACTTTTCACCATATGACGCTTCTAACTTGCAGGCCCTATTTCATATTTTACCTAAAATGGCAACTAATCTCCGCTTGTAGGAGTGAAACTTCCTTTTGGAAATGCAAAGGCTCGAAAAAGTAAGCTTAGCCAAAAAAGCATGCAAGATCTTGTTAACTGGGAGAGGCACCCATGATACTCTTCCTTTTAACTCCTTGCCATGTGATATTTGCATGAGAAAAAGAAAAAAAATTAAGGAATTTTTGGTGGGCCTCGACTTGCATCTCGCTAAAAAGGAAATCGAAAGCACATTTCGCTCAACGGAGTGCCCAAAATGATCTTTGACCAATATTTGACATAAAGAAATAATTTAAATGAAAAATAAACCCTTTTTAATGAAAGTGCTTCCTCCCTATCTTGTTGACACATGGTGCTCAATGCAATATTTGTCTTCTTTGAACATTTTCATGGATGGAAGAGCGCACACTTGACTTTGACTACAGGGATTTCATTGGAAAATGTGAGCGTAACTTAATTTTGGAACCTTTGGGGGACAAAAATGCCTTGGTGGCCCTTACCTTAGCCATGGATTCCACTCTTAGGATGCCAAAACATAGTTTCACTTCTCATGGCAGAGCGCAACCATATTCATTTAATTTTCATACGTAGAAATGACTTTTGATAGAGTGTAGCTTACCTCTTTTTTTGCATGACATGGTTCCTTGAACCTGGAAAAATTACTTTGCTAGGTGGTGCACTTTGGAGGAGAAAAAATCCCCCTTTCGGTTAAGAGGAGAGAAAAAATACATTTCGTCGATTTTAGTGCCCAAAATCACTTTTATTTATGCAAGAAAACAAACAACTTAAAAAATTTGAAAGGCTGGCTTGATTCTTTTCTACTGCATTTTCCTACCAACTCGACTTTGCACCTTGGTAGGGAGCTTCATCGATGTCACCCAGTTGAGTCATGCAAAGGGAAGGTAAGTGAAGACACTTTTTCTTCAAAATAAAATATATATACATACATATATACAAGGAAATTTAATATGTACATAATTGAGGAACTTTCCTTACTATTTCTCACTGGTAATATACCTTCATATAAAGGCCATTGTCCAATATGGGGAGAGTGAAACCCTCCAAATATTGCAAAATAAAATATTTTACCTGATTAACCCCAAATATTCGAAATGGACCCTCCTAGAAAACATCAAACTTGTCATGATTCTCTAGTTTAGATTTTCTCTCATTTCAACACCAAGTCACCAACCTGGAAAGTTTAGTCAGAGGTCCTTTTATCGAACCAATTTTTTATGGTCTCTGCATTCTTCACAAAAGCTTCATAAGATTTTTCTCTTTCTTCTTCTAATTGTAGTAATTAAGCCAATCTAGCACTCATGGGATCAAACTCCTCATCTTCACCATTTATCAACCAGAGGGACTATAACGTCGGTAACTCAATGTGTGTGGGGAGAACTACCTCCTTCCTGTACACCAGGGAATATGAAGATGTCTTGACTTATTTTTAATTGGAATGCGATCAGTCCATAAGGCTAGGTCCAAGAGTAGGTGCTAGCTCTGCTTGTTACCTTCCAAGGTTCTCTTCATAATATTCAATAATTTTTTGTTCGTGGACTCTACCAAACCATTTCTTTGTGGGTAATAGTTAAATGAATTTTTTAAGTAAATTTTGTACTTGCAAATTCACAAATTTTGGCACCGATGAAGGGAGTGTCATTATCTACGATAATTGCATCTGGTATTATGAAGCAGGTTATCAATCCCTCCAAGAAGATAATAACCACCTCCTGGTTAGCTTGCTTAGTTGGCACTACTTCTGCCCATAGGGTAAAATATTTTGTAGCTGTTAGAATATATTTGTGCCCTATGGAAGAGTTAGGATTTATTACCTCGATGAAATCTAAGCCCCACTATTGGAACAAAGCCTCGACCTAAATTAGATGTAAGAGAAGAGAAGTATTTCTGCTGTAGACACTAAAATATGGTAAACCTGATTAAGCATCCACAAAAAATGATCAAATTGGCATCATATGGCCCCTTGGGCAGCCCTTAGAAGGCTTGTAGTGGTTCTAGCCACTCTGAAAGAGGTTTTGGAGGCTTTTGGTATAATTTTTGGAGGTTTTGGCCCAAAATTCACCACCATCCCACGCTGGGATGATGGAATATTCCCATCGTCCCACCCTAGGATGGTGGTGAGCCATCGTCCCAGGGTGGGACGAGGAGCAAGTTTGACCCATAAAAAGTCAAATCTAGAACAAAAGGTGCTCTAAAACTGCCATTTATCCCACCAATTGAAGCATGCAGGTCAGAGGGCACTGAATCCTTATGACATACTTCATAATGGAGGCTAAAAGAGGATATTCTCTTCCCCATCCAATGCATGCCTCCTTTTTGACAAATGGCACCTCCTTCCATGCATGCCATCACATGCCTTTTTGCACATAAGACCCTTTGGGCTATAAAATGGATTCAATAGCCACACAAAAACATAGGTAGGAGTTCTATGATATGCAACAGAGTGCTTTTGAGATTTCCTCTCACTTTATTGTTCCTTCTTGCCCTCGAAATCTCTCTTTTGCGAAGGATATTACCGGGTGACCTCAAGAGTGTCTTTTGAGCATAACTTTACCATACGGGTGAATTTATTTACCAAATTTGATGAAAAAACCCCTTATACTATTTAGGATCATTCCCCAATGGGATTGGTAGCAAAAAGTGGTCAAAATTGGTGGGTATCCCACCCTGAGGTGCCCTCCAATTAGTTGTAGTCACCACCGTCCCCCACAGTACGAGGAAAAATAATTGCACAATTTATTTACTTTTTTATTTTATTATTATGTACTATCATAGGATGCTGTAGTTCAAATTTCATGCAATTTGGAGTTAAATTGGTTGAGATATCATATTTTTAAGGTTTTGCAGGTTCGTAGGGCCCATCTGGGCACCCCAATTGCATGCAGGTGGATTTGCACCTCATTTTGGAAATATAACCACATTTATTGTCTTAAAATGTTTATTTATGCATTATTTCTAAATTTCATATGTTTTGGACATGTTTAGGTACGAGAATTGCTTGTCTTGGTCTTCGTAAGTTACAGGCGGGCGATGCAAAATGGAGGGGTCTACGGATGCAATTTCAGATTTTTTGGTGATATCCCCTAAAAACCTCCTATTTAACATCCCCATAAATTTTCAATTCATTCTGAGTTGATTTGATATATTTTTAATATGTGCCATTTTGTGCCTGTGGGGATTGCATGTTTCCCTTCACACACCCTTGCTATTTGACCCTTTTTGCTTCCTTGTGTGCAGTTGCAGGTTCTTAAGAGACATCAAGAAGGAATATCAGACATTAGAGATTAAATATACAAGCAGTTGTGGCATTGGCCCACCCACCTCGATTGTGGGCGTAGACACCAAAATCCAGCCACTTGTAAGTCATCTATACCTTCCTGTCAGCCACGTGTCAGTCATCCAATTTCCCGCAATTATTTGGCCCAATTTCACCTTTCCCACTATTTTTCATCCCCAAATTTATTTAAATTATTATTTATATATTTTAATATTTTAATATTTTAATATATATATTTAAATAATAGTTTAAGTGATTTAATCTGAGCCGTCCGTCCTTCATTTAATCTCATCCGTCCATCCATATTAATCCATTTCACAACCTAGATTTATTATCTACCCTTAGATCCACTTTAATCTTAGCCACACGTTCAAAGTGTCGTTAAAACCCTAAAGTGTGCCCTAAGAGTAGATTATAAATTGAGTCACCTTGATGGCTCAAACCCTATGTCTTTTGCTACTTCTATCCTAGATCTTTTCTATCTTCTTAACTTCTTCTATCTCCTTTTCTTATCCCCTCTATCTCTCTTCTGCTACCTTTTTGTCGCATCGATCACCGCATCCATCGCCTCTTTCGTCGTTGCTTTTTCCGCCATCTCTTCTGCAGCATTCTGCAGAATCCCCCATTCTTGTCGCAAGTGCCCGCGGGCATTTACCCCTTTACCAAGTTCCCATGGGTGTTTACCAAGTGCCCACAGGAATTTACCAAGTTCCCACGGGCATTTACCCACAGCCACAGACTCAAACCGGCATCTGAAACATTAATCCAGAATCACGCAGGCGTTCAGCAAGTGCACCAGGGCGCCTTCCGTAGCCAATTTGACAGCCACATTACTTCCAGGTGTTGCCTGGTCTAGCTGCGTTAACAAAGAATAGGTATAAATTAGTTTAAAGCAAGTAACTTCATTTCTTTTATTGATCTGTTGTTGAATTCCTGAATTCTATTTTTCTAGGGTTTTAGATTGTTTCTGAGGGCTCACACAGTGGAGCCCTCTTATTAATTTCTAACTCCTTGATAGTGTTAATGTGTGCGGGTTTTTGACAGCAGATCCGGTTTATTGATGGCAGCTGATTAAGCTGGAGTGGTCCAAGCAAGGGATACAACAAAGCCCACTCACTCTGTTGGGATTGAAGATATATTCTTTGGAAGCGCCACCATTTGTGCCAGCTAGGGTTTCGGAGAACCCTAGCATAACTTGTAACTGTGTATCACGAATAAAGGGTTACAGGCTCTGTTGTACTCAAAAGGAGTTTTTAAACTCCACTGATTAATAATAATCATTTGTTTTGTGCAACTTTCTTGTATTCCATTATTGTGGTTTTATCTTTTGTTTGGCGTTGTATTTTTAATCTACAATGAGCTCATTCATGCATGCTTGCTTTAGAATCCAAAATAATTATGCTCTTATGCTCAGAACTTTTCCTCAGACATTAGGAGGAGATGCTGTACAGTGGTGTAATCATTTAGATCACCATAGCATTTATGCTTACGAGCAATTGATTAATCTATTTTTAGAACGATTCTCCCTGAATGTACAAAAGAGAGTTTCATTGTCCGACTTATACAAGCTCAAGCAACATGACGATGAGACAATTTATGACTTTGGAAACCGTTGGAGGGCTATCATTAATAAACTGCCATTCTCCCTACCAATGGAGGAGTTAACCAAAATGTTCACCCAGAGTTGTCTAAAACCTATCTCTTGGTTACTCCAATTACAACAATACAGGACTTTTGAAGAGGCTTTGGCCCAAGCAAGTATCATAGAAGACATTAAAGTCCAAGAGGGTGTTTTAAAACCCCGTAGAAAAGAATGGCAACAAAAGGGCCAACAACGAAATAATAATTATGGCCAAAACAAACAAACACGGGCTAGTACAGCCTCAAATGTTAACCAAGTTAATCAAGTGGTGGCGAGTCAGCCCGTAATGGCTCAACAACAACAAGTAATGCAAAGTCAACCGCAACCAATTGCTTATCATGCGGTACCCGCCCCTACTCAAACGAGCTCCCAATCTTCGGGCCAACCATGGAAACTCGACCTTGGCAAAAAAATCGTCCCAAGCGACAGTTCACACCTTTAGATGAACCATATGCGGTCATATTCAACAAGTTATATAGCACAAATCAGTTAACTTTACCTGAGTTTAAACCTTTAGAACCATCTAGAAGGGGGAAGTATTACAAGGAGTACTTATTTTGTCCTTATCATAGGCAAAATGGGCACGATATCAATAATTGTACAACTTTCAAACATGTGATCCAAGATCTTATTGAGATTGGAGCCATTAAATTGGATAGCCCCTTAGCCCAACAAAATCAAAATCTTGGTATATTTCAAACACCCCTTCCACATCGGGAGGAAGCTCCAACAACTTCAAGGGGAGTAACTCAGGTAACTCCTCCTAATCAAGTCAACCATGTACAACAATACCAAGGTTTTGTGGGTACTATTAACGTAGTAACCCGAGGTCAAAGGGCGAACCAACCAAATCAGGCTGAACCACAACCACCTGTACAAACTCCCAGTCCACCTTAGGTAACAGTGACCCAACGACGTGCTAGTACTTCTCAACAACCGCTAAATCATTCTACTCAACGCCAACGACCCATCATGTCATTGAGTAGCCGGTTAACTACCGGTTTAAAAATGGCTTCGCCAAGTTATCGATCTATGACCTCATTCAACAATCTCCCCCGCATAGAGAGGCATTAATGGAAATATTAAAGTCAATCGAGCTTCAAACTCAAGATACTAATGCCTTCAACAACTTTGTGGGGAGTATTCAAACATGCATGGAGCCCTCCATCACTTTCTATGATTTTGAAATCAAACCTATGTCAACAGAAAGTATAGATCCTCCACTACATATCATGGCCAAGATCGATAACAAGCCATTCAAGAGAGTCTTAATTGACACCGGTTCCTCAATCAATATCATTACAACATCGGCGTTGAGTCATCTAAAGCTGTCGCCATCCCTTATCACCAAGTCGACTTTTACTCTTAAAGCATTCAATGATGCTTTATCTTCCACGGTTGGCATAGTTATCTTGCCCATTGAGGTAGGGGCCCGAACTTTGCATACCTTGTTTCACATCTTGGAAGGGACCATGGCATACAATGTATTGCTTGGACGGCCTTGGCTTAGGGAGATGAGATGTGTCCCTTCTATACTGCATCAATGTCTGAAGTATGTATATGAGGGACAAGTTCATTGTGTACCTGCTGACACAGAACCCTTCAAACATTGCAACTATGTCTCAAATCCTTATGAGATTGTGTTGCCATCCACTCATCTTTTCTTGACCCCATCTATTTCTTCTATACCATCTTCTTCTAAAGCTCCCATTCCCGAGGAGCCACCCATCATATCGCAACCATCTTCCTCTTCCGCTATTCCATCTCATTCACCACTTTCTTCATCAACTAATCTTCCTTCTTCTTCATCAGTGACCACATGCACATGTGGCCATGACCAATCATCTCTTTCCACGTCATTACCCCCTTCTTCTACACCTTCTTCAACATCACCTATTATTCCTCCATCTTCCCAACCATCAACAGTTGATGTTTCACAAGTTAGTGAAGCATCAACCCAACCAAATCCTTCCAATTCTTCTATCCCACATTCTTCTATTCCATCATCTAGTCCATCTCCCTCCCAAGTCAAGGTCCATCTCACCGATGCAGGTATTGGTGAGTATGCCATCCAAGATGTCCACATCACACCGTTCAATGTGCAAACAAGTTAAAGATTTTGGTCATCCACATGACCAACATTTATCCATTGGATCGGTTTATAACATGGGTTCTATGCCAAATTCCATTAATTTTGTATATGGGGGAATAGAGTCATCTTCTAGTCCTACCACCATACTAGAACCTAAGCATCCAGTCCTTGCCAATATCGAAAGGATGGAGGGTTTTCCCTCTCGCTATTTCCACGAGACATAATTGGCGGCAATTTGGCCTAGGTCGATACGAGCAAGGGGTAGCTGAACGCATCGATATGCCATATCGAGAGACCCACCGAGCGTTTTGGTCTGGGCTACCAACCACTTCCATCCCTTTCTTCTTTTGAACGAGCTTTTCAAAGCATTAATCTTAATTCGGAAGAAGAAATCCTCCACCCCGATGAATCCGAAGATGAAGCCTATGAAGAATTTGACGTCATGTCAAATGGTGATGAATCTGAAGAAGAGTCGGCGCCCATTGTTCCCCTCACTAAACAAGACGAGTTTTATCTCCAATTGTTCCCTCTCCAAGAGGCCATCTTTCACTTGCTTCTTCCACAAGAACGAGGTGAACCACCCCCTCCGCCACATCCATAAGCCATAATCCAAACTTGTATTATATGTATATACTAAAATAGTGGTTTTCACCACTACCAAAAAAAAAAAAAATTAGAAAATTCCAAAAAAAAAAAAAAATCAAAATATATAAAAAAATACTTTATTGCTTTATGTATGTGTGTAATAGTGGTTTTCACCACTACAAAAAAAAAAAAAAAAAAACTCAAAATAAAAAAAAAAAAAAAAAACTGAAAAACTATGTTGTTTTGCACTTCAGGTCTTCCGAGGTCTTCACCGGTTTTCCCTTCCATTCCGCCTATTCTTTCTTTCATAAGTTGACAATGAATTTTGAAGACTTATTCACCCCACTCCATAATCCATATGATCCGGATAAGCCAATCCCGATCAATCCAAGCCTGATTGACATGGATCGGATTTCATCCCCTCCATCTATTTCGAGTTCATCCTTTTCGAGGAATTGTTAAGGGCTTTCGCCAACTACATTCCTCCTTCACCTCCACATTCACCTTCATCTTCTAAGCCAGAGGTCTTCTAGGAAGACATAGATGAGAGCAAGGCACAGGAGCTTGATGACATTTTAGATGACATAAATCTAATCCCTACTCCCCATCGGCTTGAGGAAGGTTCCCACATGTCTATTGAAGAAACTATCGATGTAGACCTTAGTACGGACCAAGATGGCACCCAAATTGTGAAAGCGGCTAAAAGTCTATCATCGGGAGGAACAAGAGCAAATGATTGCTCTACTCAAGCGGAAGAAGGAGATATTTGCATGGTCTTACAAAGACATGCCGAGGCCTAGACCCTAATTTGGTTGTCCATAACCTCACCTTACAAAAAGATGCTAAACCTGTCAAACAGAAACTTAGGAAAATGCATCCTACTGTGGCCCTCCTAGTTAAATCGGAGATTCAGAAACTTTTGGATGTTAAATTTGTCGTCCCGATTGATTATCCTGAGTGGCTTTCTAACATGGTACCCGTTCGCAAGCCTAACGGGGGGATACGTGTTTGCACCGATTTTCGAGATCTAAATAAAGCGTGTCCTAAGGATGACTTTCCTCTTCCAAACATTGATACTCTTGTCGACACCTGTGCTGGTCATGAAATGCTTTCGTTCATGGATGGATTTTCAGGATACAACCAGATTCGAATAAACCATGAAGATCAACACAAAACAACATTTACCACACCTTGGGGAACTTTTTGTTACGGGGTGATGCCCTTTGGCCTTAAGAACGCAGGTGCAACCTATCAACGAGCCATGACTTATATTTTCCATGATTATATGCATAAGATTATCGAAGATTATGTGGATGATTTATTGGCAAAATCTAAAACTCGACAAGAGCATTTTGATGTATTGGAAAAAGTTTTTGATAGACTTCTAGAGCATAAAGTAAGGTTGAACCCTAAGAAATGTGTCTTTGGTGTTACCTCAGGCAAACTCCTAGGTTTTATTATCTCTAAACGAGGTATTGAGGTGGACCCAAACAAGGTCAAAGCCATTATGGAAATGTGTCCCCCAACTAATTTGAAGGAGTTGCGTAGTTTGCAAGGAAAGATTAATTCAATCCGTCGCTTTATTGCACAACTTTCGATAAATGTAGGCCATTTTGCCACCTACTACAAAAGGGGGTACAATTTTCATGGACGAGATGAATGTCGAGAAAGCCTTTGATGACATCAAGCGATACTTAGCATCTCTCGCCGGTCTTAGCTCCGCCTCGTCCAGGGGTCCCTTTCAACCTTTATATCTCAGACAACGGACTTTGCCTTAGGGACAATGCTTGCACAAAAGAATGAACAAAATCGTGAGCAAGCTATCTATTATATTAGTCGAACATTGGTAAGCTATGAAACCCGATATGCTTATGTGGAAAAGTTGTGCTTAGCAGTGGTTTTTGCCACTAAGAAACTTCGTCATTATATGCTTAGCCATACAACATATGTCATAGCTAGAGAAAACCCTCTGCGTTATATGATGTCTCGCACTTATAATAACACTCGTACCGCTAAATGGATAATGTTGCTTACCGAATTCGATCTTGAATTCATTAGCCAAAAATCCGTTAAAGGTCAAGTTATAGCCGATCAACTTGCGGAAGCTCCACTACCTAGTGATCATCCTTTGATTATTGAGCTCCCTAGATGATTCGGTATTTGCTATCATTGAACAAGAAGAGGACATCATTCCGGAGGAAGATGTTGACATCACGCTATTCTTTGATGGCTCTAAGTGCGCGAAAGGTCAGGGTGCTGGAGTTGTGTTTCATACACCTCAAGGGATTCCCATCCCTTTATCATTCAAATTAGACTTCCAATGCACCAATAATACAGCGAGTATGAAGCCTTAATTTTAGGTCTTCAATCAGCCATAGCTATGAGCATTAAGCGTATTCGGATATTTGGGGATTCTCAACTCGTGGTTAAACAAATTACAGGAGAATACCAAGCCAAAGAACCTACCATTAAGCTTTATCATGATGTAGCAATGAAGTTGCTCTCTAAGTTTGATTGGTATGAGATCACTAGTTTGCCTCGTTCGACTAATAGATTTGCGGATGCCATGGCCTCTCTTGGATCATTGATTCCAAAGGACTCCCTTGGAGAGGTACAACCCCTAATCATTTCCACAATCTCTAAGTCTGCAATTGTCCGTGTTGAGTCTAAAGATGAAAAATATGTTTGCTTTATCCATTCGGATCCATATGAGCCTTGGTCTAGTGAGATAGTAGCCTTCCTCAAGTTTGGAACACTCCCATCCGATTTGTCTCGAACTGCCCGCCACTGCTTTAAGCAAAAGGCAGCTCATTTTGTTCTTTTGGGGGATGTGTTGTATAAACGTGGATATGATGGAGTACTCCTCCACTGTCTAGAAGCAGGTGAAACACATAGAGCTATTGCTGAAGCCCATGATGGTACTTGTGGTGGTCATTTTAGTGGAATGGCCATTGCAAAGCGTATTTTACGTATGGGGTATTATTGGCCCACTATGGAACAAGATTGTTGCAAATATGTTAAACAATGTAAAAAGTGTCAAGAACACGCTAATTTAATCCATATACCATCACAAGCTTTACAGCCCATCCAAAGCCTTTGGCCCTTCTCACAATGGGGTCTCGATTTAATTGGCAAGATTTCACCTGCCTCTTCAGGACAGCATACTTTCATCATTACAGCCACTGAATACTTCACAAAGTGGGTTGAAGCTATTCCTCTAACCAGTACGACAGGTCCTAGAATTGTGGAGTTTATACTTCACCATATCATTTGTCATTTTGGTATTCCCTCTAAAATCATTTATGATAACGACAAGTCTTTTAAGAATAAGGATGTTCGAGCTCTTTGCGAAAAGTATAATATCCAACATAGTTTCTCAACTCCTTACTACCCACAAGCCAATGGACAAGCTGAAGCTTCCAATAAGACCATAATTGCTATTCTTAAGAAACTTGTTAAAGAAAATCATAAAGATTGGCATACACAAATCCCCTTGGCATTATGGGCTTACAGAACAAGCATCGAGAACTCCCATTGGGGCAACGCCATTTTCTTTGGTCTATGGAGCTGAAGCAATCATGCCTCTTGAGCTCGAGATCCCTTCCTTGCGAATTTCTTTGCAGGAATTTATCGATGATGATATTGCTAGACAAGCACGTCTTGATCAACTCACACTCATAGATGAAAAACGAATCAATGCTTTAGAGCATTTGCGAGTTTATCAAGACCGATTGAAACGTGCTTACAATGCCAAAGTTCATCTAAGAGAATTTCAAGTAGGGGATCTTGTCCTTAAAGAGAATCAACAAAACACCAATGCATTGCCGCATCTTCGAGATAAATTCGCGGCTAATTGGTTAGGTCCATATATGGTCACTGAAAGAGTGGGTAATGGAACTTATAGACTTGCCAGTTTAGAGGGAGAGGAAGAACCCGAACCACTTAATGTTATACACTTGAGGGCATTCTACGCATAGTTTGAATTTTATATGTACATATATACATGGCTTGTACAAAAAAAAAAAAAACAAATAAAATAAAAAGAATTTGCATTTCATTGTTAGTTGCATACATCTCATTCAAAAACATTGCATTTCATGTGCATACATCTCATTGAAAACCATAACATTTCATTTTCAGCCATAGTTGCATATCATGTTAGAGACCATTCTATCTTTTGGATATAAAATTTGGTCAAGCAAAAGTCATGTTGCCTTAATCAGGGGCACCTTCATAAAATCCATCAAACCGAATTGTCATTCGTACACCCATTTTCCATTTGCACATATTTACATTGCCAAAATGTTTTCGGTCACTCAGCCATTCCTAGTGTTTTAAGCAAACTTTGAAATGCATGTCAAAGTTCTCTAGGGCCATATCACAAATTACACTAAATAAAATCTTGAGTATTGGGAAATGATTTCAAAAGCGGTCTTGAACCTATCACATTTTCACATCTTAAAAACATCTTGTGTCAAAGAGAGATAACACCATCCTTGGGTTGTGCCTCGAAGTGAAAAGGGTAATCCTCGTTTGTCCTATCATGCAAACATAGTCCATAAAACAGTGGTTCTTACCACTATCACAAGCAATCACAAAATATAAATATAAACAGAGTAGTAAGGATAGGGTAAAATTCTCATCATACTTCGGTTGAGAATCCGATTCCCCAAAGCTCTAAGGAAATGAACATTTTTCACACACCACTGATCCCAAATAAGTTGTAAGGATCGTACTACTTGTCCAGTCAGACGGATAGGTAGTCATCCCCAAGGCTTACAAAGGTCAAAAACAACATGGACTATGGAGTTAACCTTCATCGGGGCTATAGACGCTTGACTGGCAGTGGAGTATACTCATTGCGTGGCGACATGTCTCTCCTCAAAGAGAGACCTCTGAATGCTCATACGGACAAACTAGCTTTGGGGTCTTCTCCATAACAGGGTTACCTAATTTGTGCAAGATGAGGTTAATGAACACACTTGCACACACAGGTTTTTGATTGCCTAGAGTCACTACCATGCTTCTGATTTGGTTAATGAACTCACATGCACACACATTTGGTCCTAGTTGAATTAGGCAGTATTAGTAAGTTTGTTTGATACCACTAGCATGTTTGAGTCTTTGTAAAACAGTCTTCCTCCATATTTTCTTCCATATCAACCTCCATATCTTCTTCCATATTCATGTCATTCCATACGTCATTCATTCACAAGCTACCAAGTTCGGTGCCCCTGATTAAACAATTATGATAACAGTTGGCTAAATCTAACTATCTAAAAGTATGAGTGCTTCTTAGTGCATATTTCATTTACTTAGTCTCGCATTAATCATCTATAACTTTGCATTCCATTCCATCACATATGCATTAAAACATATAAAAACATGCATCACAAAAACATAGGCATTCACACAAAAGAAAGTAAAACACTAAAAATAAAAGCCATGTATATATATATGTGTATAAAGGTCAAACTGTACAATGAATGCCAAAAGGCTACAATATACAATAGAGCACCAAGGCTCATAAAGAGTGCATCTAAGCACTAAGCTAACCATCAAAAGAGGACCCCTGTGACCTAGTAGGAGCCCTAGACCTAGTGGTGTGCCTAGACTCACTACGCCTAGAGACGGAAGAGGATGGAGGATCAGGCAACACAATGTGATGCCTAAACAATGTGTCCTCCGAGCCTCAATGTAACGAGTCCTAGACCTAAGCCTAGCTATGTCTATCCCGTGTCGTCGCTCCCGCTCTGCTAGCTCTGCCTAGAGTCTCGTCACCCTGTCATCCTGGGGCACCCTAGTCGCTCCATCCAAGTCCGCCTGTAGCTGGGCCATCCTCTCCTTCTGAGCAGCTAACAGGGCATCCCGCTCTGCTGCCTGTTGCTCCAGTCGAGCTATCCTCTCGTCCCGAGCAGCTAGCATAGCATCGCGCTCTGCTATCTGTTGCTGTAGTTGTGCCAGCTCGTCCTCGAGCCCGCTAGGGGGTACCTCCCTAGCCTCTCCTGTGGCCTCTCCTAGGCCCTCTCCGCCATCATCTCCGTCATCTTCGCTCCCCGAAGCCTGCCGTGCCATTTTCCCCTTTCGCCTTCGACTGTCAGATCGAAGGCGGGGACCCTCCTCGCGCTTGGGAACCTCCGCGGTTCCCTCGCCCTCGCTAGCCCCACTGCCTCCAATATCTCCCAGTCTGCCTGGGACAATGACCTCCTCATCCCCGGAATGATAGGGGAGAATCGGTGTCGCGCCTCTAACACCCTAAGCTGCAAAACAACAAAACAAAATTTTGTTACAAATTTTTTTCAAAAAAAAAAAAAATTATTACAGTTTCGCAAAAATCCCTTTTCCGTTGGGGCAGAAAACGGTCAATCTTTCATATTTTTTTCTGGTTTGTACACCAACCCCTTTTCCGTTGGGGCAGAAAACGGTCAATCTTTCATATTTTTTTCTGGTTCGTACACCAACCCCTTTTCCGTTGGGGCAGAAAACGGTCAATCTTTCATATTTTTTTCTGGTTCGTACACCAACCCCTTTTCCGTTGGGGCAGAAAACGGTCAATCTTTCATATTTTTTTCTGGTTTGTACACCAACCCCTTTTCCGTTGGGGCAGAAAACGGTCAATCTTTCATATTTTTTTCTGGTTCGTACACCAACCCCTTTTCTGTTGGGACATAAACAGATGGTTTGTACACCAACCCCTTTTCTGTTGGGACATAAACAGATGGTTTGTACACCAACCCCTTTTCTGTTGGGACATAAACAGATGGTTCGTACACCAACCCCTTTTCTGTTGGGACATAAACAGATGGTTCGTACACCAACCCCTTTTCTGTTGGGACATAAACAGATGGTTTGTACACCAACCCCTTTTCTGTTGGGACATAAACAGATGGTTTGTACACCAACCCCTTTTCTGTTGGGACATAAACAGATGGTTTGTACACCAACCCCTTTTCTGTTGGGACATAAACAGATGGTTTGTAAACAAATCCCTTTTCTGTTGGGACATAAACAGATGGTTTGTACACCAACCCCTTTTCTGTTGGGACATAAACAGATGGTTCATACACCAACCCCTTTTTCACCGTTGGGGCAAAAACGGTTCATTATATTCCAAATTTCTTCCAATTGGCTTGTGAGAACCATTCTCACTCGCCAATTGAGGGGGTAAGCTGATAAATCTTAAATATTCTTTTTATTTTTTTTGGTCTTCAAAGTTGTGCTTTAGTCTTGAGAGAGAGTTGCGTCTGATCCAGATTTTCAGGTGTCTTAAGTTTTTGTGCTGCATTGTGTCTTCACACAAAGCAGCTCAAAAAGGGGCATCTGTAGACACCAAAATCCAGCCACTTGCAAGTCATCTATACCTTCCTGTCGACCACGTGTCGGTCATCCACCTTCCCGCCCTTTTTTTGCCCAAACCCCCACTTTCCCGCCATTATTTGGCCCAATTTCACCTTTCCCGCCATTTTTCATCCCCAAATTTATTTAAATTAATATTTATATATATATATATATAATTTAATATTTTAATATTTTAATATATATATTTAAATAATAGTTTAAGTGATTTAATCTGAGCCGTCCGTCCTTCATTTAATCTCATCCGTCCATCCATCTTAATCCATTTCACAACCTAGATTTATTCTCTACCCTTGGATCCACTTTAATCTTAGCCACACGTTCAAAGTGTCGTTAAAACCCTAAAGTGTGCCCTAAGAGTAGATTATAAATTGAGTCACCTTGATGGCTCAAACCCTATGTCTTTTGCTACTTCTATCCTGGATCTTTTCTATCTTCTTAACTTCTTCTATCTCCTTTTTGATCCCCTCTATCTCTCTTCTGCTACCTTTTCGTCGCATCCATCGCCGCATCCATCGTCGCTTTCGTCGCTGCTTTCGCCGCCATCTCTTCTGCAGCATTCTACAGAATCCCCCATTCTTGTCGCAAGTGCCCGTGGGCGTTTACCCCTTTACCAAGTGCCCACGGGCATTTACCAAGTGCCCACGGGCGTTTACCAAGTGCCCGCGGGCGTTTACCCACAGCCACAGACTCAGACCGACGTCTAAAACCTTAATCCAGAAGCACGCGGGCGTTCAGCGAGTGCACCAGGGCGCCTTCCACAGCCGATTTGACAGCCACATTACTTCCAGGTGTCGCCTGGTCTAGCTGCGTTAACAGAGAATAGGTATAAATTAGTTTAAAGCAAGTAACTTCTTTTCTTTTATTTGATCTGTTATTGAATTCCTGCATTTCATTTTTCTAGGGTTTTAGATTGTTTTCGAGGGCTCACACGGTGGAGCCCTCTTATTAATTTCTAACTCCTTGATAGTGTTAATGTGTGCGGGTTTTTGATAGCAGATCCGGTTTATTGATGGCGAGTGATTAAGTCGGAGTGGTCCAAGCAAGGGATACAACAAAGCCCACTCACTCTGTTGGGATTGAAGATACATTCTTCGGAAGCGCCACCATTTGTGCCGGCTAGGGTTTCGGAGAACCCTAGCATAACTTGTAATCGTGTATCACAAATAAAGGGTTACGAGGCCCGTTGTATTCAAAAAGGAGTTTTTAAACTCCATCGATTAATAGAAATCGTTTGTTTTGTGCAACTTTCCTGTATTCCATTATTGTGATTTTATTTATTTTGTTTGGCGTGTATTTTTAATCTACAGTGGGTATGAGAAAAAGGATTGGATGTGCACCCGAATTTCTTGGAGGATTTGATCCTTGGGAAACCAAAATTTGTAACAATTGTATCACCTTTGAGCCCTCAATGGGAATGCTTTGTAACCTTGGATATGATCCACCAAATTAATAAGAAGGATACTTGTTTCATTTCATATCTTGTTGTTTGGTATTGCTTCATTTTCACATGCATGCTTCCGTTCGATGCTCATACGCTATAGGGGATAGATACATATATTTTTTTCTCATAATTATGTGCAATTTTTTTCTCTAATTCAGTGGTGATCATGGTGGGACCCTTGTCCCTTGTGCTTTGGGTGAAAATTTGACTCCATTTTTTGCCATTTTTGCCCTTTTTGTGTTGTAGGTGCTCCCCTCCCCACCCTGGAATGGTGGCAGAACCTTTATCTGGCTCACCATGGGATGGTGTATTTACCATCCCACCCTAGGATTTTGGTGAGGCTTCTAATAGTCCCAACCTGGAGTGGTGAGGAAACAAAGAAATTTTTGCTCAAATACCCAGAATTTGGAGGTCTCAAAATTGATAAGGTGAGTGCCTAAATCCTCTGTTTTTCTGCTGCATTTTTAGAGACTATTAAAATTAGTTTTTCTTGCTTCATTTTTTTGCATATAAATTTTAAAAGTCATATTTTTACTTTTATTATAACATAAAATAGCAAAAGGAAGAAGAAAATTTGAAATAAACTTGAAGTAGCGATGCATCTTTATGGCTTGATTACTTGTGGCTTACCCAATGGGTAAGTTAGCATTTAGGATTTGCATTCATAAGTTACATTTGTAGGTTCTTTATCCTAATTTTTTGAAATTAAAATGCACTTATTTGCATGCATTTAGTTAATTATCATTGAATTCTTCTTTGCTTACTTTCTTTGTATTAAAAGGAACCACACACAATTGCACGTTTCACTATAATATTGGTAAGGTTGGATTTCATCATCAACCCCCAATTCAGATTGGTGATGTTGGGTTTCACCTCCTTCAACCAGCTTTCCCTCTAGATACCTTATATAGAATAGGGTACTCTCTCAATATGGAATAGGTCACTAATGTTCAAACTGCCTCCCACTTTTGGAAACATTGTTTCAGAGTGGAAGAGCTAGGTGAACCCCCCACTGGGATTTAAGCGGTGTACCCTAGACTCTTTTGAGGAATCATGTTTGGCACTAGTGTCCCTAGTCAAAACTTTGGTTGAGTTCCCTTGTTCTAATTCCACAACAACAACAAAGAACAACAACATACTAAAACTAGTTTAGGACACACATTTAATCAGTAAAATATAATCATATTATCTACTTAGTGTGTTTCTTTGTTATCTAGGACCAAACCCTAACCCTAATTTTCTATCAGTGAAAATTTTCTAAAAATGGCCGATGAACCCTCATTATACCAATTTGGTCCAAAGGCGGTTGAAAACAAGACCTCCAATTTAGTGAGAGATTCAAGCTCCATAGCCAGTGAATATCTCCAAATATGTCTATAGGGCATGCCCATACCTGAATGGCATCCTAGGTCCTATCATAACAACAATATCATCCTTAGGGGGTAAACCTTCGAGATACTCCTACTAGGGAAGCACCCATAGGCCCTCTAGGAAAACTCCTTGATTGGGATACCTTGATAGAATTTTATATATCAAATAATCTACCCACTGAGGGGTCTAATAGATCAATATCATGGGTTCACACCCCAGCGTACTCTATACATCAATCAGAATATGAACATGAGAGTACACCATGGCCTAGCCTAGATGAGAAAACCACCCCATTTTATCGAGCAAGTCACCCTCATAATCCTCACAGAGAGCACTCAACATCCACACATCGTGCTTCTATGTAGCCTGAATATATAGATCTTACATCCAAAAATGAATATGAGGATTTCCTAATAGATGAGGTAGAAGATCCCAACCATCTACCTACTCCTCATGAAGAGTACTTGGTGCAACCATACGATGGCTCTACATTATCGGACTATACAAATCCAATTCATAAATCAGAGTCTCAAGGTAATGGAATCCTTAAGGAGCATGGAAAACAAGCATTAGATCCTACTAGGGGGGAAAGACATGATAAAATCAACCATATTTCAAATATGAGGATACACAAACCCCATGCCACGGAGCAACTAGATCATACCCATCAGGCAATTAGACCAAAAATTAATAGGCAACAACATACGGATCAACTCTAGTTGACCTAAAAACAAGTACATTAACAATGGGTGGATTCACAATGAGCACACCTACAAGAGTTGTATCAATGAAAGATACAAAAACAACAAAAGATACAACAAGAGAAATTACATAATGTAGTACCTAAAGTTGTTCTTACACCTAGCACCTATAGGATGCAACAATGGGCAAGACGCCCAATACAATCTCAAAATCTTCCCCCTCGGCCATGCCAAACTCGTATTCAACATCAAAGGCCATTATCTAGTTATCATCAAAAACCTCATACTCAACAATACCAAGATAAATACAAGGAGAAATCATATGAAGAGTCCCAATGGGAACATCAGGATCAAATAGATACCTACCCTAAACCCAATTACAATGAGGTACCTAATGATCATACTTATGATCCACCTCAACATCAAAAGTGACCTCCTTCCTCTAATCAAGGGCGACAACAGGATGATCATATTATGTTGTCAGGGCCATACAAAGTGCTAGTTGATCGGTTGAAGGTATTAGAAAATCCAAATCAAATTTTGGGTTATCAAAAACCCACACTAAATCAGCTTAGTAATCAGCATGTACATCCATCAGTTTCATCACTGACATACCCATTGAATTTCTAGATGCCCAAGCTTGAAAATTTCAAAGATGATGAAGATGCAGAAGAGCACGTGACAAGCTTCATTATTAAGTGCTCTCATCTTCAATATTATGATCCTTTGATGTTGAGAATATTCATTACAATATTATCTGGAGATGCTTTAGAATGGTATAATCATCTACCACATCATAGCATAAACACCTTTGAGCAATTGGCCGATGCATTTTTGGGATGTTTTGCCTCTAGCGCTAAGAAAAGGACAAACTTGATTGACTTGTCTAGCCTTCATCAACTTGATGATGAGCTAGTCATGAAGTATGGTAATATATGGAGAAAGGTGATGTTAAAACTACCTTTCACCCTACCCACAACGGAACTCATCCGAATGTTTACTAGAAGTTGTTCAAAGCAGATTTTATTTATTTTACAATTACAATGATATCAAACATTCAAGGAGGCCTTAGCACAAGCCCAAATCATTGAGGACATCAAGGTCTAGGAAGGTGATGTACGAATCCACAAAATGGAACAACCAAACAAGAACATTAAAGGTGGTAACATGCAGCAAAATCTAGCCCCAATCAATCAAGTGGTTCTAAGCATCCATGAACCCTTAAACCAAGCTCCCCCACCACAATTACCAGTGCAACCTAATTACCAGGCTCAACCTTCATTGGTCGAAAATCATCTACAACAAAAGCAAAGACAATATACTCATTTATCAGAGCCCTTAGCATCAATATTCAATCGATTGTATGAGGCACGAGCAATCATGCTTCTTGAGATCCATCCATTGAAACCTAAAAAACATAGATCAAAGGCACATAGGAAATATCTATACTGTGTTTACCATAGACAAAGAGGTCATGACATCCAGACATGTTATCCCTTTAGAGATTTAGTTCAAGATATGATCGAGAGGCAGGATATTTTGATGGGTAATCCTCTTGCTCCTAACAACCAATCGATAGGAGACTTCTAGGACCTCTGGCCCATACATGAAGCAAACACAACATCTACCAATCACTTTGAGAAACCCAAAGGTAGCATACCTTCCCCACCATCCACATCACAACCAATGAATCATAGTGATAACTCTAATGATATCACACCTTTATCACCTTCATTGAGTAGAACACACATTGGGGGTGCCTAAGTTATCGTGCCTTCCCCCTCACAAAACACTCAAAATTCAAAAACAATTTAAAACACCGAAAATCCAAACAAATCATAAAATGTCAAAATCCACAAACATTCAAAATAATCAAAATTTCAAAAATATTGCAAAATATTAAAACACAAAAACATTCGGCATGTACCCTGGCATACTTTAATTGCATTGCATTAGGTATTTTTTAGCCATTATACTTGCATTATGATAGGTCCGGTTTAACATCGCATCAATCACAGTAAATGTTGGGGGTATATAAGGTATTGCACCTTCCTCCTAAGAACACAAAGTAAGCAAAGTTACAAAAGGCTCCAAGGGTATCTACATATCGCTTGGTCAACCTAGAATTCTCCTAGACTATCTACGATTGTCTAGGTAAACCTTAAAATCCCCAAAGGCATCCATAAGCCCTTTGGTCACAACCAAATGCCCCTAGGCAGTTGTAGACACTTTTTAAGTGCCGCTGAATGCCTAGGTCACCCAAAAGTCTCCTAGCGGTTTTCACCATCTGGGTCAAATAAAAATATTTCTAGACTATCTACGATCATCTAGGTCAACCCTAAAAGCCCCAAAGGCATCCATAAGACCTTTGTTCACAACCAAATTCCCCTATGTAGTCTTAGACACTTTTTAAGTGTCGCTGACCGTCTAGGTCACCCAAAAGGCTCCTAGCAAGTTTTCACCGTCTAGGTTAAATAAAAATTCTCCTAGACTATCTACGATCATCTAGGTCAACCCTAAAATCCCCAAATACATCTATAAGCACTTTGGTCATAACCAAATTCCCCTAGGTAGTCATAGACACATTTTAAGTGTCATTGAACGTCTAGGTCACCCAAGAGACTCCTAGCGGGTTTTCACCATCTAGGTTAAATAAAAATGCTCCTAGACTATCTATGATCATCTAGGTCAACCCTCAAAGCCCCAAAGATATCCATAAGCCCTTTGGTCACAACCAATTCCCCCTAGGCAGTCGTAGAAACTTTTTAAGTGCCACTAAACGTCTAGGTCACCCAAAAGGCTCCTAGCGGGTTTCACCGTCTAGGTAAAATAAAAATGCTCCTGGAATATCTACAATCATCTAGGTCAACCCTAAAATACCCAAAGGCATCCATAAGCCCTTTGGTCACAATAAAATACCCCTAGGCAATCGTAGACATGTTTTAAGTACCGTTGACCATTTACGTCACCTAAAAGGCTCCTAGCAGGTTTTCACCATCTAGGTAAAATAAAAATGCTCCAAGGGTGTCTACAACCCTCTTGGTCAAACTAAAATGCCCCTAGACCATCTACAATCATCTAGGTCAACCCTAAAGGCCCCAAAGGCATTTTTAAGCCCCTTGGTCACCCCCAAAACAGCCCAATGGCCCCCAAGTAAGCCGGTTGGTCACATGTATATACATATCAATTAAAAACTCAAAAACATCATTAAAGCACACAATTACAAAAATATTGCATTCTCATCAAGTTGCATACCATTGCATTATCGCTTATATTAGGCATAATCATCATTTGTACTTTGCATTTTAGATTGGGTCATACATGTCTAGCACTAAGATGGTACACTGGTCACAATTTGCAATCAATGTTGTCAAGGTCATAATTCACCTCCTTCCATAGTTACTTATCATTTCCATCTACATTTCATAAATTTTCATGGTCGTGTCCATTCCATTCACTTAGATGTTTGTTTTAGAATATCAGTATGGTTTTCGAAAACTCAGCCATATCCAGTTTCTACTCAGATTTTATAGAAGGCTAGTGAGATTTTTAGGAGGTAGAGTGTTGCTTAGATTGTGCCTTGTATACATCAAATCCCAACACATTTTACACTAATAAATCCAAGTTTGGTGCAAAAAAAGATGAAATACACATAATGGTCTAGGGTACCTTCAGCGAAAAGTTTATCCTGCTCATCCCCTAGTGCGAATGGTTCAAATAAGTACAAGTTCTACCCTATCCAATTCCCCCACAACAATAAGTGTTTCTTTCCATTTTTTCCCACATCTTCACATATTTGCAACAATATAAATTTGCAAATCCCCACAAAGCAAAAATTCAAAATACAAATACCAAAGTACAAAATCCAAAAGTGCACACATCAAAAAGCACAAGAAACAGTGATCCCCATCACTAAAAATTCAAATCCCTTGCTTAAGAGAAAAAGAAAAAAATCTCAAAATAAACAATGATTATAGTCACTAAAAAGATAAAAATAAACAATGATTTTCATCACTATATATGAGAGCAAGTATCCCAATAAATCGAATAAAGTAGAGAGGCGAACTTGAATCTCTATAACTCTCAACATTTAGAAAACCATCTAGATGATCCTCATTACAGGTTTGGTGGATAGCCTACTTGTCAATGGCGGTATCATAAACGCAAGACGATATGTCTACCACATTAGCTTTGCATGTGTAGACCAATGTTTGCATGTGGACGAGCTAGCTTTTTGTCACCTATACTACCTAGTGGTCTAATCCAACTGAGTACAAAACTCTAGATTGTGGCATTCATAGAGTGATCCTCATTATAGGTTTGGTGGATAGCCTACTTGTCAATGGCGGTATCTTTATGCATCTCGTAGAAATGAACTCACTTGCACACATAGGGATATTGAGTATCTTGGTCATCCTAACAGATTCATACCTTGTCAAAAAATCCTGCATGGTTAGTATACAACTTTTTGGGCAATTGACTAGAATTTTTGAGTCTCGTGAAAATATCATGAACATCCTACAAACATCATATCACTTCACCACATCCATTTTAGTTAAATTATTCACAAATCCATTACATAGTCTCATGACAATATTCCACATGAATTGATGAATTCTATACAGTCTATGGTGCTAACATAGTATGTCATATAGTGTTCATATTCCATCAATACACATCAATAGATCATCCATTTCATTATGCATACACACTTTGCATATCATCAAATAAAATCATAGTACAACACATGCATCCATCAATGCATCCATAGATCATTACAGATAATGCATCTAACGCTCTAAATTATCATAATTGCAAATCAAGAAAACATTTTTATAACATCAACTGGGGCATTATTGGTATCATACCTCCCCTAATCAGCAATCAAATAGTTAAGCAATCAACATCAAAAAGCCCCAAAGGTATCCATAAACCCTTTGGTCACCCAAAAGCTCCAAAGGTATCCATAAACCCTTTGGTCACCCCAAATTCCCCAATGGCATCCACTAAGTCCATTGGTCATAATAACATGTTTAATCCAAATCAAAAATGGATAACTTAATCAAGTTAATCGTGTTCATCTTGTGAATCATTGCCAAATATAGTCATGCACCCCATTTGCTTGGGGTAAATAAGCAAAATATCAAAAGCAAATTCAAGCAAACTAGTAATCTTATCTCCTATTGCCATCAAGGCTAGGATTTGATTTAAGCTTATCTCCTTTTGCCATCAAGGCTAGGATTTGATTTAATCTTATCTCCTTTTGCCATCAGGGCTAGGATTTGATTTAATATTATCTCCAAATCACCATCAAGGCTAGGCTAAAGCGTAGACTTGAGCTCGCATTCCAACTGCCACCAAGGCTAGGATTAGACTTAAGCTTGTTTGCCAATATGCCAAAGAACACCAAAATCAAGTTCCTTAAATTTTCTAAGGCATTAATTTCAAGAGACATAACCTTTCCATGGTTGGGGCATCCAATTTTGATGAGGTATTCTTCTATGAAATCTCATCAAAACTTAAAAATTCAAAAAAAATTAAAACACAACAAAAACAAGACAAAAAGCTAAAGAAAATATCCAAAACCCACAAAAATTAAGTCAAATCTGGTTCAAGCGACTCGTTGCTTTTATCACTAGGTCATTCCCTCAAAAAATCATCACTTGAGGGGTAGTCATACTTAACAAATTTATAATAAAAATAAAAAATAAACGCTCAATTATGTGAATTGTGTCCGTTCAACGAATCTTCGATAAAGACAATCATGCTCCTGATTAGGGCAGCAAACAAGCACACAATATCACATCATAACGCTTGACATTACTGGCATAATGAAGTCATGGGCCCTATCCCTTCATGATAGAAAATTTTCAAGCATAGGCGTGCTCATTTAAATGAGTCAAAAACAATGATTCAAGAACACACACCCTTTCCATGATTTGGGGCATCTAAAGTTGGTTAGGTTATCGAGTAACCTTAATCATTTAATATTTTGGTCATCTATTTTTGCTCAACGTTGTGCTGCACACAACACATCTCAAAAATGGGCATCTGTAGACACTAAAATATGGTTAAACTGATTAAGCATCCACAAACAATGATCAAATTAGCATCATATGGCCCCTTGGGCAGCCCTCAGAAGGCTCACAGTGGTTCTAGCCACTTTGGAAGGGTTTTTTGAGGCTTCTAGCCCAATTTTGGGAGGTTTTGGCCCAAAATTCACCACCATCCCACCCTGGGATGGTGGCATATTCCCATCGTCCCACCCTGGGACAATGGTGAGCCATCGTCCCAAGGTGGGACGGTGAGCAAGTTTGACCCAAAAAAAGTCAAATCTGGGACACTTGGCCCCCAAAAACTACCATTTAACCCGTCAATTAGAGAATGCATGTTAGATGGCATTGCATACTTATGACATGCTTCATAATGGAGTCCCAAAATGGAGATTCTCTTCCACACCCATTGCATGCCTCCTTTTTGACAAATGGCGCCTCCTGGCATGCATGCCCTTGCATGCCTTTTTGCACATGAGCCCCTTTGGGCTATAAAATGGATACAAGGTCCACACAAAAATATATGGAGAGGAGTTATACAATATGCAATGGAGTGCTACCAAGATTTACCCTCAACTTATTGTTCTCTCTTTCCCTCAAAAATATCTTCTTAGCGAAGGAGGTTACCGGGTGACTTCAAGAGGGTCTTTTGGGCATAACTTTTCCATATGGGTGAATTTCTTCACCAAATTCAATGACACCACCCCTTATAGTGTTTAGTATCATTACCCAGTGGTATTGGTAGAAAAATATGGTCAAAATTGGTGGGTATCCCACCCCGGGGTGCCCTCCAATTAGTTGTAGTCACCACTATCCCCCTGGGATGAGGAAAAATCCTTGCACAATTTCTTTATTGTTTTTTATGGTATTATTCTATACTATCATAGTATTCTTCAGTTCAAATTTCATGCAATTTGGAGTTAAATTGGCCAAGATATCATATTTTTAAGGTTTTGCAGGTTCGTAGGGCCCATCCGGGCACCCCAGTTGCATGCAGGTGGATATGCACATCATTTTAGAAATATAAACACATGGGTTGTCTTAAAATATTTATTTGTGCATTCTGTCCAAATTTCATATGTTTTGGACATGTTTAGGTGTGGGAATTGCTTATATTGGTCTTCGTAGGTTGCAGTAGGGTGATGCAAATTTGAGGGATCTACGGATGCAATTTAAGGTCTATTTTTGGTGATATTCCCTCAAAAAATCTTATTTAACATCCCTATAAATTTTCAAGTCATTCTAAGTTTATTTGATATAGTTTTAATAAATGTGCCATTTTGTGCCTGTGGGGATTGCATGTTTCCCTTCACACACCCTTGCTATTTGATCCTTTTTGCTTCCTTGTGTGTAGGTGTAGGTTCTTAAGAGGAATTTGGAATTAATATCAGACATAATATATTAAATATACAATAATTGGTGGCATTGGTCCGCCCACCTCGATTGTGGGTACTAGGAAAGGCACTGGATGTGCACCCGGATTTCTTGGAGGATTTAATCCTTCGGGACACAAAATTTGTAACAATTGTATCACCTTTGAGCCCTCAAGGGGACTTCTGTGTAACCTTGGATATGATCCACCAAATTAATAATAAGGATACTTGTTTCATTTCATATCTTGTTGTTTGGTATTGCTTCATTTTCACATTAATGCTTCCGTTCGATGCTCATACGTTATAGGGGATAAATACATATATTGTTGCTCATAATTAGGTGCACAATTTTTTCCTACTTCATATTCTTCAACTGAAATATCTCTAGCACTTACCACATTTCTGGCTGACTTCGAAGGCATCAACAAAAATAGTGGGCCAATAATAGCCCACTTTAATGATCTTTAAGGTCATAGGACTTCCTGTGAAATGTTCTCCTGAAATTATAGAATGAAATTCATCAAGGATACTCTATTTATCTATTCCCCTGATACACCTCAAGATAACCCAAT
Source organism: Wollemia nobilis (assembly GCA_028583015.1). Taxonomy (NCBI): domain Eukaryota; kingdom Viridiplantae; phylum Streptophyta; class Pinopsida; order Araucariales; family Araucariaceae; genus Wollemia; species Wollemia nobilis. The sequence goes on from JAQPPZ010003612.1 coordinate 2,712,782, forward strand.
CAATTTTCCTATACAACAAGCCATCTGGAAGCCATGGGATACTTATAAGCTTGAAGTCTGAACCTTCTCCTTTGTGAAGCATCGAGGTGAGAAGGGCACCTTATGATATTAAAGTATTTGACAAGGTCCCCTATCTAGTCACTGTTGTCTAAAAACCTATTATAAAGGCTGATTTTGAGCACTGGGTATTCCCACTGGCATGCTATCACTTTGGAGGCGCTGCTCTTGGCGAGTTCTTGGAACAATACCCGACCATGGACCAGATTGGTAGGTCTAAATTCAATGTCAAATTCTTGGATCTTAGAGACCCAACTAGCTCTTTTGTCTCCCATTTATCCTTGAATGATAAAATTTCTAACATCTGGATGCACAACATACGCTATTGTCCTACTTCTGGAAACAAAATGTTTGAAATTTTTTAGTGACCTCATAATCGCATGTATTTGCATTTCGATGAAATTGTACCTCTCCTCATGCATTTGGATTACTTCGCTGAGAAATGCTATTCATCGTTCATCCCACTCTTCACCCATATGCATGAGGACTACTGCATAGCTCTCTAGTGATCCAATTGTATAAAGGATACAATCCTTGGAGTAATCCATATTTACCAAAACTGTAGCTTGGGTGATCCACACCTTGATTTTCTCAAACTCTTGTTTTCTCTTCTCCATCCATTTGAATTCAGCATCATTTTTTAGGAGTTTTGTCATCGGCTTGACTACTTGGGCAAATTCAGATACAAACTTTCTAATGAAATTGATTTTCCCGAAGAAGGATTACGGATCCTTATTATTTTTTGGTAGTGGAAGCTTGAGGAGGGCTTCAGCTCTGTCAGGATCGACAGCTAGCCCCTTTTCTAAAATCACATGGTCTAAAATTTTACCCTCTTTTACTACAAATATAGATTTCTTTGGGTTAATAGATATCCCAAACTCTCGATATTTTCCAAACACCTACCATAGATGCAAGCCATGCTCTTCCCTCTTATGTGAGAAGATGGTCATGTCATCCAAGTAAATCACAATGATGCGGTTCAATAGCTCACTAAATGCTAGATCCATGGCTCTCTAAAAGGTGGCTCCAGCATTTGAGAGACCAAAGGGCATCCGCTGATAAGTTAACGTACCCCATTTAGTGGTGAAAACCATTTTGTAATGGTCTTCTTCTTTCATCCAAATCTGGTTATATCCATAAAAACCATCAAGGATAAATATCATTGTGCTCTCACCACTATGTGAAGAATTTGATCGATTTGAGGTAGCAGGTAATGGTCTTTTAGTGATGCTTGGTTCAAGTTCTGAAAGTCAACACACAAGCGGATGTATCCATTTTTATTTTTCACAGGGATCAAATTGGCTACCAAGAAATAATTCTTAATTAGGTATATGATTCTTGCTTTGAGCATATTCAAGAGTTCAGACTTCATTAGTGCCTCGATATTTGGGTTGAAAAGCCTCTATTTCTTCTAGAATTTTTTGACCCCTTCCTACAACTCTATTGTGTGTTGAATGACACTTTTGTCATATCCCTTCAGGTCTTTGTGGCACCAAGAGATGATATTCATATATTCCTTACATAGAGCCCTTATTTGCTCAAGCTCTTCAAGGGTGCAATCGACTCCAACCTTGATCACCTTCCTAGGTTCTAGCTCCAATATTTTACACTCTCATCTACTTTGATTTTATTGGTAATCAACCTATAATTTTGATCGAATAGACTTTTGAGTGTGATAACCCCCTTAGGATATGATTATTTTCATATGAATCAATCCCTTATGCTCTTTTGCATCTAGGGTTATCTTCTTGATGATGTTGACCTCGTTGATTAGGAAGGTGATGATCCGCTCATTGTTATCAAAAAATTGCTAGTGGATATTTTTATCAGGTATTGAAGGCTTATAAATTACTCTTACCGTCTTTGGTTTCTACATCATATTATCATCTACAGAAAATATGGTGCCAAGGGATTCCAAGAGGTCGGCATGCTTTTTCCACTCTCACAAAATTTATTGGACATTCAGTGTTGTGAAGGACTCAAATAGGTCCCAAACTTTGTTATGATATATTTTTAGGTAATGCTATTTTGAAACACATCATTTGGTAATTTGATTGCAGATCAGCTTTGAATATATAGATCTATAACTGTTTGATTCCTAGCTTCTCTACCTTCCTTAGCCCTAGGCACAAGGTTTCATATTCAACTACATTATTAGTGCAACTCCAAGTCTATCAGAATAGGTGTTCTACATTTCTAAAGGAGAGATAAGGACAACCACTACTTTGGTGCCACTCTTACATCATACATCGTCAAAGAAGAGCTTCCACAGTTGATCAAAAATAAGGTCTTCATAACTTGGTACTTCAGCCTTTTCGTGCTTGGTTATCAAGTAGCACCCCATTCCTATTTTGATCATGGCATTGAAATCATGCATGGAAAATTCATCTTCTATGCGAAGCTCATCAGGTCTACTTCTTCTAATTCCTCAACTTCCTCAATCAGATTGATTGAGTCCACTTGCTTCTATGTATCTTGGATTATTTTGATATGAAAGGTAGAGGGTTTTTCATTAAAAATATTAATCCTTTTCCCTTTGAAGGGAATTTATAGATGCGAATAATCCAAGGACAAATAGCCCCCTAGTTTGGCGGTGAATTCCCTTGATAGGCACATACTGAAATATGGCTCTAGATCCACCACCATAACTTCTTGTATTATGGTGATTTGTGGTATCTTATGCAACATGATCAGAATATCCTTGATCATCCCTACTATCTTCACTAGAATTCCATCTATTTGTATCACTCCAAGACTACTTCTCATGTACTCCATACCCATAATCTCGTAAACAACCTTAGGAATTACAGTAGTTGCAACGCTAGAGTCGATCATGCAATTATGCACAACCCATATCTCCATCCTGAGGGATAGATAGAATGGTGGTGGCCTATTATTTCTAGTGGTCGAGGTCATTAATATCTAAGTCAAGATAATTGGGTGGGATTTTTCTTACCTTTAGCAGACTTTAGTGATTCTTGTAATAGATCCACTTGTTTAGGTAGCTGAAGTGCATAAAAAAGGCTTACCTTAGATGGAGTTTTCTTTAGTTCTTTAATGATACTATGCAACCCCACACTAGACTCTCCTCCCTCCTTCATAGTCTCATACCTGGTTTGATACTGTTTTGTTGCTCTACCATTGCCCTCACCACTGACCTCATATCCTTTATTTATTTTGTCTGGTCCTAATTTATAGGTAATTAAGGTGTGGGCAATGATAATGGTGCCAATAGTGCAGGCAATTCTGGATATGGGATAGGAGTTAGAATTTGGAGAATAGAAGGTACGAGCAACTACAGTATGGGTACCATTTGGTTTTGAGAAGAACTAGGATTCCATGATGGAATAGGGTACATTGGGGATGTAGGCAATGACTGGGGGGATGCACTAGGATATAGATGTTGGATAAATCCAAAAAAAATGGCATAGTCATTTTCAAATGTAACTTACCAACAACAACTAAGTCGACCTTGACCTTTAGTACCTGAGTGTACAAGGCTAGAAATGTATTGACATTAGCATGTCGGATGCTCATGATGATGTTAGAATGGAAAGCTCTCAGATAATAGAATGCTACTTGCTCTGGGGTGGGCCAAAGGCCGTCGATAACTCTCTACCAGGTTCGGGTGAACCTGACATTAAAATTAGATATCTCCTCCTGTGGGTGTCATTTAATAGTGATGAAGTAATGCAATAGTTAAAATGGGCCCTCTTTCTCATTAAAACCTTTTATCAGCTGCTCGGATAACTAGTCCCACGTGGTGATGGTAACAGGTGGCAAGGATTGGTACCAGTAGAGGAGTTTACCTTTGAGTGAGTACTAACAATCTCACCATAACATATTTATCTATGATGCTATGAATAGTGGTTAGAGAAGCCACATATTGAATGTTCATAAGCTATATTTCCAGTACCATCATATGTAGGTAGAATATTTAACGTTACATTTGGGATCTAGTTTTGAGCCTACAGATTCAGTGGTCCTGAATGATTCCAGGTTGGAAACTGCTTGGGAATATTTTATGCCATATGTATAGGAGTGCTTGGTTGAGGGGGAAAGATATTTTTAGTGCTATAAGGACTTGGAGTTTGTGAAAATATATCGGATACTTGCGAGGATGTCCTGACTAATGATATAATCAAGGGAACTACTCTAGGATGCTCTCCCAGAGTGTCAATGTTAAGCTCAAATAACTCAACAGTATCTTCTATATTTCTAGTCTTCGATCTTGTGATCATGATGGGGAGGGCTTTTAATTAACTTCAATATTCAGAGACTTATGGGTTAAACTGAATTGCTAGATATTCTTATTTAACCAGCAAAAAGATAAACATCAAGTCTTAATACTCTTGGAGGTGGAACGTTTGCATTCCACCACGCATGCTAGAAACTATTGTTCAAGAATCTACCTTAGGTATAGAATATTTAATCTACGCACCCTAGAACCAGCCAAAGTTGAAAGGCCAAAAGGAAGAAATTCCTCCCATGCCAATATCCAGAGAGGGTTGGTTCCCTTACTAACTATTTTTAGCTTGCATATTTAGAGAACAAAAAAGGAATGGGAAATTATTGAAAGGAATGGGGAAAGGGCTGTAAGCCAAACTAAAATAGGGGTGATGAATAGGTAGCAAGATCAATATATTTCACCTCAAACCAACAACATTTTATACAAATAACTAGACAAAAACTGAAACCAAAATTCTTTGAACATGTGGTTTTCAGGGATATTCTAATATTCACCTTTTACCAATAGCTAAATCCAGGAATAGAATTTAAAAATTTTGATAATGAAATGAGTTTAACAAAAATAAATGATAGAAAATCTACACATAGAAGTGGGTTAGAATTAGAGCCAAGAGTTCCTTGCATTCATAGCAGAGCTTGAGTTTACAAAGCTTTCAAGCAAATTGCCCATCCTTCTTACATTGAACTTGCTAGTTTTTATAGAGTATTTTACCTCTAAAATATAAATGCTCAACCACAAAACATCAGCGTGGTAGCCAATATTTGTTTTTAGAGCCCATAAGAAACTTATGAGGCATGGCTCAATTTGACGACTCCTCAAAAATAAGCTACATCACTTTAATGTGGCAATGCAATTCACCTGCAACACCATCTTCTCACTTTCTGGGACCACCTCAATGGCAAAGATTAAATTTTGAGATCCAAAGGGATTATATTTTGATTCTCCCCTGATCAACTACCATTAAAAGGGTGAAAGTGTACCTTTGGGAATTAATTTTATCATTAAAAAGCAACTTTAGGTGATCATAATTAAAGTAGGTGAGAAAGAGGAGTTTCATTGAGAAGAGGCACGAAAGGAAGTTTTGACGCCTTACTCGAGTGAAAGGGGAACTCATCATGGTGGGCCTCGATTTTGTCTTGTTCGAACGTTGGCTTGAAAGGATTTTCACTCTTTTATTTGTCAAAAACAAGATCTTTGAATGTGGCTTTGAATACCATGTGGACATCACTTTGATCCTACCCAAACATTTTGTTATCTTGCTAAAGAGGTGGGACCCAAAACACGACCTTTATCACTAAGGGAAAAATTATGTTTCGGCCATACAGGATTCAAAATGGATTTACGCTCCTTTATGGGAGTGAAAATGCTTGGGCCCCTCTTGGTTTTTGGTTGACTTCTATCCCGAAAAGGACTTTCATTGCACTTTTGCCTCAAAACCAAGTTTCATCGACCACACGTTTCACTTGGGGTGAACTTTACCAAGTGTTTTACCACCCTTGAACCCAAAATGGGCTTTTAGCAAAAGCATGGCATAAAATAACCTTTGTCCATGACTTGAATAAGGAATAGACACCATAAATACCTTTACACAATGATCTACCACCCAGGACTCAGCTTATATTCTTGTGCAAAAAGACCTATGTATGAAGAGCTTGTCGAAACCATATGTTCACTAGATCCTCATGCCATGAGAGCTTGAAGAAAGATCATGCATGGTGAGTGAAAAAGGGACTGCATGCTCCCTTGAGCGTAGCCAACCAATATTAAAAATGAAACATTAGAAGTAACACATCCTGAAAGAGAAGAACTTTTTCAAGGTAGAAGAGATTGTTAGAACATGATTGGATTCAAAATGGTTACGTCTGGTAAAATTTCTTGTAAAAACAACGTGGTAGGGATGCCAACAGAAATATTACTCTACTAAAATGCAAGGCATAGATAGTAGAGGTGAATTTTTTGGCATTGTGAAGGCTACTATAGGAAAATGTCAAGAAAGATGCTAAATTATGGAATAATTGTATTCATACAAAAAATTGAAAAGATACAAAAAATGAAAATCAAGAATTCAAACATTTTATGTAAATGATGTAGGTTTCTAGCTATAGCATCTCATTTGAGATGATAAGTGTATTTATTTATAAAATCTCAAGCTATAAATGAGAGAGTTGTAATTTATCAAGGGTAAGGGACCTGAGTACGATCCCTTATTATCCAACCAAAAAAACATTGGGGTGCATAGTGGATAGTAATGCCTTGGATGACTATTTGGATAATAAGAATGTTTGATTTAATAAATATAATTTTGAATTCTTTTATGTGGATGAATAATCATTTTATAAGGATAGACGTTTAAAATAAGTATGATAATTATTTTGGTTAAGGATTATAAATATAACCTATTTTTGTCAATCAAAATATAATGATAGTGTAGCGACCCCGGGAACGCGCGCACCGGTCCCTTTTCTGAAAACCCTACTTGCAATGCTTATTTAAAATACCAAAGATGAAATGGAAAGACAAGAGGAAAAAAAAGCATATAACACGAAATAACAAAATACAGATCTCTTTATTGATATTGAAGCTCGGTTACATGTCGGTCCCTCTTAGGGATACCCATTTTGATACTATAAATTACAAGTGGGCAAGGAGTGCCCCTTCCACGAAGAGGTGGTGCGCTTATAAAAGCTTCCTGGTTCCACACATGGAAATGTATGAGGGCTTACAGATGCCTCCTTCTCTAGGTCTATTTCCTAGAGGGATCCCTTTTGCTCTCGTATGTTGTAATCTTCGTTCGATGTACCTGTGGCCCTGCAAGCAATGAAACAACAACACACTTTTAGGTGTCCGAGATTGCCTCCCCGGATGAGGTTGTTAGTAATCAAAGAATGTAACAGAAATATGATAAAACAATGCCATGAAATCATGTAAATCTATGCTAATGATATAAGAAAACAAAATAAAGATGCTATGTCTATCTAAGCTAAGCCTGCGGGCCACTATCCAAGACAACGACCGCTAAAGTAAACCTTACCCTCTTTGCCCCAAAGCTATGGGTCAAAGACTATGATCTGATGTTGAAGAAAGTAGGTATTATGCTCTTTGATTTGTCAAAGCTCCGTCGCACACGTGTTCTCAAAGAGAACTCTCCAAGTCTTGAAAGCTCTCCTCAAGAAGATGTCTCTCTCCCTGATGTGATAAAATATTTCCTATATGTCATATCCTGATCCCCTCTATATGTCATAAGGATCTCTTGGTGCTCTTAGGCTTGCACCTTTTATAGTGTGAAACCCTAGGTCTATGTCCAAGCCCTAGAAATGAATTTCTCATGCGTAGTGCAAGTTAGCATGAGAAGCTTTTGTCCACTGTCTATATTTGAAGGCCAGTTAACTGAAATCTAACTGCCCACTTGAGTCTTCTATGCGAACTGGTCATTAGCATGAGAAGCTTTTGTCCTTTGTTTATGCTTGGAGGTCAGTTAACTTAAGTCTAAATGCAAACTCAAATCTCCCATGTGAACTGGTCATGAAAAGGAATGCAAAGTCACTCCCGCTCACCTTTATTGCATGCAGACTACCACTTCCACCCGAGATTGGGCCTGTTTGTCGAAAAACCGCTTCTTATGGCTTAGCCACTGTCATCTAAAGTGGCTAAGATCTGGCCACTATCATCTACAGTGGCTAAGGTCTAGCCGCTCTAGGCTTGAGTGGCTAGGATCTGGTCGCTCTTGGCTTGAGCGGCCAAGCTTGGATGGCTTGAAAAGGCCCCAAATGAGTGGTGAGAACCACTATTGATGCTTGGAAAGTCCAATATTATGTCTTATGATCTTATGAGTGTGTCTATGTAAGTAGCTCCCCTAAGCATGACATGATTTAGGTGTCTACAGATGCCCCTTTTTGTGATGCATTGTGTGGAAAACACAACGCTGAGCAAAAACGTAGACTGATCTATTTGTAGGGTGTATGGTGATCAATGGTCTGATCAATGTTGGATGGCCCAATCATGCAAGATGGTGCGCATCCCTTGAATCATTGCCTCAACATTCGGAGGACTTAGCCCAGTGGCTTTTGCATGTTAAATTGCACTCATTCCTCAAACTCAATCGGGTAGCTTCAGTTGCTACAACAATTTCGACCGGTAGGAGAGCTACAATTGAAGATGTCATGTCTACTTACGTTCCTAGCAAACAAGGGAAATTTGTGATTGTTGTATGCAATGATTCATAGGATGAACATGATTTTGCTATGATCAAGTGATATTTTGTTGATTTTGATTATGATTAAGTTGAAGTTTTGAACTACCTCTTCACACAATGAATTGGTGAAGAAATGACAATGATTGAAGTGACAAGTCGCTTGACCAATATGACTAATCTGGTTCCTTTCTAGCATTTGCTACTTTTAATGGGCAATCCCACATCCAAGTGTGATTCCAATTGCTTATGATAATCATCCATCCCTATCCCGAGGAGTGGTTCGACTATCAATAGCCTTCTTAGGGAGTTAGGATGAGTGATTCTATTCATGCCTAGATTGTATCACTTTGACTTAATGTTTTTGATGTCATAGGGGAATTAGAATGACCCCTTCGCACCCATGGAGCAGTCCGACCATCTTGATCTTCTTCGGGTTTGAAGGGTGACATATCGTAATTCCAAAATGAGTTGCTTTTGCCCCAAGTGGCCTTATGGTTGCCTACTCATCTCACCAAAATACATGGAGTGCAAATCATTGCAATCATCGAGTGGATAGAGTAGGTAACTAGATACGAGGCCTGCTTGAGATTGTGATTTTATGTAATTTTTTTGTTATTTTGAACATTATGATGATCCTAAACCATCAAAGTGTGATTATTTATTGTTTTTGTTATTCCCTCATTGAAGGAACTACTTTACTTTGATCTATGGGCCTGGCCGCTGTCAGGTCCAATGGCCTCTGATTTCTTGCCTGTGGCCATTGTCGCCTTGAGTGGCCAAGAAGCTCAGGCCATTGACGTTAGCAATGGCCAAGGCATAATTAAGGAAATATAAAATTTGCAATTCTAGGGTTTTGACCTATCATTTTCACTATTGAAGATTCCATTTTTAGAGCTCTGGTGTAGCGATGATGGTTGCGACTTCAAAACTTGCTGGTGCTGAGGATATGGCTGCACGGGGTGAGACATCAGCTACTAGAGGAGCCAGAGCTTCTCGGGTATTTCTCTCTTCAAAACCCTAGCTCTCTTTTCTTTGCCTAAGTAAAATTGAACTTCACTAAGAAATGAGCAAAATGAACATCACTAAACCTGTTGGCAATGAACAAACTCCGTAATTAGGCTTAGGTTCCCTTTTGCTATGGTGGGTTAGTCCCCAATTTTGCTATTTGTCAGTGGCTTCAACCTAGGGTTTTTCAAAAATTTTCCATTATTCACCTATTACCGCCATTTTGGGCATTTTCAAACTTAGCTTAGTTTTGATGCTTGGGTAGGAACATTTGCCTTCCAATTTGTTTGCTTTCCCTCCCTTTGTTATTTTGCTTAAGTTATTTTGTCAAAATTGTAATTTTTTTTTATTTTCTAGCCAAGGGTTCATGGGTTTGTCATGCCGCCCCTTGGCCATTGTTACTCGAGCGACTACGAGCATTGTCACTCAGAGCGGCCAAGCTTGAATCCCAACGGTAAAAAATTTGACCATTGGGCCTTGGCTATTATTGCCTCCAATGGCCAGGTTTTAACTATTGTAGGCGACAACGGCTAAAGCTTAAGCCTTGTTTTTGCATTTTGTGTATTGATTTTTATGATTTTTTTTTTTGAATTTTTGCTTTGCTTTATTAGGTGCAATTTATTCTTCTTTTGCTTAGATTTAGAGTAACTCATACTCTTTTGCACCATTTTCATGCTTATTGTGAATCATGCCTTAGATGCACTTGTAGTTATGTTTTGTTCTTCTTCTACTTTGTTTAGATCCTCACTACTCGGAGTGGTTTAAGGCCCGTGGGCTATAGTACGTTATCAGGTTGCCCCACATTATGGCCGACCAGGCTTATCTTATAGCCTTAGCCCATCATTGGGACCCATGGACCAACACCTTCCACCTTCCGCCCGATGAGATGACTATCACGTCGGAGGATGTTTACAGGATTTTTTGGATCCCATTCGATGGGGTGCCCATTGTTTCATCGGCCACTACTGATCAGGTGGTCGTCTATGCTCGGGTGTTTGGAGCATGCTCTACATAGGCCCTCTAGGAGACTGGGTCCAGGGGAGTATCTATCAAGACTTGGTATGATGCTCATGTTTTCATAGTGAGGCATGTTGTGTTGCTGATGGTGATCAACAATATTCTTATCCCAGATTGCTCGGGTTTGAGGTTCCCTTGGAACCTCCTAGCGATGGTGCAGGACCTACTGGATAGCGAGGAGCCTATCATCTATGCATGGGGTAGATCGCTATTGGCTCAGTGCTATGATGAGTTGTACCACATCCATCGGTGGGGATGCATCAGCATTGCTTGTAGTTTGCTCTTACAGGTTTGGGGATGGGAGCACATTAAGGTAGATCGCCCTAAGGGGCTCCCAGTTGAGATTACATCTATTGAGGCTCGGACATAGTGCTATGCTGCCAGATGGGCTCGAGAGCATGAGGAGCGTAAGAGCCACACTTTTGTAGGGGAGCTATCCCACTACACTGATGCTTTCACCAGACTATTGGCTGGAGATGTCATGTGGTGGCCTTACTATGAGTGTCCTACTTGGGATGATCCAACTAGTTTTACTACTAGGACACGACATGAGCGATGGCTCATTGGTCATAATATTGCCATCTAAGAGTATTTCTTCTACTCTCAAGTTCTTCATCAGTATGGATTGTAGTAGGATGTGCCCTTGGTACCATTCTTGTATAGGCACCTCATAGCAGAGAGGGATCTACCTCCATGATAGGTCATAGAGCTTGCAGATGAGGAGGATGCCCCAACCGTAGACCCTACAGTGGTTGGGGGAGTTATAGAGGCCTACTCTCAGTGGTGGGGTGATCGGATGTGGCATGGCATCGATAGTCTAGGGCATGAGGATGATGGTGGGGGTGATGGCATAGATCCAGTAGGATGTAGGGTTCGAGCTAGGACCGAGGTATGGGGCCAACCGATAGAGCAGGTGGTAGTAGAGGATCTTGATGTTCCTAAGGAGGAGGAGGAGTTAGAGCCCGAGGAGAGAGATTCTCCTCTAAGAGCATAGTTGCATGAGGTCGAGGCTGAGCTCCAGGCTACTAAGATCTAGGTACAATGATGAGATGCTATGATTGAGCAGCTCACAACATAGATACAGGCTCTATAGGCTACTATTGGGGGTGGCGATGTCAGGATGTAGTTTGTTGTTCCTACTTCTACACCATAGGAGGTTCCAATAGCAGGCTCAGGGGTAGATGTGGGATGGCTTTAGTCCTTGTTGGATGAGCATGAGGCATGGATCCGGGGTCTTACGGATCATGTTACCCTCCTTCAGATGCAGCTCAGGAGGCATGGGCTTGTCCCTAAGGATCCAATAGATGTAGGTGGTTCATAGGTCAGTGGGCGCTCTACCTCGGGGTAGTCTTCCACCCATCCTAGCCAGTGGACCCAGACTCGGATAGAGAGACCTACAGGCTCACATCACTCGACTCATGACACCACCACAGGGGAGGTGGCACTAGAGGAGATGATGTAGGGGGCTCAGGCCCGATATTTGATTGATGCTCTACTTGGTTCTTGATCCATTTTTGAGGTCGACTGACCTACATGACTATAGCCCACGGGCATTTTTGTATATCCATTGGACTTGATACACATACTTTTATGATAGATTTGCCTTTTATGACTCATTATGTGTATCGTTTATTGCTTATATTTTTGTTATTTTTTTATTTTATGATATGATGCGATGATGATATTATGATGATTTGATGGATATGTTAGATGATAAGTGATTTTTTGGAGAGGTTTGGGGGGGGGGGGGGGTGTTTTTTTTTTTGGTGATATGGGGATGTATTTTGATGATGAATGATGAATTTATGATTTGGTATGCAAATGGATATTGCCTATATGTTTTATGATGTGGTTTATGGATGATTAATGACTTGTTTTTGTGGATGCAAATGTTATTGTTAAATGCATGTTTAATTTTTGCTTTAATTATATGCATCTAACTTATGTGATGGAATGGTATAAATGAACCTGTATGCTCTAATCACTTAAAACATACGGAATGCATATGACATTGACAATCTTAATGGGTGATACCATAGAAAGTAAAGAAATAATCATGAATTTAAATAATCACTCCTATCATAAGAATTGATTAAGTATTCATATATGAGATGTAATGGTGTGTAATGTATCTTCTTAATAAGTTTCTGTAAATTAAAAGATATAAAGTAGTCAGTGGTCGTCTATATACTATTTCTAATATATATGCGGTATCTGTCCTACTATGTTGATACCCCCTAATTTATAGAATCTTATAAAGAATATGATGGTGTGAATGATGTTATGATTTGTTGCTATGTAAAAAAATTTTGGGGCTTTTCGGAGATTCAAACACTCTAGTTCCCCTATCAACAATTGTCTACTTACCACTTAGACTTTTGAAAAGTAAGGCTTTTACCATGGACCTAGTTTTTCATGATCTCTGTGTGTGCATGTGATTGTATATTTTGAGGTAGAACTCAAGCATTTCCTCCGATGTCAGGCAGGATTCTTTCAGCCCATTGCTAAGATCAGGGATCCTCAAGTGTTCATCTCATCCTTATGTTGGACTTAGTTGGACTATACCACTAGGCAATATTTGGTTACCTAAGCTAGCTCATCCACATTCAAACATTGGTCTACACAAATGCATGAAGCAATTGTAATAGACATATCATCATGCGTAAGGATTTCTCCTTCCAGTTTTGTACAATGCTGAGAATTCCAGGGATTCAAGCTTTATTCCCTTCTTTTGGCTTCTTTTTGGCTTTGGATTTTTGCTCATATGTAGTGATGAAAATCACTATTTATTTTGATTTGATTTTTTCTTTGAGCGGGGATTTTTTTGTAGTGATGATAATCACTGTTTATTTTGCTCATACGTAGTGATGAAAATCACTATTTATTTTTTATTGATTTTTTTTAGCTTGATTTTTTTGTATTTTTTTTGTGTATCGGATTTTTGCTTTGAAATCTGGATTGTATGCTTGGCCTTTTGAATATGTACTTTTGCTTTGGGATTTTTCTTATTTTGATTTAAGCAAGGGATTTTGATAGGGTAAAGCTTGTCCTTTTGCCAATTCTCAACACCTTTAAACCGGTTGCACAGGGGGATAAGCAAGGATAATCCTTTTCACTTAAGGTAACCTAGACCGCTTTGCAGCTTTCATCTTTTCCTTGTACCAACTAGGATTTTAGTGTTTCAATTAGTGATGGGATCTTGAATATCCAAGGCTTTATCATAGCTAGGCCTTACCTTCTACTAATCAAAGTTGTTTTCCTCAAAAGTTGATAAGATTACTAGGTGTGGTTGACTAACCAAAAAACCTTAGTATATTATGTATAGCAACAAATAATGGTTGTGTTGAAAAACACAATTACACACATGTGGATGGAGGTATGGATATGAATGACTTGTGCGACAAACTGTGGTATCAATTTTAAGGCTCTCATGACATATACAATTGTAATGTATGTGAAAATGCAATGCAATGATGTGGATGCAAAATGTGAAGTGCAATTGTTTTTGTATTTTTGATTTTATGTTGTTTTTGTATTTTTGATTAATTTGACCAAAGGGCTTATTATGCCTTTGGGGCTTTTGTTATTGATTTTGACCAAGCGATTTGAATTACCCTTGGAGCTTTTTATTTGATGGGATTTGACCAAGCGGTATGAATTACCCTTGGAGCCTTTTTGATTGATTTTTGACCAAGCGGTATGAATTACCCTTGGAGCCTTTTGAATTGATTTTTGACCAAGCGGTATGAATTACCCTTGGAGCCTTTTAATTGATTTTTGACCAAGCGGTATGAATTACCCTTGGAGCCTTTTGATTGATTTTTGACCAAGCGGTATGAATTACCCTTGGAGCCTTTGAATTGATTTTTGACCAAGCGGTATGAATTACCCTTGGAGCCTTTTGAATTAATTTTTGACCAAGCGGTATGAATTACCCTTGACCTTTGATTTATTTTACCACAATATGAATTACCCTTGGAGCCTTTGATTTGAATTTTTGAATTTTATGTTTTTATGATTTGTTTGTATTTTTGACATATTTGAATGTTTTTGAATTTTATGAAATATTTGAATGTTTTTGTATTTTATGACATATTTGAATGTTTTTGTGTTTTATGTATAAAATGCCTTTAAATGAATGATATTGAGAGGTTCAGGCTCTTCAACACCATCTAATGATATAAGGTGATATGCTCCAGGCCCAACTCTCTATGAAATCATGTATGGACCTATCCAGTTTACCATGAACTTATCTCGTAGATGCGACAACAGATTTGAATTATATTGGTTTTCTTTGAGCACTAGATCTCCAACCTTGAATTCCCTTAGGTGGAATTTACTATTGTAAGCTCATGCAAGGTGATCTTGGTAAACATGGAGATGCTCTAAAGCATTGACTCGACGTTCATCAAGAAGCATCAATTGATCAAGGTGGCCTTGTCATGCAGCTTCATCATCTATGAAGTCCTTTAATGCTATGCGTAGAGTCAGGATTTCCAACTCTAGAGGCATGATGGCTTCAATGCCATATACTAGTGAAAATGGTGTTGCCCTAGTGGGCATTCGTATACTAGTCCTGTATGCCCATAGTGCAAGAGGCAATTGCATGTGCCAATCCTTGTGATTTTCTTGCACTATCTTCCTCAAAATGGAGACTATTGTTTTGTTTGAGGCTTTTGCTTGCCCGTTTGCTTGTGGATAATAAGGCATTGAAAAACTATGTTGAATATGGTATTTTTTCATTAAAGCACACACATTTTTGTTCTTGAAATATGGCCCATTATCCGATATTATCTTAGAAGGGACCCCAAAATGACTTATGATATTGTGGAGTATAAACTCCGCAATCCTTGGTCCAGTTGTTGATGTTAAGGGGATCGCTTCTACCCACTTAGTGAAGTATTCTATGGCCATTATGATGAATGTATGTCGGCCTGAGGATGGGGGTGAGATCTTCCCAATCAAGTCTAGTCCCCATTACGAGAATGGCCATGCTGCCTGGATGGGTTGCAAAGCTTGCGATGGTAAGTGCGTTAGATTTGCATGATGTTGGCACTTACTACATTTCTTGACATACTCATAATAGTCCTTTTCCATTATGGGCCAATAGTAACCCATTCTCAAGATGCGCTTAACGATGGCCATGCCACTAAAATGGCCTCCACATGTTCCATCATGAGCTTGCAAAATTTCCCAAGATGCTTCCTGGGGCTCAAGACAACGGAGCAATACTCCATCATATCCTCGTCTGTAGAGGATTTCTCCTAGAAAAATGTATCTTGTTGCTCTCTGTTTGAATGTTCACCTTTCAGTATGTGACAAACCTTGAGGTATTATTCCAAGCTTCAGGAAGTCCTACAGTTGGGAAAGCCAATCCTGATAGGCCACAACTTCTATAGAATAGACAACTTGCTCTTCCTGCATTTTTGAGGTAGTGAACACGGATTGAGGAACAACTCTATGGTATATGGTCGCACCACACTCTATAGGTCCTTGGGAGATCAAAGACCCCCAAGGTGTTGTTTGTAAGAAACCTCTGGCTATGAAGGACCAATCCTGATTTGGTTCGATGTTGATCATGTTGACTGATTCTTGATTGTCAAAAGCCTCATGACGTATTGTTGAGTGCGAAAGCACTTTTACATGAATGGTTGTAAAATCAACAGATGGATTCTGAGGGATTAAGGATCCCAAAGAGGCCATGGTGTCTACAAATCTATTCGACGTACGAGGGATTGCCTCGATGTCGTACCATTCTAGTCGGGCTAAGTAATTGTCAACAAGTTCCTTGTAAGTCTTCAAGAGTGGGCACCTACATTGGAAGAGTCCTTTGACCTGGTTTACTATGAGCAAGGAGTCACCAAAGATATTCAATATTTTAATGCCCATTGCTATGGCTATTTGGAGTCCCAGGATCAATGCTTCATATTATGTATTGTTGTTTGTGCATGGGAAGTCTAGTTTGAATGATAAGGGCAATGGAGCTCCCTGTAGTGTGATAAAGACAATCCCTGCTCTGCCTCCTTGTTCACACTTTGAACCATCGAAGAACAATGACATGTCTCTTTCTTTCTTAGGTTCTTCGAGTTTTGGTGGATCTGATAATGCAAAGACCGCATCATCAGGCAATTCTATGGTGAGAGGCTTGTTATCCTGAAGAGGCACCTCTGCTAATTGATCTGCTATGACTTGTCCCTTGATGGACTTTTGGCTTATGAACTCTAGATCAAATTCTATCAATAGCATGATCCACTTTGTGGTACGTGTATTGTGATATGTCTTGCTCATCATGTACTGCAAAGGATTTTGTTTTGATATGACGTAGGTCGTATG
The DNA here is from genome assembly GCA_028583015.1 of Wollemia nobilis. Taxonomy (NCBI): domain Eukaryota; kingdom Viridiplantae; phylum Streptophyta; class Pinopsida; order Araucariales; family Araucariaceae; genus Wollemia; species Wollemia nobilis. Next base: position 2,729,635 of record JAQPPZ010003612.1, read on the forward strand.
GCTCAACATGTAGTGTCACAACTTTCGAGTTGCAAAGACCACTGCTAAACACAATTTTTTGACATACGCATATCCTAGCTCATAGCTCACCAAGGTGCGACTAATGTAATATATGGCTTGCTCTTTGTCTTGTGCATTCTTTTGGGCTAACATGGTGCCCAATGCAAAATCAGTAGCCGATATATATAGTAAAAATGGTATGTCTGGCCTTGGTGGAGCCAATACTGGCGGTGTTGCTAGATAAGTTTTGATCTCTGCAAAGGCTTGATGGCATTCTTCATCCCAATGAAAGGGGACTTCCTTGCATAGCAACCTATTCATAGGTCTGCATTTGTCTGATAATTGCGTGATGAATATTTTGATGGATGCTATCTTGCCTTGTAGGCTCCTCAACTCCCTAATGTTGGTAGGGGTGGCCATTTCCAGTATAGCCTTTACCTTTGCAGGATCTACTTCGATGCCTCTCTTGGATACGATGAATCCTAAAAGCTTGCCAGAAGTTACGCCAAATACGCACTTCTTAGGATTCAATCGGACATTGTGTTCTATGAGGTGATCGAAGACTTGTCTAAGGACTTCGGCATGCTCTTGCCGCAATAGGGACTTGGCTAGTAAGTCATCCATGTAATCTTCCAAGATCTTATGCATATAGTCATGGAATATGTATGTCATGGCCCGTTGATATGTGGCACCAACATTTTTGAGACCGAATGGCATCACTTTGTAACAGAATGTTCCCCATGGAGTAATGAAAGTCGATTTTATGTTGATCTTCGAGCTTAATCCGGATTTGGTTGTATCCAAAAAAACCATCCATTAGGGAGAGCATTTCATGACCTACGGTTGCATCTACAAGAGCATCTATGTTTGGCAATGGGAATGAATCCTTTGGTGTTGCCCTATTCAAATCTCTAAAATCCATGCAGATACGGACTCTTCCATCAGGTTTCCCTATGGGTACCATGTTTGACACCCACTCAGGGTAGTCGATAGGAACTATGAATACTGCATCCAGTAGTTTTTGCAATTCATTCTTTACCATCAAAGCGATGGTTGGATGCATTTTCCTCAATTTTTTCTTGACTGGCTTCTTCATGGGATCCAATGAAAGGTTGTGAATGACTAACTTTGGATCTATCCCTGGCATGTCTTTGTAAGTCCAAGCAAAAATATTTGGCCTCTCCTTGAGGAGAGGAATCAAGATGGCTTGTTCCTCTGGAGATAGACTTTCTCTGAACTTGACTTTCCTTGGTTGGGTAGGATCATCACTGATGTCCACCTCGAAAGTTGCTTCTATAGCCATATGTGACCCATCCTCTAGCTGATGAGGCATGGGTATCAAATGAATGTCATCGATGGGATTCATAGGACCTACTGACTCAGGTTCCAAACCAACATGGAAGATGTCATACGCACAACCTGATGCAAAATGGAATGGTTGTAACATCTCTTCATTGGGGAAGAGGTCTTCTAGCTCTATGGGTGAACTAGCATGATCCCAATCGATAGCGTCTACATCAAGATGCAATGATTTGGTAGGATCTATTGGATTATGAAGTGGAGTGGTCAAATCAATGGAGATCATGTTGATGGATGGGATGAAATCTCCAGGACCACATGGGTGCAATCTTGTCTCAGGGGTTTCCCTTCCATACTCACGATGAGGTTCTGGAGGAATGGGAATTTTTGGATCTGGCCCATGAGCAGGGTGGACAATAGGATCATTGGGCTCTAACTACTCTCTGAATGTAGGCGGAGGGGGATTGACCATCCGATGAATGGTAGCTAGGTCAATAGGTCTCCCCAAAAATTAGAGATGAGGGTCTATGGCATGAAGTGCCGCCTCTCTCTCTACTAGCTCATTGACTTGCCGCAAGTGGTGAGGTCCAAGATAAGCCATCTCGGTCTCATCCTCAAAGTCATCATCACTTATCCAAAAACCATTAGCATTGGTATGCGGCCCTAAAACAAGGGGCTCATGTCTTGGCCCCAAGTAGGCCATCTCTATTTCATCTTCATATTCTTCATCACTTATGAAGAATCCATTTGCATTTGTTTCTCGCCCCAAAGTCAGGGGTTGATGGCTTAGGCCTAAGTAAGCTCTTTCTATTGAGTCTTCTGATTCATAGTCACTTTCATCTGATGTATATCCAATCTCATCATGGATGGACCATGTGAACCTTTGTAAATAGTGAGGCCCTTGATAGGCTAAGCCAAGTTGTGCCTCATCATCACTTGCTTCATATCCATTCTCCTCATCCCATGAGTTGTACCCTATTGGGGTGGAATCAATTGAGGTGTTTGGATGATAAGTTTTTGGAGGTGGTATGTTTACCGTGGCCACTTGTCTATTGCTCAAATTTGCTATTCTTAGGGGGTGATAAGGAATGAAATCAATGTCTTCTCCTAACCCTATGCTTAATCTTTCCAATGCCACTACAAGCGAGTCATCTCGACCTCCGCTATAGTAGCCTAAGCCAAATATATCAGAGGGAAGCTGATATAGTGGCTCGTAAGGCCTCCTATACCCTTGCTCATATACGCCAAGGCCATAGCCATGCCAATGGCAATGCTCAAAGTAGCTTAGAGAAAACTCAAGATTAGAGAGGTAATGAACATTGACTATGAATAATTCATCACCATCCTCTTCTATATATGAAGACTTATGAGCGCAGTCCAGGTCGGCATAGACAAAATTGGTTTGGTTGGGAGGGATTCCAAGTGGAACCATTATTCCTACTAGTGGCCTCAAGTCTTTAGGCCTCCCTATGTCTTGTGCAGACTCAATGATAGGTGTAAAGGTAATGTTCTACACAAGGTACTCCCCTATGCCTATGCTTGCCAAGTGTATTGATGCATGCGATGTGGATGACCCCACGGATGATATTGGCGAAGCAGGGTGATAATCACTATCTTCATCTTGATCTTGAGGATCTTCCTCTTCCATAGGACTTGGCATTTCAGCAATGGCTATAGTTGGCACTTCTTTGGGCCTTTCTTCCTTAACTAAGGGTGCCTTTAGCTTCTGATTGTCTTTTGGTTTTGACGTTGATGGTACTTTAGAAGCATTGATTATCTTGAGTGCACCAGGAGGTGTTGATGTGCATGGGTCTTTTCTTACCCCTTTGTCTTTGTTATCCACTTGTGTGGTTGGGGATGAAGGTGCCACGTATAGGTGAGTAGAAGGGATCATGAATTCTCCTAGAATGTCCACCTGATTAACGTATTTAAAAGGCTCTTCATCGGCCAGAACCACATAGACTTTGTTTTCGTGCACATACTTGACACACTGGTGCAAGATCGAAGGCACACACTTCATGGCCCTTATCCAAGGGTGCCCTAAGAGGATGTTATATTGCATAGCTCCTTCCAAGACATGACACATCATGGGGATGGTCTTGTGCCCCACCTTGATGGGTAGGACTATCATTCCCATAGTATTGCATAAAGCATCATTAAAAGCTCTCAATGTGTAAGCTCCTAGAATGATATTGGTCTTGGGTATCTTGAGGTGCTCTATTGCAGTTGTTGTGATGATGTTTATCGATGAACCTATATCGACCAAAACCCTCTTGAAAGGTAAGTCATTGATGGCTACTACAATGTTTAGCAGAGGGTCTGGTAAGGCAGTAGAAACTATCTTAATCTCATGATCATAGAATCGGATTACAGGTTCCTGGCATTCTTGCACTTGTCCCACAAAGTGAGTGAATGCATTCACATCTTGTGGTTGAAGCTCAATTGTTCTTAAAATCTCCATTAGAGTCTCCCTATGCTTTGGGGACTATTGTATGAGCTCATAGATGGATAACTTAGCTGGAGTCATCTATAGGTTTTGCTCCAATCTACTCCGAATAGTTACCATAGGTCTCATTGGTGGACCTGGAAGGTTGTCTTACCTTTGCCTAGGAGCGGTTGGGATGTTCATGGGAGCTATAGGTGGTTGTGGTTGACCATACCACCTAGTCCTTGTTGCTATGTTAACGATCTCAACCATCCCAATGCATCCATGGGTAGGTATGTCAGCTCGAACCTGATTGACTTGGGCCCCTTGCTCTCGAGGGGCCTCATGATTGGGCAATGGGTTTCTATATATGCCCATGTCTCTATTATCGGGAGCTAGTGGGTTGTCAACTTTGAGTTCTCCTACCTCAATCATGTTTTGCACTTGATGCTTAAACCCGATGCAAGCCTCAATGTCATGCCCTGGTATCCTATGATAAGGACAAAATTGATCTTCCCTATATCCTTTTGGCTTAGGATGGTTGGGATCTATAAGAGGTATATCAAGAAATCTGATCCTCCTAGCCTCGCTCAATTGATTAAATATTGATTGCATTGATTCTATCAGAGGCATGAAATAATGAGGTGGCTTGCATTCTCGATTTCTTCCTTGATTGTTCTTTTGGTCGTAGTTGGCTGGTGGGGGATGTGCTTGATAGTTCTATGGTTGTTGTGCACCCCCATCCTTGGGTGTAGCCAATATGACTTGATTGACTAGAGTAGGGTTGCCCTACTTCTACTTGTACTTGTCATTCTTACCATTCTTGTTCCACTCCTTTTTGTTTTGGAGCTTAATGGTTCCCTCATCTACTTTTATCTCTTCGATGAGCTTGGCCTATGCCAAAGCTTCCTCAAATGAAGGATACTATTGGAGTTGTAGCAAGAGGGAGATATGTTTAGAACAAATTTTGGTAAACATACGAATGATCTCTTCTGTGGGAATGGAGAATGATAATTTTGCCATGATTTTTCTCCATCTATTCCCATAATCCATTATTGGCTCATCATCATACTATTTCAAGTTAGCCAGGTCTGAAAGGTTCACCTTCTTCTTAGCACCAAAGGAGAAATGCTTCAAGAATGCATTTACTAGTTGTTCAAAGTTGGTTATGCTATGCTTAGGTAGTTGGTTGAACCATTGAGTGGCAACACCTAAAAATGTCATTATGAATGTTCTTAGCATGAGAGCGTCATTGTCTTCAAGATGAAAATAGGCATTGATAAAATTGGTGACATGCTCTTGTGCATCCTCTTCACCTTTAAACTTTTCTAACCTAGGCATCTCAAAGTGCTTAGGATATGGAGGGCTAGGGATTGATGGGCACAATGGTTGATTGTGTATCTTGCTCAATGTTGGTGAGTTCCCAGCTGCCTCTTGTTTCTCAAAGGTTTTCATCTTTTTAGCAAGCTCTTGAAATGCCTTTGATGCATGGATTTCCTCCTCGTGTAAGCCTATTCGCATTGGCAATGGAGGTAACTCTCTATCCATTTGATTTGTTCCATTTTCCTCCCTCCTACGAGGGGACTCAGGATTGTGATCTTGGTTTGTTATGTTTGCCCTCCCCCCATTAGTTGGATTTTGTTCATGATTTGGTGGGGGGTTTCATTGTGGGCTATCTTGTCTAGTGTGCCTTTCCTTAGGTGAGTCAGTGTGTCTTGTTCTTTGGTGGTCACCACCATTTATCTATAAATTGTGAAGAGCTAGCTGCTCAGCTTGCTCTCTTAAACACTGCTCATGTTGGCGCAAGAGTCTTTCTCTTTGTTTCTCTTGTTCGAGAGCTTCCACTAGCTCTCACTCTTTACGTAATGCATTTTCTAACCACCTCATTCGGTCAGTTTGTGCTATCATAGAAGACTCATGTTTATCTGACTCTATTCTTGTTGTCTTGACTCGTAGATTCCTCGAGGGGGTTTCTGTTGTATCTGTACTCTTGCTAGTTAATGTGACTTGTTTAGTGTACTATTGAATATCCCTATGATCAGACTCCATGCATCTTCTATAGGGTCACTATGAGGTACCCCCAAACTGGGAGGTATGTTTAGAAGTCATAGTTCATGAGCTTCCAGATGCAGAGTTCTCAGTAGCTATAGTTCTTTGGGTTGGTTGAGTAGGAAATCGATCCAACCTGTCTAGCTATCTTGTTTTCCATGGCTGGTCCTATGGGGTGCCATTTACTCCTATGAGGTCATAGTCTATGGGAATATTTCCTTTTGTGTGAAGGGTTTCTTCTATATGATTCCCATGACTAGATGTAGCTCTAGTTTCCTGCCCTTCAGTGGGCAGACCTATTTCATATGTTTCTTGTGAGTCTTGAGGTGTTGCAATTCTTGTTTGCCTTCTTGATGAAGAGGGCTTGGTGGTAACATGCTTCCTCCATGTGGATGGAGATGTGGCAGTCTCATCATCCCTATGTGAAGAATGGGTTTTAGAACCTTCTTTATGTCCATGTGAGGAGGAAGCCCTTGAAGCTTCCTCATGTCTTTGAGATGTTTCTATGTGTTTAGAGGAGGCCCTTGAGGTCTCCTCATGTCTCCTTGATGAGGATGGCTATGAAGCCTCTTTTTGTTTATGTGACTTTGTTCTATGATGTGGTTCCTTACTTGGGGTTTCTCGAGGAGATCCCCCAAGAGTTGAGTTATCACCCCTTAGGCTCATGGAGCTACGTCTCATGGTCTTACGGGTAGGTCATTCAACATTACTATGACTCTGCCTATGGGTATGAATTGCTTCTGTCTCTCCCTCGGCATCAGACCGAGGGTGTTTACTTCTTGTTTTGACCATGTTGTTTTATGACTTGATCCTTTGAGTTTGCAATTTAGGAATGACCACACAATACCAAACAAATGTTTATCTTGATTACCGATTTGAGTGTGCCCTAAACTATTTGATGTGTTTTGATGTGTTGTTCTCTTGATTTATTTGCTCTTGTTCTTGGATTAAGAATGAGAAGACTCATCCATAGTGACAATCAAGTACACTCATGCCAAACATGATTTTCTCAAAAGAAGCTAGGGTACACCATTGAAGACCCAATGGGGGGTTCGCCTAGCTCTTCCACTCTGAACCAATGATTGTTCCAACAGTGGGAGACAGTTTGAACACAAATAACTTAGTGTCACTATAAGTAAGTTTCCCAATCTATTTCTAGGAAGCTCTAGGGGGAAAACCAGTGGAAGGAGATGAATTCCAATGTCACTAGACTAAATTGAAGGTTGGTGATGAAATCCAACTCTCCAATGTTTAAATGAGACGTGCGTGTGTGGTGTTCATTTTAAGCTTGCGTAACATAAAGTGCATCATATAGCAGCAATGAGTCTTTCCTATATGCCTAAATGCAAAAATATATTTCAATATTCAGAAAGATGCATGAACTACTATGATTTGTATGAGCGCACTTTATCTCGTGCAACTATGGCCTCTAGCAGGGCCTCAAAGCAAGCAAACAACATACAATGTCTAGCACATTGGATTCTAGGGTGAACTTTTTAGGCATAAGCCATTGTTCCTAGCAATGCCTAGTGGAAAATTTAAAAGAAGATCTAAGATATGCGAAATGCTTAATTCTTTCTTCTTTATTCTTTCAATTTCCAAACATAAATGTGCTTTAAGTTCTCTATTTTAAACACACAGAAGTAGACAGAAAGTTGTAAAATATCAGAGAAGCTATACCAACCTTTGATCCAGCTCAGAGAGTCTATGTTTTGACCTCTGTTGCACTCCAGTTCTAGCCATTGTTGACCAGAGCGGCTGGTTCTTGGCCGTTGTAGCTCAGAGCGGCTAGTTTTTGGCCATTGTAGCTCAGAGCGGCTAGTTTTTGGCCATTGTAGCTCAGAGCGGCTAGACCTGCACACAAAATTAAGTTAGTTTTCTAGCAAAAAATGAAAAATTAGTGGTCGTCCCACCATGATCGCCATCTGTAGCGACCCCGAGAACGTGCACACCGGTCCCTTTTCTAAAAACCCTACTTGCAATGCTTATTTAAAATACCAAATATGAAATGGAAAGACAAGAGGAAAAAGCATATAACATGAAATAACAAAATATGGATCTCTTTATTGATATTGAAGCTCGGTTACATGTCGGTCCCTCTTAGGGATACCCATTTTGATACTATAAATTACAAGTGGGCAAGGAGTGCCCCTTCCATGAAGAGGTGGTGCGCTTATAAAAGCTTCTCGATTCCACACATGGAAATGTATGAGGGCTTACAGATGCCTCCTTCTCTAGGTCTATTTCCTAGAGGGATCCCTTCTGCTCTCGTATGTTGTAATCTTCGTCCGATGTACCTGTGGCCCTGCAAGCAATGAAACAACAACACACTTTTAGGTGTCCGAGATTGCCTCCTCAGATGAGGTTGTTAGTAATCAAAGAATGTAATAGAAATATGATAAAACAATGCCATGAAATCATGTAAATCTATGCTAATGATATAAGAAAACAAAATAAAAGATGCTATGTCTATCTAAGCTAAGCCTGCAGGCCACTGTCCAAGACAACGGCCGCTAAAGTAAACCTTGCCCTCTTTGCCCCAAAGCTATGGGTCAAAGACTATGATCTGATGTTGAAGAAAGTAGGTATTATGCTCTTTGATTTGTCAAAGCTCCACCACACACGTGATCTCAAAGAGAACTCTCCAAGTCTTGAAAGCTCTCCTCAAGAAGATGTCTCTCTCCCTGATGTGATAAAATATTTCCTGTATGTCATAAGGATCTCTTGGTGCTCTTAGGCTTGCACCTTTTATAGTGTGAAACCCTAGGTCTATGTCCAAGCCCTAGAAATGAATTTCTCATGCGTAGTGCAAGTTAGCATGAGAAGCTTTTGTCCATTGTCTATATTTGAAGGCCAGTTAACTAAAATCTAACTGCCCACTTGAGTCTTCTATGCGAACTGGTCATTAGCATGAGAAGCTTTTGTCCTTTGTTTATGCTTGGAGGTCAGTTAACTTAAGTCTAAATGCAAACTCAAATCTCCCATGTGAACTGGTCATGAAAAGGAATGCAAAGTCACTCCCGCTCACCTTTATTGCATGCAGACTACCACTTCCACCCGAGATTGGGCCTGTTTGTCGGCAAACCACTTCTTATGGCTTAGCCGTTGTCATCTACAGTGGCTAAGATCTGGCCGCTATCATCTATAGTGGCTAAGGTCTGGCCGCTCTAGGCTTGAGCGGCTAGGATCTGGTCGCTCTTGGCTTGAGCGGCCAAGCTTGGATGGCTTGAAAAGGCCCCAAATGAGTGGTGAGAACCACTGTTGATGCTTGGAAAGTCCAATATTATGTCTTATGATCTTATGAGTGTGTCTATGTAAGTAGCTCCCCTAAGCATGACATGATTTAGGTGTCTACATATAGTTTTCAAAATATAATGAACTACCCTTCTATAAATCTTTTCTTTTGACAAAAAGCTATATTATATTAATTTATTAACTAGAACATTACAATATTTTGGTGTTAGCACTATCCACCAGCTAAACAACAAAATGAGGTGGATCAGGAGTAAAGCATCCATAACTGAATATACATAAGAATAGAAGCTAATATCAACAAAAATACTATAGATATATCTTGATGCAATACACTAGATATCAACATTCATCGGTGGAAGAACATGTTATATGAATAAATTATGGGTATGTCTTCTATGATATCTTTTGAAGTCTTCAAAGAAGAAAAGTAAGTAATCAAAACCTAAATATGCTCATCATTGTTGACTGCATTCTTCTTAGTTTCCTATTGGACCATCTAAAGAACTTGAATCATATGATAAAGTTGAAAGAGTTTATCAATAACATCTCGAGGTATGCTAGAAGTTCCATAGACTTGGGAATGAATGCATCCCACATGTAACAAAATATCAAATGTCAAGTTTTCTAAAACTATATTCCATGGAGGAGTAGATCTAGTAAACACGTTTTTGCATCTACACTTCCAAATGTATTTGAGAAGGATGAGTCTACAAACATCCCAGAGTTTGGGGCACTGATCTAGCTAAGAAAAACCAAGCAGAGAAAGCTTCCAAGATCTAGTCAAGGAGGGAAAAAGAAAAGAAAATGGTAGATCCATGGAGATAGAAAGAGTGTGGAGATGGAAAGCTCAATAATTTTTGGAAAGAGTGTGGATATGGAAAGTTCATTATTTTAGGATTGAATGGTGGGGTCCATTATAGGCATCATTAGCAATGTGTGTATGGAAGTGTGATCTCCCTTTATGGTCATCCTCTTAATCTATGGCACCACATAATTGTTAGGGTAAATTTTATTTATCACATGGTAGATTTAGGATATTACATAATTTTATTTACCATGAAGATATTCATTATTAGAATATTTTATGGTTGTTATTATTGACACGCATTTCAAATATTGTTAGTGGTTAGTGACATATCACATTTCGTTAGCATGAATAGTGTGATAGGATAGTAAAATATTATTTGTGGCTATATTTAGCCTACGCAATGTTATATATCCTATGCTTATGAATAATATAGTTAGTTGATTAATAATCACTCATTTGCTCTCATTGGTATCAGAGCAATTGACTTGTGCAAAGTGACGGGTGACATGAACCAGTGGGTATTTTTTCTGAGGAAGCAGCTTGTTTGGACAAAGGGATCCCCTTCTGGAGCTTGCGCGAAAACCCATGATGGCATCTTGTCATCACATATTTGTGTTCGTAGAATTTAGTGGCACAAAATTTGATTGGATTTTTTCTAACATTTTTTGCACAAAATTTTACTTATGATTTGATTGGACCTATGGCATGGAATTTGTGTTTGATTTTTTTGTGAATTTTATGGCTTTCTTATGCAATTTTATGAATTTTGTGGTTTGGTATTGCTTCAAATTTAGCCTACATGTAGACTATCAGCCTATGTGCAAATTGCTAACCCACATGTTCTGATAGCCTATCAGCCTACAAACTAATAAGGGTTGTTCCCCATTACAGTGGTGCACGCAATACAAACCCTGCACTAACCACACCAACTTGAAGCATCGATGTGACCTCCTCTGGTGAGCACTAACATCAATACAACCTTCGTAGAATTTTTTAACCTTCCTATAGACATGAAAAATTGACACATTTAATTTACCTAAACATCATAAAAATTATTAAAATTATTCAAAATTTACCCGAAAGTCGGCTAAAATGGTGAGAAAACAATCTCCTCGTTTTTCATGCCAATAAACCAAAAATTGTTTGACCGTTGGGAAAAATCGCCCAACGATCAACAAAATCGCCCGACGATCGACAAAATCGCCAGGCGATTTTGTCCCAAAATAGAATTTTACCAAATTTTCTAAAAGACAAAATCTGGTTTAAAACCTCTTACCTGGTTTAGCCATCGTTCGGATCAGGGAGGTTGGCGAGTAGATTGGAGGTGGCAAACATAGGAGGGATCAAAACCTCCTCCATGTTTAGCCTAACCTCCCAACTCCCTCAAATCCCCCCTTGGCCTATTTAATCTAGGCCCTTTTCCCTTTTTCCTCCCGGCTGGTTGGACTCTGATTCCTTGAGATTGCTTCTAAACTCCCTTGAGGATCCCTCGCATCAATTTGCTATGCAATTCCACCTCCCAGAATCCCTATTTTCATTTTTTGTCATTGCAGGTCCCAGTTATAATCGCCCCAAATATCAGCATAATCGCCTGGCGATCGATAGAATAGGCGATTTCATTAGAGGGAGGTGATTTTGTCGAAGACAGGCGATCCTATCTGCAGATCAACATGGGGGCAAGGATTCAAACCACTATTTGCATCTCTTTCCCTATTTCCTTTTTTTCATGCATTGTTCAATATTTATTTAATTTATTGCTTAGATTTAGATATTGCATCTTGGTGTTCACCATCATTTCAATTAATTGCATCATAAAATCAGGATCATAATAGCATAAATTCATGGCATAGTAGGTTGAATTGTTATCATAGTGTTCTCATGTTGTTTCATATCCATTTTCATATAGAAATTAAAACTAATTTGTGACTTGGAATACGAGAAACTATCATAATTTGCAAGAAACCCTATTTTCTATCAATTATTTTGTTGTAGGATTGCGACATAATCGCCTACGATTTTGTCAAATCGGAGGTGATTCTTGTCTGAACATAGGTGATTCTATCTAGAACAGAGGTGATTCTATCTAAAACAGAGGTGATTCTGTCCTACTACAAGCCTCAGAATCTTCATCAAACATCCGGCTCAAGTAAGGTTTATAATTTCTTATAATCCCAATCTTAGGCATTGTATTTCATTTTGTATCCACTATCTACTATCCTCATTAAATAAAAATTGCATATAGATAGTTTAGTTGCATAAAGGCCAAACTTAGGTGTATGAGAATGATTTATAAAAAGAACACATCAAACAATCTTCCAAGCCTAGGTACGGAAACTGCCGCTAAAAGTTTCCTGGTGAACCCTTAATTCGTCGAAAAATCACCACAAGAAGGCACAATTAAGTGCCTCTCTTTCGAGGTGTAGCTCTACTATTTTCCCATTCCCCTATGAGGTGTGGATCCATCAGCCTAGAGGAAAGGAGTGCAAAATTTTAGGCCTACATTCTTTGGTGAACCCGACGTGAATACATAGGCATTTCTTCTGATTTCAAAAAAAAAAAAAAATATATATATATACAAGAAAAACAACAAAAAATCATCATTTCAAATTTGTATGTTTTAGATTCAATTCTAAATTTTAGATACCAAATATTACTTTTAGAAGTACTAAAGAAACCATGAGTCTTAACTCAAATCAATATGAGCCCATCAGTAATGTTGGGAAAATTCTGCCAAATACATTTGTTGATTATGACCAACCTCATCCATATTCAACATCACCTTTATCACACTTTTCTCATTTTTCATCCTTACCCCAACAAGACAATCCCTTTTCCAATCCTCTTCATAACGATATTATCTTTTCTCCCACATATCCATATTATGCCTATCGATCCACATACAATCCTTCTCCACCATTTCAACATTCTTCTTTCAACACAACACATCCATTTCAACAAGAAAATACTTCTTCTTCCAATCCTACCATGCACTCACATCATACTTCACAATCTTCCTATCATCATTCTACCCATAATAAAGAAAAAAGAGGTAATAAACCATTAAGTCCTTTTATGGCTGAATTCCTAAGCCAATTATCAAAAGCCTCTCGAAAACCTTCACCACGTAAATTTACTAAGCTCAATCAACCAATGGATATAATTCTCAAGCATTTACTTGATACAAATAGGATTGAGTTACCTCCCATAAGACAACCTTGATACCACAACAGATTGTTATAAACCTGAGCTACATTGTGAATATCATAGAGTGGATGGACATATGACACAAAAATGTAGAAATTTAAGATGTGCAATTCAAGATTTGATTGATGAGGGTCTTTTCACTATAAAGGAATTACAATCTACAACTGATTATAAATCTCCAATAAACAATCAAACTCCTACACAACAAATACCCATAATCAATCAAGACATGGGGATCTCCCAAGAACCCCTATTCAATTATCAACAATAGGAAACCAATCAAATATTGCATCTTAATATGTCCCATCACGATGATATTACTAATATTGTAATAGAAACTACAAATGAGCAACCTCAAGTTCAATCAACTCAATTTGATATTCAAGAGATGGATTCCTCATTTGACCAACCTTCAAAACTATCTTTGGCTCTAGAGAATGATCCAAAATGGAATGTAAGCATAGAAAGCCCATCTTTAGCATCAAAATCTCAATCTGAAATCCACTTTGATAGCCAACAACAAGTGATTAATCCTCAAGCAAAGATATCCCTTTTAGAAGTATTACAAAGTTCTCATGTTCATAGGGAAACTTTGTTCAAGATACTTAGCCAACAATTTGTTCCTCATGATATTTTCCCTAAGAACACAATTAATGGTGTAAGCCCTCTTGAGGTTAACCATATTTCATTCTATGATGAGGAGATTCCTTCCTCTACTCCACAAGAAGACTCCTCTCTTTACATTACAGGATTTATTAAAGAAACATCTATTAAAACTATCATGGTAGATAATGGCTCCTCTCTTAATTTATGCACTTATCAATTATTCCAAAAACTCGGATTAAAGGAAGAAGATCTCAATGAATCAAATGTTATTATAAAATATTTTAACAATGAAATTCAAGAAGCTCGAGGCACTATAATTCTTCCCCTTAAGAGTGGACCCAAGATCCTGGATACTTTGTTTTATGTAGCATCTTGCCCTTCACCTTACAACCTACTTCTCAGAAGTCCTTGGATTCATACGATGAGGGTTGTCCCTTCCATTCTTCATCAATGTTTGAAGTTTAAACTTGCAAATAAAATTGTTACCATACATGGTGACCCAACACCATTTGAAGAATCTTTAACGGTTGAAACATCAAGTTCTATACATTCTCCATTGTCACAATTACCTCCTATAAATCACTTTTCTTCATCCATACCCGATCATCCTTGTTTACCAAATAACACCCATGCATATCTTTCACATATGCTCCCTCCATATTATCAAGACTTGGAAGATAGTGATAAGAATGAAGAACCTTCTTATCCTTCTGACATTTTGTTTTGTAACATGATCAATTTTACACATAAAAGTCAAATCTTTTGCTACATTGTTCTACATTATAACAAAGCTTTTGTTATCGCTACCTTTTATTCATCACCTTTTGTTCTTCATTCTCTCTTTCATTATTATTATCACATCAAGTTCTCTATTATTTTCCTCTTTATCATTGTCATATTCTATCCATCACTTTTCTTCATCTACATCTCATTCTTCATCACAACAATCTCAACTATCAACCAAACAACTTCACATACACCACAACCAAATTATCCTTCAAAACCTCCTTTGATTTTGAAGCCACCTTAGACATGCTATACTCAAATAACCTTGTATAATGTATATAGATCATCTTGTATATACCACCAATTCCATCATTAAAAGTAAAAAATAAAAATCAAATAAAACAACTAAAAAAATCAAAAAGTATCAAAATCTCAAAAATATTTCAAATCATTCTGCATTGTTATTCATTGTTGTATTTCAAAATTTTGAAGCTATATTTTCCTTTATTTCGGATTAATTCAAAAGTTATCTTGAACCATACACTTAATTTCACAAATTAATTATTTTGATTTTATCACTATGATTATAAATCTCTCTTGTATCGAAGATCACTATTTCACTAAATAATATTTTGAGTTTTGGGAAATGATCTTGCTACTTCTTGAACCAAGTACACTTTTACACATTAAAATGATTTGTTGCAAATTCGAAAAATGATACTACATAGTAGTCTTAGTCTCTTGAGCGAAAAGTTTCCCCTGCTATCCTATCATGCGCATGGTCTAGAATTTTTGAGAATTGGCAAAAGGACAAGCTCACCCCTACCCGAATAAAAATCCCTTGCTCTACAACCAATCCGAGCAAGTATCCCAAAAGAAAAATCAAGAAAAGCAAAAGTCAAAAATCAAAAGAAAAAGAAAGAGAAAAAATAAAAAAGAGAACGAAAAGAGAAAAAGAAAAGTAATAAAATCCCCTTGTTCAAAACAAAATGAACAAAATCCCTACCCCTTGAAAGTGAAGAAAAGAAGGGTGAATGAGCTTGAATCCCTGGAATTCTCAGTTATTCGAAAATCATGAGGTAAACCCCATAACAGGTGATTTGTGCCCAACTTGCTTGACATTGGGTAATTCCTTTTCGCGTGGTGACATGTCTGTCACATTAGCGACCTTCTTTTGTATAGACCTATGTCCGCTTGTGGATTAGCTAGCTTTTGATGACTTGACTTACATAGTAGTCTGGTACGATTTCATGCACAAAAATCATGGTTAATGAACCCTTCACTTGCACACACATTGGTTCATTCAAGTTTGCTTGCATCACTACCTTACTCAAAATTGGTAAATGAACATTACAAAGCACACACATTTGATCCTTGAGAGATTTTGTATCATTATGTCAAATCAAGATGGATAATGAACTCACTTATCACACACTTGGTTTTTGATAAATTTGAATTTGTCTTAGAAATAAGTTAAAATATTTCTTTGAAATTTGTCGGACAACATTAGTTTATCATTACTTTCATATTAACACATTACATAGATATTTCCAAAATTTCAAAAATCTCAAAAACAACTTATTGCAAAAATAACATGTAGTTCAAAATCACTTATCATACATAGCATTCATGACTTCACGATGATGGTATAATTCCTAGGAATTATTCTTCTCAATTTTCACACTAGGAATTCTATACCTAGTGCAAACCATCTTTCTAATTTTTCATGCCCAAAATTAGTCCATATATTTTCATAAAAATTTCATAATATTTTTGAAACATGTGACACAATGATTTATCTTACATTACTTTGCATTTTAAAAGAACAAATAATTTCATATCATCATGCATTTCATTTTGATTTTCGTGATGATGGTATAATTCCTAAGTAATTATTTCATATAATTTCACACTTAGGAATTCTATGCTTAGCGTAAATCATCCTTCAAATTTTTCATGCTTTGCTCAATATATTTCACAAACATTTACCACATACATTATTATCAAACAAACATCACACATATTCCTATTACCACAAAAGCCTTAAGATTATTCTTAAGCATACAACCATTCTTAGCAATATCAAAAATATTCCTCACAAACAGGATTAGCTTCGAGACTTAGCGAGCTTTGAACTCCACCAACAGTCTCATAACAGCACAACATCCTTTGAGGTTTATTGCTAGAATCTATCAAACATCTTATCCCAAAACAACATCAAACATTTCTTTCTCATCATAAAGCCTTAAGATTATTCTTAAGCACACAATATTTTGGTATTAGCAATACAAAACTTCCTCATAACAAGATCCGCTTCATGACTTAGCGAGCTTTGAACTCCACCAACAGTCACATATCAACACAACATCCTTCGAGGTTCATTGCTAATCCCTCAAATCTATCATCACACAAAATCATCTTTCTCAAAACACACTTTACAAAATCATTTTCCTTTTATGTTAAGCATGATCAAAATGTTCAAAAATCAAAGCATGATTACAAGAAATTATGTAACACAACCATCATAAGCAAATGTAATAAATCATCCAATAAATCACACAAAGTCACATAAAACAAAGAAGATCAAATTCGAGTTTTCCACCAAACATAAAATTTGGTGTAAAAACTCGAGGGGGCATCCTAGTCAGTAAATTAGTAATTATTTTTTTCTAAGACATCAATTTCACATAAACTATTCATTCTAAACCATCTACTCCATTTTTTCCCATGTCAAATCATAATCATTTCTACTCAAGTGTCTACACTTTTCTTTGACGCATTTATTGTTCATAAATACGTCAAAGAGGGGGCAAAATGTAGACATGAAAAATTGACTCATTTTCCTTAGTTTTTTCTTCCTAAAAAGTAAGGTCATCCATCAAAATTATTACCCATCAAATTATCTCAATCTTTCAAATTTTATACCATTGGAAAGGGCTCAAGCTCAAGGCTCGGTATAAAATATTCCAATATCCTTATTTTCTCATGCCAATAAACCAAAAATTGTTTGACCGTTGGGAAAAATCGCCCAACGATCAACAAAATCGCCTGACGATCGACAAAATCTTTCAAAATAAAATTTTAACAAATTTTCTAAAAGATAAAATCCAGTTTAAAACCTCTTACCTAGTTTAGCCATCGTTCGGATCAGGGAGGTTGGCGAGTAGATTGGAGGTGGCAAACATAGGAGGGATCAAAACCTCCTCCATGTTTAGCCTAACCTCCCAACTTCCTCAAACCCCCCTTGGCCTATTTAATCTAGGCCCTTTTTCCCTTTTTCCTCCTATGGTTGAATTCTGATTCCTTGAGATAGCTTCTAAACTCCCTTAAGGATCCCTCACATCAATTTGCTATGCAATTCCATCTCTCAACATCCCCATTTGTCATAATTTTATCATTGTAAGTCCCAGTTATAATCACCCAGGTATCAACATAATCGCACGATCGAGCGATTTCGTAAGAGGTGATTTTTAAAAGTAGGTGATCCTATCTCAGATCAAAGGGGCAAGGATTCAAACCACTATTTGCATCTCTTTCCCTATTTCCTCTTTTTCATGCATTGTTCAATATTTATTTAGTTTATTGCTTAAATTTGCATATTGCATCTTGGTGTTCACCATCATTTCAATTAATTGCATCGTAAAATCAGGATCATAATCGCATAAATCCATGGCATACTAGGTTGAATTGTCATCATAGTGTTCTCATGTCATTTCATATCCATTTGCATATAGAAATTAAAACATATTTGTGATTTGGAATACAAGAAAATTGCCATATTTTGCAAGAAACCCTATTTTTTGTCAATTATTTTGTTGCAGGATTGCGACATAATCGCCTACGATTTTGTCAAATCGAAGGTGATTTTGTCTAGAACACAGGTGATTCTGTCTAGAATAGAGGTGATTCTATCAGAAATAGAGGTGATTCTGTCCTACTACAAGCCTCAGAATCTTCATCAAACATCCGACTCAAGTAAGGCTTATAATTTCTTATAATCCCAATCTTAGGCATTGTATTTCATTTTGTATCCACTGTCTATTGTCCTCATTAAATCAAAATTGCATATAGATAGTTTAGTTGCATAAAGGCCAAACTTAGGTGTATGAGAATGATTTATAAAAAGAACACATCAAACATCTTCCAAGCCTAGGTATGGAAACTGTCGCTAAAATTTTCCTGGTGAACCCTTAATTCGTCGAAAAATCACCACAAGAAGGCACAATTAAGTGCCTCTCTTTCGAGGTGTAGCTCTACTATTTTCCCATTCCCCTATGAGGCATGGATCCATCAGCCTAGAGGAAAGGAGTGCAAAAATTTTAGGCCTACACTTCCCGTGTGCTACATGAAACTTGATGGTAGGTGATCTTCGATGGATCCCGATCACAGATAGTTATCTATAGTGCTCCCTAAGTGATTTTGAAGTGCATTCAAACCCACCCTACATGACACTAGTGATCGCGATCCCAGATTTGATATAGTTCACTTTTATATTAGTTGACACAAGGAGAACAACCACATGTTGATGCCCCTACATGAAATTTTGCATCTGACAAGCACACACAATCTGAGGAATCTGATGTCATCACTGATTGATCTATCAATGTGAATCCCAAATTAGGTATGAGATCCAAGGTACAAAAATATCGAGCATGATAATCAAAGTAAGGCTAAAATAGAATCTAACTTGGCAAAAGCAATGTGGTAAGCTGACATGGCAACAATATGATTTTTGAGATGCTGAGGTGGTGTGATAGTTGATCGACACATGACATATCCAACTACGGTAGGTGGTGGCTCATCATTGGTCCATGTGGCATCGGGTATGTCTACTTGATGGGATCCTATTCATTGAATAAAAAAATGGTAGCTGACAGATTACCTGAAGGCAATCATAATGATACTGGTGAGCTCTTGGTTTTAAGAAAGGGAAGAGCACCCAACAGGGTGCATGTGGGATTAATTCCCATGAAAAGTTTTTTTCCACTCTGCGGTGGGAACGACTTCAGATTGAATCTGGCCTCCCTTACAACCCGTCAAGATAGATAGCCCGACCGGTTATTAAGGCCGTGGTAAGAATCCCGATAGGAGGTCGGGATTTCAACACCCGTTGGGGTCGCACGCTCCTATTTTACTATAAGAAGTGCTCAAATATTTTAAAAATGTAAAATTTTTCATTTTTTTTATTTTGCAAACTTTTTAATGTTGTTTTTAATTTTTTTTTTTAAATTTAATATTTATTTAATTAAAAAATCATTTTTTTTTTTTTAAATTCATGATTTTTTTTAGTTGAATTATATTATTATTAATTAAAATCTTTGATTAACATTTTATTTTTTGCAAATTAAATAAAAAAAAGGACCTATTTTTTGCAATTTTCCAACAAATGTGTGACTTTGTTTTTCTCCAAAGAGGGAATGTAACACAAAAATAGCACCATTTTTTTTTTGTAAATAGGAGTTCTTTAAAAACTTTCTCAAAAAAATTTCTAACACACTAGTTTTGAGAGTAATAGTTTTTTAATGAAGAATACACCTTGGGTCCACTAATACCAAGTTGTGTGTCGACGGGTTTTGGATTACCTTTCAAAAGCTTGTCGTGTGTCACCTTGGATTGAAAGGTGTTCTACCTTGCTAATTTTGCAAAACAAAGGGGGACAAGAAATTGTGATTCTTTTTTGTAAATTTGTAATACAAAGGGGGGGCACTTGAATATCAAAAATTGTTTATTTTGCAACACAAAAATGAGGGTAATTGTTTTTGTCCAAATTCTTTGCAAAATTGTAAGACAAGGAGAGAATTTGAATATTAAATTTTTGCAAAACACAAAATCAAAGCTTGTTGTAAGAATTACTATAAATAAGGTACATTTTCGATAGCATTCGACACCATTTGTTAAAAAATGGTATTGATAAATTAGGTGCATTTTTGGTGGAAATACGACACCTAAAGTGTTAAACATTTGTGGGTACTTTTGATGATTTATTGCACTTAATTTCTAATTTTGCAATTACATCTTAAGTTTAAAATCAAGAGCACTCAAGACCCCAAAATTTACACCTATTCATTGCAAAGGTAAATCCAATTTTACTTTTTGATATTCACTCCATAAAAACCCATATTCACTTTTCTTGTTTGGCTTAAAATCCTCAAACTAATCATCCTTCATTAGGAGGGTTTTTAGGTAGGTGCCATTAATTATCAATTAGAGTGAATTCTCTTTCATTACTTATTGTTTGGCCATTAAAGATGATCTCCTTTGCAGGGAAAATTATTGTGGTAAGTAAGATTCTTCATGCATACCACATGTACTATTCCTCTTGTTGGCTTCCAAACCCTACTCAATATAGAAGACTAGAGACTTGTATCAGGAATTTTTTATGGGCAAATATGGATGGTTCTAGGTGGGTTCCTCTAGTTGCATGGAAGTATTGTATTGTTCCTAAGAAGGAGGGTGGCCTTGGGTTGCTCAACATCCAGGTTCAAGGTAAGGTTCTTGCTTCTAAGTGGGTCATTAGGTGTTTGGAGGGTGATTTTGGTTGGCAAAGGTTGTTGCATCACCGATTAAGAATTGTGTGAATATTTACGGAGTCAAGGGAAATTTTATTTTCAAAGATATTGTTGGTCATCCCAGGAAATTTAAAATTAGAGGCTACATCCTAATTAAAATAAAATGGTAGGCTTGCAAATATGTAGTCGACTTGGTTAAATGGGAATTTTTGGATGATAGATGGGGTTGGACTCTTTGCTCCAAAGCAATTTGCCTTTGGAAAAAATATGGGACATATGCAGCAGATATGCCTACCTTGCAGTGTAAGAGGTTTGGTAAGAAGGAAATTTTTAAGTGGACCGATATTTGGGATGGAAAAACGAGTATTTGGACTCCATGGCAATAGTTGGTTGTTAAATTTAAACTAAAGTCCTCCGATAGGTATGTAGTGCAGCAAATGCAAAGTCTTATTTCGATGGAGTAACTGTACAATATTTCCAATGGTCTTGTAGGTCCTATCTGGAAGGATTAGAGGTGGAAATATGGAAAACTAATTTGGTGTTTTAAAGCCTCTAATATTTATCAGTTGGTGGTTTTTGGAATCTTGTTTGGTGACATTTTGAACATTAGATGGGGTTTGAGTTGTTCTTGCAAAAAATGGAAGAAGCATCTCACTAGGGTGTGTATGTTTTAGGTTTCTATGCAGTTGAAGGTGTTTTACTGGTTAGTTATTATGCATTGTCTTCATAGTAAGGTTCATATAGCCAAATGGATTCTTGCATAGGATGCTTATTTTAGTTGTGGAAAAAGTGAAACAATTAAGCATATTTTTTGTGAATGTTCGAGAACGAGAAAGGTATGGAGAAAGGTAGTTTGGTTATATGACAATGTTGTTCAATGACAGCTAAGTGGAAGGTAGTGTTGTTTTGAGACTCCATTGACTATGTGATCCATAGAAGGATATTTTGGCACATTATTAGAATCTCTATCTTTTTCAGTATTTGGAAAGATATATCTAGTATGATTTTTAAAAATGAGGAGGTGTCGATTGTTGTTACTATTAGCAAAGTTGCTAAGCTTATTCCTAGTCAACTTAAGGTGTTTAAGTCTGAGATTATTCAGTACTATATTAGAATTGATAAAAGTGTTAGATCTAGTTTTTTTCTACTCATTTGCAAACTATTGTAGTGTTGCTATGATGATGTATTCTCTGATTATTCATTAATATGAAGTATTTTTAAATAAATAAAAAAATCCTCAAACTGATCATCCTTCTTCAGGAGGGTTTTTAGGTAGGTGCCATTAAATATCAGTTAGAGTGAAAGAGAGACCATTTTGGTACAATAAGGAACCTTCATAATGGCTACAATAAACAAGTATCTCAATGATACCCAGTTGCTTAAAGGTTCTAATTATTCTACATGGAAAACCAAAATGAATACCATTTTTACTATAGAGGAATTGTGGGATATAGTGATAGACACTATAAAAAGACCCACTACACTAGGAGCAGATCAGAATGCATGGGATAAAAATGACAAAAAACTTTTCATGTTGATTTTGCTAGCTACTATTGATGAAATTCAGCCTCACATTTGTGATGCTCAAAATGGTAAATAAGTGTGGGATGCTTTATCTACCATTTTTGAAGGGAAGAATCAAGCAACAATTCTTAACATTCAATCCCATATTCATAATATCCATATGAAATCATGTGAAACAGTAGAGTTATTCCTCTATAGAGTGGTAGAACTAAAATCAAAACTGAATGCTTTGAGAGAAAAAATTGAAGATAAGGTCTTGAATTTAATATTTTAAGGGCTCTTCTCGACTCCTAAAAAATGTTAATAACATCTCTTCAAGTGTTTGAAATAAAAGTGGCATTTGTTGAGTTGGTAAATTTAATTCAAATTGAGGAAGCAAATCAGCTACAAAGAGATGAAGTGTCGAACATTGCACTTTACATAAACAAATAGGGTCCAAAGAAGAATGGGGGCCATCTTCCAAATATAAGGGCAAGCAAAATAAATCACAAAATAAGTTTTGCACAACTTGTAAAAAGGATTACCACGATGCCAATCGATGTTGGTTTAAGAATAAGGGCAAGGACAAATCATAGAAAATGCATAAGCAACAACATGACCATGTTGCTAGTGAGGACTCGAATTAATTCTGAATGAGCACACAAAGTTCTTATGACCCATACAACTTCTCCACAAAAGGATTCTGTGTGGTGCATTGATTCAAGTGTTATTCATCACATGACTAGATACAAGTAGTTGTTTAAGATATTTGTAGAAAAGGAAGGCAAACCAGTAACTATTGTTGATGATAAGACCTACTGAACAACACAAGCTTATACTGAGATGGGGGGTGAATAGTATAAGACCAATTTTTACTTTTCTTTCCCAAATGGTATTAATCAATATAATCAATGGCAATATCAATAGCAATAACCAAAGAAATGCTTAAATCATCACACACAATAGAGACACAAATTTAATGTGGTTCACCCAAAGATGGCTATCTCCATAGAGAAAATAATTCTTCTAAATATTTCTCAAATAATATCTTGGGAATCCTTCTCAATTACAATGTTTATGGACCTCTTTCCAAAGGAGATGCTGATCCCTTAAATCTAGTTTGTGGATATCTATTCACAGGAGAACTCCTTCTCCTCTGCTCTGGCTGGTGATCCTCTAGAATACGACTGCCTCCACTCCACTGGCTTGTGGATATCTCTCTACTGAAGACTCTTATCCTCACTCAAAAAACTTGTCCTCATTGCCCTGGCTGATGGATATCTATCCACAAGAGACTCTATCCTCTCTACTCTGTCACCTCCAAATCTTTGTCTTAATTTTGTACAAAACATAGTCCAGTCAGTCTAGCAAAACTCTGCTCAATATTGCATTAAACACATTTCATTCAGTCTAGCATAATTCTGCTTAATAAGCTCACTCAAATTTGTACCAAACACAGTCCATTCGGTCTAGCACAAATCTGCTCAACTCTTGCACTAAACACAGTCCAATCGGTCTAGCACAAGTCCACTCAAATCTACACTAAACACAGTCCAGTCGGTCTAGCACAAGTCCACTCAAATCTGCACTAAAAATAGTCCAATCAATCTAGCATAAATTTGCTCAATAGGTCCACTCAGAACCTACTCAAATCTGCTCAACAGGTCCACTAAGAACCTGTTCAAATATGCTCAACAGTTCCACATAGAACCTATCTAAATCTGCTCAACAGGTCCACACAGAACCTACTCAAATATACTCAATAGGTCCACATAGAACCTGCTCAAATATGCTCAACAGGTCCACATAGAACCTACTCAAATTTTCCCAATAGGTTCACACAAAACCTGCTCAAATATGTTCAACAAGCTCACACAGAACTTGTCCAAATATGCTCAACAAGCTCACACAGAACTTGTCCAAATCTACTCAAAAAACTCACACAGAACTTTTCCAATCTCATATAAACATAAAGAGAATTTTTAGAGACTCAATATGTTCTATTATCAAAAATTGAATCTCTTTCTCAACTCAATCTCATAGAAGAATAAAGAGAATTATTAGAGACTCAATATGTTCTATTCTCAAAACACAATCACTTTCTCAATTCAATCTCATAAAAGCATAAAGAGAATTGTTAGAGACTCAATATGTTCTATTCTCAAAAACTCAATCACTTTCTCAAATCAGAATATAGAATAGTTTATTTTATGGAACTTGAACAATTACTCCATACATCCACTTGACTAGGCTCAATCAACTCTACTCAACCATTCACTTCAAGAAACAACACTTGCTCACAAACCCTAGTCCAAGCATGTATCATCCAACTCAAAAATTTTCCAACAAATCTCGCATAACAATGATACTCATGATCTTTTCAAACCCTAGTTTAAGTTCTTTGCATAACAACTCACTTCAACAACCATGCTCATCAAACAATGTTTTAATCACAACTCTCAATTTCAGAAAACCTTGAAGAATTAACTCAAACACTTCACTCAACCAATGATCTCAAAAATAATGCTAATAAAACAAGGTTTTAATCTCAACTCTCAAATCAAAAAACCTTGAAGCAATAACTCAACCACTTTCGAAAAGGAAACCCTAATCAAGACCTTTTCACTCCAAACTTAATTTTCAATAAAGCCAATCAATCAAATCAACTAAGAAGGAATTTGCCCATACATTTTTGATGTCAAGGAGTTGTTCTCACAAATCTACCACTCTCATAAATTTATCTTTCCAATCACAAAAGGGTTAGAAGACTTGAGTAATACCACAATAAAAAAGTAATAACTCAATAACACCTTATTACTCCAACTCAATAATAATTTTCACCATAGTCTTATTACAAAAGAAATAACCCCTTTTATGAGAAATTAATTCACAATAACCTTGATTCTCAATAATGTCAATACTATCCTTCACAAACTCCTCATAACTCCTAATGACAAGTTTTAATTAAATTGCCCCGCTAAAATAAATCCACTTTTTAAAAAAAAAATTATGCAAGCCTTATATAAAATAAAATTAAATTATAACCCCCTTTTAATTTCCCTAAGGCTTAACACATCATATAACACCCTTATAACTCCACGTGGGCAATTAAAAATACTTTACAAAAATTAAACTTGCCTTGGAGGGTTTCGAACCCTCTATCTCCTCCTTCCCTAAGCGCCTTAGCCACGGCCAAAGCCGTCGTCGAGCCACGCCCTCGCACAACAACCAAAAAGCACAACGTGCTTGTTATCCTTTGCGAAAACGTGTGCCTTCAATAAAAAATCGCGTGCGCCTTGGGCGCCAAACATGTCTTCCCTTTCGTACTACCTATGATTCGAACGCGAGATCTCTTGTGTCCAAACAACTCAACACACCGCTAGGCCAAGCTGGCCTATGTGCCCTCAAGTCGTGCACCTTTTTCTTTTCTCCTTTCCATAGCAAACATAAATGTTTTCATGAGCTCTTTCCTCTTCTTCACATGCAATTCGATATTCGAGCAAGGATAATTGCCAATGGTTTTTGGAAATGCTTTTATATTAATTTCTTTCCAACCTTAATACGTCGATGCTATCCTTGTTGAATGTCGGTGAAATTATAAAAGCATCAAATGCCTTTGGTCTTAAACCCAACCTTTGGGTTTATTAAAATATCTTTAGACTTTATAAAACCCACTTTTGCATTATAAAACATTATAATAAGAATTATAAATGTTTTATTTAAGTTTTCACCATGGCACATTTAATATTATAATAACTACTATTATAATATTATACCTTTGATAAAGTACCTTTAATATTTATTTATAAAATTTAAATTCACAATGAATTTAAATAATTTATAAAATAAATATTATAACTCATTTTTTACTTTTGTCTTTTGCACTATTTCACTTGATCTTTGGCCTTCTTCCTGGATATCAAATAATTATTTGTATCCCCTTTGTTTCCTACTGAAATCTTTGGTATTAATGATGACTTTATCTGGTGGCACCAATGACAACTTTGACTTAGGGACTCAAAATGTCCAACACCTACCGTGTCCAGAGTGAAGGAAATATTTTTTTTACCCTTCCAGATGGAAAATTTCATATTCAAAATGTCCTTTATGTTTCAAAATTGCCAAACAACTTGTTGTCAGTCCATCAAATTCTGTATAAAAATATGGTTGTAAACTTTAGAGTTGAGGATGGAAAAAAGTGTTGCTTTATTACAAAGAAGGGTAAACATATAGCAAATTCTTCATACAAGCATGGCTTGTTTGCACAAGATGCCTTAAAAACTGAAAAACCTCAAAAATATCTCCATACTCTCATCTATAGTGATAAATACCATATTTTTAAAAACATTGATGAAGATAAAGAAGTTGGATGTTTTGAAAAACCCACAAAAGGCATTGGATCTAAACTGATGAAGAAAATGGGTTTCAATGGAAAAGGATTAGGTACACATGGGAAAGGTATTAAAACTCCTATAATGCCAAATATCAGGCCAAAGACTAAAAGCCTTGGTTATGATGGACAAGCAAGTACTAGTAAAACCATGTTTGTAAATCCTAAATCTCCTACAACTCCTACAAATAATTGTTGCAGTCATTGTGGAAGAGTAGGACATGTAGCAACTAGGTGTTGGAAACTACATCCTTGTCATTCATGTGGATGTACAAATCACTCCTCTTCAAATTTTTGGTATAAAGTGACAATGGCCAATAAGGTTCATATCAATTGTAAATGAACAAATCTCACACAATGGACCAAGATGAAAGAATTGTTGTATGGCTTCTACAAAAATGGTAGATCCATAGGTGATGCTCCAGTGGTAGTTCCAGAGGTACTATTCTATGATATAAATCCATAGCCCAAGACAACAACATATTTCATTTTCTCTCCTTCCCATTAAGGGGGGAGTTATCTACATTTTATCAAAATAATGTAATAAAGGGGGGATGTTAGGGTAGATTTTATTTACCGCATGGTAGATTTAGGTTATTACATCATTTTGTTTACCATGAAGATATTCATTGTTAGAATATCTTATGGTTGTTAGTATTTACGTGCATTTCAAATATTGTTAGTGGTTAGCAACATATCACATTTCGTTGGCGTGAATAGTGTGATAATATAGTGAAATATTATTTGTGGCTATCTTTAGCCTACGTAATGTTATATATGTCCTATGATTATGATTAATATGGTTAGTTAATAATCACTCATTTTCTCTCAGTAATCTAGTATGGTTTTCAAATTCTCATTGAAAATACCTACTAGAGCTCAAACAAATACTTTTGCTCGTTAAATTTGTTAAGGAAATATTTTTACAGCATTGTAAGTCATAGGTTTGGAGGATTTGAAACTAAGTCCTTTTGTGTTTGGGAGTTGAATATGGGCCATCCTTTTTTAGAGAAAGGTCAAAATATTCATCTAGAGCAAACTTCCCTAAAGGTGGATGATGAGATCAAAAATATCCTATGCAAAGGAGGTCTACTTGATTGTACTCAATCCTTCCATAGTCACCATAGAGAGCTTTCCATACAAATAGCACACTCATGGAGGAAAGGTTGGGTTCTAGCTTGTGATTTGGAGTTTGAAGTCTCTATTGCCTTGGTTGGGAAGGTGATGGGTCTTCTAGTGGATGGCATCTACCACAATAGGAATAAGCACTCCCTGACTGGGGAATTGAGCTTCTTTATTGATAAATATAAGTACTTGTAAAAATTGTACAATGGATACAATGCAAAGGCCCTCAAATCTCCTTAGAACCGTGTAATCTCAGAGATCATGAATTATTCCATGTTGGATTCCAATAGGGAGGTGTTGTGTAGCTTCCATGTTATGTTTCTAAACCAATTGAGGTATAAATGACTTATGGGCTAGAAATCTAGAGTCTTAAAAATAGAGTTTGGTTAAGTGGGAGACTATTTGTAGACCGAAAAATGAAGATGGTTTGGGTCTTTGTTTGGCTTCTCTTTCTGGTCAAGCATTAGCGGACAAGCTTTATTAGAGATGGTGCATTTCTCAAGACCATGCTTGGGCTAAAATTATTTTCTTTAAGTATCTTAATGGGTTTGAAGGCCCTGATATACCTAGATATAGTTTGTATGGTAAAGGCTCTTTGATCTAGAACACACTTAAGAAGGGGGATACTCTTGTTAAGCAAGGATTGTTTTGGATTTATCTCAAAGGCTCGAAGGCTCTTTTTTGGTATGATTCTTAGAATGGTTTCACTAAAATTTTATCTATGTTTCCTCATCTTTAGGAGCTAGATAATTGTTTCTTGGCTACTGGTTGGTACATGGTGATGGATTATAAAGTTGCCAAAACAGTTGGGTAGGTGGAGGTAGTTTAGTGTAAATATCCTAGATATTGATCGATAGGTGGTTCTATTCAAGATAGAGAAGAGTTGACTCGTATTTTGGCTACTAGGGAGTGCTCTTATTTACATGATGATGATGTTTTGGCTTGGGTTTCATATCCTAGAGGAGTTTTCTCAGTGTCTTCTCGTTACTATTTTTTAGATAGGTAGCATTTTGGGGATGAGGAGGTTCCTTGGTGGAAACAGGTTTGGAATACGTTTTCCTATCCCAAATGAAATTTTCATTTGTGGTTGGATACTAGGAACAAATGTCTTACTTGGGATAATATCCAAAATAGAGGTTTTCAGAGCCCTTCATTTTGTTTCCTTTGGGAGAATAGTGATGAATCTTTAGGGTATTTGCTCTTACAGTATTTGTTTGCATGGGAAATTTGGCATATTTGGTGGAGGGTGTGGAAATAGTCATGTTCTCATGCCTCTTCTCTTGTTGAGTTCTGTAGGAGTTTAGGAATACCTCCTGCTAAGGTTTTCTTTCTTTAAGTTGCATGGAGTATTGGTCCCTCATGTATTATATGGCAGATTTTACTTGAAATAAATCAAAGAATTTTTCAAGTTATAAAGTTAACTGTTTATCATATTTGGTAGAGGATTATTGGTATGATCCAAAAAATGATTTCTTCTAAATATCATATCAGTCTTCCTTTGGAGCAGTCTCATATTTGGATGATGTAGGATCTAGGTTTAGTGGTGAATGACCCTAATATTTCTTTATCGGTTGGGAGGAGAGGCCTTAATCAAAAAGTGCAAAGAGATGGCAGATGACATCCTCCACATCAGGGGGTGTTTAATATTAATACTAATGGCTCTTCCAGAGGGAATCCTTGGTATGCACGTATTGGTGGTGTTGGGAGAGATAGTAGTGGTGCATCTCTTTTCATTTTCTCCTATTATAAGGGGAATCAACTAATAATTATATGGAGGCCCTTGCTATTCATTTTGATTTGGAAAAATGTTATGCTTTAGGATGGTGGAAGATGATTTGTGAGTCGAACTCTCAGATTATTATTAATTTATTGAAGACTTATAATATTTCTAATGTTCATTGGTAGCTGACATTCGTGGCTTGGCAGATCATTCAAATTTATCAGCATCTGGAGTTTATTTCCTTTGTTCATATTCCTCGAGAATGGAATGGTGTCATTGATTGCTTGGCAAAATGGGCTTCTAAGTTTTAGGAAGACTAGAATATTAGGGAATGGGATCAGCTCCCATTGGATTGTTCTTGTCATCTTGCTAATTTGCTTATTGCGGATATACCTGGTTGAGGTTGTTGTTTGTTGGGTGTATTTTGATCATGTGCTTACTGGTTTTGGAGGTCTCTTTCTTCTAGTTCTTGTAAGGGTTATTATTTTAGGATTATCTATTTCTTGTATGGTTTTATTGATTCAATAATTTTTTACCAATATTTCAAAAAAATAAATGACTTATGAATGTTCTATATTTCCTATTCCATTCCCTAGCTAATACAATGACAAATTTTAAGGGAGGAAAAGGGTTAGACCCTATTCATTAGGGCCTAGCCTTTATAATTTTCAAGTATGTGGTTAAGGCCAAAGGGATTGTTATGGATGAGGCCCTATCACAAATTAAAAACTAGAAAATGTTGGCAATTTTGGGTACCTTGGGTGTATTGTCTTTGCTCAAGTGTTTAAGTTGTCATTGATGTCAAGAAGCTTTTGAAGGAATTTGATTTTATGTAAAATAATCTGTTTTGATGAAGGGTTCGACATGACAGGTTCGAAAGAAAGATTTTTAGAAAAGTGTCGCGATATCGCAACATGTCGCATTTTTGTGACTTGAGCAGGCAAGAGAAAGCTTTTTAGAAAAGTGTCGCGATATCGCGACATGTCACAGTTTCGCGACTCAAAGAGGAGAGAGAATGTTCGAGTTAGAAATGTCGTAATTTCGTGACATATTGCAAGAAATGTCACGATTTCATGACATGTTGCAGGAGAGAGAGTCCGAAAGAAAAAGTGTCACAATTTCACGACATAATGCAGGAGAGAGAGTCCAGGAGAAAAAGTGTCACGATATCGCGACATGTCGAGTTTTCGTGACCCGAAGAAAAGAAAAGCGCTAAGGAGAAAAAGTGTCACGATTTCGTGACATGCTATAGAAGTCAAAGTGAGAACTGTCATGATTTCGTGACATGCTGCATAACTCGAAGTGAGAACTATCACGATTTCGTGACATGCAACAAAGGGAAGAGTCTGAAATGAGAATTGTCATGATTTCACGACAGGTTGCAAAGAAGACGTACGAAAGCTGAAAGCATCGCGATTTCACGACGAATTCAAGAAGGAAGAGCTCGAAGGTGAAAGCGTCACGATTTCGTGACATGTTCCAGTTTCTTAGGCATAAGGTAGAGAAAAACACAAGGCAGCGAAAGTGTCACGATTTTGTGACATGTTTCGTTTTCGCTGGTGTAAGCAGACAAGAGTGCAAGGAAGAGAAAGTGTGACGATTTCACGACAGTTTGAGATGGTAGTGTATGGATGGAGAAAGTGTCACGATTTCATGACAAAAATTGAAAGCATGTCTTCCATAGGTGAAGTGTCACGATTTCATGACAAAAGCAGAAAGGAGGTCGATGAAGAGAGAAGTGTCACGATATCGCGACAAAAGCAAAGTTGATGCTGACTAAGCCAGAAGTGTCACGATATCGCCACAAGAACGTGGTTGAAGTCAACAAAGGCTAAAGTGTCATGATATCACGACAAAAGGCAAAAAGGAAGTGTACGGTTGCAAAGGTGTCACGATATCGTGACATGTTGTAGTTTCATGGCAGAAGCTACAGAAGAGTTGCAGAGGGAGTGAGGCTGACAAAGTTAAATTTGGGCCGACAAAGATTAGGGTTTGCAGCCGATGTAATTAGGGTTTGCATCCGACGTAGTTTAGGGTTGTGCAGTCGACTAAGATCAAGGTATTGATCTTGAAAGTGTTAGTATAAAAGGAGGATTGTTTTGAAGAGTTAAGGGCGAATAGCGAGACAGTCGAATGTGCGTCGAAGTGTGCGAGATGCAGTCGAAAGAGCGTAAGAGTGCAAAAGTGGCACGATGATGTCAAAGCGTGCAGAGTGAGTGCAACAGGCAAAGACGAATGAGGACATTTGTACTAGACCGAAGGACTGTGTTTAGTGCAAATTTGAGGACCAGCTTTGGAGGTGATAGAGTTGAGGATAGAGGTCTCCAGCCAGAGCAGGGAGGACAGGTGTCTTATGTGGATAGAGTTCCATTTGCTAAGGGCAACGAAGGTAGAGGTTTTCTAGAGGATCACCAGCCAGAGCAGAGCTAGGGGATCGGTGTCTCCTGTGGGTTGGTGCCCACAAACTCGATTTTAGGGGATTGGTGTCTCCTTTGGGTTGGTTCCCATAAACTTTGTAATCGGGAAAGGTATTCCCAGAAATTGATTGATAAAATTTAGTGAAAGATTTTATCCATGGATGTAGCCCAACCATTCTGGGTGAACCACGTTAAAATGGGTCTTCAATGTGTGATGCTTTCTGTATTGATTAATGCTGTGTTGATGCCTCTGTTATTTAAAGTTAAATTTGTTAATTGGTTATGTCTTATACTGTTCACCCCCCCCCTCTCAGTATAAGCTTGTGTTCTTCAATTGGTATCAGAGCGGGTTTCTCTAGAAAAATCCTAACAGCTTGGAGAAGGATCTATCAGAGGAACATACAGATTCAGAAAGATATGAAGAGGTTGGGTTCGATCTCAAAGGTGAATTCTTCTTGGCTTTAAAAAGGCTTGAGAAATTCAAGGAAGAAAATTCTGTTCTCAAGCATCAAATTTAGGAAGAAGAGATTGCAAGATCAAGATTGTCTCAAAGAGTTATAGACTTCAAAATTCTAGCTGAAGAAGGAAAGAAGGTGGAACAGGTTCTGATAGAGGCTTTAAAAGGAAATGAAACTGATTGTGAGAAACTAGAAGAAGAGGTTATGTCTCTTAGAGTGAAGTTGGAAAAATTGGCTCTCAGACAGAATACTCCGTACGATAGGCAAAAGAAGGATGGTATCACTATTCATGAAATAGGGTCTTTGAGCAAGACCAATCTTCATCTTGAAGAGTGGTGAATTCCAGTTGGTCACAAGAAGAACAATCATCCAAGGCATAAAAACAGGTTACATAATACTTTCCATGGGTATTGTTTTTCCTGTAAGAATTTTGGTCACAAAGCTATGCATTGCAATAAATCCTTGAATAGCCATAGTAAGGAAAATGTTAACTCTTTTGCACCTCTTATGAATAAAAATTTCATGTGTTTCAAGTGCAAGAATTTTGGGCATATAGCAAGGATGTGCAGTTTGGATAGATCTAGCCTTGAGTTCACTAAAAAGAAAAATGAGATCAAATCTAAGTCAATGATAGTTCAAACTATTTTTTATGCTCAAGACAAAGTAGAAAAATGGTATCTTGATAGTGGTTGTTCAAAACATATGACTGGTGGAAAAAAAAAAAATTGGTCTTAAAACAAACAAACTGAGGAATAGTCAGTTTTGGAGATAATAGGTCAGCTAAAATATGTGGTAAAGGGACTCTTAGTTTGGATGGGAAATCCAAAACAGAAAATGTGCTTTATGTAGAAGGCCTAAGACATAATCTTCTAAGTGTGAGTCAAATTTGTGATCAAGGGCACATAGTATCTTTCTTTTCAGATAGATGTGAGATAAGTAAAGAAAAAAATAGAAAACTCATTGCGAGTGCTACAAGGACTCCAAACAATCTTTACATGCTGAGTGAGATAAAAAGGGAAAAGTGTTTTCTAACTCAAGAAGATGAGAGTTGGCTATGGCATAAAAGATTGGGGCATTTGAGCTTTGATAATCTTGTCAATATTAGTAACAAAGCTGTTAGAGACTTGCCCAAAATAAAAAGGCCCCATAATATCATTTGCGGTCCCTATCAACATGGAAAACAGACCGGGAACCAGTTTCAAATCAAAAGGGTATACTTTTTCAAAACCATTGGATCTTATTCATACTAATTTATGTGGCCCCACCAGAACTCAGAGCATTTAGGGAGAAAGCTATTTCATGTTGTTTATAGATGATTATTCTAGAATGACGTGGGTTACTTTTCTCAAAGAAAAATCTGAAGCTTTTGAAAAATTTAAAGCTTTCAAAGAAATGATTGAAAATGAGACTAACAAGAGAATCAAATGCTTAAGATCAGATAGAGGAGGAGAGTTCACTTCAAATGAATTTGTGGAATACTGTGAGCAAATATGAATCAAAAGAGAATATTCAGCAATAAGAACTCCTCAACAAAATGGAGTAGTTGAAAGGAAAAATAGAACTATTGAAAATATGGCTAGAGCTATGTTAAATGAGTCGAAACTTTTAGATGGCTTTTGGAAAGAGGCAATCAGTACAACAGTCTACATTATCACCAGGGCCCAACTTAGAGTCAATCATCATAAAACTCCTTATGATTTATGGAAAGGGAGACCAACTACAGTAAAATACTTCAAAGTGTTTGGGAGTAAGTGCTTCATCAGAAGGGAAGATCAAAATTTGGGTAAGTTTGATCCTAGATGTGATGAGGGAATCTTTCTTGGATATTCCAACGAAGCAAGGCCTACGGATGCTTCAACAAAAGAACACATACGATCGTAGAGAGAATAAATGTAACAGTAGATGAACAAACAAGGATAAGAGAACCTATCAAGGAACTCAGTGATGAAATCTGTCAAGAAGAATTCAGAGAGGTTTCAGATGAAGAAGAGGAAAGACAACAATTGCTTCCCAAAACTCCTTCATGATATGTTCAGAAACATCATCCCAAATATTTGATCATTGGTGATCCAAACAGCAGGCAAATAAGAAGAAGAGTCATTCCTTCACACGATTCTACAAATGTTTCATTATTATCTCAGATTGAGCCAAAAGATTTCAGTGAAGCATGTGCAGATAAATTTTAGGTAAAAGTGATGGATGAAGAGCTAAATCAAATAGAGAAAAGTGAAACTTGGGATTTGGTTCCAAGACCTAAGGACAAGAATGTCATTGGCACAAAATGGATATTTAGAAATAAACTCAATGAGGATGGAAATATTGTCAGAAACAAAGCTAGTTTAGTCTGCAAATGTTATGCTCAAATAGAAGGTATTGATTTCGAAGAGACGTTCGCTCCTGTTGCTCGTCTTGAAGCTATCAGAATGTTTTTGGCCCTTTCAAGCTTCAAATCATTCAAGGTATATCAAATGGATGTAAAGTCAGCTTTTCTAAATGGGGTGTTGGTAGAAGAAGTCTACATAGAACAACCAGAAGGAGTGTCTCTCACGTAACAGTCAAACTATGTGTGTAAACTGAAAAAGGCCTTATATGGGTTAAAGCAAGCACCAAGGGCATGGTACTCAAGACTTGATAGTTATCTTCATGAACAAGGCTTCAGGAAAGGCGTGGCAGATAGCAATCTGTATATTAACAATGAAGGTGATGATATGTTGATTATGGTTGTCTATGTTGATGATATTATTTTCGGGGGAAATAATACTCAGATGTGCAAAGTTTTTGCTAACACCATGCGAAGGAATTTGAGATGTCTATGATTGGAGAGCTGTCATTATTTTTAGGTCTTCAGATTGCTCAATCAAAAGGCGATGTATTTCTCTCTCAAGGAAAGTATATCAAAGAAATGTTAAAAAAGTTTGGGATGATGGACAGCAAACCAGTATGTACTCCAATGATTATAGGGTGCAATATGAGTAAAGACGATGAATCTCCAATGGCAGATCAGAGGTTGTACAGATCAATGATTGGCAGTTTATTATATGTTACGACTACCAGACCAGATATCATGCAGGCAGTTGGGTTAGTAGCAAGATTTCAGGCAGCTCCAAAAGATTCTCATGTTACAGCAGTTAAGAGGATATTCAGATATCTGAAGGGCACTATGGACTTTGGACTAATACTTGATCAACATGTTAAAAATAATTACTTAATTAATTATATATTAAAAAAAACCATTCTAATAAACAAGTGCAAGTCCATTTGAATTTAAAGATAATTAAAATTTATAATCCAAACAACATAGTTTAAAATTTATAATCCAAAAAAACACATAACATATCTAAATATATGAAAATTTTAACATTTCAAACAAAATAAATTTTGCATGATAAAAAATTTAAACAACATAGTTTAAACATAGGACATGATAAAAATGTCAAACAACATAGTTTAAACATAGGACAATTTAAACATCGAACACAATATTAAAAATCAAAATAGTATTTAAAATAATTAATAAAATAATAAAATATTTCGAAAGGTTTAAGGTGGAAACTACAGTGTGAGTTGAGTGTATGAGGGGTGAGTATGTGGTGGTTGTGTATTAAATTTCCTATTTATAAGCATAGCTCTCGGCTTTAGAGGGGTCATAATTGGGAGGAGATTGCTCAATCCTATACCTTGGTCGTAAAGGTTTCTCACACTAACCAAATCAAAAAATAAAATATTATTATATTATCTATATTATATATATATATAATATATGTTTAAAAATAAATGTTAAATAAATTATCTTCTTTGTAAATGAACTAAATTTAAAAAAAAATTAGTAAACACAAAATTAAGTACATTGTCATAACCTTATTATAAACTAAAATTTATATTAATCTATTATAAATACTGAAATAACAAAATAGTTATATGGCTAGTCATGCCCTTGGATGTGAGGTATGTGTGTAAGTATTTTTTAAATCTTTACATATAAAAAATTGTGGCTTAATACTAAGTCAAATGTAGTTATATCAGCACAACCTTTTGATGTGAGGTATGTGTAAGAGTCATTTTTAAATCTTTGCATAAATAATTGTGGCTTAATACTAAAGCTAAATGTAGTTATATCAGCACAATCTTTTATATGTTTGAATTATAATATTTTAATAAGATAAGATATTAATATAATTTATCCATGTATTATAGGTGAGTTGGAGAGGGTAAGACAATCTTCTAAGAAAGGTTCTTGGTTCGAATCTCCACCCTACCAAATGCACATTGAATACCCAAAATCCAGCTGATTATGCTAGCACGCCCAGGATTGGGCGCAACTCTCGAATGATTTTGACGATGTAAAACCCCTCGTTGTTTATCAAACCAAGGCACCCCGCAATGAGTTTTTGGCTAAATTCAAAACAAAAAATACATTATAATAATAACATATTGAAATATTATAATAATGTAATAATGACATAATATTATAAATGGACCTCATTTCAATCTCAAGCAACCTACTACAAACCTACTACAAATTAAAATGAACCCACTACCTTATTATATTTTGCTTATTCAAGCAGACTTCTACATTATATAAGCACAAACTATCTAGACTTAAATAGCAAATATATATTTTCTTAACATAGTTATAACTCATATCAAAATATATCAGGTCAATCTATTAAATTTTTCAATTTTAAAAAAAAAAAATTGGATTCAAAATTTTGTTAAATAATATATACTTACTAACCAAATTATTATAATACAATTATATTATTATGATCCATCTCAATTTTATATAAACAATAAAAAACATATAACTCTTATAAATCTTCTAAATAATAAAAAATCTAAAACTTTATGAATGGAATAAACTAGATTTACAAATTATATGAAAGTTAAATAAAATAAGTAATATGTAAGGTCTATTACTTAAAAAATTATCCTTAACTATTCCATACTATCCTCTTATATGCCAGAATTATCTTTACAAAGGAATACTTTAAAGGTCCTCATATTGTCCCTGAAAGGACCTAGGAAAATTCCAGGGGATTCAAAAGTGTCCATAATGTGGAAAAATAAAATAAAAAACCCTTCAGATGGGGCATGATATGGAAAAAATAAAAAATTGAGATGGGGCTTAAACAATTCATGGCAATCCCAAGAACCCAACTTAAATATAGCAGGAGTAAGAATACAAAGGACCTTAAGGTGGGCACTTACAAACCAATTTGTCACTCAATCATGACTTTGGTGGATGCAATATTATTGAAAGTAGTTCATCAACATAAGAATATATAAAAAGTTATTTGGCATTATCTAATATCAAAATATTGTAAGTAAATATTTTAAGTACTTTTAAGGTTTTAAGTTGAATTCGAATATATTTAAAACACAAAGGACATGCATTACTAAACAAAGTAATAATATAGTATGCTTGTGGTTCAAACTTCCACAAACACTATCAATCTCAAGTGAGATAGCATGACCTTCTCACCTTTAGAATGCATGTGTTTATGCACTTAATATTTGACTCGCTCTTTAACATATTAAAAAAAGATTAAAATAATATTTAAAAGATCATGTTGCTCACAAACCTGCATTATCCAATAATCACACAAGTGGAAAATTTAAATATATAAACATTTCAATGTTTGTGGAGAGGACAAATTACATTATTAACCATATGTCACATATTCCAAGGTCATTTTGGACTCATAAGCCTCCCTAACGTATTAATTTTTATTTATTTATTAAGGAGATACACTCCATATCATCAACCTAGAAAGATGCATTAATTCTATTAGTCTATGAAACTCTTATTTAATTTTTAATTCCAGTACTAATGACATTGTATGTGAGGGAATTTATGTCCAATGATATATAGGACTTATTTTTGTATGTAAAGTCAACTACAAAAAGACAATCTTTCCATCTTAATTATATTATTTTGAGTGTAGAGGAAGATGTACTAAATTCACAAATTGCGCCTTAGATTTTGGTGACATAAACTAATAAAGTATATCTAAATGACCATCAGCTATATCCCATTAATTAGACACGAGGGCCTATCATGAATGGAATATGAAAAATAAATTATAAATTTAGTCACATAAGTCATATAAAGAGACAACAAAATACTATAATTATTTCCATCCATTTCATTCCCTTGTCCACAAAGAATAAATAAGTAATAAGGTTGATCTCTCTTTATAAAGATAGAGATAGGGCCCATTATGATACGTGTAATTATAAAATAAAATTAAGAAATAGTAAATTTTTATCGTGATACGTCTAATTATAAAATAGAATTAAGAATTAGTAATGCATAATATCTAATTATTTAGAAGAATGGCCATGGTGAGAAAATAGAAGCAATATACAATAAATAATATTACTTCACTTGTCGTGCCCTTCAATTTTACCGAAAAAAAAAAAAAGACATTGATGGTAGGTAAAAGAAAATAAGAGAAGAAAAAGAAAAAAACGTGTAGTTGGAAAAATCCAATGCCATCTTTTAAAATATAGGGTGTTGTGATTGTTTATATCTATAATATAGATATCAACTTTTGCAAATTACTATAAAATAAGATTAGGTTTGAGAAGAGAATTAAAAGGTAAAAGTAATTTTATAATTTTATATAAAATAAATTTTATAAAAGATATTGTTTAATTAATATATAGTTATTTAATCATACTTTTATTAGATATGATGTATACAATCTATTTACAAGAAAGAGACGAAATATTGAAAGGAGAACATACATTCTTCTGTGTTTTTTTATATATATATATAAAACAATCATTTGAATAAAAGTTGAAAAAAAATTAAACTTGTAAATTATTTTATAGGTGAATTTTTTTTTTTAATAAAAGTTAACATTTCCCTATTAACCATAAGAAGAATATTTATATAGTTAATAGGATATGTTTTTATTGTGTTAAAGTGTTCATATTACAATATTGTTGAAGAATATTTATATAGTTAATAGGATATGTTTTCATTGTGTTAAAGTGTTCATATTACAACATTGTCGAGTGATTCATCGTTTTTCCCTTTATTATTGAAAGCATTTCATTCACATGATCAATTTAATTGTTGAGCATTTGACTATTGGTCTTTGAAAGCATTTTATTCATACATATTCACATGGAGGATAATGAACTTGTCCCTCTTAGGATATAGTTCCATAAATTTTATAAAGTACTTTCTCATTTCATAAAAGTACTTTATTATTGTATTATTTTTTTCATCTTTCTTTCATATCATATTACTTTAAAGTATTGGTAATGTCACAAATGTAATGAGTCTATTTAGTTATAAGCACTCTTTATCCCATTACTTTAATAGTTTATACAAACTTCTTCGTTACAAGACTCATATGAAAAATTTATATACTTATTTGTAAGAATGCAATGTATCAATGCTTGATATTAATAAAACATTTTTAGCACGTTTCACTCAATTCTAACATGTGGTATCATAGTAGATGATTTATGATCCATTAGCAAAGTTGATTGGTTGATTTTCACCAGAGATCAAGAGTTGATTAGTTGATTTATATCAAATACCATTGATTTGTTGGAATATATTACATTATTTGATACATGTCAATGTACCACCATGGGTACATGATTAGATTAGGTTAAGTATCTTAAGTTAGTATTTGAGTATTTACTTTATGCAATGTAATAAATGCATAAGTGTTGTTAGAATGTGCAAAGTACTTGATGATGTAAATGTGCATGTTGTCCATGTGCACATGAGTCTATAGAATAGGAATATGAAGAGTCATAGGTAGGTGGAAGACCAAGAGTAACATCTCATTATATATAGGTCTTTGATAGTAGGAAAAAAGAGATACAAGATGAGAATATAGAGAGCATAGTGTAGAGGAGTAATAGATACAATGTAGAGCATGTATGGAATATGGAGTGTTTAAGACCTTCATTTTTATCATTGTACTATTTTTGTGAGCTTTCATTAATGGAAGTTTTATGAGTTATTACATAATTTTCTTATGAGTTTTACATGCTTAGTGTATTGCCATTATCATATATGTAATATTACATGCTCATTTTATATCTTGTGGTTGATTTCTCATTAAGTATCTAGCATCAAAAGCTAATAGTGGTATTAGAGCACAAGGTAGATTGAAAGGAGATAGGGAGAGCCACAAGAGAGATAGAGAGAAGATAGGTAAATCATATTTTTAAAAATTTTAAAGTTATTTTCTTGGCTAGAGTCTTTCCACAGTGTTGTAGGAAAACTCGTGAAGACTAGGACACAACAAAGATCTCTTTCTACTAGATTGAAGGATAACTAGTAAATTTTATTGATTTTTAGAGATCTAGATATTTGCATGTATATGGTTGCTGCTATCTAAGTTTTTCTATTGTAGAAAATCAATTCTCAAAAGTTGAGAAGCTTCCTACAATGGATAGAGAAGACTTTCATCTTCGATTGCCTAAAAGTTAGTGTGCTTTCCTTGTGTAGGAATTAGTTCTTTGTTGCAAAAAGAAAATGAACCCTATTGAAGATTGAGGAGATCCAAAGAAAATATCCCATTGAGATTGGAGATTGAGGAGACCCAAGAAGAAGATCTTCATAGAATATTGAAAACTACATATTGTAGATTGAAAAAAGAAGAAAGCAGCATGATTTAATATTGAGAATAGGTCAAGAGAAGCCCTATTGAAGATTGGAGAAAGAAGAGATACAAGATAAGAGATATTGAAGAAATTATAAATTTGGAAGATTGAAGATTGAAGATAGAGGAGTTCTAAGAAAAGTCCTATTGAATATTTGATAAGCTGCATACTTTGAAGACCCAAGAGACGAGGTCTCAAGTAA
Source organism: Wollemia nobilis (assembly GCA_028583015.1). NCBI lineage: Eukaryota > Viridiplantae > Streptophyta > Pinopsida > Araucariales > Araucariaceae > Wollemia > Wollemia nobilis. Next base: position 2,770,968 of record JAQPPZ010003612.1, read on the forward strand.
ACTTGGAAGGAGAAATAAGAAGGATAGAGAATCCCTATTGAAGAAGTTAAAGAAGTGACCATTGAAGAAGATTTGAAGAAATATCAAGGTAGAAGATTGCAAGGAGTAACTCCTGAAAAGAAGAATTCAGGATAATTGTCACCATTCGACAAAAAACCCAAAAAGGAAGAAGGATTTGACAAGAAGTTTGTCAAATTTTGGAAAGGATTTTTGAAGATCTCAAGACATTCAAATTCTTGAGAAAGAGGCTAGTGAAAGAGGCTATATTTGAAGTCATAATTTGACAAGAATATTGGAGGAGAAATAAGTTAGAAGAGGCCACCCGATTTGAGGTTTTGAAGATAACCATAGAGGATTTGAAAGCTAATTTACAAAGAAAATATTTTTTATTTTGCAGCAAAAATTGAAGAGTCACAGGACAACAAATTAAAGGTGACATATAGATTCAAATTGGAGAAGATTTAGGTTGATTTCAAAGTGCCCTAGAACAACCAAATGAAGGAAGGCTTGACAACAAAAGAAGGCAGCAATTTGGAGAAGTTAGGAGAGATTCTTGGATAGCAAGATAAGAATAAGAAACTAGATTTTGGAAGTAGCCATTTAAAAATATTTGTATTGCAAAATTGGGCAGCATTAGAAGGAGGAAATATAGCTGCATTTTTGGAGGATTTCAAGGCAAATTTGCAAGGATCATTGGATAATATTTGTCCAAAGAAAGGTGCTACAAATTTTAGAAGTAGAAGGTAGCATATTGGACAACATTATAGCTGAAAAATTATACATTCTTGGACAACACAGTTGAATAAGAAATAGACAACAATTTAAGCTAGCAAATTGGAAGAGTAAGGGCAGAATTTGAGAATAGTCTTGGACAACATAGAAGTTGATTTTCAAGTAGCATTGAAAGCTACAAACTAAAGGAGTTTTGTAAAATAAACTAAATGAGGGGGATTCAGATATTTGAAGCTCTTTGTAAAGTAATATTGTGCAGCTAATTGGAGGAGTCATAGAGTTGCAAATTGAAGGAGTTTTTTGACCTGATTTGGAACAAGTTTAGGGCAGCAAAGCAAAAAAAATTGGAGCTATAAACTATACAAATTTGGGATAGGTAAAAGGTGAATCAAATCACCAAGAATATTATCTACAAAAGGAGGCAAAAAGGTATGCAATATTGATGCTACAAAATTTTAGTATTCAAGCATTAAAATCAGTCTTTTATAAGTTTTTAAGAGCACCAAATTAGAGCTATTAAAATCAGCAAGAAGTAGTTTAAGAGAAGAGTCTTCAAACCAATGAAGGAGGTAATTGTATTGTCTAAGTAAAGGCTAAATAAGTACCCAAAGACAGTGTGCTCCATATGCCTAAAGACACCAAGTAAAGGCACCAAAACTTGAAGAAGATAACACTTGAATTGGACTAACATTTGTAGCAAAAGAAGTTAGAGGATAGAGCCAAAGCAAGGATTAAGGTGCAAGTTTCTTAGGAGATAAATAAATTAAAAAGCAAAGGTTTTTACCCAAGTTAAGAAGCTTGGATATCTAGTTGAAAAACATTGAAAAGCTATCGAGCAAAGGGGTAAAAATACCACCAAGGAAGAGATATTGGTGCACCACCAAAGGAGGAGCCACCACTGAGTTGGAAGAGCCACCACAACTCAAAGAAGACACCTACATTCAAAGAAGCCACCACATAGCCACCGTAGAAGAGAACCATACTTACATTTAAAAGAAACGACTAAGGTGGTGTCACCGAAGAGAGGAGGAGAAAAAATGCATCAACATCATTAGTACCATTCAAGAAGAACAATAAGAGCATACAAACAATTAGCCAAGAATACATTTGATGAAGATAAATTTTGGTAGGTGTAACATTGAAGAAAAGTTAGATTGAGCACCAAGAAATCAAGTATCGCACAAGTATACATTGGGAGTGCAAGTGATAAGCTTCTACATATTTATGGTAACATTAAAGATAGTATAACACATTGGAAACACCTCAATCCAAGTATTGACGTGCATTATATAGTAAGGAAGGACGTTAAAGAATCAAGGAACACTATGTAATGTCCTGAATATGAAGAGAAAGAGTACCACATGCTAAAGTAGAAGGAGGAGCACCAACCATATTGGAAGAAGATTGAAATATCCTAGATATTAATAAATGCATGGGAGTTGAACTTCATTGAAGAGAGGCTATTATTGAACATCAAGCCTGGGTATGAAAGGAAGGACCTACATTGAGTATCAGGTCCAAGTGTAGCAGATATAAAGGAGTTAATGAGTGACACAATGAAGATAGAAGATGTATGTGTAGTAGAGAGGAGGTATTTTTGTAGAGTAGCACCATATTAGGGTGGTTCAAATACCCTTGATTGAACATAACAAGCACAAGGAGGACAAAAAAAGTATAAAAGAGCACCATAACAAGGAAGAGCATTAATTGCATTAAAAAGACATCTTTTAAAAATTGAAGACTAAAAGGTGGACAACACCTAAATTAGAAGTGCAAGTTGTAGTCAGAGGAGTAGCAAACCAAATACGTAGCACTCCATCTCAAAGAAGGTATATTAATATTCAAATCTATTTGCATTTCATAAAGGTAAATGAGGTATACGGTTGTGTTTTTTTCGTTCTTGTTCTTGGGTTTCTCTTTGTTTGTGTTATTTCATTTTTTTATGTGTGAGTGTTTTCTATGTTTTTTGTTTTTGTTTATTGTCTATTGTTGGTTGTTTTTTATTTTTATTTTATTTATTTTATTTTTTAGGTTTTGGTTGTGTTTATTTTTCTTGTTTTTTTAGGTTATGTCTTTGTAGTGTTCTGTTGTTTTTGTCTTGTTTGTGTTTTGTTATGTGGTTCTTGTATTTTTCTATGTGGTTTGTGTTGTGGTTTCTTTTATCTTATTATGCGTGTTTGGTTGTGCTTTTGGTTTTGACACACTCAAGGAGCATGTTTTTTATTTTATTTTATTATTTTTGTTGTTATTTACTTTTTTTAATTTGGTTTTGTGTGTTTGTTTGCTCCTTGAGTATGTCAAAGGTGGTAGGCCAGGTACGAGTCCTGGGCATTTTTGGTGGAATGGATACCCCTGCCTCCTTGGGTCTTACTCGAAAGTGGCATCCCTTTTGGGATGTTTTCCACAAATAAAAAAAATGAGGTATAAGGTTTATGAACACTAAGGTTAAGCTTAGTTAATTCATTATGCTTGAGATTAATTAGATGAATGGAGATATAAGGAATTGCATTGATGAACTATAACCATAAATGATTTGAAAGCTTTTTGAAGTAAGGAGGATTTAATCCAAATTTTTTTGGAATTCCTTTATTTGAAATTCAAGCATAGAAATATTTGCAAATAATTTAACTTGGAGGAATAAGGTTTCTACATAAAAATTAAAATGTTAAATTTGAAAATACCTTTATTTTCTAAATTTCTAATTTGGAAGTTACAAGGTGTAGACACCTAAAACACGTCATGTTTAGGAGACTACTCATATGGGCACCTTCGAAGACCATATGACTAATCTTGGACCTTTCCAAGAGCTAGTAGTGGTTCTAACCACTCACTAGGGGTAGTTCTGGCCCATTCAGTAATGGTCGCTATCAACCAGAGTGATCACCAACCTAGGCCATTGAATCTTAGAGCTGCCATGGCTAGTCACTTCTTTAGATAGCAGCTAGCATCGAGACACAAAATGGTCATGAATAAGGGCTCAAATCATAGACGATGACTGCACTTGCATTGGATTTGAGTGGTTTTTGGCATGGATCTCCTAGAGTACCTCCTAATTGCCACTTCCATGTAAATCTGGAACTGAGCCTCTCCCTCCAACAACTAGTTACATGCAGATCTGGATCTTGGCTTCTCCAAGAAGCCAAGATCTAAAATTTATGGATGCCTACATATGCATCCTCCCAAGAACAATAATGGATCCAAGTTTTATGTAGTGAAGCCCTAGCAAATTGGAGAGCAAATATACAACCCCTTGAGGAGTAACGAAGTGTTGTCCAATTGAGCAATGATAAAGCATCATTCAAGCATTCAATTCGACATGTTTTCATCGCTAATCAATATTTGAACATGAAGGCAACCATTGAACATTAATTTGAATGAAGGATTAAGCGTCACAATCCTTGGTTCATGAGGTAGAAAGTTATAGGTTTGCGGTCGCTGTCTTTGACAGTGGCCTGTAGTCACGACCGCCCTAAGCGATAGCGACTAGGGTTTAAGGTACTATTTTTTGAGTTTTTAGCATAGATTTCTTATTGCTTTTTCTTTATCATCTTAGATTAGCATAGATCTATCTTTTCCATTGCATTTGTATGATGATTTCCTAGTTATTTATGCACTTCTTCTTATCTTTGCACCTTTATGCTTGTATCATGCTTCTATGTCATTTCATGCAGATCTTCAAAAGAGCCTCATCATGAGAGGCCGCATATGCTACTAATCATTCTATGTTGTTTCTTGTACGTAGATCATAGGTCCTAGACTAATTCAAAGTATCTTTGGCATCAGATCCCTCCAAGAAAGTGAGAAGAAGGCATCCGTAAGCCCTTGAGCAAATTCATGTCAAATATAAGAAGCCTATGGAGTACACCATCCCCATTTAGGGGCTATTCACATTTGTAATCATTGTATCAAGCATTTGGTATCCCTAAGAGGGACCTATCTGTAACTAGAGTTCAATATGAATTAATGAAAAGAGATCTTATGTTTTGTTAATTCATTGTCTCTCATGCTTTCATGGTTTTATGCTTGATATAATGATGCAAATAGCTTAGGTGTATGCTTTTTAGGATCGTACAAATGGTGATCATGGTGGGACCACCCAAAAAATAATTTTTTGATGAGTTGTTTTATGTTTTTTTGTGTGGAGGCACGACCGCTCTAGTTGACAGTGGCCAGCAGAGCTTAGCAATTATTGAAGACAACGACTAACATGGCCACTCTAGTTGACATTGGCCAGCAAATATTAGCCAATTTTGAAGACAACAACCAAATCTGCTCTGAGCGACAACGATCGATAGAAAACATGCAATAGTAGACAACCTAAGGAGTAAAAAACTTGGATTCCAGGTTGGTGGCATTCTCTATAATTTTTCACTTCTCTATCTATGTTTAATTTCTAGAATGTAGTAGAGAAATTTATTTTAATTAGAAAACATAGAGAAATTTAAAGGAAAAATGATTAAATTCTCTTAGATTTTCTACTAGTCGTTGCTAGGAACAACGGACTTCTGATTTCAAATCCACCCTAGTCTCCAGTGGTCTAGATTATTTGTAGGGATTGCATGCTTGGGACCCAACTAGAGGCCATTGTTTCATAAAGTAATAATGCATTCTCTAAAAATCATGTAATTATTTAGATGTGCATTTTCTTAAAATAAAACATTTCTTTTTAGGCATATAGGAAAGAGCATGAGTGCTTCATGATGCATGTATTTCTTTATGCAAAATTTAAAAGGAACAATCACACACCATGCTTCATATAAATATTAGTGAGTTGGAATTCACACCCAACCACTAGTAGAGTTCAACAATGGTGGCTTTCATCTCCACCCATTGGCTCAAATCCCATGAACCCATTTTATTTGGCCAATATCGGATCCAAGAACTGACGTAGCCTAGAAAATTTGCATGTACTTCTCTTTGGAGGGTATGATGCTAACCAGGTGAGACTGGGTGAGGATCTAGTAGGACCTATGCTCCCTGATCGGGTGTGGGCTTCATCTCCACACTTTGGTGGGTTTACGTGATCATGACTTTCATTGTCGGTTGTCGAGTTACGAGCATACAGGTGAAAACCACTTAAACTATACAAGTATATCATCAAAAAATTTCAAAACACGATGAGAGATAGTTTATATATTCAACAAATCTAAAACACACTAAACAAGTTTTAGGACACAAATCTAATCCTTAAAAGAGATAATCATATTGTCTACTTTGTGTGTTTCTTCATTGTTTGGGTAATTAACATAAGATCCTTGATCTGAAACCCTAACCCTAATTTTTCAAAACAAAAAAACTACTTTTTGATTCTGCATCCAATGGATCAAGAATCGTGCAAATCGGAGCTATAACAAAAAAGTTATGTTGGTTTTATGATTACTCTATTTTTGAAGCCAAAAATAGGGAAAAAATGCACTAAAATGGTCATAGAATGGTCTAGACAACTCCAAAAATTGCCAAATTTATTTTGTTGTCTTAGTTAGCCCCTTGTGCACCTCTCACAAAAATTTTGAGTCCTAACTCTTCATGCTTCAAAATTTCCCAAAAATTCCTAAAAGTGGGCATTTCCCCATGAGCCCCGGTTGGCCAATTATTTCAAAAATACAAATTTTTGACCTAGAAGTCAAATTTTGGAGTCCTAGCCCATTGTGATCAACTCATCATGCTGATCATTTTGGTATATAACACTTACAACTTTTTGAAAAGCCAATTTTTTCTAAAAATGGCTAGGGGACCTCCCATGGTGAGCAAGACCTCCATTCTAGAGAGGGAATCAAGCTCCATAACCACTAAATATATCCAAATCAGTCTAGAGGACATGCCCATCCCTGAATGGCATCCCATGTTTTATCATAACATCAATACCATCCATAGGGGTTCAAACCTTTGAGATAGCCCTATTAGGGAAGCACCCATAGGTCCTCTAGGAAACCTTCCTGACTGGAACACCTTGATGGAATTCTATATAAGGAACAATCCACCCATTGAGGGGCCTAGTAGGTCAATGTCACAGGTTCACATCCCAAATTGCTCTATACATCAATCAAAAAATGAAAATGAGCACACACCATGGCCTAGCTTGGATGAACAAACCACCCCATTTGATCGAGCAAGTCATCCCCCTACTCCTCATAGAGAGCATTTTGTGTAGTCTGAATATACAAAGCTTACATCTAAGATTGAATATGCATCATTCCTCATAGATGAGGAAGAGGACCCAAGTCATCCTCCTACTCCTCGTGAAGAGTACTTGGGGCAACCACGTTGTGGCTCTACATCATCAGACTATACAGATCCCACTCATAAACTAGAGTATCAAGTCAATGCAACCTTTAGGGAGCGTGGAAAACAAGTAATAGATCCTACTAGGGGAAAAGACATGACAAACCCATTCGTATTTCAAATACGAGGGTACATAGCCCCCATACAATTGAACAACGTGATCATACACATTAGGCACTAAGGCCACAACTTAACCAACAACAACATATGGATCAACTCCAGTTGGATCAACAACAATTAAATCAATAATGGGTGGACCCACAATGAGCACACCTACAAAGGTTGTATCAATGAAAGATGCAAGAACAACAAAAGATACAACAAGAGCAAGTGCAAAATGCATTACATAAAGTGGTGCTTACGCCTAGCACCCAAAGGATGCAACAACACATAAGGCATCCAGTGAAATCTCAAAATATTTCCCCTCGGCCATGCCAAAATCATGTTCAACATCAAAGGTCATTATCTAGTTATCATCAAGAACCTCATACTCCTCAACAGTACCAAGATCAATACGATGAGGAATCATATGCAGAGTCCCAATGGGAACATCAAGAAGAAGTAGATGCTTACCTTGAATCCATTTATGATGAGGTACCTAATGATTATACTTATCGTCCACGTCAACATCAAAAGTGATCTCCTCTACCTAACCAAGGGCAACGAGAGGAAGATCATATCATTTCATCAGGGCCATTTAAAGCACTAGTTGATCGGATAAATTCATTCAAAAAACAAAATCAAAGATTGGTTTATCAAAAACCTACGCTAAAGTAGCTTAGCAATCAGCCTTTGCATCCATCAGTGTCATCACCGACATACCCACCGAATTTCAAGATGCCTACACTTGAAAAGTTCAAATATGACGAAGATGCACAAGAGCACGTGACAATATTCATCAATATGTGCTTCCATTTTCAAGAAAATGACCCCTTGATGTTGAGAATATTTCTTACAACATTAGTTGGGGATGCTTTGGAATGGTATAATCATCTACCACATCATAGCATAAACACCTTTGAGCAATTGGTCGAGCTATTCCTGCAACATTTTGCCTCTAGTGCTAAGAAAATGATAAACTTGACTGACTTGGCTAGCCTTCATCAACTTGATGATGAGCCAGTCATTGAGTATGGCAATAAATGGAGGAAGGTGATGTCAAAATTACCTTTCACCTTACCCATAACAGAGCTCATTCGGATGTTTACGAGAAGCTGTTCAAAACAAATCTTGCTTCTCTTGCAATTACAATAGTATCAAACATTCGAGGAGGCCTTAGCACAGGCCAAGGTCATTGAGGACATCAAGATCCAGGAGGGTGATATTCAACTCCACAAAATGGAATGGCCAAACAAGAATATTAAAGGTGGCAACATGCAACAAAAGGCGGCCCCAATCAATCAAGTTGTTTTGAGTATCCACAAATCCTCAAACCAGGTCGCACCACCTCTACTAGTGCAACATAATTACCAAGCTCAACCTCCTCTAGCCCAAAATCATATGCAATAGAATCATATACAAGGCCAACAACGTTGGCCACAATGACAATATACTGATTTTCTAGAGACATTAGCATCGATCTTTGATCGATTATGTGAAGCACAAAAAATCAATCTTTTAGAGATCCATCCGTTGAAACCTAATAAGCGTAGATCAAAGGTGCACAGGGAAAATCTATATTGTGTTTACCATCGACAAAGGGGTCATGACATCCAGACATGTCATCCCTTTAGATATTTAGTACAAGATATGATCGAGAGGCAAGAACTTCAGATAGGAGTCTTCCATGACCCCTTGCCCACACATGAAGCAAACACAACACTTGCCAATCAATTTGAGCAACCTAATTAGGTGCACATTAATCAACCTCCCCAAGAATTTGTGGGAATGATCAGTGTTGTAACAGAGAAGCAGGGATGTCTAAATCAATCTGTGCAACTTGTAGCTTCATCCAACATCTCACCTTCGCTCATCTCATCTCATCGGGATATTGGCATTGCATAAAATTACACATCATAGTAGGGGGGTCAGTTTCTACTACTCCTCCTAGCCAAGCCAATCACAGTGCATCAAACACAATGCACATTGGGGGTCTTCAAGGTGTCACACCTTCCCCATCACCCACATCATGATCAATGAAACAAAGTGAGACTTCTAAAGGTATCACACCTTCCTCACTTTCATTGAGTGGCACACACATTGGGGGTACTTAAGGTAGCATACCTTCCCCTTTAAAAAACATAAAAACAAACAAAAATCATAAAATAATCAAAATTTCAAAAACAATTGAAAAATCATAAAATTTCAAAAACAATTAAAAAAATCATAAAATTCCAAACAAATCAGAAAACATCAAAATAAAAACCAAAGGACACAATTTGGTCAACTAAAAAAAAAGCAAAGTTTGTAACCAAAAGCTCCAAAGGCATCATAAGCCCTTTGGTCAACTCACAAAAACCCCAAAGGCATCATAAGCCCTTTGGTCAACTCACAAAATGCCCCAAAGGCATCATAAGCCCTTTGGTCAACTCACAAAAAGCTCCAAAGGCATCATAAGCCCTTTGGTCAACTCACAAAAAGCCCCAAAGGCATCATAAGCCCTTTGGTCAACTCACAAAAGGCTCCAAAGGTATCATAAGCCCTTTGGTCAACTCACAAAATGCCCCAAAGGCATCATAAGCCCTTTGGTCAACTCACAAAAGGCCCCAAAGGCATCATAAGCCCTTTGGTCAACTCACAAAAGGCCCCAAAGGCATCATAAGCCCTTTGGTCAACTCACAAAAAGCCCCAAAGGCATCATAAGCCCTTTGGTCAACTCACAAAAGCCCCAAAGGCATCATAAGCCCTTTGGTCAACTCACAAAAGGCTCCAAAGGTATTTAAGCCCTTTGGTCAAAAAAAAACACAAAAACAATTAAAAACATTAAAATAAAAAAATAATACAAAAACATTTGCATTTTACATTTTGCATTTGCATTCATGTAATTGCATTGCATTAGGCATGTTGCATCCATTGCATTCGCATTAGGATAGACTATGTTTTCAATCTTGCAAATGACACCACGTTTGTATGCCAATCATGCATCTTCAAATCTTCATTCATCCATTCACCCTTGTGAGTAATTGTGTTTCTCAACACAACCCCTTCTTGTTGCTATAAGGAATATACTAGGGTTTTTTGATCATTCAACCATACCTAGTGATCTTCTCAGATTTTGTAGAAAGCTATCTTTGCTTTTGAAGATGAGGTCTAGTTTTGATAGTACTTTGCATATTTCAAAATCCTATCACTAATCAAACACATTAATAAATCCTAGCTAGGACAAGGAAAGATGAACACTACAAAGTGGTCCTAGTCACCTTAAGTGAAAGGTTTTTACTTGCTCATCTTGTGATGCGCATGGTCTAGAGTGTTGATCATTGGCAAAAGGACAAGCTCCCCCCTACCCAAAGAAATCCCTTGCTTTCATAAAAATGAGAAAAATATTGAAACAAAGCAAAAATCAAAGGTAAAATAAACAATGATTATCATCACTACACAAATCCCTTGCTCAAAATAAAACAAAATTCAAAATAAATAGTGATTTTCATCACTAAGCATGAGCAAGTATCCCAAAAAAATGTGAAGAAAAGAAGGGGGTGAAGAGCTTGAATCCCTGGAATGGTCACTACTTCAAAGCCATTGAGTGATCCCTAATACAACAATGGGCTGAATGAATCCCACCAGGCATTGGGGTAGTTCGAAGCAATTTACAAATGAGCTAGCTTTAGGTGGCTTGTATTACCTAGTGGTCTAATCCAACTAAGTCCAACTTAGGATCATGATGAACATTTGGTGATCCCCAATATAGAAATGGGCTGAATGAATCCTACATGGCATTGGGGTAGGCTTATGTCTCATCTAATATATTCATTTGCACACACAGGGATAATGAATATCTTGGTCTTCATAACAAAAACTTTCATCTTTCAGGAGTCTAGTATGGTCACTATACAACTTTTGATTAATCAACTAGGGTGTTTGAGTCTCATGGAAAACCTCAAAAATCCCCTCATAGAAACAAATCATGTCATCAATCAAATAATCAACTTTATTTATAAGGTTTTATTCATTAAAGGGTGTTCATGAAATAGGATAGATACTGGATAAATATCAACAATGATATTTAGACGACCACTGACTATTTTATACATATATTTTAATTTACAAAAACTTATAAAGAAAGCACATACATATCACATCATCTCATCTCACATATGGATGCTTAAATGATTATTTCTTATGATGAGAGTTATCATTTACATTCATAATTTTTATACATTTTGTGGTGTCATCCATTAGTTTGTAAACACATATTAAATTCATTCCTTATGTTTTAAGTGATTAAAGCATACAAGTTCATTTACATTAGATCATCATCATATAAATAATGCATTACACACATTGCATTTACCATATCATAACAACATAAATTAGATGCATACAATTAAATCAAAATTAAACATGCATTTAACAATAAGCATTGCATCCATATATGCATACATAAGTAGTCCATCTACACATATAGATCACAACATCTAATCATACATACATCATCTAGCTAGTGCATGTCATCAGTACATTGCATACATATAAGCATAATCCAGATCATCATCTAGGCATTGCATTCATCATTGCATCCATAACATAAAATCAAAACAAAAACATTTGCAAGCATTAACTGGGGCATGATCCGTTTCATACGTCCCCATAATCAATGATCAAACAGTCAAGCAACATGGGGTAAATAAAGGTAGCGCACCTTCCTAATAAATAGTATAATGCAATCCCATCATTAATCAATTTCTAGGTTTCCAAAAGGTTGCACCCTTTGACTCGCTATATTCAAACCCCAAAAGGCTCCAAAGATGCCCTGGTTCTTTGGTCAATCCCATAAATGCACATATTTTCTCATCATAAGGAGTTTCATATTGGACATCAAAGCATATCTACCGGTCCATAATCATCATAAATCACAAAATTCACAAAAAAAATCAAATAACAATAAAATCTCAAATGCATCTCATATCCAGTTATTTACCCTATACACTTGGTGGTTGCAGCGACTTGCACTCCATGCAATCTGAAAAGATGAGTAAATTACCATAAGGTCATTTGGGGCAAATTATTCATCATTGAATTGAAATATCTTCACTTCACTCCCCAAGAAGGCCATTGCGATTGGACTGCTCCACGGGAACGAGGTATTCATTTCCTTTCCTCTATGACATTTCATCAGATCATCGAACATAGTGATTCAAAACAAGCTTAATTTGAATTGCTATCATCTTGATTCCCTAAGAAGGCCATTACGACTAGACCGCTCCATGGGATAGAGATGTACAATTGCTATTAATGGTTGAATTCATAGATGTAATAGGACATGCCATATAACAAAGTGCAATCATCTTAAATTATCCAAATTATTCATCTTGGTCAAGTGACTCATCACTTTAATCACTTGTCCTTTCCTCATTGACTCGTTGCTTGAGGGGGTAGTCATAATCAACAAATTCATAATTAAAATCAACAATTAAACGCTCAATTATTGCTAAGTGCATTCTCTCAAGAATCATTGTCGAAGATAATCATACACCCTCCTTGCTTGGGGCAAATAAGCAAAATATCAAAAGCAAATTCAAGCAAACTAGTAAGCTTGTCTCCTAATTGCCGCTAAGACTAGGATTAGACTTAAGATTATCTCCTAATTGCCGCCAAGACAAGGATTTGACTTAAGCTTATATCCTAATTTTTGCCAAGATTAGGATTTGACTTAAGCTTATCTCCTAATTTTGGCCAAGGTTAGGATTTGACTTAATCTTATCTCCTAAATGCCACCAAGGCTAGAATTTGACTTAAGCTTATCTCCTAACTACTTCCAAGGCTAGGATTTGACTTAAGCTTATCTCCTAACTACTGCCAAGGCTAGGATTTGACTTAAGCTTATCTCATAACTACTGCCAAGGCTAGGATTTGACTTAATATTGTCTCCTAACTACCACCAAGGCTAGGATTTGACTTAATCTTATCTCCTAATTTCTTCCAATGCTAGGATTTGACTTAAGTTTATCTCCTAACTTCCACAAAGGCTAGGATTTGACTTAAGCTTATCTCCTAATTATTGCCAAGGCTAGGATTTGACTTAAGTTTATCTCCTAATTTCTGCCAAGGCTAGGATTTGACTTAATATTATCTCCTAATTGCTACCAAGACTAGGATTTGACTTAATATTATCTCCTAATTGCCACCAAGGCTAGGATTTGACTTAAGCTTATCTCTTAATTGCCGCTAAGGCTAGGATTTTGACTTAAGCTTACCAAAATCAAGTTCTTCAACTCATCGAAGGTAATGATTCAATGATGTATGCTCTTTCCATGATTGGGGCATCTAAATTTGACCAGATCAATGAACATCAATCAACCTATAATATGATGTTAGGTGATCTATTTTTGCTCAACATTGTGTTTTCCCACAATGCATCCCAAAAAGAGGTATCTGTAGACACCTAAAACATGTCATGTTTAGGAGACTACTCATATGGGCACCTTTACAGACCATATGACTAATCTTGGACCTTTCCAAGAGCTAGAAGTGGTTCTAACCACTCACTAGGGGTAGTGTTGGCCCACTCAGGCATGATCGCTATCGACTAGAGTGGCTGCCAGCCTAGGCCACTAAAGCTCAAAGTTGCCATGGCTAGCTACTAATCTGGACAATGCCTATAAATGAGACACAAAATAGCCATAAATGAGGGCTCGAATCATGGATAGTGACTGCCCTTTGGCATGGATCTCCCAAAGTTCCTCCTAACTTCCACTCCCATGCAAATATGGAACTGAGCCTCTTCCTCCAATGACCAGTTTCATGTAGATCTAGATCTTGGCTTCTCCAAGAAGCCAAGATCTAAAATTTGGGAGGCCTACATATGCACCCTCCGAGGAACAAGTATGGATCCAAGTTTTATGTAGCAAAGCCCTAGAAAATTAGAGAGCAATTCTACATCCCCTCGAGGAGTAACGAAGTGCTATCCAATTGAGCAATGACAAAGCATCATTCAAGACTTTAGTTCAACATGTTTTTCACTACTGATTAATCTCTCAAAATTAAGGTGACCCTTGAACATCAATTTGAATGAAGGATTGAGTGTCACAACCACTAGTTTATGAGGCAAAAAGCCATAGGTTTGTGGGTGCTATCTTCGACAACGACCTGCAGTCACAGCTACCCTGAGTGATAGCGACTAGGATTTGAGGCATTATTTCTTGAATTTTTAGCATAGATTTCTTATTTCTTCTACTTTATCAACTTATATTAGCATAGATCTATCTTTTCCATTGCATTTGTATGGTGATTTCCTAGTTATTTATGCACTTCTGCTTATGTTTGCACCTTTATGCATGTATCACACTTCTATGTCATTTCATGCAAATCTTTACAAAGAGCCTCATCATGAGAGGCCGCATATGCTACTAATCATTCTATGTTATTTCTTGTATGCATATCGTAAGTCCTGGACTAATTCAAATTATATATGCATCATATCCCTCCTAGAAAGTGAGAAGAAGGAATCTATAAGCCCTTGAAAAAAAATGTGTTGAGTCTAAGAAGCCTACGGAGTACACCATCCCATTTTAGGGGCTATTCCATTTGTAATAATTGTATCAAGAATTTGGTATCCCTAAGAGGGACCTATCTATAACCGAATTTCAATATGAATTAATGAAAAGAGATCTTATGTTTTGTTAATTCATTGTCTTCATGCTTTCATATTTTATGCTTGATATAATGATGCAAATAGTTTAGGTGTATGCTTTTTAGGATTGTACGTAAGGATTTCAACACCAATTTAGGTTCTAAAAATTTAGAAGCCTTACTTTGAGCATTGAAGCACAACATAGAGTTGGTAGAGAGTTGGTAGAGAGTTGGAAAACTATATTGGACTTAGTCTCTTGCTCAAAATTAATGATATATGAAATCCAACTTAAAGAACTTGAAGATAGAAAATATTATCAATTGAAATTGCATCAAGATTATCTTTAGCTTTCCATTTATAAAGTGCTTTTCTTGAAGTTGAACATTAGGGAGACAAAAGGGATTCAACTCAAAGGAAACTTAGAAATCTAAGTATCTAACCAAAGTCATATTATATTCAAAAAACTAGGGAGCTAAAAGGAATTCTCCTTATAAATTTGGAAAAATTAAATTGGTTAATCATTAGAAATTACAAAGTATATTCAAAAGTAGAAGAATTGAAAAACTAGTATACTTAAATTCAACTTAAAATTTAGAAGATGAAAATATAGGGAGATATAAGGCTTACAACATAATTGCTTGAAAGGTTGAAATTTTGAAAAATGTTCTTAGACTATCATATAAATACTAAGGAGGAATAAGGAATTCTATTTCAAAGGTCAAAAGAAATATGGATGAAATAGTGAAGAATGCATGTAATGATGAAGAACTATTTCATGAACTGAAGTATTATTCACAAAACTTAATAGATACATTTGATGAATACAAGCATTTGTCTACTAATTTAAAAGAAATATTTTCTTTGTTTCTCAAGGAAGCAAAAGAAGAAAATTTTATGACATTAATTGGTTTTCTTCATGAAGTACTTTTCAAAGATTGGTGGAATACTCAAAACATGGTTATACTTACTTCAAAAGAATGTTTGATGATATATCTATCACTAATTTTTTTTGAATTCTTTTAAGGGATAAAATAAAAGAAAGATAAAAATATTAGAAATGAAGTACTGAATCTTGATCAATACTATTGTGATGATATACTAACTCATCATGTTGAAGATATATCACTAGTACAAGTGCAAAAATGAAGAAGAAGAAAAAGAAGAAATAAGAAGAGGAAGCATGTCAAAAAGGGAAAGATGAATATGGAATAAAATACTTTCAAGCTGAATCTAGATATCAATTTCTAACAGGAGATGGATCAAAGTGAACTGAGGGAGCAAGACTAAGACCATATTGAAGACTAAAGTCTTAAACACCAAATAATGTAATATAGGGAGGTGTTGGAATATATTACATTATTTGGTACATGTCAATGTACCACCATGGGTACATGGTTAGATTAGGTTAAGTATCTTAAGTTAGTATTTGAGTATTTACTTTATGCAATGTAATAAATGCACAAGTGTTGTTAGAATGTGCAAAGTACTTGATGATGTAAATATGCATGTTGTCCATGTGCACATGAGTCCATAGAATAGGAATATGAAGAGTCATAGGTAGATGGAAGGCCAAGAGTCACATCTCATTATATATAGGCCTTTGATAGTAGGAAAAGTGAGATACAAGATGAGAATATAGAGAGCATAGTGTAGAGGAGTAATAGATACAATGTAGAGCATGTATGGAATATGGAGTGTTTAAGACCTCCATTTTTATCATTGTACTATTTTCATGAGCTCTCATTAATGGAATTTTTATGAGTTATTACAAAATATTCTTAAGATTTTTACATGCATAGTATGTTGCCATTATTATATATTTAATATTGCAACTCATTTTATATCTTGTGGTTGACTTCTCATTAAGTATATAGCATAAAAAACTAACATGATTGAATGAATTCTTTCTAGTTGATTTTACAACAAAGACCCACCATTTTATTGTAAATTCCTGGTTGATTTCACACTAAAGCTCCTACAAAAAAAGACACTATTGCTTCCTAAGTCTTCATGTCATGCTTTGAAGATATTCGACATGCCCATTTCTTTGAACTTATTTGTTTTAATATTTAATCATTTTTTAAATAAATGAGCCTATTATCATAAGGTATTTGTTGAGATAAGATAGAGAAAGACCTATTGTATCTAGTTACCTAAAAATATAGTGTTGGATAGCATCAGTTAAGAATATAAGTGCTTGAGCACTTTCTATAAGAGAATATTAACAATGAAGAATATAATCACTTGAGCACTTTACTCAAGAGAATGTTAAACAGTTTGGGAAGAATTTGAATGCTAATTGTGAAATCATTAGTAAGAAGCTATGAATATTTGCACTTATAACCCAAGTGAGAGTGTTTAAGAAAAGTGACTGTAACCTAATAGAGTGTTTGAGAAAAGTGGATTTAACCTAAGCAAGAGTGTTTGAGAAAAGTGCCTATAATTTGAGAGAGAGTATTTAAAGAATCTGAGGAGCCAAACATTTGAGAATGTTGAGCAAAAGTCAAAAAGAGCCAAACATATAAGAAGTCTGAGTAGTTTCTGAGTGAAACATATGCTCGGTTAGTGTTTCTGATTTTAAATCCAATTACCAAAGAATTTGAATGCCAAAGTGTCTAAGTGCCAAGTATAAATTTAAAACCAAGCACCAAGGTGTCTAAATTTTAAATTTGAGTGCCTAGTTAAAGGCTTCCAAGTTTATTTAATTATTTCTTAAAGTATTTTAAAAATTTATATTTTAAATACTTTGGAAAACATAATTTGCTATAGTTAAACTATAGAAATTCTTAAGTATTTTATATATGTTTTTTAATACTTTAAAAAAATATTCAAATATTTGCTATAGTTAAAATATGAAAAAAACTATAAATACATTGAAAGGATTTAAAAGAATTATATTTATATTTTATAAGGGAGCTATAATTATAGACATTAAAAATATCACATTATCCCTCGTGCATTGCTAATAGTTGATTAATTTGCACAAGCCCTTAAAAATTGCTTAATTTACCTAAAATCACTATTCATCCCCTTTAGCCACTTTTTCCTCCTAATCTCCCTCCTACGCTTAGCCCCTAGTCACCATGCTACCACCCCTTTAGCCTATCCTAAGGCCACCTTATTCTAGTCTACCCTTTGACTAGCCTAGCCTCCACCTTACCCTAGCCTACTCTACCCTCTACTTTCCACATCCCCATGCATATTAAATGCCTTAATGCCATGAATATGTTGCATCATAATTACAATTATGACATGGATGATTTTGCATCCATAGGCTATAATGAGGGTGAGGAGTTTCTTCACCCAATTCATTTATGAGGTATGGTGCACCCATGCCCATTTAATGCATGTAGGTGGATGAGGAATTTCCTCCACCCAAGGACATTTATGAGGTATGGTGCACACCTCCACCTCATAGGCCACCTCACAGGACACCTCAACACCCCTAACATTGGCCAAATTCTATAATAGAATTTCGTTTCCTTAATTTTCATAGAACATACATTTACATAGCAAAACTCTACAGAAATCACTCTAGCCTCCATTGTATACAAGTCCTCTTTGGTTCCAACCCCCATGGATGCTTTCGTGTGCCTATGCTTGTCCTATTTTATGTTGTAAATTGCTCACAGGTGTAGACTCATACAACTACCAAACTTAGAAAAGAGCCTCCAAATAACCAAAAGAACCTACCCTCCAAAATAAGTTTTTGTTTGATCAACATAGAGTTGACTTAAATGATAGGTATGGTTATAGCCATGACCATACCCTGGGTATGGTTCCCTCCAAGAACTAGTTACAGATAGTTTTAGACTAGAAGATAAAAAAAAAGGTAAGTAAGACTATATTTATTTATTTTTTATTGATTTCAACTCTATTATCATGCAATAAAGTAGCTTTTCATTTGTTTTATCTTCTATCAATTAGGGTCTAGTTAAGACAAGCCCATAGTTGCTACTAACTCTTTAGTTAGGTTGTGTAGGATTAGAGGATCTACTCAACTAGTGATGGTGCATGTGTAGTAAACCCATCCTCCATTAAGGTTCCCATAGAAAACTCATGCAGATCCATAATAGTGTTTTGTAAAGGGTTTCCTCATTATAAGATCATACTTGTAGCCCAAGGGGTAACTTTGTAAAAGGATTGATTTTGTAACACTTCTTTTAACACCAATGAAATGGCATGTTTTCTATAGAAATATTTTGATGATCATAGTGAAAAAACCAGCACATGCCCTCCAAAACCAAAAGCCATCTAGTTAGGTCCATGGTAGAAGCCTTTTTTGGTTTGCAGGCTAGGACCGTATAGAGGGGTATGGTTAACTCTAGGATCGTACAAATCCATACGATCACTGAAAAAACTATAAAATAGACCCAAATGAGTTAAGTATCATTTTCTATAAAAATATCACAACCATAAAATTTATAGGTAGGTATAAAGGTTGTTCCCTTTGCCTCTGAAGAAGCACGAAAAATGGCACGCCTAGATGTATTGAAAATGAAATGATATCTATTGTTTATGAGAAAACATGCAAAAGAAAGGTACAAAAATATGTAAACTATTGAAATGATGAATAATTTGCAATAAAAGAGTGGGTATTCTCCTTAAATTTATAAATTCATCAATTCCAAAAGGTTACAATACATCCCCTTTGAGGGCTTATCATTTTGATACATTTTAGATTACAAATTACAAGGGAATGAATCCCTCCATGAGCTTAATGGTGTGTTTCAATGTTATTCTCGCAACCCAAAATTGAGAGCTAATATTGGGCTTCTTTTAATATACCTCTTAGATCCTCCCTCATGCCTATAATACCTAAACCTACACACAAGAGATTGAAAATTATTAATAGCATATGTGTTTTATATTGAAAATATTGAAAAGCATGTAATAGAGAAAGTAAAACTTATTTGCGATAAATAAAAAAAACTCCAAATGACTTGAAAATATACTATGATGTTATTAAGATGATTTTAGAAGGATACGATCATAAATTATAGTGTAATTGTGATTAGAACTTGTGATTGTCCCTGGCAAGAACAACTAAGACTAAAATCACAAAAACACAAATTGACCCATCAAATCTACTCAAAACTTAACCAAAATTGAATAGAAGGCTAATATAATGCTTTAGAATTGATATATGGTGAAATTGTATCAAACATTTTAGCCATTTGGTGGCCATCCTTGGAAATTGCAACTAGGACTGTTATTCATCCCTGGTAGGGACGGTCCCCAAACTGGGTGGTTTTTGCCATTAATTTTAAGGGGATTTGGTTTAGAACTATCCTAAATGTGTTTTCTTAAGATTTTGTCAAATAAATCTCAGATTTTATAAGTTTTGGAATCAATTAGGTGTATTTTGGGATGCCCCTGAAATCACCTTCAAATGAAAAGGTTTTCAAGGAAAATACTTGGGCAAATTTTGATGACAAATGTGAGTAGCACTTCATGAGCAATGATTCTATTGTATCCTCTTGAAATTGGGTAGGATTATCTCAATTTATAGCCAAACTAAGGCAAATGTGCAAAGTAGAAAGTTCTGGCATGCAGGGCAAGTGTTACCACTTGTCAATTCCCTTGCCATGCATAGGGTGGGAAAGCTTACCCATTTGGGGCCTCCAATTTGTAGGTCTTGATGTTTATGATAGCCTCCCAATAAATTTTAGGTGATTGGGTGGGATAAATGGTAGGAATTGATTGCAATTTGTCCCACCCTTTGATTTTTGGGGGTTTGGTTGATGACCATCCCACCCAGGGATGGATGCATATGGTCGTCCCTAGGTGGTACGACCATGAACTATGGTCATCCTAAGGTGGGATGACCATGGCTACATGGCCTAAAATCTCCCAAAAGTGGGGTAAACACTCACAAAATGGGTTCAGAGCCCTAATTAACCCCTGAGGGTTGCCCAATGGGGCCATATGATGTCGATAAGAGTAGCGTGTAGCAATCTTATCCTATTTACATGATTTTAGTGTCTACAAATGCCCCTTTCTGAGATGCACTATGTGCAATAGAGCACTATGCAAAAATAGATGATTAAATAATTAAATATTTGAATTTATTAATTAACCTAGCCAAATTTAGATGACTCCATTTGTGTAAAGAGCATACATTCTTGGAATCCTTGCTTTTGACATAATTGAAGGATTGATTTTGGTATACCTTTCAACCACACTGTAGTGATAGTTGTATGGGCTTAGGGTATACTTGGTCTTGGTTCCTTGTTTCCTTGTAAGACTTTTCAAGGGTGAATTACTAAATCTTAAAGGAGGCCAAGCATTTGTTTTATTGTGTTTGGTAATTTTTACCCCAACACGGGCTTGCAAATTTGTCTTTGGCAATGATTCTTTTGAATGTATGAAAATTGCACTTTTTGAGTGTTTAAGTGTTTATTTTATTATGAAATATTTGTTATGAGTAACCGCTCAAGTGAAGATTCAATGAGGGCATGAATAATTATGAAATTTATGAGTCACTTAACACATATGACTGAATTGGGATAACCATTAGTTTTGCCCATTACAAACCCTATCAATTCTACTAGGATTTTGATCATTTTAATGATGATTTATGGAAGCGAGAGCCTAAATACTTCATTCCCATGGAGTGGTCCAGCCATAATAGCCTTATTAGGGAGTGAAATAAATATGTTTTAGAGTGTTTATAAATACTTTGGATTTAATCTTGATCCCTTGTTAATTTGAACTATTTTTTACCTATTTTTGATGGGTTTTTGGCCCTGTTTTTGAACTTTTTAAGTTTTTTTTTGTAGGGTTTTTTGGTGGTCATCCGTGGGTGGTACGGCTGCAAATTTTATGGTCATCCTAGGGTGGGATATTTTTCCAACTATCCAACCATCCCACCAATGGTAAGCCATGCTTTTTTGAAGGCTATATAAGCCCAAAATGAAGCAAATGACTTCATTTTGCATTCTCAACTTGGAAAACTTGAGAGGTGAAGAGGAGAGAGCTATTTTTATGAATTGGAGTGCTGATAAGAGTACCTCATAATAATTATGAGAGAGAAATATGACTCATCAAGTGGTGGAGCCAATGCGAGACGGGTATGGACTACATTTTCATCTCTTTCTTTATTTAATGTGAAATGTTAATTTCTTATGTTTTTTTCATAAAATACACTAAATACCGGTTAAGGAACCATAATAATAGGTATATTTAGGAATGCATCCTTTTTATTTGTGTTTTAGATGCATTATTTTACCATTATTTTGCTATTATTTTGCATTTTTAGGTCTAATTTAGGGTTCAAAATGATCCTATTTTAGCCATTTTTGGGGGTCGTACCTGGGTAGGATGACCACTAGTGGCCATACCTAGGTGGGATGGCTACCAAATTGGGGGCCATATTTGGGTGGGACGGTCACAAAACTGGGGCAAAAAGGGCCCTTTTTTTGGTATTTTTGGACTTTTTTGATGCATTTTGAGTGCATTTTTTACACTTAGCTTTGTTAGGTGGTGAAGAGTCAGTATCAATTTTTGAATCTCTTTTAGGTTGTTAGGGATATGTTTATAGAGGATTATTGGCAATGGATTGATACCATTAGCCTTAAGCATGTGACACAGTTAGAGCCCATGGTGGGCGATCACGCCTACTTGAATGCCCTGATATACCTTTGGGATCCTCGTACCAACACTTTCCATTTACCTATAGGATATATAATGGTGAATTTAGAGGACATTTATTAGATATTACACATTCTGATAGAGGGGCATCCCATCGTATCAACTCACCGATATTGGAGAGATGCAGTGATGCAAAGGTTAACTGAGACTAAGAGGAGGCAGTGCACAACCTACTCAACAGGGGGATATTAGTAAAGTAATGGTTTGGGACAGATGTATTGGATATTAGACATTCCTTATTGATGACTTTGATCTCCAACATGTTTCTTCTAGACTCATCAAGTTCCAGGTTCCCCTGGAACCTTATAGAGTTGGTTTTTACACTTGTGGAGTGCATTGAGGAGGAGCCTATAGTGATGGCTTGGGGTCCTACATTATTGGAACACCTATATGACAAGTTATATGAGATCCACTACCATGGGTGGAAGGTCTTAGGGTGCAAATTCCTACTACAGGTTTGGGGATGGCAACACATTTCTATGGATCAACCATGGGGACTACCATGGATGACCTGAGCACAACTTACTGATAGGAATATAGGCTATGTGATACTATGGTAGAGAACCTAGGAGACAGGTCAAAGCTATAAATTTTTAGGTGAGGTGGAGCACTATGCAGAGTCCTTTGCATGACTTAGGGTAGAGGAGATTACCTAGAGATCTTATAGAGATTATCCATTATGGGCTAAGGTTGAGACACAACTACATTGGGTGAGACGAGGTAGATGGCTAGTTGGATGACATAATATTGAACAAGAGTACTTCACTCATGCTCAGGTCCTACGATAGTTTAGGCTACGCCAGGGGTTTCCTAGTTAGTCGATGATCTATCAACGTTGCTAGGATGAGAGGATTCTTAGTTGGCATACATTAAAGGCAATAGGGGAGGAGTTAGATCTTGTAGTAGACATATCAGAGTTGGATGATGCTAGGATGATAGATAATTATGACTCTTGGTGGGTGACACATTAGTGGTGAGGAGAGGGGCCACTAGGAGGTAATGCAGTTGAGGTGGCAGAGGATGCACCTAGGGATGATCCAAAGGAGGAGGGATAGGATGAGTCTCTAGAGAATGAGGAGGTAGAGAAAGGTGAGTGACATGTGTGTCTTCACGTAGTATATGAGTGGATAGATCTCATTAACTTAGGGGATCTACAGGGTGACCTTGGTGAGAATGAATTTGATGATCATGGGATGCAAGCCTAGATGGTATCTTGAGATGCTATAATTACTAAGCTATGAGGTGATCTTATCAGAGGTCAACAGGAGAGATATCTACTTTAGATTTATATGGATAGGTAAGAAACATTGATAGCTATGTTTTAGGAGCAAGTTGGAGTATATAGCCCTATCCGTGAGGGATCTAGCAGTGGTGAGATGACCAAGCTACAAGAGGAGGTGGCTTAGCTGTAATCTTGTAGGTCCGAGGTAAGTCCAAAATATGAAATTGAACATTAGCTTAGGCAATAGTTTGCCCAAAATATATATAACAAAATAATCAACTAATCTAGTCTATCTCGCTAACCAACATGGTAGGAGAGACGTGTAGCTAACTACTAACCTAGGTAGAGAGTTCTAACCATAACACTAACCTAAATATCTAACATAGGATATTTAGGTACTTACCTAGTTTAACCATGAAGAAAATATCTCATGGTAATTACATAATTACATAAAAAAGTAAACGTAATAACCCCATGTGGTGTAATGTAATACACTACCTTATTTTACCCTAACATCCCCCCTTTATTACATTACTTTGATATACAAAGTTTGCTCCGAAACAATTGAAATTTGACACGTCCAAGTGCCTTTGTAAAAATGTCTACAGCTTGTTCGTCGGTGGGAATGTGTTGGAGCTTGATTCTGTGCTTAGGAACTTCATCATGAATGAAATGACAATTTGTATCAATATGCTTAGTTTTTTCATGATGCACTGGATTCTTGACCAAGTTCAAAACACTTGAGTTGTCACAAAACATGTGAATGGGAAGTTTCTTTGGTAGGCCCATGGTAGCCAAGATGCGACTTAGCCATATCACTTCACACACAACTCCACGTGTAGCACGATATTCTGCCTTAGTTGAATATAAAGCAACCACTTGTTGCTTTTTACTATGCCAAAAGAGATGACCAGATCCAAGATGAAAAACATAGCCTGAGGTTGATTTTTTGTCATCTATGGATCCAGCATAATCAGAGTCAGTGTAGCTCTGTAATAAGAATGAGTTATTCGTCTTATACTCTAGACCATAATTGGCACTACCCTGAATGTAGTGTAAGACTCGCTTAGCTACTTTCCAATGGGAGACCTTTGGTTCTTGCATGAACCATGAGAGATAGTTTGTAGCATAAGTAATATATGGTCTAGTATTAGTCAGATAGATGAGGCTTCCAATCATATGTCTATAAAGTGTTCCATATACCTATGGTGAGTCTTCATATCGTGATAACTGTAGCCCTGATTCCATCGGTGTTGCTTTGGGTTTACAATCAGTCATACGATATTTTTCTACTAAAGTCTTAGCATACTTTTTATGAGTCACCCTTAGATGATTCATTTTCTGTTCTATCTCAAGGCCAAGACAGTAGTGGAGAAGTCCTAGGTCTGTCATATCAAATGACTCTTTCAAGTCATCTTTCACGGCTTTAATCAAGTTCTCTGAATTGCCAGTGATGATCAGATCATCTACATATAACACAAGAATCACTATCTCAGAACCTGTGTTCTTGATATAGATATTTGCATCAAATGGACTTCTCTTAAATCCATGTTGCAGTAGGTGACTATCCATTTTTATGTACCTTGCTATTGGGGCTTTTTTTAGCCTGTATAATTATTTGACCAATTTGCAAACATGTTGCTCATGGCCTAGCTCTGCAAATCTAGGAGGTTGATTCATGTATACTTCTTATTTTAAGTCACCATTAAGAAAGGCACTTTTTACATCCATCTGATGTAATTTCCATCCGAACTATGCTGCCATAGCACAAAGTACTCAAATGATGGTCATCCTTGCTGTAGGAGCAAAGGTTTCCTCATAGTCAAGTCCTTCCTTTTGAGCATAGCCCTTTTCCACAAGATGGCATTTATGCTTATCTATAGTGCCATCTGCCTTATATTTTATTTTGTAAACCCATTTGCAACCTATGGGTTTATTTACTTTAGGAAAATCCACTAGCTTCCATGTTTTATTCTTTATGAGGGAGTTATATTCTGCATCCATAGCTGCCTTCCACTGAGGAAGTCTAAGTGCTTCATCAACTATAGAAGGTTCATTTTCATCACATGATGATAAGTAAACCCTCTCCTCATCTATTTCCATCTCATATTCCCTTGGTAACTCTCTATCAATAGAAATATCCTAAAAATCTGCACAAAGATCATCAACTGAAGTGGATTCTTCATTCTTTTCTTTTTGTGTCATGCTTCTTATCTTTGGATGATTGAGAGTAAGATCAGGTGGGGAAGTGAGTTTAGAGTCTTTCACTGTGCTTGTATACCATTTAGGTGGTTTTTTCTATTGTGAATAAGGAATTTGATGTTCCTCCTCATCATCAAGGTATACTGATGTAGTGTTGGATGTGAAAGCTTCATCAAACACTACATATCTACTTACATGTATCTTCTTGGTAAATGGGTCTATCAACCGATAGCCTTTTGAAAAGTCATCATATCCAAGAAATATACAAGGTAGGGATTTATCATCTAATTTATTTCTTTTCTCCTTAGGTATATGCATAAATGCCTTACACCCAAATACCCTTAGATGAGTTATGGAGGGTTTCCTACCACTCCATGATTCCTGAGGAGTCATACCTTCAAGAGCCCTTATGGGAGCCTTATTCAGAAGATATACTACAATTTGAACAACTTTAGCCCAGTAAGTTTGCTCAAGGTTGGCTCCCTTAAGCATACATCGAAACATTTCTATTATGGACCGATTTCTTCTCTCAGCAACCCCATTAGATTGAGTAGTGTAGGCTGTTGTTAATTGTCTCTTTATCCCATGTGTTTGTAAAAATGATTAAAATTATTTTGATGTGTATTCCCCCCTCGATATGAATGGAGGGTCTTAATAAAGCATCCTAATTCCTTCTCAACAAGAGTTTTGAACTGTTGAAAATAGGAAAATGCTTCAGACTTCAATTGCAATAAGAAGACCCACATCTTCCATGAGTGATCGTCAAAAAACAATTGAAAATACCGTTTTCCTCCACAACTTGTAGACATGGGACCACACAAATCTATGTGAACCAACTCAAAAAGTACCTTAGCTCGAAAATAGCTAGGTTCAAAAGGTACTCTATGTTGCTTTCCTAAAAAGCAATCAGAGCACACTGGCAAGGTAGATGAAAGAGTAGGCAGTCCTTTCACCATTTGATATTTACTCAACTCTAGTAAATATCCTGAACTCAAATGCCCAAATCTCTTATGCCAAAGAGAAGTGGCCTCTTTTGTGTTTACTACCATTGCAGTATGAGTAGAGATAATGGCATCTAAGACAAAAAAACCATGTTTGTATGAACCTGTTGTTATCTATTCTCCCATTTTAGTGATAAAACAACGTTTCTTTTCTTTGTCCACTATAAAATTGACATTCATGTTATTGTCCAGGATTTGTGGAACTGACAAGAGATTATTTTTCAATCTTGGTACATAAAGAACTTTTTGAGTATTACATTCTCCATCTGAAAGGGAGACAAAAACACTTCCTTCTCCCTAAACTCAATAGGTCTGATCATCAGCAATGGTGACCGGTCTACCTTCTCAAGCCTCAAATGTTGCAAACCAAGATTTATCGCCAGTCATATGTTTACTAGCACCTGAATCTATGTACCACATAGATTCCTTGTGGGAGGAATATATATGTGTCATGAGCACTTTGTGTGCTATCTCAGAATCTAAACTAGAATCTTCAGCTGCAATTGTCCCTTTTGCTATTTGTTTTTGTTCGTAGGTTTGTGTTGGTCACAAATCTGCCTAAGTACAAGATTTAATCACTTGTGTGCCCTAGACTCGGCCAACATTGAAAGGCCGAGAGAAAGAGATGTCTCCCGGGCCAATCTCCAGAGAGGGCTGGCTCCCAAACTAGTCTAAACTGGTTCAAGATAAAGATGCAGGAAAGAAATGGGAAAATGCGGAAAGGAATGGGAAATATAGCCGAAGCCGATAGTTAATGGGGAAAAACCTCAGATAGCAAATATTCTAAAACCAGATCCTGAAGCTTAAGCAACAACCGATTCTTAGGCATAGACAGGAATCAGATCAAAACTAGCCGTAGATTCGCCTTCAATTATACTTCAAACATTCAGATGAAAAATACAGCTAAATTCAGGAAAACAGAATTCAACTTATATTAACACTGGACGAGACAGAAGTAAAACACTCAGAAAACAAAACGTGAACAATAGTTTGGATCACCGACTCAAAAGACACTAAGAATGGAGCGAGATTGCATCTAGGATTTCTGCTTCAATATTTTTGCAAAAAGGTTCTCCTCCTTTTGCTTGAGGTTTTACATTGATATTTATAGAGGTGCCTGCCTCTTTTTTTTGCATTACAACATTTAATACATGAAACAAATTTTGAAGAACGATCCCCTTAATCTGCCTCGGAGAAATGACAGTCCCTATTTTTCAATGAATTACAACTGCAAATAAACGGAAACAAGAGACCATATTTCTTCATTTAATGACCGTTATCGGGGCAAGCCGGAAGTTGTTAAGAAACCACGAACAAGAGCTTTGAATATTGGAGGCGTCTTTAATTCTGGTGGCATCAAAAACTGCTTCAGGTTCTTCCATCTTGCGCACATCGGTAATCAGCAACATTTAATCTTGGAACCGCTTCTTTGACCACGATCTTAAAAACTGTTGGCACAGGTGGGTTTGTCAATTTGGAATAAAAACTGTCCCACCGATTTTGTCAGTTGAAGAGCTTTTACTTGATCCTTATCTTCTCTGCACGTTCTCCTATGCAATTCTGAAGGAAAATGCAAACTAAACTGTATCGGGCCTTTGTTGTTGCTTCGGTCGCGAAAATGTGACAGGTCGCGAAAATGTGACATGTCGCGAAATCGTGACACTTTTACCTTACTGCCTTCTCTTCTTGCCACCAGTCATGAAAATGCGACATGTCACGAAATCGTGACATCTTCTCTTTCTGGCTTTGTTCGCTGCTCCAAATCGCGAAAATGAAACATGTCGCGAAATCGTGACATCTTTCTCTTGTGCTATCTTTTCCGCCTTCTTTCCCGTGAAAACGTGATAGGTCGCGAAAACGTGACATGTCGCGATATCGCGACGTTTTCTCCTTTTTGCCCTTGCATCTTCAACATGTCACGAAATCGTGACATTTTAAGTCTTCTTGCACTTTGCACTTTTTTCCCCGTGAAATCATGACATGTCGCGAAATCATGATGTTTCGTACAATCTGGCTGCTTCTTGGCTTCCTCCTCGCGAAAACGTGACATCTTTCTCTTCCATGGCCTTCATCTTCCTGCAAGGAGTGAAAATGGGACATGTCACGAAATCGCGACAGTCCGTACTTAGCATTGTCTTTCAAGTTCCTTTATCGTGAAAACGCGACATGTCACGATATCGCGACAATTTCTGTTTGCCTTGTACTTGTCAACTTTCGTTCTACGAAAACGCGACAGGTCACGAAAATGCGACATGTCGCGAAATCATGACGTTTTCTCCGTTTAGTTCTCCTTCATCGCAACAAGGCACGAAAATGGAACATGTCACGAAATCATGATAGTCCGTACCATTTTGCTCTTTGGTCTTCAACAAGTCATGAAATCATGACATGTTTCGCCACTCGGCCTTATCTCCCCAATATGTCATGAAATCGTGACATTTTCTTGCCTTCGCCTTCGTTGCCGCTTCCTGTCGCGATATCGCGACAAGTTTCTCCTGCTTAGCTTCATCCTCAAAAATGTCACGAAATCGTGACATCTTTTATCCGCCTTGTGTTTATCTTCAACCCTGTCGCGATAACGCGACATGTCGCGATATCGTGCCATTTTGTACCATTTGCCCCTTGCTCACTTTTTTGTCGCGATATCACTGCAAGTTTCTCTGGCGCTCGTCCTTGCTACTTTATGTCGCGATATCGTGCATCTTTCCATCATGTTGCTTTGTTGCCTTTGCAAGTCGTGAAAATGCGACATGTCGCGACATCGCGACAATTTTCAATTTAGTGCTGCCTTTGACTGCGTTGACCGTGAAACTCCAACATGTCGCGATATCATGACAGTTTTACCCCCTTGCTGTCGTTGACTGTTTTGACCGTGAAAATGTGACAGGTCACGAAAATGCGACATGTCGCGATATCGCGACATTTTCTGTCCTTAGCTCCAACACAAAAACTTGCAGAGATTTTTACATTTTCCCTTTCAAAATGCTTGAAGGGACAACAGAGGAGTTAGTATCTCTACAACTTCTGCATTCTTTTACATGAAAAATAACAATAAAAACAATGTGGCAAAAATGCCAACATTCTTGGCGGCTCGTGGGGTATACAGTTCTGTTGTATGCACGAATCTCAGGCCTTAATCCATTGGGCAACAGAGTCAAGAAGCTGGAGGAGCAGAAAGTGAATGATGGTTGATGTTGGATGGCTCTGTGGACTGCTGCAACAATCTCTTGTTGGTACTCGGCACTCAAAATAGGACCTTCAACAGAAATTTATGGAAGAGCAGAACTTCCTTTATTTTTTTGGAACTATTGCATTTTGCCTAGCTCTGTTGAGCTGGGTAATCACCAGGTGCTGTGAAAAGATCTCCATGGCAGTAGTGAAAAGCACCTGAATTGCAAAAATGGAAATGAATGGAATGATGACCAGCGGATATGCAGGCCGTGGAACGGGAATGGGGAATGATGAAAAGGTGGAAAATGGAGGAGTGGAAGCGGTAGATACAACAACAGGGTGCTACTATGCTACCAGCTGCTGGGTTTTGATGAAAATAGAGAATGAAATGGGAATGGATGGAATGGAGGAAGTGGTAGGAAGTGTGGAAAAATGCTCAAAAGACAAAGGATTAGAAGAAAGGGAAGTGAAGAAAAGGGGAACATCAGAGAGGGGAGTAGAAACAACAGTAGTGGCTTGATTATTTGAAGAAGGAGTAGGAGAGGAAGGGAGAGGAAGGGAATGAAGTAAGGAAGTGGAAGAAAGAAGTAGAAGGGAAGCCACTAACTGCTGGGAAGGAAAAGAAAAAGAAATAAACGTACCTACGGGCTCGCGTGCAAAAAGATTTTTTTTTTTTTTTTTTTTTTAGAGCCAATGTCTTCCATCAAGAAATGTAGGCTTTCAAATGAAAGTCGTTCACTGAAATGGGAAGTGGATTACCATCCAAATCTTCAAGATAAAATGAATTTGCTGAACTTGCACGAACAATCTGGAATGGACCCTCCCACAGAGCATCAAATTTCTGGTGCATCCCTGGCTTAGCCTTCTTTTCGTTCCACTTTAAGACTAAGTCACCTATTTTGAATGTGCGGTCAGTAGAACCTTTGTGAAACCATTTTGATACCACCTGTGAATGCTTAGCAAACTCATCATAGGCCAAGGAACGTTGCTCTTCCAACTGCAACAATTGAGCCAATCGTATGCTCATGGGATCCATATTTTCTTCATCATCTGGGAATTCCTTCAATTGTTGTAATGCAGGTAGTTCTAAATGAA
Source organism: Wollemia nobilis (assembly GCA_028583015.1). Lineage (NCBI taxonomy): Eukaryota > Viridiplantae > Streptophyta > Pinopsida > Araucariales > Araucariaceae > Wollemia > Wollemia nobilis. Next base: position 2,802,058 of record JAQPPZ010003612.1, read on the forward strand.
CAGGCAATCTTGCCTCTTTCCCATATACCAGGGCGTATGGTGAAGTCTTGATAGACTTCTTGATTGAAATTCTATCTGCCCATAATGCCTGATTCAAAGAAGGTGCCAGGATTTCTTATTATCCCCCAAGGACCTCTTTAAAATCTTCAACAAGTTCTTGTTTGTGGACTCTGCCAAGCCATTACCCTGAGGGTAATAATTGGAGGATGTCTTCAAAAAAATACCATACTTATTTGCAAATTCACCTAACTTGGCTCCGATGAATGGAGTTCCGTTGTCTGTAATAATGGCATCAGGAATGCCAAAACGCGTGATCAGTCCTTCAATGAAAGTGATTACCACATCCTGATTCGTAGCCTTGGTTGCAATGGCCTCAGACCATCTGGTAAAGTAATCAGTAGCCGTCAGAATGTACCTGTGTCCTACTGAAGAGTTTGGATCAATGATCCCAATAAAGTCCAGCCCCCACTATTGGAAAGGTGATTCAACTTGAATTGGTTGTAGGGGCAATGGTGCATTTCTGATCCATCCCGTATACCTTTGGCATTTGTCGCAAGCTTGAGCAATCTTGAAAGCATCCACGAACAAAGTTGGCCAGTAGCAACCAGCCCGAATAATCTTTAAGGCCATAGGTCTACCAACGTAATGTCCTCCCGACATGCCAGAATGAAATTCCTCCAGGAGTCTAGCCTTCTCAGATTCCTTTACACACCTTAGGAGAACTCCATCAATATTTTTGAAGAATAATCCCTCGGGCAACAATACATACCTAAGAGCTTGTAGGCGAAACCTTCTCCTTTGTGAAGCATTTAATTGTGGGGGACATCTACCCATTGAAAAATAATCCACAAGGTCGTCTACCCAATCTTGGCCTTGTGAAAAGGTATTCCTTAGATTCCTTTCTTCAGCAGGATCGCTCACTTGATGATCAACTATCTCAGAGGCCGTAGTTTTTGCTAATTGCTGACATAAGGCCCTACCCCGCACCAACTTGGTTGGATGGATCTCACAATCGAACTCTTGAATTTTAGTGACCCAACCAACACGCTTATCACCCATCTCACCCTGAATGATAAAATTCCTTACATCGGGGTGAACGACATAGATGATCGTCTTGCTCTGAGATACAAAATGCTTGAATTTTTTTAGAGACTTCATGACAGCATAGACCTGCTTCTCAATGAAATTGTATCTCTCTTCATGGGGTAAGATAACCTGGCTAAGGAAAGCAATGGGTCTTTCATCCCCATCGTCTCCTTCCTGTGTAAGTACTGCAACATAGCTTTCATCCTCTCCAACTGCATACAGAATGAAGTCCTTAGAATAATCTGGATTGATCAACATAGGGGCTTTTACAATTCTATCTTTAATCTCCTGAAATGCGTTCTTCCTCTGAGTTGTCCACTTGAACTCTGCATCTTTCTTTAATAGCTCAGTCATGGGCTTAACTACTCGAGCAAAGTCGAAAACAAATTTTTTGACAAAATTGATTTTCCCGAAGAAAGACTGCAACTCTTTCTTATTAGCAGGGAGTGATAGTTTCTTCAAAGCTTCAGCTCTCGATGGATCAATTGCCAAACCGTCCTCTGAGATAACATGTCCCAAGAGCTTACCTTCCTTTACCGCAAAAATGGACTTCTTTGGGTTGATGGAAACACCAAACTCCCGACATTTCTCAAATATCTGCCTCAAATGAAAACAGTGTTCTTCTCGTTTGTGCGAAAAGACAGTCATATCATCGAGATAGATGACAATAATCTTGTTTAAGAGCTCCCCAAACGCGATGTCCATGGCCCTTTGAAACGTAGCCCCAACATTGGACAATCCGAAGGGCATGCGCTGATAGGCAAAGGTACCCCACTTGGTTGTGAATGCAGTTTTGTGCTGATCCTCATCCCTGACCCAAATTTGATTATACCCAGAGAATCCATCTAGCAATGAAAAACGTTGAGCCCCAGCAACAACGTGAAGGATCTGATCAATGCGAGGCAATGGGTAGTGATATTTCAAGGATGCTCGGTTCAAGTTTCGAAAATCCACACACAGCCGTATATCTCCGTTCTTCTTACGAACTGGAACCAAATTAGCAACCCAAGTCGAGTGCTTGATCGGATATATAATCTGGGCCTGCAACATCTTTGCAAGTTCCGCCTTCATGAGGGCTTCAATCTTTGGATTCATCGGTCTTTGCTTTTTCCTGAAGGGCCTGACCCCTTCTTCCAGCTCGATAGTGTGCTGAATGACCTCTTTATCATATCCCCTCAGATCCTCATAGCTCCAGGCTACAATGTCAGAAAACTCCTGACACAATTGTCTGATCTCTTGCAATTCAGCAGGAGTGGAATCAGTTCCAATTTTGATGACCTTATCAGCCTCCAACTGAAGCTCCATGTATTCTTTTCTATCGACCTCCATCTGATGCTTCTTGGACCGATCATTCTGATCAAACAAGCTCTCTAGAGTGATGAGGCCTCTAGGAATATGGTTATTCCACAACTGAATCAGTCCTTGAGCATCTTCAGGCTCCAAGGTCCTTCCCTTGATGGTGGCAGCTTCTCGAACCAAAAAATTAACAATTTTCTCATCGCTATCGAAGACTTGCCAAAAGGTGTCCTTATCGGGGACAGAGGGCCTATACACCACCTTCACTATCTTTGGCCTTCTCACCACCTGCTCAGTTGGTGAAAAATTCGCTCCCATGGAAGCCAGTAGGTCAGCATATTTATTTTGTTCTCATGGAATGGAACGCATGTTGAGAGCAGAGAATGATTCGAACAGGTCCCAGACCTTGTTGCGGTAGTTCTTGAGATAATGATGCTTGCACACACACTTATTGGTTACCTGATTGATAATCAACTCGGAGTCACCAAAAATTTGCAACTGTTTCACTCCAAGTTTTTCAGCCTTCTTGAGACCTAGACATAAAGCCTCGTATTCTGCTGCATTATTTGTACAGCTCCAAGTCAAACGATATGAATAGGATCATTGAATCCCAGAAGGTAATACTAAAACAATCCCAGCTCCAGCGCCATTTTTGCATCGTGCTCCATCAAAATAGAGCTTCCAGAGTTGATCCTGACTTCCATCATTCTTCTCTTCAGCCTTTTCTGGCTTAAGAACGGAATAACATCCCAAGTCAGTTTCCATCATGGCGTTGAAATTGGCCATGGAAAATTCATTTTCTGGGTGGAGCTCTTCCAAAGCTTCTTCCATTAAGTCAAGCTCGCCAAATTCTTCAGACATCATGTGCACTGAATTTGCTAATCTGTCCACTTCATCAATTCTCTCTACATGAAATGTGGAAGGCTTTTCATTGAAAATATTCACCTTTTTACCTTTATGAAGTACCTCCAAATGAGTAAAATCCAGAGAAAGGTAACCTCCGAGTTTAGACGTGAATTCTCGGGAGAGACACATACCAAAGCATGGCTCCAGGTCCACTACTATGATCTCCTGGATCACAGGTAATCTGAGGCATGGCGTGCGAGGAGATAGGAACGTCCTTAATTACACCCACTATTTTTACTGAGGTACCATCTAGCTGCAAAACTCCCATGCTAGTCCTTGTATATTCCATGCCTATGACATCACATACTGCCTTTGGCATGACAATAGTAGCTGCACCTGAATCAATAAGGCAATTATGCACCACATGTCCCTCCATTCTCAATGAAAGATAAAAAGGTGGTGGTCTATTTTTTCCTGTGACTGAAGAAGTCAGAGTTTGAGATAGAACTACCTGGGCTGGAGCCTTCCCCTTACTTTGTGTAGTCTTCAGAGATTCCTGTAAGAGATTTACCTATCCAGGCAACTGCAAAGTGTCATACAGACTAACCTTAGCTGGTATCCTTTTGAGTTCTTCAACGATGTTGTACTCCAACGAGATCGGCTCTTTCCCTCCGCTGGCAGCTTCAAATTTGCTTTTATATTGTTGGGTGGCCTCCACTCATTGTCGTTTAGTCAATGACGGATACCGCAACGTCGCTCTAGCTTGTTCCTGTGTTTTCGCTTGCGGCTGAGAGACAGAAGCTTTTTCCTTCTCTTTTGCTTGTGGTGGAAGCGGATCCTTCGGCAAAATAGGTGGTTGTTGTTGTGGAGCTAGAGAATCATGAGTCTTTGTAGGTATTTGCTGCTTTGTTGCTTGTACAGGAGGCACTTTCAATGGCTCCATCTTAGCCGGATCTACCAACATTGGTTTCTTGCCACTGCGTGTCAAGACTGCCATGTATTCCTCAGGAGACAACGCAGAACTATGATCCACCTCACGAATCATGTTTACACGGCTTCCCGCAAGAACTTGCAAATAATTTTGGTGAACCATGCAAGTGGACTCATCATGTGGGTCGTTGCATGAAGAACACCAGTAAGAAGGCTCATGTGAAACTTCAGAAGGGCCAGCCTCTTCACTTACCAGGATCGCTGAGTTCCTCTCAGGTACTTTCTCCATAGCCTTGCTAGGAGCAAGTTGCTCTCTAGTCACTATCAAAACAAATCTTCATGGTTGATAGTTCCTTTTCGCTTCTCTCCGCTCCATAGATGTCATCTTGTTGGTGAGAGCTCTCATGGCTGACTGCATTTCTTGCAAAATAGCCAATTGAGGATCTGGGCTTGAGGACACAGGCGGTGTAGGTAGAGGTAATGGAACTGGTGGAGAAGGTAATGCAGGAGTTGGAAGTGGAGAGGTTATCTATGGAATGGGAATCATAGGTACTGAAGGTATGGGAGGATTCCATGAAGATGAAGGATATATGGATGGAGCAATGTAAGATGTTGGGGCTGCACCTGTATGCTGATATTGTGGAAGCTCGAGAAAAATAGGCATAGTCATTTTTGGAGGCAATTTCCCAATGGCAATCAGGTCAGCCTCAACCTTTTGTGCCTGGGCATACAGTGCAGGAAAATTTTGAACACCAGACATCCTAATATTCATACCAATATCTGAATGGAAAGCCCTAAGAAAATACAATGTTGCTTGTTCATGAGTAGGGCGAAGACCTTCGAGAACTCTCTGCCAAGTTCGGGCAAACCTAACATTGAAATCCACTATCTCCTCTTGAGGATGCCTCTTGATATTATTAAATTGATGCACTAGAGAAAATGGATCTGCTTGCTCATTGAACCCTTGGATTAACATATCTGCTAATTGATCCCATGAATTGATGGAGTTGGGAGGCAAAGATCTATACCAGCACAACAACTTACCTCGGAGTGACAGGACGAGCAATTTGATCATGACATCTTCGTCTGTGATATTGTGAATTGAAGCCAAGGTTGCCACATCTGACACATGCTCGTACATTGTCTTTCCAGTCCCATCGTATGTAGGCAAGGCTTTTATTGCTGCAGCAGGAACTAGATTTTGAAAAGGCAGGTCCAACGCTCCCGAATAATTCCAAGCAGGAATTCGCCATGGAGGAGGTTGTTGACCAGCCATTTGGACTACTAGATCTGGATGTAGCAAACTCGTAGCAGTACTGGGAGGAGTCAGAGATGGCACAAACTGACTCGTTGCCTACGAAGAAATAGCAAATGACGGGTTCACAGGACTTACCAATCTTGAGCGCTCCCTCCAGTTCTGAACATCAATCTCGAAGAATTCGATTGGATCTTTCGATTCTTTGGCACTTGATCTCATGATCATGAAGCAGAGATTCTCACCAACTTCAGGATTAGAAATTTCTAGGTACTATATAGTCACCTTCAGTAGAGTCACCAGATGAACTTACAATCGCCGCTTTGAGGTCAAGACAGTTCATCAAAATCTTGATTCCTCCAGGTGTTAACAAATGGAACTTGTGAGTCCCACCGGGCGTGCCAAAAACTATTGGTCACAAATCTGCCTAAGTACAAGATTTAATCACTTGTGCACCCTAGACTCGGCCAACATTGAAAGGCCGAGAGAAAGAGATGTCTCCCGGGCCAATCTCCAGAGAGGGCTGGCTCCCAAACTAGTCTAAACTGGTTCAAGATAAAGATGCAGGAAAGAAATGGGAAAATGCGGAAAGAAATGGGAAATATAGCCGAAGCCGATAGTTAATGGGGAAAAACCTCAGATAGCAAATATTCTAAAAACCAGATCCTGAAGCTTAAGCGGCAACCGATTCTTAGGCATAGACAGAAATCAGATCAAAACTAGTCGTAGATTCGCCTTCAATTATACTTCAAACATTCAGATGAAAAATACAGCTAAATTCAGGAAAACAGAATTCAACTTATATTAACACTGGATGAGACAGAAGTAAAACACTCAGAAAACAAAACGTGAACAATAGTTTGGATCACCGACTCAAAAGACACTAAGAATGGAGCGAGATTGCATCTAGGATTTCTGCTTCAATATTTCTGCAAAAAGGTTCTCCTCCTTTTGCTTGAGGTTTTACATTGATATTTATAGAGGTGCCTGCCTCTTTCTTTCATATTACAACATTTAATACATGAAACAAATTTTGAAGAATGATCCCCTTAATCTGCCTCGGAGAAATGACAGTCCTATTTTTTAATGAATTACAACTGAAAATAAACGGAAACAAGGGACCATATTTCTTCATTTAATGACCATTATCGGGGCAAGCCGAAAGTTGTTAAGAAACCACGAACAAGAGCTTTGAATATTGGAGGCGTCTTTAATTCTAGCGGCATCAAAAACTGCTTCAGGTTCTTCCATCTTGTGCACATCGGTAATCAGCAACATTTAATCTTGACGCTTCTTTGACCACGATCTCAAAAACTGTTGGCACAGGTGGGTTTGTCAATTTGGAATAAAAATTGTCCCACCGATTTTGTCAGTTGAAGAGCTTTTACTTGATCCTTATCTTCTCTGCACGTTCTCCTATGCAATTCTGAAGGAAAATGCAAACTGAACTGTATCGGGCCTTTGTTGTTGCTTCGGTCGCAAAAATGTGATAGGTCATGAAAATGTGACATGTCACGAAATCGTGACACTTTTACCTTACTGCCTTCTCTTCTTGCCACCAGTCATGAAAATGCGACATGTCATGAAATCGTGACATCTTTCTCTTTCTGGCTTTGTTCGCTGCTCCAAATCACGAAAATGAAACATGTCGCGAAATCGCGACATTTTTCTCTTGCGCTAACTTTTCTGCCTTCTTTCCCGTAAAAATGCGACAGGTCACGAAAATGTGACATGTCGCGATATCGCGACGTTTTCTCCTTTTTGCCCTTGCATCTTCAACATGTCGCGAAATCGTGACATTTTAAGTCTTCTTGCACTTTGCACTTTTTTCCCCGTGAAATCATGACATGTCACGAAATCGTGACGTTTCGTACAATCTGGCTGCTTCCTGGCTTCCTCCTCATGAAAACGCGACATCTTTCTCTTTCGTGGCCTTCATCTTCCTGCAAGGAGCGAAAATGGGACATGTCATGAAATCGTGACAGTCCGTACTTAGCATTGTCTTTCAAGTTCCTTTATCGCGAAAACGTGACATGTCGCGATATCGCGACAATTTTTGTTTGCCTTGTACTTGTCAACTTTCGTTCCGTGAAAACGTGACAGGTCGCGAAAATGTGACATGTCACGAAATCGTGACGTTTTCTCCGTTTAGTTCTCCTTCATCGCAACAAGGCGCGAAAATGGAACATGTCACGAAATCATGACAGTCCGTACCATTTTGCTCTTTGGTCTTCAACAAGTCACGAAATCGTGACATGTTTCGCCACTTGGCCTTATCTCCCCAATATGTCACGAAATCGTGACATTTTCTCACGATATCGCGACAAGTTTCTCCTGCTTAGCTTCATCCTCAAAAATGTCATGAAATCGTGCATCTTTTATCCGCCTTGTGTTTATCTTCAACCCTGCTGCGATAACGCGACATGTCGCGATATCGCGCCATTTTGTACCATTTGCCCCTTGCTCACTTTTTTTGTCGTGATATCACTGCAAGTTTCTCTGGCACTCGTCCTTGCTACTTTATGTCGCGATATCGCGCATCTTTCCATTATGTTGCTTTGTTGCCTTTGCAAGTCACGAAAACGTGCATGTCGCGACATCGCGACAATTTTCAATTTAGTGCTGCCTTTGACTGCGTTGACCGTGAAACTCCAACATGTCGCGATATCGCGATAGTTTTACCCCCTTGTTGTCGTTGACTATTTTGACCGCGAAAACGCGACAGGTCACGAAAACGTGACATGTCGCGATATCGTGACATTTTCTGTCCTTAGCTCCAACACAAAAACTTGCAGAGATTTTTACATTTTCCCTTTCAAAATGCTTGAAGGGACAACAGAGGAGTTAGTATCTCTACAACTTCTGCATTCTTTTACATGAAAAATAACAATAAAAACAATGTGGCAAAAATGCCAACAGTTTTCCTCCACCCTTTTTGTTTCCTTGTTCATTGGGCGATTTGTTCTTAAACCAACATATTTTGGTTTCATGAGTGTCTTTGTCACAAATATTACAATACTGCTTCTTCTTCGAAATCTCTTTGGCTTTACCCTTTTCTTGATTAGAAGAAGAACCTTTATGTTGATTCCACTTTTTCTTACCACCTTGTATTTTTGAGAAAAGAGCATTGTTGGATGCCTCATCTCTTTGGAGTTTATTATCTTCTTCTGTTTGAAGCATGTTTACCAACTCGACAAAAGTTACTGTCCTTCCAAAAACTTGGAGTGAAGTGATTAACGTTCGGTAGGATTCAGGAAGAGCTCTCAAAATTATAGAGTTCAAGACTTGGTCTTCCACTTTCTCTCCTAAGGATTACAGTTTTGTTTTCAATTCTGCGACTCTACAGAGGAATATCTCTACTATTTCTCCTGATTTCATATGTAGAGTATGAAGCTGTGTTTTAAGGTTAAGAATCATTGATTGATTCTTTCCCTCAAAGATGGTTTTTAAGGCATACCATGCTACCTTACCAGTTGTATCTTCACTGATATGAGGTTGGATATCATCAGTAATATCAAGCAAGATCATTAAGGATAATTTTTTATCCTTTTTTATCAAAGTCTCTTTGATATTGACTAGGTGATTGAGGTCTAGTGACACTTCCATCCACTATGGACCACAATTCCTCTACAGTTAAGATAGCTTTCATCTTAGTCTTCCAAGCTGAATAATTTGAACCTTTGAGCAGTTGGCTCTCAGTGAGATACTTGTGTATCATATCCATGGTTTAGGTTTCAAATTTTATAGGACTAAGATGGTTATATATTGCACTATACCCTCAAAAGAGTATATGGAAGTTGTTTTCAATTTTCCTCTATAAGATATTTAATGGCACCTGCCTTAACACCCTTACCAAGGGATGAAAAGTTGGAGGAATTTTAAGCAAAACAAAATAGAGCAAATGAAACAGGGGTAGTTTTGTAAAACTTTTGATTTTGCCCTCTAGGATATTTAATGACACCTGATTTAACACCCTTTAAAGAAGGATGAAAAATTTGAGGTTATTAAGCCAAACAAAGAGAGTGAATCAAGGTGATTTGAAGTTTTGACCTTTTGATGGGGAGTAAAAAATGAATTGTTTTAACCTATGCAAAGTGTAGCATGGCTTTTGAGTGTATTTTGGGTTTTGTGAAATTCTTCTTTTAATGTTATATTTGAATTTTTAATTGCACACAAAAACATGAGTGTTTAGTGCAATAATCAAAACATGAGAGCAACCCAAATTTGTATCACTCTAGGTGTCGGATGCAACCGAAAATGCACCTAGTAAGATAAGGTGTCGAGTAAAATCGAGAATGCACATTTCTTACTGTGAAATATCCCCCCTTTTTTGTTATAATTTTTTAAACTATAGAATAAAAAAAATGAATTATATCCCCCCTTAATGTTTACAAAATATAGAATTTAGAGCACTCCTTTCAAGACAAGTCGACACACGACCCGCGTTTGAAAGGCTTCCAGAACTAGTCAACACACGACTTAGTTTTTATGGACCCAAGGTTACAAAGTCTTCTCAATTTTGCAGAAAAAAAATAGATGTGCAATGTTATGTATTATGTCTCCTTGGAGAAAAACAAATGCACTCTTTGTACTTTTGATCTTTACAAAAAAAAAATTCAGGCTCCTTGTTGTCTAATTTGCAAAAAAAATCAAGTGTGATCTTTTCTTGTATGCTAAATTAACAAGGTTTGAGAAGAGTTGTCTAATTTGCAACAAAAAAAATGTGCTCTTGCTATGTCTTATATCTCCATTTTGTGAGAAAACACTAGCACCTTTAAATATCAAAGTTGCAAAAAATATTTATTTTTAATTTTTAATTTTGCAATAGTTAAGAAAAGTTTAATAAAGTATTTTAATTAATAATAAAAAACTAAAAAATATATCTTTTAAAGAAATCAATTTAAATATTTAAACAAAAATTGATTTTTAAAAAAAATATTTTGAAGTTTAAAATATTAAAAAATAATAATTTAATAAAAAACTTTAATTAAAAAAAGCAAAAAAAATAAAAATAAAAAATTAAGTACCTTGGAAGCGGCGAAGGCCAAAAAAAATGGCCTTTTGTTCCCGACGGGAGTCGAACCCTGGACTCCCCGCCATGGGCCTTAGCTCGACCCGATCAACCGGTCGGGCTACAGCGCCCGATGGGAACGAAGGCACACGCCGTGCCTTTTAAACCCTGCTGACGACAATTTTTTTTTTGAAAAACTACAAGTTTTTATCCCACATGCATCCCATAGTGGGATGTTGTGGGGTTGATAAGGCGGAGGGCTCCCATATCCGTCGATTGCCTTCAGGAAATTGACTACCATCGCCTGCCCTTTTGGTCGTCGTCATGTGGCACTAGGGGTAGGCAAGTCTACGTCAAGTCAGTCCTATGGCGATGTGCCATGTGTCGAGTCGCGTCTAGTGGTTGTCTACCACTTGTCTGGTCCTAGTCCAGTGGATGTCCACCACAGGTCTGCCAGTGGCTATCTACCACATGTTTAGTTATGGTCTTATCTAGTTAGCACCTTAGGGTGAATGCCAAGGTCCAGTCAGCATCGATCCAGTCCACATGTTCCTCGAGATGCGTGCTAAGGCCAGTCTACGTTGATGTCCACATGTCGCTCAAGGATTGGAGGGCTGCCTACCCTCTCAGATCCCGAATGCTGGGTCAGTCTATGGGGAGGGGAGGGGCTCCTACCCTCTCAGCTCTCTTGTGATTGGGCCACGTGGCCTGCGTGGCCTACGTGGATCTACGGGCCTGGGGGCTGGCATGGGAGCCGAGGTTGAATGGCCTCGGCTTGTTGATCGTGTTCGGTCTAGGGAATCATAGAACCTCAGCTCAGCCTGTGTGCTAGGTCAGTGGGAAAATCCATGGGCCCTCTGGCTACGTCATCTATGACGGCCAGGTCTATGGACCGACTGGCGATGTCGACTGTGACGGCTAGATCTATGGGCCTGCTGGCTACGTCGACTAGGATGGCCAGAGCTATGGGCCTGCTGGCTGCGACGACCAGGTCTGTGGGCCTTCCTCATGAGGAAGAGACCACATTGATCACCTCAGCTGCTCCATGGGAGTCCACAATTATGAGGAACAAGCAAGAGCTCGTAGGAAAATAATACCAATGTAGGTCCGAGGTAAGTCCAAAATATGAAATTGAACATTAGCTTAGGCAATAGTTTGCCCAAAATATATATAACAAAATAATCAACTAATCTAGTCTATCTCACTAACCAACATGGTAGGAGAGACGTGTAGCTAACTACTAACCTAGGTAGAGAGTTCTAACCATAACACTAACCTAAATATCTAACATAGGATATTTAGGTACTTACCTAGTTTAACCATGAAGAAAATATCTCATGGTAATTACATAGAAAAGTAAATGTAATAATCCCATGTAGTGTAATGCAATACACTACCTTATTTTACCCTAAAAAATACTTAGTGGGATCCTACCAGACTTGTTGCTAATAGGAGAGGACTTATACTGATGAGTTAGAGGATGAGATAGTGCACCTTAGGGGGTTCTTACCAGAATGTACATCTACTAGTGGGTCACACCAGAGTCAAAGGAGTGGTAAAAGATAGTCTTTTGCATGGATGGGATCTTCCAGCTCTACACGGAGGCCAGACAAAGCAGGTGGTAGAAAATATAGAATTTTAGAGAAAATTTTGACTAAGGGTAGGAGTGAGAGTCATAGCACTGGTCCTGCATGACCATGGTTTTTTAGACTCTATAATTCTTTTTGATATTTTGGGTTTTATGTGGGACCCACTTTACTATAGCCTATGAGCAGTATATGGATGATGATATAGTAGTTGGTTTCATACACACACACACACACACACACACACACACATATATATATATATATGAGTTTTTCTCCTATCATCATGTGTTTTTACTGCTGTTATGAGATGTATGCAATGCTTATATGCTGATTATTATGCTTTACTTTATGTCTATCATGTATGCATGTATTCGTAATAGGATGAAATTTAATGATATGGATTTTTGTAAATGCAAAATGAAATGGATGATTTGATTTAATTTATATGATGCATTATGATTACTAGTTGACACACTAGAGGTTAGCACCATAGACTGTAAAAAATTTATCTCATAATTTTCATGTTAATATGACATTATGTAATGGCTTGTGTAAGTGTAAACGAACAAACATGTGATGGCATGATATAAAATGGAATGAATATTATAAATTTTTATGATGTGTTTGGGATTTTCAAGAGACTCAAACACTCTAGTTACCTAATCAAAAGGTGTATACTAATTGTGCAATACTTTTTAACAAAGTATAAATCTGCTAAGATAACCAAGATATTCAATATCCCTATGTGTGCATGTGAGTTCATTACTATCATAACGCATAAAGTTACCCTAGTGCCAAACGGAATTGATTTAGCCCATCTAACTAGAGATCACCTTGCGAGTCTCATTATCCTAAGTTTTGTATGTAGCTGGATTAGACCACTAGGCAGTACAGGCTACCAAAAGCTAGCTCATCAACATGCAAACATTGGTCTATACAAAATCAAGTTGCTTATGTGATAGACATATTATCATGTGTAAGGATACCACCATTGCGAGATAGGTTTTATGCCACCCAACCTATAATGAGGATCACCTTATGGTTCTCTAATGTTGTGAATTCCAAGGATTCAAGTTCAATACTCCCTTATTTTCTTTTAAATTTTAATTTTTCAAGGAAGTTGCTCATTTTTGTTATGGTGAGAAAAGTATTTTGGTAGTGGTGAGAACCTCTATTTATTTTACTTTTGCTTGTTAGTCTTACAATGACACTGAGAGGGGGGGTGAATCAGTGTAGCTCTTTAAACTTAAATTCATAGCTCTTAAAACAGAAATAATGAAACCTTAAAACCAGATAAAGCAAGTATCACAAGAGAACATCACACAACACAAGATTTAACGAGGTTCACCAATGTGGCTACTCCTCAAAAATGACTGCTTGGACTACCATCCAAATCCAGCCTTTGCAAAGCAACAACTTTACAAACAATTTACCAGCACCCACTGGAAGGAGCACCAACCCCTGATTTATCTGCACCAACAGAAAGGAGCACCAACCCCTGATTTACCAGCACCAACTGGAAGGAGCACCAACCCCTGATGCCAAGCACCAACTTGGACTTCAATTCTAAAACTAGAAGATTGATAGTAAGATACCTTTGCTTTTGCTAGACCCTGACTGGTCTTCTTCACCTTTGCTTTCTCTGCGCACTCTGCTTTCTCTGCGCAATCACTTCGCACACTCTGCTTCGCTACACTCGAACTTCACGATCATCTTCTCCCTTTTGTGCACTCTACTTTCTTAGCGAATTTTGCACTTAGCATGATTCGATATGACTTGCTCTCTACGCACTACGACCGAATTTCACACATCTCAACATCACTCAAATCTCCAAACAACCCTCCTTTTATAACAAAATTTTTGTGATGAAAACCCTAATCTTAGTCAGTTGTAAACCCTAATCTTAGTCGACTTTCATGACAACTGTAAACCCTAATTTTAGTCGGTTGTCATCGGTCTTCATCGGCTTCAACTCAACCATGAAAATACATGTCGCGATATCATGACACTTTTACTTTCTCTCTCTTTCTCCTTGCTTTGGACCCTGAAAATACAATATCAACATGTCGTGATATCGCGACACTTTTTCTCCTTGCTCTTTCTCTTAGCTTTGGCCACGAAAATACAACATGTCACGATATCGTGACACTTTCACCTTCGTACGCTTTCTCTATTCCTTTATCGTGAAAATGCGACATTGCGCGATATCGCGACACTTTTGTTATTCTGCCTGCCTACCCTTCTTGAGTCGCAAAAATGCGACATGTCATGATATCGTGACACTTTTGCTTCTCTGCCTTCCTATCCTTTTGAGTCGTGAAAATGTGACATGTCACAAAATCATGACACTTCTGCTTCTGAAGTCTTGCTTTGCTTTTGTCATGAAATCGTGACACTTCTGCCTTCGAAGTCTTCTTCTCTACTTTTGTCATGAAATCATGACACTTCTGCTTTCGTACTTCACTTCTTTGCTTTTGTCACGAAATCATGACACTTCTGCCTTCGAAGTCTTCTTCTCTGCTTTTGTCATGAAATCATGACACTCCTTCAAGTCTTGCTTTCTCTTTTGTCACAAAATCATACACTTCGCTTCCGTACGCTTCCTCTCTTTCTTTTGTCATGAAAATGCGACATGTCTGAAATCGTGACACTTTTCAAACTTGCTTTCTCTCTCCTATTTTAGTCGCAAAAATGTGACATGTCACGAAATCGTGACACTTTTCCAACTTACTTTCTCTCTCCTATTTTAGTCACGAAAATGCGACATGTCACGAAATCGTGACACTTTTCTTACTTGTTCTCTTTCTTTGAACTTGTCGCGAAATCGTGACACTTCTTCCTGCTTTCTCTTTTTCTTCCAACATGTCACGAAATCATGACAGTTTTTCCACTTGCCTTTTTCTCTTCCAACATGTCACGAAATCATGACAGTTTTTCCACTTTCTCTTTCTCTTCCAACATGTCACGAAATCGTGCGCTTTTTCACTTGCTTTTTCTCTTCCAACATGTCACAAATCGTGACACTTTTTCCTACTTTCTCTTTCTCTTCCAACATGTCGTGAAATCGTGACAGTTTTTCCACTTGCTCTTTTCTCTTCCAACATGTCACGAAATCGTGACAGTTTTTCCTACTTTCTCTTTCTCTTCCAACATGTCACGAAATCATGACAGTTTTTCCACTTGCCTTTTTCTCTTCCAACATGTCGCGAAATCGTGATAGTTTTTCTTGCTTTTTCTCTCTCTTCCAACATGTCATGAAATCGTGACAGTTTTTCTTGCTTGTTGTATATGTCGCGATATCGTGACACTTTTCTTACTTGTCTTTTTATTTGATCTTTTGCATATGGGCCACTTCGGTCTTCTTGGAAAATCATTGTACATACTACGAGTAACCTTTGAACTCCTATCTTCCGCATCTGAATAGCTTTTGAACTTCCTATCCATTGCATCAACGATCTATCCAATTATGTTGACAACAATGACAATACTGTTGCTGCACCTTGCTCAACAATCTCCCCCTTTGGAATTGTTGGCAACACATGTGCAATTTCCTGTAACTCTTCTCCCCCTTTGACAATAATACCAAAGGGCTACTATAGACTCCCCCTGAGTCCATGCACAACATTCTCAAGCACAATTTATTACACTTAGCAAAAATCATGAACATGAGCAAAAAGATAATCAAATACTTAAATGCTCCCCCTGAGAATGTGATCCCTGTAGCTAGTCAATTCTTGGGAAGTGTGACCACTCCCAATTTATTGTGAAGGTACTCAAAAACTTCCTTGGGCAATGGTTTTGTGAAGATATCTGCTACTTGCTCTGTAGTTGGAACAAAATCCAACTTAACCTCACCTTCTACAACTTTCTCCTTCAAAAAGTGATACCTGATAGCAATGTGTTTTGTGCGTGAATGCATAACCAGATTCTTGGAGATGTTAATGGCATTGGTGTTATCACACTTAACTGATATTGGCTCACTGAAGCTAATACCAAGATCTTTCAGGGTTTGTTTCATCCATAATACCTACGTACAACATGTTGTCGCTGCAATATATTCTGCCTCTGTTGTCGATAAAGAAACTGACTCTTGTTTCTTATTGTGCCACGTGACCAATCTGTCTCCAAGATAGAATGCACCTCCATTGGTACTCTTTCTATCATCTACACATCCTGCCCAATCTGCATCTGAATACGAAATAAGGGTGAAGTCTTTACCTTTTGGATACCATAACCCATATTCCATAGTACCCTTGAGGTACCGAAGAATCCTTTTCACTGTTTGTCACATGAGTCTCCTTGGGATTAGCCTGAAATCGTGCTACCATGCATACTGCCTACAAAATATACAGTCCAGTAGCTATCGGATACGATAAGCTTCCAATCATAGATCTGTACATGGTTTGATCAACAAGTGGAGATTTGTCATCCTTGCTCAACTTGCAACTTGTCGTCATGGGAGTGCTAAGCTGGCTTACAATCCTCCATTGTGAACTTTTTTAACATCTCTTTCACATATTTAACTTGAGAAATAAATATGCCCTTCTTATTTTGATTAACTTGCAACCCGAGGAAATACGAAAGTTCACCAATCATTGACATTTCAAATTCTTTCTGCATCTTATTTGCTAAATCTTTACATGACTCATCTTTGCTGCTACCAAATATGATATCATCTACATATACAACAAGAACAATAAGATGCCCATTTTCTGTTTTGACATACAAATTACTATCCACCATACCTTTCTTAAACCTTTGTTGAGTGAGATAGTTGTCTAGCCTTGCATACCATGCTCGGGGTGCCTATTTTAAGCCATATAATGCTTTCTTCAACTTGCAAACAAATTTGGGATCATCACCAAGTTGGAAACCATCTGGTTGCTCAATATAAACCTCTTCTTCAAGTTTCCCATTCAAAAATGCTGATTTCACATCCATTTGATAAACTTTGAAATTCTTGTAGACTGCTAAAGCTAGAAACATTCTAATTGCCTCTAGTCTAGCTACTGGTGCAAAAGTTTCCTCAAAGTCAATGCCTTCAACTTGTGCATAACCCTTACATACCAATCTTGCTTTATTTCTGACTACCTGTCCGTCTTCATTCAATTTGTTTTGAAAAATCCATTTAGTCCCGATTATATTTTTATTTGCAGGTCTAGGTACTAACTCCCAAGTTTCATTTTTCTCGATCTGATCTAATTCTTCATTTATTGCCTTCATCCAACTTTCATCTTTGCTTGCATCAGCAACATTTTTGGGCTCAATGGTGGATAATAGAGAGTAGTTACTTACTACTCTTCTTCTTGTCTGAACACCAACTTTGGGGTCTCCAATTATTTGCTCTCTAGGATGATTTTTCTGCCACTTCCTGTTTTGAATTTCTTATTTTCTTCCACTTTTGAATCACAACTTAAATCATCTGAGTCAATTTTTTGTATCTTTTCCATTTCGTTTTCCTCATCTCCTTCAATAACCTCTTCATAAATTGGGTAGTTCGTTTCATAGCTAATTACTCGTTCTCTACCTTCATCAAATTTAACATCGGCACTTGTCCACAATTTTCTTTAGCCTCTTGTTGTAGCATTTGTAAGCTTTGCTTTTTGATGAATAACCAACAAAAATACCTTCATCCGCTCTATCTTCAAACTTACCAAGATTATCTTCAGTTCTTTTGATGTAGCACTTGCTGCCAAAAATTTTGAGGTATTTTGTTGTTGCCCTTTTACCGAACCACAACTCATAAGGAGTTTTGCTTTCATGTGTTCTCAGCATGTACCTATTTTGGATATACACCGCAGTATGGACTGCTTCTTTCCAAAATCTATCTGCTACTCTGCTTTCAGCCAACATAGTCCGTGCCATTTCCTGCACTGTCCTGTTCTTTCTTTCTACCACTCCATTCTGCTGAGGTGTCCTGGTTGCTGAAAACTGTCTCCTAATACCGTATTTTTCACAGTACTCTGCAAACTCCTCTGAAATGAATTCTCCTCCTCTATCTGATCTTAAACATTTGATCCTCTTTCCTGTTTCATTCTCAACATGGTTTTTGAAAATCTTGAACATATCAAGAGCTTTTGATTTATGCTTCAAGAAAAATATCCATGTCATTCTGGAATAGTCATCAATGCACAACATAAAATATTTGTCACCATTTATGCTTTGTGTTCTCATGGGTCCACATAAATCGGTGTGTATTAGTTCCAAAGGTTTGCTTGTGTAGTACTCTTTTGTTTTGAATGTGACTCTAGTTTGCTTCCCCTTTTGGCATGAAGCACAAATGCTGTTTGCAGGTTTGCTTGATGGTGGGAATATCTCTCACTGCCCTTTTTGAGCTGATTTTTACTAGATTATCAAAACTGATATGACCGAGTCTCTTGTGCCACAACCAATTTTCTTCTTCCTGTCCAATAAAACAAGCTCCTTTTGAAGTCTCCGAGAGCGTGTACGAGGTTACCAGATGTCCTTGATCCAGTTGCTATCAATTTTCCACTGTTTGTTTTTCTGACTTCACAACCCTGCTTCATAAAAACTACTTCATGACCTTTATCACAAATCTGACTTACGCTCAACAAGTTATGTTTCAAACCATCCACAAACAAGACTTCTTCGACTTAATTTTTTTGTCACTAATTTTAACTCGAACCTTTGCCAACTATCTTAGCTCCATCATTATTTCCAAACTTTCCTGAACCACCTTCATATTTCTGTAACTTCTCAAATTTTTGTTTGTCACCTGTCATATGACTGGAGCATCCACTATCAAGTATCCATGGTACATATTTATTCTGTGCTTTAAATGTTGTTTGTACGATTAAGGATTCCTTTTCTTCCTTAAGTCGCTCTTTTCCTTTCCACTCCATTTTGATAGTAGTTTTGGGCTCTTGTTTTGCCTTTCCCTTATCAGTAGCTTGTGCATGTTTTTCGAGAAGTTTTCTATTTTGTCTCATCCTATTTGGTTGAAATTTTCTTCCCTGAAACTGATTTGATGCAAATGTACTTCTACAGTTTCTTGCAATGTGCCCAAAATTATGACGAGTTATAACATTCTACTGTATAATTCATCGAGAGGAGAAAAAGCATTTCTACTTGGTGAAATTCCTTGGTCTTACATTATATTTGCGATCTGAGATTTTATGTCCATAGCCATTGCATTTAAAACAGAAACCAGAAAAGGGATAATTGAACCTGGGTGATGGTCTTTGCCATGTTGCCGTAGGAGCCATAGGTCTTCTTCTTCTTTGATGTGTGACATTGGTGAATCCATCATTGTCAATTCTCCTTTCGTGCCTGGCATTATTGCTTTCTTTTGCATGAGACGTTTTTCCTTGATCAACCTGTTTCTTATCTTCATTCTTTATGGATTCTACATTTCTGGCCTTTGATCCATTTGATGATTCTCCTTCGATGAAACCCAGACCAAATTTGATGCCTGTAGGCCTTTGGTCATTTATGATCTTATCCAACTTCATAGAACTTTCTTCACGTTTGTGATAACAACTAATTTTCTTATTCATCTCTTCTAGCTGCATTCTTAAACCAACAATCTCTTCTTCTAGCTTGCTGCAATAATCTATTTTCATGGTTATTTGCACTTCGAGATCTTCGAAGATTTTCTTGGATTCTTCTATCTGTACTTTCAAACTGGTTATGATTTCATTTGCATCCTCAAGCTTTCTTGAAATTTTCTTATTCTTTTTCCTTTCTATCTTCCACTCTTCAAGTGCAGAGATCAACTCACCTTCTAGATCTACTTCAGCCTCAGGGTTTTCACCACATACTTCAGAGTTCACTCCTTCTTCCTTTTCTGATTTTACTTCTTCAAATGCCATGAAAAGAGCTTCACCTGTTTCCTCTTCAGAATCCTCACCGGAGCTGTCTTCGGATGAACTGGCATTCCTGGAGATGAAACTTTTCTTCTTGAAGTTGCCTTTTCTGAAATTCATTTTCTTCTTCCAGTCACTTCTTTCTTGGTGCGATCCTTCATCATTTTTGTTCTTCTCTTTAAGTGGACATTTAGTCGCAAAATGCCCAATGCCTCCACAGTTGAAACATTTAAACGGTAGCTTCCCTCTGTATTTTCCTTTTCCCTTTTTTAGTTTTCTAACAAAGTTTGCTTCCATTTCATCTGATGTCTCTTCTTCCTCGGACTCTTGTTTTGCGTTTTTATTTTTAAGGGCTTTAAAAGCCGCTTCTCTGTCTGTGGGTTTAGATCTTCCTATCCTCATCTCATATGCAAGTCAAAGAACCATACATCTCATCTATACTAAAATAATTTAGATTTTTAGCTTCTTCTATCGCTGAGACTTTAGAATCAAACCTTTGAGGAAGAGATCTTAATACCTTTTTCACGATGACAGTCTTCAATATCCTCGTCGAGTCCTCTGATCGCATTAATGATTCCATTAACTCTCAGCATATATGCCTCAATGTTTTCATCGTCATTCATTTTCAATGCTTCGAACTGAGCTCGATGTGTCTGTAACTTGGCCTCCTTGATCTTATCATCTCCTTCATGAATACTCCTCAGTTTGTCCCATATCTCTTTTGTCGTATTACAACTCATGATCTTTACTAGTTCACTGTCTGCTAATCCGCACATGAGAGCATTTTTTGCTTTTGAGTTATTTTCAAATAGTTTCTTTTCATCAGCCTCTTTTGGAGGAGTGATGGGTATTGTGTATCCACTAACTACTGAATCCCAGATGTCGTAACCCAAAGCACAGAGATATGTCTGCATCCTGATTCTCCAGAATGCGTAATTAGATCCATCAAACAATGGTGCTTTGTTTGATGAGAAGCCTTCACCACCTGCCATTGTGTTACTTCCAAGATCACCCTAGCCGGTTAAGCTTGTACAGGAACTTAGCTATGATACCAATTGTTAGTCTTACAATGACACTGAGAGGGGGGTGAATCAGTGTAGCTCTTTAAACTTAAATTCATAGCTCTTAAAACTAAAATAATGAAACCTTAAAACCAGATAAAGCAAGTATCACAAGAGAACATCACACAACACAAGATTTAACGAGGTTCACCAATGTGGCTACTCCTCAAAAATGACTGCTTGGACTACCATCCAAATCCAGCCTTTGCAAAGCAACAACTTTACAAACAATTTACCAGCACCCACTGGAAGGAGCACCAACCCCTGATTTATCTGCACCAACAGAAAGGAGCACCAACCCCTGATTTACCAGCACCAACTGGAAGGAGCACCAACCCCTGATGCCAAGCACCAACTTGGACTTCAATTCTGAAACTAGAAGATTGATAGTAAGATACCTTTGCTTTTGCTAGACCCTGACTGGTCTTCTTCACCTTTGCTTTCTCTACGCACTCTGCTTTCTCTGTGCAATCACTTCGCACACTCTGCTTCGCTACACTCAAACTTCACGATCATCTTCTCCCTTTTGTGCACTCTACTTTCTTAGCAAATTTCGCACTTAGCATGATTCGACATGACTTGCTCTCTATGCACAACGACCGTATTTCACACACTTTCAACATTCTTCAAATCTCCAAACAACCCTCCTTTTATAACAAAATTTTTGTGATGAAAACCCTAATCTTAGTCGATTGTAAACCCTAATCTTAGTCAGCTTTCACAACAACTGTAAACCCTAATTTTAGTCGGTTATCATCGGTCTTCATCGGCTTCAACTCAACCATAAAAATAAACATGTCGCGATATCATGACACTTTTACTTTCTCTCTCTTTCTCCTTGCTTTGGCCCCTAAAAATCAACATGTCGCGATATCGCGACACTTTTTCTCCTTTCTCTTTCTCTTAGCTTTGGCCCGCAAAAATACATGTCACGATATCGTGACACTTTCACCTCCGTACGCTTTCTCTATTCCTTTGTCACGAAAATGCGACATTGCGCGATATCGTGACACTTTTGTTATTCTGCCTGCCTGCCCTTCTTGAGTCACGAAAATGCGACATGTCACGATATCGTGACACTTTTGCTTCTCTGCCTTCCTATCCTTTTTGAGTCACAAAAATGTGACATGTCACGAAATCATGACACTTTTGCCTTTGAAGTCTTGCTTTCTACTTTTGTCATGAAATCATGACACTTCTGCCTTCAAAGTCTTCTTCTCTGCTTTTGTCATGAAATCATGACACTTCTACTTTCGTACTTCACTTCTTTGCTTTTGTCATGAAATCATGACACTTCTGCCTTCGAAGTCTTCTTCTCTACTTTTGTCATGAAATCATGACACTTCTACTTCAAGTCTTGCTTTCTCCTTTGTCATGAAATTGCAACAGTTCTGCTTCCGTATGCTTCCTCTCTTTCTTTTGTCATGAAAATGTGACATGTCTGAAATCATGACACTTTTCAAACTTACTTTCTCTCTCCTATTTTAGTCGCAAAAATGCGACATGTCACGAAATCGTGACACTTTTCCAACTTACTTTCTCTCTCCTATTTTAGTCATGAAAATGTGACATGTCACGAAATCATGACACTTTTCTTACTTGTTCTCTTTCTTCGAACTTGTCGCGAAATCGTGACACTTCTTCCTGCTTTCTCTTTTTCTTCCAACATGTCATGAAATCATGATAGTTTTTCCACTTGCCTTTTTCTCTTCCAACATGTCGCGAAATCGTGACAATTTTCCCTCTTCTCTTCCATTTTCTTCTCTTTCTCTTCCAACATGTCATAAATCGTGACTATTTTTCACTTGCCTTTTCTCTTCCAACATGTCATGAAATCGTGACAATTTTTCCTCTTTCTCTTTCTCTTCCAACATGTCACGAAATCGTGACAGTTTTTCCACTTGCCTTTTTCTCTTCCAACATGTCGCGAAATCGTGATAGTTTTTCCTGCTTTCTCTTTCTCTTCCAACATGTCGCGAAATCGTGACAGTTTTTCCACTTGCCTTTTTCTCTTCCAACATGTCACGAAATCATGATAGTTTTTCCTGCTTTTTCTCTCTCTTCCAACATGTCGCGAAATCGTGACAGTTTTTCTTGTCTGTTGTATATGTCGCGATATCGTGACACTTTTCTTACTTGTCTTTTTCTTTGATCTTTTGCATATGGGCCACTTCGGTCTTCTTGGAAAATCACTGTACATACTCCGAGTAACCTTTGAACTCCTGTCTTCTGCATCTGAATAGCTTTTGAACTTCCTGTCCACTGCATCTGACTGTGTTGACAAAAATGACAATACTGTTGCTTCACCTTGCTCAACATTGCTAATGGTAAAAACCACTATTTATTTTTACATATTATGAAGTGATAATAATCACTGTTTATTTTTCTCTTTTGGATACTTGCCTCAATTTGGTGTGAAGCAAGGTATTTTGATAATTTGGGTAAGGAGGAACTTGTCCTTTTGTCAATTCTCAGCATCTTTTAACCATTAAAACAGGGAAATGAGCGAGATACACTTTTTGCTTAAGGTAACCTAGACCACTTTGTAGGTTTCATCTTTCCTTGTGCTAAACTTGGATTTATTAATGTGAAAATATTTTGGGTTTTTGATGTATACAAGGTATAATCTAAATAGGATTATACCTTCTAAAAATCATGATATATTTGTACAAAATTTGAAAATAAAAATAGATATGGTTAAGTGACCGAAAAATCTAACTATGTCTAATAAACAAAGGCTAAGTGACAAGAAATAGACACACAATATGGAGTGTAAACGTAAATGATACATGTAATGTAAACAGGTGGTAACATTGACATATGATAACAATAAATTTGATAGATGCCTATTATACAGACCTGGTGCTAGACATGTATGATCAATTTATAACAATGCACAATGCAATTGGTGTATTCCTAATACCAGTGATGTTGTAATGAAAATGATATAAAATGCAATGCAATACGATATTTTTGTGTTTTTGAGATTTTAATGATATTTTTTGTATTTTTGATAAATATATGTATATACAGTTTGACCAATGGGCTTTATGAATGCCATTGGGGATTTTTGGGTGACCAAAGGGCTTAAATATGCCTTTGGGGCTTTTGGGATGACCTAGATGGTCGTAGATCACCTAGGAGCATTTTTGGGTGACCAAAGGGTTTATAGATACCTTTAGGGTCTTTTAGGGTGACCTAGATGGTCGTAGACCACCTAGGAGTATTTTAGGGTGACCAAATGGCTTATAGATGTCTTTGGGGCATTTTGGGGTGATCTAGATAATCATAGATTACCTAGGATTTTTTTAGGGTGACCAAAGGGCTTATAGCTACCTTTGGGGCATTTTGGGATGATCTAGATGATCGTAGACTTCCTAGAGGTGTTTTAGGGTGACCAAAGGGATTATAGACATCTTTTGAATATTTTAGGGTGACCTACATGGTCATAGACTACCTAGGGGTGTTTTAGGGTGACCAAAGAACTTATAGATACCTTTGGAATATTTTGGAGTGACCTAGACGGTCATAGACAATCTAGGGGTGTCTTAGGTTGACCTGGATGGTTGTAGACTACCTAGGGGTGTTTAGGTTGACCTATATGGTTGTAGATCACCTAGGGGTGTTTTAGGTTGACCTAGATGGTCATAGACCACCTAGGAGTATTTTAGGTTGACCTAGATGGTCATGGACCACCTAGGGGTATTTTAGGTTGACCTAGATGGTCATGGACCACCTAGGGGTATTTTAGGTTGACCTAGATGATCATACACCACCTCGGGGTGTTTTAGGTTTACCTATATGGTCGTAGACCACCTAGGGATGTTTTTGGTTGACCTAGATGGTCGTAGACCACCTAGGGATATTTTAGGCTGACCTGGATGGTCGTAGACCACCTAGGGATATTTTAGGTTGACGTAGATGGTTGTAGATTACCTAAGGGTGTTTTAGGTTGACTTAGATGGTCGTAGACCACCTAGGGGTATTTTAGGTTGACCTAAATGGTCGTAGACCGCTTAGGGGTGTTTTAGGGTGGGCATGGTGCTCTAAACATGGAAATGTCATAGATGAATGATATTCAAAGGTTTAAGATCTTCACTTCCTTCAATATATGCTAAGCAATAAGTTCTAGGTCCAATGTAACTAGTAATGATATATGGACCTAGTAAGTTTATCATAAATTTATCTCGTAGATGGTGGTAAATTTGAGTTTTGTTGGTTCTCTTTTAGAACTAAATCACCAACCTAAAAATATTTACGATGGAATTTCATGTTGTAAGCTCTCTTGAGGCACTCTTGATAAACACGTAGATGCTCGAGGGCATTCACGTGTCACTCATCAAGAAAAGTGAGTTGATCTAGACAAGATTGCCGTGCAGTATCACCATCGATGAATTCTTGCATAGATATGCATAGTGACGGTATCTCCAACTTTAAAGGTATGATAGCCTCAACACCATACACTAGTGAAAATGGATTTGCCCTAGTGGGAGTCCGAATACTAGTGCAATAGGCCCAAAGGGCAAGAGGTAACTGATTATGCCAATCCTTATGATTTTTCTTAATGGTTTTCTTTAATATTATAACTATTATTTTATTATATGCTTCTACTTGCCCATTAGCTTGTGGATAATAGGGCATAGAAAATTTGTGCTATATATTATATTTCATTGTTATAGCACACACATCCTTGTTATTAAAGGGTGTCCCATTATATAAAATTATCTTAGATGGAATACCAAAATGACATATGATGTTATGTAATATGAAATCCATGATGCGAGGTCTAGTCGTAGTTGTACGGGGAATTACTTCCACCCATTTTGTGAAGTACTCAGTAGCCATTATGATAAATGTGTTATGGCCTGAGGAGGCAGGTGAGATTTTCCCAATTAAATAAAACCCCCATTGTGCAAATGTCTAAATCGATTGAATCGGTTGTAAGGCATGTGAAGGTACATGTGTCAAATTTGCATGTTATTGAAACTTTATGCAATTATTTACATAAGCGAATCAATCTTGCTCTAAAGTGGGCCAATAATAGCCCATGTGAAGAATGTGCTTTTCAATGTCCATGCCACTGAAATGACCACCACATGTACCTGTAGACACCTAAAATATGTCATGTCGAGGTGACTACTCATATGGGACATGCTAACAGACCATATGAATGATCTTGGACAACTCCAAGATGAAGTAGTGGTTTTAAAAACTCAATTTGGGTAGATTTGCTTAACTCAACCTTAACCGTAGCTGACACCCATGGCTAAAAGAGCTAGCTATGCCTCAGAGCCACAACTAGCATAAAAGTAATTTTAGACCCAAAATCGGTTAAAATAGCTTGGGTGACAAATACAAATGGCTTTTGGGTAGAGAAGCCTCTAGAAATTTCCCTCCAACTGCTCCAATTACAGGTTTCTTGTTCTTGGCTTCTCCATGAAGCTAGAGCAAGGCCTTCAATGTGCTATAATACCCCCCTCAAAATGGAGGAGACTATCTAGGAAGAGTTTCAATTGAACACAGTAGATCCCTGTCAAATTGTAGACCCATTTGCTAACTTTGAGAGGAACGTTCTTGCTGCCCAATTGGAGATCAAAATGGCATTTGAAGCCATGGAGATCCTAGAGGTCTAGGGAAATCAAGAAACTATAATTGAGTCCCTTTTAACCATAAATTTAGATAATTCACATCGCCAATCCATCAAAGGACACTGAGGTGACCCTTGAACATCAATTCAACAAGGAGAATTGGAAATCCAATCTCATATTTGGAGAGCAAGAAGAGTTTCACCTCAGCTGTGACTAACAATACCAGCTGCACCACATACATGCGGTGAAGGTTTGATCTCCATTTCCCCTATATTAGTAGTATATTTCCATTTTTATGCATTTATCTAAGTATATTGGAGTTAGATTAATCTTCTTTGAGGTTTTTGCATAGTCAGATTTAGGATTTGAGGATAGATTTCCTTTATTCCTAGTATTTGTCAATTCTAGACTAGTTTATGTTCATTTCATGCAATTCAAGTTTCTAATGGCTAATTAGGATGTTTCATAATTAGATTTATGTCTTTATTTATATTATTTACTGAAATTTAATGATTTCTTGCATAGTTTCATATATTACATGCTTCATTTTCTTTCTTTAGCATTCTTTATAGAAGATTCCTCAAAAATTCTCATCAAGAGAGGTCACCTTTGCTTGTAATTATTTATTGTTGTTTCTTGAATGCAGGGTTTACATGATCCATCCATTTGCACGGTATTCAAGGTATAATATGCCTCTAATAATGGAGAATAAGGTTTATGCGTTGTCGTTAAGCACATCATTAATTCTCAATGAATTTGTCAATCCAGGGTGGTGTCCAAGGCTATTTACGAGAGAAAGTTCAAGCAGGGTTGTATTTCAATTCATTATTTTTAACTTCACTTTCTACACTGATATGAATAGGTTCAAGCAGTGGTTCACCTGAACACAACTGAGTTTTAACATAGTCACTAACATTTATTAGGTTTGTATTTTTTTATTCAACCACAGAGACAGGGGTTACCTGTTTAACATGATTTGGACTAACCACAGGTTGAGTTGAAAACATAGGTTGTTTTAATTTTTTTTGTTGTTGTCCACGATAGAAATTATGGATATAATTAGGCAACAAATTTGATTTTTGTTTTTGGCAATGTTGCTGCCCTTTGTACAGATTTTGATGTTGTACCCATTGATATCCCTGTAATTTTAGCTGCAACCATGGTGGATGTTGTTGTTTCCATTGTTGTTGCATCCATCCATGTTGAGACCATGCTTGGGAGTATGCCCATGGTGGTTGACTCCAACATTTTTGAAGTGGAACTGAAGCAGACCATGGCATATACCAAGGATTATTTCCCCAATGTGCAAGAAATTGAGAAGCATTATGATATGAAAATTTATGAAAATTATTCCCTTGTCCTTGTCCTACAAAATTGATTTTTTTCATAAGTTGAGACTGTTTTTCAAAGACTCATGTAAGTTCTGGCAATAAACTACACTGATCTGTGGGGTGTCCTAATTGACAAATGCTACATGTAGCAGGTATACATATTTTGTTCAAAGGACAATCATGAAGAGAGTGTTGCTTTTTACATTCTGAACAATAGATGGCTGAAGATTCAGTAGATTCATTTTTTTTCATCTAATGTTCTACCATGTACTAAAATATCAGCCTCTTTCATGCATTCTTTCAAATCATGTTTTTCATTACCAATTCTATGTTTTCTATGCCTTGAATGAGAGTAATTTTTACAGAGTTTAATAATTTCTTGAAATTTAAGTGCATTTGTATCTCCTCTTCCCAAGATATCCAATGCATCCCTAGATTCATCTTGTAGTCCCCTTAAGAATACGACTTTGTAAATTTTAGGTTCAACACTTCCACATCTCTTATGAACAAAATAAAATTTGTCTAGATAATCTTCTAAGATTTCATTTTCCTCTTGTTTCATTGTAAGAATTTCATCATTTTGATTCTTGACTTGACAATATTCTTGGTATCTCTCCAAGAATATGTTTTCCATCTCATCCCAAGTTCTAATTGTGTCAGATGCTAAGGTGATAAACCATCGTAGAGCTAACTCTTTAAGAGTGGAAGGAAATAGTTTGAGCTTTTGATTGTCATTAGTGTAATCATGAGCTTGACATACAATTTTAAACTCAAACAAAAACATATCAGGATCTTCGGATGTAATTCCCTTGAAATTTGGTAATACTGCAGGTGAAATGACCTTCATGGGAGCATTTTTATTAATATCTAGTTGGATGGGATTTTGAAAAGTTCTGGCAGGTGCACTAGTTGCACTAGGGTGGAGCACATTGTTGGCTCTACCTTGATTCTCTTGTGAGCCTTCCATTGTAGGTTCCCAAAAACAATTATAAATCTTGTCAAATTTTCCTGATTGTATGGATTTATCAAGAGAAAATTGTGTTGAACTACTTAATTTTCCTCCTTGTAATCATTTCTCAAAGGATATTGCAGTGCTAGAAGTGGATGATTGGGATTCTTTGAAAATTCCAACATTTTTGGAAATAAAAAATTTAGACATTTTTGACATAATTTCAACCTCTTGTGAAATTTTTCTTCTTGTGGTTTCTTGCTTATTTCGTAAATGGACTGAAATACAATTTACCAATAACAATTACTTATACCAGTCATTACATTCATATTTTACTCTAAAATTCACAACTTAGCATATTTAATAATTATTGGACTGCTTTTCACCTTTTAACAACATCGTGTTCCCTGGAAATGGTGCCAAAATGATGGGCTGTCATTAATCACACCATTAATTCTTAATGAATTTATCAATCCAGGGTGGTGTCTAAGGCTATTTACGAGAGAAATTTCAAGCAGGGTTGTAGTTCAGTTCATTTGGAAGCAGCAGGTCTTATTGGTGGAATTAATTGTGTGGGGGTTTTGTGTCACTTCTACCCCTAAATTGCATAAATTGAACTTTAATCTATTTGCAAGAATGAAAACCAAGCAGTTCTGAGGTGTAGACCAATTGGTTCATCCAAACCCCATAAGGGGGGTAGAGGTCCAAGGTTCAAATCTTAGGCCTCATCAGACTGAACGTTTGTCCCTTTCCTGGTGCTTTCAACGACATAAAAGGTTTAAAATAATTGTGGCATGGTGGTTATAGGGGTGGACTGCGTGAAGATCTATGTGGCGGATTTTGGGGTGAATAGCGTAGAATACTATGGTGGCCATAAAAGCTGGACAGCCTACCCGGATTCGTGGCGGCTACCGATTCCACCATGTAAATTCAAAAAAAAAAAAGAGAATGAAAACCAATTGCTAATTGTAGAAATGAAACCCTAGTTACAGTTGCAAGAATGAAATCTAATTAAATTACAGAATTGAAACTCTAGTTATAGTTGTAGAATTGAAAGTCTATTTAATCTTGCAATAATTGAAATGAAGCATAAAAACTAGATCCTATCAATGCTTTGTAACAGAAGGTCGTCAATCTTCTATGCAGGGTTTTGATAGCAAAAACAAGAATGCAGGGAAATTACAGAAAACTTGTAAATTGCTGGAAATGGAAATTTGCGGTGAATTGGAAAGTTTTTGGGAATGAAAAGAATAACCAGATCTACCACTAATCATATCACAAAAATATTATGAACAATAATTTAACAAATAGGAATTTTAGCTGTGCAAAAGAATGAAAATGACAAGTTCACAACTTATTCTGTTGCAGCAAAATTAGAATAAAACTTGTCTGTCAGCCCTCCTCCTAGGTCTAGAAGTGGACAGCCTCCTTTCTTAGAAGAAGGTTTGAATTCTTCTTTAAGTCTTACTCACACTCAGACATAACAAAATAAATGGAATGAAACTGCACTTTTATTGCTTCAAAAACATAATTACAATTCTGCTAAAATCTGTTACAGGTCTGAAATCACTATTCTATTATCTCTCTATTTATTTTCTATCTCCTCTATCTAATAGATCAACCTAGACGGGAGCTATATTTTATAGATACCTAAAATCTAATTACAAACATAAAATATGTTGTCCCTGATATCCTGCAGAATTTCCTGGGTTTATCCTAGAAGAGGATCAATTTGATCTTTTCCATAAATGGTGGCTTTGGACGGCAAGGACGACAAAGTTATATGGGAGATATTTTCCCTTAAATTTCTCAACCTTATTATCCCATTTTCCATCGCCAAAAGTTAGTCAACAAGTCAAAAAGTGCTTTCTTTTCTCATTTCGAAGAAACTGTGTTCATTCCGAAGACATTGTGTTCATTTCGGAGACACTGTGTTCATTCCGAAGACACTGTGTTCATTCCAAAGATCTTTAGAATGACCAACTACGTTGACTCCAAATTGTTTTGGCTACATTTATCAGGTGGATTAGCCCTCAGGATCAGATTGCAATAGTCTTCATTCTTCCTTGGATGTGAATTCCATGCCTTGCCATTCATTGGCAGCTGACCGAAATTTATATGGAAAAACTAGTTTTCTATTGCACAGTAATAAGTCTTTGTACTATTTGCTGAATTTAGAGAAACTAATGCTTAATGATCATCAAAATAAGACTAGTGAAGTGTTTTTGTCAACCTAAGCATGACAAGATAACATAAAACTATACAAGAACTGTTAAAAATTAGAATATAATGTCCTTAACACTTCAATCATGTAAAAAGTTGATACACAACATATTAAATCGACTTAACTAGCATATAAGATAATTCACAAGAGTTTTAGGCAGTTTTAACTATTTAAAACATGCTATAAATGAGGCTTATCCAGGCCTCATCAAAGGTCACCATTGCTCTTGATCAGTTCGTGTCCTATTGGAAAGTTTACGAATTACACCACCCCCTTATTTAGAGGGTCTTCAAAATTGTATTGATTGTATCAACATAGAGTATCCCTAAGAGGGATGCAATTGTAATTGAATTTGGCAAAGTTTTAATAAAAGGAAGCTCTATTTCTTGTTAAATTCATTGTTTTCAATATTTTATGCTTTAATTTTTTATATCAATTGATGCATTAGTTAGGTGTATGCTTTTTGCATGGGTACAGATGGCGATCACGGTGGAAACCCCACAAATTCTACATAAACTAATAGATTTTCTATGTTTTTGTGTTGTAGGTGTCAGCCATGGATAACAGCCATGGTGCATAGTATTAGCCGTGCTTGATAGCCATTATTAGCAATAGAGCAGAAAATAAGTAGAGTCAGACCACCTCTTCATAAAATGTGGAAAATAGATAATCCTCTATGATTGTGCTTATTTTATTTACTGTTGTAAGTAATCAGATAACCTAGAAAAATAGTAAATAAAATGAATTTTATAGGAAATCTCATGTAGTCTATCAATCACGTCTAACAATCATGAGTAGCTCTGTTAGCTGGGTCTATCACCCGTGACTAGCTTCTTGGCCTATGACTCTATCCGACGGCCAACACTATTACCTATGGATTTGAACCATGGCTGACAATCAAATTCTATATGTATAATCTACTTTTTGTGGCCCAACCAGAGGCTGATTAGGACATTGTAGTTGCATATCTAAAACAACATGTAGACTAAATTTAGATGCATCTTTCTTAACACTAAACATCCTTTATTAGGCATCCTAGGAAATATCATTTGTGTGCTTGGTGATGCATTTGTTTTTCACAAAAAATTAAAAAGAACCACACACACCACATACTATATAAATGCTAGTGAGTTGGAAGTCATATCCAACCACTAGTAGGGTTCAATGATGGTGGTAATGATTTCCATCCATTGGCCCAACTCCCTCGATCCTTGTTACTAGACCAATACCGGCTCCAAGATCTATCATAGCCCATGGAATTTCTACACATATCTCTCTACAAAGAGGTATATCACTAACTGCAGGTGAACTAGGTGAGGATCGAGAGGACCTGTGCTCCATGAACATGTATGGAATTCATTACCACACATTATAGATTGAATTACATGGCCTAGACTTTCATTTCCAGGTTTTCGACCTGTGAGTATACATGTGAAAGCCTTAAACTATTGATTATATCATCAATAATTTCAAACATGATGAGAGTAGTTTAGATTTTTCAAAAAATCTCAAACACGTCAAACTAGTTAGGGCTCAAAAATAACATTTAAAAGAGATAATCATCATTGTTTACTTTTTTTTACCTTAAAATATACATACACAATAATATAACATCATGGTTTTCACACAGAGTGATCGATCTCAGCACAGAACTAAGGTCAAAGTTGAGGCTCCATCCAATTCACAACACAATATGGATCACCCTCAATCACAAGATCCTCCTGAATGATGTTCAACAAGCATTAGAAGGGATAACTCTACGTGTAAGGGTTCTCATCAAAATACACCACTTAGAGGAGGCAATGCACATGCCTCACAAGATAGATTTGAGTATGGGAGATCCCAACATGGGGACTTTGTGTATGAGAGTATATATCATGATCGTACACCTCATGGATCCACTGGATCCACTAAAGAGTACATTGTTGAGGAAGAAACAATAAACAAGTTAGTGCCCATTCGTACTAAAGATAAGGGAGGTTCCAGGTCTCCGTCAGTTTAAATTAGACAAGTAGAAAATCTGCCCACTCAGGGGTAAGAAGAGAGGAATACTTCAAAGCATAGGCCCTCATGGAATCCAAACAATAATCAACCTAGAAAGTTCACATTTGACATGTCCAAGATTGGAGTCAATGGTATGCCACCACATGAGTTGTGGTACACCAGATAATTTGATGGTCTAGATAGAGTCTTAGAGGAACTAGGGTATAAACCCTTAGTTGCACATTCTTATTCTACAAGTTCTTATAGTGAGAGCACACATCAGACCATCAGAGTGCTAGGAGAATTCTCTAAGCATCCTTGTAGTATAATTGTCCTGTTGACCCATGTGGGCACAAAGTACAAACAACACTAGAATACGAATGTCATCTACATATACAAGGACAAGAATATGGTAAAATAGTCTATCAAAGGTCATACCGATAAAGCTACTCATATTGAACGAGTACACCACAGACCGCACATAGCCGATATTATAGATTTATCACAAAAACTAGTGTTGGAACAATGACAGTAGATTCTCCAAGATCAATTAGAGGATATTCGTGCAGAGTATGAGTACCTTGAAAACAAGGATACTTAGAGGTAGAGGTTGAATAGGCAATGTCTTTTTGAGAAACACGTGTGAATAATGCATCCTTGATCAAAAGGAGTGTGCTTAGCAAGAGGATCGATTGGATTGGGCTAATTTACTACCTCGTAGTGAGTACAGGGATTGCACTCATAAATGAGCTACTTCATAGTCTGATTTGCACCCTAAATATATTGAGAACTGTACTCACCACATGATCCAAAACATGATGTAGTGACAAGTGCTTGAACATCATGGGCATGCACAGTATGAATAATAAGTGGGATATTATCAAGAACAAGAATATCCTAAGATCTCCTTAGTAGACATGGAGGATGATCCCATTCCCCCACTTCATCTGAAGAAGAATTTACCTCCAAAGGCTCCTTGTGGACCTCTTGGAGAAAAGGAAATTCTATCTTTGAAGGTCTATCAGGCCTTGCCAGACAAGGTTCGAGCTATAGAGAAGCAAGGGATGGCTTATCAAAAGCTTACCTTGAAGAATATTCACAATGAACCTCTATGCCCTTTGGTGCCAATTCCAACATATCCCGAGCACTTCAAGATGCCAAATTTGGATAATTTTCAAGGTGAGGAAGATGCTCAGGAATATGTTATGAGCTTTATGGACATGTACTTTCAAATTGAAATTAATGACACTCTATTGCTAAGAACATTCATCACAACTCTTTCAAGCCCTGCCCAAGAGTGGTTTAATCAAATTAAGAGGTACAACATAACCATATTTGAACAACTAGCTAATGCATTTATTGAATACTTCTCCTTCGGTGTTAATAAGAAGGTGGACCTATCTGATATAGTTACTTTAATGTAACATGATGATGAGCCGATCATGAATTACGATAAAATATGGAGAAAGATAATGGCAAAGTTGTCATTTTCTATTCTGACCATTGAATTAACTCAGATGTTTACCAAGAGTTATGCAAAGCACATCTTGTTGCTGCTATAACTGCAACAGTACCAAAAATTTGAGGAGGCCTTGGTGCAAGACAAGGTAATAGAGGACATCAAGTTATAGGAGGGTAACTTGAAACTCAGGAACAAGAAGGAATGGAACAAAAAGAACACCCACAATCAGAAGGAACAGACCAAGCCATCCCATGTCAACCAAGTGGTGTTAAACCTCCAGAGAGGGGATAAGGGGTAACAATAGAATTATCAAGCCCAACATCTTCCTATACAATATGATCAGTGTGTAGCACCCTAAAATTGGCACAGTTAAACCATTAGTAAAAAGATAAAAAAAAATTGAATTTTAACCCCAAAACTGCCCATTAACCGCTCACCTCATTTTTCATGCCATTTTTAGAATTTGTTTTGACCATTGGACGATATCATCGTCGATCTGACGATATCGTCCCATATCGAACGAATTTGTCTGGGATAGAATGTCTAGACGATTTTGTCCCAAAACTGAATTTTCATAATTAGTTTCTATTTCAACAACCTCTCCAACTCGGGTAGAACCGTGTCTACGTGGTTGGAGATTCCTACGTTGGAGATCTCCTAGATTGAGATGATCCCCAACCTCCTAACCTCTAGTTTATCCCCCTGGCTGATCATTTCCCTGCAACTCTAGTTTTTTGCTGTATTAGAACATCCTCACCGCTATCATTTACATTTGTATTTGTAGGTTTTATTGTAGGATTTTATTGTGTTTCAGTCGGAGGAAGATCAAATCGTCGTTGGTGATCCAACATGATTTCAGATGTTCCTGACGAGATCGGCGGTGATCTCGTACGTTTGCAGATGATTTCTACTGCAATCCAGATTGGGGGCAACCAGAGCCTTGAGTTTGCATTTTCTACCTTTCTCTCTTATTTAATTATGCATTAGATCGATTTATTTATGTTCTACATCCTGGAGTTCACCTCATTTAGCATATTTGCATGATAAAACTTAAAATAGGTTATTAAAATAGTGCATCCCATTTGATTTGCTATCTAGATTCATTATTTAAGCATCTATACTGTTATTTCTATCATTTTGCATCATTCTTGCAATTGCATTTTCAGTTTTTGGTGTCTGTTTCCATGATTGCAGGTTTCTAACGAATTCATCTGACGAATTCATCAGGTCACCGACGATCTTGTATGATCTCAGATGATCACCTATGATTTGGGATGATTATGTACAATTATAGATGATCATGTCATATCCGGGATGATCTGGACTCCTACAAGCTTCAAAATCTACACCAGACATCAGGAATCAGGTGTATTACTTTCCATTTCACATAGTCTCTATATTTAAGATTCATTCATGTTTGTTGTCTGCATATAAACCCAAAATTTCATATAGAATAGATTAGATTAATTTTGGCCAACCTAGGAATATGAATGATTGAATATAAAATGAACACATCAAACCCATTCTCAACATAAGCACGAAAACTGCCACTCAAAGTTTCCTGGTGAACCCCACCATCCATCAAAAATTCACCCTTATACCATCCCTCGAGAGGCGTGACCTTCAAAGGGCCTCTCCATATGAGGTATTGTCCCATCCTTTTCACATACCCATTTTGGGAACGGATCCTTTGGCCTGAAGGTAAGGGTGCGAAAAATTTTGGCAATACATTTTTGGTGAACCCGATGTGAAACTAACACACCTTTTGAAAACAATCTAAAAAAAAAAACACATTATTAAGAACATCTAGAATCATTAGACAACTGTTAAATTTGCATATCATATTTAGATGGTAGATTATAATAGAAGACGAGCTATCACCATAAATGTTGAAAACCAATTAACAGCCATTTAGTAAGTGTGAACATGGTTTATCTTTAAACAACTTAGAAAAATCTAGTTTTTCTAAGCAAGTGTGAACTCACTTACCTTTTGTCGGCTAAACTTGTCTATGGTCGGCATGATTTTATTTATCCCTCACCTCTATTTTCTCCTTATCCCTCCATTGTCCTTCCTCATTTCCTATCGTCCATTTTCCCTTATCACTCCACTTCCTTCCTCTCCCCACGCTCGCTGCCACCTCCCATTCCACTTCCTACTCCTCCGTTTTCTCTAATCCTCCCGATCTTCCTCCAACCTCCCTTCTCTACTATTCCACTTGTATTAAGCCTATATAAGGTTTAATTTAATGTAATGTTTTAGCTGGTTATTTTAATGAATATTATCACCTGTGATTTCTTCTATGTTAATTTTTACCTTGGCCTAAATTTAATTTAAGCTTACCTTAGTATTAGATTTACACTGGTATCAGAGCTGAGGGGGCATGGATCCTGAGGGTCGAGGTAAGGCATGGAAGCCAAGCATAGTAGACTTGTCAACGACTGGTGCATGGATCCCAAGGAGCAATTGGTGCATGGATCTCGAGGAGCACACAACATAGATCCTGAGGAGTGCACGACACGGATCCTGAGGAGCACATAGATCTCGAGGATCTTACTCGACACAGATAGCAGGCTGATGTGGCGATGTCGATCTAGAAATGAAGCTAGGCAGTAGCTGATGAGGTAGGCATTGATGTGGAACAGAGCTGGCAGAATGCTGACTGGGTAGCACATGGATCGAGGCTGACGTGAGTGCTGACATGGCATAGGTGAGCAGGGTGCTGACATGTATGAGCCGAGAGCTAACGTGGCATAGCGAGCAGCATGCTGAAGTGGATGAGCCAGGAGCTAATGTGGCATAGGCGCACTGAGTGTGCCATGTGCTAGAGTTTATCTGGTCAAGGAAAGGGCAAAAGGTTTGACAGATCGATTGCTCGAAGGCAATCGACCTACTGTGTGTTTGCAAGCTTTGATAAAGCCTGAAACATCCACCTCCCACTGCATGTGGGACTAAACTTAAAAAAAAAAAATGTTTTAGCTGCCCATTTGAAATATAGACTATTTCCTTATTCCTCCCATCCGGCTAGGTTCATCTAGCGGTCAAGAATTTCGCTTGCAGAGAAGAGACCCGGGGTCGAATCCCGTCGGGGTGTAACAATACAAAAGTTTTTTTTTTTTGGGTACTTCGCCGATAAGCAGGGTTCAAGTTAGTTCTTTGACACGGTTCTACCACAACAGCCATGTGGTGCAGTGGCTAAGACTGCCTAATAGACGGCGGAGGTCAGTAGTTCAAATCTCATCGGGGATTTAAAAAAAAAAGGTTTATTTTTATTTAATTTTTTTTTGTTTTTTTTTTTCTAAAAGGTTTTAAAAAATATATAATTTAGTAATTTATATATATATATATATATATATTTTTATTTTTTTTAAATATCCATTTATTTAAAAAATAATAATTAAAAATATATATATAGGAAATTGTTAATTTTTTTTTTAAAAGGTCTTTATTAAAACAAATTTTAGAATTTTTTTTATAAAAATAAAAGGGTGCAAAGATATTTTGAGATAAAAAGTTTTTTTTTGGCATCATATTAAGTTGTAACCCAGTTCATATGGTGTGATTTTGGGTAGATGATCCGGTTAGCCAGATGATATAATGCATTACTCTCTCTCTGTTGAGAAGAGAGACACCTAATTTATTTGATGAGAAAGTCCAGCGATACGGACTTCATACAGTATTTTTCCAATTAGAAACCAAGTGATTGCTCATCTGAGGAAACAAGAATCTAGATACGAGGCGGATTTTGAAGATAATATCTTCAGGCAAAGGATAATTGAATCCGAGATGGTTGAAATAGTACCTAAAGGAAAATCAAGTGATAGTTATACACCTGCAGTGCCTGAAGTAGAAACAAGTGAGAGATATACACCATGCTCTCCTGATTAAGAAGAAGAAGAAGAAGAAGAACCAGTGGAGGTGAAACCTGCAACTAAAGAACGAAATGTTCTCAAAAGACTTTATGATCCAGCAGCAGCACAAGAAGTCATTATAATTAGTGATGATGAAGCAGACAATTTCACCTTTCCAATTTTAGGTGATCCTCGAGAAGAAGAACGCCAAATCAGTGAGCATATTAAGAAAGCTAGATTTCATTTAAATTAGTGATCTATTTTGTACTTCTTTGTACTACTTGTTAGAAGTTGAAATAAAGTTTGCTTTCTAAAATGGCATCCAATACTAGTCTACCAATCCCTGAGTTCAATGGTGGTGATTACGAGTATTGGTCAATTAAAATGAAAACTCTTTTGATAGGCAAAGGTCTTTGGGATGTGATTGAAGAGGGATATACTGAACCTACTGCTGCTGATTGGGCAGCTTTGAATGTTGCTGATAAAAGGGCTAAAAGGAATCTCAGAAGAATAATTCTTCTCGCCTTTATCATATCCAAGCCGCCCTTGACAGAAGTATTTTCCCTAGAATAGCTTCTTTTATAACTGCTGAATCTACTTGGAATGCTTTAAAATAAAGTTATAGGGGTAGTGATCAAGTCAAACAAGTTAAACTACAAACCTTGAAATGAGAGTTTGAAACTCTTAAAATGCAAGAGAGTGAAAAGTTTGGCGACTACTGCGTGCGTGTGAAAGTTGTAGTAGATAAGATGGTCACTTTAGGAGAAGATGTAAAGCCTGAAGTTATAGTGAAGAAAGTGTTGAGGACACTTCTTCCTAAGTGGAATTCAGTTGCCATAATTATAGAAGAATCCAAAGACCTAACTTCTCTATCTTTTGAATCCCTAATTGGCTCACTTCTCTCACATGAAGAGAGGTTATAGCAAAATCCTTCCACAAGTTACGGAGGAGAGATAAATTCTTTGCTTCTCATGAAGGTAGAGGTAAAGGCCATTGCAGAGGACAGTATAGAGGTAGAGGCAGAAATAATCAGAGAGGTGGAACTCCTAACAGAGGAGGAAATCATAATAGAGGAGGATACTCAAACAAAGGTGAACAACAGAATAGAGGAGGATAGTAAAATAGAGGAAAACAATCATGCAGAGGCAAAGGAGGAGATAAGTCAAAATAATATTGCTACAATTGTGGCAAACTTGGCCATTATGCTCATGACTGTTGGACAAAGACTTCACAAGGAACTAGTAGCAGCCAGAGCAGTCAGTTTGGAAATTTTGGAGAAGAGGAAGAGGCCACAAATATCTTTCTCTATTATGGTCATGCAGATCAGAACATGAATGATACATGGATCTTGGACACTGGGTGTTCAAACCATATGAGTGGCAAAGAAGAGCTCTTTGCTACTCTAAACTCCTCATACAAATCCAACATAAAATTGGGAGATGATAAATCATTGGCAGTTGAAGGCATTGGAGCCATGGTAGTTCCAACTAAAGAAGGCGTCAAACAAGTAAGTGATATCTATTACACACCCCATATCCAACACAATATTTTAAGTGTTGGTCAAATGTTATAAAATAACTACAAGTTGCTTTTTGATGAGGGTAAATGCACTATTTTTGATAAAAATAATAGTAATAGAATCATTACACAAGTGCCAATGTCAAATAATAGATTATTTCCTTTAAAGTTTGGCCAGCTAGGGGGAGATAAGTTAGAAAATGTTGCTATTTCCAATCCAAGTGTCCTATGGCACTTGAGATATGGTCATTTGAATTTATCTAGTTTGAAAATGCTAACTTCACAAGCGATGGTAACCAGAATTCCTAAAGTTTAGGATAGTAAGGAAGTCTATGAAGGGTGTGCTCTAGGTAAGCATGCCAGATCAAAATTTCCTCATGGACAAGCATGGTGTGCCAGCTATCCACTCTAGCTAGTGCATATAGACATCTGTGGTCCAATGCAGACCAAGAGTCTTGGTAACAACTCTTAATTCCTACTCTTCATTGATGATTTTACTAGAATGTGCTGGATATATTTTTTGAAACATAAGGATGAAGCATTTTAATGCTTTGTCAATTTCAAAACAAGAGTTGAAAGTGAGAGTAGATATTTTGTAAAATTTCTTAGATCAGATAGGGGAAGAGAATACTCCTCTAATGAGTTCTTGAATTTCTGTAAGCAACATGGCATTAAGAGACAGTTCACAGCTACCTACACTCCACAGCAAAATGGTGTCGCAGAGAGGAATAATCGCACCATTGTGGAGATGGCAAGGTCTATGCTTCAGACGAAGCATTTGACTAATTCATATTGGGTAGATGTATCCAGGACCAGCGTACATATCTTGAACATAAATCCTACCACAAGTTTGGAAGGTCAAACACCTTACCAAGCTTGGTATGGTAAAAAGCCAAATGTTAAGTATTTCAAAGTGTTTGGCTCACTGGCATATTCTCACATTCTTGATGAGCTAAGAAATAAGCTCGATCCAAAGAGTCATGCATGCATATTTGTAGGATATTGTGAGAATACAAAAGCTTACAGACTCTACAATCCCAAGACTAGAAAGTTTGTGCTTTCTAGGGATGTGATTTTTGATGAAGGGGGAGAATGGGGTAAGCCCCAGATTTTCAGTGATGATGAATCCAATGATGTAGTTTCTAAGCAGGTGCAATAGCAGACACCATAGAAAGGTAAGCAGTCTCCTCCCATAAACCCAAGTTCATATTTTGATTCAACTTCTTCACCAAGTCCTCCATAGAGATCAGTAAGTTCCTCACCAATGGACATCGATTCTCCATCTAGAGGTAAGAGAAATCTATAGAATCATCCATCATATTAGATGTTGGATAAAAAAATTCAAAAAGATACACTAGGATTCAAGCTAGTGAAATGAATTTTGTCCTACAAAGATTAGAAAATCTTGTATGGTGATGATGTCTCCCAGCAGGAACCTAGGGGATATCTAGTTAACTATGCTTTGTTAACTAATTCACAGCTTGAACCTTCTAGTTATGAGAAGGATTGTACTCAAAATATTTGTCAAGATGCCATGAAAGAGGAGATCACCTCTATAAAAAACAATGACACTTGGGAGCTGGTGAAGCTTCCTAAAGGAAAGAAACGTGTTGGATGTAAGTGGGTCTACAAGACCGAGTTTAATG
Source organism: Wollemia nobilis (assembly GCA_028583015.1). Taxonomy (NCBI): domain Eukaryota; kingdom Viridiplantae; phylum Streptophyta; class Pinopsida; order Araucariales; family Araucariaceae; genus Wollemia; species Wollemia nobilis. The sequence continues at coordinate 2,843,510 of JAQPPZ010003612.1, forward strand.
CTGATGGTAGCATCGAGAGGCACAAGGTGAGATTAGTTGCAAAGGGATTCACTCAGAAATATGGAATTGATTATGAAGATACTTTTACTCCTATAGCCAGACAGGAGACTATCAGAACAATTCTTGCCTTAGCTGCACATAAGGGATGGAAAGTCCAACACATGGATGTAAAGAGTGCATTTCTAAATGGTTACTTGATAGAAGAAGTGTATGTTGAGAAACCATAGGGATTTGAAGAGAAAGACAAGGAACATCTTGTTTACAAACTAAAGAAGGCTCTTTATGGCCTCAAGTAGGAATCGAGAGCTTGGTACTCACACATTGATGGGTACTTTAAAGATTATGGGTTTATCACAAACAAAAATGAACCCACGATCTACTACCTAAATCAAGGAAATGGCATCCTCATAGTTTGTTTGTATGTGGATGATCTCATTTTTATGGGTAGTAATGAAAAAGTTAATATGGAGTTCAAGCACTCCATGATGCAGGAATTTGAGATGAAGGATCTTGGCTTAATGAAATACTTTCTTGGAATGGAAGTCCATCAGACAGATTTAGGGATATTCATCTGTCAACTTAAGTATGCTCGAGATATGATTAATAAGTTTGCTATGGAGCAATGCAAATCAGTTGCAACTCCAATTGGACATGGGATCCAATTAAGCAAGGATGATGGAGCACCGAAAGTTGATGTGACCACTTTCAAAAGCATTGTTGGGAGTTTGATGTTTCTTACCAACACCAGACTAGACATTCAGTATGTTGTATCTCTTGTTTCTAGATTTATGTCTAATCCATCTGAGTTGCATTTGCAGGAAACTAAAATGATTTTGAGATATGTAAAGGGTACATTGGATTTTGGAATCCAATACTACAAAAGTGATACTATCAAGCTTGAAGGCTTTAGAGATAGTGATTGGGGCAGCAATGTTGATGATAGAAAATCCACATCGGGTAACTTTTTTAGTCTTGTTTCGGGCCTAATGACTTGGAGTTCCAAGAAGCAGATAGTAGTAGTGCTATCTTCAACAGAAGTTGAGTATATAGCAGTTACTCATGCTAGTACTCAAGCTCTATGGCTACGAAAGGTATTAGAAGAGATTGGAGAGCAGCAAAGTGGTCCAACTCGAATATTCTGTGACAACATCAGTGCCATTCATTTGGCATACAATCCTATCCATCATAGTAGATAAAAGAATTTTGATATGAAGTACCACTTCATCAGAGATATGGTGGAAACTAATACTGTTGAGGTTCACTATTGCCACACTTTGGAGAACGTCGCGGACATCTTCACCAAGGCTCAATTTGTAAAGCTGAGAGACTGTATAGTCAGTCCTCTCAACTTTAAGGGGGAGAATGTAGCAAGTGTGAACATGGATTATCTTTAAACGACTTAGAAAAATCTAGTTTTTCTAAGCAAGTGTGAACTCACTTACCTTTTGTCGGCTAAACTTGTCTGATGGTCGACATGATTTTATTTATCCCTCACCTCTATTTTATCCTTATCCCTCCATTGTCCTTCCTCCTTTCCTGCCGTCCATTTTCCCTTATCACTCCACTTCCTTCCTCTCCCCACGCTTGCTACCACCTCCCATTCCACTTCCTACTGCTCTATTTTCTCTAATCCTCCCAATCTTCCTCCAACCTCCCTTCTCTACTATTTCGCTTGTATTAAGCCTATATAAGGTTTAATTTAATGTAATGTTTTAGCTGGTTATTTTCATGAATATTATCGCCTGTGATTTCTTCTGTGTTAATTTTTACCTTGGCCTAACTTTAATCTAAGCTTACCTTAGTCTTATATTTATAGGCCATAGAGATTACTTCCGTGCTTAGAGTACCTCAAACAAATAGAGTCCAACCTTTGTGGGACGAACTTGATAGGAGATTGGGTATTATTGAATCTAGATCTATAGAACTTAGGTAAATTAAGAGGTTTGTCCTAGATAGAATCCTGGATCCTGATCAGGTGACTTTGTACCATGAACTTCGAGAGCTTGCCATAGGTGGTTAGCAGATAAAAGAGCACTTGTGTCTTCAGAATTGTACACCTTTGAGGAATACCTTGAGAATGCAATTGTAGTACATAAGTTTCTATCTCGTATAGAGGATCAAGAAGTCGTTCTTATGAATAGAAAAATATGGAATAGAGTTCCTAGAGCTATGTTGTATCGATAGTATTGCCATGAACTTTATTTTTACAAGTCAGAGTCTGAAGTAGATCATATTACCATAGCACACTTTGTCAAGTTCTTGAAAAACCACTTCCAATTTGAAGAGGAGCATTTCATGACTCCTGATGAACTTGATCCTATCAACGATATCCATAAACTATTTATAGAAAATTAAGTCATTATTTTTAATATTGTTACTTCTTGCAACTAGCATGCTATTTGTTATTTTTATACTTGTGAAATAATAATATAAAACAAAAAAAAAACAAAAACAAAAAAACAACAAAACATTCCCTTTTTTTTAAAAAGTATTATAGTAGGTATATAGTTAAAATATATACCTCTCAACCCTATCGCATATATATATATATATATATATATATATATATATATATATATATAAGTATATATATTTGCTAAAACCTAAGTTTAGCATCATGCCTAGACTTAGGAATGGAAAACAAACCAAAGAAGAAGAAGATTGGTTAGGAAGACCATTAATTGACCAAAATGTCCCTCCTGAGGACCAAGTTCAGGAAGAAGAAATCCTAGACCAGCAAGGAGAAGAGATTTCTGTAGCAAATGAACAATAAGAAATGAATAAAGAGGAAGGAACCTCATCCCCTAAAATGTCTCCGGGAGGAGCTATCACTTTTGAAAACATGGAAAATTTTTGGAAGTTCATTAACACAAATATTGGTATTTTTAATAGAGCAGTCCATATGGACAAGGATCGAAATAGTGACACTCAAGAAACCCTAGAAGATGTATTTCACACATGCACTAATCCCTTGTCCTGTATTGAACAAGAGAGTGATCAAGTTGGATCATCCAATTTGGATATAGTAGCTGTGATCTGGAACATGCAACAACAACAGGTTACCCAACCACCTAAAGTTCCTGTTAACAAGCCTAGGGTAATTCTTGCACAAAATAAACCATCATTTACCGCTCTATTTTGCCAAGCTATTGAGAAACATACCTCAAATCAACAAAAACCGAAAACAAAACCAAACACCAATTACCAACAATCTGGGATACAACATAATACTATTACAAATCCCCTTCATAATACTGTTCCTACCAACACTTTGCATAATAGAAATATAGCATCTAATCCTTATGCCACACCATCATACACTCATAAAACCCATACCTATGTCCCACCAAACCAATATGGTGGACAAACTAGTAATCTTGAAACCATGGTGAAATAGTTAGTTTCCCGCATGGACCAGATAGATCCCTACCGACCCTCGTACAATTATCGAGAGATGTGTAGTCAGCATTTAGATCCTATAGTTGTAGCACAGTCGCATCCTAAACATTTTCCTATGCCTGTCCTTCCCATATATAAAGGAACAGAAGATCCCATAGAGCATATTTGTATGTTTAGGATAACATGTCATGATATATCACATGATGACTTGTTATTACTAAAAATTTTCTCGAAAAGCTTGGGAGGAATGGCATTAGAGTGGTATTATCAATTACCCACTAATTCTTTGAGGAATTTTGAAGAAACTGGCAAGTCTTTTGTTCATCAATTTAGTGCCTATATCGAAAGACATGTGACCGTTAAAGATTTGTATAACTTAAAACAAGACAAAGACGAATGCTTTGCTGATTTCCTATCTAGGTTTAGACAATTGATAGGAAAATTACACTTTGTGTTACCTTATAGGGAGATGTTGGACATCTTTATTAATAATTTGCAAGAGCAACTATCTTACAAATTATCAACTGCTACCTTGACCACCTTCGATCAGGATATATACTTAGCTCGAAGAGTGGAATATGCTCTCATTAGGAGAGGTCAGCTTAAAAATAAAGATGATGAGAAAACATCCAAAAATCAATATAATAATACACAAGTTGTGGGTGATGGAGTCATTGAGAGCAGAAATATTGCTAATGTTAATGCTGCAAAGGCAATGGAGAAGTTTGTACTAAAACCTCCTGACAGACCTCCTCGAGAATTTACTAGGTTAAATCAACCTTTATCAACTATTCTACCATAATTATTAGAACAAGGTTTGATTCAATTACCAAATATCCAGGAACCTGATCCAACTATACCCGGATACAAAGCATATTTACATTGTGACTTCCATAGTGAAGAACACAAGCTTATACTGAGAGGGGGGGGTGAACAATATAAGACCTCTTTTTACTTTCTCTACTTAACTTCAACTTCGCAAAGTAATGAACCAATAGCAATATAAAAGCAATGCATAAAGCAACACACAATGAGACACCAATTTTAACATGGTTCATCCAACATGGGCTACATCCACAAAACTTTTCTCTAAAAATCTTTCTCATCTTTGGGAATCCTTCCCAATTACAATGTTTATGAGCCTCAGCCCAAAGGAGAAACCTTCCCCTACTCAAGTATTTATGAGCCTCTGTCCAAAGGAGAATTCTTCCCCTCCTCACAAATTTATGAGCCTCCTGCCCAAAGGAGAATCCTTCCCCTCCTCACGAATTTATGAGCCTCCTGCCCAAAGGAAAATATTTCCCCTCAGCATGAATTTATGAGCCTCCTGCCCAAAGGAGAATCCTTCCCCTCAGCTCTAGAAATGATACTTTAGAAGATCACCTGCCTCTTATTCTACTAGCACATGGAACTCCTTTCCATAGAAGACCTCCTGTCCTCAATGCTCAGTCTCAAGAGACCTCTATCCTCACTGATCACCTCCACAACAACTCATAAACTTGTACTAAACACAGTCAGTCGGTCCAGCACAAGTCTTCCTCACTCTGTCAGATCTGTCCCAACCTCAACTCATAAATCTTGAACAAATCAATCTTCGCTACACACAAGCCTTCTCAAAGACTTGTCAAAAATATCCTCGGGTTCTTCTCAAAGAACCACTTCAACTCTGTCCTCAAGTCCTTTGCTAGGACCTGTCCAAATCAGCTCACAAGTCCTCCCTAGAACTTGTCCAAATCAGCTCACAAGTCCTCACTAGAACCTGTCCAAATCAGCTCACAAGTCCTCACTAGAACCTGTCTAAATCAGCTCACAAGTCCTCACTAGAACCTGTTCAAATCAGCTCACAAGTCTTCATTAGAACCTGTCCAAATAAACTCACAAGTTCACTAAGAAAAACTTGCTTAGCATGAACCCACAAAGAGAATTGTTAGAGACTCAATGTCATTCATCAACCTCATAGAAGCATAAAGAGAATTTTTAGAGACTCAATATGTTCTATACTTAACTCCCAATCTCAATCTCAAATATCATAGAAACATAAAGAGAATTGTTAGACTCAATATGTTCTATACTTAACTCCCAATCTCAATCTCAACTCAATCTCAATCTCAAAATAATAAGATAGATGTAGTATGCTTTTCTCAAGAACATGAAACACAACCCAACCATTGCCAACCATGCAATATCTCATATAACAATGATACTCATGTTATTTCCACAACCAATATCTTTTCTCAACCAATTAGGGCTTTAACAACAATGCTTATAGACAAGGTTTAACCAACATCATTCAACTCAAAATTAACCTTGAAGCATTCAACCAATCACTACATGAAAAGGAAACTAGTAGACATCCTTTTCCCTCCAAAGGTATTTGAACAAAACAGCCACCAACATAAATCACCAATGCAAAGAATAACTTGCTTAAATCAATCTCAATGGAGTAAGCCCAAATCATGTATCAAGTAAAGCATTAACTTGATCAAAACAACCTCTATGGAAGCAACTCAAACATCAATCTCAAAACATCCAACTAAGGGTTTCACCAACTCAATGCAAGTAGCAAGACTTACTAACATAAACCCTAGTGCAAAAATGCTTCCTCTTCTTCAACCAGAATTATGCACTCACCCAAAAAACTCATCAATGATTTTAATGCATAAACAATCTTCAATATCTAGAAAATGGGATTTACACCAACAAGAATACATAGTAGACAACCTTTTCACTCCAAACTCAATTTTAGAAAATACACCATCAACAATATACATGGAAGAAGTTGCCCATACCTTTGTTTGAGGAAGAAGAGAATAGTTCTTCAACCTGTTACCAACACCACCCTTAACTTTGCCACCAAGTTAGGGTTAGAACATAAAAGTAACCACAAAAATATTTATTCCATAAAACACCTTATGACTCCAATCCTTAGAAGTCAACTACCAAAAAATATAAAGCATACAAACAATATATCCTTTTACACCTTATTTCTCGAAATTAATTAAACCATGCTCAAGGAATAATAGCTTCTAAGCAAATCTCACTCAACAATCAAGACAAAAATCTCAACCACACACTATCAACCTTGTATCTCCAAAGAAGCATTTAACCTTAAAAATAATTTTAAATAAATCTGCCCAACCACTTCTTCTTTAACAAAATGTAGATTTTATTTAAAAAACCTTACAAAAAAAATGCTTTCGAAAATCGCGGGTCAACAGTGCCTCCAAAAAAATCGGAGCGCAAAAACTCTTCTCACACTCCACGGCGGGAGTCGAACGCTTGACCTCCCTTCAAGCGCCTTCACAAAATAGTCGTTGCCACTGGGCCAACGACGCTAGCTTGAAGGCTAGCAAGAGTCTCCTTCTCCTTAATCCTTTGGCGGTGGATAAACATGGCAAAAAAAATGATAGCCGTAGCTTTTACTTCCCAAATTTTGCGCAATTCAAATTTCTTTTACACCATAGCTTTGGACTATAGGTTATGGCTTATATAGCCAAACTTCCATGCTATGCATGACGTCGACGGGAGGATAATTCGAACTTTTCGAATTAATATTATTTTGGCACCTTCAAAACAACTTTAGGGTTTATGAAACCCTTTTGATTATTTAAAAAATAATCAAAGGTCTTTTAGACCTTAGACCTTAGGTGGAGAACCCATTAAATTATTAAAATAATTTAATCACTAAATCAAATAAATAATTAATTAAAAAACCTTAAAAGGTTTTATTAATTAAGTTATTTAATTAATAAGTGTCTCCAGCCTTTGCATTAAACTGATAGTGGTTTTGAGAAAAAACCTTAATGCATCCACCTGGTTTTAATAAAAACCCTTAAACCTGCCATGGTTTTGATAACAACCTTTTCATCTGCCACATGGAATCTCTTCGAAATCTTCTAGAAAATATTCTTTGGAATCTTCAACCTTTGAAGCCAATAAATCCTCTTGACATTAATGCCAGTTCCTTTTGACATCAATGACAACTCATAGACAAGAAGCTAGGATCTCAAACCCAAAATTGCCAACAATCTCCCCCTTTGTCATTGATGGCTAACCATGCTTCTCAACAACACTGAAACTCAAAACTGCTATATAGAAATCAGCTCCCCCTGACTTGAGGCTCTCCCCCTTTCTCATATCTCCCACCCTTTGTCATCAATGGCAAAGGGTCACAATTGGGGCTTGGGACTAAGAATGAGCCTCTTAGCTTAGTCCCTCCCCCACCTCCTGTTGAGGTGATTAATTTCGGGGTGGGAGTAAAACTCCCATTAGGCACTGATCTTCATCAGTGTCTATAGCTACCTTACCATGTCTTCTCTTGTTCTCCTTGTCCATATTCTTGTTCCTGTTCATGTCACTGTTGTTGTTCTTGTTATCATTCCTATTCTTATCCATGTCTTGATTCTTATGCCTGTTCATACCCATGTTCATGTTCCTGTACCTTGGAATTTCAGCTCTACACTGTCTAGCTATGTGACCTTCATTGTTGCACTTATAAAAACTAACAATGTTATTTCTTTGAGGCATACCTAATATTTGACTCCATCTATTCTGACCAAACCTGTTCCTGTTATTAGCCTTGCAATAAACATCCTTGTGCCCAAACTATTTACAAGAGTAGCATTACCCTTGAAAGAAATTACCACCTCTGAATCTGTCATTTACCTTCCTCACTTGAGTCATGCAATGTGAAGCCATGTGACCAAAATTGTGACAAGCAAAACATCTACCATTGAAATTTCCTTGATTTGACCTCTTAGGTCCTGTAAACTTTCTCCCCTTTTTCTCGATTCCTGTTTTCTGATTCTGTGCATCTATCACTCAAGGACTCTTTTTCTGAAGTACTTTCCTCATCATAACTCTCTTCCTTTTAGAATATCTTACTAGATTCCCCAGCAAAGTCACCAACCTGTTCCATGTGTTTCTTACCAAAACCAAGACCTATTTTATCTGTTGTCCTTCTTTGATCTTTGATGATTGACTTTACCTTTTTGGTGCTATATTCAAACCTGTAAAGCTTCTCCTTGTACTCTTTAGTTTCCTCTTTCAAGGAAGCCACTTTCTGTTCCAACTCTCTACACTCAAGAACCTTAGACTCTAACTTATCCTTAAGTTTCTGTGTCTTAGTGTAGCACCCTAAAATTGGCACGGTTAAAACCTTAGTAAAAGATAAAAGATAAAAATTTGAATTTTAACCCCAAAACCGCTCCAAAACCACCTGTTACCCGTTTCCTCATTTTCTACGCCACTTTTAGGATTTGTTTTGACCGTTGGATGATATCGTCGTAGATTAGACGCGATCGTCCCAGATCTGACGAAATCGTCATGGACAGAACGTCCAGACGATTTTGTCCCAAAACTGAATTTTCATAATTAGCTTTTGTTTCAACAGCCTCTCCAACTTGGGCAAAAGCACGTCTGCGTAATTGGAGATTTCCCTGTTGGAGATCTCCCAGATTGGGATGATCCCCAACCTCCTAGCCTCCCCCTAATCCTATATAAACTAGGATTTTTCTAGTTTATCCCCCTGACTCCCCCTAATTCTGATTCCCCTGAACCCATTAGCTAACGGATTTAGATCCTTATTCACTAGAGCATCCTCGTACTACTGTCTATATGCTGCATTTTACATTTTCTTGTAGGAACTATTGGTCATAAAATCCACACAGGAAAGGACTTTCGACGGGTTTGCGCGCCCTGGACCTGTGACCAACATTGAAAGGCCGAGAGGAAGAGATGCCCCTCGTGCCAATATCCGGAGAAAGGCCGGCTCCTATACTAATCTACTTTTGGGGTTTGAGATAAGAGTGCAGGAAAGAAATAAAAGGAGTTCGGGTTAGAGAAAGAAATAAAAAAGGATAAGGGTTAGAGATTGATGATTTAAGGTGGGGAAGAACAAGAAGCACGATCACTCACTAATAACTCAAATAGCAACAAAAAACACCAAGAACAGATGAAAGAAACGAAGTGCCAAACTTCCTATGTATCCTCTGGACGGGTTCGCAGGGTTCTCCTCTCTCTCTCGCTGGAATTCAGAGTTCGGAGTAACAGCGATTAAGAAGAGGGAATAATAGAAACCTCGATCCACCAAGCAGCATAAAAGAAAATGACAAAGCATTTTTCCTCTCCTATGTATCCTTCAGGGTGAATTTTAGGGTACAGTTCCCAATCGCACACCGGATTCAGGATTCAGAGTCTCAGTATACGAGTGCAAACAGACAAAAGAATTAAGCATAGAAGGCAACATAAAAGAGAGAAATAGAGCATAAAAATCTTTAGTATTAGACGCAGGACATTGAGTTACAACAACTTTCTAGCAGAAAGTTCCCCCCCTTTTACATTGCAAAGCTTGGGTTTTTATAGAGGACCCGACCCTCTGAATCATTATTACAAAATCGGCGGAGTACGCCCTCGGGCCCTGAGAAACGGCTCCTCGTTGTCGCTGCGGATGACTTCTCAAATCGGCTACCAAAACTGGTAATGGTGACCGAGTCAACCAGGGAAAGATGCATTAAATGAGCCACCTGGGTGTCCTCGGATTGCAGGTGTGGTGCTCGAGTGGTGGCCATGCTTGTCGGGCTCTCCTTCTCGGACTGACACTTCGCATCCAATTGCTAAAAATGAGCAGCGGGCTTATCGGGCAAGAAAATATGCATTTATGAGGCCCTCTGACTGCCTCGAGAAAAATGCCCAACTCGAGAAGCGTTCCTGGAAGCGCCTCACTGATTTTTGCTTCACAAAACTACTTCGGGGGCGTGGAGTGCCGAAGCCGATCTCTTTCTATCCTTCGTTGCTTCGCAGGCAAAACTGCTTCGGCGATAGGTCGGGACAAACGCTTCGGGCCGATCTTCTTTTGAAAAGGCGGTTCGGGGGAGTTTCGGTCGAAACACTTTCTCGACCTCTACTGCTTCGGGTGAAAACTGGCCGAAGTGGATTTTAGAAATACTTCGGGCCCAAAGTAATTTCCTTGCCTTAGCTGATTCGGCCTATCTTTTCTTCCTCGACGAAGTTGTTTGAATGCCGCTTCGCAAAACTTTCACCCGAAGCGGCTGTCAAAAATGTTTCGGGTGCAAAGCGTTATCTTTGTATCTTCGGCAAACTTCTCACCCGAAGTAATGATTTGAAGCGCTTCGGGCCCGAAGTTCTTTTCTTTTCATTTTGTCCACCAGGGGGCGATAGGGAAAACCAAAATTGCTATAACTTATAAATAAAAGAAAACTTTCAAGAAAACAAATATTGTACAAAGTTTCAATTTTTCTGCCCCTTGGTGGAATGTGACAATATTGTCAACATTCTTGGCGGCTCGCGGGGCAACGAGCTTGTCTCGGTGGTAGAACCCTCAGCTTTCATCCATTGGGCCAGAGTCACCTCCAGATCCTTCTCCTTGTTCCTTTTCTGGGGATGCTTCCATAGCTTGTCCTTCTTCCTCCTCTTCTCCTGCTTCTACTTCTTCCTCTCCTGTTGCCATTGCTTCTGCTACGTCTTCGGCCGTTGGCAATGGGGCCAGGCGGACGTGGATGTTTCTTAGGGTTCGGCGAATCTGAGACCAGACCCTTTTCGTGAATAGCTCCTGATCTCTCAGAGATTTGACCAAGGCGCGAAACCTATCGATCTGCCCGATTTCTGCATGCTGGGACCTGGTATATAGATCGTTTAGGGAAGCGGCGATTCTATAGTATTTCAGTATGTAATCAGCAACCTGTTTCTCTGTTATAGGTTCGGCCCACTCGTCTATCTTCGAGACGTTGTCTTCAAACTGCTGCCACTTCGGCATGGTTTCTTCCTTGGCTAAGGGCTTTCCATCATCATCCGTGAAGCTCGGGAAGCCTAAGGCGACGAGGTCCTCGAAGTAGCCCATTGACGCGTGCCTCTCACTTTCGAATGCGTCTAGTAGGATTTTTGCCTTTTGAGCCTTCTTGGCTATGGAGAAAAAGGTGCGAACTGTGTCCTGGGCCATTGACCAATCCCTTGCTGTCCGACTCATTGCTGCGAGCTTCAAATCTTGATACCCTGCATCTTGGACCTTCAGGGCCAGCTTGAGTCGGGCTCTGACATTTCGAATGACTTCTTCGACGATTGGTCCTCCTTCGGCGATAGCACTCTGGGCTTCTACGGTGTAAGCTAAAACCGAAAGGGCACTGACAGTCCGAGACCTAAAATTCTTGAGCAGACATGAGCGAATCTCTTTGATTTTGCTCCTGTCAAATAGCCCTAGGCCCTCCTTCTCGTGCAGCTAGATCTGAGCTTGCAAGATCCTACTTTCAAGCTCCTTGACCCTCAAATCATTTTCGATCTGCCTTTGCGCCTGATTCTCAGCTGTGCATTCCAGCTGTGCTATCTGCAGCTTTAGGGCGTATGTTTCTTTTCGCATCAGTTTGCACTGCCCCTCGGCCTCTGCCAATTTGGAGCGAGTCCTTGCTAGCTCCTCCTCCAGCTTGATGTTGGCACTCTCGGCTTCGAACCTGTGCTTGTTGGCAATGTTGGCATGCACCTTGAAGGTCTCGATTCCGATGTGCATAGAGGCGGATTCCTTGTCCACGTTCAGATGTTCCAGGTCCTTTTCTTTATCTTGATATTCATAGTCCGCTGGAGTCATTTCATCCAGGGGCTTCTGGACTTTGGGTATCTTCTTCACTTTATGCACCTTTCCCACCTCGAAGTCGAAGACGGCACATTTCTCAACTTGAGCGAGCGAATGCCCTCTCTTCTTTCTTGCCTCTTTCAACATTCTCTCTGTGTTCTGTCGGGCTTGGAGGAGTTTTTTGGCCAAGGGGGACTCCCGTATTGAGGACAGCTCGGAGTCGAATGCGGCTGGGTCTATAGCCGAGGGGTTGAACAAATATAGGGAGCTGAAAGGGATAGCTTCACCCGAAGGTTCGGCAACAGGGGTGACAGGGGCTTCGACGAGTGGGAGCACGTTATGTACAACAGAGGAATGGGCCTCGAGGTTCGGCACTGGACTATTAGCTTCACCCTGGTTGACGACTGGAGGATTGGCGGTGTGGCTGGGCGAAGTAACTTGGACGGGTTTGTCCTGGCCGGAAGACTCGAGGGAAGTAGTTAGGGACATGGCGTGAGAAGGTGACTGACCTTGTGGAGGCAGGGTGGACTGGTGAGAGCTTTCGACCAGGATCGGGGTAGACTTACGAGCAACCAGAGCATAGGATGAAGAAAACGTACCTGCGTGCCCTCCTGGCAGAGCGGCCATGGTGATCTCCTGGGTGATTGGCATTTGTTCCTGCTGGGCCTCGGTACCCTCGGCTTCTATGACTTCCATGAGTTCCTCCATGTCGATGACATCTACGTTTGGGGTCGCTTCGGGACTTGGTGGAGTTTCTCCGTCGTTTGCTTCGACCGAGCCCGATACTGACCTTTCGGTAGGAGCGCTCGGAGCACCTGTACGCGGTCGCTTTGGGAAGTTCGGGGGTGCCTGTGTAGGTTCTCGCTCCTTTCTTTTCCTCCTCTCGAGGGGTTGCTCTGATTCCTCTATCGTTGTCTCCAGATCTTCGGATGGACTCTGTAGTAAAGCTTTAGGCGTGACCCTGACTGCTCTTTCCTTGGGGACATTATCAGTCTTCCTGGGGCCTTCATCTGAACTTGGAGTGGCCGGTGGAACGAAATCGACGAAGGACAAGGGTTTCCAAGACCCGATATTGGTCTGATACACAATTGCGAACTCCCTATCCATTGTTAGAAGCCCGTAAGAATTCATCTTTCGACGATGGACTCTCATAATCCACCATTCTCTCAACTGCTCCTCGTCCCAGTCCTTCAACTCCTCTTTTAAATCATCCTTTGCTTTTCTCTAGAAAGTGGAGTCGGGAGTTGGGAATGGGTACTGGTCTGGGTCGAATTCGACCTCCACAGGATAGAAGTCATGCCAAGGAGGCAACGTCCTCATCTCCTCTAAGTGCCACTCCAGGTCCATACCATTGGGGTTGTTTCTCTGCTCCAGAACTTCGGGGCGAGGACAGACATGGAAGTTTTTGCTTTTCAAATGATCTCTCATCACCCCCAACGGGTCGTAGAGCCACCTCTGTGGTATTTGGAGCAGACCAAAATCAGCGAGTTTCTCCTCCAGGTATATGTTCTATTTTAAGGCAAAGACTTCGATCACTCCCATCTTGAAGGGGAAGTCGCAGGTGTGTGCCCACTTTCACCCGTGGCCATAAGTTTCGTCGGTCGCGTCACTTTGCTGAGCAACTTCCAGGGCAAATTGGTATTTCGAAGGGAAAAAAGGCAACAAGAAGGGCTTCCCTGTGAAGCCAAAAAGGCGGATCACAAGCCCTTGCGTCAATTGAAACACATCCCCTTTTTTCTCCAGTACCACTTTATTTCTAAGGCCAAGAGGCACCCGAGGGCTAGACCCTGTCAGAATGTGCATCGCAGGTCCCAAAAACTGCTGATTGAAAGGGTAATAGGACTCCGACCTCAGTAAGAGTCGGGTCCATTGATATACAGGCAAGGGGATTCCATCCTTGTCGACTGGTGAAACATCACAATGGGGGAGGGCTTTATGTACATGAAAGAAGAAGAGCCACACCAAGAAGGAACAGGGTTGGAAGTACGGCTCCTTGCTAGCATCCTTCATGGATGACAACCGCATATGCAGATTTTGAGCCACCCATTCTACCCAGTCGAAGAAAACTGGGTTGGTGTTCGGCCGCGAAGCGTCGGGAGCGTAGAACTCTCCTCTGGAAATGCATTCGGCTAGCGACACCTGCCATGGGCATACCGAAGTATCGCTTGACAAGCCCCCTACCCATGCAATGATAGAGAATATGTCTGTGTTCTTAAAGGCCTCCAGGGGCAGGGGCATCTGGGGTCGCTTACCGGAAGGAAGTCCGCTTTTGAGGCTTTCACGCAAAAAACTCAGAATGAAGGGATTAGCGATGAACTTATCCGTTTGTTCACTCAGGCTGACCTTGCGAATGGTATAGCCTTTTGGTGGCCTTTGTCGTGGTGTGAATGCCGCCTGCACATCCTCCGACAGAATGGAAAACAATTTTTTACCCGAGGCATCCAACACCTGCCTGGTTTGCGGTTGATAGTTCTAAGCAATGGCGTATATGAGTTCGGGGCAGTGATGTGTAGGAAGGACCAGATACCAATATATGTGGGAATAATATGCCATGGCCCTCTTGTTCTCTGTTGAGAGCCTACTTTTCATGAAATCGATAGTATACCGAAGCTCGGCCACAGTTTTTGAGAGCCTTGGGTCTCTGATTTTTGCCCACTTATCGACAGGTGGTTCTATGCTGGGCTCGTCATCGGACTCTTCCCTTCCTTCCATCACATGTTTTCCTGTGCGTGGGGGAGGATTGACCCTTTTGGGTGTCTGTTTCTTTTCTTCCGTGGCTCTCGCCTTCTCTGGAGTCGTCGCTTCTGGTTCCTTTCCCTTCCGTGTGGGGTTCCTCCGTCGTTCACTTCCCATTGTGAATGATTGCAGCAGAGTAACTTGTAGTATAGAAGAGTTCAGCACCGCAAAACAAAGGACTGGGTAATCATGGCGAATAGCGGAGTTCTTGATGCAGAAGCTCTCCGAGGTGACAGAATGCAGACTTGACCCTCACACTTGCAAATGGTTTTGTTCTTAACGGGCATCTACGTTTTATAGCTTTGGAGGGCAACCTCCGACATTTATGGCAACCACCGTAATTACTTTGTGGGCCAGGCCCGAAAGTATCACTACGGCATCTGATTGGCCATACGATGGGGTCGTACGTGGGGCCATGCAATTTGGCAGTTTGGTTTTGTATCGAGAGCACGGATCGCTGCCACCTGGAACCCTGGCGTGGCATTTTGGTTAACGAACTGCATTGGGATGAGTGCCACCTCTTTCGCATTGGGTTTGTCTATTTTGGTCCCCTTTTGAGGCTGCTATAGGCACGTTCCCCGAGGTACACCCTAAACACGTCCACCTCACATGCACGGTTCGGTGATGTAGGGTTGGCGAAGAAAATACTTCGCCGCGAAGTGCTTCTTCGGGCTGATTTTCTTCGTTTCGGGTCCGAAGTTCTCCTTTGCCACATTGTCGCTTTGGATTATGAACACCGTCGACCGAAATCCATTTCATCGAGGAGGGCCTCACCAAGAACTGCTTCGGACAACGCCTTCGGCACATTGCTTTTAGCGAAGCATTTTCCATGTCTTTGATTCGCATGTGGTTCGGTTCTTCGAGGATGAACTGCTTCGCGACGAACTTCCTTTTGTTGGCTACTTCGGCCCGAAACCCCCCGAAGGCGATTCCGATCATGCTTCGTGAAGCCGAAGCCAGGAATCTAGCTTTTGCGGTTGAAGTGGCACTTGCTCTTCGTGATATTTTGAACAGAGTATATACAAAGCATTGAAATCCTATATACAAAATACATGCAAGAGATAATAATATATATATATATATATTTTTTTTTTTTGGAGTATACATATCTTAGTGATTGAAGGTCTTCAGATGAAGACCATTGACTGAGATTGGTAAAACTTGGCCATTCGCATCCTTGAGGATGAAGGAATTGGCCGAATTCACTTTTACTATTTCAAACGGTCCATCCCAGAATGCATCCATTTTGTCATGATTCCCAGGCTTGGCCTTCCATGAATCCCACCTCCATACCAGGTCTCCTGCTTTGAATGTGCGATCGGATGATTTCCTTTTGAACCATTCTCGGGTGACCTCAGCATGCCGTGTGAAGTTCTGGTAGGCCCTTTCACGTTCCTCTTCTAGTTGTAGTAGTTGGACCAGGCGCTCCTCCATCGGGTTGGCTTCATCTTCTTCTAGCAACTGTAATGCAGGGATCTCGAGGTGAGTGGGCAGGATGGCCTCCTTACCGTAGACCAGAGCATAAGGCGAAGTCTTAATTGACCTCTTAATAGAAACCCGATCGGCCCACAAGGCCCGATCAAGAAGGAGGTGCCAAGTTCTTTTGTTTTGATCGATCAACTTTCTCAATATCCTCAACAGGGTTTTGTTAGTGGATTCTGCCAATCCATTCCCCTGAGGGTAATAATTGGAAGATACCTTGTGATATATCCCATACTTGTATAGGAACTCATTGATTTTTGTGCCTGTGAAGCCAGGACCGTTATCTATAATAATTGCTTTGGGGATGCCGAAGCGGGTAATCAATCCTTCCAGGAAGGCGACCACAGTATCTTGATCGACATGTTTTGTGGGAACTGCCTCGGCCCACCTGGTGAAGTAATCCGTCATAGTCAGAATGAATTTGTGCCCAACGGAGGAGTTTGGCGATATGGCTCCTATGAAATCTAGTCCCCATTGCTGAAAGGGGGCCTCCACTTGTATCGGTCGGAGTGGCATCGAAGCATTTCTGCTTCGGCCGGCGAATTTCTGGCATTGCTCGCACCTTCGACAAACGGAGAAGGCATCGACAAAGAGGGTGGGCCAATAGTAACCCACCTTGATTATTTTTAGCACCGTCGCCCTTCCAACAAAGTGTCCTCCAGATAATCCTGAATGAAATTCGCCCAAGATTCTCCTCTTGTCATCATCTTTTATGCATCTGAGGAGGACGTCGTCAATGTTCCTAAAAAATAGGCCTTCTGGGCGCATAGCGTATCGGGCGGACCGCATCCTGAAATGTCTCCGCTGCGAAGTATTCAAATGCGAGGGGCATCTGCCGGTGTTGAAATATTCCACTATCTCGCTAACCCAATCTCTCTCGGCCTCTTCCTGATTAGCGAGGCATTCTCCTGTTGGCAAGTCCTCCGACTGATAGTCTGTTATTTCGGCCGTTGCGTTCTTCGCCAACTCTTGACATAGTGCGCGGCCGTGAACCAGCTTGGTGGGCTTGATCTCAATATCAAACTCTTGGATTTTTCTTACCCAACCAGCTCTCTTGCTTCCTAGTTCCCCTTGAATAATGAAACTACGCACGTCGGGGTGAATGACGAAGACTGTGGTTCGACTCTGAGAGATGAACTGTTTGAATTTTTTGAGAGACTTCATTACTGCATGCACTTGACGCTCGATGAAATTGTACTTTTCTTCATGGGGATTGATTATCCGGCTAAGGAATGCGATGGGACGTTCCTCTCCATCTTCCCCCTTTTGCGTTAAAACCGCAAGGCACATAGCTAGCTTTCTTCAGGTCTCCTATTGCATACAGGATAAAATCTCGGTCGTAGTTGGGGTTGATCAAGACCGGTGCCTGAACAATTTGGGCCTTGATTTCTTTAAATGCTTTCCTCCTCTCTTCTGTCCAGACAAATTCTGTGCCCTTCTTTAAAAGCTCAGACATCGGCTTAACGACCCGGGCGAAGTCTGGGACAAACTTCCTGACGAAGTTAATCTGACCAAAGAAATATTGAAGGCCCTTTTTATCTCGTTGGGATTGGGAGCTTCATCAGAGCTTCGGCTCTGTCAGGATCCACGGCGAGACCCTTTTCTGAAATTGCATGTCCCAGCAGCTTTCCTTCGCTGACTGCGAAGATAGACTTTTTTGGATTAATTGAGATGCCAAATTCTCGACATTTTTCAAAAATTTGTTGAAGATGTTCTGGGTGGTTTTCTCTCTTTCGAGAGAAGACGGTCATGTCATCCAAATAGATAACGATAACCTTGTTTAGAAGCTCACCAAAAGCTAGGTCCATTGCCCTCTAGAAAGTAGCTCCCGCATTCGAGAGGCCAAAAGGCATTCGCTGGTAGGCGAATGTGCCCCACTTGGTTGTGAATGCGGTCTTATGCTGATCTTCGTCCCTGACCCAGATCTGATTATATCCAGAGAAACCATCAAGCAGGGAGAATCGTTGAGCTCCAGCCACCGAATGCAAGATCTGATCGATCTATGGGAGAGGATAGTGATCCTTGAGGGAAGCATGATTCAGGTTGCAGAAGTCAACGCATAACCGGATGTCTCCATTCTTTTTTCTGATAGGGACCAAGTTCGCTACCCAGGAAGAATGCTTGATGGGATAAATGATCTTTGCTTCGAGCATCTTTAGCAGTTTGGCCCTCATCAGGACCTCGATCTTTGGATTGACCGACCTTTGCTTCTGTCGAAAAGGTTTGGCCCCTTCTTGTAATTCGATTGTATGTTGGATTAGCTGTCGATCATATCCCTTGAGATCATGATAAGACCAAGCCACGATATCTGGGTACTTCTTACACAAACATCGGATCCATTCTTTTTCTTCCGAGGTACAATCGGTCCCGACCTTTATTACTTTCCCAGGTTCCAGTTCTAAATCTTGATATTGTTGTGCGCTGATCTGGATCCTGTGAGAGAGCGATCGATCATTTTGATCGAAAAGGCTTTCAAGCATGATCAATCCCTTGGGAACGTGGTTGTTCTTCAACTGGACCAATCCTTCATATTCTTCCTCATCCGGGCTTCGGTCCTCGACCGTAGCGGCTTCTTGGATCATGAAATTGATGATCTGCTCATCGTTGTCAAAAACTTGCTAGTGTAAATCTCTGTCGGGGACAGAGGGTCTATAGATCATCCTTACAGCCTTCGGCTTATGCACCATATCATCCACTGGAGAATATCGGGCTGCGATGGATGCTAAGACATCTGCATGTCGATTCTTTTCTCATGAAACAGGCTGTAAATTGAGGGATTCAAACTGGTCAAACAGGTCCCATACCCTATTGCGGTATGATTTAAGATAGTGCTTCTTTGAAGAGCATCTCGTTGGTAACCTGGTTGCAAACTAGTTCGGAATCGTCGAAGATTTGAAGATGCCTTATGCCTAACTTGTCAGCTTTCTTGAGTCCCAAGCACAAGGCTTCATACTCTACTGCATTGTTGGTGCAGCTCCATGTCAATCGGTAGCAATATTCCTTTTGCTCACCGGACGACGAAATCAGAAGGATTCCTGCCCCGACACCATTTTTGCATCGGGCACCGTCGAAGAACAATTTCCATAGTCCTTCTTGAGCAAAAACTTTTCCTTCCCTTTTAGCTGGTTTCTCGGACTTGGCGATGGTGTAGCACCCCACCTCAATTTCTATCATGGCATTGAAATCTGCCAATGAAAATTCATCTTCACAACACAACTGTGCGAGGGATTCCTGGACCAAATCCACGTGCTCTAGTTCCTCCGCGATCGTATGCACAGGGCCACTGCTTTCTTCTTCGGACATCTTCTCAACCAGGAACGTAGAAGGCTTTTCATTATAGATCTTCACCTTCTTCCCTTTGAAGGGGATCTCCAGATGAGTGTAGTCCATGGACAGATATCCGCCCAGCTTTGTCGTGAATTCTCTTGACAAGCACATGCTGAAGTAAGGCTCAAGGTCCACGACTACCACCTCTTGTATGACTATGATTTGAGGTGTCTTATGTAGCCGAATAGGAATATCTTTGATGACACCTACAGTCTTCACTGGGGTACCGTCCAACTGGAGGACTCCGTGACTGCTTCGTGTGTACTCCATGCCTATTTCTTCGCATACTACCTTCGGCATTACTGTCGTCGTAGCTCTAGAATCTATCATACAGTTATGCACGATATACCCTTCCATTTGTAAGGATAAGTAGAATGGTGGTGGTCTATTTTTCCCCATGATGGACGCGGACAGGGTCTGCACTAGGGCGGGTGGCTCTGCCTTCCTTGTATTGATCCTCTTCAATGACTCTTGCAATAGGTCCACTTGTCCAGGGAGTTGTAGAGCATCATACAGACTGATCTTGGCTGGGATCCTCTTCAACTCTTCTACAATGTTGTAGGCTGGGGAGCTATGCACCTCAGGTTCCTTTCTTGGTTCGTACTTGGTGCGATATTGCTCTGTTGCTTTGACCCTTTGTCGCTTGGTGAGCGAGGGAAACTTGAGCTTCTCCTTAGCCTGTTCTTTGGTCTCCACCTGAGGTGGTTCGACAGTGGCCTTTTGGGCCTTTTCCTTGACCGAAGCTGGCGGAGGAGCTTCGCTCGGGGCCGAAGAGGATGGTTGTCCTTTTTCAAATCGAGCGTGTACCTTCAAAGGAGCCATCTGAGTAGCATCCACCTCTATCGACCTTTTACCTCCCCTGGTAAGGACTGCGACTGGCTCTTCCTCGTCGATTGACAAGTTCTCGATCCAATTGTCTGATGACATTGACTTGACCGCCTTGACTGCTGCTTGTTAGCATCTACACGTAGTGTTGATGCAACATGCATGTATTTTCCTCATGAGGATCATTACACGTAGAGCACCAGTATACATGATCGGAAGTGCTTGGGACTTCTTCTATCGTAGCATTTCTTGTCGAAGCTTTCCCTTGATGGACCGCTTGATCTTTGGTAAGTGTGGGCATGGGATAAGACCTTCTTGGTAGAAACTCTTGTTGCGCTTGCTTCTTCTTGACAATGGTCATGTCGTTGGACAAGGTCTGCACCGTGGCATTTAACGATTGCATTTCTTGCAATATCTTGGCTTGCATATCATCGGCCTTGGGAACTGATGGTAAAGAAGCCATGGTCGGTATCGGAGGTAGGGCGGGATGTTGAAGGGGTGCTGGCAACATCAAAAATGTTGGGGTGATAGTGGGGGCATAGTTGAAAACATGGGGAAATGTATCTGTGGAGCCGTGATCTATGACACAACAGGATTCGGGTTCCAATATGAGATCGGATATGCAGGGATTGCAAAAATCTATGGAGCGACTGCGCTCGCATACTGGGCTTGAAGGAACTCGGGGAGTATGGGCATTGGCATTCTCTGAGGGAGTTTGCCTATGGCTATGAGGTCCGTTTCTGCTTTCTTGGCTAACCCATACAACTCTGGAAAGGTATTGACATTGGAGTACCTTATCATAAGGCCGATATCAGGATTGAAGGCCCGAAGGAAGTAGTACGCCGTGGCTTCGTCATCTGGGAAAAGTCCAACTGGGACTCTTTGCCAAGTTCGGGCGAACCTAACATTGAAGTCTACAATTTCTTCTTGCGGATGTCTTTGGATCAAAGTGAATTGCTGTAGAAGAGAAGTTGGATCGGCGGACTCATTGAAACCTTGCATCAACTGCCCGGCTAACTGGTCCCATCCCGTAATAGTGTCGGGTGGCAGAGATCTGTACCAATAGAGGAGCTTTCCTCTAAGGGAGAGAACCAGGAGCTTCACCATCACTCGCTCTTCTGTGATATCATGGATTGCCGCCAGGGAAATGATGTCCTGGATATGCTCCAGAGCAGTCTTTTCGGTTCCATCGAACGTCGGGAGCTTTTTGATTGCGGTAGGTGGAACTTGCCCTTGGCCCGCAAGATTCAACGGTGACGAAGAATTCCATGCTGGAAATAATCTGGGCGGCGGTTGCTGCTGCATTTGTTGTTGTTGTTGTTGTTGTTGTGCCATATTTGTGCCTGGGTTCTATGGAACAGAAGTCCCCGAAGTCCCTCTTGGGTTGCTTATCGAAAGGCCAAAGGGAATGGAGGCACTAAGATGCTTCGATGAGTTGGGAGGATTCGGAGGAAAACTAGCTGCTGTGCTATCGAAAGTTAGGCCTTGCTCGTCAATAGCAGCCTCTTGCGAGGATGTCCCACGTAAGAGATATTCGGGGGTAACTAACCTAGAGCGTTCCCCAGAGGCATCAATATCAAGCTCAAAGAAATTGGTTTCCTCGCCTCTATTCCTAACTCTCCATCTTGTTTGCATGAAGGCACAGGCTTTAGTACTGGTCTTTACGACTTGAAGATTCTCGGGTAAAATAGAGTCGCCAGATGCTAAGAGTCTCTTAGTAATGAGAGCATCGATTCTCACTACTACTCAGAGGATGAGACTGACCGGGTCTCACCGAAAACTTGTTAGAACTACTGGCTCCGATGAAGACGGGCTAGGGATTTTCTCAAATATGGGACCTTGAGTCCCACCGGGCGTGCCAAAAATTGTTGGTCATCAAATCCGCATAGGAAAGGACTTTCGGTGGGTTTGCGCGCCCTGGACCTGCGACCAACATTGAAAGGCCGAGAGGAAGAGATGCCCCTCATGCCAATCTTCGGAGAAAGGCCGGCTCCTATACTAATCTACTTTTGGGGTTTGAGATAAGAGTGCAGGAAAGAAATAAAAGGAGTTCGGGTTAGAGAAAGAAATAAAAAAGGATAAGGGTTAGAGATTGATGATTTAAGGTGGGGAAGAACAGGAAGCACGATCACTCACTAATAACTCAAATAGCAGCAAAAAACACCAAGAACAGATGAAAGAAACGAAGTGTCGAACTTCCTATGTATCCTCTGGACGGGTTCGCAGGGTTCTCCTCTCTCTCTCACTGGAATTCAGAGTTCAGAGTAACAGCGATTAAGAAGAGGGAATAACAGAAACCTCGATCCACCAGGCAACATAAAAGAAAATGACAAAGCATTTTTCCTCTCCTATGTATCCTTCAGGGTGAATTTTAGGGTACAGTTCCCAATCGCACACCGGATTCAGGATTCAGAGTCTCAGTATACGAGTGCAAATAGACAAAAGAATTAAGCATAGAAGGCAGCATAAAAGAGAGAAATAGAGCATAAAAATCTTTAGTATTAGACGCAAGACATTGAGTTACAACAGCTTTCTAGCAGAAAGTTCCCCCCCCTTTTACATTGCAAAGCTTGGGTTTTTATAGAGGACCCGACCCTCTGAATCATTATTACAAAATCGGTGGAGTACACCCTCGGGCCCTGAGAAACGGCTCCTCGCTGCTGCTGCGGATGACTTCTCAAATCGGCTACCAAAATTGGTAATGGTGACCGAGTCAACTAGGGAAAGATGCATTAAATGAGCCACCTGGGTGTCCTCGAATTGTAGGTGTGGTGCTCGAGTGGCGGCCATGCTTGTCGGGCTCTCCTTCTCGGACTGACACTTCGCATCCAATTGCTAAAAATGAGCAGCGGGCTTATCGGGCAAGAAAATATGCATTTATGAGGCCCTCTGACTGCCTCGAGAAAAATGCCCAACTCGGGAAGCATTCCTGGAAGCGCCTCACTGATTTTTGCTTCGCAAAACTACTTCGGGGCGTGGAGTGCCGAAGCCGATCTCTTTCTATCCTTCGCTGCTTCACTGGCAAAACTGCTTCGGCGATAGGTCGGGACAAACGCTTCGGGCCGATCTTCTTTTGAAAAGGCGGTTCGGGGGAGTTTCGGCCGAAACACTTTCTCGACCTCTACTGCTTCGGGTGAAAACTGGCCGAAGTGGATTTTAGAAATACTTCGGGCCCGAAGTAATTTCCTTGCCTTAGTTGATTCGGCCTATCTTTTCTTCCTCGACGAAGTTGTTTGAATGCTGCTTCGCAAAACTTTCGCCCGAAGCGGCTGTCAAAAATGTTTCGGGTGCGAAGCGTTATCTTTGTATCTTCGGCAAACTTCTCGCCCGAAGTAATGATTTGAAGCGCTTCGGGCCCGAAGTTCTTTTCTTTTCATTTTGTCCACCAGGGGGCGATAGGGAAAACCAAAATTGCTATAACTTATAAATAAAAGAAAACTTTCAAGAAAACAAATATTGTACAAAGTTTCAATTTTTTTGCCCCTTGGTGGAATGTGACAATATTGTCAATAGGAACTCTACTATTTTTTAGTTGAAGATAGCTCAGATCGTCGTAAATGATCTCAGACGATTATCGACGATTTTGTCGAGGAGCGTAGATGATCGCGTACGATTGGAGGCGATCCTGGTTGTAGTCCAGATTGGGGGCAATCCGAGTCCAGAGTTTGCATCTTCTTAACTTTCCTGCATTTTTCCATTATAATTCTGCATTATCTTAGGTTATTATGTTTATGCATCTTGGAGTTCACCTCATCTAGTACAAATGCATGATAAAATCAAAATAGATTGTGAAGTTGATGTTTGTCCTCTTTAATTACTGTTTGGATCTATCATTCAAAAAAATTTATAGTTATTTCTATCATTTCCTTTCACTTCTATAGTTGCATCTTGGGTATTTTGTATCTATTTCTGTGATTGCAAGTTTTTGACAAATTCGTCTGACGAATTCGTCAGATATCAGACGATCCGGTTTGATCTTAGACGATTACGTATGAATTGAGGTGATCTGGACTGCTACAAAACTTAGAATCCTCATCAGACATCCAGAATCAGGTATGATCTGTCCTAATTTGCCTATTCTCTGTGTTTAGCAACCATTTTTGTTTTTTGTATCCATTTAAATCATTATTGGCATATAGAATAGTTTAGATTCATTTTGGCCAAACCTAGGAGCTAAATGATTGAGTATAAAACGAACACATCAAACCCATTCCCAACCTAGGCGTGGAAACTGCCACTCAAAAGTTTCTTGGTGAACCCACCATCCGTCGAAAATTCACCCTTATACTCCTCCCCCGAGAGGCGGGACCTTCAAAGGGCCTCTCAGTCCGAGGTATTGTCCCATCCTTCTCGCATCCCCCTTCTGGGCATGGATCCTATAGCCTGAGGGTAAGGATGCAAAAATTTTGGAGCGATACACTTAGCTATAGAGAAGTCAAGACTTTCTATAAGCTCATCTCTCTCAATACAACATTCATCCAATTTATCATTGAGTCTAGCATTCTTCTTTCTTTCCTTTTTCAAAGCACTAAGAGCACTAACAATTTTAGCTTCAAGATCTACTTCACCATCCTCTATAACTTCCTTACAATTTTCCGAAGCATCCTCATACATAGTATAACTAGAAATAAATCCATCATTTGTGCAATCATCCTCAAGATGTCTAAAATTTCCACATCTAAAATATTTCATAAGGACAAATCTATGTTTCTTTTCTTCTTCTTTTTCTGTTAGGAACAACATCTCATTTCCAACATCACTTGAAGAACTTTCACTATCACTACTAGAACACTTACTTGCCTTGTCTAAGTAGAAACTTTTCTTGTGTTTGTGAGAGTATCTCTTTCCTTGATTGCTTTGTTCATATTTATTCTTCCTTTGATGCCTGTGCCTTTCAGAATCCTTGCTCTTATAATCCTATTTATCTTCATCACTTTCATCCTTGGCAGCAGTACAGTTAGTGGCATAATGACCAAACTTTCCACAATTGAAACACTTGACATATTTCATACCTTTGTGCTTTCTTGAGAACTTGCCCTTCTTGCTGTAATATGCCTCTTCATCACTAGAAGACTCATCACTATCTTGAAGCTCTTTACCCTTGGATTTCTTGGTAGCCTTGAAATCTGCCTCCTTCTTAACATCAACATTCACTTGAGTTCTCAACTCAAATGCTACAAGTATACTATGAAGCTCATCCTTTTTCAACTTATCCAAATCCTTAGCTTCCTCAATAGTAGAAATATTTTCACTAAATCTATTTGGAAGAGACCTCAAAATCTTATCACAAATATCATTTTTAGTAAGATCAAGACCTAGTTCCTTCATAGAGTTAACAATATCATCCATACGAAGCATATAGTCAATAATATTTTCTTCATAATTCATCTTGAGTTGTTCAAACATACCTTTGAAGTGTCTCAACTTGGCCTTTCAGACATTTGCATCACTCGTATGAACCACCTTCAACTGTTTCCACATTTCACTAGCTATCTTACAGTGAATCACCTTGGTAAGATCTATCTTCTGTAAACCCTTCAGGATTGCATTCATTGCCTTTGAATTGCTATTATGTAGGAGCCTCTCTTCCTTAGTATAAGGACCATGCTCAGGAATGGTATACTCATCCTCAATCACTTCACAAATTCATTTCCAAGAGCCATAAGATGAACCTTCATCCTAGCACTCAACAGCCTCTCCAACTTGGGCAGAAGTGCGTCTGCGTAGTTGGAGATTTCCCTGTTGGAGATCTCCCATATTGGGATGATCCCCAACCTCCTAGCCTCCCCATAATCCTATATAAACTAGGATTTTTCTATTTTATCCCCCTGACTCCCCCTGATTCTGATTCCCTTGAACCCCTTAGCTAACGGATTTAGATCCTTATTCACTAGAGAATTCTCGTACTACTGTCTGTATGCTGCATTTTGCATTTTCTTATAGGAACTCTACTATTTTTCAGTCGAAGATAGCTCGGATCGTCGCAAACGATCTCGAAAGATTACAGAAGATTTTGTCGAGGAGCACAGACGATCGCGTACGATTGGAGGCGATCCTGGTTGTAGTCCATATTAGGGGCAATCCGATTCCAGAGTTTGCATCTTCTTAAATTTCCTGCATTTTTCCATTATAATTCTGCATTATCTTAGGTTATTATGTTTATGCATCTTGGAGTTCACCTCATCTAGTACAAATGCATGATAAAATAAAAATAGATTGTGAAGTTGATGTTTGTCCTCTTTAATTACTGTTTGGATCTGTCATTCAGACAAATTTATAGTTATTTCTATCATTTCCCTTTGCTTCTATAGTTGCATCTTGGGTATTTTGTATCTATTTATGTGATTGCAGGTTTCTGACGAATTCGTTTGATGAATTCGTCAGATATCAGATGATCCGGTCTGATCTCAGACGATTACGTATGAACTGAGGCAATCTGGACTGCTACAAAACTCAGAATCCTCATCAGACATCCATAATCAGGTATGATCTGTCCTAATTTTTCTATTCTTTGTGTTTAGCAACCATTTCTATTTTTTGTATCCATTTAAATCATTATTGGCATATAGAATAGTTTAGATTCATTTTTGCCAAACCTAGGAGCTGAATGATTGAGGATAAAATGAACACATCAAACCCATTCCCAACCTAGGCATGGAAACTGCCACTCAAAAGTTTCCTGGTGAACCCACCATCCATCAAAAATTCACCCTTATACTCCTCCCCCAAGAGGCGATACCTTCAAAGGGCCTCTCAGTCCGAGGTATTGTCCCATCCTTCTCGCATCCCCCTTCTGGGCGTGGATCCTATAGCCTGAGGGTAAGGATGTGAAAATTTTGGAGCGATACATTTTGGTGAACCCGACGTGAAAACTAAAAACCTTTTGAAAAAAATCCAAAAAAAAAACAAAACATAAATGCATTTAGAATCAAAGATTGCATGTCATATTTAGATGGTAGATTATAATAAAAGACGAGCCGTCACCATTAATGTTGAAAATAAATTAGCAGCTATAGAGATTAATTCTTTGCTTAGAGTAGCTCCAACATATAGAGTCCCACCTTAATGGGACGAGCTTAATAGGAGATTGAATATCATTTCATCTAGAGCAACCGAACTTAGGCAAATCAAGAGGTTTGTCCTAGATAGAATCCTGGATCCCGATCAAGTGACTTTGTATCATGAGCTTCAGAGAGCTTGCCATAGGTGGTTAGCAGATAAAAGAGCCCTTGTGTCTTCTGAGTTGTATACCTTTGAGGAATACCTCGATAATGCAGCTGTAGTACATAAATTTTTGTCTTGTATAGAGGACCAAGAGGTCATTCTTATGGATAGACAAAGATGGAATAGAGTCCCCAGAGCTGTGTTATATCGAGATTATTGCCATGAGATTTATTTTTACAAGACAGAATCTGAAACAGATAATATTACTATAGCACACTTTATCAAGTTCCTGAAAAACCATTTCCAATTTGAAGAAGAGCATTTTATGAATCCTGATGAACTTGATCCTATCAATGACATTCATAAACTCTTTTAGAAAAATAAGCTATTATTTTATTATTGTTATTTCTTGTATTTAGTGTGTTGTTTGTTGTCTTTATAAGCATAAAAACAAAAAACAAAAAAAAAATCATAACAAAAAATCAAAACATTTTATTTTTAAGCATTATAGTAGGTATATAATTAAAATATATACCTCCTAAATCTGTTGCAAATATATCAATATATATTTGCTAAAATCTAAGATTTAGACATAATGACTAAACTCAGGAATGGAAAACAAATTGAGGTAGAAGAAGATTGGTTAAGGAAAACAGAAAATAACCCAGATGCCCTTCCTGAAGACCCAATTTAGGAATAAGGAACTCTAGACCAACAATAAGAAGACTATGTTGATACAAATGAACAAAGAGAAAATGTTAGGGGGGAAGAATCCTCATCTCCTAAAATATCTCCAGAAGGAGCCGTTACTTTTGAGAACATGGAACATTTTTGGAAGTTCCTCCATGATAATATGGGCACCCTTAATAGAGCAGTTCATATGGACAAAAATCAAATTAGTGACACTCAAGCAACCCTAGAAGACATATATCACACACGCACTAATCCTTTGTCTTTCGTTGATCAAGAGAGTGATCAAGCTGGACCGTCAAATTTGGACATGGCTACTATAATCCAAAACACGCGACAACAACAAGTTACCCAACTACCTAGAGTGCCTGTTACTAAGCCAAGGGTTATTCCCATGCAAAAGAAACCTTAATTCACTGCTCTATTTCGCAAAGCTATTGATCAATATACCTCAAATCAACAAAAGCCTAAAAAAAAACCAAATGTTATTTCCAACAATCTGGGATACAACATAATGC
This sequence comes from Wollemia nobilis, assembly GCA_028583015.1. Classification (NCBI taxonomy): domain Eukaryota; kingdom Viridiplantae; phylum Streptophyta; class Pinopsida; order Araucariales; family Araucariaceae; genus Wollemia; species Wollemia nobilis. The sequence goes on from JAQPPZ010003612.1 coordinate 2,872,232, forward strand.
TACCACACATCTTCTCCATAATACTCTTCCTACCAACCATTTGCATAACAACAATATAGCATCTAATCCTTATGTCCTACCTTCTTACGCTCACAAATCCCATGCTCATGTACCATCGATCCAATATGGTGGGCAAACTGGTAATCTGGAAGCCATGGTGAAACAGTTAACCTCCCATATGGACTAAATAGATCCCTATCGTCCGTCGTACAATTATCGAGAGATGTGTAGTCAACCTCTAGATCCTATAGTTGTAGCACAACCATATCCCAAACACTTTCCTATGCCTGCCCTACCTATATATAAAGGAACCGAAGATCCCATAGAGCATCTTTGTATGTTTAGGATAGCATGTCATGATATATCACATGATGACTTGTTATTACTAAAAATTTTCCCGAAAATTTTAGGAGGGATGGCATTGGAGTGGTATTATCAATTGCCCCACTCATTCTTTGAGAAATTTTGAAGAGACCGCTGAGTCTTTTGTGCATCAATTTAGTGCCTATATTGAAAGGCATGTAACCATTAAAGATTTGTACAACCTAAAACAAGACAAAGATGAGTGTTTTGCTGACTTCTTAGCTCGATGGAGGCAGTTGATAGGAAAATTACACTTTGTGTTACCTTATCGGGAAATGTTGGATATCTTTATCAATAATTTACAAGAACAACTATCCTATGAATTATCAACTGCTACCTTGACCACCTTCGATCAAGCTATAGACTTAGCCCGAAGAGTGGAAGACGCTCTCATTAGAAGAGGTCAGCTCAAAAAGAAATATGATGAGAAAACATCCAAAAATCAATATAAAAATAAACAAGTTGTGGGTGATGGAGTCACTGATAGCAGAAACATTGCCAATGTTAATACTGCGAAAACAATAGAGAAGTTCATATTGAAACCTCCTAATAAACCACCTTGAGAATTTACTAGGTTAAATCAACCTTTATCAACCATTCTCCCACAACTATTAGCCCGAGGATTGATCCAATTACCAACTATCCGGGAACCTGATCCAACCATACCCGGATATAGAGCTGATTTACATTATGATTTCCATAGAGGACCTGGACATGCTACCAACTCTTGTAAATGGTTAAAACATAAAATACAAGATTTAATTGATAACAATGAGATGGAGGTACAAACCTTTCAACCTAAACAAAATCCTACTAATAATGTTCAAAATAACACCCCTCAAAGTCAGAATCAGAATGCCAATCAATCATTGGACATATTTCAACATCCTTTACCAAAGCATGGCAAAGATGTGGCTAATCAAATTGAACATCATAATGTTCCCCCTCCTACCCGATATGTAGGAGCCATTAGTGGGCATTTACCTATTCACGATCTAGAAATATTTGACACAAATTTATCCATGGTTACGTCCAGAACCCTATATAATACTCGAACACCTGATCTTAGTGATGTAGAATCTGATACTAAAAGTGACATGGAAATAACCTCCAATCAATCGAATAGTTCTAAAAATGAATCAGATACTATTCAACCCATCACAAATTCTATGGTTTCGAAAGAACCATTTCCTAGAAGAGTTACTACTCGACCCTCTTCTCATAAGTTCCTTTCTAATGAACAAGCCATAAAATCTAGACCGATACCAATTCATCATCCTCAAAATAATATTGTAGGTACCATCGGAGTCGTTACCCGAAAACAGGCTCAAAACTCTCAACGAGATCAAACTCAGAATGATGGATCAGCTCCATTTGTTTTGAAAAATCCCAATAAAGGGAATCATATGCCTAATGTTCAACCTAAGCCTCCGTATAATATTAATGAACAATTATCCAATACTACAACTAGAATTTCCCTTTTGGACCTTTTAATATCTTCTCCTACTCATAGAGATGAATTAATGCTCACATTAAGCCAAATGATGGTACCACAAAATATTCAGCCTGAAGCCATGACCAATACTATCATAACTCAAGAAGTTGATTGTATTGACTTTCAAGATAGGGATATACCACAACATAGTTTACATAAGGATAACCCTTTATATATTACTGCCCTAATTGGGGACGTAGCCATTAAACGCATCTTGATTGATAATGGTTCATCTTTAAACATATGCACTTTTGACTTCTACCAAATATTTGGCTTTAGGAGTGACAAAATGAAAAGAACGGATATGATCATAAAAGCCTTCAATGACGAGACACAAGAAACATGTGGAGTCATTACTATACCCTTGCAAGTTGGTCCTAGAACCCTAGATACGACCGTGTTTATTGTACATTGCCCTGCATCGTACAATATACTTTTGGGTCACCCTTGGATCAATGCGATGTGAGCGGTTCCATCCACTTTACATCAGTGTGTTAAATTCAAATTTAAAAACCAGTTGGTTACCATTCATGGTGACCCTAGACCCTTTGACATGTGTGCTTTGGCAGAACCGGTTGGAGTTCAATTTTGCCCTGCTCTATCATCCACACATCCTAATTCTTGTCAACCGTCTAAACATGTGAAACACTCACCCATAACATCACCTACTTTTTCCCCATCAACTACACCTCTACATATAGCTCAACCACCTTCTGAACAAACCACATTAGGACCTCGAAAATATCCCAGAACTACAACCAATGTTCCTTGTTTTACCCCTATAACTTCCACATCGATAGACTCATCCATCGATATCCCTATAACATCCCCATCCACTACAGGCATCCTTTCCACATCAAAAGATCTAGGAAATATTCCTTCTACCTCTTATGCTCTTACTGATGAACTCTTACCCGATTTATCTAAAATTCTTATATCAGAAGAGATCAACACTGCCATGAAAGCTTCCCTTGTTGTAAATAAACTCCCACCTTCTCCTCATACCTTGGGCCTCCCATAACCTATGGGAAGTATCTACCAAGTCGGGAGTTGTGCTTTTATTTATAAGGGATATGATTGGGGAAGAATACCCAGAAACATGAAGACACATTGTGATGGATATGCTCGATGCTATTTTTCTAATGAATATATTAAAGCTAAACCCATAATGCTTAAATTGGGCTATAAAGGGAAAGGTTTGGGACCTTTCCAAAATGGTATGAAAGAACCTTTTGAGGTAGAACCATGGCCTGCCCGCTGTGGTGTGGGCCTATTTCCTAGTAAAGGTTAACCCTTCCCATTTGAGGAGGATAACCATCTTACATGTTATCAAGATTATCTCGATAAACAAGATTCTTTGCTTTCAAAAAATAATCCCTTTACCTGTCATATGCTATATCTCGCCTACCCTGAGATGATTGTCGAATCCGACGATGAGTTGGAAGGGGATATCTTCCATGATGTCTCCATTGATGACTTGTTACATAACAAATTTTATTTTTATGGCTCTATACCTAGTATAGCCCAGCTTGAGGCCTCGAATCCTCAAGATGAATTATCCAAGCTAACCTTGGAAGAATTACAAGAATTGGGTGTTTCACCCGCCCCACCTAATTTTGAAAGAGATTTACATATGGAAGTTGAAAACGGTATAAAAATTAACATTGGAACCGAACATAACCCTCACATAATCAATATTGGATTAGAATTAAGTCAATAAAAACAAGATAAATACATTTCATTTCTTAAAGACTATGAAGATGTCTTTGCTTGGACATATGAAGACATGCTAGGTCTGGACCCTTCTGTAGTTGTGCATCATCTAGTAGTCCATCCAGATGCTAAACCTGTTAAACAAAAACTTAGAAAAATGCATCCTAAAGTGGCCTTACTAGTCAAAGCAGAACTAGAAAAACTATTGAAGGTCGTTTTTATACAAGCCATGGATTATGCTGAATGGATCTCAAATGTAGTTCCAGTAACTAAGAAAGAAGCCACTAAAGTTAGGTTTTGTACGGACTTCAGAGATATTAATGTTGCCTGCCCTAAAGATGATTTTCCTCTTCCTAACATGGATCAAATCATTGATTTTACTGTTGGAAGTGGAATGATATCCCTAATGGATGGATTTTCTGATTATAATCAGATCAGGATAGCTCCTGAAGATCAAGCTAAAACAACCTTTATTACCCCTTGGGGAACCTTTTGTTGGAAAGTAATGCCATTTGGTTTAAAGAACGCAGGCACAACCTATCAATGAGCCATGACTTATATCTTTCACGATATGATGCATGATATTCTACATGATTATGTAGATGATATTATAGCTTGTTCCATCAAAGAAGATGATCATTTAAATGACTTGAGAAAAGTATTTGATCGGTTAAGGGAGTATCTTATCCGATTGAATCCAGCCAAATGTATATTCGGAGTTAAGTCCGATAAATTATTGGGGGTTATCGTTTCTTTATGTGGCATTGAAATTGACCCTCTCAAGATCGTGGCTATCACTGATATGCCCGCACCCACCAATATATCAGAATTATGAAGTTTACAAGGTAAGCTTCAAGCTATTCGTCGCTTTATTGATAAGTTGGCAGATAAAACCGGACCCTTTCTTAAACTTCTTAAGAAAGATGTCTCTTTTCATTGGGATGACAAATGTCAGGAAGCATTTGAACTCCTCAAGCAATATCTCCTCCAACCACCGGTGCTTTCCCCACCTAGATCTGATCGTCCATTTATTTTGTACATTTCTGCTTTCGATTTTGCCTTAGGAGCTATGTTAGCTCAGCTTGACGATGAGAAGAAAGAGCATGCTAATTATTACATAAGAAAAACCTTAATCAGTTATGAAAATTGCTATACCATATTAGAGAAGTTATGTCTTGCAGTCGTATTTTCTACACAAAAACTATGACATTATATGCTCAGTCAGAAAATGTATGTTATTGCCAAATTTGACCCTTTGCGATATCTTATGAGTCGACCGTATTTATCTAGTCACACAGCCAAGTGGGTTCTTGCGCTAAGTGAGTTTGAACTCACATTTATAGGACAAAAGTCTGTTAAAGGTCAAATCATAGCAGATCAATTAGCTGCTGCACCCTTAGAGTCTACCCATCCCCTCATCATTGAGTTTCCTGATGAATGCCTTAAATTAGAGGCAGACCATCCTAAACAATGGTCCTGTTGTGGCTGATCCACAACACACCCCAAAATTGGGGACCCACATTTTTTGCATGCTTTCAAAGAAGACCGCAGTGGCCCAGATGCTAAAAAATCAAAGGAAGAGCAAAATATAGCAAGAAAAAGAAAGTGTCGCGATATCGCGACATGTTGCTCCGTCGCGACCAGAAATGAAAAGTTGTCACGATATCGCGACATGTTGCTCCGTCGCGGCCGAAAATGAAAAGTTGTCGCGATTTCGCGACATGTTGCTCCGTCGCGGCCAGAAATGAAAAGTTGTCGCGATATCGCGACATGTTGCTCCGTCAGCAGACAAAATGAAAAGTTGTCGCGATTTCGCGACATGTTGCTCCATCATGGCTAGAAATGAAAAGTTGTCGTGATATCGCGACATGTTGCTCCGAATCGTGGCTAGAAAATGAAAAGTGTCACGATATCACGACATGTCTGCTCATCGCGGCAAGAGAAGGGAAAGTTGTCACGATATCGCGACATGTCGCGTTTCATGGCTAAGAGCACGAAAGAGAAAATGTCGCGATTCGTGACTAAAGCAAGAAAAAGGAAAACGTCGATATCGGGACAGAAAGCGAGATAGAAAGAGAAAATTGTCACGATTTCACGACGAAAAGCGAGAGCAAAAGAGAAAAGCGTCGTGATTTCACGACAAAGCGCGAGAGACCAAGAGAAAAGCGTCACGATTTCATGACAGAAAGTAGCGAGACAGCCCGAAAGAGAAAAGCGTCATGATTTCATGATAGAAAGCAGCGAGACAGCCTGAAAGAGAAAAGCGTCATGATTTCACGATAGAAAGCAGCAAGATGGTACGAAATGAAAAAGTGTCACGATTTCGTGACATGTCGCATTTTCGTGGCTGAGTGCAACAAAACACAGTGAAGGAGAAAAACGTCATGATTTCACGACAAGTTGCATCCATGCGGTCCGAAGCAGAAAAATGTCACGATATCGTGACATGTATCATTTTCGTGATGCATGATGACAAACAAGGCTGCTGACAGAAAAATGTCATGATATCGTGACATGTCTTGTTTTCGCGATACAGGTAGAGGGGCAAAGCTGCATACATAAAAACGTCGCGATATCGCGACATGCTATTTTTGGTCGTGATTTATAGGGGGCCATTACGGAACATGCAGAAAAGCATGGAACACGTGGCATAAAGGTGTAAGGGCTACAGAAGCGTTACAGTTCATAGAGAAGATCAAGCGTCTCGATGTCGAACATAAAGTCAAAAACAATGAAAAGGCGGGGAAGGTGAAACGAAGCGATCTGGGAGATGAAGCGAAGCGTCACAGGGCGAAACAGAGAGCATTGCCAGAAAGTATAAAAGCAGAGGCACAGATTGGTACAAAGGTCGGAAACCGCTACGAGCAGAGTTGCAGAGCTGAGGGCGAGATAGCCATTCTGGGCCTGCTTTGGAGTGTTTTTCTTCCCCTTTTTCTGGTTTTGAGAAAACTAGAGATTTTGTTATTGTAAAATGATCAATTTTAAATACAAAAAATTTAGAGAGTTGCATCTCATTGGCAAGAAAGAAGGAGTTATTTTCTGCATGCAAGATTGAATGTTTATCTTTCCCCTTTCAGATTTTTAGGCTTATAGGTGAAGTTTAATGCAAGTTCTCTTGGTTGCTTCATGCGAATGTCTAAATCTGAAAACCATAGTTAAGACCCCAGAAACCAGCACCTAGCTTATCTGGATTGTGCGAGTTTGTAGGTTCAATAGGTTAGGTTGTATGCAGAAAACCTCATTATCTTCGGTTTTGTCAGAATAGGATTGTAGCACTCTGAATGTAGTTTTATTTTCATTTTTCTTTACATTTTATTTTTATCTTTTGCACTTTCATTTCCAGAAAGTTTAACTTTTATTTTAATTTACAGTCATTAAAATAAACAATTGAAAATCTACCAAAGCTCGAAATCGAAAATAGATTCATCATTAAGTTTAATTCACTTTGAGTCCATTGCAATTTCAGAGTAAAATAAACCATAGTGCCCCTTGTTAACAGTTACTTGCAACCACTAAGGTATTCCCAACATTCAAATTGAACAACATTATTGGTGTAAAAAAGCTAATATAACAGAAACCTTGGAGAAGTTACTTGTTTAATTTCTTTGCAAGCAGAGGATTTGGGACTCGGATCCTATCGGAGAGTGTGTTTTCACAACTGGGTGAAAATACCACTCAACAGATTGGCGCTAGAAGGAGGGCATGAAAAGGTTTATTTTATCGTGATTTTAGATGCTACAGGTTTATAATTGTTTAAGAGCTTTACATTGCTAAATATTTCAAGTCCATTTGATTAGCATCTTCGGCCTCCTCTAACACCACTCAACAGATTGGCGCTAGAAGGAGGGCCTGAACCGGTTTATTTCAGTGTGATTTAAATGCTATAGGGATTTAAATTTTGAATATTTCATGCCCTATTGATCATTATCTTTAGCCCTCTTTTAACAATACAACCTTGTAGTGTTAAAAGGAGGACATGAATTGCCATGTATTGTTCTAACGCTTTTTGATTGTTCATACAGGAATAATGAAGTTTTTCAGAATTAAAAAAAAAAAAAATTGACTAACGAAGTGTTGTGTCCATACAGTTGCTTTCATTTGATTTTAATGAATACATCTCTTGGTTGATGCTAACTCGATTTTTTTTCATACGTTGCAGGTTGGATATTTGCTAGTCATTTCACGCGGATGTGTCGGGATTCCTTCCTTTTCGACTAACAGATTTGGTTCTAAAGTTACATTCTGAGTTCACTAATGGCAACATTTGAGGAACAAATTGTATCCCTAAAAGCTGAAATAGCATCTCTAAGAGAAAGAATGGTATCTACAATGGAGGATCATTATAAGGGTTTGTCTATACATGTGATACCCTATCATATTCCTAAAATGTTATTGGATTTTTTACGGTGTTTTAATCAAGAGGTGCCACTAGGATACTTGCAAAAACTACATGTCTACAAGGATACATTATGTCAATTCCAGATTTTCTATGAGGAGGTGGCTTGTAAGTTATTTGCATACATTTTGGATGATAAACCATTCTTTTGGTATAGCCAACTACCCATGGAGGTTAGGACTTCTTGGACACGGCTAGAAGCAGCCTATCTTTATCATTTTGATAATCAGGTTGACTTAGAAATGTTGAAAAATCAGTTTACCTCCATATGTAAGAAGCCTAATGAATCCTTGAGTCAATTCAATGGAAGATTTCATGAGTTGCACTCCCAAATGTGGGAAAATTTTAACACATTAGAAGAGGAAGCCATGGAAGTATACCTGGGAGCCATACACCCCACACTTGCTTCATTCATTGAGAAAAAAATGGGTGGCTTGTCTCTAGAGAAAATCTATGAGATCCTAGAAGAGGTAGAACGACAAGGTCTTGAAGAAGAAAAGGCACAACAGGTTCACATGAGAGATTGTCCTTCTAAAGATATTGATGCCAACCTACACCAACCATCTAATATAGCACCCTCCACTCCAATGATACCTAAGGTAAATGATCAAGGGGATGAATTTGAACATCCAAATCTTACAACCACCTTAGATGTAGTCCACGAGGAGGTGCAAATTGCTAAGCCAACATCCGCTAGTGAGGATTATGCAGAAATGATCTCATTCATAGAGATACACGATTATTCGGATGAAGGGGTTCTAAATTCAACGATGTTTGAAATATGTGATAGGACGGAACCTACCATAGAATTAAATGAAGTGGTTGAAAGTGAAATTGGAAGAAAACCAATAAATAAATTTGAAGACGTGATAGAATTTCACCACTTGTTCTTGGAAGAAACTCTCGATGAAAAGCTAGGAACTAATGATAAAAGAATTCTTCACCCTCCAAATTGTGATAAACTGGAATCATGGGTTACAAATGTGGACTATGATAGCCTTATCAACTTGAATACAAGCAATAACCCAATTTTGGAAGTAATGGAACCATCTAAGGAAGGTGAAGATAAATTTGATGAGAAACACATTGATGAATTGGAGGATGTTGAAGAAGTAGTTGAACATCACCACTTGATTTTGGAAGATGATTATTACAATGCTTGGAAGAAGTGGGAAGACTACACTCACTCCAAAACTGCTAATGAAACTTGTGTGCCAATTGATATGCAGGATGACATAATCGCCTACTCAAAGGAAGATATTACGACTCCTGTACAATTTGAGGATGTTTTGGAAGAGGGTTTCAAGTCTCATCAAATTTTGAAAGATTATAATGATTCTATTGCCAAGGACAAAGAAGAAAAGGAATTTATGAATGAATCAAAAGATCATGCCACAAACATCATGGAATTTCATTCCATGGATCTGGATGACGATTTTTACAATGGTTGGGGGAGATATGATGATGCATTCTTTTCTTACACCCCTGTAGATGAAACCCATATTGCACTGGATATACAAGATATTGAAACTTCTATCTCACATGAAGAGATACCATGGATAGTGAACAAAGAATGGGAACTAAATGACGAAGAGATGGATCAATTGGAAACAACTCAAATGAAGGATCATCAAGATGAGTCATTGGACATACACTTTGACCAAGAATATTTGAAGGTTGAAAAGGATGGCCATGTTTTCAATTGGGTGCCTAATTTTGGTATGTTTGATGAACAAGTAATCAATGAAGAGTGTGAAGACCATGAGGTAAAAGAGGGAATTACAAATCCCCATCAAATTTTGGTAAATAAAGATGTTCAAAGGGTAGAATCTAACCTTTTGTGTTCAAGCATCCAAAATTTAGGTGAAAATTTGCATGACCATATTTTGAATTTGAATGATGTTTATGGTGAAATGTCATTAAAGGTGAATGAAAAACAAGGTATAATTTCTAATCACACCTTTGATAACACTGTTTTAATGAATGAAAAAGAAGTTGATGCACTTGAACTGTTAAATCAAATTCATCAACAATTACTAATTGAATCTAGGGTAAAAACTTTTAATGATCCTAATTTAGTAAATATCCTAGATGCTTGTAAATTGTTGCACAAATTTGATTGGCCTACAAATTTGGAAAATGATTTGGTTTTGAAATTTTTAGAAATAGGCTCTTATTTGCAGTATCTCACATTTAAAAAGGAAGGCCTAGTTCTAAATCATGAATGGAATTATAAGGTTTATACTTTAAAGAATAGACAAGATAAAATTGAATATCATTTATTGTCTAATCATTTTAGTAACTTGACGCTCACCTATGAGAATACTAATGGAACTAAATTTAATTGGTGGGGTGAGAGAGGAAAGTTGAAGTGGGTTGCATTGTTTGGTCTAGCCTTGTTTTTGTTGGATTCTCACAACATTTGGCATGCACATCACGTTATATTTTTGTTGAAATGTTCTAATCATGTCTGGGATCCAGGAAAGTAATAGTCCAAGCTTGGCATCATCTTGTACTATATTGTATATAGATTTTGGTTTTGGTTTTGGTTTGTATTTTTCAAGTTTCATTTTTTGGATTGTTAGTTTAATCATGATTCAAGTTGTGTGTTTATTTGACATGTTTGGTTTGTCTAAAAGGTTTTTGAGATGTCAACTTATGCCTAAGATCAGGAAAATATGAAACATTGGAATTGTATTGCAGAAAGCTCCACAAGTAACACAAACAGTTTAATAATATCGTTTGAAACTTGTGATGCATGAAGTAGTCAGTTTTATATTTTGATGGCAATACTCCATCTGCAATTCAAAGGACAATGCATTCATATTACATCTCACTTTGCATATACATGCCATCTTAGTTGCATATGCATTTCAGATACAAATCATTAAAGTGTGTCAAATCCTCTTAGGGTTATTCTATAACATAAATAAGAAAAATCCTAAGGTTGGGAACTGATGCCCGAACTATCTTGAACCAAGCACGTTCTATGCATATTAAAGAGAATCTTGAGCAAAATGGTCAAAACCATACTTGGAAGAAAAGGTGAGGCGAAAAGAATATTTCATGTCTATCCTATCATGCAACATAATCCTTAAAACAATGGTTTTTACCACTCCCATAATGCTTAAAGCCTAAAATCGAGTAGTAAGGATAGGATTAAATCCTCATCTCACTTAGGTTGAGGATCCAATTCCCCAAAGCTCTGATTTGACCTTCATGGAGTAGTAAGGATAGGGCATAATTCTCATCTCACCTAGGTTGAGAATCCGATTCCCCAAAGCTTCCATCTTTCCCATTTTATCATAAAACTTGGATGGGAAGGATCGTACTACATGTCCTCTGCAAAGGATGGGTAGTCATCCCAAAAGTCCAAGAAACAAAAATAAAATTAATATTTTCCATCTTTCATCTTAATATTGGATTGGAGGGATCGTACTACATGTCCCTAGCAAGGATGGGTAGTCATCCCAAAGGTCCAAGAAATAAAAAAAAAAAAAGAGAAAAGAATGAATGAAGCCAAATCATGGATTATGGGGTTAAGTATGCTCATGCGTGGCAACATGTCTTGTCTAAAAGCAAGACCACTGATTGCTCAAACGGACAGGCTAGCCTGACAATTTCATCCATAACAAGTTAAATCATTTTGTTCAAGATGAGGTAATGAACTCCAGATCAGAGTAGTAAGGATAGGATTAAATTCCCATCTCGCTTAGGTTGGGAATCCAATTCCCCAAAGCTCTGATCTCACTTACACTTGCACATGGGTTCAAGATGGTAGTGACACATAACCAACTTTGGGATCTAGTAAATTAATTCAGTATACATATATTTGGTCCTAAGAGGGTTTGACAATTTTAATTGTTTGTACATGATATTAGAAGGTTTGAGCCTTTGCAAAGCAGGTTGTTATATCTCTAGCATCTTCATCATACATCAAATCCTGCACAAATCATTCATAGCCTTGCATACAAATCATAAGTGAAACCGACAATGGAATGTTGATCAAGTTCAAGCGATAGGGAATGAAAACACATTGCACACACCGAGCTGATACTTAATGATTCTGATGTTTCATGTATTTCTGATCTATCGGTATTAGTTTATCCTTTATGTGCTGACGCTTGTATCTAAGCTTGTATATTTCAGGTTGGGTTCTCACCAAAATGCTCAGGAGCATTTGACAACAGAGTCGCCATTTGTTGTGGCTGATCCACAACACACCCCAAAATTGGGGACCCACCTTTTTTGCATGCTTTCAAAGAAGACCGCAAGTGGCCCAGATGCTAAAAAATCAAAGGAAGAGCAAAATATAGCAAGAAAAAGAAAGTGTCGCGATATCGCGACATGTTGCTCCGTCGCGACCAAAAATGAAAAGTTGTCGCGATATCGCGACATGTTGCTCCGTCGCGGTCGAAAATGAAAAGTTGTCGCGATTTCACGACATGTTGCTCCGTCGCGACAAAAATGAAAAGTTGTCGCGATATCGCGACATGTTGCTCCATCGCAGCTAGAAATGAAAAGTTGTCACGATATCGTGACATGTTGCTCCGTCGGCTAGAAATGAAAAGTTGTCACGATATCACGACATGTTTTTCGCGGCAAAGAAATGAAAATGTCACGATATCGCGACATGTTGTGAATCAACGAAGCAAATTAAGTAAAATGTCATGATATCGTGACATGTCACGTATCACGGCTAAGAGCAGAGAGAAGACATGAAAAGTGTCACGATATCATGACGTGAACGTAGACAAAAAGAGAAAACGTCATGATTTACGCAAAGCGAGATAGCAAAGAGAAAACATCATGATTTCGTGAGAAAGCAAGAGAGAAAGAGAAAAGCATCGTGATTTCGCAAAAGCAGTGAGAGCAAAAAGAGAAAAGCGTCTGATTTCATGACAAAGAGAGACAAAAAGAAAAGCGTCATGATTTCATGAGAAAGGAAAAAGAGAAAAGCGTCATGATTTCACGACAGAAAGCAGCAAGATGGTACGAAATGAAAAAGTGTCATGATTTCATGACATGTCACATTTTCGCAGCTGAGTGCAACAAAACACAAGAAGGAGAAAACGTCATGATTTCATGACAAGTTGCATCCATGCGGTCCGAAGAAAAAATGTCATGATATCGTGACATGTATCATTTTCGTGATGCATGATGACAAACAAGGTTGCTGACAAAAAAATGTCACGATATCGCGACATGTCTTATTTTCGCGATACAGGTAGAGGGGCAAAGCTGCATACATAAAAATGTCGTGATATCGTGACATGCTATTTTTGGTCACGATTTACAGGGGGCCATTACGAAACATGCAAAAAAGCGTGGAACACGTGGCATAAAGGTGTAAGGGCTACAGAAGCATTATAGTTCACAGAGAAGATCAAGCGTCTCGATGTCGAACATAAAGTCAAAAACAACGAAAAGGCGGGGAAGGTGAAACGAAGCGATCTGGGAGATGAAGCGAAGCGTCACAGGGCGAAACAGAGAGCATTGCCAGAAAGTATAAAAGTAGAGGCACAGATTGGTACAAAGGTCGAAAACCGCTGCAGGAAGAGTTGCAGAGCTGAGGGCGAGATAGCCATTCTGGGCCTGCTTTGGAGTGTTTTTCTTCCCCTTTTTCTGGTTTTGAGAAAACTAGAGATTCTGTTATTGTAAAATGATCAATTTTAAATACAAAAAATTCAGAGAGTTGCATCTCATTGGCAAGAAAGGAGGAGTTATTTTCTGCATGCAAGATTGAATGTTTATCTTTCCCCTTTCAGATTTTTAGGCTTATAGGTGAAGTTTAATGCAAGTTCTCTTGGTTGCTTCATGCGAATGTCTAAATCTGAAAACCATAGTTAAGACCCCAGAAACCAGCACCTAGCTTATCTGGATTGTGCGAGTTTGCAGGTTCAATAGGTTAGGTTGTATGCAGAAAACCTCATTATCTTCGGTTTTGTCAAATAGGATTGCAGCCCCTGAGTGTATTTTATTTTCATTTTTCTTTACATTTTATTTTTATCTTTTCTGCACTTTCATTTCCAGAAAGTTTAACTTTTATTTTAATTTACAGTCATTAAAATAAACACTTGAAAATCTACCAAAGCTCGAAATCAAAAATAGATTCATCATTAAGTTCAATTCACTTTGAGTCCATTGCAATTTTAGAGTAAAATAAACCATAGTGCCCCTTGTTAACAGTTACTTGCAACCACTAAGGTATTCCCGACATTCAAATTGAACAACATTATTGGTGTAAAAAATCTAATATAACAGAAACCTTGGAGAAGTTACTTGTTTAATTTCTTTGCAAGCAGAGGATTTGGGACTCGGATCCTATCGGAGAGTGTGTTTTCACAATCGGGTGAAAATACCACTCAACAGTCCCTATACTTTTACGGAGCCCGATGTATGAGTGGGACTGGTGTAGGTATTATTTTAATATCTCCACAAAAACATCTTATACCTCTATCCTTTAGATTAATTTTTGTTTGCACTAATAATACTGCTGAATATGAGGCTCTAATCCTTGGATTACGAGCAGCTTTGGCATTGAAAATTAAAAATTTGTTAGTTTTTGGTGATTCCCAACTTGTCATAAATCAAATCAATGATGTTTATCAGACCAGAGATGATAAATTACGCCCATATAAAACATATGTTTTGCAATTATTATCCTTATTTGATCAAGTTACTTTGGAAGCTATTCCTCGAACTAGCAATCGTGCGGTTGACGCTATGGCTGCAGTCGCATCTCTTTTGCCCTTGGAGTTAGATGATGAATATGCTACCATCATTATTCATCGACTCCAGGAACCCGCTTCAAGCAAATCATGCTTAGAACCTTTGGATGTGTTTCTAATCAACGAAACTACTCCCGAACCATGGTACACTGATATATTTAATTTTTTGCAAAATGGAACCTTCCCTGATGGTTATACTAGCAACTAGCACCGATTATTACGTAGACGAGCAAGTCGCTTCGTAATTATTGGTAATACCTTGTATAGGAGATCTTTTGAAGGCATATTATTAAGATGTTTGAATCTAGAAGAATCTAGATCAGCTTTGAGCGAAGCCCACGATGGATCTTGTGGAGGACACTTTAGTGGTAACGCCATTGCTAAGAAGCTCCTTTGGATAGGATATTTTTGGCCTACCATGGAGAATGATGCACATGATTATGTGCGCCATTGCGACAAGTGCCAAAAACATGCTGACCTTGTCCATGCGCCTGCACAAGAGCTACAAGCTATTTCATCTCCTTGGCCCTTTTCAAAATGGGGCTTAGATATCATTGGGAAAATCAACCCTGTGTCATCTGATGGACACAAATTTATCATAACCGCTATGGAGTATTTCACAAAATGGGTTGAAGCTATGCCTTTAGCTTCTTGTACTGGAACACAAGTTTCCAAATTTATTTTTAATCAAATTATTTGTAGGTTTGGAATTCCTGCCAATCTCATCTCAGATAATGGAACTTGTTTCAAAAATAAAGATGTCAAAAAATTATGTCAAAAATATAAAATTCAACATCGTTGGTCCACTCCCTATTATCCTCGGGGTAATGGCCAAGCATAAGCATCTAATAAAACATTAATCAAAATTCTCAAAATATCGGTCAATAAATCTGGTCGAGATTGGCACATCCAATTATATCTTGCTTTGTGGGCCTATCGAACTAGTGTTCGCACCCCCACTGGAACTTCACCTTTCATTTTGGTTTATGGCGCTGAAGTTGATTTTCCCTTTGAATTAGAAGTTCCTTCTTTGGCTCTACTACTTCAAGATACTGAAGTAGGGGATGAATATCGTTCTGGAAGATTTAGTCAGCTGGAACTTTTAGATGAAAAGCGCATCAATGCTTTGGAGCATCTTCGTGCCTACCAAAACAAGCTTAAGAGAGCATATCTCAAGAAAGTTCATCCTCGATCCTTTGAGATCGGTGACCTTGTCTTAAAAGAAAATCAAAAAAATACTAATGCTACTAAAGACCTTAAAGGTAAATTCGAGCCCAACTGGCTTGGACCATATGTCATCATGGCTAAATTTGGATCGGGAGCATACAAATTATCTACCTTAGATGGTAAAGAACTTAAAGAACCTATGAACATTATGCATCTCAAACGCTACTATGCATAAAATCTGGTCATTTCATCATTGTATATATTGTTATTTTGCATATTGTTTCATTTTAGTCATATATATAAAATTTTCAAAAACAGTAACAGTATTTATTTTTTCAATTCATCAATTAAAATCAAAATATAAAAACATCAAAATCATCAAAATCTTCAAAAACATCTTTTATTCATACCTGTCAATTCTTGAAGTATGGCAGTTATATTTTTAATTATTTTGGATAAATTAGCATTTATTTGGAATCCCACACTTTCACACTCACAGGCATAAATATCTTGATTTTATTTGGTATGATTATTAATCTCTCTTATATCAAAGTCCACATTGGCATTAAATAAAGTTTTGAGCATAGAGAACTGATCTTGTTATTTACTTGAACCAAGTATATCTTTTCACATTAAAATGATTTCATTGCAAATTCAATATGATGCTACATAGTAGACGTGGTTTCTTGAGCGAAAATTTTCCCCTGCTATCCTATCATGCACATGGTCTAGAATCTTTGAGAATTGACAAAAGGACAAGCTCACCCCTACCCAGAATAAAAATCCCTTGCTCTACAGCTAATCCGAGCAAGTATCCCTAGCATAGGAAGAAAAAAGAAAAGTTCAAGAAAAAGAGAAAAAGAAAAATGTTATTTTGTATCATCACAACAATGTTTCAGCATTATCTCAAATATCAAGCAAAAATACAAAAAAATAAAAAGAGCAAAAGAGAAAAGCAAAAGCAAAATGCAATAAAATCCTTTCCCTACCCCTTGAAAAGAAAAGAAGGGTGAATGAGCTTGAATCCTTGGAATTCTCAATTATTCAAAAACTGTGAGGTAAGCCCCATAACAGGTGGTTTGTGCCCAACCCGCTTGGCCTTGGGTAATTCCTAGCGTGGTGATATGTCTGTCACATTAGCGACCTTATTTTGTATAGACCTATGTCGGCTTATGGATTAGCTAGCTCTTGATAACCTAACTTGCATAGTAGTCTGGTACGGTTATATGCATATAAATCATGGTTAACGAACATTCATTTGGTTAAGGCAAATTGCTTGTATCAAATTATCTTGCTCAAAATTGGTGAATGAACAATACAATTGCACACACATTTGTATTTGAGAGATTTTGTGTCATTATGATAAATCAAGATCGGTAATGAACTCACATTTGCACATGAGGATCCCTTATAAACCTACATTTGTTTTGAGATAATTTAAAATATTTTGGTAATTCTTTTCAGAACAATTTTATCCTCTTATTTCAGAATTTTGTTTTGTATAAAAACAATTATATACATTGTGTCACAAAATCACAAAACGATTTCAAACAACATGTTCATCATATTATTTTTTTTATCAAAAATCAAAAATCAAAAATCAAAAATCAATCATGCAATAAAACTAAAATATCTATTTCTTCTTTGGATTTCGCGATGATGGTATAAGTCTATACCTATAAATTCTATGCCTAGCGCAAACCATTGTTCTAATTTTATTTTCCCATCCATTTTAAAAACACATATGGCTTACATCATTATGTTACACAATTGTGCTTCAAAACGAATGAACACTTATTCTATTTCATGTCATTATGTCAAACATTCCATCTTGCAACCATGGTATAATTTCTAAGGAATTATTCAAAAATTTATCACACTTAGGAATTTATGCCTAGCAAAAATCACTTTTAAATATATTTCATGCATAATTTTGTGAAAAATCTGAAAACAAATCATCACCATCATCATTTTCATCATCACAACACCAAGTCTTAAGACAGTCTCTTAAGCACTCTTTTACTTTTAGCAATATTTCTATACTAGGATTAGCTTGACGACCTAGCGAGCGGCGACTCCATGAAACGGTCTATAACAACGACAATGTCCTTTGAAATTATTGTTAGAAGTCCCTTTTATTTTCATCAAATCACACCAAAACAACCAATTTATGCACATCAGATTATTTCATTTACAATTTTATGGCATGACATAACATTATAATTTATTTCCAATGACATAATTACATGAATCAACAAATTCAAAACTTAAAGCATCATAATACAACATATACACAAGTCATATCATCAAAAAGATAATATATATATATATATATCAATGAATTATATACATCATCTGGATTGGTATGCCACAATCCATACTCTGGCATACTCAATCCCCTCAAAAGTAATAATAATATAATCTGCACTCTGTAGTAGCTAGCCTCGAGAAGCCCTCGAGCTCTCAGCCTCATCTCCTCCCCCACCCTGACGTGGAGGAGGTGGTCCCATAGAGGTCCGGGCCGTATCTTGGGTCCTCATCGTCGATCGTGAGGATGTCCTCGCCGATCCCATCCTGATTGGTTCCACAATATTGGCTGGCAGCTGTACCCTCTGGCCCTCTGGAACCAGCTGGAAGTATACCCCCTGGTAGAATGTGGTCTGCATCATAGACCGCACTAGCTCATCCCTGCTCGCCCCTCCACTCCATGCCCTGAGCCATGTAGTCTCATCCTGTAGTGTCCGTACTTGAGCCCTGAGCTGAGTAGCCTCGTCCTATAGTGACTGCACCTGAGCTCGGAGGTGGGCAGCCTCAGCCCGAAGAGCCACCGTCTCACTGCTCTCCCCTACCTCGACACCCTTGCCCTTATCGGGCGATGGTGGTCTCTCCCTCTACTGTGAAGGGAGTCTCTCCTCCCTCCGCCCTGTCTCCCATGGCCTCTGCGGAGCCTGACCCATCCACTGGCATCTCTCCTATGGGGACCACCGTTGCTCTCTCCTACCGTGACCCCGCGCTGCCTCAATGGCAGCCTGGCATCGCCTCCCCATCTGGCGCACCACGACATGTACTGGACCCTGTGCCCTCATCATCCGAGGAGGGTGGATGCCTGCATACCAGGCATCGTAGCCATCTGCAACCCCAGCATTGTCACCATCCACTGGCTGGATGGGGGCATCATCCGCGTCCTGACTCCAGAATCATTGCATGTCTGGAGCCCCGCTCAGCATAGTACTATCCCAAACAGTCTGGGAGTACTCGTAATCCCTAAGAGAAGGGATCCCCTACTGTAGACCGAACTACCATAGTACCCGGTCGTAGCGGTGGAGCTCTACCTCTCCCCGCTCCATCCTCAGCCAGCAGACTCACTTGATGCGAGCCGGCTCCTCGCCCATCCTCTGCCCACCCGGGGTGCTCTCACCATGGCCTCCAGGTGATCTGGTCTGGGATGAGGTCGTCCAGCAACCTCGAGATATCGATAGATCTATCCACCATTGTGACCCTCTCTGTAGCCACCAATAGTAAACCCGGGGTCTCTCCCGGTCAACCCCTATCAGTGGGAGCCCTATCGGCCTCCGCATCGCAATGTGCTCCCAGCACCAAACCTGTAGCAGCGATGTCAAGACCAGACATCGACCTCCCTTGTATACGACCCCATGCAGGATCCTATACAAGCGGTAGAGTACAAAGATGCCCCATGCAAACCTATACCCGTGGTCTCTCATGTCGCAAACTATATCTGAGAGGAGCCATGGTAGCTTGCACCCGCTCTGGTGGCACAACAATAAGCCACCTACCACCCCTACCAAAACTCGAGTCAGCCTAGATGCCCCAGGCATCTGTCATAGAGACTCGATGTTCACCCCACCCTTCTCCAGGGTGAAGCTCGGGTCTCCAGTCAACCTCATCATCGCCTGGCCCTGATTGGCCGTAGGCGTCATGAGCCATCCCTGTATGGGGATCCTCATGATCCTCCATACGTCCTCTAGTGTGGGAGCCATCTCCCTTGTTGGTATATGGAAACAGGATGACCCTGGATACCATCTCTCTGCTAGGGCTGTCAGTAGCCCCATGTCGTTGGTACTTGTGGCATCTCTGCCACATGTTGTAGCTCGACCTGTCCTAGTCGGTCACGCTTAGCCTGGTCAAGCGTGGCTATGTCGTCTCTTAGTC
Source organism: Wollemia nobilis (assembly GCA_028583015.1). Classification (NCBI taxonomy): domain Eukaryota; kingdom Viridiplantae; phylum Streptophyta; class Pinopsida; order Araucariales; family Araucariaceae; genus Wollemia; species Wollemia nobilis. The sequence goes on from JAQPPZ010003612.1 coordinate 2,892,267, forward strand.
CATCGTATTTCCATTCTTAGCTCTTTAGTAATCCCCTCTATAAAACAAACAATAACAACAAAATTTATTAATAACCAATCATTAAAATCAAATTAAACACATTTTAAAATCAAGTTAAAGATGCTATCATCCACCATCGGATGATATCGTCCCAAATTGGGCAAAATCATCCTTTGTTAGGACTAAATCATCTCTGATTTTGCAACTTGGGGATCGTCCCTTGTTGAACGAGATCGCCCCTAGTTCACCGATTTCACCCTCAATCGAAATCGATGATTTAGAGACGATTTCGGCGAAATAGGGACGATTTCGTCCGGACGTCGTCGACGGCCTAAAAACGGCCGCGATGCCCCAAATAATCAAAATTTAAATCCACAAATTGCACAAAGCAAAATCAAACCTAATCTACTAGGATTAGATCCTTACCCGTAGCCCACGCCGGACCTCTGTCGCTCTGTGCGCTGTCTCCACCATTTTTTTTCTCTCTACAGAGCTCTGGAACAGTAAAGATGAACAATAAAAATGAATTAGGGTTTTACCCTATTTTCTTAATTTTATTTAAAAAATCAACATTTTAATTTTTGCCTTTCCGCGTTTTTACCTCAAACGTTCGATTTGGGTAAAAACACGGAGGGGGCACCATAGTCAACAGTTGTACGATTCGACCAAGAATCGTCGTCTAAAAAATTGAGTACATTTTTGCTTTCTCTTAAAACGGGAAAAACTCGTCTTTAATGCATTTTCTTCGAAAAATTCGCTAAAGAGGGGGCAAAATGTAGCACCCTAAAATTGGCACGGTTAAAACCTTAGTAAAAGATAAAAGATAAAAATTTGAATTTTAACCCCAAAACCGCTCCAAAACCGCCTGTTACCCGTTTCCTCATTTTCTACGCCATTTTTAGGATTTGTTTTGACCGTTGGACGATATCGTCATAGATTAGACGCGATCGTCCCAAATCTGACGAAATCGTCATGGACAGAACGTCCAGACGATTTTGTCCCAAAACCAAATTTTCATAATTAGCTTCTGTTTCAACAACCTCTCCAACTTGGGCAAAAGCGCGTCTGTGTAGTTGGAGATTTCCCTGTTGGAGATCTCCCAGATTGGGATGATCCCCAACCTCCTAGCCTCCCCCTAATCCTATATAAACTAGGATTTTTCTAGTTTATCCCCCTGACTCCCCCTAATTTTGATTCCCCTGAACCCCTTAGCTAACGGATTTAGATCCTTATTCACTAGAGCATCCTCGTACTACTGTCTGTATGCTGCATTTTGCATTTTCTTGTAGGAACTCTACTATTTTTTAGTCGAAGATAGCTCGGATCATCGCAAACGATCTCGAACGATTACGGATGATTTTGTCGAGGAGCGTAGACGATCACGTACGATTGGAGGCGATCCTGACTGTAGTCCAGATTGGGGGCAATCCGAGTCCAGAGTTTGCATCTTCTTAACTTTCCTGCATTTTTCCATTATAATTTTGCATTATCTTAGGTTATTATGTTTATGCATCTTGGAGTTCACCTCATCTAGTACAAATGCATGATAAAATCAAAATAGATTGTGAAGTTGATGTTTGTCCTCTTTAATTACTATTTGGATCTGTCATTCAAACAAATTTATAGTTATTTCTATCATTTCCCTTCGCTTCTGTAGTTGCATCTTGGGTATTTTGTATCTATTTCTGTGATTGCAGGTTTTTGATGAATTCGTCAAGATATCAGACGATTCAGTCTGATCTCAGATGATTACGTATGAACCGAGGCAATTTGGACTGCTACAAAACTTAGAATCCTCATCGGACATCCGAAATCAGGTATGATCTGTCCTAATTTGCCTATTCTCTATGTTTAGCAACCATTTCTATTTTTTGTATCCATTTAAATCATTATTGGCATATAGAATAGTTTAGATTCATTTTGGCCAAACCTAGGAGCTGAATGATTGAGTATAAAACGAACACATCAAACCCATTCCCAACCTAGGCGTGGAAACTGCCACTCAAAAGTTTCCTGGTGAACCCACCATCCGTCAAAAATTCACCCTTATACTCCTCCCCCGAGAGGCGGGACCTTCAAAGGGCCTCTCAGTCCGAGGTATTGTCCCATCCTTCTCGCATCCCCCTTCCGGGCGAGGATCCTATAGCCTGAGGGTAAGGATGGAAAAATTTTGGAGTGATACACTTAGCTATAGAGAAGTCAAGACTTTCTATAAGCTCATCTCTCTCAATACAACATTCATCCAATTTATCATTGAGTTTAGCATTCTTCTTTCTTTCCTTTTTCAAAGCACTAAGAGCACTAACAAGTTTAGCTTCAAGATCTACTTCACCATCCTCTATAACTTCCTTACAATTTTTTGAAGCATCCTCATACATAGTATAACTATAAATCAATCCATCATTTGTGCAATCATCCTCAAGATGTCCAAAATTTCCACATCTAAAACATTTCATAAGGACAAATCTATGTTTCTTTTCTTCTTCTTTTTTTGTTAGGAACAACATCTCATTTCCAACATCACTTGAAGAACTTTCACTATCACTACTAGAAAACTTACTTGCCTTGTCTAGGTAGAAACTTTTCTTGTGTTTGTGAGAGTATCTCTTTCCTTGATTGCTTTGTTCATATTTATTCTTCCTTTGATGTATGTGCCTTTCAGAATCCTTGCTCTTATAATCCTGTTTATCTTCATCACTTTCATCCTTGGTAGCAATACAGTTAGTAGCATAATGACCAAACTTTCCACAATTGAAACACTTGACATATTTCATACCTTTGTGCTTTCTTGAGAACTTGCCCTTCTTGTCTGTAATATGCCTCTTCATCACTAGAAGACTCATCACTATCTTGAAGCTCTTTACCCTTGGATTTCTTGGTAGCCTTGAAATATGCCTCCTTCTTAACATCAACCTTCACTTGAGTTCTCAACTCAAATGCTGCAAGTATACTATGAAGCTCATCCTTTTTCAACTTATCCAAATCCTTAGCTTCCTCAATAGCAGAAATATTTTCACTAAATCTATTTGGAAGAGACCTCAAAATCTTATCACAAATATTATTTTCAGCAAGCTCAAGACCTAGTTCCTTGATAGAGTTAACAATATCATCCATACGAAGCATATAGTCAATAATATTTTCTTCATCATTCATCTTGAGTTGTTCAAACATACCTTTGAAGTGTCTCAACTTGGCCTTTCGGACATTTGCATCACCTGTATGAACCACCTTCAACTATTTCCACATTTCACTAGTTATCTTACAGTGAATCACCTTGGTAAGATCTCGCTTCCCGTAAACCCTTCAGGATTGCATTAATTGCCTTTGAATTGCTATGATGTAGGAGCCTCTCTTCCTTAGTAGAAGGACCATGCTCAGGAATGGTATACTCATCCTCAATCACTTCCCAAACTTCATTTCCAAGAGCCATAATATGAACCTTCATCCTAGCACTCCAAAGCCCAAAATCTGCCCCATCAAGAATAGGTGTTGCATTACCACTTGTAGATTCCATTGTGTTCTTTACAATCTTTTCCTTCAAGTTGTTAAACTTTTTGAAGGAACCCGCTCTGATACCAATTGAAGAACACAAGCTTATACTGAGAGGGGGGGGTGAACAGTATAAGACCTCTTTTTACTTTCTCTATTTAATTTCAACTTTGCAAAGCAATGAACCAATAGAAATATCAAAGCAATACATAAAGCAACACACAATGAGACACCAATTTTAACGTGGTTCACCCAACATGGGCTACATCCACAAAAATTTTCTCTAAAAAGCTTTTTCAAAGTTCTTTGGGAATATTTCCCAATTACAATGTTTATGAGCCTCAGCCCAAAGGAGAAACCTTCCCCTAATCAAGTATTTATGAGCCTCTGCCCAAATGAGAATCCTTCCCCTCCTCACAAATTTATGAGCCTCCTACCCAAAGGAGAATCCTTCCCCTCATCACGAATTTATGAGCCTCCTACCCAAAGGATAATACTTCCCCTAAGCACGAATTTATGAGCCTCATGCCCAAAGGAGAATACTTCCCCTCAGCTCTGGAAATGATACTTCAAAAGATCACCTACCTCTTATTATGCTAGCACATGGAACTCCTTTCCACAGAAGACCTCTTGTCCTCAATGCTCAGCCTCAAGAGACCTTTGTCCTCACTGATTACCTCCACAACAACTCATCAACCTGTACTAAACATAGTCAATCGGTCCAGCACAAGTCTTCCTCACTCTGTCAGATATGTCCCAAGATCAACTCATAAAGCTTGAAAAAATCAATCTCTACTGCACACAAGCCTTCTCAAAGACTTGTCAAAACTGTCCTTAGGTTCTTCTCAAAGAACCACTTCAAATATGTCCTCAAGTCCTCTGCTAGGACCTATCCAAATCAACTCACAAGTCCTCCCTAGAACTTGTCCAAATCAGCTCACAAGTCCTTACTAGAACCTGTCTAAATCAGCTCACAAGTCCTCACTAGAACCTGTCCAAATCAGCTCACAAGTCTTCACTAGAACCTGTCCAAATCAGCTCACAAGTTCACTAAGAAAAACTTGCTTAGCATGAACCCACAAAGAGAATTGTTAGAGACTCAATGTGATTCATCAACCTCATAGAAGCATAAAGAGAATTGTTAGAGACTCAATATGTTCTATACTTAACATCCAATCTTAATCTCAAATCTCATAGAAACATAAAGAGAATTGTTAGAGACTCAATATGTTCTATACTTAACTCCCAATCTCAATCTCAATCTCAAAAGAATAATATAGATGTAGTATGCTTTTCTCAAGAACATGAAACACAACCCAACAATTGCCAACCATGCAATATCTCATATAACAATGATACTCATGTTCTTTCCACTACCAATATATTTTCTCAACCAATTAGGGCTTTAACAACAATGCTTATAGACAAGGTTTAACCAACATCATTCAACTCAACATTAACCTTGAAGCATTCAACCAATCACTACATGAAAAGAAAACTAGTAGACATCCTTTTCCCTCCAAAGGTATTTGAACAAAACAGCCACCAACATAAATCACCAATGCAAAGAATAACTTGCTCAAATCAATCTCAATGGAGTAAGCCCAAATCATGTATCAAGTAAAGCATTAACTTGATCAAAACAACCTCTATGGAAGCAACTCAACCATCAATCTCAAAATAGCCAACTAAGGGTTTCACCAACTCAATGCAAGTAGCAAGACTTACTAACATAAACCCTAGTACAAAAATGCTTCCTCTTCCTCAACCAGAATTATGCACTCACCCAAAAAACTCATCAATGATTTTAATGCATAAACAATCTTCAATATCCAGAAAATGGGATTTACACCAACAAGAATACCTAGTAGACAACCTTTTCACTCCAAAGTCAATTTCAGAAAATACAGCATCAACAATATACATGGAAGAAGTTGCCCATACCTTTGTTTGAGGAAGAAGAGAACAGTTCTTCAACCTGTTACCAACACCACCCTTAACTTTGCCACCAAGTTAGGGTTAGAACATAAAAGTAACCACAAAAATATTTATTCCATAAAACACCTTATGACTCCAATCCTTAGAAGTCAACTACCAAAAAATATAAAGCATACAAACAATATATCCTTTTACACCTTATTTCTCCAAATTAATTAAACCATGCTCAAGGAATAATAGATTCTAAGAAAATCTCACTCAACAATCAAGCCAAAAATCTCAACCACACACTATCAACCTTATATCTCCAAAGAAGCTTTTAACCTTAAAAATAATTTTAAATAAATCTGCCCAACCACTTCTATAACAAAATGCAGATTTTATTTAAAAAACCTTACCAAAAAAATGCTTCCAAAAATCGCGGGTCAACAGTGCCTCCGAAAAAAATCGGAGCGCAAAAACTCTTCTCACACTCCACGGCGGGAGTCGAACGCTTGACCTCCCTTCAAGCGCCTTCGCAGAACAGTCATTGCCACTAGGCCAACGACGCTAGCTTGAAGGCTAGCAAGAGTCTCCTTCTCCTTAATCCTTTGGTGGTGGATAAACGTGGCAAAAAAAATGATAGCCGTAGCTTTTACTTCCCAAATTTTGTGCAATTCGAATTTCTTTTACACCATAGCTTTGGACTATAGGTTATGTCTTATATAGCCAAACTTCCATGCTATGCACAACTTTGACAGAAGGATAATTCGAACTTTTTGAATTAATATTATTTTGGCGCCTTCGAAACAACTTTAGGGTTTATGAAACCCTTTTGATTATTTAAAAAATAATCAAAGGTCTTTTAGACCTTAGACCTTAGGTGGAGAACCCATTAAATTATTAAAATAATTTAATCACTAAATCAAATAAATAATTAATTAAAAAACCTTAAAAAGGTTTTATTAATTAAGTTATTTAATTAATAAGTGTCTCCAGCCTTTGCATTAAGTTGAGTGGTTTTGAGAAAAACCCTTAATGCATCCACCTGGTTTTAATAAAAACCCTTAAACCTGCCATGGTTTTGATAAAAACATTTTCATCTGCCACATGGAATCTCTCCGGAATATTCTAGAAAATATTCTTTGGAATCTTCAACCTTTGAAGCCAATAAATCCTCTTGACATTAATGCCAGTTCCTTTTGACATCAATGACAACTCATAGACAAGAAGCTAGGATCTGAAACCCAAAATTGCCAACACATATCGGACCTGGACACACTACCAACTCTTGTAAAATATTAAAACATAAAATACATGACTTGATTGATAACAATGATATGGAGGTACAAGCCTTTCAACCTAAGCAAAATCCTCCTAATAACACTCAACAGAACATCAAACAAAAACAAAATCAGAACGCCAATCAGTCATTGGACATCTTTCAACATCCTTTACCAAAACATTGTAAGGAGGTGGCAAATCAAATTGAACATCATAATGTTCCTCCTCCTACTCGATATGTAGGAACTATTAGTGGACATTTACCTGTTCATGATCTAGAAACCTTTGACACAACTTTATCCATGGATACAACTAGGCCTCTATATAATATGCAGATATCTGATCTTAGTGATACAGAATATGAGACTGAGAGTGATATGGAAATCACATCAAATCAATTGAATAGCTCTGAAGATGAATCAGATACTATTCACCCTATCACAAGTCATATGGTTCCAGAAGAGCCATTTCTAAGAAGATTCACTACTAGACCATCGTCCCACCAATTACTTTCTAATGAGTTAGCTATAAACGCTAGAACAAGACCCATTCATCATCCACAGAATAATATTGTGGGTACCATCGAAGCTGTTACTAGACAACAGGCTCAAAATTCTCAACAATATCAAATTCAGAATGGGGGATCAACTCCATTTGTTTTGAAGGTTCCTAATAAAGGGAATCATGCACCTAATGTTCAACCTAGACCTCCCTATAACATTAATAAACAATTATCAAATATTACAGCTAGAATTTTCCTTTTGGACCTCTTAAGATCTTCTCCCACACATAGATATGAATTAATGCTCACATTAGGCCAGATGATGGTACCACAAGACATTCACCCTCAAGACATGGCCAATACTATAATAACTTGTGAAGTTGATTGTATTGACTTTCGGGATAGAGACATACCGCAACATAGTTTACACAAAGATAACCCCTTATATATTACCACCTTAATTGGAGATGTAGCAGTCAAACGAGTTTTTATTGATAATGGTTCATCTTTAAATATTTGCACTTTTGACTTCTACCAAATATTTGGGTTTAGAAGTGATGAAATGAAAAAAATTGATATGATTATAAAATATTTCAATGACAAAACACAAGAAACATGTGGGGTTATTACCATTCCATTGCAGGTTGGTCCAAGAACCTTGGATACGACTGTGTTTATTGTACATTGCCCTACATCATACAATATACTCTTGGGTCGCCCTTGGATCAATGCAATGCGAGCTGTTCCCTCAACTTTACATCAATGTGTTAAATTCAAATTTAAGAATCAGTTGGTTACCATTCATGGTGATCCACGACCCTTTGATATGTGTGCTTTGGCAGAACCCATTGGAGTTCAATTTTGCCCCGCACTGTCATCCACACATCCTAATTCTCATTATCCATCTAAACGTGTGAAACTCACACCCATAATGTCATCTACTTCTTCTCCATCAGATGCACCTTCACATATAGCTCAACCATCTTCTGAACAAACCACATTAGGACCTAAGAAATATCCTAATCCCACAACCAATGTCTCTTGTTCTACTCATATAACTTCTATACCTATAATAGACCCATCTATTGATACCTCTACACCATCCACATCCACCAAAGCCATATTTTCCACATCAGAAGACGTAGGAAATGTTCCTTATACCTCTTATGCTCTTACTGATGAGCTCCTACCCGATCTATCTAAAATCCTTATATCAGAAGAAACGAATGTTTCTATGCAATATTCCCTTGTTTTAAATAATTTGCCACCACATCCTCGTACCTTGGGCCTCCCACAGCCTATGGGAAGTATTTACCAAGTTGGGAGTTGTGCCTTTATTTATAAGGGATATGACTGGGGTAGAATACCCAGAAACATCAAAACTCATTATGATGGATATGCTCGATGTTATTTTACTAATGAGTATACTAAAGCCAAACCTATAATGCTTAAATTGGGATATAAAGGGAAAGGTTTGGTGTTAGCGTACTTAACTTATTTGTTAGTTGTTATTTATGTTTAGCAACTTGTTGCAGTTGTTGCAGCGGCATCCTGTTGAGATGCGCCCATTCCGGGCTAATCCAGGAATGCCTACATTGTATTTAATCTCCCCTTCAATAATACAATGCTAGTTCGTTGTTTAACATGGCATCAGAGCCAGATAGGGAGCAGTGAGAAGCCGAGGTTGGAGGACAACATTTTTTTTCTACTGGCTGTGCTGGGGAGGCAAAATTTTTATTTTTTTTCTCACGTCGCACGCAATCGCGCGGCGTTCTGTGCAGGTGTTTTTACCTGTAGCGCACAAAGTGGATCGCAGAGCGCAGGCAAAAAATTGAAAAAGAAATTAAAAAAAAAAAAAAAATTCCTCGCAGGCTGGAAACGCAGCCGCGATGCGGAAGCGTCCAGCCGTGCAGGAGGCAGGAGGGAGAAGCAGGACGCAGCACCAGGCATCGCGGACGACGCGAGAGCGGACGCGATAGCGCCACATCCGCGACGCTCGCTTCCGACCCACCCGCGCTTCGCGGACAGTCCGCTCAGTAGCCTGCACGTGAACTGTCTCGTGCGCCCTCCAACGGCAGGGGAGGAGGGGGGGGCGCATCCGCGCTCTCCTGCGCAGACAGTCGTCTGCGTTGTCACGGACGTGGCGCTGTCACGTCCACGCTCGCGCTCAACAAGCATCGCGGACGTGGTGCTGTCGCGTCCGCTCTCGCACCGTCCGCGATGCCCGGTGCTGCGTCCTGCTTCTCCCTCCTGCCTCCTGCGTGGCTGGACGCTTTCGCGTCGCGGCTGCGTTTCCAGCCCGCGAGGAAATTTTTTTTTTTAAATTAAAAAAAAAATTCAACCCCGGTTGATGAAAAAAAATCCCGCGCCCCGTTGCAGGAGTTGGTCCTTTTTTCTGAACGCGCGGGGCCGCGATTTGCTATGGAAGAGCCAGAGGAAGCCACAGAGGGACCAGGCGGACGACAGAGGGTGTTGAAAAGGGAGGAGGATCACTGATCCCTTCGGATCAGCCCGCTAGCTCACTTGGCAGTGAGCTGTGCGGTAAGGCTCAGGGAGCCTACAGGTCGGGGGTTCAAATCCCGTCGACTCCCCCCAAGGTATAATTTTTTTTTCAAAGTTATTTTTTTTAATTATTATTTTTTAATTAAAATTTTTAATTTTAATTTTTTTATATAGTTTTTTAACTTTATAAATTAAAATTAAAATTTTAATTTATTTTTTGATAAGTTTTAAAACTATATAAATTAAAATTATTTATTTTAATTTTAAAAATATAGTAATTATTAAAATGCTTTGTTAAAAGAGAATTTTTTAAGGGGGGATATTTTTTTCAAAAAATCAAAGGGGGATTGTGAGTAATTTTCTGAAAAGGCAATTTGGCGAATTGTAAAAGGTGCATTTTCGGCTATGACCAACACCTTGTGGGTTATTCCTGTGGGCATTTTTTTTGTTGTATGTTGCATATTTCATTTTTGCACTATAACATTAAAAATTAAAATCAAAACACTCCCTAAGTCCCCGGAATAATTAAAACCCATCCATGCAATTTATTGCACTGCAGCATTCGGTATTTGTGATACCTCTGGCCAGCACTTACAGGTAAAGCTGTCGTGATTTGGCTACTGTATCCGCCACCTAATATAGCTGCTACAACGACGTCTGAGCTTGTTCTCTATAAATCGTCGGGGAGAGATAAGTTTGCCATTTTTTGCATTTTTTTACTCCATCCACTACCCTTTATCGCACTTGTGTTTAGGCGTAAATCCTGACGAAGTATTCTTCATAGTTTTTAGGGGAAGTTACTCCCCATGCATGAGAAGAATCTTCTATGGTAGGTGCCATCAACAAGGCGATTCCCTTTCAGTACCGCTTATGTTCCATGTATCGTATGATCTCTAAAACTCACCTATAGTCTCCCTCACGTAAGGGCGGGTGATTTTTGTTGATCTTTCTAAATACCTATAGTTTCCCTCATGTAAGGGTGGGTATTTTGTACGGTATAACGGCCTAGCAAAAGGTATATCGAAAGGGGGACCAATTGGTGATATAAGGAACCTTCACTATGGCCGCTGTTGCAAAGTTGATGACTGATCCGCATCAGTTATTGAAAGGTCCAAATTATACACCATGGAAACATAAGATGAAGGCAATTCTCCAAATGGAAGATTTGTGGGATACTATTACTGGAGTAGCAACTAGGCCTTCACCAACAGCAGGATCCACAGGTCCTTTCGTAGATCATATAGCTTTTGACAAGAAAGACAGTAGAGCAAAGGTGCTCATTTTGTTTGTTGTTTCAGATGAAGTGCAACCTCATATAGCTGACAAAGCAAGTGGTAAAGAGGCATGGGATGCCCTTAGAACCATCTATGAGGGAAATAATGATTCCACCATTCTTCATCTTCAACAACAACTTCATAACCTGAGTTTGAGACAGGGTGAAATAGTTGAACTCTTTCTGTGCAGAGTGTCTGAGTTGAAAGAGAAATTGAATTCTTTGGGAGATACTGTGGACGAAAAGCTTCTCATTTCACTTGTGATGAGAGATTTACCTTCTTCATTTTATATGTTGATAACCTCCATCCAGGTGTCTCAACGACAAATTACCTACATCGAGTTGGTCAATCTGCTTCAACAACAGGAGGCACGCCAACTTCACAAGGATGATTCTTCCAATATAGCCCTATACACCAACAAGCAGGGTTCTAGGAAGAAAGGTAATGGGCAAAAAGGAGGCAACTTTCAGAAAGGAGGAAATTCTCAACAGGATACGAAAGGAAAAGGCAAACAACCTCAACAGAAGAAGAGGTGGTGCAAGATCTGTGAGAAATACAACCATGACACCAACAGGTGTTGGCATAAGAATAAGCAGAAAGGCCAAAACAAACCACAAAATAAAAACAAGCAACCCCAGGTGAATGTTGCTATTGAAGAATCTGACTCAGATTCTGAATGGGCACACAAGGTTCTCATGACTACCACAGATTCCACACAGAGGGATCCTATTTGGTATGTCGATTCTGGAGCTAGCAAACATATGACTGGCGATAGATCATGGTTTGAATCATTTGTGGCCAAAGAGGGCAAACCTGTCACCATTGCTGATGATAAAACCTACGGGGTTCAGGGAGAGGGTACAGTTTCAGTCACTCTTCCTGATGGCAAGTGTCAGATTGACAAAGTCCTCTATGTTTCGGGATTGGCCAACAATTTGTTGTCAGTGACACAAATCCTGGATAGAAATATGGTTGTCAACTTTCATGTTGAGAATGGAAAGAAGTGTTGTACTATTACCAGGAAGGGTAAGCAGATTGCAACAGCTTCATATAAGCACGACTTATTTGCACTAGATGCTATCTCTACTCCACATGTTGCCATGACTGTCTCTACCAAGGAGGCAACTTCCCTATGGCACAAGAGATATGGGCATCTTAGTTCTAGCTACTTACTTGAGCTCAGTAAGTATGAGATGGTAAAGGGTCTTCCTTCCCTTTCTGCCACATTGCCAGTGTGCTCTGATTGCTTGGCAGGAAAGCAGCATAGAGTACCATTTGAGAAGAGCTCAACAAGAGCATGAAAACCTCTGGAGTTAATTCACACCGATCTGTGCGGTCCTTTCACACCCAATAGTTGTGGAGGGAAGAGGTACTTTCAGTTATTCGTAGATGACTACTCACGAAAGATGTGGGTTTTCTTTCTCCAACTGAAATCCGAAGCTTTCGCATTCTTCCAGCAGTTCAAGAAATCCGTTGAGAAGGAGTCAGGAGCTTCTATTAAAACCCTTCGCTCAGATCGAGGGGGAGAGTTTACCTCTAATGAATTTTTTGCATTCCTAGATAAGCATGGAATCAAGAGATAGTTAACAACTGCCTATACTCCTCAGCAAAATGGAGTTGCTGAGAGAAGGAACCGTTCTATCATGGAAATGGTTCGTTGTATGCTCACAGGAGCTACTCTTGGGCAACAATATTGGGCAGAAGCTGTCACCACTGTAGTGTATCTATTGAATAGGGCACCCACAAAGGCCCTAAAAGGAATGACTCCACAGGAAGCATGGAGTGGTTGAAAACCCTCCATATCTCATCTACGTATTTTTGGGTGTCACGCTTTCATGCACATACCGAAAGAGAAAAGGAAGAAGCTAGATGAGAAAACACTGAGATGTATTTTTCTTGGTTATTTTGAGCACTCTAAAGGATATAGTTTGATAGATCCTTTGACCAAGAAAATTCATGTCAGTAGAGATGTTGTCTTTGATGAAGCTTTCACATCATAGAGCACATCTAAAGTACATCAAGATATTGTGGAATCTAAGGAAGAGAAGATTCCTTCGTCAACACAGACAGGAGGTCCTTCTACATCTTCTTCAACTCCACCGAAGAAGAATCCTAAATGGTGTACAAATACAATCAAAGATGCAAATTTATCCACTCCTCCCAATTTGAATTTGGATAGACCTCGTACACGCAGTATGGCTCAAAAGGAAAGAGAAGCCAAAGAAACTGGTGAGGTTGATGATCTTTGTCAATATTTTGAGGAACTTTCTGTAACTCCAAGTACAGAAGTAGAGGATATGGATATTGATGATGACAGAGCGTTCATGTCTACCATATATGATCTTGAACCTGCATCAGTGTAAGATGCTCTCAGTGAACCTCAGTGGAAGGTCGCTATGGATATATAGTATGAGTCTTTGATGAGAAATAAAACTTGGAAGCTTGTTGATTTGCCGCATGGAAAGAAACCCATTGGCTACAAATGGGTATATAAATTCAAGTACAAGGCATATGGAACAATTGATAAGCATAAGGCCCGTCTTGTTGCAAAGGGCTATGCTCAAAAAGAAGGCATTGACTATGAGGAAACTTTTGCACCTACTGCTCGGATGACCACAATTCGGGTTATGTGTGCTATGGCAGCACAATATGGGTGGAAATTTCACCAGATGGATGTCAAAAGTGCCTTTCTAAATGATCTCCAAGAAGAAGTCTACATGATTCAGCCTGAAGGATTTGAAGTGGAAGGCCAAGAGCAAAAAGTTTGCAAATTGGTCAAATCCTTATATGGTCTGAAACAAGCTCCTCGAGCTTGGTATATAAAAATGGACAATCACCTTATGCAGCATGGATTTAAGAGATGTCCGTCAGATGCAAACCTCTATTTCAAGAAACAGGGTTCTGAGATAGTGTTGCTTGTACTCTATGTGGATGATCTGCTCATTACAGGGAGTTCAGAAACTATGATCTCTACTGTCAAAAGAAACTTGTGCAAATATTTTGAGATGATAGATCTCGGACTTCTCCATTACTGTCTTGGTCTGGAATTCAGCCAGAAGGAGCACTCCATCAAAGTGTCTCAAAAAAAATATGCCAAGACATTGTTGGAAAAATATCGCATGACTGATTGCAAGCCAATGGCAACTCCGATGGAGAATGGACTTCAGTTATCATGATATGATGATTCACCTCAGGTAGATGGTACTTTCTATCGACAGTTGATTGGGAGTCTCATATATCTGACCAATACTAGGCCAGATCTCGTATTTGCTATCAACTATATTTTGCTATCAACTATCTTTTGAGGTTCGTGCAGGAGCCTAAGACCACTCATTGGAAAGTAGCAAAACATGTTCTTCACTATGTCCGTGGTACTATGGAATATGGCCTAGAATACAAGAGGAACAACAAATTCTTCTTGCAAGGATACACGGACTCCGACTATGCCGGATCATTTGATGATTGCAAGTCAACTTCTGGATACATTTTTCATCTGGGATCCGGTCCTATCTCTTGGCATAGTAAGAAGCAACAGGTGGTTGCTATTTCATCAACAGAGGCAGAATATCGCACCGCACGTGAAGCTGTGTGCGAAGTGATATGGTTACGTCGCATTCTGACAAGTATGGGCCATCCATAAAAATCTCCAATACACTTGTTTTGTGACAATCAGGGTGTTCTGAACCTCGTCAAGAATCCAGTCCATCATGAAATAACAAAGCACATTGACACACAATGTCATTTCATTCGAGATGAAGTTCCAAAACACCAAATTCAGCTTCAGCACATTCCCACCGATGCTCAAGTTGCAGACATTTTCACTAAGGCACTTGGACGTGTCAAATTTGAATTGTTTCACAGCTCACTTTGTATTGCAAAATAATGTAAGGGGATGTTAGTATAGCTATTAGTTATTACATTACCAAAATAATGTAATAAAGGGGGATGTTAGCGTACTTAACTTATTTGTTAGTTGTTATTTATGTTTAGCAACTTGTTGCAGTTGTTGCAGCGACATCCTGTTGAGATGCGCCCATTCCGGGCTAATCCAGGAATGCCTACATTGTATTTAATCTCCCCTTCAATAATACAATGCTAGTTAATTGTTTAACATTTGGGGCCTTTCTAGAATGGTATGAAAGAACCTTTTGAGGTAGATCCATGGCCCGCCCGATGTGGTGTGGGCCTATTTTCTAGTAAGGGTCAGCCATTCGAGGATGATGACCATCTTATATGTTACCAAGATTATTTAGATGAACGCGATGTTTTGCGTTTAACGAATAAGCCATTCACATGTAATATGCTATCTATAGCTTATCCTGAGATGATCGCTGAATCTGACGATGAGTTGGAGGGAGATATCTCCCATGATGTCTCCATTGAGGAATTATTACATAACGGATTTTATTTTGATGGCTCTATACCTACTATAGCCCAACTTGAGGCCATGACTCCTCAAGATGAATTATCCAAGCTAACCTTGGAAGAATTATAGGAATTGGGCGTCTCACCCGCCCCACCTAATTTTGAGAGAGATCTACACATGGAAGTAGAAAATGTCATAAAAATTAACATTGGAACCGAGGATAACCCTCACATAATCAACATCGGATCAGAATTGAGTCAAGAAAAATAGGATAAATACATTGCATTTCTTAAAGAATATGAAGATGTCTTTGCTTGGACATATGAAGATATGCCAGGTTTAGACCCTTATGTAGTTATGCATCACCTAGTAGTCCATCCGGATGCTAAACCCGTTAAACAAAAACTTAGAAAAATGCATCCTAAAGTGGCCTTACTGGTCAAAGGAGAGTTAGAAAAACTCCTGAATGTTATTTTTATACAAGCCATTGATTATGTTGAATGGATCTCGAATGTAGTTCCAATAACTAAGAAAGAAGCTACTAAGGTTAGGGTTTGTACAGACTTTAGAGATATTAATGTTGCATGCCCTAAAGATGATTTTCCCCTTCCCAACATGGATCATATCATTGATTTTACTGCTGGGAGTGGAATGATATCCTTAATGGATGGATTTTCTGGTTATAATCAGATCAGGATAGCTCTTGAAGATCAGGCTAAAACAACCTTTATTACCCCTTGGGGGACCTTTTGTTGGAAAGTGATGCCATTCGGTTTAAAGAATGCAGGTGCAACCTATCAACGAGCCATGACTTATATATTTCATGATATGATGCATGATATACTACATGATTATGTAGATGACATTATAGCTCGTTCTATTGAAGAAGATGATCATTTAGATGACTTGAGAAAAGTATTTAATCGGCTAAGGGAATATCTTATCCGATTGAATCCAGCCAAATGTATATTCGGAGTTAAGTCCGATAAATTATTGGGGGTTATAGTTTCTTTACGTGGCATCGAAATTGACCCTCTCAAGATTGTGGCTATCACTGATATGCCCGCACCCACAAATATATCTGAATTACGGAGTCTACAAGGTAAGC
This sequence comes from Wollemia nobilis, assembly GCA_028583015.1. NCBI lineage: Eukaryota > Viridiplantae > Streptophyta > Pinopsida > Araucariales > Araucariaceae > Wollemia > Wollemia nobilis. The sequence continues at coordinate 2,908,709 of JAQPPZ010003612.1, forward strand.
TTCAAGCCATCCGTCGCTTCATCGATAAGCTGGCGGATAAAACTGGACCCTTTCTTAAGCTTCTTAAGAAGGATGTTTCTTTCCATTGGGACAATGAATGTCAGGAAGCATTTGAACTCCTCAAACAATATCTTCTTAACCCACCTGTACTTTCACCACCTAGACCTGATCGCCCATTTATCTTGTATATTTTTGCTTCAGATTTTGCTTTAGGAGCTATGTTAGCTCAACTTGATGATGAGAAGAAAGAGCGTGCTAATTATTACATTAGCAGAACATTAATTAGTTATGAAACCCGCTACACAACATTAGAGAAGTTATGTCTAGCAATCGTATTTTCTACACAAAAATTATGCCATTATATGCTCAGTCAAAAAACATACGTTATTGCTAAATTCGATCCCTTGCGGTATCTCATGAGTCGACCTTATTTATCTGGTCGCACAGCAAAGTGGGTTCTTGCGCTAAGCGAGTTTGAACTCACGTTTATAGGATAGAAGTCTGTTAAGGGTCAAATCATAGCAGATCAATTAGTTGATGCACCCTTAGAATCCACCCATCCCCTCGTCATTGAGTTTCCTGACGAATGCCTTAGACTAGAGGCAGATCATTCAGAGCAATGGTCCTTATACTTTGACGGAGCCCGATGCATGAGTGGGGCTGGTGCAGGTATTATTTTAATATCTCCATAGAAACACCTCATACCTCTATCCTTTAAATTAACGTTTGCTTGTACTAATAACACTGCTGAATATGAGGCTCTAATCCTTGGATTACGAGCTGCCATGGCACTAAAAATTAAAAATCTATTAGTTTTTGGTGATTCTCAACTTGTTATAAATCAAATTAATGATGTTTATCAGACCAGAGATGATAAATTGCGCCCATATAAAGCATATGTATTACAATTAATATCTTTATTTGATCAAGTTACCTTGGAAGCTATTCCTCGAACTAGCAATCGTGCGGTTGACGCCATGGCCATAGCTGCATCTCTTTTACCCTTGGAGTTAGATGATGAATATGCTACCATAATTATTCATCGACTCCAGGAACCCACTTCAATTAAATCATGCTTGGAACCTTTGGACGTGTTTCTAATCAATGAAACTACTCCTAAACTTTGGTACACTGACATCCTCAATTTTTTGCAAAATGGGACCTTCCCTGAAGGTTTTAATAGAAACCAGCGTCGGTTATTGCGTAGACGAGCAAGTCGCTTCGTAATAATTGGCAATACCTTATATAGGAGATATTTTGAAGGTATCCTACTGAGATGTTTGAATCTAGAAGAGTCTAGATCAGCTTTGAGTGAAGCCCATGATGGATCTTGTGGGGGACACTTTAGTGGTAACGCCATTGCTAAGAAACTCCTTAGGATAGGATATTTTTGGCCTACCATGGAGAATGATGCACATGATTACGTGCACCATTGCGACAAGTGCCAGAAACATGCTGACCTTGTCCATGCGCCTGCACAAGAACTGCAGGCTATTTCATCTCCTTGGCCCTTTTCAAAATGGGGCTTAGACATTATTGGAAAAATCAATCCTGTGTCATCTGATGGACACAAATTCATCATAACCACCACCGAGTATTTTACGAAGTGGGTTGAAGCTATGCCCTTAGCTTCTTGCACTGGAACTCAAGTTTCCAAATTTATTTTTAATCAAATTATTTGTAGGTTTGAAATTCCTGCAAATCTCATCTCGGATAATGGAACTTGTTTCAAAAATAAATATGTAAAGAAACTATGTCAAAAATATAAAATTCAACATCGTTGGTCCACTCCCTATTATCCTCGGGGTAATGGCCAAGCCGAAGCATCTAATAAAACATTAATTAAAATCCTCAAAATACTGGTCAATAAATCTGGCCGAGATTGGCACATTCAATTATATCCTGCTTTGTGGGCTTATCGAACTAGCGTTCGTACTCCCACGGGCACTTCACCTTTTGTTTTGGTTTATGGCGTTGAAGCTATTTTTCCCTTTGAATTAGAAGTTCCTTCTTTGGCTCTGCTACTTCAAGATACCGAAGTAGGAGATGAATATCATGTTGGCAGATTTAGTCAACTGGAACTCCTAGATGAGAAGCGCATCAATGCTTTGGAGCATCTTCGAGCCTACCAGAACAAGCTCAAACGAGCATATCTTAAGAAAGTTCATCACCGATCCTTTGAGATCGGTGACCTCGTCTTAAAAGAAAATAAAAAAAATACTAATGCAACTAAAGACCTTAAAGGTAAATTTGAACCTAACTGGCTTGGGCCATATATCATCACTACTAAATTTGGATCGGGAGCATACAGATTAGCTACCTTAGATGGTAAAGATCTTAAAGAACCTATGAACATTATGCATCTTAAGCGCTATTACGCATAATTCTGGTAATTTCATCACTGTATATATTGTACATCTTGTCTCATTCTTAGTAAATTCATATAAAAATTTCAAAAATAGTCATATTATGTATTCTCTCAATTCATAAATCAAAATCAAAATCTAAAAAAAAATCAAAATAATCAAAATCTTCAAAAACATCTTTTATTTTTGCACCTATCAATTCTTGAAGTATTGCAGTTATATTTTCAGTTATTTTGGATAAATTAGCATTTATTTGGAATCCCTCACTTTCACACTCACATGAATAAATATCTTGATCTTATTTGGTATGATTATTAATCTCTCTTATATCAAAGTCCACAGTTGAATTAAATAAAGTTTTGAGCATAGAGAACCGATCTTGTTATTTACTTGAACCAAGTATACCTTTTCACATTAAAATGATTTCATTGCAAATTCAAAACGATGCTACATAGTAGAAGTGGTCTCTTGAGCGAAAAGTTTCCCCTGCTATCCTATCATGCACATGGTCTAGAATCTTTGAGAATTGACAAAAGGACAAGCTCACCCCTGCCCAGAATAAAAATCCCTTGCTCTACAGCCAATCCGAGCAAGTATCCCTAGTATAGGAAGAAAAAGAAAAAGAAAATCAAGAAAAAAAAATCATGAGAAAAAGAAGCATTATTTCAGTAGCATTTTGTACCATCTCAACAATATTTCAGCATTATCTCAGTATCAAGCAAAAATACAAAAAAAAAAGAGAAAAGAAAAGAAAAAGCAAAAAGCAATAAAATCCCTTCCCCTACCCTTTGAAAAGAAAAGAAGGGTGAATGAGCTTGAATCCCTGGAATTCTCAATTATTCGAAAACTGTGAGGTAAGCCCCATAACAGGTGGTTTGTGCCCAACCCGCTTGGCCTTGGGTAACTCCTAGCGTGGTGATATGTCTATTACATTAGCGACCTTCTTTTGTACAGACCTATGTCTGCTTATGGATCAGCTAGCTCTTGATGACCCGACTTACATAGTAGTTTGGTACGGTTATATGCATATAAATCATGGTCAACGAACACTCATTTGGTTAATTCAAATTACTTGTATCAAATTATCTTGCTCAAAATCGGTAAATGAACAATACAATTGCACACACATTTGTATTTGAGAGATTTTGTATCATTATGATAGATCCAGATCGGTAATGAACTCACATATGCACATGGGGTTCCTTATAAATCTAAATTTTGTCTTTGAGATAATTTAAAATATTTATGCACATCTTCTGGAATAATTTGATTTTATTTGCTTATAAACTAGAACATCTGCATAAAGTCATGTTTATATATTTTTTGACTTTCGCAACGATGGTATAGTTCCTAAACCTAAATTGGAATTTTATGCCTAGTGCAAGTCCTCATCTTATATTTTTTGTTTATCTTAAACTCAAAAATCAACTATGCAATAAAACTATTATATCAATTTCTTCTTTGGATTTCGCGATGATGGTATAAGTCTATACCTAAAAATTCTATGCCTAGCGCAAATCATCATTTTAACTTTATTTTCCATTTATTTAATCCATAAAAGCATATGGCTTAAATCATTATGTTACACAATTGTGCTTTAAAAAGAACGAAAACCTTTTCTATTTCATTTCATTATGTCAACATTCATTTTTGCGACGATGGTATAATTCCTAGGCAATTGTTCAAATTTCTATCACACTTAGGAATTTTATGCCTAGCAAAAATCATATTTTTAATATTTCATGCATAATATTTTCATGGACATCTGAAAACAAATCATCACCATCATCATTTTTTCATCATCACAACACAAAAGTCTTAAGAAAGTCTCTTAAGCACCCTTTTACTTTTAGCAATATTTCTCTATTGGGATTAGCTTAATGACCTAGCGAGCGGCGACTCCATGAAATGGTCATGTAACAACGACAATGTCCTTTGAAATTATTGTTAGAAGTCACTTTATTTTTTCATCAAATCACACCACAACAACCAATTTGTTTACATCAGATTATTTCATTTAAATTTTATGGCATGACATAAAATTATAATATTTTCAAATGACATAATTACATGAATAATCAATCAACAATTAAAATATTAAAGCATCATACAACATATGCACAAGTCATATCACAAAAAGAAATATATATATATATATATATATATATATATATATATATCAAGAAATATATGTACATCATATCAAAATGGATTGGTATGCCACAATCTATACCCTGGCATACTCAATCCTCTCAAAACTATACAAGTCTACAGTCAATATGCAGCTAGTCTCGAGAAGCCCTCAAGCTCTCAGCCTCATCTCCTCTCCTGCCCTGAGGTGGAGGAGGTGGTCCCATCGGAGTCCATCCTGTGTCGCGGGTCCTCGACGTCGATCATGAGGATGTCCTCGATGACCCCATCCTGACCGGCTCCGCAATGCCGGCTGGCAGTTGTAACCTTTGGCCCTCTGGAACCAGCTGGAAGTATGCTCCCTGATAGAACGTGGTCTGAGCAATAGCCCGCGCCAACTCCCGCATGCTCGCCCCTCCGCTCCGAGCCCTGAGTCGTGTAGCCTCATCCTGTAGCATCTGCACCTGAGCTCGTAGGTGGGCATTCTTCGCTCGGAGAGCCACCATCTCACTGCTCTCCCCCACCTTGATACCCTTGCCCTTATCGGGCGATGGTGGCCTCTCCCTCTACTGAGAAGGGAGCCCCTCCTCCCTCCTCTCTGGCTGTTATGGTCTCTTCGGAGCCTGTGGCACTCTTCGACGTCTCTCCTGAGGAGGCCATCGCTGATCCCTCCCTCCATGACTCCTCGTTGCATCGATGGCAGCCTGGCACCGCCTCCCCATCCATTGCACAATAGCGTGCATCGAACCCTATGCCCTCATCATCCGAGGAGGGTGGATGCCTGCATACCAGGCATCATATCCATCTGCCACCCTAGCATCATCCCCATCCACTAGCTGAATGGGGGCATCATCAGCATCCTGACTCTAGAACCACTGCATGTCTAGAGCCCCACTCAGTGTAGTGTTATCCCGGATAGTCCGGGAGTACTCGTAATCCCTGAGAGAAGGGATCCCCTATTGTAGACTGAACTACCTCAAAACTCGGTCATAGCGGTGGAGCTCTACCTCTCCCCACTCCATCCTCAACCAGTAGACTCGCCTGATGTGAGCCAGCTCCTGTCCATCCTCTCCCCACCTTGGATGCTCTCTCCATGGCCTCCAGGTGATCTGATCTAGGATGAGGTCATCTAGCAACCTTCGAGACATCGGCAGATCTATCCACCATTATGACCCTCTCTGGAGCCACCAATAGAAAACCCGGGGTCTCTCCTGGTCAACCCCTATCAGTGGAAGCCCTATCGGCCTTCGTATCGCAATGTGCTCCCAGCACCAAACCTATAGTAGCGATGTCAGTACCAGACATCGACCTCCCTTGTATACGACCCCGTAGAGGATCCTATACAAGCGGCATAGTACAAAACTACCCCAAGAAAACCTGTAACCATGGTCTCTCATGTCGTAGACCACATCTGAGAGGAGCCACGGTAACCTGCATCCACTTTGGTGGCATAGAAGTAGGCCACCCACCACCCCTGCCAAAACCTGGGTCAATCGAGATGCCCTAGGCATCTGCCTCAATGCCTCGATGTTCACTCCGCCCTTCTCTAGGGCGAAGCTCGGATCCGTGCACAGTCGCATCATAGCATGGCCTTGATTGGTCGAAGGAGTCATAAATCGCCCATGTATGGGGATCCTCAAGATCCTCCATACATCCTCTAGAGTGGGAGCCATCTCCCCTATCGATAGCCGAAAGCAGGATGATCCCGGATACCATCTCTCTGCTAGGGCCGTCAGTAGCCCCATGTCCATAGGAATTTGTGGCATCTCTACCACATGCTGCAATCCAACCTCCACTAGCCTGTCTCGCTCGGCCTGATCGAGCATGGCTACATCATCTCTGAGCCCCCCGTATTTCCATTCCCGACTCTTTAGTAATCCCCTCTACAAAATAAACAATAAAAAAGCAAAAATCATTAGTACATAATCATTAAAATCGATTAAAATTAATTTCATCTCATAAAAAAAATGATATCGCCCATTATTGGACGATATCGTACCAAATTTAGCAAAATCATCCTTAATAGGATGAAATCATCTCCGATTCATCAATTTGGGAATCGCCCCTTATTGGATGAGATCGCCCCTATTTCTTCGATTTCGTCCTCGGACGAAATCGGCGATCTAGGGACGATTTCGACAGAATTGGGACGATTTCATCCCGACGTCGTCGACGGCCTAAAAATGGCCGCGACGCCCAAAAACAATTAAAATTCAATTAAAAAATTAAACAAATTAAGCTAAAAACATAATGTATCAAGTTTAGATCCTTACCCGCAACCCGCATCGGACCTCTGTCGATCTGTGTGTTGTTTCCACCATTTCGCCTGCAGAGCTCTAAAACAGTGAAAGTGAACAGTAAAAATGAATTAGGGTTTTACCCTATTTTTCTTATTTTTATTTAAAAACAACAATATTTTTTAAATTTTGCTTTTTCACGCTTTTACCTCAAACGTTCGATTTGGGTAAAAACTCGGAGGGGGCACCATAGCAAGCAGTTGTACGATTCGACCTAGAATCGTCGTCTAAAAAATTGAATAAATTTTTGCTTTCTCGTAAAGCATGAAGAACTCGTCTTTAACGCATTTTCTTTGAAAAATTCGCTAAAGAGGGGGCAAAATGTAGCACCCTAAAATTGGCACAGTTAAACCATCAGTAAAAAGATCAAAAATTTGAATTTTAACCCCGAAACCGCCCGTTAACCGCTCACCTCATTTTTCATGCCATTTTTAGAATTTGTTTTGACCGTTGGACGATATCGTCGCCGATCTGATGATATCATCCCAGATCGGACGAATTCGTCTGGGATAGAACGTCCAGACGATTTCGTCCCAAAACCAAATTTTCATAATTAGCTTATGTTTCAACAACCTCTCCAACTCGGGCAGAAGCGTGTCTGCGTGGTTGGAGATTCCTACGTTGGAGATCTCCCAGATTGGGATGATCCCCAACCTCCTAACCTCCCCCTAATCCTATATAAACTTGGGATTTTCCCAGTTTATCCCCCTGGCTGATCATTTCCCTGCAACTCTAGTTTTGTGTTGTATTAGAACATCCTCGCCCCTATCATTTGCATTTGTATTTGCAGGTTTTATTGTAGGATTTTACTGTGTTTCAGCTGGAGGAAGCTCGGATCGTCGTAGGCGATCCAACACGATTTCGGACGATCCTGATGAGATCGGCGATGATCTCGTACGATTGCAGATGATTTCGACTGTAGTCCAGATTGGGGGCAACCAGAGCCCTGAGTTTGCATTTTCTACCTTTCTCTCTTATTTAATTATGCATTAGATCGATTTATTTCTGTTCTGCATCCTGGAGTTCACCTCATTTAGCATATTTGCATGATAAAACTTAAAATAGGTTATTAAAATAGTGCATCCCATTTTATTTGCTATCTAGATTCATTATTTAAGCATCTATACTATTATTTCTATCATTTTGCATCATTCTTGCAATTGCATTTTTGGTTTTTGGTGTCTGTTTCCATGATTGCAGGTTTCTAATGAATTTGTTTGACGAATTCATCAGGTCATCGATGATCTTGTCTGATCTCAGATGATCACCTATGATTTGGGATGATTCTGTATAATTACAGATGATCCTATCATATCCAGGATGATCTGGACTCCTACAAGCTTCAGAATCTCCATCAGACATCAAGAATCAGGTGTATTCCTTTCCATTTCACATAGTCTCTGTATTTAAGATTCATTCATGTTTGTTGTCTGCATATAAACCCAAAATTTCATATAGAATAGCTTAGATTCATTTTGGCCAACCTAGGAATATGAATGATTGAATATAAAATGAACACATCAAACCCATTCTCAACCTAGGCACTGAAAACTGCCACTCAAAGTTTCCTGGTGAACCCCACCATCCATCAAAAATTCACCCTTATACCCCTCCCCCCGAGAGGCGCGACCTTCAAAGGGCCTCTCCATCCGAGGTATTGTCCCATCCTTCTCGCATCCCCCTTCCAGGGCACGGATCCTTTAGCCCGAAGGTAAGGGTGCAAAAAATTTGGGCGATACATAGTGCAATAGTAAAAAAGGGTAAGAATAAAGAACAATGTCCACCTCGCCAGTTCACACCACTATCAGACTTGATGACCATAATATTCCATCAACTGTGCGAGGCCAAGGCTCTCAACTTATAATATATTAACCTAATAGAGCCTAATAAACCCAAGTTGAAGGGGTATAGGGATGATTTGTACTGTGCTTTACATAGGGTGAAAGTACACGACATCGAAGGATGTTAGAGTTTCAAACACATAGTACAAAACATGATCGAAAGAGGTTGTTGGAAGTTAAAAGGGTAAAAAAGGTAAAATTTTTGTTTTACCACTGTAAGCTTTGGACCTTATCCTTTTACCTTCTTGGACGACAAGTGAGTCAGCAGGATTGAACGGTATGGACGACAAGGATTTTGAATTCTAACTTCATTTTTCATTTCCTACCTATTTTCCTTCTTCCCTATTATTCTTTAGACACCAAAACAGCACCAATCCGATTATGTGACGACAAGCGCTGATCGCATTGACACACAGCCCCTAGGGCAGCCCCTAGAGGTTAAACAGTGGTCCTAACCACTCCCACAGCAGTTTGGAAGGTCAAAGGTCAATTTGGCACCTTTTTGGCACTTTGCTCCCTACTCGTCCCACCCTGGGATGATTATCAGCATTCACCCCAGGGTGAGGCGAATAGAAGGTTTGACTGGCAAAAAGTCAAACCTCGACAGGTCCGCCAGTTAACTGCAGCTTCAGGCCATGCAATTGCGAGGAACGGCTTCAAATCAAGGAGAGAGACTTCAGTCATGCATGTCTTTGATTTTGGAGGCCTCATGCAAGGAGACTCTAAATCAGGGAATAATATTTTCTCTCAAAATAGGACAAGCAACTCAAGTGGCGCCCTCGCATGCGCATTCAAAGAGAGAGACCCTAGGTCTATAAATTGGTGAGTCTTCTCACCCAAAAGAGATAGAGAGAAGGAGCATTTTGAGCAATGAAGTGCTACCATTTTACATCCACACACACACCTTTTGATTTGTGCCTTTCACATCCTTGATCTCTTTTGGAAGGGAGGTCATAGGGTGGTTATTGGAAGCGCAAATCCGGAGCCCAAACCCAAAAATTTGGCCACAATATCCCACCAAATTTTCTGAAAACACCCCATAAGAGGTTTTGGACCCATCCCAAGTGGATTGGTGCCGAAACAGAGTCCCAAACGGTGGGCGTCCTGCCCCCGGGCGCCCCCCAAACTGTCGTAGTCCTAATCGCCCCGCCCCGGAGCGATTAGAAATATATGGTAGATTTCCTTTCTATTATTTTTGCATCTGATTCTATACTGCTTAGATAGGTTGTCATTTAAATTTCACATCGTTTTGAGCATTTTTTATCATGTTTTTATCATTTCTCGCCTTTACTAACATGCAGGTAGCATCATCAAATTCCTGGTGATAGAGGCCAAATTGGGAAAATATGACCTTCTGGGTCTTCCCAAAATACCCCCTTTTAGCTAACCCCCAACTTTGTAGGTGATTTGGAGCTTCCCGGATGTGACATTTGGGACTATGCTTTTTGACACTTTGTTGTAGGTCTATTCGTCCCGCCCCGGAGCGAATACGAATATGTGGTGAATTTTTTGATTGTTCCATTTGTAGTGTCTTCCTTGTGATGTTTTTATGCCCCTATCAAGTTTTTAGTTCATTTGGATCTATTTTAGTTATCGTTTTATTTATATTTTGCATGTGCTAATTGAAGGCATGGGGATTGCATGTTTCATTTTATCTACAGGTGCTACTGACTATTTTCTATTTCCTTGAACGTAGGATCTGGACATTAGAGGAGCAGCAAGGAGTCAAGACTCATCAACGCAAGTGGCGGTGATGTTTGGTCCGCCCATTTTACATGTGGGCACGCGAAAGAAGGAATAGCATCCATGGGTGTGACAAGAACACATTTAACGCTCCTAGCCCCTGAAAAGGGAGGAGGCGAATTGTAACCGAGTTCTAAAGCATATTAATAAAAAGGGTTGTCTTCCATATTGGCTTTTTATTTGGTTTTGATTCGTTTATGCCTCTTTCCTTTCATGCACTTTCAATTCATAGGATTTAGCGTTATCTTTTGTTTCGTTTGCATCGCATCTTGGCTTTTCCTTTTTGTTTCCGTATCCTCATGCTTTCAGTGGCGATCATGGTGGGACCTCTGTCCCTTGATTTTAAGATTAAATTTTTGATCAAAAGTTGCTTGTTTTTGCTTGCAGGTACCAAGTTTTCAAACGTTGGACTGTTGTTCGTTCCAGTCTGTGACGAGTACAGAGCTGGAATTCATCTTACCCAGGGACGAATGGGCATTCGCCCCACCCTATGATGAATACAGTTCTATTATTCATTTCACCCAGGGATGAATAGCTCTCTATGCAATTTCAGAGCAGAAATTCAGAGACATCCGATTTGGGCAGAGAAGAGGTAGGGGTCCTAAACACCTTCTGTCATTTTTTGCTTTTTGTTTTCTATTTTTTGGTTATTTGCTTGCATAGGAGAGTTTGAATGCTTGTTTTCTTCATTTATGCAAATTAAAAAGAACCCCACACACCACGTGGTAATTTAAACGACAAGGAGTTGGTCGTAAAACCCCAACCCTTGAGCAAGACCAACGGTGGATTTCATCACCACCTTGGCTTGAAATATTGCATACATAACCCCGATCGTGATTGTTGCTAGACGTAAATCCTGATGAAAGCTGACCAAGTGTAGTTGGGGTGATTCCCAGTGCATGAGGATAAGTCTTCTATGGTAGGTGTCATAAACAGAGTGATTCCCCTTTCGTACCGCCTATGTTCCACGTACCATCTGCTCTCATGTACCAATAGTTTCCCTCATGTAAGGGCGGGTATATAGAGAGGTTGGTATATCGGCCTGGCAATGGTATATCGAAGGGGCGACCATTTTTGGGAGTCATAAGAGCCATCATATTGCATTTAAATGTTCTTTACAAAAGCTTTCAAAACAAAAATCAAAACACACTAAACCAGATTTAGGGCACACTTTTAATCTTTAAACGAGATAATCATTGCTTTGATTGTGTGTTTCCCTTCTATTTAGTGTAGCATAAGAAATCCTAAAAGAGATAAAAATGTACACATCTTTAGGTAAACATCACCATGGTGTACACCCGTAGCCGAGCCCAATCACGGGCAGGAGCTACGAAGAGTGCACAAAGGGGGACAAGTCACCTCCGATATAGTCCTGAGGACTTGGTCATCCCGCCTTGGCGGCACGACACACAAGATAGTCCACATCATGCCATTACAGAATAGGACTATAGAGGCACCTCTTTGAGGGGCACCCCCACTCAAGCATAGATCCTTTCAAGAGGAGGACATACACGTGGCACTCAACATAGACAGGAGGGCTCCCTTAGATGCTCGTTATGAGTGGCCTAGTGATGAAGTGCTAGAGCAACATAGGGTCCATAAGGAGGGGCCACATGATTTCATCATCCCTCCTTTACCCCTTATTACTGTTAGAAACACTAGACAAAATCTAGAGCACAAGGCTCTCCAGACAGGGCAAGCCAATTCTGCCCGCCCCTTTCACACATACGAAAGGGAGTACGAGGAAGACCACTACATTCCTCAAGAGCAATACACAGTGCGGGAGCAATGCACCTCCGCACCTGCTATGTATCAGGATCACCCAATGAGGCCAGAGCCTCGGGTGAATGCCGCTAACCTCGATAGAGGAAAGCAACCCATAGGGATCTCGGATCACCATGACCGAGATAGACATGTAGGAGAGGCATCTAGGCTTCCTAAACACAAGACGATGGAACAAATTGACTTGGCATTTGCCAAACATGCTGCCCGCCAAGCGCAAATCATGCAGCTCAGGCAAGATCAACAATAGTTAGAGCATCTATACCACCTTAACAAAGAGTGCATTCAGCGTCAGACAACCGAATTGCTTCAGAACACTATGCCTGAGAAGGTCCCAACCCCTCGTGCACATAAAGTAGAAGTGTATGAGAGGCACAACCCCTTGGTGCGAGACAGGTCCCTGTGACCTTATCAAACATTGCCTCCAAGACCTCCTAGACCTGAGCGGGAGGCCACTCCCAGAAACAATGATGGGCACCCTCCGTGGGCACCCACCCATGTTTATAGGTCTCACCCAGACACTCCTCAAGAAGCCTATGAGGAGTATGAGCAAGAAGAAGAGTGGGCTGAAATGCCCTACCAAGGCGGAGGGATGTTATCCGGCTACCCCTCCATAGGCCTCAAGTTCCCCGCAACCCACAATGGGAGCAAACCAAGGAGGAAGAGATCAAATCCTTCGATGCATATAAAGCGCTGCTAGAGCGCTTAGAGTCTATGGAGACCAAGACTTTTGGGCCCCAAAATCCCACTTTACGCCAACTCCGTAGTCACCCTATGCATCCGTCAGTGCTGGCACCCCCATACCATGAACACTTTAAACTGCCCTAGTTGGCACTCTTTAGAGGAGAGGAGGATGCCCAAGAGCACGTGACTAGATTCCTGAGCCAATGCTTTGGCATTCAGGACAATGATGCTTTGTTGCTAAGAACATTTATAACCACATTCGTAGGCCCTACCTCGGATTGGTTCACTCAATTGCCAAAACATAGCATCAGTAACTTGGATCAGCTAGTGGACGCGTTCCTCGAATGCTTCACCTTCAACACCAAGAAAAAGGCATCACTAAGTGACCTAGCTAGCCTCAGGCAGTATGAGGAAGAAACCATGGTGGCATATGGGAACCGGTGGAGGACGTTGCTTTCAAAGCTGCCCTACCTCCCTCCCATGTTCGACCTGACCCAAATGTTCTCAAAGAGCTATTTGAGATCGATCTCCATGCTATTGTAGCTGTAGAAATATGCCACTTTAGAGGAAGCTCTGGCGCAAGCCAGAATCATTGAGGAGATCAAGATACAGGATGGTGAGATTGCCAAGCCAAAGAAGAAAGAATGGTCTAAGAACACCAAAATAGGGACCATGCAATAGAAACCCACTATGGTCAATCAGGTTGCTATAAATATCCCTAAGCCTGCACAAGCAACATAGCCCCAAAAGGCTAACTATCAGGCGGTGCCTCTTAATAGTTATGATAGAGAAAATTAGAGGCAAGAACAAAATCAGCAGCGTCGCCCTAGGCGATAATTCACACCTTACACAGAGTCCAGGGACTCCCTGTTTGACCGCTTGTCAGTGGTAAACTTGATCAACCTGCCCGAGATTCAAACCATAGACCCCAATGCACCAAAGCCTAAGGGGTATAGGGAGGACTTGTACTGTAGGTTCCATAGATGGAAGGGACATGACCTTAATGCATGTTGGAAGTTTAAAGGCTTGGTGCAAGACCTAATCGACAACAAGACGTTGGCGGTGGACAACCCCATAGCACCAAACAACCAACAGATGGGAGTCTTTAGAGACCCCCTACCTGCCCATGATGCGCAGGAAAAACCCCTTCAAGTCAATGAGGTGACACAGAATTGCCCCATGCAAGGGTATGTAGGGATGATAAGCATAGTGACTAGGAACAAGAGGTACCCAGGAGCTGCCCTCGTGGTGGCCACAAGAGAGGTTCCATCGACGTCACAACCTCAACAGCACCCTACGCAACCTCCCCCGCCTAGACCAGTGGCCACGATTCAGACTAGACTTACCCAAAGTCTAAGGACCATGTCGGCTAGGCTCTCCATATACGAGCTCATTCAACAATCAGTGCCCCATCGAGAGGCTCTAATGGAGATATTAAAAGCCATCGAGCTGCAGCCCCATGAAGCAAACTCTTTCAACAACTTTGTGGGACATGTAAAACAATGTACAGAACCAGTCATCACCTTTAGAGAAGATGAATTGAAATCGGTGACTGGTGATGTGGCGGATCCACCCCTGCACGTCATTGCGCGGGTCAACGAGATTCCATATAAGAGGGTGTTGGTGGACACTGGCTCATCCAGTAATATCATTACAATAGCAGCATTGAAACATCTAAAGTTGTCGGCATCTCACATCGTGGCCTCCACCTATACTCTTCGAGCATTCAATGATGCGATATGCTCGACGGTTGGCACAATTGTCCTACCCATCCAAGTGGGACAAAAGACTATTCATACATTGTGCCACATCTTGGAAGGTGAGATGGCCTATAATATCTTGTTGGGGCGGCCTTGGATCAGGGACATGAAGTGTGTCCCTTCAATAGCTCATCAGTGCCTAAAGTATACATTTGAAGGACAGGTGCATGTAGTCCCGACAGACTTAGAGCCCTTCAAGTATTGCAATACGGTGCAATTAATGCCGCAATCGACCCTTCCATCAACACATTTGGATTTTTAGTTGAATCCATCTAACCAGGGTCCGATTCCGCATGCATCCCCATTGACAAGTCCATCAAATCCCCAGTCGGGTCCATCTTCCTCATCTGGTCCTTCACCAACGATGCCACCTACGGGGGCCACACCGAAGGACAAGGGAAAGAAACCCCTAGAAGAGGAACCACCCCTAGTCTCAACCATCTCTACCGAAGAGATGCCTAGCAGAATGGAAGTCGAGATGCCTAGTTCACCCTACATGGAGTGGACTCAGGAAGAACTCCCATTCGCTCCCCCTCAACCGCCAACGATCACCGTTGAGATGGCCAACACGGGCCTGGGGGAGTATATAGTGTGAAACATTGTAGCAACACCCACACTTGAGTCCATGCAGGACATGGGGAGACCTCGCCTCCCCATCGGCATTGTGGTTCCTCTAGGCTACCCACCCAATCAGACAAACTTTGTTTATGGGGGCCTGGATAATGGCATTGAACCTTACATGCAAGAAGACGAAGATGAAGAGCCCTTTGCTGAGGACGTCAACTATTTGTCCAACCCAGACTTCGCATTGAGATATCTTGGCCAATGCAATTGGCATGGATATGGGTTGGGCAGGTATGAGCAAGGAGTGCGTGTTCTTTGCCAACCAAGATATCAAATGTCGTATGACAAGTCGGGAGTAGGGTTCAACCACCCCTTGCCCCTGGACATCTTGGTAGAGAACATGCAAGGCCTAGGGATAGGCAACAAGGATGGGTTGGCATTAGATCCATATGCCAATCCTAACACAACATATACATTGGGGGATTATCTCCCATTGCTAACAACCAACCTTGTTGACCTTAACAACCCTTTCCCTTCGGTCAAAAAGGGAGAAAGTTCGAGGACTCACCTACAAGAGGGATATAGACAAGACCAAGAAGGGTCTTCAGAAGATGAGTCGGAGTACGAGGTAGCACCTTGGGATCCTTTCGAATCTGATAGCAATCATTCACAAGTGA
Organism: Wollemia nobilis; assembly: GCA_028583015.1. Classification (NCBI taxonomy): domain Eukaryota; kingdom Viridiplantae; phylum Streptophyta; class Pinopsida; order Araucariales; family Araucariaceae; genus Wollemia; species Wollemia nobilis. The sequence continues at coordinate 2,924,553 of JAQPPZ010003612.1, forward strand.
CCCCCATAGATGATTATCAGGAGAGCTTCCTGACAATGTTCCCTTTGAATGCTCCAATCGAGCATATGCCACCTCAAGAGAATCAGGTCCCCCTACAAAGAGCGGAACAACCTCGATGGGACCACATTAATTTGCTCGAGCAAGATGAGCCTCATATGTCACAAACAACTGTTGGAGCCAACGAAGGCCTTTGGATCTCCGACAGTGATTATGAAGATGAAACTGAGATGGCCTATCTCAATCATATGCGATAGCAACAATATCCCTTGGACATAGACGACATGTTTGAACAATTACACATAGGGCCAAGGCATAGGTGGCACCTAAACCAGGCATAGTTGGACCAATTACTGCACCCGCCACTCTAGGTATATAGAGAACATCTTCCGCCTGGAGACCCTATAGAGCCATCAGTGCCTAGGGTGGACCCTGTCCTCTTATCCGCACATAGGGCCGATCCATTTGTGCCAGTACCCATAGAGCCAGATCCGGAGCACAAAGATCATCTAGGATGTCCGAGTAGCCACACCCATGGTAATGGAGACCAAAATCATTTCATCAACATGATCTCCATTGATTTAACCGCCCCCATCCATAATCCAGCCGACCCAACATGGTCATTGCATCTAGACCTAGATGCTATAGACTGGGATCATGCTGACACACCGCCATCCCCATTAGAGTACTGGCCTTGTGGTGGGATGTTCCATTTCACCCTCGGATAGACTCAGGATGTCTTCCATGTTGAAGAGGAACCTGACGTTTCGAACGATGATCTAAATTCAGCAAACGATATCCACTTGATCCCAACTCCACACCAGTTGGAGGATGGGTCCCACATGTCGATCGAGGAGACGACTGACGTAGACATCGGCTCAGATCCAATGAATTTGCAAATCATCAAGCTGGGGGTAAGTCTATCCCCCGAAGAGCAAGCCGACTACATTGCCCTTCTCAAAGAGAAGAAGGAGGTTTTTGCATGGTCCTACAAAGACATGTCGGGGCTAGACCCATAGACTAGTCATGCATAATCTAACGCTTGATCTGACAGTCAAGCCAGTAAAGCAAAAACTATGTAAGATGCATCCAACAGTAGCCTTAATGGTCAAATATGAGCTACAAAAGTTGTTGGATGCACAGTTTGTCATCTACGTGGATTACCCACCATGGTTGTCTAACATGGTGCCCATCAAAAATCCCGATGGGAGGATTCGCATATGCACCAATTTTTGAGATCTAAACAAAGCGAGTCCTAAGGATGATTTCCCCTTGCCTAGCATCGACGCATTGGTAGACGCTACAATGGGCCATGAAATGCTTTCCCTCATGGATGGTTTCTTAGGATACAATCAAATTCGTATCAATCCCGAGGACCAACTAAAAATGGCGTTCACAACGCCTTGGGGGACATTTTGTTATAAGGTCATGCCCTTTGGCCTTAAAAATGCTGGTGCCACCTACCAACGTGCCATGACGTACATCTTCCATGATCACATGCACAAAACTTTGGAAGATTACATGGATGATTTGTTGGCCAAATCTCTTTTGTGCCTAGATCATCTCGATGACTTAAGCAAGATCCTCGATCGCCTCATTGAACATAAAGTCAGACTAAACCCCAAGAAGTGCGTATTTGGCATCACATCTGGAAAGCTCTTGGGTTTCATAGTCTCCAAACGAGGAATCGAGGTGGACCCACACAAAGTCAAGGCAATCCTTGAAATGCTTCCCCCAACTACCATCAAGCAGCTCAGAAGCCTGCAGGGAAAGGTCGCGTCAATCAAGCGCTTCATAGCGCAGTTATCTGACAAGTGCCGACCCATGAATAAATTATTGCACAAGGGGGTAGCATTTCACTGGGATGACGAGTGCCAGTCAGCCTTTGATGATATTAAACAATACTTGGCTTCATCGCCAGTATTGGCACCACCTAGACCAGGAGTGTCGTTCTACTTATACATCTCAGCTACTGAGGTGGCACTGGGCGCCATGCTGTCCCAAAAAAATGAACTACACAAAGAACAGGCTACTTACTATCTTAGCCGCACCCTGGTCAGTTATGAACTTAACTATGCATACGTTGAGAAGCTCTGCTTGGCAGTGGTGTTTGCTACCAAAAAGCTACGCCACTACATGCTCAGCAATACGACGTATGTTGTGTCTAAGGAGAATCCATTGCGATACATGATGAGTCGTACTTATCATAGTAGCCGCACGGCGAAATGGATCATGTTGTTGACGGAGTTTGACATAGAATTCATTGGACAAAAATCCATAAAAGGTCAAGTCATCGCCGATCAACTAGCAGAGGCTCCTCTTGAAGACGATCAGCCTCTGACCATAGAACTACCGGATGATGGGGTCTTCCATGTTTCAGAATCGCCAGATTCTAATGAGCCTGAGTCACAGGCCGACATGACCCTATTCTTCGATGGTTCTAAATGTGAGCAAGGAGGTGGCACGAGAATTGTATTCTTCACACCGCAAGGGGCTCCAATGCCTCTATCATTTAAATTAGACTTCCCGTGCACCAAAAACAATGCAGAATATGAAGCCTTGCTCATAGGTCTTCAAACAACAATCACCATGAACATTAAACGTTTAAACATCTTTGGTGATTCATTGTTAATTGTCAATCAAGTCAAAGGGGTATTCCAATGTAAATGCCCAGTTATGTAGGCCTACAAAGCCCTTGTGGACAAATTCCTAGCACAGCTTGAATGGTATGACATCGAGGCACTCCCTCGATCATCGAATCATTTTGCGGACACTATGGCCTCCTTGGGGTCACTAATCCCGCAAGACCCTTCCGGTGAGATGACAACCATTCAGGTCAAAACATTATCGCAATCCATGATGGAGCGTGCAAGCTCTGACCTAACGCCAAGAATCCACCTGATCCAGATTGAACCATCTCAGGATAGGTTCTCTCGAATCCATGATTGTCTGACTCAAGCCAACTAGGGGTCCTTGTTCTCCCCGACCCCTCTTAATAGCAACACAACGTTATTTTTACAAGTTCTTTCCCGCTCAGATTTTTCTAGGGATGAACTTCAAGAGGGATTGGTCATTCATACCATCGAGGTTTCTGATCAGCAAGATTGGTACACACCCATAAGGGATTACCTCAAGTTAGGTAACCTCCCACTTGGATTGACACAAGCCATGAAAAGATCATTTAAATAGAAAGTGGCAAAACATGTCTTGCTAGGAGACATTTTGTATCATCGGAGCTATGAAGGAATCCTCCTCCATTGCTTGGACCAGCAGGAGTCCGCTTGGGCGATCACCCAAGCCCACGATGGTACATGCGGTGGCCATTTCAGTGGTATGGCCATCGCAAAGCGCATTCTCTGCATGGGCTATTATTGGCCATCTTTAGAGCGAGATTGTTGTGCATATGTAAAGAAGTGCATGAAGTGTCAACACCATGCCAATTTGACACACGTACCTTCTCAGGCCTTGCAACCGATTCAATCGGCTTGGCCTTTTTCATAGTGGGGCTTCGATCTAATCGGAAAGATCTCCCCTGCATCGTCGGGTCATCACACGTTCATCATAACGGCCACAGAGTACTTCACCAAGTGGGTGGAAGCAATTCCGCTAACCTCTACGATTGGAACCCGCATTGCGGAGTTTATTTTACATAACATCATATGTCATTTTGGTATTCCATCCAAGATCATCTCGGATAATGGGACGTCATTCAAGAATAAATATGTGCATGCTTTGACAACAAAGTACAAAATTTAGCATAATTTTTCAACACCCTATTATCCATAGGCAAATGGGCAAGCAGAGGCATCAAACAAAATGCTAGTCGCCATCCTCAAAAAGACCATCATAGATAGTCATAAAGATTGGCACATTCAAATCCCGCTTGCCCTATGGGCTTATCGCACTAGCATTCGGACGCCCACTGGGGCAACTCCATTTTCATTGGTGTATGGCTCCGAGGCAGTCATGCCTCTCGAGTTGGAAATCCCTTCCCTACGCATTTCAATGCAAGAGTTCATCGATGATGACACTGCACGATAGGCCCGGTTAGACCAACTTACGTTGCTCGACGAACGATGCGTCAATGCTCTCGAGCATTTGCGTATCTATCAAGAGCGACTTAAGAAAGCATACAACATGAAGGTTCACCTAAGGGACTTTCAGGTTGGTGACTTGGTCTTAAAAGAGAACCAACAAAATTCTAATTTGCCGCCCCATCTAAGGGACAAGTTCATGGCAAACTGGTTAGGTCCTTATGTGATTGATAGTAAAATAGGACCTGGAACATACCGGCTCGCCTCTCTTGAAGGAATCAAGGAACTAGAACCCTTGAACATCAGTCATTTGAGGCCATTCCACATTTAGAGAGAGCCATAGCCCACCCAAAAGCTCCAAGGATTCCCATAATCGCTTGGTCAACCCAAAAAATGCCCCAAAGGATGTCCACAAACCACTTTGGTCAAACCAAAAGCTCCAAGGATTCCCACAATCGCTTGGTCAACCCAAAATGCCCCAAAGGTGTCCATAAACCCTTTGGTCAAACCAAAAGCTCCAAGGATTCCCACAATCGCTTGGTCAACCCCAAAAATGCCCCAAAGGTATCCATAAACCCTTTGGTCAAACCAAAAGCTCCAAGGGTTACCATAACCGCTTGGTCAAAATAAATATTCAAAAACAAACAAAAACAATAAAATCATCAAAAATAACAAAAAAATTGCATCTCAATTCCATGCATACTCGTAAAAATCAAAATACAAAAATATAAGTTGCATTAGGCATCGCATCCATACATTGCATATTTGCTGGTCATACATGTCCCAAACACCATAGACTATAATTGCTCGGCAATTCCTTCATTTTCCACATTCCATCCATTTTATAAATACATACATCCAGAATAACACCATCCCCATTTTTAGCATAGTCAGTTGTCTCCTAATGTATGTAGGGTTTTCGTCATTCAGCTGTCTTTAAATTTCTAGCCAAAAATTATACAAAGTTAAACGGATTTTACAAGGGAAAGTTTTACTTGGGTCACGCCTCGTTATGTAACATCCCTACACAAGTTAAAACACATAAAATAATTCCCAAGTTGTGTGAATGAAAGAAAAACTACAAAACCTAGGGATACCATAGGTGAAATTTTTCATCCCCCTGTGCGAATGGTTCAAGAGTGCTGAGAATTGACAAAAGGACAAGCTCTTCCCCATCAATTCCCCCTAATAAATAGTGGTTTTCACCACTAGCAAAAATCCCAATCACCGTTGGTCCCCAAGGTTGTAAGGATTCATACTACACCCTAAAAGGATCAATGCCATTCAAAACAAAATCCCCACAAGCCATCATCACGAACATCTCCAATCACCTTTGGTCTCCAAAGTCGTAAGGATTCATACTACACACCCCTGACAAGGATGGGTAGTCATCCCCAAGGCCTAAAATATCAATGCCCTTACTTCATAATATCCCTAATCCCCTTTGGTTCCCAAAGTCGTAAGGATTCGTACTACACGTCCCTGAACAGGATGGGTAGTCATCCCCAAGGCCAAAAGGATCAATGTCATTCATAAGCCAAAAACCTACAAGCTCAACCTTACGAAGCTCAAAATGCAAAATCAAATAACAGTGGTTATCACCACTATTCAAAATCCTTGCTCAAAAAGAAAAACAAAAAAGAAAAATAAACAGTGATTTTCATCACTATGTATACGAGCAAGTATCCTAACACGTTGAGCAAATAAAAGACTCCTGAGCTTGAATCCCTAGAATTCTTAGCATTCGAAAAACCATCTAGGTGATCCTCATTACGGGTTTGGTGGACAACCTACCTGGCAATGGCGGTATCCTAAACGCATGATGATATGTCTATCACATTAGCTTTGCGTGTGAGCAGACCAATGTTTGCATGTGGATGAGCTAGCTTATGGTACCTTAGATTGTCCCGTGGATTAATCTTACTAAATACAACAATGGAGTTAGTGGAGCTAATTAGGTGATCCTCAGTACAGGTTTGGTTGATAGCCTATCTGGCAACTGGCGGTATCCTGACAAATACCACATAAACGAACTCAATTGCACACACGGGGATGTGAAATAACTTGGTCAAACTCAAGTCTGATTTATACCTTGTTCAAAAGTCTTGCGAGATAAATGTACAGTCTTGGCTAGTTAGTTAAAATATCTGAATCTCAGAAAAGCTTAACTACATTTTAAAACAACTGGTACATTTCATTACGTACATCACCATCAGGTAATATGCAAAATACAAAAACAAAGTTCTCACATGCAAAGTCATTCCACAAAGCCATCACATAAGTACAGAAAGCCAGTAAATCTTGTACAGTCTATGGTGCCATCGACAAGTTATCAACAACTCATTTCATTCATTCCATATGCATACATCATATAATTAGAAACATCGCATTCATAATACCACATGCATACATCATCATAAATAACTGTGCATAAACAGAAAAACAAACCATGACAAGTGTATAAACACAAAGAAAGTCATCTGTATATATATCATCAAAAATGCCCGTAGGCTACAATAAACCGGTCCTCTGACCTCGCAACAAAGCAAAAACTCAAAAACCCCCAAGCCTAGGGCATCGGCCACCATGATCACGTAGGATCGGTGCGACGGGAACTACCCCCATGGTGTGGGTCCTATGGGACCTCTCGGGGTGCTTTGCTCGCCCCGCATCACGCCCACTAGCACCCCCCTCATCCAATCGCCTGCGATGAGACAATGCTGACTGCTCAGTATCGCTACCCCTCGTCCGACGTGAAGACCCACCTCTAGAGGGCTCAGGTATCCGCCCCCCGAGGTGGATAATCTCTCCCTCCAAATCCATTCGATGCCAAAACCACTCTGTCTCCCACAGACGGTACAAAGCTACTACATCTCGCGTTGCACCAATGCCCTCTCCCTCTCCCCTCCAGGAGATCCCTCTCGTGCAGCATCCGTATCCCCATCCTCGATGGTACGCAGCCAATGCATTCTCCCGCTCAGCCAATCGTTCGTAGGAGATCCCTCTCATAGAAGCCTCCCCGAGCTCCTCATCTCACCTCTCGTAGCACCCTCCAATCATGCATTCTTCAGCCAACCCTACCTCCATGTCCTCTGAGACCGCTGAGGCATTGGCATCTCTGGAATAGCAGCCTGCTCTGGCTCCCACTGCTCGGGACGTCCTACATCTCCGGTTGATCCGAAACCCCAAAATCCACACCCACATCCTCAACCTCCACCATGTCCGCATCCTCCAGGAACCCCCCAACCCTCTCCTGGTGCCTCTGCACCCTCCCCCTGCTACCGCCTCTACGCCCCCTAGAGGCCCCTCGCCTCACCATCGCCGCAAAGTCCACCACTGGTCATACTCAACGGTAACCCCGACGTCATCCACATTCGGGGCATCAATCATTGTATCTGAATCCTCACCCAATGGCGCAATGGCCAGACCAGAGTCCTCTCGTCCCCCGATGTCGATAGATCAAGGGCTCACCAGGCAACCCTTGGTGCACCCCAAACTATCATGTCACCCGACCATACGGGAAGAACTCCTGCTCAGTCCCATGACGCCCAATCAGCCACCTCCCCTACGTACCCATCGAAGCCACTCTCCAGCCTCAGGCCAGGTTGGACAGTCCCGATAGGGGTGCCAGAACACCTCCCCTAGAGTAAGCCGAGCGAAGGCATCGACATAGTGCCCTACGACACCTGCCCACCATCGACTCTCCCTGCTCCTCAGACCTCGCCATAATGCCCCGTATCCGATCTCTCGGTCTACCATCTCTTCCCGAGTCATCCATGGCAACCCCATCGGCCTCTCCACCGCTATGTGCTGCCAAGCCCAGCACTACAATAGATAGCTACATCCAATCCCCTTTCACCTCTAGTAGTGGACCTCGTACAACTCATCATAGAGCTATGCCAGTAGAGTCTATCCCCATCTCATGATCATAGGTGCCTCCGTCGGACACTCCACCAACCTGAACACCACCTCCAGCAGGTTCCAAGGGAACCTCGTACCCGAAGAGTCGGGTAGCAGCATGTTGGAAATGAGGCCCATCAATACTGCGTGCCTCACTCCCAACACGCCCCTCTCTAGCCACCATCGAACCAAAATGCCACCAATCGGCGGTCGCCCTCTGCCCTCTCCACTGGGCTGTCCACACCCAACTCCTCCCCATGCCCGAAGCATCATGTCAACACTATCCGTTGATCCTGACGTCGTCTCGATCGGTAGTCCATCTATCAGAATCCGTAGAATCCGATAGACATCCTCCAAGGTCACTGTCATCTCCCCTATTGGGAGATGGAAGGTATTGGTCCGGGGTTCCCACAAGTTGATAAGGGCCGTCAGATAGGCCCGATCCCCGACCACAGGCTCTAGTCGAGTCACCTGCTTGAGCCCAAGGGCATCAAGCCACTCCCAGTCAGCCAAAGTCAGCGCCTCCCGTGCTTCAGAGAAAACTATAGGCACACGGTACCGACTCTTCACAACCTGCAAAAGAAAACAAAACAAAAACATTAAAAACCATGAAAAATTGTACAACAATAACAAGAATATACAACAATGCATAAAACAATGTACAGCTAAAAAAACAAATAACGAGCAACAAAATTCACACAAATTCAAAAATTTTTCATCCTAGTTTTTAACTCTAAGACTAATAAAAAATCAAAAAAATTTTCAGTCCTAGGGTTTTTAACTCTATAAATTAAACAAACCAAAAAAAATTCAACAATTTTCAATCCTAGGGTTTTTAACTCTAATAAATTCCTAGTTTAACTCTAATAAATTAAAAACAAAAAAAAATTCAAAAACAATTTTCAATCCTAGGGTTTTTAACTCTAAGTTCACTGATAAATTAAAAACAAAAAAATTTTTCCTAGGGTTTTTAACTCTAATATAAATTAAAAACAAAAATTAAAAAAATTTTCGTCCTAGGGTTTTTAACTCTAATTAAAATAAATTAAAAAACAAACAAAAAATTTTTATCCTAGGGTTTTTAACTCTAACATAAATAAACAAAAAATTCAAAAAATTTTTCCTAGGGTTTTTAACTCTACTAAATAAAAAAAAAAAAAAATTTTAGCTAGGGTTTACTTAGTTTAAAAAAAAAAAAAAAAAAAACTAGGTTACAGTTAACACTAAGTTTTAACATAACCTAATTTTGATCTTTGTTAAACTAGGGTTAACCTAAGTTTTTAAGCTAAGTTTTGATTTTTGTTAGACTAGGGTTTCTTTTAGTTTATCACAAATGCCAAATCAACATGGTTTCCACTAGGGTTTCAACCTAAGTTTTAATGAAGCCATACAAAACAAAAAAAAAAAAAACAACAAAAAAACAAAAAAAAAAAAAAAAAAAAATTTAGGGTTTCATTTTTAATTTGAAAAACAAAATACAAAGACAAAAACAACTAAATTACGGTTTTACAAACTGTAACAAACAAACAATAAAGAGGAAGAACACTCACTAGTCTCGCTTCGGCTCCACCGCTTGATGATCCAGTCCGTGAACTCATGGTGGTGGGAAAAATTTGGCAGCGCTTCGCTTCGCAGAATTGACCTCCTCCTCCTCAGAGCTCCAAATCGCCAGGAAAAACAAATGCAAATGAGCCCAAAACCCAGTTTTGGCCCTTAAATAGGCTTTTTGAGCCTGTAATCATTCCTCCCTAGGATGAGCACTCTGGTTAGCACTCGTCCCCCTGGGACGATTACTAAACTGGTATTCGTCCCACCCAGGGACGATTACAGAGCAAAAATTTCAAAAACATCAAAAACTACACAAAATGCACCAAAAACAAGCAATAAAATTGTCCAATGAGAGTGCTTTTGCACTTGACATTTCGGGCATGCAAAATAGACATCGGAGTCACAAATCCTCACTATCCTACTCCCTAAGAAGGCTACCATAGCCGGACCACTCCACGGGAGGACGGATTTTCAAGAATTTCATCCCCAAATGGCGTCACAAAAAGGGTCAAAACCCAACCAAAAATAGCAATAACATTGCCGAACGAAGGCGCCTTTGCGCCTAACATTCTTGGCATCCAAAACAGACATTGGGGTCACAAATTGTCACTATCCTACTCCCTAAGAAGGCTACCATAGCCGGACCGCTCCACGGGAGGACGGATTTTTGACAATTTCAGCTCCAAAATGCGTCACAAAAAGGGTTCAAACCCACCAAAAATAGGTCAGAATGTTCGGAAACTGCTTAAGCATTCAACGGAAAACAACTGAAGGCACCCTTACATAAGTCATCTTGGGTCAAGCGACTCATCGCTTTTCTCATGTTGGTCATTCCCTCATCGATTCGTCGCTTGAGGGGGTAGTCACACTTAGTCACCAATCAACAAAAACACACCCAATCAAGGAAATGGCATGCATTCAAAGGATCATTGACAAAGACAATCACGCTCCTGCTTGGGGCAGCAAACAAGCAATAATCACAAGCTGATCAAACACTTGGCATTCGTGAATCATGAACTCAAGGTTCCCACAGACAAAAGGTTGCGCCCTTTGCCTATTCATGACTGAACAATGTCCAAGATCAAGTAACACCTCACCAAAAAAGGTTAACACTTGAATTAAGCTCCTTAGCTCGTCAGAAGCAAGGATTCAAGAATGCGTGCCCTTTCCATACTTGGGGCATCAAGAGTTGGTTAGGTTACTGAGAAACCCTAATCATTAGTGCTTTGGTTATCTATTTTTGCTCATTGCTGCACCTTGCACAACGCTTCCCAAAAAGGGGCATCTGTAGACACCAAAACAACACCAATCCGATTATGTGACGACAAGCGCTGATCGCATTGACACACACAGCCCCTAGGGCAGCCCCTAGAGGTTAAACAGTGGTCCTAACCACTCCCACAACAGTTTGGAAGGTCAAAGGTCAATTTGGCACCTTTTTGGCACTTTGCTCCCTACTCGTCCCACCCTGGGACGATTACAAACTGGTATTCGTCCCACCCAGGGACGATTATCAGCATTCGCCCCAGGGTGGGGCGAATAGAAGGTTTGACTGGCAAAAAGTCAAACCTCGATAGGTCCGCCAGTTAACTGCAGCTTCAGGCCATGCAATTGTGAGGAACGACTTCAAATCAAGGAGAGAGACTTCAGTCATGCATGTCTTTGATTTTGGAGGCCTCATGCAAGGAGACTCTAAATCAGGGAATAATATTTTCTCTCAAAATAGGACAAGCAACTCAAGTGGCGCCCTCGCATGCGCATTCAAAGAGAGAGACCCTAGGTCTATAAATTGGTGAGTCTTCTCACCCAAAAGAGAGAGAAGAGAAGGAGCATTTTGAGCAACGAAGTGCTGCCATTTTACATCCACACACACACCTTTTGATTTGTGCCTTTCACATCCTTGATCTCTTTTGGAAGGGAGGTCATAGGGTGGTTATTGGAAGCGCAAATCCGGAGCCCAAACCCAAACATTTGGCCACAATATCCCACCAAATTTTTTGACAACACCCCATAAGAGGTTTTGGACCCATCCCAAGTGGATTGGTGCCGAAACAGAGTCCCAAACGGCGGGCGTCCTGCCCCCGGGCGCCCCCCAAACTGTCGTAGTCCTAATCGCCCCACCCCGGAGTGATTAGAAATCTGTGGTAGATTTCCTTTCTGTTATTTTTGCATCTGATTCTATACTTCTTAGATAGGTTGTCATTTAAATTTCACATCATTTTGAGCATTTTTGATCATGTTTTTATCATTTCTCGCCTTTACTAACATGCAGGTAGCATCATCAAATTCCTGGTGATAGAGGCCAAATTGGGAAAATATGACCTTCTGGGTCTTCCCAAAATACCCCCAATTAGCTAACCCCAACTTTGTAGGTGATTTGGAGCTTCTCGGATGTGACATTTGGGACTATGCTTTTTGACACTTTGTTGTAGGTCTATTCGTCCCGCCCCGGAGCGAATACAAATATGTGGTGAATTTTTTGACTGTTCCATTTGCAGTGTCTTCCTTGTGATGTTTTGATGCCCCTATCAAGTTTTTAGTTCATTTGGATCTATTTCAGTTATCATTTTATTTATATTTTGCATGTGCTAATTGAAGGCGTGGGGATTGCATGTTTCATTTTATCTACAGGTGCTATTGACTATTTTCTGTTTCCTTGAACGTAGGATCTAGACATTAGAGGAGCAGCAAGGAGTCAAGACTCATCAACGCAAGCGGCGGTGATGTTTGGTCCGCCCATTTTACATGTGGGCACGCGGAAGAAGGAATAGCATCCATGGGTGTGACAAGAACACATTTAACGCTCCTAGCCCCTAAAAAGGGAGGAGACGGATTGTAACCGAGTTCTAAAACATATTAATAAAAAGGGTTGTCTTCCATATTGGCTTTTTATTTGGTTTCGATTTGTTTATGCCTCTTTCCTTTCATGCACTTTCAATTCATAGGATTTAGCGTTATCTTTTGTTTCATTTCACATCGCATCTTGGCTTTTCCTTTTTGTTTTCGTATCCTCGTGCTTTCATATTCTTCCTAAGATTTCTAGGTTATTGTTAGTAATTCTCCTATTTAAGCTTTGTAATATTTCAATTAATATGAATGAAATTTTGGTTAATAATCTAAGTGCTTCTAATATTCGTGATTGCTATAGAGGTGAGCTCACTATGAATAACCCTCAAGATCTAGAAAACCATAATATGAGGATCTTCAAGAACCCATTAACAAATCATGATCCACCAAGGAACAATGTCGAACATGTAAATCAGGTGTGGGTTGAACTGCCAACTCAAGGATTCGTTAGCATGTTTAATATTGTCACGAGACAAGGAAGGTATGAAATACTGAATCTACCTCCAACTCCCATCAGAGTACACATTGCACCTTAGCAAAGGCCATCTCAAAATATTCTAGGCCCACCTACAAGATCAATGGTGACCATTAGGAGTAGGCTAGTTCAAATCCTACAAACAACTCCAGTAAATTTGTTAATATATGAATTGATTCAGTAGTCTCCTAAGCACAGGTAGACACTCATGGATATTCTAAGATAAATAAAAGTTCAATCCCAAGACCCTAAAGTATTTATGAACTTCATGGGACATGTGCAGCAGTGCAATGAATCGATCATCCAATTCAGTGATCATGAGATTAAGATGGTTTCCACTACTATAGCAGATCCACTGCTACATATAATTGTATGTGTTAATAACACACCATTCAAATGGGTTTTGATTGATATAGGGTCATCAATCAACATAATTACAACCAAGGCATTAACGTATCTGAAGTTGCCAAAGTCACACATTGTACCTTACACTTTCACCTTGATAACATTCAATGATGTGCTATGGTCAAAGGTAGGTACCATAGTTATTCTAATTCATGTTGGACTCAAGACCATCCTTGTGATGTGTCATGTGATTTAAGGTGCCATGTAGTATAACATCCTTTTGGAGAGGCCTTGGATTAGAGAAATGCATTACGTTCCCTCGATCTTACATTAGTGTATTAAATATATACACGAGGGACAAGTTTACATGGTTTCTTATAATGAAGAGCCATTTAAATATGTGAACTTAGCTGACTTGTTGGGAGATTTCATTCTTCGCTCTACGCATATGGATATACGATCAACGTCACCTATTATACATCCAGAAGGTAAACTCAAAGGAGTGTGTGTGGGACCTTCCATGGTGGCACCACCACTATCAGAGAACACTACAACAAATTAAACTAAACCTACAGTATCCAAAGTGCCTAGGAATGACAAGAAGCTTAAGGTAGTTATGGACAACAAAGAGTCAAATCAAAATCCTAAAGAAGGAACTATCAAGGGTCCTACCCCCATGGATTAGGGGGACGCTCAAAATCTATTCGAGGAGGCACCTCAGCCTACCTCACCTGCTTCTTTAGCAGGGTCATCTGCATCATAGGTGACCATACATTTGGTTAACCTAGGATTAGTATAATATATTATGTAGAATGTGATGTTCATACCATTTGTCGAAACTGCATAGGACATGGGCCGACCTCAAGCCCATCACTTTCCCATGGGGATGGTGTTGGAATATTCAACATTGTCCTAAATATATAAGTATTATGTTAATATTTAGATTAGCTTTTGCTAATTTAGTGTTTAGTTTAGCTTTGAGGTCATATAGAAAAATAAGTTAGAGTTTAATAAAAATAGTGAATGAGTCATCTAGATTAAGTTAGAACTCCCATGAGAATAGTCTTTTGCAACCATAATGTGCTATTATCTAGTTCTTCCAAAGAACTATAAATGTAACCTTTTTTACATGAAATATTATGTTCATTGAGAAAATATCAATTGGTATCAGATAAGGTTTGCTCAAATGGATCAAAACCTGTGGAGAGTGGTGTGAAGAGATATGAAGCACACACTTTGTTAGAGAAACTCAAGTGGCCAGCACTCAGTAGAGTTGCAAGGAAGAGCTCGATTAAATAATTAATATCTCATGTATCCTAAGGTATTTTATTATGAAATTTTAAGGGTTGTTATATAATTGTATCAAGAGGATTTTGTCAAAATTTCAGGTGATTTGGAGCTAATTTGCAGATTTTATTAGCATTTTGAGTTTTCAATAAAATGGTTTTATAAGGTGGAATACATGGTATTTGCTTCTCAAATTTTGGGAGAAATATTATTTAGATAAAATCATAATTCATATAGAATTTTAGGTCATTTGGATCTTGATTTGTGTGAATATTGATGTTTTCTTCAAAAATCCTAGATCCGAAATTGTGATAAAAAAAGGGAAAAAGTAAATGATCACATATTTTTCACATTTGTGAATTTTCTTCCAAAATTTAGAGGGTTTTCGGATTATTGTCTCAGGAATACATAGTTTAATTTTAATTTTGGATCTGTATGAATTGATTTATGTGAAAATATTGAAGTTGTCTCAAAAACACTCTAATATCTAGAAAAGGCAAAATTAAATTGATCACATATTTCTCATTTGCGTGAATTTGCTTCTAAAATTTAGTGGATTTTTAGATAAGTATATCATAAGTCTACAGGAAAGGGGTGGCTGAGAGCTAGATGGAATATTTATGAGTGGTGGATTTCAGAATGGTCACCATGTATAAATAATTGGAAGTGCCCAAATTTAATGGAGATAATTATGCTATTTGGAGCATAATGATTAAGACATTTTTGAAGGCTCAGGACTTATGGGATATTGTTCAAGAAGGATATGAGGAACCCTCTTGGATCAGATACAAGGTGAGGAGAGAAAAGAGAAGAAGGAGTAGCAATATGCAAATTTCTTAGCTCTTATGGATTTGAGGAGAGGAATGGAAAAGAATTTTTTTCCTCTCATAGCCAATTGTAGATCAGCTACAATGGCATGGAAAGTGTTGAAGGATGCTTATGGGTTTGATGAGGATACCTATAATGCCATGTGTAACAATCGTGAATATTTTTTAATCAAGTAGGAGCCTTGATTCCTTGGAGAATTTTTTGAATTAGATCCTTTTGAAGGAGTTTTTGAAGAGTCTTTTCAAGACTCATATGAAGACATACATTCTTATGATGGTGAATTCTTCCATGAAGAGGAAGACATGTTTGAATAAAAGAGTGATGATGAACTTCTTGAAGAAAATAAAGTCGAAGATAAGGAATCCCTTCATGGAGAAGAGGATGAGAAGGCAAAGGAGCTTTGTATAGCTCTCATTGGAGATATTTATTTTGATACAACCATAGTTGCAGACATGTCTTGTAATGGCATGGAAAATTGTAATAGTCAATTATTTCTTTTAGGAGGAGAAAAATATGAAAATAAAAATTGTATTAATAAATTTTTTACAGGAATGACATGCTTTGAAAACATTCACATTGATAGAAAAGAGGATGGATGTCTTAATGGAGATACAATTGCTCAAGGACCTTGTAGTGAAGACCACTCAAAACTGGAATAAGAATTTGAAGATGAAGGAAGAGTAACACTCACATTGGAGTGTTCTTTGATTGAAGACCATCAAAGTGAAATGTATGATGAAGAATGTCTCATGGAGGAGATAAATGAAGAGTGAATTATGGATAATGCATCTACAATTCTCATGAAGGAGAATAAAGACAATGAGGATGGAGAAGCAATGTTCATGGATGATCATTAGCTTGAAGACCATTCAATTGGAATGGATGTGTACTCTCTTGAAAGAACAAATGAAGTGATGTGGGAAGTTGATCCACAAGAAAATTTTGATGAAGAGGATATGGAAGCGATAGACTTCTTGTTTGAAGATCACTCATCAAGGGTGAAAGATGTGTTGTGTGAAGAAAATAGCACACAAGACTATCTCATTTGGTATATGAAAAGTGAGAGAGAAAATGGGATAGAAATAGAAAATGGAAATGAGATTGCTGATTTTCTTGTCATAATGGCAAAGAAAACATCACTCATGGATGAAGATCACCCACTTGGAGTGACTACATTGCAGAAAGAGAGTTTTCTTGAAAAGGCAACTATGTATGATTGCTTGAATGAATGGTGTTTCAACACACCAACATGGATTGAACAAATGAGGATAAATCTTAGTGAAGAGTTGATGGTTGATCTTGAAACACCATATAATGAAGGAGAACTGCTAAAAGATAGCTTTATGGGAAGCACCAAATCTACTCATACTAAAGGTAATGTTTTTATTATTAATGATTTATTTTTTGTGAGCAGGAATGAAAAGAAAAGAGAATATCTTCCAAAGGTATTATTGAGAGGTGATTTTCTCATTGAGGCAACTTTTATGAAGAGTCTTCTTGGAGAGAAGACAGTGATGGAGAACTTGGGTCACATGGATCAAAATGATGTGTTCAAAATTCCTTGGAAGAAGGATTATTGTAAAGTCGTTGTTTTGAGAGAATATTTGTGTGAGGAGCAACTTTATGTTGCATATATAGTTGGTCATTTTATGGCCATATTTGTGGTGATTTTTTATGTGAAAATATGTGAAATATTTTTATGGTATAATCATCTATGTGAGATGATTAATTGTAAATACTCATGTGGAGTATTGTTTAGTGTTGAATATGTAAAATAAGATCAAAATGTGAGAGCATGGTTTAAAGACCATAATGATAAAGATGTAAGAGAGTGGTTGCTGAAAATCACAAGAGGAGATGCTTTTGTTGAAGGGGGAGCTAATAAAAAAAATAAGACACTAGCATTTGCAGGAAATCCCACATAAAGAGTGGAAGGAGTGCCACCACGAGTATTTTGCAAATTTTGATTTCTTGATTCAATATTGGAGGAAACATAAGAGAAATGTTTTCTTCAAACTCTGTGATGATTAAATAACTCTTGCATGAGTGTCTTTAGCATCAAGGGGGAGAATGTTGGAATATTCAACATCGTCCTAAATATCTAAGTATTAAGTTAATCTTTAGATTAGATTTTGCTAATTTAGCGGTTAGTTTAGATTTGAGGGCATATAGAAAAATAAGTTAGAGTTTAATAAAAATAGTGAATGAGTTATCTAGATTAAGTTAGAACTCCCATGAGAATAGTATTTTGCAACCATAATGTGCTATTATCTAGTTCTTCCAAAGAACTATAAATGTAACCTTTTTACATGAAATATTATGTTCATTGAGGAAATCTCAGATTGTGGTACCGATGGGGGTGCCACCTAACCAAAAAAACTTCATTTATGGAGGGCTAGACCAATTGAAAAATTGCACAGCTATATATGAAGATGATAATAAACCATTTAGGGTGAATGTTCATTATCTGTCTAACCCTGAATTTGCTTTGCACTACTTAAATTGTTACCATTGGTATGGTTATGGCTTGGGATTATTTGAGTAGGGGTATAGAGTTCCCATCGAACCACAATATCAGCTACCAACTGATAGTTTTAGATTAGGCTATCATATCTAAGGATGATATGAGCTCCTATTAGCATCTTTAGATCATCTAAACCTCACTTTGGGGGATGATGTGGATTGTAACTTGTATCACCCTAACCCTTCTTATCTATGAGGGGGTAATAGGCCTGTAACCTATGTCTCAGATTCACCACTAGAGATCTATCATGATCACATTGTGGTAGAGGAATATCAAGGATATAATCCAAGATTTGACTTGGATACTTGAAGCTATGAAGCTACCGACAACACAAGCATGCGGATATAGGATCTGGGAATAGCAGATTCCATTATCAAAAGTGATGGACCATATTGCAATTTTGAAATAGATGATGATGAGCTATCCTCACACAATGAATGATATGAGGATGAAACTAAGTTGGCCTACCTAGGTCCTCTAAATATATGTCATCCATTACTATGGAACAAATGGGTGAGACTGAATAATACTTCATGGTTGATAGTGACTATGAGGATGACACAAAGCGGGCCTACCTTGAGCCCCATATTTCTAATCACCCAATTCCAATGGGCAAGGGTGGACTCATATACGATAGCGATGATGAGGATGATATCGAGAGAGCTTATATCAGGCCTTAATATTTGTGCCATCATCATGATTCAGTTGACATCAATGAGATGTATCGATGTGTCTATCCTGGCCTGCACCTTAGAGGAAGATCACCTAACTTAGATATGATTTATCGTATAGTATTCCCTGATCCACCAATGTCCTTGGATATCCTAGAGCCCAGTGATCCTATTTTCAAATTTATTCATAGACCAGATCTAGAGATCCCAATACTCCGAAAGCCACATATTGAGGATGGAAGTTTTATCAATGTAGATTCACACACACGTGGTCCTAGAGATCTAACCCATTCCATCAATATGATCTCTATTGATTTGACCACTCCATTTTGTAATCCACACAACCCCTCCAAACCATTGTATTTGAATGTAGATGATATTTATTGGAATCGCACTGACTCACCACTAGAGCCTGAGGATTTCTTACCTAACAAAGAAATATTGTAACATTTTCATTTTGTACCAGGCTATGCACATGATGTTTAACACACTAAGATAAATTCTGATGTAGGATATTTAAACCCAGTTGATGACATCCACTTGATTCCCATGCCTCACCATCTTGAGGAGGGATCACACATGTCAGTAGAGGAGACCTTTGATGTGGATATTAGTAATGATCCTACTAATCCTAAGAAGGTCAAATTCAAAGATATTCTATCTATTGATGAGCATGCCATAATCATCCCTAACTGAAAGAGAGACCTAACCTTTTTTCTTGGACATATAAGGATATGTTGGGACTAGATTCGAAATTGGTTACTCATAAACTTTCGCTAGATCCCCCCAAGAAATATGTCAACCAAAAGGTTAGAAATATACATCCAATAGTTTCTTTAATGAGGTCTGAGGTGTAGACTAATTGGTTCATCCAAACCCCATAAGGGTGGTAGATGTCCAAGGTTCAAATCTCGGGCCTCACCGGACTGAACGCTTGTCCCTTTATTGGTGCTTTTAGTGGCATAAAAGGTTTAAAATGATTGTGGCATGGTGGTTATAGGGGCGGACTACGCGAAGATCTGTGTGGCGGCTTCCGGGGAAAATAGCGTAGAATACTGTGGTGGCCATAAAAGTTGGACAACCTGCCCGGATTCATGGCGGCTACCGATTCCACCATGTAAATACAAAAAAAAAAAAAAAAATAGTTGCTTTAATGGTTAAATATAAGCTGTAGAAGTTGTTGGATGTAGAGTTCATTATCTCCATCGACTATCCATAATGAGTATAAAACATGGTACCTATAGGAAAACTTGATGGAAGGATCCATATTTGTACGTATTTTAGAGACCTCAACAAGATAACACCAAAATATTCATTTTCATTACCCAACATAGATGCTCTTATAGATGCAACTATGGGTCATGAGATGCTCTCCCTTATGGATGGTTTATCTAGTTATAATCATATTCATATTAATATCGAGGATCAACACAAAACCACATTCACAATGCCATGAGGAACATTTTATTACAAAGTTATGCCATTTAGCCTTAAAAATGCTGGTGCCACATATTAGCAAGACATGATATTGGAAGATTATATCGATGAATTATTGGAAAAGTCATTACTATAAGAAGAGCATGTGAAGGTCCTGAGGAAGGTCATTGATTGCCTAATAGAACATAATGTTAGGTTGAATCCCAAGAAGTGTGTATTTAGCATAACTTTATGAAAGCTCTTAGGATTCATCATTTCAAAATGAGGCATCAAAGTGGACCCAGTGAAGGTCAAGGCCATATTAGATATGCGTCCTCCCAAAAATATCAAATAGTTAAGAAGCCTTCAGGGCAAAGTAGCATCCATAAAGTGATTTTTCGTACAATTATCGAATAAATGTCGACCCTTGAATCGACTGCTACACAAAGGGGTCCCATTCAATTGGGACAAGGACTGTCAAGCGACCTTTGCTAAAATTAAGAAATACTTGAAAATGTTTCCAGTGCTAGATCCACCAAGACTAGATGTGCCTTTTATGCTATATATATCAATAACTGACTTTGCATTGGGAACCATGCTAGCCCAAAATAACATGCAAGGCAAAGAGCAAGCCATATATTACATTAGTCACACCTTGGTGAGTTATGAGCTCGGATATGCGTATGTGGAGAAGTTGTGTTTAGTAGTGGTGTTTGCAATGAAGAATTTGTGTCATTATATGTTAAGTCATATGATGTAGGTGATATCCAAACAAAATCCTTTGTAGTATATGATGAGCAAGATATATCATAATACATGTACTGCAAAGTGGATCATGCTATTGATAAAATTTGATCTAGAATTCATCAACCAAAATTCCATCAAGGGATAGGTCATAGCTAATCAACTAGTAGAGGTGCCTCTCAAAACTAATAGACCTCTCACCATTGAGCTTCCTGATGATGTGGTCTTCGCATTATCAGAAGCGCCCGAACCTGAAGAACTAGATAACAAATCTAACATGACTATGTTCTTCAATGGTTCGAAGTGTGAGCAAGAAGGTGGGGCAGGAATTGTCTTCTTCATGCCACAATGTGCTCCAATGTCCTTGTCATTTAAGCAAGACTTTCCTTGTACCAAAAACAATTATTAATATGAAGCCCTAATGTTGGGTCTCCAAACAACCATTACCATGAATATTAAACGGTTGAACATCTTTGATGATTCCCTTCTCATATTCAATCAAGTGAAGGAACTTTTTCAATGTAGGTGTCCCATATTGAAAGCTTACAAGGATCTTGCTAACATGTATCTAGCCCAACTAGAGTGGTACAACATCGAGGTAATCCCTCATTCGTCAAATAGATTCATAAACACTATGGTGTCTTTGGGATACTTAATCCCTCAAAATATATATGCTGAATTTACTACCATTAATGTAAATATGCAATCGCATGCCATGATGTAGCATGTGGTTTTTGATAACAAGGAATCAGTAAAAATGATTCATATAGAACCAAACTATGAGTGATTCTATAAATTCAAAGACTTTATCAAGAAGGTATCCTAAGGTTATTTGATCTTGTAGGGTCCTACGGGGAATGGCACCATCATTCACCACAAGGTTGTATCCCAATCTGCATTCATGCATAGTGAAACACCTAGGGAACAAATCATCTTGACAATCGAGGTAGAAGCTTATCAGGATTGGATGTCATAATTACATGAATTCCTCAAGCTTTTTTTAATCCTTTAGGGATTATCATGTACTACAAAATGCACATTTAGATAGAAAGTGATGAAGTATGTCTTTCTTGGAGATATCTTGTACCACATAAACTATGATGGAATTCTCCTTCATTGTCTTGAGCCCTAAGAATCAGCTTGGGTAATTTTGCAAGCTCACAATGGTACATGTAGTAACCATTTTAGTGACATGGCCATTATCAAGTGCATCCTTTGAATGGGTTATTATTGGCCCACTATGGAGAAATATTGCATTGCATATGTCAAGAAATGCATTAAATTCCAGCATCATGCTAATATTATGCACTTGCCATTGCAGGCCTTACAACCCATTCAAGTGGCTTGGCCATTTGATCAGTGGGGTCTAGATCTAATCAGTAAGATCTCTCCTCTGTCATCGGGTCAGAATACATTTATCATAATGGCTACTGAGTATTTTCCAAAATGGGTGGAATCCATTCCCTTAATAATTACAACTGGAGCATGTATTGCGGAGTTTATACTTCATAATATCATTATTCATTTTGGGATACCATCCAAGATAATCTCAGATATTGGAACATCATTCAAGAACAAAATTATGAAGAATTTAATGTGTAAGTACAATATACAACACAATTTTGTGACTCCATATTATCTGTAGGTAAATGGGTAATCTAAAGCTTCAAATAAGATAGTGGTAGCAATATTGAAAAAGATAGTACAATAAAACCACAAATATTGGCACATCCAGCTACCCCTTGCATTATGGGCTTATAGGACTAGCATTCGGATGCCCACTAGGGAAACCCTATTTTTGTTGGTATATGGCATTGAGGCCATTATACCCCTAGATTTGGATATTCCAATGTTGCACGTCACATTGAAAGAGTTCATCAATGACGACACTACATAGCAAGCTCACCTAGATCAATTGATGATTCTTGATAAACACCATGTGAATGCCCTTGAGAATATCTGTGTTTACCAAGAGCACTTAAAATGAGCTTACAATAGTAAAGTCCATTTGAGATACTTTAAGGTTGGTGATCTTGTGCTAAAAGAGAACCAACAAAACTAAAACCTGCCACTACACTTGCAAGACAAATATACGACTAACTGGTTAGGTCCTTACATCATCAAAGAGCAGATTGAACCTAGAATGTATCGTTTGACATCTCTTGAAGGGGTTGAAGAGCCTGAACCTATCAACATACTTCATATTAAAGCATTCCACACTTAATAATTCAAAAAAACTTAAAATATGGAAAATTTCAAAATTCATAAAAATCAAAATTCATGGAAATCTTGCTTTGATTTTGTAGATGATTTCTAGTTTGATATCACTTAGCATATCATAATCCCATCACTAATCAAACACGTTAACAATCCTACTTAGGGTAAGGAAGGATGATCACTACAAAAGTGGTTTGGGTCACCTTAGGTAAAAGGTTTTCTTACTTGCTAATTTTGTGAGGCACAATGGTCTAGAGTAGAGGTCATTGGTAAAAGGACAAGTTTACCCCCTACCCAAATAAATCCCTTGCTTACATAAAGGAGCAAAATACTAGAAATAAAATCAAATACCTTGCTCAAAACAAAATAAAAACAAAGTACAAAATAAATAGTGATTTTTATCACTATATATGAACAAGTATCCCAATAAATTGAATATAAGAAGGGGGTGAGCTTGAATCCCTGGAATAATCAATGCTCGACAATCATAGAGTGATCCCCAATACAACAATGGGTTGAATGAATCCTGTATGGAATTGGGGTAGGTCTAAGCAATTCACAAATGAGCTAGCTTTAGGTGGTCTGTATTGCCTAGTGGTCTAGTATAACTAAATACAAAACTAGGATCGGGTGGAAATATGAGGATCCCCAATATAGAAATAGGCTTAATGAATCTCATCTGGCATTGGGGTATGCTTATGTCTCATCTAATATATTCATTTGCACACACAGGGGTAATGAATAGCTTAGTCTTTCATAACGAAAACTCTATTTTTCAAAAGTCTAGTATAGTCATTATACAACTTTTGATAAGTCAACTAGGGTGTTTGAGTCTCATGGAAAACCTCAAAAATTCCCAAATAGCAACAACCATTTTCAAATCAATCAATTATCAACTTCCTTTTATAATATTTTATTTATTGAGTGTTCATAATATATGATAGATACTAGATGGATATCAACAATGATGTTTAGACGGCCACTAACTTTATTGTGCATGTTATTTTAACTTACCAAAAGCTTATGAAAATAAACAATACAAAATTTCATAGCACATATGGATGTTTAATTAATTAATTTTTATGATAAGATATATCAATTACAGTCATGATTTTTTATACATTCTGTGGTGTCATACATTAGATTTTCAAACTCATATTGCATTCATAAATTATGTTTTTAAGTGATTAAGACATACATGTTCATTTACATTAGATCAATCATGTAAATAATGTAGTACACGCATTGCATTCATCATATCATAGCATCATATATTAATGCATACAAGTACATTAAATTAAACATGCATTTAATATCTAACATTGCATCCATATGCATACTACTAAGTAATCCAATTAATGAATCTACTTGCACCAATAGTTGATTACATTTTTGTAGTTCTTTTGTAGCTTCTATAGAGTATGTAGATCTTGTAGATGATCTTGGTGTCTAATATCACCAAGTTTCTACCTTGAGGAAGAACTTGTAGCTCTTTTTAGGCTATCATAAATAGCTCCTTCACCAAAATATGGTCTCAAAATTTCTTTCACAAGTCTTGGATTTGGTGGCTTTTTCTCCTCTCGTAGTCTCCTTTTTGCTGTAGATTTTTAGAAGTCTTTATCTCAGAAAATAATGTCTTATTGTTGTGATAGATAATCTTCAAATCTCTTAGATTTGGCAGGCTTCTCATGTCTTCAAGTCTTCTTGTCAAATTTTAATTTCAAGTAGGATCTTCTCAAGATTCTGAAAGTCTTGAGGTCTTTTGAGATTTGACACTCCTTGCCAAATTCTTCTTCTTATTTTGGGCTTGTTATCGAATGGTGATAATTGTCCCAAATATTTCATTCTTTTCTGTAGTGAATTTCTCTAATGAGTTCTCCTTTGATAATTTCTTCAATAAGGCTCTCCAAGCCTTTTACTGGATGCTAGATGAGACCTCCATAAGGTCTTTGATATTGTAGCTTCTTTTGGTCTTCCTTGAGACCTTTTCTTCAACCTTATACTCCTGTAAGTGTTGGTGGTAATATATTCTTTTGGATCTTTGATTATTTTTCTTATATATTCAAGCAGGACACTCCTAGTCCTTCTTCCAAGACTAGAATTTCTTCAATGAGATCTTCTCCTGATATATTTACCTTAAATTTTTCTTCAAGTGCTGTATTTATTCTGAAGAAGATAATATTCCTAACTTTCTTGTAAGAAGTTTCCCAACTCACTGAATATTATTTTCCTACAATAAATTATTCATACTGAAATCTAAATCTACTTCTAAATCAAATACTCTCTTCTGGAGTCTTCTTTGGGATCAAGGCTTCTATGGTATTTTTCAGTATCAAGGCTTATGTGGCATTTTCTTCAGTATCAAGGCTTTTGTGGCCTTTTCTCTAATATCAAGTCTTTTGTGGCCTTTTCCTCAATATAAAGGCTTATGTAGCCTTTTCTTTAGTATCAAGTCTTTGGTGGCCTTTTCTTTAGTATCAAGGCTTTTGTGGCCTTTTCTACTAGATCAAGTATTTTTTGACCTTTTCTTATAGAACAAGGCTTTTGTGGCATTTTATTCTAGATCAAGGCTTCTATGGAATTTTCTTCTAGATCAAGGCTACTATGGACTTTTTTTTTTTTTTTTAAGTTCTAAATCTAGCAATGGAGATCTCCAGTATCCTAACTTCACCATGACTCTTCTCTAGAAGTCTTCTTCCACAATATTATTTTCTTACACAAGTAACTAATATTTGCACTATGAAGGCACACCAACCTTTGGTCAATGAAGTTGAATTCTCCTATATTTCTATTGTAGAAGGAGTTCTAATCATATGAGAATTAATGTTTTGCAACAAAAGAAACTTTGGGTAATAGTTAAAAAATTCTAGATATCTTGAGTCCTAGTCTTCACGAGTTTTTCTTGCAACTCTATGGAAAGACTCTAGCCAAATGTAATCTTAGTATTTATTTAACTGAGATTTTTTTCAGTCCTCACTTGTGGCTCTTCCTAATTCTACCACCTAGACTCTTCTAAGATTTTTTGATAGTGGTTGGTCTAGCAGTGCATCAGGTTGATGAAAAACTCAATCTCAATGATAATGGTGGTTTTCCTATTGATCTATTATGGCTAGATCTACCATACCTCTGATACCACTATTATATTTTGATGTAGTATGCAATGGGAGATAGCAATCACAAGATACAAAATAATATGAAAGAAAGTAAATCTATGAGATGATTGAAATATGCTATAAATAGAAATTATTAAAATGAATACAATGTAGCTATGGAGGAAATGGACACTCCATGAACAAATATACTGGACTATATTGTACCCATCACCAGTATATGGTGATCTACACAACACTATGCTACTTCCTATGAATTTGCGCTAAGCTTCTCTATTTGTGCTTGTTACAATGAAGTCCTTTTATATAGAAATATAGGTTCCTTGACCAACACTCTACTTATTTGTGCAAGGTATTAGAAATAGAGTATATTCCATCATTTGGGTTATGTAAATTTATATTATAAGGTATATACTTAGATTAATTTAGGGAAAAGTTATCTAGTTACTTCATGCAATATAATAAATGTACAAGTATCAATGTGCAAGTTGTACATGTGCAAGTTGTACCTTGCACAGCTAGATAGAGTGTTGAGAAAGTATCCTATTTTACCTATACAAGGATGGCCTCATATATAGATATATATAGTGTGATAGATACAACTAGAGTTAGGGGACATAGTGTAACTTAGTTATGTGTGAATCACCATACATTGGTGATAGGTGCAATGTAGTTCAGTAGCTTTATAATGGAGTGTTCATTTCCTCCATAGCTACATTGTAACATTTTATATTATTTTTATTTATTACATATTTCAATCATCTAGCAGATTTAATTTATTTCATATTATTTTGCATATTTTTATTGCTATATCCTAATGCTCGCTATATCAAAAGCTAACAGTGGTATCAGAGCTACGATAGATCTAGTCTATGTAGGTCAAAAGGGAAGCCATCATTATCATTGAGCTTGAGTGTTTTGATAAACTGACATGTCGTTGGACCAACCACTATCAAAATCTCTCAGAATAATATAGGTGGTAGAATTAGGGAGAGTCATGAGTGAGGAATGAAAGAAATATCAATTCTAGGAAATACTGATATTACAATTGACTAGAGTCTTTTCACAGAATTTCGATAAAAACTTGTGAATACTAGGACTTAGCATTCAAGCTAATAGATTGACAAATCATCTAGTGAGGATCATCCAGGATATCAAGATTTTTCTAACTAGTGCTTAAAGTTTCTTTTTTTGTAGAAAACTAATTCTTAGAGAATTGGGACTCCTACGATAGAAAGCTATGAGACTCCAACTTCATTTCTTAAAGGTCGATGTACCCTCATAGTGCAAAGATTGGTTCCTTGTGCAAGAGAAGAATATTGTGAAAGAATACTTCTTGTGAAGAGTTGTGGTGAAGTTAGGAGACTGAAGATCTCCATTGTTGAATCAAAGAACTTCACAAGTTGAATAACATGCCATAGAAACCTTGACATAAAAAGGCCATAGAAGCCTTGGAGAAAAGGCCACATGATCCTTGAAGGATAATCCATAGAAGTCTTGATACCAAAAGGCCATAGAAGCATTGGTACTTAAAAAGGCTACAAAAGCCTTGATACTTAAAAAGGCCATAGAATCCTTGGTTTTGAAAAAGGGTCACAAAAGCCTTGATACTGGAAAATGCCATAGATGCCTTGATACTGAAAAAATACCATAAAATCCTTGATCCTGAATAAGAATTTGAAAATAATATCTTATTTAGAAGCAAACTAACTATTTTAGTACTAATAATTTATTACAAGGAAATAAGACTCAGTGAGTTGGAAAACTTCCTACAAGAAAGTTAGGAAGGTTATCTTCTTCAAAATCAATTAACACCTGAAGCAAAATTAAAGAGATCAGGAGAAGATCTCATTGTAGAACTTCTAGTCAAGGAAGGAGAATGAGAATAAGGACTAGGTGAGTTATGCTTAAATACAAAAGTAGTATAATCAAAGATTCAAAAATAGATCTCGCCACCAAAACTTCTAGGAGTAAAATTTTGAATAAAAGGTCCCAAGGAAGACCATCAGAAGCTATAAGATCAAAGACCTTGGAAAGGTCTTATCGATCATCCAAAAAAATTCTAGGAGAGCCTTACTGAATATATTATCAAAGGAGAACTCATTGGATAAATCTAATACCAAGGATAATCCCTTGACAGTGAAGGACTTAGGACAATTATCTCCATCCAACAACAATCCCAAGAGAAGAAGAATTTGGCAATGAGTGTTAAATATGAGAAGAATAATTTGGCAAGAATTGTCGAATCCCAGAAGAATAATTTGACAAGGATTTCCAAATACATGAAGAAGAATTTGGTAAGGAGTGCCAAATCTC
The DNA here is from genome assembly GCA_028583015.1 of Wollemia nobilis. NCBI lineage: Eukaryota > Viridiplantae > Streptophyta > Pinopsida > Araucariales > Araucariaceae > Wollemia > Wollemia nobilis. The sequence goes on from JAQPPZ010003612.1 coordinate 2,952,812, forward strand.
AGAATATCCTACTTGAAGTCAAAACATGACAAGAAGACTTGAATACAGAAGAAGCTCACCAAATCCTGAAGATTTGAATATTAAATCTCACAATAAGAAGGCATCACTTTAGAGATAAAGACTTCTCTAAATATATAGTAGGAGGAGAATAAAATAGGAGAACAAGCCACAAAATCCTAGGATCGTGAAAGAAAGGTTGAGACCATCATTTGATGAAAAAGGAGTTGTTTAGGATAGTCTACAAAGAGCTGCAAGGACATACTCGTAGCAGTAACTTGGTGATTCAAGACACCAATATCTACATCCTCTACAAAAGCAATAAAAGAGCTACTACAAAAAAGGTATGTAAATATTTTTTGCAAGTAGGTTCATTAATTCATTTACCTATCATATTTATTAGAAGCACCTGAATTTGGATTAAATTTGCAAATATAAAACTGGATTACAATCTTCAAAAGTGCAAAAAGAAAAAGTTTTTTTAAAGGTTCATTTGCACATTAATAAGGAGTTGATTAGATTTCAAAATTTCTTCTATTGACTACCTATTATCTATTTTGAAAAAATAAAAAATAATACTAAGTCCTACAATATTAGTTGTAGTGAAATTGTAGAATAACTCTTAAAGATTCATTTTAGGTTATTCTTGATTAGTTGTAGTAAATTGTTCATGCATTAATTTGAGAGTTGATTGGAGTTATAAGGTGTAATATTAGTGCAATAAAAGTGAAATACTTGCACTATTACACTACTCTCAAAATAAATTAGTTTTGTGTTCTTGAAGGGCACAAAATCTGATTTGTATCAAGTGTCTAAAGACACTATTGAAGCACATAATCTGCAACTCATAGTGGCCAAAATAAGCCACCCAAAAAAGTTTAGATTCCTCAAAAACTTGGAGAATAACACAACTAACCAAAAAATAGAAATAGAAGCTTCAAATATTGAGACTTGGTGAGTCTTAAATCCAAAGAATTACAAGATTGGATGCAAGAAAAGAAAGTCCAAAAAAATTGCATAAATTAAAAAGCTTTTATCTATTTTTATCTAAGCTTAGATTTGTTATCAAAGTGCCCAAGAAAAAATGGGAAGGTATCTACTCATAAAAGACAACCTCAAAACCCTTGTATTGAAGAAGGAAAAATACCATAAAACCAGAATTTCAGATCTGAAATAAGAGTGCAAAAGAAGGTTCATCAAAGGAGGTTTATATACAATCTATTGTACATTTTATTGCACTACTTTAATCTGGTTTTTTATATCTCAAGAGCATATTCGAATGTGCCCCAAAAAGGCACAATATCTATAGGAAAATGTATCCAAGAAAGGCTGAATGTAAGCACTCTTCTTCCCAAGCAATAGAAGCCACTCAAAGGGCTCATCTTGGATGATCGAACCTGTAGAAGACAAGGCATAGGGGAAGATAAAGTAGTGTATAAATAAAAAGAGGAAACATATGTCAAAGCAAAGGAGCATCTTTATAAAAGCAAGTAGACATAAAATCAAAGGAGCATTCCTATCAAAACAAGCTATGGAGCATTTCTATCATAAGTGAAACCTAAACAGTGGAGTGAAGAATCAAGGAGTCTTCATCCAAGTGCTACCATTTAGACTCCATTCAAGGGCCACAAAAGCTTCACCAAAGCTCCTCCATATCCTGACCAAAGCTCTACCATATCTCCACCACAGCTCAACCTCTAGCATTGCTTGGCTGGAGATATTTTAGTATTTACGTAAAACAACAAAGAACAAGGTGGAAAATACATTGGAGAGTCTTCAAGTAAGCATTGATAAAGATAAGGGTATGCATCTGCCACTTGTCATTCTATGATAGATCCTCTATAATGCTGACAAAGAAGCTATTACATTTCTTGGCACTCATACTCCATGCAGAAGAGGAGTTACGTATAGCTAATAGCTTGATATATGTTACAACAAGGAGATCTCATAGATGTTGAAGAAGGAGTATTTCTTGGACAATGCTCAAAGGAGAATCAAAATGTCTCAATCCAAAGGTGATATTTGTCATAAATAGTGGAGTTATTTAGACACCTCCACCAAATAGTTGAATCTTACATAAGAATTTTAAATTTTTGTCATGATGCTTGTGACTCATCCTATCACATATTAAAGGTGCCTTGGATATTGGAAAGGAAGTGCAGTAGTTTGAAAGCGATACAGTGTAGCAGTTTGGAAGGTACTTAATAGTTGATTGATGGCACTTCGGGTGTGATTTGGTAGCGATCCAGAGCAATTCGGGTGCATTAGAAAACATTCTCTGTCAACCATCATTAAAGAAGAGCATTAAAGCCACAACTTAATCCGAATTCATAAAGGTACATAGCCTTAATCAAATTTCCTCATCTAATTTCATTTCATTTTTAAAAGGGAGTTATAATGTTATAAGATAAGGTTGAGATATTAATTGAAATCAATATTTGTTTAAAAGCAAAACTTAGGGAATTTAATATAATATTTGTAAAATATAACTTAGGAGAAATAAGGGATACTACTTGGAATTTATCCATTAAATGTTTGCAAATATTAATGTGTTCTAGTTTTCCAAATTTGGGAGTGATAAGTGTTACAACTTCAAACTATTTATTTTGAAATTAAACACTTGAACCAAATCCTAAGGGTTATAAAAAGAGGTTATTGTTGGACATTTTGAGGATTTTTGTTGTCATTGATATCAAAAGCATTTTTGTGCTATGTTCGTCATCTTTAAGGACATTAAGTGTTTCTTCCAAAAGCAAGAAGGTCTTGAAAAGCAATAGGTTATAATATTTATTTTTAAATATTATATACCCAGGAGGGCTCAAAGGATGAAGACCCAAGGAAGGAGAAGCAAGTTCAAATTAAATAATTATATTTTATTATTATTATTTCGGGCCAAAAATCAAGCCAAAGAAGATCAAGGACCAAGTTGAAAAAGACCCACAAGCAAATTTAATTTAAATTAAAATATTTTAATCTATGATTAAAATTTTTAATTTAAATAATGATGGGTGACAAGGTTTAATTTAAACCATTTATTTAATATTTAAAATTAATTTTAAGATTCGAATTTGAATGCTCATCGACATTGGAATATTCTATGGTTTGCATATAAATAATTCCAAGGTTTTGCATTTGAAAATTATCCTATGTGAATGATTTTTTGGCTTGTGCAAAGGAGAGAAAAGCTTGTGCATTTTTGCATGTGTGTTGAGCGCAGAAGAGGAAAACACAGTTGGTAGCAAAATATAGTGTTAGAAGCATTCAGGAACTCCAGGAGTGGGTTCAAACCTTATGCATTTCATTCTTATTGAAGGGAATATCATACCGTGTTTGCACCATTCGAGGAGGAGGAAATCAAAGGTGCCTTCGTGCCTTTCCATTTTTGTGGAACCACGTAGCCCAATTTGTGGGTGGGAGCACTACGAAACCACTTGGGGGAGAGCCATCAATGGCTTGAATCCTACCAAGGCATTTTGGACAACATTAACAAAGGTATACGCATTATTTGGGTTGACTTGGCTTACGAAAAATAAAAGAGGGAAAAATATTTTTATTCTCCAAAGGTTTATTTTAATTAATATTTTGCATAATTAATTTGGATTATAAGTTGTTGTACGAGTGTTGTGGCTGCTCCACAACACACCCCAAAATTGGGGACCCACCTTTTTTGCACGCTTTCCAAGAAGACTGCAGCGGCCCAGATGCTAAAATCAAAGAAAAAGAAGAATGTCACGAAATCGTGACATGTTGCTCTGTCACGGCTAAGAAGCTGAAAATTGTCGTGATATCGCGACATGTCATGTTTTCACGGCTTAGATCGGCAAAAGACAGCAAAAATAAAAAGTGTCGCGATATCGCGACATGTCGTGAAATCGCGGTCAAAGTGGTCAAACAAAACAGGATGCCAAAAGTGTCGCGATATCGTGACATGTCATGAAATAGTGGTGCAAGACAAAGAACCAAGTTGAAGACTCAAAAATGTCGCGATATCGCGACATGTCATGTTTTCGCGATGTCTGGCGGGTGAAAAGGCTAAGTGCAGAAACTGTCGCGATATCGCGACATGTCATGTTTTCGCGACATGTCATGAAATCGCGGTCAACGATAGCAAGAGGAACAGTCAACGCAAAATTATCGTGATATCACATGTCACATTTTTGCGGCTCAGATCATGAGGTAGAGCAGAATGGATAATTGTCGCGATATCGCGACATGTCATGAAATCGCGGTTCATAGAGGAGAGAGAAATACTAAGTGAAAAATGTCGCGATATCGCGACATGTCACGTTTTCGCGGCCCAGATCAGTAGGATGCACCAAAATGGAAAAATGTCACGATATCGTGACTTGTCATGAAATCGCGGTCGAAGGCAGCAAGAGAAGAGTCAATGCAGAAGTTGTCGCGATATCGCGACATGTCGCCATTTCGCGACCTGAAGACGAGATGAAGGGCAAAGATAAAAAAACATCGCGATATCGCGACATGTCAGGTTTTCACGGCAGGAAAGTGAGGAAGGAACAAATGAAAGAAAGTGTCACGAAATCGCGACAGGTTGCGTTTTCGTGATCTATCGACGGTAAAGGAGGTAAAGATAGAAAGATGTCGTGAAATCGTGACATGTCTCATTTTCACGATTCACAATGACTGATAAGCTAAGCAAGGGAAATATGTCACGATTTCGCGATAGAAAGCAGCGAGATGGTGCAGAATGAAAAGTGTCACGATTTCGTGACATGTCGCGTTTTCGCTGTTAAGCGCAGCAAGATAGCCCGAAAGAGAAAAACGTCATGATTTCGCGACAGGTTGCATCTACGCGGCCCAAAACGGAAAAATGTCATGAAATCATGACATGTCTCATTTTCACGGTGCTTGAGGATGAACAAAGCTATGGGTATAAAAATGTCGTGATATCGCGACATGTCTTGTTTTCGTGATACAGGTGGAAGAACAAAGCTATAGATAGAAAATGTCGTGATATCGTGACATACTATTTTTTATCGTGATTCACAGCGGGCCATTACAGAACATGTAGAAAAGTGCAGAACACATGGCACGAAGATGTCAGGGCTATGATAACGCTTCAGGATCGACAGTTATAGTTCACAGAGAAGATCAAACGTTTTGACGTCGAGCAAAAAGTCAAAAATGACGAAGAGGCGGGGAAGATGAAATGAAGGGACCTGGGAAATGAAACGAAGCATCGCAGAGTGAAACAGAGAGCATGGCCAGAAAGTTTAAAAGTAGAAGCATAGATTGGTACAAGGGTCGAAAACCACTACGGGCAGAGTTGCAGAGCCGAAGGCAATAAGCCATTCTGGGCCTGCTTTTGGAGTGTTTTTCTTCCACTTTTCTGGATATTTTCCTTTACATTGGACTAGGTAGGAAATTGCTATAAGCAGAGTTGCAGTGCTGAAGGCCAGAGGGCCATTCTGGGCCTGCTTTTGAGGTTGTTTTCTTCCATAGACTGGGTTTGGGAAACCAAAAAGTTCTGTTGTTGTAAAATGACCAATTTTTAATACAAAAAATTTAGAGAGTTGCACCTCATTGACAAGAAAGGAGTTATTTTCTGCATGCAAGATTGAATGTTTATCTTTCCCCTTTTCATATTTCTAGGCTTATAGGTGAAGTTTAATGCAAGTTCTCTTGGTTGCTTCATGCGAATGTCTAAATCTGAAAATCACAGTTAAAACCCCAGAGACCAGCACTTAACTTATCTGGATTGTGCGTGTTTTGCAGGTTCAATAGGTTAGGTTGTATGCAGAAAACCTCATTAGCTTCGGTTTTGTCAAAATAGGATAGCATCATACTGAATGCACTTTTCATTTTCCTTTCGCATTTTATTTTCATTTTTTTCTGCACTTTATTTTAATTTATAGGCATTAAAATAAAAAAAAAAAACTAAAAATTCCAAAATCCAAAAATAGTTTCATCATTGCGTATGTTATACTGCAGATTCCAAATACGCATTTAAAATTTCATTTTTGGAGTTGTATAAATTTCACCGCAGCTGTTGTTTTGTTGCAGACTTTAAAAATCCGAAAATAGAAAATTTCCATTTCAAGGCCAGAATTTCATTTTTAGTTTTGTTTTTCATTCATGAGCCGATGATGACATTCCCTTCATGAAAATTCCAATTTCATTGAAGGATTTATGTTTTATGGCATTTCATCAATTTCCATTTTGAAGTTACGTCATGGTCATATAAGGGCCAGATCACATTTGCTTTATTTGGGTTCAATAAACAATCATTAAAGTTTCACAATAAAATAAACCAACATTGCCCCTTGTTTTCGGGTTACTTGCAACCACTAAGGTGTTCCAAGCATTTAAATTGAATATCTTTATTTGAGATTATTAATACACAAATGTAAAATGCTAATATAGCGGAGACCTTGGAGAAATTATTTATTTAATTTCTTTGCAAGAGAGGATTTGGAACCCAAATCCTATCGGAGAGTGTGTTTTCACAATCGGGTGAAAATACCACTCAACAGATTGGCGCTAGAAGGAGGGCATGAAATGGTTTATTTCATCATGATTTTAAATGCTACAGGTTTATAATTGTTTAAGAGCTTTATATTGCTAAATATTTCAAGTCCATTTGATTAGCATCTTCGGCCTCCTCTAACACCACTCAACAGATTGGCGCTAGAAGGAGGGCATGAAAGGGTTTATTTTAGTGTGATTTAAATCTATAAGGATTTAAATTTTTGTATATTTCATGCTATATTGATTGTTATCTTTAGTCCTCTAACACTTGGCAGATTGTTAAAAGGAGGGCCTAAATTGGTTTACTTTATTCTATTTACGTTAAGCAATTCAGGTATGTTGTATATTATTCTAACGCTTTTTGATTGTTCATACAGAAATAATGTGATTTGATTTAATTTTGAAAATTTTGGTCTTGACTAACGAAGTGTTGTTTCCATGCAATTACTTTTCATTTGATTTTAATGAATACATCTCTTGGTTGATGCTAACTTGATTTTTCATACGTTGCAGGTTGGATATTTGCTAGTCATTTCACGCGGATGTGTCGGGATTCCTTCCTTTTTGACTAACAGATTTTGGTTCTAAAGTTACATTTTGAGTTTCACTAATGGCAACATTTGAAGAGCAAATGGTATCCCTGAGAAAAGAAATGATGTCTCTAAGAGAAAGAATGGTATCTATAATGGAGGATCATTATAAGGGTTTGTCTATACCTGTGGTACCCTATCAAATTCCTAAATTGTTATTAGAGTTTCTACGATGTTTTAATCAAGATGTGCCACTAGGATACTTGCAAAGACTGTACGTCTACAAGGATACATTATGTCAATTCCAGATTTTCTATGAGGACGTGGCTTGTAAGTTATTTGCATACATTTTGGATGATAAACCATTCTTTTGGTACAGCCAACTACCCATGGAGGTTAGGACTTCTTGGACACAACTAGAAGCAACCTATCTCTATCATTTTGGTAATCAGGTTGACTTAGAGATGTTGAAAAATCAATTTACCTCCATACGTAATGAGCATAATGAATCCTTGAGTCAATTCAATGGAAGATTTCGTGAATTGTATTCGCAAATGTGGGAAAGTTTGGGTACATCGGAAGAGGAAGCTATTCAAGTATACCTGGGAGCCATAGACCCCACACTTGCTACATCTTTAAAGAAAAACGTGGATGACTTATCTCTAGAGACAATCTATGAGATCTCGAAAAAGGTAGAACAAGTTTTGGAAGAAGAAAAGGCACAACATGTTCACATGAGAAACTATTCTTTTGAAGTTAGTGATGCCAACCTACACCAACCATCAAATATAGCACCCTCCACTCCAATGATATCTAAGGTAAATGATCAAGGGGATGAATTTGAATATCCAAATCTTACAACCACCTTAGATGTAGTCCACGAGGAGGTGCAAATTGCTAAGCCAACATCCGCTAGTGAGGATTATGCAGAAATGATCTCATTCATAGAGATACACGATTATTCGGATGAAGGGGTTCTAAATTCAACAATGTTTGATATATGTGATAGGACGGAACCCACCATAGAATTGAATGGAATGGTTGAAAGTGAAATCGAGAGAAAACCAATAAATGAATTTGAAGATATGATAGAGTTTCACCACTTGTTCTTGGAAGATACTATTGATGAGATGTGTACAATTAACGATCAAGAAATTCTTCACCCTCCAAATTATGATAAAACTGAATCATGGGTTACTAATTTGGACGATGATAGCCTTACAAATTTGAATTCAAGAAACGACCCACTTTTGGAAATAATTGAACCATCTAAGGAAGGTGAAGATGAATTTGATGAGAAACACATTGATGAATTGGAATGTGTCGAAGAAGTAGTTGAACGCCACCACTTGATTTTAGATGATGATTATTATGATGCTTGGAAAAAGTGGGAAGACTACACTCTCTCCAAAACTGCTAACGAAACTTGCGTGCCAATTGATATACAGGACAACATAATCGCCTATTCGAAGGAAGATATTACAACTCCTGTACAATTTGAGGATGTTTTGGAAGAGGGTTTCAAATCTCATCAAATTTTGGAAGATTATAATGATTCTATTACCAAGGACAAAGAAGAAAATGAATTGATGAATGAATCAAAAGATCATGTCACAAATACCATGGAGTTTCATCTCACAGATCTGGATGACGATTTTCACAATGGTTGGGGGAGATATGATAATGCATTCTTTTCTCACATCCCTATAGATGAAACTCATATTTCACTTGATATGCAGGATGTTGAAACTTCTACATCATACGAAGATCTCACATTCACAAGATTTGAAAAGGTGACAAAATTCGATCATGTTGAATATAAATTCATTGAAGGTGCGGATACAAGTTTGCATGATGATTTTGAGGATTCAAATGAAGAGATACCATGGATAGTGAACAAAGAATTAGAACCAAATGACAAAGAGATTGATCAATTGGAAGCAACTCGAATAAGTGATCATCAAAACAGATTACTTGACATACACTTTGACCAAAAACATTTGAGGGTTGAAAAGGAGGGCCATGTTTTCAACTGGGTGCATGACCATATTTTGAATTTGAATTATGTTTATGATGAAATGTCGTTAAAGGTGAATGAAAAACAAGGTATAATTTTTAATCACACCTTTAATAACATTGTTTTAATGAATGGAAAAGAAGTTGATGCACTTGAATTGTTAAATCAAATTCATCAACAATTACTAATTGAATCTAGGGTAAAAACTGTTAATGATCCTAATTTAGTAAATATCCTAGATGCTTGCAAACTGTTACACAAATTTGATTGGCCTACAAATTTGGAAAATGATTTGGCTTTAAAATTTTTAGAAATAGGCTCTTGCTTACAAAGTCTCATTTTGGATAAAGAGAGCCTAGTTCTAAATCATGAATCGAATTATGAAATGGATACTTTCAAGAATAGACAAGATAAAATTGAATATCATTTATTGTCTAATCATTTTAGTATTTTAACGCTCACCTATGAGAGTACTAATGGAATTAAATCTAATTGGTGGGGTGAGCAAGGGAAGTTAAAAGTTGTTGCATGGTGTGGTCTAATCTTGTTTTTTTTGGATTCCTACAACATTTGGCATGCGCATCACGTTATATTTTTGTTGAAGTGTTCTAATCATGTTTGGGATCCAGGGAAGTGATAGTCCAAGCTTTGCATCATCTTGTATTATATTGTACATTTGTATATAGATTTTGGTTTTTGGGTTTTGGTTTGTGTTTTCAAGTTCATTTTTTAAGTTACTTTTGGGTTTGGTTTTAAGTTTTGTGTGTTAGTCCTTTGGACATGTTTGGTTCGTTTTAAAAAAAAAAAAATGAATAAAAATTTGAGATGTCAACTCATGCCTAAGATCAGGAAAATATGAAACATTGGAATTGTGTTGTAGAAAGCTCCGCAAGTAACACAAACAGTTAAAATAATATCGTTTGAAACTTGTGATGCATGAAGTAGTCAATTTTACAAATTATGGCAATACTTTATCCGCAATTCAAAAAGGCAATGCATTCATATTACATCCCACTTTGCATATACATGCCATCTTAGTTGCATATGCATTTCAGATACAATCATTTGAAAGGTGTCAAGTCCTCTTAGGGTTATTCTATAACATAAAAAAAAAAAAATCCTAAGGTTGGGAACTGATGCCCGAACTATCTTGAACCAAGCACGTTCTATGCACATTAAAGAGGATCTTGAGCAAAATGATCAAAACCATACTTGGAAGAAAAGGTCAGGCGAAAGGAGTATTTCGTGTCTATCCTATCATGCAACATAATCCTTAAAACAGTGGTTTTTACCACTTCCATCAAGCTTAAAGCCTAAAACCGAGTAGTAAGGATAGGGTTAAATCCTCATCGAACTTAGGTTGAGGATCCAACTCCCCAAAGCTCCGATTTGACCTACATGGAGTAGTAAGGATAGGGCATAATTCTCATCTCGCTTAGGTTGAGAATCCGATTCCCCAAAGCTTCCATTTTTTTCCCATTTCATCATAAATCTTGGATTGGAAGGATCGTACTACATGTCCTCTCGCAAAGGATGGGTAGTCATCCCCAAGGTCCAAGAAATAAAAAAATTAATATTTCCCATTTCATCTAAATCTTGGATTGGAAGGATCGTACTACATGTCCTTAGCAAAGGATGGGTAGTCATCCCAAAGGTCCAAGAAATAAAATTAATTAATATTTCCCATTTTGTCTTAATATTGGATTGGAAGGATCGTACTACATGTCCCTAGCAAGGATGGGTAGTCATCCCAAAGGTCCAAGAAATAAAAGAAAAAAAAAAGAATGAAGCCAAATTATGGATTATGGGGTTATCTCCAGTATGCTCATGCGTGGCAGCATGTCTTGTCTAAAGGCAAGACCACTGAGCTGCTCAAACGGATAGACTAGCTTGACAATTTCATCCATAACCTGGTTAAATCATTTTGCTCAAAGTGAGGTAATGAATTCCATATCGAGTAGTAAGGATAGGGTTAAATTCCCATCTCACTTAGGTTGTGAATCCGATTCTCCAAAGCTTTGATTTCACTTTCACTTGCACATAGGTTCAAGATAGGAGTGACTCATAACCAACTTTGGGATCTAATAAAGCAATTCATTTTTATACGTAATTGATCCTAAGAGGGTTTGATAGTTTTTAAATGTTTGTGTTGATATTAGAAGGTTCGAGCTTTTATAAAACAGATTGTTATATTCATCATGCTACGCAAGTCATTCACAACCTCACATATGCATTCATGTAAAACTGACAATGGAATGTGGATCAATTTCAAACGATAGAAAATGAAACACATTGCACACACCGAGCTGATGCTTAATGATTCTGATGTTTCATGTATTTCTGATCTATCGACATTTGTTTACGTTTTTATGTGCTGACGCTTGTTTTCAAGTTTATATATTTCCAGGTTAGGTTCTCACCGAAATGCTCAGGAGCATTTCCCAACAGAGTCACCATTTGTTGTGGCTGCTCCACAACACACCCCAAAATTGGGGACCCACCTTTTTGCATGCTTTCCAAGAAGACTGCAGCGGCCCAGATGCTAAAATCAAAGAAAAAGAAGAATGTCACGATATCGTGACATGTTGCTCTATCGCGGCTAAGAAGCTAAAAATTGTCACGATATCGTGACATGTCATGTTTTCGTGGCTTAGATCGGAAAAAGACAACAAAAATAAAAAGTGTCACGATATCGCGACATGTCATAAAATCGCGGTCAAAGTGGTCAAAAATGAAAAGTGTCGCGATATCGCGACATGTCATGAAATCGGGGTCAAGACAAAGAACAATAAGCACAAAATGTCGTGATATCGCGACATGTCATGTTTTGTATTCCGGAGGAAAATGCAATGAAACATTGTCGCGATATCGCGACATGTCATGTTTTGATGTCATGAATCGTGCAGAAGAAGAGTAAAAAATGTCGCGATATCGCGACATGTCATTAAAGAGGAGAGAAAGAAATGTCGCGATATCATGACATGTCATGAAATCGCGGTTCATAGAGAAGAGAGAAAGACAGTGAAAATGTCACGATATCGCAAAATATAAAAATTGTCGATATCGCGACATGTCATGAAATCGTCGGTCAAGCAAGAGAAGAGTCAAAGCAACATACACGAAAGACGAGATGAAGGGAAATATAAAAAATGTCATGATATCGTGACATGTCAGGTTTTCACGGCAAGAAAGTGAGGAAGGAACAAATGAAAGAAAGTGTCATGAAATCATGACAGGTTGCATTTTCATGATCTATCAGCGGTAAAGGAGGTAAAGATAGAAAGATGTCGTGAAATCGTGACATGTCTCATTTTCATGATTCACAATGACTGATAAGCTAAGCAAGGGAAATATGTCATGATTTCGCGATAGAAAGCAGCGAGATGGTGCAGAATGAAAAGTGTCATGATTTCGTGACATGTCGTGTTTTCGCTGTTAAGCGTAGCAAGATAGCCCGAAAGAGAAAAACGTCGTGATTTCGTGACAGGTTGCATCTACACGGCCCAAAATGGAAAAATGTCGTGAAATCGTGACATGTCTCATTTTCGCGGTGCTTGAGGATGAACAAAGCTACGGGTATAAAAATGTCGCGATATCGCGACATGTCTTGTTTTCGCGATACAGGTGGAAGAACAAAGCTGCAGATAGAAAATGTCGCGATATCGTGACATACTATTTTTTGTCGTGATTCACAGCGGGCCATTACAGAACATGCAGAAAAGCGTAGAACACGTGGCACGAAGATGTCAGGGCTATGATAACGCTTCAGGATCGATAGTTATAGTTCATAGAGAAGATCAAACATTTTGACGTCGAGCAGAAAGTCAAAAATGACGAAGAGGCGGGGAAGATGAAATGACGGGACCTGGGAAATGAAATGAAGCGTCGCAGAGCGAAACAGAGAGCATGGCCAGAAAGTTTAAAAGCAGAAGCATAGATTGGTACAAGGGTCAGAAACCACTGCGGGTAGAGTTGCAGAGCCGAAGGCAATAAGCCATTCTGGGCCTGCTTTTGGAGTGTTTTTCTTCCACTTTTTTTGGATATTTTCCTTTACATTGGACTAGGTAGGAAATTGTTGTAAGCAGAGTTGCAGTGCTGAAGGCAGAGGGCCATTCTGGGCCTACTTTTGAGGCTATTTTCTTCCATAGACTGGGTTTGGGAAACCAGAAAGTTCTGTTGTTGTAAAATGACCAATTTTTAATACAAAAAATTCAGAGAGTTGCACCTCATTGACAAGAAAGGAGTTATTTTCTGCATGCAAGATTGAATGTTTATCTTTCCCCTTTTCAGATTTCTAGGCTTATAGGTGAAGTTTAATGCAAGTTCTCTTGGTTGCTTCATGCGAATGTCTAAATCTGAAAATCATAGTTAAAACCCCAGAGACCAAGCACTTAACTTATCCTGGATTGTGCGTGTTTTGCGGGTTCAATAGGTTAGGTTGTATGCAGAAAACCTCATTAGCTTCGGTTTTGTCAAAATAGGATAGCATCATACTGAATGCACTTTTCATTTTCCTTTCGCATTTTATTTTCATTTTTTCTGCACTTTATTTTAATTTACAGGCATTAAAAAAAAAAAAAAACTAAAAATTCCAAAATCCAAAAATAGTTTCATCATTGCGTATGTTATACTGCAGATTTCAAATACGCATTTAAAATTTCATTTTCGGAGTTGTATAAATTTCACCGCAGCTGCTGTTTTGTTGTAGACTTTAAAAATCCGAAAATAGAAAATTTCCATTTCAAGGCCAGAATTTCATTTTTAGTTTTGTTTTTCATTCATGAGCCGATGATGACATTCCCTTCATGAAAATTCCAATTTCATTGAAGGATTTATGTTTTATGGCATTTCATCAATTTCCATTTTGAAGTTACGTCGTGGTCATATAAGGGCCAGATCACATTTGCTTTATTTGGGTTCAATAAACAATCATTAAAGTTTCACAATAAAATAAACCAACATTGCCCCTTGTTTTCGATTACTTGCAACCACTAAGGTGTTCCAAGCATTTAAATTGAATATCTTTATTTGAGATTATTAATACACAAATGTAAAATGCTAATATAGCGGAGACCTTGGAGAAATTATTTATTTAATTTCTTTGCAAGAGAGGATTTGGAACCCAAATCCTATCGGAGAGTGTGTTTTCACAATCGGGTGAAAATACCACTCAACAAGGAGTTAAAATGGGTTTGCAAAACTTTAATTTTTGTGTTAGGTTTTTGAGTGATTAAGGAGTGATAAGGTAGTAAGGAAAGTTATTATTTTTGTGTTGTGAATTATTTGAAGGAGATTTTGTCATCTAAACTCTTGAGATTGGTAAAGAGTTTGATCTTGTTAAAATAGGTTTTTAAGGGCAGTTCTTCATCAAAAAAAAAGGTATGGGCACATGTTTCTTATGAGTGATTTTTGATGTTGTGAATGCTAATTTGGAGTGAAAAGGATTTTTTGGTAAGCATTGTTGAGTCTGGTTTTGTATTAATACTTCAAGGTTTTTCTGGAATAAAGGTTGAATATAGAAACCTTGTTTGATAAGCATTGTTAGAAACATTATTTGAACCTTTATATGCATGATTAGGGTTTGTGCAAGAACATGAGTATCATTGTTATGTGAAGTTGTGAACTATCTTGAACTAGGGTTTGTGAAATAACATGAGTATCATTGTTATGAGAAGTTGATAACTATCTTGAACTAAATTTTTTGAAAAATCATGAGTATCATTGTTATGTGTGATTTTTTGATAAGTATGAAGAAGAAACTCTACTTTGGACAATAGAAGAAATTAAAGACCAAATAAAACAGAAAAATTCATAAAAATATAAAGCCACACTTAAGGATCTTGTTCATTTGAAAAGGGAGAACTTAGAGTTAAAGGCTCAAATACAACGGGATGATAAATGTAAGACACAGCTTCTACAAGATCTCTCTAACTTGAAAGATAAGATTGAAAAGGTAAGGAGAGCTGAAAAAGGTATGGTTGAACAATCAAAGGTAAAAGAGCTAGAATATGAAAAAATTCTTGATGATCTCAAAGAATAAAAAAGGAAGAACTTAGGATTAAGGGTTCAAGCTCAAGAAGTTGAGAAAGCAAAAGCAAAGTTTCTACAAGAGCTCACTAAATTCAAAATTAAGGTTGAAGAGGCAAGGAAAATGGAAGGTGTGGTTGAAAAATTAAAGATAAAAGATCTAGTGTGTGAAATATTAGAACATGAGATAGTTTCACTAAGGATGGAAGTGAAAGACTCTATGGAAAAGCTACACAAGTTTAATAAAAAATCAAAGACCTTGGATAGGATTATCATTGCACAATGATCATCAGTCACCAAAACAAGACTTAGTTTTGAAGAAGAACAAGGGAAATATGAAGCAGAAAAAGGAGAGTCAAGCTCAAGCACCAAATAAGAAGAAGCTTCAGAAGAAGAGAGTGTAATAGAAAGTAAGACTTCTGAGGATAATTTGTAAAATAGAAAGATCAATAGAAAGGAACAATTCACAAATAAGAAATAGATGTAACCAAAAACAACACAAGGAAGAAGAGACTAAGAGACCAATGGGGTCAAGGTAAGGTTTCTTCATTGGATGATGCTTCTCATATCACAGGTTTAGGCACAAGGCTACACATTGCATGACACATGAAATACATGAATATGGGAACTTCAAAAATAAGTAGTTTTTTCAAGGGTATTGCTACTCTTATAATCAGTTTAGTCATAAGGCAATAAATTGTAGGGTTCATGATAGGAATGGATATGTCTTCACCAAGAGGAACTACAAGACATTTTCACCTTCAAGGAATCATAAAATTGAGTGTTATAAGTGAAATAATGTTGGACATATAGCAAGGTGTTGTAGAGCAAAATTTATAGAACTTCCAAGGACAAGGAAGAAAGAGGATTCTCAAAAGGTTCAAAAATGTATGACTTCAAAGGTATGGAAAAATAAGGTGGACAAAAGTAAAGAGTAGTGTATGCTGGGAGTAGAGATACTCCCACCCCAAAATTAACCACCTCAAGATAGGAGGTGGGGGAGGGGTCGAGCTAAGATGCTTATCTTTAGCCCCGAGCCCCAAAGGTGACCCTTTTCCATTGATGTCAAAGGGGGAGAGATTTGAGTAAGGGGGAGATATTTGAGTTAGGAAGAAATCATTCATTCAGGGAGAGCAGTTTATCAAGGGGAGCAGAATAGAAAAAGGTTAAAAAAATGGTAAAATTAATTGGGTTGCCATCAATGACAAAGGAGGAGATTTTTGGACATTTTGAGGAGTTTTATTGTCATTAATTTCAAAAGCATTTTTGTGCTATGTTCGTCATATTTAAGGACATTAAGTTTTTCTTCCAAAATCAATAAGGTCTTGAAAAGCAATAGGTTATAATATTTATTTTTAAATATTATATACCCAGGAGGGCTCAAAGTATGAAGACCCAAGAAAGGAGAAGCAAGTTCAAATTAAATAATAATATTTTATTATTATTATTTTGGGCCAAAAATCAAGCCAAAGAAGATCAAGGACCAAGTTGAAAAAGACCCACAAGAAGATTTAATTTAAATTAAAATATTTTAATCTTTGATTAAAATTTTAATTTAAATAATGATGGGTGTTAAGGTTTAATTTAAATATTTATTTAATATTTAAAATTAATTTTAATATTCGAATTTGAATGCTCGTCGATGTTGGAATATGCTATGGTTTGCATATAAATAATGCCAAGGTTTGGCATTTAAAAATTATCCCATGCGAACGATTTTTTGGCTCATGCAAAGGAGAGAAAATCTTGTGCATTTATGTATGTGTGTTGAGTGCAGAAGAGGACAATAGTTTGTGGCCTCCGAAATTCACTTGAAGTCCCTCATATCTAAGTTGGTAGCCAAAGGCTACGTTAGAAGTATTTTAGAATGTCACGTGTGGGTTCAAACCTCGCGCACTCCATTTTTGTCAAAGGGAATATCATGTTGTGTTTGTGCCATTCGAGGAGGAAATCAAAGGTGCATTCATACCTTTTGGTTCATGTGGAACCACACAGCCCAGTTGGTGGGTGCCAACACTACAGAAGCGCTTAGGGGAGAGCCATAAACTGCTTGAATCCCACCAAGGCCTTTTGGACAACATTAACAAAGGTATGCACATTATTTGGGTTGACTTGGCTTGCAAAAAATAAAAGAGGGAAAAATATTTTTGTTCTCCAAAGGTTTATTTTAATTAAGGTTTTTGCATAATTAATTCGAATTATAAGTTGTTGAAGGGAGTTAAAAGGGGTTTGCAAAATTTTAATTTTTGTGCTAAATTTTTGAGTGATTAAGGAGTGATAAGGTAGTAAGGAAATTTATTATTTTTTGTGTTGTGAATTATTTGAAGGATATTTTGTCATCTAAACCCTTGAGATTGGTAAAGAGTTTGATCTTGTTAAAATAGGTTTTTAAGGGCACTTCTTCATAAAAAAAAAAGGTATGGGCACATGTTTCTTAGGAGTGATTTTTGATGTTGTGAATGCTAAGTTGGAGTGAAAAGGATTTTTTGGTAAGCATTGTTGAGTTTGGTTTTGTATTAATACTTCAAGTTTTTTCTGGAATAAAGGTTGAAGATAGAAACCTTGTTTGATAAGCATTGTTGGAAACATTGGTTGAACCTTTATATGCATGATTAGGGTTTGTGCAAGAACATGAGTATCATTGTTCATTGTTATGTGAGGTTGTGAACTATCTTGAACTAGGGTTTGTGAAAGAACATGAGTATCATTGTTATGAGAAGTTGAGAACTATATTGAACTAAAGTTTGTGAAAAATCATGAGTATCATTGTTATGTGTGATTGTTTGATAAGTATTATTGGAAATAATTGAGTGAGGATTCATAAGAATGGACTAGGGTTTGAAATCAAGGAGTGTTTTATTGAGTGATTGATTGAGTGAAGTTGATTGAGCCTAGCCAAGTGGAAGTGTTGAAGTGATAGTTCTAATTTTGTGAAAAAATTATTCTATATTCTGAATTGATTTGAGAAAGAGGTTGAAAGTGATTGAGTGTTTGTTAGTGTGAAACATATTGAGTTTCTAACAATTATCTATATGTTTCTATGGTAAAAAGAGATATTGAAAGTGATTGAGCATTGTGGTTAGTGTGAAGCATATTGAGTCTCTAACAATTATCTATATGTTTTTGTGATATTGGATAAATTCTAGTGAGGACTTGTTGAGCAGATTTAAGGTAAGTCTTGGTGAAGACTTGTTGAGTATATTAGACATGTAGCACCCTAAAATTGGCGTAGTAAAACCTTAATAATTACACTTACTCTAGTAAATAATTCAAATTCAAATTTCAACCTCCAAAACCACTCCCAAACCACCGCTTAATTCGTTTCCTTGTTTCTCGCACCATTTTTAGAGTTTGTTTTGACCGTTTGACGATATTATCACCGATCAGACGATATCACCTCAGATCGGATGATTTCATCTGGGCTAGGACGTCCAAACGATTTTGTCCCAAAACTATTTTTTCACAATTAGTCTCTGTTCCAACGGCATCTCTAATTCAGGCAAAAGCATGTCTGCGTCGTTAGAGACCCTCCCCGTTGGAGATCTCCAAAATAGGGATGATCTCCAACCTCCTAACCTCCCTCAGCCTATTTAATCCTAGGCCCTCCCCTTAGCATTCCCCTGGCTTAAATTCCTTGTAAATCGAATTCTACACGAACTAGACCATCTTAAAACACTGTTTGCATTTGCATTTTTTCAAGTTTGTTTGCAGGAACTTCATTGTTTTTCAGCCGGAGCAAGCTCAATTCGTCTCAGACGATCTCGTACAATCTCAGACGATCTCGACCCAATTCAAGATGATTTTGACTATAGTCCACATTGGGGGCAATCAATGCCCAGAGTTTGCATTTCTTCATCCTTTTTCTGCTGTATTATTCTGCATTTAGTTAATTCTATGGTTATTCTTTATTATTCTGCATATTGGAGTTCACCCATGTAGATTTAATGCATAATAAAAGCATAAATTAACATTAGATCGGTATAATGCATTCATTTTTTTACTTATTATCATAATTTTAATGTTCTTACTGTCATTTGATATCATTACCCTCTGTTATCATAGTTGCATTCTCTGTATTTTGCATCTATTTTTCTATTTGCAGGTCTCTGACGAATTCGTCTGATGAATTCGTCAGATCTCAGACAATCCTGTCAGATAGGAGACGATCTCGTTGAATTCCAAACGATCCTGACTACTTCAAAAATTAGAACCTTCATCAGACATCTAGATCAGGTATGGATCTTTAATCCATCTTATTCTTTATATTTTTCTGTCCAAATCTGTTTCTGTCTTCATTTAAATCTGCATTTCATATAGAATAGCTTAGAAGCATTTTGGCCAAACCTAGGACTTGGATGATTAAAGCTAAAACTGAACACATCAAACACATTCCCAACCTAGGCATGGAAACTGCCATTCAAACATTTCCTGGTGAACCCACCATCCGTCGAAAAATCACCATAATACACCTCCCCCGAGAGGCGGGACTTTCGCAAGGCCTCTCAGTCCGAGGTACCGCGCCATCCTTTTCACATCCCCCTTCCGGGCACGGATCCTATAGCCTGAAGGTAAGGGTGTGAAAAATTTGGAGTGATACATTTTGGTGAACCCAACGTGAATGCATTTAAAACCTTTTGAAAACAAAAAAATAAAACAACCAAAACATAGATGCATTTCAAATCATCTAAAACTAATAATTTGCATATCATGTTTAGATGGTAGCTCCTAAGAAAATATTAGCAGTTACTATAAATGTTGAAAACTGATTGGCAGCCATAGAAATCAATTTTGTGCTTAGTGTGCCTGAAACAGATAGAAATCAACTTTTTTGGGACGAACTTGATAGAAGACTAAGTGTCATTTCATATAGGTCAACAAAACTTAAACAAATCAAGAGGCTTGTCCTAGATAGAATCCTGGATCCTCAAAAACTCGTCTTTTATCATGAGCTTCAGAGAGCCTGCCATAGATGGTTAGCTTATAGGAGAGCTCTTGTGTCGTCAGAATTGTTCACCTTCGAGGAATACCTCTAGAATGTAGCCATTATACACCAGTTCCTAGGTCATGTAGAAGACCAAGAGGTTGTTCTTACGGATAGGGAAATATGGAATAGAGTTCCTAGAGCTATGTTATATCGAGAGTATTGCCACGAGCTTTACTTCTATCAACCAGAATCTGAGACAGATAATATCACCATAGCTCTTTTTTATTAAATTTTTGAAAGAAAATTTTCAATTTGAAGAACACTTCATGACTTCTGAAGAACTCAAGCCCATTAATTATATTTATAAATTGTTTATAGAAAACTAGATCATTACTTTCAGTATTAATTCTTGCATTTATTGTGTTGTTTTTACAATATTATTACAAAAAATAAGAAAAACTAAAAAACTTAACAAAAACCAAAGCATTTCATTTTAAATATTGTAGTAGGTATATAATTAATATATACCTCTTAAGCTTGTTGCATATATATATATATATATATATATATATATATATATATATATATATATATATATATATATATATATATATATATATATATATTTGCTGAAATCTAAATTAAGTACAATGCCTAAACTTAGGAATGGTAAACAAACTGAAGGAGAAGAAGAAGATTGGTTAGAAGATAAAACTAGAAGCCCAAATGTCCTTCCTGAAGATCCAATTTCGGAAGGAGAAACTCTAGATCAACCAGAAGATGACCTAGGTGAAGACAATGAACAAGAAGAAAATGTTAAAGAGGATGGATCCTCATCCCCTAGAGTAGCTCCGGATGGAACTATTGCTTTTGACAACTTAGATCATTTTTGGAAATTTTTCAATAATAACATTGGCGCTCTTAATATGGCAGTTCGTATTGATAAAGGGCAAATTAGTGACACTCAAGCAGCCATGGAACATATGTTTGATGTGCACACTAATCCCTTGTCTTTCATTGATCAAGAAAGTGATAAGGCTAGACCATCCAATAGAGATATGGTCACTATGATTCAGAACATGCCAAAACAACAAAGTTACCCAACCTTCTAAGGAACCTGTTATTCAGCCTAAAATCATTCCCACACAAAAGAAAACTTCCTTCACTGCTTTACTTCGCCAAAATATTGATCAATATGCTTCAAGTAAACAAAAACCTAAAATGAAGCCAAACACCAATTTTCAACAATCTGGAATACAACATAATACAACTTCAAAATTCATTCATAACACCTTTCCTACCAACAATTTACACAAATAGCAACATAGCATCTAATCTTCATGTCCCTCCATCATATGCTCACAAATCCCATATCAATGCCCTACCGAACCAATATGGTGGGCAAACTAGTAATCTGGAAGCCATGGTGAAACAGTTAGCTTCGCGTATGGACTAGATAGATCCTTACTGTCCCTCGTACAATTATCGAGAGATATGTAGTCAACCTTTGGATCCCATAGTTTTAGCACAACCGTACCCTAAGCATTTTCCCATGCCCATCATGCCTATATATAAAGGAAATGAAGATCCCATAGAGCATCTTCGCATGTTTAGGATAGCATATCATGATATATCCCATGATGATTTGCTATTACTAAAAATGTTCTCAAAAATTTTAGGTGGAATGGCATTAGAGTGGTACTATCAATTGCCCACTCATTCTTTGAGAAACTTTGAAGAAATAGCTGAATCTTTTGTCCATCAATTTAGTGCCTACATCGAGAGGCATGTAACCATTAAATACTTATACAACTTAAAACAAGACAAGGATGAATGTTTTGCCAATTTCTTAGCTAGATGGAGTGATGCAGGAGCATCCGGTGAAAGTATGAGCAATCTTGCATCTTTTAATTTTCTTTAAAATTCTGGTATTTTTGAAGCAATTTGGTTCTTTTCCGGGGAAGGAGATGTCGTAAGATAGAAAAGGAAGTTGTTAAAGGGACTAAGGCAAAAGTTGGTGTGAGGTCGCGAAATCGCGACCTCATTTGCTATTGCAAAGGCGGAGCAAGTTTCGTCGCGATATCGCGACGTCGCGATATCGCGACGGTTAGGTTGGCCGAGTCTTAAGTTACGAAGGGGGTTGAAGCTGTTGCAAGGAGTGGGGGTTGGAGTCGCGAAATCGCGACGCGTCGCGATTTCGTGACACGTCACGATTTCGCGACGTCAAAGGCAGAGACAATGCAGGACGTACTTTTGTCGCGATATCGCGACGTTGTTTCAAAGCTGAGGGCGGACGTCAGTTGGGTCACGATATCGTGACATGTCGCGATATCGCTACATGTCACGATATCGCGGCCCAAGAAAAAGTCAAACGGAAATAAACACGCGGACGGTCGGACAGGGTGAAATTGACACGTGGTTGCCACGTGCCTTAAAGGCAACACGACCAGTGGGGGATAGAGTCAAATTTGACACGTGGAGACACACTTGTAACAGATCTTGAGGATGAGGGCCACGTAATCGGAGGAGAGAGATATAGATGTCGACCAAGTTTAATTATCTGGGAATGTTGTTTCTGGAGAAACCGTAGTTACAGGTGAAAGACTTAATGGCGGAGACAACGGTACTTAAAGACATTCAGATTAAAACGATGGGTGCAGGGTATGGAAAGCCATGAATGCAGGCTCTGGACGGATCGGACAGTTGCCATTTATGGCAGAAAACAAAAGGAAAGGAAAATCTTGAAATTTCAACGGAGGGAAGATGAAATTCGAAAGGGGTCTTTGGGCGGGAGCATTAATTTCAGGGAAGGCCGAGACCACATTAAAACGGGGAAAATTTGTATGGGAAAGGGGTGGTGAAGTTCGGGATTGGGGGAGAAGTGGTATACCGGAGAGACTACTGTAAACCGTATTTTGCTATTTTTAATGAAATTACCATGAAATTACTGGGAATGTGTTTGTGTGAATCCCGGCTTGCCATCAAGTGGTATCAGAGCGGGAGCTCCTGAGCGTGTAACAGATCGCCGGAGAGAGGCAGTTGCACCAGGATCTGTGGAAGAATTCTAAAAAAAAATAATATATATATAATACAGAGAAAATATCATGCCTCCACGAAGGAACCGTGGCGGAGCAGGAAATGTGGTGCCGGCCGAAGACTTTCGGGCCTTGCAAAGACAAGTTCAAGCCTTGCAAGCAGAGTTACGCAGAAGGCGCGAACCCGGAGGGGAAGAGGAAAGTGAAGATGAAGTTGAAGAGGAAGAACAGTCTGAGGAAGAAGCGGAGCCGTGGATCCAACTCGAGCCCGGTTGTATAAGGCCATCTCTCGATTGGAAAATAGCCAAAAATGGAGGTATCTACCTACTCGGGAAATCTAAATCCGGAAGAAGTGATTGACTTGGATAAATGATTTAGAGGAATATTTCGAGTATGAGGAGATTGAAGACCCTAACCGGGTCAGATTTGCTAAGACCAAGTTAAAGGGTCATGCCAACATTTGGTGGAAGGGAATGCAGTTGGAGAGAAACAGAAGAGGGAAAGAGAGAATAACAAGATGGGATAGAATGGTGGAGAAGCTTAAAAGACAGTTCATCCCGGCAGATTACGAGTTGGATCTGCTAAGGAAGATGCAGAGCTTGGAGACAGACAAACAAAACTCGTCCAAGAGTACACTCGAAGAATTTTACAAAATTTCTATTAGAACAGGGCATTTAGAGGCAAATAAGGAGAAAGTAGCCCGTTACATTAATGGGTTGAGGCTTGGTATCCAGGAAGAACTGAGCCTGGTTCGAGTAAACACCATTGAGGATGCTTATCAATTTGCCTTGAAGGTAGAAGAAAAGCTAAACAGGCGGTTTGAAGGCAAGCAAAGAGGAAGAGGCCGAGGTGGAAGGACTGGTGGGAGGACCAGTGGAGAAAAGTACAAGGATCCGAAGAAGACTGGTGAAGCCAGTAGTAACCAGGACCAAAAAGAAGAAGATGTTTATCAGCCCCGAGATCAGAACAGCTACCCAAGAGGACGGGGTGGATCTGGACGAGGGTTTGGAAGGGGAGTATTTCGTGGAACATGTTTCCACTGTGGTGAAGAAGGACACAGGGCATTTGAATGTCCACAACACCGAGAAAGAACAAACAAGAGGCCTGAGGGCCCAGCCGTAGCTGCTGTGGCAGAGGAGGATGTTGAATCTGAGCATTCCGAAGAAGCGGAGAGAGGAGAAACAATGGTTGTAAGAAGAGTCCTGTTGAACGAGGAGAAGGACACAGACCAGAGGAAAAGTTTATTCCGCACTAGATGTAAATGTGCGGGCAAGGTTTGCAATATCATTATTGATAATGGTAGCACGGACAACCTGGTTTCTGAGGAAATGGTTACAAAGTTACGGTTAGAAAGGAAGAAACACCCACACCCATACCGGGTCGCATGGTTACAAAAGGACCACGGAGCTTTGGTCAACGAGCAGGTGTTCTGTTAAATTTAACATTGGGAATTATTGTGATGAGGTCCTCGTGTGACATCTTACCCATGGATGTTTGCCACATGTTGCTGGGGAGACCCTGGCAGTTTGACCGGAGTGCAGTACATGATGGCCGTGCCAACACCTACTCATTGACAAAGAATGGTGTACGCCATAAACTAAAGCCCTTGAAGGATACAGATGAAAAGGTATGTAATATTTCCAGAGTCTGTTTAGTTGAGGGGAGAGAGTTTCTGAACGGGTTAAAGCATGAACATTTATGTTATGCAATAATCCCTAGAGTTAGGGGGAAGGAATGCCGGGATACCCCAACAGAAGTTCTAAATCCGCTGGAGGAATTTCTAGACATTGTGTCTGACAATGTGCCTGAGGGCTTACCCCTGTGAGAAAAATTAGCCATCATATAGATTTAGTACCAAGATCAAGCCTGCCAAATAAAGCTGCACACAGGATGACACCTGTAGAGACTGAGGAGTTAAATAGACAGGTCCAAGAATTATTAGAAAAGGGATTAATTCGGGAAAGTTTGAGTCCATGCGCAAGACTCGCAGTGCTGGCGCCAAAGAAGGATGGGGAATGGAGGATGTGTACGGATTCACGGGCCATCAACAAAATTACTATTAAGTACAGTTTCCCGTTACCAAGAATGGATGATATCATGGACCTGCTTAAGTGGAGCCGAGTACTTCACAAAGATTGACCCGAAAAGTGGTTATCATCGATCCGTATCCGAGAGGGGGATGAATGGAAGACAGCCTTCAAGACAAGAGAAGGCCTGTTTGAGTGGTTGGTCATGCCCTTTGGACTCGTCCAATGCACCAAGTACCTTCATGCGGCCGATGAATGAAGTACCGAAAGAATTTCTCGGGAAAGTTTGTTATTGTTTATTTAGATGATATATTGATATTTAGCCGGACCCTGGAGGAACACCCGATGCATATCAGAGAGTCTTTGAAAAGCCGCAAGAAGAACAGCTTATTAATAAATTTGAAAAAGTGTAATTTTGTCAAGAAGGAATTGGTATACTTGGGGTTTGTAATCTCAGCAGAAGGCCCGAAGATGGACCCCGAAAAGGTGAGAGCCATCATTGAATGGCCTACCCCAAGGAGCACAACATAAGTGAGGTCATTCCATGGTCTGGGCCATTTTTATAGGAAGTTCATAAAGAACTTCAGCAGTATTTGTGCACCTCTCACAGAGACAATGAGGGGAGATAAAAAGGAGTTCAAATGGACATCAGGAGCTGAAAGGAGCTTTGATACATTAAAAAGAAAAGTTACCGAGCAGCCTATTTTGGCACTTCCAGACTTCAACAAGGTATTTCAGGTGGACTGTGATGCCAGTGGCAGTGCAATAGGGGCGGTACTGAGTCAAGGAGGCAAGCCAGTTGCTTATTTCAATGAAAAGTTAAATGATGCCCGAAAAAAGTATTCCGTCTATGATCAAGAATTTTATGCTATAGTTCAGTGCCCCGAAAAAGTGGAGACATTATTTATTACCAAAGGAGTTTGTACTGTTTACTGACCATCAGGCTTTGCAATACATTAACAGTCAGACAAAACTGAACCAAAGGCACATGAAATGGGTGGAGTTCCTCCAAAGTTATACCTTTGTACTAAAGCACAGAAGTGGGAAGTCAAACAGGGTTGCAGATGCCTTAAGCAGAAGGTAGAATCACGACCAGATTGACAGTGGAAGTAGTGGGGTTTGAAGAACTGAAGGGTCTATACCCTGCAGATCCGGATTTTGCGTAAGCCTGGAAGGCTTGCTCAATACCTCTTACCATGGATAGAACAAAATGGTTGGATTTCTTAATCCAAGACGGGATGCTGTTCAAGGGTAGTAAGTTGTGCATTCCCGTAAGTTCCATGCGGGAGAATTTAATCAAAGAAAAGCACAGCGGAGGATTGGCTGGGCATTTTGGTAGGGATAAGACCATTGCCTTGATTGAGGAAAATTACTACTGGCCACAACTTCGGCAAGATGTACGGAAGTTTGTGCAAAGTTGCAGAATATGCCAGATGGCAAAGGGTGTAAAACAAAATACAGGACTGTACCAACCATTACCTGTGCCTGAGAGACCATGGGAGGACATAAGCATGGATTTTGTTCTTGGATTGCCGAGAACACAGAGAGGAAATGATTCAATATTTGTGGTGGTGGACCGGTTCTCCAAAATGGCACATTTTATTCCCTGCCAAAAGACAAGTGATGCAGTTCACATTGCTGGGTTGTTCTTCAAGGAAGTGGTACGACTTCACGGTCTACCGAGAAGTATAGTTTCAGACAGAGATACAAAGTTTGTTGGGTATTTCTGGAGAACTCTGTGGAAGAAATTGAAGACAGACTTGAAATTCAGTTCAGCATACCATCCACAGACAGATGGGCAGACGGAGGTGGTCAATAGAAGCCTGGGCAATTTACTGCGGTGTTTGATAGTGGATCAACCCAAGGGATGGGATTTGGTCTTACCACAGGCAGAGTTTGCATATAACAGTTCAGTTAATAAAAGCACAAATAAATCTCCGTTCCAGATAGTATATGGAAACAGCCCGAGGAATGTGTCTGAGCTAAGAAGGTTGGACAGAAGAGAAAAATGTAGTGCCGAAGCAGAAGAATTTGCAAAACATATGAAAAGTCCACATGAGGAAGTAAGAAGACAAATTACAAAAATGAACAATCAATATAAGACAAGGGCGGACCAGAAGCGGCGGTTCAAGGAGTTCAAGGTAGGAGATGAGGTCATGGTGCATCTCAGGAAGGAGAGATTTCCTGCCAAGACTTATAATAAATTGAAAATGAAAAGGTTTGGACCATGCATAATATTGGGAAAGCGAGAGTCAGGAAATGCGTATGAAGTGGAATTGCCAACTTGGCTTGATATTTCACCAATTTTTAATATCTCAGATTTAGTGGAATACCATGAGGGAGAAGGTACAAAAATGCAAAGTCCAGAGTTATGGCAAATTCCAGCATCTACTCCAAGCACAGATGAAGCCGAGGAAGTATTGGATACTCGTGAAGGCAGAAACACCAGGAATAAACAATATACTGAGTATTTGATCAAGTGGAAAGGCAGGCCTATTGAAGATGCAACTTGGGTATCGGAGGCGGAGGTTGACCGATTGGGTCTTCCCCCAACAAAACAGAAGTGAGGGTCACTTCTAATCTACCCCGGGTGTCTGATGCAGGAGCATCCGGTGAAAGTATGAGCAATCTTGCATCTTTTAATTTTCTTTAAAATTCTGGTATTTTTGAAGCAATTTGGTTCTTTTTCGGGGAAGGAGATGTCGTAAGACAGAAAAGGAAGTTGTTAAAGGGACTAAGGCAAAAGTTGGTGTGAGGTCGCGAAATCGCGACCTCATTTGCTATTGCAAAGGCGGAGCAAGTTTCGTCGCGATATCGCGACGGTTAGGTTGGCCGAGTCTTAAGTTACGAAGGGGGTTGAAGCTGTTGCAAGGAGTGGGGGTTGGAGTCGCGAAATCGCGACGCGTCACGATTTCGTGACACGTCGCGATTTCGCGACGTCAAAGGCAGAGACAAATGCAGGACGTACTTTTGTCATGATATCGCGACGTCGCGATATCGCGACGTTGTTTCAAAGCTGAGGGCGGACGTCAGTTGGGTCGCGATATCGTGACATGTCGCGATATCGCTACATGTCGCGATATCGCGGCCCAAGAAAAAGTCAAACGGAAATAAACACGCGGACGGTCGGACAGGGTGAAATTGACACGTGGTTGCCACGTGCCTTAAAGGCAACACGACCAGTGGGGGATAGAGTCAAATTTGACACGTGGAGACACACTTGTAACAGATCTTGAGGATGAGGGCCACGTAATCGGAGGAGAGAGATATAGATGTCGACCAAGTTTAATTATCTTGGGAATGTTGTTTCCGGAGAAACCGTAGTTACAGGTGAAAGACTTAATGGCGGAGACAACGGTACTTAAAGACAGTCAGATTAAAACGGCGGGTGCAGGGTATGGAAAGCCATGAATGCAGGCTCTGGACGGATTGGACAGTTGCCATTTATGGCAGAAAACAAAAGGAAAGGAAAATCTTGAAATTTCAACGGAGGGAAGATGAAATTCGAAAGGGGTCTTTGGGCGGGAGCATTAATTTCAGGGAAGGCCGAGACCACATTAAAACGGGGAAAATTTGTATGGGAAAGGGGTGGTGAAGTTCGGGATTGGGGGAGAAGTGGTATACTGGAGAGGCTACTGTAAACCGTATTTTGCTATTTTTAATGAAATTACCATGAAATTACTGTGAATGTGTTTGTGTGAATCCCGGCTTGCCATCATGGAGGCAGTTGACAGGAAAACTACACTTTGTGCAACCTTATAGGGAAATGTTGGACATTTTTATTAATAATTTACAAGAACAAATATCTTATGAGCTATCTACTGCTACTTTAACTACCTTCGATCAGGCTATAGATTTAGCTCGAAGAGTAGAAGATGCCCTCATTAGGAGAGGCCAACTTAGGAAGAAGGATGATGAGAAAACATCCAAAAATCAATATAAAAACAAACAAGTCATAGGTGACGGAGTCACTGATAGCAAAAATGTTGCTAATATCAATGCAACGAAAACAACAAAAAAATTTATATTGAAACCGCCTGATAAGCCTCCTCGAGAATTTACTAGATTGAATCAACCATTATCAACTATTTTACCTCAATTACTTGAAAGAGGTTTGATCCAATTACCAACTATCCGGGAACCCGATCCAACTATACCCGGATATAGAGCTGACTTACACTGTGATTTCCATAGAGGACCTGGACACTCTACCAACTCTTGTAAAAGGTTGAAACATAAAATACATGATCTGATTGATAATAATGAAATGGAGGTGCAAGCCTTCCAACCTAAACAAAATGCTCCTAATAATCCTCAAAAGAACATTCCCCAAAATCAAAATCAAAATGCTAATCAATCATTAGACATATTTCAACACCCTTTACCAAGACATGGTAAAGAGGTGTTCAATCAAATCGAACATCATAATGTTCCTCCTCCTACTCGATATGTAGGAACTATTATCGGACATTTACCTAATCATGATTTACAAAAATTTGACACAACTTTATCCATGGTCACAACCAGGCCCCTACATAATATTCAAACTCTAGATCCTAGTGATATAGAATCAGATATTAAAAGTGAAATAGACATCACTTCAAACCAATCGAATAGTTCTGAAAATGAATCAGATCCTATTCAACCCATCACAGATGCTATGGTTCTAGAAGAACCATTTCCTAGAAGAGTTACTACTCGACCCTCTTCTAATCAATTCGTCCCAAATGAACAAGCCATAAACGCTCAACCGAGACCATTTTAGCGTCTTCAATATAACATTGTAGGTACCATTGGAGTCATTACCCGACAACAGGCTCAAAATTCTCAACAAGAACCAAACCAGAATGATGGATCAGCTCCATTCATTTTAAAAAATCCCAATAAAGGGAATCATGCTTCCAATATTCAACTTAAACCCCCTTACAATATTAATGAGCAATTATCTAATACTACAACCAGAATTTCCCTTTTGGATTTATTAAGATCTTCTCCTACCCATAGGGATGAGTTGATGCTTACATTAAGCCAAATGATGGTACCTCAAAATATTCAACCTGAAGCCATGGCCAATACTATCATCACTAGAGAAGTTGATTGTATTGACTTCCAAGATAAAGATATCCCACAACACAGTTTACATAAGGATAATCCCTTATATATTACTGCTCTAATTGGAGATGTAGCTGTTAAACGAGTCCTAATTGATAATGGTTCATCTCTAAACATTTGCACTTTTTACTTCTACCAACAATTTGGCTTTAGAAGTGATGAAATGAAGAAAACTGACATGATTATCAAAGCTTTCAATGACGAAACACAAGAAACGTGTGGAGTTATTACCATCCCATTGCAAGTTGGTCCTCGAACTCTAGATACCACCATGTTTATTGTACATTGCCCTACATTGTACAATATACTCTTGGGTCGTCCTTGGATCAATGCAATGCGGGCTGTCCCATCAACTTTACACCAATGTGTTAAATTCGAATTTAAAAATCAGTTGGTCACTATCCACGGTGATCCTAGACCCTTTGATATGTGTGCTTTGGCATAACCTCGTTGGAGTGCAATTTTGCCCTGCTCGGTCATCCACACATCCTAATTCTTATTTTTTATCTAAAACTCGTGAAACACACACCCATAGCTTCACCTATTTCCCCTCCATTAATTTCATCCTCATATATAGATCAACAATCTTCTAAACAAACCACTCTAGAACCTCAAAAAGATCTTCAATCTACAACCAATCCTTCATGTTCTATCCCTATAATTTCAAAACCTATAGACCCATCTCTTAACACTTCCACATTATCAACATCTATCATACCTTCCACATCTAAAGATATAGGGAATGATCCTTCTACATCTTATGCTCTTTCTGATGAACTTTTACCAGATTTATCCACAATCTTAATATAAAAAAAAACAAATGCTTTCATGCAAGATTCAATTCTTTTAAATAACTTGCCGCCATCTCCTTGTACTTTGGGCCTCCCACAACCTATGGGAAGTACTTACCAAGTCGGGAGTTGTGCTTTCATTTATAAAGGATATGACTGGGGAAGAATCCCTCGGAATATCAAACCTCATCATGAGGGATACGCTCGATGTTATTTTACCAATGAATATATTAAAGCTAAACCCATGATGCTTAAAATGGGATATAAAGGGAAAGGCTTGGGACCTTTCCAAAATGGCATGAAAGAACCTTTCGAGGTAGAACCATGGCCTGCCCGCTGTGGTGTGGGCCTATTTCCTAGTAAAAGTCAACCCTTTCCTTTTGAAGATGATGATCAACTCATATGTTATCAAGATTATTTGGATAGGCGTGATGATTTGCCTCTAAAAAATCAGCTATTTACATGTAACATGCTATCCATAGCTTACCCTAAAATTATTGCTGACTCCGATGAGGAGTTGGAAGGAGATATCTTCCACGATGTCTCCATTGAAGAGATGTTACACAATGGATTTTATTTTGATGGTTCTATACCTATTATAGCCCAGCTTGAGGCCACGACTCCTCAAGATGAATTATCCAAGTTAACCTTAAAATAATTACAATAATTGGGCATTTCACCCGCCCCACCTAATTTTGAAAGAGATCTACACATGGAAGTAGAAAACGTCATTAAAATTAACATTGGAATTGAGGATAATCCTCACATAATCAATATTGGATCAGAATTAAGTCAAGAAAAACAAGAACAATACATTGCATTCCTTAAAGAGTATGAAGATGTCTTCGCTTGGACATATGAAGATATGCCAGGTCTAGACCCTTCTATAGTCATGCATCACCTAGTGGTCCATCCGGATGCTAAACCGGTTAAACAAAAACTTAGAAAAATGCATCCCAAAGTGGCTTTGCTAGTCAAAGGGGAGTTAGAAAAACTCCTGAATGTTGTTTTTATACAAGCTATTGATTATGCTGAATGGATCTCAAATGTAGTTCTAGTTACCAAGAAAGAAGCCACCAAAGTTAGGGTTTGCACAGATTTTAGAGATATTAACGCTGCATGCCCTAAAGATGATTTTCCTCTTCCAAACATGGATCAAATCATTGACTTTACTTCCGGGAGTGGGATGATGTCCTTAATGGATGGATTCTCCGATTATAATCAGATCAGGATAGCTCCTGAAGATCAGGCTAAAACAGCCTTTATTACCCCCTCGGGTACCTTTTGTTGGAAAGTGATGCCATTTGGCTTAAAGAACATAGGTGCAACCTATCAACGAGCTATGACTTATATTTTTCATGATATGATGCATGATATCCTACATGATTATGTAGATGATATTATAGCTCACTCTATTAATGAAGATAATCATTTAGATGATTTGAGAAAAGTTTTTAATCGATTATGAGAATATCTTATTTGATTAAATCCAGCCAAATGCATATTCGGAGTTAAGTCCGGTAAACTATTAGGGGTTTTAGTTTCTTTACGTGGTATCAAAATTGACCCTCTCAAGATTGTGGCTATCACTGATATGCCCGCACCTACTAATATATCTGAGTTACGAAGTTTACAAGGTAAGCTTCAAGCCATCCGTCGCTTCATCGATAAGCTAGCGGACAAAACCGGTCCCTTTCTTAAACTTCTTAAGAAGGATGTCCCTTTTAATTGGGACGACGAATGTAAAGAAGCTTTTGAACTTCTCAAACAATACCTCCTTAACCCACCTGTGCTTTCATCACCTAGACCTTATCGCCCATTTCTCCTGTATATTTCAGCTTCAGATTCTGACTTAGGAGCTATGTTAGCTCAGCTTGATGATGAAAAGAGAGAACGTGCTAATTATTATATTAGCCGAACCTTCATCAGTTATGAAACCCGCTACACAACATTAGAAAAACTATGTCTAGCAGTCGTGTTTGCTACGCAAAAATTATGCCATTATATGCTTAATCAGAAAACTTATGTCATTGCCAAATATGATCCCTTGAGGTATCTCATGAGTCGACCTTATTTATTGGGTCGCACAACCAAGTGGGTTCTTGCTCTAAGCGAGTTTGACCTCACGTTCATAGGAAAGAAGTCTGTTAAGGGTCAAATCATAGCAGATCAATTAGTCGCTGCACCCTTAGAGTCTACCCATCCCCTCATCATTGAGTTTCCTGATGAATGCCTTCAATTAGAGGCAGACCATATTGAACAATGGTCCTTATACTTTTATGGAGCCCGATGCATGAATGGGGATGGTGCGGGTATTATTTTAATATCCCCGCAAAAACATCTTATTCCTCTGTCCTTCAAATTGACATTTGCTTGCACCAACAATACTGCTGAATATGAAGCTCTAATCCTTGGATTACGAGATGCCTTAGCACTAAAAATTAAACATCTGTTAGTTTTTGGTGATTCTCAACTTGTTATAAACCAAATTAATGAATTTTATCAGACCAGAGATGATAAACTGTGCCCATATAAAGCCTATGTTTTACAATTAATGTCTCTATTTGATCAAGTTACCTTGGAAGCTATTCCTTGAACTTGCAACCGTGCAGCTGATGCTATGGCCGCAGCTGCATCTCTCCTGCCCTTGGAGTTAGATGACGAATATGCCACCATCATTATTCATCGACTCCAGGAACCCGCTTCAAATAAGTCATGCTTAGAACCTTTAGATGTGTTTCTAATCAATGAAACTACTCTTGAACCTTGGTATACGGATATATTTGATTTTCTCCAAAATGGGACTTTCCCTGCCAATTCTAATAGAAACCAGCATCGGTTATTACGTAGACGAGCAAGTCGATTTGTAATAATTGGCAATACTTTATATAGGAGATATTTTGAAGGTATCCTATTAAGATGTTTGAATTTAGAAGAATCCAAATCAGCCTTGAGTGAAGCCCACGATGGATCTTGTGGAGGACACTTCAGTGGTCGTGTCATTGCTAAAAAGATCCTTAGGATAGGATACTTTTGGCCTACCATGGAGAATGATGCACATGATTATGTGCGCCATTGCGACAAGTGCCAAAAACATGCTGACCTTGTCCATGCACCTGCACAAGAACTGCAGGCTATTTCATCTCCTTGGCCCTTTTCAAAATGGGGTTTAGATATTATTGGCAAAATAAATCCCGTGTCATTTGATGGACACAAATTTATCATAACCGCCATCGAGTATTTCACGAAGTGGGTTGAAGCTATGCCTTTAGCTTCCTGCACTAGCACACAAGTCTCTAAATTTATTTTTAATCAAATCATTTGTAGGTTCGGAATTCCTGCAAATCTCATCTCTAATAATGGAACTTGTTTCAAAAATAAAGATGTTAAAAAATTATGCCAAAAATATAAGATTCAACATCGCTGGTCCACTCCCTATTATCCTCAGGGTAATGGTTAAGCGTAAGCATCTAACAAAACCTTAATTAAAATTCTCAAAATATTGGTCAATAAATCTGGCTGCGACTAGCACATTCAATTATATCCAACCTTGTGGGCCTATCGAACTAGTGTTCGAACCCCCACTAGAACTTCACCTTTTGTTTTGGTTTATGGTGTTGAAGCCATTTTTCCCTTTGAATTAGAAGTTCCTTCTTTGGCTCTACTACTTCAAGATACCAAAGTAGGAGATGAATATCGAGCTGGCAGACTCAGTCAGCTGGAACTCCTAGATGAAAAATGCATCAATGCTTTGGAGCATCTCCATGCCTACCAAAACAAGCTTAAAAGATCATATGCTAAAAAGTTTGTCATCGATCCTTTGAGATCGACGACCTTGTTTTAAAAGAAAATCAAAAAAATACCAATGCAACTAAGGACCTTAAAGGTAAATTTGAGCCCAATTGGCTTGGACCATACATTATCACTGCTAAATTTGAATCAGGAGCATACAAATTATCTACCTTAGATGGTAAAGAACTTAAATAACCCATGAACATTTTGCATCTTAAACGTTACTATGTATAAATTTGGTCATTTCATCCTTGTATATATTTGTTTAAAATATTTCAAAATCACTATCTTGTATTTCTTTCAATTCATAAATTCAAAAACACCAAAAACATTCATAATCATCAAAATATTGAAAACTATTTGTTGTATTTATTTACGGCACTTGTTAATTCTTTCAAAAACAAAAAAATAATAATAAAAACAATAAAAACAGCAATATTTTTGACTCTTTCGAAACCAAAACAAAATAAAGAAGAAAGAGAGAATCAACATTTTTAAAACTTCTCAAAAAAAAAGTATTTATATATATCTTCTTACAAATGTTGCAGTTATATGTTTCAAATTATTTTGGATGAATTAGCATTTATTTGGAATCCCTCACTTTCACAAACACAAAAATAAATATCTTGATTTTTATCTGGCATGATTACTAATCTCTCTTATATCAAAGTTCACAAAATTCAATTAAATAAAAGTTCGAGCACAGAGAATTGATCTTGTTATTTACTTAAACCAAGCACATCCTTTCACAATAAAATGATTATATTTGTAATTTCCATGCTTTGCTACATAGTAGAAGTGGTTTCTTGAGCGAAAAGTTTCCCCTGCTATCCTATCATGCACATGGTCTAGAATATTTGAGAATTGGAAAAAGGACAAGCTCACCCCTACCCAGAATAAAAATCCCTTGCTCTACAGCTAATCCAAGCAAGTATCCCTAGCATAGGAAGAAAAGCAAAGTTCAAGAAAAAGAGAAAAATAAAAATGTGATTTTATATTATTACAACAATGTTTCAGGCATTATCTCAAAAATCAAGCAAAAATACAAAATAAAAGCAAAAGAAAGCAAAAGAAAGTAAAAGAAAGCAAAAGCAAAAGCAATAAAATCCCTTTCCCTACCCATTGAAAAGAAAAGAAGGGTTGATGAGCTTGAATCCCTGGAATTCTCAATTATTCGAAAACTGTGAGGTAAGCCCCATAACAAGTGGTTTGTGCCCAACCCGCTTGGCCTTGGGTAACTCCTAGCGTGGCGATATGTCTGTCACATTAGCAACCTTCTTTTGTACAGACCTATGTCTGCTTATGGATTAGCTAGCTCTTGATAATCCGACTTACATAGTAGTCTAGTATGGTTATATGCATCTACATCATGGTTAATGAACACTTATTTGGTTCATTCAAATCACTTGTATCAAATTATCTTGCTCAAAACTGGTAAATGAACAAAGCAATTGCACACACATTTTGTATTTGAGAGATTTTGTGTATCATTATGATAAATCAAGATTGGAAATGAATTCACATATGCACATGGGATTCCTTATAAATCTAACTTTTGTCTTTAAGATACTTTGAAATATTTTTTTGCAAATTGTCTGGAATAATTCATTTTCTTCTTTAAAATACAGTTGTTTAGTATAAAGACAACTACATACATAATAGAAAAAATCAAAATTTCTTTCAAAACCATACAATCAAAACACACACACACACACACACACACACACAATATATATATATATATATATATATATATATTGTCGACTTTCGCGACGATGGTATAGTTCCAAAACCAAAATTGGAATTTTATGCCTAGCGCAAGTCCTCATCTTCATATTTTATGTTTATTACAAATCAACCATGCAATAAAACTCTCTCTTTTTTTTTTCGATTTCGCGATGATGGTATAAGTCTATACCTAATATTCTATGCCTAGCGCAAACCATTGTACCAATTTTTATTCCCCATTTATTTGAAAATCATGAAAACCATATGACTTAAATCATTCTGGTATACAATTATGTTTTTTTGACCAAAAGCATGCACATTATCACTATTTCATGTCATTATGTCAACCTTCAATTTTGCAATGATGGTATGATTCCTAGGGAATTATCCAAAAAAATTATCACACTTAGGAATTTATGCCTAGCAAAAATCATTTTAACATTATTTCATGCATACTATTTTTATGGAAATCTGAAAACAAATCACCATCATCATCATCATTTGCATCATCACAACAAAGTCTTAAGACAGTCTCTTAAGCACTCTTTTACTTTTAGCAATATTTCTATACCAGGATTAGCTTGATGACCTAGCGAGCGACGACTCCATGAAATGGTCTATAATAGCGACAATGTCCTTTGAAATTATTGTTAAAAGTCCCTTTTTATTTTTTTATCAAATCATCACATCACAAACAACCAATTTGTTCTATCAGATTCTTTCATTTAAATTTTTTAAGAATGACATTTCAACTATAATATTTCCAACGACGTAATTACATGAATCATCAAATCAATCAATCAAAACATTAAAAGCATCATAAAAATATATAAGAAACGTCATATGATCAAAAATATCTCATCTATATATATCAAAAACATATATACATCATATCAAAACCGAATCGGTATGCCACAATCTGTACCTTGGCATACTCAATCCTCTATCAAAAATAAATACTATATATCAATCTATGTAGTACAATCTGTAGTAGCTAGCCTCGAGAGGCCCTCGAGCTCTCAGCCTCATATCCTCCCCCACCCTGAGGTGGACGAGGTGGCCCCATCACAGTATGTGTGGTACTGCGAGTCCTAGTCGTAGATCAGGAAGAAGTCCTCGATGACCTAATCCTGATCAGATTCGTGATGGTAGCTGGCAATGGTAATCTCTCCTCCTCTGGCACCATCTGGTGATATAGTGTCTGATAAAAAGTGATCTGGGCAATAGCCCGTGCTAGCTCCCGAGTGCTCGCCCCTCCGCCCCGTGCTCTAAGGCGTGCAATCTCATCTCTGAGCTATGTCACCTCAGCTCGGTGGCGTGCAGCCTCCTCCTATAGGGTCTACACCTGTGCCTGGAGACAGACTGTCTCTGATTGGAGAGTCGTTGTCTCGCTGCTCTCCCTAGTGTCAACACCCTTGCCCTTATCGAGCGATGGTGGCCTCTCTCTCTATGTAGAAGGGGGTCTCTCCTCCCTCCTCTCCCGCTGTCATGGCCTCTGCTACGCTTGTGGTCTCCTCTGCTCTCTCTCATCATGACCCTGTGCTGCCTCAATGGCCGCCTAGCGTCACCTCCCCATCCGATGCACAACTGCATGAATCGAACCCTGAGCCCTCGTCATCCAAGGAGGGTGGATGCCTGCATACCAGGCATCATAGCCGTCGGCTACCCCTACGTCGTCCCCATCCACTGTCTGAATGGGGGCATCATCTGCGTCCTGACTCCAGAAACATTGCATATCTGGAGCCCCGCTCACTGTAGTGTTATCTTGGACAGTCCGGGAAAACTCGTAATCCCTGAGATATGGGATCCCCTGCTGTAGATCGAACTGTCACAAAACTCGATCGTAGCGATGGAGCTCCACCTCTATCCTCTCCATCCTCAGCCAGCAGGTTCGCTTAATGCGAGCCAGATCCTGTCCATCCTCGGCCCACCCTGGATGATCTCTCCAAGGCCTCTAGGTGATCTGGTCCGGGACAAGGTCATCCAGCAGTCTCCGGGACATCGACAGATCAATCCGCCGCTGTGCCCCTCTTCGTAGCCACCAGTAGAAAACTCGGGGCCTCTCCCTATCAACCCCTATCAAAGGAAGCCCTACCGGCCTCCACACTACAATGTGCTCCTAGCACCAAACCTGTAGAAGCGATGTCATAACCAGACATCAACCGCCCTTGTACACGACCCCATGCAAGATCCTGTACAATCGGCATAGAACAAAACTACCCCAAGAGAACCTGTAACCATGGTCACGCATGTCATAGATCACATCTGCTAACACCCATGGTACCCTGCATTCGCTCTGGTGGCATAGCAG
Source organism: Wollemia nobilis (assembly GCA_028583015.1). NCBI lineage: Eukaryota > Viridiplantae > Streptophyta > Pinopsida > Araucariales > Araucariaceae > Wollemia > Wollemia nobilis. The sequence goes on from JAQPPZ010003612.1 coordinate 2,991,592, forward strand.
AAGTCCACCCACCACTCTGACCAAAACCTGTGTGAGTCTGGATGCCCTAGGCATCTGACGTAGCACCTCGATGTTCACTCCGCCCTTCTCCAGGGTGAAGCTCGGATTGCCACACAACTGCATCATAGTGTGGCCTTGATTGGTCGTAGGAGTGATCAACCGTCCTTGTATGGGGATCCTCAGAATCCTCCATACATCCTCTAATGTGGGAGTCATCTCCCCTGTCGGTAATCGAAAATAGGAAGAACTCGGATACCATCTCTCTGCCAAGGCTGTCAGTAGCCCCATGTCTGTAGAAACTTATGGCATTTATGCCACATGCTGTAAGTCGGCATAAGCCAGCTGATCCCGCTCTACCTGTGATAGAGCAGCCAAGTCATCTCTCAACCCGTCGTATTTCCATTCTCTGCTCTTCAGTAATCCTCTCTGCAACATAAACAACAACATAATAAAAAATCATTAATAAAAACTCAAGTGATTAATAATGCAAGTAAAATCAGTTCAATTTTATAAAAATAATGATATCGTCCACTATTGGACGATATCGTCCCAAATTTGAGCAAAATCGTCTCCGATTTTGCAAGCCGAAATCGTCCCTTATTTGACGAAATCGTCCCCCTTTTGTCGATTTCGCCCTTAGACGAAATCGACGAACTTGAGACGATTTCATCAAAATCGGGACGATTTCGTCCCGACGACGTCGACGGCCCAAAAACGGCCGTGATGCTCAAAATTTATTTAAAATCAATCTAAAAAGCATGTAAATTCAACTTAAACCATTCTAAGCTAAGTTTAGACTCTTACCCGTAGCCCGCGCCGGACCTCTATCGATCTGTGCGCTGTCTCGACCATTTTGCTTGCAGAGCTCCAGAAACTAAAAATGAACAGTAAAAATGAATTAGGGTTTTTACCCTATTTTTTAATTTTATTCAACATAATTAAATTTTTTGCTTTTTCGCATTTTTACCTCAAACGTTCGATTTGGGTAAAAACACGGAGGGGGCACCATAGTAAGCTGTCGTACGATTCGACCAAGAATTGTCGCCTAAAAATGGGAATAATTTTTGCTTTCTCATAAATCGAGAAGAACTCATCTTTAACGCATTTTCTTCAAAAAATTCACTAAAGAGGGGGCAAAATGTAGCACCCTAAAATTGGCATAGTAAAACCTTAATAATTACACTTACTCTAGTAAATAATTCAAATTCAAATTTCAACCTCCAAAACTGCTCCCAAACCACCGCTTAATTTGTTTCCTTATTTCCCATGCCATTTTTAGAGTTTGTTTTGACCGTTTGACGATATCGTCGCCGATTAGACGATATCGCCTCAGATCGGATGATTTCATCTGGGCTAGGACGTCCAGACGATTTTGTTCCAAAATTGATTTTTCACAATTAGTCTCTATTCCAACGACGTCTCTAATCTGGGCAGAAGCGTGTCTGCGTCGTTAGAGACCCTCCTCATTGGAGATCTCCAAAATAAGGATGATCTCCAACCTCCTAACCTCCCTCCTAAGCCTATCTCGAATTCTACACACACTAGACCATCTTAAAACACTGTTTGCATTCACATTTTTTCAAGTTTGTTTGTAGGAACTTCATTGTTTTTCAGCCGGAGCAAGCTCAATTCGTCTCAGACGATCTCGTACAATCTCGGATGATCTCGACCCAATTCGAGACGATTTCGACTATAGTCCACATTGGGGGCAATCAATGCCCAAAGTTTGCATTTCTTCATCCTTTTTCTCTGTATTATTTTGCATTTAGTTAATTCTATGGTTATTCTTTATTATTCCGCATCTTGGAGTTCACCCATGTAGCTTTAATGCATAATAAAAGCATAAATTGTCATTAGATCGATATAATGCATTCATGTTTTTACTTATTATCATCATTTTAATGTTCTTACTGTCATTTGATATCATTACCCTCTATTATCATAGTTGCATTCTCTGTATTTTGCACATGTTTTTCTGTTTGCATGTCTCTTATGAATTCGTCAGATCTCAGATGATCCTGTCAGATAGGAGACGATCCTGTCGAATTCCAGACGATCCTGACTACTTCAAAAATCAGAACCTTCATCAGACATCCGGATCAGGTATGGATCTTTAATCCATATTATTCTTTCTATTTTTCTGTCCAAATCTGTTTCTGTCTTCATTTAAATCTGCATTTCATATAGAATATCTTAGACGCATTTTGGACAAACCTAGGACTTGGATGATTAAAGCTAAAACTGAACACATCAAACACATTCTCAACCTAGGCGTGGAAACTGCCATTCAAACGTTTCCTGGTGAACCCACCATCCGTCAAAAAATCAACATAATACACCTCCCCTGAGAGGTGGGACTTTCGCAAGGCCTCTTAGTCCGAGGTACCGCGCCATCCTTTTCACATCCCCCTTTCGAGCACAGATCCTATAGCCTGAAGGTAAGGGTGTGAAAAATTTGGAGCGATACAAGACAAGTTCTAGTAAGGACTTATTGAGGAGATTTGATGTAAGTCTTGGTGAAGACTTTTTGATTAGATTGGACAAGTTATAGAGAGAACTTGTAGATAGATTAGTATGAGCTTTTGTGGAAGCTTACAAGGCATATTTGAGATAATTCTTTGAGAAGACTTGAGAGCGAATTTGATTGATTGATTTGTTCAAACCTTGGGTTAAGGTTTGGGGTAGATATAGCATAGTTGATTTATGATTGGGTTAAGCCTTGTGATCAGGCTTAAGGATATATTTGAGGATAAATTTTGGTTTAAATTTAAGGATAGGTTTGTGCCAGACCAGAGACAAATATTGAGTAGATTTGTGCTTAACCGAAGGATTGTGTTTAGTGCAAATCAAAAAACATATATTGAGAGAATTTGTGCTAGACTAAAGGACTATGTTTATTGTATATCATAAGACAAATATTGTGTAGATTTATGCTAGACTAAAGGACTATGTTTAGTTTAGATCAGAAGAAAAATATTGAGCAGATTTTTGCTAGATCGAAGGATTGTGTTTAGTGTAGATCAGAGGATAGAGATTGAGTAGATTTGTGCTAGACTGAAGGACTCTGTTTAGTACATATTTGAGATAGAGTTGAGAGCTATATTGGGAGGTGACAAAGTATAGAGCACAATAGTCTTCAATGGATAAAGATCCATTAGCCATGGTAGTGAGGACAGGTCTTCTAAGTGAGGATAAGAGTCTTTATTGGATACAAATCCATAAGCCAATGTAGTTGAGGTAGTAGTTCTTCTAGAATATCACCAGCTAGAGTAGAGGAGAATGAGTTCTCCTATGGATAGAGATCCATGACCTTGATTAGGGGATTGGTGTCTCCTTTGGAAATAGGTCCATAAATATTATAATAGGGAAGGATTCCAAAAGATATTTGTTGAGAAAATATTAGTGAAATATTTTCTCCGTGGAGTAGCCCAAATTGGGTGAACCATGTTAAATTGGTGTTTCTATTGTGTGTTATGATTTATGCATTTATTTGGTTACTACTATTAAATATTGTCATTGATACATTGCATACTATTTATTGGGAAAGAAAAATTAAAAAGTGATCTTATACTTTTAACCCCACCTCTTAGTATAAGCTTGTGTTCTTCAATTGGTATCAGAGCGGGTTCCTTCAAAAAATGTTTAACAGCTTGAAGGAAGATCTTACAAGAACACAAATGGCAAAGAAAGGAAAAAGTAGAACCATGAGACACAAGATGAAAGTAATATATATGGTCATGAAAGAAAAGTAAAATGAATTTAATGTTGTTGTTTTGGGAGTAAAAATAGAAATAGATTCAAAATATGAATCAAGCAATGGAGAAAAGACCATATTGATAAAGTTTTGTACCATATGTAGGAATACAAGTCATGATGCAGATTATTATCCTCAAGAAGGTAAAAAATGTTTTGTTTGTGGTCAACTCGATCATGATGCAGGTTATTGCAATGGGTTTAGTAGTAGTGAAGATGAATATCCTACTCTCATAATTGAAGTCCTAGAGGATGGTTCAAAAAAATATAATATGAACTGTCAAAACATGTATGAAGAAAAAACTCTACTTTGGATAATAGAAGAAATTGAAGACCAAATAAAAGAGAAAAATTCATAAAAATAGAAAGCCACACTTAAAGAATTTGTTGAATTGAAAAGGGAGAACTTAGAGTTAAAGTCTCAAATACAAGGGGATGAGAAATGTAAGATAAATCTTCTACAAGATCTCTCTGACTTGAAAGATAAGATTGAAAAGGCAAGGAGAGCTGAAAAAGGTATCATTGAACAGTCAAAGGTAAAAGAGCTAGAATATGAAAAAATTCTTGTTGATATCAAATAATTAAAAGGGGAGAACTCAGGATTAAGAGTTAAATATCAATAATATGAGAAATAAAAAGCAAAGTTTCTACAAGAGCTCACTAAGTTCAAAATTAAGGTTGAAGATGCAAGGAAAATAGAAGGTATGGCTGAAAAATTAAAGACAAAATATCTAGAGTGTGAAAAATTAGAACATGATATAGTTTCACTAAGGATGGAAGTGAAAGACTCTAAGGACAAGCTACACAAATTTGAGAAAAATTCAAAGACCTTGGATAGGATTATCAATGCAAAAATATCATCAGTCATCAAAACAGGACTTAGTTTTGAAGAAGAACAAAAGAAACAGAAAGAGAAGTCAATATCAAGTTCTAAAGAAGAAGAAACTTTAGAAGAAGAGAGTGTAAAAGAAAGTGATAATTCTAAGTATGAGTTGGACAACAAAAAGATCAACAAGGAAAGTAACAATGCACAAAAGATAAATAGATGGAACAAGAACCAACACAAGGTAAAAAGACCCATGGGGTCAAGGCAAGGCAACTTCAATGGGTGATGCTTCTCATGTCATATTTTTGGGCACAAAGCTTTTGTTAGAATATTATTATGTGCACTATGACTACACTCGATAGTTTGACACTTGTCTTCTACCAGGTGTTCTTATGTCTTTAGTTTGAGTTGGAGTTGTGTCTTCTACTTTGACACTTGGAGTGAAGATTATGATACTTGTCATATCTCCCTCATAGGATTTATGTCTATATATTATAACACAACTTGTAAATACATCATATATTTTGTTCATTCCCAATATTTGGTATTAGAGCTCCAAGCGTTCTTTGCCCTTGTGAGCTTGAGGGGGGATTTCCCTCATTGATGCAGGAGCATCCAGTAGCACCTGATGCAGAGGCATCCAGTGGTAGGAGAGCCATCTTTGAATCGACAAAAAATTCTAAGTGTTTGCAAGGAGAAGCTATCATGATATCGTGACAGAAAATGTGTCACGATATCGTGACACAAGTGGCGGAGAGAAGCTTGCGAGGATAAGCTGTCGCAATATCGCGATAGAAAATGTGTCGCAATATTGCGACACAAATGGTAGAGAGAAGCCAACGAGGAGAATCTATCGCAATATCATGACAGAAAATGTGTCGCGATATCGTGACACAAGTGGAGCTGAGGAGCCAACGAGGAGAAGTCATCGCGATATCGCGACAAAAAATGTGTCGCGATATCACGACACAAAATGGAGGGAGAAACCAGCCAGGCCAACTGTCACGATTTCATGACAGGTTTCATAGGAGAAGCAAGGGTGCCCAGGATGTCATGATTTTGTGACCCAAACAGGGAGAAGGAGGCTGCAAGAAAAGATGTCACGATTTCGTGACATGTCATGAATTCACGACATGTCGCGGTTTCGCGACCCGAAGGCAGGATGAAGAGCAAAAGAGGAAGATGTCGTGATTTCGTGACATGTCATAGTTTTGTGACCTGCAGAAGAGAGAGAAGGCATAGAGGAGAAGATGTCATGATTTTGTGACATGTCACAGTTTTGCGACCCACCAAGGAGAGAGAAAGCCAGGAGAAAGAAATGTCATGATTTCGCGACAGGTCGCAGTTTCACGACCAAAAGGTGAAGAAGGAGCCAAGGAAGAAAGATGTCACGATTTCATGACATGTCACATTTTTGCGACTAGAGGGCAAGCGAAGAATCCAAGGGAGGAAGATGTCACGATTTCGTGACATGTCGCATTTTCGCGACCAGAAGGCGAAGCAGAAGCCAAGGGAGGAAGATGTCGCGATTTCGCGACATGTCGCATTTTCGCGACATGTCGCATTTTCATGACCAAGAGGCGAAGAAGGAGCCAGCAGAGGAAAATGTCATGATTTCGTGACATGTCACATTTTCACGACCCAAAGAAGCGAGAGGAAGCAGAGAGGATAAGATGTCACGATTTTGTGACATGTCACATTTTCGTGACCCGAAGAAGAGAAAGGAGGTGAGGAAGAAAAATGTCGTAATATCGCGACATGTCGTGATATCACGACCGAAAGAGAAAAGGACGAGCAGGAGAGGAAATATGTCACTATATTGTGACATGTCAGGTTTTTGCGACCCGAAGAGGAGAGAGAAGGCGATGGGGCAAAGATGTCACAATTTTGTGACATGTCGCGATTTCGTGACCCGAAAGCAGGAAGATGGAGCGAAGGAGCGAAACTGTCGCGATATCGCGACATGTCATATTTTCATAGTGCAAGGATAGAGAAGGGGCCAAAGACTGAAAGGTGTCATGATATCACAACCTGTCATATTTTCACGCTCAAATGGAAAGCCAAAGACGAAGAGTCAAAAAGGTAGACGTTTCGAATGCCAGGACAACGAAGCGGCATGAGAAGACGAAACGAAAGGTTCGAGAAGAGGAAATGAAGCGTCACCTGAGAACCTTTAAAAGGGAGAACAGAGGCATGCACAAGGGGTTGGAAACTGTAGATGCAAGAGTTGGAAAACCTGCAGTTGTAGAGTTGCACAGTCGAGTTGCAGAATCAAAGGCCGAGAGCCATTCTGAACCGGCTTGGGTGCATGTTCCTTCCAGAGTTAGAAAAATTCTTCCTGGGAGCACAGGCAGATCGTCGAACGTGAGGCAACTTGCATCAAGAAGGGAAAAACTATGCCTGCGGGTTAGTTTTGTGGTTGGTCTGCTGTGACCAAAGAGAAAACTATGCCTGTGGGCTAGTGTTGTAATTGGTTTTGTAAAATTGTTTAATGAGAATTGAGAATTTAGCAAAAGCAAATTTTGGCTCATTTGTGAGTTTTTGTGAGTTTGGGGTGAGTGAATTTTAGGTTCCCCATAACTCATGGAAATCCTCCCTATTTTTTATCCCTCCATCTATTTTTTCTCAAACCAGGGAGTATGCTCTTCATCATTGATGGATCAAAAACCAGAATTTTGAAGAAAATGGTTGCCATTATTTTTATTTTTTTCCCTATGTATTCATCCGTAAAATTAGTTTATCAATAGATGAATGAAAAATGGGATACACTGGTGGTTGTGTTTTATTTTTTAGGGATTATGAATTACACAATGGTGTAGTGCTGCCCTTTGTTTTTCTTTTTATTATGAAGTTTTGATCTGGAGTGCCATGAGGAGGAAAGTATTTTTGGAGCCTAAATTGAATATTGCAGTTCATCATGCGGCCCAGTGCGGCCATGTATAGTATGTAGAGGTGGTAGGAGTGGTTTATGATTTACATTTGGCTACTAAATTTGTGTAGTGTCAGTGATGATAGTATTGATCAAAGCAAAGTCACTCTCTTACCCTGTATAACCCCTTGAGGGGGATTTCCCTCATTTTTTCCTCATTTTTTTAGCCTCCCATATTTTTTTATAATAGGAAGTATGCTCTCCATAATTTTATGTATGGATATACCTAATTCAATATAAGTGGCAATCCCTTGATAATTTCAAAGAATTCATGGCACTTGTTGAAAGAGAAAGTGGCTATTAAATATCCACCTTAATATCAGATAATGGTGGAGAATATGTCTCTAATGAATTATTCAATTTTTGTAGGTACCATGGGATGAGGCAATTCACAACCCCTTATACCCTGAAACAAAATATATTAGCTAAGAGGATGAATCAAACAATCACAAATAGGGAAAAATCAATGTTACATGCTGCTATGTTACCTAACTCATTTTGGGGAGAAGTTGTTCTTACTACTGCATACTTGACTAATAGGTCATACACAAAGGACTTACATGAAAAAACACCAGACGAAACATGGAGTGGAAGTACATCCTATGTGGGCCATTTGAGAGTCTTTGGATGTGATGCCTATGCTCATATTCCTCATAAGAAAAGGAAGAAGTTTGATGATAAGAGCCAAAAATACATATTTGTTGGCTATAGTGATAGTGTCAATGCATATAAGTTATATGAGCCTATTTCCAAAAAAATATTTTTATCTAGGCATGTTACATTTCATGAGTATCCCCCATATAATCCTCCTTAGGCCCCCACTTTAGAAATAAATAATAAAATAGTTGCTCCCTTCATGCATACAATATCATCTAGTCCTTTCCCTTCACTTAGAAATAAAGAAATTCAACCACAAGAAGAACTTCTCACAAATAATCCATGTCCTCCATGTCCTCCATATCCTCCTACTCCTCTATCTAATGATCAAGCCACATCATCCAATCCTTTATCTAAGTGGTTTCAAGCCACAATAGATGAAGTACAAAGACATTTTCCCACTTATACAGGTAAAATGCCTTCAGCCCTAAGACACCAAGTGAATTATGCCCTAATGGCCAAAAACCTTAGCCAACCATAACCTTCAAATGTCAAAGAAGCACTTGGTGATCCTAAATGGGTTCTTGCCATGGATAAAGAATTATATTCCATTGAAAATAATCACACATTGGTGTTAGTTTATTTACCCTAAGGTAAATATACCATTGGCACAAAATGGGTGTACAAGGTAAAATATAAAGCAAAAGCTCATTAGATCGCTACAAGGCACACCTAGTAGCTCAAGGCTATAATAAACAAGAGGGAATTTATTATGAGGATACCTTTGCTCTTGTGGCAAAAATGACTACAATCAGGATAGTTATTGCTATGGCAGCTCAAAAGCATTGGCCCATATATCAAATGGATGTCAAAAGTGTATTTCTCAATGGTCACTTGAAGGAGGAAGTGTATGTAAAACAACCACCATGGTACACAGTTGAACGACAAGAAAACAAAGTCCTTAGATTGAAGAAAGCTCTATGTGGGTTGAAGCAAGCACCCCGATCTTGGTATGCAAATATTGACTCATATTTTCTCAACCTTGATTTCACTAGATCTACAGTAGAATATACTCTCTATGTGAAACATTAGAGGAATCACATCATTTTGGTTACATTGTATGTGTATGATCTTCTCATTATAGGTGATGACATAGAAGGAATAAGGTTGCTCAAGGAGGACTTATGCAAAAATTTTGAGATGACAGATTTAGACTTCCTCCACTATTTCTTAGGCATAGAGGTATGGCAACAACCTGGTAAGATTTTTATCTCACAGGCTAAATACATTCAGTCTATTTTGGAGAGTTTTCGCATGGAGGAGTGTAAGCCCTACCTCACTCCCATGGAAACTAGATTAAAATTGGTTAATAATGATGATGAATAAAGGGTTGATGGTACCCTTTACAGGCATCTAGTTGGAAGTTTGATCTACTTAACTTCAACTATACCAGATATTACCTATTTAGTTGGACTTATTTCAATATTCATGCAAGATCCTAAGAAGATCCATTGGATAACAGCTAAGAGGATTGTGATATTCCTAAATGCCACTCCTCATCATGGCCTTATGTATACATCATGTGATGATTTCTCTTTAATTGGCTACACAGATTTAGATTGGGCTAGTTGTCCTAAAACTATGAGGTCCACATCAGGTTATTACTTTCAGTTGGACCAGGGCTCTATTTCATGGAGCATAAAGAAGCAGAACACAGTATCATTATCTTCAGTAGAGGTTGAATATAGAGCAGCAGTTGAGGCAACTAAGGAGGCAATTTTATTGAGGCAATTACTTCAGGATATTGGGCTATTCATACATGGTCCAACATATATATATATATATATATATATATATATATATATATATATATATATATATATATAATATATATATATATATATATATATATAAATTGTGACAATAAAAGTACCATCAAGATGACCAAGAATCTAGTTTTACATGCCAAAACAAAGCACATTGAGATACATCATCACTTCATAAGAGAAATGGTCCAAGAAGACATTATACACATGGAGTATGTACCAACTCAATATCAAGTGGTTGACATCTTCACCAAGTCACTTGGGCAAGACAAGTTTTCTTAGTTTAGCAAATTACTCTATATATGTAATAGAAGTCAACATTAAAGGGGAATGTTATCTAATGTTAACTTTATTTTTTTCTATAGTTAGGATAGTGCACATTAAGGGGGAATGTTAGAATATTATTATAATGTGCACTATGCCTACACTTGATAGTTTGACACTTGTCTTCTGCCAGGTGTTCTTATGTCTTCAGTTTGAGTTGGAGTTGTGTCTTCTGCTTTGACACTTGGAGTGGAGATTATGACACTTGTCATATCTCCCTCATAGGCTTTATGCCTATATATTGTAACACAACTTGTAAATACATCATATATTTTGTTCATTCCCAACAGCTTCTCAGTGCAGGACACATGAAAGACAAGAATATGGGAACTTCATAAATAGGTAGCTATTTCAAGGGTATTGCTACTATTGTAATCAGTTTGATCACAAGGCAATGAATTACAGGATTCATGACAAGAAAAGATATGGCTTCACCAGAAGAAATCCCAATATATTTGTACCTCAAAGGAATAATAACATTGAGTGTTATAAGTGCAATAATTATGGACATACAACAAGATGGTGTAGAGAAAAGATTCCAGAGACAAGCAAGAATAGGAATAGTTAGAGGAACAGAAGGATCATATGATGAGGAAAGTAGATAAAGGAAAAAATTAGTGCTTTTTAGGAGTAGAAATACTCCCACCCCAGAATTAAACACCTCAAGAGGAGGTGGGGGAGGTGCTAAGCTAAGAGTTTCATTCTTAGCCTCGAGCCCCAAATTTGACCCTTTACCATTGATGTCAAAGGGGGAGATATTTGAGTAAGGTGGAGATATTTGAGTTAGGAGGAAAGCATTCAGTCAAGGGGAGCAGATTCTTAGGGGGAGAAGAACACAAAAAAGGTTAAGAAAATGGTAAAAAGTAATTGGGTTGCCATTAATGAAAAAGGGGGAGATTTTTGGATATTTTGAGGATTTTTGTTGTCATTGATGTCAAAAGCATTTTTGTGCTATGTTCATCATCTTTGAGGATATTAAGTGTTTCTTCCAAAAGTAATAAGGTCTTTAAAAGCAAAAGGTTATAATATTTATTTTTAAATATTATATACCTAGGAGGGCTCAAAGAATGAAGACCCAAGGAAGGAGAAGCAAGTTCAAATTAAATAATAATATTTTATTATTATTATTTTGGGCCAAAAATCAAGTTGAAGAAGATTAAAGACCAAGTTGAATAAGACCCACAAGAAGATTTAATTTAAATTAAAATATTTTAATCTTTGATTAAAATTTTAATTTAAATAATGATGGGTTCTAAGGTTTAATTTAAATATTTATTTAATATTTAAAATTAATTTTAAGATTCAAATTCAAATTCTCGTCGACTTTGGAATATGTTATGGTTTGCATATAAATAATGCCAATGTTTTGCATTTAAAAATCATCCCATGTGAATAATTTTTTGGCTCATGCAAAGGAGAGAAAATCTTGTGCATTTTTGCATGTGTGTTGAGCGTAGAAGAGGAAAATAGTTTGAGGCCTCCGAAATTCACTCAAAGCCCCTTGTAGCTAATTTGGTAGCCAAAATTTGTGTTAGAAGCACTTGAGAATGCCAGGTTGAAGAACACAATATTATACTGAGAGGGGGGGTGAACAGTATAAGACCACTTTTTACTTTCTTTCCAAACCAATATCAATTAATGTCCTTAATTGCAATAACCAAATATAGCAGTGTGTATTAATAACTTAGATAGCAATAGTAAGTAAGAGCACAAGTCACCATACATAATTGAGACACAATATTTAACGTGGTTCCCCTATGTGGGGTACTCCAAAAGATAATATCCTTATAATATTTCACACAGAAATAAGGATCCTTATCCAATACAATGATTTTTTTGATCTACTCAAAGCTAGGCAATAACAAGCTCACATAGAACTTGTCCAAATCTGCATAACAAGCTCACACAAAACTTGTCCAAAACTGCTCAACAAGATCACACAGAACTTGTCCAAATTTCTTTGATCTACTCAAAGCTAGGCAATAACAAGCTCACATAGAACTTGTCCAAATATACATAACAATATCACACAGAACTTGTCCAAAATTGCTCAACAAGCTCACACAGAACTTGTCCAAATATGCTCTAGCAAGCTCATCAAGAACTTTCTCAAATATGCTCCAACAAGCTCACTAAGAACTTGTCCAAATCTGCTCTAGCAAGCTCACCAAGAACTTGCTCAAATCTGCTCCAACAAGCTCACTAAGAACTTGTCCAAATCTGCTCTAGTAATATCACCAAGAACTTTCTCAACTCTGTTCAATAGGCTCACTCAGAACCTCATCAAAATCTGTCCCAAATCTGTCCACAAATCTATCTAAAACTATCCATAAATCTATCCCAAAAACTTTCCACAAAGCCTTCTCAAAGGCTCAATCAATTATACACAAACTGCCACAAATTTGTCCAAAAACTATACCAAGGGCATTCTCAAAGGCTCAATCAATCATGCTCAAGTAGTACTCAAATCTCATCCACAAATCTATGAAGGCAAGGCTCAATGATGAACTTAACAATGAATGGCAATGCACTCTACAATGGATGACAACAATGATCCACAATGATCTCAACTCAACTCAACTCAAATCTCAACTCAACTCAAGTCAACTCATAGAAGCATAAAGAGAATTGTTAGAGACTCGATATGTTCTAATCTCAATATCAACTCAAATCAGAATTATAGAATAATTTGTTTCATGGGACTTGAACAATCACCTCACACAATCATTTGACTAGGCTCAATCAACTCAACTCAACCAATCACCACAAGGGACAACTCTTTCTCACAAAACCCTAGTCCAAGCATGTATCAACCAACTCAAATGTTTCCAACAATGCTCAACCATAAATCTCACATAACAATGATACTCATGTTCTTTTCAAGTTCTTTACATAACCAATGGGCTTCAACAACTATGCTTATAAAACAAGGTTTAAACACAACTCTCAAACAATAAAATCTTGAAGCATTCAACCAACCACTTTCAAAAATGAAGCCACAATCAATACTTTTCACTCCAATGATATTTCAAAAATCAACCACCATAAACAATCAATAGGAAAATGTGCCCATACCTATTTGATGCCAAGAAGTTGTCCACAAAATCTGCCACACTAAACACAACTTTCCTTTCCAATATCAATAAGGGTTAGTGGAATTCAAATAATAATCACAAGATAAAGCATAACTCAATTTACACCTTTTTACTCCAACTTAATAAACACATCCACCAAAGTCCTTTTAATAAAAACCCTTATCAAAATAATAATCAATAAACCTCTCAAAAATTATTTTATAACAACTCCTTATTTCTCCTAAATCTTAATTCTTAATTTCATGAACATCAAATTAAATCAACAACTCACCCACCTTTGAAATAATAATCACAACCCTTATAAAAACAAAGTTTAATTAAAAACTTTAATTATTCCTAACCACCTTATAACTCCAACTTAGGGCTTAACATAATTAATTAGAGCAAAAACGTATTTACCTCCTCAAGGGGATTCGAACCCTCGACTTGCCCACACCACGAGTGCCTTAGCCGCAACTAAGGTTGCCACACGAGCTAGTCGCTCGTTCGAAATGGAAAGACACAACGTGCCTTAAAACATTTCCTCCCTTTTCACAAATCAAAAGCGTTTCGAGCACTTTTCTTCCAACGCCTTTCGGATGCAGTCAAGGGGATTCGAAACCTTGATGTTTCATCTACCCCATGCCTTAGCCAAAAGCCAATTTCCAATGCATCATGCTGCCCACTATACCTTTTGTCTTGACCTCACTTTGTCTTATTCGATGCTTCCGCTTTCCAAAGGATTTCGCAGGAGCTCTTATTCGGATTATTTTTCCAATGATTAATTCACGAGCTCACATTAGTTTATGAACCTTAGGTATCCCATTTATATAGTCTCCTTATTATTTTCAATGACGTCGACGGAAATCTTGCATATTTAATTTTAAATTTTAAATAATTAAAATTTAAACTAAATATTAAAAATTAAATATCTCCATCACCGGGGCACCTTTTTCGATGAAACGAAAGGTCAACTTGGGTTTTAAGAAAAACCTAGTTCAAATCTGTCATCCATGGTTTTAAATAAAACCTTTTATTTTTCCTGCCTTGGTTTTCATAAAAACCTTGTATTTATCCATGCTTTCCAAAATATCATTTGGCCACCAAAACTCAATGTGATCCATGTGACATTAGTGACAACATAAAATAACTCAAATTGCCAACACAAGTGTGGGTTCAAACCTTGCACACTCCATTTTTTATGAAGGGAATATCATGTTGTATTTGTGCCATTCGAGGAGGAGGAAATAAAAGGTGCATTTATACATTTTGGTTCTTGTGGAACCACGCAACCCAGTTGGTGGGTGCCAGTGCTACGAAAGTGCTTGGGGGAGAGCCATCGGTGGCTTGAATCCCACCAAGGCCTTTTGGACAGAATTAAAAAAGGTATGCACATTATTTAGGTTGACTTGGCTTGCAAAAAATAAAAGAGGAAAAAATAATTTTGTTCTCCAAAGGTTTATTTTAATTAAGTTTTTTGCATAATTAATTTGTATTATAAGTAGTTGAAGGGAGTTAAAAGGGGTTTGCAAAACTTTAATTTTTGTGCTAAGTTTTTGAGTGATTAAGGAGTGATAAGGTAGTAAGGAAATTTATTATTTTTGTGTTGTGAATTATTTGAACGAGATTTTGTCATCTAAACCCTTGAGATTGGTAAAGAGTTTGATCTTGTTAAAATAGGTTTTTAAGGGCACTTTTTCATCAAACAAAAAAGTACGGGCACATATTTCTTGTGAGTGATTGTTGATGTTGTGAATTCTAAGTTGGAGTTAAAAAGGATTGTTTGGTAAGCATTTTTGAGTTTGGTTTTGTATTAATACTTCAAGATATTTTTGGAATAAAGGTTGAAGATAGAAATCTTGTTTGATAAGCATTGTTGGAAACATTGGTTGAACCTTTATACGCATGATTAGGGTTTGTGAAAGAATATGAGTATCATTTTTTATGTGAAGTTTTGAACTATATTGAACTATGGTTCGTAAAAGAACATGAGTATCATTGTTATGAGAAGTTGAGAACTATATGGAACTAGAGTTTGTAAAAAATCATGAGTATCATTGTTATGTGTGATTGTTTGATAAGTATTATTGGAAATAATTGAGTGAGGATTCATAAGCTTGGACTAGGGTTTAAAATCAAAGAGTGTTTTATTGAGTTATTGATTGAGTGGAGTTGATTGAGCCTAGCCAAGTGGAAGTGTTGAAGTGATAGTTTTAATTCTGTAAAATAAATTGTTCTATATTTTGAATTGATTTGAGAAAGAGATTGAAAGTGATTGAGTGTTTGTTAGTGTGAAACTGTAGACATGAAAAATTGACTCATTTTCCTTATTTTTTCTCCTAAAAAATTAAGGTCATATTAAAGAGAATTTTTACCCTATGAAATCATATTAATTCTTATCAAATTTTATACCATTGGATAGGGCTTGAAAAGAGCTTTCCAACGGTATATAATATGTCCAATTTTGACATTGTCTTCCTCATTTTTTGCTCCAACAAACCAAACATTCTTGACAATTGGGTTAAATAGCCCATCAATAAACAAAATCGCCCGACTATCGACATAATCGCCTGGCAATTTTGTACCAAATAGAATTTTAATGAATTTGCTAAAAGATAAAATCTGGTTTAAAATGTCTTACCTGGTTTAGTCATTGTTCAAATCAGGGAGGTTGGTGAGTATATTGGAGGTGGCAAACATAGGAGGGATCAAAACCTCCTCCATGTTTAGCCTAACCTCCCAAATTCCTCAAACCCCTCCTTGGCCTATTTAATCTAGGCCCTTTTCCATTTTTCCTCCTGGCTGGTTGGACTCTGATCCCCTGAGATTGTTTTTGAACTCCCTTGAGGATCCTTGGCTCCAATTTGTTACGCAATTCCACCTCCTAGCATCCCTATTTTCATCCTTTGTCATTGCAGGTCTCAGTTATAATCACCCCAAATATCAGCATAATCGCTTGGTGATCGATATAAGCGATAGGCGATTTTGACAGAAGTGACAAGCGATTTCATCAGAGAGTAGGCGATCTTGTCTTTAGATCAGCTGGGGGTAAGGATTCAAATCACTGTTTACATTTATTTCCCAATTTTTTGTTTGTCTATACATTACATCATGTCCATTTAATTTATTACTCAGATTTAGATATTGCATCTTGGTGTTCACCATCATTCCAATTAATTGCATCATGAAATCAGGATTAAAATTGCATAAATTCATGGCATAGTAGGTTGAATTGTTATCGTATTGTTCTCATGTTATTTCATATCCACTTTCATATAGAAATTAAAGCTAATATGTGACTTGGAGTATGAGAAACTATCATAATTTGCAAGAAACCTTGTTTTATGTCCCCTATTTTCTGTCAATTATTTTGCTACAGGATTGCGACATAATTGCCTATGATTTTGTCAAATCGGAGGCAATTTTGTCTGGAAAACAGGTGATTCTGTTTGGAACAGAGGTGATTCTATCATAAACAGAGGTGATTATGTCCTTCTACAATCCTCAGAATCTTCATCAAACATCCGGCTCAAGTAAGGCTTATAATTTCTTATAATCCCAATCTTAGGCATTGTATTTCATTTTGTATCCACTGTCTACTTCTTCATTAAATCAAAATTGCATATAGATAGTTTATTTGTATAAATTCCAAACTTAGGTGTATGAGAATTATTTATAAAAGGAACACATCAAACATCTTCCAATCCTAGGTACGTAAACTGCCACTAAAAGTTTCCTGGTGAACCCTTAATTCATCAAAAAATCACCATATAGAAAGTACAACTAAGTACTTCTCTTCAAGGTGTAGACCATCCATTCTCTCATTCCCCTATAAGGCACGGATCCATATACCTTGAGGAAAGGAGTGCGAGAATTTTTGGCCTACATTATTTGGTGAACCTGATGTGAATACATAGGCATTTATTTTGATTTCAAAAACAAACAAACAAAAAAATAAAAAATATATATACAAGAAAAACAACAAAAAAATCATCATTTCAAATTTGTATGTTTTAGATTCAATTCTAAATTTTAGATACTAAATATTGCTTTTATAAGTACTAAATAAACCATGATTCTTAACTCAAATAAATATGAGCCCATCAGTAATGTTGGGAAAATCCAGCCAAATGCATTTGTTGATTATGACCAACCTCATCCATATTCAACATCACCTTTATCACACTTTTCTCATTTTCCATCCTTACCCCAACAAGACAATCCCTTTTACAATCCTCTTCATAATGATATTATCTTTTCTCCCACATATCCATATTATGCCTATCGATCCACATACAATCATTCTCCACCATTTCAACATTCTTCTTTCAACACAACACATCCATTTCAACAATAAAATACTTTTTCTTCCAATCCTACCATGCGCTCACATCATACTTCACAATATTCTTATCATAATTCTACCCATAATAAATAAAAAAGAGGTAATAAACTTTTATGGCTGAATTCCTAATCCAATTATCAAAAACCTCTCGAAAACCTTCATCACGTAAATTTACTAAGCTCAATAAACCAATGGATATAATTCTCAAGAATTTACTTGATACAAATAGGATTGAGTTACCTCCCATAATACAACATGATATCACAACATATTGGTATAAACCTGAGCTATATTGTGAATATCATAGAGTGTATGGACATATGACACAAAATGTAGAAATTTAAGATGTGCAATTCAATATTTGATTGACGAGGGTATTTTCACTATAAAGGAATTATAATCTACAACTGATTATAAATCTCCAATAAAAAATCAAACTCCTACACAACAAATACCCATAATCAATCAAGACATGGGATATCCCAAGAACCTCTACTCAATTATCAACAACAGGAAACCAATCAAATATTGCATCTTAATATGTCCCATCATAATGATATCACTAATATTGTAATAGAAACTACAAATGAGCAACCTCAAGTTCAATCAACTCAATTTAATATTCAAGAGATGGATTCCTCATTTGACCAACCTTCAAAACTATCTTTGGCTCTAGAGAATGATTTAAAATGGAATGTAAGCATAGAAATCCAATATTTAGCATCAAAATCTCAATATGAAATCCGCTTTGATAGCCAACAACAAGTGATTAATCCTCAATAAAAGATATCCCTTTTAGAAGTATTACAAAGTTCTCATGTTCATAGGAAAAATTTGTTCAAGATACTTAGCCAATGATTTTTTCCTCATGATATTTTCCCTAAGAACACAATTAATGGTGTAAGCCCTCTTGAGGTTAACCATATTTTATTCTATGATGAGGATATTCCTTCCTCTACTCCACAAGAAGACTCCTCTCTTTACATTACAGGATTTATTAAAGAAACATCTATTAAAAATAGCATGGTCGATAATGACTTCTCTCTTAATTTATGCACTTATCAATTATTCCAAAAAATCAGACTAAAGGAAGAATATATCAATGAATCAAACGTTATTATAAAATATTTTAACAATAAAATTCAAGAAGCTCGAGGCACTATAATTATTCCCCTTTAGAGTGGATTCAAGATCCTGGATACTTTATTTTATGTAGCATCTTGCCCTTCACCTTACAACCTGCATCTTAGACGTCCTTGGATTCATACGATGAGGGTTGTCCCTTCCATTCTTAATCAATGTTTGAAGTTTAATATTATAAATAAAATTGCTACCACACATCAAGTTCTATACATTCTCCATTGTCACAATTACCTCGTATAAATCACTTTTCTTCATCCATACCCGATCATCCTTATTTATGAAATAACACCCATGCATATCTTTCACATATGATCCCTCCATCTTATCAAGACTTGGAATATAGTGATAATAAGGAAGAACCTTCTTATCCTTCTGACAATTTTTTTTGTAACATGATCAATTTTATACATAAAAGTCAAATCTTTTGCTACATTGTTCTACATTATAACAAAGCTTTTGTTATTGCTACCTTTTATTCATCACCTTTTGTTCTTCATTCTCCATTTCATTATTATTATCACATCAAGTTCTCTATTCTTTTCCTCTTTATCATTGTCATCTTATGTCCATCACTTTTCTTCATCTACATCTCATTCTTCATCACAACAATCTCAACTATCAACCAAACAGCTTCACATACACCACAACCAAATTATCCTTCAAAACCTCCTTTGATTTTTAAGCCACCTTAGACATGCTATACTCAAATAACTTTGTATAATGTATATAGATCATCTTGTATATACCACCAATTCCATCATTAAAAGTAAAAAAATAAAAAAATAAAAATCAAATAAAACAACCAAAAAATAAAAAGTATCAAAAATCTCAAAATTATTTCAAATCATTCTGCATTGTTATTTATTGTTGTATTTCAAAATTTTGAAGCTATATTTTCCTTTATTTTGGATTAAAAAAGAAGTTATCTTGAAGCATACACTTAATTTCATAAATTAATTATTTTGATTTTACCACTATGATTATAAATCTCTCTTGTATTGAAGATCACTATTTCACTAAATAATATTTTGATTTTTTGGAAATGATCTTGCTACTTCTTGAACCAAGTACACTTTTACACATTAAAATGATTTGTTGCAAATTCAAAAAATGATACTACATAGTAGTCTTAATATCTTGAGCGAACAGTTTCCCCTGCTATCCTATCATGTGCATAGTCTAGAATTTTTTAGAATTGGCAAAAGGACAAGCTCGCCCCTACTCGAATAAAAATCCCTTGCTCTACATCCAATCCAAGCAAGTATCCCAAAATAAAAATCAAAGAAAAGCAAAAGTCAAAAATCAAAATAAAAAGAAAGAAAAAATCAAAAAGAGAATGAAAAGAGAAAAAGAAAAGTAATAAAATTCCCTTGTTCAAAAAAAAATGAAAAAAATACCTACCCCTTGAAAATGAATAAAAGAAGGGTGAATGAGCTTGAATCCCTGGAATTCTTAGTTATTCTAAAATCATGAGGTAAACCCCATAACAGGTGATTTGTGCCCAACTTGCATAAAATTGGATAATTCCTTTTCGCGTGGCAACATGTCTGTCACATTAGCGACCTTATTTTGTACAGACCTATATCCGCTTGTGGATTAGCTATCTTTTGATGACTTGACTTACATAGTAGTTTGGTACGGTTTCATGCACAAAAATCATGGTTAATGAACCCTTCACTTGCACACACATTGGTTCATTCAAGTTTGCTTGCATCACTACCTTACTCAAAATTGGAAATGAACATTACAAAGCACACATGAATGTAAATAACCTGAATCATACATGTATAAAGCATGCAAAATAACTTACAATATTAATTTCTCAAAATGTATACAAGCTTCATTGCTTCACTTTCTCTTACAATGATAGTAATGATCCTGATTATTTGTGATGTGATCTTTGTATATATTTGTTATGGACTATTGCCTCCATAATATAGCCATAGTAGCATAACTCTTTGTATACTTGAATATTCCTTTCCATATGCCAAGTCTCATGACTCTTGGCTTATCTACTTGCCACTTGCATACTTGATGAACACTTGACTCTATAACATATGCACACCTATACATGACTCTTACACTTCTATAAATTGCACACTCTAATCTAATATACTTGTGCACATATTTACATTACATATTTGTTCTCATACATGCATGAAACTTGTGAACATAGACTCAACTTACAATTGCACACTAAATCACATGACACGTGCATTTCTTTCACACTACAAGTTTTACATAATACCTATGCATTTCCTACACATTCACACTTACATAAAATGGGAAATATAACTCACACTCTAAATTATAACTCAACCCTAATCTATTTTTTATAAATATACCATGAAGGTACCATGGATACATTAACATTTACCAAATAATATAATATGCCCCAACATAGGGTTAAAAACTCCTTATGTGGAGGTTTCTTTTGCTATTGTCTATATAACCTAGGAAATTCTTCAAGGGGGAATTCCTCCAATAATCTCATCTAAGGCCATTGGCATAGTGGTATATGGACAATGGAAAATACTAAGAGGTGCGAGGTTCAGGTTTCAACACCCATTTTTGCACATTGGAAATACACATGTTGTCTAACTCAAGTCAATCTCACCTTAAGGGGTAAGTGTGGCACTTTAATATTAGCACAAAAAAATAAAAATGTGGTTATCCAGCCTTGCTTAAGTCATCCTCCACTGAGAGGTTTGCTATTTAAACCCCCTCCTCTACAATCTTGCATGACTATATCATTTTTCACTCAATGATTAGCTAAGGTGGATGTTGACATGACATGTAATAAAAATAAAGACCATAGTTTTTACCCACTTATATGACCTCAACCATTCAAGAGAGGGCAATGTCTAGTTTGTAGTGCATTAGAGATAACCAGGTGATAGATAATGAGTGGATGTTATTAAAATTACAATTTTTTTCATGGCCAAGAGTTAAAATTATGTAATGTATTATAGGCCAAGGGGCACTTTATTGTATAATATATTATTATTTTGTAATATTTTGTTATGTAAGCCCAATGGACCTTGGTTAACCTTGTTATGATTAAATCCTATTTATTATTTGTAATTAACCTAAATTTTACTTATTATGTTAGCTTAGATTAAACTCTATGATGCACTTAGGGTTTTGGTATTGCTACAAATACCCCCTTCACATTCCTTTCTTATTAGTGTTGTGTAATATAATATATAGAGAGTGATTATTAATGGTGCATATAGGTGACCCAAATCTCTTTTGTCCTTATTTTAATTTTTGTATAATATTTAAGTGAATGTTGTTGCTTCCATTTATTTGTAGAAAATATTATGACTTTTAACATGGTATCAAAGTGGGTGTGGAGTGACATTGCTTGGTCACATAGGAAGATTGTTCACTGCCTCTAGTTTTTCTTATGGACTCAAGGGATATTTTTTATCTAGTGCTTCATATGGATCTTTTCCAAAAGAATCAATACAACTAATCCATGTTCTTTAAATCCATATTGTTAATTTTTCTAGAGATATGTTGCCTATTCCAATATTTTTTGAAGAACACAAGTTTATACTGAGAGGGAGGGTGAACAGTATAAGATCAACTTTTATTTTTCTTTCCCAAATAATATTATCCAATATTATCAATGGCAATATCAATAGCAATAATAAAATCAATGCACAAATCATCACACACAATAAAGACATGAATTTAACGTGGTTCACCCAATGTGGGCTACTCCATAGAGAAAATATTTCACTAAAATTTTCTCAACAAATCTCTTAGGAATCCTTCCCTATTACAATATTTATGGACATTTATCCAAAGGAGACACCAATCCCCTAATCAAGTTCGTGGATATCTATCCGCAGGAGAACTTTTTCCCCTCTACTAGTTCATGGATATCTATCCATAGGAGTACTACTTCTCCTCTACTCCAGTTGGTGATATTCTAGAATACTACTACCTCCACTGCACTGGCTTGTGGATCTCTCTCCACTGAAGACCTTTGTCCTCACTTAGAATACCTCTATCCTCACTGCCCTATCTAATGGATATCTATCCATTGTAACCTACTATCCTAATGTCTTTTTATTATCATTGCATGTACAACACTTGCATTACAAGTATAACTACACTTGCAATACATATATTGTATAGAATTCTCTCACAATACAATACAATCCCAAAATTCTTCATACTCTCTAATGCACAATGCTCTCTTGTACTAATGATTACCCAAAAATGAATAAGGGGGTCCTTTTACGCTTTTGGGTTGGCTATTAGAAGCAAAGCCTCCCTAAACACTTCACAACTCAACAATCTCCTTCATCACATACACTACAAATGCAATATGTTACTTAAATTTCATATTGCATTTGCATTTCATTTGACATCTCATTTCACTCTTATTTGAATTTTATCTGACTCCCATGTACGTTTGATCTACATTTTATTTATATTACAATTTTGTGCAAAATTTTTACTTATTTCCTATGTACAACATTACTTCAACTACTAACA
Source organism: Wollemia nobilis (assembly GCA_028583015.1). NCBI lineage: Eukaryota > Viridiplantae > Streptophyta > Pinopsida > Araucariales > Araucariaceae > Wollemia > Wollemia nobilis. Next base: position 3,014,921 of record JAQPPZ010003612.1, read on the forward strand.
ATTTTAAATACTTTTTATTGAACTTGGATAAGAATGGTGGCATCAATTCCAATTGCTCCAAGTATCTTCATAGTAAACAATATTTTTTATGCTATGGTAATTTATCTTTTCCTACTCAATTTTTTTGAGAAGCACACAGTAAAGCTTTGAAGCCTCAACATTGTTGATAAAATAGTCTAAAACAAGGATGTGGAGCTCCTAGATTGATAATATATTTTGCTAAGACTATAATAGTGAAAGGGAGACAATGAGCTCTATCTAATTTCTTCTTGTCTTTGTTGATGTTTTATACCCTTTTCTAGAACTTTGTGTAGTATGGAATACAAAAGGCATTGATATATTCATCATTTATGTTCAATCCATTAGATTGCATCACTTCTATTTGATTGATTGACCTATACCACATAATTTTGAATCAAAGACTTAAAAAATATAGAAAATATCTAGAGTATGCAACGCTTGACTACGAGTAATGTGCTCGATTTTCTCTTCCATGAGCTTGAGCCTTTGAAGTGTCTATAATTTATTTGTAATCTACAATATAATATTTTGATGTAGACTACCTTAAATAAAAGTGCATAACTACTTCCATTGAGGCACAAATTCCATCTTTTAGAGATTCCATGGGTACTTTGCTTGAGATACAAGATTAATGTGTTTTCTTTAAATTTCTAAATTTGGGTGACATTAATGGATCAAGAATGGTCTATGATTCATTTGAATTTTCTAGAGTCTTGATGCTCCAAAATATATAGCTCTAATACATTTTCTCTAAAATCAATTCATTGATTGGACATAAGCTTTTTGGTGTTGATAAGGGCCAAGGAAGAGTTTGGCTTCCTTTATACTATATTTCTTTAATTTTTGCACCACTTTTTCATTGATAGTTTATCAAGGAATGTATATTTTTATGGTATTAAAAATTAGAATTAAATTTAGTCTTGAGAACCTACCTACATGTATACCTTGGAAATCAAAAGTGAGTATTAACAAAGTGTTTTGGAGCTCCTCTATTTCAAAGCTAAAAGAAGATTTTAATTCTCTTATTGATTGAGGTATTGAGGCCTACTCTAATACCACTAATATTGTTAATGCTTAGATGTTATTCTTCATTGATATGAAAACATTTACACAAAAGGATTTTACCAATATGGTATAACAACCTCCAAATACAAGCACGTAGACTTTATGATTGTAACTACTCTTATTGTCACATTGACTATGATGATAATAATTTCTAAAATTTTCATACCAGTAGGATTTTATATGTTGACAAGGATCCAAGTGACTCTACCTCAAGTGTGGAGTCCCACTAGAGCATCCATTATGGGGGGATATTGAGAATAATCTTGTATATTAATCTATTGATCAACAAAACATTACATAGTTTTATAGTTCTTTGAGAGAACTAAAATAGACAAGTTGTTGAGAGATATTCTCAACCAATGCAACTAACATCACTACAATAATGCTACGTGAATATCACTTCCTAAACAATAGCATAGACTATAATCCTAACAACTTGGTCTTTGGTCAAACATTGACCAATCAAGCTAATACCTCGACATTCTAACAAAGAATTAATCAAAATGCTAAAACTAAATAGTAGGACTTAAGACTTAGGAACTTAGGAATAATGTTGGATATTCCAACATTCTCCCCCTTGATGTTAATGGAACTTCTTCCAGAAGTTCATCAACATCACAACATTAGAAGAAACTCAATATTTTTCATCTCTTCCAGTTTTGTAACAAGAAATAAAAAATTATAAAATATTGTCTTGGGCACTCCTTCCATATTTTATGTGAGATATCCTCCATATTTGTTATTGCTCCTTCTTATAAGTAACCAAGTGCCTCCTTTTGATGATCTACTCCTCATTAATCAAAATCTCCTTCAAATTATGGCATCCTCATAATGCCCAAAGCATTGGTTCTTACTAACCAATCTAGCACATCTTTTACCTCTCTCATGTGATGGTCTTCAAACCATTCTTTAGCTCCTAATACTCTTCCTGAGTATTTACATTGAATAATTTCATGTAGGTGATTTTTACATACAACAACCTCACATACCTCTACACAAATTTTCAAATAAAATATAGCTATGCAATAGCTAGTTACAAATGCAACAACAAATTGTTGCTCCTCACACAATATTTTGCTCTTTACTATGGTTTTACATGATTCCTTCCAAGGAATTTTAAACACAAAATACAGCCAACACATATCCATTTTTTCATCACCATGCTATCCATGTTCTTTGCAAATAAAATAACTTCATCCAATAATGTCTCTACAAGACAATCATCTCTCAATAATGTCTTTTTAAGACATTCTCCTCCTTTATTCAAATACCTATTTACAATAAAAAAATAATTAATCACAAAAACATTACCTCCAATGTGATTATATTTGGTGCTCCCCATAAAGCTATTTTGTGGTATATCTCTTTTATTGTATGGTACTTCAAAATCAACCATCAACTCTTCACTAAGAGTTCTCCTCCTTTATTCAATCCATGTTGGTGTGTTGAAACACCATTCATTCAAACAATCATACATTGTTGCATTTTCAAGACAACTCTTTTCCTTCAATTTAGACACTCCAAGTGAGTGATATTCATTCATGAGTGATGTTTCCTTTGCCATTACAACAAGAAAATCAGCAATCTCATTTTTATTTTCTGTTTCTATCTCATTTTATCTCTCACTTTCCACCTCCCAAATGAGATAATCATTTGTCCTATTTTCTTCACACAAACCATTTTCTTCTTTAAGATTCACAAAATCTATTTTCACACAAACTTCTTGGGCTGATGGACAAGAATCATATCTATTTATCACTATTGATGAGTTATCTCTATTGAGCATGTAACTTATAGTTTTCATCTCCTCTTTATCAACAATATCATGGGTATCAACATCCCATACAATTTGTGTCTTGGTAGGACAAACAATATTCACTCCACATGAGTAAGTATCTATATTTGCATCTTCTTTTGCTTCTTCTTTTTCCTCCACTCCATGTGAGTGTTTTTCAATATGTCAGCAATGGTTTGGATCTTCAATGCAATATTCACTAGTATCCTCCATGAGAATAGTCTTGGATACAGGATATGAATCATATTTATTCATCCATTTCAAGCACCCCAATGTGGGTGTTTCATTTTTATCTTCCTCTTGCCTTTTCATTTACTTTTGTAGTTCGTCCTATTTGAGACATATTTCATCCACCTCACATTGGTCTTCAAGCAAGGAACACTAGGCTTCTTGCACGAAGGAGCAATAACAAATATGGAGGAGATCCCACACAAATGATGGAAGGAGTGCCCAAGACAAAATTTTACAATTTTTTATTTGCTTTTGTAGTGCCTCCTCCTTGAGACATATTTCATCCACATCACATTGATCTTCAAGTAAGGAACACTCCAATGTGAGTGTTTCTCTTCCTTCCTCTTCAATGTAACATTCCTCCATTCTTGAGAAATGGTCATGGTCATCAATGGAACATCCTTCCATATCTTCAAGATGCCAACACTCTTGGGTTGGTTCTTCAAGCAAGCCATCATCCACTTTGGAGTGGTTTTCACAATAAGCATCATTCCCATAGAATGATTTTTCCTTAATTGTCTCTTCAATGAGACTTTCATTTTCAATGTCCATGTTTCCCAAACATGTCATTTTCTCAACTACTTTTTCTTCATTACAAAAGGCTTCATTCACACAATTTTGCTTTTCATCATCATATTCTCCCTCTAAAAGAAATAATTGACAATTTTCATCATATTCTCCTTCTAAAATAGAGAATTGATACTTACAAGTTTCCATGCCTTCACAAGACATGCCTCCAACAATGAGAGTCTCCCATGGTTTCTCATAATAATATTCACATGAGTCTTCATAAGACTCTCCAAAAGGATCTTAAAGGGAACAAGGCTCCCTATTGAAAAAATATTCATCAAAACCCTCTACATATTCCTTTTTAAGAAGAAATTATTCATTTTCACAAGGCTCTTCAAAGATGTAAGTCTCCCCCTTGCTCATACTAGCCTCTGATCATTTCCATATACATGAAGTAATACTTCCCAAGCATTTGCAGCTGTAATAGAACTTGAAATAGGAGATAAAAAACTTTGTTTTATACCTTTCCTAATGTCAAGGAGGGTAATGTAATTTTGATGTTGTTTCTTCTTATTTACTTTTATTTCTTCTCCTTGTAGCTTGCTCCAAACTGGTTCTGAATATCCATCAAGAACTATGTCCCACAACCCTTTTGCTATGAGTAGAGTCTTCATTCTCACACTCCAATACCCAAAGTCCTTTCCATAAAATTATGGCACAACCAAGTTTGCATACATGGCTGCCATCACAAAACTTTCTTTGTAAATATTGTCTATAATATCTACAAAACTCTCAGGTGGCTCTTGGGAATAAATCTTACATTCTCCAATTTGGCTTTGATTACACCAATCTTGAAACAAGTCTACTGATTCAATCTTCATGCAGTCAACAGTATTATCTATGTTCTGATGATCTCCTCCCCTTCAATTCAAGCATGATCGGCCATCTCTCGAGCACTGACTGAAGAATCAAACTGGGTTATTTGACATGCATGTTGTCTCCCCCCTCAACGTTTTGATCTAGCAAAAATGTCCTTTAGAATTAGCTTCAATCATGGTGATTTTAGTGACCAAATATTCTTCCTACAAACTGCACTCAAGGTCTATGAAAATCCATCAATTTTTAACCTGTAATCGATTTGGAAAATCCATTGATTTTTAACCTACAATCGATTTGGAAAATTTGTCGATTTTTGCCTTATGGTCTTCGGGGTATTTTTGGTAATACGAGAAATATAGACTGCAACGTTAGCCTTTTTTAGGGAGTATGTTTGTACATCTTGTCTGAATACATGGCTTATCTACCTTTTACTGCAATCAACTATTACAGGGGTGATAGATTGTGTAACGATTGCATAACCATGGATCTTATTTCGATGATCTCTGCTTTAATTCATTGGTGGTGATAGAAACTGCTTTAATAGTGCATAATTCTTTAGCCTGCATCAAATTTGGGTCTACTGGTTACCCATCGATGGAAGCATCATATCCATTGAATCCATACACTCTCAGATCTGGTCAACTTGGTGGCAGTCCGATCCCAAACCTGATCAGTTCTACAATCACGAGCGTGTCACTCATATTCTTCTGCTATCCAACTAAACATAGTGGACTAGCACGTCCTCCTTAGTCTATTGACTGTGAACATGGAAATTAGTGCACTCACAAGCCTACGCAAGGGTAGCTATATGCAGAAATAGCCAAAAAATTCAACTAACAATGCACCTCGGTTTGACCACACTAGCTACATCAGTTTAGAATTTTAATCATCAAAAAACTTCTACAAGTGAGTGAAACAAATATTTTAATGATGCCAATGTGTCTTTAATCTGAGATAAACACAGTCTTCCTCATATATGGGTGGATGATGATTGGCACTGTGGTCAAAAATTGTGGCCACCAGAGTAAGTGGGTTTTGTTGTTTACACCTTAGTCTCCATTCTACCATTAGGGGTGATCCAACTATAATGGTGCAGGCCATAACAATATGGATGTTATTGATATGATAGGCAGTGTCAATGACTATGACATGTTTTCCTTAACATGGACTTCAACATCCAATGTCATGAGCATAAAACTTGGAAATAACCCATGTGGGTCGATCACAGCCTAGTGAGAATGTGTAAAATACCTCAATCTAGGAGGCATCCATATGGCTAGCTAAAAAAACATCTTAACTTCAAGAGATATCAAAATATAAATGTAGAACACTTGTACGGGTAGGCTCGATCATCCGCCAGATACTCCGTAATTGGTCATTAAAATATGGAAAATACACAATAACAGATCGATACTATTCAAGGGCAGTAAAAACTTCCTATCTCCAGCTTTGTGTAATCTCTTAATGAGGGTTCTTCAGATCCTCATAGTGGAAAACAACCATCTATTACTGACTATAACACGTAATCCATCAACATGATGTAGCTATCACCGATGCAATTGGGATCAACAAGATCCTATTATGTTGTCAATAGATTGGTGACGTACAAGTGACCATATTTCTAGATCTGAATCTAGATAGAGTCTGGTGGTAGGCCTATTCAGATACAGGTACTTCTCATGGTCAAAAAATATGTTTTTCCCATGGCGTGCTTAGGGTTTCACACCCTCTCCCACATAGGTTTACTTGCTCTAGTCCAGCGTTGGCACAGGTCCACACTAGTCACCTTGAGAAGCATACCCAACTCTCAGGCTATGAATGAGCCATAAGAGAGAATATATGGCTCTGATACTAAATGAGAATAATATTGTATATTAATCTATTGATCAACAAAACATTACATAGTTTTATAGTTCTTTGAGAGAACTAAAATAGACAAGTTGTTGAGAGATATTCTCAACCAATGCAACTAACATCACTACAATAATGCTACATGAATATCACTTCCTAAACAATAGCATAGACTATAATCCTAACAACTTGGTATTTGGTCAAACATTGACCAATCAAGCTAATACCTCGACATTATAACAAAGAATTAATCAAAATTCTAAAACTAAATAGTAGTATTTAAGACTTAGGAACTTAGGAATAATGCTAGATATTCCAACAGAGATATTATTGTCAATAATGAACTCTTTCCTTGGACCCTCAATTTAGACTATGAGGAGGTGTTGAAATTTTAGTATAACTTATGGCCAAGGCCAAAATTATGTGATGCAATTTTGTATAAGCCTAAGGGGAATCATTATACAATGTATTTAATAGATTGTAATATTTTATTATGTAATCATATGGTCATTTTTAACCTTGTTATAATTAAACCCATCTTCTAACTCATAGTTAACCTTAAATCCCTCTTGTTATGTAGCCTTAGGTTAAAATTATTTCTGCAATTTTATAATATGGTATTTGTATAGCTATCACACCATTCCATCCATTGCATTAGAGTGTTGTGAATTTTATCTATTTACAATATAGTGATTATTTATGGTTTCTATGAGTGCCCAACATAAACTATTTCTTTTTATCATTTTTATGCTTTTTGTATAATATTTTAGTGAATGAATTACTTTTCAATTTATAGGAAATATTGTGAATTCCAACAAATTTACCCCATAAAATTTCAGATTCACTCAAGGTGCCAAACCTCATGATCAACTCCTTTCCCACCACCAAAGGTAATATTCAACAAAATATTTTATTTTGGCTTGCAATTAAAAAAAAGTTCTCACAATGGAAAATTTGCTTAAGATAGGTCTACAGATCCCTAAAAAATGCCCATTATGTGAAAGGGATTGGGAAGAGGTATAACATTTGATTTTTGGATATTAATTTTCAAATGAGGTTTTTAACAACATCCTTGACAAATTTTGTATAGCATGGGTCTTGCCAAATTCTATTGTTGATTTGTACTTAAGTTGGGAATCACCTTTTAGGAGCAAAATACTAAGTAATTTATGGAATGTTTGTTTACCTCCCTTTATGTGGGGTATTTGGAAAGAATGAAACAATATATTTTTTTAAGGATGCAAGAAATATGTGATGTCGACAGTGATCAAGATTTGCAATGTTGTGAAGGAGAACATTTTGATAATCAATTTCAAGGACTCATGGGAAGATGATGGTAAAACATTTATTGCAAATAGTTGGGATTGGATTCTTGCAATTTTAGCCATTTCCAAGCTTAAAATACTTCAAACAAAATGAGAGCCTCCACCATAGGGTTGGTTAAAATTAAATTTTGATGGTGCTTCAAAAGAGAATCTAGGTATAGTAGGTTTTGGTGGTATTTTACAAAGTAAAAGAGGACAAGTGGTATTATTGTATACTAAGAATATTGAAATTTAATCTAATAATTTTGCTAAAACTATTTGCAAAATGATTAAGATACTTAGATATTTTGTTTTCATGTCGATAGTGATCAAGATCCGCAATGTTGTGAAGGAGAACATTTTGAATATCAATTTCAAGGACTCATGGGAAGATGATGATGAAATATATTTTACAAATAGTTTTTTTTGAAAATTTTGAAAAAAACTTGTATTAAGACATAGATCAATTACAATGTGGGAAGAGCCTCTTCCCAGCCGAGGTCCGAGAGGACACAGTCATACAATAGTAAAGGAAGAACTGCATCGGAGCCAATTTTTGTGAACCAAAAACTAGCTGCCATGGGGTCCCCCATCGTACTCTATTTTTTTGAAGGTCATTAGCTCAAGGACATTTCAAGACCTTGTCTAATCACCTCATCCTCAATATCCATGTCACTCCGCAACTGAACTCCAACCTCCTTTTTCGCACCCATCTTAGCCAGAAAGTCAGTCGCTTTGTTCAAATCTATACTCGCATAAACTGGGATCACGTCCTCCAATTCCTTCCGTAATTCTTTAATTTGGGTAACAAGAGCCCTCAACCTCCAAGCTTTCAGATCAAAGTTCCTCATGCATTCTAGAGCTCCAACCATTATTTGCGAGTCTGATTCAAGAATAATCCTGCAGTGGCCATGTTTCACTGCCCAAACAGAAGCAGACTTGATGGCAATGGCTTTGGATTCATTGTTAGTGGTTCTTCCTAGGCCTTGCAATTCCCAATAGAGCACAGTCCCAACATGGTTTCGGCACACCACTCCAATTCTAGCTCTACCCGGATTGCCTTTTGCAGCTCCATCAGTATTGATTTTAATCCAACCTTCAGGGGGAGGTTTCCAACAATTTATGTCCTATCCCTCTTGCAGTTCAATGCGTTCTTCCATATCTCCAATGTCAATTTGAGCTTCCTCGTCAGCATGAACAGCCACAGTTTCGGTAACCTTGCTCCAAATGGTCTGCCAAACCCCGTCTAGAGCAGTAAAAGTTTCTCTAAAAATTATGGCATTTCTTTCCATCCATACTTGCCACCAGATAAAGCTTAAACTGAGCTCCCAGCCAATACGAAGAGCTTTAGATTTGAATCTACCTTTTTGCCATTTTGCCCAGATATTCATCCGATTCAGGTCATCACTTACTTGAATTTTAAAGTATGCAAACCAACGCAGCCAAATCTGTCGGGTGAAAGGGCAACCAAATAGCAAATGGTCAACAGTTTCCTCGCTCTTGTAGCAAAGTACACATTGATAAGGGCCGATGATACCTTTTGATTTGAGATTATCAAAAGTGAGGATTCCATTGTGCATGCACTACCAGGAAAAAAAGTTAACTTTCGGCCAGCCTTTAGAGTGCCAGATTTTCCTCCAGTCCTCAACCTGAAAAGTATGAGGGGGGGCTCTGGGAGAATGTTGTCATATCCGTCCTTTAATGTATAGACGCCAAGACTCCCAAAGCCCCAAGCTAATTCATCCTCCATGTCTCCCCTTGTAAGAAATATTTTTGTCAGAATTTTAGTCATGATGGGAGTCAAATTTGGAGGGATTGAAATGGGCCACTCATCCAACTTCTTGAACTGCTTAAACTTACACTCCCCCAGCTGAGTAGTTGTGAAATAAATTTCAATACGGATCCATCCCTTGGCTTCAATGGCTTCTTTTATTGGCTATAATTCTATAAATTCAACAATGATGGGTGGGAACTAATCCCAAGAATTTGTCCAGAAACGAGCCTTCTCCCCTCTTCCCACTTTCCAAAATAAGCGGTCTTTAACAACTTGAGACCCTAACTTGAGAGCCTGCCAAACTAGGGACCCAGTACCATCCAAGGGGATGCGAGCTACATCGTTTGGGTTGGCCTGTCCCAAATATTTTCTAGTTAGAATTCTACTTAAAAGGGAGGTGGGTTGGGAGATCCATCTCCAGTACAGCTTTCCAGCCAAAGCTTTATTATTCATCTTAGATTTTCTCAAACCCAGACCTCCTTTAACCTTGGGCTGGGTAACTTTGTCCCAGCCCACTAAGGACCACTTTCTCTCTCCCTTTGATCCTTCCCATAAAAAAATTCTAGCCATTATGTCCAACTCTTTCCATATTGTAATCGGGGCAGCCAGGATAGAGAATTTGTAAATTGGCATGGCTTGAATGACTAACTGTAAGAACGTTAATCTGCCACCATAACTTAACTACTTGTGAGACCAGTGATTAATTCTATCCTTGATACACTCCAGTAGATTCCTCCATGTGTCTAATTTTAGCCTCTTAAAGTGCAAGGGGCCCCCCAAGTAAACCACTTGGAGAGAAGTCCTTGTGAATCCCAATATTTTTAAAATTCTGTTCTGAAGCCTTTGCTCCAGATTAAAAAAAAACCACTTTGAATTTCTTGTCATTAATGACATATTGAGTAGCCCTGAGATAGACATTAAGAGTATCCCTAATCATTCTTGCTTCCCTGAAGCTAGCCACTCCCACCAAACCAGTGTCATCCACAAACTGCAGGTGCGTTAAAACTTCGTCACCCACCCTGATACCCAATAATCTACCTTGCTATCTTCTCCTCAAGAAAATTCTGCCAAGACCTTTAGCCAAAATGAGAAAAATATAAGGAGAACATGGATCCCCCTGGCGCAGTCCCCGAGTAGCTCCAAATGGTTGCGAAGGAAGGCCCCTAATTAGCACAGAGTAAGTCGGGGTAGAGACACGGCTCATGACCCACTCTATCCAGTCCTAAGAGAAACCAAAGGCTGCCATCATTTTAGCCAAGAAACTCCATTCAACCCTATCATAAGCCTTTGACATGTCCAATTTTATGAACATCCCTTTATTACCAGAAGTGTGCATTGAATGGATTTCTTCCTGGGCCACAACCACCCCATCCAGAATCTGTCGTCCCTCAACAAAACCCCCTTGCTCAGAGGAGACAATGTTGTGAAGAAGAGGTTTTAGGCGCTCAGCCATTACCTTTGTGATTATTTTGTACAACACATTACATAATGCAATAGGCCTATAATCTAAAATATGAGCCCCCTCCTCCCCTTTTGGAATTAAGGTAATGAAAGTGTGGTTTATAGATTTAAGTATTCTCTTATTTTCTCTGGACTCTTCTACAACAGCCATTACATCTTCCTCTAAGTAGTCCCAGAAAGCCTGAAAAAACTCAATTGGGAAGCCGTCTGGACCTGGAGTTTTACCAGTGCTCATTCCAAAGACCACAGTTTTCAATTCATCTCTATCAATGGGTTTGAGGAGGGCCTGATTTTCATCCTCAAAAATAACAGTAGGTATGACAGAAATAACTTCATTTTGGGCCTGTACCACACTTTCCTTAAAAATCTTAGAAAAATAATCCATAGCATGGGAATGCATACCTGGAAGTGTATCAAAGGAATGACCGTTCTCATCTTGAAGGGCCTCCATCTTGTTCATCTGTCTTCGAGCACAGGCAATCCGATGAAAGAATTTTGTATTTCTGTCCCCTTCTAATAACCAGGTGGTTCTTGCTCTCTGCTTCCAATAGGTCTCCTCCTGGTTGTCAATGTCCTCAACTATCGTATGCAGGGCATCATCCTCAGCTTTGAGCTGGTCTCGTAATTACTCCTTCTCTGAACTATTTTTGGACCTCATCCCATCTGGCCACCAATGGAGCTCTTTGGGCCTAGAAGTCTGTTTTATTAGCATGCCTCCAATACTTCAACTGAGTTTTGACATATTGTAGTTGTTTGTGGATTCTGAACATTGCTCTCCCATAAGTTGGGCGGCCTTCTTCCCACCACTGTGGAATTTTCTCCCAAAGTTCTTTTTGAAGCCAAAAATTCTCAAATCTGAAAGGTTTGTGATGTTGCCCCATCCTAGTCCCGCCTTCCAATAGAATGGGACAGTGATCTGAAACTGGGCCTTCTAAAATCTAAAAAATTATATTCCATTTTACAAATGCCTCCTCTGAAACCATAAAATGATCTAGCTTAACCTTCCTACTATGTGGCTCCCGCATTTTATTAGTCCAAGTGTAGTTAATGCCAGGACATTTAATGTCCACTAAGTGCAAAGCCTGGACTTGGGCAATCATGAAACGGTCCCCTGGGTCCAAAAATGGTGTTCCCCCTTCCTTATCTCTAGAAGATAATTTAGCGTTAAAGTCCCCCGCTATAATCCAGTCTAGATATTCCCTTGAGGTTCGCATGTTATGCACAGCCTTCCACTGCCGCCTCTGACCATCTAGGTTTTGAGACCCATAAAAGTTTGTGATTAGAACGTGTTCCGTAGTGACATTATTCCTAAAAAGAGAAGTGAGAACACCCCTCCAGGCAAGATGTTCTATTGTAGACCATTCAAGAGAGTTCCACAGAGTAACAATCCCCCCTGAGGCACCTTGGGCAGCCACATCCATATGACTAGCACCCCTCCAAATTATGTTGATTGTTTTGGACATAAGATCTAATGACATCTTAGTCTCCTGTAAAAGCAAAAAATCAGTATTAAGATTCTCTAAAAGTCTTTGTATAGCAGATTGATGGGTTCTGTTTTTTAAACCCCTCACATTCCATGATTGTATAATCATTGGTTACCCTGGGAGAAATAAGAGTCTATTGGCCTCACCGATCCTCCCGTGATCAGTTTGTCTCCTTGGACTGCTAGCAACTCCTTATTGGATCTTCTACCTACTCCCTGAGAATTGCTATTTTTTGATCTTTTTTCTACCTGGGTTATCCCCAAAGTTGGCCTTTCCCTATTCTTCTCTATTATTCCCATGTTGACATCCTGAGATACTGTCTTCTCTTGGTTATGCACTACTAAAGCCCCTGAACACACTGGTTATGATACCTCACAGAGTTCAACTACCTGTTGTATGACGAGAGGAGATGAGAGGGGGAGTTGCACGGGAATATTAGAATTTTCCTTATTACCCTCCATGCACTCCATAAATTGTTCGTCTTCATCAACCAGTGACTTAAATATCTCATACCTATTGGTAGATCTGAGATGGGATTGCTCCTTTCCCTCTTTTTTCTTTGTCCGTATTTTTCTTTTGGGTTATTCAAAACCCTCTCTCTGAGATTCCTGGCCCTGAATGATGTTATTAGAATATTTATTAAGTGTTGCCTTATCCTCTTTATGCAGGTTTGGAATTCCTAAAGGGGCCTCCATTTTAGCATTCATATTATTAGGGCAGAAACGGGCCAAATTTCCATGTTTGTGGCAAACCCTACATCTAAAGGGTAGGGCCTCATAGTCCAGTTCTTGAATCCAAGAGAGTCCTGCCAATAAAGTTTCCATCTCTGCTGGCAAAGGCTGGCTGAGATCCATCTCCACACATATTCTTGCATACACTGCCATGCTCCCTTCAATTGTATCTTTGGCAACACCTAGATGTCTTCCAATAGAATTGCCAATCCTTGCCAACACCTGCTCACTCCAGAATTCCATTGGAAGAGCATATAGTCGGATCCATACTGGGACAATAGTAGGTTCAACTCGAGGATTGAATCCCACTCTCCATGGTTGAACAAATAGCCCTGCCAAGCCATGATTTTTCTTCTCTGACTCGAAAGCCCTATTTCTATCGGCCAAATATGAAAAGCTAACAATAAAATATCCATTGCTAATAAACCACAATGAATACTCACCATGAGGCTCCTAGTTTTTGCGGATCCAAGAGTGCAAAAAATTCAGGGAAGGATGTATACCCATGAACTTGCAGATTAAATCGTGATTAGCTCTGTAAATGACTGATTCTTCAACCATACTTGGCTCGATGATAATTTTTGGCTTGGTTTCGACCTGCGGCAAACATCCATTCACACGATGTGTTGTCGACCTATTCCCAGCAGTCATGAAGAGCATTTTATATGTCGTTTTTTGAGCTTCGTCGTTCTTTGGAGGAGATTTTTCTTTAAACAAATCTACGTATGAGCTGCTACTCCCTGGAAAATGAGCTCGAGAAGTCCCCATTGGACCCTCCTGGGGCACCAATCTAGCCTTCAGATCCACCGTACCCTGAAAAAATATTTTGCAAATAGTTGCGATTGGATTCTTGTAGTTTTCAGCCATTAATTTCTTCCAATATTAAAAGACTTCAAACAAAATGGGACCCTCCACCGTAGGGTTGGTTAAATTAAATTTTTATGGTGCTTCAAAATGGAATCTAGGTATAGAAGGTGCTGGTGGTATTTACCGAAATAAAATATGACAAGTGGTATTATTGTATGCTAAGAATATTGAAATTCAATCTAATCATTTTTCTAAAACTAGATCTCTATTCCTATGCATTAGGTTGCTTGATAGAATTGGAGTTAAAAATCTCATCATAGAAGGAGATTCATTAAACATTATCAACCTGATCAAGGGTAATCAAGATTCAAGTTGGGATATAAATGATATGATTTATAAGGTTAGATTACAAATTAGGAATTTGTAAAATATGCAAATTGTACATATCTACTAAGAAGGCAACTAAGTTGCAGATTAGGTAGCCAATTAGGGAATTCAGAATGAAGGATATGTAATCTTGTAAGATAATTTTCCATAAAAAATTATGGAAATTAGCAATAATGAATTTCAAAATGCAGTTATTTGATATAAGTATTAGGAAAAGGGATTTACAAATAGAGCAAGTAGAGAATGTAAAATAAACTATTGTTAAGTATTTGTCTCAGTGTTGTGTTTATGTTGTTAAGTTTTTGACTAAGTTAGCTTTCTATAGTATAAGCTAATATAGGTTATGTGGGCTATATTTTCAAATTGGTGACTCACTTTATGTCACATTTTGGGCTTTGTATCGAAGTATTATTTTTTTTGTTTATGATAATGTAAAAGGGTTGGGACCCTTTCAAAAACCCCTTCCTCCAACATAATAAAATAAATAAAAAATAAAAATTGAGGGAAAATGATGTTTTTAGACACGAAAAAAATCATAAAAATAATAAAATCATTAAAAGTGTTGGGCTGGTATCCCCTTGAAATTTCATAAAATGTTAAAAAATGTTGATGATTCATTGATATCTACCATGATTTTCCATGTATAAATATTTTCTAGATAGTAACTTATCAAGAAATTCTCTCTTGCCAGATGTAGCATAAAAGGTTTTTGGACCAATCAAACAACTTGTCAAATGAATCAAAGGTCTTTGTTATGTTTTGAATCATAACCAAGGCTTATCCAATAATTGGTAGTGATATTTCAAATATCCATACTCTTATTCTTAGTTTTGAAAAGCATGTATATTTACCTCTCATTTATATTGCACTTATGACAAAGAAAAAGTTGAACTATAGAAGGAAATGGGGTTTCAATAAAAATTCATAAAATATTAGACTTGTCAGAAAATCATGAAAATATTCAATCCACTACAATCAACAAAATTTACTTCTTCAATACATCACTAGAATCATCAATGAAAAATAATTAATCAGTAAAAAAGAATAAATACCAAAAGAGGAAAACATGGTGAACCTATCAATGAATATTTCTCTTAAGCCAATCAAACACCACTACATAAGAGATCCTTGCGATCCAAGTTCCCACTATATTTTTTAAGTGAAAATATTATAAATTGTTGAAAACGGGCTTTTTGAAAACTACTTTAGAAATGATTTACCCATGTAACTAAGAAGTCACTCCATTCCCACTCTGATACCATGTTAGATTCACATGAAGTATAACATTCGCCAAAAACCATATACAAGAAAATAGAGAATAAAAGTAGAAAAATTAAGTATACAAAAGATAATGATATAGAAGGGGTTGTTGCCTATATGCACCCAATATTATCACTTCATACCACTTATTGGTAAACCATTTTAATGGATCAGTGGTTGGGGGGTGTTTATATTATATACCTAAAATTCAAATTATATTTACATTAACTAATACTGACATAAGGCTCAAGGTTAAGTCAATTTACTAAAATATTAATAAACTTAGTAAAGGTTAACCATACAAGTGGTTTTACCAACATTGTTAGGGATGAATACAAAAATATTGCTTGTAGGATTACTTCAAAGGTTGCCCATAGGCTTACATCAAAATAAGTTTGCCCATAGGCTTACATAATCATTTGTCAAACTTAGATAAGGTCAAATTACCATATCTTCCAACACACACACTTCACTTCTTACTTCTAGACAAGGCAATCTATGGACCATTCCTTTAACATTCAACAAATACAAGAGTCAATTTGTAAGGTTCCTTTTCCTTCAACCTCTATGATTTTTTGTATCCATATTTCACTTTGTTCTTGTATGATTCATACAACTACACAAACAAATCCATGGTATAGGTCATATGATTTGAACAACCAAAATCTAAATACCAAGACTCTTTAGTTGAAAATTTTGTCATATTACATGACAAGAACATATTTTTTGAGATTTCACCTTAATGTGAAAAGTTTTCATTTGTTCCTCAATTACTTTCCTTTAATATTTTTTTATTATTATACTAGAGGAATCAGTAACTTGTTACAATTTTCTATGCCTCTTCGTGGGTTTGAATCTCGCTCCTTGTCACCACTATAACCTCCAGTTGCATAGAATAAACCTTTTACATAGCTGGCTATGCTGATGCGACATGCCCACTGGTACTACGAGGCCCGAGGGATTGGAACTGAAGAACATGTGCTTATACTAAGAGGGGAGGATGAACAGTATAAGATAAAACTTTCTGCTTTTTAATCCATATGATAACATCAACAATTTTAAAGTAGTAATCATAACACAAAGCATCACACACATGAGAGACATGATTTAACATGGTTCACCCAATGTGGGCTACTCCATGAAGAAAATATTCCTTATAAATTTTATCAAATAAATTATTTTGGGAATCCTTTCCCTATTAAAATATTTATGAACATCTGTCCAAAGGAGACACCAATCCCCTAATCTTAGTCTCAAATCTGTACTACACACAATCCTTCGGTCTAGCACAAATTTGTTCAATCAATATCTATTTTGCACTAAACACAGTCCTTCGATGTAGCACAAAATATGCTCAATATCTATCTCTGATCTACACTAAACACAGTCCTTCGGTCTAGCACAAATTTCCTCAATCTCTATTTTTGGTCTGGCATAAACCTATCCTCAAATCTGCACCAAACTCTATCCTCAAATCTATCCTCAAATCTGTATTGTAAGCATTCACAAAATCTCACACTAATCTATCCATAAGTCTTCACCAAGACTTGCCTTAACTCTGATCCACAAGTTCTCACTAGAAATTGTCCGATCTTCTCAACAAGTCTTCACCAAGACTTACCTAAAACCTGCTCAAAAAGTCCTAACTAGAACTTATCCAATCTCACAAAAACATATAGAGAATTGTTAGAGACTCAATATGCTTCATACTCATCACAATGTAATCTCACATAACAATGATACTCATGATCTTGCAAACCCTAATTCAAGATAGTTCACAACTTCACAAAACAATGATACTCATGTTCTTGCACAAACCCTAATCATGCATATAAAGGTTCAACCAATATTTCCAACAATGCTTATCAAACAAGGTTTTTATCTTCAACCTTTATTCCAGAAAAGCCTTGAAGCATTAATTCAAAAAACAAACTTTAAAATTCTTACCAAACAATCCTTTTCACTCCAACTTAGCATTCACAACATCCAAAAATCACTCATAAGAAAGATGTGCCCATACCTTTTTGTTTTATGAAGAAGTGCCCTTAAAAAACTGTCTCAATTATAACCACTTTCCTTGCCAAGGACAAACGTTAGATGACAAAAAATATCACTCTAACACTTCTTCAAAATATTTCTTCAATACAAAAATAACACTCAAATACACCTTATAATATCCAACTTAAAAATTATATTCAACAACCTTCAATCTCAAAAATAATAAATTTCCTTACTACCTTATAACTCCTTAATCACTCAAAAATTCACTTCAAATATTAAATTTTTGCATTCCCCTTTAAAATCCCCTAAACAACTTATAATACAAATTAATTATGCAAAAACCTTTATTAAAATAAACCTTTGGAAACAAAAAAAAAAATCCCTTTTTATTTTTTGCAAGCCAAGTCAATCCAAATAATGCACATACCTCTATTATGCTTCCCAAAAGGCCTTGGCAAGATTCGAGCCATCGATGGCTCTCCTCCAAGCTCTTTCATAGTGGTCATGCCCACCAACTGGGTTGCGTGGCTCGATAAGAGCCAAAAGGTATAAATGTGCCTTTGACTTCCTTCTCCTCAAACGGAGTAAAAATGTATCACGAACTTCCCTTCGATAAAACAACATGCATGAGGTTTGAACCCACACCTGGCATTCCCAAATACGTCTAACGCAGCCCTTGGATGCCAACTCATCTATGAAGGGCTTCGATTAAGTTTCAGAGGCCATGAAGTCTTGTCATTTTCTATGCTCAAATACACATGCAAAAATGCAAGCCTCTCTCTCTTTTGCACGAGCCAATAATCGATCGCATGGATAATTTTCAAATTGGCATTATTTATATGCAAACCATAGCATATTCCAACGTCGGTGAGTATTCAAATTTTAATTTGAATTCGAATATTAATATTAATTTTAAATATTAAATAAATATTTAAATTAAACCTTAGCACCCATCATTATTTAAATTAAAATTTTAATCAAATATTAAAATATTTTAATTTAAATTAAATCTGCTTGTGGGTCTTTTCACCTTGGTCCTTGATCTTCTTCAACTCGATTTTTGATCTGAAATAATAATAATAAAATATTATTATTTAATTTGAACTTGCTTCTCCTTCCTTGGATCTTCATTCTTTGAGCCCTCTTGGGTATATAATATTTAAAAATAAATATTATAACCTATTGATTTTCAAGACCTTCTTGCTTTTGGAAGAAACACTTAATATCCTCAAAGATGACGAACATAGCACAAAAATGCTTTTGACATCAATGACAACAAAAACTCCTCAAAATATCCAACAGGAACCCTAGTCATTACTTTCCTTTACTTTATTTTCTCTTTCATAGGGATTATATCTTTTACAATAGTGACATTGAACTTTCCTCTTATTCATAAATCTACCTCTATCTCTTCCACTATACTCTACTCTTCTACCATGACCTCTTCCTCTTGTTGAATATTTTTTTTCCTACTCCCCTCTTTAACCTTTGGAATTAGAGTTTGAGTCAGTCCCATTATTGTTTGACACTCTTGCCTCGAAGGTAAAAGCCTACTCTAAATTTTCTTCTTCACTATTTTTAATTCTTTCTTCTTGGGAAATAAGTCATCCCACTAACTTATCAAACTCTAATTTCTCCAAATCCTTACTTTATTCAATAATCATTGCACAACTATTCTACTTTTGTGTTAATATTATGTTTGTCACGAATCTTCCTAAGTACATAACTGAAGAACATGTGCTTATACTGAGAGGGGGGGTGAACAGTATAACATAAAACTTTTCCCCAAATAGTAGCATCATCATTAATAAAATAGTAAACATCACACAAAGCATCACACACATGAGAGACATCATTTTTAACGTGGTTCACCCAATGTGGGCTACCTCCACAGAAAAATATTTCTTCTAAATATTTCTCAAATAATCTCTTGGGAATCCTTCCCAATTACAATGTTTATGGACCTCTGTCCAAAGGAGATGTTGATCCCCTAAATCTCAAGTTTGTGGATCTCTTCCACAGGAGAACTCTTTCCCCTTCTGCTCTGGCTAGTGATCTTCTAGAAGACTTTGTCTCTCTATTGCACTGACTGGTGGATCTCTTTCCACTTGAAGACTCCTCACTCAGATCTATCTTCAATTGTCTTGGCTGTTGGATCTCTATCCACTGAGACTCTATCCTCTGTACTCTATCACCTCCAAAGCTCTGTCTCAATACTGTACTAAACACAGTCCAGTCGGTCTAGCACAACTCTGCTCAATCTCTTGCACTAAACACAGTACATTCGGTCTAGTACAATTCTGCTCAATAGGTCCACTCAGAACCTTCTCAAATCTGCTCAATAGGTCCACACAGAACCTGCTCAAATCTGCTCAACAGGTCCACACAGAACCTGCTCAAATCTGCTTAACAAGCTCACACAGAACTTGTCCAATCTCATAGAATCATAAAGAGAATTGTTAGAGACTCAATATGTTCTATACTCAATGCTTAATCAATATCTCAATTCAATCTCATAGAAGCATAAAGAGAATTGTTAGAGACTCAATATGTTCTATACTCAAATCTCATTCTCAACTCAATTCAGATATAGAATAGTTTGTTTCATGGAACTTGAACAACCACATGCATCCACTTGACTAGGCTCAATCAACTCAACTCAACCAATCACCTCAATGAACAACCCTTTCTCACAAACCCTAGTCCAAGCATGTATCAACCAACTCAAAATGTTTCCAACAATGCTCAACCACAAATCTCACATAACAATGATACTCATGTTCTTTTCTAACTCAAGTTCAAGTTCTTTGCATAACCAATTGGCTTCAACAACAATGCTTATAAAACAAGGTTTAATCACAACTCTCAATCCAGAAAACCTTGAAGCATTAAACCAATCACTTTCGAAAAGGAAACCACAATCAATCCTTTTCACTCCAAAGGTATTTTATAATCAACCACCATAATCAATCAATAGGAGAATGTGCCCATACCTTTTATGAAGATGAAGAAGCCTCTTTGGAAATCTGCCACAATCACAATATTCTTTTGCCAATCCTCACAAGGGTTAGAAGATCACAAAATAATCAACATTACTCCACTTCACAATAATATTCACCAAGGCTTTTAATTAAAAAAC
The DNA here is from genome assembly GCA_028583015.1 of Wollemia nobilis. Classification (NCBI taxonomy): domain Eukaryota; kingdom Viridiplantae; phylum Streptophyta; class Pinopsida; order Araucariales; family Araucariaceae; genus Wollemia; species Wollemia nobilis. Next base: position 3,035,621 of record JAQPPZ010003612.1, read on the forward strand.
CTTCTTAAGAATTGATGCACAACTTCCTTATCACTCCTAAAACCACTTGTACCATAAAATAAAATAAATCAAAACATTGCATAACCTTGTCACTCCAAAAACCACTTATACCATAAAATAACTCAAATATTTTATATCCTTCCTTTCAACACTTTTGCACTTAAAAAAATAATCACAAAGCCTTCTTAGGCAATATCCCACATTAATCAAATATCAAACCTTAGCCATATGCAAAAATTAAATCCACTATACTCTCCATGAAAATCGACGCTTAACACAACCTTAGCAAATTCGAAATATTTCATGCACCCAAAAATTTTGGTGATCGAATTATGGCATACCTTGCAAAATGGCTTCGGGTGGTTTCGACCCCGCGTTCCTCCTCGTCGTGCGCCTTAGCGCACTCTCCGCCCACCGTGTGGGCTAGGCCTCCCACGTGGAGGCTTTAAGCCTTTGAGACTTATATTTCCGTCCTCTCCACCTATGCCTTGAAACTTGCTCCCTTGTTCCACGTGCAGTGCGCAAACGAAATCGAAAGGGGGGAATCGACGATTGCGAAGGAGGGGATAATCGAATGCGGATAATATTTCTTGTCACCTACTTGGTTGATAAAATCAACCCCTTTAAATATTCAAACCTTTGCATGATAAAATATATGACGTCGACGGACATGGCGGGAAAACTCTTTTATTTAATTTTAAAATTTTAAATAAATTAAAATTTAAACTAAACCTTTAAAATTAAATTTCTCCATCATCGGGGCACCTTTTTTGATGAAACGAAAAGCCAACTTGGGTTTTAAGAAAAACCCATTTCAAATCTGCCATCCATGGTTTTAAATAAAACCTTTCCTTGCCTTCCTTGGTTTTCATAAAAACCTTTTGCTAAGCTTCCCTTGAAGCTCCTTTTGGAACCAAATGCCATGCATCCCTTCTTGAACCTTTGATCAAAACCTTTGCTTCTCATGAAGCTCTTTGTGGAGAAAAATCATAGTGCTTACTTACATAGGTCCTTTTGACATCAATGACAACTTTTAGCTTAGGGACTCAAAATGTCCAACAATCTCCCCCTTTGTCATTGATGGCAACCCATATTCATTTTACTGAAACTTGACCTTCTTTTCTGCTCCCCCTGGGTCTTTGCTCCCCCTGGCTCAATGCTCTCTCAAATATCAAATATCTCCTCATATCAAATCTCTCCCCAATACACAAATCTCTCCCCCTTTGACATCAATGGCAAAGGGTCACCTTTGGGGCTTGGGGCTAAGAATGAGCCTCTTAGCTTAGCCCCTCCCCCACCTCCACATGAGGTGGTTAATTCTGGGGTGGGAGTCTCACTCCCAATTTTCCTCGAAGATACTCAAAAGTCTCCTTTGAGAGTGGCTTAGTGAAAATATCTGCTATCTGTTCCTTTGTAGTGACATACTCCAATATGACATGTTTATCTGACACTTGTTCTCTCAGAAAATGATACTTAATTGGAATGTGCTTCATCCTGGAGTGCATTACCATATTTTTTGAGATACATATGGCACTGGTATTATCACATAGTATAGGAATGGGTTGATCATGCTTTATCTTGAAGTCTTCTAAAGTTCTCTTCATCCATAACACCTGTGTACAACTGGCTACTGCTGCAATATATTCTGCCTCTACTGTAGATAGTGATATTGAACCCTACTTCTTACTTAACCAGGAGACTAGACTTTCTCCAAGAAAGAAAGCTCCTCCACTTGTGCTTTTTCTATCATCAATGTTGTCGGCCCAATATGCATCTGTATATGCTGTGAGTGTGAAACTGTCACTTTTGGGATACCAAAGTCCAAAGTCCATAGTCCCTTTTAGATACCTAAAAATTCTTTTTATTGCTGCCACATGTGTTTCCTTAGGTGTTGCTTGAAATATTGCCACTAATCCCACTAATTGTACTATGTCTGGTCTTGTAGCTGTGACATATAATAAGCTGCCAATCATGGATCTGTATAGTCTCTGATCTACTTCTGGAGATTCATCATCCTTACTCAACTTACACCCTATGACCATAGGAGTACTTACTGGTTTGCAATCTTCTAATCTGAATTTCTTTAACATCTCCTTGATGTACTTGGCTTGAGAAAGAAACACTCCCTTTCTTGATTGTGAAATCTGAAGACCAAGAAAGAAGGATAATTCACCAAGCATAGACATCTCAAATTCACTCTGCATATTCTTAGCAAACTCTTTGCACATCTTGTCATTGTTTCCCCCAAAAATTATGTCATCAACATAAACAACCACTATTAGAAGATCATTTCCTTCATTTCTAATATACAAATTACTATCTGCTATTCCTTTCCTGAATCCCTATTCCTGTAGATACTTATCCAATATTGAGTACCATGCTCTGGGAGCCTGCTTTAAACCATACAATGCCTTTTTTAATCTGCATACCTGATCTGGTGTATCTGCCAGTATGAATCCCTCTGGTTGTTCAATGTAGACCTCTTCTTCTAGAATCCCATTTAGAAAAGCTGACTTAACATCCATTTGATATACCTTGAAGTTCTTGAAACTTGAAAAAGCTAAAAATATCCTTATAGCTTCAAGTCGTGCAACTGGAGCAAAGGTTTCATCAAAATCAATTCCTTCTACTTGTGCATAACCTTTGCATACTAACCTTGCTTTATTTTTGACAACTTGTCCATCTTCATTCAACTTATTTCTGAAGACCCATTTTGTGCCAATCACATTTTTGTCCTTTGGTCGTGGAACAAGTTCCCAAGTTTTGCTTTTCTCAATCTGATCTAATTCTTCATTCATTTCTTTAACCCAAAATTCATCTTCACTAGCCTGAGAGAAATATTTTGGCTCAATCTTAGATAGCAAAGAAAAATTAGCTTGTTGAGATGGTTTTATTATTCTTCTTCTTGTCTGTCTTTCATCTGGATTCCCAATGATCTGATATTTTGGGTGATGTTTCTGTACATACCTGGAAGGAGTCTTAGGAAGAAGCCTTTGTGTTTCTTCTTCATCATTATCTGATTCCTCACAAAATTCTTCTTGACAACCTCCATCTTCTTGGCATACCGTTTGCTGAATTGGCTCTCTGGAATCTATCTTCTCATCAACTGTTACATTCATACTTTCCACCATAGTACGTGTTCTTTTGTTGTAACATATGTAAGCCTTGCTTTTTGTGGAATAACCAAGAAAAATTCCCTCATCACATCTTGGATCAAATTTGCCCAAATTCTGATCTTCCCATCTTATGTAACATTTACTTCCAAAGATCTTGAAATGTTTTACAGTAGCAGGTCTTCCTTTCCAAAGCTCATAAGGAGTCTTGTGATGATTTACCCTTAATTGAGCCCTAGTAATTATGTACACAGCTGTAGATACTGCTTCTTTCCAAAAACCATCTGACAACTTAGATTCATTTAACATAGCTCTAGCCATGTTTTCAATAGTCCTGTTCTTCCTTTCAACTACTCCATTTTGTTGGGGAGTTCTTGCTGCTGAGTATTCTCTCTTGATTCCATGTTGTTCACAAAATTCTACAAACTCATCTGAAGTAAACTCTCCTCCTCTATCAGATCGTAGACACTTAATCCTTTTGCCTATTTCATTTTCAACCAACTTCTTGAATGCTTTAAATTTTTTGAAGGCCTCTGACTTCTCTTTTAGGAAAGTTACCCAAACCATTCTGGAATAATCATCTACAAACAACATGAAGTAACTCTCACCCTGAATACTTTGTGTTCTAGTAGGACCACACAAATCAGTATGTATTAAACTCAAGGGCTCAGATGACATATAGCCTTTTGGTTTGTAAGTTGTCCTAGTTTGCTTTCCATGTTGACAAGGTGCACAAATTGTGTTTTGAGGTCTTCTTATTTTGGGTAAATCTTTGATTTCCTGTTTATTGCTTATGTTGACTATGTTGTCAAAATTCAAATGACCCAATATTCTATGCCACAACCAACTCTCATCTTCTTGTGATAGAAAATATTTTTCCCCTTTGATCTCATTGAGCATGTATAAGTTGTTTGGGGTTCTTCTTGCATTTGCAATGATTCTTCCTATTTCTATTTTCCTTATCTCACATCTATCTGGATGGAAGGTAACCATATATCCTTGATCGCAAAGTTGACTTATACTCAGTAGATTGTGTTTTAACCCTTTGACATACAAAACATTTTTTGTTTTTGTTTTTCCATTGTCTAGACTTAGAGTGCCTCTCCCAACAATCCTAGCTGATCCATTATCACCAAAACTTACTGATCCTCTATTTGTTTCCTTTAGAACAATGAATTTGTCTTTGTCTCCTATCATGTGACTAGAGCAACCACTATCCAGATACCATTGTTCTTCTTTATTTTGAGCATGCAGGGTTGTTTGGACTAACATAGATCTAGCCTTGACATTCTTTCTTTCATCCTTCCCAGTTGTTGGAACTATTTTTCTAGACTCAGAAAATATCATTTTACACCACCTAGCCTTGTGCCCAAAATTATTGCATTTGTAACATATAACATCATCATCCATGAGAGGTGCAAAGGGATTGAAATTTCTATTGTATCTTGCATGATGAATACAGTGTGCAACTATATGACCATATTTATTGCAAGAAAAACAATGACCATGAAAGAAATTATGTAACCTGTTTGGAGATCTTGGATATTGTGAAGAAGTCATCCTCTTCTTGTAATTAACTCTTATCCAAGGTTCCTCTTTGCTTTCCTCCTTTCTGATGTCCTTTGCTTGCTTTTCCTTGTTTGAAGTTTCTGCCCTTTGGAAGCTTGATTCCTCTCTTTGTTTCTCATATTCTGTATCTTGTAGTATCTTGATCCCTTCCAGTTTATTCCTTAGGAGAACAATTTTTGCTTCCAATCTTCCACATTCTATTTCCTTGGCTCTCAATAGATCTGTCATATCTTGCTCAATATTCTTTCCTTCTTCTACCTTAATCTTGAATTCTGTAAGGTTCTGTATAAGTTCCACTCTTGCTTCTTCATCTTCCTGAATTTGTTCTTTCAAGTTTGAATTTTTCTCTCTAAGTCTTTCCAATTTTCTGAGAGCAGCAAAGAATTCTTCTTTTATATCAAACCTACTCTCTTCTTCACTTTCTGAAGTCATGTGTGCTACCGAAGGATCCTCTTCCAAGTTGTTAGACTCTTTACGGAGAGACCGACTCTGATACCAATTGAAGAACATGTGCTTATACTGAGAGGGGGGTGAACAATATAACATAAAAATTTTCCCCAAATAGTAGCATCATCATTAATAAAATAGTAAACATCACACAAAGCATCACACACATGAGAGACATCATTTTTAACGTGGTTCACCCAATGTGGGCTACCTCCATAGAAAAATATTTCTTCTAAATATTTCTCAAATAATCTCTTGGGAATCCTTCCCAATTACAATGTTTATGGACCTCTGTCCAAAGGAGATGTTGATCCCCTAAATCTCAAGTTTGTGGATCTCTTCCATAGGAGAACTCTTTCCCCTTCTATGCTCTGGCTAGTGATCTTCTAGAAGACTCTGTCTCTCTACTACACTGACTGGTGGATCTCTTTCCACTTGAAGACTCCTCACTCAGATCTATCTTCAATTGTCCTGGCTGCTGGATCTCTATCCACTGAGACTCTATCCTCTGTACTCTATCACCTCCAAAGCTCTATCTCAATACTATACTAAACATAGTCCAGTCGGTCTAGCACAACTCTACTCAATCTCTTGCACTAAACATAGTATATTTGGTCTAGTACAATTTTGCTCAATAGGTCCACTCAGAACCTTCTCAAATCTGCTCAATAGGTCCACACAGAACCTGCTCAAATATACTCAATAGGTCCACACAAAACCTGCTCAAATATGCTCAATAAGTCCACACTAGAACTTGTCCAATCTCATAGAATCATAAAAAGAATTGTTAGAGACTCAATATGTTCTATACTCAATGCTTAATCAATATCTCAATTCAATATCATAGAAGCATAAAGAGAATTGTTAGAGACTCAATATGTTCTATACTCAAATCCCAATATCAACTCAAATCAATCTCATAGAAGCATAAAGAGAATTGTTAGAGACTCAATATGTTCTATACTCAAATATCATTCTCAACTCAATTTAGATATAGAATAGTTTGTTTCATGGAACTTGAACAACCACATGCATCCACTTGACTAGGCTCAATCAACTCAACTCAACCAATCACCTCAATGAACAACCCTTTCTCACAAACCCTAGTCCAAGCATGTATCAACCAACTCAAAATGTTTCCAACAATGCTCAACCACAAATCTCACATAACAATGATACTCATGTTCTTTTCTAACTCAAGTTCAAGTTCTTTGCATAACCAATTGGCTTCAACAACAATGCTTATAAAACAAGGTTTAATCACAACTCTCAATCTAGAAAACCTTGAAGCATTAAACCAATCACTTTTGAAAAGGAAACCACAATCAATCCTTTTCACTCCAAAGGTATTTTATAATCAACCACCATAATAAATCAATAGGAGAATGTGCCCATACCTTTTATGAAGATGAAGAAGCCTCTTTGGAAATCTGCCACAATCACAATATTCTTTTGCCAATCCTCACAAGGGTTAGAAGATCACAAAATAATCAACATTACTCCACTTCACAATAATATTCACCAAGGCTTTTAATTAAAAAACCTTCTTAAGAATTGATGCACAACTTCCTTATCACTCCTAAAACCACTTGTACCATAAAATAAAATAAATCAAAACATTGCATAACCTTGTCACTCCAAAAACCACTTATACCATAAAATAACTCAAATATTTTATATCCTTCCTTTCAACACTTTTGCACTTAAAAAAAATAATCACAAAGCCTTCTTAGGCAATATCCCACATTAATCAAATATCAAACCTTAGCCATATGCAAAAATTAAATCCACTATACTCTCCGTGAAAATCGACGCTTAACACAACCTTAGCAAATTCAAAATATTTCATGCACCCAAAAATTTTGGCGATCGAATTATGGCATACCTTGCAAAATGGCTTCGGGTGGTTTCGACCCCGCGTTCCTCCTCGTCGTGCGCCTTAGCGCACTCTCCGCCCACCATGTGGGCTAGGCCTCCCACGTGGAGGCTTTAAGCCTTTGAGACTTATATTTCCATCCTCTCCACCTATGCCTTGAAACTTGCTCCCTTGTTCCACGTGTAGTGCACAAACGAAATCGGAAGGGGGGAATCGACGATTGCGAAGGAGGGGATAATCGAATGCGGACAATATTTCTTGTCACCTACTTGGTTGATAAAATCAACCCCTTTAAATATTCGAACCTTTGCATGATAAAATATATGACGTCGGTGGACATGGCGGGAAAACTCTTTTATTTAATTTTAAAATTTAAATTTAAATTTTAAATAAATTAAAATTTAAACTAAACCTTTAAAATTAAATTTCTCCATCACCGGGGCACCTTTTTCGATGAAACGAAAAGCCAACTTGGGTTTTAAGAAAAACCCATTTCAAATCTGCCATCCATGGTTTTAAATAAAACCTTTCCTTGCCTTCCTTGGTTTTCATAAAAACCTTTTGCTAAGCTTCCCTTGAAGCTCCTTTTGGAACCAAATGCCATGCATCCCTTCTTGAACCTTTGATCAAAACCTTTGCTTCTCATGAAGCTCTTTGTGGAGAAAAATCATAGTGCTTACTTACATAGGTCCTTTTGACATCAATGACAACTTTTAGCTTAGGGACTCAAAATGTCCAACAATAACATATGTGCACCCTAGACCCGGGCAACATTGAAATATCGAAGGAGAGAGATATCCTTCAAGCCAATCTCTAAAGAGGTTTGGTTCCCTTACTAATCTAATTTAGTTTAAATATTAGGGTAGTAGGAAAGAGATAGGAAGTAACAACAAGAAATGGGAAATATGGCTATGATCTAGAAACATTAAACGGGGATAAACTAACAACTGAAATCCAAATCAAGTGTTAATTAGCATAAAACATAAAAGAATGCATAGGAACCACTCATAGTTTGTAGAGATAACCTCCAAGAAGCATTTCAATATTCATTCCTTCACCAGTAGTAGTTAAATTCAGATGCAGAATTTAAAATTAGCTAATAATAGACATGAACATAATCATAAATGATAAGCAAAAAGTGATCAAACACAATGCTACTCGAGAAACCAGAAGCTGAATGTCCTTCTATTTATGAATAAAACTTAAAGTATTTTTCTATAGAATGCTTATCCTTTCATTACATTGAAATTATTAGTATTTATAGAGGTTTTCACCTTTGAAATTAAATGTGAATAAAAATAAAATGTCAGCTAGTCAAATATTAGCCAGAGCAATTATCTCCTCAGTAATGGAAATGCTCAAATTAGAACATTCTTCAAGGAGCGACGATATGGTTTTCATGGAATGTGCCTGGGAAATCAGTATATATGGATGATAGGAAAAATTTTCCAAACATCGATGCATCGAAACTCAGCAACATCAGCAAACAGGAGCTAGGAATGAAATTAATAGAGGGCACCTCGAAAATGAATGGGATCGCATCAAAATTTAGGATGTAGCATTTAATATTTGCATCTCTTCAGTAGGATTTGAGGAAACATTAATTCTATTGCTCCAGGAATTAAATTTTACCAGTCTTCACTCTTTACCAAAATATATTAGCAATAGTGATGCCTTGAAAGAAAATATTACCAAAAATAAGGGGTAAGAATTGATTTTGCCTCGGTAATCTAGTGTTTTTACCTTTCAACATGATTTCACACTCCTCTTGAGTAATTTCACCCAAAAAATAAGAAATTCTTCCCAAAAATGGGGTGAAAATATCTTCTACTGAAAATTAGGTGAAAATAATTGATTTCACTCCCAAGAGGGGCGAAAATCCCCTGCCTGTGGTGATTTTGACTTTGATCAGTAGGGGAGATGCTATTTTTGGGACTTTCACTCCAAAACATCCCCAATGATAAATTCACCCTGAAGGAGGGTGAAAGTAGTTTTCATCCCTTTTGAGGGTTGCCTTTGACTTTGACTTTATAATCTTCACTCGAATGATGTCATCTTATTGTTTGTGCTCCAAAAATCATCTTCAACTAGGATTTCGCCACAAATAAGGGTGAAACAATTTTTTTCTCTTCCTCAGGGGTAACTTTGACTTTGACCAATGCATTGTTTTCACCCCAACACTATTCGTCAAATGCTTTCACTCCCAAATCATCCTAAAATAGAATTTCACCCGAAGGAAGGGCGATAATGTCTTTCACCCCCTTCTTGGGGTGACATTTAATTTGACTAATGCTCCATTATTTTTATTTCCAATTTGATCACCTTTGTGTTGGACATTTTGAGTCCCTAAGCTAAAAGTTGTCATTGATGTCAAAAGGACCTATGTAAGTAAGCACTATGATTTTGCTCCACAAAGAGCTTCATGAGAAGCAAAGGTTTTGATCAAAGGTTCAAGAAGGGATGCATGGCATTTGGTTCCAAAAGGAGCTTCAAGGGAAGCTTAGCAAAAGGTTTTTATGAAAACCAAGGAAGGCAAGGAAAGGTTTTATTTAAAACCATGGATGGCAGATTTGAAATGGGTTTTTCTTAAAACCCAAGTTGGCTTTTCGTTTCATCGAAAAAGGTGCCCCGGTGATGGAGAAATTTAATTTTAAAGGTTTAGTTTAAATTTTAATTTATTTAAAATTTAAATTTTAATTTTAAAATTAAATAAAAGAGTTTTCCCGCCATGTCCGCCGACGTCATATATTTTATCATGCAAAGGTTCGAATATTTAAAGGGGTTGATTTTATCAACCAAGTAGGTGACAAGAAATATTGTCCGCATTCGATTATCCCCTCCTTCGCAATCGTCGATTCCCCCTTCCGATTTCGTTTGTGCACTGCACGTGGAACAAGGGAGCAAGTTTCAAGGCATAGGTGGAGAGGACAGAAATATAAGTCTCAAAGGCTTAAAGCCTCCACGTGGGAGGCCTAGCCCACACGGTGGGCGGAGAATGTGCTAAGGTGCACGACGAGGAGGAACGTGGGGTCGAAACCACCCGAAGCCATTTTGCAAGGTATGCCATAATTCGATCGCCAAAATTTTTGGGTGCATGAAATATTTCGAATTTGCTAAGGTTGTGTTAAGCGTCGATTTTCACGGAGAGTATAGTGGATTTAATTTTTGCATATGGCTAAGGTTTGATATTTGATTAATGTGGGATATTGCCTAAGAAGGCTTTGTGATTATTTTTTTAAGTGCAAAAGTGTTGAAAGGAAGGATATAAAATATTTGAGTTATTTTATGGTATAAGTGGTTTTTGGAGTGACAAGGTTATCAATGTTTTATTTTATTTTATTATAAGTGTTTTTGGAGTGACAAGGTTATGCAATGTTTTGATTTATTTTATTTTATGGTACAAGTGGTTTTAGGAGTGATAAGGAAGTTGTGCATTAATTCTTAAGAAGGTTTTCTAATTAAAAGCCTTGGTGAATATTATTGTGAAGTGGAGTAATGTTGATTATTTTGTGATCTTCTAACCCTTGTGAGGATTGGCAAAAGAATATTGTGATTGTGGCAGATTTCCAAAGAGGCTTCTTCATCTTCATAAAAGGTATGGGCACATTCTCCTATTGATTGATTATGGTGGTTGATTATAAAATACCTTTGGAGTGAAAAGGATTGATTGTGGTTTCCTTTTCGAAAGTGATTGGTTAAATGCTTCAAGGTTTTCTGGTTTGAGAGTTGTGATTAAACCTTGTTTTATAAGCATTGTTGTTGAAGCCAATTGGTTATGCAAAGAACTTGAACTTGAGTTAGAAAAGAACATGAGTATCATTGTTATGTGAGATTTGTGGTTGAGCATTGTTGGAAACATTTTGAGTTGGTTGATACATGCTTGGACTAGGGTTTGTGAGAAAGGGTTGTTCCTTGAGGTGTTTGGTTGAGTAGAGTTGATTGAGCCTAGTCAAGTGGATGCATGTGGTTGTTCAAGTTCCATGAAACAAACTATTCTATATTCTGATTTGAGTTGAGATTGAGATTTGAGTATAGAACATATTGAGTCTCTAACAATTCTCTTTATGCTTCTATGAGATTGATTTGAGTTGAGATTGGGATTTGAGTATAGAACATATTGAGTCTCTAACAATTCTCTTTATGCTTCTATGAGATTGAATTGAGATATTGATTAAGCATTAAGTATAGAACATATTGAGTCTCTAACAATTCTCTTTATGATTCTATGAGATTGGACAAGTTTTGTGTGAGCTTGTTAAGGAGATTTTAGACAAGTCTTTGAGAAGGCTTGTGGACTGATTTTGAGTAAGCTTTTGTGGAAGCTTGCTATGCAGATTTGAGCAAGTCCTAGAGAGGACTTATTGAGCATATTTGGACAAGTTTCGAGTGAGCTTGTTGAGCATATTTGGACAAGTTTTGAGTGAGCTTGTTGAGCAGATTTGGACAAGTTCTAAGTGAGCTTGTTGAGCAGATTTGACAAGTTTAGTGGACTTTTGAGCAGATTTGAGCAGTTTTTGGACCTATTGAGTATATTTGAGCAGTTATGGACCTATTGAGTAGATTTGAGTAGGTTCTATGTGGACCTATTGAGAAATTTGAGTAGGTTCTATGTGGACCTATTGAGCATATTTGAGTAGGTTCTATGTGGACCTATTGAGCAGAATTGTACTAGACCGAATGTACTATGTTTAGTGCAAGAGATTGAGCAGAGTTATGCTAGACCGACTGGACTATGTTTAGTATAGTATTGAGATAGAGCTTTGGAGGTGATAGAGTACAGAGGATAGAGTCTCAGTGGATAGAGATCCAGAAGCCAGGACAATTGAAGATAGATCTGAGTGAGGAGTCTTCAAGTGGAGAGAGATCCACCAGTCAATGCAGTAGAGAGACAGAGTCTTCTAGAAGATCACTAGCCAGAGCAGAAGGGGAAAGAGTTCTCCTATGGAAGAGATCCATGAACTTGAGATTAGGGGATCAACATCTCCTTTGGATAGAGGTCCATAAACATTGTAATTGGGAAGGATTCCCAAAAGATATTGATTGAGAAAATTTTAGTAAAATATTTTCTCCGTGGAGTAGCCCACATTGGGTGAACCACGTAAATTGTGGTGTCTCTATTGTGTATGGTGTTTTGTGCATTGCTTTGATTACTACTATTGATACTGCTATCTATACACTGCATAATATTGAATTGAAAGAAAAAGTAAAAAGTGGTCTTATACTGTTCACCCCCTCTCAAGTATAAGCTTGTGTTCTTCAATTGGTATCAGAGCGGGTTCCTTCAGAAGAGTTTGATAGCTTGAAGGAAAAGTGGTCTAAGAACACAATGGATCAAAAGGATCAAAGAGATGGACCCTTCAATAATGTAGTACCAGTATTTGATGGAAGTGACTTCTTATATTGGTGTATGCTAATGAGATTTTACCTGATGGCACTTGGAAATGAAGTTTGGGATGCAGTGGAACTTGGATACGATTCAATAGTCAATCCTCCTACAGATAAGGAAGGTAAGCTTCTAATGCATGCAAACTCAAGAGCCATGAATGCAATTATAAAAGGATTGCGTAGATCAGAATCTATGAAGGTTATGGATTGTAAAACAACAAAAGAAATGTGGGAACTTCTGCATGAAATATATGAAGGAGATAAAGGAGTCAGAATGGCTAAGATCAAAAATCTCAAAGGAGAATTTGAGAACTTAAGAATGAAGGATGATGAAAACATTCATGACTATCTCAGTAAGATTGATGAACTTGTACATGAGATGAAAGGTCTGGGAATGAAGGTTGATGAATCGATGCTTGTGATAAGATCTTGAGAACTCTTCCAAAAAGGTACAGTGAAAAGGTTTCTGCTATAGAAACATCAATTGATAGTGATTCTTTGACAAGGAATTCTTTGCTTGGCATGCTTACTACTTTTGAGATAAGAACAAAAGATCCTATTCCTCCGAAAGAAGTTGCTTTCAAAGTAGACAAAAAGAAAAAGGGAAAGAAGATAGAATCGAGCAGTGAATCATCCAGTGATGAAGAAGCAAATTATGGTAGAAGAGATAGAGATTCCAGAAGACCCATAGATCTAAGATCTATCAAATGTTTCAATTATGGAAAGTATGGACACTATGCAACAGAATGCAAAGAGCCAAAAGGCAACAATGATGAAGAAAAATAGGATCACAGATACAGGGAATCAGAAAGACACAGGTACTAGAAGAAAAGCAAGGATGGACAAAGCAGACAAGGAAAGAAGTTCTTCCAGAGACAAAAGAGAAGCTACTATGCAGAAAATGCAAGTAAGTACTCAATTGATAGTGATGCTAGTTTTTCAGACAATGATAGAGATGAAGTCCTATTTATGGTTAAAGAGAAAGATCCAGTTAAGAAAAGGACTCCAGTTATTCTCAAGTGTTTTAGATGTGGTAAATTTGGACATCTTGAAGATGATTGCACTAGGGATGGTTATAGTTTCAGTGATGATGATTTTGAAGATGCACTTGAAAGACCAGATGAGAATATTCTAATGGCTTTGGAAGATAAAGAAGATGATCCTATAGAAGACAAGCCAAAAGGAAGTAATGATATGAACAAAGGTAAAAAAATAGAGGAATATTCAGTAGAGAATGGCTATGATCTCAAGGGAGAACTTATCTATGCCCTTGACATAGTAAAGAAGGTTAGAAAGCAACACTCTAAGCTTGAAAATCAGTTTCAAGAATGTGATGAAGAAATATTATTGCTCATAGAGGATTTAGAAAAATCAAAGGCTAAGGCAAGCAAGTTCAAGGATAAGTTAGAAGCAAATATTTTGGAATGTGAGAAGTTAGCACAAGAAGTGGCTACTCTAAAAGAATATTTAAAGGACTCCAAGATCAAGATGAAGAGTTTCACAAATAGCTCTAAGAACTTGGATAAGTTCATCTATGGACAACAATGAACATCATGTTCAACAGGTCTTGGCTTTGGAAATGCTCAAAAGAAATAGGAAAAAGAATCTACTTCAAGTCTTGATGAAGAAGAAACTTCAGAAGAAGATACATCAGAAGAAGATAGTTTAAGTGTAAGTGGGACATCAGAGGATGAGTTGGACAACAAAGAGTTCAACAAAGAGAGGAACAATGCACAAAGAAGATACAGATGGAACAACAATCAGAACAGGAGACCAATGAGGTCAAGACAAGGAGGCTTCAATGGAAGATGCTATTCATGTCACAGGTTTGGACACATGGCTTCACAGTGCAAGACTCATGAAAGACAGGTATATGGAAAAGAACAACTTTTCCAAGGGTATTGCTACTCATGCAATGGGTTTGGTCACAAGGCAATGAATTGCAGGATTAATGACAGAAGAGGATATGGCTTCACTAGGAGAAATCCTAAGACAGTTGCACATCCAAGGAATAATAACATTAAGTGTTATAAGTGCAATAATGATGGTCACATAGCAAGATGGTGTAGAGAAAATATTCCAGAAATAGGCATGAACAGGGACAAGAATATGAACAGAATAGGAATATGAACAAGAACAAGAATGTAAATGGAAACAGAAGTATGAACAAGAATAGAGGTATGAACAAAAATAGGAACAAGTATGAGAATCAAAACAAGAACAGAAACATGGATGAGAACAAGAACAGGAACAGGAACAGAAGTGATGACAGGAACAGGGATGATAACTTGGAAAGAAATAGTGAGAGGATTCAAAAAACTCACAGAAGAAGAGAGAAAGATAAAGGTACAGATCTATGCTTTCAGGGAGTAGAAATACTCCCACCCCATAATTAACCACCTCATGTGGAGGTGGGGGAGGGGCTAAGCTAAGAGGCTCATTCTTAGCCTCGAGCCCCAAAGGTGACCCTTTGCCATTGATGTCAAAGGGGGAGAGATTTGTGTATTGGGGAGAGATTTGATATAAGGAGAGATTTGATATTTGAGAGAGCATTGAGCCAGGGGGAGCAAAGTCCTAGGGGGAGCAGAAAAGAAGGTCAGGTTTCAGTAAAATGAATATGGGTTGCCATCAATGACAAAGGGGGAGATTGTTGGACATTTTGAGTCCCTAAGCTAAAAGTTGTCATTGATGTCAAAAGGACCTATGTAAGTAAGCACTATGATTTTTCTCCACAAAGAGCTTCATGAGAAGCAAAGGTTTTGATCAAAGGTTCAAGAAGGGATGCATGGCATTTGGTTCCAAAAGGAGCTTCAAGGGAAGCTTAGCAAAAGGTTTTTATGAAAACCAAGGAAGGCAAGGAAAGGTTTTATTTAAA
This sequence comes from Wollemia nobilis, assembly GCA_028583015.1. Lineage (NCBI taxonomy): Eukaryota > Viridiplantae > Streptophyta > Pinopsida > Araucariales > Araucariaceae > Wollemia > Wollemia nobilis. The sequence continues at coordinate 3,050,886 of JAQPPZ010003612.1, forward strand.
ACCATGGATGGCAGATTTGAAATGGGTTTTTCTTAAAACCCAAGTTGGCTTTTCGTTTCATCGAAAAATGTGCCCCGGTGATGGAGAAATTTAATTTTAAAGGTTTAGTTTAAATTTTAATTTATTTAAAATTTAAATTTTAATTTTAAAATTAAATAAAAGAGTTTTCCCGCCATGTCCGTCGACGTCATATATTTTATCATGCAAAGGTTCGAATATTTAAAGGGGTTGATTTTATCAACCAAGTAGGTGACAAGAAATATTGTCCGCATTCGATTATCCCCTCCTTCGCAATCGTCGATTCCCCCCTTTCGATTTCGTTTGCGCATTGCACATGGAACAAGGGAGCAAGTTTCAAGGCATAGGTGGAGAGGATGGAAATATAAGTCTCAAAGGCTTAAAGCCTCCACATGGGAGGCCTAGCCCACACGGTGGGCGGAGAGTGCGCTAAGGCGCACGACGAGGAGGAACGCGGGGTCGAAACCACCCGAAGCCATTTTGCAAGGTATGCCATAATTCGATCGCCAAAATTTTTGGGTGCATGAAATATTTCGAATTTTCTAAGGTTGTGTTAAGCGTCGACTTTCACGGAGAGTATAGTGGATTTAATTTTTGCATATGGCTAAGGTTTGATATTTGATTAATGTGGGATATTGCCTAAGAAGGCTTTGTGATTATTTTTTTAAGTGCAAAAGTGTTGAAAGGAAGGATATAAAATATTTGAGTTATTTTATGGTATAAGTGGTTTTTGGAGTGACAAGGTTATGCAATGTTTTGATTTATTTTATTTTATGGTATAAGTGGTTTTTGGAGTGACAAGGTTATGCAATGTTTTGATTTATTTTATTTTATGGTACAAGTGGTTTTAGGAGTGATAAGGAAGTTGTGCATTAATTCTTAAGAAGGTTTTCTAATTAAAAGCCTTGGTGAATATTATTGTGAAGTGGAGTAATGTTGATTATTTTGTGATCTTCTAACCCTTGTGAGGATTGGCAAAAGAATATTGTGATTGTGGCAGATTTCCAAAGAGGCTTCTTCATCTTCATAAAAGGTATGGGCACATTCTCCTATTGATTGATTATGGTGGTTGATTATAAAATACCTTTGGAGTGAAAAGGATTGATTGTGGTTTCCTTTTCGAAAGTGATTGGTTAAATGCTTCAAGGTTTTCTGGTTTGAGAGTTGTGATTAAACCTTGTTTTATAAGCATTGTTGTTGAAGCCAATTGGTTATGCAAAGAACTTGAACTTGAGTTAGAAAAGAACATGAGTATCATTGTTATGTGAGATTTGTGGTTGAGCATTGTTGGAAACATTTTGAGTTGGTTGATACATGCTTGGACTAGGGTTTGTGAGAAAGGGTTGTTCCTTGAGGTGATTGGTTGAGTAGAGTTGATTGAGCCTAGTCAAGTGGATGCATGTGGTTGTTCAAGTTCCATGAAACAAACTATTCTATATTCTGAATTTGAGTTGAGATTGAGATTTGAGAATAGAACATATTGAGTCTCTAACAATTCTCTTTATGCTTCTATGAGATTGATTTGAGTTGAGATTGGGATTTGAGTATAGAACATATTGAGTCTCTAACAATTCTCTTTATGCTTCTATGAGATTGAATTGAGATATTGATTAAGCATTAAGTATAGAACATATTGAGTCTCTAACAATTCTCTTTATGATTCTATGAGATTGGACAAGTTCTGTGTGAGCTTGTTAAGAAATTTTGAGACAAGTCTTTGAGAAGGCTTGTGGACTAATTTTGAGTAAGCTTTTGTGGAAGCTTGCTATGCAGATTTGAGCAAGTCCTAGAGAGGACTTATTGAGCATATTTGGACAAGTTCTGAGTGAGCTTGTTGAGCAGATTTGGACAAGTTTTGAGTGAGCTTGTTGAGCAAATTTGGACAAGTTTGAGTGACTTTTGAGAGATTTGGAAAGTTTGTGAACTTATTGAGCATATTTGAGCAGGTTCTATGTGGACCTATTGAGCAGATTTGAGAAGTTTTGTGGACCTATTGAGAAGATTTGAGTAGGTTCTATGTGGACCTATTGAGCAGATTTGAGTAGGTTCTATGTGGACCTATTGAGAAGATTTGAGTAGGTTCTATGTGGACCTATTGAGAAGAATTGTACTAGATCGAATGTACTATGTTTAGTGCAAGAGATTGAGCAGAGTTGTGCTAGACCGACTGGACTATGTTTAGTATAGTATTGAGATAGAGCTTTGGAGGTGATAGAGTACAGAGGATAGAGTCTCAGTGGATAGAGATCCAATAACCAGGACAATTGAAGATAGATCTGAGTGAGGAGTCTTCAAGTGGAGAGAGATCCACCAGTCAAGTGCAGTAGAGAGACAGAGTCTTCTAGAAGATCACTAGCTAGAGTAGAAGGGGAAAGAGTTCTCCTGTGGAAGAGATCCATGAACTTGAGATTAGGGGATCAACATCTCCTTTGGATAGAGGTCCATAAACATTGTAATTGGGAAGGATTCCCAAAAGAGATTGATTGAGAAAATTTTAGTAAAATATTTTCTTCGTGGAGTAGCCCACATTGGGTGAACCATGTAAATTGTGGTGTCTCTATTGTGTATGGTGTTTTGTGCATTGCTTTGATTACTGCTATTGATATTGCTATCTATACACTACATAATATTGAATTGAAAGAAAAAGTAAAAAGTGGTCTTATATTATTCACCCCCCTCTCAGTATAAGCTTGTGTTCTTCAATTGGTATCAGAGCGGGTTCCTTCAGAAGAGTTTGATAGCTTGAAGGAAAAGTGGTCTAAGAACACAATGGATCAAAAGGATCAAAGAGATGGACTCTTCAATAATGCAGTACCAGTATTTGATGGAAGTGACTTCTTATATTGGTGTATGCTAATGAGATTTTACCTGATGGCACTTGGAAATGAAGTTTGGGATGCAGTGGAACTTGGATACGATTCAACAATCAATCCTCCTACAGATAAGGAAGGTAAGCTTCTAATGCATGCAAACTCAAGAGCCATGAATGCAATTATAAAAGGATTGCGTAGATCAGAATCTATGAAGGTTATGGATTGTAAAACAACAAAAGAAATGTGGGAACTTCTGCATGAAATATATGAAGGAGATAAAGGAGTCAGAATGGCTAAGATCAGAAATCTCAAAGGAGAATTTGAGAACTTAAGAATGAAGGATGATGAAAACATTCATGACTATCTCAGTAAGATTGATGAACTTGTACATGAGATGAAAGGTCTGGGAATGAAGGTTGATGAATCTGATGCTTGTGATAAGATCTTGAGAACTCTTCCAAAAAGGTACGGTGAAAAGGTTTCTGCTATAGAAACATCAATTGATAGTGATTCTTTGACAAGGAATTCTTTTCTTGGCATGCTTACTACTTTTGAGATAAGAACAAAAGATCATATTCTTGAAGAACACAAGCTTATATTGAGAGGGGGGTGAACAATATAAGACCTCTTTTTACTTTTTCCTTTATACTTCAAAATAGTAAAGCAATATACCCAAAGCAATATCAAAACAATGCACAAAATCATCCACAAAGTGACACCAATTTTAACGTGGTTCACCCAGAATGGCTAGGCTACGTCCACAAAACTTTTCTCTAAAAGTTATCTCAAATTTATTTGGGAAACCTTCCCAATTACAATGTTTATGAGCCTCGGATCAAAGGAGATACCTTCCCCAAATCTGAATTTATGAGCCTCTACTCAAAGGAGATACCTTCCCCCAATCTGAATTTATGAGCCTCTGCCCAAACGAGAAACATTCCCCCAATCTAAATTTAGGAGCCTCTACTCAAAGGAGATACCTTCCCCTCTGCTCTAGATATGATCCCTCAAAAGATCAACTGTCTCTACCTCTTGCCAACACGTGGAACTCCTTTCCACCGAAGACCTCCTGTCCTTAATGCTTAGCCTAAGAGACCTCTACCTTCTATGATCACGTCCACGGCAGCTCAGCAACTCTGTACCAAACACGATCGGTCGATCTAGTACAAGTCTTCCTCTGTATGTCAGATCTATCAAACTCTTGAACAAATCAATCCTCTGTCCACAAGCCTTCTCAAAGACTTGCCAAATCTATCCTCAGGTTCTCTGATAGAACCAATGTACCTATGTCCTCAAGTTCTCTAATAGAACTTTCAATCTCAGCTCACAAGTCCTCCGCTAGGACCTGTCCAAATCTGCTCACAAGTCCCCATCTAAACCTATCCAAAACCTTCTCACAAGTCCCCAACGGAACCTGTCCAAAAATTGCTCACAAGTCCCCAACGGAACCTATCCAAAACAGCTCACAAGTTCACCAAGAAAAACTTGCTTAGCATGAACCCACAAAGAGAATTGTTAGAGACCCAATGTGATTCATCAACCTCATAGAAGCATAAAGAGAATTGTTAGAGACTCAATATGTTCTATACTTAACTCCCAATCTCAATCTCAAATCTCATAGAAACATAAAGAGAATTGTTAGAGACTCAATATGTTCTATACTTAACTCTCAATCTCAATCTCAAATCTCAATCTCAAATATCAATCTCAAATCTCATAGAAACATAAAGAGAATTGTTAGAGACTCAATATGATCTATACTTAACTCCCAATATCAATCTCAACTCAATCTTAATCTCAAAAGAATAAGATAGATGTAGTATGCTTTTCTCAAGAACATGAAACACAACCCAACAATTGCCAAACATGCAATATCTCATATAACAATGCTACTCATGTTCTTTCCACAACCAATATCTTTTCTCAACCAATTAGGGCTTTAAAAACAATGCTTATAGACAAGGTTTAACCAACATCATTCAACTCAACATTAACCTTGAAGCATTCAACCAATCATCACAAGAAAAGGAAACAAGTAGAAATCCTTTTCCCTCCAAAGATATTTGAACAAAACAGCCACCAACACAATATCACCAAATGCAAAGAATAACTTGCTCAAATCAACTCAATGGAGTAAGCCCAATATCATAAATCAAGTAAAGCAATAACTTGATCAAACAACCTCTATGGAAGCAACTCAACCATAAAATTCAAAACAGCAAACCAAGGGTTCCACCAACTCAATGCAAGTAGCTTGACTCACAAATACAAACCCTAGCACAAAGCTTCCACTATCTCAAACCATAAATTATGCATTCATAAAAAACTCTCCTTAAGAATAACAATGCATAAGTAGTCTTCAACAAACCAGAAAATAGGATTTACACCCAATCAAAGAAAACCTAGTTGAAAACCTTTTCACTCCAACCTTATTTCAGAAAACATACACCAATCATACTCATAAGAAGAATGTGCCCATACCTTATTGGAGGAGAAGAAAATTGATCCTTAAAGCTGTCACCACACACAACCCTCAAACTTCCAACCAAGTTAGGGTTAGAACCAATATAAATGAGCATATATAAAAACTTTCCTTAGTACACCTTTTAGCTTCTCTTATTTTGAAAACAACCACCAAAGAAGTCAAAAACACAACAACCAAAACTTACACCTTATATCTCCATTTTAAAGTTTAGCATAGCAAAAGACTAATTTCAAAAATACAACCAAAGAAATATCCCCTTATTTCTCCTATGTCTTTTAAACAATGCTAAACAATGCCAAAAATTATATCAAGAAATTAATCACACCTTAGAATGGCTGTCCTTGAAGAATCCGAAAATCACGAAATGGCTACCTTTGACAAATCTGAAAAATGCGGCACAAAATACGTTTTAACAAAAACATGACTTAATCCATGCACAGCTCCCTCCGTGGGAATCGAAACGTAGACCTCTGCCTACGCAAAGCCCAATCGCAGCCTATGCTGCCACTAGCCCATAAGGGGCTAATGAAGTCTAAGACAGACTTCCTACCACTTCAACGAACAAGCACTTCGTAAGTTTTTCAAACGCGAGCTCTCTTCTTCTGCGGCATCAACAGAGCATCGATCATAGCCAAAAATTAATGCATTCAAAATTCACAAGAGGAGTTAAACCTTAGGATCCTTCCCATATTTATAGTCCAATCGTGGACTTTAGAACACGTCGGCGACAGAGAAACATAATTTCGAATTTAATCGAAATTGCTTTCTAAAGGGTTTTAAAACCCTTAATTAATTTTAATAAATTAAGAATAAAAAAGGTTTAAAAACCTTTAAATATTTTTAATAAATTAAAAATAATTTTCTCCCTTAATTAATTAAATAATTAATTAATTAAAACCTTGAAGGGTTTTAAATAATAATTAAATAATAAAGAGAACCTCCATTGGTTTTAATAAAAACCATTTAACTTGGTTTTAATAAAAACCCTATCCAAAAACCTTATCTAATGGAATCTCTCCGGATTCTCTTAAAAATATTCTCTTGGAATATTTCACCTTTGAAGCCAACACATCCTCTTAACATTAATGCCATTTCCTTTTGACATCAATGACAACTCATAGACAAGGAGCTAGGATCTCAAACCCAAAATTGCCAACAATCTCCCCCTTTGTCATTGATGGCAAACCATGCTTCTCAACAACAAAAAAACTCAACATAATAGCTCCCCCTGTCTTGAGGCTCTCCCCCTCACTCAAATCTCTCCCCCTTTGTCATCAATGGCAAAGGGTCACCTTTGGGGCTCGGGACTAAGAATGAGCCTCTTAGCTTAGTCCCTCCCCCACCTCCTGTTGAGGTGATTAATTCTAGGGTGGGAGTAAAACTCCCATTAGGCATTGATCATCATCAGCGTCTATAACTTCCTTGTCGGGCCTTCTCTTGAACTCTTTATCCATATTCCTGTTCTATCCTTTGTTCTTGTTCTTGTTCTCATCCCTATTCTTGTCCATGCCTTGATCCTTGGACCTGATCATGCCATTGTTCCTGTTCTTGTATTCTGGAATTTCAGATCTACACTGTCTAGCTATGTGACCTTCATTGTTGCACTTATAACAAGTAACAATGTTATTTCTCTGAGATAAACCTGATCTTTGAATCCACCAGTTCTAACCAAACCTGTTTTGGCCAACCTTATTTTGACCAAACCTGTTCTGACCAAACCTGTTCTGACCAAACCTGTTCTGGCCAAACCTGTTCTGACCAAATCTGTTCATGTTATTTGCCTTGCAATAAAGTGCCTTGTGCCCAAACTGTTGACAAGAGTAGCAATACCCTTGAAAGTAACTAGAACTTCTGAAACTGTCATTTACCTTCTTCACTTGAGCCATGCAATGTGAAGCCATGTGACCAAACCTGTGACAAGCAAAACATCTTCCTTGAAACTTTCCTTTATTTGACCTCTTGGGTTCTAAAAACTTCTTCTTCTTCTCATTATGAATTCTATTTTCTATTTCTGTGCATCTATCATTCAAGGAATCATGATCTAAAATACTTTCCTCATCAGAACTCTCTTCCTTTTGGAGTCTCTTACTAGACTCTTCAACTTGTTCCTTGTGTGACTTAACAAAACCAAGGCCTATTTTATCTATTGTCTTTCTTTGATCTTTGATGAGTGACTTAACCTTTTTGGAGCTATCTTGAAACCTGTAAATCTTATCCTTGTACTCTTTAGTTTCCTCTTTCAAAGAAGCCATTTTTTGTTCTAACTCACTATACTCAAGAACCTTAGACTCTAACTCATCCTTGAGTTCTTGTGTCTTAGCTATAGAGAAATCAAGATTTTCAATAAGATCATCTCTCTCCATACAACATTCATCTAACTTATCCTTGAGTCTAGCATTCTTCTTTCTTTCCTTTTTCAAAGAACTAAGAGCACTAATAAGTTCACTTTCAAGATCCTTTATCTGATTTCCTTTTGAATCATCAAAGCCTTTTTCATATTTCTTATCACTAGAGGTGCTACCCTTTTCAAAAACTATACATGCATATTCCTTATAGTTTTTTGAAGCATCCTCATACATACTAGAAACCAAATCATTATTTGTGCAATCATCCTCAAGGTGACCAAAATTTCCACATCTAAGACATTTCATGATAATGAATCTATGTTTCGGTTCTTCCTCTTTTTCTGATATGAACAACATCTCATTTTCATTATCACTTGAAGAACTTTCACTATCACTACTAGAACACTTACTTGCTTTTTCTAGGTAGAAACTCTTCTTGTGCTTGTGAGAATACCTCTTTCCTTGATTGCTGTGCTCATATTTGTTTTTCTTGTGATGCTTGTACCTTTCAGAATCCTTGCTCTTAGAATCCTGTTTATCTTCATCACTTTCATTCTTGGAAACAGTATAGTTAGTAGCATAATGACCAAACTTTCCACAATTGAAACATCTTACATTTTTCATACTTTTGTGCTTTCTAGAGAACTTGCCTTTCTTGTTGTAATATGCCTCTTCATCACTAGAAGACTCATCACTATCTTGAAGTTGTTTACCCTTGGATTCTTTTGTAGCCTTGAAAGCTGCCTCTTTCTTGACATCAACCTTCACTTGAGTTCTTAACTCAAATGCTGCAAGTATACTATGGAGCTCATCCTTTTTCAATTTATCCAAATTTTTAGGTTCCTCAATAGCAAAAATGTTTTCACTAAATCTATTAGGAAGAGATCTTAAAATCTTATCACAAACATCATTTTCAGCAAGCTCAAGACCAAGGTCTTTCATGGAGTTAACAACCTCATCCATATGAAGCATGTAGTCACTAATATTTTCATCATCATTCATCTTGAGTTGTTCAAACATACCTTTGAAGTGTCTCAACTTGGCCTTTATGACATTTGTATCACCTGTATGAACCACCTGCAATTGTTTCCACATTTCACTAGCTATCTTGCAGTGAATCACTTTGGTGAGATATGCTTTCTGTAAGCCTTTCACGATTGCATTCATTGCTTTTGAATTGCTATGATGTAGAAGCCTTTCTTCATTAGTATTAGGACCATGTATAGGAATAGTGTACTCATCTTCAATCACTTCCCATACCTCATTACCAAGTGCCATTAGATGAACCTTCATCCTTGTACTCCAAAGACCAAAATCTGACCCATCAAGAATAGGTGCTGCATTGCCACTTGAATGATCCATTGTGTTCTTTACTAGCTTTTCCTTCAAGCTGTTAAACTTTACGAAGGCACCCGCTCCGATACCAATTGAAGAACACAAGCTTATCTTGAGAGGGGGGTGAACAGTATAAGACCTCTTTTTACTTTTTCCTTTATACTTCAAAATAGTAAAGCAATATACCCAAAGCAATATCAAAACAATGCACAAAATCATCCACAAAGTGACACCAATTTTAACGTGGTTCACCTAGAATGGCTGGGCTACGTCCACAAAAATTTTCTCTAAAAGTTATCTCAAAGTTCTTTGGTAAACCTTCCCAATTATAATGTTTATGAGCCTCGGCTCAAAGGAGATACCTTACCCCAATCTGAATTTATGAGCCTCTGCTCAAAGGATATACCTTCCCCCAATCTAAATTTATGAGCCTCTGCCAAAAGGAGAAACCTTACCCCAATATGAATTTATGAGCATTTGCTCAAAGGAGATACCTTCCCCTCTGCTCTGGATATGATCCCTCAGAAGATCAACTGTCTCTACCTCTTGCTAGCACGTGGAATTCCTTTCCACCGAAGACCTCCTATCCTCAATGCTTAGCCTAAGAGACCTCTGCCTTCTATGATCACGTCCACAGCAGCTCAGCAACCTGTACCAAACATAGTCAGTCGGTCTAGTACAAGTATTCCTCTATCTGTCATATCTTTCCAACTCTTGAACAAATCAATCCTCTATCCACAAGCCTTCTCAAAGACTTGCCAAATCTGTCCTCAGGTTCTCTGATAGAACCAATGTACCTCTGTCCTCAAGTTCTCTAATAGAACTTTCAATCTCAGCTCATAAGTCCTCCGCTAGGACCTGTCCAAATCTGCTCACAAGTCCCCACTGGAACCTGTCCAAAACCTGCTCACAAGTCCCCAATGGAACCTGTCCAAAACCTGCTCACAAGTCCCCAATGGAACCTATCCAAAATAGCTCACAAGTTCACCAAGAAAAACTTTCTTAGCATGAACCCACAAAGAGAATTGTTAGAGACCCAATGTGATTCATCAACCTCATAGAAGCATAAAGAGAATTGTTAGAGACTCAATATGTTCTATACTTAACTCCCAATCTCAATCTCAAATCTCATAGAAACATAAAGAGAATTGTTAGAGACTCAATATGTTCTATACTTAACTCTCAATCTCAATCTCAAATCTCAATCTCAAATCTCATAGAAACATAAAGAGAATTGTTAGAGACTCAATATGATCTATACTTAACTCCCAATATCAATCTCAACTCAATCTCAATCTCAAAAGAATAAGATAGATGTAGTATGCTTTTCTCAAGAACATGAAACACAACCCAAAAATTGCCAAACATGCAATATCTCATATAACAATGCTACTCATGTTCTTTCCACAACCAATATCTTTTCTCAACCAATTAGGGCTTTAACAACAATGCTTATAGACAAGGTTTAACCAACATCATTCAACTCAAAATTAACCTTGAAGCATTCAACCAATCATCACAAGAAAAGGAAACAAGTAGAAATCCTTTTCCCTCCAAAGATATTTGAACAAAACAGCCACCAACACAATATCACCAAATGCAAAGAATAACTTGCTCAAATCAACTCAATGGAGTAAGCCCAATATCATAAATCAAGTAAAGCAATAACTTGATCAAACAACCTCTATGGAAGCAACTCAACCATCAAACTAAAAACATCCAACCAAGGGTTCCACCAACTCAATGCAAGTAGCTTGACTCACAAATACAAACCCTAGCACAAAGCTTCCACTATCTCAAACTAGAAATTATGCATTCATCAAAAACTCTCCTTAAGGATAACAATGCATAAGTAGTCTTCAACAAACTAGAAAATAGGATTTACACCCAATCAAAGAAAACCTAGTTGAAAACCTTTTCACTCCAACCTTATTTCAGAAAACATACACCAATCATACTCATAAGAAGAATGTGCCCATACCTTATTGGAGTAGAATAAAATTGATCCTTAAAGCTGTCACCACACACAACCCTCAAACTTCCAACCAAGTTAGGGTTAGAACCAAGATAAATGAGCATATATAAAAAATTTCCTTAGTACACCTTTTAGCTTCTCTTCTTTTGAAAACAACCACCAAAGAAGTCAAAAACACAACAACCAAAACTTACACCTTATATCTCCATTTTAAATTTTAGCATAGCAAAATACTAATCTCAAAAATACAACCAAAGAAATATCCCCTTATTTCTCCTATGTCTTTTAAACAATGCTAAACAATGCCAAAAATTATATCAAGAAATTAATCACACCTTAGAATGGTTGTCCTTGAAGAATCCAAAAATCGCGGAATGGCTGCCTTTGACGAATCCAAAAAATGCGGCACAAAATATATTTTAACAAAAACGTGACTTAATCCATGCACAGCTCCCTCCGCGGGAATCGAAATGCAGACCTCCGCCTACGCAAAGCCCAAACGCAGCCTATGCTGCCACTAGCCCACAAGGGGCTAACGAAGTCTAAGACAGACTTCCTACCACTTCAACGAACAAGCACTTCGTAAGTTTTTCAAATGCGAGCTCTCTTCTTCCGCGGCGTCAACAGAGCATCGATCGCAGCCAAAAATTAATGCATTCAAAATTCACAAGAGGAGTTAAACCTTAGGATCCTTCCCATATTTATAGTCCAATCGTGGACTTTAGAACACGTCGGTGGCAGAGAAACGTAATTTCGAATTTAATCGAAATTGCTTTCTAAAGGGTTTTAAAACCCTTAATTAATTTTAATAAATTAAGAATAAAAAAGGTTTAATAACCTTTAAATATTTTTAATAAATTAAAAATAATTTTCTCCCTTAATTAATTAAATAATTAATTAATTAAAACCTTGAAGGGTTTTAAATAATAATTAAATAATAAAGAGAACCTCCATTGGTTTTAATAAAAACCATTTAACTTGGTTTTAATAAAAACCCTATCCAAAAACCTTATCCAATGGAATCTCTCCGGATTCTCTTAAAAATATTCTCTTGGAATATTTCACCTTTGAAGCCAACACATCCTCTTAACATTAATGCCATTTCCTTTTGACATCAATGACAACTCATAGACAAGGAGCTAGGATCTCAAACCCAAAATTGCCAACAATTCCTCTGAAAGAAGCTGCTTTCAAAGTAGACAAAAAGAAAAAGGGAAAAAAGATAGAATCGAGCAGTGAATCATCGAGTAATGAAGAAACAAATTATGGCAGAAGAGATAGATATTCTATAAGCCCCATAGATCTAAGATCTATTAAATGTTTCTATTATGGAAAGTATGGACACTATGCAATAGAATGCAAAGAGCCAAAAGGTAATAATGATGAAGAAAAATAGGATCACAGATACAACGAATCAGAAAGACACAGGTACCGGAAGAAAAGCAAGGATGGACAAAGCAGACAAGGAAAGAAGTTCTTCTAGAGACAAAAGAGAATCTACTATGCAGAAAATGAAAGTACTCAATTGATAATGATGTTAGTTTTTTAGAAAATGATAGATATGAAGTACTATTTATGGTTAAAGAGAAATATCCAGTTAAGAAAAGGACTCTAGTTATTCTCAAGTGTTTTAGATCTGGTAAATTTGAACATCTTGAATATGATTGCACTAGGGATGGTTATAGTTTCAGTGATGATTATTTTTAAGATGCACTTGAAAGACCATATGAGAATCTTCTAATGGCTTTGGAATATAAATAAGATGATCCTATATAATACAAGCCAAAAGGAAGTAATGATATGAACAAACGTAAAAAAATAGAGGAATATTCAGCAAAGAATGGCTATGATCTCAAGGGAGAACTTATCTATGCCCTTGAAATAGTAAAGAAGGTTATAAAGCAACACTCTAAGCTTGAAAATAAGTTTCAAGAATGTGATGAAGAAAATTTATTGCTCATAGAGGATTTAGAAAAATCAAAGGCTAAGGCAAGCAAGTTCAAGGATAAGTTAGAAGCAAAGATTTTGGAATATGAGAAGTTAGCACAAGAAGTGGCTACTCTAAAAGAATATTTAAAGGACTCCAAGTTCAAGATGAAGAGTTTCACAAATATTTCTAATAACTTGGATAAGTTCATTTGTGGACAATAGTGAACATTATGTTCAACAAGTCTTGGCTTTGGAAATGCTCAAAAGAAACAGGAAAAATAATCTACTTCAAGTCTTGATGAAGAAGAAACTTCAGAAGAAGATACATCAGAAGAAGATAGTTTAAGTGTAATTAGGACATCATAGGATGAGTTGGACAAAAAAGAGTTCAATAAAGAGAGGAACAATGCACAAAGAAGATACAGATGGAACAACAATCAGAACAGGAGACATTTAGGTCAAGACAAAGAGGCTTCAATGGAAGATGCTTTTCATGTCACAGGGTTGGACACATGGCTTCATAGTGCACGACTCATGAAAGACGGGTATATGGAAAAGAATAACTTTTCCAAGGTTATTGCTACTCATGCAATGGTTTTGGTCATAAGGCAATGAATTGAAGGATTAATGACAGAAGAGGATATGGATTCACTAGGAGAAATTCTAAGAAAATTGCACATCCAAGGAATAATAACATTAAGTGTTATAAGTGTAATAATGATTGTCACATAGCAAGATGGTGTAGAGAAAATATTCCAACAACATGCATGAATAGGAACAGGAACATGAATAGGAACATGAATATGAACAACAACAGGAATGTAAACAAGAACATAAATATGAACAGGAATAGAGGTATGAACAGAAACAGGAACAAGGATGAGAATCAAAATAGGAACAAAAACATGGATGAGAACAAGAATAGGAACATGAACAGAAGTGATGACAATAACAAGGATGATGATTTTGAAAGGAATAGTGAGAGGATTTAGAAGACTCACAGAAGAAGATAGAAATATTAAGGCATAGATCTGTGCTTTCGAGGAGTAGAAATACTCCCACCCCATAATTAACCACCTCATGTGCAGATGGGGGAGGGGCTAAGCTAAGAGGCTCATTCTTAGCCCCGAGCCCCAAAGGTGACCCTTCTCAATTGATGTCAAAGGGGGAGAGATTTGTGTATTAGGGAAATATTTGGGATAATGAGAGATTTGATATTTGAGAGAGCATTGAGCCAGGGGGAGCAAAGTCCCATGGGGAGCAAAAAAGAAAGTCAGGTTTCGATAAAATGAATATGGGTTGCCATCAATGACAAAGGGGGAGATTGTTGGACATTTTGAGTCCCTAAGCTAAAATTTGTCATTGATGTCAAAAGGACCTATGTAAGTAAGCACTATTATTTTGCTCCACAAAGAGCTTCATGAGAAGCAAAGGTTTTGATCAAAGGTTCAAGAAGGGATGCATGGCATTTGGTTCCAAAAGGAGCTTCAAGGGAAGCTTAGAAAAAGGTTTTTATGAAAACCAAGGAAGGCAAGGAAAGGTTTTATTTAAAACTATGGATGGCAGATTTGAAATGGTTTTTTCTTAAAACCCGAGTTTGATTTTTGTTTCATCGAAAAATGTGCCCCGGTGATGGAGAAATTTAATTTTAAAGGTTTAGTTTAAATTTTAATTTATTTAAAATTTTAATTTTAATTTTAAAATTAAATAAAAAAGTTTTCTTGCCATGTCCGTCGACGTCAAATATTTTATCATGCAAAGTTTTGAATATTTAAAGGGGTTGATTTTATCAACCAAGTAGGAGACAAGAAATATTGTTCGCATTAGATTATCCCCTCTTTCGCAATCTTCGATTCCCCCCTTCCGATTTTGTTTGCGCATTACACGTGGAACAAGGGAGCAACTTTCAAGGCATAGGTGGAAAGGACAGAAATATAAGTCTCAAAGGCTTAAAGCCTCCACGTGGGAGGCCTAGCCCACATGTTGGGTGGAGAGTGCAATAAGGCACACAATGAGAAGGAACGCGGGGTTGAAACCACTCAAAGCCATTTTGCAAGGTATGCCATAATTCAATCACCGAAATTTTCGGGTGCATGAAATATTTTGAATTTGCTAAGGTTGTATTAAGTGTCGACTTTCACGGAGAGTATAGTGGATTTAATTTTTGCATATGGCTAAGGTTTGATATTTTATTAATGTGGGATATAGCCTAAGAAGGATTTGTGATTATTTTTTTAAGTGCAAAAGTGTTGAAAGGAAGGATATAAAAAATTTGAATTATTTTATGGTATAAGTGGTTTTTGGAGTGACAAGGTTATGCAATGTTTTGATTTATTTTATTTTATGGTATAAGTGGTTTTTGGAGTGACAAGGTTATGCAATGTTTTGATTTATTTTATTTTATGGTATAAGTGGTTTTTGGAGTGACAAGGTTATGCAATGTTTTGATTTATTTTATTTTATGGTACAAGTGGTTTTAGGAGTGATAAGGAATTTGTGCATTAATTCTTAAGAAGGTTTTTCTAATTAAAATCCTTGGTGAATATTATTGTGAAGTGGAGTAATGTTGATTATTTTGTGATATTCTAACCCTTGTGAGGATTGGCAAAAGAATATTGTGATTGTGGCAGATTTCCAAAGAGGCTTCTTCATCTTCATAAAAGTTATGGGCACATTCTCCTATTGATTTATTACGGTGGTTGATTATAAAATACCTTTGGAGTGAAAAGAATTGATTGTGGTTTCCTTTTCGAAAGTGATTGGTGTAATTCTTCAAGGTTTTATGGATTAATATTTGTGATTAAACCTTGTTTTATAAGCATTGTTGTTGAAGCCAATTGGTTATGCAAAGAACTTGAACTTGAGTTAGAAAAGAACATGAGTATCATTGTTATGTGAGATTTGTGGTTGAGCATTGTTGGAAATATTTTGAGTTGGTTGATACATGCTTGGACTAGGGTTTGCGATAAAGGGTTGTTCTTTAATGTGATTGGTTGAGAAGAGGTGTTTGAGCCTAGTCAAGTGGATGCATGTGGTTGTTCAAGTTCCATGAAACAAACTATTCTATATTCTGGATTTGAGTTGAGATTGAGATTTAAGAATAGAAAATATTGAGACTCTAAAAATTCTCTTTATGCTTCTATGATATTGATTTGAATTGATATTGGGATTTGAGTATAGAACATATTGAGTCTCTAACAATTATCTTTATGCTTCTATGAGATTGAATTGAGATATTGATTAAGCATTGAGTATAGAACATATTGAGTCTCTAAAAATTCTCTTTATGATTCTATGAGATTAGAAAAGTCTTTGAGAAGGCTTGTGGACTGATTTTGAGTAAGATTTTGTGGAAGCTTGCTATGCAGATTTGAGCAAGTCCTAGAGAGGACTTGTTGAGAATATTTGGATAAGTTATGAGTGAGCTTGTTAAGCAGATTTAGAAAAGTTTTGAGTGAGCTTGTAGAGCATATTTGGTCAAGTTCTGAGTGAGCTTGTTGAGCAAATTTGAGCAGGTTCTATGTGGACCTATTGAGTAAATTTGAGTAGGTTCTGTGTGGACTTGTTGAGTAGATTTGAGCAAGTTCTGTGTGGACCTTTTGAGCAGATTTGAGTAGGTTTTGTGTGGACCTATTGAGAAAAATTGAGTAGGTTATATGTGGACATATTGAGCATATTTGAGTAGGTTCTGTATGGACCTATTGAGCAAAATTGTACTAGACCGAATGTACTATGTTTAGTGCAAGAGATTGAGCAGATATTGACTAAACTATGTTTAGTACAATATTGAGATAGAGTTTTAGAGGTGACAGAGTACAGAGGACAGAGTCTTAGTGGATAGAGATCTAGTAGCCAGAACAATTGAAGACAAATTTGAGTGAGGAGTCTTCAAGTGGAGAGAGATCCACCAGTCAGTGTAGTAGAGAGATAGAGTCTTCTATAAGATCACTAGCCAGAGTAGAAGGGGAAAGAGTTCTCCTGTGGAAGAGATCCACAAACTTGAGATTAGGGGATCAGAATCTCATTTAGACAGAGGTCCATAAACATTGTAATAGGGAAGGATTCCCAAAAGAGACTGATTGCAAAAATTTTAGTAAAATATTTTCTCCGTGGAGTAGCCCACATTGGGTGAACCACGTAAATTGTGGTGTCTCTATTGTGTATGGTGTTTTGTGCATTGCTTTGATTATTGCTATTGATATTGCTATCTATACACTGCATAATATTGAATTGAAATAAAAAGTAAAAAGTGGTCTTATACTGTTCACCCCCCTCTCAGTATAAGCTTGTGTTCTTCACTTTGCCTATTTTTCTCCAACTTCGATGAAATCATCAATTTTTGCTTCAGAGTGGTGCTTTTCCCTGTTTTTGTCCCTACTTGAGCAAAATCACTTGTATTTACTTCAACTTAGGTGATTTTTGTTGTCTTTACTATTCCTGGGATGAAAACGTCTCTATTTTCTTATTCTTGTTGGTGCCTTTGATGATTTTCACTGCATTCTTTTCCTTTAATTTCGCCCATGACTCCGATTCATTTTACAGTAAAATTACAACAAAATTTATTCTCTCTTATTAATGTTTTGATGAAATCAGAAAAAGGAAGGACAATCATTGCATCATTTATCTTTTCACACTTAGCATTTTACAATAAAAATTTTAATTAAAATTTTAGTGTGGAAAAATTGTCAACATTTTTGGTGGCTCTTAGGGTATTCAGTTCTTTTAGATGCAATCGATCCTAGGTATTCATCCATTAGGCTTAGTTGTCACCACTATTGGCTGCATTATATGGTACGTTTGACTTTGCAGCCTCCTTCCTTCTTCTCTCTTGTGCCTAATTTTCTTGTTCTTCAACTACTTTATGCTCTGCTTCTACCCATGCTCGTGCTTCTTGCGTGGCGAGGATTTCACTGGTAGTTTCATACATGACAACTACCTCAGCCCAAGAATCCAAAGTAAATGTAGAGAGTGTACTTAGTGAATCAATAACAAAATGCAATGTCTGAATGTGATCCATATTGATGCAACTAGCTCTCTACCAAAGCTCCAATAGGGAGGATTCAATGCGGGTGAGCCTCTCCATGCATGGTAGTACTTGTTATTCTATGATTGGCTCCTCCTAGATATCGATCTCTGAAGTATCTTCTACAAAATAATTCCAAGCTTCCTTCAACTCTTTCATTGGCAAAAGCTCCTCATCTTCATACACGAAGCTCAAAAACTCAATATTGGCTAGAGCCTCGAAATACATGAGCAAAATGCAACACTCCTATTCGAACATAATCATCAACTTTTGGTCTTCTCTCACCAGCTCCAACTTGGAAAAGAAGTTGTGCAACATCATCCTAGCCTTAGCCCAACCACGATCGATCCCACTCATTGGCTTAACTTAGAAGTCAGATTGGGCCAATGCCTAAGTTTTCAGTGTCATTTCTAGTTTTGGTTCCATCTATTCCTCAACATACTCCAAAGTTTTATCACCAAGAAAAATCATTATCCGAGCCTCATGAATATACAAAAAAAATTTGAGTGCTTCTATTTCCAATGGCATATAATCTTTAATTAAATGGTGGTGAGCTTCTTTGAATTTCTCCTTGGAGAAGCCCATTGATTGTGTGGCTTTCTTGGATAGTTACTTTTGTAAAACCTCAATCTGGGTGGTCAATGCTTGCACTTGCTTCCCTGCTCCTACCCAAGATGTCTGGTATCCCTTGGCTTCATTATCCAACTCTTTTGCCCTTCACTTCCAACGCTCTACCTCTGATTTTACTATTTCTAGCTTGTTCCTATATTTGACTAGAGCTTCATTCAACTCAATAATCTTTACTTCAGCCTCAAAAAAGTTTTTCTTGTAATGCTCACCATATAGGTAAAGATAGCTCATATCCACCTGTCTATTACCTAATTTCTCTATGGTGTCAATCTTCATTGGAGTCATTTCTCCTTGGGGCTTCTAGACTCGGGGAATCATTTTTATAGAATGATACTCCATAGCTTCAGGGTCAAAAGTGATCTTCTTCAATGTCTTCATCAGAGCTTGAGCTTCTTTTCTCTTATGACTTTTTAGCCATTATGATGAACTTTGTCAGGCTCAGCTCATCTTCATTGTAATAGGATGTTCTGGCACAATCTCCATATCTAGATCCAAAAGCACCTGCAACTCAATAAATGGAGTAGAGGAAAATGAGCCTACTAAGGTTTTGGCTCAGAAAGGGAAGTAGAAACGAGAACGGTTGGTGGAATAGAATTAGTTAAGGGAACTAAAGTGAGGGGTTCGATTACAGTCACACTTACTCGAGGAGGATCTTGCATACTTATAGTCATGATAGGAATTACTAATATGGAAGATGAATGGAGTGAAAATGGATTAGGACTAGACGTAAAATAACTAAAAGAAAGTAAAATAGTAGAATCGATAATAGAAGAAGAGGGAGCATCGATGATTGGATAATGGGAAATAGGAAGTGAAATGGAAGTAGAAGGTATACCAAATGGAGGTGAGATGAAAGCAATAGCTACATGAAAGCATGAGATTTCGAAAATAAAAAGAAACACTAATTGCTGCAATGTAAACTAACTAGCTTGATGCATGAAATAAAACGGATATAATCGAATCAAAACCAACGTAAAAAGAGAAAGCAGGAGCACAACCCTTTTATATTAATGTGATTCCAACTCGGTTACAATACATCTCCTCCCTTTTTAGGGGCTAGGAGAGTTAGCATGTTTCCATTACAAAAGGTGAATAGTGATCTTCTTTCCGCATGCCCACATTTGAAACGGGCGGGCCAAAGTGTTGCCGTCGCTTATGCTGATGAATCCTTGCTTGCTGCTTCTCCTGCGATCAAAGAAACACACAGGCGTTAGTAGCACCTGTAACAAAAGGATAGAGCGTTTGACTTTAGAACTCAATGAGAAATGCGTGCAAAAGACTGATTAAATCGGTAAACAACACAACTCTAAGCAACCTGCAACTTTGACAAAAATCGAAAAACCTTACCAGAGGCTGCTGCCAGTGATACAGTCGGTGAAAGTCTGCTGTAATTCGTCTCCAGGTGAGACGACTTTGCCTGTGATGAAAAGCCGAAATGCTGTTGTTACCTGCAGGTTAGTGGGACAACAAAAATGACAAAAGCATGATGATATTTGATAAACGTCTTCTGAATTTGATAAACACGCAATGACAGAACGTAATGCAGGATAAACACACAATTGAAAACGTAATGCAAGTATAGAACGTAATGCAAGATATATTCGAACATACAACGTAATGCAGGATATATTCGAACATAAAGCATGAACTATTTAAACAGTGAAATAAACACGTGATAACGAAATAAATTAAATCGAAACTAAGAGCGAGTGTGGGGTGCCCAAGCGGGCCGCCCCCGTTAAAACTTGACTTTGACGCCAATCCACTAGGGATGGGCCCAAAATCTCAGAGAATGTGGTGTCGTCAAATTGATGGATTACTGTGGTCCAATGTCGGGTTTAGGTCCAGATCCACGCTTCTAACAGCCACCCAATAACCTCTCTTGCGAAAGAGATTACAGGTGTAGAAGAGATGAATCGAAAAAGAGTGCAATCGGGTGTTTAATTTGGCAGCACTTCGTTGCTTGAAATGTCTACCAACTTGTCCTTCTGGGTGGGAAAGTCCACCATTTTATAGACCCATGGGGTCTCTTTGGAAGGGCACGCAGGGATGCCACATGGTGGCCATGCCTTCCCAAGAGGGAGGAGACTCCTCCTTGACTTGGGCTTACATGATTGCCCTTGTGACAGTCCGCTAACTGCCAATCTGCCCACCTACGCGCGCATGCACAACAAGCGGCAATAATTGACTGTCTTCGGCTGCCACTCGTTTAATGTCTGCTTTAATGGTTTAATGTTTGCTTTCAAATGTTTAAATGTTTGCTTTTGAATGCTTAAAATCTGCCTTTGATTGGTCAACGTCCGCCTTTGATTGGTCAATTTTTGCCTAGGTGCAAATGCGAAGTTTGTCGCGATATCGCGACACTTCAGCCAAGGCTTTCCTTTGGGTGAACACTTAGGCCAAGGCTTTCCTTTGGGTGCCAATGCAGCATTTGCCTAAGTTATTTGTTTAAGTGTAGCATTTGTTTAGGTGTAGCATTTGTTTAAGTGTTAAAAGCAGTATTTGGACTTGGAGGATACATTCGATAGTTGGGCCTTCTCACCAGGGAAGGCGAAACGGTCGAAGAAAGCAAACGGGAAATAACCGAAGCACTGTCATGTAACCGGATTGGTACCTTCCAAAATTGTTGTGTAAGTGGCTAGGACCACTGTTTGACCTCTGAGGGCTGCCCTGAAAGCTGTGTGTGTCAATGCGATCAGTGTTTGTAGTCACATAATCGGATTGGTGCTGTTTTGGTGTCTACAGATGCCCCTTTTTGGGAAGCGCTACGGGTGACGTAGTGCTGAGCAAAAATAGATAACCAAAGCACTAATGATTAGGGTTTCTTGGTAACCTAACCAACTTTTGATGCCCCAAGTATGGAAAGGGCATGCATTCTTGAATCCTTGCTTCTGACGAGCTAAGGAATTTGATTTCAAGTGTTAACCTATTTTGGTGAGGTGTGACTTGAGCTTGGACATTGATCAGTCATGATTAGGCAAAGGGCGCAACCTTTTGTCCACGGGGGAACCTTGTGTTCATGCTTCGGGAATGCCAAGTGTTTGATCAATTTGATTGTTGCTTGTTTACTGCCCCAAGCAGGAGCGTGATTGTCTTTGTCAATGATTCTTTGAATGCATGTCATTGCTTTGATTGGGTGTGTGCTTGTTGATTGGTGACTAAGTGTGACTACCCCCTCAAGCGACGAATCGATGAGGGAATGACCTTCATGAGAAAAGCGACGAGTCGCTTGACCCAAGATGACTTGTGCAAGGGTGCCTTTAGATGGTTTACCGTTAAGCATGTGCAATTTCCCGACATTTGGACCTATTTTTGGTGGGTGTTAACCCTTTTGGTGATGCCATAATGGGGTGAAATCGTCGAAAACCCGTCTTCCCGTGGAGCGGTCCGGCTATGGTAGCCTTCTTGGGGAAGTAGGAGAGTGACAATTTGAGCCCCGACATCGATTTTCTATGCCAAGAGGTTAAGTGCAAGAGCACTTGTGTCCGGCAATGCTTATTGCTATGTTTTTGTGTTGCATTTTTGTGATGTTTTTGTTGTTTTGATTTTCTTGCTTTGTGTATATGTCATGATTTTATGTTATGCACAATGATTGATGTTGATGGATGCATGCTACTTTATATTGATGTATGCATATGGTATGATAAATGCGATTGTTGTATGTTGATTTATTTTGATGGATGCATATGTTATGATGAATGCAAATGTTTTTGATTTATATGTGATATGCAGAAATGAAATGGATGAATAGAATTTGTGATGTTTGGCTATGGCACCATAGACTGTTTAGAACTCTGTTATTTTGTTTTTAGGCGATTTTTGTGATGCATGACTTTGTATGTATACATGTGGTTTTTTTTTTTATATTTTTTTATGGTATTGTAAGGATGAAAAGTAGCGCAATTGGTTTAGAAATGTAGCTAAGGTTTTCCGAGACTCGGACGGTTTTAACTTACTAGCCATGACTGTACTTTATCTTACAAGACTTTTGAACAAGGTATGAATCGGACTTGTTTTTGACCAAGCTATTTCACATCCCTGTGTGTGCAATTGAGTTCATTTATGTGGTATTTGTCGGGATACCGCCGAGTGCCAGATGGGCTTTCAACCGAATCTATATTGAGGATCACCTAATTAGCTCCACTAACTCCTTTGTTGTATTTAGTTAGATTAATCTGCGGTGTTATCCAGGATACCATAAGCTAGCTCATCCTTATGCAAACATTGGTCTGCACACATGCAAAGCGAATGTGACGGACATATCGTCATGCGGGTAGGATACCACCATTGCCGGATAGGCTATCAACCAAACCTGTAATGAGGATCACCTAGATGGTTTTCGAATGCTGAGAATTCCAGGGATTCAAGTTCGGGATATTTGTTGGCTGAATGATTTAGAAAGTTGCTCGTCTATATAGTGATGAAAATCACTGTTTATTTTCTATTAATTCTTTTTGAGCGAGGATTTTGAATAGTGGTGATAACCACTTGTTATTTGATTTTGTATTTTGAGTATTGTGAGTTTGGGCTGGTGAGTGGCCTTGATCCTTGTGGCCTTGGGGACGACTACGCATCCTTTGCGGGGACGTGTAGTACGAATCCTTACGACGTTGGGAACCAAGGGGGTGATGGAGATTATGGAGTAAGGGCATTGATCTTTTAGGCCTTGGGGATGACTACCCATCCTGGTTAGGGGCGGATAGTACGAATCCTTACAACTTGGAGACCAAAGGTGAATGGAAAGTGTTAGGATGATGATTTGTTGGAATTTTGTTTGTGAATGGCGTTGATCCCTTTTGGGTCTTGGGGATGACTACCCATCCTTTGCAGGGACGTGTAGTACAAATCCTTACAACTTTGGGAACCAACTATGATTGGGATTTGGTAGTGGTAAAAACCACTTGTTTATGGAGGTGAATGGATGGGGAAGAGCTCGTCCTTTTGTCAATTCTCAGCATTCTGGAACCATTCGCACGGGGGGATGAGCAAGATAACCGTTTCACTTATGGTGACCTGGATTACTATGCAGGTTTCATCTTTCGTTCACACAACTTGGGAATTTTTATGTGTTTTAATTTGTGTTGGGATGTTACGTAACAAGGCGTATTTCAAGTGTAACTCTACCTTCGTAAAATCTGTCTGACTCGGTACATTACGTAGCTAAAGAGCAAAATGATGACTGAATCATGAAAACTCTTGATACATTAAAAGACCACTGACTCTAGTGTGGTAAAAAGCAATGCATGGTGTTTTTGTTGTTTTTGTAAAATGGAACAGGTGTGGAACAAGATGGACTAGCAGAGCAATTACAACCTATGGTGCCTTTGACCTGTACGACCACAAATATGCAATGTATGGATGCAATGCTTTAATGCGGCTATGTATTTTTGTATTTTTGATGGATTGATTTTTGTGAATATGAAGATGAGGTGCGAGAAGAGCTCTCTATTGATGAATTTGAGTATGCCTAGAAATGAGATGCAAATTTTTTTTTGTTGTTTTTGATGATTTTTTAATTTTAACTTTTCTTATTTTTGACCAAGCGATTGTGGAAATCCTTGGAGCATTTTGGGATTGACCAAGCGATTTTAGGGATCCTTGGAGCATTTTTGGGATTTGACCAAGCGATTATAGAATCCTTGGAGCATTTTTGGGATTGACCAAAAAAACTAGCATTTTGGATTGACCAAGCGATTATAGAATCCTTGGAGCATTTTTGGGATTGACCAAGCGATTATAGAATCCTTGGAGCATTTTTGGGATTGACCAAGCGATTGCGATAATCCTTGGAGCATTTTTGGGATTTGACCAAGCGATTGCGATAATCCTTGGAGCATTTTTGGGATTGACCAAGTGATTGCGATAATCCTTGGAGCATTTTTGGGATTGACCAAGCGATTGCGATAATCCTTGGAGCTTTTGGGGTGACAAACTGTAGTTTTGGGATGACCAAGTGATTGCGATAATCCTTGGAGCTTTTGGGGTTTGACCAAGTGATTGTGATAATCCTTGGAGCTTTTTGGTTTGGATTATGGCTCTTCATGGGATAGAGGTACCCCCAGCTTGATGGTCTTTGCACTCCGGATCTGGCTCTAGAGGGATGGGCACGAATGGATCGTCCCTATGCACGGATAGGAGGACAGGGTCTACCCTCGGCATTGATATTGCTATGGGATCTCTGGGTGAAAGTTGATCTCTGTGTGCCCAAAGTGGCGGATGTAACGCTTGGTCCCACTACGGTGGGTTAACGCGCCACTCATGCCCTAGTATTATGTTTATCTGTTGACATGCTTCCTCAATTTTTATGGGATGTCGATGTTGTCGCATGTGATTGTTGTGGGCTATCTCTATTTTATCCTCACCTTCGACCAGTGAGTATAGCTCATCATAATCTGGAGATTCTGAGACATGGAGGACTGCATCATCAGGTAGCCCTACGGTTAAAGGTTGATCCTCTTCGAAAGGAGCCTCATGTAAGTTGGGCCTTGGGAGCTCCAAAATCTTGGTCTCTACCGACTCTAAGTGCTCTAGCGCTTTGCATGTATCGGGAGATTTGAGCTCCTCCTCTTTGGTTGGTTCTTGTTGAGGAACTTGGGGCCTATGGAGGGGTGGCCGGATAGCACCCCCCATGCCTTGGTGGGGTAGTTCATCCCGCTCTTCTTCTCGCTCCGATTCCTTAGAGGCTTCTTGATGAATTTCTAAGGGTGGCCCATAAACTTGAGTGGGTTCCTGAGGAAGGTGCCCATCATTGGTTATAAGAGTAGCCTCCCGCTCATGTCTGGGAGGCATCGGGGGCGATGCTTGATGAGGTCACGGAGACTTGTCTCGCACCCGGGGGTTGTGCCTCTCATAATGTTTTGTCTTATGTGTGTGAGGGGTTGGAGTCCTCTCCTGCATAGTGTGTTGGAACAACTCATCCTTCGACGGTGAAGGTGCTCTTTATTTAGAAGATACCATTGCTCTAACTGTTGTCGTTCTAGCTCAAGTTGCGTGAGTTGCATCCGGTGTGCGAAATGCTTGACAGATTCTAAGATAGTTGGTCTTACCGCCTCATGTCTAGAAGGCCTAGATGCCTCTCCTAGATATCTATCTCGGTCGTAGTGATCCAAGATCTCTATAGGCCGCCTCCCTCTGTTGGGGGTAGTGGCATTCCCTCGGGGCTTTGGCCTCAGTGAGTGGTCCTGATAGATAGCAAGTGCAGAGGCGTCTTGCTCCCGTGATGTATATTGCTCTTGAGGAAGGTAGGGGTCTTCCTCGTGCTCTCTTTCATAAGTGAAAAAGGGATGGGTGGAGTTGGCTCGCCCTGCTTGAGGAGCCTTGTGCTCTGGATTTGTCTTTGTAGTCTTGACAACTAGAGGGGGTGAAGGAGGGATAGTGTAATGATGTGGTTCCTCCCGTTGAACCCTATGTTGACCTAGCGCTTCATCGCGCGGTGACCGCTCATAGCGAGCATCTAAGGGAGCTCTCCTATGACTGTACCCCTCATGGAAGGGTGTGTGCTGAGTGCTATGCTTAACAGGAGTGCTCCTCGAAGAGGTGCCCCTATAGTCCCATTTCGTCGGGGCACGGAGGGGACTGCCTTGTGTGTCAGGCCGCCAAGGTGGTATGACCAAATCCTTGGGGCTATATCGGAGGCGACTTGTGCCTCCTTGGATATTCCCCACAGCATCCGCCCGTGATTGGGCTTGGCTGCGGGTGAGCACCATTGTGGTGCTCTTCTACTAGCTAAGCAGATTTTTATCTCGTTTATGATGATTTTTTTTTTTGTTACACTAAGCAGAAATGAACACACACATACACAAACAGTGATTATCTCTTTTAAAGATTAATAGTGTGTCCTAAACTGGTTTAGTGCATTTTGATGTTTTGTTTTGTTTTTGCAAGTTTTGAAGAACGTTTAAATGCATAATGTTGGCTCATATGACTCCCATAAATGGTCGCCCCTTCAATATACCATTGTCGGACCGATATACCAACCTCTCTATATACCCGCCCTTACGAGAGGGAAACTATAGGTACGTGAGAGCAGATGGTACGTGGAACATAGGCGGTACGAAAGGGGGGATTGTCCTGTTAATGACACCTACCATAGAAGACTTATCCTCGTGCGCATGGGAATCACCCCAGCGACACTCGGTCAGCTTTCGTCAGGATTTACGCCTAACAACAGTGACAATCGGGGTGATGGATGCAAAGCTAAGCCAAGGTGGTGATGAACCCACCGTTGGTCTTGATCAAGGGCTGGGGTCTTACGACCAGCTCCTTGGTTTAATTTTACCACGTGATGTGTGTGGGGTTCATTTTATTTAATGAAAATGAAACAAGCATAAACAACTTTCCCTAAGCAAGTAAAAGTTGACAGAAAAATAGAAACAGAAAATAATAATAATAAAAAAAAAAATGACAGGTACAGCTTTGGAACCTTACCTCTTTTTTGCTCAAATCGGCTGTCTTTTCCGCCCAAATCGGTTGTTTCTGATTCGGCCTGGTACCTTTAAGCACAAAAACATAAATTTCAATCAATTTCTGAATCTAAAAAAAAATAGGGGACAGGGTCCCACCGTGATCGCCACTGAAAGCATGAGATTCTGAAAATAAAAAGAAACACTAATTGCTGCAATGTAAACTAACTAGCTTGATGCATGAAATAAAATGGATATAATCGAATCAAAACCAACGTAAAAAGAGAAAGCAAGAGCACAGCCCTTTTTATTAATGTGATTCCAACTCGGTTACAATACATCTCCTCCCTTTTTAGGGGCTAGGAGAGTTAGCATGTTTCCATTACAAAAAGTGAATAGTGATCTTCTTTCCGCATGCCCACATTTGAAACGGGCGGGCCAAAGTGTTGCCGTCGCTTATGCTGATGAATCCTTGCTTGTTGCTTCTCCTGCGATCAAAGAAACACAAAAGCGTTAGTAGCACCTGTAACAAAAGGATAGAGCGTTTGACTTTAGAACTCAATGAGAAATGCGTGCAAAAGACTGATTAAATCGGTAAACAACACAATTCTAAGCAACCTGCAACTTTGACAGAAATCGAAAAACCTTACCAGAGGCTGCTGCCAATGATACAGTCGATGAAAGTCTGCTGTAATTCATCTCCAGGTGAGACGACTTCGCCTGTGATGAAAATCCGAAATGTTGTTGTTACCTGCAGGTTAGTGGGACAACAAAAACGACAAAAGCATGATAATATTTGATAAACGTCTTCTAAATTTGATAAACACGCAATGATAGAACGTAATGCAGGATAAACACGCAATTGAAAACGTAATGCAAGTATAGAACGTAATGCAAGATATATTCGAACATACAGCGTAATGCAGGATATATTCGAACGTAAAGCGTGAACTATTTAAATAGTGAAATAAACACATGATAATGAAATAAATTAAATCGAAACTAAGAGCGAGTGTGGGGTGCCCAAGCGGGCCGCCC
The DNA here is from genome assembly GCA_028583015.1 of Wollemia nobilis. Taxonomy (NCBI): domain Eukaryota; kingdom Viridiplantae; phylum Streptophyta; class Pinopsida; order Araucariales; family Araucariaceae; genus Wollemia; species Wollemia nobilis. The sequence goes on from JAQPPZ010003612.1 coordinate 3,078,879, forward strand.
CCGTTAAAACTTGACTTTGATGCCAATCCACTAGGGATGGGCCCAAAATCTCAAAGAATGTGGTGTCATCAAATTGATGGATTACTGTGGTAAAATGTCGGGTTTAGGTCCAGATCCACGCTTCTAACAGCCACCAATAACCTCTCTTGCGAAAGAGATTACGGGTGTAGAAGAGATGAATCGAAAAGGAGTGCAATCGGGTGTTTTAATTTGGCAGCACTTCGTTGCTTGAAATGTCTACCAACTTGTCCTTTTGGGTGGGAAAGTCCACCATTTTATAGACCCATGGGGTCTCTTTGGAAGGGCACGCAGGGATGCCACGTGGCGGCCATGCCTTCCCAAGAGGGAGGAGACTCCTCCTTGACTTGGGCTTACATGACTGCCCTTGTGACAGTCCGCTAACTGCCAATCTGCCCACCTACGCGCGCATGCACAGCAGGCGGCAATAATTGACTGTCTTCGGCTGCCACTCATTTAATGTCTACTTTAATGGTTTAATGTTTGCTTTCAAATGTTTTAATGTTTGCTTTTGAATGCTTAAAATCCGCCTTTGATTGGTCAACGTCCGCCTTCGATTGGTCAATTTTTGCCCAGGCGCAAATGCGAAGTTTGTCGCGATATCGCGACACTTCGGCCAAGGCTTTCCTTTGGGCGCCGAAGTGTCGCGATATCGCGACGTCGCGATATCGCGACACTTCGGCCAAGGCTTTCCTTTGGGCACCGAAGTGTCGCGATATCGCGACGTCGCGATATCGCGACACTTCGGCCAAGGCTTTCCTTTGGGCGCCGAAGTGTCGCGATATCGCGACGTCGCGATATCGCGACACTTCGGCCAAGGCTTTCCTTTGGGCGCCGAAGTGTCGCGATATCGCGACACTTCGGCCAAGGCTTTCCTTTGGGTGCCAATGCAGCATTTGCCTAAGTTATTTGTTTAAGTGTAGCATTTGTTTAGGTGTAGCATTTGTTTAAGTGTTAAAAGCAGTATTTGGACTTGGAGGATACATTCGATAGTTGGGCCTTCTCACCAGGGAAGGCGAAACGGTCGAAGAAAGCAAACGGGAAATAACCAGAGCACTGCCATGTAACCGGATTGGTACCTTCCAAAACTGTTGTGTAAGTGGCTAGGACCACTGTTTGACCTCTGAGGGCTGCCCTGAAAGTTGTGTGTGTCAATGCGATCAGTGTTTGTAGTCACATAATCGGATTGGTGCTGTTTTGGTGTCTACACTACATAATGGGGTGCAACAGTCATCGAATTCTCAAGAGAAAGGGAAGAGGGTAGATAAAATGTGCCTTCAAGATCCAACACCTTTTGAGCTGATGATGAGGGTGGTTGTGACACTAGTTAACCCTTGTCATTTTACTCCTCTACCTACCTATCTTGATCTATAACTCCCATGTGTTGTTCAAGTTGTTCTACCTAAACCAAAGGAGGATTTCCTAAAATGTTAGCCTATGTGGCTTCGACCGCAGCAGGAGGGTTCACACTAGATGAAGAAACTGCACCTGTTCTTGGCTTCTTGGAGATTTTTAAAAGGAAGTGCCTCATGCTTGTTCTTCTTCTTCTACTGGAGTTGCACTTTCGGTGATGGTTGTCTCTCTTCTTCCACAAGTGGCACTTCCTCAACCACATGTTGCTCCTGTTCGACCATGATCTCTTCACTGTCAGATCTTTGAAAGGTTCGAGGTACAATCTTAGCAAAAGATATTGGCTGATAGCTATCATAGTATTCATCATAGACGTTCAAAAATACCTCATCCATTTCTAGGCCATAAGCTAACCTAGTTTTCCCTCTGTGGGCCCTCATAACCCACCAGTTAGTAATTTTCTCCTTGGACCAAGTGGGCAACTATTCCTTCATTTTTCCAAACAAGCTCAGAGGAGGAATCTAGTGCTTGTGAACTGTAGGGTTATATTCAGCCTCCATCTCATAAAAATCATGCCATGGTGGAAGCGTCATCATCTACTCAACGTGCCATTCGAGATCATGCCCCTCTAGATTATTTTTATGTCATTGAATATCAGGCCTAGGGGTATAAATGAAAACTTTTGGCTTTAATAAACTCCACGAACTGACCCAAAGGGTCATACTTCCACCACTGAGGTAACTCCACCATACCCATGTCGTAGAGAGCTTCATTAATCAATTTATTCTAGCCAACCTGGTCTATTTCAATGCCACCAAAGCGAAATGGCATGGTACATGTAGTCTTCTTGCCTCGTCCTACCCCATAGACATCATTGATGTAGTCATTATGATGGACAACTTCCATCATGAAGAGGTGCTCGATAGTAAAATACGGAAGGAGAAATGACTTGCCAGTGAAGCCAAAAATTTGCACCATGATGCCCTACGTCAACAAGAAAATATCTCCTTTCTCCTTTGTAACAATATCCTCCCTCATCACCCTTGGCACTCTCTCACATGTGCCAAAAATAAGTTTGAGGGTGGGGCCCAAAAACATGCGATTGAAATTGTAAAATGACTCCCTCCTGGACAAGCTTGGAGTCCACAAATAAACTGGTAGCTTCTTGTCTGCCTCATCAACTTGCTTGACTGCTATGAAAGAAAAATGTTGGTGCATGTGGAAGAAGAAATACCAGGCCAAAAATGAAGTATGCCTGAATAAAACTGCTCCTTCACTTTGTATCCTCTCCAACTGGGTATGCATTTCTCGAGCCACATAATCTACCCAATCAAATAAAATTGGGTTTGTGCTTGCATTGTTGTCGGGGCATAAAATTCCACCTACGATATACATTGCACCAATACCGCTTGCCATTTATACACTATGGAGTCGGTAGGAAGACCGAACACCCAAGCCAACATGGAAAACATATATGGACTTTTAAACTCTATTAGGGGCTTTGACAAAGCTGGAAACTCTCCAAACTAGGGTGCCTTTATCAGCTGGTTCTCCATGAACTGGTGCAACATCACAGTCGACTGGTACCTCTCTTCTTGTTCCTTGAGATTCATATTTTTGAATATAACATCCGAGGAAGGCTTCACCCCACAAGAAAATGCCTCTCTAATTGTGCTAGGTGAAATGGTGAATAATTTATCTCCCTTCATATTATGGATGGCCCTTGTTGTAGGTTGATAAAACTTTGAAATCACCATTACCAGCTTAGGGAAAAGGATGAACAGGTGTACATAGGTACCAGGAAAGTTGCGCATGATAGGCAATAGTTAACGGGATTTCTAGCGTCAAGCCTTGCCGACAGTAGCTTCCACGTCCTGGCACAATTTTTCTACGCCTTTGTTTGAAATAGCATAGTCTCCAATCTGAGCCATCGCATCAGAATATGGGTCAAGATCTATATTTTCATTTCACCTAGATTTTTTAGCTTTTTTGCCTCCTTGTGCTTTCTTTGGCTCTGTAACTTTCTTTGAATCAACAACCTTCTTTCCCATATTCGTACCATCAAATTTTACTACAACAATCTAACAATTCTATAATAAAGTAGTAGCAATCCGACAATACTACAGAAGAAATAATCTTAATCTTTCTTTCTCTACAAGCTTCTGATTCACCTTTTTTTATAAATTTCATCCCAACTAACAAATTTAATGCAGGTGTCACACCTGAGGAATTAGAGTGAACGTGCTCCTTGGTTCTCTCACACGACATATTTTTTAATGAGAACTTAACTACAAATAAAACCCTTGCATCATGAATATTCCTTGAACTCCATACTCAGTGGATTTTATCTTGAAAATCGTAATATAGGTATTTAATAGCTCATATTGGGAAAATAAAACACCACGTGTGAGTGATGGGCGCTCTCTAGGGGTGAAAATATTAATTGCGTTGCATTAAACCACTAAAAACATCTTCTGAGAGCTTCACCGGTGAAATTATCTTGATTTCATGCAATTAACTGGAGCTCGCTCCGAAATTAGTGCAAGCCAATGAAAAACGTCAACTAGGCATGCCCTTCTTACCAAAAATGTCAGCTAGGTGAAGATACCAAGATACTTGCACTCCAAAAATGCTCTTTCGCTTGTTGCTTGGTGAAATTACATGTTTTGCAGTCCTTTTAAAATAATTCATCTCCAAATTCACCCAAAAAAGCTTATTGCTAAAAAGTAAGCTTTAACTGAGAGTGCTTTGCATGAAAAAGCAAGGCAAAATTAATTTCACCTCCTTCTTTGTCGAACTTAGCATTGCCAACTGGAGTTTTAAAAAAAACATGTGATATATTTTCGTAGTTTCACTTCGAAAACATCTTCGGGGAAATAAATGAGGATTTCGCCCCGAAAATAGAAAAAACATGGCAAATCTTCTTTGTGGGGTGAAAATAAAAGTTTTTATCTTTTAATTTAGATTTACCTTTTTTATTTTCTCTTATTTCCCCATTTTTATCTCTTATCTTCTTTTTCGGCAATTTAAAAATGGGGGCACTTTTTTTTTAAAAGAAAATCGTGCCTTTGACAAAATTTAAAAAATATTCTTTAAAAAAATATAACTTTGGCTTTTACTCCGAAATAAATTGCCAAGGAACTATATATATATAATTTTCAATTCCTTTCCCCGCATTTTTTTATATTTATATAAAACACTTTCGGGGTGAAATTACATTTTACTTAGTAAAGACGTGATTTCGGGATGAAAACACTTGCTCGAGATAGAATTAAATTCTCCAATGAAAACATTTCATCCATTTTTTAATATCATTTTAAAAATACTTGATTGAAAATAAAATAACATAACAACTTATGTACATATATACATACTTGATCAGAATTTTATCACTGATGGTAGGCCTTCAAATGAAGACCATTTATTGGAATTGGCAGTACATGGTCGTCCATGTCCTGTAAATAAAATGAGTTGACCTGATTCACGCCTGAGATCTAGAATGGGCCCTCCCATATCACTTCAAACTTGTGATGCTTGTCGGGCTTAGCCTTGTTTTCATTCCATTTTAGCACTAGATCACCTACCTTGAACGACTTCTTGAAAGTTTTCTTGCCAAACCATTTTTACGTCATCCGGGCAATGTTCCATGAAGGTATTGTATGATTTCTCCCTCTCTTCCTCCAACTGTAAAAGTTGTGCCAATATCATGCTCATGGGGTCAGATTCATCATCTTCATCATACAACAAGTGCCATGATTGAAGAGTTGGCAATTCAATATGAATGGGTAACACCGCTTCTTTACCGTATACCAAGGAATAAGGGGACGTCTTGATGGATTTCTTCATGGAGATACGATCGGCCCATAATGCTTGGTTCAAGAGCAAGTGCCAACTGCGCTTGTTATCTCCAAGGGTTCTCTTTAGAATTCTCAGTAAATTCTTATTTGTGGACTCAACCAAGCCATTCCCCTGTGGATAGTAGTTAGATGATATCTTCAAATAAATCCCATACTTACCCATGAATTCGTTGATCTTGGCATCGATAAATGGAGTCCCATTATCTGTTATGATTGCATTCGGTATGCCAAAATGGGTGATTAATCCCTCAAGAAAAGTGATAATTATTGCTTGATCTACCTTCTTGGTTGGGATTGCTTCTGACCATGAGGTGAAATAGTCGGTTGCAATTAGGATATATTTGTGTTCGATAGAGGAATTGGGATCAATGACCCCAATAAATTCTAAGCCCCATTGCTGAAATGGTGCTTCTACTTGAATCGGATGAAGGGGCAATGATGCATTCTTGCTTCTACCAATATATCTTTGGCACTTGTCATAATTTTGACTGACTTTGAAAGCATCTACAAAGAGAGTAGGCCAAAAATATCCTACTTTGATGATCTTCAATGCCATTGGCCTCCCTGCATAATGGCCTCTTGATAGACCAGAGTGAAACTCCTCTAGGATTCTTTGTTTCTTTAATTCTCGGATGCACCTGAGGAGAAATCCATCAATATTCTTATGGAACAGCCCATTTGGCATCATCACATACCTGAGGGCCTAAAGTTTGAATCTCCTTCTCTGTGAGGCATTAAGGTGTGGAGGACATCTTCCTGAATGGAAATATTCGACAAGGTCCTCTGTCCAATCATGATCATCCATAGAGTGATTAGCAAAATTGCTTACTGAATCTTCAAGTTGGCAAACCATGGATTTGGATGCAGCACTTTTTGCAAGCTCTTGACACAATGCTCGACCTTGAACTAGCTTGGTTGGTTGGATTTCAACGTCATACTCCTAGATTTTAGAGACCCACCCAACTCTCTTGTCTCCAAGCTCTCCCTGGATGATGAAACTTCGAACATTTGGATGAACAACATAAACTATTGTTTTGCTTTGAGAAACAAAATTCCAGAACTTCTTCAAGGATTTCATCATCGCATATACTTGCTTTTCAATGAAATTATATTTTTCTTCATGTGGTTGGATGACTTGACTCAAGAAAGCAATCGGTCGCTCATCTCCATCATCTCCCTTCTATGTAAGAACCATTGCATAGCTCTCTTGCTCACCAATGACATACAGGATAAAATATTTTGAGTAATCAGGGTTCACTAGGATCGAGGCTTGAGCAATCCTTTCTTTGATTTCCTTGAACGCTTTCTTCCTCTGCTCAGTCCATTTGAACTCAACATTTTTATTTAACAACTTAGTCATCGACTTTACCACTTGGGCGAAATCTGCAACAAACTTTCAAACAAAGTTTATCTACCTTGAAAAATGATTGCAAATATTTCTTGTTGGATAGCAACGGAAGCTTCAGGAGAGCCTCAACTCTAGTTGGATCTATAGCCAAACCTTCTTCCGAAATAATATGGCCTAGGAGCTTTCCTTATTTTACCATGAAGATGGACTTCTTTGGGTTGATTGATATTCTGAACTCCTGGCACTTTTCGAAAACTTATCTCAAATGTAGACTATGCTCCTCCCTATTGTGAGAAAATATAGTCATGTCATCCAAATAAATCACAATAACGTGATTTAACAACTCACCAAAAGCTACGTCCATCGCTCTTTGAAAATTTGCACCAGTGTTTGAGAGACCAAACGACATCCATTGATAAGCAAAAGTTCCCCATTTCATGGTGAACACCATTTTATATTGGTCTTCATCCTTGACCTAGATTTGGTTATAGTCGAAGAATCCGTCTAACAAAGAGAATCTCTGAGCACCAACAACTACATGCAAAATCTGATCAATTTGTGGTAGCGGATAGTGATCCTTTAGAGATGCCTAGTTTAAATTTTGAAAATCCACACACAAGTGAATATCTCCATTCTTCTTTCTCACGGGGACCAAATTTTCTACCCAGGTAGAGTGCTTAATCGGGTAGATGATTTTGGCTTCTAGCATCTTCAACAGTTCTACTTTCATCAAGGTTTCAATCTTGGGATTAATCGATCTCTACTTTTTCTTGAAGGGTTTCACTCCTTCCTGCAACTCAATGGTATGTTGGATCACATCTTTGTTGTAGCCTTTCAAATCCTGGTAGCTCCAAGCGACAATGTCTAGGTACTCATGGCACAATTCTTTAATCTGCTCCATCTCTTCCTGAGTGCAATCAATGTCAAATTTGATTGAATTCTTGGGTCCCAACTGTAGTTCAATGTACTCCTTTTCTTCCACTTTGATCTTATGCTTTTTGGCTCTATCATTTTGATCAAAGAGACTCTCAAGTGTAATCAATCCTTTTGGGATATGATTATTCTACAACTGGATCAACCCCTCGACTTCTTCCTCATCAAGTGTTCTTTCTTCCACATTACTAGCTTCTCTTATCAAGAAATTTATGATCTGTTCATCACTATCAAACACTTGCTAGAAGATATTTTTGTCAGGGACTGAAGGTCTATAAACTAACCTCATAGTCTTGGGCTTTCTCACCACATGCTCAACTGGGAAAAATTAGCGCCAAGGGATGCTAGGAGATCGACATGCTTGTTCTACTCCTATGAGATTGCTTGGATGTTCAACACTGTATAAGCCTCGAAGAGGTCCCAAAATTTATTATGGTACGCCTTTAGGTAATGTTTCTTGGAAACACACTTACTGGTTACCTAGTTGATGATTAGCTCAAAATATCCAAAAATCTACAATTGTTTGATCTTGAGCTTCTCTGCCTTTTTTAGACCCAAGTAGAGTGCTTCATACTCGGCGGCATTGTTTGTACAACTCTAGGTCAGTCGGTAAGAGTACATATTTTGTATGCCAGAGGGAGAAATGAGAATGATCCCTACTCTTGTGCCATTCTTGCATCTAGCACCATCAAAGTACAACTTCCATAATTGATCAGGAATAGGATCTTCATCATCAGACACCTTCGCTTCAACTTTTTTAGGCTTAGTAATGGTGTAGCAATCAATTTTGATTTCCATCATGGCATTAAAATCGAGCATTGAAAACTCATCTTCTATCCAAAGCTCATCCAGAACTTCTTCCATCAAATCTAATTCCTCCAATTCTTTGATCATCAAGTTGACAGAATTCATGGGTTTATCTTCTTCTTCAATTTTCTCTATGTGATAAGTTGAAGGCTTCTCATTATAAATATGGATTCTCCTCCCTTTGATAGGAATCTCCAAATGAGAATAGTCTAGAGAAAGGTAGCCTCCCAACTTGGTCATGAACTCCCATGATAGGCACATGCTAAAATACGACTCTAGATCAACCACCACCACCTCTTGGATCATAGTGATCTAAGGTATTTTATGCAGCACGATGGGGATGTCTTTGATGACCCCCACTATCCTCACAAGGGTTCCATATAATTGCAAAATTCTAGGGTTGCTCCTTGTATATTCCATACCCATAACATCGCAAACTGCCTTTGGCATGACAGTTGTTGCAACACCAAAATTGATCATGCAATTATGCACAATCCAGCCTTCCATATTGAGAGACAAGTAGAAAGGGGGTGGTCTATTCTTTCCAGTGGTAGAAGTCATCAGCATTTGAGCTAACATTTTTTGAGTCGGATTCTTCCCCTTATCTTTCACAAATTTCAGCGATTCTTGCAACAAGTCCACTTGTCCAAGCAATTGTAGTGCATCATAGAGACTCACCTTGGTCGGAATCCTCTTTAGTTCTTCAATGATGTTGTACGAAGATGTACTGGACTATTTTCCTTCATTGGTAGCCTCATATTTGTTTCGATACTACTGTGTAGCTTCTACCCTCTAACGCTTGGTCAAGGATGGGTATTTGAGATTTTCTCTAGCTTGTTCCTCCATTTCAGCTTTCGCTTGCAAAGTTGAAGCTTTTTCTTGCAATCTCTCTTTCGCTCATGGAGGTAAAAGATCTTTTAGTAGGACAGGTGCATCTGGCTTGGGCGTTGGAATAGCTACTTTTTCTTGCACTTATTTTTTCTCACTTTGCACCTTTGAGTCAACGGGTACCTTCAAGGGCTCCATCTCAGTTGGGTCCATAGTAATGGGTTTTCTTCCAGCTCTTGTGAGAACTAAAACTTGCTCTTCAGAAGGGACCATGAAATTATGATCGACTTATGTGATCATGTTGATTTGACCACCGGAAGAACTCTCTGCCAATATCTGCACGTAGTTTAGGTGAACCATGCAAGTTTCCTCGCCATGCGGATCATTGCACGTAGAGCACCAATATGCTTTGTCTGATGTGCCAACTTCTTTGTTTGTCAACATAGTCAGATTTATTTCAGGTGCCTTGCTGGTTGAAGCTACTTGCTCCTTGGTGATCGACGGTGGTTGAAATATCCTAGGCTGGAAATCTCTTTCAGCCTACTTCATTTTAATAACTGTGATCTCATTACCCATTGCTCTTATGGCCGAGTTCATTGACTGCAATTCTTTTAGCACTTTTTCTTGTGGATCAAGGTTTGAGGGTGTTGGAGGAGCTGGTAATGGAAGAGGTATAGGTGGATATGGGAGTGCTAGGAATGGAACAGGAGTAGGTAACTACAGAATGGTTGGAGTAGGAAGTTGAGGGACAGAAACTATCATCATGGTTTGAGATGAACTTGGACTCCATGAAGGAATTGGGTACATGGGGGACATGGGCAAGGGCTGAGAAGATGCATTAGCGTACAAATACTATAAAATAAGGAAAAATAGACATTGCTATTTTTGGTGAAAGCTTACCAATAGCAATTGGGGTCAACCACCTTTGGGAGGAAAATATAGATCTGAAAAAAGGGGTGGATTGGGTGGAGGGGTGAAAGTGGAGTTGAAATCGTGAAAGAGTAAAAAATTGATGGTGGGGGGTAGGGTGAACAACAATGCCTCCTATGGATGCATTTGAATGGTGGTAAATTGATGCAATAGAGAGAATGGATCTACTTGTTCGTTGAAACCTTTGATCAATAATTCAGCCAACTGGTCCCATGAGGTAATGGTGGCAGGCTGTAACGATCGGTACCAATAAAGCAACTTACCTCTATGAGATAGAAAACTAGTGGTTGTATAATCAGGTTCTGAGCTTACATATTCAAATTTCTAGAGTGGTTCCATGCTGGGAACTACCTTGGTGGCTGTGGTGGTGGATTTTGGGCCATTTGGACTAGAGTGTTTGCTTGGGGAGATAGGAAACTAGTGGTTGTGCTAGCAGGACTCGAAGGGACAAAAAACACACCAGCTAACTGTAAAGATGTTATACTTGATGGGACAACCAGAGTGACTAACCTAGGATGTTCTCCTAACACTCGGGTGTCAAGTTCATAAAACTCAATGGGATATTCTGGATTTTTGGCCTTCGATCTTGTGATCATGAAGAAATATTTTGCTCACTTCACGTTCGGAGGCTTCTAGGTAAAGCTGAGTCACCATATGTTCTAACCATACAGTACAAAGGTGAACATCAAACCTCAACACTGTTCAAAGTGTGCCAAAACTATCAACACCTATGGTGATTTTGCCAGATAACAGCAAGCCAGAGATTCACCAACTTGGGCTCCCTTAAACTATGGAGATGATTTGTCCCACTAGGTATGCCAAAAACTGTTGGTCACGAATCTACCTAATCATAAAATGTATGCACCCTAGACCCAACCAACATTGAAAGGCCGAAGGAGAGAGATATCCTTTGGGCCAATCTCTAGAGAGGGTTGGTTCCCTTACTAATCTAATTTTATTTAAAGCTTAGGGTAACAAGAAAGAGATGGGAAATAACAGAAAGAAATGGGAAATATGGCTATGAGCCAGATTTGTTAAGCAGGGATAAACTAATAGCCAAAATCTAAATCAAGTGTTAATTAGCATACAACAGAAAGGAAGGCATAAGAACCACTCATAGTTTGCAGAGATAACCTCCAAGAAGCATTTCAATATTCATTCCCTCACCAGTAGTAGTTAAATTCAAATGCAAAATTTAAAATTAGCTAATAATGGACATGAACGTAATAAAAAATGATAAGCAAAAAGTGATCAAACACAATACTACTCAAGGAACTAGAAGTCGAATGTCTTTCTATTGATGCAAAAAACTTAAAGTGTTTTTTTGCAGAATGTCTATCCTCCTTCATTACATTGAAATGCTTAGTATTTATAGAGGATTTTTCCTCTAAAATTAAATGCGAATTAAAACAAAATGTCGGCTAGTCAAATATTAGCTAGAGTAATTCTCTCCTCGGTAATGGTAATGCTCAAATAAAAATATTCTTTAAGGAGTGACAATTTTATTTTCATGGAATGCACCTGGGAAATTAGCAGAGATGGACGATAGGAAAAATGTTCCAAGCATTGGTGCATCGAAACTCAGCAACATCACGCAGTCAACAGGAGCTGGGATATTAAATTATGGATACCATTCCATCCCTTTATGCCTCATAATCTTACCCTCACCAGTGGAGACCCAAAAAAAATTAACTCTACTTCAAAAAGGAATGAAATCAATGGAGGGCACCTCAAAAAGAAATGGGATCATATCAGAATTCAGGATGTAGCATTTAATATTTTCATCTCTTAGCAAGATTTGAGGAAACATTAATTTTATTGCTCCAAGAATTAAATTTTGCCAGTGTTATCTATTTCCCAAAAGGTATTAGCAACAGTGATGCATTTAAAGAAAACGTTGTCGAAAGGAAGGGACAAGAATTGATTTCACCCCTGCAATCTGGTGTTTTTGACTCTCAACATGTTTTCACACTCCTGAGTAATTTTACCCAAAAAATAAGGAATTTTACCCAAAAATGAGGTGAAAACGTCTTTTGCTTAAAACTGGGTAAAAATAATTGATTTCGCTCCCAAGAGAGGTGAAAATGATTTTCACCCCTTTCTTGGGGTGACTTTGACTTTGATCGGTAGGGAGAGATGTTGTTTTCGGGACTTTCACTCCAAAACATCTCCAATTGGAAATTCGCCCTAAAGGAGGGGAAAGTAGTTTTCACCCCTTTTGAGGGACGCCTTTGACTTTGAATTTGTAATCTTCACCCGGATGACATCATATTATTGTTTGCGCTTCGAAAAGCATCTTCAACTAAGATTTCACCCCAAAGAAGGGCGAAAGGGATTTTTGTCCCTCCTTAGAGGCGACTTTGACTTTGACCAATGCATTGTTTTCACCCTAGTGTTGTCCGTTAAATGCTTTCACTCCCAAATCGTCCTAAAATAGAATTTCACCCAAAGGAAGGGCGACAATGACTTTTGCCCCCTTCCTAGGGTGACATTGACTTTGACTAACACTCCATTATTTTTATTTTCAAGTTGAGCATCTTTGCCTATTTTCGCTCCAACTTGAGCGAAATCATCGATTTTCACTTCAAAGGGGCGCTTTTCCCTGTTTTCACCCCTACTTGAGTAAAATCACTTGTATTTACTTCAACTTAGGTGATTTTTGTTGTATTTGTCATTCATGGGGCAAAAAAGTCTCTGTTTCTTATTCTCGCTGACGCCTTTGATGATTTTTACTACATCCTTTTCCTTTAATTTCACCCACGACTCCGATTCATTTTACAGTAAAATTACAACAAACTTTATTCTCTCTTATTAATATTTTGATGAAATCAAAAAAAGGGAGGAGCAAAACATTATATTAAAATGATCACAACAAAATGAAGACTAGCACAATCATTGCATCATTTATATTTTGTTATGAAAAGGTAAGTGCTAATAAAGATTATTAACAAAATATTAGAACCTTAATCAATTAACCATAGCTTTGAAATGAACTAGGTTTATATAGGTTACAAACCATAGGATAGATATTAAATTAATATCTAACCTGTAATATCGCTAACCTACGCGCTTAGAAGAATAAGCGCCAACAACTAACAACTAACCTAGGATATTTAGGAATTTACCTAGGTTAACCATTAGATATTTTAAACAATAAATATCTACATGGTAAATAGTCAAAGTAGATGTAATAATCTAACTAATGTAGTATAATGCAATATACTACCTCATTTTACCCTAACATCCCCCCTTTATTACATTACTTTGATATACAAAGTTTACTCCAAAACAGTTGAAATTTGACACGTCCAAGTGCCTTTGTAAAAATGTCTGCAACCTGTTCGTCGGTGGGAATGTGTTGGAGCTGAATTCTGTGTTTAGGAACTTCATCACGAATGAAATGACAATCACGTATCAATATGTTTAGTTTGTTCATGATGTACTGGATTCTTGACCAAGTTCAAAACACCTGAGTTGTCGCAAAACATGTGAATAGGAAGATTCTTTGGTAGGCCCATGGTAGCCAAGATGCGACTTAGCCATATCGCTTCACACACGGCTCCACGTGCGGCAGCGATATTCTCGCCTCGGTTGAAGATAAAGCAACAACCTCGTTGCTTTTTACTATGCCATGAGACAGGACCAGATCCAAGATGAAAAACATAGCCTGAAGTTGATTTTCTGTCATCTATGGAGCCAGCATAGTCAGAGTCAGTGTAACTCTGTAAGAAGAATGAGTTATTCTTCTTATACTCTAGACCATAATCTGCACTACCCTGAATGTAGTGTATGACTCTTTTAGCTGCTTTCCAATGGGAGACCTTTGGTTCTTGCATGAACCGAGAAAGATAGTTTACAGCAAAAGTAATATCCGGTCTAGTATTAGTCAGATAGATGAGGCTTCCAATCATTTGTCTGTAAAGTGTTCCATCTACCTGTGGTGAGTCTTCATATCGTGATAATTGTAACCCTGATTCCATCGGTGTTGCTTTGGGTTTACAATCAGTCATACGATATTTTTCTACTAAAGTCTTAGCATACTTTTTCTGGGTCACCCTTAGATGATTCTTTTTCTGTTCTATTTCAAGGCCAAGACAGTAGTGGAGAAGTCCTAGGTCTGTCATATCAAATGACTTTTTCAAGTCATCCTTCACGGCTTTAATCAAATTCTCTGAATTGCCAGTGATGATCAGATCATCTACATATAACACAAGAATCACTATCTCAGAACCTGTGTTCTTGATATAGAGATTTGCGTCTGATGGACTTCTCTTAAATCCGTGTTGCATTAGGTGACTATCCATCTTTATGTACCATGCTCTTGGGGCTTGTTTTAGCCCGTATAATGATTTTACCAATTTGCAAACATGTTGCTCATGGCCTTCCTCTGCAAATCCAGGAGGTTGAGTCATGTATACTTCTTCTTTTAAGTCACCATTAAGAAAGGCACTTTTTACATCCATCTGATGTAACTTCCATCCGAACCGTGCTGCCATAGCACAAAGTACTCGAATGGTGGTCATCCTTGTTGTAGGAGCAAAGGTTTCCTCATAGTCAAGTCCTTCCTTTTGAGCATAGCCCTTTGCCACAAGTCGGGCTTTATGCTTATCTATAGTGCCATCTGCCTTATATTTTATTTTGTAGACCCATTTGCAACCTATGGGTTTCTTACCTTTAGGCAAATTCACTAGCTTCCATGTTTTATTTTTAATGAGGAAGTTATATTTTGCATCCATAGCTGTCTTCCACCGAGGCGGTCTAAGTGCTTCATCAACTGTAGAAGGTTCATTCTCATCACATGCTGATAAGTAAACCCTCTCCTCATCTATCTCCATCTCATCTTCCCTTGGTAACTCTCTATCTACATAAAGGTCTTGAAAATCTGCACAAAGATCATCAACTGAAGTGGAAGCTTTACCCTTGTCTTTCTGTGACATGCTTCTTGTCTTTGGATGATTGAGAGTAAGATCTGGTGGGGAAGTGAGTTTAGAGTCTTTCAATGTGCTTGTATACCATTTGGGTGGCTTTTTCTGTTGTGAAGAAGAAGAAGGAGGAGGAGGAGGAGGTTGTTGTTCCTCCTCATCATCTAGGTATACTGATGTAGTGTTGGATGTGAAAGCTTCATCAAACACTACATCTCTACTTATATATATCTTCTTGGTAAATGGGTCTATCAAACGATAGCCTTTTGAATTTTCATCATAACCAAGAAATATACAAGGTAGAGATTTCTCATCTAATTTCTTTCTTTTCTCCTTAGGTATATGCATAAATGCCTTACACCCAAATACCCTTAGATGAGTTATGGAGGGTTTCCTACCACTCCATGATTCTTGAGGAGTCATACCTTTAAGTGCCCTTGTGGGAGCCCTATTCAGAAGATATACCGCAGTTTGAACAGCTTCAGCCCAGTAAGTTTGCTCAAGGTTGGCCCCCTTAAGCATACATCGAACCATTTCCATTATGGACCGATTTCTTCTCTCAAGCAACCCCATTGGATTGAGGAGTGTAGGCTGTTGTTAACTGTATTTTTATCCCATGTGTCTGTAAGAATGAGGAAAATTCTTTTGATGTGTATTCCCCCCTCGATCTGAACGGAGGGTCTTAATAAAGCATCCCGATTCCTTCTCAACAAGAGTTTTAAACTACTGAAAATAGGAAAATGCTTCAGACTTCAACTGCAAGAAGAAGACCCACATTTTGCGTGAATGATCATCAACAAACAATTGAAAATACCATTTTCCTCCACAACTTGTAGACATAGGACCACACAAATCTGTGTGTACTAACTCCAAAGGTTCTTTAGCTCGAAAAGAGCTAGGTTCAAAAGGTACTCTATGTTGCTTGCCTGACAAGCAATCAGAGCACACTGGCAAAATAGATGAAAGGGGAGGAAGTCCTTTCACCATTTGATATTTACTCGACTCTAGTAAATATCCTGAACTCAAATGCCCAAATCTCTTATGCCAAAGAGAAGTGGCCTCCTTTGTGGTCACTGCGAGTGCAATATGAGTGGAGGTAAGTGCATCTAAGACAAACAAACCATGTTTGTATGAGCCTGTTGCTATCGGTTTTCCCTTTTTGGTGATGAAGCAACGTTTCTTGTCTTTGTCCACAATAAAATTGACATTCATGTTATTGTCCAGGATTTGTGGAACTGACAAGAGATTATTTTTTAATCCTGGAACATAAAGAACTTTTTCAATATTACATTCTCCATCTGGAAGGGAGACTCGAAACATCGCCTTCGCCCCTGAACTCTATAGGTCTGATCATCAGCAATGGTGACCGGTCTACCTTCTCGAGCTTCAAAAGTAGCAAACCATGATTTATCGCCAATCATATGTTTACTAGCGCCTGAATCTATGTACCACAAAGAATCCTTGTGGGAGGAATCTATATGGGTCATGAGCACTTTGTGTGCTCGTTCAGAATCGAAACTAGAATCTTCAGCTGCTATGTGACCTTGTTGTTGTTTGTTCTGGTTCTTAGATTTGTCGTTGCCCTTCTTATTTCTTTGTTCATTGGGCGGTTTGTTCTTAAACCAACATCGTTTGGTTTCATGAGTGTCTGTGTCACAAATTTTACAATGTTGTTTCTTCTTCGGAACCTCTTTGGCTTTACCCTTGTCTTGTCTAGAAGAAGAACCCTTCTGTTGATTCCACTTTTTCTTACCACCTTGTCGTTGTGAAAAAAGGGCATTGTTTGATGCCTCATCTCTCTGGAGTTGGGTAGCCTCTTCTGTTTGAAGCATATTTACCAACTCGACAAAAGTTACTGTCCTACCAGAAACTTGTAAGGAGGTGATCAACATTCTGTAGGAGTCAGGAAGAGCTCTCAAAATGATTGAGTTTAAGACTTGGTCTTCCAACTTTTCTCCTAAGGATTGCGACTTTGTTTTTAATTCTGCGACACTGCAGAGGAATAGCTCTACTGTTTCTCCTGATTTCATATGTAATGTATGAAGTTGTGTTTGAAGGTTAAGAATCGTTGATTGATTCTTGCCCTCAAAAATGGTACTTAAGGCATCCCAAGCTGCCTTACCAGTTGTAGCTTCACTGATATGAGGTTGGATATCATCGGTAATAGCAAGCAAGATCATTAAGGAAAGTTTCTTATCCTTTTTATCAAAGTCTATTTGATCTTGTCCAGAAGATTGAGGTCTAGTGACACTTCCATCCACTATTGACCACAAGTCCTCTACAATTAAGATAGCCTTCATCTTAGTCTTCCATGCTGAGTAATTTGAACCTTTGAGCAGTTGGCTCTCAGTGAGATACTTGTGTATCATGGCCATGGTTAAGGGTTCAAATTTTTGGAGAGGACTAATATGATGCTATCTTGCACTATACCCTAAGAAAAGGTATAGAGAAGTTGGTTCAATTTGCTTTCTATAAGATATTTAATGGCACCTGCCTTAACACTCTTAGCAAGAGATGAAAAGTTTGAGGAATATTGAGCCAAACAAAATAGAGCAAATGAAACAAGGGAAGGTTTTGTCAAACTTTTGATATTTGCTCTCTAAGATATTTAATGGCACCTGCTTTTAACACCTTTGAAAAAAGATGAAAAAATTTGAGGTTTATTTAAGCCAAACAAAAGAGAGTCTTATCAAGGTGATTGAAATTTTTGACCTTTTGATGGGGAGTAATTACTTGTTTGAACCTATGCAAAGTTTAGCATGGTGTTTGAGTGAAGTTTGGGTGTTTGTGAAAAGCTCCTTGTAATGTTTTATTTTTGACCTTGTAATTGCAAAAAAAATGTTTTTAGTGCAATAATAAAAAAAACATAAGAGCACCCAAATTTATATCACTCTAGGTGTCGGATTCCACCGAAAATGCACCTAGTACAAGCAATTTTGAAGAGAAGGTGTCGAGTAAAATCGAGAATGCACCTTTCTTTAAACTGAAATAGCCCCCCCTTTATCTTTACAATTTTGAAAACTATAGAATTCTAAAAAAAATTCTATCCCCCCTTAATGTTTACAAAATGTAGAATTTAGAGCATATCTTTCAAGACAAGTCGACACACGACAAGCATTTGAAAGACCTTCCGAAATCAGCTTGACACACAACTTGGTTTTCTATCTCCCGTAATTATTCAATACTCAAAAATAGGAGGTGCATCGGGATTAAAGGGTTATCTAATCCTCATGGGACCATAACTACGATCCAAACCCTTCCAAGGATCAGTGTAAGTATTGAAACGGGGTAAGCTCCTTCTATGCTCTCTAAGCATACGACGAAAATGAGATCTTGTCGTCTGACGTCTAAGTTCGTTCCTCTTTCGAATAACTCTTAGACGACGAAGGGCTTTTGTGATCCAAAGCTTTTTCTTCATGAGACAAAAAATTTGTTCTCCCAAAACAATTGATTAGAAAATTTTGGAGAATTTAAAAATTTATTAGAAGTCTCAAAGCTGCAAAAGAAATTTGTTTCAATGATTGTCTCTTGTCTCCCTCAGTTTGATTAGGAGAAAACAATACAAAACTTTTGCCTTCCTTTTTTTTTTTTAATTTTATTTTAATGCATAATTTTAACTTTAACTTATGAGAATTTAATTAATAAAAAAAATTCTGATAAAAAAATCACTTAATTTTGTAAAAAAAAATGATTTAAATAACAAAAAAAATAATTTATTAATTAAAAGACTAAGAAAAAATTAAAAAAAATGCAAAAAAAAAAAAAAGTTTTACCTGTCCACGGCTGGGGATCGATCCTGCGTCCCCGCGGCAGGAGATCGGCCGACTGGCGCTCCTGCCAGTCGGTCTACACCGCCCGACGACAAGGGAAGGATAAAACCTTCCCTTTCGTCCTTCTCGCGGCGGGAAGACGCCAAAAAAAATGGCGTCGCGGGGGATGGATCTCCCGACCCCGCGAGTTCGGCCCTAGCACTGGCTGTGCTAGCCAGTCGGGCTACCTTGGCTGATCCGTCAGCCAAGGTTGGCCCCGTGCTTATCAAGCACTAGCGGGCGAATTTTTTTTAAAACCTTCGTGGGATATATCCCACATGCGCCCTGCGGGCGCAATCTACAGGTTTAAAAACAAAACCTCACGCTTAAGCCTTTGATTGCCTGCGGGCAATCGGCAGGCTCCAGAGAACTTTTTGCCGATCGCTTCAGCCACGCGCAGGTCACCTCGGGCCGCGTGCCACCTCGGGCCGCGAGCCGCCACGTCACCAGATCGGACCGCCTCGGGCCGCGTGCCGCCACGTCAACAGATCGCCTCGGGCCGCATACTGCCACATCAACAGCCTACGGGTCGCCTCGAAAAACATGTCGGATCCAGACTGCGGGCCGCCTCGAAAAACGTGCCACGAAGTGCTGCGGGCAAATTCAGCGTAATGGCTCTGATGCCAATGTTATGAAAAGGTAAGTGCTAATAAATATTATTAACAAAATATTAGAACCTTAATCAATTAACCATAGCTTTGAAATGAACTAGGTTTATATAGGTTACAAACCATAGGATAGATATTAAATTAATATCTAACCTGTAATATCGCTAACCTACGCGCTTAGAAGAATAAGCGCCCAACAACTAACAACTAACCTAGGATATTTAGGAATTTACCTAGGTTAACCATTAGATATTTTAAACAATAAATATCTACATGGTAAATAGTCAAAGTAGATGTAATAATCTAACTAATGTAGTATAATGCAATATACTACCTCATTTTACCCTAACATATTTTCACACTTAACATTCTACAATCAAAATTTTAGTGTGGCAAAACTGCCAACATGTTGTCAACATCTCCATGTATTAGTTCTTCACCATTGGTACCCTTTTAATGTTAATGCCATGCACTCTTACACAATAATATCTCATATTCGCATTATCCTTTATTCTTAGATTTTCATATTCTCTCTTTAATGTTTGTAGTTTCACTAATTTCACATGACTAAACCCTTGATAGGTTGTGTTTAATGTATCCTAGACTCCTTTGGTAGTCTTGACAATTACAATTCTTGGAAAAAATGCTTGTATCAAGAGTTGCTTGTATGTGATACAAAGCCAAGAAACATTTCTTTTATTCTTCCTCCATATTCTTTTTATTCTATAGATATAAAATACTCCAATCTACTGGTTCCTTGTATCTATTTTCCACAACACTCCACACTTCCTAAATCAACAAAGCCCTCGTCTTTATGCACCAATAATCATCATTTTGTCCTTTAACTTCTAACATATGTGGTGAAGCATACCACAAAATGTGGTAGTTAATATAATATTATATGAAGTTTTACTTCACAAACTTGAATTCTAATTCCTTACCTAAAGAATACAAATCCTCTAATTCCTTACCTGAAGAATACAAATCCTCATGCTCTACATTTCTCTAAGCTCCAAGCTTGATGCTAGTATATTATGATTCTCTATAACAAAGATTAACATAACATAAAAGGAAAAAATAAAAAATAAAAAAAATTACACAAACACTTTCCAAAAAAAAAAATTTAATCAGTCTTCAAATCTATACGCTTTATATATAACTTTTACTCATAATTCCAATCTACCATGAATAAACACATCTTCAATCTCTTTTTTTTTTCCTCTTAAAGGTCATTATCCAACAATTTTCCTTTTAGCCACCTTAGCTCTCACTTTGTGGACCCCAAAGTCTCAAGTTGATGCAAACATAGACCCACAACATTTATAAAATCTCTCCTTGTCTCTCCATCTCCTCCTATCCTTGTCTCTCCATCTCCTTCGTTCTTAGTTGGAAGTAGCATATGCTTTTACCTAAAGAATCCTCCAACGCCACATTGGATACCTTTTCCTACCATTTGCACGTGTTGGTTGGACTGATTGACACAAAAGTCCTCTCGTTACAATTTAATGTTAACACTTCCCATGGTTGGTATTTTGATTTGATCAAACGATGTATGCTGTCCAAGCTATGACATGACCCCTTCACTTTGGGTAATAAAATCCTCACATACGTACATCCATTTATACACCAATGCAATAAAGTTTTTCCATTATAAAAACAAGGAAAAAAAAAAAAATCCTTATCAAGAAGTGCACCCAAAAATAGATATAAAAATTCTAGTCAACCTTGTAGCACAAATCTTATCATACGATTTCTAAAGATTCCCACAAATCTGGCAACCTTATAAAGAAATAAGAACATTAGCCTTAGCATTTTGACACGTCAATAATTTACAAAAATATTCCAACCACCGCCATGATCACAGAAAAAAAGGGAATAGTTTTATACTATCAAAATATGACACGAGGGACCGTTGTGACATAAGGAGATTACGTGAACAGCAATGGCCCAGTGGATAAGAATTGAGAACATAAGGTTTAAACTATAGTGGTATAATTAAATTAAAAGCTACTTTTAAAAATATTATAATAAATATAATATAATGAAGTAAGTAAGGAATAATAGTAATAGGTCGAAATCACATAATCAATATTTAATTAATAATAATGCTGATAATGATTTGGTATCTATTTGTTTAATTGCTTCCTATGACTTAGGTTTACATCTCTATAAAAGGACGACGATTGTTAAAGGGGTTCAGATATTATGGTAGTGCATTAACTTTAAAAATAATATTAAATTCTATAAATATTCCGTAGTGTCCATTTTAAGCTGTGAGTTTTTTTTAACTTCTTAAATAAAATTTTTATAAATATGATCGAATTTGCTATCCTAATTTGGGATGCCAAAAGTTTTTGTAATTAAATTATTATTATTTTTTAATTTTATTTTATTCAGTAACACTATGTGTTGTTATTATAAACCTTAGTTTATTGGGATAAATAAAGTCAATGGGACCTAGACCTTCTAAGACATCAAATAGGGGTAGCTAACCAGCAAACACTCGGTCACTACCATTTAACCTCTCCTTTTTTTTTGGGTACGCCAAGGTTTGATCCTTGAATCTCCCATAGAGAGGCCAAAGCCTTAACCATTGTGTTATCCTTATTGGACTTTTGTAATTAAATTATTAATAAGAATAAATTTTGCACCCAAAACTTTGGCATCTTAATATTAGTAGTTTCTTGTTTAATGGGTTATATAAGATTGAAAGGATCTTATCTTAATTTCATCTTGACCCTTATGTAATTATGCATATATTGTTTAAGAAGATTTGAATCTTTGTCTTTTCTTTAAAAGTTAAGAGAATTTAACCACTTAAGCCAATACCATTTGATTATCTATCTATATATATATATATAATCTTAATGTGGTTTTTATTAAGATCCACTTCCATCAAAATACTAAAGTATTACACTACTTGTTAAATTAATTAAATTATATCCAACTTGTTCTTGTGTAAAATATTTTTTATGAAGAATACAAGCTTATACTGAGAGGGGGGGGTGAACAGTATAAGACCTCTTTTTACTTTTTCCTTTATACTTCAAAACAATAAAGCAATATACCCAAAGCAATATCAAAGCAATGCACAATATCATCCACAAAGTGACACCAATTTTAACGTGGTTCACCCAGAATGGTTGGGCTACATCCACAAAACTTTTCTCTAAAAGTTATCTCAAAGTTCTTTGGGAATCCTTCCCAATTACAATGTTTATGAGCCTCGGCCCAAAGGAGATACCTTCCCCCAATCAGAATTTATGAGCCTCTCGCTCAAAGGAGATACCTTCCCTCTCGCTCCGGAAATGATCCCTCAGAAGATCAACCGCCTCTACCTCTTGCCAAGCACGTGGAACTCCTTTCCATCGAAGACCTCCTGTCCTCAATGCTTAGCCTAAGAGACCTCTGCCTTCTATGATCACGTCCACAAGCAGCTCAAAACCTCGTACCAAACACAGTCAATCGGTCTAGTACAAGTCTTCCTCTGTCTGTCAGATCTGTCCAACACTTGAACAAATCAATCCTCTGCACACAAGCCTTCTCAAAGACTTGCCAAATCTGTCCTCAGGTTCTTCTCAAAGAACCAGTGCACCTCTGTCCTCATACAAGAAGCACTCCGCGTTCGTCTTTGCCCTTTGTGCTCTCTACGCCCTCTGCTCTTTCTGCACACTCACAACCGCACTTGGTCGAACTTCAACCTTTGCACTGTCTGCGCAATCACAATGGCACTTAGAACAATTCACCATGACTCTTCGCTCACTCTGCACACTTCGATCGAATTTTGCACTCTGCTCTCGATGATCGAACTTCTCACTCTGTGCTCTATCTGCGAACGTCACCACCAACAACACCTCCAACTCTTCAAAATAGCCTGCCTTTTATAATAACACTTTCAAGATCAAAACCTTAATCTTAGTCGGCTGTAACCCTGATCTTTAGTCGGCTGCACAACCCTAAACTTCGTCGACTGCAAACCCTAATCTTCGTCGGCTCACATTTAACTTTGTCGGCTTCAACTGCCTCTGTAACTCTTCTGTAGCTTTTGCCGTGAAACTACAACATGTCACGATATCGCGACACCTTTGCAACCGTATACTTTCTTTTGGCTTTTGTCATGATATCGCGACACTTCAGCCTTTGTCGACTTCAACTAAGCTCTTGTCACGATATCGTGACACTTCTGTCTTTGTCAGCATCAACTTTGCTTTTGTCGCGATATCGCGACACTTCTCCCTTCGTCGACCTCCATTTTGCTTTTGTCGTGAAATCGTGACACTTCTGCCTCTGCAGACTTCGTCTTCACTTGTCGCGATATCGTGACACTTCCTTCCTCTGCTTTCTTTGCAACCCGTCACGAAATCGTGACGCTTTCAACTTTCGTACGCTTTCCTTGTAACCCGTCACGAAATCGCGACGCTATCAACTTTTCGTACGTTTTCTTTGCAACCTATCACGAAATCGTGACGCTTTCACTATGTTTTTCTTTGCTCTTTGAGTCGCGAAATTTGACATGTTGCGATATCGCGACACTTTTCTAACTTGCTTTATCTCTCCTGCTTAAGTCAAAAATGCGACATGTCGCGATATCGTGACACTTTTCTAACTTGCTTTCTCTCTCCCTTAAGTCGGCGAAAATGCGACATGTCGCGATATCGTGACACTTTTCCTCCTTAGCTCTTCTCTCTCTTCTGGGTCGCGAAACTCGACATGTCGCGATATCGCGACACTTTTTCTCCTTAGCGCTTTTCTTTCTTCGGGTCACAAAAACCCGACATGTCGCGATATCGTGACACTTTTTCACTGTGAGCTCTTTCTCTCGAACTCGTCGACTTGGGGTTTGCAAAAGACTTTTGAAACTGTCATGCCGTAACCTTCATCAAAACAAATTATTTGACATCAAATCAAATTCCTTCAAAAGCTTCTTGACATCAATGACAACTTATATACTTGAGCAAAGGCAATGTACCCAAAGTACCCAAAATTGCCAACAATCTCCCCCTTTGTCATTGATGGCAAACCTTTACCGAAAACACTTCTCAAGAGCCAAAACTGAAACCAACTATGCTAACAACTTAGAATCTTCCTTTGAAGTTTTGCTCCCCCGAACTTGAAGCTTTCCTCTTCACTTTGAAGCTCTCCCCCTTACTCATATCTCTCCCCCTTTGTCATCAATGGCAAAGGGTCACCGTTGGGGCTCGGGACTAAGAATGAGCCTCTTAGCTTAGTCCCTCCCCCACCTCCTGATGAGGTGATTAATTCTGGGGTGGGAGTAAAACTCCCATTAGGCACTCGTCATCATCAGTGTCTATAAATTCCTTGCCGGGCCTTCTCTTGAACTCTTTGTCCATATTCCTGTTCCTGTCACTGTTCTTGATCTTGTTCTCATCCCTGTTCTTGTCCATGCCTTGATCCTTGGACCCGATCATGCCACTGTTCCTCGTTCCTCGTATTCTAGAATTTCAGCTCTACACTGTCTCGATTGTGTGACCTTCATTGTTGCACTTGAAACACTTGACGATGTTGTTTCTCCGAGGTAAACCTGATCTTTGAATCCACCAGCTTCCGACCAAACCTGTTTCGACCAAACCTCGTTCTAGCCAAACCTGTTTCCGACCAAACTTGTTCCTCGTTATGTGCCTTGCAATAAACCGCCTTGTGCCCAAACTCGTTGACAAGAGTAGCAATACCCTTGAAAGAAACTAGCACTTCTGAAATTGTCGTTTACCTTCTTTACTTGAGCCATGCAATGTGAAGCCATGTGACCAAACTTATGACAAGCAAAACATCTCGCCTTGAAATTTTCCTTTATTTGACCTCTTGGGTCCTGAAAAATTCTTCTTCTCATTCTGAATTCTGTTTTCTGTTTCTGTGCTTCTATCATTCAAGGACTCATGATCTGAAATACTTTCCTCATAAGAACTCTCTTCCTTTTGGAGTCTCTTACTAGACTCTCCAACTTGTTCCTTGTGTGGCTTAACAAAACCAAGGCCTGTTTTATCTCGTTGTCTTTCTTTGACCTTTGATGAGTGACTTAACCTTTTTGGAGCTATCTTGAAACCTATAAAGCTTATCCTTGTACTCTTTAGTTTCCTCTTTCAAAGAAGCCATTTTTTGTTCTAACTCACTATACTCAAGAACCTTAGACTCTAACTCATCCTTGAGTTCTTGTGTCTTAGCTATAGAGAAATCAAGATTTTCTATAAGATCATCTCTCTCCATACAACATTCATCTAACTTATCCTTGAGTCTAGCATTCTTCTTTCTTTCCTTTTTCAAAGCACTAAGAGCATTAATAAGTTCACTTTCAAGATCCTTTATTTGTTTGCTTTCTGAATCATCAAACCCTTTTTCGGATTTCTTATCACTAGAGGTGCTACCTTTTTCAAAAACCATACAAGCATCTTCCTTATAGTTTTCTCAAGCATCCTCATACATACCGGAAACCAAATCATTATTTGTACAATCATCCTCAAGGTGACCAAAATTTCCACATCTAAGACATTTCATGATAATGAATCTATGTTTCGGTTCTTCCTCTTTTTCTTGATATGAACAACATCTCATTTTCATTATCACTTGAAGAACTTTCACTATCACTACTAGAACACTTACTTGCTTTGTCTAGATAGAAACTCTTCTTGTGCTTGTGAGAATACCTCTTTCCTTGATTGTTGTGCTCATATTTGTTCTTTCCGTGATGCTTATGCTTTTCAAAAACCTTGCTCATAGAATCCTGTTTATCTTCATCACTTTCATTCTTGGGAACAGTACAGTCAGTAGCATAATGACCAAACTTTCCACAATTGAAACATCTTATATTTTTCACGCTTTTGTGCTTTCTAGAGAACTTGCCTTTCTTGTCGTAATATGCCTCTTCATCACTAGAAGACTCATCACTATCTTGAAGTCGTTTACCCTTGGATTTCTTGGTAGCCTTGAAAGTCGCCTCTTTCTTGACATCAACCTTCACTTGAGTTCTCAACTCAAATGCCGCAAGTATACTATGGAGCTCATCCTTTTTCAACTTATCCAAATCTTTAGCTTCCTCAATAGCAGAAATATTTTCACTAAATCTATTAGGAAGAGATCTTAAAATCTTATCACAAACATCATTTTCAGCAAGCTCAAGACCTAAGTCTTTCATGGAGTTAACAACCTCATCCATACGAAGCATGTAGTCACTAATATTTTCATCATCATTCATCCTGGAGTTGTTCAAACATACCTTTGAAGTGTCTCAACTTGGCCTTTCTGACATTTGTATCACCCGTATGAACCACCTTCAACTGTTTCCACATTTCACTAGTTGTCTTGCAGTGAATCACTTTGGTGAGATCTGCTTTCTGTAAGCCTTTCAGGATTGCATTCATTGCTTTTGAATTGCTGTGATGTAGGAGCCTTTCTTCTTTAGTATTAGGACCATGTACAGGAATAGTGTACTCATCTTCAATCACTTCCCATACCTCATTACCAAGTGCCATTAGATGAACCTTCATCCTTGCACTCCAAAGACCAAAATCTGACCCATCAAGAATAGGTGTTGCATTGCTACTTGAATGATCCATTGTGTTCTTTACTAGCTTTTCCTTCAAGCCGTTAAACTTTTCGAAGGCACCTTCTCTGATACCAATTGAAGAACACAAGCTTATACTGAGAGGGGGGGTGAACAAGTATAAGACCTCTTTTTACTTTTTCCTTTATACTTCAAAATAGTAAAGCAATATACCCAAAGCAATATCAAAGCAATGCACAATATCATCCACAAAGTGACACCAATTTTAACGTGGTTCACCCGGAATGGTCGGGCTACGTCCACAAAACTTTTCTCTAAAAGTTATCTCAAAGTTCTTTGGGAATCCTTCCCAATTACAATGTTTATGAGCCTCGGCCCAAAGGAGATACCTTCCCCCAATCAGAATTTATGAGCCTCTCGCTCAAAGGAGATACCTTCCCCTCTGCTCTGGAAATGATCCCTCGAAGATCAACCGCCTCTACCTCTTGCCAAGCACGTGGAACTCCTTTCCACCGAAGACCTCCTATCCTCAATGCTTAGCCTAAGAGACCTCTCGCCTTCTATGATCACGTCCACAGCAGCTCAAGAACCTGTACCAAACACAGTCAGTCGGTCTAGTACAAGTCTTCCTCTGTCTGTCAGATCTGTCCAACACTTGAACAAATCAATCCTCTACACACAAGCCTTCTCAAAGACTTGCCAAATCTGTCCTCAGGTTCTTCTCAAAGAACCAGTGCACCTCTGTCCTCATACAACAGCACTCCACGTTCATCTTTGCCCTTTGTGCTCTCTACGCCCTCTGCTCTTTCTGCACACTCACAGCCGCACTTGGTCGAACTTCAACCTTTGCACTGTCTACGCAATCACAACGGCACTTAGAACAATTCACCATGACTCTTCGCTCACTCTGCACACTTCGATCAAATTTTGCACTCGCTCTCGACGATCGAACTTCTCACTCTGCGCTCTATCTACGAACGTCACCACTAACAACACCTCCAACTCTTCAAAATAGCCTGCCTTTTATAATAACACTTTCAAGATCAAAACCTTAATCTTAGTCGGCTGTAACCCTGATCTTTAGTCGGCTGCACAACCCTAAACTTTGTCGGCTGCAAACCCTAATCTTCGTCGGCTCACATTTAACTTTGTCGGCTTCAACTACCTCTGTAACTCTTCTGTAGCTTTTGTCGCGAAACTACAACATGTCGCGATATCGCGACACCTTTGCAACCGTATACTTTCTTTTGGCTTTTGTCATGATATCGTGACACTTCAGCCTTTGTCGACTTCAACTAAGCTCTTGTCACGATATCGTGACACTTCTGTCTTTGTCAGCATCAACTTTGCTTTTGTCATGATATCGCGACACTTCTCCCTTCGTCGACCTCCTTTCTGCTTTTGTCACGAAATCGTGACACTTCGCTCTGTAGACTTCGTCTTCACTTCTATCGTGATATCGTGACACTTCTGCTTTCGTCGCTTTCTTTGCAACCCGTCGCGAAATCGCGACGCTTTCAGCTTCCGTACGCTTTCCTTGTAACCCGTCGCGAAATCGTGACGCTATCAACTTTTCATACGTTTTCTTTGCAACCTGTCACGAAATCGTGACGCTTTCAGCTTTCGTATGTTTTCTTTGCTCTTTGAGTCACGAAATTGTGACATGTCCATTTCTTACACTTTCTAACTTGCTTTCTCTCTCCTTAAGTCCAAAATGCGACATGTCGCGATAGCGCGACACTTTTCCCCTAACTCTCTTTCTCTCCTCCTCTTAAGTCCTGAAAATGTGACATGTCGCGATATCGTGACACTTTTCCTCCTTAGCGCTTTTCTTTCTTCGGGTCGCAAAAACCCGACATGTCGCGATATCGCGACACTTTTTCACTGCGAGCTCTTTCTCTCGAACTTGTCAGCTTGGGGTTTGCAAAAGACTTTTGAAACTGTCATGCCGTAACCTTCATCAAAACAAATTATTTGACATCAAATCAAATTCCTTCAAAAGCTTCTTGACATCAATGACAACTTATATACTTGAGCAAAGGCAATGTACCCAAAGTACCCAAAATTGCCAATATTTTATTTTATTTTTTATCTTCTTTAAAGCGTTACGATTAGTTTCTTTACAACATTTTTATTAAGAAATAATTCTCACTTGGCCAATTGCCTTCTAAAATTTTAATTTCATCAAGACAGATTATTACTACAATTGGCTAAATTTTTGGCTACTCAATTTCCTTCTCTATAGATCTACTAACATTTCCAAGATATTTCCTCCAATAATAGTTAATGAACATTAGCAATAGTATTATTTTTAATCCATATCCCACATTCATTTTTTTTTATCACTATAAACACCTAATTTTGAACACCATATCAACTCTTTAAAACTCACCAACATCTGCATCACTTAGCCAATTCAACAACCAAACGAAAGCAAGCATCTAAAAACTAAATTTAGGGGTATTTAT
Organism: Wollemia nobilis; assembly: GCA_028583015.1. Taxonomy (NCBI): domain Eukaryota; kingdom Viridiplantae; phylum Streptophyta; class Pinopsida; order Araucariales; family Araucariaceae; genus Wollemia; species Wollemia nobilis. The sequence goes on from JAQPPZ010003612.1 coordinate 3,108,273, forward strand.
TACTTTAAAGCAAAAGTACCATTAGGAAGCAGTAGTACTAATGGTGTTATTGGCACCTAGTAGTACTTTTGCCAAAAACAAAAGAGTCATCTTGAGGCAGTAGTGCCAGTGATTCTACTAAATGCCTAGTAGTGCTTTTACCAAAGCTTCAATTTTTCATTATTTCCACCTAACCTATCCAACAATGGTCTTGTTGGAACTAGCATAAGGACATTAGTGTTGTTAGCATTGATACTAGTGCAAATGCCTACCAAATATAAAAATAAAAAGGTAGGTAACTAGTAGCTTCCAAATCACCCTCCAAATATGAATCTCATCATGCTAGTCCAATTTGTCGTCTCAGCTACACCTTGGCTAACATTCCAAAGCCCCAAAACTTTCCCTTTCTATATTTCATCCTTAATTGTATGTTGAGCCCTTTTGAAAACTTACCTTCAATTAGTCTCATCAACTCTAGACAACCATCTTCTAAGGGATCCTCCAAGGATCCATGGATTCCTATAAAGCTAGATCTTGAGGGATTCTAATATGGATTTCTTGCAACAGTAAAGCTTTACCAAATTCTTAAGGAACTTTTGAAAGCAACATTACTTTGTCAAGCTAAAGATAATCTCAAGTAACAATAAGCTCTCTTCTTCTCATCATAACAAGGGGATATTGGCCAAAGCTCTTGAGGCTGCTCTTTTATCTCTTAACTTGTCATTACCTTTATTTTTGTCATTTTGTAATCATTCTATATAACCTTTTTTGTCTATCAAATAGTTTATACATTTATTACTTATTTATATTTCATAAAAGTTGTATCTTTTATCATCAATTAGATTATCCTACTATCTCCATCAAGATATTTGTACCCCTTGGTTAGATCTCCTCACTAAATAATTTGAATTCTAAAGATTATTTTATCCAAAGACTCATTCTATTGTACTTGCAAGTGAAATAAATACTAAAATATATATTTTTTGAATTTACATGGTGGAATCGGTAGCCACCACGAATCCGGGCAAGCTATCCGAATTTTATGGCTGCCACAGTATTTTGCGTTGTCTATCCCAGAAGCCGCCACATAGATCTTCACGTAGACCGCCCCTATAATCACCATATCACAATCATTTTAAACCTTTTATGATATTGAAAGCACCAGGAAAGGGACAATCGTTCAGTTTGGTGAGGCCCAATATTTGAACCTTGGACCTCCGCCCCCCTTATGGGTTTGGTCAAACCAATTGGTCTACACCTCAGACCTACTAAATTAAAATTTTAATGGCACTATTATGCTCTATTTTTGCTATAGCAGAGACTATGATTCCATAGTCATAGTTTATCACTAAAAGTAAAAGTACCAGCAACTAGAAAAAGTGTTTGTGGTTCTATTTATCTGTAGTGGCACTTTTTCCACTAATATTATAGTTATCACTATATATTTTAAAATAAAAATTCCCTCACCACCAATTATATATGTTTGGATCTACCTATTTACTTTAATAATTGTCTGTCTACATGCATTTGGTTATCTCTACTTGGACTCTTTATAGCATAGAGAGTTAGAGATCCATAATGACATGCAAATAATGATATTAGTTAGGATAGGTTATTTTTCTTATTACTAGATGATTGATATGAGCAGATCCTTCCGTGTTCCACCCTAAAAATTATTTCTATACATATTGACATGAGAATGAAAACCTATAGTAGTTTGACAATCAAATGTCATTCTTACACCAAGAAATCATCTATCTAATTCCCAAATAATCTTATTCTATCACCTTATCATGTTTCTCTATACCCCTTGTACACAAGTTTAAGAAATTTTAAATATATTAATTCCTCAAGTTATGTACAAAAGGATGAGGGTGATGTGTCAATTAGATCACAAACCTTAGTTCATAAAATCCAACTTATCTATATATATATTTCATCTTGTTCCCTTGGCATGTGATGATTCTAGTTAGGTTAGATATTTTTAATCTACTATAGGATGGGGATTTTATGCTAATCAAACTATATCATTACAACTTTTATAACTCTTTCAACTATCTTTCATATCAACTTATATTCATATTACTATATGATGAATACTATGAGTTTCACATGTGCTTATGGAAAAAAATCATCAACTCATATTTTATCCCAAAACTATTACATGATAAAAACTATGAGATTCATAGGTACTAATAGAAAAAATAACATACTTTTCCAATTAATTTTAAAATCATAGTCATATTTCTCTTGGACCCATGTAAAATGTTGGATAAATTCAATAAATCATTATAATACTCTATGTAGGATCATCAAAACTATCCCAATCACATATATGCATGGGATAATATGCAAGATATCCACAATGAATTCTTCCTCTAAAAAATTCCAAATTGGGGGTAAATTTGCTATCATTATAAGCATCACATCACTTGAATCTAGAAAGACCTCTATGACATTGGTCTAGAGGTACTTCCATCACCATTTGGCACATCCAAAAATTCCTCTCTAACATCCATTTTAGAATTAAGTCTAAAATTAGAAGTCCTTTATGACATTTTTCTAAAGGCAAAGAAGAAGTCCTTTATGATATTTATCTAAAGGAAAATCAAAATTCCTTTATGATATTTGTCTAGAGATAAATCAAAAGTCCTTTATGATATTTGTCTAGAGACAAATCAAGAGTACTCTATGATATTTTTCTCAAGGCAAAGTAGAATTCCTTTACAATATTTTTCTAGATATAAAGCATAAGTCCTTTACAACATTTTTCTAAAGGAAAAGCATAAGTAATTTATGATAATTGTCTAAAGGCATAGTAAAATTCCTTTATGATATTTTTCTAAAGGCAAAGCAAAATTCCTTTATAAAATTATCTAAAGTCAAATCCATCAAGAGAATTCCTCTATGAAATTTTTTTAAAGGTAATTATATTTTCATTTGGTGCATCTATAAGGTCCTCAAGAACATTCATTTTAAGTAAATCTATTTATAGATTTTAGAAAAAATAAAAAATTCATTTTTGATATTTGTCTAGGGGATCAAAAATAAAATATTTATCATGTATCATAGCAATGTCTTATGGCATTATCTAAATTCTGCTTAGGCACATCTATTTTTGTATCATAGAAATACCTTATATCATTATCTAAAGTCCCCATAGGTGCATCTATTTTTGTGACATATCTTGTATCATAGAAAAGCCTTATGGTGTTATCTAAAATCCCCTAGGTTTAAACTATTTTTATATCATATCTTGTATTATAGCACTGCCTTATGGAATTATCTAAAATTCCCCTAGGAACTTCTATATCATAACTTATACCCTAGCAATACCTTATGGCATTATTTAAAGTCTCATTGGCCACATATTTCTCTATATCATAGCTTGTGTCATTGCAATGCCTTATGGCATTATCTAAAGTCCTCTTGGGCACATTAAATTTGTAAATAATTATTTTCCTTTGTAAATAAAAAGATCCCTTTAGTTATCGTAAATCATTGAAATTTAAAACACATACTAGTATAGGAACCTTATTTGATGCATTATTGTATTCTTGCATCTTGTAATACTTTTGTTTTCATAAGTGGTCTTGTTTATATTTAGAGACAAAATATTTAGATGTTTTCCAATTAAATCATAAACATGGATTCAACTTAAACATATACATATAAAATATACATGTACATAGAGGTAGGCCAACCCATGTGAAATTTTGTTGGTCTATTTTGGAAAGAGACTCGAGTTGTCATTTTGTGCAACAAGCTATGACTACATTTTGGTGAACCCAACATGAAAAGTTTTTAGATATCCTTTTGAAAGAGACTTGGATTATCATTTCACATGGTAAGCTATGACTACACTTTGATGAATCTAATGTGAATCACACATTCTTTGAAAGATCAAATAATTAATTCAAACCTAAAATAAGATCATTTAAATTTATTTCTTTAGTTAGATCATATTAATTAAGATTAAAAACTAGTTCCTCTACTAGTGTGAAAGTATCAATACTAAGTCACATATCTAGGTGTGTTTTATATTTGTATCATTCCTTGTTAATGTACCTCAAGTTTTTCCCTCATGTACAACCATGTGTATTGAGGAAATCGAGTCGCTTCTAGTATCAGCTGATATATCAGAAGGGCAAGTCAATCTAATAAGTTTAGGTATATTGGGAGATCCTCTTAAGGTATATTGAACAATTTATTAATATATCTAGCATTTTCTACCTATATTAATTAGGATTTAATAAAATTAAATTTCTTCTCCTTTCTTCAAAATATTAACTTATGGTTGAACATCAATACAATTATCATCTTATCCGCCTTTTCCACATGACCAAGAAGAAGAAGAAGAAGAAAACCCATGGGTGAACCCTAACTTTAGATAAGTGGAACATGTTAAATAAAAGGTAATAATTGATTCTATATATCACATTAGAGAATATTTAAAAAGGAATAGTAATATTTTCTTATATGTCCTTAGGTAAGAAATCACATAATTAGGTAGAGGACAATATTCAAATTCCAATTTAGGAAATGAAAATGTTGAAAAATATACTATAGCATCAACAAATGAAGATCAAATTAATATTTCTTATCTTAACATGTCTATGACTCATCCTATAGATTCCACTACTACTCCAACCATCTCTTTAGATATACTTATTTCAATGCCATATTCTAGTATTCCCTTATCTATCACAATTACAAACCATATTTCTAGGAATCTTGTCTTAACAAATGATTTGGGGGTCAACTATATTCTTATGCCAAATGCACCTAATCAAGTCACAGCACCTCTAGCAACATTACCTCAAATACCTCAAGCTTATTCTCAACCTTTTATAGTATAACTGACACCTTCAAATCAATCAACCTTATAGTTCCAAAACATAAATGCTAAACTAAAACTGTAGTGACCCTGGGGAAGCGGTGCACCATCTGTTAGAATTACTATAGTAGTTCTATATTATTACCCTATTTAGGTTGTTAGGGTAGTTAGTTAACTATCTAGATTAGTTACGCTAATAATAGTTGTTAGCGTATATTATGATAGGTCTATTTTTTTATTTTTTAGACCTAACTTAGCCTATATATTTTGAGTTCTAAGTTGTTGATTAGATCCAATGATTACGGGATAATTTGGGCCCTTATCATTTTATATAATTTTCTATGATCAATGGAAAGGTTACTACTTTGATTATTCATCAATATGGTATCAGAGCGGGAACTCTGCTCCGCTCATTCGAGATCATCTCCTGCTCATTCGAGATCGTCTAGGATGGACGTATTTGTGTTGACCTAGGGATCAATCTCGATCCTTGTTGGGAGCTCTGTTTTGATCTAACTTTGGGAGTCTGGAGACGAAGGCAGCAAGCCAGACGCATTGTTGCGGGACCCTATGGACTCTAGAGACTACATGGTGTAGACACAAGAACCTACCTATCTAGTGGGACCTAACATAGGAGGACACCTAGACATTGCAGCCACCATACAGACTCAATGCGGACCGGGACATATGTGACTGGCAGGAACCTAGGCGGCTAGATCTAGGACCTGTGGCGAAGACTACCTACGTGGACAAGTCTACGCGACCTAAAAGGACCTAAGCAAGAAACCTGGACTACCAAAATCATGGAGACACATGGCAGACAAAGGATGGAATGCACATAGAGGCTTATCGGGTGCAAAGTCTACCCAAAAGTAGACGTTAATTTGTATGATCATTTTTTGTTTTAAACACCTAATAATCCCACCTCCTGGTGTATGTGGGACAATTGTTCCACAAAAAAAATTCTGTCTTCTGATGTGATAGGATACAGGTGATGGTATTTTACGTGTGATCTAGTCTTCGACATAAGGAAGTTGTCAAATGCCATCATTTAATGATTTCAAATGCCCTGCACAGTTATTTGCAATGACGTCTCTCAACACTCGGGTTGCAGACTGAAAGTCATCGTTGATTCGCCCCCGAGGTTTTGGTAAACCACCATTTAATATCTCATATGCAGGCATTCGAGAGATATCCAACTACATTTTCAACGTCATCACAACCCTCCCAGTCGATTGCAACAGACGATTTGTAGATTGGCACGTTCAGACCAACACTGAATAAATTGTAGGAGTGACGTCCTGAGCGCCGCCCACGCATTTGCGATCGTGGGTTTCCTATAAGGGGGAGAGCTCCCCTGATCCTTTCGGATCAGCCCGCTAGCCCACCTGGTTGTGGGCTGAGCGGTAGGGCTCAGGGAGCCCTGAGGTCGCGGGTTCAAATCCCGCCGACCCCCCAGGTAAGAATTATTATTTTTTAATATTTTTTTACTAAAGTTAAAAAATATATATTTTTTTATAGTTTAAAAATTAATTTTTAATTAAAAACAAATTAATTTTTTCCTATATGAATTTTTTTTTAACTCTAGTTATTAAAAAATGTTTTAAAAAAATGCTTTAAAAAAAAGAATTTTTTTAGGGGGAAAGTATTTTTTCCAAAATCAAGGGGGGATTGAGAGTAATTTTTTTTTGAAAAAGCAATTTTTTGGCAATATTGTAAAGGTGCATTTTCGGCAGCGCCCGACACCTAGTGGTTTATTTCTGTGGGCACTTTTATGTTGTATGTTGCATTTTTTCTTACTTTGCACTACTTCATTAAAAGTTAACATCAAATACACTCCCTAAGTCCCCGGAATACATAAAACCCATCCGTGCAATTTATTGCACTGCAGTGTTCGGTATTTGTGATACCTCTGGCCAGCACTTACAGGTAAAGCTGTCGTGATTGCACTATTGTATCCGCCGCCTAATATAGCTGCCAAAAATGACGTCTGAGCTTGTTCTCTATCAATCGTCGGGGAGATATAAGTTTGCCAGTTTGCTATTTTTCTTACTCCATCCACTACCCTAATCGTTCTTGTGTTTAGGCGTAAATCCTGATGAGAGTTCTGAAATCCATAGTGTTTAGGGGAAGTTACGCCCCATGCATGAGGATTGACGACTTTCTATGGTAGGTGCCATCAACAAGACGATTCCCTTTCAGTACCGCCTAAGTTCCACGTATCGTAAAATCTTTAAAATTACCTACAGTTTCCCTCACGTAAGGGCGGGTAATTTTTTTGATTTTTTCAAAATACCTATAGTCTCCCTCACGTAAGGGCGGGTATTTTGTACGGTATAAAGGCCTGGCATTAAGGTATAAAGAAAGGGGGACCAATTGGTGATATAAGGAACCCTCACTATGGCTTCTTCTGCAAAGTTAATGACTGATGCTCATCAGTTATTGAAAGGTCCTAATTATACACCATGGAAAAACAAGATGAAGGCAGTCCTTATCATGGAAGATTTATGGGATGTTGTTTCTGGAGCAACAACATGACCTTCACCAGTAGCTGGATCCATAGCTGCTACAACTCCAACTGCTGATCAGATCGCATTTGACAAGAAAGACAATCGAGCAAAGGTGCTCATTTTGTTTGTTGTCTCCGATGAAGTTCAACCTCATATAGCTGACAAAGAGCATGCTAAAGAGGCATGGGATGCCCTTACCACTATTTATGAGGGGAAGAATGATTCCACCATTCTTCATCTTACAAAACAACTTCATAATCTGAGTTTGAAACAGGGTGAGACAGTAGAGCTCTTTCTTTGCAGAGTATCTGAATTGAAAGGCAAATTGAATTCTTTGGGAGAAATTATCGATGACAAGCTTCTCACTTCAGTGGTAATGAGAGCTTTTCCTGATTCCTTCGATACGTTGATCACCTCCATTCAGGTGTCACAGAGAACAATTACCTTTATTGAGTTGGTCAATCTGCTTCAACAACAGGAGGCACGCCAACTTCACAGGGATGATTCTTCTAATACAGCCCTATACTCCACCAGGAAGGGTTCACAGAAGAAGGGTAATTTTTAGAAGGGAGGAAATTCTCAACAAGATTCAAAAGGAAAAGGGAAACAATCTCAACAGAAGAAGAGATATTGCAAAATCTATAAAAAGGACAATCATGACACCAACAAGTGTTGGCATAAAAATAAGCAAAAAGGCTAGAACAAACCACCAAATAACAACAAACAACCCAAGGGGAATGTTGTTGTTGAAGAATATGACTCAGATTCTGAATGGGCACACAAGGTGCTCATGACTACCACAGTCTCCAAAGAGAGGGATCCTGTATGGTATGTCGATTCTGGAGCTAGTAAACACATGACTGGCGACAAATCATGGTTTGAATCATTTGTGGCCAAAGAGGGCAGACCTGTCACTATTGCTGATGACAAAACCTACAAGGTTCAGGGAGAGGGTACAATTTTAGTCACTCTTTCTGATGGCAAGTGTCATATTGACAAAGTCCTCTATGTTCCAGGATTGGCTAACAATTTGTTGTCAGTCACACAAATCCTGGATAAAAATATGGTTGTCAACTTTCGTGTTGAGGATGGCAAGAAGTGTTGTACAATTACCAGGAAGGGTAAGCAGATTGCAACAGCTTCATATAAGCATGGCTTATTTGCCTTGGATGCTATCTCTACTCCCCATGTTGCCATGACGGTCTCTACCAAGGAGGCAACTTCCCTATGGCACAAGAGATACGGGCATCTTAGTTCTGGCTACTTACTTGAGCTTAGTAAGTATGAGATGGTAAAGGGTCTTCCTTCCCTTTCTACCACATTGCCAGTGTGCTCTGACTACTTGGCAGGAAAGCAACATAGAGTACCTTTTGAGAAGAGCTCAACAAGAGCGCAGAAACCTCTGGAGTTGATTCACACCGATCTATACGGTCCTTTCACACCCAACAGTTGTGGGGGGAAGAGGTATTTTCAGTTATTTGTAGATGACTACTCACGAAAGATGTGGGTTTTCTTTCTTCGACTGAAATCTGAGGCTTTTGCTTTCTTCCAAAAATTCAAAAAATCTGTTGAGAAGGAGTCAGGGGCTTCTATTAAAACCCTCCGCTCGGATCGAGGGGGGGAGTTTACCTCTAAAGAATTTTCAGCATTCTTAACTGAGCATGGAATCTCAAGACAGTTAACAACTACCTACACTCCTCAACAAAATGGAGTTGCTGAAAGAAGGAACCGTTCTATTATGGAAATGGTTCGTTGTATGCTCACAGGAGCTACTCTTGGGCAACAATATTGGGTAGAAGCTGTCACCACCTCAGTATATCTATTGAATAGGGCACCCACAAAGGCCCTACAAGGAATGACTCCACAGGAAGCATGGAGTGGCCGCAAACCCTCCATATCTCATCTTCGTATTTTTGGATGTCATGCTTTCATGCACATACCGAAAGAGAAAAGGAAAAAGCTAGATGAGAAAACATTGAGATGCATTTTTCTTGGTTATGATGAGCACTCTAAAGGTTATCGTTTGATAGATCCTTTGACCAAGAAAATTCATGTCAGTAGAGATGTTGTTTTTGATGAGGCTTTCACATCACAAAACAAATCTGATGTATACCTAGATCTTGTGGAATCGAAGGATGAGGAGTTCCCTTCAACAACACAGACAGGGGGTCCTTCTACCTCTTCTTCAACACCACAACAGAAGAATCCAAAATGGTATACAAGTACAATCAGAGATGCAAAGTTATCCACTCCACCAGATTTGACTTTGGATAGACCTCGTACTCGCAGTATGGCTCGACAGGAAAGAGCAGCAGCAGAGACTACTGAGGTTGATGATCTTTGTCAATATTTTGAGGAACTTTCTGTAGATCCAAATAAAGACACAGAGGATATGGATATAGATGATGACAGGGTGTTTATGTCTTCAATGAATGAACATGAACCTATTTTTGTACAAGATGCACTTAGCAAGCCCCAATGGAAGGATGCTATGGATGTTGAGTACACGTCTCTGAAAAAGAACAAAACTTGGAAGCTTGTTGATCTGCCACAAGGAAAGAAGCCCATTGGCTGCAAATGGGTGTACAAAGTCAAGTACAAGGCAGATGGGACAATTGATAAGCATAAGGCCCATCTTGTTGCAAAGGGCTATGCGCAAAAGGAAGGCATTGACTATGAAGAAACTTTTGCACCTACTGCTCGGATGACCACAATTCGAGTTATTTGTGCTATGGCAACATAATATGGGTGGAAAGTTCACCAAATGGATGTCAAAAGTGCTTTTCTAAATGGTGATCTCCAAGAAGAAGTATACATGACTCAGCCTCGAAGGGTTTGTACAAGAAGGCCAAAAGCAGAAAGTGTGCAAATTGGTCAAATCCTTATATGGCTTGAAACAAGCTCCTCGAGCTTGGTATATAAAAATGGATAATCACCTCCTGCAACATGGATTTGAGAGATGTCCTTCAGATGCAAACCTCTATTTCAAGAAACAAGGTTCTGAAATAGTATTGCTTGTACTCTATGTTGATGATCTGCTCATTACAGGGAGTTCAAAAACTATGATCTCTACTGTCAAAAGAGACTTGTGTCAATATTTTGAGATGTCAGATCTCGGACTTCTCCATTATTGTCTTGGTCTGGAAGTCAGCCAGAAGGAGCACTACATCAAAGTGTCTCAAAAAAAATATGCCAAGACACTGTTGGAAAAATATCGCATGATTGATTGCAAGCCAATGGCAACTCCGATGGAGACAGGAATTCAGTTATCGTGATATGATGATTCACCTCAGGTAGATGGTACTCTCTATCGATAGTTGATCGGGAGTCTCATATATCTGACCAATACTAGGCCAGATATCGTATTTGTTGTCAACTATCTTTCGAGGTTCATGCAGGAGCCTAAGACCACTCATTGGAAAGCAGCAAAGCGTATTCTTCACTATGTCCGTGGTACTATGGAATATGGCCTAGAATACAAGAAGAACAACAAATTCTTCTTGCAAGGATACACGAACTCTGACTATGCCGGATCATATGATGATCGTAAGTCAACATCAGGATATATATTTCATCTTGGATCCGGTCCTGTCTCTTGGCACAGCAAGAAGCAACAGGTAGTTGCTCTCTCATCAACAGAGGCAGAATATCGTGCCGCACGTGAAGCTATGTGCGAAGTGATATGGTTGCGTCGCATTTTGACAAATATGGGTCATCCATCAAAATCTCCAATTCATTTGTTCTACGACAACCAGGGTGTTTTGAACCTTGTTAAGAACCCAATGCATCATGAGAAAACCAAGCACATTGACACACAATGTCATTTCATTCGAGACGAAGTTCCCAAGCACCGAATTCAACTTCAATACATTCCCACAGATACTCAAGTTGCAGATATTTTCACTAAGGCACTTGCACGTGTCAAATTTGAATTGTTTCGCAACTCTCTTTGTATTGCCAAATGATGTAATCAGGGGGGATGTTAGTATAGCTAGTAGTTCTTCAATTACCTAAATAATGTAATAAGGGGGGATGTTAGAATTACTATAGTAGTTCTATATTATTACCCTATTTAGGTTGTTAGGGTAGTTAGTTAACTACCTAGATTAGTTACGCTAACAATAGTTGTTAGCGTATATTATGATAGGTCTATTTTGTTATTTGTTAGACCTAACTTAGCCTATATATTTCGAGTTCTAAGTTGTTGATTAGATCCAATGATTACGGGCTAATTTGGGCCCTTATTGTTTTATATATTTTTCTATGATCAATGGAAAGGTGACTACTTTGATTATTCGTCAATACCATCCACTACTCTATTTGCGAATATTATTTACTTAATCATGCATTAAATGAAATATGTGAAAGCAGATACAATCAAAATATGAAGAAATGAATAAATAATGCTCTTTATTGCTTTTCTAAAGTTAGGTTACATATAGATCCCTCTAAGGTATTCTCTTCATTTGATACAAATTTTACAAATAGGGGCAGCAGATGTATAATATCCTCGTGCAAGAGGTGGTGTATTTTTGTAGGCTTCTCGGTGATGCACACATAATTGTATGAGGGCTTACAGATGCCTCCTTCTCCAGGTCTGGCTCCTAGAGGGATCCTTTTGCTTTCGTATGTTGGTAACCTATATAGTGAACCTGTAGTCCTGCAAGCATGAAAATAATAGCAAACGTTCAGCTCTCCAAGATTTCCTCCCTAGATGAGGTTGTTAGCAATAACCCTAATGATAAACAAAAATATGCTTAATGATAATATAAAATAATGCTATGAATGCAACTGAATGAGAAAAATCAGATCTATGCTAATGGCATGAAAATATGTAATAAGCTAAATAAAGGAAACTAACGCTAAGAACCCTAGACTAGGCCTACAAGCCACTATCCGAGACAGTGGCTGCTAAGATGGAAACCTGTCTCTATTACTCCAAGGCTCTGGATCTAGGCTTGTTGTTGATGTTGAAATGGTTCTCATTTTTTTTTGATGTATTTCTATCACCCTAAAATTGGCGCAGTAAAACTTATTAAATAATTAAAATTACCTTAGTAATAATTCAAATTCAAATTTCAACCCCAAAACCGCTCCCAAACCGCCTGCTACCCGTTTCCTTGTTTTCCATGCCATTTTTAGAGTTTGTTTCATCCATTGGACGATATCATCTCCGATCAGACGATATCGCCTCAGATCGGATGATTTCTTCTGGAGCAGAACGTCCAGACGATTTCGTCCCAAAACTGATTTTTCAAAATTAGCTTCTGTTTCAACAGCTTCTCTAACTCGGGTAGAGACACGTCTGCACCGTTAGAGTCTCCCCCCATTGGAGATCTCCCAAAATGGGATGATCTCCAACCTCCCAACCTCTTTCCTATGCCTATTTAATCTTAGGCCCTCCCCTTGACATTCCCCTGGCTGAATTTTTTTGTACTTTAAGTTTTACATGCTTCAGGATATCCTAGATTATTGTTCGCCTTTGTCCCTTTTTGAATTTTCTTGTAGGAACTTTGTTATTCTTCAGTCGGAGCAAAGCTCAGATCGTCGCAGATGATCCTATCCAATTCGAGATGATTTCATACCAATCCGAGATGATTTCGACTGTAGTCAACATTGGGGGCAATCAGTGCCCAAAGTTTGCGTTTCTTTACTCTTTTTTGTTGTTTTGCTTTGCATTAGTTAAGCTTATTACTTCTTTGCATCTTGGAGTTCACCTCATGTAGCCTAGATGCATAATAAAGTCAAAGTTAGTCATTAAAACCATGCATTTTACTTAATTTGTTATCTAAAGTTGTCATTCTAGCATTCATACTTTCATTTCTATCATTTTCCCTTGCTTTTGCAATTGTATTTTTTGTTCTTGGTATCCATTTCTGCAATTGCAGGTCTCAGACGAATTCGTCTGACGAATTCGTCAGATCTCAGATGATCCTGTCAGATCAGAGATGATCCTGTCAAATTCCAGATGATCTGGACTGCTTCAAAAATTAGAATCTCCATCAGACATCCGGATCGGGTATGGCTCTTTAATCTAGCTTATTCTCTCTATTTTTTGTTCAAATCTATTTTTTGTATTCATATAATCAGCATTTCATATAGCTTAGCTTAGATTCATTTGGCCAAACCTAGGACTTGGATGTTTAAAGCTAAAATTGAACACATTAAACTCATTCCCAACCTAGGCGTGGAAACCGCCACTAAACGTTTCCTGGTGAACCCCACCATCCGTCAAAAAATCACCTTAATACCCCTCCCCCGAGAGGCGGGACCTTCAAAGGGCCTCTCAGTCCGAGGTACCGTCCCATCCTTTTCCCATCCTCCTTCCGGGCATGGATCCTTTAGCTTGAAGGTAAGGATGCAAAAAATTTGGAGCGATACATTTTGGTGAACCCGACGTGAAACTAAAACCTTTTGAAAACAAAAAAACAAAAACATAGATGCATTTAAAATCATTAGAAAACTACTAAGTTGCATATCATGTCTAGATGGTAGCTCCTAAGAAAATACTAGCAGTCACTATAAATGTTGCAAATCAATTAATAGCCATAGAAGTTAATTATGTGCTTAGTGTGCTTGAAATAGATAGAAACCAACTTCTGTGGAAAGAACTTGATAGGAGGCTAGGTGTCATTTCATCTAAATCAACCGAACTTAGACAAATCAAGAGGTTTGCCCTAGATAGGATCCTGGATCCTCATCAACTCATTTTTTATCATGAACTTCAGAGAGCCTGCCATAGGTGGTTAGCTTATAGGAGAGCTCTTGTGTCTTCAAAATTGTTCACCTTCGAGGAATACCTCGAGAACGTAGCTGTTATACACCAATTCCTAGGTCATGTAGAAGATCAAGAGGTCGTTCTTACGGATAGGGAAATATGGAATAGAGTTCCTAGGGCTGTGTTATATCGAGAGTATTGCCACGAACTTTATTTCTACCAACCAGAATATGAGACAGATAATATCACTATAGCACTTTTTGTCAAATTCTTGAAAGAAAATTTTCAATTTGAAGAAGAACACTTCATGACTCCTGAAGAACTCGAGCCCATTAATGATATTTATAAATTGTTTATAGAAAACTAGATCATTGCTTTCATTATTATTATTTCTTGCATTTAGTGTGTTGTTTGTTATCTTTATAATATTGTTACAAAAACAAGAAAAACCAAAACATAACAAAAACCAAAAACATTTTATTTCAAATACTATAGTAGGTATATAATTAAAATATATACCTCTTAAGCTTGTTGCATATATATATATATATATATATATAAGTATATATATATATTTGCTGAAATCTAAATTTAACCACAATGCCTAAACTTAGGAGTGGTAAACAAACTGAAGAAGAAGGAGAAGATTGGTTAGGAGACAAAACAAAAAACCCAAATGTCCTTCCTGAGGAATCAATTCCGGAAGGAGAAACTCTAGAACATCTAGAAGATGACCTGGCTGAAGAAAATGAACAACAAGAAAATCTTAAAGAGGAAGGATCCTCATCCCCTAGAATAGCTCCAGATGGAACTATTGCTTTTGATAATTTAGATCATTTCTGGAAATTTTTCAATAATAACATTGGTGCTCTTAATATGGCAGTTCGTATTGATAAAGGGAAAATTAGTGACACTCAAGCAGCCATGGAACATATGTTTGACATACACACTAATCCCTTGTCTTTCATTGATCAAGAAAGTGATAAAGCTGGACCATCCAATAGAGATATGGTCACTATGATTCAGAACATGCCAAAACAACGGGTTACCCAACCCCCTAAGGAACCTGTTATTGAGCCTAAAATCATTCCCACACAAAAGAAACCTTCCTTCACTGCTTTACTTCGCCAAACTATTGATCAATATGCTTCAAGTAGACAAAAACCTAAAATGAAGCCAAACACCAATTTTCAACAATCGGGCATACAACATAATACAACTTCAAAATTTCTTCATAACACCCTTCCTACCAACAATTTATACAATAGCAATATCACATCTAATCTCCATGTCCCTCCATCATATGCTCACAAATCCCATATTAATGCCCTACCGAATCAATATGGTGGGCAAACCCGATGATCTGGAAGCCATGGTGAAACAGTTAGCTTCGCGCATGGACCAGATAGATCCCTACCGTCCCTCGTACAATTATCGAGAGATATGTAGTCAACCTCTGGATCCCATAGTTGTAGCACAACCATACCCTAAACACTTTCCCATGCCCGTCCTGCCTATATATAAAGGAACTGAAGATCCCATAGAGCATCTTCGCATGTTTAGGATAGCATGTCATGATATATCACATGATGACTTGCTATTACTAAAAATGTTCTCGAAAAGTTTAGGAGGAATGGCATTAGAGTGGTACTATCAATTGCCCACTCATTCTTTGAGAAATTTTGAAGAAACAGCTGAATATTTTGTCCATCAATTTAGTGCCTACATCGAGAGGCATGTCACCATTAAAGATTTGTACAACTTAAAACAAGACAAAGATGAATGTTTTGCTGATTTCTTAGCTAGATGGAGGCAGTTGATAGGAAAGCTGCACTTTGTGCTACCTTATAGGGAAATGTTGGACATTTTTATTAATAATTTACAAGAACAAATATCTTATGAGTTATCAACTGCCACCTTAACTACCTTCGATCAAGCTATAGACTTAGCTCGAAGGGTAGAAGATGCTCTCATTAGAAGAGGTCAGCTCAAAAAGAAAGATGATGAGAAAACATCTAGAAATCGGTATAAAAACAAACAAGTTGTAGGTGACGGAGTCACTGATAGTAGAAACGTTGCTAATATCAATACAACGAAGACAACAAAAAAATTTATATTAAAACCTCTTGATAAACCTCCTCGAGAATTTACTAGATTGAATCAACCTTTATCAACCATTCTTCCTCAATTATTAGCATGAGGCTTGATTCAATTACCAGCTATCCAGGAACCTGATCCAACTATACCCGGATACAGAGCTGATTTACATTGTGACTTTCATAGAGGACCTGGACATGCTACAAACTCTTGTAAAATATTGAAACATAAAATACAAGATCTGATTGATAATAATGAAATGGAGGTGCAAGCCTTCCAACCTAAACAAAATGCTCCTAATAATGCTCAAAATACCATTCCCCAAAATCAGAATCAAAATGCTAATCAATCATTAGATATATTTCAACATCCTTTACCAAAACATGGTAAAGAAGTGGCCAATCAAATCGAACATCATAATGTTCCCCCTCCTACCCGATATGTAGGGACTATTAGCGGACAATTATCTATTCAGGATCCTCAAATATTTGGCACAACCTTATCCATGGTCACGACCAGACCCCTACATAATATTCAAACTCTCGATCCTAGTGATGTAGAATCAGATACTGAAAGTGAAATAGACATCACCTCAAACCAATCGAATAGTTCTGAAAATGAATCAGATCCTATTCAACCCATCACAGATGCTATGGTTCCAGAAGAACCATTTCCTAGAAGAGTTACTACTCGACCCTCTTCTAATCAGTTCCTTCCTAATGAACAAGCCATAAACGCTCAACCAAGACCAGTTCAGCGTCTTCAATATAACATTGTGGGTACCATCAGAGTTGTTACCAGACAACAGGCTCAAAACTTTCAACAAGATCAAACTCAGAATGATGGATCAGCTCCATTTATTTTGAAAAATCCCAATAAAGGGAATCATATGTCTAATGTTCAACCAAAACCTCCTTACAATATTAATGAACAATTATCCAATACTACAGCCAGAATTTCCCTTTTGGACTTGTTAAGATCTTCTCCTACCCATAGGGATGAGTTAATGCTTACATTAAGCCAAATGATGGTACCTCAAAATATTCAACCCGAAGCCATGTCCAATACTATCATCACTCGAGAAGTTGATTGTATTGACTTTCGGGATAAAGATATCCCACAACATAGTTTACATAAGGATAACCCCTTATATATTATTGCTCTAATTGGAGATGTAGTTGTTAAAAGAGTCTTGATTGATAATGGTTCATCTCTAAACATTTGCACTTTTGACTTCTACCAACGATTTGGGTTTAGAAGTGATGAAATGAAGAAAACTGACATGATTATCAAAGCTTTCAATGACGAGACACAAGAAACATGTGGAGTCATTACCTTACCCTTGCAAGTTGGTCCTAGAACCCTAGATACAACCGTGTTTATTGTACATTGCCCCGCATCATACAATATACTTTTGGGTCGCCCTTGGATCAATGCGATGCGAGCGGTTCCTTCCACTTTACATCAGTGTGTTAAATTTGAATTTAAAAATCAGTTGGTCACTATCCATGGTGACCCTAGACCCTTTGATATGTGTGCTTTGGCAGAACACTTTGGAGTGCAATTTTGCCCTGCTCTGTCATCCACACATCCTAATTCTTATTTTTCATCTAAACGTGTGAAACACACACACATAACATCATCTACTCCATCAACTACACCTATACATTTAACTCAACCATCTTCTGAACAAACCACACTAAAACCTCAAAAAGATCTTCAATCCACAACCAATCCTTCATGTTCTATCCCTATAATTTCAAAACCTATAGACCCATTTATTGACACCTCCACATTATCAACATCTATCATACCTTCCACATCTAAAGATATAGGGAATGATCCTTCTACATCTTATGCTCTTTCTGATGAACTTTTACCGGATTTATCCACAATCTTAATATAAAAAAAAACAAATGCTTTTATGCAAGATTCAATTCTTTTAAATAACTTGTCGCCATCTCCTCGTACTTTGGGCCTCCCACAACCTATGGGAAGTACTTACCAAGTCGGGAGTTGTGCTTTTATTTATAAAGGATATGATTGGGGAAGAATACCCGGGAATATCAAAACTCATCATGAGGGATATGCCCGATGTTATTTTGCTAATGAATATATTAAAGCTAAGCCCATAATGCTTAAAATGGGCTATAAAGGGAAAGGCTTGGGACCTTTCCAAAATGGTATGAAAGAACCTATTGAGGTAGAGCCATGGCCCGCCCGATGTGGTGTGGGCCTATTTCCTAGTAAGGGTCAACCCTTCCCTTTTGAAGATGATGATCAACTCATATGTTATCAAGATTATCTAGATAAACAAGATTCTTTGTGTTCAAAGAATAATCCCTTTACCTACAATATGCTATCCATAGCTTACCCTGAATTGATTGCTGAATCCGATGAGGAGTTGGAAGGAGATATTTTCCATGATATCTCCGTTGAAGAGTTGTTACACAATGGTTTTTATTTTGATGGTTCTATACCAACTATAGCCCAACTTGAGGCCACCACTCATCAAGACAAATTATCCAACTTAACCTTAAAAGAATTACAAGAATTGGGCGTTTCACCCGCCCCACCTAATTTTGAAAGAGATCTACACATGGAAGTAGAAAACGTCATTAAAGTTAACATTGGAGCTGAGGATAATCCTCACATAATCAATATTGGATCAGCATTAAGTCAAGAAAAACAAGATGAATACATTGCATTCCTTAAAGAATATGAAGATGTCTTCGCTTGGACATATGAAGATATGCCGAGTCTAGACCCTTCTGTAGTCATGCATCATCTAGTAGTCCATCCGGATGCTAAACATGTTAAACAGAAACTTAGAAAAATGCATCCCAAAGTGGCCTTGCTAGTCAAAGGGGAGTTAGAAAAACTCCTAAATGTTATTTTCATACAAGCTATTGATTATGCTGAATGGATCTCGAATGTAGTTCCAGTCACCAAGAAAGAAGCTACCAAAGTTAGGGTTTGCACGGACTTTAGAGATATTAACGCTGCATGCCCTAAAGATGATTTTCCTCTTCCAAACATGGACCAAATCATTGAATTTACCATCGGGAGTGGAATGATGTCCCTAATGGATGGATTTTTTGGCTATAATCAGATCAGGATAGCTCTCGAAGATCGAGGCTAAAATAGCCTTTATTACCCCTTGGGGTACCTTTTGTTGGAAAGTGATGCCATTTGGTTTAAAGAATGCGGGTGCAACATATCAACGAGCTATGACTTATATCTTTCATGATATGATGCATGATATCCTACATGATTACGTAGATGATATTATAGCTCGCTCTATTAAAGAAGATGATCATTTAGATGATTTGAGACAAGTATTTAACTGGTTGAGAGAATACCTTATTCGATTAAATCCAACCAAATGCATATTCAAAATTAAGTCTGGTGAACTATTAGGGGTTTTAATTTCTTTACGTGGTATCGAAATCGACCCTCTCAACATTACGGCTATCACTGATATGCCCGCACCTACCAATATATCTGAGTTATGAAGTTTACAAGGTAAGCTTCAAGCCATCCGTCGCTTCATTGATAAGCTGGCGGACAAAACCACTCCCTTTCTTAAGCTCCTTAAGAAGGATGTCCCTTTTAACTGGGACGAAAAATGTACAGAAGCTTTTGAACTTATCAAAAAATACCTCCTTAACCCACCTGTGCTTTCACCGCCTAGACCTGATCACCCGTTTCTCCTGTATATTTCAGCTTCAGATTTTGCTTTAGGAGCTATGTTAGCTCAGCTTGATGATGAGAAGAAAGAACGTGCTAATTATTACATTAGCTAAACTTTAATAAGTTATGAAACTCGTTATACCTCATTAGAAAAACTATGTCTAGAAGTCATATTTTCTATGCAAAAATTACGCCATTATATGCTTAGTCAAAAAACATATGTCATTGCTAAATATGATCCCTTACGGTATCTTATGAGTCAACCTTATTTATCAGGTCGCACAGCCAAGTGGGTTCTTGCTCTAAGCGAGTTTGAACTCACATTCATAGGACAAAAGTCCGTTAAGGGTCAAATCATAGCAGATCGGTTAGTCTGTTGCACCCTTAGAGTTTACCCATCCCCTCATCATTGAGTTTCCTAATGAATGCCTTCAATTAGAGGCAGACCATGTTGAACAATGGTCCTTATACTTTGATGGAGCCCGATGCATGAGTGGGGATGGTGCGGGTATTATTTTAATATCTCCACAAAAACACATTATACCTTTGTCTTTTAAATTAACATTTTCTTGCACCAATAATACTACCGAATATGAGGCTCTAATCCTTGGATTAAGAGTTGCCTTGGCATTACAAATCAAACATCTGCTAGTTTTTGGTGATTCTCAACTTGTCATAAATCAAATTAATGAAGTTTATCAGACCAGAGATGATAAATTGCACCCATATAAAGCATATGTTTTGCAATTGTTATCCTTGTTTGATAAAGTTACTTTGGAAGCTATTCCGCAAACTAGCAACCGTGCGGCTGACGCTATGGCCGTAGCTACATCTCTTCTGCCCTTGGAGTTAGATGAAGAATATGCCACCATAATTATTCATCGACTCCATTCAAGGACGAAGATCTCAAAGGTGAAAGCGTCATGATTTTGTGACATGTTCCATTTTCGCTAGTGCAAGAAGAAAAGAGTGCAAGGAAGTTAAAGTGTCATGATTTCGTGACAGTTTGAAATGGCAGCGTACGAATGGATAAAGTGTCACGATTTCACGATAGAAACTGAAAGCATGTCTTCCATAGGTGAAGTGTCGTGATTTCACGACAAAAGTAGAAAGGAAGGCCGACAAAAGTGTCACGATTTCATGACAGAAGTGAAGACAAAGTCCGTAGAGGCTAAAGTGTCATGATTTCATGATAGAAGCAGAAAGGAGGTCGACGAAGGGAGAAGTGTCACGATATCACGACAAGAATGTAGTTAAAGTTGACAAAGGCTATAGTGTCACGATATCATGAAAAAATCCAAAAGAAAGTGTACGGAGGCAAAGGTGTCGCGATATCACGACATGTTGTAGTTTCACGGCAGAAGCTACAAAACTATAGAAGCAGTTAAAACCAACAAAGTTAAATGTGAACCGACGTTTGCAGCCAACAAAGTACAGGGTTATGCAGCCGACTAAAGATCAGGGTCAGTCGACTAAGTTTAAGGTTTTGATCTTGAAATTTTTGTTATAAAAGGAGGGTTGGTTCGAGATTTGAAAGTATCGAATGAGCGCAAGTTAAGTCTATAGTGCGCAGAGAGAGCGAGTCATGTCGAATCGAGCTAAGTGCGAAGCAAGAGCGTACAGAGAGCATAAAAGCGAAGTGTTGTGAGGTGCAAAAATTCAAGGACTATGTTTGGTGCAGATCAGAGAAAAATATTCAAGGACATTGTTCCAGATCGAAGGACTGTGTTTGGTGCAGATCATAGAAAGATATTTGAGGACAATTGTGCCAGACTGAAGGACTGTGTTTGGTGCAGATCAGAGGAAGAGAACAAGGACTTTTGTGCTAAACCGAAGGACTGTGTTTAGTGCAAATTCGAGGACCAGCTTTGGAGGTGATAGAGTTGAAAATAGAGGTCTCCAACCAGAGTAGGGAGGACAGGTATCTTCTATGGATAGAGTTCCATTTGCTAAGGGCAGCAGAGGCAGAGGTTTTCTAGAGGATCACCAGCTAGAGCAGAGCTAGGGGATTGGTGTCTCCTGTGGGTTGGTGCCCACGAAATTGAGATTAGGGGATTGGTGTCTCCTTTGGGTTGGTGCCCATAAACATTGTAATCGGGAAAGGTATTCCCAGAATTTGGATTGATAAAATTTAGTGAAATATTTTATCCATGGATGTAGCCAAGTCATTCTGGGTGAACTACGTTAAAATTGTTGTCGCTTTGTGGATGTTTTCATGCATTGCTTTGATATTGCTATGGGTATATTGCTTTACTATTTTGTAATATAAAGGAAAAAGTAAAAAGTGGTCTTATACTGTTCACCCCCCCTCTCAGTATAAGCTTGTGTTCTTCAATTGGTATCAGAGTCGGTGCCTTCGAAAAGTTTAACAGCTTGAAGGAAAAGCTTGCAAAGAACTCAATGGATTATTCAAGTGGCAATGCAGCACCTATTCTCGTTGGATCAGATTTTGGTCTTTGGAGTGCAAGGATGAAGGTTCATCTAATGGCACTTGGGAATGAGGTTTGGGAAGTGATTGAAGATGGGTACACTATTCCTAAACATGGTCCTTATACTAAAGAAGACAAGCTCCTACATCACAACAATTCAAAAGCAATGAATGCAATCCTGAAAGGTTTACAGAAGGCAGATATTACCAAGGTGATTCACTGCAAGACAGCTAGTGAAATGTGGAAACAGTTGCAGGTGGTTCACACAGGTGGTGTAAATGTTCGAAAGGCTAAGTTGAGACACTTCAAAGGTATGTTTGAACAACTCAAGATGAATGATGATGAAAATATTAGTGACTACATGCTTCGTATGGATGAGGTTGTTAACTCAATGAAAGACTTAGGTCTTGAGCTTGCTGAAAATGATGTTTGTGATAAGATTTTAAGATCTCTTCCTAATTGATTTAGTGAAAATATTTCTGCTATTGAGGAAGCTAAAGATTTGGATAAGTTGAAAAAGGATGAGCTCCATAGTATACTTGCAGCATTTGATTTGAGAACTCAAGTGAAGGTTGATGTCAAGAAAGAGGCAACTTTCAAGGCTACCAAGAAATCCAAGGGTAAACAGCTTCAAGAGAGTGATGAGTCTTCCAGTGATGAAGAGGCATATTATAGCAAGAAAGACAAGTTCTCTAGAAAGCACAAAAGCATGAAAAATATAAGATGTTTCAATTGTGGAAAGTTTGGTCATTATGATACTGAATGTACTGTTCCCAAGAACGAAAGTGATGAAGATATACAGGATTCTAAGAGCAAGGATTCTGAAAAGCACAAGCATCACAGGAAAAACAAATATGAGCGCAGTAATCAAGAAAAGAGGTATTCTCACAAGCACAAGAAGAGTTTATACCTATACAAAGCAAGTAAGTGTTCTAGTAGTGATAGTGAAAGTTCTTCAACTGATACTGAAAATGAGATGTTCATATCAAAAAAAGAGGAAGAACCGAAACATAGATTCATTATCATGAAATGTATTAGATGTGGAAATTTTGGTCACCTTGAGGATGATTGCACAAATAATGATTTGGTTTCTAGTATGTATGAGGATGCTTCAGAAAACTATAAGGAAGATGCATGTATGGTTTTTGAAAAAGGTAGCACCTCTAGTGATAGGAAATCTAAAAAAGGGTTTGATGATTAAGAAAGCAAACAAATAGTTATCCGCCCATGTAGAGGAGTTGGAGAGCAAGTGGGTAGTTAAACCTCTCTAGTTCTAGTTGCTGAGAGGCCCAGGTTCAAATCTCTCACCTCACATGTTGCGGATATGTTATGTAATGGTTCCCTCATGGTCACAGTATGTTTACCCCTTGTGGCCACCACCAAAAAAAAAAAATAAAGTAAACAAATAAAGGATCTAGAAAGTGAACTTACTAACGCTCTTAGTGCTTTGAAAAAGGAAAGAAATAAGAATGCTAGACTCAAGGATAAGTTAGATGAATGTTGTATGGAGAGAGATGATATTATAGAAAGTCTCGACATCTCTATGGCTAAGACACAAGAACTCAAGGATGAGTTAGAGTCTAAGGTTCTTGAGTATAGTGAGTTAGAACAGAAAATAGCTTCTTTGAAAGAGGAAACTAAAGAGTACAAGGATAAGCTTTACAGGTTTCAAGACAGCTCCAAAAAGGTTAAGTCACTCATCAAAGGTCAAAGAAAGACAACGGATAAAAAAGTCCTTGGTTTTGTCAAGGAACAAGTTGGAGAGTCTAGTAAGAGACTCCAAAAGGAAGAGAGTTCTGATGAGGAAAGTATTTCAGATTATGAGTCCTTGGATGATAAATGCACAAAAATAGAAAATGAAATTCAGAATGAGAAGAAGTTTTCAGGACCCAAGAGGTTGAATAAAGGAAAAATTTATGACAGATGTTTTGCATGTTACAGGTTTGGTCACATGGCTGCACATTGCATGGCTCAAATGAAGAAGGTGAACGACAATTTTAGAAGCGCTAGTTTCTTTCGAGGGTATTGCTACTCTTGTCAACAGTTCGGGCACAAGGCAGTCTATTACGAGGTAAAAAATAGGAACAGGTTTAGGTAGAACTGGCATATTCAAAGAACAGGTATGCCTAAAAGAAATAAAATTGTTATTTGTTATAAATGCAACAATGAAGGTCACACAACTAGACAGTGTAGAGCTGATCTTCCAAGGTACAAGAACAGAAACAGTGGTATGAACAGGTCCAAGGATCAAGGCATGGACAAGAACATGAATGAGAACAAGAACAAGAACAGTGACAAGAACAGGAAGATGGAAAAAGAGGTTAAGAGAAGACCTGGCAAGGAAGTTATAGACGCTGATGATGATCAGTGCCTAATGGGAGTTTTACTCCCACCCCAAAATTAATCACCTCTTCAGGAGGTGGGAGAGGGACTAAGCTAAGAGGCTCATTCTTAGTCCCGAGCCCCAAAGGTGACCCTTTGCCATTGATGACAAAGGGGGAGATATATGAGTAAGGGGGAGAGCTTCAAGTGAAGAGGAAAGCTTCAAGTCAGGGGGAGCAAAACTTCAAAGGAATATTCTCAGTTGTTAGCACAGTTGGTTTCAGTTTTGGCTCTTGAGATGTGTTTTCCGTAAAGGTTTGCCATCAATGACAAAGGGGGAGATTGTTGGCAATTTTGGGTACCTTGGGTACATTGCTTTTGCTCAAGTGAATAAGTTGTCATTGATGTCAAGAAGCTGTTGAAGGAATTTGATTTGATGTAAAAGAATTTGTTTTGTTGAAGGTTTCGGCATGACAGGTTTGAAAGAAAGTAAGTTGGAAAAATGTCGTGATATCGCAACATGTCGCATTTTTGCGACTTAAGCAGGCGAGAGAAAGCTTTTTAGAAAAGTGTCACGATATCGCAACATGTCGCAGTTTCGTGACTCAAAGAGGAGAGAGAATGTTTGGAGTCAAAAATGTCACGATTTCGCAACATATTGCAAGGAAGGTTGAACGGACGGAAAAGTGTCGCGATTTCGCGACATGTTGCAGGAGAGAGAGTCCGAAAGAAAAAATGTTGCGATTTCGCGACATGTTGTAGGAGAGAGAGTCCAAAAGAAAAAATGTCACGATTTCGTGACAAGTCAGAAGACAAAGTGGAAGCAAGATAAAGTGTCACGATTTTGTGACATGTCGGGTTTTCACGACCCGAAGAAAAGAAAAGCGCTAAGGAGAAAAAGTGTCACGATTTCGTGACAAGTCAGAAGACAAAGTGGAAGCAAGATAAAGTGTCATGATTTCGTGACATGCTGTAGATGAAAATGTTCCAAGTAAGAACTGTCACGATTTCGTGACCTATAGCAAAGGGAAGAGTCTGAAATAAGAAGCGTCACGATTTCGCGATAGGCTACAAAGAAAATGTATAGAAGCTAGAAGTGTCATGATTTTGTGACAAATTCAAGGAGGAAGAGCTCAAAGGCGAAAGTGTCATGATTTCGTGACATGTTCTATTTTTGCTAGTGCAAGCAGACAAGAGTGCAAGGAAGAGAAAGTGTCACGATTTCGTAACAGTTTGAGATGGCAGCGTACAGATGGAGAAAGTGTCACGATTTTGCGATAGAAACTGAAAGCATGTCTTCCATAGGTGAAGTGTCACGATTTCATGACAAAAGCAGAAAGGAAGGCCATGAAGACAAAAGTGTCGTGATTTCATGACAGAAGTGAAGATGAAGTCTGTAGAGGCTAAAGTGTCACGATTTCACGACAGAAGTAGAAAGGAGGTCGACGAAGGGAGAAGTGTCGCGATATCATGACAAGAACATAGTTAAAGTTGACAAAGGTTGTAGTGTCACGATATCATGACAAAAGCCAAAAGAAAGTGTATGGAGGCAAAGGTGTCGTGATATCGTGACATGTAGTTTCGTGGTAGAAGCTACAGAACTACAGAAGCAGTTAAAACCAACAAAGTTAAATGTGAACCGACGTTTGCAGCCGACAAAGTACAGGGTTATGCAGCCAACTAAATATCAGGGTCAGTCAACTAAGTTTAAGGTTTTGATCTTGAAATTTTTGTTATAAAAGGAGGGTTGGTTCAAGATTTGAATGTAATCGAATGAGCACAAGTTAAGTCTGTAGTGCACAAAGAGAGCGAGTCATGTCGAATCGAGCTAAGTGCGAAGCAAGAGCGCACAGAGAGCAAAAAAGCAAAGTGTTGTGAGGTGCGAAAAGTCAAGGACTATGTTTGGTGTAGATCAGAGAAAGAGATTCGAGGACATTGTGCCAGATCGAAGGACTATGTTTGGTGCAGATCAGAGGAAGAGAACGAGGACTTTTGTGCTAAACCGAAGTACTGTGTTTAGTGCAAATTCGAGGACCAGCTTTGGAGGTGATAGAGTTGAAAATAGAAGTCTCCAGCCAGAGCAGGGAGGACAGGTGTCTTATGTGGATAGAGTTCCATTTGCTAAGGGTAGTAGAGGCAGAGGTTTTCTAGAGGATCACCAGCCAAAGCAGAGCTAGGGGATTGGTGTCTCCTATGGGTTGGTGCCCACGAACTCGAGATTAGGGGATTGGTGTATCCTTTGGGTTGGTGCCCATAAACATTGTAATCGGGAAAGGTATTCCCAGAATTTGAATTGATAAAATTTAGTGAAAGATTTTATCCGTGGATGTAGCCAAGCCATTCTGGGTGAACTACGTTAAAATTGTTGTCGCTTTGTGGATGTTTTCATGCATTGCTTTGATATTGCTGTGGGTATATTGCTTTACTATTTTGTAATATAAAGGAAAATGTAAAAAGTGGTCTTAAACTATTCACCCCCGCCTCTCAGTATAAGCTTGTGTTATTCAACTTCAGTGGTAGTGTCATTGCTAAAAAGCTCCTTAGGATAGGCTACTTTTGGCCTACCATGGAAAATGATGCACATGAGTATGTGCACCATTGCGAAAAGTGCCAGAAACATGCTGACCTTTTCCATGCGCCTGCACAAGAGCTACAGGCTATTTAATCTCCTTGGCCCTTTTCAAAATGGGGCTTAGACATTATTGGAAAAATTAATCCTGTGTCATCTGATGGACACAAATTCATCATAACCGCCACTAAGTATTTCACGAAGTGGGTTGAAGCTATGCCTTTAGCTTCCTGCACTGGAACACAAGTCTCTAAATTTATTTTTAATCAAATCATTTGTAGGTTCGGAATTCCTGCAAATCTCATCTCAGACAACGAAACTTGTTTCAAAAATAAAGATGTCAAGAAATTATGCCAAAAATATAAGATTCAACATCGTTGGTCCACTCCCTATTATCCTCAGGGTAATGGCCAAGCAAAAGCATCTAACAAAACCTTAATCAAAATTCTTAAAATATTGGTCAATAAATCTGGCCGTGATTGGCACATTCAATTATATCCAGCTTTGTGGGCCTATCGAACTAGTGTTCGAACTCCCACTAGAACTTCACCTTTTGTCTTGGTTTATGGCGCTGAAGCCGTTTTTCCTTTTGAATTAGAAGTTCCTTCTTTGGCTCTACTACTTCAAGATACCGAAGTAGGAGATGAATATCGAGCTGGCAGACTTAGTTAGCTGGAACTCCTAGATGAAAAGCGCATCAATGCTTTGGAGCATCTTCATGCTTACCAAAATAAGCTTAAAAGATCATATGCCAAGAAAGTTCGTCATCGATCCTTTGAGGTCGGCGACCTTGTTTTAAAAGAAAATCAAAAAAATACTAATGCAACTAAAGACCTTAAAGGTAAATTTGAACCCAATTGGCTTGGACCATATATTATCACTGCTAAATTTGAATCAGGAGCATACAAATTAGCTACCTTAGATGGTAAAGATTTAAAAGAACCTATGAATATTATGCATCTTAAGCGATATTACGCATAAAATTTGGTCATTTCATCATTTGTACATATTTTGCATGTTGTCTAATTTTAAATATATATATATAAATCTTTAAACAAAAACAAACAAAAAATAAAAAAATAAAAAAAATAAAAGTCAAAACAACAATATTATTGCCTCTTTTCAAAACCAAAAAAATAAAGAAGAAAGAGAGAGTCAAAATCATCAAACTCCTCAAAAATATTTGTTATATATATTTCTTCTTCAAGTATTGCAGTTATATTTTCAAGTTATTTTGGATAAATTAGCATTTATTTGGAATCCCTCACTATCACAAACATAAAAATAAATATCTTGATTTTATCTGGCATGATTACTAATCTCTCTTATATCAAAGTCCACAAAATTCAATTAAATAAAGTTTGAGCACAGAGAATTGATCTTGTTATTTACTTAAACCAAGCATATCCTTTCAAAATAAAATGATTATATTTGTAATTTCCATGCTATGCTACATAGTAGAAGTGGTTTCTTGAGCGAAAAGTTTCCCCTGCTATCCTATCATGCACATGGTCTAGAATATTTGAGAATTGACAAAAGGACAAGCTCACCCCTACCCGAAATAAAAATCCCTTGCTCTACAACTAATCCGAGCAAGTATCCCTAGTATAGGAAGAAAAGAAAAGTTCAAGAAAAAGAGAAAAAGAAACAAGTTATTTCAGCATTATCTCAAATATCAAGCCAAAATACAAAAATACAAAAAAAAAAAGAGAGAAAAAGAAAAGCAAAAGCAAAGAAAAAGAAACAAACAAAAGCAAAAGAAATAAAATCCCTTTGCCTACCCATTGAAAAGAAAAGAAGGGTTGATGATCTTGAATCCCTGGAATTCTCAATTATTCGAAAACTGTGAGGTAAGCCCCATAACAGGTGGTTTGTGCCCAACCCGCTTGGCCTTGGGTAACTCCTAGCGTGGCGATATGTCTGTCACATTAGTGACCTTCTTTTGTATAGACCTATGTCTGCTTATGTATTAGCTAGCTCTTGATAACCCGACCTACATAGTAGTCTGGTATGGTTATATGCATCTAAATCATGGTTAACGAACACTTATTTGGTTAATTCAAATCACTTGTATCATAGTATCTTGCTCAAACCTGGTAAATGAACAATGCAATTGCACACACATTTTGTCTTTGAGAGATTTTGTGTATCATTATGATAAATCAAGATTGGTAATGAAATCACCTACGCACATAGGATTCCTTATAAATCTAACTTTTGTCTTTAAGATACTTTGAAATATTTTTGCAAATTGTTTGGAATAAATTCATTTTCTTCTTTGAAGAACAATTGTTTAGTATAAAGACAACTATATGCATTATCAAAAATCAAAATCATTTTCAAAACATGCAATAAAGTTACATTTATATATAACTTTTGACTTTCGCGATGATGGTATAGTTCCAAAACCAAAATTGGAATTTTATGCCTAGCGCAAGTCCTCATCTTCATATTTTCTTACTATTTTCAAAAATTAAAAAAATCAACCATGCAATAAAACTATTATATTATTTTCTTCTTTGGATTTCGCGATGATGGTATAAGTCTATACCTAAATATTCTATGCCTAGCGCAAACCATTGTACCAATTTTATTTTCCATTTATTATCATAAAAACATATGACTTAAATCATTATGTTACACAATTATGCTTTAAAACAAAACAAACACTTACTCTATTTTCATGTCATTATGTCAAACTTCAATTTTGCAATGATGGTATAATTCCTAGGGAATTATCCAAAAAATTTATCACACTTAGGAATTTATGCCTAGAAAAAGTCATTTTAAAATATTTCATGCATAATATTTTCATGAAAATCTGAAAACAAATCATCATCATCATCATCATTTGCATCATCACACCAAAGTCTTAAGACAGTCTCTTAAGCACTCTTTTACTTTTAACAATATTTCTATACTAGGATTAGCTTGACGACCGAGTGAGCGGCGACTCCATGAAATGGTCTATAATAGCAACAATGTCCTTTGAAATTATTGTTAGAAGTCCCTTTTCTTTTTTATCAAATCACATCACAAACAACCAATTTGTTTACATCAAATTATTTCATTTAAATTTTAAAAAGCATGACATTCAAACCATAATATTTCCAACCGACATAATTACATGAATCATCAAATAAATCACACCACAACAATAAAGCATCATACAAACACATAAGACAAGTCATATGATCAAAAATATCATATATATATATATATATATATATATATATATCTCAACAATATATGTACATCATATCAAAATTGGATTGGTATGCCACAATCTACATCTTGGCATACTCAATCCTCTCAAATCATATAATCAGTCTATACAGTGTAGTAGCCTAGCCTCGAGAACCCCTCGAGCTCTCAGCCTCATCTCCTCCCCAGCCCTGAGGTGGACGAGGTGGCCCCATCGCAGTATGTGTGGTACTGCGAGTCCTAGTCATCGATCGGGATGAAGTCCTCAACGACCCAACCCTGATCGGATCCGCAATGTTGGCTGGCAGCTGTACCCTCTGGCCCTATGGCACCATCTAGAAGTAGATACCCTGGTAGAACGCGATCTGAGCAATCGACCGCACCAGCTCCTGAGCGCTCGCTCCTCCGCTCCATGCTCTAAGGCGTGCAACCTCATCTCTGAGCTGTGTAGCCTCCGCTCGATGGCGTGTAGCCTCATCCTATAAAGTCTGCACCTATGCCTGGAGACAGATAGTCTCCTCCCAGAGAGTAGCCATCTCACGACTCTCTCCTATGTCCACACCCTTGCCCTTATCTGGAGATGGTGGTATCTCTCTCCATGGAGAAGGGGGTATCTCCTCCCTCCTATCCCACTATCGTGACCTCTACTGAGCCTGTGGTCTCCTCTGCTCTCTCCCTCCGCAACCCTGTGTTGCCTCAATGGCCGCCTAGCATCGCCTCCCCATCCGATGCACAACTACATGAATCAAACCCTGAGCCCTCGTCATCCGAGGAGGGTGGATGCCTGTGTACCAGGCATCGTAGCCATCGGCAACCCCTATATCATCCTCATCCACTGGCTGAATGGGGGCATCATCTGCATCCTAACTCTAGAAGCACTGCATATCTGGAGCCCCACTAACTGTAGTGTTATCCTAGAAAATACAAGAAAACTCGTAGTCTCTAAGAGATGGGATCCCCTACTGTAGACCGAACTGCCTCAAAACTCGGTCGTAGCAGTGGAGCTCCACCTCTCCCCTCTCCATCCTCAACCAGTAGGTTCGCCTAGCACGAGCTAGCTCCTATCCGTCCTCAGCCCACCCTGGATGATCTCTCCAAGGCTTCCAAGTGATCTGGTCGAAGACAAGGTCATCAAGTAGTCTTCAGGACATTGGTAGATCTATCCGTCGCTGTGACCCTCTCCAGATTCACCAGTAGAAAGCTCGGCGCCTCTCCCCATCAATCCCTATCAGTGGGAGCCCTAACAGCCTTCACACTGTGATGTGCTCCCAACACCAAACTTGTAGTAGTGATGTCATGACCAGACATCAGCCGCCCTTGTATACGACCCCATGCAGGATCCTATACAATCGGTATAGTACATAACTCCCCCAAGCAAACTTTTACCCGTGGTCTCTCATGTCACAGACCACATCTATCAGTAGCCATGGTACTCTGCATCCGCTCTGATGGCATAGCAGTAGAACACCTACAACCCCAGCCAAAACTTGTGTTAGTCTAGATGCCCCAGGCATCTGGCATAGTGACTCGATGTTCACTCCACCCTTCTCCAGGGTGAAGCTCAGATCTCCGCACAGTCGCATCATCGTGTGGCCCTGATTGACCGTGGGAGTTATTAACCATCCTTGTATGGGGATCCTCAAAATCCTTCATACATCCTCTAGTGTGGGAGTCATCTCCCCTATCGGTAACCAAAAACAGGAAGAACCCGGATACCACCTCTCTGCTAGGGCTATCAATAGCCCCATATCTGTAGAAACCTGTGGCATCTCTGCCACATGCTGCAAGACGACTTGTGCCAACTGATCTCGCTCTGCCTAATCTCGCTCTACCTGGGAGTCATCCCTCAGCCCGTCGTATTTCCATTCTCTACTCTTTAGTAATCCTCTCTGCAACATAAACAACAAAATAATAAAAATCATTAATAAAACAGTGATTAAAAATGCAAGTAAAGCAAGTTCAATTTCATCAATGATGATATCGTCCCTTTTTTGACAAAATCGAGACAATTTCTTCACGACGACGTCGACGACCCAAAAACGGCCGCGATGCCCAAAAATCATCAAAATTTAATCTACAAAGCATATAAAATCAAAATTCAAGCATTCTAAACTAAGTTTAGACTCTTACCCGTAGCCCGTGCTGGACCTCTATCAATCTGTGCACTGTCTCGACCATTTTGTTTGCAGAGCTCCACAAACCAGAAAATGAAAATGAACAGTAACAATGAATTAGGGTTTTTCCCTATTTTTTTAATTTTATTCAAAAACAATTAAAAACATTTTAATTTTTTGCTTTTTCGCGTTTTTTCCTCAAACGTTCAATTTGGGTAAAAACACGGAGGGGGCATCATAGTAAGCTGTCGTACAATTCGACCAAGAATCGTTGCCTAAAAATGGAAATAATTTTTGCTTTCTTGTAAATCGAGAAGAACTCATATTTAACGCATTTTCTTCAAAAAATTCGCTAAAGAGGGGGCAAAATGTAGCACCCTAAAATTGGCACAGTAAAACTTAGTAAATAATTAAAATTACCTTAGTAATAATTCAAATTCAAATTTCAACCCCAAAATCGCTCCCAAACCGCCTGCTACCCGTTTCCTTATTTTTTGCACCATTTTTAGAGTTTGTTTCGTCCGTTGGACGATATCATCTCCGATCAGATGATATCGCCTCAGATCGGATGATTTCGTCTGGAGCAGAATGTCCAAACGATTTCGTCCCAAAACTAATTTTTCAAAATTAGCTTCTGTTTCAACAGCTTCTCTAACTCGGGCAGAGACGCGTCTACACCGTTAGAGTCTCCCCCCATTGGAGATCTCCAAAAATGGGATGATCTCCAACCTCCCAACCTCTTTCCTATGCCTATTTAATCTTAGGCCCTCTCCTTGACATTCCCTTGGCTGAATTTTTCTATACTTTAAGTTTTACATGCTTCAGGATATCCTAGATTATTGTTCGCCTTTGTCCGTTTTTTAATTTTCTTGCAGGAAGTTTGTTATTCTTCAGCCGGAGCAAAGCTCAGATCGTCGCGGACAATCCTATCCAATTTGAGATGATTTCGTACCAATACAAGACGATTTTTACTGCAATCAACATTGGGGGCAATCAGTGCCCAAAGTTTGTGTTTCTTTACTCTTTTTTGTTGTTTTGCTTTGCATTAGTTAAGATTATTATTGCTTTGCATCTTGGAGTTCACCTCATGTAGCCTAGATTCATAATAAAGTCAAAGTTAGTCATTAAAACCATGCATTTTTCTTAATTTGTTATCTAAAGTTTTCATTCTAGCATTCATACTTTCATTTCTATCATTTTCCCTTGCTTTTGCAATTGTATTTTTTGTTCTTGGTATCCATTTCTGCAATTGCAGGTCTCCGACAAATTCATCTGACGAATTCGTCAGATATCAGACGATCCTGTCAGATCAGAGACGATCCTGTCAAATTCTAGACAATCTGGACTGCTTCAAAAATCAGAATCTCCATCAGACATTCGGATCAGGTATGGCTCTTTAATCTAGCTTATTCTCTATTTTTTCTGTTCAAATCTATTTTCTGTATTCATATAATCAACATTTCATATAGCTTAGCTTAGATTCATTTGGCCAAACCTAGGACTTGGATGTTTAAAGCTAAAATTGAACACATTAAACTCATTCCCAACCTAGGCGTGGAAACTGCCACTAAACGTTTCCTGGTGAACCCCACCATCCGTCGAAAAATCACCTTAATACCCCTCCCCCGAGAGGTGAGACCTTCAAAGGGCCTCTCAGTCCAAGGTATCATCCCATCCTTTTCCCATCCTCCTTCCGGGCACGGATCCTTTAGCCTGAAGGTAAGGATGCAAAAAATTTGGAGCGATACAGTATTGAATATCTTATAGATGATAACCTCTCAGTCGGCTAGCACTTCATTTCTCCTAAAAGGTGCTCCAATTTGCTCTCCGATCCGACAGTATTCATTGTAAGAAAATCTCTTCAAGTCTCAAAAAGCTCTCCTCGGTCTCTCCCTCCAATTGATAAAATAAGGTCCCCCTGGTGCTCTTAGGTTTGCACCTTATATTGTGTTGAGGTCCTAGGTTTAGGTCTAAAAACCCTAACACTGAATCGTGCATACAAAATTTTTGTTAGCATGAGCATTTGAGTCTTTGTCTACCCTTGAGGGCTAGTTAACTGATGTCTAAATCTAGACTTGAGTCTCTCATGTAGACTGGCTGTGAGGAGGAATGCAAAGTTGTCCCCACTCAACCTTATTGCATGCAGACTGCCACTTCCACCCGAGATTAGGTTGGTTTGATGGTAAATTGCATTTTAGGGTCTAGCCGTCGTTGTCTGTAGTGGCTAGGGATTGATCGCTTCAAGCTTCAGCGGCCAAGATTCAGCCACTTTGGTTCATAGCAGCCAGGATTGGATGGGCTAAGATTGCCCCAAATGAGTGGTGAAAACCACTTTTGGCACTTGGAAGGTTCCAAGGTTTAGTCACATGATCTATGAATGTGCCCATATGAGTAGTTCTCCTAAACACGACATGTTTTAGGTGTCTATAGATGCCCCTTTTTGGGATGCACTATGTGGGAAAAACACAACGTAGAGAAAAAACATAGACTGCTATGTTTTTAGGGTGTATGATGATCATTGGTATGATCAACGCTGGATGGCCCATTCATGCAAGAGGGTGCTCACCCTTGAATCATTGCTTTGACATACTGGAAGGATTAATTTAGCATAGGGCTTGCACATATTCACTTGCACTCATTCCTCAAACACAATCGGGTAGCTTATGTCACTATAATGAGATCCAATTGGAGGAGAGCTACAAACTAAAAATGTCATAT
This sequence comes from Wollemia nobilis, assembly GCA_028583015.1. NCBI lineage: Eukaryota > Viridiplantae > Streptophyta > Pinopsida > Araucariales > Araucariaceae > Wollemia > Wollemia nobilis. The sequence continues at coordinate 3,143,463 of JAQPPZ010003612.1, forward strand.
TTTGCTTATGAACCCAACAAATAGGGAAAATTTTGTAATAGTTGTCTACAATGATTCATAGGATAAACACAATTTTGATATGATTGAGTGATCTTTGGTTGACTTTGATTATGATTATTTGAAGAGCTAACTACCCCCTCACACAAAGAATTGATGAGGGAAGGGCAATGAATGAAGCGACAAGTCGATTGACCAATATGAATAATTTGGTTCCTTTCTAGTGCTTGTTCTTTTAATGGGCAAACCCCCATCCAAGTGTGATCTCAACTATTTATGATGATCATTCATCCCTATCCCGTGGAGCGGTCCAACCATAAATAGCCTTCTTAGGGAGTTAGGATGAGCGATTCTATTTAGGATTTTTGTTGAATCACTTGGCTCAGTGTTTTATGTCATAAAGGAATTAGGATGATTCTATCGTACCCGTGGAGCAGTCCAACCATCTTGGTCTTATTTGGGATTGAGGGGGCACATCATGATTCCAAAATGATTAATTTACCCTAAGTAGCCCTATGGTAGCTCACTCATCTCACCGAATTGCATGGAGTGCAAATCTCTACAACCGCCGAGTTGATAGAGTAAGTAATTGGATACGAGGCTTACTTGAGATTTTTGTTTTTATGTGATTTTTTTGTTATTTTGATCATTATGATGATTATCAACCATCAAAATGTGCTTATTTGATTTTTTTGTTATTCCTCATGGGAGGAATTTTTCTATTTTTGGTTGTGCTTATGGCCGCTATCAGATCCAATGACCCCTAAATACCTATTTCTAGCCACTCTCGACCTCAGCAGCCAAGAAGTTTGGGCCACTGATGACAACAACGATCGAGGCATAACTTGGAAAATATAAAAGCAACCTAGGGTTTTGAATTTTCATTCTTCCAACTGGTGATTCACTTTTCAGATCTCTAGAGAGAAAGTGATAGTTTGCAACTTGGAGCATTTTTTTTCGAATATTATGGTTGCACAGGGCGAGGCATCAATGAGTGGAGGAGCCGAAGCTTCTCGGGTATGCTTCAAAACCCTAACCTTACTTATTTTTTAGTAAAAATGAACCTCACTAAGTAACCGGTAAATGAACCTCACTAAACTTACAGGAAACAAACCGAACCCGTAGATAGGCCTAGTTTAGGTTTTAATTTGGTGGGCTTGTCCCCATTTTGTGCTTTTTCAAAATATTTTGGTATTTTTGGCCTAGGGTGTACACGTTTGTTGTGTCGCCCGTCGGTCGCTGCCACTCAGAGTGGCTATTTTGGCCCATGGCTTGGCCGCTATTGATGGTAGTAGCTGGTTCAAATCCCAACGGTCAAAAATCTGACCGTTGGAGCCTAGCCATTGCCAGCCTCAGCGGTCGATTCTTGGTCATTGTAGACGAAAGCGGCCATAAAACCTTAGGATATTTTTTTTTTTTTTTGAATTTTTTGAGGTGATTAATTGAAATTTGCTGCATGATTAGGTGCATTTATTTCTCTTTTCACTTAGACTTAGGATAGTCTATCATTATTTGCACCATTTTCCATGTTTTATTGCATTTTATGCCTTAGATGCACTATAGTTATACCTTGATTTTTGTCCTTAGATTCTTTCTACTTGGGCTCGGGACCCAAAAATCTTGCTTGACCTCCTACCTCGTATGGATGATGTGGATTTGGCATGGTTTAATGCCCATGGATTACAATATGTGACCAGGATTCCCCAGATTATGTCAGATCAGGCCTACCTCATGACCTTGGCTCACCAATGGGATCCTTGGACTAATACCTTCCACCTTCCTACCGATGAGATGACTATCACACCAAAGGATGTATATAGGATTTTTTAGATTCCTTTTGATGGAGTGGCCATCGTCTCTTTGGCCACTAATGACCGTGAGGCAATATTTGCTAGGGTGTTTAGGAGGCATGCTATGGCTGCCTTCTAGGACACCAAATCTGGCGATGTATCTATTCTGCGATGGTACAAGGCGAGGGTCTTCTCTACGAGGCATGCGGTGTTGCTGATGGTTGTCAGCAAAATTATTATCCTAGATTGCTCGGGCTTGAGGTTCCCATGGAACCTCCTTATGATGGTTCAATATTTGGTGGAAAGCGAGGAGCCTATCATCTATGCATGGGGGAGGTCTTTGCTAGTGTAGTGCTATGATGAGTTGTATCACATCCACTCGATGGGGTCGTGTCAGAATCACATGCAGCTTGCTCCTATAGATATGGGGATGGGAGCATATCCATGTAGATCATACCAGAGGGATCCCTATTGAGATTATAGCTATAGATGGTCAAATGCAGTGTTATGCTACCAGATGGGCTCGAGAGTGCGAGGAGCACAAGAACCATCCTTTTATGAGGGAGCTCCATCATTACATTGCTACTTTGACTGGGTTGCAGGCCTGAGATATCATATGACATCCATATCATGACTACCTGATATGGGATGATCCAGCTAGATTTATAGCTAGGACATGACCTAAGTGATGGATCATTGGCTGCAAGGTTAGCATTAGAGAGTATTTATTATATCCTCGTACCCTTCATTAGTATGGATTGCAGTAGGATGTGCCATTTGTCCTAGTATTGTACAGGTGCATTATAACAGAGAGAGACCTTCCCCCACCATGGATTACAGAGCTTACTAATGAGGAGGACACCCCAATAGTTGATGTAGGTGTCGATGGGGGAGTGAAAAATGCCTTTGCACAGTGGTGGGGGGATCAGATGTGGTATGGTGATGGTATCCTAGGCCATGAGGATGATGGCAGTGATGGAGGCGTAGATCCAGTAGGGTGTAGAGTTTGAGCTAGGAATGAGGGATGGGGCCAACCAATAGAGCAGGTGGTAGCGGAGGAGTAAGAGGCTCCTAAGGATGAGGAGGAGGAGTTGGATCCCAAGGAGAGATATTCTCCTCTTAGGGTACAACTACATGAGGTAGAGGTTGAGCTCCAATCGGCCAAGATCTAGGTATAGTAGTGTGATGCCACTATAGCATAACGAGATGCCACTATAGCATAGCTCATGGTATAGATACAGGCATTACAGGCTGCTATCGGGGGAGGTGCTACTAGGATGTAGATTGTTGTTGATCCTCCTACACCACAGGTTCCTACAGAGGCAGATATAGGGGTAGAGACTAGGCAGATATAGGCCTTGCTAGATGAGTATGAGGCAAATATTTTTGATGATGTAGCCTACATTGATGCTCTCTCAATGCAGATTAGGAGGCTAGGAGCCACTCCTAGGGAGAGGGTAGGTGCAGGTGGATCACAGGTTAGCGGGTGCTCCACATCAGGGTATTATTCCATCCATCCTAGGTAGAGGACCTAGACTCATACAGAGAGACCAGCAAGATCTAGCTCACATCACTCTCCCAGGGATCCCGCCATAGGGGGCGGTGCTATAGGGGGCACAGGCCCAATTTGATTCATGATGCACTTTGACTTTTATTTTTGAGGTCAGCTGACCTATATGACTGTAGCCCATGGGAATTTTTGTACATCCATGTATTTGATACACACATTTATATGAGATATTTGCATTATGATTCATAATGTGTATCCTTTATTGCTTATGTTTATGTTTTATTTATGTGATGTGATGATGGCATTATGATGTAATGATGTATGTGTTAGATGATAGGTGATATTTATGATAATGCAAATATTTTAGATGGGTGCTTATGTAGATGTTTTTGATTACTGTGACATGATGTGATGTATCATGAGTTGACTTAATGGTAGGTTTATGATGTATGCATATATGGATACTAATATGGATTTACGTGCTTTGATTATGGCTATATGATGTAATGTATGTGGATGCAATGATATGATCTTAGGTGTAGATGGATGATTGATGATCTATGTATTTATGGATGCAACATTATTTGTTAAATGCATGTTTAATTTTGCTTTTAGTTGTATGCATTCGACTTATGTTATGATGTGGCAAATGCAATGTGTGAAATGCATTATCTACATGGTTTTTGATCTAATGTAAATGAACCTATATTCTTTAATCACTTAAAACATAAGGAATGCATATGATATGATTTTAACGATCTAATGGGTGACACCACAGAAAGTATATTAGTTATGAATGTAAACAATCATTCTTATTACAAGAACTAATTGTTTAAGCATCCATATGTGAAATGTAATGGTGTGGAATGTGTGTAGTTTCTTGATAAGCTTTTGTAATTTAAAATATACAAAATAGTCAGTGGCCATCTAAATATCATTTTTGACATCCATCCGGTATCTAGCCTACTTTGTTAATACCCTTTAATTCACAAAACCTCATAAATAAAATTGATGATGCAATTGATGATATGATTTGTTGCCATGTAGGAAGTTTTGAGTCCTTTCCTGAGACTCAAATAATCTAGCTACCCTATCAATAGCTGCATACTGACCATACAAGACTTTTGAAAAGCAAGGCTTTCATCATGGACCTAGAGATTCATTATACCTATGTGTGCAAATAAATATATTTAGATAGAACTCAAGCATTTCCTCCGATGTCAGGTGGGATTCTTTCAGCCCATTGCTAAGATTGGGGATCCTCAAGTGTTCATCTGATCCTATGTTGGACTTGGTTGGACTATACCACTAGGCAATATTGGGTTACCTAAAGCTAGCTCATCCACATGCAAATATTGGTCTACACAAATGCAAGATGCTATTGTGATAGACATATCTTCATGCGTAAGGGTATCACCATTGCTAGGCATGGTTGTACACCAAACATGTAATGGGGATCACCTTCCGGTTTTGTACAATGCTGAGAATTCTAGGGATTCAAGCTCCATTCCATTATTTTCTTCATTTTATTTGGGATACTTGCTCGTGCTTAGTGATGAAAATCACTGTTTTATTTTTTATTTATTTTTTTTTAATTTTTAATTTTTGTGTTTCTTTTGAGAAAGGGATCTATGTAGTGATGATAATCACTTGTTTATTTTGCTTTTGAATTTTGCTTGATTCTAGAATTTTTTCTTGTTTTGGTAAAAGTGAGGGATTTAACTAGGTAGGGCGAAACTTGTCCTTTTGTCAATTCTCAACATCTTTGAATCGGTCGCACAGGGGGATAAGCGAGGAAGACCCTTTTTGCTTAAGGTGACCTAGACCACTTTTGCAGCTTTCATCTTTCCCTTGTACCAACTAGGATTTTAGTGTTTTTAATTAGTGATGGGATCCTAAATATTTGAGGCATTATCACGACTAGACCTTACCATCTACTAATCAAGATGGCTTTCCACAAAAGCTGATAAGACCACTAGATATGGTTGAATGACCAGAAAACCTTAGCCTATTCTTTATAGCAACAAGAACGGTTGTGTTGAAAAACACAGTTACACACATGGATGAATGGATGAATATGGATTTGAGTATTTGTGGTTGTGATACAAATTGTGGCATCATTTGCAAGATTGTGATCATAACATGTGCAAATGCAATGGATATGAATGTAATGCAATGCAACTATGTGGATGTAGATGTAATATGCAAATGTTTTTGTATTTTTGATTATTTTGCATTATTTTTGTATTTTTGACTAGGTTGACCAAAGGGCTTATTATGCCTTTAGGGCTTTTATATTTTGACCAAGCGGCAAGAAGATACCCTTGGAGTATTTTTGATTGAGGTGAACAAGCGACATGAAGATACCCTTGGAGCATTTTTGATTGAATTTGACCAAGCGACATGAAGATACCCTTGGAGAATTTTTGATTGAGGTGACCAAGCGACATGAAGATACCCTTGGAGAATTTTGATTGATTTTGACCAAGTGGCATGAAGATACCCTTGGAGAATTTTTTTTTTTGAATATTTTATGTTTTTATGATTTGTTTGTAATTTTATGACATATTTGAATGTTTTATTTTATGTATATTTGAATGTTTTTGTATTTTATGTATAGAATTCCTTCAAATGGAGGATATTGAGAGGTTCAGGCTCTTCAACACCCTCCAATGATGTGAGGCGATATGCTCCAGGCCCAACCCTTTTCAATATCATGTAGGGGCCTATCCAATTTGCCGCAAATTTGTCTCATAGGTGCGATGGCAGATTTGAGTTTTGTTGGTTTTCTTTGAGCACAAGATCTCCAACTTTGAATTCTCTTAAGTGGACTTTACTATTGTAGGCTCACACAAGGTGATCCTGATAAACACGGAGATGCTCCAAGGCATTGAATCGATGTTCATCAAGAAGCGTTAATTGATCAAGGTGGCCTTGCTACATGGTGCCATCATCTATGAAGTCCTATAATGCTATGTAGGGTTGGAATATCCAACTCTAGGGGCATGATGGCCTTAGTGCCATATACAAGTGAAAATGGTGTTTCCCTAGTGGGTGTCCACACACTAGTCTTGTATGCCCATAATGCAAGAGGTAATTGTAGATGCCATTCCTTATGATTATCTTTCACCATCTTCCTCAAGATGGAGACTATTTTTTTTGTTTGAAGCTTTCGCTTGCCCATTTGCTTGTGGATAATAGGGTGTTGAAAAATTATGCTGAATATGGTATTTTTTTGTCAAAGCATGCACATTTTTGTTTTTGAAATATGGCCCATTATTTGATATTATTTTTGAAGGGACCCCAAAATGACTTATGATATTGTGGAGTATAAACTCTACAATCCTTGGTCTAGTTGTTTATGTCAAGGGGATCGCTTCGACCCATTTGGTGAAATACTCAGTGGCCATTATGATGAACATGTGTTGGCCTGAGGATGGGGGTGAGATATTCCCTACTAAGTCTAGTCCCCACTGCGAGAAGGGCCATGTTGCCTGGATGGGTTGCAAGGCTTATGATGGCAAATGTGTGAGGTTCACGTGATGCTGGCATTTAACGCATTTCTTGACATACTCGCAATAATATTTTTCCATAGTGGGCCAATAGTAACCCATTCTCAAGATGCACTTAATGATGGCCATGCCATTGAAGTGACCACCACATGTACCATCGTGAGCCTAAGAAATTACCCAAGATGCTTCCTGTGGCTCAAGACAACGAAGGAGCATTCCATCGTAACCTCATCTATAAAGGATCTCTCCCAATAAGATGTACCTTGTTACCTTATATTTAAATGTTCATATTTCAACATGTGATAGGCCTTGTGGTACCATTCCAAGATTTAGGAAAATTCATATTTGGGAAAGCCAATCTTTATAAGCCATAGTCTCTATAGAAAATATGACATGTTCCTCCTACTTCCCGCAACTCATGGATACAGATTGAGTAACAACCCTATGGTGAATGGTTGCACCACACTCCACAGGACCCTGAGACATGAGAGACCCCTAATGTGCCATCAAGAACTATATAGCTCTAAAGGACCAATCGTTATTTGGTTTGATATTGACCATGTTGATTGATTCTCAATTATCAAAAGCCTCACATTGTATCGCAAAGTGTGAGAGCACCTTAACGTGAATGGTTGTAAAATATCCAGATGGATTCTGAGGGATTAAATATCCCAAGGATGCCATGGTGTCCATGAATATATTTTACGTATGAGGTATTGCCTCAATGTCATACCATTATAGCCAGGATAGGTAGGTGTCAACAAGTTCCTTGTATGATTTCAATATTGGGCATCGACATTGGAAAAAACCCTTGACTTTATTAACTATGAGCAAGGAGTCACAAAATATATTCAATATTTTAATGCCCATTGCGGTGGCTATTTGAAGTCCTAAGATCAGGGTCTCATACTCGATGTTATTTTTTGTGCAAGGGAAGTCTAGTTTGAATGATAAGGGTAATGGAGCACCCTACGGTGTGATAAAGACAATCCCTACTCTGCCCCCTTGCTCAAAATTTGAACCATCAAATAATAATGTCATGTCTCTTTCTTTCTTAGGTTCTTCAAGTTTTAGTGGATCTGATAATGCAAAGACTACATCATCGGGTAATTCTATGGTGAGAGGCTTGCTATCTTGAAGAGGTGCCTCTGCTAATTGATCTGCTATGACTTGTACCTTGATGTAATTTTGGCTTATGAAATCAAGATCAAACTCTATCAATAGCATGATCCACTTTGCAGTACATGTATTGTGATAGGTCTTATTCATCATGTACTGCAAAGGATTTTATTTTGATATAACATAGGTCATATGGCTCAACATGTAGTGTCATAACTTTTTGGTTGTAAAGACCACTGCCAAACACAACTTTTCTACATACGCATACCCTAGCTCATAACTCACCAAGGTGTGACTAATGTAATATACAACTTGCTCTTTATATTATGCATTATTTTGGGCCAACATGGTGCCCAAAGAAAAATTAGTAGCCGATATGTATAGTAAAAATGGTACATCTAGCCTTGGTGGATCCAATACTAGTGGTGTTGCCATGTAAGTTTTGATCTCTACAAAGGCTTGTTTAAATTCTTAATCCCAATGAAAAGGGAATCCTTTGCGTAGCAGTCGATTCATGGGTCGGTACTTATCTGATAATTATGCAATGAATGATTTGATGGATGCTACTTTGCCTTGCAGGCTTCTTAACTCCCTAATGTTGCTAGGGGCGACCATTTCCAATATATCCTTTACCTTTGTAGGATCGACTTCAATGCATTTATTAGAAATGATGAACCCCAAGAGCTTACCAAAAGTTATGCCAAACACACACTTCTTAGGATTCAATCTTATGTTATGATTGATGAGGCGATCAAATATCTTTTCAAGGATTTTAGCGTGATCTTGCCACACTAAAGACTTGGACAGTAAGTAATCCATATAGTACTCTAATATTTTGTGCATATAGTCATGAAAGATGTATGTCATGGCCTACTAATATGTGGCACCAACATTCTTCAAGACAATTGACATTACCTTGTAATAGAATGTCCCCCATGGAGTAATTAAAGTGGTCTTATGTTGGTCTTCAAGTTTGATTCGGATTTGAATGTATACAAAAAACCCATCCATTAGAGAGAGCACCTCATGTCCTGTAGTGGCATCAAAAAGAGCATTTATGTTTGGCTATTGGAATGAATCCTTTGGAGTTTCCCTATTCAATTCTCTGAAGTCTATGCAAATGCAGACTCTTCCATCAGGCTTTCCTATGGGAACCATGTTTGAGACCCATTCAAGATAGTCAATAAGAATTATGAAAATTATATCTAACAATTTTTGTAACTCATTATTCACCATCATAGCGATGGTTGGATGCATTTTCCTTGGATTTTTCTTGAATGGCTTCTTAATGGGATCCAATGAAAGGTTGTGTACAACTAAATTTGGATCAAGCCCTGGCATGTCTTTGTAAGTCCAAGAAAAAATATTTAGCCTCTCCTTTAGGAGAGGAATTATGATGGCTTGTTCCTCTGGAGATAGACTTTCTCTAAACTTAAATTTCTTTGGTTGAGTAGGATCATCACTAATTTCCACCTCGAAAGTCACTTCTATAGCCATATGTGACCCATACTCCAACTAGTGAGGTGTGGGTATTAAATGAATGTCATCAACAAGATTTAGAGGGCCTAATGACTCAGGATCCAAACTAGCATGGAACATGTCATATGCACAGCCTGATGCAAAATGAAATGGTTGCAACACATCTTCATTAGGGAAAATATCCTCAGGCTCTACAGGTGAATCAACACGATCCCAATCAATAGCATCTGTATCAAGATACAATGGTTTGGTAGGATCTGAGGGGTTATGAAGTGGAGTGGTTAGATCAATGGAGATTGTATTGGTGGATGAAATAAAATATCCAGGACCACATGGGTGAAATCTTGTCTCATAGGTTCCTCCCCATACTCATGATGAGGCTCTGGAGGAAAATAAATCTTCAGATCTGGCCCATGAGTAGGCCAGATAATAGGATCATTGGGTTATAAGAGCTCCCTAAACGTAGGTAGAAGGGGATTGATTACATGATAAATGGTATTTAAGTCGACAGGTCTTCCCAAAAACTAGAAGCCAGGGTCTATGGCACGAAGTGCCACTTCTCTTTCTACCAACATGTTGACTTGCCATAAATGGTGAGGCCCAAGATAAGCCATCTCAGTCTCATCTTCATATTCATCATCACTTATCCAAAAACCATTAGCATTGGTATGTTGTCCTAAGACAAGGGGCTTGTGTCTTGGCCCCAAGTAGGCCATATCTGTCTCATCCTCATATTCTTTATCACTTATGAAGATGTTATTTGCATTATTTTCTTACCCCAAGATATGGGACCACTGCCTTAGCCCTAGGTATACTCTTTCTATTAAGTCCTATGACTCATAGCCATTTTTTTCTGATATGTATCCACTCTCATTGTGGCTGGACCAGGTAAGGTTTTGTAAATAGCAAGGCCCATGATAGGCTAAGCTTGTATGTACGTCATCATTGCTTGTAACATATCTATTTTTTTCTCGCTCTTCATCCCACAAGATGCAACCTATAGGGGTGACGTTAATTGAGAAGTTTGTATGATAAATATTAGGTGGTGGTATGTCTACTATGGCCAATTATTTGTTGATAAAATGTCTTGTACTTGGTGGGTGATAAGGAATAAAATCAATGTCTTCTCCTAACCCCAAGCTTAATCTATCCAAGGATGCTGCTAGAGAGTCATATTTACCTCTGATGTGGTATCCTAACCCAAACTTGTCAGTGGGAAGCTGGTATTACGACTCGCATGGATGCCTATGCCCCTGCTCATATATACCAAGATCGTAGCCATGGAAATGGTAACATTAAAAGTAGCTTAGAGCAAACTCAAGATTAGAGAGGTAACAAACATTAATAGTAAATAGATCATCATTGTCCTCTTCTATGTTTGAAGAATTATGGGTGCAATCTAGGCTAGCGTAGATAAAGTTGGTCTGGTTGGGAGGGATTCCAAGTAGAACCACTATTCCCACTAGTGGTCTTAGGTCTTTTTGCCATCCCATGTCTTGGGTAGACTCAATGATGGGCATGAATATTATGTTCTGCACAAGGTACTCTCCTATTCCTATACTTGCCAAGTGTATTATCACATGTGATGTGGATGACCCTACAGAAGACACTAGTGAAGTGGGTTCTAGTATTTCCTCGGATTGATCATGAATATCTTCTTCTTCCATAGGACTTGGGATTTATGCAATGGCTATAGTTAAAAATTCCTTAGGATTTGTTTTCTCTATTAAGGGTACCTTTAGCTTCTGATTGTCTTTAGGTTTAGACATTGATGGCCTCTTAGAAGTGTCAGCTATTTTGGGCATAAGAGGAGGTGCCTATGTGGATAGGTCTTTTCATACCCATTTATCTCAGTCATCTAGATTTGTGGTTGGATATGAGGGTCCCACATATAGATGGGTGGAAGGAATTACAAAATCTCCTAGAATATCCACCTGATGGACATATTCGAATGGCTCTTCATTAGCCAGAACTACATAGACTTTATCATTGTGCACATACTTGACACATTGGTGTAAAATAGAAGGCACACAATTCATATCTCTTATCCAGGGATGTCCTAGGAGGATGTTGTATTGCATATCCCATTCTAATATATGACACATCATAGCGATGGTATTATGGCCCACCTTAATGGGTAGGTGAAGAACATGTGCTTATACTGAGAGGGGGAGGGGGTGAATAGTATAACATAAAACTTTTCCCCAAATAGTAGCATCAAACATTAATAAAACTGTGAACATCACACAAAGCATCACACACATGAGAGACATCACTTTTAACGGGTTCACCCAATGTGGGCTACCTCCATAGAAAAATATTTCTTCTAAATATTTCTCAAATAATATTTTGGGAATACTTCCCAAGTACAATGTTTATGGATCTCTATCAAAAGGATATGTTGATCTCTTAATCTTTGTCAAAGGGAGATGAAATAAATAAAATATTTATATCCTTCCTTTCAACACTTTTGCACTCAAAAATAATCAGAAAGCTTTCTTAGGCAATATCTCACATTAATCAAATATCAAACCTTATTAAAATATTAAAGCTTGATCAACCTTATATCTCCCAAAAAAATCATAATCAGACCTTAGCAAGCAAATATTTTAATTAAAATATTTACCCCTGCAAATATCGTATTCGGAGTGCATACCTCAAAGAAGCCCTCGAAGGGCCTTGATGTTTCGAACCTTTGCCCATCGTGCTGCCAAGCGGTAGCTATGCCACGTGAGCTAACACTACCCACATGAGTGCCTTGGGAACTCTCTTCCTTAAGCCGCATGTGCTTTCCTCACAAGGTGCCAAAAATTTGACCATCCATGACTTGACTACCCACGTCACACTCCACAAAATTTGTTGTGCAATATTCGGATGCAGAAATACTTTGGGTTTTTTCAAAAATCATGCGACACTCCTTAGGTTTATTAAATGGAAAACCTTTAGCTTATTTATATAAGCCATCCTTCAATGCAAATACGTTGGCCATTTTAACATTCCCCTCATGACGTTGGTGACACCAATAAGAAATGAGGGAAAAACATTTTATTTAATTTTAAAATTAAAATTTAAATTTTAAATAAATTAAAATTTATACTAAACCTTTAAAATTAAATTTCTCCATCATCGGGGCGCCTTTTTCGATGAATCGAAAAGCCAACTTGGGTTTTAAGAAAAACCCATTTCAAATATTCCATCCATTTGTTTTAAATAAAACCTTTCCTTGACTTCCTTCATTTTCATAAAAACCTTTTGCCAAGATTCCCTTGAAGCTCCTTTTGGAACCAAATTCCATGCATCACTTCTATAACCTTTGATCAAAACCTTTGCTTCTCATGAAGCTATTTGTGGAGAAAAATCATAGTGCTTACTTACATAGGTCATTTTGACATCAATGACAAATTTTAGCTTAGGGACTTAAAATGTCCAACAATCTCCCCCTTTGTCATTGATGGCAACCCATATTCATTTTAATGAAACCTAACATTCTTTTCTGCTCCCCTTGAGACTTTGATCCCCCTGGCTCAATGCTCTCTCAAATATCTCCTCATATCAAATCTCTCCCCAATACACAAATCTCTACCCCTTTGACATCAATGGCAAAGGGTCACCTTTGGGGTTTGGGGCTAAGAATGAGCCTCTTAGCTTAGCCCCACCCCCACCTCCACATGAGGTGGTTAATTATGGGGTGGGAGTCTCACTCCCAATTTTCCTTGAAGATACTCAAAAGTCTCCTTTGAGAGTGGCTTAGTGAAAATATCTACTATTTGTTCCTTTGTAGTGACATACTCCAATATGACTTGTTTATCTGACACTTGTTCTCTTAGAAAATGATACTTAATTGGAATGTGTTTCATCCTAGAGTGCATTATCAATTTTTTTGAGATACATGACACTGCTATTATCACATAGTATAGTAATGGGCTTATTATGCTTTATCTTGAAGTCTTCTAAAGTTCTCTTAATCCATAACACCTATGTACAACTGGACTGCTGTAATATATTCTGCCTTCGCTATAGATAGTGATACTGAAACCTGCTTCTTGCTTAACTAGGAGACTAGAATTTCTCCAAGAAATAAAGCTTCTCCACTTGTGCTTTTTTTTATCATCAATGTTGTCGGCCCAATATGCATCTGTATATGCCGTGAGTGTGAAACTGTCACTTTTGGGATACTAAAGTCCAAAATCCATAGTCCTTTTTAGATACCTAAAAATTCTTTTTACTGCTGCCACATGTGTTTCCTTAGGTGCTACTTGAAATCTTGCCACCAATACCACTGACTATACTATGTCTGTTCTTGTAGCTATGACATATAATAAGATACCAATAATGGATCTATATAGTATCTGATATACCTTTGGAGATTCATCATACTTACTCAACTTGCACCCTATGACCATAGGAGTACTTACTGGTTTGCAATATTTTAATCTGAATTTCTTTAACATATCCTTGATGTACTTGGCTTGAGACAGAAACACTCCCTTCCTTGATTGTAAAATTTGAAGACCAAGAAAGAAGGATAATTCACCAAGCATTGACATCTCAAATTCACTTTTCATATTCTTAGCAAACTCTTTGCACATCTTGTCATTGTTTCCCCCCAAAATTATGTCATCAACATAAACAACCACTATTAGAAGATCATTTTATTTATTTTTGATATACAAATTACTATCTGCTATTCCTTTCTTGAATCCCTGTTCTTGTAGATACTTATCCAATATTGAGTACCATGCTCTAGGAGCCTGTTTTAAACCATACAATGTCTTTTTTAATCTGCATACCTGATCTGGTATATCTACCAGTATGAATCCCTATGGATATTCAATGTAGACCTCTTCTTCTAGAATCCTGTTTAGCAAAGTTGACTTAACATCCATTTGATATACGTTGAAGTTCTTGAAACTTGAAAAATCTAAAAAAATCCTTATAGCTTCAAGTCATGCAACTGGAGCAAAGGTTTCATAAAAATCAATTCTTTCTACTTGTGCATAACCTTTGCATACTAACCTTGCTTTATTTTTGACAACTTGTCCATATTCATTCAACTTATTTATGAAAACCCATTTTGTGCCAATCACATTTTTATCCTTTGGTCATGGAACAAGTTCCCAAGGTTTGCTCTTCTCAATCTAATCTAATTATTCATTCATTTCTTTAACCCAAAATTGATCTTCACTAGCCCGAGAGAAATATTTTGGTTCAATCTTAGATAGCAAAGAAACATTATCTTGTTGAGATGGTTTTATTATTCTTCTCCTTGTATGTATTTCATCTGGATTCCCAATGATCTGATATTTTGGGTGATGTTTCTGTACATACTTGGAAGGAGTCTTAGGAAGAAGCCTTTGTATTTCTTCTTCATCATTATCTGATTCTTCACAAAATTCTTATTCACAACATCCATCTTCTTTGTATACCATTTTTTGATTTGGATCTCTGTAATCTATCTTCTCATCAACTGTTACATTCATACTTTCCACCACAATGTGTGTTCTTTTGTTGTAACATTTGTAAGCCTTGATTTTTATGGAATAACCAAGAAATATTCCCTCATCACATCTTGGATCAAATTTGCCTAAATTCTCATCTTCCCGTCTTATGTAACATTTGCTTCTAAAAATCTTGAAATGTTTTACAGTAGCAGGTTTTCCCTTCCAAAGCTCATAAGGAGTCTTGTGATGATTTACCCTTAATTGAGCCCTAGTAATTATGTACAAAACTGTAGATCCTACTTCTTTCCAAAAACCATCTGATAATTTAGATTCATTTAACATAGCTCTAGCCATGTTTTCAACAGTCCTATTTTTCCTTTCAAATACTCCATTTTTTTGGGGAGTTCTTGCTGCTAAGTATTATCTCTTGATTCCATGTTCAAAAAATTCTACAAACTCATCTTAAGTAAACTCTTCTCCTCTATTAGATTGTAGACACTTAATCCTTTTGCCTGTTTCATTTTCAACCAACTTCCTGAATGCTTTAAATTTTTTGAAGGCTTCTGACTTTTATTTTAGGAAAGTTACCCAAACCATTCTGGAATAATCATCTACAAACAATAAGAAGTAACTCTCACCTTGAATACTTTGTGTTCTGGTAGGACCACACAAATCAGTATGTATTAAAATCAAGGGCTCAGAAGAAATATAACATTTTGGTTTGTAAGTTTTCCTAGTTTTCTTTCCATGTTGGCAAGGTGTACAAATTGTGTTTTGAGGTCTTCTTATCTTGGGTAAATATCTGACTGCCTATTTATTTCTTATGATGACTATGTTGTCAAAATTAAAATGACGTAATATTCTATGCCATAGACAACTCTCATCTTATTTTGATAGAAAACACTTTTCTCCTTTGATCTCATTGAGCATGTACAAGTTGTTTGGGGTTCTTGCATTTGCAATGATTCTTCCTGTTTATGTTTTCCTTATCTCACATATATTTGGATGGAAGGTAACCATATATCCTTGATCAAAAAGTTGAATTATATTCAATAGATTGTGTTTTAACCCTTTGACATACAAAACATTATCTATTTTTGTTTTTCCATTGTCTAGACTTAGAGTGCCTCTCCCAACAATCCTAACTAATCCATTATCACCAAAACTTACTGATCCTCTATTTGTTTCCTTTAGAGAAATGAATTTTTCTTTGTCTCTTGTCATGTGACTAGAGCAACCACTATCCAGATACCATTTTTCTTATTTATTTTGAGCATGCAAGGCTGTTTAGACTAACATAGATTTGGACCTGACATTCTTTCTTTCATCCTTCCTAGTTGTTGGAATTGTTTTTCTAGACTCAAGAAATATCATTTTACACCACCTAGCCTTGTGCCCAAAATTACTGCATTTGTAACATATAACATCATCATCCATGAGAGGTGCAAATAAATTGAAATTTCTATTGTATATTGCATGATGAATATAGTGTGCAACTATATGACCATACTTATTGCAAGAAAAAAATGACCATGAAAGAAGTTATGTAACCTGTTTGGAGGTTTTGGATATTTTGAAGAAGTCATCTTCTTATTGTAATTAACTCTTATCCAGGGTTCATCTTTGCTTTCCTCCTTTATGATGTCCTTTCTGATGTCCTTCCCAAGTACAATGTTTATGGATCTCTCTCCAAAGGAGATGCTGATCCCCTAATATTAAGTTTGTGGATATATTCCATAGGAGAACTCTTTCCCCTTCTACTTTGGCTAGTGATCTTCTAGAATACTCTGTCTCTCTACTGTACTGACTGGTAGATATCTCTCCACTTGAAGACTCCTCACTCAGATCTATCTTTACTTATCCTAGCTATTGGATATCTATCCACTGAGACTCTATCCTCTGTACTCTATCACCTCCAAATCTCTATCAATAGGTTCAATCAGAACCTTATTAAATTTTCTCAACAAGCTCACTCAAAACTTATCCAAATCTGCTCAACAAATCCACACAGAACCTGCTCAAATTTGCTCAATAGGTCCACACAGAACCTGCTCAAATCTGATCAACAAGTCCACATATAACTTGTACAAATATTCTCAATATGTCCTCTCTAGGATGCTCAAATCTGCATAGCAAGCTTCCACAAAATCTTACTCAAAATTAGTCCACAAGCCTTCTCAAAGACTTGTCTCAAATCTACTTAACAATCTCACACACCAATATCATAGAATCATAAAGAGAATTGTTAGACTCAATATGTTATATTGTCAAATCTCAATCTCAAATCAAATAAAGAATATAGAATAGTTTATTTTATGGAACTTGAACAACCACATGCATACACTTGACTAGGCTCAATCAACTCAACTCAACCAATCACCTCAATGAACAACCCTTTCTCACAAACCCTAGTCCAAGCATGTATCAATCAACTCAAAATGTTTCCAACAATGCTCAACAATAAATATCACATAACAATGATACTCATGTTATTTTCTAACTCAAGTTCAAGTTCTTTGCACAACCAATGGGATCCAACAACAATGCTTATAAAACAAGGTTTAATCACAACTCTCAATCCAGAAAACCTTGAAGCATTAAAGCAATCACTTTCGAAAAGGAAACCACAATAAATCATTTTCACTCTAAAGATATTTTCAGAAATCAACCACCATAATAAATCAATAGGAGAATGTGACCATACCTTTAATGAAGATGAAGAAGCCTCTTTGGAAATCTTCCACAATCACAATATTCTTTTGCCAATATTCACAAGGGTTAGAAGATCACAAAATAATCAACATTACTCCACTTCACAATTATATTCACCAAGGCTTTTAATTAGAAAACCTTCTTAAGAATTAATGAACAACTTCCTTATCACTCCTAAAACCACTTGTACCATAAAATAAAATAAATCAAAACATTCCATAACCTTGTCACTCCAAAAACCACTTATACCATAAAATAAATCAAATATTTTATATCCTTCCTTTCAACACTTTTGCACTAAAAAATAATCACAAAGCTTTCTTACGCAATATCTCACATTAATCAAATATAAAACCTTATTAAAATATTAAAGCTTGCTCAACCTTATATTTCCCATAAAAATCATAATCAAAACTTAGCAAGCAAATATTTTAATTAAAATATTTACCCCTGCAAATATCAGATTTGGAGTGCATACCTCAAAGAAGCCCTCAAAGGGCCTTGGCATTTAGAACCTCTACCTACGGTGCTGCCAAGCGAAAGCTAAGCCGCGTGAGCTAACACAGCCCACGTGAGTGCCTTGGGCACTCTCTTCCTTAAGCCACGTGCACTTTCCTCACAAGGCACAAAAACTTTGACCATCCACAACTTGACTGCCCACATCACACTCCATAAAATTTGCTGCGTAATATTCAAATGCAGAAATACTTTGGGTTTTTTGAAAATCATGCGACACTCCTTAGGTTTATTAAATGGAAAACCTTTGGCTTATTTATATAAGCCATCATTCAATGCAAATACGTTGACCCTTTTAACATTGCCCTCATGATGTCGGCAGCGCCAATAAGAAATGAAGGAAAAACCTTTTATTTAATTTTAAAATTAAAATTTAAATTTTAAATAAATTAAAATTTAAACTAAACCTTAAAATTAAATTTCTCCATCACCGGGGCACCTTTTTTGATGAAACGAAAAGCCAAATTTGGTTTTAAGAAAAACCCATTTCAAATATGCCATCCATTGGTTTTAAATAAAACCTTTCCTTGCCTTCCTTAGTTTTTATAAAAAGCTTTTTCTAAGCTTCCCTTGAAGCTCCTTTTGGAACCAAATGCCATGCATACCTTATAGAACCTTTGATCAAAAATTTTGCTTCTCATGAAGCTCTTTGTGGAGCAAAATCATAGTGCGTACTTACATAGGTCCTTTTGACATCAATGATAACTTTTAGCTTAGGGAACCAAAATGTCCAACAGTAGGACTCTCATTCACACAGTAGAGCATAAAGCATCATTGAAATATATTAACGTGTAGGTTCCTAGAACATTATTGGATTTAGGGATCTTAAGGTGCCATATTGCTATTATTTTGATGATGTTGATTGATGAACCTGTATTGATCAAGACTCACTTAAAAGGTAAATCATTTACTAAAGCAACAATGTGCAGTAGAGGTTCTGGTAAGGCAGTAGTTACTATCTTAATCTCATGATCATAAAATTGAATTACAAGTTCATGGCATTGTTGTAATTATCCAAAAAAAAGAGTGAATGCATTGGGGTCCTATGGTTGGAGCTCAATTGATCTCAAAATTTCCATCAAAGTCTCCCTATGCTTTGGGGACTATTGTATGAGCTCATAGATATATAGCTTAGTCAGATTCATTTGCAAGTTTTGTTCTAGTCTACTCCGAAAAGTTACCACAGGTTGGGTTGGTGGACCTAGAAGGTTATTTTAGCCCTGCCTCTGCCTAGGTGCAGCTGGGATATTAATGGGATATGCAGGAGGTTGTGGTTGACCATATCGTCTACTCTTGGTTGCTATGTTGACAATTTTGACCATCCCAATGCATCCATGAGTGGGTGCATCAATTCGGACCTGATTGAATTGGGTACCTGGCCCTCTAGGGACCTCATGGTTTGGTAGTAGATTTTTGCATATGCCCATATCTTTGTTATTAGGGGCCAATGGGTTGTCAACTTTAAGTTTTGTCACCTCAATCATATTTTACACCTGGTTTTTGAAACCAACACAAACTTCAATGTCATGCCCCGGTATCCTATGATAAGGGTAAAATTGATCTTCTCTATATCCTTTTGGCTTAGTATGATTAGGATATAAAAGAGGTATATCAAGAAATTTGATCTTCCCTGCCTCGCTTAACTAGTTGAAAATTAATTGCATTGACTCTGACATTGGTGTAAAGTAGTGAGGTGGCTTATGTTCTCTATTTTACCCCTAATTATTATTTTGATCATAATTGACTAGTGGGAGTTATGCTTGATAATTCTAGGGTTGCTATGCAACCCTATCCTTAGGTGCAGCCAATACGACTTGATTAACTGGAGCAGGGTTGCCCTGCTTTTTCTTGTATTTTTCATTCTTGCCATTCTTGTTCTACTCCTTCTTGGTTTGGAGCTTAATGGTTACCTCATATAATTTTATGTCCTCAATGAGTTTTGCCTGTGCCAAGGCTTCCTCAAATTAAGGATATTGTTGAATTTTTAGCAAGAGAGAAATGTGTTTAGAACAACTCTTGGTGAACATGCAGACAATCTCTTCTATGGGGATGGAGAATGATAACTTTACCATGACTTTTCTCCATCTATCCCCATACTCCATTACTAGCTCATCATCATAATGTTTTAGGTTGCCCATATCTGAAAGGTTCACCTTATTTTTAGCACCAAAGGAGAAACATTTTAAGAAAATGTCTACTAGTTGTTCAAAAGTGGATATGTTGTGCTTAGGAAGTTGGTTAAACCATTGAGTGGCAACACCTGAAAATATCATAATAAAATTTCTTAGCATAAGAGCATCGTTGTCTTCAAGATGAAAACATGAATTGATAAAATTGGTAACATGCTCTTGTGCATACTCTTCACACTTAAATTTTTCTAACCTAGGCATATCAAAGTGCTTAGGATATGTAGGTCTAGGAACTAATGAGCATAATGGTTGGTTGTGTATTTTACTCAGTGTTGGTTGATTCCAAGACGTATCTTGCTTCTCAAAGGATTTCATATTTTTAGCGAGTTCCTAGAATGTCTTTGAGGCAAGGAGTTCCTCTTCTTGCAGGACCACTTGTGGTGGTAATGGAGGTAACCCTTTATACACTTGAATTATTTTGTTCTCTTCCCTCTTGCAAGGGGATTCAAGATGTGTTTGATCTTGATTTATCATGTTTACCCTTTCCCCACTAGTTTTATTTTGTTCATGATTTGAGTGGTGGTTTCATTGTGGGATCTCTTCTTACCTAGTGCACCCTTATTTTGATGAGTCAACACATCTATCTCTTTGGTGATCATCACCATTTTCTTACAAATTGATATGATCTAGTTGCCCAACTTGTTCTCTTAGATGTTGCTCATGTTGGCACAAATGCCTTTCTCTTTGTTTATCATGCTTGAGAGCTTCCACTAGATATCATTATTTGCATAATGCTTTTTATAATCATCGCATGCGGTCAGATTGCAATTTCAAAGAAGATTCATGATTGTCTGATTATGTTCTTGTGGTTCTAACTCGCATATTTATCGAAGGGGTTTACACTATTTATTTGATATTTCTAGTTAATGTAACTTGTTCAGTGTGTTGATAAGTGTCTCTATGATTAGAATCTATATGTGTACTATGGGGTTACTCTGAAGCATCCCCAGGTTGAGTGGTACATTTAGAAGTTACGCTTTGTGAACTTCCAGATGCAAAATTTTCTATGGCTATGGTTCTAGGAGTTGACCTCGAATGAAATCGATCCAACTCATATAACTGTCTTGTTTTCCATGGCTAATCCCATGAGGTGTCATTTACTTAAATGATGTTATGATACATTAGAATCCTCACTCTTGTGTGGAGAGTATATTTTGTTTGGTTCCTATGACTGGATGTAACTCTAGTTTCATGCCCCTCAGTGGGAAGATCTATTCTGATTGTCTCATGTGAAGTTTGAGATGTTGTGACTCTTGTGTGTCTTTTTGGTGATGAAGGATGTGAAGCATCTTTGTGTTTTTGTGACTTAGTTTCATTATGTAACTCCCTAGGTGGGGTTTCTCTAGGAGAACTCCCAAGGGTTGAGTTATCACCCCTTAAGCTCGCAGAGTTGCATCCCACGATCTTATGAGTAGGTGGTTAAATATTAATATGACTTCGTCTATGGGTATGTGTTGCTTCAAATTTCACATTAGTATTTGACTGAGGATGTTTATTTCTGGTTTTGACCATTGTTTTTGTGAATTAGTATTTTGTCTTGCAATTAGAGATAGCCAAACAATATCAAGTATTTATCTTGATTACTAATTTATGTGTGCCCTAAATTGTTTGCTGCATTTTGATGTGTTGTTGTTCTTATTTTCTTGCTCTTATTTTGGATGTAGAATGAGGATACTCATCCATAGTGGGAATCAATAACACCCATGCCAAACATGATTTTATCAAAACAAACTAGGGTACACCACTGAAGTCCTAGTGGGGGGTTTGTCTAGCTCTTCCACTTTGAACCAATGATTGTTCCAACAGTGGGAGATAGTTTGAACATGAGTAACTTAGTACCACTATAAAGAAGTTCCTTATTCCATTCTAGGAAAATGTAGGGGGCAAGAGGATGGAAGGAGATGAATGCCAACGTCATCAAACTCAATTGAGGATCGAGGATGAAATCCAACTCCCAAATGTTTAAAACATGTGTACGTGTGTGGGGTTAATTTTAAGTTTGCATAAAGTAAAATGCATCATACAACAACAATGACTCTTTCCTATATGCATGTTATAAATTATGTTTCACTTTTCAGAAAGATGCATAACTAGTATGAGTTTCATGGATGCACTCTATTTTGTGCAAATATGGCCTCTAGAAGGCCCTTAAAGCAAGCAAACCAACATATGATTTCTAGCATGCTAGATTCTAAGGTGGAATTTACAAGCATAAACCATTGTTCCTAGCAACACCTAGTGGAAATCTAAAAAAAAACCTAAGATGCACAAGATGCAAGTTATTTCCTTTCCATTCCTTAGTTTCCAAATCGAAATGTGTCTTAATTTTCACTTTTTTAGAGAAACAAAAGAAAACTAATAATAAAAAAACATCAAAAAATTGTACCAACCTTTAATCCAGCTTAGAGAACCAATATTTTATCCTTTGATGCACTCCAGTTCTGGCCATTGTTGACCAGAGCGACTGATTTTCGGCCACTATTAGTAGGAGCAGCTAAGACTATGGGACGTTGTAGACCAGAGCAGCTAAACCTGCACACAAAAAACCAAGTCAGTAATCTGGAAGAAAATAAAAAAACTTGGCAAGGATCCCACCGTGATCGCCATCTATAGTGACCCCGGGGAAGCGGCGCACCATCCACTACTCTATTTGCAAATATTATTTACTTAATCATGCATTAAATGAAATATGCAAAAGAAAATACAATCAAAATATGAAGAAATGAATAAATAATTCTCTTTATTGCTTTTCTCAAGTTCGGTTACATATAGATCCCTCTAAGGGATTCCCTTCATTTGATACATATTTTACAAATAGGGGCAACAGATGTATAATATCCTCATGCAAGGGGTGGTGCACTTTCACAGGCTTCTTGGTGATGCACACAGAACTATATGAGGGATTAAAGATACCTCCTTCTCTAGGTCTAGCTCCTAGAGGGATCCTTTTGCTTTCGTATGTTGGTAACTTGTCTAGTGAACCTGTAGTCCTGCAAGCATGAAAACAATAGCAAACGCTCAACTATCCGAGATTGCCTCCCGGATGAGGTTGTTAGCAATAACCCTAATGATAAATGGAAATATGCTTAATGATAATAGAAACTAATGCTATGAATGCAACTGAATGAGAGAAATCATATCTATGCTAATGGCATGAAAACATGTAATAAGCTAAATAAAGGAAACTAACGCTAAGAACCCTAGACTAGGCCTATGGGCCACTATCCGAGATAGTGGCCACTAATATGAAAACCTATATATATTACTCCAAAGCTTTAGATCTAGGCTTGTTGCTGATGTATTGAATATCCTCTAGATGATAACCTCTCAATCAGCTAGCACTTCATTGCTTCTAAAAGGCGCTCCAATTTGCTCTCTGATCCAACAGGGCTTCACTACAAGAAAATCTTTTCAAGTATCAAGAAGCTCTCCTCAGTATCTCCCTCCAATTGATAAAATAAAATCCCCCTGGTGCTCTTAGGTTTTGCATCTTATATTATGTTAAGGTCCTAGGTTTAGGTCTAAAAACCCTAAGACTGAATCTTGCATACAAACTATTTGTTACCATGAGTGTTTGAGTCTTTGTCTACCCTTGAGGGCTAGTTAACTGATGTCTAAATCTAGACTTGAGTCTCTCATGTAGACCAACTATGAGGAGGAATGCAAATTTATCCTCGCTCAGCCTTATTGCATGCAGACTACCACTTCCACCCAATATTAGGCTGGTTTGATGGCAAATTATATTTTAGGGTCTAGTCATTGTCATATGCAGTGGCTAGGGATTGATCGCTCTAAGCTTCAACAGCCAAGATTTAGCTACTCTGGTTCATAGCGGCCAAGATTGGATGGGCTAAGACTACCGCATATGAGTGGTGAAAATCACTTTTGGCACTTGGAAGGTTCCAAGGTTTAGTCACATGATCTATGAATGTGCCCATGTGAGTAGTTCTCCTAAACATGACATGTTTTAGGTGTCTACAAAAACACCTTAAGAAGAGGGATCCCAAATTTTAAGAAATAGAACATTGAATCACCTTTATTAAAGGAGCATAATTAGGACAAAAATATTGACAAATTTTATAGTCAAACTTTAGATCCCATGATCAATAATCATTTCTTTCCACCAAATTTTCAGAAACCTAAATTTAAAATGTATAATGGAAAATAATATCCTATTAATCAACTTAAGGTTATTTCAAACCGCTTATAGTGATGTAATATATGACAAACAGTTACTCCTTATACTATTTTATAAATATCTTAGTGGCCTAGCTTTAGAATGGTACTTTCAAATATTTTTTCATTTCATCAAAAAAATTAGGGAACTCATGTAAGAATTTGTGAAATAATTTTTAGTTTACATTGAAGAGAAAATCACCATAGATAACTTATGTCAACTTAAACAAGCCAAAAACAAAAACTTCATATAATTATTAGCAAAATGGAAAACCTTAGTAGGAATACTTCAATATATTCCTCTACCAAAAAATATTTTTTACATTTTATTCATAAACTTCATGAATAATTATATTATCCCTTGTAAACCACTAATATCACTTTTTTGAAGTAGTAGACATGGAAAAAATAGTAGAATCTACTATTGTGAGATGGGGACAACTCAACTATAATAAAGAAGATAAATTAAATTATCACAATAATAAAGGACAATATAATAATAAGCATGTTGTAACTAATTCTTCTCAAACAAACAATATAAATACAACCTAGACTGCTCCTCAAAAACTTGTATTATCAAATAGGATAAACCTACATGCCAATTTACAAATACCAATAAAACTCAAACCACCATCCTAAAAATATTTCTTGATACAAAAATGATAAATATCCCACCCATTAGACCTTTAGACACTTCAAAATAATTACCAATTGGTATTGAAAAGTGGAACATTATGATTATCATTGAGTCAATGGTCATAAAAACTAATAGTTGTAATACCTTGTAAAATTTTATCTAGGCCTTATAGAATTTGGAAATATTATCTTCAATAAACAAAATTTCCCTAATAAAACTTGTAAATATTTCCAAATCCTTTACCAACCCATAATCATAGAGTTTCTAAATTTTTAGAAATACTTTATCTATTTAATCCATCCTATGCAGTGACTTGATAACAAGCAATAAATTAATCCTCAAAGAAATATACAAAACAACCATTAGTCCTTCCTTGAAATACCAAGACAAATACATACAAAAATCCACATTTGGTTATTAGACCTTCTAAAATAGTCAAAATTATTTTAACCTTCAACAACAACTAGAAAGTATTCATGCCAAAATCTCCCTCTTAGTATTTCTAAGAACCTTGCCCATCCATAGGGACATATTAGTTAAAATTTTAAGTGAATAAGAGTTCTCTCAATATTTAACACCTAATGATATCACCAACACAGTAGGTTTCACTAGAATAGATAATGTTGCCCTAGAATTTCATGAAACTTATATGCCTTTATCCATAATGTCAGGAGATATACCTCTCTATATAATGACTAATGTTGGAGATAATATTATTAAGAGGGTCTTGATAGACAATGGGTTAGCACTAAATGTTTTTAATGTAAAATTCCTCAAACATTTTGGACTAAATAAAGAAGATTTACATGAATCTAACCTCATCGTCAGAGCTTTTGACAATAAAGAAAGAGAAATCATTGGCAATGTAACTTTACCCCTCAAAGTAGGACCTTGAATTATCAATACTCTTTTTTATTTTATCTCATGTGACATAACTTATAATATTTTTCTTGGGTTATTGTGGATTCATTCTATGAAAGTAGTCCCCTACACATTGCATTAATGTATAAAATATTAATATTAAGGAAGGATCATTAATATCCTTGTTGATACAAAACCCTTTGCTTATTATCAAATAATAGAAGCAAAATAATTAGGGCTAAACCTTTGTCCATCACTTGAATCAATTCTACCTTCTCCTTATCTCCAATATAATAAAAATAATAAAACATCTAACTAACACCTTATCAAATTAAATGATGATCATCAATCTCAAACAAAATATCAAATTAATTTGATTAACCAAAATAAGGATCCATTTGTAGATCTAGTTAGTCTCTTTCTCTCCCCTCATACCTTAGGCTTACCTAATTAATAAGGATTAAAGGTCCAAATAGGAATGTGTTCCTCTATTTAAGCCAACACTACTCATGATGAGAAAATTTATGGTGATAACCCTATTCCAATTAAACGATCATATGCATCATGTTACATGTATCCTACATAACCCATCCCTAAATAAATGTTAGCCAACATGGGGTATCAAGAAAAAGATATAGGTTGACTTGAAAAAGGCATTAAGGAACTAATAGAAACCAAATATTGGCTAATAAATTATATTATAGGATGCATTCCCAAAAAAAATAAACCTTTACCTTCATCACTATTGCTAGAGGATAATTAAAAAGCAAACTACACCAAATATTTGCATGTGTCATAATAGGGTGATGACAATGAGGATGAATTATCATCCCTCCTTGGTATATAACCTCACAAAATATTGTGTTTCACTAGTGTCAATTGCTTGACTATCATCCACCCTATGTTAATAAAGAATATCAATAAACCTAAGGAAGAAAAATTCTACAATCCTTCTGACCAAGATGATACTTCCATTGAGGGATCTCTTGTTTAAATATTTACTCTTGTTTTCTTGCAACAACTCAAGCCAAAATGACCATCTTTAGATTTTTAATAATTTGAAGATCTAGGAGTATTACCCACTCCTTATCAATTTGAATATGTGTCACAAATATTAATTTAAGAAACCATAGACATCAACATTAGCATTGAATACAATCCTTGAATCCTAAAACTAGGTAAAGTCTTGATGGATGATGAACGTATAAAATACAATAATCTCCTAAAATAATTTAGTGATATTTTTTCTTGGACCTATGTAGATATACCTAGGGTTGATACATCTCTTGTTGTTCATAACCTTGTTGTACAATCCAATGTTAAGCTAAACAAATAAAAATTAAGAAAAACTCACCCAAATATCCTCCTTCTAGTCAAAGACAAACTTAAAAACTTCTAGATGTGTTTTTTTTTTGAATTTACATGGTGGAATTGGTAGCCGCCACGAATCCGGGCAGGTTGTCCAACTTTTTTTTTTATGGCCACCACAGTATTCTGCGTTGTCCGCCCTAGAAGCTTCCACACAGATCTTCGCACAGTCCGCCCCTATAACCACCATGCCACAATCATTTTAAACCTTTTACGCCACTGAAAGCACCAGGAAAGGGACAAGCGTTTAGTCCAGCGAGGCCCAAGATTTGAACCTTAGACCTCCGCCCCCCTTATGGGGTTTGGATGAACCAATTGGTCTACACCTCGGACCTAAAAATTCTAGATGTTAATTGCACAAAAGCTATAGATTATTCAAATTGGATATCTAATACTATCCCTATTGTAAATAAATAGGATTAATTGGAATTTTCATAGGATTTAGAGACATGAAAAAAACATGTCCCATAGATTATTTTCTATTACCAAATATTAATATGATCCTAGACTTTACTATCATGTTTTGAATGATTTCCCTTATGGATCAATTTTTAGGATACAACCAAATAAAAATCACCCTAAAGACTAATCCAAGACTACTTCAGGCACATTTTTTTATCAGGTCATGCCCTTCGGCTTGAATAATGTAGGACCAACATATCAAAGGGTAATGACATATATTTCCATGACAGTATGCATGAAATTATAGAATATTATGTAGAAAACCTCCTAGGATATTACCTAAAGTATGAAGATCACACCCAAGACCTACATCATATTTTTGACTAATTGTGAGAATATAAAGTTTGGTTGAAACCACAAAAGTTCATCTTCATAGTAATGTCAAGTAAATTTCTAGGATTCATTGTATCCCATTGTGGAATTGAGGTAGATCCTATCAATATTTCAACAATCATAGACATTCCAGCTCCCACAAATATTATTAAACTTTGTATTCTTCAAGATAAATTGCAAGCAATTCAAATTTTTATCTCACAACTTGCTAATAAACGCCAACCTTTTTCTAATTTTCTAAATAAGGACACTGAGTTTAAATGGGATAAGGAATTTCAAAAGGTTTTTTAAGCTTTAAAAACATACCTTTTGACATCGTCCATCCCCATACCTCCTAATCCAATCCAAATATTGTTGTTATATGTAGTTTCTACCAATCATGCCCTTGGATCTATGCTAGCTCAATATGATGACCAACTACAAAACTCATTATACACCATTAGAAAAGTTGTGCCTAGTAGTTGTCTTTTCTTTTCAAAAGTTAAGGTATTACATGCTTAGCCAAAAGATTATGTTATAGAAATAGTTGATCCTCTATATTATCTAATATCAAAACCATATATTTCTAGATAGAATGCCAAATGGGTTATCACACTTAGTGAATTTGATCTCAAATTTGTCATTCAAAAATAATTAAAAGGGTAGATAATCATAGATTAGCTAGCCATAGCACCTTTAGAATCAAAGCATCCATTGACCATAAATTTTCTAGATAAGGTTGTTTTCCCATAGACACACAAGAATATGAGTTGTGGACCCTTTGCTTTGATGGTTCCCAATACATTAAAGCAGTAGTAGGAATTTTCCTAGTCACCCCACAATTACAACTTATATATTTATCATATAAACTCATATTCTCATGGACTAATAACATGGTAGAATACAAATATCACATTTTAGAACTTTGAGCCATATTATGTTTAAATATCAAGACACTAGTCATCTTTGGTAATTCCCAATTAGTAATCAATAAAATTAATGGTATTTATCAAACCAAATATGATAAAATAAAACCATACAAAGACATTGCGGATACACTGATGGTTTTCTTTGATAATATTACAATAGAAACTATCTCATGACTAAGCAATTGTCATGCAAATACCATGGATATTACTACTCCATCATACCTTTAGAATTATAATATGAATAAGCTTCCATAATTATACGACTAATCAAAGAGCCAACAACTTTGAAATCAAGCCAACATCCCCTAGATATTTACAATTTTGAAACCTCTTCATCCCAAGAGTCATGGTATCAAGACATAATTAACTTTTTGAAATATGACACATAGATCAAAGGTTTAAATTAGCATGAACATAAATATTTTAGATGACAAGCATGTAAGTATATCACCAGAGGAGATATTCTATATTGATGCTCATTTGATGTCATAATCCTCATATGCATAAGTTTATAGGAATACCAAACAATCATCAAAGAAGCACATGATGGGTCATGTGTTGGACATTTTATTGGGTTATATATAGCTAAAAAAATCTTTTAAATGGTTTACTATTATCAATCTATGGAAATATGATTGTGACTATGTGAAGAAATGTGATAAGTATCAACGACATGATAACCTTGTTCATGCTCTTTCTCAAGAATTGAAAATAATTACATTTCCATACCCTTTCTCTATTTGAGCTCTCAACATAATAGGAAAAATAAATCCACAATCATTTGATGGAAACAAATTCATTGTCACCACCACTAAGTATTTTACTAAATGGGTCAAAGCCATACCCGTCTTCCTCCACTAGGGTCAAATTTGTCAGCACTATGGTATACCATCTATCCTAATCTCATACAATGGTATGCCATTTAAAAACAAAGAAATCCAAAAGGTCTATGCTAAGTATAAAATTCAACAAAAAAAGTTAACACCCTATTATACCTAAGGAAATGGTCAAGAAAAATTATCTAATAAAGCATTTATCAAGATCCTTAAGTAATTGGTCAACAAAAATGGCCATTATTGGTATTTATATTTATATCCTTATTTGTGGGCATATCTTACTAGTGTTCAAACTCCTATAGGCACAACACCCTATGCCTTCATTTATGGTACTAAGGTAATTTTTTTGTTCAAGATTAAAATTCCTTCTCTAAGAGTCTTGATCTAAGATTGTTTAATAAGAGATGAGTATCATCTAGGTTGCCTCAATAAATTAATATTTTAAATAAAAAATTTATCAATTCCCCAGAGCACCTACAAATTTACTAGGATAGACTTCAGTGTGCATATCACAAAATAGTATGACCTAGATTCTTTAAAATTGGTAATTTGGTTATCAAAGAATATAAAAAGGACACTAATGTTATTATTGAATTAAAATTTAAATTTGAATCCAATTAGTTATGTTCATTTATAATCACCACAAAATTTAGATTAGAAGCATATAACCTAGCTATGTTAGAAAAAAAGAATATAAAAAACCAATCAACATAATGCATCTTAATATATATTATGATTGAATTTGCATGATCTACTTTCTCATGTACCTGTTGACAATTTCATCACATTACATACAGGGGTAGAAAAATAAAAATTTTTGTAAATTGTTTCCTTTTGTAAAGTATTTTTTTTTGTTGTTTTTGGAAATATTTGTAAGTTGCAGCAATTTTGGTTTTCATCACTATCCCCCTTGTACATAGAATGAATATGAAAGAGCTTCGCTACTGAGCAGGTTAAGTAAAAAAGCTTCGCAGGAAAAGGAAGATAGCTTCGCCAAAAGAAAGAAGTAGGGGATGAAAAGAGCTTCGCACCCGAAGCATTTCAAGAAAATATTTTAGGCAAAAGTTTTACGAAGCGGTATTCGAGCAGTCCAAAAGAACAGCTTTGCCGAAGAAGGAAAGTCTAGATCGCGGTCCAAGTTTGCTAAGGCAAGAAAACTACTTCAGACCCGAAGCATTTCAAGTGGCTACTTCGAGCGAAAATATTACGAAGCAAAAGTTGAAAGAGCGCAAACATTGAAAAATACTTCGCCAAAAAGCCACCGAAGCACCCACTTCAGGCCTCCCCACCAGCGAACCATTCTACTTCACCGAAAGTTGTCGTGAAGCATCTGCTTCAGCTAGCTTTCATGCGAAGCACTTTCACCCAAAGCGGTAGCGACCATAAAGAACAAAACATTTTTGAAGGCAAGAATGTGCTTCGACTGAAATTACCCTGAACCACAGTTTTGAAGGAAGATCACAATGAAGCATTTTGATGATTCATCAGCAAAGCAGTTTTGACACGTCTCTCCAGTGAAGCAGCGAGAAATGAAGAGCCCCACCTTGAGGAGGAATACCTGCTTTGGCACTCAGCACCCCCAAAGCTGTCTTGCGAAGCTCCACCATGTGAAGTGCAAACCAATAAGGAAGATATGCTTTGGCTCAAATCCATTGTGAAGCGGAGTTGTGAACGAAAACCTAGCGAAGCACTTCAAGGGCACACACTCCAAGTCGGGTATTTTTTTGAGGCAATCAAGTGCCTCATAAATACATTTTTACGTGCTTGATGAACTCGTTGCTCATTTTTGGCAATTGGAATTGAGGTATTAGTTCCTAAAGGAGGGCCTAGCGAGCATGGTGGCCACTCGAGCACTACTCCTAGAGGCCAAGGACATTCAGGCGGCTCATTAATGCATGTTTCCCCAGCTGACCTGATCGCAGCTGCTAGTTTTGGTAAAATATTTGAGAGCTCAATCATGAGAGCCACGAAGAGCTGACTTCTCAGGTTTTGAGGATGTACTCCATTTTGTGCATTGATGGCTCAGAGGGTCAGGTCCTCTATAAAAACCCAGGCATTGTAATGAAAAAAAGGAGGAAGGGGGAACTTTCTGCTAGGAAAGTTGTTGTAACTTGAATCCCTGCAATTAATACTAAAGAGCTTTGAGCCTAATTTCTCTCTTGTACACTGCATTCTATGTTTATTTCTTTTATCTCTTTATTCATTTGCATAACATAATTCTACATTCTAGATTTAGGTGTGCGATTGGGGACGAAACCCTAAAATTTTCTCGAAGGATACATAGGAGAGGAAAACGCTATATTAGTTCTCTTGTATGTCGCCTGTGGATCGTGTTTCTGTTATATTCACTTTTTCCTAATCACCGTAACTCTGAACTCTAAATTTTGACGAAAGGAGAAGGTAATCCTGGAACTCGTCTAGAGGATACATAGGAAGGCGAATATCGTGTTATTTTCATTTTATTCTTGGTGTTTCTTGCTGCTGTTTCACGCTATTGGCCAATGATCGTGCTTTTGGTTATTTCCCACTTTAAATTATCAACATCTCTTCCCTTACCCCTTTTTTCTTGCACCCTTACTTTGTTTATCTCTTTCCTGCACCCTTACTAGTTTATTTCTTTCCTGCACCCTTATCTTAAACACCAAAGTAGTTTAGTATAGGAGCTGGCCTTTCTCCAAAGATTGACATGAGGGGCATCTCTTCCCTTTGGCCTTTCAATGTTGGTCCAGGTCTAGGGTGCGTACACTTTCCCAAATTCTTTCCTGGGTAAATTTGATCACCAACATTTTTTGGCATGCCTGATGGGACCCGATCAGTCTCACCTTGTGAGAGGTAGTGAGAGCCGATGCTTGTCTCATTGCTAAAAGACTCTTAGCATCTGGTGACTCTGTTTAACCAAGAATCTTTAAGTTGTAGTGACCAGTACCTAAGTCTATGCCTTCATGCAAACAATATGGAGAGTTAGGAATAGAGGAGAGGAAACCGAGTTCTTTGAGCTTAACATTGACGCCTTCGGGGAATGCTCTAGGTTGGTCACCCCCGATTCGCTGTTATGGGGAACATCCTCACAAGAGGCTACTTTTGATGAACAAGGACTAACTTTAGATAGTACAACAACTAGCTTTCCTCCTAATCCTCCCAACTCACTAAAGCATCCTAGTGCCTCCATTTACATTAGTCGTCCTATTAGTAACCAAGGAGGAGCTTCAGGAATTCCTGTTTCTCAAAATCCAAGAGCAAATATGGTGCAGCAACAACAACAACAACAACAAATGTAGCAACAGTAGTAGCAACCACCGCCCAGACTGTTCCCAGCATGGAATTATTTTGGACCACTAAATTTAGCGGGACAAGGGTAAGTTCCACCTGCTGCTATGAAGAAGATCCCAATGTTCGATGGAATTAGGAAGACTGCTCTGGAGAATATCTAGGACATAGTTTCTCTGGCGGCGATTCATGACATCACAGAAGAGCGAGTTATGGTAAAGCTTCTGGCTCTACCTCTTAGAGGGAAACCCCTCTACTGGTATAGATATTTACCACCTGGTACTATAACGGGATGGGACCAGTTAGTCAGACAGTTGATGCGAAGCTTCAATGAGTCCACCGATCCATCTTCTCTTCTGCATCAGTTCACAACAATACAGAGACATACACAAGAAGATATCACTAATTTCAATGTTAGGTTCACTCGAACTTGGCAAAGGATACCAGTTGGAATTTGGCCAACTAGTGAAGCTGCAACATACTATTTCCTTTAGGATTTCAACCCTGATATCAACGTCATGGTAAGGTATTCAAACATTAATACCTTCCTCGAGTTATACGAGTTAGCCCAGAGAGAAGAGATGGATCTAATAGCTTTGCACAAGCTTCCCCAAAGGATTTTGATGCCCATACTTCCCTATTTCCCTCAATCCTAGTATGCAAGCACAACCGCTTCGCAGATCTCTACAATGCCTGCATACCCGATCTCATATTGGAACCCGAATCCCATTGTATCATAGATTTCTACTCCACAAATCCATTTTACTATGTTCTTGGTTTCACAGCCCACTGTCTCTTCGACATTCCCTATATTTTTAGCACCACCTCAACACCCCGCCCTACCTCCAATACCAACAATGGCTCCATTGCTGCCTATTCCCAAAACCGAAGATATACAAGCCAAAATACTACAAGAGGTTCAGTCCCTAAACTCCACGGTACAAACTATGTCCAATGATATGACCATTATGAATAAGAAGCAAGCACAACATTATTTTCTATCGAGAAGGTCGTATCCTACACCCACGCTTACTAAAGATCAAGCGGTCTAGCAAGGGAGAGCGTCGACAAGAAATGTCGTGATTAATGAAGCTCCGAGCACTTTCGATTATGTACATTGGTGCTCCATGTGTAATGACCCTCATGAAGAGAATACTTGCATGCTGCACCAACACTACATGCAAATGCTAGCAAGTAGTAGTCATGACGGTCAAGTCAAAATCATCAGGCAATTGGATTAGAACCTGGTAATTGGTGAAGAAGAGCAAGTTGCAGTCCTCACCAGAGGAGGGAAAAGGTCAATAGAGGTAGTTTTTGAAAAAATGGCTCCCTTGAAGGTGCATGCCCACCATGAGAAGGGGCAGCAACCTTCTCAAGACCCGAGCGAACCTCCTCAGCCTACACTTGCCAAGGAGAAGGCTCAAAAGACCCCTAAAAATCCACCTCAGGTGGAAACTAAAGAACAAGCTAGAGAGAATCTCAAGATTCCTTCGCTGACTAAGAGACAAAGGGTCAAAGCTACGGAGCAGTATCGCACTAGGTATGAGGAAAAAAGAGAACCTGAGGTGCATAAATCCCTATCCTACAATATTGTAGATGAGATGAAGAATATTTTGACCAATATTAGCCTATATGACGCACTACAATTGCCCAATCAAGTGGACTTGCTGCAGGAACCGTTGAAGACGACCAAAGAAAGAAAAGAAGCACCACTTGCCCTAGTGTAGACCCTATCCACATCCATTATGGGGAATAATCAGCCATCTCCATTGTACCTGTCTCTACAAATGGAAGGGCATGTTATACACAACTGTATGATAGACTCTGGGGCCACGACGACATTCATGCCCAAAGCAGTGTGTGAAGAGATAGGTATGGAGTATACCTGAAGCAGCCATGGTGTGCTCCAGTTGGATGGTAATCCCGTGAATACTATAGGAGTGATTAAATATATACCTATACGACTACACAAGATGCCTCAGATCATGGTTATACAAGAGGTGGTGGTCGTCGACCTTGAGCCATATTTCAGTATGTGCTTGTCAAGAGAGTTTACAGTGAAGCTGGAAGGATATCTATCTATGGATTACTCACACTTGGAGATACCTTTCAAAGGGAAGAAGGTAAAAGTCTATAATGATAAGCCTTCTACCTTTCTTGTACAGAATATGTCCGAAGAAGAGAACAGTGATCCCATGCATGCGATAGTGGAAGGGGTAGAGCAAGTGGACCTGGTCAAGGAATCCCTTACATAGTTAAGTTGTGAAGATGAATTTTCATTGGTAGACTTTAATGCCATGATAGAAACCGATATGGGATGTTATGCCATTGCGAAGCTTGAGAAATACATCAAGTCAAAAGGTAAGATATTTTCCCAAGAAGGACTATGGAAGTTGTTCTTCGATGATACCCAATGCAAAAATGGCACTGGGTCAGGGATTCTTTTAGTATCACCTTCTAGAAAGCAGAAGGAATATTGTTACCGATTGGTGTGGAGTTGCACCAACAATGCAACATAATACGAAGCATTATGCCTAGGATTCAAAAAAGCAAAAAAGTTAGGCATAAAGCATCTCCAAATCTTTGGAGACTCAGATTTTGTATGTAATCAAGTCACAAATAGGTGCACTTCAAAGAAGCACTATCTCAAGTCATATCGTAACAGGGTATGGAACCTGTTTGACCAGTTCAAATCTCTCAATATGTGGTCTATTCCCCGTGAGAAAAATTAACATGCCGATGTCCTAGCATACATTGTAGGTAAGTACTCTCCAGTAGAAGACATGGTGCATAAGCCTAAAGCTGTGAGAATGATTTACAGGCCCTCTGTCCCAGACAGAGATCTGCATTGGCAATTTTTTGACAGTGATGAGCAGATTGTGAATTTTATGATTCAAGAAGCAACCACAATTGAAAGAAGAAGCCCAAATGATGAGGAATATGAAGGGCTAGTTCAATTGAAGAATAATCATGTACCTAAGGGATTAATTACTCTTGAGAGCCTCTTTGATAAAAATGATCGAGCAATTTCTCATAGGATCAAGATCAATGCAAAGCAGTACCAAGATACGAAGCTTGAACCCAGAAAAGCAATAAAATTTGGGACAGATTGTACTTCAGAGGAGCTAGAACAGATCTGATATCTGTGTAGAAGGTATCCTAACATAGTGGCTTGGTCTTATCAAGACCTAAAGGGATATGATCAGCAACTAATCTAGCATACGATCGAATTGCAGGAAGGAATCAAACCCTTCTGGCAGAAGCAAAGGCCTATAAATATGAATATCGAGGTCCTGATGAAAGCTGAGCTCCTAAAAATGCTCGAGGAAAAGATAATTTATCCCATCAAGTATTCCTCTTAGGTAGCAAACCTAGTCCCTATCAAAAAAAAATGGAGATATACGATTATGCATGGACTTTTGCAACCTGAACCAGGCTTCTCTCAAAGATCACTACCCTCTCCCACAGATAGATCAGATCTTGCATTCAGTGGCTGGGGCCTATTGACAATATTTTTACATTCCACCAAGGGGTAGAAAAATTAAAACTTTGTATGATATTTGTTTTGTTGAAATTTTTCTTTTGTTTATAAGTTATAGCAATTTTGGTTTTCCCTATCGCCCCCTGGTGGACAAAATGAAAAGAAAAGAGCTTCGGGCCCGAAGCGCTTCAAATCATCACTTCAGGTGAGAATTTTGACAAGAAAGCAAAGGAAATGCTTTGCACCCGAAGCATTCCCAACGGCTACTTCAGGTGAAGAGTTTTGCGAAGCGGCATCCAAGCAACTTCGTCGAAGAAGAAAAGATAGCCCGAATCAGCTAAGGCAAAGAAATTACTTCGGGCCCGAAGTATTTCTAAAATCCACTTCGGCCAGTTTTCACCTGAAGTAGTAGAGGTCGAGAAAGTGCTTCGGCAAAAACTCCCCCGAGCCGTTGTTTCAAAAGAAGATCGGCCCGAAGCATTTTTCCCGACCCATCAGCAAAGCAGTTTTGCCAGCGAAGCAACGAAGGATAGAGGGAGATCGGCTTCGGCACTCCATGCCCCCGAAGTAGTTTTGCGAAGAAGAAATCAGTGAGGTGCTTCCTAGGAATGATTCCCAAGTTGGGAATTTTCCCAAGGTGATCAGAGAGCCTCATAAATGCATATTTTCTTGCCCGATAAGCCTGCTGCTCATTTTTGGCAATTGGATGCGAAGTATCAGTTCGTGAAGAAGAACCCGACAAGCATGGCCACCACTCGAGCACCACACCTACAATCCAAGGACACCCAAGTGGCTCATTTAATGTGACTTTCTTCGGCTGACTCGGTCACCATTACCAGTTTTGGTAGCCGATTTGAGAGATCATCCGCAGCAGCAGTGAGGAGCCGATTTCTCAGGGCTCGAGGGTGTACTCCGTCATTTTTGTAATAATGATTCAGATGGCCGGGTCCTCTATAAAAACCTAAGCTTTACAATGTAAAAGGGGGGGAACTTTCTGCTAGAAAGCTGCTGTAACTTGATGTCCTACGTATGATACTAAAGATTTTTGTACTCCATTTCTCTCTTTTATGCTGCCTTTTGTGCTTAATTCTTTTGTCTGTCTGCACTCGTATACTAAGACTCTAAATCCTAAATCTGGTGTGCGATTTGGGACTGTACCCTGAAATTCACCCTAAAGGATACATAGGAGAGGAAAAACGTCGTATAAGCTTTCTTTTATGCTGCCTGGTGGGTCATGGTTTCAGTTATTCCCTTGTCTTAATCGCTATTACTTTGAACCCTGAATTCCAACGAGAGAGAAAGGAGAACCCTGTGAACTCATCTAGAGGATACATAAGAAAGCGAGTATCACGTTTCTTTCGTCTATTCTTGGTGTTCTTTGCTTCTATTTGAGTTATTAGTGAGTGATCGTGCTTCCTGTTCTCTCCCACCTTAAATCATCATCTTCTAACCCTTACTCTTTTTATTTCTTTCTCTAACCCTTACTCCTTTTTATTTCTTTTCCTAACCCTTACTCTGTCTATTTCTTTCCTGCACTCTTGTCTCAAACCCTAAAAGTAGATTAGTATAGGAGCCAACCTTTCTCCGGAGATTGGCATGAGGGGCATCTCTTCCCCTTGGCCTTTCAACGTTGGTTGCAGGTCCAGGGCGTGCAAACCCACCAAAAGTCCTTTCCTGTGCGGATTTGATGACCAACAGTTTCTGGCATGCCCGATGGGACATAAGGTCCCATATTTGAGAAAATTTCTAGCCCGTCTTCATCGGAGCCAGTAGTTCCAACAAGTTCTCGGTGAGATCCGGTTAGTCTCATCCCCTGAGTAGTAGTGAGAATCGATGCCCTCATTACTAAGAGACTCTTAGCATCTGGCGACTCTGTTTTACCCGAGAATCTTCAAGTCGTAAAGACCAATACTAAAGCCTATGCCTTCATGCAAACAAGATGGAGAGTTAGGAATAGAGGAGAGGAAACCGAGTTCTTTGAGCTTGATATTGACGCCTTTGGGGAATGATCTAGGTTAGTTACCCTCGAATATCTCTTACACGGGACATCCTTGTAAGAGGCTACTGTTGACGAGCAAGGCATAACTTTCAATAGCACAGTAGCTAGTTTTCCTCTGAATCCTCACAACTCACTGAAGCATCCTAGTGCCTCCATTCCCATTGGCCTTCTGACGAGCAACCCAAGAGGGACTTCGGGGACCTCTGTTCCATAGAACCTAGGCACAAATATGGCCCAACAACAACAACAAAAACAACAGGAACCGCCACCCAGATTATTTCCAACATGGAATTCTTCTTCACCATTGAATATCGTAGGCTAAGGGAAAGTTCCACCCGCTACAATTAAAAAACTTCCAACATTCGACAACATTGGAAAGACTGCTCTAGAGCATATCCAAGACATCATTTCCCTAGCGACAATCCATGATATCACAGAAGAGCGAGTGATGGTGAAGCTCCTGGTTCTCTCCCTTAGAGGAAAACTCCTCTATTGGTATAGATATCTGCCATCCGACACTATTACGGGATGGGACCAGTTAGCCAGGAAGTTGATGCAAGGCTTCAACGAGTCCGCTGATCCAACTTATCTTCTGTAGCAATTCACTTCAATCTAAAGACATCCACAAGAAGAGATTGCAAACTTCAATGTTAGGTTTGCTTGAACCTGGCAAAGAGTCCTAGTTGGACTTCGCCCAACCGATGAAGCCACGGCGTACTAATTCCTTTGGGCTTTCAACCCTGATATCGGTCTTATGATAAGGTACCCAAATTTCAATACTTTTCCAGAGTTGTATGGGTTAGCCAAGAAAGCAGAAACAGACCTCATAGTCACGAGAAAACTCCCTGAAAGAATGCCAATGCCCATACTCCACGAGTTCCTTCAAGCCCAGTATGCGAGCGTAGTTGCTCCGTAGATTTTTGCAATCCCTGCATACCCGATCTCATCTTGGAACCCGAATCCTGTTGTGTCCTAGATCACTGCTCCATAGATACATTTCCCAACACTTTCAACTACGGGCCCCACCATCACTCCAACATTTCCAATGTTGCCAGCACCCCTCCAACATCCTGTCCTGCCTCTGATACCGACTATGGCTTCTTTACCATCAGTTCCCAAGGTCGATGATATGCAGGCCAAGATACTGCAAGAAATGCAATCGTTAAATGCCATAGTATATACCTTGTACAACAACATGACCGTTGTCAAGAAGAAGCAAGTGCAACAATATTTTCTACCAAGAAGGTCTTATCCCACACCTGCGCTTACTAGAGATCAAGCGGTCCATCAAGGAAAAGCTTCGGCAAGAAATGTTGCAATAGATGAAGCCCCAAGCACTTCCGATCATGTATATTGGTGCTCTACATGTAATGATCCTCACGAGGAGAATACATGCATGTTGCATCAACACTACGTGCAGACACTAGCTAGCAATGGTCAAGGCGGTCAAGTCAACGTCATTAGACAATTGGATCAGAACTTGTCAATTGGCAAGGAAGAGCCAGTCTCGGTCCTTACCAGGGGAGGTAAAAGGTCGATAGAGGTGGATGCTACTCATATGGCTCCTTTGAAGGTACATGCCCAATTTTAGAAAGGATAATCCTCCTCTTCGGCCCTGAGCGAAGCTCCTCCACCAGCTCCAATCAAAGAAAAGGCCCAAAAGGCCATTGCCGAACCACCTCAGGTGGAGACCAAATAATAGGCTAAGGAGAAGCTCAAGTTCCCCTCGCTCACCAAGCGACAAAGGGTTGAAGCGATAGAGCAATATCACACAAATTACGAACCAAGAAAGGAACCTGAGGTGCATAGCTCCCCAGCCTACAACATCGTAGAGGAGTTGAAGAGGATTCCAGCCAAAATCAGTTTCTATGATGCTCTGCAACTTCCTAGACAAGTGGACCTGCTACAAGAATCATTGAAGAGGATTAATACAAACAAGGCAGATCCGCTCACCCTAGTGCAAAATCTATCCGCATCCATCATGGGAAAAAATAGACCACCACCATTCTACTTATCCTTACAAATGGAAGGGTATATCGTGCATAACTATATGATAGATTCTGGAGCTACGACGACAGTCATGTCGAAGGCAGTATGCGAGGAAATAGGCATGGAATACACACGAAGCAGTAATGGAGTCTTTCAGTTGGACAGTACCCCAGTGAAGACTATAGGTGTCATAAAATACATTCCTATTCGACTACATAAGACACCTCAAATCATAGTCATACAAGAGGTGGTGGTCATGGACCTTGAGCCCTACTTCAGCATGTGCCTATCGAGGGAATTCATGGCAAAGCTGGGCGGATATCTGTCCATGGACTACACTCATCTGGAGATCCATTTCAAAAGGAAGAAGGTGAAGATCTATAATGAAAAGCCTTCTACGTTCCTGGTTCAGAAGATGTCCGAGGAAGAGAGCAGTGACCCTGTGCATATGATCATAGAGGAACTAGAGCAAGTGGATTTGGTCCAGGAATCCCTCGCACAGTTGTGTTGTGAAGATGAATTTTCATTTGCATATTTCAATGCCATGATAGAGACCGAGGTGGGATGCTACACCATCGCCAAGTCTGAGAAACCAGCCAAAATGGAGGGGAAGGTTTCTGCTCAAGAAGGACTATGGAAATTGTTCTTCGATGGTGCCCGATGCAAAAATGGTGTCAGGGTAGGAATCCTTCTGATTTCACCATCCGATGAGAAAAAGGAATATTGCTACTGATTGACATGGAGCTGCACCAACAATGCAGCAGAATATGAAGCCTTGTGCTTAGGACTCAAGAAAGCTGACAAGTTAGGCATAAGGCATATTCAAATATTTAGATATTCTAAACTAGTTTGCAACCAGGTCACCAACAGATACTCTTTAAAGAAGCACTATCTTAAATCATACCGCAATAGGGTATGGGACCTGTTCGACCAATTTGAATCCCTTAATTTGTAGTCTATTCCACGAGAAAAGAATCGACATGCAGATGTCTTAGCATCCATCGTATCCTGATATTCTCCAGTAGATGATATGGTGCATAAGCCAAAGGCTGTAAGGATGATCTATAGACCCTCTGTCCTGAACAAATATTTACACTGGCAAGTTTTTGACAACGATGAGCAGATTGTTAATTTCATGATCCAAGAAGCTGCTACAGTCGAAGATCGAAGCCCTGATGAGGAAGAATATGAAGGATTGGTCCAGTTGAAGAAAAATCACGTTCCCAAGGGATTGATCACGCTTGAGAGACTTTTCGATCAAAATGATCGATCGCTCTCCCACAGGATCCAGATCAACACGTAGCAATATCAAGATCTAGAACTGGAACCTTGAAAAGTAATAAAGGTCGGGATCGATTGTACTTCAGAAGAAATAGAGCGAATTCGATGTTTGTGTAAGAGGTACCCGAATATTGTGGCTTGGTATTATCACGACCTCAAGGGATATGATCAGTAGCTGATCCAACATACAATCAAATTAAAAGAAGGGGCCAAACCTTTTCGACAAAAGCAAAGGTCGGTTAATCCAAAGATCGAGGTCCTGATGAAGGCCGAACTGCTAAAAATGCTCGAAGCAAAGATCATTTATCCCATCAAGCATTATTCCTGGGTAGCGAACTTGGTCCCTATTAGAAAAAAGAATGGAGACATCCGGTTATGCATGGACTTCTGCAACCTGAATCATGCTTCCCTTAAGGACCACTATCCTCTCTCGCAGATCGATCATATTTTGCATTCGGTGGCTGGAGCTCAACGAGTCTCTCTGCTTGATGGTTTCTCTGGATATAATCAAATCTGGGTCAGGGACGAAGACCAACATAAGATCGCGTTCACAACCAAGTGGGGCATATTCGCCTACCAGTGAATGCCTTTTGTCCTCTTGAATGCGGGAGCTACTTTCCAGAGGGCGATGGACCTAGCTTTTGGCGAGCTTCTGAACAAGGTTATCGTTATCTATTTGGATGACATGACCATCTTCTCCTGAAGGAGAGAAAACCACCGAGCAGTCAGTGAAGGAAAGCTACTGGGACACACAATTTCAGAAAAGGGTCTCACCCTGGATCCTGATAGAGCCGAAGCTCTAATGAAGCTCCCAATCCCAGCGGATAAAAAGGGCCTTCAATATTTCTTCGGACAGATTAACTTCGTAAGGAAGTTTGTAAAGCCAATATTTCTTCGGACAGATTAACTTCACCCAGGTCATTAAGCCAATGTCTAAGCTTTTAAAAAATGGCACAGAATTCATTTGGACAGAAGAGAGGAGAAAAGCATTCAAAGAAATCAAGGCCCGAATTGTTTAGGCACCGGTCTTGATCAACCTCGACTACAA
Source organism: Wollemia nobilis (assembly GCA_028583015.1). Lineage (NCBI taxonomy): Eukaryota > Viridiplantae > Streptophyta > Pinopsida > Araucariales > Araucariaceae > Wollemia > Wollemia nobilis. The sequence continues at coordinate 3,186,374 of JAQPPZ010003612.1, forward strand.
TCGAGATTTTATCCTGTATGCAATAGAACCTGAAAGCTACACTGCGGTCTTGATGCAAAAGGAGGAATATGGAGAGGAACGTCCCATCGTGTTCCTCAGTCAGATAATCAATCCCCATGAAGAAAAGTACAATTTCATTGAGCATAAAGTGCATGCAGTAATGAAATCTCTCAGGAAATTCAAACAGTTCATTTCTCATAGTCGAACCACAATCTTCGTTATTCACCCCGATGTGTGTAGTTTCATTATTCAGGGGGAACTAGGAAGCAAGAGAGTTGGTTGGGTAAGAAAAATCCAAGAGTTCGATATTGAGATCAAGCCCACCAAACTAGTTTGTGGTCGCGCATTATGTCAAGAGCTGGCGAAGAGCGCAACGACCGAAATAATGGACTGTTAGTCGGATGACTCACCAATAGGAGAATGCCTCGCTAATCAGGAAGAGGCCGAGAAAGATTAGGTCGATGAAATAGTGGAATATTTCAACATCGGTAGATGCCCTTCACATTTGAATTCTTCACAATGAAGACATTTTAGGATGCGGTCCGCCTGATACACTATGCGCCCAGAAGGCCTATTTTTTAGGAACATCGATGGCGTCCTCCTCAGATGCATAAAAGATGATGATAAGAGGAGAATCCTAGGCGAATTTCATTCAGGACTATCTGGAGGACACTTTGTTGGAAGAGCGATAGCGTTGAAGATAATCAAGGCGGGTTACTATTGGCCCACACTCTTTGCCGATGCCTTCTCCGTTTTCCGTAGATGCGAGCAATGCCAGAGATTTGCCAGCCAAAGCAGAAATGCTCTGATGCCCCTCTGACCGATACAGGTGGAAACACCCTTTTAGCAATGGGGACTGGATTTCGTAGGGGCCATATCACCAAAATCCTCTGTTGGGCACAAATTCATTCTGACTGTGACTGATTACTTCACCAGGTGGGTCGAGGTAGTCCCCACAAAACATGTCGATCAAGATACTGTCGTCACCTTCCTGGAAGGATTGATTTACCGCTTCGGTATCCCCGAAGAAATTATTACAAATAACGGTCTTGGTTTCATGGGTGTAAGGATCAACGAGTTCCTATACAAGTATGGGATATATCACAAGGTGTCTTCCAACTATTACCCCCAGGGCAATGGATTGGCAGAATCCACCAACAAAACCCTATTGAGGATACTGAGAAAGCTGATTGATCAAAACAAAAGAACTTGGCACCTCCTTCTGGATCGAGCCTTGTGGGCTGATCGAGTTTCTGTCAAAAGGTCAATCAAGACTTCACCTTATGCTCTGATCTATGGAAAAGAGGCCATCCTGCCCACTCACATCGAGATCCCTACATTACAGTTGCTAGAATAAGATGAAGCTAACCCGATGGAGAGACGCCTGGTTCAGCTACTACAACTAGAAAAGGAACAAAGAGAAAGGTCTGGAGGTAACTCTGGCCCAATGGATAAAAGCTGAGGGTTCTACCACCAAGACGAGCTCGTTGCCCCGCGAGTCGCCAAGAATTTTGACAATATTGTCACATTCCACCAAGGAGCAGAAAAATTAAAACTTTGTATGATATTTGTTTTGTTGAAAGTTTTCTTTTTTTTATAAGTTATAGCAATTTTGGTTTTCCCTATCACCCGCTGGTGGACAAAATGAAAAGAAAAGAGCTTCGGGCCCGAAGTTCTTCAAATCATCACTTCGGGTGAGAACTTTGCCAAGAAAGCGAAGGAAACGCTTCACACCCGAAGAATTCCTAGCGGCTACTTCGGGTGAAGAGTTTTGCGAAGCGGCATCCAGCAACTTCACCGAAGAAGAAAAGATAGCTTGAATTAGCTAAGGCAAAGAAATTACTTTGGGCCCGAAGTATTTCTAAAATCCACTTCGGCTAGTTTTCACCTGAAGCAGTAGAGGTCAAGAAAGTGCTTCGGCCAAAACTCCCCCGAGCCGTCGTTTCAAAAGATCGGCCCGAAGCGTTTTTCCTGACACATCAGCAAAGAAATTTTGCCAGCGAAGCAGTGAAGGATAGAGGGAGATTGAATTTGGCACTCCACGCCCTCGAAGTATTTTTGCGAAGCAGAAATCAGTGAGGCACTTCCTAGGAATGATTCCCAAGTTGGGCATTTTCTCGAGGCGATCAGAGAGCCTCATAAATGCATATTTTCTTGCCCGGTAAGCCCGCTGCTCATTTTTGGCAATTGGATACGAAGTATCAGTCCGTGAAGAAGAACCCGACAAGCATGGCTGCCACTCGAGCACCGCACCTACAATCCAAGGACACCCAAGTGGCTCATTTAATGTGACTTTCTCTCGGCTGACTCGGTCACCATTACCAGTTTTGGTAGCCGATTTGAGAGATCATCCGCAGTAGCAGTGAGGAGCCAATTTCTCAGGGCTCGAGGGTGTACTCTACCATTTTTGTAATAGTGATTCAGAGGGCCAGGTCCTCTATAAAAACCCAGGCTTTGCAATGTAAAAGGGGGGGAACTTTCTACTAGAAAGCTGTTGTAACTTGATGTCCTGCATCTAATACTAAAGATTTTTTTACTCCATTTCTCTCTTTTATGGTGCCTTCTGTGCTTAATTCTTTTGTCTGTCTGCACTCGTATACTAATACTTTGAATCCTGAATTCAGTGTGCGATTGGGGACTGTACCCTAAAATTTGCCCTAAAGGATACATAGGAGAGGAAAAACATCGTATAAGCTTTCTTTTATGCTACCTGGTGGGTCATGGTTTCTGTTATTCCCTTGTCTTAATCGTTTACTCTGAACCCTGAATTCCAACGAGAGAGAAAGGAGAACCCTATGAACTCGTCCAGAGGATACATAAGAAAGTGAGTATCATGTTTCTTTCGTCTATTCTTGGTGTTCTTTGTTGCTATTCGAGTTATTAGTGAGTGATCGTGCTTCCTGTTCTCTCCCACCTTAAATCATCATCTTCTAACCCTTACTCTTTTTATTTCTTTCTCTAACCCTTACCCCTTTTTATTTATTTTCCTAACCCTTACTCTGTCTATTTCTTTCCTGCACTCTTGTCTCAAACCCCAAAAGTATATTAGTATAGGAGCCGGCCTTTCTCTAGAGATTGGCACGAGGGGCATCTCTTCCCCTCGGCCTTTCAACATTGGTCGCAGGTCCAGGGCATGCAAACCCATCGAAATTCCTTTCCTGTGTGGATATTATGACCAACAGGGCCCAGCGCTTCTACCTACTCGATGGCTTATCAGGATATAATCAGATATGGGTTCGGGATGAGGACCAACATAAAACCGCATTTACGACCAAGTGGGGGACATTTTCTTACCAGCAAATGCCATTCGGCATTTCGAATGCGGGGGCCACTTTTCAGAGAGCCATGGATCTAGATTTTGGCAAACTCTTGAATAAGGTTATTATTATCTATCTGGATGACATGACCATCTTCTCCTGAAGAAGGGAGGATCATACTTTTCATCTACAATAGGTATTCAAAAAATGTCGAGAGTTTGGCATTTCAATCAATCCAAAGAAGTCCATATTCACGGTCAGCAAAGGGAATTTATTGGGACATGTGATATCAGAGAAGGGTCTCACTGTAGATCCTAATAGAGCTGAGGCTCTCTTGAAGCTCCCACTCCCAGTGAACAAGAAAGGACTTCAATCCTTTTTTGGCCAGATCAATTTCGTGAGGAAGTTTGTTCCTAATTTCGCCCAGGTCATCAAGCTGATGTCTAAAATTTTCAAGAAGGGCATCGAGTTCATCTGGATGGAGGAGAGAAAAGAGGCATTTGAAGAGATCAAGGCCCAAATCGCTTAGGCACCAGTCCTAACAAACCCTGACTACAATCGAGATTTCATCCTATATGCCATAGGAGAAACTGAGAGCTACCTGTAGTCCTGACACAAAATGGGGAATATGGCAAAGAGTGCCCCATCGCGTTTCTAAGCTAAGTGATACATCCCCATGAAGAAAAATACAATTTCATAGAAAGGTAGGTGCATGCAGTAATGAAATCTCTTAGGAAATTCAAGCAATTCATTTCCCAAAGTTGGGTTATAGTATTTTTCATACACCTCGATGTATGCAATTTCATTATCCAGGGAGAATTGGGAAGCAAAAGAGCTGGTTGGGTCAACAAGATACAAGAGTTCGACATCGAGATCAGACCCACTAAACTGGTTTGCGGTCACACATTATGTCAAGAGCTAGCAAATAGCATAGCGGCCGAAGTGACAACTTGTCAGTGGGACGACTCGGAAGCAGAAGGATGCTTTGCAAGCCAAGAAGAAGATGAGAAGGACTGGGTCGGTGAGATGGTTGAATACTTCAACACCAGTAGATGTACTTCACATCTAAATGCTTCACAACGAAGGCATTTTAGGATGCGGTCCCTCCGATACACGCTGCGCCCTGAAGGCCTATTTTTCAAAAACATTGATGGCATTCTCCTCAGGTGCATAAAAGAAGACAATAAGAAGGGAGTCCTAGGATAATTTCATTTAGGTTTGTCTAGAGGTCACTTTGTAGGAAGAGCAACGACATTGAAGATAATCAAAGCTGGTTATTATTGGCCTACACTCTTCGTCGATGCCTTTGTGGTCTATCATTGATGTGAGCAATGTCAGAAGTTCGCAGGCCGAAGCAGAAGTGCTCTTATGCCTCTCCGACCGATACAAGTAGAAACACCCTTTCAAAAATGGGGGTTGGATTTCATAGGGGTTATATCACCGAACTCCTCTGCTAGGCATAAGTTCATCCTAACCACAACCGACTACTTCACCAGATGGGCCGAAGCAGTACCCACAAAGCATGCTGATTAGGAGACCGTCATCGCCTTCCTTGAGGGATTGATCACCCGATTTGGCATCCTAGAAACAATTGTTACAAAAAATGGTCCCAGGTTTTTAGGCACCAAAGTCAATGAGTTCCTCTATAAATATGGGATATATCATAAGGTCTCTTCCAATTACTATCCACAGGGTAACAGATTTGCAAAATCTACCAACAAGACTCTGTTAAGGGTGCTAAGAAAGATCGTGGAGGATAACAAAAGAACTTGGCACCTCCTTCTAGACCGAGCCTTGTGGGCCGATCGGATCTTTGTCAAGAAGTCGATCAAAACATTGCCTTACATCGTGGTGTATGGCAAGGAGGCCATCCTACCAACCCATGTAGAGATCCCTACAGTGCAGCTACTAGATGATGAAGAGGAAGTTAATCCTATGGAAAGTAGGCTGGCTCAACTACTGTAGCTAGAGGAAGATCACGAGAAGGCCTACCAGAGCTTCGCTAAGCATGCTCAGATCACCCAAGACTAGTTCAAGAAGAAGTATTTCGACCACAATTTCAAAGTGGGATATATAGTATGGAAGTGGGATTCTTGGAAGTCCAAGCCTGGGAAACGTGACAAATTGGACGCTTTCTGGGACGGACCGTTCGAAATCATGAAGGTAAATTCGGCCAACTCTTTCATCCTCAAGCATGCCGATGGTCAGATCTTGCCGATCTCTGTCAATGGTCTTCATTTGAAGACTTTTCATCACTGAAGATGTAAAAAAAAAAATACCCTGTATGTAGTTTTTCATTCCTATATATATACCCTGGTTCAAGATCTTTGAGAGGTTAAGTGTCACAACGTCAAACTCCAGCTTCGCTAAGCCTAACCAGGATCTCCTTCGAGAAGTTTTGATGCAAAGTGACTGATGCAAGATGCTTCACTGCAAAACACTTTAGCCTGGAGGGAGTCATCGAAGAACCAAACAAGAACATAATGAAGGCATAAAAAATGCTTCGCAAAGCAAGTATGAGCGAAGAAGTTTTCGAAGAAGGTCTAGCAAAGCATTTTTTCAAATAAAACGAGCTTCGGGGGGGCTAACCTTCCGCAAATTAAGTAGTGACGTGGTGAAGTAAAATTACTTTGGGCCCAAAGCATAAAAAATGAGCTCGTATCGGAGGTTTGCTGGGAAGCATCTTCAGTGCCGATTCTTAATTCGCCAATTCAACAAACACGTGAGGTGGGAGCATTTAAAATGTTCCTAGAGGGACGTGCCAATGACCACCTAGGGAAATGTCCGTAGCAAGTGAGTTTACTACAAGGGTGGTGGGGCACATCCCGAGAGGATTTGGTTATGAAAAAAGTTCGCTCTTAGGTATGAGGTGGCAGAAGGTTAGGTTTTCGATGCTGAGCATAATCATCGAAGCGCATGGGTCTGCATACAACACTACCGCAAAGCCAATCAGAAGGCACAAAAACCTTCCCCGTCCAAGTGTAAATTTAATTATGGTAGGTGCCATAAATTAAGGTAGTTTCCTTTTAAGGCTATAAAACATGAGGCTTAGCGGTAAGAGGGGTGTTCACCAACTGTTAATGCAAAGATCGAGAGCTCCCATTGATAACTTGCATTTCTTTCACCCTTCGCATCAAGGTCCTTCACGTTGAAAGTCTTCTACACCGTGAACTTTGCTACCATGAATATCCACAATGTGAAAGAAGAACTCTAAGGATAAATGGAAGGAGCCTAAGGTAGCAGGCCCAGAGAAAATGAAGAAAGGCAAAGAAGAGCAAAAGCACAGACCTAAGAAGGTCAACCTCAATCCCCACCCAGAAAAGCAGGAAATGGAAGAAGGAGAGGATTTTGAAGAAGAATAACTAGAAGAGCCACCAATTGATGGGTGGGAGAAAATTTGGGACACTAAAATCTCAAAGAGCGTGGCCGAGCTCCGACACACTATCGAGTTTATGACAAGTAGACTTTCCCCAAAGAATAAGAGGGTCATCGCATACTATTCTCAGATTTACTGGTATTTGACCCCGCCCGCGCACCATTGTCCTGAGTTAATCTGTGCCATCATGTAGAAATACCAGCCCTTCTCCAGACAAGTGCTAGACATCACAGGCCATAAGTTGTTTTTTATTTTAAAATAAGATGTGCAAGCAGCTTTCGTGCCGCAGTAGGGACCGCCTAAGGCTATTCCGTTCGTAATGTCATCCTAAGCGAACAAATGGAGAGGTTCACTACCTCCACCTATATTTTGAAATTTTTGAGAGAGAACCTCAAGAATGGGCTCCCTTCAGGAAAGTTGCCCTAGATGCCCCTCCCCTTAATAGATTTCAAGAGCATGGACATCTTCTCCATCATTGCATGGGTAGCGGGTCTATCGACCGATGCTTCGGTGCACCCGTGGCAGGTGTCTTTGGCCGAATGTATTTTGAGAGGGGAATTTTATGCCCCTAATGCTTCAAGGCCAAAAACCAACCCAATATTCTTTGATTGGGCAGAATGGGTGGCCTGAAACTTGCACACATGGCTTACCAACATGAAGAATTCTGGGATGGGCTAGTACTTTGCACCCTACTCTTTCCTAGTTTGGTTGTTTTTCTACAATGTACATAATAATTTTTCCCACATCTCTATTTCTTCGAGCAGCAAGGATGGATCTCCTCTACCTGTGTACCAGTGGACTCCCCTCTTGGCAAGGACGGAGTCATATTATTATTTTAATCAACAATTCTTGGGACCTGCTATTCATTTGTTGAAGGGTTCTTGCCCTCGAGGACCCATCAGTTTGAGAGACAAAGTGGTGAAGGAGAAGAAGGGAGACATGTTTCAACTAATGCAAGGGCTTGTGGTTCACCTATTCGGCTTCACGGGGAAACCCTTTCTGCTACTGTTGGCAATTTTGGGTACTTTGGGTACATTGCCTTTGCTCAAATGTATAAGTTGTCATTGATGTCAAGAAGCTCTTGAAGGAATTTTATTTAATGTCAAATAATTTTTTTTGATGAAGGTTACAACATGACAAGTTCAAAGGTTATTCAGAGCATGGACAATGAGTTTCCAAGAAGACCATAGTAGCCTTTTTTTGGAAAAGATCAAAGAAAACGACAAGTAAGAAAAGTGTCACGATATCGCGACATATACAGCAGGCAAGAAAAATAGTCGCAATTTCACGACATGTTAGAAGAGAGAGAAAGAGCAGGGAAAACTATCATGATTTTGTGACATGTTGGAAGAGAGAGAAGAAGTAGGAAAAACTATCGTGATTTCGTGACATGTTGGCAGAGAAAAAGACAAGTGGAAAAACTGTTGTGATTTCGTGACATGTTGGCAGAGAAAGAGAGCAAGGTGGAAAGTGTCGCGATTTCGTGACATGTCGCATTTTCACGACTTGAAAAGAGCAGGAAGGCAGAGAAGGAAAAGTGTCACGATTTCATGACATATTGCAAGGAAGGTTGTACGGAAAAAAAATTGTCGCAATTTTGTGACATATTGCAGAAGAGAGAGTCCGTAGTGTGAATTGTCGCAATTTCGCGACAAGTTCGAAGAGAGAGAAAGTAACACAAAAAGTGTCATGATTTTGCGACATGCTGCAGATGAAAATGTTCCAAGTAAGAACTGTCGTGATTTCACGACATGCAACAAAGGGAAGAGTCTGAAATAAGAACTATCATGATTTTGTGACAAGTAGCAAAGAAAACGTACGAAAGATAAAAGTGTCATGATTTCATGACAGGTTGCAAAGAAGACGTACGGAAGCTGAAAGCGTCATGATTTCATGATAGGTTGAAGAGAAAGCAAACAGATGCAAAAAGTGTCACAATTTTGTGACAGATTGATATGGCAGCGTTCGGTTGGAGAAAGTGTCATGATTTCACGACAAAAACAAAATGCAGGTCTTCTATAGAAGTGTCATGATTTCACGATAAAAGTAGAGAGGAAGGCTATGAAGACAAAAGTGTCACGATATCATGACATAAGTAAATATGAAGTCTGTAGAGGCAGAAGTATCACGATTTCATGACAAAAGTAGAGAGGAAGGATATGAAGACAGAAGTGTCACGATATCGCGACAGAAGTAAAGATGAAGTCTATAGAGGCAGAAGTGTCACGATTTCATGAAAAATGCAGAAAGGAGGTCGACGAAGGGAGAAGTGTCGTGATATCGCGACAAAAGCAAAGTTGATGCTGACAAAGTCAGAAGTGTCACGATATCACGACAAGAGCTTAGTTGAAGTCGAAAAATGCTGAAGTGTCACGATATCACGACAAAAGCCAAAAGAAAGTGTATGGTTTCAAAGGTGTCACGATATCGTGACATGTTGTATTTTCATAGCAGAAGCTACAGAAGAGTTACAGAGGCAGTGAAGCCGACAAAGTCAAATTTTAGCCGATGAAGATTAGGGCTTGCAATCGATGAAGATTAGGGTTTGCATTTGTTATAACAGCCGACTAAGATTAAAGTTTTCATCATGAAAATTCTATTATAAAAGGAGGGTTGTTTGGAGAGTTGAAGTGTCGATGAATGTGTTGTTGAAGTGCGATGTTCACAGATAGTGCGCAGAGCAAGAAGTTCGATCGCCGAGAGCAGAGTGCAAAATTTGATCATAGTGTGCAGAGTGCATTTCATCGAATCGTTCTAAGTGTGAAAGATCATAAAGGAAGTAGAGTGTGTGAAGACAGTGTCACTGTGATTGCGTAGAGGTGCAAAGGTTGAAGTTCGATCAAGTGCGGTTGTGATTGCGCAAAGAGAGTAGAGGGCGTAGAGAGCACAAAGGGCAAAGACGAATGCGGAGTGCTGCTACTTGAGGATAGAGGTGCATTGGTTCTTTGAGAAGAACCTAAGAATAGATTTGGTTGCTGAGCTGCTGTGGACATGATCATAGAAGGTAGAGGTCTCTTAGGCTAAGCATTGAGGATAGGAGGTCTTCGGTGGAAAGGAGTTCCACGTGCTAGAAAGAGGTAGAGGCAGTTGATCTTCTGAGGGATCATTTCCAGAGCAGATGGGAAGGTATCTCCTTTGAGAAGAGGCTCATAAATTTTTATTGGGGGAAGGTATCTCCTTTGAGCAGAGGCTCATAAATTCTGATTGGGGGAAGGTATATCCTTTTGAGCTGAGGCTCATAAACATTGTAATTGGGAAGGATTCCCAAAGAACTATGAGATAACTTTTAGAGAAAATTTTTGTGGACGTAGCCCAACAATTCTGGGTGAACCACGTTAAAATTGATGTCACTTTGTGGATGATTTTGTGCATTGCTTTGATATTGCTTTGGGTATATTGCTTTACTGTTTTGAAATATAAAGGAAAAAGTAAAAAGAGGTCTTATATTGTTCACCCCCCCTCTCAGTATAATCTTGTGTTCTTCAATTGGTATCAGAGCGGGTGCCTTCGAAAAGTTTAACAACTTGAAGGAAAAGCTAGTAAAGAACATAATGGATTATTCAAGTGGCAATGCAACACCTATTCTTGATGGGTCAGATTTTGGTCTTTGAAGTGCAAGGATGGAGGTTCATCTAATGGCACTTGGTAATGAGGTATGGGAAGTAATTGAGGATGAGTACACTATTCTTGTACATGGTCCAAATACTAAAGAAGAAAGGCTCCTACATCACAACAATTCAAAAGCAATGAATGCAATCCTTAAAGGCTTACAGAAAGTAGATCTCACCAAAGTGATTCACTGCAAGACAACTAGTGAAATATGGAAACAGTTGCAGGTGGTTCATACAGGTGATACAAATATCAGAAAGGCCAATTTGAGACACTTCAAAGGTATGTTTGAACAACTAAAGATGAATTATGATGAAAATATTAGTGACTACATGCTTCGTATGGATGAGGTTGTTAACTCCATGAAAGACTTAGGTCTTGAACTTGCTGAAAATGATGTTTGTGATAAGATTTTAAGATCTCTTCCGAATAGATTTAGTGAAAATATTTTTGCTATTGAGGAAGCTAAAGATTTGGATAAGTTGAAAAAGGATGAGCTCCATAGTATACTTGCAGCATTTGAGTTGAGAACTCAAGTGAAGGTTGATGTCAAGAAAGAGGTAGCTTTCAAGGCTACCAAGAAATCCAAGGGTAAATAGCTTCAAGAGAGTGATGAGTCTTCTAGTGATGAAGAGGCATATTACAACAAGAAAGGCAAGTTCTCTAGAAAGCACAAAAGCGTGAAAAATATAAGATGTTTCAATTGTGGAAATTTTGGTCATTATGCTACTAACTGTACTGTTCCCAAGAATGAAAGTGATGAAGATATACAGGATTCTAAGAGCAAGGATTCTGAAAAGCACAAGCATCACAGAAAGAATAAAGATGAGCACAATAATCAAGGAAAGAGGTATTCTCACAAGCACAATAAGAGTTTCTACCTAGACAAAGCAAGTAAGTGTTCTAGTAGTGATAGTGAAAGTTCTTCAAGTGATGATGAAAATGAGATGTTGTTCATATCAAAAAAAGAGGAAGAATCGAAACATAGATTCATTATCATGAAATGTCTTAGATGTGGAAATTTTGGTCACCTTGAGGATGATTGTACAAATAATGATTTGATTTCTAGTATGTATGAGGATGCTTCAGAAAACTATAAGGAAGATGCTTGTATGGTTTTTGAAAAAGGTAGCACCTCTAATGATAAGAAATCTGAAAAAGGCTTTGATGATTCAGAAAGCAAACAAATAAAGGATCTTGAAAGTGAACTTACTAACGCTCTTAGTGCTTTGAAAAAGGAAAGAAAGAAGAATGCTAGACTCAAGGATAAGTTAGATGAATGTTGTATGGAGAGAGATGATCTTATAGAAAGTCTTGACTTCTCTATGGCTAAGACACAAGCACTCAAGGATGAGTTAGAGTCTAAGGTTCTTGAGTATAGTGAGTTAGAATAGAAAATGGCTTCTTTGAAAGAGGAAACTAAAGAGTACAAGGATAAGATTTACAGGTTTCAAGATAGCTTCAAAATGGTTAAGTCACTCATCAAAGGTCAAAGAAAGACAACAGATAAAACAGGCCTTGGTTTTGTTAAGCCTAACAAGGAACAAGCTAGAGAGTCTAGTAAGAGACTCCAAAAGGAAGAGAGTTCTGATGAGGAAAGTATTTCAGATCATGAGTTCTTGAATGATAGATGCGTAGAAATAGAAAACAGAATTCGAGATGAGAAGAAAAAGTTTTCAGGACCCAAGAGGTCAAATAAAGGAAAATTTCAAGGCAGATGTTTTGCGTGTCACAGGTTTGGTCACATGGCTTCGCATTGCATGACTCAAGTAAGGAAGGTAAATGACAATGTCAGAGGTGGTAATTTCTTTCAAGGGTATTGCTACTCTTGTAAACGATTTGGGCATAAGGCAATTTTCTACAAGGGTAATAACAGGAACAGGGTTAGTCAGAACAGGCAGATTCAAAGAACAGGTATGCCTAAAAGAAATAACATTGTTACATGTTATAAGTGCAACAATGAAGGTCACATAGCTAGACAGTGTAGAGCTGAACTTCCAAGGTACAGGAACAAGAACAGTGGTATGAACAGGTCCAAGGATCAAGGAATGGATAAGAATAGGAATGATAACAGGAACAGGAACAGTGATAGGAACAGGAATAGGAATATGGACAAAAAGTTCAAGAGAAGGCCCGACAAGGAAGTGATAGACGCTGATGATGATCAGTGCCTAATGGGAGTTTTACTCCCACCCAAGAATTAATCACCTCATCAGGAGGTGGGGGAGGTACTAAGCTAAGAGGCTCATTCTTAGTCCCAAGCCCCAAAGGTGACCCTTTGCCATTGATGACAAAGGGGGAGAGATATGAGTAAGGGGGAGAGATTCAAAGTGAAGAGGAGAGCTTCAATTCAGGGTGAGCAAAACTTCAAAGGAAGATTCTCAGTTGTTAGCACAGTTGGTTTTAGTTTTGGATCTTGAGAAGTGTTTTCAGTAAAGGTTTGCCATCAATGACAAAGGGGGAGATTGTTGGCAATTTTGGGTACTTTGGGTACATTACCTTTGCTCAAATGTATAAGTTGTCATTGATGTCAAGAAGCTCTTGAAGGAATTTGATTTAATGTTAAATAATTTGTTTTGATGAAGGTTACGGCATGACAAGTTCAAAAGTTATTCAGAGCATGGACAGTGAGTTTCCAAGAAGACCATAGTAGCCCTTTTTTGCAAAATATCAAATAAAACGACAAGTAAGAAAAGTTTCGTGATATCGCGACATATACAACAGGCAAGAAAAATAGTCACGATTTCGCGACATGTTAGAGGAGAGAGAAAGAGCAGAGAAAACTGTCACGATTTCGCGACATGTTGGAAGAGAGAGAAGAAGGAAAAACTGTCATGATTTCATGACATGTTGGCAGAGAAAAAGGCAAGTGGAAAAACTGTCGTGATTTCACGACATGTTGGCAAAGAAAGAGAGCAAGGTGGAAAGTGTCGCGATTTCGTGACATGTCGCATTTTCGCGACTTGAAAAGAGCAGGAATGCAGAGAAGGAAAAGTGTCACGATTTTGCGACATATTGCAAGGAAGGTTGTACGGACGAAAAAGTGTCACAATTTCGTGACATATTGCAGAAGAGAGATCCCGTAGTGTGAATTATCGCGATTTCGCGGCAAGTTCAAAGAGAGAGAAAGTAACACAAAAAGTGTCGCGATTCCGCAACATGCTGCAGATGAAAATGTTCCAAGTAAGAATTGTCGTAATTTTGTGACATGCAGCAAAGGGAAGAGTCTAAAATAAGAACTGTCGTGATTTCATGATAGGTAGCAAAGAAAATGTACGAAAGCTGAAAGCATCGTGATTTCATGACAGGTTGCAAAGAAGACGTACGAAAGCTGAAAGCGTCATGATTTCATGACAGGTTGAAGAGAAAGCAAACAGATGCAAAAAGTGTCATGATTTCGTGACAGATTGAGATGGCAGCGTTCGGTTTGTTGAGCAAAGTGCAACAAATAGTATTGTCATTGTTGTCAAAACAGTCAGACAGATTTATTGATGCAATGGACAAGAGTTTATTGAACAACAAGGTGCAACCAAAGTACAATGGATAGGAGTTCGGTGTTGAGCAAGGTGTTGCAGGAGGATTGTCATTGTTGTCAATACGGTCAGTTAGATCTAATGATGCAATGGACAGGCAGTTTAGAAGTCACTCAGATGCAGAGGATAAAGTTCAAAAGTTAGTCAGATCATGAGTCCTTAAATGATAGATGCACAAAAACATAAAACATAATTCAGAATGAGAAGAAGAAGTCTTCAGAACCTGAGATGTCAAGAAGCGAAAAGGTTTTTTGTGAAAACCAAGGCAGTCAAAATAAATTTTTTTATTTAAAACCATGGATAACAGATTTGAAATGGGTTTTTCTTAAAACCCAAGTTGGCTCTTCGTTTCATTGAAAAAGATGCCCCGGTGATAAAGATATTTAATTTTAAATATTTAGTTTAAATTTTAAAGGTTTTTTGTGAAAACCAAGGCAGTCAAAATAAAAAGTTTTATTTAAAACCATGGATAATAGATTTGAAATGGGTTTTTCTTAAAACCCAAGTTGGCTCTTCGTTTCGTTGAAAAATATGCCTCGGTGATGAAGATATTTAATTTTAAATATTTAGTTTAAATTTTATTTTATTTAAAATTTAAATTAAAATATTAAATTAAATTAAAAGGGCTGACATGTTACTATTTCGCGGTAATAAGCTACAGGAAAGTGATGAAGGTGGAAGAAGTGTTTGAGGCCGATAAAGTTAAATTTGGGCCGACGGATTTTAGGGTTTGGCAGCTGACAAATTCTAGGGTTTCTCAACCGACGTTCTTTTAGGGTTTGTTCCTAAAACTTCTTCTATAAAAGTAAGGGTACTTCGAGTTTGAAAAGTGGGGTGTAAAGATAAAGTGTGAATGTGAGCATAGTGTTTGTGAAAGTGAAGTTCGTGTTGAGCAGAGAACAGAATGTGAAACGACACAGAGTGTGCGAAGCGTGTGCGCAGAGAAAGCAGAGTGTGCAGAGAAGCGCAAAGGGCAAAGTTGATTGCAAAGTCTGGCTGTAGCAGTGCAGCAAACTATGTGAAGTGATTGTGCAAGAGAGAGCAGAGTGCACAAAGATTGCAAAGGTGATGTAGACCAGTTAGAGTCTTGCAATAACAAAGGTATATGTCAAACATTTTTTTATTCAATATTGAAGTCCAGTTGGTGCTGGCAAATTAAGGGGTTGGTGCCTCTTTCCAGTTGGTGCTGGTAAACAATTTTTCCAGCTTGGTGCTGGAAAATTAAGGGGTTGGTGCATCTTTCCAAGTAGGTGCTAGTAAAATAGGAGTTGGTGCTCCATTCTGTTGAAGCAGATAAAGTTAAGGGGTTGGTGCTCCTTCCAGTTGGTGTTGGTAAAGGATTATGTAAAGTTGTAGCTTTGCATTGACTGGATTTGGATGGTAGTCCAAGCATTCTTTTTGAGGAGTAGCCACATTGGTGAACCTCGTTAAAATGTTGTGTTATGTGTGATGCTTTCTTGATGCATTTAGTATCTCTTTTATCTGCTTTAAACTACTGCTAGTTTTATAATCTAATTGTTTTAGAAGTTTTTAAAGAACACACTGATTCACCCCCCCTCTCAGTGTCATTGTGATTACAACAATTGGTATCAGAGCAAAGTTCCCAATTTTGGCTAAATCAGTCAGGTTTGATCTTGGATTAGTACACAATGGCTAAGAAGAATAGATCCTCATCCAAAAAGGCATCCCAGTCAGTTTCGGTTCCTGTAGAAGAGAAATTTGAACCGAAAAAGGTAGAAGAAGTGAATCCTGAAGTTTGTGATGAAAATCTTGAGGCTGAAGTAGATTTTGAAGGAGAGTTGAGATCTGCTCTTGAAGAGTGGAGAATAGAAAAGAAAAAGAACAAAATATTGTCCAAGAAATTAGAAGAATATGAGGATGATATTGAAGGTCTCTTCCTACAATTTCAAAAGGCCAAGAAATTAGAAGAAGCCTTGAAGACACAGCTGGATAATAAGAATGATGTATACAGCACAAGTGAAGAGGAATATAAATAGGTTATTGTTGATATAAAGTTGCAAGTAGAATAGAACAAAAGGATTGAAGATATTCTTAGGTATTAGATCAATGAGAAAGAGACTATATGCTGCCAACAAGAAGAAGAGATTGTTTCATTAAAAAAACAACTAAAAGAGGCCAATATAAATCTCAAATTTGAGAAGAGCACAGAGTTGCTAGATACAATGATAAATCAAAAAAGAAGCTCCACAACTAAGTTTGGTCTTGGATATGAAGCTGAACAACCTTCATCCTCAAAATATGCAGAGAAGAAGAAGTCCTCGGTTGAAGGATTGAAACAAGAAAAGTCTGAAGCTGAATCCTCAAAAGGAAGAAAATATCAAAGAAGATCTACAACAAAGCAACCACAGCAAAAGAGGTTCTCTCACTCTCACTCTTTTAATAATAATGCTTTTTATGGCTATTGTTCTAAATGCAACCACTTTGGTCACAAGGCAATTTATTGTGGACTGAACAATAGATCAAAGAGTTATCTTGATAAAAATACTTCTATTTTTTTGAGTGAATACCCTGTGCAATGTTTTAAATGTAATGTCCATGGGCACATAGCAAGGTTTTGTTCAAGCACTTTTGTATCCAATCTAAGGCAATACCATAGATTTCATCATACACATAGAATGCAATACAGACAGGGAATAAAACATGTGCAATGTTTTAAATGCAACGGTCAAGGGCACATAGCAAGGTTCTGTCCAAGCACTTCTATATCTAATCTAAGGCAAAACCCTAGATTTCATTAGACACAAAGAGGACAACACCGACAAGGAACATATCATGTGCATAAAAGAAAATAAAATAATCTTCGATCAAGAATGCACAAGAGACAACCCCACAAGAGAAATGTTCAAGTTCACGAACAGGAGCAAAATAAGGATGTTGTTGAAAAACCCAAGCCCAAGTTCAGGAAAGTCTGGAGAAAGA
The DNA here is from genome assembly GCA_028583015.1 of Wollemia nobilis. Classification (NCBI taxonomy): domain Eukaryota; kingdom Viridiplantae; phylum Streptophyta; class Pinopsida; order Araucariales; family Araucariaceae; genus Wollemia; species Wollemia nobilis. Next base: position 3,203,089 of record JAQPPZ010003612.1, read on the forward strand.
CAGAAGAAAGGAAATTGTGTCTCCTTGGATTGAAGGAGGCTACTCTGCCATTGCTTTAAGCAACTCCAGGTGGCACATCCTCAGGAGGAGCAATATTAAAGTTTTATTTTAATGCTCCTATGTATTTGTTTAGGTATCTGAGGATGAAAGGTAAGCAGTCAGGTTAATGTTGTATAGTTGTTAAAGTGTGTTTTTCAATTTATATAGTGGTTTGTGGAAATGCCGTGAAGTGTGGTGTTTAATTTGAGAGTTTTCACCATTGGTAGTTTTGAGATATGTCACTGTTGTACTGTTGATGATTCTTAATACCACTGTTCAAAATTACAAATCATAATAGTCCAGATAATTTGCTCAATGAAAGAATGCTTGCCCTAGCTGTGTATTTGTGTTTCGAGCAGCATGTATTTGTTTTTACTATTTGATGTGAATATTGCCAGATATTTCATGACACCTTGGTGAATATATTTAATTCACAGAAAGTTTTGTTTTAACTATTGATTTAATGCTATTCCAAGGATAAGAAGCTTGAGGCTGAGTAAGGTGCACTACGGTTAGCCATAAAGTGTTTGACAAAATGTCTTCTTTCGACATGCATAGTTGAAAGTAAGAGTTGGCAGCAAAATTGCAGTGCTGGACAAAAATTGGTACAGATGTGAGTCACTCGTCAATTCTGTTGACAAAAGTGAAATCAGCATGTTGAATGGGAAGATTGAAAAAAAAAAAAATGTTTTTTTAATGAGCAGCCAGATGATTTCTAGCCTGGTGATGAATAGTTGAGTTGCTTTCATAGTGGTTGTTTTGATCAAGTTAATGCTTTTCTTGATACATGATTTGGGATTACTCCATTGAGTTTGATTTGAGCAAGTTATTCTTTGCCTTGGTGATTTATGTTGGTGGTTGTCTTGTTCAAATACCTTTGGAAGGAAAAGGATGTCTACTAGTTTCCTTTTCATGTAGTGATTGGTTGAATGCTTCAAAGTTAATCTTGAGTTGAATGATGTTGGTTAAACCTTGTCTATAAGCATTGTTGCTAAAGCCCTAATTGGTTGAGAAAAGATGTTGGTTGTGCTTGTGGTATAGTGTTTGGTACCGCATGAGAGTTGAAAGTGGATTGAGGTAGCCTGCTACATTCTCACCTGAGAGAGAGACAAACAAGCTGTCATTGGGTTCAAGCTTGTTGAGAATATATCCAAGATGCATGGTGAAGTTGTATGCGGATGTTTCGGCATTGCAGAACAAAAAGTTGGCTATATAAGATTATTGTATGCCTTCACTAATAGTGGACAAGTTTGAGTTTGCAAAGCAACAAAGGGTAGTTGCACAGAAGATAGTGGTTCAGTCATGTTCTTACACATGTTATATTGGTGAAGTTGACGGTGATGGTGTCATTCACTAGTTATTGCTGCTATTCACATTGTTGATTTTATTGATGCCTATTATGCTTATCATGATGTTGTCAATCAGTGAAATGAAGTGGTCTTGGACTCCGGGGAGCATTTGTGTACTTTTTTTTCTTCTTGTTCATGCTTGGAATATTTTCTAATTGTAATAATTTGTGTCTAAGAATATTGTGCATAGACTCAAGGGGAGTCTGCAGTAGCCCTTTGGTATTATTGTCAAAGGGGGAGAAGATTTATAGGAAAATTGCACATGTGTTGCCAACAATTCCAAAGGGGGAGATTTTTGAGCAAAGTGCAGCAAATAGTATTGTCATTGTTGTCAACACAGTCAGACAAATTTATTGATGCAATGGACAAGAGTTTATTGAACAGCAAGGTGCAGCCAAAGTACAATGGATAGGAGTTCAGTGTTGAGCAAGGTGTTGCAGGAGGATTATCATTGTTGTCAATACAGTCAGTTAGATCTAATGATGCAATGGACAGGCAGTTCATAAGTCACTCAGATGTAGAGGATAAAGTTTAGAAGTTAGTCATATCATGAGTCCTTAAATGATAGATGCACAGAAACAAAAAACATAATTCAGAATGAGAAGTCTTCAGAACCTGAGATGTCAAGAAGCGAAAAGGTTTTTTGTGAAAACCAAGGCAGTCAAAATAAAAAGTTTTATTTAAAACCATGGATAACAGATTTGAAATGGTTTTTTCTCAAAACCCAAGTTGGCTCTTCGTTTTGTTGAAAAAGATGCCCCGGTGATAAAGATATTTAATTTTAAATATTTAGTTTAAATTTTAAAGGTTTTTTGTGAAAACCAAGGCAGTCAAAATAAAAAGTTTTATTTAAAACCATGGATAATAGATTTGAAATGGGTTTTTCTTAAAACCCAAATTGGCTCTTCGTTTCGTTGAAAAATATGCCTCGGTGATGAAGATATTTAATTTTAAATATTTAGTTTAAATTTTATTTTATTTAAAATTTAAATTAAAATATTAAATTAAATTAAAAGGTCCGACATGTTACTATTTCGTGGCAATAAGCTACAGGAAAGTGACGAAGGTGGAAGAAGTGTTTGAGGTCGACAAATTTAAATCTGGGCCGACGGATTTTAGGGTTTGGCAGTTGACAAATTCTAGGGTTTCTCAACCGACGTTCTTTTAGGGTTTGTTCCTAAAACTTCTTCTATAAAAGCAAGGGTACTTCGAGTTTGAAAAGTGGGGTGTAAAGATAAAGTGCGAATGTGAGCATAGTGTTTGTGAAAGTGAAGTTCGTGTTGAGCAGAGAGCAGAATGTGAAACGACACAGAGTGCGTGAAGCGTGTGCGTAGAGAAAGCAGAGTGTGCAAAGAAGCATGAAGGACAAAGTTGATTGCAAAGTCCAGGTCAGTAGCAGGTGCAGACAAAGCGTGTGAAGTGATTGTGCAAGAGAGAGCGAGTGCACAGATATTGCAAAGGTGATGTAGACCAGTTAGAGTCTTGCAATAACAAAGGTATATGTCAAACATTTTTTTATTCAATATTGAAGTCCAGTTGGTGCTGGCAAATTAAGGGGTTGGTGCCTCTTTCCAGTTGGTCTTTGGTAAACAATTTGTCCGATTGGTGCTGGAAAATTAAGGGGTTGGTGCCTATTTCCGGTGAGGTGCTTGGTAAAATAGGAGTTGGTGCTCCATTCCGTTGAAGCAGATAAAGTTAAGGGGTTGGTGCTCCTTCTAGTTGGTGCTGGTAAAGGATTATGTAAAGTTGTAGCTTTGCATTGACTGGATTTGGATGGTAGTCCAAGCAGTATTTTTGAGGAGTAGCCACATTGGTGAACCTCGTTAAAATGCTGTGTTATGTGTGATGCTTTCTTGATGCATTTAGTATCTCTTTTATCTGCTTTAAACTCATTGCTGGTTTTATAATCTAATTGTTTTAGAAGTTTTTAAAGAACACACTGATTCACCCCCCCTCTCAGTGTCATTGTGATTACAACACGGTTGGATAAAGTGTCATGATTTCGTGATAGAAACAGAATGTAGGTCTTCTATAGGAGAAGTGTCGTGATTTCACGACAAAAGTAGAGAGGAAGGCTATGAAGACAAAGTGTCGCGATATCATGATAGAAGTAAAGACGAAGTCTGTAGAGGCAGAAGTGTCGTGATTTTGTGACAAAAGCAAAGAGGAAGGCTATGAAGATAGAAGTGTCATGATATCATGAAAAAAGTAAAGACGAAGTCTGCAGAGGCAGAAGTGTCACGATTTCATGACAAAAGTAGAAAGGAGGTCGACGAAGGGAGAAGTGTCACGATATCGTGACAAAAGCAAAGTTGATGCTGACAAAGTTAGAAGTGTCACAATATCATGACAAGAGCTTAGTTGAAGTCGACAAAGGCTGAAGTGTCATGATATCACGATAAAAGCCAAAAGAAAGTGTACGGTTGCAAAGGTGTTGTGATATCGTGACATGTTGTATTTTCACGATAGAAGCTACAAAAGAGTTACAAAGGTAGTGAAGCCGACAAAGTCAAATTTTAGCCGACGAATATTAGGGCTTGCAGTCGACGAAGATTAGGGTTTGCATTTGTTATAACAGCCGACTAAGATTAAAGTTTTCATCATGAAAATTTTGTTATAAAAGGAGGGCTGTTTGGAGAGTTGAAGTGTCGATGAATGTGTTGTTGAAGTGCAACATTTGTAGATAGTGCATAGAGCAAGAAGTTCGATCGTCGAGAGCAGAGTGCAAAATTTGATCATAGTGTGCAAAGTACATTTCGTCGAATCGTTCTAAGTGTGAAAGATCATAAAGGAAGCAGAGTGTGCGAAGACACTGTCACTGTGATTGCGTAGAGGTGCAAAGGTTGAAGTTCGATCAAGTGCAACTGTGATTGTCCAAAGAGAGCAAAGGGCGTAGAGAGCACAAAGGGCAAAGACGAATGTGAAGTGTTGCTACTTGAGGACAGAGGTTCATTGGTTCTTCAAGAAGAACCTAAGAACAAATTTGGTTGCTGAGCTGTTGTGGACATGATCATAGAAGGTAGAGGTCTCTTAGGCTAAGCATTAAGGACAGGAGGTCTTTGGTGGAAAGGAGTTCCACATGCTGGCAAGAGGTAGAGGCAGTTGATATTCTGAGGGATCATTTCCAGAGTAGAGGGGAAGGTATATCCTTTGAGCAGAGGCTCATAAATTCTGATTGGGGGAAGGTATCTCCTTTGAGTAGAGGCTCATAAATTCTGATTGGGGGAAGGTATATCCTTTTGAGCCGAGTCTCATAAACATTGTAATTGGGAAGTATTCCCAAAGAACTATGAGATAACTTTTAGAGAAAAGTTTTGTGGACGTAGCCCAGCCATTCTGGGTGAACCACATTAAAATTGATGTCACTTTGTGGATGATTTTGTGCATTGCTTTGATATTGCTTTGGGTATATTGCTTTACTTTTTTGAAATATAAAGGAAAAATTAAAAAGAGGTTTTATACTATTCACACCCCCTCTTAGTATAAGCTTGTGTTCTTTAGCTACCTGTCTACCCCTCTGAATACTAGTTTGCATTGGAGGTCGCTCGGCAGAGCGACGCCACAAATACCATCTATGACCACAGTCAGAAATGGGCACACACCTATGACTTCCCCTTCAAAATGGGGGTAATAGAGGTGTTTGCCCTAAAGCGACACATTTTCCTGGAGGAGAAGCTTACTAGCTTTGGTCTACTCTAGATTCCTCAAAGGTGGCTCTACGATCCCTTAGGAGTGATGAGGGACCACCTCAAATTTAATAATTTTCATGTCTGCCCCCACCCAGAAATCATGGAGCAAAGAAATAATCCCAATGGGGAGGACCTGGAGTGGCATTTAGAAAGGATGAAGACCTTGCCACCCTGGCATGAGTTCTACCCTATGGAAGTTGAGTTTGATCCTGTTCAGCATCCTTTCCCAACCCTAGACTCCACTTTTTGGATGAAGATGAAAAACGATCTGAGGGAGGAATTGAAATATTGAGGCATAGAACAATTAAAAGAATGGTGGAAAATGAGAGTTCATCGACAAAATATGAAATCATATGGACTCTTGGAGACAGATAAAGACTTCACAGTTGTTTATGAAGCCAATTTTGGGACTTGGAAGCCCACCTCCTTCACCGATTTCATTCCCCCAAGTGCCCAAGGTTTGCATGAAATCCCAAGGAGAAATTATGATGCTTTAGAAGCAGAAGAAGAGGAGGAGGTAGAAGTTGCACCAGAAGAATTGCCTCAAGAACTTGTGGAAAGCCATGACACAAGTGTCATGGGGTTGATGCAATCATAAGAGAAAAAAAAAAGAAAGAGTCAGGAGCAATCTCAAGTGCCTCCGACCCACCCGAAGCGACCCCACACGAAGCTCCCAAGTGTCTCTATCGGACAACCTGCGACCAGCCCATCCAAAGCAAATATTGAAGGGATGACGTCACCAAGAGCCAAAGCAACCCCAGACATGGATGTCATCGATGTGGAGGAACTCCTCCAATAAGAAGGGGTCCCCAAAGAAGAAGTCGTAGAGGTGGCAAGTATCGAAGTCCAAAAGGAATGAGAGCCGATCACACAGGAAGTCACTACTACTGCTTTGCCAGGTGGGCACGCAGGTACACACTCTCCACCCTTTGCCCTAGTTCCTTTTGCTGAATCTCCTGTCACACCCATCGCCAAACCTACTGGTGAGGTATCCCCTGTTCATTCTTTATATTTGTTCACCCCTTTGGCTGGAGATCTAGCCTCATTTGAATCAAAGTTGTCCATGATTAAAGAATGCCCTCTAGCTGAAAAGCTACTCCAAGCCCAACAGAACATAGAAAATATACTGAAGGAGGCGAGGAAAAAGAGAGGGCACTCTTTGGCCGAGGTAGAAAAATGCACCATTTTTGACTTGAAATGCGAAAAGTTGCATAAGGTGAAGAAGGTCCCTAAGGTCCATAAACCTCTGGATGAGATGACTCCAGCATATTATGACTATCAGGAGAAGACTAAGGACCTAGAGCACTTAAATGTAGATAATGAATCTGCATCCATGCATGTAAGGATTGAAATCTTTCGTGTGCATGCAAACATCGCCAATCAGTGCAGATTTGAAGCAGACAGTGCCAACATCAATTTGGAAGAGGAGCTAGCCAGGATCTGCTCCAAGCTGGACTCAGAAAAGTAGTGTGAGCAGATGAAGAAGGAAGTAGTCACCCTGAAATAGCAAGTAAGACAACTGCAGAGTGCAACTAAAACCCAGAGCCACATACAGGCCGAAGCTGATCTGAAGGCCAAAGAATTTGAAAGCAAAATCCTAGAGATGCAGCAATAGTTGTACGAGAAATATAGTCTGGAGTTGTTTTATAGGGGCTGAATAAAAGAAATTCGCTCACACTTGCTCAAGAACTTCAGATATCGAGCCTCCAGTGCTCTATCAATTTTGACCTACGTTATTGAAGCCCAATATGTCATTGCTCAAGAAGGGCCAATAGTAGATGAGGTCATCTAGAAAATCAAAAAGTGACTCAAGCTGGCTTTTGAGGTCCAAAGTATCAAATATTAGGACCTGCAGGTCACCGTAATGAGCCGAACAACCAGAGATTGGTCCACAGCTCAAGCCACGGTCTGCACTTTCTTCTCCAAGGTGAGGAAAGCACAGAAGGTGAAGGACCTCCTGGATGTATTTGAGCATGAGCAGCGAACATCATCGGGCTACTTCCAAGATCTCTCTTCCTTAGGTTTCCCAAGTTTCACGGATGAGTACGGGAACCTTTTTACTAAGGAAGAGGTCAATCTGACTTGGCTATATTTTTAAGGTGACGTCTCAGAGATAGATGGCTGGGAAGAACCAATTACAGAAGGGCAAGTCACAGATTTTATTCTGAGACATTGCAAGATCATAGCCTACCTCAATGATATAAGCACGAGAGCCAAGCATGCCGACATAGGGCAAATATATTGGTTCCAAATTTTGGTAAAAGTGCTACAAGATCGAGAGCCTTTCTTGAAAGGTGCCTGGGCTCATGTTTGCCGAACCATGGAACGCATCCACGATCGCCTTCTCCCATCGTCGCAATAGGAAGCTTCACTAGAGGAGGAGAAAGAAGGAGAGGCAGAAGAAGAAGAATAAGAAGTCATGGAAGCACCCCCAGAAGGAGAAAAAGGAGAAGGGTCTGGAAGTAACTCTGGCCCAATGGATCAAAGTTGAGGGTTCTTCCACCGAGACGAGCTCGTTGCCCCGTGAGCCGCCAAGAATGTTGACAATTTTGTTACATTACATAAAGGGGTAGAAAATCAAAAAAATTGTAAAGTGTTTCCTTTTGTAAAGTATTTCTTTTTGTTGTTTTTGGAAATATTTGTAAGTTGCAGCAATTTTGGTTTTCATCGCTATCCCCCTTGTACATAGAATGAAGATGAAAGAGCTTCGCTACTGAGCAGGCTAAGGAAAAAAGCTTCATAGGAAAAGGAAGATAGCTTCACCAAAAGAAAGAAGTAGAGGATGAAAAGAGCTTCGCACCCGAAGCATTTCAATCAGCTACTTCGGGTGAAAGTTTTGTGAAGCGGCATTCGAGCAGTCCAAAAGAATAGCTTCGCCGAAGAAGGAAAGTCTAGATCGCAGTCCGAGTTTGCTAAGGCGAGAAAACTACTTTAAACCCGAAGCATTTCAAATGGCTACTTTGGGCAAAAATCTTGCAAAGCAAAATTTGAAAGAGCGCAAACATTGAAAAATACTTCACCAAAAAATGGCCGAAGCACCCACTTCAGGCCTCCCCACCAGAAAACCATTTCTACTTCGCCGAAAGTTGTCGCAAAGCATCTATTTCGGCTAGCTTTCGTGCAAAGCACTTTCACCCAAAATGGTAGCGGTCGTAAAGAACGAAACATTTTTGAAGGCAAGAATGCGATTCGATCGAAATTACCCCGAACCATAGTTTTGAAGGAAGATCATGGTGAAGCATTTTGATGATTCATCAGCGAAGTAGTTTTGACACGTCTCTCCAGCGAAGCAGTGAGAAATGAAGAGCCCCACCTTGAGGAGGAATACCTGCTTCGACATTCAGCACCCCCAAAGCTGTCTTGCGAAGCTCCACCATGTGAAGTGCAAACCAAGAAGGAATATCTGCTTCGGCTCAAATCCATTATGAAGCAGAGTTGTGAATGAAAACCTAGCAAAGCGCTTCAAGGGCACACACTCCAAGCCGAGTATTTTTCTGAGGCAATCAAGTGCCTCATAAATGCATTTTTATGTGCCCGGTAAAATCGCTCCTCATTTTTGGCAATTAGAAGTGAGGTATCAGTTCCTAAAGGAGAGCCTGACGAGCATGGCGACCACTCGAGCACTGCACCCAGAGGCCAAGGATGTTCAGGTGACTCATTAATGCATGTTTCCCTGGCTGACCCGATAGCAGCTGCTAGTTTTGGTAAAATATGAAGAACATGAACTTATACTGAGAAGGGGGGGTGAAAAGTATAAGACTTAACCATTTAATAATTTTAATTTTATATAGCAGTGGCATCAACACAACATTAAACAAGACAGAAAACATCACACATTGAAGACCCATTTTTAACATGGTTCACCCAGAAGAGCTGGGCTACATCCACAAAACTTTTCTCTAAAAGTTTATCTCAAATTCTTTGGGAAACCTTCCCAATTACAAAGTTTATGAGCCTCGGTTCAAAGGAGATACCTTCCCCTAACTCGCTCCGGTCGGTGATCCTCTAGAAGACCTCTGCCTCAGCTGCCCTTAGCAAATGGAACTCGATCCACAGAAGACACCTGTATTCCCTGCTCTGGCTGGAGACCTTTGTCCTCAACTCTATCACCTCAAAGCTGGTCCTCGAATTTGCACTAAACATAGTCCTTTAGTCTAGCACAAATGTCCTTGATTTCTCTTTCTCTGATCTACACCAAACACAGTAGCACTCAGCTCTTGGCGATCGAAGTTCTCACTCTACGCATCAACTCACAACTTATGTGCTATCTGCGCTGTTATGGCTGCATCTCACACACTTCGCTTGATTCGACATGAATCGCTCTCTGTGCACCATGGACTTAACTTGCGCAAGTTTGATGCTTATCCAAAAACTTTTCAATCACAAAATAGCCCTCCTTTTATAGTATAAATTTCAAGAACAAAATTTAAACTATAGTCGGCTGTTACCCTAAACTTCGTCGGCTGCACAACCCTGAACTTCGTCGGCTCAAAGTTAACTCTGTCGGCTTCAACCGCCTTTGGTTCTGTAGATTTTCCCATGAAACTACAACATGTCACAATATCGTGACACCTTTGCAGTCGTATAGTGTTCTTTTGCCTATTGTCATGATATCGTGACACTTTTGCTTCTTTAGACTTCCTATTTGTTTTTGTCGCAATATCGTGACATTTCTTACGTCGTACATTCTCTCTCCTCTTTGAGTCATGAAACTATGACATGTCACGATATTGCGACATCTTCCTCCACTGGTGCCTTCACTTGCCTTCTGGTCGTGAAACTGCGACATGTCACGAAATCGTGACATCTTCCTCCGCTGGCGTCTTCACTTGCCTTCTGGTCGCGACACTGCGACATGTCGCAAAATCATGACATCTTCATCCATTGGCTTCTTCACTTCTGCCTATCATGAAATCACGACACTTTCTACATCCGTACACTTTTCTTTCATCTTGTCATGAAATCACGATGCTTTCAGCTTTCAAACGCTTTCTTTGCAACCCATCATGAAATTGCGACGCTTCTCATTTCAAACTCTTCCCTTTGTTGTATGTCGTGAAATCGTGATAGTTCTCATTTCAATTTCTATAGCATGTCACGAAATCGTGATAGTCCTCACTTCGTCTTTTGCAGCATGTCACAAAATCGTGACACTTTATCTTGCTACTTTCTCTCTCTTCAAACTTGTCGCAAAATCGCAAAAACTCACATTTCGGACTCTCTCTTCTGCATTATGTCGTGAAATCGTGACACTTTTTCTTTTTAACTTCCTCTCCTGCAACATGTCGCGAAATCGTGACACTTTTCGTCCGTACAATCTTCCTTGCAATATGTCACAAAATCATGACACTTTTCCTTCTCGGCATTCTTGCTCTTTTCAAGTCATGAAAATGCGACATGTCACAAAATCATGACACTTTCCACCTTGCTCTCCTTCTCTGCCAACATGTCACGAAATCGCAATAGTTTTCCCTGCTTCTTCTCTCTCTTCCAACATGTCATGAAATCATGACAGTTTTGCCAGCTCTTTCTCTCTCCTCTAACATGTCGTGAAATCGCTACAATTTTTCCTGAAGAACACAAGCTTATACTGAGAGGGGGGGTGAACAGTATAAGACCACTTTTTACTTTTTCCTTTATACTTCAAAATAGTAAAGCAATATACCCAAAGCAATATCAAAGCAATGCACAAAATCATCCACAAAGTGACACCAATTTTAACGTGGTTCACCCAGAATGCCCGAGCTACGTCCACAAAACTTTTCTCTAAAAGTTATCTCAAAGTTCTTTGGGAAACCTTCCCAATTACAATGTTTATGAGCCTCGGCTCAAAGGAGATACCTTCCCCCAATATGAATTTATGAGCCTCTGCTCAAAGGAGATACCTTCCCCCAATTTGAATTTATGAGCCTTTGCCCAAAGGAGAAACCTTCCCCCAATCTGAATTTATGAGCCTCTGCTCAAAGGAGATACCTTCCCCTCTGCTCTAGATATGATCCCTCAGAAGATCAACTATCTCTACCTTTTTCCAGCATGTGGAACTCCTTTCCATCGAAGACCTCCTGCCCTCAATGCTTAGCCTAAGAGACCTCTGCCTTTTATGATCATGTCCACAGCATATTAGCAACCTATACCAAACACAGTCAGTCGGTCTAGTACAAGTCTTCCTCTGTCTATCAGATCTATCCAAATCTTGAACAAATCAATCCTCTATCCACAAGCCTTCTCAAATACTTGCCAAATCTATCCTTAGGTTCTCTGATAGAACAAATGTACCTCTGTCCTCAATTTCTCTGATAGAACTATCAATCTCATCTCACAAGTCCTCTGCTAGGACCTTTCCAAATCTACTCATAAGTCCCCACCGGAACCTGTCCAAAACCTGCTCACAAGTCCCCAACAGAACCTGTTCAAAACCTGCTCACAAGTCCCCAACGGAACCTGTCCAAAATAGCTCACAAGTTCACCAAGAAAAAACTTGCTTAGCATGAACCCACAAAGAGAATTGTTAGAGACCCAATGTGATTCATCAACCTCATAGAAGCATAAAGAGAATTGTTAGAGACTCAATATGTTCTATACTTAACTCCCAATATCAATCTCAAATCTCATAGAAACATAAAGAGAATTGTTAGAGACTCAATATGATCTATACTTGACTCCCAATATCAATCTCAACTCAATCTCAATCTCAAAAGAATAAGATATATGTAGTATGCTTTTCTCAAGAACATGAAACACAATCCAACAATTGCCAAACATGCAATATCTCATATAACAATGCTACTCATGTTCTTTCCACAACCAATATCTTTTCTCAACCAATTAGGGCTTTAACAACAATGCTTATAGACAAGGTTTAACCAACATCATTCAACTCAACATTAACCTTGAAGCATTCAACCAATCATCACAAGAAAAGGAAACAAGTAGAAATCCTTTTCCCTCCAAAGATATTTGAACAAAACAGCCACCAACACAATATCACCAAATGCAAAGAATAACTTGCTCAAATCAACTCAATGGAGTAAGCCCAATATCATGAATCAAGTAAAGCAATAACTTGATCAAACAACCTCTATGGAAGCAACTCAACCATCAAACTCAAAAAATCCAACCAAGGGTTCCACCAACTCAATGCAAGTAGCTAGACTCACAAATACAAACCCTAGTGCACAAAGCTTCCACTATCTCAAACTAGAAATTATGCATTCATAAAAAAACTCTCCTTAAGGATAACAATGCATAAGTAGTCTTCAACAAACCAAAAAATAGGATTTACACCCAATCAAAGAAAACCTAGTTGAAAACCTTTTCACTCCAACCTTATTTCAGAAAACATACACCAATCATACTCATAAGAAGAATGTACCCATACCTTATTGGAGTAGAAGAAACTTGACCCTTAAAGTTGTCACCACACACAACCCTCAAACTTCCAACCAAGTTAGGGTTAGAACCAAGATAAATGAGCATATAAAAACTTTCCTTAGTACACCTTTTAGCTTCTCTTCTTTTGAAAACAACCACCAAAGAAGTAAAAAACACAACCAAAACTTACACCTTATATCTCCATTCTAAACTTTAGCATAGCAAAAGACTAATCTAAAAAATATAACCAAAGAAATATCCCCTTATTTCTCCTATGTCTTTTAAACAATGCTAAACAATGCCAAAAATTATATCAAGAATTTAATCATACCTTAGAATGGCTGCCCTTGAAGAATCCAAAAATCGTGGAATGGATGCCCTTGATGAATCCGAAAATCGCGGAATGGCTGCCTTTGACGAATTCGAAAAACACGGCACAAAATACGTTTTAACAAAAACGTGACTTAATCCATGCACAGCTCCCTCTGCGGGAATCGAAATGTAGACCTCCACCTATGCAAAACCCAAACGCAGCCTATGCTACCACTAGCCCACAAGGGGCTAACGAAGTCTAAGACAAACTTCCTACCACTTCAACGAACAAGCACTTCGTAAGTTTTTCAAACGCGAGCTCTCTTCTTCCACGGTGTCAACAGAGCATCGATCGCAGCCAAAAATTAATGCATTCAAAATTCTCAAGAGGTGTTAATCCTTAGGATCCTTACCATATTTATAGTCCAATCGTGGACTTTAGAACACGTTGGCAACAGAGAAACGTAATTTCAAATTTAATCGAAATTGCTTTCTAAAGGGTTTAAAAACCCTTAATTAATTTTAATAAATTAAGAATAAAAAAGGTTTAAAACCTTTAAATATTTTTAATAAATTAAAAATGATTTTCTCCCTTAATTAATTAAATAATTAATTAATTAAAACCTTGAAGGGTTTTAAATAATAATTAAATAATAAAGAGAACCTCCATTGGTTTTAATAAAAACCATTTAACTTGGTTTTAATAAAAACCCTATCCAAAAACCTTATCCAATGGAATCTCTCCGGATTCTCTTAAGAAGATTCTCTTGGAATATTTCACCTTTGAAGCCAACACATCCTCTTAACATTAATGCCATTTCCTTTTGACATCAATGACAACTCATAGACAAGGAGCTAAGATCTCAAACCCAAAATTGCCAACAATCTCCCCCTTTTTCATTGATGGCAAACCATGCTTCTCAACAACAAAAACTCAACATAAACAGCTCCCCCTGTCTTGAGGCTCTCCCCCTTACTCAAATCTCTCCCCATTTGTCATCAATGGCAAAGGGTCACCTTTGGGGCTCGGGACTAAGAATGAGCCTCTAAGCTTAGTCCCTCCCCCACCTCTTGATGAGGTGATTAATTCTGGGGTGGGAGTAAAACTCCCATTAGGCACTGATCATTATCAGCGTCTATAACTTCCTTGTCGGGCCTTCTCTTGAACTCTTTGTCCATATTCCTGTTCTTGTCACTGTTCTTGTTCTTGTTCTCATCCTTGTTCTTGTCCATGCCTTGATCCTTGGACCTAATCATGCCACTGTTCTTGTTCCTGTATTCTGGAATTTCAAATCTACACTTTCTAGCTATGTGACCTTTATTGTTGCACTTATAACAAGTAGCAATGTTATTTCTCTACGGTAAACCTGATCTTTGAATCCACCAGTTTTGACCAAACCTGTTTTGGCCAACCCTATTCTGACCAAACCTGTTCGCCAAACCTGTTATGACCAAACCTGTTCTGGCCAAACCTGTTCTGACCAAATCTGTTCCTGTTATTTGCCTTGCAATAAACTGCCTTGTGCCAAAACTATTGACAAGAGTAGCAATACCCTTGAAAGTAACTAGCAATTCTGAAATTGTCATTTACCTTCTTCACTTGAGCCATGCAATGTGAAGCCATGTGACCAAACCTGTGACAAGCAAAACATTTGCCTTGAAACATTCCTTTATTTGACCTCTTAGGCTCTGAAAACTTCTTCTCATTCTGAATTCTGTTTTCTATTTCTGTGCATCTAACATTCAAGGACTCATGATCTGAAATACTTTCCTCATCAGAACTCTCTTCCTTTTGGAGTCTCTTACGAGACTCTTCAACTTGTTCCTTGTGTGACTTAACAAAACCAAGTCCTGTTTTATCTGTTGTCTTTCTTTGACCTTTGATGAGTGACTTAACCTTTTTGGAGCTATCTTGAAACCTGTAAAGCTTATCCTTGTACTCTTTAGTTTCCTCTTTCAAAGAAGCCATTTTTTGTTCTAACTCACTATACTCAAGAACCTTAGACTCTAACTCATCCTTGAGTTCTTGTGTCTTAGCTATAGAGAAATCAAGATTTCAATAAGATCATCTCTCTCCATACAACATTCATTTAACTTATCCTTGAGTCTAGCATTCTTCTTTATTTCCTTCTTCAAAGCACTAAGAGCACTAATAAGTTCACTTTCAAGATCCTTTATCTGATTTCCTTTTGAATCATCAAAGCCTTTTTCAGATTTCTTATCACTAGAGGTGCTACCCTTTTCAAAAACCATACATGCATCTTCCTTATAGTTTTCTGAAGCATCCTCATACATACTAGAAACCAAATCATTATTTGTGCAATCATCCTCAAGGTGACCAAAATTTCCACATCTAAGATATTTCATGATAATGAATCTATGTTTCGGTTCTTCCTCTTTTTATGATATGAACAACATCTCATTTTCATTATCACTTGAAGAACTTTCACTATCACTACTAGAACACTTGCTTGCTTTGTCTAGGTAGAAACTCTTCTTGTGCTTGTGAGAATACCTCTTTCCTTGATTGTTGTGCTCATCTTTGATTTTAAGATTTGTATTGGTCTCTTCTAGTTGTTTCTTCAATGAAACAATCTCTTATTCTTGTTTGCAGCAAACAGTATCTTTCTCATTGATCTGAGACCTGAGAGTTTCTTCACTCCTTTTGGACTCTTCTATTTGCAGCTTCATATTGCTAACAACTTTGTTAGATTCCTCTTCATGTTTGCTGCATATATCGACTTTATTACTCATTTCTTCTATCTGCATTCTTAAACCGTCAATTTCTTTTTCTAGCTTACTGCAATACTCTGTTTTCTTGGTTAATTGCATTTCGAGATCTTCAGAAATTTTTTTGTATTCTTCTATTTGTACTTTCAAACTGGTGATTATATCTTCTGCATCCTCAACCTTTTTACTCAGAGCTGAAATTAGTTTCTGTTTCCAATTTGCTTCTACATCACTTCCTTCTTCATCACATTCCTGTTATGAATCTGTTTCTTCACCAATTTTGAACGGATCATCTTCATCTTCATTGCTACTAAACCCATGGCAATGACGTTCATTATGACCGAGTTGACCACAAACAAAACATTCTCTACCTTGTGAGCAATCAGCTGCAAAGTGACCGGTCTTCCCACATCTGGTGCAAAACTTTATTAATCTGCTCTGTTCTCCACTGTTTGATTCATTTCTTGAATCTATTTCCATTATTCTTCCCAAAATAGCAACATTGAGTTCATCTTCATTTTCTTTCATGACCATGTGTGTTTTCTTCTTCTTATGTCTTATGGTTTTGCTTTTGCCTTTCCTTGCCATTTGTGTTCTTGTAAGATATTCCTTCAAGCTGTTAAACTTTCCGAAGGCACCGGCTCTGATACCAATTGAAGAACACAAGCTTATACTAAGAGGGGGGGTGAATAGTATAAGACCTCTTTTTACTTTTTCCTTTATACTTCAAAATAGTAAAGCAATATACCCAAAGAAATATCAAAGTAATGCACAAAATCATCCACAAAGTGACACCAATTTTAATGTGGTTCACCCAGAATGGCTAGGCTACGTCCACAAAACTTTTCTCTAAAATTTATCTCAAAGTTCTTTGGGAAACCTTCCCAATTACAATGTTTATGAGCCTTGGCTCAAAGGAGATACCTTCCACCAATCTGAATTTATGAGCCTCTACTCAAAGGAGATACCTTTCGCCAATCTGAATTTATGAGCCTTTGCCCAAAGGAGAAACCTTCCCCCAATTTGAATTTATGAGCCTCTAATAAAAGGAGATACCTTCCCCTCTACTCTGGATATGATCCCTCAGAAGATCAACTGTCTCTACCTCTTGCCAGCACGTGGAACTCCTTTCCATCGAAGACCTCCTACCTTCAATGCTTAGCCTAAGAGACCTCTGCCTTCTATGATCACGTCCATAGCAGCTCAGCAACCTGTACCAAACATAGTTAGTTGGTCTAGTACAAGTATTCCTCTATCTGTTAGATCTGTCCAACTCTTGAACAAATCAATCCTCTATCCACAAGCCTTCTCAAAGACTTGCCAAATCTGTCCTCAGGTTCTCTGATAGAACCAATGTACCTCTATCCTCAAGTTCTTTGATAGAAATATTAATCTCAGCTCATAAGTCCTCTGCTAGGACCTGTCCAAATCTGCTCACAAGTACCCATCGAAACATATCCAAAACCTGCTCACAAGTCCCCAACGGAACCTATTCAAAACCTGCTCACAAGTCCCCAATGGAACCTATCCAAAACAGCTCACAAGTTCACCAAGAAAAAACTTGCTTAGCATGAACCCACAAAGAGAATTGTTAGAGACCCAATGTGATTCATCAACCTCATAGAAGCATAAAGATAATTGTTAGAGACTCAATATGTTCTATACTTAACTCCCAATCTCAATCTCAAATCTCATAGAAACATAAAGAGAATTGTTAGAGACTCAATATGATCTATACTTGACTCCCAATATCAATCTCAGCTCAATATCAATCTCAAAAGAATAAGATAGATGTAGTATGCTTTTCTCAAGAACATGAAACACAACCCAACAATTACCAAACATGCAATATCTCATATAACAATGCTACTCATGTTCTTTCCACAACCAATATCTTTTCTCAACCAATTAGGGCTTTAACAAAAATGCTTATAGACAAGGTTTAACCAACATCATTCAAATCAACATTAACCTTGAAGCATTCAACCAATCATCACAAGAAAAGGAAACAAGTAGAAATACTTTTCCCTTCAAATATATTTGAACAAAAAAACCACCAACACAATATCACCAAATGCAAAGAATAACTTGCTCAAATCAACTCAATGGAGTAAGCCCAATATCATGAATCAAGTAAAGCAATAACTTGATCAAACAACCTCTATGGAAGCAACTCAACCATCAAACTCAAAATAGCCAACCAAGGGTTCCACCAACTCAATGCAAGTAGCTAGACTCACAAATGCAAACCCTAGTGCACAAAGCTTCCACTATCTCAAACCAAAAATTATGCATTCATAAAAAAACTCTCCTTAAGGATAACAATGCATAAGTAGTCTTCAACAAACCAAAAAATAGGATTTACACCCAATCAAAGAAAACCTAGTTGAAAACCTTTTCACTCCAACCTTATTTCAGAAAACATACACCAATCATACTCATAAGAAGAATGTGCCCATACCTTATTGGAGTAGAAGAAACTTGACCCTTAAAGCTGTCACCACACACAACCCTCAAACTTCCAACCAAGTTAGGGTTAGAACCAAGATAAATGAGCATATAAAAACTTTCCTTAGTACACCTTTTAGCTTCTCTTCTTTTGAAAACAACCACCAAAGAAGTCAAAAACACAACAACCAAAACTTACACCTTATATCTCCATTTTAAACTTTAGCATAGCAAAATACTAATCTCAAAAATATAACCAAAGAAATATCCCCTTATTTCTCCTATGTATTTTAAACAATGCTAAACAATGCCAAAAATTATATCAAGAAATTAATCACACCTTAGAATGGCTGCCCTTGAAGAATCCAAAAATCGCAGAATGGCTGCCCTTGACGAATCCAAAAATCGTGGAATGGATGCCTTTGACGAATCCGAAAAACGTGGCACAAAATATGTTTTAACAAAAACGTGACTTAATCCATGCATAGCTCCCTCCGCGGGAATCAAAACGCAAACCTCTGCCTATGCAAAGCCCAAATGCAGCCTATGCTTCCACTAGCCCACAAGGGGCTAACGAAGTCTAAGACAGACTTCCTACCACTTCAATGAACAAGCACTTCGTAATTTTTTCAAACGCGAGCTCTCTTCTTTCGCGACATCAACAGAGCATCGATCAAAGCCAAAAATTAATGCATTCAAAATTCTCAAGAGGTGTTAATCCTTAGGATCCTTACCGTCTTTATAGTCCAATCGTGGACTTTAGAACACGTCGACGACATAGAAACGTAATTTCAAATTTAATCGAAATTGCTTTCTAAAGGGTTTAAAAACCCTTAATTAATTTTAATAAATTAAGAATAAAAAAGGTTTAAAAACCTTTAAATATTTTTAATAAATTAAAAATAATTTTCTCCCTTAATTAATTAAATAATTAATTAATTAAAACCTTGAAGGGTTTTAAATAATAATTAAATAATAAAGAGAACCTCCATTGATTTTAATAAAAACCATTTAACTTGGTTTTAATAAAAACCCTATCCAAAAACCTTATCCAATGGAATCTCTCCGGATTCTCTTAAGAATATTCTCTTGGAATCTTTCACCTTTGAAGCCAACACATCCTCTTAACATTAATGCCATTTCCTTTTGACATCAATGACAACTCATAGACAAGGAGCTAGGATCTCAAACCCAAAATTGCCAACATTTCTAGCACTTTCTCTCTCCTCTAACATGTCACGAAATCGCGACAGTTTTTCTAGCCTGCTGCATACTTTTTCTAACTTGTCTTTTTCTTTGATCTTTTGCAAAAGAGCTACTATGATCTTCTTGGAAACTCACTGTCCATGCTCTGAATAATCTGACATTAAATCAAATTCCTTCAAGAGCTTCTTGACATCAATGACAACTTCTACACTTGAGCAAAGGCAATGTACCCAAGGTACCCAAAATTGCCAACAATCTCCCCCTTTGTCATTGATGGCAAACCTTTATCGAAAACACATCTCAAGAGCCAAAACTGAAACCAGTTGTGCTAACACTGAGAATCTGCCTTTGAGGTTTTTCTCCCCCTGACTTGAAGCTCTTCTCTTCACTTGAAGCTCTCCCCCTTACTCATATCTCTCCCCCTTTGTCATCAATGGCAAAGGGTCACCTTTGGGGCTCGGGACTAAGAATGAGCCTCTTAGCTTGGTCCCTCCCCCACCTCCCAATGAGGTGATTAATTCCGGGGTGGGAGTACAACTCCCAATTTCTCCCTTAGATACTCAAACGTATCTCTTGGAAGAGGTTTGGTGAAGATATCTGCAATCTGCTCTTTAGTAGACACATACTCTAGCTTGACCTGCTTGTCTTGCACTTTCTCCCTTAGAAAATGATATTTGATGGAAATGTGCTTCGTCCTTGAGTGCATTACCAGATTTTTGGAAATACTTATGGCACTTGTATTATCACAAAGAATGGATATGGGTTGTTCATGCTTGAATTTGAAATCCTCCAAGGTGGTTTTCATCCATAAAACCTGTGTGCACCCAGCCACTGTTGCTATGTATTCAGCCTCTACTGTAGATAAGGAAACTGAAGGTTGTTTCTTACTTAGCCAAGAGACCAAACTCTTTCCCATAAAGAATGCTCCACCACTAGTGCTTTTCCTATCATCAATACTGCCTGCCCAATCTGCATCTGTATAAGTTGTGAGGGTGAAATCATCACCTTTGGGATACCAAAGCCCAAAGTCCATAGTGCCCTTCAAATATCTGAATATCCTCTTAACTGCTATAACATGAGATTCTTTTGGAGCTTCCTGAAATCTTGCTACTAACCCAACGGCCTACATGATATCTGGTCTGGTAGTTGTACTGTATAGTAAACTGCCAATCATAGATCTGTACAACCTCTGATCTGCCATTGGAGATTCATCATATTTACTCATATTGCACCCTGTAATCATTGGAGTACACATGGGTTTGTTGTCCATCATCCCAAATTTCTTCAACATTTCTTTGATATACTTTCCCTGAGAGAGAAATATACCATTTTTTGATTGCGCAATCTGAAGACCTAAAAAGAATGACAGCTCTCCAATCATAGACATCTCGAATTCCTTCTGCATGGTGTTAGCAAAAGCTTTGCATATCTGAGTATTATTTCCCCCAAAAATAATATCATCAACATAGACAACTATAATCAACATATCATCATCTTCATTCTTAATATACAAGTTGCTATCTGCCATGCCTTTCCTGAAGCCTTGCTCATGAAGATACCCATCAAGTCTTGAGTACCAAGCCCTGGGTGCTTGCTTTAACCCATACAAGGCCTTTTTCAGTTTACACACATAGTCTGACTGTTCTGAGAGAGACACTCCTTTTGGCTGTTCTATGTAGACTTCTTCTACCAACACCCCATTTAGAAAAGCCGACTTTACATCCATTTGATATACCTTGAATGATTTGAAGCTTGAAAGGGCCAAAAACATCCCGATAGCTTCAAGACGAGCAACAAGCGCAAACGTCTCTTCGAAATCAACACCTTCTACTTGAGCATAACCTTTATAGACTAACCTAGCTTTGTTTCTGACAATCTTTCCATCCTCATTGAGTTTATTTCTGAATATCCATTTTGTGCCAATGACATTCTTGTCCTTAGGTCTTGGAACCAAATCCCAGGTTTCACTTTTCTCTATTTGATTTAGCTCTTCATCCATTGCTTTTACCCAAAACTTATCAGTACATGCTTCACTCGAAATATTTTGGCTCAATCTGAGATAACAATGAAACATTCGTAGAATCATGTGAAGGAATGACTCTTCTTCTTGTT
Organism: Wollemia nobilis; assembly: GCA_028583015.1. NCBI lineage: Eukaryota > Viridiplantae > Streptophyta > Pinopsida > Araucariales > Araucariaceae > Wollemia > Wollemia nobilis. The sequence continues at coordinate 3,224,345 of JAQPPZ010003612.1, forward strand.
TGCCTGCTATTTGGATCACCAATGATCAAATATTTGGGATGATGTTTTTGAACATACCGTGAAGGAGTTTTGGGAAGCAATTGTTGTCTTTCCTCTTCTTCATCTGAAACCTCTCTGAATTCTTCTTGACAGATTTCATCACTGAGTTCCTTGACTGGTTCTCTTATCCCTGTCTTTTCATCTACTGTTACATTTATGCTTTCTACAACTTGTATGAGTTCTTTTGTTGAAGCATCTGTAGGCCTTGCTTCTTGCTGGAATATCCAAGAAAAATTCCCTCATCACACCTAGGATCAAACTTACCCAAATTCTGATCTTCCCTTTTGATGAAGCACTTACTCCCGAACACTTTGAAGTATTTTACTGTAGTTGGTCTTCCTTTCCACAACTCATAGGGAGTTTTATGGTGATTGACTCTGAGTTGAGCCCTGGTGATGATGTAGACTACTGTACTGACTGCTTCTCTCCAAAAGCCATCTGAAAGTTTTGACTCATTTAACATTGCTCTAGCCATATTTTCAACAGTTCTATTTTTCCTTTCAACTACTCCATTTTGTTGAGGAGTTCTTGTTGCTGAATATTCTCTTTTGATTCCATGTTGCTCACAGTATTCCACAAATTCATTTGAAGTGAACTCTCCTCCTCTATCCGATCTTAAGCATTTGATTCTCTTGTCGGTCTCATTTTCAATCATTTCTTTAAAAGCTTTAAATTTTTCAAAAGCTTCAGATTTTTCTTTAAGAAAAGTAACCCAAGTCATTCTAGAATAATCATCTATAAACAACATGAAGTAGCTTTCTCCCTGAATGCTCCGAGTTCGGTAGGGCCACACAAATCAGTATGAATAAGATCCAATGGTTTTGAAGATGTATACCCTTTTGATTTAAAACTGGTTCTGGTCTGTTTTCCATGTTGACAAGGACCGCAAATGATGTTATGGGGCCTTTTTATTTTGGGCAAGTCTCTAACTGCTTCCTTGTTACTAATATTGACAAGATTATCAAAGCTCAAATGCCCCAATATTTTATGCCATAACCAACTCTCATCTTCTTGAGTTAGAAAACACTTTTCCCTTTTTATCTCACTTAGCATGTAAAGATTGTTTGGAGTCCTTGTAGCACTAGCAATGAGTTTTCCATTTTTTTCTTTACTTATCTCACATCTATCTGAAAAGAAAGATACTATGTGCCCTTGATCACAAAGTTGACTCACACTAAGAAGATTATGTCTTAGGCCTTCTACATAGAGCACATTTTCTATTTTGGATTTCCCATCCAAACTAAGAGTCCCTTTACCACAGATTTTAGCTGACCTATTATCTCCAAAACTGACTGTTCCTCGGTTTGTTTGTTTTAAGACCAAAATTTTTTTCCTTTTCACCAGTCATATGTTTTGAACAACCACTATCAAGATACCATTTTTCTACTTTGTCTTGAGCATGAAAAGCAGTTTGAACTATCATTGACTTAGATTTGATCTCATTTTTCTTTTTAGTGAACTCAAGGCTAGATCTATCCAAACCGCACATCCTTGCTGTATGCCCAAAATTCTTGCACTTGACACACATGAAATTTTTATTCATAAGAGGTGCAAATGAGTTAACATTTTCCTTACTATGGCTATTCAAGGATTTATTGCAATGCATAGCTTTGTGACCAAAATTCTTGCAGGAAAAACAATAGCCATGGAAAGTATTATGTAACCTGTTTTGATGCCTTGGATGATTGTTCTTCTTGTGACCAACTGGAATCCACCGCTCTTTAGGATGAAGATTGGTCTTGCTTGAAGACCCTATTTCATGAATAGTGATACCATCCTTCTTTTGCTTGTCATACGAAGTATTCTGTCTGAGAGCCAATTTTTCCAGCTTCATTCTAAGAGACATAACCTCTTCTTCTAGTTTCTCGCAATCAGTTTCCTTTCCTTTTAAAGCCTCTGTCAAAACCTGTTCAACCTTCTTTCCTTCTTCAGCTAGAATTTTGAAGTCAATAACTCTTTGAGATAATCTTGATCTTGCAATCTCTTCTTCCTGAATTTGATGCTTGAGAACAAAATTTTCTTCCCTAAATTTCTCAAGCCTTTTTAAAACCAAGAAGAATTCACCTTTGAGATCGAACCCAACCTCTTCATTTCTTTCTGAATCTGTATGTTCCTCTGATAGATCCTTCTCCAAGCTGTTAGGCTTTTTTTGGAGAAACCCGCTCTAATACCAATTGAAGAACATGAACTTATACTGAGAGGGGGGTGAACAGTATAAGACTTAACCATTTAATAATTTTAATTTCAGATAGCAGTGGCATCAACACAACATTAAACAAGATAGAAAACATCACACATTGAAGACCCATTTTTAACGTGGTTCACCCAGAAGAGCTGGGCTACGTCCACAAAACTTTTCTCTAAAAGTTTATCTCAAATTCTTTGGGAAACCTTCCCAATTACAAATTTTATGAGCCTCGGCTCAAAGGAGATACCTTCCCCTAACTCTGCTCTGACTGGTGATCCTCTAGAAGACCTCTGCCTCAGCTGCCCTTAGCAAATGGAACTCGATCCACAGAAGACACCTGTCTTCCCTGCTCTGGCTGGAGACCTCTGTCCTCAACTCTATCACCTCAAAGCTGGTCCTCGAATTTGCACTAAACACAGTCCTTCGGTCTAGCACAAATGTCCTCGATTTCTCTTTCTCTGATCTACACCAAACACAGCAACACTCAGCTCTCGATGATCGAACTTCTCACTCTACGCATCAACTCGCCACTTCTGCGCTATCTGCACTGTTATGGCTGCATCTCACACACTTCGCTCGATTCGACACGACTCGCTCTCTACGCACCATGGACTTAACTTGCGCAAGTTCGATGCTTATCCAAAAATTTTCAATCTCGAAACAGCCCTCCTTTTATAGTATAAATTTCAAGAACAAAACTTAAACTATAGTCGACTGTTACCCTAAACTCCATCGGCTGCACAACCCTGAACTTCGTCGGCTCAAAGTTAACTCTGTCGGCTTCAACCGCCTCTAGTTCTGTAGCTTTTCCCGTGAAACTACAACATGTCATGATATCACGACACCTTTGCAGCCGTACACTTTCTTTTTCCTATTGTCGTGATATCGTGACACTTTTGCTTCTTTAGACTTCCTTTTTGTTTTTGTCGTGATATCGCGACATTTTTGACGCCATACATTCTCTCTCCTCTTTGAGTCACGAAACTATGACATGTCGCGATATCGTGACATCTTCCTCCACTGGCGCCTTCACTTGCCTTCTGGTCGCGAAACTGTGACATGTCACAAAATCGTGACATCTTCCTCCGCTGGCGTCTTCACTTGCCTTCTGGTCGCGACACTGCGACATGTCACGAAATCGTGACATCTTCATCCGCTGGCTTCTTCACTTCTACCTGTCATGAAATCGTGACACTTTCTACATCCGTACACTTTTCTTTCATCCTGTCGTGAAATCGCGACGCTTTCAGCTTTTGAACGCTTTCTTTGCAACCCGTCGCGAAATCGTGATGCTTCTCATTTCAAACTCTTCCCTTTGTTGTATGTCACGAAATCATGACAGTTCTCATTTTGAGTTCTATAGCATGTCGCAAAATCGTGACAGTCCTCACTTCGTCTTTTGTAGCATGTCGCGAAATCGTGACACTTTATCTTGCTACTTTCTCTCTCTTCGAACTTGTCACGAAATCGTGACAACTCACATTCGGGACTCTCTCTTCTGCATTATGTCATGAAATCGCGACACTTTTTCTTTCGGACTTCCTCTCCTGCAACATGTCGTGAAATCGTGACACTTTTTTGTCCGTACAATCTTCCTTGCAATATGTCGCGAAATCGTGACACTTTTCCTTCTCGGCCTTCCTACATGTCACGAAATCGTGACACTTTCCACCTTGCTCTCCTTCTCTGCCAACATGTCACGAAATCATGATAGTTTTCCTTGCTTCTTCTCTCTCTTCCAACATGTCATGAAATCATGACAGTTTTTCCAGCTCTTTTTTGAGGATGTACTTCTTCTTTTTGTGCATTGATGGCTTAGAGGGTCGGGTCCTCTATAAAAACCCAGGCATTTTAATAAAAAAAGGAGGAAGGGGGAACTTTTTGCTAAGAAATCTGTTGTAACTTGAATCCCTGTGATTAATACTAAAGAGCTTTGAGCCTAATTTATCTCTTGTATGCTACCTTCTGCGTTTATTTATTTTATCTCTTTCTTCATTTGCATACCGTAATTCTGCATTCTAGATTTAGGTGTACGATTGGGGATGAAACCCTAAAATTTTCTCGAAGGATACATAGGAGAGGAAAACGTTGTATTAGTTCTCTTGTATGCCGCCTGTGGATCATGTTTATGTTATATTCACTTTGTCCTAATCGTCGTAACTCTAAACTCTGAATTTCAACGAAAGGGGAAGGTAATCCTGGAACTCGTCCAGAGGATACATAGGAAGGATAATATCGTGTTCTTTTCATTTTATTCTTGGTGTTTCTTACTGTTGTTTCATGCTATTGGCTAGTGATCGTGCTTCTGGTTCTTTCCCACTTTAAATTATCAACATCTCTTCCCTTACCCCTTTTTTCTTGCACCCTTACTTTGTTTATCTCTTTCCTGCACCCTTACTAGTTTATTTCTTTCCTGCACCCTTATCTTAAACACCAAAGTAGTTTAGTATAGGAGCTGGCCTTTCTCAGAAGATTTGCATGAGGGGCATCTCTTCCCTTTGGCCTTTCAATGTTGGTCCAAGTCTAGGGTGCGTACACTTTCCCAAATCCTTTCCTGGGTATATTTGATCACCAACAGTACCTAATTACATACTTTCATGTGTGCATAGCTACTTGAAATTCATATTTATTTGAATTCATGTGCTTGATTACATAATTGCCTAGGTTTTCCTATTCATGCCATCAAGTTAGGAGGCCCATGATGAGGCAATGATGATCATAGATAGCAAAAAAGGCACTCACATTGCATTTGCATTGGGCACCTAAAGCTAGTAGTCCTCCCAATACCATGTTTCTCTTATATCTCCCATTTTCTATATCAACACTCCATTGGGATACATTTTCTAATGCTAATAGACTTTAATTATCCTAACTTAGAACCTTACGATAATTATAAGACTTACTATTTGATAATAGATATATCAATAGCAACTGTAGGTAGACACCCAATTTTGACATGCCTAGTTAGCCACATATTCTAGCAGAGCACCAAATAACTTTTCATTAGTTATGATGCTTAGCTAGCTAAATCACACATAAAATTAGATACTTTTGTAAAAGCACCACCTTTTGTAGAAGCACTATTGTAGTGCTTTTGCTCAACTATAACACTTTTTCAAAATAGAAATGTTTCAACATTTTGACCAGTCAACATGACCTTTAAGTAAAAAATTTGTTTGGCTACAAAAGTGCCACACAAACACTTTTAAAAATACTAGTACTTTTTCTTACACAAGTGGAATCTCTAACATAAGCCAAAAGCATGTATATTCTTTCTTCCCACTTTATGGTTGGATTGAACATGCTCCATACTCTCCTTAGGCCTATGCTATTTGAATTTGGTCATTACTCTAATGGAATACTTGACTCTCTTTCCCTCCAAGGGTCAGATCTCCAAAAATATTTAAATAGAGTCCATGGGAGAGGTATTCAACAAGGAATTTTAAGCTAGATACACTACCAAAATTTGCTCTCTCTCTCTCTCTCTCTCACTCTCATTATCTCATTCTTGTATTTTTGGATTTTGAATCAAGCATGTGGGGCAAGTAAATTAAGGAAAAGAGGCATTGTGGCAAGGATATTAGCTTGGTGTAAGGAGGAGGCCCTACTAGCCAATGAAATTCTTAGCTCCCTTCACTTTTCGTCTCATTCACTTTGATTTTTATGCATTTACCTCTTGTTTAATACATTTATAACACTTGGTTTCTCTTATAATAGCTATTAATATTTGTATCTATTTGTTCTTATAATATCTAATCCCTATTTTTAGGCATCTAACATTGTTTTATGCATAGTTTATTTCATTTGTAGCAACCTTTTGTTCACTTTGATTCTATAATCATTGTATGCAGACTTATTGATCTTGTTTACTTATTAATCCATGTTGTTTCTTATTGTATTAGTTGGTCTTCTAATTTGGATTTATTTGCATTTATTTTATACACTCTTATCTTATCTCAGGTCCTATAATAATCTTGATATTCATCTAGAATATTATTTGTAGGTATACATCATGTATTTGCATACTAGTCTTATTTTCATGCTATCTATTTCTTAACCTCTATTGCAACTCATGATATTTTGATTTACAATATTATATACATATTTAAGCTCACATTTTCTTAATTTGTAGCATAATAGTGTCCTAATATATTTTTCCTTTTATTGGCATCATATATTCTTAGTTTACGTTTAATATTTCTCATCCCTCGATCTTAGATCCTCTCCCAAACTTTGTTGCAAATACTATTTGGGTTTTGTAGAAGAATATACATTAATATAGCATATATACATAGTAATATCACTCTCAATTCATTTATTCTTAGCATATATCAAGCTTTGTAGGTTTATCATTTTTTTGAAACCATATTAGTGTATCTCCTTGGATATTTAGGCATCCTAGATCACAATCTCAATCAATTTGATCAATCAACTGCTATTTCTCTTTCATCTCTACCTTATTTCAATTTTCCCATAAGTTTTGGAAAATTTTAAAGTCTCTTGCCATGATTTTGTAAATCCCTAGGAACCCAAGCACTAGGAATTAGGGTTTTTGCCCCTTTTTCAATTTTAGTCATTTTTTATCACACCACTTTTGCATGAAACTACTTTCCATAAAAATTTCAAGAACAATCCCAATTTGTTTTATCAAAATATGGTCTAATAAATTTGAATAAATAGCATACTATTTATCCTTGACCAGATAGACCCCCTAAAATAAACTATACTAATTATTTTCTTTAAGTTTTGTAGTTTTACAAAAGTGCTACTGACAAGCAAAAGTGTTGGTGTAGTGCTTCTGCAAACTTCAACACTTTTGCATAACCATTCAAAAATAAGAATTTCAACTTCTATAACCATTTTTTTACATCTATTTTATACCTTCATACTCTTGGTACATAGGAAATCAATTTAAAGAGCATATAGCTACATTTAGTCTAGTTTTGTAAGTTGCATTCCTCTTGTTTTCCCTTAAAATAAAATATCCTCTATTTATAGCAAATCATCCAAATAAAAAAAGGCATACTAGTTTAGAAATCTTGTTTATCGCATTATTGTATTATTGCATCTACCTTCCAAAATTAGTAATGATTTTGCTTAAGTTTAGTTACTTTTACCTTTCAAGGATTGTTAAAGATAAAATTCATATATGTTTTCCAATTAAATTTATCACACACCACATAAACATAAACATATACCTAATAAATGCATGTACACGAAGGTATGTTGATTTGCATGAAGCTATTTAGGTCTCATTTGGAAAGAGACTTGGGTCACATTGTCATACCCACATGCACTTAGAGCGATCCTACAATTTGGTAAACCTAACATGAATAAACACATTTTATTGGAAGATAAAAACTAATTTTAACTTAAGCAAGATCATTTAAATTTATTTAATTTGTTAGAGAACAATAATAAATAATTAGTAATTGGTTACTTTACCATCATGAAAGTATCAATACTAAGTCTCATATCTAGGTGCAATTGATCCATGTATCATTCCTAGTCTAGTACCTCAAAGTTTTCTCTCTTGTATGACCATGTATATCAAGGGAACGAAGACACTTATAGTACCAAAAGGTATATTAGAAGGAAGGTATATCAAGAAGGTTCAATTATAGTGAGTGATCCTCCTAAAGTATATTGACCAATTGATTGATAGTCATACCATTTGCTACCTATTGTAATCAAGAATTAATAAAATTTATTTTCTTTTCTCTATCCAAAATATATAACCTATGGTTGAACATTGATATAACACTTGTATCAAGGTTCAAGAATCAAATTCTAATATGCATTTTTCATATTCTCATGAAGAAGAGGAAGAAAACCTATGGGTAAATCCAAACTATAGATAAGTGGAACATGTGGTTGAAAAGTGATTTTTTATTCTATAGATCACATTAGAGAATATGTAATAAGGAATAATTTTTTTTTATTGGATGTACTTAGAGAAAAAATTGAAGAACAAAATAGGAGATAACCTTCTAATTTTAATAAAATTATTGAACACATTAGTAGGCAATCCACTATTATGCCACCACATGAAAATTAAATTAACTCTTCTAGACTTAATGTGGCTATGACACACCCTATAGATTCTACTTCTCCTCCAACCATATCTATAGGCATACCTATTTCAATACCACCCTCTAGTATTCCCATGACACTTCCTATCCCAAATCCTATTTCCACTAATCCATTTTCAACAAATGATTTAGGGATTAATTATATTCTTGCACACACTACACCTAATAAAGTCACAACCTTTAGAAAATCTACCTCATATACCTCAACCTTATCCTCAACCCACACTAATTTCACATGCATATCCAAATAATTCAACTATAGAATTCCAAAATATAAATGCTAAATTAGAGTACCTTGAAAAGAGGGATTCCAAATTTGAAGAGTTAGAACACCAAATTGCCTTTCTTCAAGGAACAATGTATGGACAAAAATATTATTTTGATGAATTTTATAGTCAACCTTTAGACCCCATGATCACTAATCATCCTTTCCACATAATTTTGAAATACCTAAATCTTAAATGTATAATAGTAAGCAATATCCTATTAATCATTTAAGATTATTTCAAATTGCATGTTTTGATGTAACCCATGGTGAAAGACTACTCCTAGGAATTTTTCCTAGAATTCTTAGTGGTTTAGAATTATAATGGTATTTTCAAATTTCCCACCATTCCATTCAAAATTTTAAAGAACTTATGAAGGAATTTTTTAAATAATTCTCAATTGAAATCAAAGAAAAGATCGTCATAGATGATGTATAACTTAAATAGGCCAAGAACATAGGAAGGTCTAAATGTGAGAGTGATGAAGAGAGGATTCTTGGGAGTGATGGTGAACAAATTTTTTAAATTCACATATTCGACAAGTGGGAAGCATAGAGGTGGTAGTAAGGGACTACGGAGCAGATCAAGAGCACACACAATCGACACCAACAATGGTTTGGCCACCCACGAGAATGAAAATAAATTGGAAGCTAAATCCAGTTTAGAGGCCCTATAAGATGTGAATGATGCTTGGGGGAGGAAGGACCCACCAAACAAAATATTTTTAGGAAGCAAAAAATCTCACATAACATCATTCGTTGAAGCACTCAAGGGAAATCTCAAACCCTTGCCAATTGCACCACGAACCTTTATCACACAGGTTTGCGATGTCATTCTCCTAGATGAAGTCATGGAAGGGTACTTTACCCTCGACTATTTTTCCCTAGTTGGGAAGTTTGTAGGTGGAAGACCTGATATGGATGTTATCCGTCGATGGATAGCGATCAAATAGAAAACCAGGGTCTGCCTAGAATTTTTATCCATGTCCAGAGGGTTCTTCATGATACGACTCAACACCCAAGAGGATTCAGATAAAATTCTATTGGGGAGCCCATGGTTATTCAAATGAAGGAGCCTTTTCCTCCATAGGAGGAGAGTGGAATTCGATCCAGAGACCTAAAATATCAATTTAACCCCCATTTGGGTCTGACTTCCAAATTTACCATCTCATTTTTGGCATGAGGATGTGCTTCATGGGATTGCCTAAGTGATTGGGGAACTCATCACTATCAACCCAACAATGTGCACCTGATATCAACTGATGTAGGCCCATATCTATGTTAACATAAATTTGGATACCCAGCTCCTGGACCATGTGAATCTAATATATGGGTCCTATCACTATTTTCAACCAGTGGAGTATGAGAATAATCCCTTGTTCTATTATGAATGTCAATATGAGGGGCATCTCTGAACCCTATGATCGACTTTGAAGCCTATGTAGAATAATTTCCAAAAACCATTTTGCCCACCCAACGAAGAAGCCCAAAAGATGAAAGCCAAAGCAAGCTTGCACTAGAACCCCAAAGGCAAGCAACAAATTCTCTCCTCTCTAATTAACGAATCGAGCAAGGTAAGTACTCTATTTGCATTGTACAATAGGTTCAATTTACTCAATAATACCAGTATCATTACAAATAATAATTATGAGGAGTGTTCTCAAGAGGAAATGCCTAGATTAATATAGCCACATAAACCATATCTAAAGGTAAGCCTACCCTAGCAAACCCAATTTTTGTCCCCAACCTCGTTCCTTAATTCCCCTTCAACCAATGCCCCCAAGCACTAGGGTCCATAAACCAATGCCCCCTATCACCTAACCCATTGCCTATATCCCCCCATACAACAGGTCTGGATCATTTCATTCCCCATCCGAAACCCATTGTAATGAGGCTGATAATGTTGAGTCATCCCATGAATCCCCAAAGGCTTAGAGCCCTAAATAGACTAAGAGCTTTAAAAAATTCCAAATAGATGTTTGAGGTGACAAAAAGAGTGTAGACCCGAGGAGTAGAGACATAGTAGAAGACATAGCCAATGGCACCCAATGAACTCTCTTTTAGGAAATGGGAATTTCTAATAGAGAAGAATCAAAGAGATCCAAACCTCCTATGCAGTAAGGCAAAGGAGGCAAAAAACCTCCCAAAAGTTTCAAATGATAATCCTCTCTTGGAATGCAAGAGGGTTAAATGGGGTAGAAAAACAAAGACTTGCTGCTTCTATGCATAATGATTCAAATCCCATAATTTTTTTAATTCAAGAAACCAAATTAGGCATGCAATGCTTGCTTAAAGTTGCCAAGGTTATTTGGAGAAAATGTGAGTTTTCTTTTAGCCCTACCTCTAGAACCTCGAGTGGCCTCCTCTATGTAGAGGAAATATTGCACACTAGTACTATAAATCATGTCACTAGAGCAATGAAGCACTTCAAAGCTATAGCTAACATGATCAAGGAGGTGGGTGTCATCCTTTCTAACATCACCAATGATTTTTAGGAGCTCCCGACTGCTATCAAGTTCCTACCCACAAAATATCAGAAAGATACGACCAAGTAGGAGGATGAGGAAGACTCCCAATAGGTTTGAGGTGGTGGTAGCTAGTATATGGTCTACCTATGGGTGTTTTTATCTTTGCTCATTGTTTGATTCCCCTCTTCAGGGGTTTCACCCTCAGAACTATTTTATTTTTCTCTATTAGTTTTTATGGTTAGTCTATTATAGGGTTTTCCAAACTATAAATCTTCTTAATGTCTATCCTTGTGTTGATGGTATGAGTCAAAATTTGTACTGTTGACATACCAAATGCCTTATGTAACAGGGATTAGGCCCTTCAACCCAAAAAGTAAATAATTTTTTTTACCTACCAAAAAAAACTTAAATAGGCCAAAAATGAACATTTTTTAAACATTTTGGAAAAATGGAGAACCTTAGTGGGAAGACTTAAATACATTTCTTCTCCAAAGTAACTCTTACACATATTCATACTAAATATTTATAAACAATTATCTTATCCTATAGAGATAACTAATATCACCTCTTTTTAAGAAGCTATAGATATGGCAAAAAGAGTAGAAGTTTCCTTTCTAAGGCAAGGGCAACCTAGTTATAAAAAAGAGGAAGGTAAACCTTCTCACAATAATAAAGGAAAATACAAAAAATAACATGTTGTAGAATATCATGTACCAATTCTTATCAAACAAACCATTTGAATACAACCCAAAATTCTCCCTAGAAATTGGTGTTATCAAAATAGGATAAACCTAGATGCCAATTTACAAATATTGATCAAACCCAAACCACCATCTTGAAAATTAAATTTGATTAAAAAATTATTAGTCTCCAACTCATTAGACATTTTAGACACTTCCAAAGAGCTACTTAATTGGTATTGGCAAGAATAATATTATGATTATTATTGGGTAGATTATCATTAAACTGATAGGTGCAATGAAATATCATCCAAGACCTTATTGGAAATGGAAAACTTATTTTTAATCAACAACATATTCCAATCAAAATTTAGAAAAATTTCAAAACTCTATACTATACCATAGCCAAAGGGGTGCTAATTTTATAGGAACCATTTACTTAGCTAATAACTCTTATGTAGTAACTCAACAATAAGCTAAACATCAATCCATAGAATAACCATTAGTTCTTCCTCAACCTACCAAGGCAAATACATCCAAAAAACTCCCTTTGGTCCTTAGAACCCTGGAAGACAGTCAAAATTACTTTAACCTTCAACAATAGTTAGTAAGTATCCCTGCCAAGATCTCTCTTTTAGATTTTTTTAAGACTTCACCTGCTCATAGGGATATATTGCTCAACATTTTTAGTGAGCATGAAGTTTCTCTAGATTTATTTCCCAATGATATCACCAACATAGTGGGCTTCACTAAACTAAATAGTGTTGTTTTAGAATTTTATAAAACTAATATACCTTTAAATGTGACATCAAGAGATCTACCTCTTTATATAAAAATCTATATTGGATAAAAACTCATCAAGAGAATATTGGTGGATAATGGGTCAAAACTTAATGTTTGTAATGTAAAATTCCTCCAACATTTTGGATTAAGAAAAGAAGATTTGCAAGAATCCAACCTCATTATTAAATCTTTTGATAATAAAAAATGATAAATCACTGGAACCATACCCTTACCTCTTAGAGTAGGTCCTCAAATTATCAATACTTTTTTTATGTTATCTTGTGTACTGTAACATAATATTTTGCTTGGATGACCCTAGATCCATACCATGAAAGCAATCCATTCTATCTTTTACTTCAATGTATAAAATATAAGTATCAAGGAATAATTAATAATATCCTTGATAATATATAATATTTTGCTTACTATCAAACAATAGATGCAAAGAAACCAAGGATCAATCTATGTCCATGCCTTCAATCTATCTTACCTTCATAGTCTAATAAAGATGAAAAATATTCTAAGAGCATCTCATTAATTTACATGATGATTCTCCATCTTCAAAAAAAGAATAAATTAATTTAATCAATCAAAATAAGAATCCCTTTGCAACTTAGTCTTTTTATTTCCACTCATATTATAGGCTTACCTAATAGAAAAGGGTTAATTTTTCAAATAGAAAACTATTTTATCTATGCTGAAACCACTCATGATTAAGAGATTCATGGTGGTAATCATTTTTCAATTGGATATATTTATGCCTCTTTATACATGTCTCTTGTATATCCCATTCCTAAAAAAATGTTAGCTAATATGGGATATAAAGGAAAGGGTTTAGGTCAATTCTATCAAGGTATTAAAGAACCTATAGAAACTAAACCTTGGCTAGGACATTGTGGGATAGGATACATCCCTAATAAAAATGAACCATTACCTCTATTAGAATAATATGATGATTTTTTTTGCATGGATTGTAATGGGGTGATGAAGATGAGAAAGAATTATGGCCACTTCGTAATACAAATCCTCATAAACCTTATGTTTTGCTAATATTAATTCATTAAATATAGTCTATCCCAAACTTATATAATAGGAGGAAGAAGAAAACTCCCATGGTTCTTTTGACCAAGATGACACTTGTGTCAAATAATCTCTTATTCAAATATTCAATCCAGCTTCCTCATAATTGCATGAACTAGAACAAGAATCATTAGATCCTAAAGAATTTGAAAATTTAGGAGTATAATTCAAATATGAGTCATAGATCCTAATTTAAGATAACCATAGACGTTAATATTGGTACTGAAGAAAACCCTCGAATCTTAAAAGTGGGTAAAGTCCTAACAAAATATGTATAAATAGAATACACCAACCTCTTAAAATAATTTAATGATATTTTTTCTTGGACCTATGCAAACACACCTATACTTGACCCATATCTAGGTGTACATCTTGTTTTACAACCAAATGCTTAAGTAGTTAAACAAAAAATCAAGAAAATTGTACCCTAACTTAGTCAAATATGAACTTCAAATAATTATATATGTTGGTTTCATTAAAGTTAAATATTATTCAAATTGGATCTTCAATATCATGCCTATTGCAAAGAAAGAAGGATCCATTCAAATTTGCATAGACTTTAGGGATATAAATAAAGTGTGCCCCAAAGATAATTTTTTATTACCAAACATAGACATGATAGTAGACTTTACTCCAGGGTCTAAAATGTTGTTCCTAATATATGTTTTCTCAGGGTGCAACTAGATAAAAGTTTCCCCTGAATATCAATCTAAGAAAACTTTCACTACACCTTGGGGCAACTTTTATTATCAAGTTATGCCCTTTTACCTAAAGAACGTAGGAGCAATATATAAAAGGGTCATGACATATATTTTTCATGATCTAATGCATGAAATTGTAGAATATTATGTAGATGGACTTCCAAGGTGATCCCAAAAATATGAATATCATATCCAAGATCTAATATGCATTTTTTAAAGGTTACAAGAATACAAAGTCCAGTTAAAACCTCAAGTGTATATTTGGGGTAACATCAAGAAATTTTTTAGTTTTTATTGTATCCCATCATGGAATTGAGGTGGATCCTACCAAAATATCAGCAATTGCAAGCATACCACCTCCCACAAACCTTACTGAACTTCATATCCTTAAATAAAAATTGCAACCCATTCAAAGATTTATCTCACAACTTGTTGATGGCTTTTGAATCCTTAATATTAATGTAAACTCACATGATCAAATATATGATATCCACAATATAGTAAGATAAAAATAATGATGTAAGTAGAATAATATGAACACACTAATATGTATATCAAGTCTTATAATATATCAACTAACAATCATTAATAAGCATACATATGAAAGTAAATAACCTGAATCACACATGTACAAAGCATGTAGCACAACTTACAATATTAGTTGCTCAGATGTATGTAATATTTATTACTCCACTTACTCTTAAAAATATACTCACTATATTTTCTATGCTTTCTATATTTGCTCTATTTTCTATACTCCTCCATGGAGTAATATATAGCCATTGTAGAGTGACTCTTTGGTTACTTTAACATTCCTTTCCTTATTCCAAGTTTCATGACTCTTCGCATATCTACTTGAAAATTGCATGCAACCAATTCTATCTTGTATGCACACCTAGAAATGACTCCTCACTTAGCACACTTTAATATAAAGATAAGTATGCACTCTTACATATAATAAACTTGTGCACATATACTCACATTACACTTGCACACTTACTCACATGACACTTGTGCATTTTCTACACATTATTACATTACATAAAATATTACTCACACTCTAATATAAGACTCACTCCTAATATAATATTTACAAGATGTACCATGAAGGTACCATGGGGGTACATTAGCATGTACAAAATAATGTAATATTCTCCAAAACCCCCTATATTGCATTATTTATTTATTGAAAACTTTAGTATCTAATCATGGTATTCATTCCTCAATATATAAGTGGAATTGTAATACATGATATCTTCTATTGCTCTCACATCTTTTTCATCATCCTAATATTTGAATTCACCCAATTCCTTCAATGGTAGAAAGGTTCCTACTTCTTGTTTCCTACACTTTATCTTTCAGAGTATTCAACAATGTTATCTTTAAATAAGATAAGCTCTTGAGAAAAAATGATTGAAACTAAAGCATATATTCCATATTTAATCTATGTACCATGAAGTTACCATGAAGGTACCATGGGGGTACATTAGTATGTACCAAATAATGCAATATTCTCCAACACTTTCTGATAAGTGTCAACCTTTTCCTAGGTTGCTAAAGGATACTATATTTAATTGGGATGATGAGTTTCAAAAGGCTTTTGAAGCCTTGAAAATATATATTTTGACACCACTTGTCCTTATACCTTTTGATTCAACTCAACCATTATTGTTGTATATATATACTACCAACCATACCCTTAGAGCTATGTTAGCTTAATATAATGATCAATATTGAGAAAGGGTCATCTATTATATTAGTAGGATATTGTAGCTATGAAAGTTTTTATACCCCATTGGAGAAACTATGCTTAGTAGTAGTCTTCTCCTCTCAAAATTTGAGGTATTATATGCCTAGTTAAAAGACTTATTTTATAGAAATAGTAGATCCTTTACAGTATTTGATCTCAAAACCTTATATCTAAGGATAGATTACTAAATGGGTTATACCCCTTAGTGATTTTCATCTTGAATTTTTTAATAATTTTTTTTCAAAGGACAAGTAATTACAAATAACTTAGCCACAACAACTTTAGAATCTACGAACCCTTTGAACATAAGCTTTCTTGATGAGGTTATTGTGACTATAGATGCCCAAGATTTTGAGTCAGGTCCTTTATTTTGATGGGGATCAATGTGTCAAAGGAGTATGGGTGGGAATTATCTTAGTTACCCATAAAAACTACTCATACCTTGGTCATTCAAACTCCAATATTCCTACACCAATAATACAATAGAATACAAAGCTCTCATTTTAAGGTTTTGAGTTGCTCTTAATATAAAGATCAATATATTAACCATTTTTGGTGATTCCCAATTAGTGATTAACCAAATTAATGGTGTTTATCAAACAAAGTATGACAAACTAAAGTCACATAAAGATATTATAGATAAATTAATGGATTCCTTTGATAAAAGTATAGTAGAATCCATTTTGTGATCTATGAAATCACCTTGCAAATGTCATTGCTATAACAACTTCTCTTATACTTGTAGAAATAGAAGAGTGAACAAGATTCTATTTCCATATAATTAATAAAAGAGCCTAAAACCTTGAAATCAAGCCAACACCTTCTAAATGTTTATGTTGTTGAATCTACTTTACCTCAAGAACCATGGTATCAAGACATTCAATTATCTAAAATATAACACATTGTCTAATGGATTAATTTAATAAGAACACAAATATTTTAGGCATCGAGCTTGTAAATTTATCATCATATGAGATTTTTTATATCAAAGTTATTTTTAAGGCATACTGCTTAGATGTATTGGCTCAAATAAGGCAAAAATAATCATTAAAGAAGATCATGATGGATCATGTGGTGGATATTTTAGTGGATTATCTATAGCCAAAAACCTCCATATAATGAGTTATTATTGGCCATCTATGGAGGAGGAAACTTGAAACTATGTTAAGAAATATGACAAATACCAATAGCATGATAATCTTGTCCATGCTCCCTCATAGAAATTACAACCAATCACATCACCTTGGTATTTCTCCATTTAGGGTCTAGATATAATAGGAAAATTAATTCTCAATCATCAGATGGTCATAAATTCATTATCACCACCATTGAGTATTTTACTAAGCGGGTTGAATCCATGCCATAATATTTTGTAACTAGAATTCAAGTTTCAAAATTTATAGTTAATCAAGCAATATGGGTGGAGATCTTGTGAATATGAAATCAAACACAAGATTATACTGAGATAGGGGTGAACAGTATAAGACCACTTTTTACTTTTCTTTCCCAAATAATATTATGCAATATATCAATTAAAATATCAACAAAAGTAATCAAAGCAATGCACAAATCACCAAACCCAATAGAGACACCAATTTAAAATGGTTCACCCAATGTGGGCTACTCCATGGAGAAAATATTTCACTAAATTTTTTTCAACAAATCTCTTGGGAATCCTTCCCTATTACAATATTTATGGACCTCTATCCAAAGGAGACACCAATACCCTAATCAAGTTCATGGATATTTATACACAAGAGAAATCCTCCTTTGCTATGGCTAATGATCCTCTAGAAGACTACTACCTCCACTACATTGGCTTGTGGATCTCTCTCCATTGAAGACCTTTGTCCTCACTCAGAAGACCTATTCTCACTTCCCTGGCTAATGGAACTCTATAAAATGGAGAATACTATCCTCTACTCTATCATCTCCAAAGCTTACTCTCAGATCTACTTCAAATCTACACTAAACATAGTCCTTTTATCTAGCATAAATTTGCTCAATATCTATCTCAAATCTGCACTAAACATTGTCCTTCAGTCTAGCACAAATCTACTCAATTTTTGTCTCAAATATGTACTAAAAACTATCCTTCGATCTAGCACAAATTTGCTCAATATCTATCTTAAATCTACACTAAACATTATGTAGACACTAAAATGTGGTAAACCTAATTAATCACCCACAAACAAGGATCAAATTGATATAATATGGCCCCTTGGGAAGCCCTCGGGAGGCTCACAGTGGTTCTAGCCACTTCAGAAACAATTTTGGAGGTGTTGTGGCTGATCCACAACACACCCCAAAATTGGGGACCCACCTTTTTTGCATGCTTTCAAAGAAGATCTCAATGACCCAGATGCTAAAAATCAAGAAAAAGGGCAAAGTTGTGCAAAATGAAAAAGTGTCGCGATATCGCGACATGTCGCTCCGTCGCTGCAAAAAAATGAAAAGTGTCGCGATATCGCGACATGTTGCTCCGTCGCGGCCGAAATGAAAAAACGTCGCGATATCGCGACATGTTGCTCCGTCGCGGTCCAGAGAGGAGAGAGAAAGGCAGAATGGAAAATTGTCGCGAAATCGCGACATGTCACAAAATCGCGGTCAAACCAGTCAAACAGGGCAAGGCACTAAAAGCGTCGCGATTTCACGACAGAAAGCAGCAAAGGGGCATGAAGCGAAAAAACGTCGCGATATCGCAAAGGGGCATGAAGCGGAAAAATGTCGCGATATCGCGACAGGTCATGTTTTCGCAGCTCCAAGCAGCGAAGTGGTACGGAAGGAAAATATGTCGCGATTTCGTGACATGTCGCATTTTCGTGGCCAAATACAGCATAAGTAGCCCGAAAGAGAAAAGCGTACGATTTCGCGAAAAACAAAAGCGCGATTTCACAAAAAAGAAATGAAAAGCGTAGCAATTTCGCGACAGACAAACGAAAACGTCACGACAAAGCAAAGTGAAAACGTCACGTCACCCAGACGAATGAAAAAGCGTCGCGATTTCGCGACAGGAAACAGTCGAGGCGTACGGAATGAAAAGCGTCATGATTTCGCGACAAAAATAGCAAAGTGTACGAAATGAAAAGTTGTCACGATATCGCGACATGTCGCCATTTCGCTGTGCATGAAGGCAGGACAAGGCTGTTGGCAGGAAAATGTCGCGATATCGCGACATGTCGCGTTTTCACGATGAAAGTGAAGGAGCAAAGTTGCATGCATAAAAATGTCGCGATATCGCGACATGCTATTTTTGGTCACGATTTACAGGGGGCCATTACGGAACATGCAGAAAAGCGTGAAACACGTGGCATACATGTGTAAGGGCTGCAGAAGCGTTACAGGTCACAGAGAATATCAAGCGTCTCGATGTCGAACATAAAATCAAAACAACGAAAAGGCGGGGAAGGTGAAACGAAGCGATCTGGGAGGTGAAGCGAAGCGTCACAAGGCGAAACAGATAACATTGCCAGAAAGTATAAAAGCAGAAGCGCAGATTGGTACAAGGGTCGAAAACCGCTACGGGCAGAGTTGCAGTGCCTAAGGCGATAAGCCATTCTAGGCCTGCTCGGGAGTGTTTTTCTTCCTTTTTTCTGGTTTTGAGAAAACCAGAGAGTCTGCTATTGTAACATGATTTATTTTTAATGCAGAGTGTTCAGAAATTTGCATCTTGTTGGCAAGAAAGAAGGAGTCATTTTCTGCATGCAAGATTTAATGTTTATCTTTCCCCTTTTCAGATTTCTAGGCTTATAGGTGAAGTTTAATGCAAGTTCTCTTGGTTGCTTCATGCGAATGTCTAAATCTGAAATTACAGTCAAAACCCCAGAGACCAGCACTTAACTTACCTGGATTGTGCGTGTTTGCAGGTTCAATAAGTTAGGTTGCATGCATGGAAATCTCATTATCTTCGGTTTTGCCAGGACGGGATAGCATCAAACTGAATGCAATTTTAATTTCTTTTTCTTTTGCATTTTATTTTCTTTTTGCTGCAATTTATTTTTCAGAAGTTCCAATTTTATATTTCAAGCATTAAAATAAAATAAAAAAATTAAAAAACTTCAAAATCCATAAATAATTCCTTCATTTTATGGCATTTCATTAAATTTCATTTTGAAGTTACAGCATGGTTATTTAAGGACCAAATCACATTTGCTTTATTCGGGTTCAATGAACAATCATTAAAATTTCACAGTAAAATAAACCACAGTGCCCCTTGTTTTCAGTTACTTGCAACCACTAAGGTGTTCCAAGCATTTTAATTGAATATCTTCATTTGAGATTATTAATACACAGATGCAAAATGCTAACATAACAAGAACCTTGGAGAAGTTACTTGTTTAATTTCTTTGCAAGCAGAGGATTTAGAACCCAAATCCTATCGGAGAGTGTGTTTTCACAATCGGGTGAAAATACCACTCAACAGATTGGCGCTAGAAGGAGGGCGGAGGGTTTATTATTTCAAATTTATCTTTATATAACACTAACACCCCAACATCTAGAAGGAGGGCATGAAAAGTTTATTTTATCATGATTTTAGATGCTACAGGTTTATAATTGTTTAAGAGCTTTACATTGCTAAATATTTCAAGTCCATTTGATTAGCATCTTCGGCCTCCTCTAACACCACTCAACGGATTGGTGCTAGGAGGGCCGAACGGGTTTATTTTAGTGTTATTTAAATTTAATTTTTTTATGCTTTAGTCCTCTAACACTCAGCGGATTGTAAAAAGGATGGCCTGAATTTATTTACTTGTTCTATTTTAAGCAATTCAGGTATGTTGTATATTATTCTAACACTTTTCTGATTGTTCATACAAAAATATGTGATTTGATTTAATTTTGAAAATTTTGGTCTCATGCAATTACTTGACATTTGATTTTAATAAGTACATCTCTTAGTTGATGCTAACTTGATTTTTTTTTACATTGCAGGTTGAATATTCAACAGATTTGGTTCTAAAATTACATTTTAAGTTCACTAATGGCAACACTTGAGGAGCAAATGGTATCCCTGAGAGCTGAAATAGTGTCTCTAAGAGAAAGAATGGTATCAATGATAGAGGATCATTATAAGGGTTTATCTATACCTGTGGTACCCTATCAAATTCCTACAATGTTATTGGATTTTTTACGGTGTTTTAATCAAGAGGTGCCACTAGGATACTTGCAAAAACTGCATGTCTACAAGAATACATTATGTCAATTCCAGATTTTCTATGAGGAGGTGGCTTGTAAGTTATTTGCATACATTTTGGATGATAAACCATTCTTTTGGTATAGCCAACTACCCATGGAGGTTAGGACTTCTTGGATACAACTAGAAGCAGCCTATCTTTACCATTTTGGTAATCAAAGTTGACTTAGAAATCTTGAAAAATCAGTTTACCTCCATATGTAAGGAGCCTAATGAATCCTTGAGTCAATTTAATGGAAGATTTCGTGAGTTGCACTCCCAAATGTGGGAAAATTTTAACACATTAGAAGAGGAAGCCATGGAAGTATACCTAGGAGCCATACACCCCACACTTGCTTCACTCATTGAGGAAAAACCGAGTGGTTTGTCTCTAGAGAAAATCCATGAGGTCTTAGAAGAGATAGAACGACAAGGTCTTGAAGAAGAAAAGGCACAACATGTTCACATAAGAGATTGTTCTTCTAAAGATATTGATGCCAACCTACACCAACCATCAAACATAGCACCCTCCACTCCAATGATACCTAAGGTAAATGATCAAGGGGATGAATTTGAATATCCAAATCTTACAACCACCTTAGATGTAGTCCACGAGGAGGTGCAAATTGCTAAGCCAACATCCACTAGTGAGGATTATGCAGAAATGATCTCATTCATAGAGATACACGATTATTCGGATGAAGGGGTTCTAAATTCAACAATGTTTGAAATATGTGATAGGACGGAACCCACCATAGAATTGAATGAAGTGGTTGAAAGTGAAATTGGGAGAAAACCAATAAATGAATTTGAAGACATGATAGAGTTTCACCACTTGTTCTTGGAAGATACTATTGATGAGATGTGTAAAATTAAGGATCAAGAAATTCTTCACCCTCCAAATTATGATAATGAATCATGGGTTACTAATTTGGACGATGATAGCCTTACAAATTTGAATTCAAGAAACAACCCACTTTTGGAAATAATTGAACCATCTAAGGAAGGTGAAGATGAATTTGATGAGAAGCATATTGATGAATTGGAAGATGTTGAAGAAGTAGTTGAACGTCACCACTTGATTTTGAAAGATGATTATTATGATGCTTGGAAGAAGTGGGAAGACTACACTCAATCCAAAACTACTAATGAAACTTGTGTGCCCATTGATATACAGGACAACATAATCGCCTACTCAAAGGAAGATATTACAACTCCTGTACAATTTGAGGATGTTTTGGAAGAGGGTTTCAAATCTCATCAAATTTTGGAAGATCATAATGATCCTATTACCAAGGACAAAGAAGAAAAAGAATTGATGAATGAATCAAGAGATCATGTCACAAACATCATGGAATTTCATTCTATGGATTTGGATGACGATTTTTACAATGGTTGGGGGAGATATGATGATGCATTCTTTTCTCACATCTCTATAGATGAAACTCATATCTCACTTGATATGCAAGATATGGAAACTTCCACCTCACATGAAGAGATACCATGGATAGTGAACAAAGAATTAGAACCAAATGACAAAGAGATTGATCAATTGGAAGCAACTCAAATGAAGGATCATCAAGATGAGTCATGGGACATACACTTTGACCAAGAATGTTTGAGGATTGAAAAGGATGACCATGTTTTGAATTTGAATGATGAAATGTCATTAAAGGTAAATGAAAAACAAGGTATAATTTTTAATCACACCTTTAATAACATGGTTTTAATGAATGGAAAAGAAGTTGATGCACTTGAATTGTTAAACCAAATTCATCAACAATTACTAATTGAATCTAGGATAAAAACTTTTAATGATCCTAATTTAGTAAATATCCTAGATGCTTGTAAATTGTTACACAAATTTGATTGGCCTACAAATTTGGAAAATGATTTGGCTTTGAAATTTGTAGAAATAGGCTCCTACTTACAAAATTGCATATTTGAAAAGGATAGCCTAATTCTAAATCAAGGAGGGAATTATGAAGTTTACATTTTAAAGAATAGACATGATAAAATTGAAAATCATTTATTGTCTAATCATTTTAGTAATTTGATGCTCACCTATGGGAGTATTATTGGAACTAAATCAAATTGGTATGGTGAGCATGGCAAGTGGAAATTTGTTGCATTGTTTGGTCTAGTCTTGTTTTTGTGGGATTCCCACAACATTTGGCATGCATATCACGTTATATTTTTGTTGAAATGTTCTAATCATGTTTGGGATCCAGGAAAGTGATAATCCAAGCTTTGCATCATCTTGTATTATATTGTACATTTGTATATAGATTTTGGTTTTTGGTTTTGGTTTGTGTTTTCAAATTTTCATTTTTGGGATTGCAGTTTGGTTTTGGATTGAATAAGTTTTAATTTAAAGTTGTGTGTTTATTTGACATGTTTTGTTTGTCTATATAAAAAAAAAAAAATGATGAAAAAGTTGCCTTGAGATGCTAACTTATGTTCTAGATCGGGAAATATGGAACCTTGGAATTGTGTTGTAGAAGCTCCACAAGAAATACAAACAGTTTAAATAGTATCGTTTGAAACTTGTGATGCATGAAGTAGTCAGTTTTATATGGCAATATTTCATCTGCAATTCAAAAGACAATGCATTCATATTACATCTCACTTTGCACATACATGCCATCTTAGTTGCATATGCATTTCAAATACAAATCATTAAAGTGTGTCAAATCCTCTTAGGGTTATGCTATCACATAAATAAGAAGAAAATCCTAAGGTTGGGAACCGAGTCTTGAGATATCTAGAACCAAGCACATTTTATACACATTAAAAAGGATCTTGAGCAAAATGATCAAAACCTTGCTTGGAAGAAAAGGTTGGGCGAAAGAAGTATTTCATGTCTATCCTATTATGCAGCATGATCCTTAAAAAAGTGGTTTTGACCACTTCCATAAAGCTTAAAGCCTAAAATCAGAGTAGTAAGGATAGGGCTAAATCCTCATCGAACTTAGGTTGAGGATCCAACTCCCCAAAGCTTTGATTTGACCTACATGGAGTAGTAAGGATAGGGCATAAATTCTCATCTCGCTTAGGTTGAGAATCTGATTCCCCAAAGCTCCTATGTCTCATTTCATGATAAATCTTGGATTGGAAGGATCGTACTACTTGTCCTCTGCAAAGGATGGGTAGTCATCCCCAAGGTCTAAGCAATAAAATTAATATTCTCCATTTTCATCCAAAGCTTGGATTGGAAGGATCGTACTACATGTCCCTAGCAAGGATGGGTAGTCATCCCCAAGGTCCAAGAAGTAAAAAATTAATTTTTCCCATCTCATATTTATATTGGATTGGAAGGATCGTACTACTTGTCCTCTGCAAAGGATGGGTAGTCATCCCCAAGGTCCAAAGAATGAATGAAGATAAGTCTTGGATTATGGGGTTAAGTATGCCCATGCATGGCAACATGTCTTGTCTAAAAAACAAGACCACTGATTGTTCAAAGGGTTAGACTAGCATGACCATTTCTTCCATAATTGGTTAAATTATTTTGCTCAAAGTGAGGTAATGAATTCCAAATCAGAATAGTAAGGATAGGGTTAAACTCCCATCTCGGTTAGGTTGGGAGTCTGATTCCCCAAAGTTCTGATTTCACGTTCACTTGCACATGGGTTCAAGATAGTAGGGACTCATAACCAACTTTGGGATCTAATAAAGCAATTCATATACATATAGTTGATCCTAAGAGGGTTTGATAATCTTGAATGTTTGTGTATGATACTAGAAGAAAGACTATGCCTTTTATAAAAGCAAAATCTCTTAGCATATTTATTAGGTTACACAAATCATTCACAATCTCACATATGCATTCATGTAAAACTGACAATGGAATGTTGATCAATTTCAAACGATAGGGAATGAAACACATTGCACACACCGAGCTGATACTTAATGATTCTGATGATTCATGTATTTCTGATCTATGGGCATTCGTTTATATTTCTTATGTGCTAACGCATGTTTTCGAGTTTGTATACTTCCAGGTAGGGTTCTCACTAAAATGCTCAAGAGCATTTGACAGCAGAGTCGCCATTTGTTGTGGCTGATCCACAACACACCCCAAAATTGGGGACCCACCTTTTTTGCATGCTTTCAAAGAAGATCTCGATGACCCAGATGCTAAAAATCAAGAAAAAAGGCAAAGTTGCACAAAATGAAAAAGTGTCGCGATATCGCGACATGTCGCTCCGTCGTCGCCGAAAAATGAAAAGTGTCGCGATATCGCGACATGTTGCTCCGTCATGGCCGAAATGAAAAAACATCGCGATATCGCGACATGTTGCTCCGTCGCGGTCCAGAGAGGAGAGAGAAAGAAGAATGGAAAATTGTCGTGAAATCATGACATGTCACAAAATCGTGGGTCAAAACAACAAACAGGGCAAGGCACTAAAAGCGTCGTGATTTCGACGAGAAGCAAAAGGGGCACGCGAAAAATCGTCGCGATATCGCGAGGCAAAAAGTCACGATACCGAAAAAGAAAAGTGGTACGAAATGAAAATATGTCACGATTTCGCGACATGTCACATTTTCGCCAGAAAAAAAAAGCGATTCCGATAGGAAAGTCGATAAAATGTCACGATTCCGACATGTCACATTTGCATGAAGGCGAGCAAGGAAAATGTCGCGATATCGCGACATGTCACGTTTTCACGGTGAAAGTGAAGGAGCAAAGCTGCATGCATAAAAACGTCGCGATATCGCGACATGCTATTTTTGGTCACGATTTACAGGGGGCCGTTACGGAACATGCAAAAAAGTGCGAAACACGTGGCATAAAGGTGTAAGGGCTACAGAAGCGTTACAGGTCACAGAGAATATCAAGCGTCTCGATGTCGAACATAAAATCAAAACAACGAAAAGGTGGGGAAGGTGAAACGAAGCGATCTGGGATGTGAAGCGAAGCGTCACAGGGCGAAACAGAGAGCATTGCCAGAAAGTATAAAAGTAGAAGCGCAGATTGGTACAAGGGTCGAAAACCGCTATGGGTAGAGTTGCAGTGCCTAAGGCGATAAGCCATTCTGGGCCTGCTCGGGAGTGTTTTTCTTCCTTTTTTTGGTTTTGAGAAAACCAGAGAGTCTGCTATTGTAACATGATTTATTTTTAATGCAGAGTGTTCAAAAATTTGCATCTTGTTGGCAAGAAAGAAGGAGTCATTTTCTGCATGCAAGATTTAATTGTTTTATTTTCCCCTTTCAGATTTCTAGGCTTATAGGTGAAGTTTAATGCAAGTTCTCTTGGTTGCTTCATGCGAATGTCTAAATCTGAAATTACAGTCAAAACCCTAGAGACCAGCACTTAACTTACCTGGATTGTGCGTGTTTGCAGGTTCAATAAGTTAGGTTGCATGCATGGAAATCTCATTATCTTCGGTTTTTCCAGGACGGGATAGCATCAAACTGAATGCAATTTTAATTTCTTTTTCTTTTGCATTTTATTTTCTTTTTGCTGCAATTTATTTTTCGAAGTTCCAATTTTATATTTCAAGCATTAAAATAAAATAAAAAAATTAAAAAACTTCAAAATCCATAAATAATTCCTTCATTTTATGGCATTTCATTAAATTTCATTTTGAAGTTACAGCATGGTTATTTAAGGACCAAATCACATTTGCTTTATTCGGGTTCAATGAACAATCATTAAAATTTCACAGTAAAATAAACCACAGTGCCCCTTGTTTTCAGTTACTTGCAACCACTAAGGTGTTCTAAGCATTTTAATTGAATATCTTCATTTGAGATTATTAATATACAGATGCAAAATGCTAACATAACAGGAACCTTGGAGAAGTTACTTGTTTAATTTCTTTGCAAGCAGAGGATTTAGAACCCAAATCCTATCGGAGAGTGTGTTTTCACAACTGGGTGAAAATACCACTCAACAGGAGGCTAACGACCCAAATTTAGGAAATTTTGGCCTAAAATTCACCACTGTCCCACCATGGGATGATGGTAGATTCCCATAATCCCACCCTAGGATGGTGGTGAGCCCTCATCCTAGGGTGGGACGGTGGTGAAGTTTGACCCAAAAAAAGTCAAAATTCGGCCAAATGGCATGCATAAACTGCCATTTGACCACCCAAACAGAGCATGTGAGGTAGATTATAGGGAATCCTTATGAAATCCATATTTATCAGGGCCAAATTTGGAGATTCTCTTCCACACCCTGTGCATGCCTCCCATTTGACAAGTGGCACCTCCTGCCATGCATGCCCTTGCATGCCTTTTTGCACATGAGCCCATTTGGGCTATAAAATGGATACATGGTCCACACAAAATCATAGATATGAGTTTTAGGATATGGAACGGAGTGCTGCCGATATTTCCCCTCACATTATTGCACCTTTTTGCCCTCGAAATCTTACTTTTGCCAAGGAGGTTACCGGGTGACTTCAAGAAGGTAATCCAAGCGTAACTTTTCCATCAAGGTGAATTTATTCATACAATTCAACAAAAACACACATTAGGTTGTTTAGGAACATCTTCTAGTGGTTTGGTAACAAAAAGTGGCTAGATTTGGTGGGTATCCTCTCCTAGGGTGCCCCTAAATAATTGCAGTCACCATCGCGCCCCCTAGGATGATGGTAAATTATTAAGAAATTTATTTAATGTTTTTAATTATTTATTTTCTACATTATTCCATTATTCTAAAGTTAAAATTTCAGGTAATTTGGAGTTAAAAGGAATTAGTTATGCTATTTTTAAGTTTTTGCAAGCTCGTAGGGCCCATCCGAGCACCCCAGTTTGATGCAAGTGGACCCAGGATCCAATTGGAAAATATGATCATATGGGTTGTCTTGAAATTCCAATTTCTACATACTGCCCAAATTTCATGATTTTTGGATGAGTGCAGGTTCAATATTTTGTTGTCTTCCTTTTCGTAGGTTGTAGGCGGGCGACGCTAAATAGAGGGGTCTACGGATGTAATTTCCAATATTTTTTGGGTGATATCCTCCCAAAATATCCTCTTTAACATATATACAAATTTTCAAGTCATTTTTATATCATTTGATGCACTTTTAATTCATATGCCATTTTGCCCCTGTGGGGATTGCATGTTTTCACCATACACCTTTGCTATTGACCTCTTTTGTTTCCATGTGTGCAGGTGTAGGTATTAATAAGGCTTTGGGAAGTAATATCAGATATCATAGAACCTAGATTCAAGTAGTGGCAGCATTGGCTCACCCACCTTGATTGTGGGTACGCGGAGAAACATTGGATGTGCACCCGGATTCCGTGAAATACTTGGTATTTGGGAACCCAATATTGTAAAAATTGTATCACCCTTTTGATCCCTTAAGGGTACTTCTGTAACCTTGGATTGGATCCAAAAAATTAATGAGAAAAGACTTGCTTTGATTCACTTTCCTTTGTTGGTTTTCTTATACTTTTGCATGCATGCTTCCTTTTTTATGCTCATTAGCAATATGGGGTAGATATGCTTATTGTTCCACATTATTTGGTGCAATTTTTTCCCCTAATTCAGTGGTGACAATAGTGGGAGCCTTGTCCATTTTTATTTGTGTGAAAATCCGACTTCTTTCTTGCATTTTTGCCCTTTTTGTGTTGCAGGTGCTCCCCTCCCCACCCTGGACACCCTAGGATGGTGGCTTCACCATCCCACCCTAGGATTGTGGTGGAGCTGCTACTTGCCCCACCCTGAAGCGATGGTGAAACAGAGAGATTTTTGCCCAAAATTTTAGAATTTGGAGGCTTCAAAATGGATAAGGTAAGTGCCTAAACCCTATGATTTTTTGCTATATTTTTAGAGACTGTCAAAATCAGTTTCCTTTATTCACTTGCTTGCATAGAAAGGTTAAAATTTGTGTTTTTTCTTTTCTTATAACATCACATAGCAAAAGGTAGAAGAAAATAAAAAAGAACTTGTAGTAGCAATGCATCTGTTTGGTTTGATTGCTTGTGGCTTACCCTTTGGGTAAGTTGGCATGTAGGATTTGCATTCACAAAGTCAATTTGTAGGTTCCTTATCTTATTCTTCTGAAAGTAAAACACACCTATTGCATGCATTTAGTGAATAATCATTGATTACTTCTTTGCTTACTTTCTTGGATAATAATGAACCACACACACCACAATTCATGTAAACGCTAGTGAGGTGGACTTCATTACCATCCACTAGTAGAGTTCAAGTGATGGTGGGTTTCATGTCCATCCACTTGGCTCAAATCCCATGAACCTGATCCATCTTGCCAAGGCTGGTTCCAAGATCCATCATAGCCCGTGGGTTATAGCACGCATCAACCTTTAGGGAGGTGTATCACAGACTGCAGGTGAACTGGGTGAGGAACTGGTAGGACTTGTGCTCCCTAGTCGTGTGTGGACCTCATCACCACATATTATAGGTGGGATAATGCAACCTGGAGTTCATATATAGGTTGTTGAGCTATGAGTATATAGGTGAAATCCAATTGAACATGAGATTACAATCCAATAATATTTCAAACACGTGACACAAGGTCATTCTTTACAAACAACACATATGAAACACACGAAATAGTTTAGGGATTCACACTTAAAAATTAAAAGAGATAATCATCTATCTTATTGAGTGTTTCCTTCTTGTATACTATTTCATTAAGAATTTTTAAAGAAGATAATCACCTTGGGGTACTAATAGAGGAGCACAATGGTGTGCACCCGTAGCCAAGCCCAATCATGAGCGAAAGCTGTAGAGAGTGGATTAGGAGACACGAATCATCTTCGATATAGCCTTAGGGACTTGGTTATACCTCCCTGGTGAGCTTCCACTCCACCTAGCCCTAATAAAATAGGGCATGAGCCTCATATCTGAAGGGATCCTCTCTAGGACACCCGAGGGATGATGAGTATTACTTGGGAGAGTGTTCCCGGTATGTAGATATCTCACAGGCCTTCCTTGGTGAAAGGCAACTGTACACTGAGGCACTAATAGATAAAGTGATGCCACGCATCCACATACCCACTAGGTCTGACACACCTAAGTAGAGGTAGGAGTATGACTTCACATACTGGTCGAAGCAATTTGACATGACTCTACCTCCACATCGCATTGATAGGATACAACAGCTCTTGCAGCCCGATAGGAATGACACCCGTCGGTCTAGGCGGGCCAACTCAGCCCTACCTTTCCTCATATAGGAGTAAAGACATGAGGAGATCCTATATTTTCCTCAAGAATAATATTCCATCCATACCCGATGTGCCTCTACACCAGCTGAGTGTAATGAACACATGTTCCAGCATGAGCCTCAAGTCAATGTGGCGAACCTCAAGAGAGGCAAGAGTCCTATGGAGAACACAAAGTACCTTGGACAAGGTCGACCCCAAAGTGAGACTCCTAGGCCTCCTAGGCCTTGCACTATGGATCAAATTAGGCAAGCGGTTGTGAGATACATAGAACACCAAGCTTAGTTCAAGCAGCTTCGGCGAGATAAAGAGCAACTACATCGCTTGCACCAACTTGAGAAAGAAAGGATCAAACAACAGACCAATGAGTTATTCCAGAAAAATTTGAGAGAGAGGGTCCCTACCCCTAAGAAACATAGGTAGGAGGTCCATCTAAGGCAACCCATGCTCATTCGAGAGAGGTCCCCGAGACCTTATCAAATGTTGCTTCTACGACCTCCCAGGCCAGATCGGGAGATGCCTCCCAGGCCAAACATAAGGCGCCCACCGTGGGTAGATACCCCATATGCCTTACGAGGCTTATACTGAGCATGAGCCAAAAGTAGAATATGTTGAGATGCCTTAACAAGGTAGAGGGGCAACTTACTGCTGCCTCACCCTAGGTTGGAGGAGCCTAGACCTCTACCACAAGATGTGAAAAAAGATGAGGAGATCAAGTCCTCAGCTCCTTAGAAAGCATTGTTAGAGCACCTAGAGTTAGTATAGAACAAGACCTCTAGGTCAGGATCTCAAAATCCCACTATACATCAATTGCATAGTTATCCTTATCTTCTCCCCATGTCGAAGTTGACTCAGATGTTCTCCAAAAGCTGCTTAAAGCCAATCTCTTTGTTGCTACAGTTGCAACAATACCCCACTCTTGAAGATGCCTTAGCACAGGCTAGGATCATCGAAGAAATTAATATTCAAGAGGGTGAGTTTGTAAATCCTCATAAGAAGGAGTGGAGCAAGAAAACTAAGAACACCCCAACACAACCTAAGTCAGTAGTACTAAATCAGGTTGCCATTAGTGTCCCGGGGCCAATGCCAACCGTGCCACCTCAAAAGCTTAATTATCAGTCCACCCCTAAGAACTATGCTAAGGATAACCAGAATTGTCAAGGGAAAAATAAATAGCATCACCTCAATTTGGTATAACATGCCCTGGGATGGTGGTAGCAAAAATAGGACAAAACAACCCAAAATGCAAAACAAGTCCAAAACTGCACCAAAATAGCTCAAATTGGGTCCAAATTTCACATAGATCAAAATGCAAATTTTAGTATCCTGGGAGGGATGGAAAATTTGTTAATTCATGCCCTAAGAAGTCCATTGTTGCTGGACCACCCCTCGAACATGCAATTTTTAGCTCCTTTCCTCCAAGAAAACTCAACAAAGTTACCAAAATCCTCTCCAAATTGCCCTCTTTTTCAAGGGACAAAACTGAGTGTAAGCATAACACAAGTCAATTGGGTCAAGTGACGAGTCACTTTTCTTACTATTCATTCCCTCACTAAATCATTGCTTGAGGGGGTAGTCATACTCAGTCCAAATTAGCAAGCACACACTCAATTATGCGAATTACGTTCGTTCAACGAATCTTCGATAAAGACAATCACGCTCCTTCTTGGGGCAGAAAACAAACACACAAAATCATATTATAATGCTTGACATTACTGGCATCATGAAGTCATAGGACTTGACCCTTCATGATAGACAATATTCAAGCATAAGCTTGCTCATTCAATGATACAAGAACATGCGCCCTTTTCATGATTGGGGTATATAAAGTTTGTTAGGTTATCGAGTAACCTTAATCATTCTACATTTTGGTCATCTATTTTTTCTCAGAGCTATTATGAACATAATGCATTTCAAAAATGGGCATATATAGACACTAAAATGTGGTAAACCTGATTAAGCACCCACAAAAAAGTATCAAATTGACATAATATGGCCCCTTGGGCAGCCCTCAGGAGGCTCACAGTGGTTCTAACCACTCCGAAAAGGGTTTTGGAGGCTACCGGCCCAATTTTGGGATGTTTTGGCCCAAAATTCACCATATTACCACCCTAGGATGATGGTAGATTCCCATCGTCCCACCCTGGGATGGTGGTGAGCTCTCGTCCCAAGGTGGGACGATGGTGAAGTTTTACCTAGAAAAAGTCAAAATTCATCCAAATGGCACCCAAAAGATGACATTTGACCACCCAAACAGAGCATGTGAGGTAGAGGATAGGGAATCCTTATGACATCCATATTGATGAGGGCCAAATTTGGATATTCTCTTCCACACCCTGTGCATGCCTCTCATTTGATAAGTGGCACCTCCTGCCATGCATGCCCTTGCATGCCTTTTTGCACATGATCCCCTTTGGGCTATAAAATGGATACATGGTCCACATAAAATCATAGATAGGAGTTCTAGGATATGCAATAGAGTGCTTTCGATATTTCCTCTCACCTTATTGCACCTTTTTTTCCTCAAAATCTCCCTTTTTCCAAGGAGGTTAACGGGTGACTTCAAGAAGGTAATCCGAGCGTAACTTTTCCATACAGGTGAAGTTATTCACCAAATTCAATGAAAACACACCTTAGGTTGTTTAGGAACATATTATAGTATTTTGGTAACAAAAAGTGGCTGAATTTGGTTGGTATCCCCTCCTAGGGTACCCCCAAATAGTTGTAGTCACCATCGCCCCCTAGGATGAGGGTAAATTATTAAGAAATTTCTTTAATTTTTTTAATTATTTATTTTCTATATTATTCCATGATGCTACAGTTCAAATTTCAGGTCATTTGGAGTTAAAATGAATTAGTTATGCTATTTGTAAGTTTCCGCAGGTTCGTAGGGCCCATCCAGGCACCCCAGTTTGATGTAGGTGGACCCGGGATCCAATTGGAAAATATGATCATATGGGTTGTCTTGAAATGCCAATTTATGCATACTAACAAAATTTCATGAGTTTTAGATGAGTGTAGGTTCAATATTTTGTTGTCTTCCTTTTCGTAGGTTGTAGGTGGGCTACACTAAATTGAGGGGTCTACGGATGCAATTTCCAATCTTTTTTGGGTGATATCCTCCCAAAACTTCCTCTTTAACATCTTTGCAAATTTTCAAATCATTTGGATATCATTTGATGCACTTTTAATTCATATGCCATTTTTCCCCTTGTGGGGATTGCATATTTTCACCATACACCCTTGCTATTTGACCTCTTTTGTTTCTATATGTGCAGGTGGAGGTATTCATAAGGCTTTGGGAAGCAATATTAGATATCATAGAACCTAGATTCAAGCATCGGCGGCATTGGATCACCCACCTCGATTGTGGGTATGTAGAGAAACATTGGATGTGCACCTAGATTCCATGAAAGAATTGGTCTTTGGGCACCCAATATTGTAACAATTGTATCACCCTTTTGATCCCTCAAGGGGACTACTATAACCTTGGATTGGATCCAACAAATTAATGAGAAAATACTTGCTTTGATTCACTTTCCTTTGTTGGTTTTCTTGTACTTTTGCATGCATGCTTCCTTTTTGATGCTCATTAGCGAGATGGGGTAGATACGCTTATTTTTCCACATAATTTGGTGCACTATTTTTCCCTACTTCACATTGTCCTTTGATCTAGCACAAATATGCTCAATCTCTGTCTCAAATCTACACTAAACACTATCCTTCGGTCTAGCACAATTTACTCTACTAGATTTTCCCCAAGCCTTAACACAAAGCTTGAACAAATAAATCAATCAAACTGCTCTCAAGTCTTCTCAAATACTTACCTCAAATTTTCTCAACAAGTCCTCCCTAGAAATTTTCCAATCTGCTCAACAAGTCCTCCCTAGAACTTGTTCAATCTGCTCAACAAGTCTTCACAAAGACTTATTCCAAATCTACATTGTAAGCTTCCACAAAATCTCACACTAATCTATCCTTAAGCTCTCACAAAAGCTTACTCAACTCTATACTTAAGTCCTATTGTGGCTGCTCCACAACGTACCCCAAAATTGGGGACCCGCCTTTTTGTTTTTGATTTTTGGAAAGTCTTGGTGTCCTTAGAGCGATATTGTTCGATATATCCTATCAATTTGATTTAGTATTTAATTCCAATGTTCCTTGTTGTGTGGGTGCTTTGGTTTTGTCATGAGAGTCGAATGTCTTGCTCAGTTTTGCATTTAAAGTTTTTTCTATGGTGTTGTTGATGAATTTTTATCGTCATTTTGTTGTCAACGACATTTTATTGTCGACGATTTTTCTTGTCGATGATTTTTGTCATCAATTTCTTATTGATGATTTTTTGTGGTCATTTTCTTGTTGATGATTTTTGTCATCAATTTCTTATCGATGATTTTTTATCGTCAATTTGTGTGTCGACAAGTGTGTTGTGTCAATGTTATCATTTGAGAGTTTGATGTCAAGTTGTGGGGTTTTCTTTCATTTGTTTGGGTCATAGAGTAGAAGATGAAAATAACAAATGGTTTTGGGTATATACATCTCATATATATATATATATATAGTGTTGTGGTCTACCGACAAGGACGCCACTTGCATTATCGGTGATGTGACTCGGGTTCAACCCCATGGAAGATATGTATATGTATAAGAAATATTTACTCAATAAAAAAATAAAATAAAATATATATTATCATTAATATATATATTTTATATATATAATAATGATAAAGTATATTAAATAAAACCATAAAAGTAAAATTTGAATAAAAATATATATATATATAAAACAAAAATATATTATCATTATTATTATATGTCCTACATATAATAATAATAACAATTTAAAATGAAAATAAAAAATGATAATAATAAAACAATGAACAAAATAAAGAAACGTATACACGTTATAATACAGTGGCCCATAATTTATAATGTTATATTAGGCCATAGTTTATAAAGTTATATTATCATAAACTTGTTCGTAGATTATATGCACCATACTAACATCACTAGCCTTCTGTGTTATGTAGGCATTTAAACCGAAGAGCATACAGCGCGAGGACGCGAGGACACGTGGTGACCAACAAGGAAAGGCGAGAGCATACAACACACAAGGAAAGACAACAACACACAGCGTGGGGACATGTGGCGATGCGGGAGTAGTCAATGGTGTGAGGCAAAATTCAACATAGCGCGAGGAAATTAGGCTACCCAAATGCAGCTAACATAACACTTGGTACTTTCAAAATGTGGATAGACTGGCATACCTTACACGGTCAGAGCACTCCCAATCCAAGGAAGACATATAGTGAGCCAATGGCTCCCGCTAGCAGAAGATAACGTAGGGTATTTGCAGTTTAGCAAGAGGCATTAAGGTTTAGACATGTTATTCTCCCACGCCAACCGAGACCAAGGTAGCCCAACCTCACAGCATCAAAATGTCCAAAAAAATAACCATACCGCATAGTGGAGGTGCTTCGTGAGGAGGTAATGGAGTGGAGGAGGCTACTCGAGCCAGGGATCAATGATGTCTATCATCGCATCCGAAGCCAAAATTGGAAGGCGCCAGTAAATCTTGGGTCATGTGCTAGTTATGCCAGTCAAGCAAAGCATATTGAAGACTGCACAGATGAAAATAGGCCACGGCCAGGTTGAAACGACAACAAGCAGTGAACAAACAATAGAGGACACAGACAGATGTTGTTTTTCCTGATCGCTAAGAGGAAAGACACCGAACAAGGAGCCAAGGATGGGCGTCTGTGGTCATAGGAATGGATGGCACAGAATGAAAGGCCACCAAGGACATCAAATCCATAGGTCGTCAGGAGTCATGGCGATCGAATGAGCAGGCAAGGAATGTGGTTTGATTCGAGAGATTCACCACCAAGGTATAAGGTGATTTGTAAATATAACCTATGGTGGGTTTTGTTTTTAAAAATCTATGCTTTACGAAGGGTCCATGGGAGTCATAAGGTATGAAACGAAGTTCAAAGTTTTTAGTATTATTTTTAATATCATGATATTAAGGGAGTCATAAGCAGTGGAAGTTGAAAGTTTTTTTTTTTTTTTTGTTTTTTTTTTTTTTGGTAATTATAATAATAGATTAATTGTGGGTTTTTATAAAGGATCCCAAAACCTTATGTACAAAATCAGCCTTGCTAAAATATATTTCATGCTGGATGGCTGGGTAAATAGAGCAGTTCATAAAAAAGACAAGGAAATACAAAATGCCCGAGGGCCCCAGAAGATGTGGACAGTCTTGGAAATCTTGATCTTGAAATACATTAAAATAGAATAATAGTCGAAGACAATATATCAACAAACTTTGGGAGAAGACCTATGATACAAATTCTTCACCATGAGGGAATATTTGCCTTGGCCAAACTGTCCACCTCGGTTGGGAAATGAGAACGCCAAACAACCGGGCACGTGGTCATCAGTCCTTTGTTTGCCAAGTGATCCGCCACCCGGTTACCTTCTCTATAGATGTGCCCCGCCTCCCACCTAGCGTGCTGAGATAGGAGCATCCTAGCCTCAAGGATGATATTCAGGACCCACCACGACGGGTCTTTGGAGCCACTAAGGTAGTTGATAATGTTTAGAGAATCACCTTCAATAATTAAAGGCCTAGGATCATTCAATATGACCTGCAACCCTTTCAACACACCACGGGCTTCGGCAAAATGATTGGTCTGAGGGCCCAAATTTTCATAGTAGGCCAAGATCAGCTTCCCATTATGGTCCCTAACAAGCCCCCCGGAACCAGCAGGCCCCGGGTTGCCTTTAGCAGCCCCGTCAAAATTAAGTTTGATCCACCCCAAAGGAGGTTTGGTCCAAGTGACCTCCCTGTGGCCATTCACTGAGTCAACTTTGGAAGAGGAGCCAAGGTCTAGTATTTTGAAAATAATTGCCTCCCAAGGATTGTGAGGGCGGGAGCTGGGAATAGTTTTTGAATTCTCGACAGCAAAGGATAAGGCCCGTTGGGCAACAGAGGGAGCCATTCTAGGGATCTTGCTGAAGACTCTAGCATTACGCTCCAACCAAATTTTCCAGATGGAATGGTGAAAGGCAACCTCACAAAGGAATCGAAGCTTATAATTCTTAAAGGGCTTGGGCCATTGGAGGAAGGCATATTTAAGGGAGTGAGGGGAGCACTAGAGTACTTGGAAGGAATACAACACACAACTTAGGACCGAATGGGAAAAGGGGCAATGCAAAAATAAGTGATCGGATGTTTCACAGTCAGCTAAGCAAAGATAGCACCTGTTGGGAATTGCAAGGCCTCTCTTGTGGAGATTGTCTATGGTAAGGGCTTTGTTATAAAATGAAATCCAAGAAAAGTAATTTATCTTAGGAATAATCCATTTCCTCAAAATTGCTTTCCATCGAGGGTCCACAACAGCCTCACACGATAGAAGATCATAAGCGAACTTAACAGAAAACCGCCCATCCTGCATGTTGCTCCAAATAATTCTGTCGTCTCTTATGATCAAAGGAATTAAAACCAATTTGAGTACACTGTATAAGAAATTCACCTCATTATCAAACCCATCCATCGTCAGAAGTTTCCACCGAGGGGGAAGGGAACTCCGGTCAATGCAATCCGAAACCTTGAGATGACTGTTTGGATCAATCTGGGCCCTCAAGCCAGCCAAGTTCTGATTTACAGCGAGAGCTTCATCTATAGCCCACCTGTCTCTCCAAAAAAGGATCATGGATCCATCCCCCAAGATCCAACGAGCACCCCTGTTAATCACCGAACGGTCCTGAAGCACCGCCTTCCAGAAATTCGAAGCTTCATGAGGAGACTCAGCTTCCAAGAGAAAATTTTCCCCAAGATACTTTCTTTTAACTATATTGACCCATTTCGCCGGTGCATTAATAAGAATTCTCCAAGCATGTTTGGCAATTAAGGCAGTTTTCAGCCTGGATATTCTCAATCCCATGCCCCCTTGGTCCTTTCGAAGGCAAACCTTATCCCACACCACCAGAGGAATTCTAGATTTTTCTTCACTGTCGGACCAGAGAAAATTCCTTTGAATCTGCTTGATTTTGGAATGGATAAACACAGGAAGCATGAAAATAGACATGAAATAGGTGGGAATTCCTTGAAGACAGGATTTGGTGAGGGTTGCCTTCCCAGCTTGAGATAGCAATTTGCCTTTCCAAGTGCTGAGTTTCTTATGAAGCCGTTCCAAAATCGAATTCCAGATGTTCC
Source organism: Wollemia nobilis (assembly GCA_028583015.1). Classification (NCBI taxonomy): domain Eukaryota; kingdom Viridiplantae; phylum Streptophyta; class Pinopsida; order Araucariales; family Araucariaceae; genus Wollemia; species Wollemia nobilis. The sequence goes on from JAQPPZ010003612.1 coordinate 3,262,928, forward strand.
CATCACCTCGCCCATTGCAAACTAGTGACAACCCCAAATAATTTGTAGGCAGGGAATCAATAGTGCATTCAAGGATTCTAGCAATGCAAATTTGCCTACGTAGAGGGGTATTAACAAAATAAATTTTGCTCTTCAGATAATTAACTTTTTGGCCAGAAGCCTTCTCATACAGGGACAGAATGCACTTGATAGATTTGGCCTGAGTGACAAATGCTCCAGTGGATATGAGCGTGTCATCCACAAACTGTTGGTGAGTGACATGATCAACTCTGGAAGTAGGTAGAATGCCAAAAATATTATTTCGGTGGAGGGCTTCATTCAAATACCAGCTAAGGACCTCTGCCAAAAGAATGAATAAAATAGGAGACAGTGGATCACCTTGTCTAAGGCCGTGAGCACTCTGGAAGAATCCAGCGGGGGACCCGTTGATCAGCATAGAAAATGATAGAGTGGAAATGCAACTATTCACAAGGTTAATCCAGTGATGATGGAAGCCCAAATTGCAAAGGACAGCACAGAGGAACCTCCTGTCCACTCTGTCAAAATATTTATTCATGTCTAGTTTAAGGAAAAGTGCAGCATTCTTGGAACATTGGGTAGTATGGAGGGTTTCGTGAATAGTAATGACATCGTCAAGGATGTTTCTACCCTTAACGGTGCTCCCCTGAGCTGAACCTACCAAAGAGGGGAGGAGGGATCTCAGACGATTGGCAATGGTCTTGGTAAGAATCTTGTAGAAAACATTGCAGAGGCTTATGGGATGATAGTCAGAAAAACTTTTGCAGGCAGGCGACTTAGGAATGAGAGCTAGGAAGGTTGATTTGAGCTTCAGATGGATGGATCTTGATGCTTAGATTTCTAAGATAGCCTCGCAGACATCAGGCCCCACAACATCCCACATAACTTGAAAGAATGGGGGGGGGGAACCCATCAGGCCCGGGGGCCTTATCTGGTTGCATGGAAAAAAGAGCATCCTTAATCTCGGAATGGTAAAAAGGTTCCAGGAGTTTAATACTTTCCTCATGGGGGAATTTGGTATGGAAATTAGCAAGCAAGGATTTTTGAACTTGGAGGACGCTATCAAGAGGAGCACCCAACAAATCCTGGAAGAAATCAACTGCTTCGCTTCGAATTTCCTCAATCTCCCTGGTAGTGCACCCATCCTTACACAGCACCTATCTAATCTTGTTGGCCCCCCTGTGTCTCATGGCAGACGCGTGGAAAAAAATTGAATTTGAATCACCACTCTTCAGCTAGAGATCCCTAGACTTCTGATGCCAAAATGTTTCCTCACTGGCAAGAATGGAATGATAGTCCACCAAGAGGCTCCGTTCCTCCTCTCTAAGGCCTTCAGAATACCCTTCGACCTCCGTTCCTCTGATAGAAGACTACCCTTGACCTTGTCAGAGTCCCACAACACCATGAGACCACCTGCAGAACCTATTGCAGGGCTAGAAAGGAATTTGGCCTTGGCCCAAATGGCCCTAGCAACCTTGACAGAGGCAGAGGCATCAGACTTAGTCTCCTACAAAATGAGGATGGATGGGTTAGACTTCTTTTGGAGATCGGCCACCACCCTACATTTGGCCACTCCATTAAGACCTCTCACATTACATGAGAGGATTTTCATCTAGACACTTTAAAGAATTTCTTGCCTCCCTTTCCCTGCTAGAAGGGAGGTTTTAGGACAGGTGAATCACCCACCAGGGAGTCGAAATATTCTTGAAAAAGCAACCGCTGGGATCCATTTGCAATGTCTGCTGTCGTTTCCTTATCCCTTCTTTCTTTGTTAGGAGGTCACCCATGATTTATTTCACAGCCAAAATCCACCCCTTGCTTTTGGCTTCTAGTGTTTCATGGACTAATGTTGCCATGCTGTTCATCCCTCTTGCCCAGCAGATACTCTTCCAGTAGGGACTCGAGAGGTTTTTGGTTTTGACAAATAGGGGAATCAACCTGAGTAGACATACAGGAAGGAGACTAATCCTTTTCCACTTGAGGTTCTGGTTGGGAACTTGCATTACATAGAATGGCGTCTGACTCGAGGATAACCCCAGAAGGATCTGGAGACTCAGGAACTGTCACTACAGGGTGTTTCGGTTGTTTTCCTTCTTGCTCTGGGGGGTTTCCAAATGCCCCACCCTTCATCCTCGGCTTTTGAAGAGGAAAATTTGACTGAAGATGCCCCTGGGAATTGCACTGGGGGCAAAAGGCTGGTCTATTTTTGTAGTTAATGACTTGCTTATGAATAATAGAGCCTCCAGACCGAAGAGTGATGGAGGATGGAAGGTTCACCTCCAAATCCGCTAGGACACAGAAGCGAGCTTGGACAAATCTGGTTCGGGCCCGAGTGGGAGGGTCAATGGTGACCAACTCACCAATGGAACGGGCGATACCCCTGATAACATTTTCATGCTAGCAAAAAAGGGGAAGGTTTGGCAGCCTAACCCATATTGGGGCAATATTAATACTCTAGGTTTCGGGGTTAAAATCCATTCCCCACTTCCTGAGAAAGAGACTCCTGCGTCCCAAAAACCAAGGGCCCCCAGCCAAAATTTTATAGTAATCTTCCGCATTATTCAGCCTAATTGCAAAAAAACCTCAGGATAGGGTAGCCAGATCCATATGACCCGAGGTCCGCCATTTTCCTGCCACCCACCTGCAGATGGTCTCCATATCGAGACGCCCTCCAATAAACTTCTCGATTAGGGTAAATTTTTTAAATTTGATGAAACTTGATAGGATTTCCTCTGGGATGTCCAGTTCATCCCCGGACGGAAAGAGGTCCTTAGTGAAAATACCATTTGGGGTTTCATAAGCCGCTGCCTCTGCATATGATTTTTGTTGGCAGTCTCTCCCTTTTTCAGGTAGATCCTTCCCGCATCTGCCTCCATCTTCGGGTAACTCCGTCGAGCCTCCATTCTCTGACTACCATCCCTGCGCCTTGCTTTGACCCTCCAACTTGTCGGTGCCCAGGTTCACAGTGTTGGCGCTCTCACTCCCGTGCCCTCTCGCCGCTACCTTCCCGCTCATCGCATCCATTTTATTTTTATTTTTTTTTTAATATTATGATATTAAGGGAGATATAAGGAAAATAAAGAGTCATATTTGGGAAGTTGAAATGAACCAAGGGTTTTGGAAACTTTAAATGTTCAAGGAGGTCATTGTACAAAGGGGCTGGAAATTGTAGAAAAAAAAAGACTATCTTTTGGAATAAAGGAGCTTTTATTTGGCAAGAGCAACTTTTGTGTGTGAAATCAAAAGGAGACTGAAACTAAGATTGTTGTTGTTTCTGTAAATCTTTCCTTTGCATTATTGCTTCTTGTATCTATTCGTTTATGCCATAAAGTGGGTTACGATAGGTGAATGATAGAATGATGCAATCATTTGTTTCCTTAGAGTCTTGCATCTGATCTAATCTGACTGTGTTTATGTTGCAGGTCTGTTAGGTCAGGTTGTTTTAGAATTTCATCTCATAACTTGGGGTTTTGCAGGGAGGAGATTGCTAACCAAATTAATGTTCTGTTTTGGGTTTTCCAGCTAACTTTTGTAAATAATGTTTCTATTTTATTTTTCTGATATTTAGATTAATCTTACCTTAAAATCTACTTTTTTGATTCTGGTCCATTCCAAAATTTTTTGCATTTGTTTTCATTCTATTCTGGTCCATTCCAGAATTTCTGCTAATTGTTCCTTGATTCTGGTCCATTCCAAAAAATTTTGCATTTGTTTTCATTCTATTCTGGTCCATCCCATAATTTCTGCTAATTGTTCCTTGATTCTGGTCCATTCCAGAATTTTTGCATTTGTTTTCATTCTATTCTGGTCCATTCCAGAATTTTTGTATGTAGTTGATTTCTTGATTCTGGTCCATTCAGAATTTATGTGCATAAATAGTTCATTTATTGCCATGAATAATCTAAGTTATAAAGAAGGTAAATAAATCTGCCAAGAGTATGCTCTGCATCTGCGCTTGAGAAAGCGATCTGCTCGCACCAAAAATTGGAGGGTTTGTTTACAGATCTAGTGTTTCCCAAAGAAAACCAGGGATTAATAGCGGAGAAGAGAAAGCCGCTTCTAGATCCACTTCTTTAATTTAGATTTTCATTCTTGCATCTCCAAACACCTTCATCTAATTTTTAGACAAAATATGGGTTTAGGAGGGCTACTAATTCCAAATGCACATTAAGTCAGATCAAGTGAATGAATCCTAACTTTCTAACTTACTAATTTTTGCTAACATTGCTAACTTTACTAACACCAAATGCTAACATAGGGATAGTGGAACACTTTTAAATGAAGATAAAATGAACCCGCTAACTCTAAAAAAATGAACCTCATGTTAAAGGCACGGAGCTTAAAATGAAGTGGCTTATACCACACACTTTCTCATTTGGAATATTTTTTAAGCTGAAGATAAAAAGGGGTTACTAACTGGGTTTTGGGTAGATCACTTTAATCTCAAGAACATTAAAAGAAGCTATCTTCACATTTGGTTGATTTAATGGATTATGGTTGCAAAGTACTTGTTCGAATCATTAAAGGCCCCTTGTTAACTGTTACTTGCATGGTTTAAGTTATTCTGGTATACATTCATTTATTTGCTTTAGTCTTGATTGATTATATGCACATGAATGTTTGTTCACAAGAACCTTGGAGAAATGAATAATGCTACTTAATTTCTTTGCAAGAGAGAGTTTCTTATTTGATACTCTAGTTGTGGTGATCATTTTGCTATAGGGCAAAATATTCACTCAACATTTTGGCGCTAGAAGGAGGGCCTTCTTTATTGCTTTGTGATTGTGATCTGTTCTAACGATTAACGTGGGTAGTTTTGTTTCCACCTATTGTGCTTGTAGGTATAACATTTATTTGTTTTCTTTTGCAAGTGAGTTGAGAGAAGTCTTTTAGAATTCTAGAGTTTTCAAGCTGGCCCAACCTGAGTACATAGCTACTAGGTCCAAAACCACAGGGGAAACTATTTTCCAAAGCCTTTCTCCCACTGCTAGGAAGCCGAGAAACAAAACATTAGAGATCGAAATACCACCCAGTATACTTGAGTTAGGAGTTTCTTTAGACTCAAGTACGTCTAGTGGGCCTGAGCCCTCAGTTTCAAGTGTGACAACTACACCAAGTGCATCTGTCCCCATCATTACAAGTGTTGCCATTGTTCCTACAGGGTCGACACCCTTGAATAACATGGCCCAACAACAACAACAACAACAGCCACCTGCCCTTTGGTATGGTGCACAAAGTTCTCCCTTGGATATCCCTGGGGTAGTCCATGACCTGCCTAGAAATATTGAAAGGGGATTGCCTAAATTCATGCATGATGGTCCCATAACAGCCGAAGAACATGTCCAAATTTACAAGGATTACATGTTTAGACAAGGAGTTACCCATGAAGATATCGCTTGTCAAATTTTCCTTGCTAGTCTAGACAGTACGGCCAATGAATGGTACAAGAATCTTCCAGCAGGGTCCATTACTTCATGGGCCCAATTAGAAACTGCCTTTATTAGCCAATTTCGAATGTTGTTGGATCCTTCCATAATTTATAATTTATTCGTATCATGCAAAAGGTTACCCAATGAGCCCATAAGAACATTCAATCAGAGGTTCCAAAAATTGTATACAAATTTGACTCGCCACTTTGCAGTAGATCCTGTGGTGGCCCTACAACTATACTTTGGAGCTTTAGATCCGTTAACATCTTTGTTGACTAGAAGGAATCCTCAGGTTACGACGCTTTCTTTAGCTTATGCGGAGACAATGACCCTTGAACAACAAATGAACTTACCAGGAGTAGGGTTGTCTCAATTGACTGGGTTGGGACAATACGGTCCATACAGTCAATTCGCCATGATGAATCAATTAATGGCACCACAAGTTCCAACAATGAACAATTTCCAACAACCATCATTTCCCACTTATCCTAATGCCTCTGTTCCAACACAGGCATTGATTCCAAATAACCCGATGACCTTGCCTGGGTTCAGTATGGGCAATAACTTGTTGACCATACCTGGGTTTACTCCGATTAGTACGCCAAGCCCAACGACTTATCCAACAATCACTCCTATTCAAAATGTGAATCTAGGATGGAATCAAAGTGCCCAGACCCAAGCCATTGTACCTGTTCCAGAGGTGGCTAATGCAACAAATACAACTGGGCCCGAAATTACAGTGCCCCAACCACATGGGCCGGAATCCATGATAGAAAACATGAAGGAAACATTGGCCAAAGTTTTGGTTACTGTGGGAAATGTTAATAAAAAAGTTGACCAAGTCATGGGTCATAACCGACCTCATAACCATAGAGGAAAAGGAACATACAACACACATCCTAATAATGGACGAGTACCCAATCCCGTAGCCAATCAGGCAGATGTCTCAAAATATTTTGGAGAGTTAGGATCTTGTGATAATGATTGCCCACACTATTGCCATGGAAAGCAGGAGTCTATATTGACTGAAGTTATACATTCCCAAGAAAGTGAAGAAGAGGAGGATGGGGAGTTTTTTGGAAAAGAAGATGAAGAAACATTGGAATTTCATGCCAATAAACGTTTTGGGAAAGGAAATCACAAGTATTACACAAGGAGTTCTAAGGATCCCAAAACTTCCTCTACCCCTCCAAACAACCCATTACTTCCTCCTGATTTCAAAGGAGATGTTAATCCACCTCCTCCATCAATGGTGGAGAAGTCTAAGTTGGTGCAAAACATGTCAAATTTGGAAAAACCCACTTATGACTTGATAGAAGACATGAAGAAAACTAAGGCCAATGTCTCAATGTATGATATGTCCCAACTTTTAGGCCAAGAAGTAAGTCCACCAAAAGGTTTGGATCCACCTACCCTAGTTCATGAAGCTAAGGGTGTTGAGTCCCAATTGGTTTTGAAAAGGGAAAAGTGAGACGTACCCCCCTTTCTTATAACCATTAGAATTGTTGGTAGAAATCTACACAATTGTCTAATAGATTCAGGGGCCTCTGCTAGCATTATGCCCCTAGAAATCTATCAAAAATTGGGACTTACACCAAAACCTTCTAAAAGCAAGGTGGTGCAACTGGATAGATCGGCCATGGAGGCAGTGGGAGAATTAAGTGATGTTCTTATTCAGGTCAACTCAGAACCTAGGGTTCAACATCACATAGATATATTGGTACTTAACATTCCTATCAAATATGGCATGGTGTTGGGAAGAGATTGGAGCAAGAACTTAAATGGATACATTGTAACAGACTCTTCACATATGTGGTTGCCTTGGAGAGGAGTGGCCAACCAAATTCGAATTGATAGTGAACCTAGGCTCAAGGAAATGATAACAGAATACAACAAACCTAATGAGATTCAATACATTGAAACTGAATTAGGAGCCTATTGCTTGGACGTGGAAATTCCTAAGAATTCTCAAAATGAAAGTATTGGATGCAATGATTCTGAAGAACACCATAAGATTTGGACTCTAAGATTTGATGGATCCAAGTCCAAACAAGGGGCAGGAGCTGGTATTGAACTTTCATGTCTAGACAGAAAACCTATGTTGGTTGCATATAGATTACAGTTCCTAGCCACCAACAATGTGGCAGAATATGAGGCCTTGATTTTTGGACTCCAATTGGCCCTTCGGAAGAAAATCAAATGTATCAAGGTCTTAGGTGATTCTGAATTGGTGGTAAAACAAGTTAAAGGACAATATGCATGTAAGAACAAGCGGCTCGACCTTTACCAAACCAGAGTTAGAGATTTAATAAATGAATTTGATGCTTTTAACATATCCCTAATCTCTAGAAAAGGCAATCGTTTGGCAGATTCTTTAGCCGTAGCTGCTAGCATGCTTAAACCAGTGGATCACAAGAAGTGCAAGAAATTTTCCATAGAATTAGTCCCTTGCCCCTCGATACCTGATAACGTCATGAATTTCCAAGTCTTTGATAATGACAGACACATATTCAACTTTGTCACTAATTCTGGTATTTTTGAAAGTCAGGTTATTGATGAAGACAAGAGAGGGCAAGAAGAGGCAGATTTGAAAATGGAAGCTACTGGAAAGTGGAATGAGATGCCAAATGGGATGGCCTCATTGGAGAAAATGTTTGATATTGGATACCAACCGAAAGGAGGGAGAAAAGTTCCACCTCCCAAAGAGGCTTGTGACTTAGTCAATATTGGAAGTGCAGAAAACCCTCACGAAATATTCATTGCAAAGGCATGTACCGAACATGAAAAGGATTCCATTGCCAATGCATTGAAGGAATACATAGATTGCATAGCTTGGAGCTATAAGGAGTTGAGAACTTATGATCAGAATGTTATAATGCATACAATTCCTTTGAAGCCAGACTCCAAACCCTTTAGGCAAAGACAGAGGCCAGTCAATCCGTTGCTAGAGCCCTTGATAGAGAAAGATGTGAAGCGACTATTAGAAGCTAAAATCATCTTTCCTATTAGGCATTCCACATGGGTTGCTAACTTGGTCCCTGTGAGGAAAAAGAGTGGAGAGATAAGGCTATGTATTGATTTTAGAAATCTGAATAAGGCCTCACAAAAGGACAATTACCCTCTACCTACCATTGACGAAATCCTTCAAAAGGTAAATGGGTCGGAAATGATGTCATTCCTGGATGGCTATTCAGGATACAATCAAGTCCTCATCCATCCTAATGATAGGATGAAAACCGCCTTCACCACAAAATGGGGCACTTTTGCATATAGGAGAATGCCTTTTGGATTGTTGAATGCAGGTGCCACATTCCAACGAGCCATGGACTTTGCCTTTAAGGGGCTCATCGGTAAATGCATTATTGTCTATGTAGATGACATTCCTATCTTCTCTATGAATAGGGAGAACCATGTCAAGGATCTAAGGAAAGTTCTACAAAGGTGTAGGGAACATGGCATTTCACTCAACCCAAAGAAGTGCATTTTCGGGGTAACGAAAGGAAAATTATTGGGACATATAATATCCAAAGATGGAATTTCCATTGATCCTAAAAGGATAGATGCCATACAACAGATTTATTTTCCCAATAGCAAAAAAGAGCTGAGATCATTTTTTGGGAAAATTAATTTTGTTAGAAAATTTATTTCAGGTTTTTCAGAAATTGCGAAACCTCTGAACGATATGTTGAAGAAAGAGGTCCAAATCAAATGGACAAATGAAAATAGGGATGCTTTCAAAAGAATCAAGGATGCGATTTCTAGAGCCCCGATTTTAGTGAGTCCTGATTATGCGAAACCTTTCTACATTTACACATTTGCTTCAGACCATTCCTTTGCGAGTGTTCTAACTCAAAAGAGTGAACGCAACATTGAAAATCCTATTGCCTTCCTTAGTACTCCTCTCAAAGATGCGAAATTGAGATATTCCATCTTGGACAAGCAAATGTATGCCCTATTTAAGACTGTAAAAAAATTCAGACATTATATAGTCCATAGTAGGGTGTTTGCTATAGTCCCAGATCCTGCAGTTAAAGCCATGTTTATACAGAATGAACTGGGTGAAATACGGGGTAAGTGGATCTCAACTCTTCAAGAATTTGATCTTGAAATTCAACCTATGAAGATAGTGCGGGGACAAGGGTTGGTTAAGGCCATAGCAGAAAATGATCCCTTAGTCTCATGTCAACATTATGAAATAGCAGATATAACTGAAGATGAGTGGTACGTAGATGTTGTGTATTTTTTACTAAATGGTAAGTGTCCACCACATTTAAATTCTACTCAACGAAGAGCCTTGCGTCTAAAATCTACTAATTTTCTAATCAGATCCGGTGCATTATACAAGAAAAACCACGAAGGAATTTACCTTCGTTGCATTGATCAAAAAGAGGCAGCACAAGTACTCGAGGAATTCCACGGTAAGTATGGGACAAGACATGGGTCTGCTAATGCCACAACCCATCAAATCCTTAGAGTTGGTTACTATTGGCCTCAATTGTTCAAAGATGCTCATGCTCATGTGAGGTCATGTCATACTTGTCAAATTGTGGCAAATAGAGAAAGGGGTGCTTCTATGCCATTACAATCTGTAATTGAGTCTAGACCTTTTGCACAATGGGGTTTGGATTTTGTTGGGATCATCAGTCCCAATTCATCCGATTCCCATAAATACATTCTCACAGCTACAGACTATTGCACAAGGTGGACGGAAGCTATTCCCACTAAAAATGCCACTTCGAAAGTTGTTATTAAGTTCTTAGAGGATAACATTGTCACTCGATTCGGAATGCCTAACTCCATTGTAAGTGATAACGGTTCCGCTTTCTCCTCTCTAGAATTTGCAAATTGGGCATTCGACAACATGGTGAGTTTGAAGTTTTCTTCCAATTATTATCCATAAGGTAATGGCTTGGCTGAGTCTTCTAATAAGAATTTGTTATGTGTCATTAAAAAGTTGCTTGAAAGAAATCCTAGAGATTGGCATAACAAACTTAAGTTGGCTCTTTGGGCTGATAGAATCAGAATCAAGGAATCATTAGGAACATCTCCTTACCACTTAGTTTATGGCCAAGATCCTATTTTTCCCACAAATCTTAAGTTACAAACATTACATTTCATGAAATATTACCTTGGAACTGATAATAAACTTGAAACTAGACTAACACAATTGATGCATCTGGATGAAAAGAGGGATGAGGCTATGCTTCACTTTAGTAAACACCAAGATGTAGTAAAAAGGTGGTTTGATAAAAAGTCTAGAGTCAAAACATTTAAAGTTTCAGATTTAGTGTTGTTGTGGGATAAGAGACATGAGAGGAAAGGGGATCATGATAAATTTGATTACTTATGGTTGGGTCCTTACCAAATTTTAGAAGTCCTAGGTGAAAACAACTTTAGACTAAAAACCTTGGATGAAAAATATTTGGCTTTACCCATCAATGGGCTGCATTTAAAACACTATTTCCAGGCCTGAAATGGCAAGGCCTTGTATTATATGTAAATATGTCATGCTTTGTTTTGTGTGTGCAGATTTGATTTTTGTTTTTTTTCTTAGCTTGGTGTGTTGGTCATTGGACCAGTTTTGGGCTTGATATAAATAAAAAAAAAGGGGGATAGCGAAGATGTTAGTCTGTATCCTTATCAATGTTTTAAGACTAGAAGTATATGAAACAACAGAATTGTATTACAGGAAGCTCCACGAGTACTGCAAACACATTAAATAATATCGTTTGAAATTTGGGATACATGAAAGTTGTCAATTTTGCAAGATAGGGTGAAGTATTTTGTATAATCCATCTTACTCATTTGTTTTCAGGATACATTGCATAATAACTTTGAGTCTCATTCCATTCCATATTTCAAAGGCAAACCGCCAAAAGCATGTCAGACCCTCTTAGGATCATTGCACAATAAGCATTAAGTAAGGTCTTGGGGTTGGAAGCTGATGCCGCATTGTCTTGAATTAGACACGTTCTACACATATAAAGAACATCTTGGGCAAAATGGTTGAAACCATACTTGGAAGAAAAGTGAGGCAAAAAGAATTTTTCTTGTCTATCCCATCATGCAAAACATAGTCCATGAAACAGTGGTTTTCACCACTCCCGCAATACTTAAAACCCATTTGGACTGGAAGGATAGTACTACATGTCCCTTGCAAGGATGGGTAGTCATCCCTAAGGTTCAAGGAAGCCATTATTACTCCACCTCCATCACATCATTTGGATTGGAAGGATCGTACTACATGTCCCTTGCAAGGATGGGTAGTCATCCCTAAGGTTCAAGGAAGCCATTACTACTCCACCTCCATCACATCATTTGGATTGGAAGGATCGTACTACATGTCCCTTGCAAGGATGGGTAGTCATCCCTAAAATTCAAGAAAGCCAAAGCCAAAGCCTGGACTATGGGGTTGATCTCCATCGGGGCTATAGACGCCTGATTGGCAGTGGAGTAGGCTCATGCGTGGTGACATGTCTCATTTAAAAGTAAGACCTCTGACCGCTCACACGGACAGGCTAGCCTGGCAGTTTTATCCATAACAGGTTTAATCATTTTGCTTAAGATGAGGTAATAAACTCAAATCAAAGTAGTAAGGATAGGGTTAAATTCTCATCACGCTTAGGTTGAGAATCTGATTCCCCAAAGCTCTGATTTCACTTACACATGCACATTGATTCAATATGGCAGTGGCGCATAACCAACCTTGAGATTGGGTGTATGAACTCAATTCATGCATGATTGGTCCTGAGAGGGTTTGACAGTTTTAATGTTTCTGCTCATGCTACTAAAAGTCTATGAGTCCTTGCAAAGTAGGCCAGTCATGGTTTATTATTCTGGCAGTACATTCGATCTTGCATAGACCCTCCATGATTCATTATATGCATTCATGTGAAACTGGCAATAGAATGTGGAACTATTTCAAACGATAAAGAATGAATCACTATGCACACATTGAGTTGATGCTGAATGATTCTAATGTTTCATGTATTTATGGTCTATTTACATTCTTTGGATATTTGCTAATGCTTGCAGTTGAGTTGTAGGTTTTTAGGTTGGGTTCTCACCGAAATGCTCAGGAGCATTTCCTAGCAGAGTCGCCATTTGTTGTGGTTGCTCCACAACGTACCCCAAAATTGGGGACCCACCTTTTTGTTTTTGATTTTTGGAAAGTCTTGGTGTCCTTAGAGCGATATTGTTCGATATATCCTATCAATTTGATTTAGTATTTAATTCCAATGTTCCTTGTTGTGTGGGTGCTTTGGTTTTGTCATGAGAGTCGAATGTCTTGCTCAGTTTTGCATTTGCAGTTTTTGCTATGGTGTTGTTGACGACTTTTTATCATCATTTTGTTGTCAATGACATTTTATTGTCGATGAATTTTCTTGTCGATGATTTCTGCCGTCAATTTCTTATTGACGATTTTTTGTGGTCATTTTCTTGTTGACGATTTTTGTCATCAATTTCTTGTCGATGATTTTTTATCATCAATTTGTGTGTCGACAAGTGTGTTGTGTCAATGTTATCATTTGAGAGTTTGATGTCAAGTTGTGGGGTTTTCTTTCATTTGTTTGGGTCATAGAGTAGAAGATGAAAATAACAAATGGTTTTGGGTATATACATCTCATATATATATAGTGTTGTGGTCTAACGACAAGGATGCCACTTGCATTATCGGTGATGTGACTCGGGTTCAACCCCACGGCAGATATGTATATGTATAAGAAATATTTACTCAATAAAAAAATAAAATAAAATATATATTATCATTAATATATATTATATATATATAATAATGATAATGTATATTAAATAAAACCATAAAAGTAAAATTTGAATAAAAAATATATATATAAAACAAAAATATATTATCATTATTATTATATGTCCTACATATAATAATAATAACAATTTAAAATGAAAATAAAAAAATGATAATAATAAAACAATGAACAAAATAAAGAAACGTATACACGTTATAATACAGTGGCCCATAATTTATAATGTTATATTAGGCCATAGTTTATAAAGTTATATTATCATAAACTTGTTCGTAGATTATATGCACCATACTAACATCACTAGCCTTCTGTGTTATGCAGGCCTTTAAACCGAAGAGCATACAACGCGAGGACGCGAGGACACGTGGCGACCAACAAGGAAAGGCGAGAGCATACAACGCACAAGGAAAGGCGACAGCACACAACGTGAGGACATGTGGCGATGCGGGAGTAGTCAACGGTGTGAGGCGACATTCAACATAGCACGAGGACATTAGGCTGCCCAAAGGCAGCTAACGTAATACTAAAACCCCACCCCCCCCGAAAACCAAAAAAAAAAAAAAACACAACATCGCTTGGTACGTCCGAAATGTGGATAGACTGGCATACCTTACACGGTCAGAGCACTCCCAATCCAAGGAAGACATATAGTGAGCCAATGGCTCCCACTAGTAGAAGATAATGTAGGGTATTTGTAGTTTAGCAAGAGGCATTAAGGTTTAGACATGTTATTCTCCCATGCCAGCCGAGACCAAGGTAGCCCAACCTCACAGCATCAAAGACGTCCAAAAAAAGAACCATACCGCATAGTGGAGGTGCTTCGTGAGGAGGTAATGGAGTGGAGGAGGCTACTCGAGCCAGGGATCAACGATGTCTATCATCGCATCCGAAGCCAGAAGGGGAAGGCGCCAGTAAAGCTTGGGTCATGGGCTAGTTATGCCAGCGAAGCAAAGCGTATTGAAGACTGCACAGATGAAAATAGGTCACGACCAGGTTGAAACGGTAGCAGGCAGTGAACAAACAATAGAGGACACAGACAAATGTTGTTTTTCCTGATCGCCAAGAGGAAAAGACACCGAACAAGGAGCCAAGGATGGGCGTCTGTGGTCATAGGAATGGATGGCATAGAATGAAAGGCCGCCGAGGATGTCGAAGCCACAGGTCATCGGGAGTCATGGCGATCGAATGAGCAGGCAAGGAATGTGGTTTGATTCGAGAGATTCATCACCAAGGTATAAGGTGATTTGTAAATATAACCTATGGTGGGTTTTGTTTTTAAAAATCTATGCTTTACGAAGGGTCCATGGGAGTCATAAGGTATGAAACGAAGTTCAAAGTTTTTATTATTATTTTTAATATCATGATATTAAGGGAGTTATAAGCAGTGGAAGTTGAAAGTTTATTTTTTTATTTTGTTTTTTTTTTAATATTATGATATTAAGGGAGTTATAAGGAAAATAAAGAGTCATATTTGGGAAGTTGAAATGAACCAAGGGTTTTGGAAACTTTAAATGTTCAAGGAGGTCATTGTACAAGGGGCTGGAAATTGTAGAAAAAAAAGACTATCTTTCGGAATAAAGGAGCTTTTATTTGGCAAGAGCAACTTTTGTGTGTGAAATCAAAAGGAGACTGAAACTAAGACTGTTGCTATTTTTGTAAATCTTTCCTTTGCATTATTGCTTCTTGTATCTATTCGTTTATGCCATAAAGTGGGTTACGATAGGTGAATGATAGAATGATGCAATCATTTGTTTCCTTAGAGTCTTGCATCTGATCTAATTTGACTGTGTTTATGTTGCAGGTCTGTTAGGTCAAGTTGTTTTAGAATTTCATCTCATAACTTGGGGTTTTGCGAGGAGGAGATTGCTAACCAAATTAATGTTCTATTTTGGGTTTTCTAGCTAACTTTTGTAAATAATGTTTCTGTTTTATTTTTCTGATATTTAGATTAATCTTACCTTAAAATCTACTTTTTTGATTCTGGTCCATTCCAGAATTTTTTTGCATTTGTTTTCATTCTATTCTGGTCCATTCCAAAATTTTTGCTAATTGTTCCTTGATTCTGGTCCATTCCAAAATTTTTGCATTTGTTTTCATTCTATTCTGGTCCATCCCAAAATTTTTGCTAATTGTTCCTTGATTCTGGTCCATTCCAAAATTTTTGCATTTGTTTTCATTCTATTCTGGTCCATTCCATAATTTTTTGTATGTAGTTGATTTCTTGATTCTGGTCCATTCCAGAATTTATGTGCATAAATAGTTCATTTATTGCCATGAATAATCTAAGTTATAAAGAAGGTAAATAAATCTCCCAAGAGTATGCTCTGCATCTGCGCTTGAGAAAGCGATCTGCTCGCACCAAAAATTGGAGGGTTTGTTTACAGATCTAGCATTTCCCAAATAAAACCAAGGATTAATAGCAGAGAAGAGAAATCTACTTCTAGATCCACTTCTTTAATTTAGATTTTCATTCTTGCATCTCCAAACACCTGTTGGAACAAAATTTGCCTTGGGTTGTTTAGTTGCACCTTAGATTTTGTCAACATTGAAAAGACGAGAAGGTTTGAGACTTTTCGCCTGATCTCCAGAGAAGGTTGGTTCCTTGAAGTTTTTTATGGGAAAAGGGAAAGGAAGTAATACTGAAAGAGAGGGAAATATAGCCGAAGCTAGATCTAATATATGGTGCAGATTAGACAACAATGAAGATAGATTTACTTACTTCTATCCAAAGCATTTAAACACATTTCCATGCAGAAATTATATAATTTCAGATATGATTTCCATGCAACATGTCACGATATCGCAACACTTTTACCTCCTTGTGGTATTTTGCTTTTTCTTTTATCTTTAGCATATGGGCCACTTCGGTCTTCTTGGAAAATATGCAAAAAGGTGCATCAACTATTTTTTTGTAGTTAGTCCAAGAGCCAACCCTTTTTCTGGAGTCGCTCACCCCTATATATACCCTAAAAGAGTATTTTTTTCTAAGTACATCTTACTATTTTACAAGCAATCATCTATAGTTTCTAATAATACACAACAAGTCTTCTATGAATTAGATATCTTATCTATAGATTAGATTCTAGACGAGCCTGTCACATTTTCAATCATCTGGCAAGCCTGCTCTATCCTAGATTTTTGATAATCATGTCAGAAATCACTTCTTGGTGTCAGTGCATGCCTTTGATTGCCAAAAATACGTTTTATTCCTTTATAGTTTGTGTGTCGCAAAATCACGACATTCTTTCCTCGCTTTGCTCTTTTGCCGCCTCCAGTCGCAAAAATGAGACATGTCGCGAAATCACAACATTCGTCTCTTGTTTTGCTCTTCTGCTACCTCCCATCGTGAAAATGAGACATGTCACGAAATCGTTACGTTCGTCTCTTGCTTTGATCTTCTGTCTCTTCCATCCGTGAAAATGAGACATGTCACGAAATCGTGACATTCATCTCTTACTTTGCTCTTTTGCTGCCTCCCGCCACGAAAATGAGACATGTCATGAAATCGTGACGTCTATCTCTTGCTTTGCTCTTCTACCGCTTCCAGCCACGAAAATGAGACATGTCATGAAATCATGACATTCATCTCTTACTTTGCTCTTTTGCTGCCTCCCACCATGAAAATGAGACATGTCACAAAATTGTGACGTCCGTCTCTTGCTTTGCTCTTTTGCTGCCTCCCGTCGCGAAAATGAGACATGTCACGAAATCGCGACATCCGTCTCTTGCTTTGCTCTTCTGCCGCTTCCAGCTACGAAAATGAGACATGTCACAAAATCGTGACATCCATCTCTTGCTTTGCTCTTCTGCCGCTTCCAGCTGTAAAAATGAGACATGTCATGAAATAGTGACATTCATCTCTTACTTTTTTCTTCTATCGCTTCTAGCCGCGACAATGAGACATGTCATGAAATCGCGACATTCATCTCTTCCTTGCTCTTTCTCTTTGCTTTTGCCCGCAAAAATGTAACATGTCGCGATATCGCAACACTTCTACCTTTTTGTTCTCTTTTGTTGCTCTTAGCCACCAAAATGCAACATGTCGCGATATCGCGACACTTTTGCCTCCTTTTTGCCTTTTGTTGCTCTTAGCCGCAAAAATGCAACATGTCGTGATATCATGAAACTTTTTCCTCCTTGCTCCCTTTTGTTGCTCTTAGCCGCGAAAATGCAACATGTCGCGATATCACAACACTTTTTCCTCCTTGCTCTTTCTCTTTGCTTTTGCTCGCAAAAATGCAACATGTCGCGATATCGTGACACTTTTTCCTCCTTGCTCTTTCTCTTTGCTTTTGCTCGCGAAAATGCAACATGTCGCGATATCGCAACACTTTTTCCTCCTTGCTCTTTCTCTTTGCTTTTGCTCGTGAAAATGCAACATGTCGCGATATCGTGACATTTTTTCCTCCTTGCTCTTTCTCTTTGCTTTTGCTCGTGAAAATGCAACATGTCGCGATATCGGGACACTTTTACCTCCTTGCGGTATTTTGCTTTTTCTTTGATCTTTAGCATATGGGCCACTTCGGTCTTCTTGGAAAATATGCAAAAAGGTGCATCAACTATTTTTTTGTAGTTAGTCACTTTTTGACTAACATTCTTGGCGCCTTCCAAGGGAATTTTTTTCTTGCAAAAATTTTGAACCAGGCCTTTATCCATTGGGAAACAGAGTCAAAAACGTAGTTCTAAAAAGAATCTTTCAGAGAAAGACAAAGAAAACAGGAAAATGCACTTAGATTAAAAGTGAAAA
The DNA here is from genome assembly GCA_028583015.1 of Wollemia nobilis. Taxonomy (NCBI): domain Eukaryota; kingdom Viridiplantae; phylum Streptophyta; class Pinopsida; order Araucariales; family Araucariaceae; genus Wollemia; species Wollemia nobilis. The sequence goes on from JAQPPZ010003612.1 coordinate 3,280,903, forward strand.
TTACCTCGTCAAAACTCCCTCTATACCTTAGTATCTCTATTAAAAAAAAATATCGACTTCTGATTGGCTGTGACTGAAATTTTTTGTTAAGGTCAAAAAATGGTAATATTTACAAATATTGTTTGAATATACTTATATTATACTGTACATATAATTCCTTTTCTATTTTCTCAATAGAAATATAACTTTAGGTGAAATGCATTCACCGTGATGGGAAGAACCAATCCATCTTGATCTTTCAACCCAAAAGCATTGAACTATTTCTCTGAAACAATTTCAAATGGTCCCTCCCAGAAAGCATCGAATTTATCATGGTTACCTAGCTTAGATTTCTTTACATTTCATTTCAAAACCAAGTCTCCCACTCTAAATTTTTTGGTAGTTGTCTTTTTTTTGAACGATCCTTCAGTATTTGCCATATGCTTCTGATTGTGATTGTATGATTGCTCTCTTTGTTCTTCTAACTGTAAGAGCTGCATTGCTCCTGCAACTGTGTGTAGAATTTGGTCAATCTGAGGTAGCGGGTAATGATCTTTGAGTGATACTTTGTTCAGATTTCTGAAATCTACACACAATATAATATCTCCATTTTTCTTCCTGACTGGTACCAAGTTTGCCACCCAGGTGGAGTGTTTAACAAGGTATACTATTTTATCTTGAAGGAGTTTTAGCAGTTCTTGTTTCATCAAATAATCTATCTTCAGATTCACTGGTCTTTGATTTTGCCTAAAAGGCTTAGCTCCTTCTTCTGATTCTATGGTATGTTGAATTACATCTTTATTGTACACTTTTAGATCACTATACACCCAAGCTATGATGTCAAGGAATTTTTTACACAATTCTCTGATTTGGTTCACTTCCTCTTCTGTACAACTGATTCCAACCTTAATTATTTTTCCTGGCTCCAACTCTACATCTTTGTATCTTCGTTTATCGACCTTGATTTTCTGGCCAATTGCTCTATCATTGTTATCAAACAGGCTTTCAAGGGTGATGAGACCCTTAGGAATATGATTGTTTTTTAACTGAATAATGTCCTCTTCCTCTTCATCCTGCAAATCCTGGTTGGCTGAGCAATTCATTTCATGGATTAAGAAATCCAATATCTGTTCATCATTTTCAAAAACTTGCCAGAAAATATTTTTATCAGGCACTGAAGGCTTGTATATAAGTCTAACAGTTTTAGACTTTTGAATAACATTACTTATAGGACAAAAATTAGCTCCCACTGAAGCTAACAAATCTGCATGGGTATTCTATTATCTAGGGATAAAATTTATATTTAGGGCCTCAAAGGCCTCTAAGAGATCCCACACTTTGTTCCTGTAAGCCTTCAAATAATGTTGTTTAATTATACATTTTTTGGTGACTTGATTCACAATAAGTTCTGAATATCCATACATGAGTAATTGTTTGATTCCTAATTTCTCAGCCCTTCTTAACCCTAAGCATAGGGCATCATATTATGCTGCGTTATTAGAGCAACTCCAAGTCAACCTGTAAGAGAAAACCTTTTCCTCTCTGGTGGGAGAAATCAAAACTATTCCGGCACCAGCTCCATTCTTACACCTAGCCCCATCAAAGAAAATCTTCCACAATTGATTCATAAAACCATCCTTTTCTAGGGAGGGTATCAATTTTATTTTTGGTTTCTCAATAGAATAGTTTCCTATTTACGTTTCTATCATGGCATTAAAATTTTGTAGAGAAAACTCGTCCTCAACTTGGAGATCTTCTAATGTTTCTTCCATTAGATCTTCTTCTATTGTTTCTTCAATCATCATATTTACACGGTCAGTTTCACCAATCTTTTCTACATGAAACGTAGATGGTTTCTCATTAAAAATCTTGATCCTTATACCTTTGAAAGGTATCTCCAAATGAGAATAATCTAAGGATAAGTATCCTCCTATCTTTGTTGTGAACTCTATGGATAGACACATACCAAAATAGGGCTCCAAGTCTACAACTACTACCTCTTGTATGACTGTCATCTGAGGCATTTTATGCAGCCGTATGGGAATATCCTTTATCACTCCTACAGTTTTTACTGGAGTACCATCTAACTATAGGATGCGTGCGCTGCTCCTAGTGTACTCCATTCCCATAATATCACATACTGCTTTGGGTATCACAATGGTAGCAGCACCTAAATCTATCATGCAATTGTGGACAACCCATCCTTCCATTTGAAGGGACAAATAAAAGGGTGGTGGCATGTTCTTACCAGTGGCAGACGTCAAGTTTGTTAGAACCATTTTTGAAGATGATGCAGTCCTACCTCCATTTTTCATTGTTCTTAGGGATTCCTGTAGGAGATCGATTTGACCTGGGATTTGAAGAGCATCATACATACTTGCCTTAGAAGGAGTCTTTTTCATTTCCTCTACTATACTAAATGTAGGTGAATCAACTATTCTTTCTCTTTCTTTGGCAAAAGTTTCATATTTATTTTTGTATCCCCTGGGTAGCTTCAATTCTTTGCCTTTTTGTCAACGAGGGGAATCTCAACCTTTCCCTAGCCTGTTCTTGGGTTTCATTTTCCTCCCGAGGAATAAATTCTTTGTGTGTTTCTTGCCCTTGAATTTTTTCTAGAAACTGATATTTTCTTTCCTGAGGGAGACTTCCCTTAGGAGTTTCTTTGGGAACTTCCTTGGGAGCAGGGGAAACATTCAATGGCTGAAGCTCTTTAGGGTCTACTTGCGGTGGTTTCTTACCTGATCTTGTCAAAACTAAAACCTATTCTACTATAGGCATCATGAAGTTGTGGTCCTTCTCTCTAATTATATTTACATGGCCTTTCATTTTTTCTTTACTCTTTTCAACTGCTATACTTTGTACATAATGTTGGTGTATCATACATGAACTTTACCCATGTGGATCATTACATGTAGTACACCAAAAATTAAAATCAGTGGGAGGCCCCTCGGCCTCCACTGTCTCATTTGTATATACCATGCTTAGTATCTCTTGTCCCCTATTACTTGATTGTGATGCATCTCTTGTTACCTGAGGGAACCTCCTTGGTAGAAAATTCCTTTCAACCTCTCTCTTTTTAATTGATGTTATATCATTTTCTAGATTTTTCATGGTGTCCAGGATAAGAGTAAGCTGATTATTGGGGACTTGTTGAGGAGGTGGTGCAGGTAATGTAGGTATAGCAAAAATAGGAGGTAATGCCAAAGGAATTTGAGGCATTGGTATTATAGGTATAGAGGGTGATCGATTCCATCTTGGAAGATCTGTGAACTTCGATTCAACAGAGCTAGGAGAAGAAACATGAGTATCCTAGGGAATATCAGGAAAAATGGGCATTATTGCTTTGGGTGGATACCTTACAGTTGCTATGAGATCTCTTTCTACTATATAAGCTTGTTGATAAATGGCAGGGAATGTGAATATTATTGACTATCATATTATCATACTAATATCTGAATCAAAGGATCTCAGATAGTAATATATCTCTTGCTCTTCTATTGGTTTCAATACTTGAGGAATCCTTTCCTAGGTTTGACTAAAATAGATATTGAAGTTTACAATTTCTTCTTGAGGATGTTTTCTTATGATCGTGAACTGGTTCAATAAGGAAAATGGATCTGCATGTTGATTGAATTCATCCACTAAATTTCCAGTGAGCTCTGCCCAGGTGGTAATTGATTGAGGAGGGAGTGCATGATACCAATAGAGCATTTTACCCTTCGAAGAAATAACTAGCAATCTGATCATCACATCCTCCTGTGTGATGCTATAGGTTGCAGCCATTGCTGCTACATCTAAGCAATGTTCATATGCTATTTTTCCTATTCCATCATATGAAGGCAATGCCTTCAATTCTACGCTAAGAATTTGATTCTAGGATGCTAAATTTAGTGGACCAGTGTGGTTCCATATAAGATAAGATGGTAGTGGAGGAGTGGCCATTGGATTTTCTATATTCATCTGAACTATTGGGGTTGTAGTAACAGCTAGAGATGAACCAATGATAGAATATGGCAAAACAGAGGGTATAATGGCGCTATTATTGGTAGCAGGTGGATTTGATCTTGCAAATAAAACTGGATTCACTCTTAAGCTACCAAGATGTAACTCAAAGAACTCAATGGGCTCTTCTAAGTTTTTTGATTTGGATATGGTTATCATATAAACATATACTAGCTTTAACCAGGTCTAAAAAGATAAGGTATTTTCTGGGTCTATACCTTCGGATGGAGTCGCCAGGTGATTGGGTTTTTTATTCTAAATATCAGAGGAAAAACACCAAACCTTGTAAAAATAATGTGGGATTTAGGGTCCCACCGGGCATGCCAAAAAATGTTGGAAAAAAATCTGCCTTGGGTTGTTTAGTTGCGCCTTAGATTTTGTCAACATTGAAAAGATGAGAAGGTTTGAGACTTTTTGCCTGATCTCCAGAGAAGGTTGGTTCCTTGAAGTTTTTTATGGGAAAAGGGGAAGGAAGTAATACTGAAAGAGAGGGAAATATAGCCGAATCTAGATCTAATATATGGTGCAGATTAGACAACAACGAAGACAAATTTACTTACTTCTATCCAAAGAATTTAAACACATTTCCATGAAAAAATTATATAATTTCATATATGATTTCTAATATTTCATTTTGTTGAGCAAAGTGCAGCAACAGGATTGTCATTGTTGTCAACACAATCAGCTAGATCATTTGATTCGGTGCAGCAACAGGAAGTTCAGATGCAGCAAACAGGAAGTTCAGAGATCTCTCAGAATATGTACAATGTTTTTCCAAAAAGACCTAAGTGGCCCACATGCAAAAATTCAAAGAAAAAGACAAGGAAAGTGTCGCGATATCGCGACATATTCAAAAAACAGGAAAACTGTCACGATTTCGTGACATATTGGAGGAGAGAGAAAGTGCAAAGAAAAATGTCATGATTTCATGACATATTGGAGGAGAGAGAAAGTACAGGGAAAAACTATCACGATTTCATGACATGTTGGAAGAGAAGAAGGCAAGTTGAAAAACTGTCATGATTTCGTGACATGTTCGAAGCAGAGGCGCAAGCAGGGAAAACTGTCACGATTTCGTGACATGTTGGAAGAGAAGAAGGCAAGTTGAAAAACTGTCATGATTTCATGACATGTTCGAAGCAGAGGCGCAAGCAGGTTAAACTGTCATGATTTCATGACATGTTGAAAGAAAAAGTGCAAGGAAGGAAAACTGTCACGATTTCATGACATGTTCGAAGAGAAAGCACAAGCAGGAATAACTGTCACGATTTCATGACAAGTCAGAAGATAAAATGAAAGCAGGATAAAAGTGTCATGATTTCGTGACATGCTGCAGAAGAGAGAGTCCGAAGTAAGAACGGTCATGATTTCGTGACAAGTTCGAGGAGAGAGAAAGTAAAATGAAAAGTGTCATGATTTCGCGACGTGCTGTAGAAGAAAGAATACAAAGTGAGAACCGTCACGATTTCATGACATGCTGTAGATGAAAATGTTCCAAGTGAGAACTGTCACGATTTCGTGACATGCAGCAAAGGAAAGAGTTCGAAGTGAGAACTGTCATGATTTCGTGACATGCTACAGACGAAAGTGTTCGAAATAAGAAATGTCATGATTTCATGACAGGTTGTGGAGAAAGCGTATGGATGCAAAAAGTGTCACGATTTCATGACAGGATGAAGGGAAAGCGTACGGATGTAGAAAGTGTCACGATTTCATGACAGGTTGAAGAGAAAGCGTACGGATGCAGAAAGTGTCACGATTTCATGATAGGTTGTAGAGAAAGCGTACGGATGCAAAAAGTGTCATGATCTCATGACAGGTTAAAAAGAAAGCAAATGGATGCAGAAAGTGTCACGATTTCACGACTGATTAACAAAATAGTGTACGGTTGCAGAAAGTGTCATGATATCATGACAAAATAGAAAGCAGGTCTTCAACAGGAGAAGTGTCATGATTTCATGACAAATAATAGAAGCTTACAAAAAGTGTCACGATATCTACAAAAGCTAAAGATGAAGTTTACATAGGGAGAAGTGTCGCGATATCATGAAAAAAGTTAAGGCGAAGCATACGAAGGAAGAAGTGTCACGATATCGCGACAAAAGAAGAAAGAAAGTGTACGGAGGCAAAAGTGTCGCGATATCGTGACATGTTGTGGTTTCACGGAAATAGGAACAAAAGAAGCTACAGAGTCAGGTAAGTTGAAGCCGACGAAGACCGATGACAGCCGACAAGAATTAGGGTTTACAATCGATGAAAGCTAGGGTTTACAACCGACGATGATTAGGCTTTGCACTTGCATAATCAGTCGACTAAAGTTAGAATTTTATCATGAAAATTTTGTTATAAAAGGAGGGCTGTTTGGAGATTTGAGATGTATCGAATTTGCATGAATTAAGCCCGTAGTGCGCAGAGAGCGAGTCATGTCGAATCGAGCTAAGTGCGAAGCAAGAGCGCACAGAGAGCAAAAAAGCGCAAAGGGGTAGAAGCGATCATTCGATTGTATCGAAGCAGAGTGTGCGAGGCATTTGCGTAGAAGCAGACTATTCTAAAATAGATTGTGCGAAGCGATTGCATAGAAGAAGTAGAGTGCACAAAAACAGTAAACTGTGTGCGAAAAGGGTGAAGGTATTTTTTTGTAAATTTCATAGATTCACTTGAAGTCCAAGTTGCAACTTGGCATCAGGGGTTGGTGCTCCTTCCAGTAGGTGCTGGTAAATTAGGGGTTGTTGCTCCTTTCTGTTGGTACAAAAAAATTGAGGGGTTGGTGCTCCTTCCAGTTGGTGCTGGTAAATAGATTGTAAAGTTGTTGCTTTGCAAAGGCTGGATTTGGATGGTAGTCCAAGCGAGTCATTTTTTGAGGAGTAGCCACATTGGTGAACCTCGTTAAATCTTGTGTTGTGTGATGCTCTCTTGTTAACTTGTTGTATCTATTTTGAGTTTGCTTTATTTCAGCATTAAGAGTTGCAAATTTAAAGTTTTAAAAGAACACACTGATTCACCCCCCCTCTCAGTGTCACTATGAGTATAACAATTGGTATCAGAGCAAGGTTCCTGAACAGGCTCAATCAGCTAGGGTGATCTTGGAAGTGATGCAATGGCAGGTGGTGAAGGTTTCTCCTCAAACAAAGCACCATTGTTTGATGAAACTAATTATGCATTCTAGAAAATCAGGATGCAGACATATCTCTGTGCTTTGGGATTTGATATCCGGAATGTAGTAGTTAATGGTTACACGGCTCCTGCCATTGCTCCAACCGACAACACCGATAAAAAGGCATTTGAAAATGACTCAAAAGCAAAAAATGCCATCATGTGTGGATTAGTGGACAGTGAGCTGGTCAAGATCATAAGTTGTGAATCGACAAAAGATGTATGGGACAAACTAGAGAATATTCATGAGGGAGACGATAAGATCAAGGAAGCCAAGCTTCAAACACATCGAGCTCAATTCGAATCATTAAAGATGACCAACGATGAGAACATAGAGGCTTTTATGCTGAGAGTTAATGGAATCACTAATTCGATCGGAGGTCTCGACGAAGATATGGATGATGCTACTATCATGAAAAAGGTATTAAGATCGCTTCCTCAAAGGTTTGATTCTAAAGTCTCAGCCATAGAAGAAGCTAAAGATCTAAATCACTTTAGTATGGATGAGATGCATGGTTCTTTGACTTGCTTATGAAATGAGAATAGGAAGGTCTAATCCCACAGATAGAGAAGCAACATTTAAAGCCCTAAAAGGTAAAGACACAAAACAAGAGTCTGAAGAAGAAGAGACATCAGATGAAATGGAAGCAAATTTTGTCAAAAAACTGAGAAAGGGAAAAGGAAAATACAGAGGAAAGCTACCATTTAAATGTTTCAACTGTGGAGGCATTGGGCACTTTGCGACCAAATGTCCACTCAATGAGAAGAACAAGGGTGAGGAAGCATCGCACCAAGAAAGAAGTGACTGGAAGAAGAAAACAAACTTCAAAAAAGGCAACTTCAAAAAGAAAAGTTTCATCTCCAGGAATGCAAATTCTTCAGAGGACAGCTCTAGTGAGGATTCTGAAGAAGAAACAGGTGAAGCTCTATTCATGGCATTTGAAGTAGAAAAATTAGAAGAGGTAGAAAAATCAGAAAAGAGGGAAGGAATGAACTCTAAAGTATCTATTGAAAAACCTGAGGCTGAAGTAGATCTAGAAGGTGAGCTGGTCTCTGCACTTGTAGAATGGAAATCGAGAAAAGAAAGAATAATAAACTTTCAAGAAAGCTTGAGGATGCGAACGACATCATAACCAACTTAAAAATACTAGATAGAAGAATACAAGAAAATGTCTGAAGATCTCAAAGTTCAGATAACTATGAAGATAGATTACTGCTATAAACTAGAAGAAGAGAATGTTGGTCTACGAATGCAGATACAAGAGCTGGATCGAAAAATTAGCTGCCATCACAAACGTGAAGAAAGTTCGATGAAGCTGGATAAAATTTTAAGTGATCAAAGACCTGCAGGCATCAAATTTGGTCTGGGCTTCGTTGAAGGAGAATCGTCAAATGGACCAAAAGCCAAAAATGTAGAAACTGTAAGGAATGAAGATAAGAAACAGGTTGATGAAAGAAAAACAACTCATGCAAAAGAAAGCGATGAATGCCAGGCTTGAAAGGAGAACTGACAATGATGGATTTACCAAGGTCACACATCAAAGAAGAAGAAGACCTATGGCTCCTACAACAACCTGGCAAAGACCATCACTCAGGTTCAATCATTTCTTTTCTGGTTTCTATTTCAAATGTAATGGTTATGGGCATAAAATTGCAGATTGCAAGTATAATGTAGGACCAAGAAATTTCACTAGTAGAAATGCTTTTTCACCGCTAATAAATTATGCAGTAGAATGTTTTAACTATCATAACTTTGGGCATATTGCAAGAAACTGTCGTAGTACTTCTATTTCAAATCAACCTCAGAAAAGAAAATTTCAACCAAATAGGACAAGACAAAATAGAAAACTTCCTGAAAGATATGCACAAGATACTGAAAAGGGAAAGTTCAAACTAGAGCCCAATACGGTAGTCAAAACAGAGTGGAAACAGAAAGAGCAACTTAAGGAAGAAAAGGAATCCCTAATAGTACAAACAACTTTCAAGGCACAGAATAAATGTGTACCATGGATACTTGACAGTGGATGCTCAAGTCATATGACAGGTGATAAACGAAAATTTGAAAAATTACAGAAATATGAGGGTGGTTCTGTAAAGTTTGGGAATAATGATGGAGCTAAGATAATCGAAAAAGGATCGGTTAAAATTAGTGATGGGAAAATCAAGTCAGAAGAAGTTTTGTTTGTGGATGGTTTGAAACACAACCTGTTAAGTGTCAGTCAGATCTGTGATAAAGGACATGAAGTAGTATTCAAGAAGCAGGGTTGTGAAGTCAGAAAAACAAATAGTGGAAAATTGATAGCAACTGGATCAAGGACGTCTGGCAAATCTGTACACACTCTCAAAAACTTCAAAAGGTACTTGTTTCATTGGACAGGAAGAAGAAAATTGGCTGTGGCACAAGAGGCTTGGACACATCAGTTTTGATAATCTGGTGAAAATCAGCTCGAAACGAGCAGTGAGAGATATTCCAACCATTAGAAAACCTTCAAATAGCATTTGTGCTTCATGTCAAAAGGGAAAGCAAACCAGAGTCTCATTCAAAACAAAAGAGTACCACACTAGCAAACCTTTGGAACTTATACATACGGACTTATGTGGACCCATGAGAACACAAAGCATAAATGGTGACAAATACTTTATGTTGTGTATTGATGATTATTCCAGAATGACATGGATATTTTTCTTAAAGAATAAAATAGAAGCTTTTGAAATGTTCAGATCTTTCAAACATCTAGTTGAGAATGAAACAGGAAAAAGGATCAAATGTTTAAGATCAGATAGAGGAGGAGAATTCATTTCAGATGAGTTTACAGAATACTGTGAAAAACATGGTATCAGGAGACAATATTCAGCAGCTAGAACACCCCAATAGAATGGTGTGGTAGAAAGAAAGAACAGAATAGTACAAGAAATGGCACGCACTATGTTGGCTGAGAACAAAATAGCAGACAGATTTTGGAAAGAAGCAGTCCACACTGCAGTGTACATCCAAAATAGATACATGCTCGAGAACACATGAAAGCAAAACTCCTTATGAGTTGTGGTTCGGTAGAAAGGCAACAACAAAACACCTCAAAGTTTTTGGTTGTAAGTGTTACATCGGAAAAACTGAAGATAATCTTGGGAAGTTTGAAAATAGAGCAGATGAAGGTGTCTTCGTTGGCTATTCATCAAAAAGCAAAGCTTACAAATGCTACAACAAGAGACTCAAGAAAATTGTGGACAATGTCGATGTTAAATTTGATGAAGGTAGGGAACGAATAGTTAACTTTGAAGAAAACTACCCAATTTATGAAGAAGTCATTGAAGGAGATGAGGAAAATGAAATAGAAAAGAAACCAACACTTGACTCAGATGACTTAATTGATGACTCAGAGGTGGAAGAAAATAAGAAATTCAAAATAGGCAATGGCAGAAAAATCATCCTAGAGATCAAATAATTGGAGATCCCACAGCTGGTGTTCAGACAAGAAGGAAAGTAGTAAGTAATTACTCTCTTTTATCCAGCATTGAGCCCAAAAATATAGCTGAGGCAAGCAAAGATGATAGCTGGATGAAGGCAATAAATGAAGAATTAGATCAGATTGAAAAGAACAAAACTTGGGAATTAGTACCTAGACCTGCAAATAAGAATGTAATCGGCACCAAATGGATATTTCGAAACAAATTGAATGAAGACGGACGAGTCATTAGGAACAAAGCAAGACTGGTTTGTAAAGGTTATGCACAAGTTGAAGGCATTGATTTTGAGGAGACTTTTGCACCAGTGGCCAGACTAGAAGCAATCAGAATGTTTCTGGCCTTAGCAGTCTATAAGAATTTCAGAGTTTATCAGATGGATGTAAAATCAGCTTTTTTAAATGGGAAACTTGAAGAAGAGGTTTATATTGAACAACTAGATGGTTTCCAAATTGGTGAAGATCCCAACCTTGTCTACAAATTAAAGAAAGCTTTATATGGCTTAAAACAGGCACCCCGAGCATGGTATGCAAGGCTAGACAACTATCTCTCTCAATAGGGGTTTAAGAAAGGTATGGTGGACAGTAATCTGTATGTCAAAATAGAAGGTGGGCATCTCATTGTTCTTGTTGTATATGTAGATGATATCATATTTGGCAAGCAGCAAAGATGAATCATGTAAAGACTTAGCAAATAAGATGCAGAAAGAATTTGAAATGTCTATGATTGGTGAACTATCTTACTTTCTTGGGTTACAAGTTAATCAAAATGAGAAAGGCATATTTATTTCCCAAGTCAAATATGTGAAAGAGATGCTAAAAAGGTTCACAATGGAGGACTGTAAGCCAGTTAGCACTCCCATGATGACAGGTTGCAAGTTGAGCAAAGATGACAAATCTCCACCTGTTGATCAAACCATGTACAGATCAATGATTGGAAGCTTACTATATTTAACAGCTACCAGACCAGATATTCTATAGGCAATCTGCATGGTAGCAAGATTTCAAGCCAGTCCCAAAGAGACTCATGTGACAGCAGTAAAAAGGATTCTTAGGTATCTCAAGGGTACTATGGAGTATGGGTTATGGTATCCGAAAGGTAAAGACTTCACCCTTATTTCATATTCAGATGCAGATTGGGCAGGATGTGTTGATGACAGGAAGAGTACCAGTGGAGGTGCATTCTATCTTGGTGACAAGTTGGTTGCTTGGCACAACAAGAAACAAGAGTCAGTTTCTTTATCAACAACTGAGGGAGAATATATTGCAGCAACAACATGTTGTACACAAGTTTTGTGGATGAAACAAACTCTGAAAGATCTTGGTATTAATTTTAGTGAGCCAATATCAGTTAAGTGTGATAACACCAATGCAATTAACATCTCCAAGAATCCGGTAATGCATTCATGGACAAAACACATTGCTATCAGATATCATTTTTTGAAAGAGAAAGTTGTTGAAGGTGAGGTTAAGCTGGATTTTGTTCCAACTACAGAGCAAGTAGCAGATATCTTCACAAAACCATTGCCCAAGGATGTTTTTGAATACCTTCACAATAAATTGGGAGTGGTGACCCTTCCCAAGAAGTGACTAGCTACGGGGATCACATTCTCAGGGGGAGCATTGAAGTATTTGTTTATCTTCTTGCTCATGTTCTTGTTTATTACTAAGTGTAATAAATTTTGCCTGAGAATGTTGTGCTTGGACTCAGGGGGAGTCTGCAGTAGCCCTTTGGTATTATTGTCAAAGGGGGAGAAGAGCTACAAGAAGCTACAGGAAGCTGCACATGTGTTGCCAACAATTCCAAAGGGGGAGATTGTTGAGCAAAGTGCAGCAACAGGATTGTCATTGTTGTCAACACAATCAGCTAGATCATTTGATTCAGTGCAGCAACAGGAAGTTCAGATGCAGCAAACAGGAAGTTCAGAGATCTCTCAAAATATGTACAGTGTTTTTCCAAAAAGACCTAAGTGGCCCACATGCAAAAATTCAAAGAAAAATACAAGGAAAGTGTCGCGATATCGTGACATATTCAGAAAATAGGAAAACTGTCACGATTTCACGACATATTGGAGGAGAGAGAAAGTGCAAAGAAAAATGTCACGATTTCATGACATATTGGAGGAGAGAGAAAGTACAGGGAAAAACTGTCACGATTTCGTGACATGTTGGAAGAGAAGAAGGCAAGTTGAAAAACTATCATGATTTCGTGACATGTTCAAAGCAGAGGTGCAAGCAGGGAAAACTGTCATGATTTCATGACATGTTGGAAGAGAAGAAGGCAAGTTGAAAAACTATCATGATTTCATGACATGTTCGAAGAGAGGGCAAGCAAGTTAAACTGTCATGATTTCGTGACATGTTGAAAGAAAAAGTGCAAGGAAGGAAAACTGTCATGATTTCATGACATGTTCGAAGAGAAAGCACAAGCAGGAATAACTGTCATGATTTTACGACAAGTCAGAAGATAAAATGAAAGCAGGATAAAAGTGTCACGATTTCATGACATGCTACAGAAGAGAGAGTCCGAAGTAAGAACGGTCGTGATTTCGTGACAAGTTCGAGGAGAGAGAAAGTAAAATGAAAAGTGTCACGATTTCACGACGTGCAGAAGAAAGAATACAAAGTGAGAACCGTCATGATTTCATGACATGCTGCAGATGAAAATGTTCCAAGTGAGAACTATCATGATTTCACGACATGCAGCAAAGGAAAGAGTTCGAAGTGAGAACTGTCATGATTTTGCGACATGCTGTAGATGAAAGTGTTCAAAATAAGAAATGTCACGATTTCATGACAGGTTGTGGAGAAAGCGTACGGATGTAGAAAGTGTCACGATTTTATGACAGGATGAAGGGAAAGCGTACGGATGTAGAAAGTGTCACGATTTTGTGATAGGTTGAAGAGAAAGCGTACGGATGCAGAAAGTGTCACGATTTTGTGATAGGTTGTAGAGAAAGCGTACGGATGCAGAAAGTGTCACGATCTCATGATAGGTTAAAAAGAAAGCAAATGGATGCAAAAAGTGTCATGATTTCGTGACTGATTAACAAAATAGTGTACGATTGTAGAAAGTGTCGTGATATCGTGATAGAAACAGAAGCAAGTCTTCAATGGGAGAAGTGTCATGATTTCGTGACAAATGCAGAATAGAAGACTTCGAAGACAGAAGTGTCACGATATCATGACAAAAGCTAAAGATGAAGTTTACAGAGGGAGAAGTGTCGCGATATCGTGACAAAAGTTAAGGTGAAGCATACGAAGGAAGAAGTGTCGTGATATCGCGACAAAAGAAGAAAGAAAGTGTACGAAGGCAAAAGTGTCGTGATATCGTGACATGTTGTGGTTTCGTGGCAATAGGAACAAAAGAAGCTACAGAGTCAGGTAAGTTGAAGTCGACGAAGACCGATGACAGCTGATGAGAATTAGGGTTTACAACCGACGAAAGCTAGGGTTTACAGTCGACGATGATTAGGCTTTGCACTTGCATAATCAGTCGACTAAAGTTAGAATTTTATCATGAAAATTTTGTTATAAAAGGAGGGTTGTTTGGAGATTTGAGATGTATCGAATTTGCGTGAATTAAGCCCGTAGTGCGCAGAGAGCGAGTCGTGTCGAATCGAGCTAAGTGCGAAGCAAGAGCGCACAGAGAGCAAAAAAGTGCAAAGGGGCAGAAGCGATCGTTCGATTGTATCGAAGCAGAGTGTGCGAGGCATTTGCGCAGAAGCAGACTGTTCTAAAATAGATTGTGCGAAGCGATTGCATAGAAGAAGCAGAGTGCATAGAAACAGCAGACTGTGTGCGAAAAGGGTGAAGGTATTTTTCTATAAATTTCATAGATTCACTTGAAGTCCAAGTTGTAGCTTGGCATCAGGGGTTGGTGCTCCTTCCAGTAGGTGCTGGTAAATTAGGGGTTGTTGCTCCTTTCTGTTGGTACAAAAAAATTGAGGGGTTGGTGCTCCTTCCAGTTGGTGCTTGGTAAATAGATTGTAAAGTTGTTGCTTTGCAAAGGCTGGATTTGGATGGTAGTCCAAGCAGTCATTTTTTGAGGAGTAGCCACATTGGTGAACCTCGTTAAATCTTGTGTTGTGTGATGCTCTCTTGTTAACTTGTTGTATCTGTTTTGAGTTTGCTTTATTTCAGCATTAAGAGTTGCAAATTTAAAGTTTTAAAAGAACACACTGATTCACCCCCCCTCTCAGTGTCACTGTGAGTATAACACGTTTAACATGCGTATATATTAGATTCTCATTCCAACAATATGACTTATGTATTGTGAAAGTTTAGATATAAGAACAAACTCAATTTACAATTCAGTATTGTAAGCAAAAATAAAGAACATTAATACATACACTTGCACGATATGAACCAGAATCCAATGAGAGATGTGATTTTATTGCTTGTATTCAAAGTACATGCATTCAGTATTGTAAATGTCCAAGAGGCGACCCTTTTTTTGGAGTCGCTCACCCCTATATATACCCTAAAAGAGTATCTTTTTCTAAGTACATCTTACTATTTTACAAGCAATCATCTGCAGTTTCTAATAATACACAACAAGTCTTCTATGAATTAGATATCTTCTCTATAGATTAGATTCTAGACGAGCCTGTCACATTTTCAATCATCGGGCAAGCCTGCTCTATCCTAGATTTTTGATAATCATGTCAAAAATCACTTCTTGGTGTCAATGCATGCCTTTGATTGCCAAAAATAAATTTTATTCCTTTACAGCTGGCATGTCACGAAATCGCGATATTCTTTTCTTGCTTTGCTCTTTTGCCACCTCCAACCGTAAAAATGATACATATCACAAAATAATGACATTCGTCTCTTATTTTGCTCTTCTGCTGCCTCCCGTCACAAAAATGAGACATGTCACAAAATCGAGACGTTCGTCTCTTGCTTTGCTCTTTTGCCGCTTCCAACCGTGAAAATAAGACATGTCATGAAATCGTGACATTCGTCTCTTACTTTGCTCTTTTGTTGCCTCCCATCGTGAAAATGAGACATGTCACAAAATCGCAACGTCCATCTCTTACTTTGCTCTTCTACCGCTTCTAGCCACGAAAATGAGACATGTCACAAAATCATGACATTCGTCTCTTACTTTGCTCTTTTACTGCCTCCCACCGCAAAAATGAGACATGTCGCAAAATCGTGACGTCCATCTCTTGCTTTGCTCTTTTGCTGCCTCCCACCGTGAAAATGAGACATATCACGAAATCATGACATCCATTTCTTGCTTTGCTCTTTTGCCGCTTCTAGCCGCAAAAATGAGTAATGTCACGAAATCGTGACATTCGTCTCTTGCTTTGCTCTTCTTCCGCTTCCAATCGCAAAAATGAGACATGTCATGAAATCACGACATTCATCTCTTACTTTGCTCTTCTACTACTTCCAGCCACGACAATGATACATGTCGTGAAATCATGACATTCGTCTCTTCCTTACTCTTTCTCTTTTCTTTTGCCTGCGAAAATGCAACATGTCGCGATATCGCAACACTTCTACCTCTTTGTTCTCTTTTGTTGCTCTTAGCCGTGAAAATGCAACATGTCGTGATATCGCGACGCTTTTGCCTCCTTGCTCCCTTTTGTTACTCTTAGCCGCAAAAATGCAACATGTCGCGATATTGCGACACTTTTGCCTCCTTGCTCCCTTTTGTTGCTCTTAGCCACGAAAATGCAACATGTTGCGATATCGCTACACTTTTTCCTCCTTGCTCTTTCTATTTTATTTTGCCCGTGAAAATGCAACATGTCGCGATATCGCGACACTTTTTCCTCCTTGATCTTTCTCTTTGATTTTGCTCGCGAAAATGCAACATGTCGCGATATCGCGACACTTTTACCTCCTTGCGGTATTTTGTTTTTCTTTGATCTTTAGCATATGGACCACTTCGGTCTTCTTGAAATTATGCAAAAAGGTGCATCAGCTATTTTTCTGTAGTTAGTCACTTTTTGACTAACAACACCTTCATCTAATTTTCAGATAAAATATGGGTTTAGGAGGGCTACTAATTCCAAATGCACATTAAGTCAGATCAAGTGAATGAATCCTAATTTTCCAACTTACTAATTTTTGCTAACATTTAATGCTAACATTGCTAACTTTACTAACACCAAATTCTAACATAGGGATAGTGGAACACTTTTAAATGAAGATAAAACGAACCCGCTAACTCTGAAAATGAACCTCATGTTAAAGGCACGAAGCTTAAAATGAAGTGGCTTATACCACACACTTTCTCATTTGAAATATATTTTTAAATGAAGATAAAAGAGGTTACTGACTGGGTTTCGGGTAGATCACTTTAATCTCAAGAATATTAAAAGAAGCTATCTTCGCATTTGGTTGATTTAATGGATTATGGTTGCAAAGTACTTGTTCGAATCATTAAAGGCCCCTTGTCAACTGTTACTTGCATGGTTTAAGTTATTCTGGTATACATTCATTTATTTGCTTTAGTCTTGATTGATTATATGCACATGAATGTTTTGTTCACAAGAACCTTGGAGAAATGAATAATGCCACTTAATTTCTTTGCAAGAGAGAGTTTTTTGTTTGATACTCTAGTTGTGGTGATCATTTTGCTATTGGGCAAAATATTCACTCAACAAGTCCCTTCTAGGACTTAATAAAATCTATCCACTAGCTTCCACAAAAGCTTATTGAAATCAATTGCAAAACTTGCATACAAAACTCAGCTTAATCTCTTTCAGAAAACCTCTTCAATATCATAAAAAGTTTCATTCAAAATTTTGTTTAACCCATAGAAACATATAGAGAATAATTGGAGACTCAATATGTTTCACACTTACAAAACATTCAATTTTTTGAAACTTTCCTTCAAATCAATTTAGAAATAAAGAACAATTTGTTTCACATAACTTGAACTACCACTCCAATGCATTTAATCAATAATGTTCATCCACCTTCACTCAACCATTCACTTAATGAAACACAATTTTCTTACAAACCCTAACCAAGTGTTTCACTTTACTTCCAACAACTCACTGTTATGAACTTGCAACTTGAAATATGAATTGAATGTAGAAAATAATCAATGTTTGAATAGAATCGTAGTTTGTATTGAAAGGCAGAAACCCATAATATAATAAATTAATGTTCTTCGATGATCTTTCGAGCATCCTCCTTGTCCTATTTACATCTATCTAAAAGGTGTGAATGGTGAAGGGATGTATCCCTTTATAATACAATATAAAATATAATATTATTAAGAGTTACGTTAGGAGGGTCCTAACATGCCACCTTCCTTTGAAAAAGCTCTGTCCTCAAAGATGGAATTGCAAAAATTATTGTTGAATCTAGTGGAGCGTCGCCCACATAGCATCTTCTGGAGGTAGACCTTTCCATTGAATCAATACCTTGGTGATGGTGCAGTTACAGAGGCGACGCATACGTCGGTCTAGGATAGCTTTTGGTTCAACCATGAGATCTCCATTATCTAAAAATTTTGGAAGTTGAGTTTGCATCATGATGTTAGTTCCTATTACGGCTTTAAGACAAGAAACATGAAATACTGGATGGATTTTAGAAGATTCTGGTAATTCAAGTTTATATGCAATAGGTCCAATACGTTGTAGAATTTTATAAGGGCCATAAAATTTTGGTGCTAATTTTTGCGACCCTTTTATTTTCAATGAAGTTTGACGATATGGTTGGAGGCGGAGAAATACCATATCCCCTTCTTGAAAAACCCTTTTAGTCCGATGTTGGTCCACTTGTTGCTTCATGCGGTGTTGAGCGATATGTATATTTTCCTTCAGAGAGCGAATGATATTATCTTGAGTGACTAGATCCATATCTACAGCTGGTACTTTTGTACTACCTGGAAGATAAAAGGTTAGATATGGGGGTGATTGACCATATAATGCTTCGAAAGGGGTAATTTTTATGGTTGTGTGATATGTGGTATTATACCACCATTTAGCTAATTAAATCCATTTAACCCAGTGAAGGGGTTTTGTGGAAATAAAGCATCGAAGACAGGTTTATAAGCACTTATTGACAATTTCAGTTTGACCATCCATTTGTGGGTGGTAAGCGGAGCTCAACTGAAGTTGCATACCTTGGAGTTTAATTAATTCCTTCCAAAAATTACTAGTGAAAATGGGATCACGATCACTAACGATAGTAGAAGGCATGCCATGTAATTTAAAAATATTGTCAAGGAAGACTTGAGCAATAGTACTAGCGGTATAGGGGTGAGCTACTGGAAAAAAATGGGTTTAATTAGATAAATGATCTACCACCACTAGGATCATCATTTTTCCTATGGGTTTTGGAAGACCTTTAATGAAATCCATTGAAATATCCTCCCATGTCCTGGTTGGTATGGGTAGAGGTTGAAGAAGGCCCGGTGTTGCCACTGTTTCACCTTTATTTATTTGGCATGTTTCACATTCATTGATGAACGTCTTGATATCATTTTTCATCCCTCGCAAATAAAATAATTTAGTCACTCTTTTGTAGGTTTTTAGGAATCCAGAGTGGCTTGCAGTAGGTGTAGTGTGTATCTCATGTAGAAGCTTTGGACGATAAACCGATGTAGATGAGAGGACCAGACGTTCTTTGTAACGGAGCATGTTACCTTGCCAAGAGTAGTGGGGTTTACTCATGGTATTTTGTTTTAGCTATTGAATTATGGTGTGTATAGTAGGGTACGCATACCATTCATCCTTAACTTGTTCGATCCATGTAGGGATGGGGTAGGAAAAAACATGTAATTGTGAAGTTTCTTCGAACTTTATAGAAAGTGCATCCACAACCATGTTATCTTTCCTTTTTTTTTAGATGATTTCATAATCATAGCCTAATAGTTTTGTTACCCACTTTTGTTGTTTTCGAGTGGTTATCCATTGTTCAAGAAGGTATTTTAGGCTATAGTGGTCGGTGCGGATAATGAAATGTTTTCCAATAAGGTATGGTCTCCAATTTTGGATAGCATGGACCATAGCTAAAATTTATTTTTCATAAGTGGAACGTGCTAAATTATTTTTGGAAAATGCTTTACTAGTAAAGGCTAAGGGCTTCTCGTTTTGTATGAGCATCGCTCCCATTCCCAATCTAGAAGTGTCACTTTCAATAATGAATGGTTGGGAAAAATATGGCATAGCTAGGATGGGGTGGTACACATGGCGTTTTTCAAGGTCATGAAATCTTCATTCACTTTTGGAGACCATATGAAGGCATTATTTTTAAGTAGGGTTGTTAAGGGTGCTGCTATTTTTCCATAATCTTTAAAAAAATTGTGATAATAGTTCGTTAATCCTAAGAACCCATGCAACCCTTTTAGAGTTTTTGGAATTTGCCAATTTTCCACATCTTCAATTTTTCGGGGGTCTACTTTAACTCCTTCCTTGGAGACAATATGTCCAAGATATTCATTTTCCTGCTTCCCAAAGGAACACTTTGATATCTTTGCGTATAATTGATTTTCTTCCAATATTTTAAGTTCTTGTGCTATATGTGTTAAGTTCTCTTCCCATGTCTTGCTATAAATCAAAATATCGTCAAAGAAAACTAAAATAAATTTTCGAAGGAAGGGAGAAAATACCTTATTCATAAGACTTTGAAATGTGGATGGAGCGTTGGTGAGGCCAAAAGGCATCACCAAGAATTTTATAATGTCTCTCATGGGTGCAAAAAGTAGTTTTGGGTATATCGCTTTCCTTAACTCGAATTTGGTGGTAACCTGATCGTAAATCGAGTTTAGAAAAATATGCGGCTCCATTTAGTTCATCGAGTAGTTCATCAATGAATAGAATAGGAAATTTATCTTTAATAATTATTTTTTTGAGAGCACAAAAATCCACGCATCGGCGCCATGATCCATCCTTTTTTATTACTAGTATGACTGGCGAAGAGTAGGGACTTCTACTAGGTCGAATGACCCCTGCCCTTAGTAGGTCTTGTACTAATTTTTCTATTTTTGTCTTTTGTAAGTATGGATATCGGTAAGGTCTAATATTTAGAGGTTGGTGTCCTATAAGTAATTAAATAGCATTATCATGGCTTTTTTGTGGAGGTAATCCCTATGGTTCTTTGAATATTTTATCATGTTTCTCTAGGAGTTCTATTAATTTGGGTACCTCTGGTTGCTCTTCGGTGGTGTTTTGCAAGGAAAATAGTTGGGCAACCATGCCTCTTCCTCATTTTTGAAGAATATTTTCCATTCTATAGGAACTTACCATTTGTGTGGGACCTATTTTTAAACCTTGAATTGTGTATGTTTGGTTGTTTTGTATAAATTGCATCCATAACTCTTCAAAGTCCCATTGAATTTTACCAAGCGTTCATAGCCATTGTACTCCCAAAACAATATCACATCCTCCTAATGGTAGTACATACATATATGCTTTCATGTTATATTCCCCCATCGTGAGTTTGATATTCCTGCATTTGCCTTTACATGCAATTTTTCCTCCATTGCCAATCATGATTTCAAAGTTATTGCAGGGATATATAAAGCAATTAGCTTTTTTGGCCAAACTGGGGTCTATAAAATTGTGAGTTCTACCAGAGTCTAAGAGCACAATATGGTTTTATTTCTTAAAATACCCTTTTACCTTCATTGTTTTTGGAATCGAGTATCCTACTAATGCGTTAAAGGATATTTTTGTTTTATCTTCTTGGTTTTCTTCTACAACCTCAGTTATTACTTCCACTTCTATGTCATCCTCCTCTTTGGGAGTGCAATCAACTATGTCCAAAATATATAATTTTGGTGAGATGCATTTGTGGTTGGGGGTAAAAATTTCATCGCAATGGAAACATAGGCCCTTTTATCATCTTTCTTTTAGCTCTTCTTGGCTAATTCATTTAATTGGCATGACCTTATTCAATTTTTTGCTGGTATAGGTTTTTGTTGTTTTTCCTGAAAAACTCTTCCTATTCGCCTTTGGTTATTGTTATTCTCTTCTATCATTTGTGCTAATGCCACTGCATGCATCATATCGATAGGATTTTGTATTTGTACCTCCATTCTAATGTCTTATTTTAGGCCACTAATGAAACAACTTTGGAAGAATGATGCATCTAGTCCTGTTGTAAGGTTCGCAAATTTCTCAAATTGTGCTTGGTATTCCCTTACGGTGGAGGTTTTCCGTAGTTTAGTGAGGGCTCCTGTGAAGTATTCAAATTTAGTGGGGCCAAATCGTAACATTAAGTTTTTTGTGAATTCAGTCCATGTGGGCAGACCTTTTGTTTTCTCATACCATTGATACCACTGGGTAGCAATTTGTTCCAAGTGAAATGATGTGATACGAAATTTTTGAATCTCCAAAATTTTATATAAGGTAAAATATTGGTCTGCCCTATATATACAATTTGTGGGGTCGCCTCCATAAAATTTTGGAAAATCTAGTTTTGTGGTACAGGGAAGGATTGATGTATGTGGTCCCCCTATTAATGTTTGTTGCAGTGGCATAGTGTTATGTTATCCGTTTTGTATGAGCATCAAATTTTGTTGTACTAAGTCCATGGAATGGGTTGTAGCATCTAATTTAGTGGATATATATGTATTTGAGTTTGTGATTTTTATAGTTATTTCTGCTATTTTGATAGCAATTTTATCTTCTAAATTGTCCTTCTAAAATGCCATTCCTTGCATCATGTCTCTAATTTCCTTGGAAAAATGTGAGAGTTCTTTCGTAATTTCTTTTGAAACCTCCTTCGCAATATCCTTCATTGTGTCTTGAGATCATCTTCCCTCGTCCATTTAGGGTGTGGTTGGTTTATAAGTGATTTGAATATGCAAAAATTAGTTTTGTCGGAAAAAAATGGTTGTCTTCGCCGCATTTAATTTTGCGCACTTGCTGCTCTTTGTTCACATTGAATGATATTTTCCTTGCCTGTACTCGCTATTGGGGTTTTTTAACTCTGATAATGCGTGATGCTATCCAAAAAATTTTGTATGCTACATTTGTTGGTGACTGTGGCCTACTGTGTAACAGTTCTGTCAGTAATGGTTAGAATGTGTGCTGAAAAGAAAACATTGCCGAGTAATGGCCTATCAGTAACTAGAGCAGGGTGGGGAAATTTTTTTAGGTCTTTTTAGCTTTGATCCAGTTGTTATGAACCTGCAACTTGAAATATGAATTGAATGCAGAAAAAAATCATTGTTTGAATAGAATTGCAGTTTGTATTGAAAGGCAAAAATCCATAATATAATAAGTTAATGTTCTTCGATGATCTTTGGAGCATCCTCCTTGTCCTATTTACATCTATCTAAAAGGTGTGAATGGTGAAGGGATGTATCCCTTTATAACACAATATAATATATAATATTATTAAGAGTTACGTTAGGAGGGTCCTAACACTCACACTATGAATCTCAACCCTTGACTCAAGATGAT
This sequence comes from Wollemia nobilis, assembly GCA_028583015.1. Classification (NCBI taxonomy): domain Eukaryota; kingdom Viridiplantae; phylum Streptophyta; class Pinopsida; order Araucariales; family Araucariaceae; genus Wollemia; species Wollemia nobilis. Next base: position 3,303,881 of record JAQPPZ010003612.1, read on the forward strand.
TTCAAAATTCACATAACAATGATGCTCACGATCATTTCACAAACCCTAATCATGCACATGAAAGCTTAATAAAATATTTCCAACAATGCTTATCAAACAATATCACATAACAATGATACTCATGTTCTTTCACAAACCCTAGTTCAAGATAGTTCTCAATTTCATACTCAATTATTCTCACAGACATTCGCCAATCATGTATATGAAAACTCACTCAAGAATGCTTATAAAACAAACCTTTTCACTCCAAATTTACATTTCACAGCATCCAACCCAAAAATATTTCACTCACAAGGAAGATGTGCCCATACCTTTTGTTTTGATGAAGATTTGACCTCAAAACCTGTCTCAATCACAATCAACCTCTTTGAAAATCTCAATGATTAGATATAAAAAATCTTCACTCAATTATTTCCCTCAAAATTATTTCACCATACAAAAATAAGCAAGACTCAAGTACACCTTATTATCTCCAAACTTATCAAAATATTTCTCAACTCATAGAAATCAATTTATCTTTATCAACTTCCAAATTAATCAATTTATAGAAGACCAAGTTCTTTCACAATCATTTTATAAACTCCCAATGATAATTTTCAACCTATAATATTTTAATCCCTTGATTAACCCTTATTACTCCAACCTCTATTTAATTTTCAACTCACAAAATAATATAACATATCAAATACCCTTATAGCTCCAACCCTTATTTAATTTTTCAAAGCACAAAATAATGTAAACTATCAAATACCTTATGACTCCTTACTTTTCCAAGGCACTACCTAAACTCATGTATCCTTAAAGTGATCCACAACCTTGGTGCTATCAAAAATTAAAAATAAAAATTTTAATGTATACCTTGTACCTTGGCCCACATGCAAAATAGATAGTGCATGCCTTGGATGCACTTTGAAACTACGACCTCGCTATTGCCGCTGCACTCTAGCCGAAGCTAGGTAGCCGTTGGCCCACATGCCCACACAAGACTAAACACTTGAGTACCTCTCCTTTTTATATCTGCAATTTACAACGATAAAAAAACAAAATAGTTCTACCCTTCCAAAAATGATTGTGCGGGGATTTAAAACCCCAACCTCTGCCTTACAAATGCCTTAAGTCTGCCTTGGTCACCAACTACGCTAACCAATGCTATGGGTATGCACTAAACATACCACATGCATTTAAACCTTTTCCTACCCTCCAAAGATTTTAATCACACAAAATCCTTTCTTCCTCACCACAAACAACGCATTATTTTATTAGACTTTGGGTTATCTAATTATGCATGGATGACTTAATTAAAATACTAAGTCCTACTTGATATACACTTTGACTTATGCATTTCGATGTCAGCATTTTAATTTAAAAATTGAAATTCAAAATTTGAATTAATAAATTACTTTATTAATCTTTAAATTTGGTGCCCAAATTTATTTTAAATTTAAATTTTAACCTTTAGGTTAAAATATTTAAAATTAAATAAAATAAATTAAATATTTTGCAAACTTCTCAAAGGGTCTTTCGAGGAATAAATTATTTTTAATTACTCCTTGGACCTATTCTCTTCATCTCAACCTGTAACCTGGAATATTATAATATTATTATTGCCTTTTAAACCTACTTCTCCTTCCTTGGGTCTTCAACCTTTTAGGCCTCCTTAGGCATATAATATTAAAGATAAATATTATATCCTATTCCTTTAAACCTCTTCCTTACCTTTTGGAAAAACCATCTGGTGAAATTAATGATGACGAAACTTAACCAACAAACTCTTGATAAATCTTGACATCAATGACAACAAATATTGCTCATATTTCCAACAATCTCCCCCTTTGTCATTGATGGCAACCATTTTTCCTTTAACCATTTCTTTTACTTTTTTTAGTTTTTCTCCCCCTGAGAAACTGCTCTCCCTAACTGAATGCTCTCCCCCTAACTCAAATCTCTCCTCCTTTGTCATCAATGGCAAAGGGCCACCTTTGGGTCTTGGGGCTAAGAATAAGACTCTTATCTTAGACCCTCCCCCACCTCCTCTCTTTGAGGTGGTTAATTTTTGAAATGAAGTATCTCTACTCCCAACATACACTGATCTTTACCTTTGTCCACCTTCTTTCTCAATTGATCCTGCTGATTCCTCTGACTATTCTTGTTCTTGCTTGTCTCTAGAAATTTTTCTCTACACCACTTGGCTATATGCCCAAAAATTTTGCACTTATAACACTTAATTTTATGATTCCTTGAAGGTTTAAATTTTATATAGTTCATCCTAGTGAAGCCATATCCATTCCTATCATGAAACTTGCAATGAACTGCCTTATGACTAAAATGATTACAAGAGTGGCAATACCCTTGAAAGAGATACCCACTTCTAAAACCATATCCTTATCTTTCATGTGTTCTACACTACGAAGCCTTGTGACAAAACCTATGACATGAGAAGCAACATTCATTGAAGAAACCTTGCCTTGATCCCATTGGTATCTTAGTCTCTTCTACCCTATGATGTGTCTTGTTCCATCTCTTCCTCATTTGTGCATTGTTCCTTTCCTTGTTGAACTTTATTTTTTCCAACTTATCCTCAAAATTTTCGCTCTCTCTTACACTCTCTTCTTCTGAAGCTTCTTCTTCTTTGGAGCTTGAGATTTACTCCTCTCCTTGTTCTCTATATTCCTATTCAAAACCAAGTCCTGTCTTTTTTGATGAAGATCTTTGTACCTTGATAATCTTATCCAAAGCCTTTGAGCTTTTCCCAAACCTATGTAGCTTATTTTTACTCTTTTACTTCCTTCCTTAGTGAAGCTACCTCATGCTCTAATATTTCACATTCTAAAACCTTTGCCTCTAACCTCTATTTAAATTTCCGTGTCTTAGCTATTGAGTTGGTTAGATATTCTATAAGCTTTCCTTTCTCTTCATCACATTTTTAAAATTGAAGCTTGAGTTTTGAGTTCTGCTTTCTTACCTTTATTAGTGCATCAAGGGAAAAAATAATCTCACCCTCAATATTATATTCTCCTTCCTCTGATTCTACCTCTATTCCTTTTTTTTAAGATCATCTTCATTACTTTTTGATATATCTTCAATAGGAGCACTTCCTTCCTCTTCTATTGCCAAAATAAGACTTTCTTCTTCTAGACCTTCACTAGCATCTTCATATTCATCTTAACTAAAACTGAATCCATTCCTTATACAACTATCTTCAAGATGACCAAAGTTACCACACCTAATACACTTGAGAATTATTGAGCCTCTTTACCTTTTTCTTAACATCTTCTTTTTCTACTATCAAAAATAGAATTTTCTTCTTCTTCATTATTTGAGGACCTTCCATCACTATCACTAGAACTCTTACCTACCTTATCTGCATAAAATATCTTCTTATTCCTTTGGAAAAACTTCTTTCCTTACTTACTTTGTCCATCCCTACTTCTATTTTGATACCTATATTTTCCTGCTTACCTTTTCTTATGATCCTGTTTCTCAGCACCACTGCTATTTCTAGCTTCTGGAAAATCAATTGTATAGTGACCATATTTTCCATATTTAAAAACTTAACTATTTTTGTACCTTTATACTTTATTGTGTCCTTGTTCCTTCTGCCATAGTTTGCTTCTTCTTCACTAGATAACTCATTACTTCAATTTGACTTCTTTTCCTTTGTCTTCTTTGTAAATTTGAAGGCTACTTATTTTTTGGGGATAGACTCTTCTTCTATTCTCATCTCAAAAGTTGTGATAATTCCATGTAACTCATCCCTTTTCAAAATTTTAATATCTTTTGACTCTTCTATGGCTGAAATATTTTCACTATACCTCTTAGGGAGTGACCTTAAAACCTTATGACAAATATTTGTTTCTTCAAATTTAAACCCAAGTCCTTGCATGAAGTTAAAAACCTCAAACACATGAAGTAGGTATGTAGCAATGTTTTACTCATCCTTCATATTTAGATCTTCAAATGTTATCTTATGATTTTGTAATTGTGCCATCCTGACTTTTTTGTCTCCCTCATATATATATTTTTTAGCTTATCACAAATTTATTTTGCTGTTGTGCAATGCATAACTTTTATAAAATCTATTTAACACAAACCATTTAAGATTCCATTCATTACCTTTGAATTATTCAATTATAGGAGTTTACCATCTTTATCTGTAGGTGGAGTAGCTGGTGGTATGTATCCTTCCTCAACTACTTGCCATATATCATTTCCTTGTACCATTAGGTAAATCTTCATTCTCACACTCCAAAGTGCATAATTATTCTCATCGAAAAATGATGCCTTATTCTTTGAAGATCCACTCTGAGAATCCATCTGTTTTCCTATAAGCTTTTTCTTCAAGCTTTTAAACTCTTCTGAAAGAACCCGCTTTGATACCAATTGAAGAACACAAGCTTATACTTAGAGGGGGGTGAATAGTATAAGACCACTTTTTACTTTTATTTCCCAAATAATATTGTGCAATATATTAATGGCAATATCAAAAAAAGTAATCAAAGCAATGCACAAATAACCACACATAATAGAGATACAAATTTAACGTGGTTCATCCAATGTGGGCTACTCCGCAGAGAAAATATTTCACTAAAAGTTTATCAAAAAATCTCTTGGGAATCCTTCACTATTACAATATTTATGGATCAATCCCCTAATCAAGTTCATGGATCTCTATCCATAGGAGAATTCCTTCTTCTTTGCTTTAGTTGGTGATCCTCTAGAATACTACTGCCTCCACTACACTGGCTTGTGGATCTCTCTCCACTAAAGACCTATGTCATCATTCAAAAGACCTAGACTCACTGCCTTGGATAATGAAACTCTATCCATTGGAGGCTACTGTCCTCTACTCTATCACATCCAAATATTGCTCTCAGCTCTATCTCAAATCTACACTAAACATAGTCCTTTGGTCTAGCACAAATCTACTCAATCTCTATCTTAAATCTACACTAAACAACTTTTATCTAGCACAAATATTATCAATATCTATCTCAAATCTACACTAAAAATTGTCCTTCGATCTAGCACAAATATGCTCAATATCTATCTCAAATCTATACTAAAAACTTGTTAGGATCCCATAGTAACCCTTAATGTAATAACTTCTATGATGTAATAATTCCTAAATAATGTGGGTAGTATCCATGATTAATATTTTGTGATGTTCTAAGTTTTAGCTTATATAGTGCCTATGCCAAATGGCACCCTTTTTATGTAACATATGGTAGATAGGTTATGTAAGGTGGCCTTGTGCATGTAATTCGAGTGGCATTGTGCATGTAATTCCAGTGGCACTATGCATGTAATTCGGGTGGCATTATGCATGTAATCCAGGTGGCATTTTGCATGTAAGCCAACCATGGAAGGGAACTCTTTAAATACCCGAGAAGGCACCAATGTATTCATCTTTTGCAAATTAATGAAGTGTTGAAGGAGGTTGCCCCATTGAATAGGCCTGCGATTCTATCTTATTGTGAGATTGTTCCTTTATGCAAATTTCTGTTATAATGTGTAATTTGTTCTGAATATTAATATGATGTTTATGTGAGTTTATTTCCAAGCAATTGTGTGAGAGTGTGTTATTTGAGTTTATTTTATAGCAGGATCCTAACAAGTGGTATCAGAGCACTTTCCAAGGCCAAGTTCTGCTGCAACAGTAATGATTCTTGCCTTTTAGGTATAATCCTCTGTTATTTTCATGTAAATTTGTTTTTATCAAAAAAAGAAAAAAAGACAAATACCAGTCAAAAAAAATAAAAAAATAGTCCTTTTTAGTTGAGTAGGTAGAAACCCTGTGCCGGGGGTTTTTAAATATTGTGAAGAATCTATTGTTATTGACTAAGCTAGATAGCCCATACAACGTCTAGTGAAGTGAGGGGTGATCAAGCTCCAATACCCAAGCCTCAGACAGAACTCGCGCACAAACTTGAGCTCTCACGCATATTTGGGTGTATCAGGAGACCATTCTAGGGTTAAAAAAAATTTATCCAGTAGGAAGCTTCTCGGCCTTGTATCATCCATAGTCCACGGGACACAACATCCCAAACGATTACCCTCCCGTACTGTCAGAGAGGCAAATAGTGTGCTCAAGGGTATGTGTGGAATCCTCCTTGAGTAGTGGCCTGAAATATTGGTCCGAGCACTATTGTTCATCACTATGGTATAAAAGAGGGCCTATGGGTGTTACATACTCATTTACTTAGCATACCTTGGTTCTGTTAAAACTTCAACCTGCAACAAAATCACAAATCAAAACTCCCTGTTTGTATACTTGCATTCCAAATTCTCAAAAGTGAGCATATAAGAAAGAAATCCTCTACCAAAAAAATAACATACATTGCATGGATTCGGGATAAAATATGAGGGTGACAGTTAAGTTGATAGTCTGGAGAATAATAGTCAAATTTACAGTGGCAGTAATAGTGAGGTCGATCGAGTTAGCACGAGTCGAGTCGAGAGCTGCAGTTTTCAGAACAAAACTGTCATAACAGTAACCTACAGAATACAGAGAATCTTTAGACTAGTGAGGTAAGCAGTGTTAGAGAGACTTTCCAGGCTGAGCAAAATAGTGAGCGAGTGACCAGAGACCAATTATAGATAGTGCTCTAGTACCCAACTTTTGCATTGTAGCTCAAAATCAAAAATTGTAAACACCGTTAGACTCGGTAAAACAGGAGAAATTTTTTTTTGGGTGCCTAAAAGTAGTGTTGTGGGATATAGCTCATTGTGACCACCTCTTTGAACTGATCGTTTTGATATATAACACCCAAGCACTTTTTTGGACACTTACTAAAAATAGTAAGTCCTGAAACCCAATTCTAATTTTAGTAATCGGTCACAAAAGGTTCCAAAATGGCCCAGGGTACCCGTGGACATCAAAAAGAGCTAGAACAGATGGACTCCTTAACCAAATCCATTGAGAATTTGAACTTGGCAATTTTCTCCATAAGGGAAGAGGTCCAAGGTCTTCGTCTAGATCATGAGGCCACTAGTGCTCGCTTAGAAGAAACACTGATAAATATGGGTAGCAAGTTACATAAGGGACCACTCAAAATAGAACACTAGGCTGAAAACTCTACAAAGAATGACCATGACCCATCCTTTAAAATGCCAAAATTGGACTTCCCTCGATTTAATGGGAAGGATGTTGATGGGTGGTTATGTAGGGTTGATAAATTCTTTAGACTTCATAATGTTCCCATATATCATCGAGTTCATATGGCTTCCTTTAATTTGGAATCTGAGGCTCTACATTGGTTCTAGTGGTTACGTAATTCCAACCCAAATCTCTCTTGGGAGGAATTTGAGTCCCAACTACTAACCCGCTTTGGGCCTAGTGAGTATGAGGACTTCACAAGGGCCTTGACCAAACTACAACAAACATCCTCAGTCCGTGATTACCAAACTCAATTTGAAAAATTGGCCAATAAGACAAGAGGATTGATAGAGGGGTTCTTCACGAGTTGTTTTATTAGTGGGTTAAAAGGGGATCTCCAAGATGAAGTAAAGATTTTGAAACCATATTCCATGATGGAAGCTATCAATTTGGCCCATCTGGTCAAATCTAAACTCTCAAACCAAAGGTGCCCCCTGCGGTTTTCTCCAAACTGATCTTCATTTCATTTTCATGCCCAAAATTTAGTGGATAGTAAACCTACTACACCCAAGTGACTGACTACAGAGGATATGGATGCACGTCGTGCCCAAGGCTTATGTTATAATTGTGATGAATTTTTTTTTAAAGGACATAAGTGTGCAAAAAAATACTATTATTGATAGATGTTGAGGAACATGCTAACACTGACCAGAGTGATGAGGATGAGGACCTCCCTGAAACACCTTATCCATAGGAAGAAGATACACAGGGGTCTGAGGTAGATATTTTAGTCCATGCTCTTACAGGTATTACCACTCAAAAAACCATGAAAGTTGTGGGATTTTTCAAGGGCCAACGTCTTACCATCCTTATTTATTCAGCAAGCACACACAACTTCATTGATCCTAGAGTTGCTAAGTAGGCAAATTTCTATATCCACACTTGTAATTCATTCGAAGTCATGGTAGCCAATGGGGGAACATTACCTTGTAAAGGAAAATGTTGTAATATCAAGATCAGGATAGGGAACTATGAACTCAAGTAGGACATGTTTTCCCTCCAGTTGGGAGGATGTGATATGTTTTTGGGATCTCAATGGTTGAGTACATTGGGCACTATCAATTGGAACTTTGCAGAACTCTGGATGCAATTCTCCAAAAATGGACAAACACACTTACTCAAGGGCTCCCCTATAGGAACACCTCACCTCATTAGTTCCAATCGTATGGAGAAAGTGCTAAAGAAATCAAAACATGGGGTCATTGCACAAATCTTCTCCATCCAACCAACCACTTCACTAATGGCCAAAATTCCATCAGACCTGCAACTAGTTCTACACAAACATGATGTTGTCTTTGCAGAACCAACTACACTACCATCATGTCACTCTCACGACCATGCTATCCCATTGCTTTTGGGTAGTGCACCACCAAATATCAGGCCATATATGTACCCTCTTGCCATGAAATTAGAACTAGAAAAATTGGTACAGGAATTACTCAAGGCTGGTGTCATCCGACCTAGTACTAGCCCCTAATCCTTGCTTGTCCTACTTGTTCCCAAGAAATATGGCTCATGGCGTGCCTATGTATTGACTATCGAGAAATCAACAAGACTACAATCAAGGATAAAATTCCTATTCCAGTGGTTGATGAACTACTCGATGAACTACATGGGACCATGTATTTCACCAAGCTTGATCTCCGCTCTGGCTTCCATTATATCCGGCTCAAGGATGAGGACATCTCCAAAACTGCCTTTCACACTCATGAAGGTCATTATGAATTCTTGGTAATGCCATTTGGTCTCACAATGCTCCTTCTACATTCCAAATTCTTATGAAAAACATCTTCTAACCCTTTCTACAGAAGTTCATCCTTGTGTTCTTCGATGACATCTTGATTTACAGCCACACATGGGAAGAGCACCTCAATCATGTGGATCAAACTTACAGCTATTGGTCACCCATAACCTTTTTGCCAAAATGTCCAAGTGTTCCTTTGGCCTTATTGAAGTAGAGTATCTGGGACACATTCTCTCACAGGATGGCATCAAGGTTGACCCTAAGAAGATCCAAGTAGTTCAAGAGTAGCCGAAACCTCACACCCTCAAGGGACTTCAAGGATTTTTAGGGCTTACAAGCTATTATCGCAAATTTGTCTACAATTATGGGAAGATAGCTGCCCCTCTCACCTCCATGTTGAAAAAATATTCCTTCACTTGGACAGGGCCTACTGAACAAGCCTTCATTAAACTCAAGCATGCTATGACCACCACTCCCATCTTAGCCATGCCATATTTCTCTAAACCATTTGTCATTGAAAGTGATGCTTCTGGTCATGGTATTGGGGTAGTATTGATGCAAGAAGGATGACCTGTGGCTTTTACTAGCAAGGCACTCTCTGATCGTAATCTAGGGAAATCCACATATGCTAAGGAAATGTTAGCCATATTGCATGCAGTCACACATTGGTGACATTACCTCATTGGGCATCACTTCTCCATCAAAACTGACCATCAAAGTCTCAAATATTTTTTGGAACAAAGAGTTGCCACACCTGACCAACAAAAGTGGGTTTCTAAACTCATGGGCTATGATTATGATATCACCTACAAAAAAGGAAATGAGAATATTATAGTTGATGCTCTTTCTCACTAAATGGAGACCGTAAGTATGTTGTGTGCCATCTCAGCACCACTTTACCAATGGATTGATTCCTTGCATCAAGAAGCACGTCAGGATGTAGATTTGCAAGCTTTGATAGCCTCACTAATTGATGATCCATATTATGCACCAGGATATAATTAGAATGACCATGATCTGCACTACCATCAACGCTTGGTTCTACCTCATTAGTCCCCACTTTGAGATCTCCTCATGAAGGAATTGCATGCCACTCCCTCTACAGGCCATTCAGGGTTCCTTAAAACATATGAGCGACTCAAGTGTACCTTCTTTTGGAAAGGTATGAAATGGGACATCTGCTCTTTTGTTGCTGCCTATGACACATGTCAAAGGATGAAAGGTGAAACAGTGCGCTCTCTAAGAACTCTTCAGCCATTGCCTATCCCGGATCAGGTTTGGACCAACATTTCCATGGACTTTATAGAAGGGCTCCCTAAATTTGGATGCAAGTCAGTTATTTTAGTGGTAGTGGACCGCATTTCAAAATATGCTCACTTTTGTGCCCTTGCCCATCCTTATACAACATCCATTATTGCACAAATTTTTCTTGACTCCATATTTCACCTTCATGGCATGCCCACCTCCATTGTATATGATCGTGATCCCACCTTCACTAGTCATTTTTGGCAAGAGTTGTTTAAGTTGTAGGGGACTCAGCTCAAAATGATTTCAGCCTACCATTCACAAACGGATGGTCAAACAGAAGTTGTTAATAAATTCTTGGAAACCTACCTTCGCTGATTTGTCTCAGATCATCCCACTCAATGGGCCAAATGGCTATCCTTGGTCGAATGGTGGTACAACACTTCCTATCATACCACAACCAAACTCATACCATTTGAAGCAGTCTATGGGCGCCTTCCACCTACACCTTCCTCTTACATTCCTAGAAGCTCCAAGGTCCAGGTCGTCGACAACACTCTGAGTCAACACATCGAGGTCCTTCACCAACTTAAGTAGAATTTGAACATGGCCCAAAATTAGATGCACCAATAGGCTGATCAGAATCGTTCTGAGTGTAGTTTTGATGTAGGTTATATGGTCTTCCTTCGCTTTCATCCATACAAACAATCATCCCTACAAATTTTTAGGTGCCAAAAGCTTGTTGTAAAATTCTATGGCCCTTACCTGGTTCTACGACAGATTGGCCCCATAGTTTACAAATTGGTGCTCCCACCTACTTCCAAGCTTCATTCAGTTTTTCATGTTTGTGCTCTCAATAAAGTTGTGGTCACACAGGTACAGGTTCAATCCACACTTCCTGAATTGGATGAAGAAGGCTCCATATTACTTTAACCTGAGCAGTTTTTGGATCGTCGGACTCACACTCTTCTCAACCGTACAATTACAGAGATTCTGGTTCAGTGGCATGGGCTTCAACCTGAAGATGCTACATGGGAATATCTCCACCAACTCCAACAATAGTTTCCTCATTTCATCTTTGAGGACAAAGCTTCTTCAAGGGGAAGGACATGTTAGGATCCCATCCTAACCCTTAATGTAATAACTTCTATGATGTAATAATTCCTAAATAACGTGGGTAGTATCCATGATTAATATTTTGTAATGTTCTAAGTTTTAGCTTATATAGTGCCTATGACAAATGGCACCCTTTTTATGTAACACATGGTAGATAGGTTATGTAAGGTGGCCTTGTGCATGTAATTCGAGTGGCATTGTGCATGTAATTCCAGTGGCACTATGCATGTAATTCGGGTGGCATTATCCATGTAATCCAGGTGGCATTTTGCATGTAAGCCAACCATGGAAGGGAACTCTTTAAATACCCGATAAGGCGCCAATGTATTCATCTTTTGCAAATTAATGAAGCATTGAAGGAGTTTTCCCCCTCGAAGAGGCCTACGATTCTATCTTATTATGAGATTGTTCCTTTATGCAAATTTATGTTATAATGTGTAATTTGTTCTGAATATTAATATGATGTTTATGTGAGTTTATTTCCAAGCAATTGTGTGAGAGTGTGTTATTTGAGTTTATTTTATAGCAGGATCCTAAAAAAACTATCCTTCTATCTAGCACGAATATGCTCAATCTCTATCTCAAATATACACTAAACACTGTCCTTAAATATAGCACAATTTACTCTACTAGATTTTACCCAAGACTTAAAACAAAGCTTGAACAAATCAATCAATCAAACTGCTCTTAAGTCTTCTCAAAGACTTAACTCAAATCTGCTCAGCAAGTCCTCCCTAGAACTTGTCCAATCTGCTCAACAAGTCCTCCCTAGATTTTGTCCAATATGCTCAACAAGTCTTCACCAAGACTTGTTCCAAATATGCATTGTAATATTCCACAAAAGCTCACACTAATATATCCTTAAGCTATTACAAAAGCTTAATCAAATCTATCCTTAAGTTCCTTCTAGGACTTACTCAAATCTATCCGCTAGCTTCCACAAAATATTATTCAAATCAATTACAAAACTTGCATACAAAATTTAGCTTAATCTCTTTCAGAAAACCTCTTCAATATCATAAACAAGTTTCACTAATAATATTGTTTAACCCACAAAAACATATAGAGAATGATGAAAGACTCAATATGTTTTACACTCACAAAACACTCAATCATTTTCAAAATTGTATTCAAATCAATTCAAAAATAAAGAACAATTTGTTTCATAGAACTTGAACTATCACTCCAATGCATTCAATCAATAATTTTCATCAAACTTCACTCAACCATTCACTCAATCAAATACAACTTGCTTACAAACCCTAACCAAGTGTTTCACTTTACTTCCAACAACACACTATGAATCTCAACTATTGACTCAAGATGATTTCAGAATTCACATAATAATGATACTCATGATATTTTCACAAACCCTAATCGTGCACATGAAAGCTTACTCAAATATTTCCAACAATGCTTATCAAACAATCTCACATAACAATGATACTTATGTTCTTTCACAAACCCTAGTTCAAGATAGTTCTCAATTTCACACTCAATTGTTTTCACAAACATTCACCAATCATGTATATGAAAACTCACTCAACAATGCTTATTAAACAAACCTTTTTACTCTAACTTTGCATTTTACAACATCCAACCCAAAAATATTTCACTCATAAGGAAGATGTGCCCACCTTTTTTTTTTATGAATATTTGACCTCAAAACCTGTCTCAATCACAATCAACCTCTTTGACAATCTCAATGATTAGATATCAAAAATATTCACTCAATTATTTCCCTCAAAATTATTTCACCATACAAAATAAAAAATACTCAAGTACACCTTATTATCTCCAAACTTATCAAAATATTTCTCAATTCATAGAAATAATTTTTTCTTTATCAACTTCCAAATTAATCAATTTATAGAAGACCAAGTTCTTTCACAATCATTTTATAAACTTCCAATGATAATTTTCAACCTATAAGAATTAATCCCTTGGTTAACCCTTATTATTCCAACCTCTATTTAATTTTCAAATCATAAAATAAATAACATACCAATTATCCTTATAGCTCCAACCCTTATTTAATTTTTCAAAGCATAAAATAATGTAAACTATCAAATACCTTATGACTCCCTACTTTCCCAAGGCACTACCTAAACTCACATGGCCTTAAATCACTCCACAACCTTGGTGCTATCAAAAATTAAATAAAAATTTTAATGCATACCTTGTACCTTGGCCCACGTGCAAAATGGATAGTGCATGCCTTGGCTGCGCTTTGAACTTGCAACCTCGTTGTCACCGATACACTCTAGCCGAAGCTAGGAAACCATTGGGACACACACCCATGCAAGCCTAAACACTCGAGCGTATCTCTTTGTTATCTCTACAATTTCTAGCAATAAAAAACAAAACAATTCTGCCCTTCCAAAAATGACTGCATGGGGATTTGAAACCCCAACCTCTACCTTGCAAAAGCCTTAAGTCTTCCTTGGTCACCAACTATGTTAACCAGTGCTATGGGTATGCACTAAATGTACCACATGCATTTAAACCTTTGCCTACCCTCCAAAGCTTTTAATCACACGAAATACTTTCTTCCTCACCACAAACAACGCACGATTTTATTAGACTTTGGGTTATCAAATTATGCATGGATGAATTAATTAAAATATTAAGGCCCCATTTATATACACTTTGGCTTATGCACTTCGATGTTGGCATTTTAATTAAAAATTTTGAATTTATAAATATCTATATTAATCTTTAATTTTAGTGCCCAAATTTATTTTAAATTTAAATTTTAACCTTTAGGTTAAAATATTTAAATTTAAATAAATTAAATCAAATATTTTTCAAACTATTCAAAGGGTCTTTCAAGGAATAAATTATTTTTAATTACTCCTTGGAAATGTTCTCTTCATCTCAACATGTAACCTAGAATATTATAATATTAAATATTATAATATTATAATATTTAATATTATAATATTATTATTGCCTTTTAAACCTACTTCTCCTTCCTTGGGTCTTCAACCTTTTAGGCCTCCTTAGGCATATAATATTAAAGATAAATATTATATCCTATTTCTTTAAACCTCTTCCTTACCTTTTGGAAAAACCACCTGGTGACATTAATGATGACGAAACTTAACCAACAAACTCTTGACAACTCTTGAAATCAATGACAATAAATCTTGCTCATATTTCCAATAGGTAGAAGTTTGGAGAATTATCTATGAAGGAGGTTTGAAATCCTTTCTAGAATCATATTGTGATCTTGATGAATATTTATCTAGGAAGGCTGCAATGAATTGGAAAGGGGGTCAGGTTAAGATTGGGGGAGTGGTCTTTACCTTTTTCCTTCCTCTAATTGCCAAAGCAACAAGGTTGAATATCAATGGAATATTGATCAAAATTTTCCCAAAAAAGTAGTTAATGATTTGTAACACTCTTCTACAATTTTAGTATCTTAGTCTACTTCAGTATTACTAAGATTTTGTAATTATGGTTCAAAGATCCTTTATGTAGTCAGGTTTTGGGAATATCAAAACCCCACTCTTATAATATTATTTACCTGATTAAAAAAATAATATCATAAGTCATTCTAGAATACCATCTATCCTAATTGTAGATAATGGTACACCATTTAAAAATAAATAATTCTAAAAGGGATGTACTAAATATAAAATTCATCAAAAATGGTCAACACCCTATTACGCTCAAGGCAATGGATAAGTAGCATTGTCTAATAAAATATTAATCAAGTCCTTAAGAAATTGGTCAATAAAAATGGCCAAGATTGGACTTAAAACTATATAATTCTTTGTGGGTGTATCATACAAGTTTTTTAACTTCTACAATAACAACACCTTATGCCTTAGTTTATGGTACTCAGGTTGTTTCCTTTTTAACTTGAAATCCCTTTTTTAAGAGTCTTGCTTCAAGATTCCTTGGTCAAAGATGAGTATCATTAAGATCTCCTTCATTAGTTAGAGATTCTAGATGAAAAGCATATCATTGCCCCATAGCACCTATAAATTCACCATGATATACTTCAACATGCCTATCATAAAAAGGTATTACCTAGATCCTTTACAATAAGAAACTTGGTCCTCAAGGACAATCAAAAGAACACCAATGCCAATGTCAAACTAAAATTCAAGCTTGAACCTAATTGGTTAGGCCCCTTCATTATCATTTCCAAATTTATCTTTGGATCTTATTGCCTAGCCATATTAGATAGGAAAAAATATAAAGAACCAATTAACATAACACATCATAAGAGATATTATGCTTGAATTTGTCTTGTTTGGCTACTCATGTGCCTAATTGCATGTATGCATGGATGCTTGAAATTCATACCTACCTAAAATCATGTGTTCGATTGAAAGATTGCTTAGATTTTATTTTTCATACCATTGAGTCAAGGGTTTAAGATGAGGTAATGATGATCCTAGTTAGCAAAAGGACCATTTACATTGCATTTGCATTGGGTACTTGATGCTAGTGGTCCTCCTAGTCCCACAAATTGTTTGATTTGATTACTTCTACTATATCTCTCTCTTTTTATCTCTTATTAATTGTATTCTCTTCTCTCCCCTCTATTGTGTTAAGTGATGCATGACATGATTATATATGGCCCTCATAACCCTACCATTTACCTTTCTTCTATACCATCAACATATTTACAAATCATTTTCAAAGGTTAAAGCAAGACCCCCTTTTCTTTTCTATTATTAGAATTATCCAAACAAAATAAATATTACTCAAGCAAATTTGAACTCTTAATGACTATTAAGACTTTTATCTCTAGTCCTCTTGTTAGGTCTATTAAAAAATAAAAATATGGATATAATCTCATCAAATATCTTCATAAATATCGTATGTCATCAAATTTCAAGATAAAAAATAACCTATCTGTGACAAAATGGGGTAGGAGAAAAGGCTTTCCCATGAATCCATATAATCTGATTATTGTACCCTTAGTCAAAAGATACCAATCTCAGTTCTCATAAATAGGTGTAATGATAAAACTAAGGGAGGTTTAATAATGACTTGAAATAGATTTTTTTTCTTCCATTCTCCTTCAGCAAGAGGAATGAGTGAGCTAAGGTTTAGCGGGTGCGGCGGGAGTGAGGGTTTGAATTTTTTGGGTAGGAATCTCAGCCAAGGTGATAGAGGTAGAGCAGGTATGGAAGGGGTGGGTGGGAACCTCGAGCATGGATCAAGTGAGGATCTAGAGGAAGGTGGTTAGGCTATGGTATATTTGGAGGTGGGCATCACATGGGGGCCCAACCCTCCTCAAAAAGGCCCCGACAAAAAAGATACGAAGGACAATGCGAGGCCCAAGAAGTGGTTGTATTTTGTTGAGACTCTTAGAGGAAAAAGAAAGGAGGTTATCTCTCTTCCACCCCTAGTTCTAGTAAATAATAAAATTTCAGCCCCGGCAAGTTCCATGAGCCCTTTTATTTTAATGGAAGAATTCTCCCTGGTAGGCAAGTTTTTGGGAGGTAGGCCGGACATGGAGACTATCAGGGCTTGGGCAATGGGTAAATGATGACTAGTAGGCAGCTTGGAGTTGGTAGCTCTAACTCGAGGGTTATTCATTATCTATTTTAATAATATGAAGGATGCTAACCACATTTTAATAGGAGGTCCTTGGTTTCTAGGCAAAAGGAGCCTTTTTCTCAGACGATGGGGTGAATATTTCGACCCTAAAAAGCAAAATATTAACATTGCCCCTATTTGGGTTCGTCTCTCGAGTCTACCTGCCCAATTCTTCAATGAATATTGGCTGCAGGGCATAGCCAGAACTATAGGGGACTTGATCTCCATTGACCATGCGACCTTGGCCAGGATAAGGATGGCTCATGCATGAATCTACGTAAATGCTAATTTTAATAATGAATTACCAAGGTTTATGGAGCTAGAGTATGGAAAATACTATAGAAAACAACTGGTAGAATACAAGAACAGACCGACATTCTATGAAGAATGTAAAAATCAAGGACATCTATGTAATCAATGACCTAACCTGACAATGAATAGAGAAAAGCATAAGCAAGGAATGCTAGACAGAGGAAATTTGAGGAGTTTTCTTAGCAGAGGTGATTTCAATTAGGAAAACTATGTCTACCAAAAAAAAAAAGAGTGGGTGCAGGGTCCCAGGAAGACAAAGGAAAACAACAGGTTGTTGGCAACCAAAATACTCAGGTAAGTTCCAATCCTCTAGTTTCAAATAAATTTTCAATTCTATCCAATATGGGAGTAGGAGGATTATTGGAAGACATGGAAGCCCATAACCTTTAGGCTAACTTTTATGACTCTCTAGAATCCCCATCCAAGTTAAGATCCTCAAACCTGAATGCTAAAATTACTGTAATCCTTGTGGTCATCACAAATCCAAATCCTAATGCAAGATCTCTAGAATCCACATCCAAGTCAGGATTCTTAAACCCTAATGCTAGAAATACTTCAAGCCCAGTGGGCATCCTGTTGGTCACAAATATACCACAGGAAAGGATTTTATACGAATACACGCCCTAGACTTGGCCAACATTGAAAGGCTAAGAGAAAGAGATGTCTCCTGGGCCAATCTCCAGAGAGGGCTGGCTCCCACACTAAGCTAAATTGGTTCAAGATAAATATGCAGGAAAGGAATGGGAAAATGCGGAAAGAAATGGGAAATAATTGCGAAAAGAAAAGGGAAATATAGCCGAAGCCGATAGTTAATGGGGAAAAACCTCAGATAGCAAATATTCTTAAACCAGATCCTGAAAGTTAAGCAGCAACAAATTCTTAAGATGCATATACAGAAATTGGATCAAAACTAGCCGTAGATTCGCCTTCAATTATACTTCAAACATTTAGATGAAAAACACAACTAAATTCAGAAATGCAGGATTCAACTTATATTAACATTGGATGAGACAGAAGTAAAACAAATAGAAAACAAAACGTGAACAACAGTTTGGATCTTGACTCAAAAGACGCTAAGAATAGAGTGAGATTGCATCTAGGATTTTTGCTTCAATATTTTTGCAAAAGGTTCTCCTCCTTTGCTTGAGATTTTACATTGATATTTATAGAGGTGCCTGCCTCTTTCTTTCATATTACAGCATTTAATACATAAAATAGACTTTGAAGAACGATCCCCTTAATCTGCCTCAGAGAAATGATAGTCCTTGTTTTTAAATGACTGTTATCAGGACAAGCCGAAAGTTGTTAAGAGATCATGAACAAGACCTTTTAATATTGGAGGCATCTTTAATTCTGGTGGCATTGAAAATTTCTTCATGTTCTTCCATCTTACGTGCATCGGTAATCAACAATATTTAATCTTGGAACCACTTCTTTGACCACGATCTTAAAAACTGTTGGCACAGGTGGGTTTGTCAATTTGGAAAAAACTGTCCCACCGATTTTGTTTGTTGGAGAGCTTTTACTTGATCCTTATCTGCTCTGCACGTTCTCCTATGCAATTCTGAAGGAAAATGAAAACTAAACTGTATCGGGCCTTTGTTGTTGCTTCTGCCATGAAAATGTGACAGGTCATGAAAATGCGACATGTCGCGAAATCGTGACACTTTTACCGTACTGCCTTCTCTCTTCGCCAACAGTCGCGAAAATGTGACATGTCACGAAATTGTGACAATTTTCTCTTTCTGGCTTTGTTCGCTGCTCCAAATCGTGAAAATGAAACATGTCACAAAATCGTGACGTTTTTCTCTTTTTGCCCTTGCATCTTCAACATGTCGCGAAATCGTGACATTTTAAGTCATCTTGCACTTTGCACTTCTTTCCCTGTGAAATCATGACATGTCATGAAATTGTGACATTTCATACAATCTGGTTGCTTCCTGGCTTCCTCCTCACGAAAATGAAACATGTCACAAAATCGCGACAGTCCGTACTTAGCATTGTCTTTCAAGTTCCTTTATCGTGAAAACACGACATGTCACGATATCGCGACAATTGCTATTTTCCTTGTACTTGTCAACTTTCATTTCACGAAAATGCGACAGGTCACGAAAATGTGACATGTCACGAAATCACGATGTTTTCGCCGTTTAGTTCTCCTTCATCGCAACAAGGCACGAAAATGGAACATGTCATGAAATTGCGACATGTTTCGCCATTTGGCCTTATCTCCATAATATGTCATGAAATCTTGACATTTTACGTCTCCTTGCACTTTGCTGCTACATCATCGCGAAAACAAGACATGTCATGAAATCGTGACATTCCGTACACTTGGTCTTTTCGCCCCAATATGTCACGAAATCATGACACTTTCCTGCCTTTTTCTTCATTCTTGCTTCCTATCACGATATCATGACAATTTTCTCCTGCTTAGCTTCTGATGGGGAGCCAAATTTAACACAAAGAAAAGACTCAATTTTCATTCAGAAGCATGGAAAGATTACAATTCCGAACCATGGAAGATTTACAAAGTATAGAAAATGCAAAAGAAGTCACAGTCTTCATCTTTCTAGCCTCCTCAATCCTTCGATCAACATCTTCTTATAATGATAGATTCTTGCTGTAACCACCGTTCGTAACCGTCCCTGTAACCGCTGCAACGACCCCCTGGAACTGCTGTAACGACTTCTGGTAACTGTCAAATGTCGTTCTGTAACGGTCCGTGAAAAGTAACATGTCGTGATATCGTGACATCTTGTATGTCGCGATATCGTGACACTTTCGTTTGCTCTCCCTTGCGTTCAAAGTTCGTTGCAATATCGTGACATCTTTTATGTCACGATATCGCGACACTTGCATTTAGCTCTTGCCTTTGTTCTGAGTTCGTCGCGATATCGCGACAACTTTTATGTCGCGATATCGTGACACTTGCATTTTGCTCTCGCCTTTGTTCTGAGTTCGTCACGATATCACGACAACTTTTATGTCATGATATCGTGACACTTGCATTTTGCTCTCGACTTTGTTCTGAGTTTGTCGCGATATCGTGACATCTTTTATGTCGTGATATCGCGACACTTGCGTTTTGCTCTCGGCTTTGTTCTGAGTTCATCGCGATATCGCGACAACTTTTATGTCACGATATCGTGACACTTGCATTTGCTTGCGCCTTGGTTCAAAATGCGTCGCGATATCACGACAACTTTTATGTCGCGATATCGCGACACTTGCGTTTGCTTGCGCCTTGGTTCAAAATGCGTCGCGATATCGTGACAACTTTTATGTCACGATATCGCGACACTTGCGTTTGCTTGTGCCTTGGTTCAAAATGCATCGCGATATCACAACTTTTATGTCACGATATCGTGACACATTTCAACACTTAAGAGTATTTTGTGTTTTGTTTCACTCTTTTATTTCTTTTGTTGCAAGATTGTGCTGCTACCACTGGATGCTCCTGCATCAGACACCCAAGGTAGATTGAGAAGTGATCCTCACTTTTGGATGGTCAGAGGAAAACCTAGGCGATCAACCTCTGATTTGGACAACCAAGTTGCATCCTCGATAGGTCGGCCCTTCCACTTGACCAAATACTCCGAATATTGTCTATTTCGGGTACTTCTGCCTTCGTGAGTGTCGAGTACGTCTTCGATTTCCTCTTTGTCTAGAGTGGATTCTAGAATTTTCCACATATCCGGACTGGGCGGCTCACTATAACTTCCTTCATGATATTCGACCAAGTCTAAAATATTGAAAATAGGTGAAATATTCAGCTCACTTGGTAGATCTACTTCATAGGCATTTCCTGAATCTCGTTTACCTATGATCCGGCATGGTCCAAACCTCTTCATCTTCAGCTTATTGTAGGTTTTGCTAGGAAAAATTTCCTTGCGCAAGTGAACCATGACTTCATCTCCTATCTGGAATTCCTTGAAACGCCACTTCTGATCTACTCTGGCTTTGTATGTAGCATTCATTTTACTGATATGCTGCTGGACCTCTTCATGTAAATTCTTCATGTGTGCTGCAAAGTCTTCAGCTTCAGCACTACGCTTTTCTCCTTTATCTATTGGCCTCAACTCAAAAGCGTTTCTCGGGCTGTTCCCATGCACTATCTGGAATGGGGATTTACCAGTACTACGATTGAAATAATTATTGTAAGAAAACTCTACCTGTGGTAAAATAAGATCCCATCCCTTGGGTTTATCTCCTACCAGACATCGTAGAAGATTACCCAAATTTTTGTTGACTACTTCAGTCTATCCATCAGTATGCAGGTGGTACTCAGAACTAAACTTCAATTCTGTTTTCAGCTTCTTCCACAGAGTTCTCCAAAAATAACCCACAAATTTGGTATCTCTGTCCGAGACAATGCTTTGGGGTAGACCATGAAGGCGTACAACCTCCCTGAAAAACAAGCCTGCAATATGAACAACATC
Organism: Wollemia nobilis; assembly: GCA_028583015.1. Classification (NCBI taxonomy): domain Eukaryota; kingdom Viridiplantae; phylum Streptophyta; class Pinopsida; order Araucariales; family Araucariaceae; genus Wollemia; species Wollemia nobilis. The sequence continues at coordinate 3,325,458 of JAQPPZ010003612.1, forward strand.
ACTTGTCTTTTGACATGGAATAAAATGGGCCATCTTTGAAAACCTGTCAATGACAACAAAAATGGCATCATTTTCGCGTTGTGTCCTTGGCAGACCAAGAACAAAATCCATACTGATGTCCTCCCATGGTCTCTCTGGTAGAGGCAATGGCTGATACATTCCTATATTCTGGCTTACTCCTTTCGCCATCTGGCACACTCTACAACCCTGCACAAATTTTGTCACATCCAGCTGCAACTGTGGCCAATGGTAATTCTCACTAACTAGAGCAATGGTCTTATCTCGACCAAAATGTCCTGCTAGTCCTCTGCTATGTTTCTCTTTGATCAGATTTTCCCTCATGGAACTCCTAGGAATGCACAACTGGTTCTTCCAAAACAACATCCCATCTTGGATCACAAAATCCAACCACTTAGTGCGATCCACAATAGTAGGAGACAAACATGCCGTCCATGCCTCTGCGAAATCTGGATCCACTGGGTATAAACTCTTGAGTTCATCAAACCCAACAACTTGCACTCTCATTTCTATCAAAAAATTATGCCTTCTACTCAAGGCATCTGCAACTCTATTAGATTTTCCGCTTCTATGCTTCAGGACAAAGGTATAACTCTGCAGGAATTCAACCCACTTCAAATGTCGTTGGTTAAGTTTACCTTGACTATTTATATACTGCAAAGCTTGATGGTCAGTATATAAAACAAACTCTTTGGCTAGCAAATAATGTCTCCATTTCTTAAGAGCCTGAATTATAGCATAGAATTCTTGATCATAAAAAGAGTATTTCTTTCAAGCATCATTTAATTTTTCACTAAAGTATGCAATAGGTTTACCTTCTTGGCTCAATACAGCTCCAATGGCACTGCCACTGGCATCACAGTCAACCTAAAACACTTTATTAAAATCTGGAAGTGCCAGAATGGGTTGTTCTATCACTTTCTTCTTCAATATGTCCATACTGGTACCTGCCTTGGCAGTCCACTTAAATTCTTTCTTATCCCCTCTCATAGTTTCTGTTAGGGGTGCACAAATACTGCTAAAGTTTCTAATAAATTTTCTATAGAAACTTGCAAGACCATGAAATGATCTTACCTCTGTTACATTCCTTGGGGTAGGCCATTCAATGATAGCCTTCACCTTCTTAGGATCCATTTTCAGACCCTCCTCTGAGATGACAAATCCCAGGTATATCAACTCTTTCTATACAAAACTGCACTTCTTTAAATTTATCAACAACTGCTCCTCTCGCAACTTTTCAAAAACTGTCCGAACATGCATCAAATGCTCGTCCAATGTTTTACTAAAAATTAAAATATCATCCAGATAAACTATCACGAACTTTTCTAGAAAGTCATGCAATACCTCATTCATCAGCCTCATGAACATACTGGGTGCATTAGTCAATCCAAATGGCATAACTAACCACTCATACAAACCCTCTTTGGTTTTAAAGGCTGTCTTCCATTCGTCACCCTCTCTGATGCATATCTGGTGATATCCACTCTTTAAATCAATCTTAGTGAAGTATTTAGCTCCACTTAAACAATCCATTATATCATCCATTCGAGGTAATGGGAATCGATACTTAATGGTAATTTTGTTTATTGCCCTTGAATCAGTGCACATTCTCCATTCTCCACCCTTCTTTGGTGCTAGTACGATAGGTACTGCATAGGGACTTAAACTTGCTCGAATGAATCCCTTCTTCAATAACTCATGAACCTGGCGGTTCAACTCTTCATTCTCAATAGGGGACATTCTATGGGCGGCCTTATTAGGTAAGCTAGATCTTGGCATTAAGTCAATCTGATGACTAATCTTCCTCATTGGTGGCAAACCCTCAAGCACATTGTCTGATATAATATCAAGAAATTCTGCTAACAGATGTTCAACTTATGCTGGAATGTCTGTAGTTTCTTCTCTCTTTATAGTAGGAATTAATGCATAACACATTGAATCCCTCTTTAGACCATCCAAATATTTTTTGCCATCTACTAACAAAATTCTAGCATTATTGCATACCTTTTCCTCAACCTCCTTCAATGGCTTCAGTTTGTGGCGCACTCCATATTTTGTCAGGGAATAGGTATTTGCATGCCCATCATGCGTCACACGTCTATCAAATTTCCATGGTCTTCCCAACAAAAAATGGCAAGCATCCATCGGCAAAATATCACACATGACCTCATCCTGGTATCTTCCAATTTGAAACTTGACCAAGCATTGTTCACTGACCAATGCTCTATGGTCCTTCTGCAACCACGCAATCCGGTATGGATGCGGGTGCTGCCTTCTTTCTAGCTTTAACTTAGTCACCATATCCTCAGAGACCAAATTATCTGTACTACCATTATCAATAATAATATTATAGATTTTACCTGAACATTTGCACCTCGTGCGAAATAGGCTTTTTTGCTGGTCTGGTTCCCTCTCTTCGTTCAACAAGGTTCTCCTTGTGATCATCACTTCTCCTCGCTCTGCTTCTTCAGAGTGCTCAGATTCAACACCATCATCAACAACCGCAACTCGAGCATTTGCTTCAGGCCTTCTATTCGACGCCTCTTGGTGTTGGGGACACTCATATGATCGATGCCCCTCTTCCCTACAATTGAAGTAGGTTCCATGAAATCTTCCTCTTCCATATCCACGTCCACCTCTACCTCTTCCCCTTTGATAATCATTGTTCTGATTACGGGGCCGGTATGCATTCTCCTCCTTCTGTTCCTGGTGATTGCTTGTTTCACCAGTCTTCTTTGGGTCGTCATATTTACCTCCACTAGTTCTGCCACCAATTCTTCCACCACGACCTCTTCCTCTCTATTTACTGTCAAATCTTCGGTTCAGTTTCTCTTCCACCTTCATAGAAAAATGGTAAGCATCTTCAATGGTGCTCATTCAAACCAAACTCAATTCTTCTTGCACGCTGGTTCTTAACCCATTAATGTAACGGGCTACTCTCTCTTTATTTGCCTCTGTATGGCCAGTTCTGATGGAGATTTTGAAAAACTCCTCTGTATATTCTTTAACAGACTTGTTGGACTATCACAAACTCTACATTCTTCACAACAGATCTAATTCATAATCTACCAAAATAAACTACCGCTTTAGCTTTTCGACCATTCGATCCCATCTGGTGATCTTTTCTTTTCCTCTTCGATTTTGCTCCAGCTGTACTCCTTTCCACCATATGCCAGCATGGCCTTTTAACTTTGTTCTCACAAACTTGATCCGATTTGGATCTTCAATCTCCTCATATTCGAAATACTCCTCCATATCGTTGATCCAGTCAATCAACTCTTCTAGATTTAGATTCCTAGAATATGTGGATACGTCTATCTTCGGCCTTTTCCCAATTTGAGAAATGGCTTTAATCATTCGAGCTTCCATAGAACTCATCGCTTCTTCTTCTGATGGGTCATCAACTCCGCAAGCTTCATCATCACTCTGGTCTTCTCCTCTTGGCTCTACTCCTCTTCGCAATTCTTCCTACAGGGCTTGCACTTGCCTCTGCAATGCTTGAAAGTCTCCTTCAGGAACCACGTTCCTTCCAACACCATGATTTCTTTGTGGCAACATTCTTCTTCACTTCTTCTCAAAACCCTTAACCCTAGATCTTGGTGCAAGCTGCCTCACGTTTGGCACTCTGCTTACACACTCAGAATCTTCTCACTCTGATACCACTTGATGGGGAGCCAAATTTTAACACAAAGAAAAGACTCAATTTTCATTCAAAAGCATGGAAAGATTACAATTCTAAACCATGGAAGATTTACAAAGTACAAAAAATGCAAAAGAAGTCATAGTCTTCGTCTTTCCAGCCTCCTCAATCCTTCGATCAACATATTCCTATAATGATAGATTCTTGTTGTAACCGTCGTTCGTAACCGTCCCTGTAACCACTGCAACAACCCCCTGGAACTGTTGTAATGACTTCTGGTAACTGTCAAATTTCGTTCTGTAATGGTCTGTGAAAAGTAACATGTCGTGATATCGCGACATCTTGTATGTCGCGATATCGTGACACTTTCGTTTGCTCTCCGTTGCATTCAAATTTTGTCACGATATCATGACATATTTTATGTCACGATATCGTGACACTTGCATTTAGCTCTTGCCTTTGTTCTAAGTTCATCGCGATATCGTGACAACTTTTATGTCGTGATATCACGACACTTGCATTTTGCTCTCGCCTTTGTTCTAAGTTCGTCGCGATATCGCGACAACTTTTATGTCGTGATATCGCGACACTTGCATTTTGCTCTCGGCTTTGTTCTGAGTTTGTCACGATATCGTGAAATATTTTATGTCGTGATATCGCGACACTTGCATTTTTCTCTCGGCTTTGTTCTGAGTTCGTCATGATATCATGACAACTTTTATGTCACGATATCGTGACACTTGCGTTTGCTTGCGCCTTGGTTCAAAATGCATCGTGATATCATGACAACTTTTATGTCGCGATATCGCGACACTTGTTAGTCTCATAATGGCACTAAGAGGGGGGGTGAATCAATGTAGCTATTTAAATTCAAATCTATAACTCTTAAAGCTAAAGTAAGGAGAACTTAAAACAGATAAAGCAGATATAACAAGAGAGCATCACATAACACAAGATGTAACGAGGTTCACCAGTTTTGGCTACTTCTCAAAAATAGACTGCTTGGACTCCCATCCAAATCTAGCCTTTGCAAAGCACCAACTTTACAATCAATTTACCAGCACCCACTGGAAGGAGAACCAACCCCTAATTTATCTACACCAACAGAAAGGAGCACCAACCCCTGATTTACCAGCACCAACTGGAAGGAGCACCTACCCCTGATTCCAAGCACCAACTTGGATTTCTATTTTGAATCTTAGATTGACATAAATATGCCTTCACTTTTACAAGACCCTCACTGGTCTATTGCTCATCCAACCTCTCTTTCAATCCAAGAAACACATATTCCTTCTATGCACTTACGGCCGCACTCTCTCTCAGCTACACTCTCTCTTTCAGTTGCTCTTACTCAGACGTATTGTCTCAACCGTGCTCTCTATTCTCTTTTTCATAGCACTTTCCCTCTATTCTACAACATGCTGCTCTCTCTTCTCACACGGAGCTCAACCTTACTGCTTCATGCAAATCTCCTTTTATAACTGTGTTCTATTTCTATTCTTAACTTCCATATTCGCGCATGCAGCCTATTAATAGTAACGGCTCCTTTATTCTCACATGCAATCTTATTAATAGAACGGTTCTTTGTTTGGGCTTTGATACGTTTCTCTGTCCAACTCGTGGTCTTCGTCTGATGACTTTCAGTAACCACTGTTGCATGATATTTCTTTGTAATGGCTCTTGTAACTGCAATAATGACTTCTGTTTACTGTCACTATAACTGCCCCTATAACTGCCATAATTACTTCAGTTCACTATTCTTATTTAACTGCATGATTTCTCTCTGTAACTCCACCGTAATGGTTCTTATTTTTGTTGCATGATTTTACTTTGTAATGGCCCCTGTATCTGCTGCATGACTTCAGTCAACTCTTCTTAACTTAGCTGCATGATTTTCTTGTGCAACTTCCCTTGTAATTGTAGTTCTTCTTTAGTTAACTTTACTTCGGCTGGGTTCTCCTTTTAGCTCTAAGTCACGCAGAAACAACATGTCACGATATCGCAACATTTTTGCCCCTTTGACTTTTCTTTGGCGTTTTACCATGAAAACTTGACATGCCGCAATATCGTGACACTTTTTTCCTCCTTGTCCTTTTCTCAGCTTGCACCCGCAAAAACACAACATGTCATGAAATCGCAACACTTTCGCTGCCTTGAGCTCTTCTCTGTCTCTTGCCCGTGAAAATAGAACATGTCGTGAAATTGCAACACTTTCACTTCCTTGCACTCTTCTCTGCTTGCACTAGCAAAAACATGACATGTCACGAAATCATGACACCTTTCACTTTCGTACACACTTCTCTGCAAGCACTAGCAAAAAAAAGACATGTCGCAAAATTGTGACATCTTTCGCTTCCGTACACTCTTCTATGCAAGCACCATTGAAAACATGACATGTCATGAAATTGCGACACCTTTCACTTCCGTACACTCTTCTCTACAAGCACTAGCGAAAACATGACATGTCGTGAAATCGTGACATCTTTCACTTTCGTACACTCTTCTCTGCAAGCACCAGCGAAAACATGACATGTCGCAAAATCATGACACTTTTGCTGCCTTGTGCCTTTCTCTGCATTTCACTCGCAAAAATGGAACATGTCGCGAAATCGTGACACTTTCTCGTCCGTGCACTCGCTCTTGCAAATTGTCACGAAATCGTGACACTTTTCCTTGTAAGCTCTTTCTCTCAAACATGTCACGAAATCATGACACATTTTTGTCCGTACTACCTCTCTTGCAGATTGTCATGAAATCATGACACTTTTCTTTGTGAGCTCCTTCTCTCAAACATGTCGTGAAATCGTGACACATTTTCGTTCGTACTACCTCTCTTGCAGATTGTCATGAAATCGTGACACTTTTCTTTGCGAGCTCCTTCTCCCCAAACATGTCACGAAATCGCGACAGTTTCTTTGCTTGCACCTTTTCTCCAAACATGTCATGAAATCATGATAGTTTTCTTTGCCTGCACCTTCTCTCCAAACATGTCATGAAATCACGATAGTTTTCTTTGCTTGCGCCTTCTTTCCAAACATGTCACGAAATCGTGACAGTTTTCTTTGCACTTTCTCTCTTTTTAAACATGTCGTGAAATCGTGACAGTTTTTCTACTTGGCTTCTTTTCCTCCAACATGTCACGAAATCATGACAGTTTTTCTTGCGCTTTCTCTCTCTTCCAACATGTCATGAAATCACGACAATTTTTCTACTTGGCTTCTTTGCCTCCAACATGTCACAAAATCGCGACAGTTTTCCTTGCGCTTTCTCTCTTTTCCAACATGTCATGAAATCACGACAGTTTTTCTACTTGGCTTCTTTTCCTCCAACATGTCGCGAAATCGCGACAGTTTTTCTTTCTGGCCAAACATGTCGCGATATCGCGACAGTTTTTCTTTCTGCCTTCTTTCTTCTCAACATGTCGCGATATCGCGACACTTTTCTTACTTGTCTTTTTCTTTGAGCTTTTGCATATGGGCCACTACGTTCTTCTTGGAGAATCATTGTACATGCTTTGTATGACCTCTGAACTCTTGTTCACTTCATCAACCGATCCATCTAATGACCTCTACACTCTTTTCCATTGCATCAACCGATCCTCTGTCTATGTTGACAATAATGACAATACTTTGGCTATACCTTGCTCATCAATGAACTCCTATCCATTGCACTTTGGTTGCACCTTGCTCATCAATGAACTCCTGTCCATTGCATCAACTGATCAACCTGACTGTGTTGACAACAATGACAATACTTTGGTTGCACCTTGCTCATCAATCTCCCCCTTTGGAATTGTTGGCAACACATGTAATTGTGTGCAATTACCTGTAATTCTTCTCCCCCTTTGACAATAATACCAAAGGGTGGCTGCAAACTCCCCCTGAGTCCATGCACCTCATCCTTAGGCACAAATTATTACAGTTAGCAATACCAATTGTTAGTAAAAATTACAAACATGAGCAAAAAGATAATCAAATATATAAATGCTCCCCCTGAGAATGTGGTCCTGATAGCTAGTCAGTTCTTGGGAAGCATGACCACTTCCAATTTATTGCGAAGGTATCCACTACTGACTGGTGGACCTCTCTTCAATTGTTATATTATAGAAGACTCTGTCTCTCTGTTGCACTGACAGGTGGACCTCTCTCCACTTGAAGAAACCTCACTCAGATCTATCTTCAACTGTGTTGGCTATTGGATCTCTATCCATTGAGACTCTATTCTCTGTACTCTATCAATAGGCTCACAAAGAACCTGCTTAACAAGCTCACATAGAACTTGTCCAAATCAGCTCACAAGTCCTCACTAGAACCTGTCCAATTCAGCTCACAAGTCTTCACTAGAACTTGTCCAAATCAGCTCACAAGTTCATCAAGAAAAACTTGCTTAGCATGAACCCACAAAGAGAATTGTTAGAGACCCAATGTGATTCATCAACCTCATAGAAGTATAAAGATAATTGTTAGAGACTCAATATGTTCTATACTTAACTCCCAATCTCAATCTCAACTCAATCTCAATCTCAAAAGAATAAGATAGATGTAGTATGCTTTTCTCAAGAACATGAAACACAACCCAACAATTGCCAACCATGCAATAACTCATATAACAATGATACTCATGTTCTTTCCACAACCAATATCTTTTCTCAACCAATTAGGGCTTTAACAACAATGCTTATAGACAAGGTTTAACCAACATCATTCAACTCAAGATTAACCTTGAAGCATTCAACCAATCACTACATGAAAAGGAAACTAGTAGACATCCTTTTCCTTCCAAAGGTATTTGAACAAAACAACCACCAACATAAATCACCAATGCAAAGAATAACTTGCTCAAATCAATCTCAATGGAGTAAGCCCAAATCATGTATCAAGTAAAGCATTAACTTGATCAAAACACAACCTCTATGAAAGCAACTCAATCATTAATCACCAGGCTGGAAATCATCTGGATGCTCATTATAAACCTCTTCTTCAATCTTCCCATTCAACACGCTGATTTCACATCTGTCAACAAAATTGACAAGTGACTCACACTTGTACCAACTTTTGTCCAACACTGTACCAACACTACAATTTTACTACCAACTCTATGCAAGCATCAAACATAGTACCACAAAACCAACCAAATCATCTGAACTATTATAATCCTTAACTTTTGATAGTGGCAGTGAGAACCATCAACAGTACAAAAATGACATATAGCAATATTACCAATAAAGACAACTCTCAATTTAATCACCACCCTTCACGACACTACCACAAACAATTGTATGAACATAAAACACACTTTGACAGCTATACAACAACTCCCCGACTACTTTCCTTTCATCCTCAGATAACCACACAAATACATAGGAGCATTAAAATAAAACTTTAACATTGCTCCCCCTGAGGATGTGCTACCTAGAGCTGCTTAGTGCAATAGAGGAGTAATCTCCTTCTATCCAAGGAGACACGATTTCCTTTCCTTTCTCCAGTATTTCCTGAACTTGGGCTTGAGTTTTTCAATTACTTCCCTATTTTGCCCCTGTTCGTGAACTTGAACATTTCTCTTGTGGGGTTGTATCTTGTGCATTCTTGATGGATGATTATTTTCTTTTCTTTTATGCACATGATATGTTCCCTGTCTGTGTTGCCCTCTTTGTGTCTGATGAAATCTAGGGTTTTTCCTTAGATTAGATACAGAAGAGCTTGGACAGAACCTTGCTATGTGCCCTTGACCATTACATTTAAAACATTGCACATGTTTTATTCCCTGTCTGCATTGCATTCTGTGTGTATGATGAAATCTATGGTCTTGCCTTAGATTGGATACAGAAGTGCTTGGACAAAACCTTGCTATGTGCCCATGGCCATTACATTTAAAACATTGCACAAGGTGTTCACTCGGAAAGCAGATGTGTTTTTAACAGCATAAATTTTTGATCTATTGTTCAATCCACAATAAATTGCCTTGTGACCATAGCAGTTGCATTTAGAACAATAGCCATTAAAAGCATTATTATTAAAAGAGTGAGAGTGAGAGAACCTCTTTTGCTGTGGTTGCTTTGCTGTAGATCTTCTTTGATGCTTTCTTCCTTTTGAAGATTCATCTTCAACCTTGAACTTCTTCTTCTCTGCATGTTTGGAAGATGAGGGTTGTTCAGCTTCAGAATTTTCTCGCTTTGATCCTTCAACTGTGAACTTTTCTTTTTCTGCATATTTGGAAGACGAGGGTTGTTCAGCTTCAAATCCAAGACCAAGCTTAGCCGTGGAGCTTCTTTGTTGCTTTATCATTTTATCTAGCAACTTGTGCTCTTCTCATATTTGAGATTTATATTGGCCTCTTCTAGTTGTTTCTTCAATGAAACAATCTCTTCTTCTTGTTGGCATCAAATAGTCTCTTTCTCATTGATTTGAGACCTGAGAATATCTTCAATCCTTTTGTACTGTTCTACTTGCAGCTTTAGATCAATAATAACTTTGTTAGATTTCTCTTCACTTGTGCTGCATACATCATCCTCATCATCCAGGTGTGTCTTCAAGGCTTCTTCTGATTTCTTGGCCTTTTGAACTTGTAGGAAGAGATCTTCAATCTCATCCCCATATTCTTCTAACTTCTTGGACATTCTTTTGTTCTTTTTATTTTCTATACTCAACTCTTCAAGTGCAGAGATCAACTCACCTTCTAGATCTACTTCAATCTCATAGATTTCATCACATACTTTAGAATCCACTTCTTCTACCTTCTCTAGTTTAGTTTTCTCTTCCACAAGAACTGAAACTGGCTGAGATGCCTTTTTGGAGGAGGATCTATTCTTCTTACCCATTGTGTACTAATCCAAGATCAACCCTAGCTGATTTAGCCTATTTAGGAACTTGGCTCTGATACCAATTGTTAGTCTTACAATGGCACTAAGAGGGGGGGTGAATCAGTGTAGCTATTTAAATTCAAATCTACAACTCTTAAAGCTGAAGCAATGAGAACTTAAAATAGATAAAGCAGATATAACAAGAGAGCATCACATAACACAAGATGTAACGAGGTTCACCAATTTTGGCTACTCCTCAAAAATAGACTGCTTGGACTCCCATCCAAATCCAGCATTTGCAAAGCACCAACTTTACAATCAATTTACCAGAACCCACTGGAAGGAGCACCAACCCCTAATTTATATGCACCAATAGAAAGGAGCACCAACCCCTGATTTACCAGCACCAACTGGAAGGAGCACCTACCACTGATTCTAAGCACCAACTTGGATTTCTATTTTGAATCTTAGATTGACATAAATATGCCTTCACTTTTACAAGACCCTCACTGGTCTATTGCTCATCCAACCTCTCTTTCAATCCAGGAAACACATATTCCCTTTGCGCACTTACGGCCACACTCTCTCTCAGCTACGCTCTCTCTTTCAGTTGCTCTTCCTCAGACGTGCTGTCTCAGCCATGCTCTCTATTCTCTTTTTCGTAGCACTTTCCCTCTATTCTGCAACACGCTGCTCTCTCTTCTCACATGGAGCTCAACCTTACTACTTCACGCAAATCTCCTTTTATAACTGTGTTCTATTTCTATTCTTAACTTCCATATTCGCGCATGCAGCCTATTAATAGTAACGGCTCCTTTATTCTCACATGCAATCTTATTAATAGAACGATTCTTTGTTTGGGCTTCGAGACATTTCTCTGTCCAACTCGTGGTCTTCGTCTGATGACTTTCAGTAACCATTGTTGCATGATATTTCTTTGTAACGGCTCCTGTAACTGCAGTAATGACTTCTTTTTACTGTCACTGTAACTGCCATAATTACTTCAGTTCACTATTCTTATTTAACTGCATGATTTCTCTCTGTAACTCCACTTGTAACGGTTCTTATTTTTGTTGCATGATTTTACTTTGTAATGGCCCCTGTATCTGCTGCATGACTTTAGTCAACTCTTCTTAACTTAGCTGCATGATTTTCCTGTGCAACTTCCCTTGTAATTGTAGTTCTTCTTCAGTTAAATTTACTTCGGCTGGGTTCTCCTTTTAGCTCTAAGTCACGCAGAAACAACATGTCATGATATCGCGACATTTTTTCCCCTTTGACTTTTCTTTGGTGTTTGACCGTGAAAAAATGACATGCTACGATATCGTGACACTTTTTGCCTCCTTGTCCTCTTCTCGGCTTGCACCCGCAAAAACACATGTCGTGAAATCGTGACACTTTTGCTACCTTGAGCTCTTCTCTGTCTCTTGCCCATGAAAATGGAACATGTCACGAAATCGTGACACTTTCACTTCCTTGCACTCTTCTCTATTTGCACTAGCGAAAACATGACATGTCACAAAATCGTGACACCTTTCACTTCCGTACACTCTTCTCTGTAAGCACTAGCAAAAACAAGACATGTCACGAAATCATGACATCTTTCGCTTTCGTACACTCTTCTCTGCATGCACCAGTGAAAACATGACATGTCATGAAATCGTGACACATTTCACTTTCGTACACTCTTCTCTGCAAGCACTAGCGAAAACATGACATGTCACAAAATTGTGACATCTTTCGCTTCCATACACTCTTCTCTACAAGCACCAGTGAAAACATGACATGTCACGAAATTGCGACACTTTTGCTGCCTTGTGACTTTCTCTGCATTTCACCCGTGAAAATGGAACATGTCATGAAATCGTGATACTTTCTCGATCGTACACTCGCTCTTGCAAATTGTCACAAAATCGTGACACTTTTCCTTGCAAGCTCTTTCTCTCGAACATGTCGTAAAATCGTGACACATTTTCATCTGTACTGCCTCTCTTGCAGATTGTCATGAAATCGTGACACTTTTCTTTGCGAGCTCCTTCTCTTAAACATGTCATGAAATTGTGACACATTTTCGTCCGTACTGCCTCTCTTGCATATTATCGTGAAATCGCGACACTTTTCTTTGCGAGCTCCTTCTCCCCGAACATGTCACAAAATCGTGACAATTTTCTTTGCTTGCGCCTTTTCTCCAAACATGTCACGAAATCACGATAGTTTTCTTTGCATGTGCCTTCTCTCCAAACATGTCATGAAATCGTGACAATTTTCTTTGCTTGCGCCTTCTTTCCAAACATGTCGCGAAATCGCGACAGTTTTTCTACTTGGCTTATTTTCCTCCAACATGTCGCAAAATCACGACAATTTTCCTTGCACTTTCTCTCTTTTCAAACATGTCGTGAAATCGTGACAATTTTTCTACTTGGCTTCTTTTCCTCCAACATGTCGTGAAATCATGACAGTTTTCCTTGCGCTTTCTCTCTTTTCCAACATGTCGTGAAATCGTGACAGTTTTTCTACTTGGCTTCTTTGCCTCCAACATGTCACGAAATCATGATAGTTTTCCTTGTGTTTTCTCTCTTTTCCAACATATCTCAAAATCATGGCAGTTTTTCTACTTGGCTTCTTTACCTCCAACATGTCGCGATATCACAACAGTTTTTCTTTCTAGCCAAACATGTCGCGATATCGCAATAGTTTTTCTTTTTGCCTTCTTTCTTCTCAACATGTCGCGATATCGCGACAGAAAACATGTCGTGATATCGCGACACTTTTCTTACTTGTCTTTTTCTTTGAGCTTTTGCATATGGGCCACTACATTCTTCTTGGAGAATCATTATACATGCTCTGTATGACCTCTGAACTCTTGTTCACTTCATCAACCGATCCATCTAATGACCTCTGCACTCCTGTCCATTGCATCAACCGATCCTCTGTCTGTGTTGACAATAATGACAATACTTTGGCTGCACCTTGCTCATCAATGAACTCCTGTCCATTGCACTTTGGCTGCACCTTGCTCATCAATGAACTCCTGTCCATTGCATCAACTGATCAACCTGACTGTGTTGACAACAATGACAATACTTTGGTTGCACCTTGCTCATCAACACTTGCGTTTGCTTGCACCTTGTTTCAAAATGCATCACGATATCGCGACAACTTTTATGTCGCGATATCGCGACTCTTGCGTTTGCTTGCACCTTGGTTCAAAATGTGTGGCGATATCGTGACAACTTTTATGTCGCGATATCGTGACACATTTCAACACTTAGAGTATTTTGTGTTTTGTTTCACTCTTTTATTTCTTTTGTTGCAAGATTGTGCTACTACCACTGGATGCTCTTGCATCAGCTTCATCCTCAAAAATGTCGCGAAATCGTGACATCTTGCTTGCCTTGTGTTTTTCTTTCAGCTCTTCCGCGATAACATGACATGTCGCATTATCATGCCATTTTCTACCATTTGCCCCTTGCTCACTTTTTTGTTGCAATATCGTTGCATGTTTCACTGGCACTTGTCCTTGCTACTTTATGTCACGATATCGCGCATCCTTCCATTATGTTACTTTTTGCCTTTGCAAGTCATGAAAACGTGACATGTCACGACATCGCGACAATTTTCAATTTAGTGCTACCTTTGACTGTGTTGACCGCGAAACTCCAACATGTCACGATATTGCGATAGTTTTACCCCCTTGCTGCCATTGACTGTTTTGATCGTGAAAATGTGATAGGTCACGAAAACATGACATGTCGCGATATTGCGGCATTTTCTGTCCTTAGCTCCAACACAAAAACTTGCAAAGATTTTTACATTTTCCCTTTCAAAATGCTTGAAGGGACAACAGAGGAGTTAGTATCTCTACAACTTCTGCATTCTTTTACATGAAAAATAACAATACAAACAATGTGGCAAAAATGCCAACATTCTTGGCGGCTCACGGGGTATACAGTTCTGTTGTATGCACGAATATCAGGCCTTAATCCATTGGGCAACAGAGTCAAGAAGCTGGAGAACAGAAAAAGTGAATATTGGTTGATGTTGGATGGCTCTGCGGACTGCTGCAACAATCTCTTGCTAGTATTCGGCACTCAAAATAGGACCTTTAGTAGAAATTTATAGAATAGTAGAACTTCCTTTATTTTTGAATGACTACATTTTTCCTAGCTCTTTTGAGCTGGGTAATCACTAGGTGCTGTGAAAATATCTCCATGGTAGTAGTGAAAAACACCTAAAATACAAAATGGAAATGAATGGAATGATGACCAGCGGATGCGCAGGCCGTGGACGGGAATGGGGAATGATGAAATGGTGAAAATGGCAGAGCAAAAGTGGTAAATACAGCAACAGAGTGCTACTGTGTTACCAGCTGCTGGGTTTTGATGAAAACATAAAATGAAATGGAAATGGATGGAATGGAGGAGGTGATAGGAAGTGTGGAAAAATGCTTTAAAAAACAAAGAATGAGAAGAAAGGGAAGTGAAGGAAAGGGAACATCAGAGAGGGGAGTAGAAACAACAGTAGTGGCTTGATTATCTACAGAAGAAGAAGGAGTAGGAGAGAGGAAGGGAATGAAGTAAGGAAGGGGAAGAAAGAAGTAGAGGAAAGCCACTAACTGCTGGGAAGAAAAAGAAAAAGGAAAAGAAATAAACATACCTGCGGGCTCGCATGCAAAAAGAGCCGAAGTTAACAAAAAAAATTTATTTTTTATTTTTTATTTTTTATATAGGGTAACCCCCGAGTTTAGATATGAATTCTCGGGAGAGACACATATTCAAACATGGCTGTATGATATCCTAGATCCCAGACCTTGGACAGACACTCATTAGTCTCCTGATTGATAATCAGCTCGGAGTCACCAAAGATTTGAAACTGTCACACTCCAAGTTTCTCAGCCGTATTGAGACCTAAGCATAAAGCCTCATACTCTGCGGTCTTAGTTGTGCAGCTCCAGGTCAACTGATATGAATAGGATCGTTGAATTCTAGAAGGTAACATTAGAACAGTCCCAGTGCCAGTGCCATTTCTACATTGTGCTCCATCAAAATAGAGTTGATCTTGACTTCCATCATTCTGTTCTTGAGCCTTTTTAGTCTTGAGAATAGAATAACACCCCAAGTCAGTTTCTATCATGGCGTTAAAATTGAGCATTGAAAACTCATCCTCCAAGCAAAAATCGAGCATTGAAAACTCATCCAGGACTTCACCCACCAAATTAGGATCTTCCAATTCCTCAATTATCATATTGACAGAATATTTGGACCTGTCTTCGTCTTCTATCTTATCTATATGAAAAGTAGAAGGCTTCTAGTTGTCAATACAGACTCTTCTTCCTTTGAAAGGGATCTCCAAGTGAGAATAATCCAAAGAAAGGTAACCTCCCAGTTTAGTAGTGAATTCTCTTGATAAACACATACTGAAATATGGTTCTAAATCAACCACAACTATCTCCTGAATTACTGTAATATGAGGCATACTATGTAGAGCAATAGGCACATCCTTGATTACACCCACTATTTTCATGGGAGTCCCATCCAACTACAAGACACCAGGGCTACTTCTTGTATACTCCATACCCATGACTTCACAAACTGCCTTTGGCATGACAGTTGTAGCTGCATCTGAATCAATAAGGCAATTATGCACCACATGTCCCTCCATTCTCAGTAAAAGATAAAAAGGTGGTGGTCTATTTTTTCCTGTGACTGAAGAAGTCAGAGTTTGAGATAGAACTACCTGGGCTGGAGCCTTCCCCTTACTTTGTGTAGTCTTCAGAGATTCCTATAAGAGATTTACCTGTCTAGGCAACTACAAAGTGTCATACAGACTAACCTTAACTGGTATCCTTTTGAGTTCTTCAACGATGTTGTACTCTAGCGATATCAGCTCTTTCCCTCCACTGGCTACTTCAAATTTACTTTTGTATTGCTGTGTGGCCTCCACTCATTTTTTTTAGTAAATGATGGATACCGCAACGTCTCTCTAGCTTGTTCCTTTGTTTCTGCGTGTGGCTGGGAAGTAGAAGCTTGTTCCTTCTCTTTTGCTTGTGGTAAAAGTGGATCCTTTGGCAAAATAGGTGGTTGTTGTTGCAGAGCTGGAGGATCATGAGCCTTTGCAAGAATTTATTGCTTTGTTGTAGGAGGAACTTTCAATGGCTCCATCTTAGTCGAATCTACCAACATTGGTTTCTTGCCACTGCGTGTCAAGACTGCCATGTATTCCTCAGGAGACAATGTAGAACTATGATCCACCTCTCGAATCATGTTTACACGGCTTCCTGCAAGAACTTGCAAATAATTTTGGTGAACCATGCAAGTAGACTCGTCATGTGGGTCATTGCATGAAGAACACTAGTAAGAAGGCTCATGTGAAACTTCAGAAGGGCCAGCCTCTTCACTCACCAGGATCGCTGAGTTCCTCTCAGGTACTTTCTCCATAGCCTTGCTAGGAGAAAGTTTCTCTCTAGTTACTGCCAAAAAATATCTTTGTGGCTGATATTTCCTTTCTGCCTCTCTTCGCTCCATAGATGTCACCTTGTTAGTGAGAGTTCTCATGGCCGACTGAATTTCTTGCAAAATAGCCAATTGAGGATCTGGGCTTGAGGACATAGGTGGTGCAGGAAGAGGTAATGGAACTGGTGGAGAAGGTAATGCAGGAGTTGGAAGTGGAGAGGTTATCTGTGGAATGGGAATAATAGGTACTGAAGGTATGGGAGGATTCCATGAAGATGAAGGATATATGGATGAAGCAATGTAAGATGTTGGGGCTGCACCTATATGCTGATATTGTGGAAGATCAGGAAAAATAGGCATAGTCATTTTTGGAGGCAATTTCCCAATTACAATCAGGTCAGCCTCAGCCTTCTGTGCCTGGGCATATAGTGTAGAAAAAATTTGAACACCAGACATCCTAATATTGATACCAATATCTGAATGGAAAGCCTTAAGAAAGTACATTGCTGTTTGTTCATGAGTAGGGCGAAGACCTTCAGGAACTCTTTGCCAAGTTTGGGCAAACCTAACATTGAAATCCACTATCTCCTCTTGAGGATGCCTCTTGATATTATTAAATTGATGCACTAGAGAAAATGGATCTGCTTGTTCATTGAACACTTGGATTAACATCTCTGCTAATTGATCCCATGAATTGATGGAATTGGGAGGCAAAGATCTATACCAGCACAACAACTTACCCCAGAGTGATAGGACGAGCAATTTTATCATGACATCTTCATCTGTGATATTATGAATTGAAGCCAAGGTTGCCACATTTGACACATGCTCGTACATTGTCTTTCCAGTCCCATCGTATGTAGGCAAGGTCTTTATTGCTACAGCAGGAACTAGATTTTGAAAAGATAGGTCCAACGCTCTCGAATAATTCCAAGTAGGAACTCGCCATGGCAGAGGTTGTTGACCAGCCATTTGGACTACAGGATTTGGATCTACTCATAAGCTCGTAGCAGTACTGGGAGGAGTGGAAGATGGCACAAACTGACCTGTTGCCTGTGAAGAAATAGCAAATGATAGGTTCACAGGACTTACCAATCTTAAGCGCTCCCTCCAGTTCTGAACATCAATCTCAAAGAATTCGACTAGATATTTCGATTATTTGGCACTTGATCTCATGATCATGAAGCAGATATTCTCACCAGCTTCAGGATTAGAAATTTCTAGGTACTATACAGTCACCTTCAGCAGAGTCACCAGATGAACTTACAATCGCCGCTTTGGGATCAAGACAGTTCATCCAAATCTTGATTCCCCCGGGTGTTAACAAATGGAACTTGTGAGTCCCACTGGGCGTGCCAAAAATAGTTGGTCACAAATCTGCCATAGGAAAGGATTTTATACGAATACGTGCCCTAGACTTGGCCAACATTGAAAGGCCGAGAGAAAGAGATGTATCCCAGGCCAATCTTCAGAGAGGGCTAGCTCCCACACTAAGCTAAACTAGTTCAAGATAAAGATGCAGGAAATGAATGGGAAAATATGGAAAGAAATGGGAAATAATTACGGAAAGAAATGGGAAATCTAACCGAAGCCGATAGTTAATGGGAAAAAAACTCAGATATCAAATATTCTTAAACCAGATCCTAAAAGTTAAGCAGCAACAAATTATTAGGACGCATATACAGAAATCGGATCAAAACTAACCGTAGATTTGCCTTCAATTATACTTCAAACATTTAGATGAAAAACATAGCTAAATTCAGTAAGGTAGAATTCAACTTATATTAACACTGGATGAGACAGAAGTAAAACACATAGAAAACAAAATGTGAACAACAATTTGGATCACTGACTCAAAAGACGCTAAGAATAGAGCGAGATTACATCTAGGATTTTTGCTTCAATATTTCTGCAAAAGGTTCTCTTCCTTTGCTTGAGATTTTACATTGATATTTATAGAGGTGCCTGCCTCTTTCTTTTGTATTATAGCATTTAATACATAAAAAAAACTTTGAAGAACGATCCCCTTAATCTGCCTCAGAGAAATGATAGTCCTTATTTTTAAATGACCGTTATCAGGACAAGACAGAAGTTGTTAAGAGATCATGAATAGGAGCTTTTAATATTGGAGGCATCTTTAATTCTGGTGGCATAAAAAACTGCTTCATGTTCTTCCATATTGCGCGCATCGGTAATCAGCAATATTTAATCTTGGAACCGCTTCTTTGACCATGATCTTAAAAACTGTTGGCACAGGTGGGTTTGTCAATTTGGAAAAAACTGTCCCACCAATTTTTTCCATTGGAGAGATTTTACTTGATCCTTATCTACTCTGCACGTTCTCCTATGCAATTCTGAAGGAAAATGCAAACTAAACTGTATCGGGCCTTTGTTGTTGCTTCTACAGCGAAAATATGATAGGTCGTGAAAATGCAACATGTCACAAAATCGTGACACTTTTACCTTATTGCCTTCTCTCTCTGCCACCAGTCGTGAAAATGCGACATGTCACGAAATCGCGACACTTTTCTCTTTCTAGCTTTGTTCGTTGCTCCAAATCGCAAAAATGAAACATGTCACGAAATCGCGATGTTTTTTTCTTTTTGCCCTTGCATCTTCAACATGTCGCGAAATCATGACATTTTAAGTCGTCTTGCACTTTGCACTTCTTTCCCTACGAAATCATGACATGTCGTGAAATCGTGACGTTTTGTACAATCTAGCTACTTCCTAGCTTCCTCGTGAAAATGAAACATGTCGCGAAATCGCGACAATCTGTACTTAGCATTGTCTTTCAAGTTCCTTTATCGTGAAAATGTGACATGTCGCGATATTGTGACAATTGCTGTTTGCCTTGTACTTGTCAACTTTCATTCCACAAAAATGTGACAGGTCGCAAAAATGTGACATGTCGCGAAATCGTGATGTTTTCACCATTTAGTTCTCCTTCATCGCAACAAGGCGTGAAAATGGAACATGTCACGAAATCGTGACATGTTTAGCCATTTGGCATTATCTCCACAATATGTCATGAAATTGCAACATTTTACGTCTCCTTGCACTTTGCTGCTACATCATCACGAAAACAAGACATGTCACGAAATCGTGACATTTCGTACACTTGGTCTTTCCACCCTAATATGTCATGAAATCGTGACACTTTCTTGCCTTTGCATTCGTTCTCGCTTCCTGTCGCGATATCGTGACAAGTTTCTCCTGCTTAGCTTCATCCTCAAAAATGTCACAAAATCACGACATCTTTCTTGCCTTGTGTTTTTCTTTTAGCTCTTCCGCGATAACGCGACATGTCACATTATCGCACCATTTTCTACCATTTGCCCCTTGCTCACTTTTTTGTCATGATATCGCTGCAAGTTTCACTGGCACTCATCCTTGCTACTTTATGTCGCGATATCGCGCATCTTTCCATTATGTTGCTTTGTTGCCTTTGCAAGTCACGAAAATGTGACATGTCGCGACATCATGATAATTTTCAATTTAGTGTTGCCTCTGATTGCGTTGACCACAAAACTCCAACATGTCGTGATATCGTGACAGTTTTACCCCCTTGCTGTCGTTGACTGTTTTGACCGTGAAAACGCGACAGGTCACAAAAACATGACATGTCGCAATATCATGGCATTTTTTGTCCTTAGCTCCAACACAAAAACTTGTAGAGATTTTTACATTTTCCCTTTCAAAATGCTTGAAGGGACAACAGAGGAGTTAGTATCTCTACAAATTTTGCATTCTTTTACATGAAAAATAACAATACAAACAATGTGGCAAAAATGCCAACACATCCCAAAGCCAAACCCTAATGCTAAAGAACTTATAAAGAAAGTTAAGGCATTGGAAAATAAAAAATCTCATATCCCTAACATCATCACTAGGAGCCAAGTGAATCCTACTAAGGGGCCATCCCGCAGACCAAGAGAATACAGGAAAAAAGGAGAATATTTGGATGTAGGGGTGGAGATATGTGAAACTCTTCAGATTGAGTAATATGGCAGTCTGGTTCTGCAATAAATTACCTCCCCTCAGTTTAGTCCTAAACAAACCAGGAGCACTATGAAGTCTCCTATAGATTTTGGCAGTGAAAAAGAAGAGGGAGAATATCAAATTTTGAGCATCAAAAAATTAAAATTGATAATGACATTGCCAATGGAAAATAGAGAACCTTGTTTCAATAGGTTATTCCGGGTTTTGAAGACAACAAATTAGGAAAACCTCCTCAAGGGAGGGGGAGAGGAATAAATTGTTGGCAATTTTGGGTATCTTGAGTACATTGCCTTTGCCTAAGTTTAATTGTTGTCATTGATGTCAAGGAGCTATTGGTAGTTGTTGTTTTTGATGCCAAGGAGTTCTTGGAGCAATTTGTTTTTATGTCTAAGGATGTGTTTTGATGAAGGTTTCAGCTGGTCAGTAAGTCTCCAAGAAAATCAGAGTAGCCTAGTTGCCAAAAATCTAGAAAAAGATAAGTTAGAAAAAGTTTGCAGGCTGCTGGAAAAACTGTCGCGATTTCGCGACATGTTTGAGGAGAGAGAAATTTTGGCCAAAATTGTCGCGATTTCATGACATGCAGGAAGGTAGAGGCAAAGCGGGCAAAAGTGTCACGATTTTGCGACATGTAGGAAGGTAGAGGCAGAACGGGCAAAACTGTCGCGATTTCGTGACAAGTTTCGAAGAAGTTGTACGGATGCAAAAACTGTCATGATTTCGCGATAAGTTGAGTTGACAGGTTGAGTTGGTAGCTTGCAGTTGGCAAAAGTGTCACGATTTTGTGACATGTTCCAATTTCGCGAGCAGTTGGCAAGAGAGAGCTTAAGGCAGCAAAAGCGTCATGATTTTGCGACATGTTCCAGTTTCATGAGCAGTTGGCAAGAAAGAGCTTAAGGCAGCTAAAGCGTCGTGATTTCGTGACATGCTTCATTTTTGCCAGTGCAAACCAAGAAAAGGATGAAGAAGCAAGAGGTGTCACGATTTCACGACAGAGTTGCTGATGACGTCAGTAAAATGCAAAGGTGTCGTGATTTCATGACAGTAGCAGAGAAGAAGGCTTTGAAGTCTAGAGCGTCACAATTTCACGATAAGAATCATGATGACGTCAACAAAAGGCAAAGGTGTCACGATTTCACGATAGCAGTGGAGAAGAAGGCTTTGAAGTCTAGAGCATCATGATTTTGTGACAAGATTTACGATGACGTTAGCAAAGGCTGTAGTGTCACGATTTCACGACAACAAACCAAAGAAGGTGTATGGCAGTCAAAAGCATAGCGATATCGTGACATGTTTGAGTTTCATGCGAGAACAGCTACATAACAGCAGAGGTGGTTAAAGTCAACGAAGTTAACCTTTGTCGACGAAGTGTAAGGTTTTACAGTCAATGTTTTTGGAGATTGAACAGTCGACTAAAGAACAAGATTTCATCTTGAGATTGTGAGTATTAAAGGAACACTGTTTGAGCAATTTTGTGTATCGATTGAAGTGTGCATTTGAAGTGAGGTGTTCGCAAAGTTAGTGTGACTAGTAAGGTTCGATCATCGAAAAAGTAGAGAGCGAAGTTTGACTACAGCATAAAAGTGGATTTCGTTGAAACTTCTAAGTATCAAAGACTGTGCTGCTGTTCATGAGAAGACTGTGCGAAAAGTATGATGTTGTGGTTGCACATAGGCGCATAAGTTGCTGTGCATTCGAATGCTGCAGTGTTTGCAAAGATTATGTAAAGGGTGGATTTTGATCTAAGGACAGCTGTGATTGTGACTGTGTTCACGTAGTCTGTGTAAAAGAAAGCAAAGTGCACGAAGTAGATACTGTTGTAATTGTGAATAGTTGTGAAGGACAAACGGTGATCAAGTGTTGTTGTAATTTGAGAAGATAGTGCCGCTGTAATTTGAGAAGACTGTGCTGCTGTAGTTGCGCAAGCAGTGAAAATTTGTTTTCAACCAAGTGCAGAAAGGAACAAAGGAAGAGGACAATTGTGCTAGATCGAAGGACTGTGTTTGGTATAGAAAAGAGGACCAGCTTTGTAGTAATAGAGTTGAGGACAGAGATCTCTAGCCAGAGCAAGGAAGATAGGTGTCTTCTGTGGATAGAATTCCACTTGCTAAGGGCAGAGGAGGTAGAGGTCTTCTAGAGGATCACTAGCAAAGCGAGAATTAGGGGAAGGTGTCTCCTTTGAGCTAAGGCTCATAAACTTTGTAATCGGGAAGGATTCCCGGGAGGTTTTGATATAACTTTTAGAGGAAAGTTTTATCCGTGGAGTAGCCCACCTTGGGTGAACCACGTAAAGTGCTATGTCTCTTTGTGGATTGCTTTTTGTGCACTATTTTACTGTTGTTGTTACTACTATTTTATTCTGCATGTTAATGGTTTGAAAGCTGTATTGATAGATAAAATTGAAAAAGGTCTTATACTGTTCACCCCCCCTCTTAGTATAAGCTTGTGTTCTTCAATTGGTATCAGAGCCAGTGCCTTCAAAAAGTTTAACAGCTTGAAGGAAAAGGTTGCAAAGAACACAATGGACTACTCAAGTGGGAATGCAGCACCTATTCTGGATGGATCAAATTTTGGTCTATGGAGTGCAAGAATGAAGGTCTATCTAATGGCTCTTGGTAATGAGGTATGGGAAGTTATTGAAGATGGGTACACCATTTCTACAAATGGTCCTTACACTAAAGAGGACAGGCTTCTACATCATAGCAACTCAAAAGCCATGAATGCAATCTTAAAAGGTTTATAGAAGGCTGATCTTACCAAAGTTATTCACTACAAGACAGCTAGTGAGATGTGGAAACAATTGCAGGTTGTTCATACAGGTGATGCAAATGTCCGAAAGGCCAAATTGAGACATTTTAAAGGTATGTTTGAACAACTCAAGATGAATGATGATGAAAATATTAGTGACTACATGCTTCGGATGGATGAGATTGTGAACTCCATGAAAGACTTAGGTCTTGAACTTGCTGAAAATGATGTGTGTGATAAGATTTTAAGATCTCTTCCTAATAGATTTAGTGAAAAAAATTTTGCTATTGAGGAAGCCAAAGATTTAGATAAGTTGAAAAAGGATGAGCTCCATAGTATTCTTGCAGCATTTGAGCTAAGAAATCAAGTAAAATTTGATGTAAAGAAAGAGGCAGCTTTCAAAGCTATCAAGAAATCAAAGGGCAAATAGATTCAAGAAAGTGATGAGTCTTCTAGTGAGGAAGAGGCATATTACAGCAGGAAAGGCAAGTTTTCCAGAAAGAACAAAAGCAAGAAAAATATAAGATGTTTTAACTGTGGGAAATTTGGTCATTATGCTACTGACTATACTATTTCTAAAAATGAAAGTGATGAAGATATACAGGATGTTAAAAGCAAGGACTCTGAAAAGCACAAGTATTACAGAAAGAGCAAAAATGAGTACAACAATCACCAGAAAAGCAAATATGAGTACAACAATCATGGAAAGAGGCATTCTCACAAGAATAAGAAGAGCTTCTACTTAGACAAAGCAAGTAAGTGTTCTAGCAGTGATAGTGACAGTTCTTCTAGTGATGATGAAAATGAGATGTTCATTTCAAAAAAAGAGGAAGAACCGAAACATAAATTCATTATCATGAAATGTTTTAGATGTGGAAATTTTGGGCACCTTGAGGATGATTGCAGAAATAATTATTTGGCTGCTAGTATGTATGAGGATGCTTCAGAAAACTACAATGAAGATGCATGTATGGTTTTTGAAAAAGGTAGCACCTCTAGTGATAAGAAATCTGAAAAAGGTTGTGATAATTCAAAGTGCCATCAAATAGAGGATCTTGAATGTGAACTCAATAATGCTCTTAGTGTTTTGAAAAAGGAAAGAAAGAAGAATGATAGACTCAAGATTAAGTTAGATGAATGCTATATGGAGATAGATGAACTTGTAGAAAATCTTGAAGCATCTATGGCTAAGTCACAAGAACTCAAGAATGAGTTAGATTCTAAAATTCTGGAGTATAGAGTTAGAACAGGAAATGGCTTCTTTGAAAGAAGAAAATAAAGAGTATAAGGATAAGCTCTATAGATTTCAGGATAGCTCCAAGAAGGTTAAATTTCTCATCAAAGGACAAAGAAAACCAACAGATAAAATAGGTCTCGGTTTCGTTGAGCCGCACAAGGAACAGGTTGGGGAATCTAGCAAGAGATTTCAAAAGGAAGAGAGTCCTGTTGAAGAAAGTACTTCAGATCATGAGTCAGTAAGTGATGAATACACAGAATCAGAAAACGATATTCAGACTGAGAAGAAGAAGTTTTCAGGACCCATGAATTCGAATAAAAGAAAATTTCATGGCAGATGTTTTGCGTGTCACAGATTTGGTCACATGGCTATACATTGCATGACTCAAATGAAGAGAGTAAATGACAATTTCAGGATACGTAATTTCTTTCAAGGGTATTGTTACTCTTGTCAAAAATTCGGGCATAAGGCAATTTTCTATAAGGCAAATAATAGGAACTGGGTTAGTCAGAATAGGTGGATTCAAAGAACAGTCATGCCAAATATTGTTACTTGCTATAAATGCAACAATGAAGGTCACCTAGCTAGACAGTGTAGAGCTGATCTTCTGAGATACGAGGAACAAAAACAACAGCATGAACAAATCCAAGGATCAAGGCATGGATAAGAATAGGAATGATAACAAAAATAGGAAAAGTGATATGAACAGGTCCAAGGATCAAGGTATGGATAAGAACATAAAAAATAGGAACAGTAGTATTAACAGGTCCGAGGATCAAAACAGTGACAGGAACAGGAATATAGAAAAAGAATTCAAGAGAAGGCCCGACAAAGAAATCTTAGACACTAATGATGATGAGTGTCTAATGGGAGTATCACTCCCAACCCTATTTTAAATCACCTCATCAGGGAGGTGGGGGAGGGACTAAGCTAAGAGGCTCATTCTTAGTCCCAAGCCCCAAAGGTGACCCTTTGCCATTGATGACAAAGGGGGAGAGATTTAAGTAAGGGGGAGTGTTTTCAAGTGAAGAGGAAAGATTCAAGTCAGGGGGAGAAAAACTTGAAGAGATTGATTTTAGTTTTGGCTCTTGAAAGATGTGTTTTTAATTAAGGGTTGTCATCAATGACAAAGGGGGAGATTGTTGGCAATTTTGGGTATCTTGAGTACATTGCCTTTGCCTAAGTTTAATTGTTGTCATTGATGTCAAGGAGCTATTGCTAGTTGTTGTTTTTGATGTCAAGGATTTCTTGGAGCAATTTGTTTTTATGTCTAAGGATGTGTTTTGATGAAGGTTTCAGCTGGTCAGTAAGTCTCTAAGAAAATCAGAGTAGCCCAGTTGCCAAAAATCCAGAAAAAGATAAGTTAGAAAAAGTTTGCAGGCTGCTGGAAAAACTGTCGTGATTTCATGACATGTTTGAGGAGAAAGTTTGGCCAAAACTATCACAATTTCGTGACATGCAGGAAGGCAGAGGCAAAGCGGGCAAAAGTGTCACGATTTCGCGACATGCAGGAAGGCAGAGGTAGAATGGGCAAAACTATCGCGATTTCGTGACAAGTTTCAAATAAGTTGTACGGATGCAAAAACTGTCGTGATTTCACGACAAGTTGAGTTGACAGGTTGAGTTGGCAGCTTGCAGTTGGCAAAAGCGTCATGATTTCGTGACATGTTCCATTTTCACGAGCAGTTGGCAAGAGAGAGCTTAAGGCAGCAAAAGCGTCGCGATTTCATGACATGTTCCAGTTTTGCGAGCAGTTGGCAAGAAAGAGCTTAAGGCAGCTAAAGCGTCACGATTTCGTGACATGCTTCATTTTCACCAGTGCAAACCAAGAAAAGGATGAAGAAGCAAGAGGTGTCACAATTTTGTGACAGAGTTGCTGATGATGTCAGCAAAATGCAAAGGTGTCACGATTTCGCGACAGTAGCGAAGAAGAAGGCTTTGAAGTCCAGAGCATCGTGATTTCACGATAAGAATCATGATGACGTCAACAAAAGGCAAAGGTGTCACGATTTCATGACAGCAGCGGAGAAGAAGGCTTTGAAGTCTAAAGCGTCATGATTTCGCGACAAGATTTTTGATGACGTCATCAAAGGCTGTAGTGTCGCAATTTCGCGACAACAAACCAAAGAAGGTGTACGATAGTCAAAAGCGTAGCGATATCGCGACATGTTTGATTTTCATGCGAGAACAGCTACAGAACAACAGAGGTGGTTAAAACCAACGAAATTAACCTTTTCTGACGAAGTGTAAGGTTTTATAGCTGACATGTTTGGAGATTGAACAGTCGACTAAAGAACAAGATTTCATCTTGAGATTGTGAGTATTAAAGGAAGACTGTTTGAGAAATTTTGTGTATCGATTGAAGTGTGCATTCGAAGTGAGGCGTTCACAAAGTTAGTGCGACTAGTAAGGTTCAATCATCGAAAAAACAGAGAGCGAAGTTCGACTACAACATAAAAGTGGATTTCGTTGAAACTTCTAAGTATCAAATACTGTGCTGATGTTCATGAGAAGACTGTGCGAAAAGTATTATGTTGTGGTTGCACATAGGCGCATAAGTTACTGTGCGTTCGAATGCTACAGTGTTTGCGAAGATTATGTAAAGGGTGGAATTTGATCTAAGGACAACTGTGATTGTGACTATGTTCACGCAGTCTATGTAAATGAAAGCAAAGTGCACGAAGTAGATACTGCTGTAATTGCGAATAGTTGTGAAGGACAAACGGTGATCAAGTGCTGCTGTAATTTGAGAAGATAGTGCCGCTGTAATTTGAGAAGACTGTGCTACTGTAGTTGCACAGGCAGTGAAAATTTGTTTTCAACCAAGTGCAGAAAGAGGACAATTGTGCTAGACCGAAGGACTGTGTTTGGTACAAAAAAGAGGACCAGCTTTGCAGTAACAGAGTTGAGGACAGAGATCTCCAACCAGAGCAGGGGAAGACAGGTGTCTTCCCGTGGACATAATTCCACTTGCTAAGGGCGAAGGAGGTAGAGGTCTTCTAGAGGATCACTAGCAAAGCGAGAATTAGGGGGAAGGTGTCTCCTTTGAGCTAAGGCTCATAAACTTTGTAATCGAGAAGGATTCCCAGAGGTTTTGATATAACTTTTAGATGAAAGTTTTATCCATGGAGTAGCCCACCTTGGGTGAACCACGTAAAGTGCTGTGTCTCTTTGTGGATTGCTTTTTGTGCACTATTTGACTGCTGTTGTTACTGCTATTTTATTTTGCATGTTAATGGTTTGAAAGCTGTATTGATAGATAAAAATGAAAAACGTCTTATACTGTTCACCCCCCCTCTCAGTATAAGCTTGTGTTCTTCATAAATCCCAAACAATCTAAATGAATTTCCTCTCATGAAATGTGAGAGGCCTCAATGGCCTGCCCAAACATAGGGAATTCAATGGAATAAGAAATCAAGTGAATTCAACTATTATCATGTTGCAAGAAACAAAAACTGATGAGATTCAGTCAAAAAAATAGCAAAAAAAATCTGGAATCAAGGGGAGATGGTTTGCAAATCAGCCAGAGGAGCATCTGGAGGCCTTATGACTTTGTGGGATCCCCGGATAGTAGAAGGTACCATTATTCAAAAATATGACAGGGTTATTAGTGTTTTATTTAAGGAAATAAACAACAACAGGTCATGGATCCTTTCAAATATTTATGCCCTAAATTCAATTCAAGGGAGAGCTCTACTGTGGGAGTACTTAGGCAATCTAAGTGAAATCTTCCATAATGTCCCCTGGATTCTGGCTGTGGATTTTAACACTCATATTTACCCTTCAGACAAAATGGGTGGAAATGGACCACCTATTAGGAGCATGGATGAGTTCAATGACTTTGTGAACTCCAACATGTTGATGGATGTAAAACTTAGAGGAGCAAATTATACCTGGATCAATCGACGGATAGGGTTTCATCTCATTCAATAAAGTCTTGATAGGTTTTTCTATCAAATGAGGCTACAACTTTGTTCGGTGATTATATCCTGCAAGCCCTTCCTAAAATTACCTCTGATCATAATCCCATTTTTTTGGATATCCCTAACTCTCTGTCCTTCAAGAAACCTTTCAGATTTCAATCTATGTGGATCAAACATTCTAGTTTTAGAGATAACTTAAGTCAGTGGTGGCAGCAGCCTGTCAGGGGTAGTGCAGCTTTTAAACTTGCTAGAAAATTAAAGTTTGTTAAGGAAAAGCTTCGAACTTGGAACAAATAGGTCTTTGGGAACCTCTTTGAAAATAAAAAATAGGTTGTTGAAAGTTTGAATATAATTGATTAGAGGATCCAACATGGTGATGTTGATGAAACTACTAGGTAGGAGGAACGAACAAAACTAGCAGAGTTTCATAACATTTTGGCCTGTGAGGAAATCTATTGGAGGCAAAAATCAAGGGCTCTTTGGTTGAAATATGGAGATTCAAATTCCAAGTTTTTTCACATCACCACACTTAGAAACAGAAGCAATAACAAGATAATTTTTTTAAAAAAAGCATATGGTTCTATTACTCAAGACTTAATAGAAATCAGAAAGGAGGCAGTAACTTATTTCAATTCTATCCTTGGTTAGGAATCGCAGTGCAATGAGGAGGCCAAAGATATTCTCTTGCAATCCATTCCTATCATAATAAATGAGGATATAAACCTTAAGCTTCTAGCTCCCTTTTTTGATGAGGAAATTAAGGAAGCCTTGTTTAGCATGGAGCCAGACAAAGCCCCGGGACCCGATAACTTTCCCCCTTGTTTCTATCAAGCTTTTTGGGACATCATAAGTGAGGATGTAATTTTTGCTATCACATAATTCCAAGCAAGCAATCATATCCCAAAAGGTATCAACTGTACTTTTATTTCTCTAATTCCTAAGAAGCAAACCCCTGAATCTATGGCTAACTTCAGGCCAATTAGTCTGTGTAATGTTTCTTACAAGATCCTAACTAAAGCCATTGCAAATAGAATGAGAGATATTCTACCTCGCATCATAGATCTATTCCAGGGAAGCTCTGTCCAGGGTAGATCAATATTGAATGGAGTTATCATAGTTCATGAAGCTCTGCACACTGCTCATAAGACTAACAGGTCTGTTTTTGCTCTCATGATTGATATGAACAAAGCATTTGACAGGCTAAATTGGGACTTTCTGATTTTTGTCCTCCTTAAGTTTGGTTTTCACCACCAATGGGCTAATTTGATCAAATAATGTATTTCTAAAGCATTTTTCTTGATTCTAGTTAATGTAACAACTACTGGTTACTTTCAAAGTCACAGAGGAATTCGGCAGGGGGACCCTATTAGCCCCATGTTATTCATCATTGTGGCAGAAGCTTTAGGCAGAACCATCAAAAATGCTTGCAGTTCAAGGCTAATATCGGGAATCAAGGCAACATATCTCACTAGGGTTGTTTCTCACCAACAATTCGTCGATGATACCCTTATATTGACTAAGGCATCAGTGGTTGAGGCCAAAATAATTAAATACATCCTGCAACTCTATGAGGACGTTGCTGGTCAGAAAGTTAATTTCAGTAAAAGCAAGTTATATTTCTTGAACACCCCCATTCATAGGTAAGGAAGGATTGCAAAAATTTTAGGGTGTGATATAGCAAACCTCCCCACTTCGTATCTTGGTCTCCCTCTTTTCATTGGTTCTCCGAGAGAGTCAATGTGGGACAGGGTTATTGAAAGAATTCAAAAAAACTTGTTGGATGGAAAGGTCATATTCTATCTCAAGCAGGAAAGCTGACCCTCACTAAGGCCTCTCTTTAAAGAATTCTAGTCTATTTCCTCTTCGTTTTCAAAGCCCCTATGAAGGTTTTCCAAAAAATTGAGAAACTCCAAAAATAATTTTTATGGACTAGATCAGAGGAGAAAAAAAGGATACACCTTGTAGGATGGACCAAAGTGTGCAGACCTAGGGAAAATTGGGGCTTAGGTCTAAGGATAATTGCTCATATAAAGGATCCTATCCTTTGCCAATGAGAATGTGAACCTTATCCCTTTTGATAGCTTTAAACCTCATCTTTAGGAGACCACTATTTCTCAATATTTAAGATTAACCTTGTTAGATGAGTATGTGCCTAGGGTAGTCAACCCCAGAGCCAATGTTAAGTGGTATCCACATCCTACGGGTTGGTTTAAGCTTAATTTTGATGGAGCAACTAAGGAAAATCCTGGAAGAGTAGGCACTAGTGGAATTGTATGAGATCATAATGGGAATATGATGCTTGCATTTTCTAAATATTTGGGAACAAGGATGAACAACGAAGCTGAAGCTAGAGCTATGTGGAGAGGCCTTCAAATGACTCAAGACTTAGAAGGCAATTTGATCATAGAAGGAGACTCTATGCATGTTATAAATCTCCTCAATAATTGGAAAACACATCCTTGGAGGATTAAAACAATTGTTGAAGAGGCTAGGATCCTTTTCCAGGGAAGACAGGACAGAAAATCCCAACATGTCTTTCGGGAAGCTAATAAAATTGTTGATAAGCTGACCAATTTGGGTGTCTATGGTGACAAACTTTTCAAATGGGAACACGGTGTCCCAAATGAAGTATAGGAGCTTATTCAACAAGAATTCCAAGAATGATAGTCAAATTTACCAACAAGGAAGGCACTGTAAGTTCGAAGGCTAGGAGTATTCCCATCTCTTTTTTGAATTGGACTCACAATAAAAATTATTTGAGTTGTCAGTCTTCGTGGATGCTTCTTGGAAATACCACAAAGACTAATGGGGATAGTCACATGTTAGATAACATGGCTCCTAGTCATCTTAGTAATTTGAGGTTGGTTGATAATCACAGGGAAGGAAATAAACAAAAATATAAGACTTCGAACCAAAGCCACGTGGACCACCAGATAGCCACCGCCATAAATCTATCCAGCAGGTTAAATTCTCCAATGTTGATTGGACAAGATATTATGTGGTACCAAAGCATGTCATATACGGAATAAAGAAATTACCAAAGAATTATTAAGAGTAACTGTCAATACAGAGCTTGTGGGAGTTTTTTTAGTACTCTGCTATGTGTGTCTGCAACTTTTTGTTTCTCCATTGTCTCAAGGAAGGGATCCGTGTCTGTTTCTTTTTTGTAATTATGATGCATGTGTGTTTTCTTGGGGTATACCCAAAATGTTGTATGGGAAGTTTCTTTTTTATAATAGGCTATGTGCCTTACCATATGTAATGGCTTTTGCGACATGTAGATTTTACATATATAGGATCCTTAGTAATGATATGTTCATCAACAGCCCTGGGCTAATTTTTGTAAAATGTTTTGGGTCAACCTGTAAAACCCGGTATTAATGTTATAGTATCTTATCTACCAAAAAAAAAAAATCATTTTATATGCTCCTTCAAGGCCCAAATTTGTTCTTCTAGTGTACTACAATTATGCAATTTCTATAGACACGTCATGCAATAGATGAAGAATTTTGGATCTTGGTTTGGCCTATCAAATAATCATGATCTAAATCCATAAAAAAATTCATCAAAGCTTGCTTATTTAAAATAGATCACTTGAGGGATTTAGCCTTATTAATCCACTATATTATAGACATGCAAATATTTGTAATCCTACCTAGTAATATATTAATAGGGTTAGGCTTTCCCACTTCATTTATTGAACAAATACACAATAAAATTAGAATGTTGTTGGAGGTATTACATTATTTGGTACCTTGAGTATCATTGTAAATATTTATATTAGAATGTATGTGTGTGTGTCAATAATATGTGTCAAGTTGTAAAGTGTGTTTATGTGTCATGTAATCAAGTGTGAGTTATGAGTGAAAGGTGTCATGTGTGTAAGTGAAGATTTATGAGTGAAAGGTGTCATGTGTGTAAGTGAAGAGTCATGAGTGAAAGGTGTCATGTGTGTAAGTAATATTTATGTGTGATGTGTCAAGTATATAAGTAGGAAGTTATGTAATCCTGAGAGACTTTGTAATTATGTAATATGAAGATTTATACATATCGCATGAGTTTTAGGAGAAAAAAAGTTAGGTGCATTGAAGAGCCTCATGTAAGGCTATATATTGAAGACAACTTCATGCTATGTAATCAAATGAAGAATGATATTTTATCAATAATTTTTTTCATTTTATGCAATTTTATTGTTATTATGATTTAATGAGATGATATGTGTAAATTTATATGATCCTGAGAATTATAGACTTGTGATATTTGGGATCACTTTGCTAACAATGGTATGAGAGCTTCATTGATTAGAGCCACTTTAGTAAAGCCATGTAAGGTGAAGAGAACATGAGGAGATATTGGTTGATTTAAGGAAGAGTGTATGAGTAGAAGCATATTAGATATTGACATGAGAAGTATACTAGAAATTGGTATAGTAGAAAACTTGAAAGGGATATGGGAATTGATATGCAATAGATTGAAGATTGGGGAGGATATTGGAGAAGAAAATATCATTTGAGAGGTGACAATAGATTGGAATTTGGAGAAATATATTCAAGAATAATTTATTGTCTAAGAGGAGATGATATATTGTGATTGGAAGGAAGTATTATCTGAGAGGAGACAACTGGTTGAATATTGGAGGAACACATAATTTAAGAGGAGATGGTAGATTGAATATTTGAGGAACATATCATATGAGAAGAGATAAAAAATTGGAGAAGAACATGACATGCATATTGGGAATGAGTGTATTACAATGAACACAAAGTAACCATATAAAGTGCTTAATAATTCAAAAGAGATACACATACTTAGAGGAGATACTTTTATATAGAATGAGTATGAGTGCAAGAAGAAAGAGTTCCTAACAGCAAAAAATCCAAAGATCATTGAATAGCTCCTGATACATTTGAAAAATTCATCAAAGGATGTATAGAACAAGAGATTAGAAGGATATCATACGAAAATATAAGAGTATTCAAAGGATAGAGTCAAAGAGTAGACAAATGTGAGAAGCAACTAAAGCACTGGTGCAAAGGTAACTCCTTAGAATGTAGAGAAAATTTTAAACTAGAAGTGCTCATTTTACAATGATTTAGAAAGCATTTTCTATATTCCCTAATGTAAAGAACATGGCAACACCTTTTGTGAATAAATAAAGGTATTTATTGAATTTGAAAAGGGTGTATCTTTTTTTTTATTTGAATAATTTCATTTGATATTAGTGATTCTAGAGATACAAGGTGTTTAATTTAATTGAAAAATGGAATGAATGAGATTATAAGGAAATTAAATATTTAAAATTTGATTTGGATATTGATTAATATTTTAAATAAATTGAAGATTGGGATTGAAATTTGAAAGGATAAATTGTGAAATTGAGAATTAGAGAGACATAAGAAGATTAAGAAATTTGAAATTCAAAACTACTTGATAAAATATTTTAAGAAATTAAAAATAATTTATTGAGATTTGAAGAAGAAATATAAGAATATTATGAAATTTTGAAATTGAAAAATAAAAAAAATGAATTTGAAGGAAATTAATTGGAGTAAAATTGGTTTACAATTTTTAATTTTGGATCAACAAGGAATTGTACAACAAAATAAGAATTGAATTGAAAGAGAATTAAGGTGAACTTGATTACCAT
This sequence comes from Wollemia nobilis, assembly GCA_028583015.1. Taxonomy (NCBI): domain Eukaryota; kingdom Viridiplantae; phylum Streptophyta; class Pinopsida; order Araucariales; family Araucariaceae; genus Wollemia; species Wollemia nobilis. The sequence continues at coordinate 3,359,921 of JAQPPZ010003612.1, forward strand.
GGAAGGAGATATTCAAGATGTATTTATAGAAGAAAGTAAAGAGAGAAATTTCTAAAAATTTATACACAACATCTGATAGAGAATATTGATGAACAAAAATATATTCCAATAAAATTAAATAAGGAATTACCCTTAATTCTCAAAGAATTCATAAATGAAAATTTTATAACATTTGGCAGTTATCTACTTTCAAAACTTGTTGAAAAAATATAATATTCTAAAGATGATATTATAATACCTATTAATATAGGTATAATAATGTATTTGATATTGCTTACTCTTGAAATTTCTAAAGACAAGAACAAAATGCAAGAAGAGTTGATTAAAACCTTGAAGGATAAACCAATGATAAAAGATATCAGTTGTGATACAAATATTTTTTGGCATATGATAGCAATGATCTTCTTCAAGAAACACATTTGGGTGTAGACAAAGAATATACAAACAATATCTCAAAAAATGAACATAATGATATGTTGGTGCATTCAACATATGTTAACTTCAAAAATAGGATTAATAATGAAAAGTCATTGGATTTATATATTCATGGAATATATTATTGTGATGACTTACTCATAGAATTATAGGCATACACCCACAATAACATATTGAATTCCCAAATACAAAGGAGTACTAGAGTTAGCATTAGGAGAACTAAGACAAGATGAAGATAAGAATAATAGATTGGAGAAAAAAACCTTCCTACCAAATAATGTAATACAAGGAGGTGTTGGAAGTACTACATTATTTGGTACATTGAGTACCATTGTAAATATTTATATTAGGATGTGTGTTTGTGCCAATAGTATGTGTCAAGTTGTGAATTGTGTTTATGTATCATGTAATCAAGTGTGAGTCATGAGTGAAAGGTCTCATATGTGTAAGTGAATATTTATGAGTGAAAGGTTTCATGTGTATAAGTGAAGAGTGATGAGTGAAAGGTGTCATGTGTGTGAGTAATAATTATGAGTGTGATGTATCAGGTTTAGAAGTAGGGAGTTATGTAATCATGAGAGACTTTATCATTATGTAATATGAATATTTATACATCTCCCATGATTTTGAGGAGAGAAAAAGTTAGGTGCATTAAAGAGTCTCATGCAAGGCTATATATTAAAGATAAAGCTCTATATTATGTAATCGAATTAAGAATGATATTTTATCAATAAATTTTATCATTTTATGAAATATTATTGTTATTATTATTGGATGATATTATATGTGTGAAATTATATGATCTTGGGAATTACGAACCCATGATATTTGGACTCACTTTGCTAACAAATCTGCATCTACGATCCATTATGTTTCCTAGTGTATCAACTAGGTAAAGAGGATCCTTATACATTAAATATATTATAACGATGTGATTTATTACAAAGTATGCTAGTTAGTGGTTATTTGGATCCTATATCCATGGTTGGTACCCTCAATAGCACACCTTTTATTAAAATCTTAATCTTTTGGTCTAATCAAGTAATTAGATATGAGGTCTAATGTGTCACCCAGGCAGGTAAGCACCTCTTATCCAATATCTTGCATATTCATAATTCTTTTTAAGTGAGTCAACTAGTAGTTAAAGTATTCCTATCACCATGGTTTGCATACTTAGTGACACTCTCCTCACAAAAGTCCTAATAAACTTATATATCAATGAGGAAATTAGATCTCCTCATCTAGTGTCTCATGTGTTTGTAAATTTTTGTATATGTATTGGATAACAGATGATGGGCCCCAAATCCACTCGCCAATATACTAGGCAATTTAGGACACTATCATTTTATTTCATATCAATACAATCAATTGCTTATCTTTTAGATTATAATCTATATCTAATCTTATGGATTGGTTGTTATGCCTAACATGCCACCTAAGTCATTAGGCATCCTGTATCCAATTTATTTCATACCCATAGATCCTTGTGAGCATTAATAGATACAATATTATTATTGCAATGGTTGAAACCTCTAGAAACAGTCCTACATACTCCTAAAATTGTTTTATATATTAGTGAAATAAATGAGGCCCCATGTCCAATGCCTTGTGTGTCTATAAAAATATTTTTCATATGTGCTAGGAAATAGATACTATACCTCAAATAAATTTGATGATAAACTAGGTGATCTAGGACATCTTCATTTTATTATAAAAACTTAATCAATATTTTATATTTTCTTCTAGATTGTTGACACATCATCATCTAGATCTCTTCCTCGCCTATTTTATTGCATCATAAATTATTGAAGGGATTAGTCTCTATGCACCTATGCCTATAAAGTTCTAATTAATTACAATATCTACAAGGTATGTATGCATATGGCCTGATCCTTCCAAAGATATATCAAGTAATCAAATTTTGGCATTAATATCTCATCACAATCATATCATAAAACTTTAACTGATATATTTATAGGCCCACGAGGGTAGTAAGATTAAATGATCAACACTTTGCATACCTTTTGAGTGGATATTTTGCCTAGTTGTAAAATCCCCACCACAGTTAGGGTATTAAACCAAAAACCCTCTCTTGCAAAGAAGTTAAAACAAAAACAAATTCTCCAAGGTTCTGCTATGTAAGCATAGTACATGTATATTTCCAATCTTGTAAAGATGTGTTAAATGAGTGCTAAGAATACCTTAGTGATTTGCAAGTAACTGTTAACAAGGGGCCTATGTTGGTTTATTTTATTATGCTATGCTAGTAATTGTTCATGAAAATTGAATTCCTTTTATTATTGCTTGATGAATAAAAAGGAAATAAATATGCATGAATAGCTATGAAATGTAAAGGCCTTAGAATGTCATTATAAATTACCCCTCTTTAATGAAATCATAATTTTCATAAACAAAAAATAATTTAATTCTTTAAAACAATAGCCTTTGATATAATGTATAAATTACCTCTCTTTAATGAAATAAAAATTTTCATAAAGAGAATCCTACTTATTGCTCTGAAAAATGATGGCCTATGGAATGCCATATAAATTACCCCCTTTAATGAAATTGTGATTTTCATAAAGGGAAGTTCATTTATTGCTTGCGAATAAAAATGTAAAGCTGAAAATTTTGATTTACCTTCAAAATATAAAATAATGAAAATTTCAAAATTATAAAACTCTCAAGAAAACAACAACTTTAAATAATTTATATAAATTGAAAATGGGATAAAAATTATTTTAAATGAAATATTGAAGCTCATTCTTCACACCCATGTGTTTATTTTTAGCATTTTTTTTTTCAATTTTTTTTTTTAATCATCAAAGTTTTAAAAAAAATTTGTAAAAAGAAAAGTTAGAAAAATAAATATAAAATTTGGAAAATAGAATAGAAAAACTGAAAAAGTAAAATGCAAGATATTCCAGTCTAATGCCACCCTACACAACAAAACCAAGGATAAATGAGAAATCTCAAAAGGGTAACTTGACCTAATTAAATCTGAAAAAACATAATTTGAGTTAGACCAAGTGCTAGCCTCTATGAAAAATAAATGAAATATACACCCCTCAGATCTTTATGTAGTGCAACCTTTTTACAAAATTAATCACAAGATAGAAATATGAGAAAGCGCAGAGAAAGATTGACATTAAAACAACTACCCATTGATATTTTCTCTCCCAATAATGCTCACAAGATGCAAGTTTCTAAAATTTTGTATTAAAAAATAATATTCAGGTTTACAACAATGGACATTTCCAGTCTCTCTTCAAAAATCCTCCAGCATCTGGCCTCCAAGAGGATCCATCTCTTGAAACTCCGTTTTATGAAATATTTGACATTTTTCGTGAGATCTTTGTTTGTTTTCATCACTCATTGAATACTTGGATACCATGTCATCCGTTCTTAAGAATCAATAAACATTCACACGATACCCCATGTCGATTAGTAATAGCTATGGTGTTGCATCGTCACCCTGCCTCAATTTTTGTACTATTGACAATGGAACCCACTGACTATAATCTACATCAGACCATGTGCCCTTCAACACCTGGTATACTATTCATCAACTGTATTGCTACATCCTATTCATCATCGTAGTGCTACCACTAGCTATCCCATCATGATAAGACCCCTTGTTGTCACCTCATTAATTTGAGTGACCTCATTTTTGGTCCATCATCATCCACATATCTCTTTTGCACTGGTCCTAGTTAGCACCGTATCAAAGTATACATGTATCCCACATCACTTACATCGGATAGACCTTTGTCCATGTCAAATAGTTGATCTACCTATCCATATTCTCTTCAACATCTCCAATCCAATAAAATCCACATCACATACACATCGTATATATCTCCATCTATGGTCGAATCCTACAAATCGTGCTAAAGTCTATAATAGAATCCTTTATATCACCGTGTTGTCCATCGTGCATATCTGGTTGTGTAACCCATATCAATATCCATGTTGAGCATTATCTTTCAAAGGTGAATCCCACATGTCAACACCATCCACATTGTGCTACATGGTCCACGTATCATCCATCCTCCAAGGTCAGTCATCGGAGCTTGTTCGTCGAGCGTGGGTAACCTGCATAGAATAAACCTTATTTTAGGTAACACTTACAAAATAACCACAGGACAATTTATTATTTCATTTCCTACATTACATATATCATAATATCTATATGTATATATATATATATATAATATTTAGTTTATTTAGTTTATATTTGTTTTTTATTATTATTTAACATTCATTTCATTAATGGTTAAAGAAACAAATGAACATAATTTATTAATTATTATTTTTTATTTATTAATTTTTTTTGAGTTTATATATATAATAAATCATTTGCTTTGTTATTTATTTAAAATTTATTTAACTAATTCAAAATGCATGGATTAATTAAATATAAATCCTTAACCAAAATAAAACAACATTTACACAAAACAAGGAGACCTTACCAAGCCAAAGACATTTGAAACTACAAAACAAACATGCAAGTAAGGACCTATCAAAATATTGCTCAAAGAAGGAGAAAACTTCCCAAAACTTAAATTTTTAAGGTGGGTCCCCAATTTTGGGGTTAGTTGTGGAATGGCCACAACAAATGGTGACTCTATTGGGAAATGCTCCTGAGCATTTTGGGTGAAGAACCCAATCTGAAATGAGAACACAAAATATCAGCAAAATATGAATTATTTAGTGATGTCTCGAGAAGGTGGGGGTAAACAACTTTGAATAAAACAACTAATCCATCTACCTTTTCTTAGTGTGTGAAAAGTGATTCATTTTTGCACCTTTAAAAACCTTCTAGATTCCATCATCTGGTTTACATTTAGGCTATGAAGCATGGCTCATAAAAAACTTTTATAGATAGAGCCCTACTGCCAATCAGGCGTCTATAGCCCCGGTAGGGTTTATCTAACTCACCCTTGTGTTTACTTGATACTTTGCAAAGTATTTTCCTTATAATCGAGCTATGTCTAGATAGAGCCCTATTGTCGATCAAGCATCTATAGCCCTAGTAGATTTTATCTAGACTTTGTGACTAATTTGATCAAGATTTTCAATGCTCATTTTATTTCTTTTTTATTTTTTTTTTTATAGCTTTGCAATAATTTATGTATCACTAGGGTTAGGAAGCATAGAGATAGAGCATGTTGAATTTTTTCCTTAATTTGCAAATCAAGATAACTTCATCCTTCAAGACTTCCAGAAATACCCTTTAATATGTGAGTTACATGTGGAGCTCTAGCGAAATATTTCATTGTTCTACTCTCCACCATTTTAGTCCCAAAATATGAGCATGATCACAAAATAACTCATCCCCCTTTTCTCAGGTTCACCTGCTTTCAAATTAGGTATTCCAACCTACTTAACAAAGGAACACAAAAAATGGCAAGAGGCCATAAATTAGCAACCACGAAACATCACCTCAAAACAAGGGAACAACCCAAAACACAAAACTAAAAACACAAACCAAAACCTAACCTAATGCAAACTAACAAGAAAGAAAAACAAAATAAAAAATTAAGGACAAAGCACAAAAACAATAAAGCTAAACAAAAACATGAAAACCAAAACTATATACAACAATATACAATAATGTACAAGAGGATGTAAAATTTTGAGCTATCACTTCCCTAGATCCCAAACATGATTAGCACATTTCAAAAGACATATAACATGATAAGCATGCCAAGCTTTGGAGGAATCCAACAACAGTAAGATTAGGCCAAACCATATAACAATTCTCATTTTACCTCTTTCACCCCACCAATTTGATTTAGTTCTATTAACAATCCCATAGGTGAGCTTCAAATCATTAAATTGATTAGACAATAACTGATTTTCAATTCCTTCTTGTCTATTCCTTAATATGTCAATTTCACAATTCAATTCATGATTTAGAACTAGGCCTTCCTTTTCAAATATGAGATCTTGCAAACAAGAGCCTATTTCTAAAAACTTTAAAGCCAAATCATTTTCCATGTTTGTAGGCCAATCAAACTTATGCAACAATTTTGCAAGCATCTAGGATATCTATTAAATGAGAATCATTATAATCTTTTATCCTAGATTCAATTGTTAATTGTTGATGAACTTGATTTAACAATTCAAGCACATCAACTTCTTTTTCATTCAAAAAAGCATTCTTATTAGTGGTGTGAGGAGAAATTGACTCAAATTCTTCATCAACCACAAATGGCATTTCATCATTGATAGTATTTGAATCCAACAACCAATTAGACAAACCTTCACTTGGAGTTCAAATGGTGGAACACAAAAGGTAAGATTTTACCTTTGGTACATTTCCATTTACCCATACTTGGAGAGGATTTGCAACTTCTTCTTTCTCATGATCTCCATCATCATCATCATATAGTCCTTCATCTTCATTCATGACTTGTTCATCAAAGACACCAAAATTAGGCACCCAATTAAAAACATGTCCATCCTTTTCAAACCATGAGTCTTGTCTATCTAGGGATGTGTCAAATAACCCATGCTCCTGATAAATCGTTTGAGTTGTTTCAGATAAAGTAACATTTTCAATTGGATCATCAGTGATATCAAACCCAAACCATTCAAGTTTTGGAATGTTCTCTATCTTAGGAAGCATAGACCTTGTAGGATCCTTAGGTGAAACAATGCTTTCCATTTCTTGCATCTCAAATGGGAACAAAGTGAGTGAGTCTCCTTCTTTGCCTAGAATAGTAGAGTCATTATCATCATTTTCTCTTTTAGCAAGATGTTCAATAAACTCATCTTCAAAATTATTAGATCTTGGAACCTTCTCTATTTTTGCAAATGACTTGTCATCTTCTGATTGTACAAGAATTTCCAAATCTTCATGCGAGATAGAGTTTTCAACATCCTACCTATCAAGTGAAATAGAAATTTCATCAGTAGGAACGTGAGAAGACAATGATTCCTCATACCTTTTCTTACAATTATAATAATGGTCATCTAAACCCATGGGATGAAACTCTATTGCATCCTCCTTGTAAATTTCAAGCTCTTCAAGAAATTCTTCTTCAAATTCTTCCTTGTCATCATATCGAGGATGTTGAAGGCTTTGATCATCAAATTTAATCATCTCATCCAAATTTATGGAAGGTCATGATTCATCACATGTTTCAAAACCAGTCCACTCTAGGATCCCTCCATTGTATGAAAGAATATCACTTTTAGTATCTTTGATCTTTGTCTCATGAGGATGATTTGGAGCATCATCAAGATACGCATCTTGAGGCCTTTGTTCTTGTAATTGAGTGATGTTTCCTTTAATATGTAGAACTAGCCTTTGCAACTTGTCCTGCATATCAGGTGAAGCAAGTGCTTCATTAGAAAGAGTGGTAAAGTTATCCCATTTATTCCACCAACAATGATCATCTTCTAAAATTGGGGTGTGATGTTCAACCATACCTTCACATTCTTCAAATTCATCAATGGGTTGATCTTCAAACTCACCTTCACCTTCCTTAGATGGTTCAATTATTTTCAAAAGTGGGCTACTCTTTGTATTCAATCTTGCAAGATCACAATCCACATTTGTAACCCATGATTCAATTTTATCACAATTTGGAAGGTGTGGGTTTTCTTGACCATCAATTTCAACAATCTCATCCAAAGTGTCTTCCGAGAACAAGTGGTGAAATTCTGTTATGTCTTCGAATTCATTTATTGATTTTCTTTCAACCTCACTTTCAACCACTTTTGATGGCTTAGGGGTTTCTATAATGGATCAATTTTTTATATTTTTCTATGATCATCCCAATCCTCACTTGTAAACCAGAACTTTGAGCCACTCATCTCCAACTCATCACAACTTGACTCATGTTGGCTTTCTTGATATTTACAATGATCATCTTCTAAAAATAAGTGATGAGATTCCATCATGTCTTCAGATTCATCTCTTGACTCCTCAAATTCACTCTCAACCATCTTTGGTGAGTCAAGGGTTTCTTCAATAAGATCAACTCTTGTATTTTTCTCCCAATGATTGTCCCAATCTTCCTTTGTGAATAAACATGAACCAATATCCATATCTTGATGGGTTTGTTCACCCCAATCCTCATTAATGGACCTTGGATTTGAGACTTGCACATCCTCTTGGATGAAATCTAAGGTGGTTGTAATATTTGGATATTCAACTTTGTCCCATTGATTGCTCACATTAGACCTCATTGAATTCAAGGGTGCTATATTGGATGGTTGGTGTTGGTTGGAATCCATAGCTCCTGAAAAACAATTCATCATGGGAGAAGGTTGTGCCCCACCCTGACGACTCATGGGTGATACCAGATTTTTGGCCTTAGGGTTAAGCAATGATGATTGATCCACCTCATCCCTCTTTGAAATATACCATTATTATACTATTATTGCAACCTCATAGACTCTACACAAGTGTGGATTTTTAAGATTTTTCCCTAGAAATATAGCAAGTAAGGGGTCTATGGCTCCCATGTACATTCGAATGGCTTTCTCTTCTGAAATGGTGTAATGTGCATGTGTTTTGATATACAACTTATGGAACCTATCATTGAATTGACTCATGGACTCATTAGGCTCCTTACAAATAGAGATAAATTGATTATTTATCACAACTGGGTCAATCAATTTTTCAAAATGGTTGGTAAATACTTATTCTAGTTGAGCTCAAGAAGTGATAGCACTTTGAGGTAAGTGGATATACCAATCAAATGCAACCTCATCCAAAGTGTATGAAAACAACCTACAAGGAAAATCTGCATGCATAATTTGAAAATGAATCAAAATGTCCTTGTATCTCTAAATATGTTCCTTGGCTTTATCCAAATCATGCCTAAACTAAGGTAAACAATCTACTACCCCTTTAGGGATTTTATGGGTAGGCATGTCAAAATGGCTATAATAGTCACCTATCCAAGATGCAATTCCTGCCCTGGTTGGAATAACTGATGCCATTAGTGAACCTTAAAGAATATAACTTTAATACCAAATTTGTTAGTCAAATAAATATCTTGCAAAGAAACATGAAATGACTAACAAATTTCAAATGAATAAATCATCACATTCATCAATTATAATGCATGAATTAAACCATAGCAATAAAGAACATTCTCCAATTTGCAAAAGGTTAGTATCAATGCATCATCAATTAAATAAATTTTAAATAAATAATTGTGATCAACAAAATATCCTTAGTCAAGACCAATGCTTTCAAATAAACCTTCAAGTAAACATAACAATGTAGTATCTAAATAGCAATAAAGTAAACCACTTCAAGTCCTCCTTCTAGCACCATTTTTGTTGTGTGTAAATGAGGCCAAATACAATAGTCAAAGGACATAAAATACTCAGCAATTCAAATCCCTTAAGTAACAATGAAAAATATATAATATTTAAAATCATAATAAAATAAACCACTTCGTGCCCTCCTAGCACAATTTCTATTGAGTGGATATTTTACCTAGTTGCAAAATACCCACCATAATTAGGGTATTAAACCGAAAACATTTTGTTGCAAAGAAGTTAAAAAAATAATAACTTCTTCAAGGTTCTACTTTGTAAGCATTGTACATGTGTATTTGTAATATTGTAAATATGTATTAAATGAGTTCTAGGAATACCTTAGTAATTTGCAAGTAACTGTTAACAAGGGGCTTGTGTTGGTTTATTTTATTATGCTATGCTAGTAATTGTTCATGAAAATTGAATTCCTTTTATTATTGCTTGATGAATAAAAATGAAATAAATATGCATGAATAGCTATGAAATGTAAAGGCCTTAGAATGTCATTATAAATTACCCCTCTTTAATGAAATCATAATTTTCATAAAGAATAAATAATTTAATGCTTTAAAACAATAGCCTTTGATATAATGTATAAATTACCTCTCTTTAATGAAATCAAAATTTTCATAAAGAGAAGCCAATTTATTGCTCTAAAAATTATGTCCTATGGAATGCCATAGAAACTATCCCCTTTAATGAAATTGTAATTTTCATAAAGGGAAGTTCATTTGTTTCTTGCCAATAAAAAAACAAAGTTGAAAAAATTGATTTACCTTCAAAAATAAAATAATGAAAAATTATTAAATTATAAAATTCTTTTTTTTTTTAAATAAAGGGGTAAAAATTTATTGATAAAAATTCTGGATTATAGAGTAAAACTGAGCTTCCAACCAGGACTCAAATAAACAACCAAACAGGCTAAAACCACTAGACTAGAATGACACCCGAAAAAGACAACAAGAATAAACCACATTAAGTCTGTACATCCTTGTGGATCAACTCCCATAGGCATTGAGAGTCCCCAGATGGGAGACTCTCCCAATTATCGATACTCCAAGGATCCAGTAGCTCAGAAGCCCTTTTGGCTAGGTAATCAGCAACCACATTCCATTCCCTTGGAATGTGCACAAAGGATATAAATTCGAACTCTTCACTCATTCTGAGAATCTGAACGGCTATAGAGGCCAACTGCCAATTAACTTCCTCCACCCTTTTATTGTTTAAAATATTAACCACAATTTGAGAGTCAGACTCATAGATAATCCTATGCCATCCAAGAGAAAACCCCCTCCACAAGGCCTCAATAATTGCAAGAGCTTCCATAAAATTGTTGGAGTGAACACCTTTATAAATGGAAAAGAAAAAAATTGACACCACCAATAGAATCTCTCCCAACATCGCCAATGCCAGCATGTCCAGGATTACCCCTGGACGATCCATCAGTATTAATTTTTAAAAATCCTCTAGGGGGTGGCCTCCACCTACCATCTCTCCTAACCTTCTTGCTGAGTTAAGGAACCCTACTAGGGCTAGAAGAGTTCACACCATCCCCAAAGAGACCAAGGGCTTGTTGTACCTTCTCCTCCCTAGAATCCAAAAGAGGGTCCACATCACATTTGCTATGGATGGTTTCCTGAACCATATACAGGATCCTTTGCCAGATCTGTTGAATAGCCAAATAACTACCCTAAAATATGTGCCGGTTCCGTTTGAGCCAAATTTTCCATATGATGCAAGAAGGGCCCAAATTCCAAGCCACCCGAAGGAAGGGGGCCTTGGCCGGAGGTCTGCCTAGACTACTCCAAAACTCCACCAGGGATAGCACATGAAAACATGGATGGTTCCAGGTGCTCCACCAATGGTGCCAAATGTCTCTGGAAAAGGAGCATTGGAAAAATAAATGAGAAGAGTCATCCTCATTCTTACTGCAAAGGACACAAAAAGAGGGACCCTGAAATCCCCTCTTCCTCACATTATCCCAAGTGAGGCATTTATTACGAGCTACCAACCAGAGAAAGAAGTTACATTTTGGCCAGGAAAATTTGTTCCACACCTTTTTCCACCAAGTGATAGGAAGACTCCCATACTTTTGCTTATCAAGAACCCGATAACCATAGGCTACCGAGTAGGTTCCCTTAGGATCAGGGTTCCAAGCCAGAATATCTTTACCCCTCAATGAAGAACAAGGCCTCCCCATAAGAATAAGAGCAAGCACCTCTCTATCCTTGGCCAGTCCCCCCTAGGGCCATTCTTGCGGATCTTTCCACCTGTACATCTCCATATTTTCAAAAGACTAGATTTTTTTAAAGTCCTCCACACGAGACCAGCCTACTTCCAAGAAAAAAATGCTTAGGGAACGTAACCTAGGATATTGATTCAAGATAGGAGGGTGGCCATCCCAAGAATCCTCCCAAAAAAGAGCATTTGATCCCTAATTGCAAATCCAGAACAAACCCTGCTTGATTAAATTAGCTCCTCTTTTTAGAGTGTCCCAGATAACTGAACCTTTCCCAACCAAGCTGACTCTAGGGATTTCAGCCTCAGAAATACCTCTCAAGTATTTACAAGATAATATTTTAGCCCAAATCTGATCTTGAGAGGTACACCATCTCCAATAAATTTTTGCAGCCAAAGCCTGCCCAAAAAGAGTTGTCTGTCGCAACCCAAGGCCTCCCTCTTGCACCGGCCTACATATATAATCCCACCTAACCAAACTCCATTTAGATTGATCAAGTTTTCTAGACCATAAAAATTGTCTTGACAAAGCATCCATGTCCTTGATGAAGTGAGAGGGAGCTATTTGTACAAAACATCTATAAATGGGTAAAGCTTGAACAACAGATTTTAAAAGCAACACTCTACCTACAGTGGATAGCCATCTAAAAGTCCAGTGATTCACCTTCCTTCTAAACTTATCAAGCATAGACTACCAAGAAGATCTAGGTAGAGGGTGAGATGAAATTGGAATACCAAGATAAATGAAGGGGGAGTCCCAACCTGGAATCTTAGAATGCGAGCAATCCTGGCTTGAATAAGAGGAGGGGTATTGAAGAAGAAAATAGAAGACTTGTCCTCATTAATCAACTATCCAGAAGCACCAAGATATATGTCAAGAGACTGTCTAATATTGCTAGCTTCCCTGATAGTGGCAACTCCCAACAAAGCAGTATCATCAACAAATTGAAGGTGGGAAAGAGGTGGCAAACTACTATCCCACTTCCACCCCTGAATGAGACCCTACATGACTTGAGACTTGAGAAATATTCCCAACCCTTCCGCCATAATGATAAACAAATAAGGAGATAAAGGATCTCCTTGCCTCAATCCCCTTGAGGCCTCAAATAGCTTTGATGGCTCATTATTAACAAGAATAGAGAATGAGAAATAAGAAACACAACTCATCACCCATCTAATCCATTCCTCCTCAAATCCAAAAGTAACAAGAACTTTCTAAAGAAAGGACCATCTGACCCGATCATAGGATTTGGCCATGTCCAACTTAATGAACATAGTTTTCTCCTTAGAAGTTTCCATCGAGTGAATAGCTTCTGTAGCAATAACAACCCCATCCAAGATTTTTCGGCCAACAACAAACCCTCCTTGCTCCTCAGAGATGATTTTTCTCAACCATATCTTCAACCTCTCAGCAATAATTTTTGTGATGATCTTATACACAACATTGCAGAGAGCAATAGGCCTGAACATATCCAAGGAATTTGCTCCCTCTTTTTTGGGTATAAGCACCACAAAGGTAGCATTTAGGGCCCTTAGCATCTGTTTGTTCTTTTGGGACTCATGGACCACCTCCAAAAGATCAAATTTTATTAAATCCCAAAACTCCTGATAAAACTCAATCAAGAATCCATCTGGTCCTGGGGCTTTTCCTTTTTCATATTGAATACAACATTTTCCAACTCCTCAAGGGAAATTGGACCCATCAAGTGCTCATTCATCTCTCTAGAAACAATCACTGGAATATAGTTTAGAATAATCTTTTCATTCTCATCATATAATAGGGAGTCCTCCTTGAAGAGAGAGGAAAAATACCTCTTAGTCTCTTCTAAAATATCCCTGAAAGAAGAGAGCAGGGCACCCTGAGAATTCACAAGAGAGGTAATTAGGTTACCATTATGGTGAGCCTTAACTGAGTTATAAAAGAAGGTTGTGTTCCTATCCCCTTCCTGAAGCCAATCTACTCGAGCTTTTTGTTTCCAAAAAATTTCTTCCCTCAGTTCCCATTTAGCAAGGTCTTTCATAGCCTCAGATTCCTCAACAAGAAGCTCCTTCGTGAATCCCTGATCTCTAATCTTCCTTGAAGCTTCTTCCATCCTCCTAAGAGCTGCCAGCTTAGCCAAGGAAAGGTTCCCAAAATTTAGTCTATTCCATCTCTTCAATTTATGTTTTACAAATTGTAGTCACTTCATAAAGGAATACATAGCGGTGCCATGAGGAGGTTTGCTAGTGGTCCACCAACCTCACATGAAATCATGAAGCTTAGGATCATGAAGCCACATAAGTTGAAACTTAAAGGAGGGATTATTTTTTAGCCCTAACTCCAAAGCAGAGAGTTTGATAGGCCAATGATCAGATCCCCTACCCTCCAGAATCATAGAACTAGCACCTCTGTTATTACCCATCCAATAACTGGATATCAAAAACCTATCTAGTCTCTCTAAGATGGAAGCTTCCCCACACCTTCTATTGTGCCAAGTAAAGATCCCATTATATGGCTTGATGTCAACCAAGTTTAGGGCCTGGATATGAGCACTGAAGACAGAAGAAAAAGGCTCGATATGGTCCACCCCACCACGTTTCTCCTCTAGACAAGTGATAGAGTTGAAGTCTCCAGCCAAAATCCATGGGTACAGGGGAACCAAACTTCTCACAAAGCAAATGTGCTTCCACAAATTCACTTTACCATTGTAATCAACAGGAGCATACACATTTGTAAGTAGGATGATTTCACCAGATTCATTATCATTCCCGACCATTGAAATAGACCATCTACTAGAAATCCAAGTAAGAGGGGATATCTTAACCGGATCCCATAAACAAGCGATGCCACCAGCATATCCACATGCACCAATACACTGGCATTTCCCCATTCTCCACAAATTGGGAGTAATATTGAACATACTATCAATAGCCAATTTAGTCTCCTAAATAAACACCACATCTGGAGAATGCACATGAACCAAATCACGAACAACTTTTTGTCTGGGGATGCTATTCAACCCCCTTACATTCCATGAGAGGATAATCATTTTTGGGGGTTATAAAAATGGGAGTCCAATGTTCTCACCAATCTTGACTCCACCAAAGTCTCCCCCATTAACTTAATTTTATCCTGGTCCTTCTTTCGACCCACCTTCATATTCTTATCCGAAAAACTTTTTTTAATTATTTTCTGCTACAATCCCAACACCGTAGGAGTTTTGCCATCCAAGGATGATTGCATCAGTGCCTAGGTAGGAGAGGGCATAACTAAATATGTACCACTTTTCAAAATAGTTTCCCTTATAGGGCTAGACCCAACCATGTCCTCTATACTTAGATCCAAAGCCCTTTGTTCTTCATTTAAACCCCCTAGATCTGATTCCTTAAGTTCCCCCTCAAGAAGAGACATCTGATTTGGCCTTGTTATATTTGCATCAAGTAGCGACATTTTAGGTATCTCCATGCACTGATCAAGATCATATAATATTTCAAAATGGTTGAGTAGAGCATCTTGCTGGCTATCCTTAAGGTCTTTGTTTGCCCTTCGTCCTCTGTTTCGGGCTTTTATCGAAATAAAACCTTCCTTATCTCATTCCCCTTCCTTTATCAAGGATTTTCCTTTATCCAAAATTTGTCTAGACCGAGAGGGCCCAGGATTTGAAGCCACAGGTGGGACAAACTTAGGGCATTTTCTTTGCAGGTGGCCATATTCATGGTAAATCCGACAACGAAATGGAAGAGCTTCATAGTCAAGTTTTTAACCTGTATCGCTCCAAATTTTTCGCATCCCTACCTTCAGGCTATAGGATCCGTGCCCGGAAGGAGGATGGGAAAAGGATGGCGCGGTACCTCGGACTGAGAGGCCTTGCGAAGGTCCCGCCTCTCGAGGGAGGTGTATTATGGTGATTTTTCGACGGATGGTGGGTTCACCAGGAAACGTTTAATGGCAGTTTCCACGCCTAGGTTGGGAATGTGTTTTATGTGTTCAGTTTTATCCTTAAACATCCAAGTCCTAGGTTTGGCCAAAATGCGTCTAAGCTATTCTATATGAAGATGCAGATTAAATGAATACAGAAGAACAAAATTAGACAAAAAATAGAGAGAATAATATGGATTAAAGATCAATACCTGATCCGGATGTCTGATGAAGATTCTGATTTTTGAAGCAGTCAGGATCGCCTCTGATTTGACAGGATCGTCTGCTATCAGACAAGATCGTTTGAGATCGACGAATTCATCGAATTCGTCAGAGACCTGCAAACAGAGAAATAGGTGCAAAACACAGAAAATGCAACAATGCTAACATAGGGAAACAATGTAAAATGACAATAACAATATCAAACTGAAAATTATAAACAGAAACATGAATGCATTATACTGATTTAATGACAATTATAACTTAATTATGCATTTGATCTAGATGGGTGAACTCCAAGATGCAAAATAATAAGAAATAAACTTAGATTTAACTAAATACAGAACAATGCATAAAATAAAAGGATGAAGAAATGCAAACTCCGGGCACTGATTGCCCCCAATGTTGACTACAGTCGAAATCATCTCGCATTGGTATGAAATCGTCTCGAATTGGACAGGATCGCCTCCGATCTGAACAGGATCGTCTGCGACGATGTAAGCTTGCTCCGGCTGAAAAATACTAAGGTACCTGCAACAAAATTTGGATAGAACTAATGCAAATAGCAATTTAGGATGTCTTAATGTGTGTGAAGTCAAGTTACAGGAAATATCAGCCAGGGGGATGCTAAGGGGAGGGCTTAGGATTAAATAGGCTTAGGAGGGAGGTTAGGAGGTTGGAGATCATCCCTATTTGGGAGATCTCCAACGGGGAGGGTCTCTAACGGCGCGGACACGCTTCTGCCCGGATTAGAGACGCCGTTGGAACAGAGACTAATTGTGCAAAATCAGTTTTGGGACAAGATCGTCTGGACGTCCTAGCCCAGACGAAATCGTCCGATCTGAGGCGATATCGTCTGATCGGCGACGATATCGTCAAACGGTCAAAACAAACTCTAAAAATGGCGCGGGAAAGGAGGAAACGGATTAAGCGGCGATTTGGGAGCGGTTTTGGAGGTTAAAATTTGAATTTGAATTATTTACTAGAGTAAATGTAATTACTAAGGTTTTACTGCGCCAATTTTAGGGTGCTACATTTTGCCCCCTCTTTAGCGAATTTTTCGAAGAAAATGCGTTAAAGATGAGTTCTTCTCGATCTACGAGAAAGCAAAAATTATTCCCATTTTTAGGCGACGATTCTTGGTCGAATCGTACGACAGCTTACTATGGTGCCCCCTCCGTGTTTTTACCCAAATCGAACGTTTGAGGTAAAAACGCGAAAAAGCAAAATTTTAAAATGTTTTTAATTGTGTTTTGAATAAAATTAAGAAAAATAGGGTAAAACCCTAATTCATTTTCTTGTTCATTTTTCTGGTTTTTAGAGCTCTGGAGCAAAAATGGTGGAGACAGCGCACAGATCGACAGAGGTCCGGCGCGGGCTACGGGTAAGAGTCTAAACTTAGTTTAGAATGCTTTAAGTTGAATTTACATGCTTTTTAGGTGAATTTTAAATAAATTTTGAGCATCGCGGCCGTTTTTGGGCCGTCGACGTCGTCGGGACGAAATCGTCCCGATTTCGACGAAATCGTCTCAAGTTCGCCGATTTCGTCCTCGACGAAAGGGGGACGATTTCGTCAAATAAGGGACGATTTCGGCTTGCGAAATCGGAGACGATTTTGCTCAAATTTGGGACGATATCGTCCAATAGTGGACGATATCATCATTTGTAAAATTGAACTTATTTTAACTTGCATTATTAATCACTTGAGTTGTTATTAATGATTTTTGTATTGTGTTGTTGTTTATGTTGCAGAGAGGTTTACTAAAGAGCAGAGAATGGAAATACGATGGGTTGAGAGATGACTTGGCCGCTCTATCACAGGCAGAGCGGGATCAGCTGGCTCAAGTCGGCTTACAGCATGTGGCAGAGATGCCACAAGTTTCTACAGACATGGGGCTACTGACAGCCCTGGCAGAGAGGTGGTATCCGGGTTCTTCCTATTTTTGGTTACCCATAGGGGAGATGACTCCCACATTGGAGGATGTATGGAGGATTCTGAGGATCCCCATACAAGGACGGTTGATCACTCCTACGGCCAATCAGGGCCATGCTATGATGCGGTTGTGTGGCGATCCGAGCTTCACCCTGGAGAAGGGCGGAGTGAACATCGAGGCGCTGCGTCAGATGCCTGGGGCATCCAGACTCACACGGGTTTTAGCCGAGTGGTAGGTGGACTTCGCTATGCCACCAGAGTGGGTGCAGGGTACCATGGGTGCTAGCAGATGTGATCTACGACATGCGAGACCATGGTTACAGATTCTCTTGGGGCAGTTTTGTTCTATGCCGATTGTACAAGATCCTGCATGGGGTCGTGTACAAGGGCGGCCGATGTCTGGTTATGACATCGCTTCTACAAGTTTGGTGCTGGGAGCACATTGCAGTGAGAAGGCCGGTAGGGCTTCCTTTGATAGGGATTGATGGGGAGAGGCCCCGAGTTTTCTACTGGTGGCTCCGAAGAGGGGCACAATGGCGGATTGATCTGTCGATGTCCCGAAGACTACTGGATGACCTTGTCCCAGACCAGATCACCTGGAGGCCTTGGAGAGATCATCCAGGGTGGGCCGAGGATGGACAGGAGCTGGCTCGCATCAGGCGAGTCTGCTGGCTAAGGATGGAGAGGGGAGAGGTGGAGCTCCACCGCTACGACCGAGTTTTGTGATAGTTCGGTCTACAACAGGGGATCCCATCTCTCAGGGATTACGAGTTTTCTTGGACTATCCGGGATAACACTACGGTCAGCGGGGCTCCAGATATGTAGCGCTTCTGGAGTCAGGACGTGGATGATGCCCCCATTCAGCCAGTGGATGGGGACGACGTAGGGGTAGCCGATGGCTATGATGCCTAGTACGTAGGCATCCGCCCTCCTCGGATGATGAGGGCTCAGGGTCCGATTCATGTAGTTGTGCATCGGATGGGGAGGCAGTGCCAGGCGGCTATGGAGGTGGCCCAGGGTCATGGAGGGAGAGAGCTG
This sequence comes from Wollemia nobilis, assembly GCA_028583015.1. Classification (NCBI taxonomy): domain Eukaryota; kingdom Viridiplantae; phylum Streptophyta; class Pinopsida; order Araucariales; family Araucariaceae; genus Wollemia; species Wollemia nobilis. Next base: position 3,378,970 of record JAQPPZ010003612.1, read on the forward strand.
AGGAGAGCACAGGCAAGAGAGGCCACGACAATGGGAGAGGAGGGAGGAGAGACCCCCTTCTCCATAGAGAGAGAGGCCACCATCGCCCGATAAGGGCAAGGGTGTTGACATTGGGGAGAGTAGCGAGACAGTGACTCTTCGAGCGGAGACAGTCCATCTCTAGGCACAGGTGCAGACCCTGTAGGAGGAGGCTGCATGACATCGAGCTGAGGTGACACAGCTCAGAGATGAGATTGCATGCCTCAGAGCATGGGGCGGAGGGGCGAGCACTCGGGAGCTAGCATGGGCTATTGCCCAAATCACTTTCTATCAGACATTATACTACCAGATGGTGCCAGAGGAGGAGAGATTACCACTGTCGGCTACCATCGTGGATCCGATCAAGATGGGGTCATCAAGGACTTCATCTCGATCCATGACTAGGACTCGTAGTACCACACATACTACGATGGGGCCACCTCGTCCACCTCAGGGCGGGGGAGGAGATGAGGCTGAGAGCTCGAGGGGTTCTCGAGGCTAGACTACTGCATTGCACTGTATAGATTGAGACATAGTTTTTATTATTTTTGAGAGAGGATTGAGTATGCCGAGGTATAGATTGTGGCATACCGATCCGGTTTTGATATGATGTATATATATTTGTGATATATATAGATGAGATATTTTTTGATCATATGACTTGTCTTATGTATTTTTATGATGCTTTTAATGTTTTGATTGATTGATTTGATGATTGGATTGAGGATTCATGTAATTATGTCATTTTGAAATATTATGATTTGAATGTCATGCTGTAAGATTTTAAATGAAATAATCTGATGTAACAAATTGGTTGTTTGTGATGTGATGTGATAAAAGATAAAAGAGACTTCTAACAATAATTTCAAAGGACATTGTCGCTATTATAGACCATTTCATGGAGTCGCCGCTCACTCGGTCGTCAAGCTAATCCCAGTATAGAAATATTGTTAAAAGTAAAAGAGTGCTTAAGAGACTGTCTTAAGACTTTGGTGCAATGGTGCAAATGATGATGATGATGGTTTGTTTTCAGATTTTCATAAAAATAGTATGCATGAAATAATGTTAAAATGATTTTTGCTAGGCATAAATTCCTAAGTGTGATAAATTTTTTGGATAATTCCCTAGGAATTATACCATCATTGCAAAATTGAAGGTTGACATAATGACATGAAATAGTGATAATGTTTGTTTGTTTTAAAGCATAATTGTATAACATAATGATTTAAGTCATATGGTTTTCATGGATTGATTTTTAAATGAATGGGTAATAAAAATTGGTACAATGGTTTGCGCTAGGCATAGAATATGTAGGTATAGACTTATACCATCATCGCGAAATCCAAAAAGAGATAGTTTTATTGCATGATTGATTTTTGATAAACAGAAAATATGAAGATAAGGACTTGCGCTAGGCATAAAATTCCAATTTTGGTTTTGGAACTATACCATCGTCGCGAAAGTCGACAATATATATATATATATGTTTTGATTGTATGGTTTTGAAAGAAATTTTGATTTTTTCTATTATGCATGTAGTTGTCTTTAGACTAAACAACTGTATTTTTAAAGAAGAAAATGAATTTATTCCAAACAATTTGCAAAAAAATATTTCAAAGTATCTTAAAGACAAAAGTTAGATTTATAAGGAATCCCATGTGCATATGTGAATTCATTTCCAATCTTGATTTATCATAATGATACACAAAATCTCTCAAATACAAATGTGTGTGCAATTGCATTGTTCATTTACCAGTTTGAGCAAGATAATATGATACAAGTGATTTGAATGAACCAAATAAGTGTTCATTAACCATGATGTAGATGCATATAACCATACTAGACTACTATGTAAGTCGGATTATCAAGAGCTAGCTAATCCATAAGCAGACATAGGTCTGTACAAAAGAAGGTCGCTAATGTGACGGACATATCGCCACGCTAGGAGTTACCCAAGGCCAAGCGGGTTGGGCACAAACCACCTGTTATGGGGCTTACCTCACAGTTTTCGAATAATTGAGAATTCCAGGGATTCAAGCTCATCAACCCTTCTTTTCTTTTCAAAGGGTAGGGAAAGGGATTTTATTGCTTTTGCTTTTGCTTTTTTCTTTTGCTTTCTTTTGTATTTTTTTGCTTGATAATGTTGTAATGATATAAAATAATATTTTTCTTTTTTCTCTTTTTTCTTGAACTTTGCTTTTTCTTTTTGTTCTATGCTAGGGATACTTGCTCGGATTAGGCTGTAGAGCAAGGGATTTTTATTCTGGGTAGGGGTGAGCTTGTCCTTTTGCCAATTCTCAAAGATTCTAGACCATGTGCATGATAGGATAGCAGGGGAAACTTTTCGCTCAAGAAACCACTTCTACTATGTAGCAAAGCATGGAAATTACAAATATAATCATTTTATTGTGAAAAGATGTGCTTGGTTTAAGTAAATAACAAGATCAATTCTCTATGCTCAAACTTTATTTAATTGAATTTTGTGAACTTTGATATAAGAGAGATTAGTAATCATGCCAGATAAAATCAAGATATTTATATTTGTGAGTGTGAAAGTGAGGGATTCCAAATAAATGCTAATTTATCCAAAATAATTTGAAACATATAACTGCAACATTTGTAAGAAGAAATATATATAAATACTTTTTGAGAAGTTTTGAGAATGTTGACTCTCTCTTTCTTCTTTATGTTGTTTTGGTTTCGAAAGAGTCAAGAATATTGTTGTTTTTTTTATTTTTATTATTATTTTTTTGTTTTTGAAAGAATTAACAAGTGCCATAAATAAATGTAACAAATAGTTTTGAAGATTTTGATGATTATGAATGTTTTTGGTGTTTTTGAATTTATAAATTGAAAGAAATACAAAATAGTGATTTTGAAATATTTTAAACAAATATATACAAGGATGAAATGACCAAATTTATACATAGTAACGTTTAAGATGCAAAATGTTCATGGGTTCTTTAAGTTCTTTACCATCTAAGGTAGATAATTTGTATGCTCCTGATTCAAATTTAGCGGTGATAATGTATGGTCCAAGCCAGTTGGGCTCAAATTTACCTTTAAGGTCCTTAGTTGCATTAGTATTTTTTTTTATTTTCTTTTAAAACAAGGTCGCCGATCTCAAAGGATCGATGACGAACTTTTTTAGCATATGATCTTTTAAGCTTGTTTTGGTAGGCACGGAGATGCTCCAAAGCATTAATGCATTTTTCATCTAGGAGTTCCAGCTGACTGAGTCTACCAGCTCGATATTCATCTCCTACTTCGGTATCTTGAAGTAGTAGAGCCAAAGAAGGAACTTCTAATTCAAAGGGAAAAACGGCTTCAGCACCATAAACCAAAACAAAAGGTGAAGTTCCAGTGGGGGTTCGAACACTAGTTCGATAGGCCCACAAGGCTGGATATAACTGAATGTGCCGATCACGGCCAATTTTATTGACCAATATTTTGAGAATTTTGATTAAGGTTTTGTTAGATGCTTATGCTTGACCATTACCCTGAGGATAATAGGGAGTGGACCAGCGATGTTGAATCTTATATTTTTGGCATAATTTTTTAACATCTTTATTTTTGAAACAAGTTCCATTATCAGAGATGAGATTTGCAGGAATTTCGAACCTACAAATGATTTGATTAAAAATAAATTTAGAGACTTGTGTGCCGGTGCAGGAAGCTAAAGGCATAGCTTCAACCCACTTCGTGAAATACTCAGTGGCGGTTATGATGAATTTGTGTCCATCAGATGACACAAGATTGATTTTGCCAATAATATCTAAACCCCATTTTGAAAAGGGCCAAGGAGATGAAATAGCCTGCAGTTCTTGTGCAGGCGCATGGACAAGGTCAGCATGTTTCTGGCACTTGTCGCAATGGCGCACATAATCATGTGCATCATTCTCCATAGTAGGCCAAAAGTATCCTATCCTAAGGAGCTTTTTAGCAATGACACTACCACTGAAGTGTCCTCCACAAGATCCATCGTGGGCTTCACTCAAGGCTGATTTGGATTCTTCTAAATTCAAACATCTTAATAGGATACCTTCAAAAGATCTCCTATATAAAGTATTGCCAATTATTACAAATCGACTTGCTCGTCTACGTAATAACCGATCGTTGGTTTCTATTAGAATTGGCGGGGAAAGTCCCATTTTGGAGAAAATCAAATATATCCGTATACCAAGGTTCGGGAGTAGTTTCATTGATTAGAAACACATCCAAAGGTTCTAAGCATGACTTATTTGAAGCGGGTTCCTGGAGTCGACGAATAATGATAGTGGCATATTCGTCATCTAACTCCAAGGGCAGGAGAGATGCAGCTGCGGCCATAGCATCAGCTGCACGGTTGCAAGTTCGAGGAATAGCTTCCAAGGTAACTTGATCAAATAGAGACATTAATTGTAAAACATAGGCTTTATATGGGCGTAGTTTATCATCTCTGGTCTGATAAACTTCATTAATTTGGTTTATAACAAGTTGAGAATCACCAAAAACTAACAGATGTTTAATTTTTAGCGCCAAGGCAGCTCGTAATCCAAGGATTAGAGCTTCATATTCAGCAGTATTGTTAGTGCAAGCAAATGTTAATTTGAAGGACAGAGGAATAAGATGTTTTTGCGGGGATATTAAAATAATACCCGCACCAGCCCCACTCATGCATCGGGCTCCATCAAAGTATAAGGACCATTGTTCAATATGGTCTGCCTCTAATTGAAGGCATTCATCAGGAAACTCAATGATGAGGGGATGGGTAGACTCTAAGGGTGCAGCAACTAATTGATCTGCTATGATTTGACCCTTAACAGACTTCTGTCCTATGAATGTGAGATCAAACTCGCTTAGAGCAAGAACCCACTTGGTTGTGCGACCCGATAAATAAGGTCGACTCATGAGATACCTCAAGGGATCATATTTAGCAATGACATAAGTTTTCTGACTAAGCATATAATGGCATAATTTTTGCGTAGCAAACACGACTGCTAGACATAATTTTTCTAATGTTGTGTAGCGGGTTTCATAACTGATGAAGGTTCGGCTAATATAATAATTAGCACGTTCTCTCTTTTCATCATCAAGCTGAGCTAACATAGCTCCTAAGGCAGAATCTGAAGCTGAAATATACAGGAGAAATGGGCGATCAGGTCTAGGCGGTGAAAGCACAGGTGGATTAAGGAGGTATTGTTTGAGAAGTTCAAAAGCTTCTCTACATTCGTCGTCCCAATTAAAAGGGACATCCTTCTTAAGAAGTTTAAGAAAGGGACCGGTTTTGTCCGCCAACTTATCGATGAAGCGACGGATGGCTTGAAGCTTACCTTGTAAACTTCGTAACTCAGATATATTAGTAGGTGCGGGCATATCAGTGATAGCCGCAATCTTGAGAGGGTCGATTTCGATACCACGTAAAGAAACTAAAACCCCTAATAGTTTACCGGACTTAACTCCGAATATGCATTTGGCTGGATTTAATCGAATAAGATATTCTCGTAATCGATTAAAAACTTTTCTCAAATCATCTAAATGATTATCTTCATTAATAGAGCGAGCTATAATATCATCTACATAATCATGTAGGATATCATGCATCATATCATGAAAAATATAAGTCATAGCTCGTTGATATGTTGCACCTGCGTTCTTTAAGCCAAATGGCATCACTTTCCAACAAAAGGTACCCCAGGGGGTAATAAAGGTTGTTTTAGCCTGATCTTCAGGAGCTATCCTGATCTGATTATAACCGGAGAATCCATCCATTAAGGACATCATCCCACTCCCAGCAGTAAAGTCAATGATTTGATCCATGTTTGGAAGAGGAAAATCATCTTTAGGGCATGCAACGTTAATATCTCTAAAATCTGTGCAAACCCTAACTTTGGTGGCTTCTTTCTTGGTGACTGGAACTACATTTGAGATCCATTCAGCATAATCAATAGCTTGTATAAAAACAACATTCAAGAGTTTTTCTAACTCCCCTTTGACTAGCAGAGCCACTTTGGGATGCATTTTTCTAAGTTTTTGTTTAACAGGTTTAGCATCCGGATGGACCACTAGGTGATGCATGACTACAGAAGGGTCTAGACCTGGCATATCTTCATATGTCCAAGCGAAGACATCTTCATATTCTTTAAGGAATGCAATATATTGTTCTTGTTTTTCTTGACTTAATTCTGATCCAATATTGATTATGTGAGGACTATCCTCAGTTCCAATATTAATTTTAATGACGTTTTCTACCTCCATGTGTAGATCTCTTTCAAAATTAGGTGGGGCGGGTGAAACGCCCAATTCTTGTAATTCTTGTAAGGTTAATTTGGATAATTCATCTTGAGGATTAGTGGCCTCAAGTTGGGCTATAGTTGGTATAGAACCATCAAAATAAAATCCATTGTGTAACATCTCTTCAACGGAGACGTCGTGGAAGATATCTCCTTCCAACTCCTCATCGGAGTCAGCAATCATTTCGGGGTAAGCTATGGATAGCATGTTACATGTAAATGGCTGATTTTTTAGAGGCAAATCATCACACCTATCCAAATAATCTTGATAACATATGAGTTGATCATCATCTTCAAAAGGAAAGGGTTGACCCTTACTAGGAAATAGGCCCACACCACAGCGGGCGAGGCCACGGTTCTACCTCGAAAGGTTCTTTCATGCCATTTTGGAAAGGTCCCAAGCCTTTCCCTTTATATCCCATTTTAAGCATTATGGGTTTAGCTTTAATATATTCATTGGTAAAATAACATCGAGCATATCCCTCATGATGAGTTTTGATATTCCGAGGGATTCTTCCCAAATCATATCCTTTATAAATGAAGGCACAACTCCCGACTTGGTAAATACTTCCCATAGGTTGTGGGAGGCCCAAAGTACGAGGAGATGGTGGCAAGTTATTTAAAAGAATTGAATTTTGCATGAAAGTATTTGTTTTTTCTGATATTAAGATTGTGGATAAATCTGGTAAAAGTTCATCAGAAAGAGCATAAGATGTAGAAGGATCATTCCCTATATCTTTAGATGTGGAAGGTATGATAGATGTTGAAAATGTGGAAGTGTTAAGAGATGGGTCTATAGGTTTTGAAATTATAGGGATAGAACATGAAGGATTGGTTGTAGATTGAAGATCTTTTTGAGGTTCTAGAGTGGTTTGTTTAGAAGATTGTTGATCTATATATGAGGATGAAATTAATGGAGGGGAAATAGGTGAAGTTATGGGTGTGTGTTTCATAGTTTTAGATGAAAAATAAGAATTAGGATGTGTGGATGACAGAGCAGGGCAAAATTGCACTCCAACAGGTTCGCCAAAGCACACATATCAAAGGGTCTAGGGTCACCATGGATAGTGACCAACTGATTTTTAAATTCGAATTTAACACATTGGTGTAAAGTTGATGGGACAGCCCGCATTGCATTGATCCAAGGACGACCCAAGAGTATATTGTACGATGCGGGGCAATGTACAATAAACACGGTCGTATCTAGAGTTTGAGGACCAACTTGCAATGGGATGGTAATAACTCCACACGTTTCTTGTGTTTCGTCATTGAAAGCTTTGATAATCATGTCGGTTTTCTTCATTTCATCACTTCTAAAGCCAAATCGTTGGTAGAAGTCAAAAGTGCAAATGTTTAGAGATGAACCATTATCAATCAGGACTCTTTTAACAGCTACATCTCCAATTAGAGCAGTAATATATAAGGGATTATCCTTATGTAAACTGTGTTGTGGGATATCTTTATCCCGAAAGTCAATACAATCAACTTCTCGAGTGATGATAGTATTGGCCATGGCTTCAGGTTGAATGTTTTGAGGTACCATCATTTGGCTTAATGTAAGCATCAACTCATCCCTATGGGTAGGAGAAGATCTTAACAAATCCAAAAGGGAAATTCTGGCTGTAGTATTGGATAATTGCTCATTAATATTGTAAGGGGGTTTAGGTTGAACATTGGAAGCATGATTCCCTTTATTGGGATTTTTCAAAACGAATGGAGCTGATCCATCATTCTGGTTTGGTTCTTGTTGAGAATTTTGAGCCTGTTGTCGGGTAACGACTCCAATGGTACCTACAATGTTATATTGAAGACGTTGAACTGGTCTCGGTCGAGCATTTATGGCTTGTTCATCAGGGAGGAATTGATTAGAAGAAGGTCGAGTAGTAACTCTTCTAGGAAATGGTTCTTCTGGAACCATAGCATCTGTGATAGGTTGAATAGGATCTGATTCATTTTCAGAACTATTCGATTGGTTTGAAGTGATGTCTATTTCACTTTCAGTATCTGATTCTACATCACTAGAATCTGGAGTTTGAATATTATGTAGGGGCCTGGTTGTGACCAGGGATAAGGTTGTGTCAAATATTTGAGGATCATGATTAAGTAAATGTCCGCTAATAGTTCCTACATATCGGGTAGGAGGAGGAACATTATGATGTTCGATTTGATTGGCCACCTCTTTACCATGTCTTGGTAAAGGGTGTTGAAATATGTCTAATGATTGATTAGCATTTTGATTTTGATTTTGGGGAATGTTCTTTTGAGGATTATTAGGAGCATTTTGTTTAGGTTGGAAGGCTTGCACCTCCATTTCATTATTATCAATCAGATCCTGTATTTTATGTTTCAACCTTTTACAAGCGTTGGTAGAGTGTCCAGGTCCTCTATGAAAATCATAGTGTAAGTCAGCTCTGTATCCGGGTATAGTTGGATCAGGTTCCCGGATAGCTGGTAATTGGATCAAACCTCTTTCGAGTAATTGAGGTAAAATAGTTGATAATGGTTGATTCAATCTAGTAAATTCTCGAGGAGGCTTATCAGGAGGTTTCAATATAAATTTTTTTGTTGTTTTCGTTGCATTGATATTAGCAACATTTCTATTGTCATTGACTCCGTCACCTACAACTTGTTTGTTTTTATACTGATTTCTGGATGTTTTCTCATCATCCTTCTTCCTAAGTTGGCCTCTCCTAATGAGGGCATCTTCTACTCTTCGAGCTAAATCTATAGCTTGATCGAAGGTAGTTAAAGTAGCAGTTGATAGCTCATAAGATATTTGTTCTTGTAAATTATTGATAAAAATGTCCAACATTTCCCTATAAGGTAGCACAAAGTGCAATTTTCCTGTCAACTGCCTCCATCTAGCTAAGAAATCGGCAAAACATTCATCCTTGTCTTGTTTTAAGTTGTATAAATCTTTAATGGTTACATGCCTCTCGATGTAGGCACTAAATTGATGGACAAAAGATTCAGCTGTTTCTTCAAAGTTTCTCAAAGAATGAGTGGGCAATTGATAGTACCACTCTAATGCCATTCCACCTAAACTTTTTGGGAACATTTTTAGTAATAGCAAGTCATCATGTGATATATCATGACATGCTATCCTAAACATGCGAAGATGCTCTATGGGATCTTCGGTTCCTTTATATATAGGCAGGATAGGCATGGGAAAATGCTTAGGGTAAGGTTGTGCTACAACTATGGGATCCAAAGGTTGACTACATATCTCTCGATAATTGTACGAGGGACGATAAGGATCTATCTGGTCCATACGCGAAGCTAACTGTTTCACCATGGCTTCCAGATTACTAGTTTGCCCACCATATTGGTTCGGTAGGGCATTGATATGGGATTTGTGAGCATATGATGGAGGGACATGAAGATTAGATGCTATGTTGCTATTGTGTAAATTGTTGGTAGGAAAGGTGTTATGAAGGAATTTTGAAGTTGTATTATGTTGTATTCCAGATTGTTGAAAATTGGTGTTTGGCTTCATTTTAGGTTTTTGTTTACTTGAAGCATATTGATCAATAGTTTGGCGAAGTAAAGCGGTGAAGGAAGTTTTCTTTTGTGTGGGAATGATTTTAGGCTCAATAACAGGTTCCTTAGGAGGTTGGGTAACCTGTTGTTTTGGCATGTTTTGAATCATAGTGACCATATCTCTATTGGATGGTCCAGCCTTATCACTTTCTTGATCAATGAAAGACAAGGGATTAGTGCGCACATCAAACATATGTTCCATGGCTGCTTGAGTGTCACTAATTTGCCCTTTATCAATACGAACTGCCATATTAAGAGCACCAATGTTATTATTGAAAAATTTCCAGAAATGATCTACGTTGTCAAAAGCAATAGTTCCATCTGGAGCTACTCTAGGGGATGAGGATCCATCCTCTTTAACATTTTCTTCTTGTTCATTGTCTTCACCTAGGTCATCTTCTGGTTGATCTAGAGTTTCTCCTTCCGGAATTGGATCTTCAGGAAGGTCATTTGGGTTTCTAGTTTTATCTTCTAACCAATCTTCTTCTTCTCCTTCAGTTTGTTTACCATTCCTAAGTTTAGGCATTGTGCTTAATTTAGATTTCAGCAATTATATATATATATATATATATATATATATATATATATATGTGCAACAAGTTTAAGAGGTATATATTAATTATATACCTACTACAATATTTAAAATGAAAGGTTTTGGTTTTTGTTATGTTTTTTAGTTTTTTTCTTGTTTTTGTAATAATATTGTAAAGATAAACAACACAATAAATGCAAGAAATAATACTGAAAGTAATGATCTAGTTTTCTATAAACAATTTATAAATATCATTAATGGGCTCGAGTTCTTCAGGAGTCATGAAGTGTTCTTCTTCAAATTGAAAGTTTTCTTTCAAAAATTTAATGAAAAGAGCTATAGTGATATTATCTGTCTCAGATTCTGGTTGATAGAAGTAAAGCTCGTGGCAATACTCTCGATATAACATAGCTCGAGGAACTCTATTCCATCTTTCCCTATCCGTAAGAACAACCTCTTGGTCTTCTACACGACCTAGGAACTGGTGTATAATGGCTGCGTTCTCGAGGTATTCCTCGAAGGTGAACAATTCTGAAGACACAAGAGCTCTCCTATAAGCTAACCATCTATGGCAGGCTCTCTGAAGTTCATGATAAAAGACGAGTTGATGAGGATCCAGGATTCTATCTAGGACTAGCCTCTTGATTTGTTTAAGTTTTGTTGACCTAGATGAAATGACACTAAGTCTTCTATCAAGTTCGTCCCACAAAAGTTGATTTCTATCTGTTTCAGGCACACTAAGCACAGAATTGATTTCTATGGCTGCCAATTGGTTTTCAACATTTATAGTAATTGCTAATATTTTCTTAGGAGCTACCATCTAAACATGATATGCAACTTATTAGTTTTAAATGATTTGAAATGCATCTATGTTTTGGTTGTTTTATTTTTATTTTTTGTTTTGTTTTCAAAAGGTTTAAAATGTATTCACGTCGGGTTCACCAAAATGTATCGCTCCAAATTTTTCGCATCCCTACCTTCAGGCTATAGGATCCGTGCCCGGAAGGAGGATGGGAAAAGGATGGCGCGGTACCTCGGACTGAGAGGCCTTGCGAAGGTCCCGCCTCTCGAGGGAGGTGTATTATGGTGATTTTTCGACGGATGGTGGGTTCACCAGGAAACGTTTAATGGCAGTTTCCACGCCTAGGTTGGGAATGTGTTTTATGTGTTCAGTTTTATCCTTAAACATCCAAGTCCTAGGTTTGGCCAAAATGCGTCTAAGCTATTCTATATGAAGATGCAGATTTAAATGAATACAGAAGAACAAAATTAGACAAAAAATAGAGAGAATAATATGGATTAAAGATCAATACCTGATCCGGATGTCTGATGAAGATTCTGATTTTTGAAGCAGTCAGGATCGCCTCTGATTTGACAGGATCGTCTGCTATCAGACAAGATCATCTGAGATCTGACGAATTCGTCAGAGACCTGCAAACAGAGAAATAGGTGCAAAACACAGAAAATACAACAATGCTAACATAGGGAAACAATGTAAAATGACAATAACAATATCAAACTAAAAATTATAAACAGAAACATGAATGCATTATACTGATTTAATGACAATTATAACTTAATTATGCATTTGATCTAAATGGGTGAACTCCAAGATGCAAAATAATAAGAAATAAACTTAGATTTAACTAAATACAGAACAATGCATAAAATAAAAGGATGAAGAAATGCAAACTTCGGGCACTGATTGCCCCAATGTTGACTAGATCAAATCATCTCGCATTGGTACAAAATCGTCTCGATTCGACAGATCGCCTCCGATCTGAACAGGATCGTCTGCGACGATGTAAGCTTGCTCCGACTGAAAAATACTAAGGTACCTGCAACAAAATTTGGATAGAACTAATGCAAATAGCAATTTAGGATGTCTTAATGTGTGTGAAGTCAAGTTACAGGAAATATCAGCCAGGGGGATGCTAAGGGGAGGGCTTAGGATTAAATAGGCTTAGGAGGGAGGTTAGGAGGTTGGAGATCATCCCTATTTGGGAGATCTCCAACGGGGAGGGTCTCTAACGGCACAGACACGCTTCTGCCCGGATTAGAGACGCCGTTGGAACAGAGACTAATTGTGCAAAATTAGTTTTGGGACAAGATCGTCTGGACGTCCTAGCCCAGACGAAATCGTCCAATATGAGGCGATATCGTCTGATCGGCGACGATATCGTCAAACGGTCAAAACAAACTCTAAAAATGGCACGGGAAAGGAGGAAACGGATTAAGCGGCGGTTTGGGAGCGGTTTTGGAGGTTAAAATTTGAATTTGAATTATTTACTAGAGTAAATGTAATTACTAAGGTTTTACTGCGCCAATTTTAGGGTGGTATAGAACCCATGTAGTTGATCCAAATTGTATTTCAATAGAATCTAGAATAGGATTATTTAAGTCAATTTCAACACAAATACGAGCAACAAAGATTACCTTTTTATCCATTATCTATTATGATGGTCCAACCGACTTCCCAAGCAGAAGGGCAATCTTATGCAAGATATCAGTTCTCTAGAATTCCAACGGGAGCCATGGAAGTCGCACCCATACTAGAACCTGTGATGGCCGCTCCTCTAATGGGTTGAAACCCACATGCCAAGGTTTAAGAAAGAGTCCCACTTGGTTATAGAAATAAGGACCCCCTTTAAATGCTTTGTTACGATCTACAATACAAGAGAAAACCATCATAAAATAGTTGTTCACACTCAGCATCACCTCCACATTGCCTTTAAGATTCCAAGTCTTCCTGACCCAAGCCTCCACAAAGGGGAGAGAAATTTGGATGCCCAAAAATTTGCCAATAAGGGCATGTTTGGTTAGATACTCCACATCTTCCGCCACCGAGTTTGGTTGAACCACTAGAACTGGCTTGGCTTCACATCATTCCAAACATCCATTATTCTTTAACAAGCGGTTCCCAACATGCATTGGAAAATCCTGTTCCTTCTAGTCATTTTTAGATGAAAAAATATCATGAGCATGCACTCTCTGTGCCAAACCCGATGCCATCATGATATTCCTCCAATTTTTAGACCTCCTTCGAAAGTTGTTGCCATCCCCGTAGAGCAATTTTTCTTCATCAAACCCTAGCAGAGTAGTTTTTCCTCATCAAACCCTAGCCTTATAAAACTCTTATAAAATAGCAACTTTAAATAATTTTTCTAAATTCGAAATGGCTTAAAAATGGGATCGAAAATGTTTTGAATGGAATATTAAATTCATTCTTCACACCCATGTGTTTATTTTTGGCATTTTAATTTTTTTCAATTTTTATTTTAATCGTTGAAGTTTTAAAAAAAATCTAAAAAAAGAAAAATTAGAAAAATAAATATAAAATCTGGAAAATAGAATAGAAAAACTTAAAAAGTAAACATGTAAGATATTCCAGTCTAATGCCACCCTACATAGAAAAACCAAGGATAAATGAGAAATCTCAAAAGGGTAACCTGACCTAATCAAAACTGCAAAAACATAATTTGAGTTAGACCAAGTGCTAACCTCTACAGAAAATAAATGAAATCTACACCCCTCAGATCTTCACTTAATACAACCTTTTTACAACACTAAGCACAAGATAGAAATCCGGGAAAGCATAGAGAAATATTGATATTAAAACAACTACCCATTGACATTTTCTCCCCCAATAATGCTCACAAGATGCAAGTTTCTAAAATTTTGTATTAAAAATAGTATTTAGGTTTACAACAATGGACATTTCTAGTCTCTCTTTAAAAATCCTCCAGCATATGGTCTCTAAGAGGATCCAACCTCTAAAACTTTTTTTTATGAAATATTTAACATTTTGTGAGCTCTTCATTTCTTTTCAACGCTCATTGAATACTCAGATGTCGTGTCATCCTTGATTAAGAATCAACAAATATTCACACAATACCCCATGTCGATTGGAAATAGCTATGGTGTTGCATCATCGCCCACCTTTGTTTTCATACTATTGACAAAAAAATCCACTATCTACATCTAACCACGTGCCCTCCAACACCCGGTATACTGTTCATAAACTGCATCGTTGCTACGTTGTATTCATCACCATAGTGCTATCACTGTTTATCCCATCATGAGAGGACCCCTCATCGTTGCATCATTAGTTTGAATGACCTCATTTTTTGTCCATCATCATCCACATATCTCTTCTACATCGGTCCCAATTAGAACCATATTAAATTATACATGTCTCCCACATCACTTACATTAGATAAACCTTCATTTGCATCAAATATTCGATCTACCTATCTACATTCTCTTCAACATCTCCACTCTGGTGAAATCCACATCACATATGCATCGTTTATGTCTCCATCTATGGTCAAATCCTGCAAATCATGCCAAAGTCCAAAATAGAATCCTTCACATCACGGTGATGTCCGTCGTGCCTATCTGGCTATGTAACCCATGTCAATATCCACGTTGAGCATTATCTTTTGGAGGCAAATACCACATGTCAACACCATCCACATTGTGCTACATGGTCCACGTATCATTCGTCCTCCAAGGTCCATCGCTAAAGCCTATTTGTCGAGCGTGGGTAAGTGATGGGGACACGAAAAACACTCACCCCAACCTCTCAAAACTCATTGATGGGGAGCCAAAAATGCTCACCCAAATTCTCAATATTCATTCAACATTTCGGTAAAATTTACAATAATGGCAGACTCTGCCAAATAAACTACTTTATCCCGAAAGGTAGTTTATTTTCATTTTCAATTACAACATTTCCAACTCTAGAAGGAAAAACAGCCCACACAGGTCCAGAATGGCCCTTCGCCTTCTCTATCTGCAACTCTACTGCTGCAACTCTGTCTCTACTATTTTCTGACCACCACTCTGTCTCGATCGTTTTTCGACCTTGGAAGGAAATAGCTCAAACAGGTCCATAATGGCCCTCTGGCCTTCACGTCTGCAACTCTGCTTCAACCATTTTTTTCCCCCGTGCATGCCTTCGCTTCCCCTTTTAAAATCTCTGGCATGACTCTCTGTCTCCCTTTTCTGACGCTTCCATTTCATCTCCTGTGCCTCTTCGTTGTTCTGGCTTTCGAAACGTTTTGACTCTTCGTCTTCGTCTACTTTCACTGCACCTTGGTGCCACGTGCTTGTCTAGTGCTGCCACTATAGACTTTGTCCACCTGTCAACCATTGATGATGTTCGGTATACCACCGCTCGACCGTTTCCTCTGTAACGGCTCCTGTAACCGCCTGCACTTTCTTTTCTTTTGTTTGGTCGTGAAAATGTGACATGTCGCGATATCGTGACACTTTCGGCTTCCCTACCTTCCTGCCCTCTTCAAGTCACGAAAATGTGACATGTCATGATATCGCAACACCTTTGGCTTCTCCGCCTTCCTATCCCCTTCGAGTCACAAAAATGCGACATGTCGCGATATCGCGACACTTTTGGCTTCTCTGCCTTCCTGTCCTATTCGGGTCGCAAAAATGTGACATGTCACGATATCGTGACACTTTTGCTTTTCAGCCTTCCTACCTTTCTCGAGTCACGAAAATGCGACATGTCACGATATCGTGACACCTTTCCCTTCCTGCGCCTCTCTCACCTTTTGGTCACGAAAATGTGACATGTTGCGATATCGCGACACTTCTTCTCCCTTGCGCCTTTTCTCGGCTTTTGGTCGCGATAATGCGACATGTCACGATATCGCGACACTTCTCCTCCCTTGCGCCTTCTTTCGTCCTCTTGTTGCAAAAATGCGACATGTCGTGATATCGTGAAACTTTTCTCTCTTGCACCTCCCATCGTCCTTTGGTCACGAAAATGCGACATGTCGTGATATCGCGACATTTATTGTCCCTTGCGCCTTCTTTCGTCCTCTTGTCGCTAAAATGTGACATGTCGCGATATCGTGACACTTTTCTCTCTTGCGCCTCCCATCGTCCTCTGGTCGCAAAAATGCGACATGTCACGATATCGTGACACTTCTCCTCCCTTGCACCTTCTTTCGTCCTCTTGTCGTGAAAATGCTACATGTCGTGATATCGTGACACTTTTTCTCCTTAGTGTCTTCTTTCGTCCTTTTGTCATGAAAATGCGACATGTCGTGATATCACAAAACTTTTTCTCCTTTGCGTATTCTCTCGTCCATGGGTCACAAAAATATGACATGTCGTGATATCGCGACATCTTTCCTTTCTGCCTCCTCCTCGCCTTTTGGGTCGCAAAATCATGACATGTCGCGTCTGCTTTCTCTCTCTCTGCTTCGGGTTGCAAAAATGTGACATGTCGCGATATCGCGACAGTTTCCTTCCTTGCTTTCTTTCTGCTCCTTTGGTCACGATTTCGCGACATGTCGCGAAATCACGACATTTTTTGCTCTGGCCTTTCCTGTCTTCTTTCGGTCGTGATTTCACGACATGTCACGAAATCGTGACATTTTTGCTCCGTGCCTCCTCTCTCTTCTTTCGATCGCGATTTCGTGACATGTCATGAAATCGTGACATCTTTGCTCCGTGCCTTCTCTCTCCTTCCTGAGTCATTAAAACGTGACATGTCATGATATCACGATGCTTTTCTCTGTCGTGATATCACGACATCAAGGCAAACACTTAGAATTTTATTTTTTTTGTTGAGGCAAGATTGCTCTGCTGCCATCGGATGCTCCTACATCAGACAACCGGGGTGGATTGAGAAGTGACTATTCTGTCACCTTCTTTTTCAACATCTCAATTCTTGCAAAATCTTCAACCTCAGCACGACTCTTTTCTCCTCGCTCAATCCCTCTTCGCAACTCCTCTTGTAGGGCTTGCACTTGCCTCTGCAAAGCTCTGAAATCTTCTTTAGGTA
Organism: Wollemia nobilis; assembly: GCA_028583015.1. Taxonomy (NCBI): domain Eukaryota; kingdom Viridiplantae; phylum Streptophyta; class Pinopsida; order Araucariales; family Araucariaceae; genus Wollemia; species Wollemia nobilis. The sequence continues at coordinate 3,396,146 of JAQPPZ010003612.1, forward strand.
CCACATTTCTCCCACCACCATGGTTTCTTCATGGAGGCATTCTTCCTCGCTCTCTTCTCACAATATTTTCATAGATCCTGGTGTAAATTGCCTCACGTCCGGCGATCTGTTTACACACTCAAGAACCCTAAGCTCTTCCACATATCCTGGTGCAAACTACCTCACTTTTGGCGGTCTGTTTACATACTCAGGAACTCTCACTCTTCAACTGATCCTAGTGCAAACTGCCTCACTTTCGGTGATCTATTTACACACTCAAGAACTCTAAGCTCTTCAACTGATCCTGGTGCAAACTGCCTCACTTTCGGTGATCTGTTTACACACTCAAGAACTCCTACTCTTCCATAGATCCTGGTGCAAACTGCCTCACTTTCGGTGATCTGTTTACACACTCAGGAACTCCCACTCTGATACCACTTGATGGGGACACAAAAATCGCTCACCCCAACCTCTCAAAACTCATTGATGGGGAGCCAAAAACGCTCACCCAAATTCTCAATATTCATTCAACATTTTGGTAAAATTTACAATAATGGTAGACTCTACCAAATAAACTACTTTATCCCGAAAGGTAGTTTATTTTCTTTTTCAATTACAACATTTCCAACTCTGGAAGGAAAAACAGCCCACACAGGTCCAGAATGACCATTCGCATTCTCTATCTACAACTCTGCTGCTGCAACTCTATCTTCACTATTTTCTGACCACCACTTTGTCTCGGTCATTTTTTGACCTTGGAAGGAAACAGCTCAAACAGGTCCAGAATGGCCCTCTGGCCTTCACGTCTGCAACTCTGCTTCAGCCATTTTTTTTCCCCCATGCATGCCTTCGCTTCCCCTTTTAAAATCTCTGGCATGACTCTCCGTCTCCCTTTTCTGATGCTTCCATTTCATCTCCTGTGCCTCTTTGTTGTTCTGGTTTTCGAAACATTTTGACTCTTCATCTTCGTCTGATTTCACTGCACCTTGGTACCACGTGCTTTTCCAGTGCTACCACTGTAGACTTTGTCCACCTGTCAACCATTGATGATGTTTGGTATACCACCGCTCGACCGTTTCCTCTGTAACGGCTCCTGTAACCGCCTGCGCTTTCTTTTCTTTTGTTTGGTCACGAAAATGCGACATGTCGCGATATCACGACACTTTTAGATTCCCTGCCTTCTTTCCCTCTTCAAGTCACGAAAATGTGACATGTCGCGATATCGCGACACCTTTGGCTTCTCTACCTTCCTATCCTCTTCGAGTCACGAAAATGTGACATGTCGCGATATCGCGACACTTTTGGCTCCTCTGCCTTCCTTCTTTCCTGTTTGGGTCATGAAAATGCAACATGTCGCGATATCATGACACTTTTGCTTTTTGGCCTTCCTGCCTTTCTCGAGTCGCAAAAATGCGACATGTCATGATATCGCGACACCTTTCCCTTCCTGTGCCTTTATCACCTTTTGGTCGCGAAAATGTGACATGTCGCGATATCGTGACACTTATTCTCCCTTGCACCTTTTCTTGGATTTTGGTCACAATAATGCGACATGTCACGATATCACAACACTTCTCCTCCCTTGCGCCTTCTTTCATCCTCTTGTCACGAAAATGCGACATGTCATGATAACGTGACACTTTTCTCTCTTGTGCCTCCCATCGTCCTTTGGTCGTGAAAATGTGACATGTCATGATATCGCAACATTTTTCGTCCCTTGCGCCTTCTTTCGTCCTCTTGTCACAAAAATGCGACATGTCACGATATCGCGACACTTTTCTCTCTTGTGCCTCCCATTGTCCTCTGGTCGTGAAAATGTGACATGTCACGATATCGCGACACTTCTCCTCCCTTGCACCTTCTTTCGTCCTCTTGTCGTGAAAATGCGACATGTCACAATATCGTGACACTTTTTCTCCTTAGCGCCTTCTTTCGTCCTTTTGTCGCAAAAATGTGACATGTTGCGATATCACGACACTTTTTCTCCTTTGCGTCTTCTCTCATCCATGGGTCACGAAAATGCGACATGTTGCGATATCACGACATCTTTCCTTTCTACCTCCTCCTCGCATTTTGGGTCACGAAATCGTGACATGTCACGATATCGCGACATCTTGGCTCTACTTTCTCTCTCTCTGCTTTGGGTCACGAAAACGCGACATGTCGCGATATCGCGACAGTTTCCTTCCTTGCTTTATTTCTGCCCCTTCGGTCGTGATTTCATGACATGTCACGAAATCATGACATTTTCTGCTCTGGCCTTTCTTGTCTTCTTTCGGTTGCAATTTCGTGACATGTCGCAAAATCGTGACATTTTTGCTCCGTGCCTCCTCTCTCTTCTTTCAATCGCGATTTCGCGATATGTCACAAAATCGCGACATCTTTGCTCCGCGACTTCTCTCTCCTTCTTGAGTCGCAAAAACGTGACATGTCGTGATATCACGACACTTTTCTCTGTCGCGATATTGCGACATCAAGGTGAACACTTAGAATTTTTTTTTTTTTTTTTTTTGTTGAGGCAAGTTTGCTCTTCTGCCACCGGATGCTCCTGCATCAGTAAGCATAAACCTTATGTTAGATAACACTTACAAAATAACCACGGGCCACTTTATTATTTCATTTCCTACATTACATATATCATAATACATGTATATATAATATTTAGTTTATTTTGTTTAGATTTATTTTTTATTTTATTTTTATTTTTATTTTTATTTTTTTATTTTTATTGTTATTTAACATTCGTTTAATTAATGGTTAAAGAAACAAATGAACACAATTTATTAATTTTTATTTTTTATTTGTTTAATTTTTTTTGAGTTTATATATATAATAAATAATTTGCTTTTTTATTTATTTAAAACTTATTTAACTAATTTAAAATACATGAATTAATTAAATATAAAACCTTAACCAAAATAAAACAACATTTACACAACACAAGGAGACCTTACCAAGCCAAGGAAATTTGAAACTACAAAACAAACCTGCGGATAAGGACCTATCAAAATATTGCTCAAAGAAGGAGAAAACTTCCCAAAACTCAAAATTTTAAGATGGGTCCCTAAGTTTGGGGTTAGTTGTGGAATGGCCACAACAATAACCATAATAGTTTATGATTAGACCAAGTAGTAGATCATTTAATACTATTGGTTAGGGAGATTTATCTTTCAAATCTTCTCAACTTGTGTTGCTGAAAACTACTAGTCGTCATACCATAGTAGCGCATAGGACCTCTAAGAAAAGAAGATATTTTTTACCGATGTTCTACACATGTAATTTCTTGTATATACACTAGGTAAAGGTGAGGGACACCATATTTCCTTAAAATTCCATGTGATAGTGGGACGTGATGTCCAAATATGTTTTATCAGATTTCATCAGTATATTCACATGTTTCCTTTACTTATGCTTAGGGGAAATTGAGCTCCTTTTATCAAATAAATTCAATCATCAAGCCATTTATTTTCTCCTAATATAGGGAGGGACAAAATACTCATTCAATTATCCAAATAATTCTACTATAATTTATCATGAATCTCATATCATCTTGCTTTCAATCAAGACATTTTGCAAGACATCTCACACTATATCATTTCAAACATATTTGCATGCCCCCTATGGCATTTATCATTTTAGACACTAAAGTCCTTTAGGCTATGTCCCTTGTGTCATAAGATCATTTAAAGCACTTTTGGATATGTCCCTTGTGTAAGATGATTAAATTCATTTGAGATATGTACCTTGTGGTGTAAGATCATTTGAAGTTTTTTCAACTATGTCCCTTATGGCATAAGATAATTTAAATTCCTTTGTGCTATGTCCATCATGGTGTAATATCATTTAAAATCCTTCAAGTTATGTATCTTATGGTGTAATATCACTAAAGTGATTTGGGATTATTATTTATCTTAGCTTTCATATCACTGCTTGGGGATGGAATCATGACCATCACATATTTTAGGTGCTTGTCCACTAGCATGGACTCTAGGCCATTGCTTAAAGATGCAATTTATAGCTCTCATACATATATTTAGATATATTCACCCATTTATGAGTTTTTATGCATTATCATGACATATAGGCCACTTCCCAATAATGGGAATTCTTCTAAGCCCTTGTTCATTATAAAACTTTCAAGTCACTGCTTGATAGAAAATATTATTGTTACCTATAATAACAAAGCAATTTTCCTTTACCTAGATATAGACCGCCACTTGAGTAACATTTTCTCCAAAAGCCTACTTTTTATCTTATAATTTTCCATTTTGAATTTGATCTCCTCATTTTCTCTTTATACATCAATTTTATTTCTAAATCATACGTAGTCTACTAAATGAGGCTAAATATAAGTTCATTCAAAATTGATTTCAAACATCACCTTTCAAGACATCAAAATATCATCACATAACATAACTAAATCACACAATATCATTATGAATGAATACCTTGAGATAATACATAGCCATAAGTTAGGTGTACCACAATACTAAAATTGGTACAACTTAGACCCTCCTATGAAGGTGATGCACCACAAACATCAAAATGGATGCACTCACACTCATCACCCTAGTATTACCCACAATAGGGTCTTGAATCCCTGCATCTTGGAGTTGGTGGTGGTGGTGAAGGATGAAAATTAATTTATCTCAATGAGTATCTCATAATAGAATAATACCTAATATGTTATCTCAAGAATTTTGGTGATAGATCCCTCTATGAAGCCAAAAATAATACATGATAAAGAATTTAGTAATGTATGGATGTATCTCTCTAGTCATCAACCTCTAACTTGACTACCTTTAGACCCATCCACATTCTATCCATATCTTCCTCTAGCTAGGTGACTTTCTACTGATATGTATCCACCAATGCATGCATTAACTCTATGTTGAGACCCCTAGTGGATTCTCATGAAAGGTCTAGTAAGCTACTCATTCACCATCCCTAATCGACCAATATCTACAATATCCTCATCCTACTTTTGTTTCACCCTATCCATATACATATGATCCTTAGAAGCGTCCTTTCTAGTTGCCTCTAAAATTTCTAGTTGTACCCTCAACTCATGGAAGCTATACATCAAATCCTATATATCCCCTCATAGCAACTCATCAGTAGATTGACTAGGTCCAACCCCTCCAAACCCTTTGTGCATTGGGGGAATGATTACTAATGGGTCCACATACAAAAAATCATGAACATTTAAACTAGGAGCACCCTCTACCTTATCCTCACCATCATCCCTGGTAGCTCATCTCATAACTTTATGAGATGATACATCCTATCCTAGCCTCTAATGGAGACCTCTTAGTATCTCTACTATCTCCTTAACTGCCTCAGGTCACTCTAGAGTTGGTGCTACTATAATCACCCATATAGGTCAAAACTTAGCATACCATATTAGGTATCCAACATAAAAATCCATCATCTCTCTCTAACTAAATTATTGTACCATCATTAGCATCACCCTCTACAAAATACAAAATGTTATGAGGTCCTTAAAACTCCTCCTAAGTAGTCCATTAGAAATACACCTCCCTTATAGTCGATGTTTTCTAGATACCACTAAACTATCAAACCACCCTATCAAATTTATAGAGCTTATAATAATCCCCATCATGTACCCAAAGGGTCCTCCTCACTCATGATAAAACCTATTCATCCTTAACCCATCTAAATTTACCTCTCCATGGATTCCATGTCACTTGAGAAGCCTTGATATTTTCTATGTCATGTTGAGTAAGTGCTAATATCCCTTAGCTAGATCTTCATCTATCCAACCATATATAGGATAAAATAATCTTAGAACCACACCTCTACCCCCTATAGAATTATGGTCACCTACTAGTTATATGCTCCTAGGCCCATATATAAAGTAGCATGCAATAGACTAGACACTTCCCACTCTAATAAATTACCCTATGAATAGTCTTGTATAGTCTCACTAGGATGGTTGATCCCCAAGTAAAAGTAGTCTTCTAGTCCCATAACATTGCTATCACCCCTCATCATCCCCAAGATAGCACCCACTAATTGATGTCTACCATTAAAATTCCTAACACTACAATACAAAGTAAAGCTATAATTCATTCCAAGTGACCTCCATAGAATGTATTATTTGTACATATCCTTGATTTGAGTTTAGGATACCCCATTTTTCTATCAGTATATCCATGCATACCCTCTTGTCATTCCCTAAATGGATAGGATCCTCTTGAATTAGAACTTGGAGGATCTACTAAACATCTTCCAAGGTCACAATCATCTCCCCTATTAATAGCTAAAAAGTAATCATCTTTGAGTACCACCTCTCTACCAAGGCTATGAGTAATGACTAATCAAAGTCTACCTTAGGCATCACAACCATATCGTACAAAACATTCGCTACAAGTACTCTAACATCCATGTCATTCATCATATCTAATATCACCCCTAGGACCCTAGGATGCCACTCTCAGTAATTTGGAACTCCTAAACCATACAAAACATGACACAAACTAAATCAGTAGAAATTCATCACATTCATCAACTTTTTAACCTACAACAATAAAATATGTTGATATTTTCAATAGTATTGCCTAAAGCAAAAGTGTTATTAGTAAAATAACTACATAAAGCAAAATAACTGATGGCAAAAGCCCTGCATAAAGCAAAAATGTTGCTATTTATAAAATATGCATAGAAATAGCCCTAAATAAAAATTTTCAAATTATTTTTTGGAGCATACCTATAAGACCCTTGTTGATGCCTAAGCAACCCTTGAACCAGGTCCCCACAGTGTCTTGATATCTTGAAATTTGCCATTGAAATTTGAGAGGTAAACCAGTAGCTTTCTTAACAAATCTAGAGTGGTAAAAATGAGTCCATTTTTACCCCCTTTCCCTTTATTACCCACCTACCTACCCTAACTACCTTTTTTATTTCCCTTGATTTTTCTTACTTTCTAGTCATCCTAATGTCCTATTTCATCACATTTTATCTTAGAATCATAATTTTGAGATAAATACTAAGGGGGCACCCTTGGGGTATCAATTATGAGGTATTCATGAGGCATCAATTTTGAGGCATGTAAACTGTAATTACATTGATCAATCATCAATTTATTTTGTAGCTATTTATTCAATACAAGATATTTTAATATCAACAAAAATATTGGTGTCAAAACCAGAGATTTATGACATATTTTTGATGTGTTTATTATACAATAAACACATCAAAATGGGGTGAAATACAAACACCCAATTTTGACATGCCTAGTTAGCTACATCTTCCAAAAAAGAACTAGATAACTCATCATCAATTAAGAACCTTAGTCAACAAAATCACACATCAAGTTGGATACTTTTGTAAAAGCACCATCTTTGGTAGAAGTGTTGTTGTAGCACTTTTTTAAAACAAACATGTTTTAGCATTTTGACTAGTCAGCATGACCATTAAGAAAAAATATTATTTGGATATAAAATTGCTATACTAGCACTTTTGAAAAGACCAATGCTTTTGATTAAATGAGTAGAATCTCTATGACATGAGCTAGAAACATGGAAACTCCTTCCTACTTTGGTCTAATTATGCATGCTTTGTCCTCTCCTTAGACCTCAAAAATTTGAATTTGGTCATTAACATAATGGAATATTTAACTCTATTTCCCTCCAAGGATCAACCCTAATAAAATATTTAAATAGAGGCCATGGAAGAGGTGTTCAACAAGTAATTTCAAGCTAGCTATACTACGAAAACTTTCTCTCACTCTCTCACTCTCATTATCTTATTCTTGTATTTTGAGATTTTGGATCAAGCATTTGGGGTAATTAAGGTAATAAAAAGATGCATTGGGAAAAGGAAATCATCTTGGTGCAAGTAGGATACCTTTCTAGGCAATAAAATTTGTATCTTCCTTCTCTTTTCATATCCTTTACTTTTATTTTTATGCATGTATCTCTTGTTTAATACCTTGCTAACACTTGGTTTCTGTTATCACAACTACTAATATTTATATCTATTTTTTCTTGGCATATCTAATTCTTATATGAAAACATCTAACATTATTTTGTGCATAGTTTCTTTCATTTACAATAACTTTTTATTCACTTTGATTTTCTAATCATTGTATGTAGGCTTATTGATCGTGTTTGATTATTAATCCATTTTGTTAGTTCTAATATCTATTGCTCTTCTAATTTGTAGTTATTTTTATTTATTTTATATGCTCTTATATTATCTTAGATCCGTTTTATGATTTCAATCATCTTTATATTAATATAGAATCTTAGTTGCAAGAATATATCATGTATTTACATACTATCTTATTTTCATGTTATCTAATCCTTAACGTCTATTACAACTCATGATTTTCTTATTTGCATGAGTATACATATTTTGAACTCACATTATCTTCATTTGCAACATAATAGCATCCTAAATATTCTTCCTTTCATTGGAACCATAGATTCTTAGTTTAATTTTAATATTTGTTCCTCCCTAAATCTTAGATCCTCTCCCAAACTCTTTTGCAGACCCCATTTAGGTTTTTTAGTAGCATATACATTAATCTAGCACACATCCATAGTCATATCATGTAATTCAATTAATATTACAATATATTGAGTTTTGTAGGCTTATAATTTTGTTTTGAATACATATTAGTGTATTTTATTGGATATTTAGACATCCTTAGATCACAATATTAGTAATAGTCAATTTGATCAATGAACTATCATTTATATTTCATCTCTATATTATTTCACTTTTCTCACATTGTTTTAGAAATTCTAATAGCTTTTACCATAATTTTGTAAATCCCCAAGCACCCAAACACAACGTATTAGGGTTTTTTTCCCTTTGTCAATTTTAGTTGAATTTAGATCTAATTGACATAAATTTTATTTCCAAAATATTTACAAAACCAATTGGAAGGATACAAGTGTTATTTTTTCTAGAAAAAAGTGCTTTTACATATTTATTTTACACTCTACAAAAGTACCATTCACAAAATCATTGGTAACACTTTTGATTATAACACTTTTGCATGAAGTTGGTTTTCATCTAAATTCTAGGCACAATACAAATTGTTTTTATCAAAAGGGAGTCTGATCAATCTGACCAGATAGCATATTGTATATCCCTAACTAGAAATACCCTCTAAAGTAGACTACACTAATTTTTTCTTTAATTTATGATAAATAAAAGTGTTGGTGTTGCACTTTTGTAAACTTCAATGCTTCTACACAACCATTCATAAATAGGTATTTCAACTTTTGTAACCTTTTGTTTACCTCTATTTTATTGTTTTATTTCTTCATACTCTTAGTTTACAGTAAATTAGCCTAAAACACACCTATTTTGGGAAGAATTAGGGAACCCTAGAATAATTCAATTATTTTTTTCAAGACTACTTAGGCAAGCATGTTAAATAACAGATATATACATGTTGCATTTGTCTTGTTTTCCCTTAAAATAAAATCTCCAGTTTATAGAAAATCATCCAAATTAAAAAGGCATACTAGCTAGGAATCTTGTTTGTTGCATACTTGTATTATTGCATCTACCTTTAAAATTTAGTAGTGATTTTGCTTACGTTTAGTTACTTTTATCTTTAAAGTATTGTTAGAGACAAAACCCTTAGGTTTTTTTTTTCAATAAATTCATAAACACCGCATAAACATAAACATATACATAATATGTACATGTACATGGAGGTATACCAATTTGCATGAAGGTATTCAGGTCTCTTTTGGAAAGAAACTTGGATCACATTGTTGTTCCCCTATGAACTTGGAGTGATCCTACACTATAGAAAGGTAAGACCTCTATTTCTCCTACTAGGTTCTAAAGTATGACTCATCAAGCATCTTACTATTAGTTCATTCTTTTCTCTTCTTAAAAACCTTTCTCTTTTTTCATATTTTCTCTTTCTTCAATTATATTAATTGGTGTATGACACAATTATCCATAACCCTAATGACCCACCATTCCCCTTTGTTTTGTCTCATAAGCACCATAAAAATCTCCTCAAAAGGGCATATCAGGCAAGCGATAAATAATTTCTCTTCTATTTTTCTAAATCACCACATTAGATCATAATAATAAAACTGTTCAATATTCATATATAATCAACTTTAAGGTCATTTAATAAACCTCTTAAAGCCCTAAGTTTGTCTTTAAAAATTTATAATTTCTTTGGATCTTGGCTTAAAAAACCAAATAAAAACTTAGAGTCATCTAGTCAAGAGGAAAACTTGTCCATCACTTGGCTAAGACCAAATTCTTAATGGCTATCATAACATTAAGTCAATGATAGCTTAAAAAGTTACTAGTGATTTAATACAATGGAAACCATTATGTATTTTGCATTAGTCCTTGTTATCAAAATGTCTTTCATTCTTATCATGACTATAAAATAATCATGATATAAGCATAAATTCATCAATTTGATTACATATTTCTAGATTGTTTAATGATTCATGTCATTAAAAACATCATTAATTCTCAATGAATTGTCAATCCAAGGTGGTGTTCAAGACTATCTATGAAAGAAGAGGTGAACAGGGCTATAGTTTAGGTCATTTGGGAGCAGCAGGTCTTATTGGTAGAATAGGTTTTGTGGGGGGTTTCAGGTCACATTCTACTCCTAAGTTACATAAAATAAACTAATTTTACTTGCATAAGTGAAAATATGATCTAAATTATAGAAATTGAAATCTACAGTAATTGAAATGATAGAAATTCAAACCTAATTTACTGTTGTAGAAATGAAATTACTGAAAAAGAAGAAACACATAAGCAAAAACACCTGTCAGTGCTCTGTTCAAAAGGTTGTCAGGCTTCTGTCATAGTAGTTGACAACAAAATGAAAAAAAATGCAGGAAAACTGGAAAATTGCTAAAATGACAAAAATCAAAGCAAAAACTGCTAAATTGTTGAAACATGAAACAATAACCAAATTATTGCATTCATCAGAAACCTATAGATCTACTTTGAAAATGAAATTAAAGTAGTAATAAAAATGGTTAGTGTGCATCAAACAATGAATTAGACAAATATTCAACTAATTCTACTACAATAAGAATCAAAATAAAACATGTTGGAAGTGGCCCTTGCTTCCTTTTCCAGAAGAATATGTGAAACTTCCTTACTTACTAAATCTCACACACACTCATAAATGGCAAGAATGACAAAAATGGCTGCACTTTTATTACTTTGAAAATAGAATTACAGTTCTACTGCTGCAGACTGTTACATAGTTGAAAACTGCACTGATAGTTATTTTCTATTTTTCTACTACTTATTCTCTCTTCTTAGCTCAACCAACATGGGAGCTATTCTTTTATAATCATATAAAATATATTTACATACAAAAATATACTTATTTTATCTTGTAAATCAACTACCTATTATGCTGCAGTTATTTTTGGGTTTATTCTAGGAGAGGATTAACTGCTTCAATTGATATTTTCCCATGAGTTGTAGCTTTTGGTTGGCAAGGACGGTAGGGGCAGCTGCAAGACACTTTCCCTTCATCCTCTCAACCTTATTTCACATTTTTCCATCGTTATAAAACCGTAAAAAGTCAAATGGAGTATATTCCCCTGTTATTTCGAAGATAAGCAAATTCTGCTTATTTCGAAGATAAGCAAATTTTGCTTATTTCGAAGATCTTTGGAATAACTAGTTGTAGGTGCTCTTCAGGTTATTTTGGTTGCTTCATTAAGGTATATCATCTATTTCAGCTCTCAGGAAGTGGTTACAATTTCCTTCAATATTCTCCATGTGTAAATTCCATGCTTTGCCATTCATTGGCAGCTGGCTAGAATTTACACAACAAAAACCTGTTTCTGCTGCACAGTAATAGTCCTTTTGCACTGTTTGCTAAATTTAGACAAATCATTGCTTGAAAAACATAAAAACAAAGATACTAAAGTGCTGCTATTAACCCATGCACATTCTTCATTAACAAGCCATGATAAAGTAGTACAAAACTGTACAAAAACTATAAAAATTAGAGTATAATATCCCTAACACATCAATCATGCAAAAATTTAATACATAGCATATTAAATAAACTTAACTAGCATATAAGATATATCACAAGAGTTTTTAGGCAGTTTTAACTATTCAAAAATTTTTATGATTGAGGCATTTCCAAGCCACATCATTTTCCCCCCAACTTATATTAATACATGTACTCATGCATTTTGTTGGGCTATGGATTCACATATATCCATATGCATATTCCAGGTCTTGTAGAATAATTTAGTGCCTATGTAATATCCTCTGGTTTCTTGAAGCTACTTGAGCCATTCTACAAACTGGTCATCTAGTTGGGGATCCTCTTCAAAATAGAAGGAAACTCGAGAAATAATGGTTGGAGGCATAAATTTTAGACCTACCCATTGATGCTTCATAGTTAAAATAAGTTTCACCACTCCTTTTGCTCTCCTTCTGGACCATTCCAAGTTAATAGGAGAGACACGCTCCCTTTTTTGTAGTGACATAGAAAGTTCTACCCACCTGTCCTTATAAGCTAATAAAGTAGGAATAAAAATGTTGGCACAAATGTTCTAGAAACTATTCAAACAGTCCCTTAGACTGTTTAAATACATCCTCTTAGTATCTGCCTTGTTCATCATCTTGAAGTGTTGGTTGGTGGTACTTGGATGATTTGGTTGTACTACTTTGACCAATAATTTAGCTTTCAATTCAACTCCCTTGTTATGTTTCTTCTCTTGACTCCAATAAAGCTGATTTTGCAAGGTAGACATGAAGGCTCTTAACTGAACATCTCCCATAAAAATTTGAGGATGAAAATTTACCTCCTCCAGAATGAAGAAACTGTGCAAAAATAGTTCACATAGCAAATTTTTCTGCTCCTCAAGACTGTTGAGGTAAGCTTCCAAGAAATCTTCAGTAGTTTCCAATTTATAAGGGAGACCTGAACTGATTCTCATGACCTGTAATCTAAGATATTTTTCTTTCAGGACGAGGCTATAGAACCTAGCTGGTCATCTAAATTGGACCAAGTATTATGTAATCTAGCAGAGATCGATCACTTGCTCTTTCAGTTTATTAATTTTTGTATATTTTTCTTCTAACTGTTTCTCTATCAGTTTCAAGTTTTCAATCTAGGTTGCAAGTTTTTCATATTTAAACACCCACTTCGCTATGTCTGCGTTGTATATTTCTAAAGATACAATATTGGGTGGCCTCATTATAGGTTGGAGTCTTGGCAATAAGTATACCTATACCCCTTTTTCCTCTACTTCTATTGTAGGTATGACAGCTTTAGAATTGGAAACAGAAGTTTCATGTAGAGGAGTACTTACTTGGATATTCACATTTTTATGCTCTAAATCCTCTTGTGTGGGTATTACTTGGAAGAGTGGCTATTATGGTTCTTCATTGGTGCTCTTTTCTAAAATTCTAAGTAATTTTGAAGCATATTCGTAATGAGAGGGTACTGCTTCAGAATGAAAACTTACAATGTCTAAATATTCCAAACCTGCTACTCCCTGATTTGGTTCTTCACTTCCAAGTCCAATAGGCTATGAAGGAGGTTGAAAACCTTGCTGTTCATCATCCCCTATAATAATTTCATTCTATTGAGGGGATTGGGCATCTATATCTTCATTCAAGAGTTTAGTCTCTTTGATCAGGGGAAAATAATCATTTTCCTTAGATAATCCAAGTAGGATTTGAACCAGATATTCTTCATCACCATATTTTGTTGGCTATGCCTCAAACTGTGACAACCTATTTTTCAATTTTTCTACCTCCTACTGTAATTCTCCAATTTGCTTTTTATTCTTTTCAATAGTATTCTCCCTCTCTTCAATCCATCTCATTTGTGTTTGTGTAATGCTCATAGCTTCTCTTAATTGTTCTTAAATGTCTTCCTCTTCCTCTTTTGATTTAGAATATGAGGAAGGTGTACAAAAACTATCCTCAGTCTGTTGTTCAAAAACCATTCTATCTGCTATTTTTGTTTCAATTGCATGTTATTGTTCAAGAAATTTTGGTAAATTTTCCATGGTTATATCTAAAAATATAGTGTCCTACTGTATTTCAGTAACCTCAAGGCTACATTTATGGTTTCCTCTTCAGTCATACTCTCTACTATTTCTTTTTTATGGAGTCTTGTAGACTTTCGAGTCCTTGTTGCAAGTTTTTTTCTCTTCCCTATTCTCTTGTGGTACCAGGGGCTGTAGAAACAATTTTAGGTTTTTATGAAAGTTCCTCTTCCTCCCCTTCTGTTTCCTCCCTTGCATTGCTAGGAATTTCACTTTGTTCTCTCCCCTAGTCTAACAAAATAGTGATGTCTTCAAAAAATCATACCTTTGATGAGGCCTGGAAATTCCTCAATCATAACATGTTTTGAACACTAAAAATGCCTATAAACTCTTATGTTTTATCTGATATGTTAGTTAAGTTGATTCAATATGTTGTATATTAACCATTTTTCATGATCAATGTATTTGGAATATTATATGCTGATTTTACAGATTTTTGCATAGTTTTGTGTTCTTTTTGCTATGATTTGCTAAAATGGGATATGCTTAAAATAATAGAAGCATTTCACTAATCATGTTTTGATTTGTCTCAAGCATTTATTTCACCTAAATCGGGCAACAGTGCAAGCAAACTGTTGTTGTACAAAGAAATCGGGTCTTTCCCATGTAAATTCCGGACAATTGTCCATAAATAGCAAGGCATGGAATTCACATGTGGAAAGAGATGAAGACCATTTGAATTTGATCTTAGGAGATAACCCACCTGAGAGATGCAGAAGAAATCACTGGAAAAGCACACATTTGTTCATTCCGAAGTATCTTCGGAATGAACAGATATCTTTGGACTGAAGAATGCATTATCTTCGAAATGAAGGATTGCAGTATCTTCAGAATGAAGGATTGCAGTATCTTCGGAATGAAGGATTGCAGTATCTTTGGAATGAAGGATTTCAGTATATTTATACTTAATGATTGTAGTATCTTTGGAAGGATAATTGCATTGTCTTCGGAATGAAGCCACTTATCTTCGGAATGAAAACAGAATGTGCTTTTTGACTTGTTGACCGATTTTTGAAGCCAAAAAAATGGAAATAAAGGTTGGAAAAGGTAAAATAAAAGATCTTCCATCTGTCTTTGCCGTCATTTCCGACCAAAGCCATCATTAAGGGAAAGATCAAGTTTTAATCTTCTTCTAGGATAAAACCAGAATTTGTTGCAGCATTGTAGGATTAGATCTTTTGAGATATTCTTTGTTTGTAATCAGACCTTAGGACATATATAAATATTGCTCCCATTCAGGTTGAGCTAGGTAGAGTAGTAGCAGCAGGAAGTAGAAAGTAAGGAAGCTAGAAAGAAGCAAAAAATAGGTAGAATTTGACTGTTACAGTCCTGTAACAGGTTTTCATCAGAATTATTGTAATCATGTTCTTTAATCAATAAAGTGCACCAGTTCTATTTCATATTTCTTGTAAATGAGTGTGATTAAGATTTAGAGAGAGAGAGAGAGACTTATACCTTCTTCTAGACAAGGAGGCTGGCCACTTCCAGACCTAGGAGGAGGACTAAAAAGCAGGTTTTTATTCTAATTTTGCTGCAGCAGAATGAGTAGTAGAACTTGTTATTTCAATTACTTGTAAACAATTGACAATATCTGCAGTCTTAGTTTATTTATACTTAGATTAATCTTGTGCTTAATGTTTTAGCTATAATATTTACCTTCAGCAAAGCTTCCACTTTATTTCAGACTATTATTCCCAGAATTTACTGTTTTTCAGCAATTTCTTGCATTTTATGTTTTGTTGTCAAATCCTGCATAGAAGATTGACAACCTTCTGTTACAGAACCTTCACAATTTTCATTTTCATGTTAGAATTAGACTTTCATTGCTGCAAAAGTAATTATATTTCCTTTCTACAATTAGGATCAGACTTTCAATTTTGCAACTGTTATTTATGCAATATAATTAGGTCTTATTCTACAATTATAATTAGGACTTCATTTATGTAGTTAATGATTAGTTTTCAATTTTGCAACTTAGATTAAGATTTAATTCATGCAATTTAGAGATAGGAATGTCCCAAAACCCCCCACACAATCGGTTCCACCAATAAGACCTGTTGCTCTAGATTGACCTAAGTTATAGCTGTTTCACTTCTTCTTTTGCAGATAGCCTTGTACACTGCCCTGAATTGACAAATTCATTGAGAATTAATGATGGTATAACGACTACGCATCAACCTTCTTCTATTTTTCTTTCCTACTGCTAGTTCCAGCTCCTCTTTTCTTATATTTTTGAGTTTTTGAAGATGAGGGTTCTTGGGAGAGGTTCTCTACTTCTACAACAACATTCTCTACTTCCTCATTTTCTTCTTCTTCCTCCTCATAAACCATTTCATTCTAGACAGAAAATTTTTTCAAAGCTCCTAAGGTTTCCTCTAAAATTATCTTTATATATCAGTTTGATGAGGCCATGGTGACGAGGGCTTCCTTTTCCCTCCTGATAGAATTTGGATATGCTTTTTAGTTCTTGGTGCAGGTATAATGGAAAGTTTACTATAACCTCAGGCTGTTGTCTACCATGCCTAAGATGTTTTAGGATTTTGAAGTGATTCCTAGACAAAACGATATACTATCCCTCACGGGTTAGAAATTTAATGACCCATATGGTCACTTCATCATAGGGTTCTTGTATTCTGGTTCTCTTTACCCCCTTACATATGTTATTATTTATCAAATATTTAGGCTCCCTATCTTCTTATTCTACAAATTGACTGACTACATTTGCCAATGTATTCCTACCAGTTCTAGAAATTTGAAGACCTTGTAATGGAAGATCAATAATTTGACTTAAAATTTTAGGGGTTACCTCGATTATCATACCATTGATGTGTGCTCGGTTATTTCTAAATGTACGAGCGAATTCAGTGGCCAAATCCTCAGAACACCTGATAAATTTATCCAAAAAAGGCATAAGTCCTCCATCTTCAAAAATTTGCAACGCCTCTAGACTTTCCCAGAGGTATCTGGTATCTATTGGCTCCATCTTAGTTTTTCACCCCATTTTTCCTCTTGTTGATGTTCTACTGCTACTACACTGATATCACACCTTACTCTACTATCACACTTATTTTTTTGGTTACTGGTTTCTACAAAATACAAGGTTTGTCTGCAGCTTGCTACCTCCATCTACCTTTGGAAAGAACAACAATTCCAACACTTACCTCGTAATAATTTTGCACAGAAAACACATATTTGGAAGGAAATGTGACACACCTTTCTATTTCTATTTTGAACATTTGGCTAACAGTGATTGGCCAATTTTCCATGCCGTTAGAGCCACCTTGCCTTATTTAGTGAACCTGCCTTGCATGAGAATCTAGCACACACTTGGTTATCAATAATAGAATTTGGCCACTTGTTATTAGTTGTCATATCCATGGTTCCTATACTTTCTTAATTGGTGTGAGGATAAGACAATTAACGCCATGCTTTTCAAAACAAGCCTTACCCACACCTTTCAACCATCACATGTGGTCAAAACTATACCTTATCTCTCTCCTTGGATGCCACATGGAACAAACTCTATCGATGTCGTGCATCCTTTTTTCAAAATTCACCATTGTTGTATTCTAAAGATAACTACTCATTCTGAAGACAAATAAAAATCCATTATTCTAAAGATAAATGGACTTCACTAATCCGAAGATGAACAAACTTCACTTATTCTAAATATGAACAGACTTCGCTATTCTAGAGATGAACAAAACTCCATTATTTCGAAGATAAGCATACTTTTCTAATCCAAATATGAACAAACTTCACTTATTCTAAAGTTAAGCAAGTTCTGCTATTTTGGAGATGAACAAACTCTGTTATTCTGAAGACATTCTCAAACAACTTTTGGCATTCTCATTCTTGAATATCAGGAAAAAACTAAAATCCCCCCTCTTCTCAAGACATGTTTTAAATATGCCAAATATTATGAACATATTTATACTAGTGGTTAATATTTATATAATATATACCAATTATTTAAAATGAGAAAAGTGCAAGAAATATATATACCTATTTAAAAAAGTTAATTACAAGTTTTTGAAGGATGGTTGCTTCTAATGAAGTTCTTTTGAGTTTCCTGCAACACTTCAAAACAAGTGCAGTTGGTGAGTTTTTACAATGATGATGTGGATTTTTTTCAAGGCTATGCATGCTGGAAAATTAGTTTTCATGCACACCAACTCAGTAGCGCCTCATAGAGGTTTTCACTGCTGAATTATCAAATTTTCTCTCCTTTTTTTTATTTTTTATTTTTCACCTCTCCTTTTCTCTCTTTTTTTTCACGTCTCCTTTTCTCTCTTTTATTTTTATTTTTCACCTCTCATTTTTTTTTTCTGTTTTCTTGAAACTCCATTATCAAGCTAAGACTGTTTAAGTTGATATGGAAGAGGGAATTTCTTCCACCTATTGTACATCCAAACTATCAAGCTGCTACAATAATTCTTCCTTAGTTATTGGTGTATGGTATACCCGAAGGCGATGTCCATTCACTACTAACTTCCTTCATGAGTCATTGATAGGAGAGAGATGAAAAACTCCATTGTCAAATACCTCCTCAATTAGATAAGGTCCAATCCATCTAGTCCATAGATTTCTAGGGAAATCCTCATAGCGAGAATCAAACAACAAGGTCCAATATCCTTGCTAAAACTTCCTATGTTGAATTTAGTTGTCATGCCACAACTTACTTTGTTCCTGAATTACTTCAGTGTGGTGTAGTGCATCTAGCTGAAGTTCATATAATGCATTCCGATGTAGAAATATATCCATTTGTCTCTGTGACAAATCAATTCCAATTTCTAAATTTGTTCACAATGTTAGTAACTCAAATTCAATAGGTAAGAGAGGCTTTTTACCAAAAACTAGTTCATAAGGTGTAAAACCAAGATCTGGATTTCCGGGTAGTATTGTAAGCCCGATCGCTTCAGGTAATTTATCTAACCAGTTTCTCCTATGAAAGGCTATTGTTTTAGTCAAAATCCTTTCTAGTTCCCTATTTGTTACTTCAACTTGACCATTTTCTTGGGGGTGATAAGGTGATGATTTCCTATGTTTGATTTCATATAGTCCTGTAAAAGTTTCAATAACCTTAGATGCAAATCGGGGCCCTAGGTCTGTTGTAATAGATCGTGGAGCTCCAAATCTCTTAAAAATCTAGGTATACAAGAAATCAACAACCTTCTCTTCATGAGCATGTTTGAAAGCACACGCCTCTACCCACTTTGTCAGGTAATCAGTACATACCAAAATATGCACCTTTCCTTGAGAAGGTGGGTCAATAGGTCCCACAAAATCAAGCCCCCACCTCTCAAATGGTTCTAAAACCAATTGAGGCTATAGTGGCATTTCATTTGTGTGAGTGGGTTTCCCCATTCTTTGGCATGCATTACAATGCCTAATGTAATTTTTTACATCCTTGTGAAGAGATGGCCAATAATACCCTATTCCTAAAATTTTTCTAATTGTACTTTTTATAGAATAATGTCCATTAGAGGGTTCATCATAACAAGCTCGAAGGATATCATAGACTTCATCCTTTTGGATGCACCTACGTAATACATGGTTAGGACTACATTTAAAAAGTATACCTTTAATCAATGAAAAATAAGAGCTTTGCTTTATCAATTGTTTCTTTCGTTTTGAAGTGAAATGTGGAGGAACTTTCCCTATGACCAAATAGTTGGCTATATCTACAAACCATGGTTATTGGACAGATATAGCAAATAAATTTTCATCAGGAAAAGTATCCTCAACCAATTTCCCCTCCTCTATGTTTTGTAACCTGGACAAAAAATCTTCTACAACATTAGCTTTTCCTGGTTTATTAATTATTGTGATATCAAATTCCTACAATAGTAGTAACCAATGGATAACTCTTGCACTCACCATAGGTTTGTTCATCAAATATTTAATGGTTGTGTGATCTGTATGAATGAATATTTTATAACCTATGATGTAATGTCTAAATTTGTTTATAGCATAAATTACTGCCAAGAATTCCTTCTCAGTGGTGGTATAATTTTTCTCTGCTCCTGTCAAATTCTTGCTAATGTAGTAGATGGCATAATGTTCACAATTTTTAATTTGCCCTAGTGCTGCTCCAATTGTAGTATTGTAAGCATCAGTATGGATATGAAATGGTAATGTCCAGTTAGGTCCTCTTAACATAGGTGGAGTTACTAATTTTTATTTCAAAGCTTCAAATGATTCCTAACACTTTGTAGTCCAAGAGAATTTAGAATCCTTAGTCAATAGGGCAAACATAGGATTGGCTATTGTGCTTAATATGGTAATAAACCTACAATAAAAACCAATGTGTCCAAAGAAACTTCTAACATCAGTTTGATTCTTAGGAGGGAGAAGATTCTTGATTATTTCTACTTTCTTTGGATCAACTTAGATCCCTTGAGGAGAGATATGATGACCAAGAAAAATTCCTTCCTCCATCATCATAAAATATTTTAAGATAAGATAACAACTATTGACTTAATTTATGTCATTTAAGAGTAAACATGAATGAGTAAGTCTAGGGATGAAAAAGGTAGAACTACCCCAAAGGATCCCTGGCTTGTTCCATTAAGGAGATCTTCATGCCTAAGGGGTGAATCACCTATGTTTGAACTACCAGAAATATTGATAGAAAAATAACCAGTCTCACCATCATTAGAACATTTTGAGAAAGGAAAATCACCAATTTTATCATCATCAGAATATCCTAAGGAATAAAATTCATTAGACTCATTATCAACAGAGGGTCATGGACCTCTTGAGAAGACAATTTGGAAAGCTTTAACTTCTCCCAACAAACGAGAAACTATGGCAGAAGGAGGAAATATAGATGGCCAACATGGCTATGTCCATAATGAAGGAGATGATTAGGATATGCCCCAACCGTCCAGAACATTTGAATATCCTATTCGATCCGAATCCAACACAAAACTCTCCCATGAAGACCATTTCACCTTCGATACTTCCAACCTTCCGATGTGTTGTATCTGAAGATCCTGATCAGTTTTTGTTTGAATTCAATGTAGTGTGTCAGACCTATGATTATATAAATGACAATAAAAAACTTAAGGTTTTTCCCTCAACACTCAAGGATTCAGCATTGTGCTGGTTCATGAGCTTAGAGCCTAATTCCATAAGAACCTGGGATCAAATGGAAATTGTATTTTTAGACAAATATCAAGAATATTGCCGTGTAAGGAATAGAAAAGATGAGTTATTCAAAATCAAGCAGGAATATGATGAAACATTGGAAGATTATCTTGATAGGTTCTCCTTTGTTCAAAGGAGATGTGATCTTGTAGAACCAGAATTATGTAAAACCATATTTTTGAGAGGATTGCAAGATGAATCCAGAGAAGTTCTAGATTTGATGGGAAAAGGGGATGTAACCACTCTCAATAATGATGAAATTGTGGATCTCTACAGGAATTACTCTCGCACTAAGTAGAGAAGAAGAAAAAGTCGCACAAATGGCACTGATGTGAAGGACCTGATAGAGGAACTTGCAAATTTCAAAACTAATATTCTAGTGCATCTAAACACTACTTTAGGGGAAATGTCTGCAAAAGCAAAAAACACAGAACCTTTGGCAATTTATTGCCCAAGATGTAGAAATAAACATGATTTGCAGGAATGTCATTTGAATAAAACATCTATCTCAACCATTTGTAGTATCTGTTCAAAAAGGCATTCAACTGATCAATGCCACCTGCTACCACAACTCAAAATAGTGTTAGAAAATTAGACTAAGGAACTCAACTATATTAGACCAAAACAAGGGGGAAATTTCTCTCAATACCAAAATCCTCCTCGTTTTCCTACAAATTGGGGGCATAATCCTAGTACTATGCCTTGGGGACAATCAGAACCACCCCAACGTCCTTGGAATTATCCTCAATGGATAAATTCCCAAGAATGGCCACAAGAAAATTGGAGTAACCCATTCTGGAATCAGAATCAAAACAACCCATCATGGAATCAAAACAACCCATCTTGGAATCAAAACAATCCAACCCAAAATCAAAATTAGACTAATCCACATTGGATACAAAACCAACCACAGTGGAATTAGCAATACTAGTCCTATCCAAGGCAGCAAAGGAATCAAGGTCAAACTCAGAATTTGTTGCCTGCACCTAATCAAAATTTTTAAGAAAAATAGCAGCAAACACAGCAAGTGAAACAACCTCAATTTCCAGCTCAACCAGTCACTAATCCAAATAGTGTGAGACAGACACCTCCTGTCTATGTGGCTGAAGCTGAAGAAAATGTTGAAATTAATGTTCTTGATTGTAGTAACATCCAACTTCATTCAGGAAAAGTTGTACCTGAACCAGTTTCAAATGAAATCAAAGAAAATGAAGAGTAAGAATCATTGGAACCATAGAAAGTCCAACCAACAATGGAGATAGAAGAATCATTGGAACCATAAAAAATCCAACCAACAATAGAGAAAGAGACAAAATCATAGGCAGAACAATTACCAAGGATAATTCCATATCCTGAAAGATTCAATGCAATACCAAAAAATTCTGAGTCAGAATTGGTCAAAGAACTCAAAAAGTTGACTATATCATTGCCCTTATTGCAAGCTATTAAGGAAATACCAGATATTAATAGTCTTGTCTAAAATTTATGCATTAAAAGAGCAGGAAGAAAAAAGAAGGCATTTTCCAAAACTGTGCAGGTTGAAGGGAAGATAGCCGATCTCTTATCCGGAAAACTAGTACCTCCAAAGTATAGTGATCCAGGAAGCCCAATTATCACAGTCACCATAGGTTCAGTACCAATATCAAATGTCTTAGTAGATCTAGGAGCTACAATAAATGTCATGACCAAGGATACAATGGAACAATTACAGCTCAAACATCTTAGCCCCACATTTACAGTTTTAGAAATGGCTGATAGGTCAGTTGCAAAACATGAAGGTATCATTGAAAATGTCCCTATAGAAGTTTCTTCTTGGGAATTCCCTACAGATTTCTTGGTTTTACAGCCAAGAAATTCAGCACATGGATATCCCATTATTTTGGGAAGACCTTGGCTTGCAACTGCAGCAGCCTTCATAGACTAGCAGATCCGGAAATATGACTATTTCAAATGGTATTGATCCGAAACAGATTTCTTTATATCCTCCTGCAAAACCATCTAGCAAATTTTTAGGTCAGTTATGGTTTTATGACTCAGAGGAAGAACCAAAAGAGGTCATGTCTACACTAGCTACCTTAGTAGTAAGAGAACACACAGAAGACCTCAGTGACACAGAAAATTTAGAAAATGAAACAATCCTGATGAATGTTTTGCATGAACAAGGTTTAGAAGGGGAAGCAACAAATATCCAACAGTTAAGTAATGAGGAGAATAAAAAATCTGAATATGAACCATCTGTACTATCATAGGGAAACTTTGTTTCACTACCACATGGATGGCACCATCATCTGATTTTTCCTTCTCACTGTTCCATACAAGATATGCTCCCCTCAAGCAGCAATAAAATAGAAACTGCTTCTTTTCTCCCATCTCAACAATGTCCTCTTAATCCCTTAATCACCGGGTATGAAGGAGTGAATTCAGTCCTTCTAAATACAAAACAAATAGAAGTCCAACCTGGCAAATTTTTGAACATTTACAGCCAGCTTTTTAGGGAAGAGGAAGAAAATTTGATAGTTGTCTTGCAGAAGCATGTTCATGCTTTTGCTTGGAACTACAAAGATATGTTAGGAGTCCATCCTGATATATGTACCCATAGAATCTATACTGAAGAAGTCAAGCCAGTTAGACAACCCCAGAGAAGATTGAATCCCGCCTTAAGAGATATTGTGAAAGAAGAAATTGAAAAACTTCGGAAGAAGGATTCATTTACCCAATATTCGATAGCCAATGGGTCTCTCCATTGGTTATAGTTCCTAAAAAAAATGGAAAAATGAGAATATGTGTAGACTATAGAGAGTTGAATAAGGTGACATACAAAGACCATTTTCCATTACCTTTCATAGATCAAGTGTTAGATACTCTTCTTTGGAAAAAGATACTTTTGTTTTCTTGATGGATTTAGTGGATATAATCAAATTCAGATTGCACCTAAAGATCAAGAAAAGACAACTTTTACATGTCCATGGGGAACATTTTCCTATAGGGTTTTACCTTTTGGTTTGTGTAATGCCCCAACAACTTTTCAATGAGCAGTCCTAGCAATTTTTACCGATCCGACCACCAAAAGTGTTGAAATATACATGGATGATTTCACAGTATGTGGACAAACTTTTGATTTTACATTGGAAAATCTTGACAAAGTCTTAACTCACTATGAAACATACCGGTTATCCTTGAATCCAAAAAAATGCTTCATGATGATGAAGGAAGGGATAGTTCTTGGTCATCACATCTCTCTTGAAGGGATCCAAGTTGATCCAAAGAAGGTGGAAATTATCAAGAATCTCCTTCCTCCTAAAACTCATACTAATGTCAGAAGCTTCCTAGGACACATTGGTTTTTACCGCAGGTTTATTCCCAACTTTAGTACAATAGCCAGTCCTATGTTTGCCCTATTGACTAAAGATTCTAAATTCTCCTGGACTGCAAAGTGTCAAGAAGCATTTGAAGCTCTGAAAGAGAAATTGATAACTCCACTTGTGCTCAGAGGACCTAATTGGACATTACCATTTCACATACAAACTGATGCCTCCAATACAGCAATTGGAGCAGCATTAGGACAAATTGACAATGGTGAACACTATACCATCTACAACATTAGCAAGAACTTGACAAGAGCCGAGAAAAATTATACAACCACTGAAAAGAAATTCCTAGCAGTAATATATGCCATCAAAAAATTTAGGCATTACATCACAGGTTATCAAATATTTATTCACACAGATCATACAACCATTAAGTATTTGATGAATAAACCTATGGTAAGTGCAAGAATTATTCGTTGGTTGTCATTCTTTGCAAGAATTTGATATCACTATAATCAACAAACTAGGAAAAGCTAATGTTGTGGCAGATTTCTTGTCCAGGTTGCGGAACACGGATGAAGGGGAATTAGTTGATGACACTTTTCCGAATGAAAAACTATTTGCTATATCAGTCCAATCACCTTGGTTTGCAGATATAGCCAATTATTTGGTCACAGGGAAAGTTCCTCCACATTTCACTTCAAAACAGAAAAAAAAATTGATCAAACAGAGTTCTTCTTTTGAATGGATTAAGTGTATGCTTTTTAAGTGCAGTCCTAACCATGTGTTACGTAGGTGCATACGAAAGGATGAAGTGTATGATATCCTTAGAGCTTGTCATGATGAACCCTCAGGTGGACACTATTCTGTAAAAAGCATAGTTAGGAAAATCCTAGGGACAGGATATTATTGGCCATCTCTTCACAAGGATGTGAAAAAGTACATCAGGCATTGTGATGCATGCCAAAGAATGGGGAAACCTACTCATACAAATGAGATGCCACTGCAGCCTCAAATGGTTTTAGAACCATTTGAGAGGTGGGGGCTTGATTTTGTAGGACCTATTGATCCACCTTCTCAAGGAAAGGTGCATATTCTAGTATGCACTGATTACCTAAAAAAGTGGGTAGAGGTGCGTGCTTTCAAACATGCTCATGAAGAGAAGGTCGCTGATTTCTTGTATACTCAAATTTTTTAGAGATTTGGAGCTCCACGGTCTATCACCACAGACCAAGGACCCTAATTTGCATCCAAAGTCATAAAGGAATTTACAGAATTTTATGAAATCAAACATAGGAAATCATCACCTTACCACCCACAAGCAAATGGCCAAGTTGAGGTAACAAACAGGGAACTAGAACGCATCTTGACAAAAATAGTAGCTTTTCATAGGAGAAATTGGCTAGATAAATTACCTAAAGAAGTTTGGGCCTACAATACTACTTGGAAGTCCACTACTAGATTCACACCTTATGAACTAGTCTTTGGTAAAAAGCCTCTCTTACCTATTGAATTTTAGCTACTAACATTGCGCACAGCACTAGAAATTGGAATTGAATTGTCGTAGGCACAGACAGACAAGATTCTATATTTGAATGCATTGGATGAACTTAGATTGGATGCTCTACACCAAACTAAGGTAATTCAGGAGCAGAGGAAGTTGTGGCATGACAGTCACATTCAGCAGAGGAAACTACAAAAAGGAGATTGTGCTTTACTGTTTGATTCTCGCTATGAAGACTTCCCTGGAAAACTGAGAACTATATGGTTGGGACCTTACTGGATTAAGGAGGTATTTGACAATGGAGCAGCTTGTCTATCCCCTATTGATGGATCACAAAGAAAGTTGGTAGTGAATGGACATCGCCTTAGGGTGTACCATACACCTCTGACTAAATATGAATTCTTGTAGCAACTTGATAGTTTGGATACACAACAGGTGGAAGATATTCCCTCTTCCACTTCAAAACAATCAGCATGATCATGGATTTCAAGAAAAAGCAAAAAATACAAAAAAATCAGAAAAAAAAATAGAAAACAAAAAGATGAATAAATTCTGAGTATGAATTCCTTTATGGGCATGGTTTCAGGTGAAATCATGAAATTCCTTCATGGGCATAGTCAGGATCAAGAAAAAAAAAAGAAAAAAAAAAGAAAGAGAAAAGGAGAGGTAAAAAAAAAAAAAAAGGGAAAATCAAGAAAAAAAAAAGAGAGAAAAATGAATAACTCAGCAGTGAAAACCTTTTCTTAAGGCACTACTGGGTTGGTATGCATGAAAACCAGTTTTCTAGCATGCATAACCTTGAGAAATTTTTGAACCATCATTGTACAAATTCACCAAGTGCACTTGTTTTAAAATGTTGTAGAAAATCTCAGTAGAATATCAACAAAGGCAGTCATTCTTCAAAGCTGGCATTAACTGTTTTTATCAGGTATATATTTCTTACATGTCTTCATTGTAAAATGATTGGTATATAGTATATGAAAATTAACCATTAGAATAAAAGGTATTCATAAGAGTTGGCATACTTAAAACATGTTTTGAGAATGAAAATATTGATTTCTGCCTAATCTTCGGAACAAGAATGCCAAAAACAATGCCTGTTGTATTATCTTCGAATTGAAATTGTCTTCGGAATGACAGCAAAATGAATGTTGCACTTTGTCTTTAGAAAGAAACTTTGTCTTCGAAATGACAATTTGTCTTCAAAATGAAACTTAATCTTCGGAATGACGACTTGCTGCATCATCTTCGGAATGAAGATCTGTCTTCGAAATGAAGATCTGTCTTCGAAATGACGATTTACCTTCACAATACAGCCTGATCTTTGGAATGAGGATTGATCTTTGGAATGAGGATTAATCTTCGGAATGAAGATTTAAATTTGCAAAGAGGATTTGTCTTCGGAATGAAGACCTGTCTTCGGAATGAAGTTATAATCTTCGGAATGAGGATTTGTCTTCGGAATGAAGACTCATCTTCGGAATGAAGACTCATCTTTGGAATGAAGTCATAATCTTCGGAATGAAGTTTTGTTTGCGCAATAAGTTATAATATTCGGAAAGAGCATTTCCACGTGGCATCCAAGAAGACAAGGTACAAAAAAATCAAACTCTTTTAATTGCATACGATAAAGGAACACGTGTCAGTCAGCACATGGTTTGTTTTTGCACTCATTAGAAAGTACCAAAATTATGGAGGACGTGACCAACCATATGCCACCAATTTTTAATGTCAATAAACATGCACGTGAGAATCTGTGGACTAAACAGAAAAATTAAAACCAAATGAGGTGGATCTGATGGCAAGGACGTCTAAGCAATCATTGACGGACAGGTGTTCGGTGCAACAGTAGAAATGTGTGCCACCTTTCTTTCCGAAAACG
This sequence comes from Wollemia nobilis, assembly GCA_028583015.1. NCBI lineage: Eukaryota > Viridiplantae > Streptophyta > Pinopsida > Araucariales > Araucariaceae > Wollemia > Wollemia nobilis. The sequence continues at coordinate 3,424,037 of JAQPPZ010003612.1, forward strand.
TGTTTGCGAAGTACAGTGCTCAGGTTACGGTTCATTCCGAAGAAGCAAACGAGAAACAGGGCAACGAAGGTTTCAAACTAAAACTCTGCAAATCTGCAACATAAAAAAAAACCAGAGATTCAGCAGAGAAATAGCAGCAACAGTTAACAGAAAAGATGGGGCGAAATATCAGAACAGAACTTACAGATACCACCTACCTACGAGAAAATCTAGCAGTCGTGCAGATTTTTGAAGATGGAGGGTTTATGCCATTTCTGGATAAATTTAATGGGTCTTCTGAAGATTTGGCTGGCATGTTCACCCATACATTCAGAAACAACCGAGCACATGGAAAGGACATGACTATTGAGGTAAGCCCTTAAATTTTAAGTCAGATTACTGAGCTGCCATTAGAAGGGATTTCAATTTCTAGATCTGGTAAGAATACATTGGCAAATGTAGTGAATCAGTTTGTAGAAGAAAATGATAGAGAGCCAGAATATTTAACCCATAAAAACACATGCAAAGGGTTAAAAAGGGCCAGCCTGTAGGAACCCTGGGATGAAGTAGCCACCTGGGTAATTAAATTCCTAACTTGTGAAGGGCAGTATGTGTTGTTGTCAGGGCATCATCTGTGAATTTTGAACCATCTCAGACATGGTGAGCAACAACCGAAAGTTAGGGTAAATCTTCCCCTGTATCTGTATCAAGAATTAAAAAACATGGCAAAGAGATATCAGGAGGGTAAAGGAAGCCTTCGCCATCATGGACTCATCAAACTAGTTTGCCAGCACCATTTTAGAGGAAACCCTAGGAGTTTTGATAGGTTTTACTCTACCCTAAATGATGTCATTTTTAAGGATGAAGATGAGGAAGAAGAAGAACCAGATACTGCTAATGTTGCTGCAGAAGAAGAAACAGCTGCTACAAAAAATGTTGCAAAAGATGCTATAGAGGAAACTGTAGAAGGTGCCCTTGAAGCTATTACAAAAATAGAAACACACCCAACAACAGCAACAGAAAATCTTGATCCTGAACCCTCAACTTCATGAACCAAGAAACAAAAGAGAAGAGGATCTAGAACTGGTAGTAGAATAAAAAGACAGAAAAAGGTTCATTTTTTTGAAGCTGCCACTGATTTGACAGAACAGAGAAGTGAAGCACTTAACCAAAAAGAGGCAAAAAAAACAAGGGAAATAGAGGCATCTAAAACTGACCCCATGACCCCTGTTGTCACCAAAAAATAGAGTAAAAAGAAGAAGTTTGCATCTGGAACTGGGAGGTCTACAAGAATCCATTTGAAAGAAACTACAGAAAAGGTTATGGAGGAAGAAGATAGACCAACCAACCCAGATGTCACAGAGATATAACCAGCCTCTGAAAACTTTCCAGAATTCCCTGAACATATAGCTGAGACAGAAACTGAGCAGGATGGTTTGGAGGAGGCCACAGTTCAATAGGCTACAGATATGGTAGATACCCTTATAGACAGTCTCACAGAGCCTCCTGAACAAGAACAAATTGTTGCATAAGAAGAGGAGATATTGGTTGAGCAGCCAACTATAGTTGATTTATCTACATCAGCTTCTAAAGAAGAAATAGAAGTGGAAGACATCATAGAGCAGCTAAGAGCAGCAAGGAGTGTTGTCAAGACATAGACCAGATGGATTTCAGAGAAAGAAAGCATCATTGAGATGCAAGAAAGAAGAATTGCAGAGTTACAGCAAGAAGTGGCAAAACTAAGAGAGAAGCTATCACAGTTTGAAAAACAGCCAACTATATCCAATGATGAAGATAATTTGGCTCAATTGCTTCTGGGTCTATCAAGGGTAGATGACTCTATTGAGACAAACATGGGTGTTCATTCTAAAGTAGCACTCCTTCATTCTGAAGAAGTGCTTGTTCATTCTGAAGCAGCACCATCTCATTCTGAAGCATTGCCTTCTTGTTCTAAATATGCTTCAGAAATGATAAAGAGCATAGCAGAGGATGTTGAAGATGAGCCACCAACACAGGAATAGTCTCAACAGCAAGAAAATGTTCAAGTAAGTACTCCTATTAAGGACCCTGCATTCCAAACTATTACACTTTCAATAGAAACATCAGATAAGGGGGTACAAGTAGAAATACTATCTAATGACAACCCCATAGAAATAGCAAATAAGGAGGTACAGGTAGAATTATTGATAGATGATCAACCAGTAGAAGTGGCAGAAAAAGGAGTTCAAGTTGATCTGATACCTAGGATTCCACCTGTAGTCAGACCACCTAATACTGTGTCTCTAGAGCAGTACAATGCAAACATAGCTAGCTGGATGATTAGATATGAGCAGCTTACCACTAAAACTAAAAAGTTCAAATTGGAAACAAAATAGCTAGAGGCCAAGGAAATAGAAATTCAGGCATTGAAAGAAAAGGTGTCTGACTTATGCCAAATTGCTGAATTTTTAGTCCAATTTAGACGACCAGCCAGATTTTACAACCTTATTTTGAAGGAAAAATACCTCAGATGGCAGGTCATGAGGATTAGTTCAAACCTCCCATATAAATTGGACACAACTGCAGACTTCTTGGAGGCATATTTTGACAGTCCTTTTGAGTAGAAAAATCTCCTATGTGAACTGTTTTTACATAGTTTCTTCATTCAAGAGGAATTTGAGTCTCATCCTCAAATCTACATTGGAGATGTTCAGCTGAGAGCATTCATGTCCACCTTGCAGAATCAGCTTTACTAGGATCAAGAGAAAAAGTAGAACAAAGAAATTGAAATAAGGGCTGAGTTGTTAGTCAGAGCAATCCAGCCAAATCACCTAGTTATCACCAGGCAAGACTTCTCAATGATGAATAGGGATGATATAAAGAGGATGTACTTGAACAACTTAAGGGACTGTGTGACCAGATTCAATAATTTCTATGATCACAATTTTTTCCCAGCATTGTCAATGTGCAGAGACAGATAGGCTAAACTTTCCATGTCTTTGAGGAAAAGAGAACCCATCTCCCCCATCAACTTAGAATGGTACAGAAGAAGAGCAGAAGGTGTAATCCAACTGATTCAAATCATGCAACATAACTAGATAGGTCTCAGGTTTAGGCCTCCAACCATCATTACTCCAGTTCCATTCTACTTTGAGGAAGATGCCTAGCCTAATGAACAATTTAAAGACTGGCTCAGAAACATTCAAAAAAATAGGGGATATTATATAGGCAAGAAATTATTCTATAGGTCATTGAATCTAAACATGGACATATGTGATTCCATAGCCCAACAGAATGCATGAGAGCATGCATTAATATAAGTTGGGGGGAAAATGATGAGGCCTGGAAATGCCTCAATAATAACATGTTTTGAACACTAAAAATGCCTATAAACTCTTATGTTTTATCTGATATGTTAGTTAAGTTGATTCAATATCTGGTATATTAACCATTTTGCATGATCAATGTATTTGGAATATTATATGTTGATTTTACAACTTTTTGCATAGTTTTGTGTTCTTTTTGCTATGATTTGCTAAAATGGGATATGCTTAAAATAATAGCAGCATTTCACTAATCATGTTTTGATTTGTCTCAAGCATTTATTTCACCTAAATCTAGCAACAATGTAATAAAACTGTTGTTGTGCAGCAAAAACTGGTCTTTCCCATGTAAATTCTAGCTAGCTGTCTATAAATAGTAGGCATGGAATTCACATGTGGAAAGAGATGAAGACCATTGGAATTTTATCTTAAGAGATAACCCACCTGAGAGATGCAGAAGAAATCACTAGAAAAGCACACATTTGTTCATTTCGAAGTATCTTCGGAATGAACAAATATCTTCGGAATGAAGAATGCATTATCTTCGGAATGAAGGATTGCAGTATCTTTGGAATGAAGGATTGCAGTATCTTCGGAATGAAGGATTGTAGTATCTTCAAAATGAAGGATTGTAGTATCTTTGGAATGAAGGATTGCAGTATCTTCGGAATGAAGGATTGCAATATCTTCCAAAGGAGAATTTCATTGTCTTCAGAATGAAGCCACTTATCTTCGAAATGAAAACAGAATGTGCTTTTTGACTTGTTGACTAATTTTTGAAGCTCAAAAAATGGAAATAAAGGTTGGAAAAGGTAAATGAAAAGATCTTCCATCTGTCTTTTTCGTCATTGCCGACCAAAGCCATCATTAAGGGAAAGATCAAGTTTTAATCTTCTTCTAGGATAAAACCATAATTTGTTGCAGCATTGTAGGATTAGATCTTTTGAGATATTCTTTGTTTATAATCAGACCTTAGGACATCGATAAATATTGCTCCCATTCAGGTTGAGCTAGGTAGAGTAGTAGCAACAGGAAGTAGAAAGTAAGGAAGCTAGGAAGAAGCAGAAAATAGGTAGAATTTGATCATTATGAGTCCTATACGAGTTTTCATCAGAATTATTGTAATCATGTTCTTTAATCAATAAAGTGTACCAGTTCTATTTCATATTTCTTGTAAATGAGTGTGATTAATATTTAGAGAGAGAGAGAGAGGTACTTATACCTTCTTCTAGACAAAGAGGCTGGCCACTTCCAGACCTAGGAGGAGGACTAACAAACAGGTTTTTATTCTGATTTTGCTGCAGTAGAATGAGTAGTAGAACTTGTTATTTCAATTACTTGTAAACAATTGACAATATCTGCAGTCTTAGTTTATTTATGCTTAGATTAATCTTGTGCTTAATGTTTTAGCTGTAATATTTACCTTCAACAAAGATTCCACTTTATTTTAGACTGTTATTCCCAAAATTTACTATTTTTCAGCAATTTCCTGCATTTTATGTTTTGTTGTCAAATCCTACACAAAATATTGACAACCTTCTATTACAGAACCTTGACATTTTTCATTTTTATGTTAGAATTAGACTTTCATTGCTGCAAAAGTAATTAGATTTCCTTTCTGCAATTAGGATCAGACTTTCAATTCTCAGAATCGTTATTTCTGCAATATAATTAGGTCTTATTCTACAATTGTAATTAGGACTTCGTTTCTACAGTTAATTATTAGTTTTCAATTCTGCAACTTAGATTAAGATTTAATTCATGCAATTTAGAGATAGAAATGTCCCAAAACCCCCCACACAACCGGTTCCACCAATAAGACCTGTTGCTCTAGATTGACCTAAGTTATAGTTGTTTCACTTCTTCTTTCGTAGATAGCCTTGTACACTGCCCTGGATTGACAAATTCATTGAGAATTAATGATGGTATAACGACTACGCATCAACCTTCTTCTATTTTTCTTTCATACTGCTAGTTCCAGCTCCTCTTTTCTTCTATTTTTGAGTTTTTGAAGATGAGGGTTCTTGGGAGAGGTTCTCTACTTCTACAACAACATTCTCTACTTCCTCGTTTTCTTCTTATTCCTCCTCATAAACCATTTCATTCTAGACAAAAAAATTTGTCAAAGCTCCTAAGGTTTCCTCTGAAATGATCTTTACATATCAGTTTGATGAGGCCATGGTGACGAGGGCTTCCTTTTCCCTCCTGATATCATTTGGATATGCTTTTTAGTTCCTGGTGCAAGTATAATGGAAAGTTTACTATAACCTCAGGCTGTTGTCTACCATGCCTAAGATGTTTTATGATTTTGAAGTGATTCCCAGACAAAACGATATACTATCCCTCATGGGTTAGAAATTTAATGACCCATATGGCCACTTCATCATAGGGTTCTTGCAGTCTGGTTCTCTTTACCCCCTTACATATGTTATTATTTATCAAATATTTAGGCTCCCTATCTTCTTATTCTACAAATTGACTGACTACATTTGCCAATGTATTCCTACCAGTTCTAGAAATTTGAAGACCTTGTAATGGAAGCTCAGTAATTTGACTTAAAATTTTAGGTGTTACCTTGATTATCATACCATTGATGTGTGCTCGGTTATTTCTAAATGTACGAGCGAATTCAATGGCCAAATCCTCAGAACACCTAATAAATTTATCCAAAAAAGGCATAAGTCCTCCATCTTCAAAAATTTGCAACGCCTCTAGACTTTCCCAGAGGTATCTGGTATCTATTGGCTCCATCTTAGTTTTTCACCCCATTTTTCCTCTTTTGATGTTCTACTGCTACTACACTAATATCACACCTTACTCTACTATCACACTTATTTTTTTGGTTACTAGTTTCTATAAAATACAAGGTTTTATCTGCAGCTTGCTACCTTCGTCTACCTTTGGAAAGAACAACAATTCCAACACTTACCTCGTAATCATTTTGCACAAAAAACACATACTTGGAAGGAAAGGTGACACACCTTTCTATTTCTATTTTGAACATTTGGCTATCAGTGATTGGCCAATTGTCCATGCCATCAGAGCCACCTTGCCTTATTTAGTGAACCTGCCTTGTATGAGAATCTAGCACACACTTGGTTATCAACAATAGAATTTGGCCACTTGTTATTAGTTGTCATCTCCATGGTTCCTATACTTTCTTAATTGGTGTGAGGATAAGACAATTAACACCATGCTTTTCAAAACAAGCCTTACCCACACCTGTCAACCATCACATGTGGTCAAAACTATACCTTATCTCTCTCCTTGGATGCCACATGGAACAAACTCTACCGACGTCGTGCATCCTTTTTTCAAAATTCACCATTGTTGTATTATAAATATAACTACTCATTCTGAAGACAAATAAAAATCCATTATTCCAAAGATAAATGGACTTCACTAATCCGAAGATGAAAAAACTTCACTTATTCTAAATATGAACAGACTTCGCTATTCTAGAGATGAACAAAACTCCATTATTTCGAAGATAAGCATACTTTGCTAATCCAAAGATGAACAAACTTCGCTTATTCTAAAGTTAAGCAAGTTCTGCTATTTTGGAGATGAACAGACTCTGTTATTCTGAAGACATTCTCAAACAACTTTTGGCATTCTCATTCTTGAAGATCAGGAAAAAACTATAATCCCCCCTCTTCTCAAGACATGTTTTAAATATGCCAAATCTTATGAACATATTTATACTAGTGGTTAATATTTATATAATATATACCAATTATTTACAATGAGAAAAGTGCAAGAAATATATACCTATTTAAAAAATTTAATTACAAGTTTTTGAAGGATGGCTGCTTCTAATGAAGTTCTTCTGAGTTTCATGCAACACTTCAAAACAAGTGCAGTTGGTGAGTTTTTACAATGATGATGTGGATTTGTTTCAAGGCTATGCATGCTGGAAAATTAGTTTTCATGCACACCAACTCAGTAGCGCCTCATAAAGGTTTTCACTGCTGAATTATCAAATTTTCTCTCCTTTTTTTTTATTTTTTATTTTTCACCTCTCCTTTTCTCTCTTTTTTTTCACGTCTCTTTTTCTCTTTTATTTTTATTTTTCACCTCTCATTTTTTTTTCTATTTTCTTGAAACTCCATTATCAAGCTAAGACTGTTTAATTTGATATGGAAAAGGGAATTTCTTCCACCTATTGTACATCCAAACTATCAAGCTGCTACAATAATTCTTCCTTAGTTATTGGTGTATGGTATACCCAAAGGCGATGTCCATTCACTACTAACTTCCTTCATGAGTCATCGATAGGAGAGAGATGAAAAACTCCATTGTCAAATACCTCCTCAATTAGATAAGGTCCAATCCATCTAGTCCATATATTTCTAGGGAAATCCTCATAGCGAGAATCAAACAACAAGGTCCAATATCCTTGCTAAAACTTCCTATGTTGAATTTAGTTGTCATGCCACAACTTACTTTGTTCCTGAATTACTTCAGTGTGGTGTAGTGCATCCAGCTGAAGTTCATCTAATGCATTCCGATGTAGAAATATATCCATTTTTCTCTGTGACAAATCAATTCCAATTTCTAAATTTGTTCACAATGTTAGTAACTCAAATTCAATAGGTAAGAGAGGCTTTTTACCAAAAACTAGTTCATAAGGTGTAAAACCAGTACTGGATTTCCAGGTAGTATTGTAAGCCCAGACTGCTTTAGGTAATTTATCTAACCAGTTTATCCTATGAAAGGCTATTTTTTTAGTCAAAATCCTTTCTAGTTCCCTATTTGTTACTTCAACTTGACCATTTTCTTGGGGGTGATAAGGTGATGATTTCCTATGTTTGATTTCATATAGTCCTGTAAAAGTTTCAATAACCTTAGATGCAAATCGGGGCCCTAGGTCTGTTGTAATAGATCGTGGAGCTCAAAATCTCTTAAAAATCTAGGTATACAAGAAATCAACAACCTTCTCTTCATGAGCATGTTTGAAAGCACACGCCTCTACCGACTTTGTCAGGTAATCAGTACATACAAAAATATGCACCTTTCCTTGAGAAGGTGGGTCAATAGGTCCCACAAAATCAAGCCCCCACCTCTCAAATGGTTATAAAACCAATTGAGGCTATAGTGGCATTTCATTTGTGTGAGTGGGTTTCCCCATTCTTTGGCATGCATTACAATGCCTAATGTAACTTTTTACATCCTTGTGAAGAGATGGCCAATAATACCCTATTCCTAAATTTTTTCTAATTGTACTTTTTACAGAATAATGTCCACTAGAGGGTTCATCATAACAAGCTCGAAGGATATCATAGACTTCATCCTTTTGGATGCACCTACGTAATACATGGTTAGGACTACATTTAAAAAGTATACCTTTAATCCATGAAAAATAAGAGCTTTGCTTTATCAATTGTTTCTTTCATTTTGAAGTGAAATGTGGAGGAACTTTCCCTATGACCAAATAGTTGGCTATATCTGCAAACCATGGTTATTGGATAGATATAGCAAATAAATTTTAATCAAGAAAAGTATCCTCAACGAATTTCCCCTCCTCTGTGTTTTGTAACCTGGAAAAAAAATCTGCTACAACATTAACTTTTCCTGGTTTATTAATTATTGTGATATCAAATTCCTACAATAGTAGTAACCAATGGATAACTCTTGCACTCACCATAGGTTTGTTCATCAAATATTTAATGGTTGTGTGATCTGTATGAATGAATACTTGATAACCTTGTGATGTAATGTCTAAATTTTTTTATAGCATAAATTACCGCTAAGAATTCCTTCTCGGTGGTGGTATAATTTTTCTCTGCTCCTGTCAAATTCTTGCTAATGTAGTAGATGGCATAATGTTCACAATTTTTAATTTGCCCTAGTGCTGCTCCAATTGTAGTATTGTAAGCATCAGTATGGATATGAAATGGTAATGTCCAGTTAGGTCCTCTTAACATAGGTGAAGTTACTAATTTTTATTTCAGAGCTTCAAATAATTCCTAACACTTTGTAGTCCAGGAGAATTTAGAATCCTTAGTCAATAGGGCAAACATAGGATTGGCTATTGTGCTTAATATGGTAATAAACCTACAATAAAAACCAATGTGTCCAAAGAAACTTCTAACATCAGTTTGATTCTTAGGAGGGAGAAGATTCTTGATTATTTCTACTTTCTTTGGATCAACTTAGATCCCTTGAGGAGAGATATGATGACCAAGAAAAATTCCTTCCTCCATCATCATAAAATATTTTAAGATAAGATAACAACTATTGACTTAATTTATGTCATTTAAGAGTAAACATGAATGAGTAAGTCTAGGGATGAAAAAGGTAGAACTACCCCAAAGAATCCCTGGCTTGTTCCATTAAGGAGATCTTCATGCCTAAGGGGTGAATCACCTATGTTTGAACTACCAGAAATATTGATAGAAAAATCACCAGTCTCACCATCATTAGAACATTTTGAGAAAGGAAAATCACCAATTTTATCATCATCAGAATATCCTAAGGAAGAAAATTCATTAGACTCATTATCAACAGAGGGTCTTGGACCTCTTGAGAAGACAATTTGGAAAGCTTTAACTTCTCCCAACAAACAGGAAACTATGGCAGAAGGAGGCAATATAGATGGCCAACATGGCTATGTCCATAATTAAGGAGATGATCAGGATATGCCCCAACCGTCCAGAACATTTGAATATCCTATTCGTCTGAATCCAACACAAAACTATCCCATGAAGACCATTTCACCTTCAGTACTTCCAACCTTTCGAGGTGTTGTATCTGAAGATCCTGATCAATTTTTATTTTAATTCAAGGTAGTGTGTCAGACTTATGATTATATAAATGACAATAAAAAACTTAAGGTTTTTCCCTCAACACTCAAGGATTCAGCATTGCGCTGGTTCATGAGCTTAGAGCCTAATTCCATAAGAACCTGGGATCAAATGGAAACTGTCTTTGTAGACAAATATCAGGAATATTGCCATGTAAGGAATAGAAAATATGAGTTATTCAGAATCAAGCAGGAAGATGATGAAACATTGGAAGATTATCTTGATAGGTTCTCCTTTGTTCAAAGGAGATGTGAACTTGTAGAACCAGAATTATGTAAAACCATATTTTTGAGAGGATTGCAAGATGAATCCAGAGAAGTTCTAGATTTGATGGGAAAAGGGGATGTAACCACTCTCAGTAATGATGAAATTGTGGATCTCTACAGGAATTACTCTCGCACTAAGTAGAGAAGAAGAAAAAGTCACACAAATGGCACTGATGTGAAGGACCTGATAGAGGAACTTGCAAATTTCAAAACTAATATTCTAGTGCATCTAAGCACTACTTTAGGGGAAATGTCTGCAAAAGCAAAAAACATAGAACCTTTGGCAATTTATTGCCCAAGATGTAGAAATAAACATGCTTTGCAGGAATGTCATTTGAATAAAACATCTATCTCAACCATTTGTAGTATCTGTTCAAAAAGGCATTCAACTAATCAATGCCACCTGCTACCACAACTCAAAATAGTGTTAGAAAATCAGACTGAGGAACTCAACTATATTAGACCAAAACAAGGGGGAAATTTCTCTCAATACCAAAATCCTCCTCATTTTCCTACAAATTGGGGGCATAATCCTAGTACTATGCCTTGGGGACAATCAGAACCACCCCAACGTCCTTGGAATTATCCTCAATGTAAAAATTCCCAAGAATGGCCACAAGCAAATTGGAGTAACCCAGCCTGGAATCAGAATCAAAACAACCCCTCATGGAATCAAAACAACCCATCTTGGAATCAAAACAGTCCAGCCCGAAATCAAAATTAGACTAATCCACATTGGATGCAAAACCAACCACAGTGGAATCAGCAATACTAGTCTTATCCAAGGCAGCAAAGGAATCAAGGTCAAACTCAGAATTTGTTGCCTGCACCTAATCAAAATTTTCAAAAAAAATAGCAACAAACACAGCAAGTGAAACAACCTCAATTGCCAGCTCAACCAGTCACTAATCCAAACAAGTGTGAGACAGACACCTCCCTGTCTATGTGGTTGAAGTCGAAGAAAATGTTGAAATTAATGTTCTTGATTGTAGTAACATCCAACTTCGTTCGGAAAAGTTGTACACCGAACCAGTTTCAAATGAAATCAAAGAAAATGAAGAGCAAGAATCATTGGAACCAGAGAAAGTCCAACCAACAATGGAGATAGAAGAATCATTGGAACCAAAAAAATCCAACCAACAATAGAGAAAGAGACAAAATCATAGGCAGAACAATTACCAAGGATAATTCCATATCCTGAAAGATTCAATGCAATACCAAAAAATTCTGAGTCAGAATTGATCAAAGAACTCAAAAAGTTGACTATATCATTGCCCTTATTGCAAGATATTATGGAAATACCAGATATTAATAGTACTGTCCGAAATTTGTGCATTAAAAGAGCAGGAAGAAAAAAGAAGGCATTTTCCAAAACTGTGCAGGTTGAAGGGAAGATAGCTGATCTCTTATCTGGAAAACTAGTACCTCCAAAGTATAGTGATCTAGGAAACCCAGTTATCACAGTCACCATAGGTTCAGTACCAATATCAAATGTCTTAGTAGATCTAGGAGCTACAATAAATGTCATGACCAAGGATACAATGGAACAATTACAGCTCAAACATCTTAGCCCCACATTTATTATTTTAGAAATGGCTGATAGGTCAGTTGCAAAACCTGAAGGTATCATTGAAGATGTCCCTATAGAAGTTTCTTCTTGGGAATTCCCTGCAGATTTCTTGGTTTTACAGCCAAGAAATTCAGCACATGGATATCCCATTATTTTGGGAAGACCTTGGCTTGTAACTGCAGCAGCCTTCATAGATCGCAAATCCGGAAATATGACTATTTCAAATGGTATTGATCTGAAACAGATTTCTTTATATCCTCCTCGTAAAACCATCTAGCAAATTTTCAGGTCGGTTATGGTTTTCCGACTCGAGAGGAAGAACCGAGAAGAGGTCATGTCTACACTAGCTACCTTAGTAGTAAGAGAACACACGGAAGACCTCGATGACACGGAAAATTTAGAAAATGAAACAATCCTGATGAATGTTTTGCATGAACAAGGTTTAGAAGGGGAAGCAACAAATATCCAACAGTTAAGTAATGATGAGAATAAAAAATTTGAATATGAACCATCTGTACTATCACAGGGAAACTCTGTTTCACTACCACATGTATGGCACCATCATCTGATTTTTCCTTCTCACCTGTTCCATACAAGATATGCTCCCCTCAAGCAGCAATAAAATAGAAACCGCTTATTTTCTCCCATCTCAAACAATGTCCTCTTAATCCCTTAATCACCAGGTATGAAGGAGTGAATTCAGTCCTTCTAAATACAAAACAAATAGAAGTCCAACCTGGCAAATTTTTGAACATTTACAACTCGACTTGTTAGGGAAGAGGAAGAAAATTTGATAGTTGTCTTGCGAAAGCATGTTCATGCTTTTGCTTGGAACTACAAAGATATGTCAGGAGTCCATCCTGATATATGTACCCACAGAATCTATATCTGAAGAAGTCAAGCCAGTTAGACAACCCCAGAGAAGATTGAATCCCGCCTTAAGAGATATTGTGAAAGAAGAAAATGAAAAACTTCTGGAAGAAGGATTCATTTACCCAATTTCTGATAGCCAATGGGTCTCTCCATTGGTTATAGTTCCTAAGAAAAATGGAAAAATGAGAGTATGTGTAGACTATAGAGAGTTGAATAAGGTGACATACAAAGACCATTTTCCATTACCTTTCATAGATCAGGTGTTAGATACTCTTGCTAGAAAAAGATACTTTTGTTTTCTTGATGGATTTAGTGGATATAATCAAATTCAGATTGCACCTAAAGATCAAGAAAAGACAACTTTTACATGTCCATGGGGAACATTTGCCTATAGGGTTTTACCTTTTGGTTTGTGTAATTCCCCAACAACTTTTCAATGAGCAGTCCTAGCAATTTTTATTGATCTGACCACCAAAAGTGTTGAAATATACATGGATGATTTCATAGTATGTGGACAAACTTTTGATTTTACATTGGAAAATCTTGACAAAGTCTTAACTCACTGTGAAACATACCAGTTATCCTTGAATCCAAAAAAATGCTTCATGATGATGAAGGAAGGGATAGTTCTTGGTCATCACATCTCTCTTGAAGGGATCCAAGTTGATCCAAAGAAGGTGGAAATTATCAAGAATCTCCTTCCTCCTAAAACTCAGACTAATGTCAGAAGCTTCCTAGGACACATTGGTTTTTACCGTAGGTTTATTCCCAACTTTAGTACAATAGCCAGTCCTATGTTTGCCCTATTGACTAAAGATTCTAAATTCTCCTGGACTGCAAAGTGTCAAGAAGCATTTGAAGCTCTGAAAGAGAAATTGATAACACCACCTATGCTCAGAGGACCTAATTGGACATTACCATTTCACATACAAGCTGATGCCTCCAATACAGTAATTGGAGTAGCATAAGGACAAATTGACAATGGTGAACACTATACCATCTACAACATTAGCAAGAACTTGACAAGAGCCGAGAAAAATTATACAACCACTGAAAAGGAATTCCTAGCAGTAATATATGCCATCAAAAAATTCAGGCATTACATCACAGGTTATCAAATATTTATTCACATAGATCATACATCCATTAAGTATTTGATGAATAAACCTATGGTAAGTGCAAGAATTATTCGTTGGTTGCTATTGTTGCAAGAATTTGATATCACTATAATCAACAAACTAGGAAAAACTAATGTTGTGGCAGATTTCTTGTCCAGGTTGCAGAACACAGATGAAGGGGAATTAGTTGATGACATTTTTCCTGATGAAAATCTATTTGCTATATCAATACAATCACCTTGGTTTGCAGATATAGCCAATTATTTGGTCACAGGGAAAGTTCCTCCACATTTCACTTCAAAACAGAAAAAAACAATTGATCAAACAGAGTTCTTCTTTTGAATGGATTAAGGGTATGCTTTTTAAGTGCAGTCCTAACCATGTGTTACGTAGGTGCATACGAAAGGATGAAGTGTATGATATCCTTAGAGCTTGTCATGATGAACCCTCGAGTGGACACTATTCTATAAAAAGCACAGTTAGGAAAATCCTAGGGACAGGATATTATTGGCCATCTCTTCACAAGGATGTGAAAAAGTACATCAGGCATTATGATGCATGCCAAATAATGGGGAAACCTACTCATACAAATGAGATGCCACTGCAGCCTCAAATGGTTTTAGAACCATTTGAGAGGTGGGGGCTTGATTTTGTAGGACCTATTGATCCACCTTCTCAAGGAAAGGTGCATATTCTAGTATGCACTGATTACCTGATAAAGTGGGTAGAGGTGCGTGCTTTCAAACATGCTCATGAAGAGAAGGTCGTTGATTTCTTGTATACTCAAATTTTTCAAAGATTTGGAGCTCCGCGGTCTATCACCACAGAACAAGGACCCCAATTTGCATGCAAAGTCATAAAGGCATTTACAGAATTATATGAAATAAAACATAGGAAATCATCACCTTACCACCCACAAGCAAATGGCCAGGTTGAGGTAACAAACAGGGAACTAGAACGCATCTTGACAAAAATAGTAGCTTTTCATAGGAGAAATCGGCTAGATAAATTACCTCAAGCAGTTTGGGCCTAAAATACTACTTGGAAGTCCACTACTGGATTCACACCTTATGAACTAGTCTTTGGTAAAAAGCCTCTCTTACCTATTGAATTTGAGCTACTAACATTGTGCACAGCACTAGAAATTGAAATTGAATTGTCGTAGGCATAGACAGACATGATTCTACAGCTGAATGCATTGGATGAACTTAGATTGGATGCTCTACACCAAACTAAGGTAATTCAGGAGCAGAGGAAGCTGTGGCATGACAGTCACATTCAGCAGAGGAAACTTCAACAAGGAGATTGGGCTTTACTGTTTGATTCTCGCTATGAAGACTTCCCTGGAAAACTTAGAATTAGATGGTTGGGACCTTACTGGATTAAGGAGGTATTTGACAATGGAGCAGCTTGTTTATCCCCTATTGATGGATCATAAAGAAAGTTGGTAGTGAATGGACATCACCTTAGGGTGTACCATACACCTCTGACTAAAGATGAATTCTTGCAGCAACTTGATAGTTTGGATACACAACAGGTGGAAGAGATTCCCTCTTCCACTTCAAAACAATCAGCATGATCATGGATTTCAAGAAAAAGCAGAAAATACAAAAAAATCAGAAAAAAAAATAGAAAACAAAAAGATGAATAAATTCTAAGTATGAATTCCTTTATGGGCATGGTTTCAGGGGAAATCATGAAATTCCTTCATGGGCATAGTCAGGATCAAGAAAAAAAAAAGAGAAAAAAAAGAAAGAGAAAAGGAGAGGTAAAAAAAAAAAAAAAAAGGGAAAATCAAGAAAAAAAAAAAAGAGAGAGAAAAATGAATAACTCAGCAGTGAAAACCTTTTCTTAAGGCACTACTGGGTTGGTATGCATGAAAACTAGTTTTTTGGCATGCATAACCTTGAGAAATTTTTGAACCATCATTGTACAAATTCACCAAGTGCACTTGTTTTGAAATGTTGCAGAAAATCTCGGCAGAATATCAACAAAGGCGAGTCATTCTTCAAAGCCGGCATTAACTTGTTTTTATCAGGTATATATTTCTTACATTTCTTCATTGTAAAATGATTGGTATATAGTATATGAAAATTAACCATTAGCATAAAAGGTATTCATAAGAGTTGGCATACTTAAAACGTGCTTTGAGAATGAAAATATTGATTTCTGCTTAATCTTTGGAACAAGAATGCCAAAAACAATGCCTGCTGTATTATCTTCGGATTGAAATTGTCTTCGGAATGACAGAAAAATGAATGTTGCACTTTGTATTCAGAAAGAAACTTTGTCTTCGAAATGACAATTTGTCTTCAAAATGAAACTTAATCTTCGGAATGACAACTTGCTGCATCATCTTCGAAATGAAGATCTGTCTTCGAAATGAAGATCTACCTTCGGAATGACAATTTACATTCATAATACAGCCTGATATTCGGAATGAGGATTGATCTTCGGAATGAGGATTAATCTTCGGAATGAAGATTTAAATTTGCAAAGAGGATTTGTCTTCGGAATGAAGACCTGTCTTCGGAATGAAGTTATAATATTCGGAATGAGGATTTGTCTTCGGAATGAAGACTCATCTTCGGAATGAAGTCATAATCTTTGGAATGAAGTTTTGTTTGTGCAATAAGTTATAATATTCGGAAAGAGCATTTCCACGTGGCATCCAAGAAGACAAGGTACAAAAAAATCAAACTCTTTTAATTGCATACGATAAAGGAACACGTGTCAGTCAGCACATGGTTTGTTTTTGCACACATTGGAAAGTACCAAAATTACGGAGGACGTGACCAACCATATGCCACCAATTTTTAATGCCAATAAACATGCACGTGAGAATCTGTGTACTAAACAAAAAAATTAAAACCAAATGAGGTGGATCTGATGGCAAGGACGTCTAAGCAATCATTGACGGACAGGTGTTCGGTGCAACAGTAGAAATGTGTGCCACATTTCTTTCCGAAGACGTGTTTGTGAAGTACAGTGCTCAAGTTACGGTTCATTCCGAAGAAGCAGACGAGAAACAGGGCAACAAAGGTTTCAAACTAAAACTCTGAAAATTTGCAACATAAAAAAAACCCAGAGATTCAGTAGAGAAATAGCAGCAACAGTGAAAAAAAAAGATGGGGTGAAAGATCAAAACAGAACTTGCAGATACCACCTACCTCCGAGAAAATCTGGCAGTCATGCAGATTTTTGAAGATGGAGGGTTTATGCCATTTTTGGATAAATTTAATGGGTCTTCGAAGATTTGGCTGGCATGTTCGCCCATACATTCAGAAACAACTGAGCAAATGTAAAGGACATGACTATTGATGTAAGACCTGAAATTTTAAGTCAGATTACTGAGCTGCCATTAGAAGGGATTTCAATTTCTAGATCTGATAAGAATACATTGGTAAATGTAGTGAATCAGTTTGTAGAAGAAAATGATAGAGAGCCAGAGTATTTAACCCATAACAACACATGCAAAGGGTTAAAAAGGGCCAGCCTGTAGGAACCCTGGGATGAAGTAGCCACCGGGTAATTAAATTCCTAACCTGTGAAGGGCGTATGTGTTGTTGTCGGGGCATCATCTCGTGAATTTTGAACCATCTCGGACATGGTGAGCAACAAGCTGGAAGTTAGGGTAAATCTTCCCTCGTATCTATATCAGGAATTAAAAAACATGGCAAAGAGATATCAGGAGGGTAAAGGAAGCCTTCGCCATCATGGACTCATCAAACTAGTTTGCCAAGCACCATTTTAGAGGAAACCCTAGGATTTTTGATAGGTTTTACTCTACCCTAAATGATGTCATTTTTAGGGATGAAGATGAGGAAGAAGAAGAACCAGATACTACTAATGTTGCTGCAGAAGAAGAAACAGCTGCTACAAAAAATGTTGCAAAAGATGCTATAGAGGAAACTGTAGAAGGTGCCCTTGAAGCTGTTACAAAAATAGAAACACACCCAACAGCAGCAACAGAAAATCTTGATCCTGAACCCTCAAATTCACGAACCAAGAAACAAAAGAGAAGAGGATCTGAAACTGGTAGCAGAATAAAAAGATAGAAAAAGGTTCATTTTTTTGAAGCTGCCACTGATTTGACAGAATAGAGAAGTGAAGCACTTAACCAAACAGAGGCAGAAACAACAAGGGAAACAGAGGCATCTGAAACTGACCCCATGACCCCTGTTGTCACCATAAAATAGAGTAAAAAGAAGAAGTTTGCATCTGGAACTAGGAGGTCTACAAGAATCCATTTGAAAGAAACTACAGAACGGGTTATGGAGGAAGAAGATAGACCAAGCAACCCAGATGTCACAGAGATATAACCAACCTCTGAAAACTTTCCAGAATTCCCTGAACAGATAGCTGAGACAGAAAATGAGCAGGATGGTTTGGAGGAGGCCACAATTCAACAGGCTATAGATATGGTAGATACCCTTATAGACAGTCTCACAGAGACTCCTAAATAAGAACAAATTGTTGCAGAAGAAGAGGAGATATTGGTTGAGCAGCCAACTGTAGCTGATTTATCTACATCAGCTTCTAAAGAAGAAATAGAAGTGGAAGACATCACAGAGCAGCTGAGAGCAGCAAGGAGTGTTGTCAAGACATAGACCAGATGGATTTTAGAGAAAGAAAGCATCATTGAGATGCAAGAAAGAAGAATTGCAGAGTTACAGTAAGAAGTGGCAAAACTAAGAGAGAAGCTATCACAGTTTGAAAAATAGTCAACTATATCCAATGATGAAGATAATTTGGCTCAATTGCTTCTGGGTCTATCAAGGGTAGATGACTCTATTGAGACAAACATGGGTGTTCATTCTGAAGTAGCACTCCTTCATTCTGAAGAAGTGCTTGTTCATTCTGAAGCAGCACCATCTCATTCTGAAGCATTGCCTTCTTGTTCTAAAGATGCTTCAGAAATGATAAAGAGCATAGCAGAGGATGTTGAAGATGAGCCACCAACACAGGAATAGTCTCAACAGCAATAAAATGTTCAAGTAAGTACTCCTATTAAGGACCCTGCATTCCAAACTATTACACTTTCAATAGAAATAGTAGATAAGGGGGTACAAGTAGAAATACTATCTGATGACAACCCCATAGAAATAGAAAATAAGGAGGTACAGGTAGAATTATTGATAGATGATCAACCAGTAGAAGAGAAAAAGGATTTCAAGTTGATCTGATACCTAGGATTCCACCTGTAGTCAGACCACTTAATACTGTGTCTCTAGAGCAGTACAATGCAGACATAGCTAGCTGGATGATTAGATATGAGCAGCTTACCACTAAAACTGAAAATTTCAAATTGGAAACAAAACAGCTAGAGGCCAAGGAAATTGAAATTCAGGCATTGAAAGAAAAGGTGTCTGACTTATGCCAAATTGCTGAATTTTTAGTCCAATTTAGATGACCAGCCAGATTTTACAACCTTATTTTGAAGGAAAAATACCTCAGATGGCAGGTCATGAGGATTAGTTCAAACCTCCCATATAAATTGGACACAACTGCAGACTTCTTGGAGGCATATTTTGACAGTCCTTTTGAGTAGAAAAATCTCCTGTGTGAACTGTTTTTACACAGTTTCTTCATTCAAGAGGAATTTGAGTCTCATCCTCAAATCTACATTGGAGATGTTTAGCTGAGAGCATTCATGTCCACCTTGCAGAATCAGCTTTACTAGGATCAAGAGAAAAAGCAG
The DNA here is from genome assembly GCA_028583015.1 of Wollemia nobilis. Taxonomy (NCBI): domain Eukaryota; kingdom Viridiplantae; phylum Streptophyta; class Pinopsida; order Araucariales; family Araucariaceae; genus Wollemia; species Wollemia nobilis. Next base: position 3,443,652 of record JAQPPZ010003612.1, read on the forward strand.
AACAAAGAAATTGAAACAAGGGCTGAGTTGTTAGTCAGAGCAATCTAGCCAAATCACCTAGTTATCACCAGGCAGCACTTCTCAATGATGAATAGGTATGATATAAAGAGGATGTACTTGAAAAACTTAAGGGACTGTGTGACCAGATTCAATAATTTCTATGATCACAATTTTTTCCCAGCATTGTCAATGTGTAGAGACAGATGGGTTGAACTTTCCATGTCTTTGAGGAAAAGAGAACCCATCTCCCCCATCAACTTAGAATGGTCCAGAAGAAGAGCAGAAGGTGTAATCCAGTTGATTCAAATCATGCAACATAACTGGATAGGTCTCAGGTTTAGGCCTCCAACCATCATTACTCCAGTTCCATTCTACTTTGAGGAAGATGCCCAGCCTGATGAACAATTTAAAGACTGGATCAGAAACATTCAGGAAAACAGGGGGTATTATATAGGCAAAAAATTATTCTACAGGTCATTGAATCTAAACATGGACATATGTGATTCCATAGCCCAATAGAATGCATGAGGGCATGCATTAATATAAGTTGGGGGAAAATGATGAGGCCTAGAAATGCCTCAATCATAACATGTTTTGAACACTAAAAATGCTTATAAACTCTTATGTTTTATCTGATATGTTAGTTAAGTTGATTCAATATCTCTGTATATTAACCATTTTGCATGATCAATGTATTTGGAATATTATATGTTGATTTTACATCTTTTTGCATAGTTTTGTGTTCTTTTTGCTATGATTTGCTAAAATGGGATATGCTTAAAATAATAGCAGCATTTCACTAATCATGTTTTGATTTGTCTCAAGCATTTATTTCACCTAAATCCGCAACGATGCAAGAAAACTATTGTTGTGCGATAGAAAGCGAGTCTTTCCCATGTAAATTCTAGCCAACTATCCATAAATAGCAGGCATGGAATTCACATGTGGAAAGAGATGAAGACCATTGGAATTTTATCTTAGGAGATAACCCACCTGAGAGATGTAAAAGAAATCACTGGAAAAGCACACATTTGTTCATTTCGAAGTATCTTCGGAATGAACAGATATCTTCGGAATGAAGAATGCATTATCTTCGGAATGAAGGATTGCAATATCTTTGGAATGAAGGATTGCAGTATCTTCGGAATGAAAGATTGCAGTATCTTCGGAATGAAGGATTGTAGTATCTTTGGAATGAAGGATTGTAGTATCTTCGGAATGAAGGATTGCAATATCTTCGAAAGGAGAATTTCATTGTCTTCAGAATGAAGCCACTTATCTTCGGAATGAAAACAGAATGTGCTTTTTGACTTGTTGACCGATTTTTGAAGCCGAAAAAAGAGAAATAAAGGTTGGAAAAGGTAAAGGAAAATATTTTCCATCTGTATTTACCGTCATTGCCGACAAAAGCCATCATTAAGGGAAAGATCAAGTTTTAATCTTCTTCTAGGATAAAACCATAATTTGTTGCAACATTGTAGGATTAGATATTTTGAGATATTCTTTGTTTATAATCAGACCTTAGGACATCTATAAATATTGCTCCCGTTCAAGTTGAGCTAGGTAGAGTAGTAGCGACAAGAAGTAGAAAGTAAGGAAGATAGGAAGAAGCAGAAAATAGGTAGAATTTGACTGTTACAGTCCTGTAACAGGTTTTCATTAGAATTATTGTAATCATGTTCTTTAATCAATAAAGTGTACCAGTTCTATTTCATATTTCTTGTAAATGAGTGTGATTAATATTTAGAGAGAGAGAGAGGGACTTATACCTTCTTCTGGACAAGGAGGCTGACCACTTCCAGACCTAGGAGGAGGACTAACAAGCAGGTTTTTATTCTGATTTTGCTGCAGTAGAATGAGTAGTAGAACTTGTTATTTCAATTACTTGTAAACAACTGACAATATCTACAATATTAGTTTATTTATACTTAGATTAATCTTGTGCTTAATGTTTTTGCTGTAATATTTACCTTCAGCAAAGCTTCCACTTTATTTTAGACTGTTATTCCCAAAATTTATTGTTTTTCAGCAATTTCCTACATTTTATGTTTTGTTGTCAAATCCTACACAAAATATTGACAACCTTCTGTTATAGAACCTTGACAGTTTTCATTTTTATGTTATAATTAGACTTTCATTGCTGCAAAAGTAATTAGATTTCCTTTCTGCAATTAGGATCAGACTTTCAATTCTGTAACTGTTATTTCTGCAATATAATTAGGTCTTATTCTGCAATTGTAATTAGGACTTCGTTTTTGCAGTTAATGATTAGTTTTCAATTCTACAACTTAGATTAAGATTTAATTCATGTAATTTAGATATAGGAATGTCTCAAAATCCCCCACACAATCGGTTCCACCAATAAGACCTATTGCTCTAGATTGACCTAAGTTATAGTTGTTTCACTTCTTCTTTCGCAGATAGCCTTGTACACTGCCCTGGATTGACAAATTCATTGAGAATTAATGATGGTATAATGACTACGCATCAACCTTCTTCTATTTTTCTTTCCTACTGCTAGTTCTAGCTCCTCTTTTCTTCTATTTTTGAGATTTTGAAGATGAGGGTTCTTGGGAGAGGTTCTCTACTTCTACAACAACATTCTCTACTTCCTCGTTTTCTTCTTCTTCCTCCTCATAAACCATTTCATTATAGATAGAAAAATTTGTCAAAGCTCCTAAGGTTTCCTCTAAAATGATCTTTACATATCAGTTTGATGAGGCCCTGGTGATGAGGGCTTCCTTTTCTCTCCTGATAGCATTTGGATATGCTTTTTAGTTCCTGGTGCAGGTATAATGGAAAGTTTACTATAACCTCAGGCTGTTGTCTACCATGCCTAAGATGTTTTAGGATTTTGAAGTGATTCCCAGACAAAATGATATACTATCCCTCATGGGTTAGAAATTTAAAGACCCATATGGCCACTTCATCATAGGGTTCTTGCAGTCTGGTTCTCTTTACCCCCTTACATATGTTATTATTTATCAAATATTTAGGCTCCCTATCTTCTTATTCTACAAATTGACTGACTACATTTGCCAATGTATTCCTACCAGTTCTAGAAATTTGAAGACCTTGTAATGGAAGCTCAGTAATTTGACTTAAAATTTTAGGGGTTACCTTGATTATCATACCATTGATGTGTGCTCGGTTTTTTCTAAATGTACGAGCGAATTTAGTGGCCAAATCCTCAGAACACCTGATAAATTTATCCAAAAAAGGCATAAGTCCTCCATCTTCAAAAATTTGCAATGCCTCTGTACTTTCCCAGAGGTATCTGGTATCTATTGGCTCCATCTTAGTTTTTCACCCCATTTTTCCTCTTTTGATGTTCTACTGCTACTACACTAATATCACACCTTAATCTACTATCACACTTATTTTTTTGGTTACTGGTTTCTATAAAATACAAGGTTTGTCTACAGCTTGCTACCTTCGTCTACCTTTGGAAAGAACAATAATTCCAACACTTACCTCGTAATCATTTTGCACAGAAAACACATATTTGGAAGGAAAGGTGACACACCTTTCTATTTCTATTTTGAACATTTGGCTATCAGTGATTGGCCAATTGTCCATGCCATCAGAGCCACCTTGCCTTATTTAGTGAACCTGCCTTGTATGAGAATCTAGCACACACTTGGTTATCAACAATAGAATTTGGCCACTTGTTATTAGTTGTCATCTCCATGGTTCCTATACTTTCTTAATTGGTGTGAGGATAAGACAATTAACACCATGCTTTTCAAAACAAGCCTTACCCACACCTGTCAACCATCACATGTGGTCAAAACTATACCTTATCTCTCTCCTTGGATGCCACATGGAACAAACTCTGTCGATGTCGTGCATCCTTTTTTCAAAATTCACCATTGTTGTATTTCGAAGATAACTACTCATTTCGAAGACGAACAAAACTCCATTATTCCGAAGATAAATGGACTTCGCTAATCTAAAGATGAACAAACTTCACTTATTCTAAAGATGAACAGACTTCGCTATTCTAGAGATGAACAAAACTCCATTATTTCGAAGATAAGCATACTTTGCTAATCCAAAGTTGAAAAAACTTCGCTTATTCTAAAGTTAAGCAAGTTCTGCTATTTTGGAGATGAACAGACTCTGTTATTCTGAAGACATTCTCAAACAACTTTTGGCATTCTCATTTTGAAGATCAAGCAAAAACTAAAATCCTCCCTCTTCTCAAGACATGTTTTAAATATGCCAAATCTTATGAACATATTTATACTAATGGTTAATATTTATATACTATATACCAATTATTTACAATGAGAAAAGTGCAAGAATATATATACCTATTTAAAACAAGTTAATTGCAAGTTTTTGAAGGATGGTTGCTTCTGATGATGTTCTGCTGAAGTTTGCTGCAACACTTCAAAACAAGTGCGGTTGGTGAGTTTTTACAATGATGATGTGGATTTGTTTCAAGGCTATGCATGTCGGAAAATTGGTTTTCATGCACACCAACTCAGTAGCGCCTCATAGAGGTTTTCACTGCTGAATTATCAAATTTTCTCTCCTTTTTTTTTATTTTTTATTTTTCACCTCTCCTTTTCTCTCTTTTTTTTCATGTCTCCTTTTCTCTCTTTTTTTTTTTTTTTTTCACCTCTCCTTTTTTTTTCTATTTTCTTGAAACTCCATTATCAAGCTGAGACTATTGAAGTTGATATGGAAGAGGGAATTTCTTCCACCTATTGTACATCCAAACTATCAAGCTACTGCAAGAATTCTTCCTTAGTTAGTGGTGTATGGTATACCCGAAGGTGATGCCCATTCACTACTAACTTCCTTCGTGAGTCATCGATAGGAGAGAGATGAACAACTCCATTGTCAAATACCTCCTCAATAAGATAAGGTCCAAGCCATCTAGTCCACATATTTCTAGGGAAATACTCATAGCGAGAATCAAACAACAAGGTCCAATCTCCTTGTTGAAACTTCCTATGTTGAATGTGGTTGTCATGCCACAACTTCCTTTGTTCCTGAATTACTTCAGTGTGGTGTAGTGCATCCAACCAAAATTCATCCAATGCATTTAGCTGTAGAAATCTATCCATTTGTGCCTATGACAAATCAATTCCAATTTCCAAAGTTGTTCACAATGTTAGTAACTCAAATTCAATAGGTAAGAGAGGCTTTTTACCAAAAACTAGTTCATAAGGTGTAAAACCAATAGTGGATTTCTAGGTAGTATTGTAAGCCCAGACTGCTTTAGGTAATTTATCTAGCCAGTTTCTCCTATGAAAAGCTATTGTTTTAGTCAAAATCCTTTCTAGTTCCCTATTTGTTACTTCAACCTGACCATTTTCTTGGGGGTGATAAGGTGATGATTTCCTATGTTTGATTTCATATAGTCCTGTAAAAGCTTCAATAACCTTAGATGCAAATTGGGGCCCTTGGTCTATGGTAATAGACCGTGGAGCTCCAAATATCTAAAAAATTTGGGTATACAAGAAATCAACAACCTTCTCTTCATGAGCATGTTTGAAAGCATGCACCTCTACCCACTTTGTTAGGTAATCAGTACATACCAAAATATGCACCTTTCCTTGAGAAGGTGGGTCAATAGGTCCCACAAAATCAAGCCCCCACCTCTCAAATGGTTCTAAAACCAATTGAGGCTGTAGTGGAATTTCATTTGTGTGAGTGGGTTTCCCCATTCTTTGGCATGCATCACAATGCCTGATGTACTTTTTTACATCCTTGTGAAGAGATGGCCAATAATACCCTATTCCTAAAATTTTTCTAATTGTGCTTTTTACAGAATAATGTCCACCAGAGGGTTCATCATGACAAGCTCGAAGGATATCATAGACTTCATCCTTTTGGATGCACCTACGTAATACATGGTTAGGACTACATTTTAAAAATTATACCTTTAATCCATGAAAAAGAAGAGCTCTGCTTTATCAATTGTTTCTTCTGTTTTGAAGTGAAATGTGGAGGAACTTTCCCTATGACCAAATAGTTGGCTATATCTGCAAACCATGGTGATTGGATAGATATAGCAAATAAATTTTCATCAAGAAAAGTATCCTCAACCAATTCCCCCTCCTATGTGTTTTGTAACCTGGACAAAAAATCTGCTACAACATTAGCTTTTCCTAGTTTATTAATTATTGTGATATCAAATTCTTGCAATAGTAGTAACCAATGGATAACTCTTGCACTCACCATAGGTTTTTTCATCAAATATTTAATGGTTGTGTGATCTATATGAATGAATATTTGATAACCTGTGATGTAATGTCTGAATTTGTTTATAGCATAAATTACTGCCAAGAATTCCTTCTTAGTGGTGGTATAATTTTTCTCTACTCCTATCAAATTCTTGCTAATGTAGTAGATGGCATAATGTTCACCATTTTCAATTTGCCCTAGTGCTGCTCCAATTGCAGTATTGGAAGCATCAGTATGGATATGAAATGGTAATGTCCAGTTAGGTCCTCTTAACACAGGTGGAGTTACTAATTTTTCTTTCAGAGCTTCAAATGATTCCTGACACTTTGCAGTCTAGGAGAATTCAGAATCCTTAGTCAATAGGGCAAACATAGGATTGGCTATTGTGCTAAAGTTGGGAATAAACCTCGAATAAAAACCAATGTGTCCAAGGAAACTTCTAACATTAGTTTGAGTCTTAGGAGGGAGATGATTATTGATTATTTCTACCTTCTTTGGATCAACTTGGATCCCTTGAGGAGAGATGTGATGACCAAGAACAATTCCTTCCTCCATCATCATAAAACATTTTTTAGGATTCAAAGATAACTGGTATGTTTCACGGTAAGTTAAAACTTTATCGAGATGTTCTAATGTAAAATCAAAAGTTTCACCACATACTGTGAAGTCATCCATATAGATTTCAACACTGTCGGTAGTCAGATCAGAAAATATTGCTAAAACTGCTCATTGGAATGTTGTTGGGGCATTACATAAGCCAAAAGGTAAGACCCTATAAGCAAATTTTCCCCATGGACATGTAAAAGTTGTTTTCTCTTGATCTTCAGGTGCAACCTGAATTTGATTATATTCGTTGAATCCATCAAGAAAACAGAAGTATTTCTTTCCAGCAAGAGTATCTAACACTTGATCTATGAATGGTAATGGAAAATGGTCTTTGTATGTTACTTTGTTCAATTCTTTGTAGTATACACACACTCTCATTTTTCCATTCTTCTTTGGAACTATAACCAATGGAGAGACCCACCGACTATCAAAAATTGGATAAATGAACCCTACCTCTAGGAGTTTTTCAATCTCTTCTTTGAAAATATCCCTCAAGGTAGGATTCAATCTTCGTTGGGGTTGCCTCACTGGTTTAACATCTTTAGTATAGATTCTGTGAGTGCATACATCAGGGTGGATTCCTGACATATCTTTGTAATCCCAGGCGAAAGCATGGATATGTTTCTGCAAAACAGGTGATAGTTTTGCTTCTTGTTTCTTAGTGAGCCAACTATTAATATTAAAAAATTTACCTGGTTGCACTTCTATCTGTTTTATCCCTGGAAGGACTGAATTTACTCCTTCATACCTGGTTATTAAGGAGTTTAGTGGACAATGATGAGATTTGAGGAAATAAGAATCTATCTCATTTTTTACAATGGTTTCTGGTGGAAGCATCTCTTGTATGGAGCAATGAGAAGAAGGGAGCAGGTGATGATGCCACCCATGTGGTAGTGTGAATGACTCATTTTTAGAATTTTGACCCTCATCATTTCCTAATTTTACTGCTTCATTCTCCATTCTTTGCTCATGCAGTGCATTTAGGACAGTCTCATTTTCAATATTCCCTTCATCATGGGAGTCTATCTCCTCTATATGTTCCTTCACTACTATAGTAGCTAGTGTGGAGATGACCTCCTCTTGTTCTTCATATGAATCAGGAAACCATAACTGACTTGTGAAATTGCTTGAAGGTCTAGTAGGGGGGTACAGAGAAATCTATTTTAAGTCAATACCATTGGAGATTGTCATATTTCCTGATTTGCAGTCTATAAAGGTTGTTGTAGTTGCAAGCCAAGGTCTTCCTAGGATAATGGGGTAACCATGTGTTGAATTTCTAGGCTGTAAAACCAAAAAATCTATAGGATATTCCCAAGAAGAAACTTCTATAGGAACATCTTCAATGATACCTTCAGGTTTTGCAACTGACCTATCAGCCATTTCTAACACTGTAAAGGTGGGACTTAGATGTTTGAGTTGTAATTGTTCCATTATATCCTTGGTCATGACATTTATTGTAGCTCCTAAATCAACTAGGACATTTGATATTGGTATTGAGATTATAGTGAATGTGATAATTGGACACCCTATGTCATTGTACTTTGGAGGTACTAGTTTTCTTGATAAGAGATCAACTATATTTCCTTCAACATGAACAGTTTTAGGAAATGACTTCTTCTTTCTCCCTAGTCTTTTGATACACAAATATTGGATATTTTTTTTAATCAAAGGCACATCCTTAATGGCTTGCAATAAGGGGAGTGATATGGTTAACTTCCTAAGTTCCTTGACAAGGTCCGATTTAGAATTTTTTGCTATGGTGTTGAATCTCTCAGGGTATGGAATCATCCCTGATGGAGGTAACTATTTTACCTGAGGTTCTGTTTTCTCTACTTATTTTTTTGTTGTTGGTTTAACTCTGCTTGGTTCCAAAGGTTCTTGCATTTCATTTTCTTTTATTTCAGTTAAAACAAGTTTAGGTAAGACTTTTCCTGAACGAAGTTGGATATTACTACAATCAAGAACATGTATTTCAATATTTTCTTCAGACTCAACCACATAGATAGGGGATGCCTGTCTTATGTTGTTTGGATTAATCACTGGTTGGGATAGAAGTTGAGGTTGTTTCACCTCTTGTGTTTGTTGTGGTTTATTAGGTCTCCCTTGAAAATTTTTATTAGGTGTAGGCAACAAATTTTGAATTTGACCTTGATTTCTCTATTGCCTTGGATAGGACTAGTATTGTTGTCCCCACTGTTGTTGATTTTGCATCCAAGATGGATTACTTTGATTCTGATTCCAGGGTGGATTATTTTGATTCCATGATGGGTTATTCTGGTTTTGATTCCAGTATGGATTACTCCAACCTATTTGTGGCCATTCTTGAGAAGTTGTCCATTGAGAATAATTCCAAGGATGTTGGGGTGGTTCTGACTATCCCCAAGACATATTCTAGGGGTTATGTCCCCAATTTGTAGGAAAATGAGGGGGATTTTGATACTGAGAAAAATTCCCCCTTATTTTGGTCCAACATAATTGAGTTCTTCAGTCTGAGCTTCTAAAACAGTTTTGAGTTGTGGTAGTAGATGGTATTTATCAGTCAGATGTCCTTTTGAACAGATACTACAGATGGCTGAAATGGATGTTTTGTTTAAAGGGCATTCTTGCAAAGCATGTTTATTCCTGCATCTTGGGCAATAAATTTCCAGAGGTTCTATTTTTTTTTCTTTAGCAGACATTTCCCCTAGTGTTGTGTTTAATTGCACCAGAATATCAGTTTTGAAATTTGCAAACTCTTCTATTAAATCTTTCACATCATTGCCATTTGCACTCTTTTTCTTTCTCCTCTGTTTAGTGTGAGAGTAATTTTTGCATAATTCCACAATATCTTCATTGTTAAGGGTACTCACATCCCCTTTTCCCATTAATTTTAATACTTCTTTGGATTCATCTTGGAGTCCTCTCAAAAATATGGCTTTACACATTTCAGATTCTACAGGTCCACATATTTTTTGAACAAATGCAAACCTATCAAGATAATATTCTAAGGTTTCATCATATTCTTGCCTAATTCAGAATAATTCATCCTTCCTATTTCTTACCCTACAATAATCTTGGTATTTATCCAAGAATATGCTCTCCATTTATTCCCAGGTTTGAATAGATTTTGGCTCTAGACTCATGAACCAACGTAATGCTGCATCTTTGAGTGTGGAAGGGAAAACTTTGAGTTTCTGGTTGTCATTCACATAATCATAGGTTTGACACACTACTTTGAACTCAAATAAGAACTGGTCAGGGTCTTCAGATACAACTCCCCAAAATATTGGCAGTACTGAAGGGGAGATTGTTTTCATAGGAGAATTTTGTGTAGGATTTAATTGAATAGGGTACTCAAAAGTCCTAGAAGGACAAGGATTATCTGCTCTATTGTAGATATTACTACCTCCATCCTGTTGTTCTAGAATTTTTGCCATGATGTTGTTCCAAACCTTGGTATAGATGTGTCCAAATTTCTCTTGTTGGATAGACTTAGAAGTAGATGGAGAAGAAGTAGATAATTCCTCTAATATTTCTTTTTCAAGAGATATTTCAATTCCTGAAGGTACTGGTTTTTTTTTAAGTCTGTCAAGAATTTCAAACATAGGAAACTCACCTCCTGAGCATGAAGATCACCTTCATGTGGTAGGTACAGGGGTTATTTTGATAAATCTGCCTTTCTCATCCCTTGGCCTACTCATTCATGCTTACTCCCTAATGACATAAATTGTAATTCAATAATTGTTACTTAACCAACTATTATATTCAGGTTTTACCCTAAATTTTCATAACTTAGCATAATTAAAAGCTATTGGACTATTCTTTCCTTCTAACAACATCGTATCCCTAGAAACGATACCAAAATGATGCATGTCATTAAGAGCATCATTAATTCTCAATGAATTGTCAATCCAGGGTGGTGTTCAAGGTTATCTACGAAAGAAGGGGTGAATAGGGCTATAGTTCAGGTCATTTGGGAGTAGCAGGTCTTATTGGTAGAATAGGTTTTGTGGGGGGTTTTAGGTCACCTTCTACTCCTAAGTTGCATAAAACAAACTAATTTTACTTGCATAAGTGAAAATTTGATCTAAATTACAGAAATTGAAATCTAAGTTTAAAACTGCAGTAATTGAAATGATAGAAATTCAAACCTAATTTACTGTTGCAAAAATGAAATTACTAAAAAAGAAGAAACACATAAGAAAAAACACCTGTCAGTGCTCTATTTAGAAGGTTGTCAGGCTTTTATTGCAACAAATGACAACAAAATGAAAAAAATACAGGAAAATTGGAAAATTATTGAAATGACAGAAATCAAAGCAAAAAACGATAAAATATTGAAACAAGAAACAATAACCAAATGATTGCATTCATCAAAAACGTATAGAACTACTTTGAACATGAAATGAAAGCAGTAATCAAAATGGTTAGTGTGCATCAAACAATGAATTAGACAAATATTCAACTAATTCTGCTACAATAGGAATCAGAAGAAAACTTGTCCTGTTAGTCCTTCTCCTGGGCCTGGAAGTGGCCCTTGCTTCCTTTTCTAGAAGAAGATGTGAAACTTCCTTACTGAATCTCACACACACTCATAAATGACAAGAATGACAAAAATGATTGCACTTTTATTACTTTGAAAATAACATTACAGTTCTGCTACTGTAGACTGTTACAAAGCTGAAAACTGCACTAATAGTTATTTCCTATTTTTCTACTGCTTATTCTCTCTTCTTAGCTCAACCGACATGGGAGCTATTCTTTTATAATCATCTAAAATCTATTTACATACAAAAATATACTATTTTTATCTTGCAAATCAACTGCCTATTATGTTGCAGTTATTTTTGGGTTTATTCTAGGAGAGGATTAACTGCTTCAATTGATATTTTCCCATGAGTTGTAGCTTTTGGTTGGCAAGGACGATAGGGACAACTACAAGAAACTTTTCCTACATCCTCTAAACCTTATTTCACCTTTTTCCACCATTAGAAAACCACAAAAAGTCAAATGGAGTATATTCCCCTATTATTTTGAAGATAAGCAAATTCTGCTTATTTCGAAGATAAGAAAATTCTGCTTATTCCGAAGATCTTCGGAATAACTAGCTATAGGTGCTCTTCAGGTTATTTTGGCTGCTTCCTTCAGGTAGATCATCTATTTCAGCTCTTAGGAAGTGGTTACAATTGCCTTCAATCTTCTCCATGTGTAAATTCCATGCTTTGCCATTCATTGGTAGCTGGCTAGAATTTACACAACATAAACCTGTTTTTGCTGCATAGTAACAGTACTTTTGCACTGTTTGCTAAATTTAGACAAATCATTGCTTGAAAAACATAAAAACAAAGATACTAAAGTGTTGAGCAAGGTGCAACGACAGTATTGTCATTGTTGTCAACATAGTCAGATAGATCGGTTGATGCAGTGGAAAGGAGTTCAAAGGTTATTCAGAGTATGTACAGTGATGTTGAATGCTTATGAGGATGTTTTTGATGTTTGGGTGAAGTTGTTACAGGTTGTTTGTGCAAATTTACGAAAGTTGAAAAAATTGTCAGAAAGTTGTCAAAGCAGCAAAATAGTCAAAAAGTTGCAAAAGTTGCCACGGGCACAGTTGGACAGGATGGATCAGTTTGGAACATGCCAGCATATCAAGAAATAGTCCATAACAACATTGGAGATGTCAGCATAGTGTTTTGAGTGATCGGTGGTGTTTTTGGTATCTTGGCGGATGATTTGGCAAGTGGTTGTACAGGCTGAAAAAGTGCAGGTTTTGTCAGAAGCACTGCGAACAAACCGTAAGGATTTATGCAGTAAAATTTGAACTGGAGGTGGTCGTTATCTTCAAGAACATGTGTTCCAAATTTCAATAAAAATGGAGAAACGAGGTTAATTTTACAAGTGTTGCAAGACTATCACAAAAATGCTTTTTTTGAAAAAGTGTGTCAGTAGCAGTTTTTGTGTAAGTGGTACAGGTGAACCGTAAGGATTTAGGTAGTTATTTTTGGTTTGGACATAGTCAGTGTTGCAAATATTCTATGTTTCAAATTACAGAGAAAACCGAGTTACGAGGTGAGAGTTATGATTTTTGCAAAAACGTTACAGGTCTCTTTTATGTCAATCTGTGCCACTTGAGAAAAATCCTTTAGTTGGTTTCGACCTTGAAGAGTCGCCAGAGTTTCAGTTTCAGTGTTGTTACACCTTCAAGGCATCAAATAGATCATATTTTTTTTTTGGTTTGAGTTGTCACGTGGCTTCGAAGTATGAGAACGAGTAAGGTGTCAATTCTTTGCATGTGACGTGTTTGACAAAATGCCTTCTCAATATAAAAAAAAGGGAGTTATATTATTTTAAGTAGTTTCATTAAATAAAGATTTTTGGAGAAAGTGAAAAGTGAAAAGGAATGCAAGTTTATGTATTTAAGTTAGAAGTGTTTTATTGAAGAGTGTGATTTTATTTTGTGCGGAGAGAAAAGTGTGTGGAGAAAAATAAAGAGTGAAAATCCGTGTTTTTGGGAAAAAGGTGAAAAACGTCACTTTAGTATTTTGGGCATAAATTTCTCATACGATATCATTTTTGGCTAAAATTTTTAGAGGAGGTCATAGACAAAGTTTTACACAATACCCAGAAAGCGTTTAGCAATTGACAGAACGAGCTAAGAGAATGGTCAATTTTTATATGAGAAGAGAAGATACATATATGTCATTTTATTATCAATATCAAAATCAAGTGGGTGCTTGGTAGAGGGGTTGGTGCTCCTTTCTGTTGGTGCAGATAAATCAGAGGTTGGTGCTCCTTTCTGTTGATGCAGATAAATCGGGGGTTGGTGCTCCTTTCGTTGGTGCGGATAAATCGGGGGTTGATGCTCCTTCCAGGTGGGTCTTTGGTAAATTTATTATAAAGTTGGTGCTTTGCAAAGGCTGGATTTGGATGGGAGTCCAAATAGTCATTTTGAGGATGTAGCCAAATCGGTGAACTTCGGTACATCTTGTGTTGTGTGATGTTCTCTTGTTATACTTGCTTTATTTGGTTTCAATTTTTTATTATTTTGGCTTTAAGAGTTGAAGATTTAAGTTTTAAAAGAGCTACATTGATTTATCCCCCCTCTCAATGTCATTATGAGACTAAAAATTGGTATCAAAGCGAGGTTCTTGAACAAGCTTAACCGGATAGGGTGATCTTGGAAGTGACACAATGGCAGGTGGTGAAGGCTTCTCATCAAACAAAGCACCATTGTTTGACGAAACTAATTACGCATTTTGGAGACTCAGGATGCAGACATATCTTTATGCTTTGGGATATGACATTTGGGATTCAGTAGATAGTGGATACACAATACCCACCACTTCTCCAACCGATGTTGCTAGTAAGAAACTATTTGAGAATGACTCAAAAGCAAAGAATGCTATCATGTGCGGATTAGTGGATAGTGAACTGGTAAAGATTATGATTTGTAAAATGGCAAAAGAAATATGGGACAAACTGAGGAGCATTCATGAAGGAGACGTTAAGATCAAGGAGGTCAAGTTACAAACACATCGAGCTCAGTTCGAAGTATTAAATATGAATGACGATGAGAACATAGAGGCATATATACTGAGAGTTAATGAAGTCATTAATGCGATCAGAGGACTCGGCGAGGAAATCAAAGATTTTGTCAATGTGAAAAAGGTATTAAGATCTCTTCCCCAAAGATTTGATTCTAAAGTTTCAGCTATAGAAGAAGCTAAAGATCTAAATTCTTTTAGTATGAATGATATGCATGGTTATTTGACTGCATATGATATGAGAATAGGAAAATCTAAACCCATAGACAGAGAAGTTGCTTTTAAATCCCATAAAAATATGAAAGCAAAACAAGAATCCGAGGAAGAAGAGACATCAGATGAAATGGAAGCAAACTTTGTTCGAAAACTAAAAAGGGGAAAATGAAAATACAGAGGAAAGTTACCATTTAAATGTTTCAATTGTGGAGGCGTTGGGCATTTTGCAGCTAAATGTCCACTTAATGAGAAGAACAAAAGTGATGAAGGATCGCACCAAGAAAGAAGTGACTGGAAGAAAAAGACAAATTTAAAAAAAGGTAACTTCAAGAAGAAAAGTTTCATCTCCAAGAATGTCAGTTCATCAGAAGACAACTCCGGTGAGGATTCTAAAAAGGAAACATGTGAAGCTCTTTTCATGGCACTCAAAGAAGAAAAAACAAAAAAAGAACAGGAATGTGATGAAGAAGAAATTGATGCGAAGTAAATTTGGAAGAGGAACTAATTGCAGCTCTGGATGAATTGAAGACAGAAAGAAAAAAGAATAAGAAAATTTCAAGAAAGCTTGAGGATGCAAATGAAATCATAACTAGTTTGAAAGTACAAATAGAAGAATCCAAGAAAATATCTAAAGATCTCGAAGTGCAAATAACCATAAAAATAGATTATTGCAGCAAGCTAGAAGAAGAGATTGTTGGTTTAAGGATGTAGATAGAAGAGATGAATCGTAAAATTAGTTGTTATCACAAACGTGAAGAAAGTTCTATGAAGCTAGATAAGATCATAAATAACCAAAAGACTACAGGCATCAAATTTGGTTTGGGCTTTGACGAAGGAGAATCATCAAATGGATCAAAGGCCATAAATGAAGAATCCATAAAGAATGAAGATAAGAAATAGGTTGATCAAGAAAAAATGACTCATGCAAAAGAAAGCAATAATGCAAGGCACGAAAGGAGAATTGACAATGATGGATTCACCAATGTCACACATCAAAGAAGAAGATTTATGGCTCCTACGACAACATGGCAAAGACCATCACCCAGGTTCAATCATCTCTTTTTCTGGCTACTGTTTTAAATGCAATGGTTATGGACATAATATTTCATATTGCAAGTATAATGTAGGACCAAGGAATTTTACCAGTAGAAATGTTTTTTCACCTTTGATGGATTATGCAGTAGAATGTTATAACTATCATAATTTTGGGCACATTGCAAGAAATTGTTGAAGTACATTTGCATCAAATCAATTTCGGGGAAAAAAATTTCAACCAAATGGAATGAGACAAAATAGAAAATTTCTCGAAAAACATGCACAAGCTACTGAAAAAGAAAAGTCAAAACAAGAGCCCAAAACTGTAATCAAACCAAAGTGGAAAGAAAAAGAGCGATCTAAGGAAGAAAAGGAATCCCTGATCGTACAAACAACATTTAAAGCACATAGTGGATGTGTTGGAATATTTTCAACATTGCCTCCGTAGTCCTAAGTATTAAGTCCTAGTATTTAGTTTTAGTTTAATGTTTTGATTTACATATTTCTAGTTAATTTGATTAGCATACATTGAGGTTTTGGCTTGGTTGATCAATGTTTGACCATAGTCCAAGATTAGCATATTGTTAGGATAAGAGCTATCTTTAAGTTAGTTTATTGTAATAAGTTTGAGGATTTCTCTCAACCATCGTGTCTATTTTTAGTTCTTTCAAGAACTATAAAGCTATGTAATGCATTTTTGATCAATAGAACAATTTCACCATTGTTTCTCATTTGGTATCAGAGTCGAAGGGCCAAGGGTGTAGAAATTGGGGCACAGATCCTGAGGTTAGAAGGGACTAGTCAGTAGGAAGCTATCCGAGGTGGCAGTTACTAGCATAGTACGCATCCCAAGGTAGACACGATAGCAGAGAGAGTTGAGGAGTTGTTAGGGATAGCTGGGCACACGCGGATCGAGAAGGTAGACTGACAAGGACATAGTTGGTAGCAAGGAGGGCGACCATTGGTTAAAGCAGCGACAAAAGGAGGCAACATCGATTGCCCGAAGGCAATCAATTTTTCATAGTCGCGTTGGGGTTTTTCAACCCCAAATTTCCCCACACACGGTGAATGTGGGATATTAAGTTCAATTTTTTTTTTTTTTAAATCACCGCCGCTTGATGTTATAGAGGCTCTCGTGCCTCTATTTTCTCAACCGACAGCCGTGGACTAGCGGTTAAAACCTTTCGCCAGCAAAGGAGAAGACCCGGGGTCAAATCCCACCAGGTTAGGAAAATCAAAGTTTTTTTTGTGGTTATCACCACGAAGGAGCCTTAAGAGGGAGAGCGGGCAGATTTGTTTTCAGAGGAGCCACATGGTGTAGCGGCAAAGGTGCTTGTCTGCATACGTGAGGTCGGGAGTTCGAATCACCAGAATAATAAAAGGTTTTAAAAAGTTTTTTTTATTAAAGTTTCTTTTAAATTGAATTTAATTTTCAACTAAATGCTTTTAATTATTTTATTAATATAGTTATTTTTAATTTATTAAAAGCATTATTGATTATTAAATTAAAAAAAAGGCTTTATAAAAATTTGAAAACCTTTTTTTTTGGTGAAAATTTTGAAAAGAAAAATTGTACTAATAATTTTTTTGCAGGAATGGCATGCTTGGAAAGCATTCACATTGATAGCAAAGAGGATGGATGTCTCAATGGAGATACAATTGCTCAAGGACCTTGTAGTGAAGACCGCTCAAAAGTGGAAGAAGACTTTGAAGATGAAGAAAGAGAAACACTCACATTGGAGTGTTCCTTGCTTGAAGACCATCAAAGTGAAATGTATGATGAAGAATGTCTCCTGGAGGAGATAAATGAAGAGTGTATTTTAGAGAATGTACCTACAGTTCTCATGGAGGAGGATAAAGAAGTTTTGTGGGATGAATATGGAGAAGCAATGTTCATGGAAGACCATTGGCTCACTTATCTTGAAAACCATTCAATTGGAATGGATGTGTGCTCTCTTGAAAAAATGAATAAAATTTGATATATGCCCACATTTTGAAAGAACAAATGAAGTGATGTGGGATGTTGATCCACAAGAAAATTTTGATGAAGAGGAAATGGAAGCTATAGGGTTCTTGTTAGAATATCACTCATCAAGGGTGAAGGATGTGTTGTGTGAAGAAAAGAACACACAAGACTCTCTTATTTGGGATATGGAAAGTGAGAGGGCAAATGGGATAGAAACAAAAAATGGAAATGAGATTGCTTATTTTCTTGTTGTAATTGCAAAGAAAACACCAGTCATGGATGATGATCACTCGCTTGGAGTGACTACATTGCAGAAAGAGAGTTGTCTTGAAAAGGCAACTATGTATGATTGCTTAAATGAATGGTGTTTCAACACACCAACATGGATTGAACAAATGAGGAGAACTATTAGTGAAAAGTTGATGGTTGATCTTGAAGCACCATACAATAAAGGAGAACTACTACAAAATAGCTTTATGGAAAGCACCAAATCTACTCATACTAAAGGTAATGTTTTTATGATTAATGATTTGTTTTTTGTGAGCATGAATGAAAAGAAAGGTGATTGTCTCATTGAGACAACTTTTATGAAGAGTCTTCTTGGAGAGAATACAGTGATGGAGAACTTGGGTCACATGGATCAAAATGATGTGTTCAAAATTCCTTGGGAGAAGGATTCTTGTAAAGTCATTGTTTTGAGAGAATATTTGTGTGAGGAGCAACTTTATGTTGCATATGTAGTTGGTCATTATATGGCCATATTTGTTGTGATATTTTATGTGGAAATATGTGAAAGAGTTGTATGGTATAATCATCTATGTGAGATGATTAATTGTAAATACTCATGTGGAGTATTGTTTAGTGTTGAAGATGTAAAAGAAGATCAAAATGTGAGAGCATGGTTTAAAGACCATAATGATAAATATGTAAGAGAGTGGTTGCTGAAAACCACAAGAGGAGATACTTTTGTTGAAGGGGGAGCTAATCAACAAAAGAAGGCACTCAATCATTTGCAGGAAATTCCACATGAAGAGTGGAAGGAGTTCCACCATAAGTATTTTGTAAATTCTGATTTCTTGATTCAAGATTGGAGGAAACGTAAGAGAAATATTTTCTTCCAACACTGTGATGCTTAAAGAACTCTTGCATGAGTGTCTTTAGCATCAAGGGGGAGAATGTTGGAATATTTTCAACATTGCCTCCTTAGTCCTAAGTATTAAGTCCTAGTATTTAGTTTTAGTTTAATGTTTTGATTTACATATTTCTAGTTAATTTGATTAGCATACGTTGAGGTTTTGGCTTGGTTGATCAATGTTTGACCCAAGATTAGCATGTTTTTAGGATAAGAGCTATCTTTAAGTTAGTTTGTTGTAATAAGTTTGAGGATTTATCTCAACCATCGTGTCTATTTTTAGTTCTTTCAAGAACTATAAAGCTATGTAATGCATTGTTGATCAATGGAACAATTTCACCATTGTTTCTCAGGATGCTCGAGTCATATGACAGGTGACAAAAAAAAATTTGATAAGTTACAGCAATATGAAGGTGGTTCAGTAAAATTTGGAAATAATGATGGAGCTAAGATAGTTGGCAAAGGTTCAGTTAAGATCAGTGACAGAAAAATCAAGTCAAAAGAAGTTTTTTTTATGGTTGGTCTGAAGCATAACTTGTTGAGCGTAAGTCAGATTTGTGATAGAGGTCATGAAGTGATTTTTAAGAAGCAGGGTTGTGAAGTCAGAAAAGCAAACAATGGAAATTTGATAGCAAATGGATCGAGGACATATGGAAACCTGTACACTCTCTCAGAGACTTTAGAAGGAGCTTTCTTGATTGGACAGGAAGAAGAAAATTGGTTGTGGCACAAGAGGCTCGGTCATATCAGTTTTGACAATCTAGTAAAAATTAGCTCAAAAAAGACAATGAGAGATAACACAAGCAAACCTTTGGAACTAATACATACTGATTTATGTGGACCCATGAGAACGCAAAGCATAAATGGTGACAAATATTTTATGTTGTGTATAGATGACTATTCCAGGATGACATGGGTACTATTTTTGAAGCATAAATCGGAAGCTTTTGAGATGTTCAAGGTTTTCAAAAACCAAGTTGAGAATCAAACAAGAAAAAGGATTAAATGTTTAAGATCAGATAGAGGAGGAAAGTTCATTTTAGAGGATTTTACAGAGTACTGTGAAAAATATCGTATTAGGAGACAATTTTTAGCAGCCAGGACACCTCAACAGAATGGTGTGGTAGAAAGAAAGAACAAGATAGTGTAGGAAATGGCACGGACTATGTTGACTGAGAGCAAAGTAGCTGACAGATTTTGGAAAGAGGCAGTCCATACTGCGGTATACATCCAAAATAGGTGCATGTTGAGGATGCATGAAAGAAAAACTCCTTATGAGTTGTGGTTCGGTAAAAAGGCAACAACAAGATACTTTAAAGTTTTGGCAGCAAGTGTTACATCAAAATAACAGAAGAAAACCTTGGTAAGTTTGAATATAGAGCGGATGAAGGTATTTTTCTTGGCTATTCATCAAAAAGCAAAGCTTACAAATGCTACAACAAGAGGCTAAGGAAAATTGTGGATAGTGTCGATGTTAAAGTTGATGAAGGTAGGGAACGAGTAATTAGCTATGAAGAGAACTACCCAATTTATGAAGAGGTTATTGAAGGAGATGAGGAAAATGAAATGGAAAATAAATAAAAAATTGACTCAGATGATTCAAACAGTGATTTAGAAGTGGAAGAAAATAAGAAATTTAAAACAGGCAACTGGCAAAAATATCATCCTAGAGAGCAAATAATTGGAGACCCCGCATTTGGTGTTCAGACAAGAAGAAGAGTAGTAAGTAACTACTCTCTATTATCCAGAATTGAGCCCAAAAATGTTGCTAACGCAAGCAAAGATGAAAGTTGGATGAAGGCAATAAATGAAGAATTAGATCAAATCAAGAAAAACAAAACTTGGGAGTTAGTACCAAGACCTGCAAATAAAAATATAATCGGTACTAAATGGGTCTTTCAAAACAAATTGAATGAAGACAGACAGGTAGTCAGGAATAAAGCAATATTGGTATGTAAAGGCTATGCACAAGTTGAAGGTATTGACTTTGAGGAAACCTTTACACCTGTGGCTAGACTAGAGGCAATTAGAATGTTTCTGGCTTTAGCAGTTTACAAGAATTTCAAAGTTTATCAAATGGATGTGAAATCAGCATTTTTGAATGGGAAACTTGAAGAAGAGGTTTATATTGAGCAGCCAAATGGTTTCCAACTTGGTGATGATCCCAACTTGGTTTGCAAGTTGAAGAAAGCATTATATGGCTTAAAACAGGCACCTTGAGCATGGTATGCAAGGCTAGACAACTATCTTACTCAACAAGGGTTCAAGAAAGGTATGGTGGATAGTAATTTGTATGTCAAAACAGAAAATGGCCATCTTATTGTTCTTGTTGTATATGTAAATGATATCATATTTGGCAGAAGCAAAGATGAGTCGTGTAAATATTTAGCAAATAAGATGCAGAAAGAATTTGAAATGTCAATGATTGGTGAACTTTTGTATTTCCTCGGGTTGCAAGTTAATCAAAATGAGAAGGGCATATTTATTTCTCAAATTAAATATATGAAAGAGATGCTAAAAAAGTTCACAATGGAGGATTGTAAGTCAGTTAGCACTCCCATGACGACAGGTTGTAAGTTGAGCAAGGATGACAAATCTCCACATGTTGATCAAACCATGTACAGATCTATGATTGGGAGCTTACTGTACTTGATAGCTACCAAACCGGATATTTTGTAGGTAGTATGCATGGTAGCACGATTTTAGGCTAGTCCCAAGGAGACTCATGTGACAAGCAGTGAAGAGGATTCTTCGGTACCTCAAGGGTACTATGGAGTATGGGTTATGGTATCCGAAAGGTAAGGACTTCACCCTTATTGCGTATTCAGATGTAGATTGGGCAGGATGTGTAGATGATAGAAAGAGTACCAGTGGAGGTGCATTCTATCTTGGAGACAGGTTGGTCACATGGCACAGTAAGAAACAAGAGTCAGTCTCCTTATCCACAGCAGAGGTAGAATATATTACAGCGACAACGTGTTGTATGCAGGTATTATGGATGAAAAAAACCCTGAAATATCTTGGTATTAACTTCAGTGAGCCAATTTTAGTTAAGCATGATAACACCAGTGCCATTAACATCTCAAAGAATCCGATTATGCATTCTCGCACAAAACATATTGCTATTCGGTATCACTTTTTGAAGGAGAAAGTTGCGAAAGGTGAGGTTAAGTTGGATTTTGTTCCAACAACAGAGCAAGTAGCGGATATATTCACAAAACCATTGCCCAAGGAATTCTTTGAGTACCTTCACAATAAATTGGGAGTGGTCACGCTTCCCAAGAATTGACTAGATATCGAGACCACATTCTCAAGGGGAGCATTTGTGTATTTGTTTATCTTTTTGCTCATGTTTGTGATTTTTGTTAAGTGCAATAATTTTTGCCTGAGAATGTTGTGCATGGACTCAGGGGGAGTTTGCAGCAGCCTTTTGGTATTGTTGTCAAAGGGGGAGAAGAGTTACAGAAAATTGCACGTGTGTTGCCAACAATTCCAAAGGGGGAGATTGTTGAGCAAGGTGCAACGACAGTATTGTCATTGTTGTCAACACAGTCAGATAGATCGGTTGATGCGGTGGATAGGAGTTCAGAGGTTATTCAGAGTATGTATAGTTATGTTAAATGCTTATGAGGATGTTTTTGATGTTTGGGTGAAGTTGTTACAGGTTTTTTGTGCCAATTTGCAAAAGTTGAAAAAATCGTCAGAAAGTTGTCAAAGCAGCAAAATAGTCAAAAAGTTGTAAAAGTCGCCACGGGCACATTTGGATAGGATGGATCAGTTTGGAACATGCCAGCATGTCAGGAAATAGTCCATAACAGCATTGGAGATGTCAGCATAGTGTTTGGAGTGATCGGTGGTGTTTCCGGTATCTTGGCAGATGATTTGGCAAGTGGTTGTATAGGCTGAAAAAGTGCAGGTTTTGTTAGAAGCACTGCGAACAAACTGTAAGGATTTATATAGCAAAATTTTAACTAGAGGTGGTTGTTATATTCAATAACATATGTTCCAAATTTCAATGAAAATGGAGAAACGAGGCAAATTTTAAAAGCGTTGCAATACTGTCACAAAAACGCTCTTTTTTGAAAAAGTGTGTCAGTAGCAGTTTTTATGGAAGTGGTACAGGCGAACCGTAAGGAGTTAGGTAGTGAGTTTTGGTTTGGATATAGTTAGTATTGCAAATATTCTACGTTTCAAATTTAAGAGAAAACCAAGTTACAAGGTGAGAGTTATGATTTTTGCAAAAATGTTACAGGTCTCTTTTATGTCAATTTGTGCCACTTGAGAAAAATCCTTTAGTTGGCCGTTTCGACCTTGAAGAGTCGCCAGAGTTTTAGTTTCAGTGTTGTTACACCTTCAAGGCATCAAATAGATCATATTTTGGTTTTGGTTTGAGTTGTCACGTGGATCTGAAGTATGAGAACGAGTAAGGTGTCAATTCTTTGCATGTGACGTGTTTGACGAAATGCCTTCTCAATATAAAAAAAAGGGAGGTATATTATTTTAAGCAGTTTCATTAAATAAAGATTTTTGGAGAAAGTGAAAAGTGAAAAGGAATGCAAGTGTGTGTATTTAAGTTAGAAGTGTTTTATTGAAGAGTGTGATTTTATTTTGTGCGGAGAGAAGAGTGTGTGGAGAAAAATAAAGAGTGAAAATTCGTGTTTTTGGGAAATAGGTGAAAAACGTCACTTTAGTATTTTGGGCAATTGAAAAAATGAGCTAAGAGAACGGTCAATTTTTCTGTGAGAAGAGAAGATTCATATATGTCATTTTATTATCAATATCAATATCAAGTGGGTGCTTGGTAGAGGGGTTGGTGCTCCTTTCTGTTGGTGTAGATAAATCAGGGGTTGGTGCTCCTTTATGTTGGTGTAGATAAATCATGGGTTGGTGCTCCTTCCAGTGGGTGTTGGTAAATTGATTGTAAAGTTGGTGCTTTGCAAAGGCTGAATTTGGATGGGAGTCCAAACAGTCATTTTGAGGATGTAGCCAAATTGGTGAACCTCGGTACATCTTATGTTGTGTGATGTTCTCTTGTTATACTTGCTTTATTTGGTTTCAAGTTTTCATTATTTCAGCTTTAAGAGTTGAATATTTAAGTTTTAAAAGAGCTACACTGATTCACCCCCCTCTCAGTGTCATTGTGAGACTAACACTAAAGTGCTGCTATCAACCCATGCACATTATTCATTAACAAGCGATTTTAAAGTAGTACAAAACTGTACAAAAACTATAAAAATCAAAGTATAATATCCCTAACACATCAATAATGCAAGCAGTTAATACATAGCATATTAACTCAACTTAACTAGCATATAATATATCACAAGAGTTTTTAGGTAGTTTTAACTGTTCAAAACATGCTATGATTGAGGTATTTCCTAGCCTCATCATTTAATAGACCACTCTAGGAGTCTAGCCTTATCAATCCACTATCTTGTAGATATGAAATACTTTACAAGCATACCAAGAAATGTATTACTAGGTTTGGTATTTCTAGATTGTTTTGTTAAATGAGCATGAGACCAGTCTGAATCTATTAATCTATTTTATTCATCTAAAATAAGTATCTATACCAATGATTGACTATGCTAGCTAGTGTATCACCCAAGTAGGGAGGATTCTTTCATATACAATATATTGTATCCTTGTAATTTCTTATAGAATGTGCTAGTTAGTGGATGCATGGTTCCTCCCACCATGGTTGGTATCCTTAGTAGCATATATTTTACAAAATATTAAATTGTATTATATATCAATGAGAGGATTGAATCCTCATGTCCAATGCATATGAGATAAATCATGACTCATCAAGATACAAAATATAACATCCATAATATAATATTATGATTATCTATGATGTTAAATGTTCCATACAAGAAGGTATGCATATTATATCCAATATGTATATACTCATAATTACATTGTGAGTAATCAACTTAATGGATATGAGTTTCCTACCACCATTGTTGGCACCTTTGATAACAGTATTTTTTGAAAATTTCTAATTGCTTTATATATAAATGAGAGGATCAATTCCTCATGTCAATATATTTTGTTTCTATAAAATATTTTGCATATGCACTAGGTAATGGACACCAAGCCTCAAACATCTTATTTATATACTAGGAAATCTAGGACATCATATTTCTTCCAAAAATCACTTAGGTCGGTTGAATCTTACACTAACGCACTGATGTCTTACAAACCTATGATTATTTTCAAGATTTTTAGGCACTGGTGCATGTGATATGATCCCTTTAAGGGTCTATTAGACAAATATACATAAACATCATATAAATCATCTATAGACCCATGAGCAAGTGAGGTATAGATGATCAAAACTTTGCATATTCATAATAGCTTATGATTGCACCAAGTAGTAGATCATTTAGACCACTGTTGCTTGTTGGTCTATAAAATTTCTAGGTAGCATATTTTAAATCAATTTATATTTTATGTTGGCAATAATCATTGGTTGTGACCCCACACTATCACATTGTAAGTTCAAGGAAAGATGAAATTTCTAACCAATGTTCTATGCATATGCATTTTTTTTTTTATACATTGGAAAAAGTAAGAGGTATCATATTTTCTTGGAAGACCATGTGATAGTGGGGTGTGACCTCCAAAAATACATTGTTACATTAGTATTAATGAATTTAGAGATTTATTTTACATATGCTTGGGTGTTGAGGATACTTAGGTTGATTCATTACAACCTAAGTTAATATTATTATTTTGCATATTTTATATTATTGCATATGATGTAATACGTGAGGTATAGTATGCCCACGAAGGATTGTATTGTTTAGTTTTCTTTAGCATGTTGTTGTTGGACTGTTAGATGATATTTTTCTTCTAGTTAATGATTGGTTTATGTGCATCATATGTTGGTTGAGTGGTTGTCCCTGTGTGGCATTTTGGTTACAAGTTATTACAACCCTCTATCGACTGATTCCTTTGTGATAACTATATATTGCATTATTTTTAATAAAAATCCAACTTCATTTTGGGTTCCATTCATGTATCACTGGTATTTAGAGACAAGAAGATAGATCCTGATTAGCGATAGTGTAAATTTGGCTTCATTGTCAGCCACATTTCTTCTATGAAGCTTTAGAGGTGACAGGAAAAATAATTTTCCTTGCACCTATTTCTTTACAGGAGACATCAGAGGGTTGGCCCAACAGAGTAGCCTCCTCTACCTCATTGTAGGTAGAAACTACCAAAAATATTTCTCTTCCTGATGATGTTCATATTTAGTCTCTGGTGTGCACAACCTTTTTTTTTATGAGCATATTCGGTGAAAATACCTAAGTTCACTAAGGTCTAATTTTAATTTTATTTTTAAGTGTCGTTTTATGACCAGTGAGGGTGACCCGACATCGCATTCTTCCACTGGCATAGTTTCCCAACTGGTGAGGGTGGGGGAAATATCACCAACCATTCCAAAGTTGGCGGTGTTTAATTTTTCATCATTGCATCACTTTAGGGGTGTAAAATCAACCGCACATTGCCTTGAAAGCAGCCAAAAAAACACTCACAATTCCTTGACTACATGCATAATTTTTCAGTGAGAACCAAGGAACCATTCACAAAGTTCAAAGGTTGAAATTTTAATTATTATGCAAACCATTTCCAGATTTTTGATATCGTGCTTTTTCATCGACTGTCGATAGCCTTCTATTTTTCATCAACACCTTCCTAATTTTTGATGATCAGATCAAACTCCTCTTCACCATTTTTTTTGCCCCTTGATGATAACACAAGCTTTGCTGGTGAATGTTACAAATTTTTTGATGAATATCTTGTGATTTCGGTGTGTAAAATATCTACTCACTAACATCCAATTTTTAGGAAAATATTTTGTGATCCTGACATATCAAAATCTGTGACGAGCTTCAATCAAATCTTCAGCATCGATTCGGTGATTCCAACATGTATAAATTTCACTATTTTTTTCCTAGTGATGTAATTATTTCTCTAATATATAAAGTGAAGGTGATGAGAATTTAATTTTATTTTTCCCTAAGGTTTCGTCACCGTGACCCATTTTTTGTTGCTTCCAAACCATGTTGTCAACCATAATTATTTTGATGTCTACTCATTTTTCTATCGACGAATTAGAGGGGGGCACATGGCTTTATTGCAACCTTCAATATATCAGACGTCATTTCATCATTGGTAGTTTTTGGATGTAGGTAGCAAGGCTTGGGTTTTTTAAAAAACCCATGGGATATATCCCACATTGTCCCGTCAATGGCCAAAGTGTACTGTATAAGCGCGGGTGCTCACTAAGAGGAGTAACTTGTTGTTAACCTCCCTCTTACACCCACTCACACACGTGGGGAAGTTTCCTACTGAATATGCTCCACTTGCTGCATGCGGGTTTTGGACTTGTGACATCACCGTGTGGCCCTGCTTACCGTTGCAAATCATGGTTAAATTGGAACATTGAACGATTGTGAATAGTTGATGACAAACTCTTGACCGTACTATTGAATTTACCTTGCTATGATATTTGGGCAGTTGACCACCCACAAACCCAATTTTGTTGCAAGCAACTTTTGAAGGAGCAACATTATTTTCTGTTGCAACCTTGGAGGCAAACAAATTTTTTTGCGGAGGCCAAATTTTTTTTGGGAGGTGATTTTTGCAATTTTCACTCAAATTTCTAACCTTGGAGGTGATTTTGCAATTTTTCATAAAAGAAATTACTCATTTTATTTTACCCCAAAAGGTCTTATCTTGCATATAGGGTTCAAATTTTTTAGTTTTAAAGTGTAAATTTTTTAGTTTTAAAGTGCAAATTTTTGTGAAAATTGGAAAAAGGAGTTGAATTTTTGCACTAAACTCACCCTATTTTTGCAAATTTCAAGAGGAAAATTTTGTGATTTGGGTCATTATTTTGCAAACCTATACTGGCATACACTAGAAAATAAATGGTAAATGATCTTGCACAACAAGTAGCCAACATTGCCACTATTGTTGGCAACTTAATGGATAGAGTAAAAGATATTGTTGTAGCTACCTCTCCACAAGATGTCAAAATCTACAATAATAAATTTGCCAACAAAATCAAATGTGATGTGAAACCTTATTATGGATCCCACAATCTTTATGTATTGTCTACTTGGATCTTGGATATGGAGACTTGTTTCTCATATGTTGAGCTCCAACAAGAAGACCAATTACCTTTGGCCATGGTAATACTTACAATTTTAGCACAAATATTGGTTTCTGATGGCACAACTAAGGTCAAAAATTAGAAAGAATTAGTGGCACTTTTGAAAGAAACATTTTTTCCACCTAACGACCAGGTACATATAAGTATCAAACGGTATAGGTTAAAGCAAGGTTTTAATATGCTAGTTTCTTATTATATTGTTTAGTTCAACAAGCTTAGAGTTCTTTTTGGAATCACTTATTTTGATCAAGAGATTATTGAAAAATTTGTAAGTGGGTTGCATGATCCTATAATGAGAGAGATGAAATTCATTCCATTTGTCTCATTGTCATTGAAATTCAAGCATGCCATCTTAGTGGAGGAGAAAGTAGGTGGTTCTTACAGGGTACAACATTCACAGGAAAGCTCTTCCAAAGGTTCAAATCAGCACCAACCAAAGGTGAAGAACTTATCTTCCCCTAATTCTTCTACTCCTCCCCATTCATCTAAATACCATTCTTCCTCTTCTAGCTCTAAAAATTATTCTTCTTCTACATTGTCTTGTACTTATTGTAAAAATAATGGTCATACCAAAGCTAATTGTTTTGTACTTGGGAGAATGAAGAAGAAATATATTTTTGTAAATTCAAATGAGAGCACACAAGATGGCCCCATTGTGGCTACAGGGAGAGAGGAAGAATACCCTGATTTGAAGAGAAAACTCAATAAGGTTACCCTTATGACAAATATTTCTTCTCATGGGGGTCATGACCATTTTTTTATCACTAAGGCCCACCTTACACACAATGTTTGTGTTGATTGTATCATAGGCAATGACTCACAAAAAAATTGATTGTGATATTTATCATCAAGAAGTTGAAGCTCCCAACCAAACCACATCCTCAACCCTATGCACTTTGGTGGAAGGATGTTGACTCTACTTCAAAAATCACACACACTTGCACCATATATTTTACCTTTGGTGATAAATTTGTGGATAAGGTTAGGTGTGATGTCATATATGGATTGTTGTGGAATTTTGTTGGGTAAACCCTATCAATATGATAGGAATGCTATATACCATGCTAAAAAGAATACCTACACATTGGAATTGGATAACAAATAATATCTGGTGGAATTCACTAAGGACGCATCTAATCTAGTGCTAAGTTATAGGTAAGATTGTAAAGCAGTAAATCAAGCACAACGGTTGGAACTCATATTCATAAGACCCACACAAAAATAAGATCAAGCACAAACATCTAAGTTCCACACAAAGAATGCTTCACTTCAAAAGATTCTATAGTCACATCAAATTGTATTTAATGAACCCATAACTCTACCACTAGAGAGAGATATTAATCATAACATCAAAATAATTCCAAGTGTATCACTTCCAAATGCACCCATGTACAAACAATAAGTGATACATATGGATGAAATCAAATATCAAATTGAGAACTTGTTGTAAAAAGGATTCATTAAATCTAGCACTTCTCCTTGTGCTTCCCCTATTCTTTTGGTGCTAAATAAGGATGGCTCATGGAGACTTTGTATTGATTTCCATGCATTGAACAAAATAACAATAAAAAATAGATATCCTCTCCCTCACATTGATGACTTGCTAGATTAACTTCAAGGGGTAAAAATTTTCTTTAAAATTGATCTTAATAGTGGTTGCCATCAAGTAAGGGTTCAAGCAAAAGACACTTGGAAAACAACATTTAAGACTAAATTTGGGCACTTTGAGTGGTTGGTGGTGCCCTTTTGTCTTAAAAATGCACTTGCAACCTTCATGAGATTGATGAATGAAATGTTTAGGGATAGCCCAGACAACTTTGTGATCATATACTTGGATGATATACTTGTATATTCTACTACTTGGAAGGTACACTTGCAGCACCTAGATCAGGTTCTCCACACCCTTGAGAAGAACCAAATTTTTTCTAACCTTCCTAAGTGTTCATTTGCTCAAACTTCAATCTCTTATCTTGGATTCATAATAAATAAAAAAGGAATCCATGTAGATCTGACAAAGGTAGAAGCACTCCAAAATTAGCCAACTTCCTCCTCTATCACTGATATTAGGAGTTTCCTTGGACTTGCAAATTTCTATTGTAATTTCTTACCTGGATACTCTACCATTGCTCATCCCTTGTACCATGTCATGAAAGCCAAAGTTAGATTTCATTGGATCAAGGAACATGACCAAGATTTTGAGACTTTAAAACATAAATTGTGCATTGCCCCTATTCTTGTCCTTCCCAACCTTTCTCATACATTTGAGATAGAGATAGATGCCTCATAATTTGTAATGGAAGTGGTTTTGAAGAAAAATGGGTACCCTGTGGCATACCATTCTAAGACCTTCTCAACTACCAAAAGAAACTACTCCACATATGACAAAGAGTTGTATGCTCTGGTCCAAGATATCAAATATTAGAGATATTATATTCTTGGAAAAGAAACAATTGTTCACACAGATCACATGCCTCTCAAGTTTCTTCAATCATAACCCAATATTTAAGAAGCTAGACACATAAAGTGGGCCACTTACTTGCAACAGTTCCACTTGGTCATCAAGTACAAGAAAGAAACAACTAATACAATGGCTGATTATTTGAGTCGTGCACCCATGACGCAAGCCTTGACAACAATTGTGAATACTTTCCATATTGGATTTAAAAATTGACCATATATTTATGCTCTTCATTCATATTTTAGCAAGGTTCGCCATCATCTTGTACACCCTTCATCTTAAAACCTCACTCTTTTTTAGTACTATCATATGAAGGATGGAATTTTGTACAAGTTAGAAAAACTTTGTGTACCACAAGAGCATAGGATTTATATCCTCAAAGAAGCCCACTCAAATCTTTATGGAGGTCACTTTAGGAAATATAAAAAACTCCATCACTTACAGTGGTTCTTCTACTAGCCTCACATGCAAAGAGATATCCTGTGATTCTTGAGACAGTGTGTTGTATGTTCTCACTCCAAATCAGCAAATAGGAAGTTGAGCTTGAGTTTTCCTTTGACCATTCCTTCATGTCCTTGGGAGAGCATATCCATGGACTTAGTGAGTGGATTTCCCTTGACGGTAATGTAGCATGACAATGTTTTTGTGGTTGTGGACCATTTTAGTAAGATAACCAAGTTTATTCCATTTAGGAAGACTAGCACAACACCTAACTTGGCATAATTTTTCATTGAGATAGTATGGTGATCCTTTGGCCTACCCATGAGCATAATTTCTAACTAATATCCATGCTTTATGGGACACTTTTGGAGATATTTGTGGAAAATTGTGGGGGTTTTCCTTAATTTTTCTATAGCTTTCCACCCTCAGTTATATGGGCAAACCGAAGTTGTGAATCGTACACTAGTGCAGAGGTTGAGAATCTACCACCACACCTCACTATAAAAGTGGGACTTGAGCCTCACTCACATAGAGCATGCATATAATAGAGTGGTTCACAGTTCTACATCACATTTACCTTTTGAGTTTTGTCTCAGATTTCAACCACTTGCACCATATGAGTTACCTCTTGTATTGCCCCCTACCACCATTGCAAACATGGAGAAGGAGAAATATAATGTAACCTATTTCATATAGCATTTACAGAGCCTTTAGGCTAATGTAACACATATATTATATAGTACTTAGTAGTAGCAAAATAAAGTTATGGATAGGAATCATGTTCTTCACACCTTTCATGTTGGTGATAGAGTTTGGCTTCACTTGGACAAATGATGTTTTTTAGGAAAGGCACATAGCAAGCTCAAACCTCTCCACTAAGGTCCATACACCATCATTTAGGAGATCTCTAAGAATTCATTTCATTTGGACCTTCCTTCACATCTTGGAATCCATGATGTTTTCAATGTGGATCTTTTGAAGCCATATCAAGACTTGAATTTAGAGACTGTACCTGTCATCAACCATCCAGTAGATGTGGCACCTAAATTTCAAATTTGGCTTGATACAAATAGATTTTTCAACATGAAGATTCATCAGACTTGATAGGGTTCGACCACTTCTTACCTTTTGGATCGTCGTGGTCAACTCCCACACTAGACTCATTGGATCTCCCACCATTAGATGGCTCATGACATTCCAAATTTATTGAGAGCATTGGGGTCAAATGCTTCTATGGTTGGGAGGAGTGTTAAGGAAACTTAGGTTGATTCATTATAACTTAATTTAATATTATTATTTTTCATATTTTATATTATTGCATATGATGTAATGCATGAGGCATAGTATACCCACGTAAGGATTGTATTGTTTAGTTTTTAGCATGTTGTTGTTGGACTGTTAGATGACATTTGTCTTCTAGCAGTGATTGGTTTGTGTGCATGCTATGTTGGTTGAGCGGTTTTCCCTATTTGGCATTTTGGTTATAGGTTGTTACAACCCTCTACCAAATGATTCCTTTGTGATCACTATATATTGCATTATTTTTAATAAATCCAGCTTCATTTTGGGTTCCATTCCCGTATCATTGGGTGAAACCCATTCCCTCCAAATATCTATCAACACCAAATATCATCACTCTCTTGATCATGTCTTCTTCTACACATCCCAAAGCAAATGGTGTTTCTAATTATTTATTGGTGTATGTATGATCTCATAGACATGATAGACCATGACCATAAATATCTTATTCTAGGAAATGTACAATATCACATAGACATCAAAATATATCTTATCATCTACTTTACATCTTATCCTTTCTTGGGGGTAAAATCATAAACACAAATATAAATATCTATATAAAATTCTTTGTATCTAAATCATTATTTTATAGACATAATGCATAGATATTAGACATCATGCATAGACATCATATATCATGCATAAATATAATGCATGGACATTAAATATCATGCATATTACATCTTCTATAGGCATCTTGCATGAATATTGGACATCCTTGCATGTCCCTTATGACATAAATATTAAATTCCTTTAGATATGTCCCTTGTGAAGTAGATCATTGAAGTAATTTAGGTACATCCCTTATGGCATTGCCATTAAAATACTTCATGCATGTCCCTTATGGCATAGATCATTAAATTCATTTAAGCATGTCCCTTGTCGTGTAAATAACTAAATTCCTTTAGGCATGTCCCTTTTGGCATAGATCACTGAATTTCTTTAGGCACATACCTTGTGGCATAGATCACTAAATTCCTTTTTGCATGTCCCTTGTTAATAGATCACTAAATTTATTTAGGCATATCCCTTGTGGTGTAGAAATTAAAGTTCTTCAAGCATGTCCCTTATGTTGTAGATCTCTAAAGTCCATGTACATCCCTTGGTGTAGATATTAAAGAATTTTTGGCACATCCCTTGTGGTATATATCATTAAATTCCTTTAGGCAAATCCCTTGTGGAATAGTTCAATAAATCCTTCAGACATGCCGCCTATGGTTTATATCACTACTAAAAAAATCTCCCCTTGGGCATTATCTAACATTTTATAATCACAATATTATATCTTTCTTTGTGTCATATTATATGTATTACAAGTACATTTATCATCATTCTCTAAGTGCTTGTCCTTTATTTGGATTTCAAGGCCACCACTTAGATATAATGCATCTTGTTTGGTCCTCTAGGTGCTTGTCATTTATCTTGTATTCTAGGCCACTGCTTAGGGATGGAATAATTATCATTTTATCTTCTAGGAAATTTTCCTTTACATTGGACCTTAGGCCACCACTTAGAGATACAACTTATATCTTGTACACATTTTTAAGCATATCTACCCATCTATGAGTGCTTATCCATTATCATGGCATATAGACCACCACTCAATAATGAGATTATTTATAAGTACTTTTCTATTATCAATCCCATAGGCCACCACTCACAAAATAAATTTGTACGAGACACACTTTTGAGTGCTTATCTTCTATAAAACTCAGGTCATTGCTCAATAAAGGATCTTAGTTGCACTCTTATATACAAAAAGTGTTTATATCTTATCCAATACTTAGACCACTACTTAGGTAACATTTTAGGAAATAATGCATTTGTCTTTTTGTTCTCATATTCATTTTTCTCTTCATTTTCTCTTCTTTTATTCGTCATTTATGTTTCTATTTCATTTTCATTATATTTGGCATAGTTAGATATCTAAAAAAACAAATATGTTTTAAATACTTAAATCACCCTGTAGCTAGCAATTTTTACCCACCTCAAACTCTTTCATCACAAATGATACCTTAGAACATAGAAATTCACCTTTATTTACAAAATAAATTTATTATTGTTTTTTTTAAATCAAATTCATCACTTCATCATTCAGGTGTCACTTAAAATGAATTCACCTAAAATTAGATTGAATTTTCCATCACTTGCACTTGTTATGCTTTGTCCCTACTCAAAAAGTGCAAATCAAATAAAAAATCCTCCTCCTTTTTCCCTAGTAATCCATTAAAATGTGATTAATTAATTCCCCTAATTAATTACATTTAGATTTTATGAATCCAAATCAATTGCTTAAAAATATTTTCATTTGTCAAATTCACTTTGCAATTGCACCATAGAATTTTCCAATCATAATAATCCTTATGCACAAGATTTTGATTGTGTTGTGAGGAATGATGAATTTCAAATTAATTTTCCTGTTTCCAAAAATTTTGTCACCTTCAATTACCCTTATTCACATAATATTAGCAAAACCTTCCAAAAATTATCCAAATCATTCCCACATAATCATAATACCTCTTTAACATTGTACCCAAGATTTTGCTTTTACCTTAGTCATTCCTCAATTTTTTAATTTTATCCTATTTTTTACCTTTTTATCCTATATCATTATTTTCCATGTGGATTAAATTTAACAAAATTACCAAATCACTTTAAGATGACTTAAATAACATCATGATTTATTTCTATATCAAATACAATTTGTCAAATGCATCAAATTTGATATTTGATGAAATCATAAATTTATTTTTAATTTTTTCCAAAACCACTTTTTCAACAATAACATTGCATCATAAGATCATAAAATCAAGATATTTCATCAAAGAAAATTAATAACTCATTACATAATATGATTAATTCATAAATTCATTAATATAGTACATAAATATGGGTCTAGTGTACCACAATGACACAATTAGTACACTCGACCCTGTCCCCAAGAGGCAATGTACCACAAAAACCAAAATTGGTGCACTCACCCTCATAATGCCTAGAATATTTACAAGTAGATATTATGTCTGGTGGTGGTGGTGGTGGTGGAGGATGAAATACAATGGATATTTTTTAGTACCTCATAATATACCATGATCTGGTATGACTCAAAGCATCAATAATGGATTTCTATATGAGGTAGGCACCATTACATGACAAATCAACTCGTAGTGTGTAACTCAATCCCTCTACTTCTAAAAATTTATCTTAGCTACTCTCACCTCCATCTATAGCCCATATACCTCCCCCTCTAGTTGGGTTATTTGTATCTATGACTAACTTAATATCATTTACAACATGAACTCTAACCACTACTTTAAAAGTGGTATAATACCCCTCTTGGGTGATCCACTCATTATCACCTCACACCTAATCAAGCTTGGCCTATAAGTAGTCTTCTTGAGCAATAGACTTATCTAGCTTGTATCTCAATATCTCCATATCCTATCATACCCCAATCATCTCATCTTACCTAGCTTTCTCCATGCTTGTAAACTATATCCTAGGCTCATGAAATCCCCACATCATAACCTCCATATTTTCTTGCATTGATTCCTTGGAAGACCTGCTTAATCCATCCCTTTAGATCCTCTTGATGTTGGTGGTATGATTTCTAATGGATTCACATCCAAATGGGCCTATGCACTTGAACTAGGAGTACCCTCTATCTTGCTCAGTCCCTCTCCCTCTCCCTTAGTACTCTACCTAGAAATCCATCATGTATCTATATCATATCCCTATCTATGTTGGATATCCCTCAATATAACTACTATCTCCTACATTGTCTCTTCTTGCCTTGGAACTAGCTCTATGGGAGTCATCCATCTAGGGTGAAACTCAACATACCACCTCATATATCCCTCTATGATAGCAAGATCATATACATATAATTTAGAGAATGTGGCATCATATACATCTTATACAAAGGATAGTAGGTTGGGATATCCTCCAAATTCCCTCCTAAATAGTTTTCTAGAGCTAGATATCTCCTATCATTGAGATCTACTAAATACTGTCAAACTATCAAAATACCTTATCAATATGTTAAAGCTCATACTAATATTTATTATTCAATAATCAAATCCTCCTCACAAAAAATATCTTATAATCATATTTAATCCATCTATGGCATCCTTACCATAGCTACCAAGTTATCTTGTAAGCCCTAATATCATTTATTACGTGTCGAGCAATAGTTAAAGTACCTCCACAAACTAGGTGTCTTCCTAACCATTGATAATATGTAGACCTCTTAGGGTCACATATCTACCACCTATACAATGGTGATCACCAGATCACTAGGTGCTCCCATACCCAAATTTTTAGGAGCATACAACTAACTAAACTCTTCCCACTCTAGTAGACCACCCGAGCGTTAGAATAGTTGGCCCCTAAGCAAAACTAGTCAAGTGATATTACATCATAGCTATCACCTCTACCCATATCCATGAAAAAAATCATAAATTGACATTTGACATAAAAATATTAAATAATATAGCACACAATAGAGCTATGAGGTGACCCAAATAGCCTCCTTGGTAAGCATCATTAATACAAATCCTTGATTTAACTCTGAGATAATCTCTGTCTCCTTTCAATAACTCTATGCATAATCTCTCATCATTTCCTCAGTGAATTAGAGCCCCTAGAGAATTTTATAGATATTCTCCAATATAACTATCTTCTCTCCAATTTTTCAAAAAAACTATCTTCTCTCCTATTAGTAATTGAAAAATACTCATCTCTAAGTACCACCTCTTTACCAGTGCTATGAGTAATAGTTGATCAAAATCCACTTTGTATGGTATAAGATGTGTAGACACCAAAAAATAGGCATCCAAAAAGTCACATTTGGCACCCCACATCAAATCTTGCATAATAAGATTATATGCCTAATTTACTGCACATTATCCTATTTTCTAGATTTATTAAATATAGAAAATTAGCCTAGGATACCCTGCCTACCTACTGGACATGTGTCCTAGCCACCTCACCAACATCCCTTGCCACATCTCATACACCCTTTTACCCCTTGTCCCTTCACATGGGGTAACCCTCCACATATCACTCCACTTGCATCCACCTCATCCTAGTTAAGTGAGACACCCTGGGTGACTCACTCTAATTGCCCCCTCCATTTGGTAGCCCTAGATTGCCACTTGGTAATATTGGATTGCCACCTCTTATTTCCCTCCAAAATCCTAAGGGGACTATAAAGTCACCTTCACCCCATACACCAAAGAGGGATAAACATTCATACCATTAGGCTATCAAAATATGACCAAAGAATTGCACACATATCAAGGAGAAAAGATATCTGAGGCCCGAAGGTCCTATTTTACAGTAATATTCCATTCATTCAAAATCACCCATTTGCAATTACATAATAAAAACCACACTTGCACGGTTTCCCCACCATCCGTTCATGGTTACACAGTAAAAACCACACTTGCGTGGTTTCTCCACCACTCGTGCATGGTTAGATAGTCACCATAGTGCATCCGTGGTTTCTCAGAGCCAAGAGAATATGATATCATAGATCAGTAAGTTTACATTTGTAGCAAGGCATTTGGTTTATTATTTTTTACTTTCCTATCTATGTTATCATTTCATTCGAGGGTTTTATTGTATAGCTTTCATCCTTGTATGCAGGTGCTACTAAACCTTGTTTGTCTTTTCATGCATGTGCAGGAAGCAGGTATCTTGGAGAGTTGTTGAAGCTGGAGTGGTCCCCACATTGGATAGTAGAAGCCCACTCACCCCTCTAGAGCTGTAGCAGAAGGATGAAGGACACCAGTTGTTTGTTTGGAGAGTGCCATCATTGTCATTTTGAGCACTTGTGTTGTATCATACATTGTAATATTACACCCAACACACTTGGGGAAATTCAAAAGAGAAATCATTGTAATATTGGGAGATTCAGGCTCCCCTGTTAATACAAATAAAAATCTTTACATTACAAGTGTTCATTTGCTTATCTGTGTTGTGTCCATTCCTTTTGTTACAAAAAATGGAAATCATGGTTGGACCCCCTAAGGGTTTTGTTTTTTTTTGCCTTGCTTTTATTTGATTGATAATCTAGTTTTTCTATGGTTGAAGGTTTTTGGGAGATTGAGCACATGAAGATTTGATCTCAGGATTGGTTAATCTGATACCTATTGATTTTCAGCCCAACTATTGATAAACCATGCACTTGTGGTTACAGACCTATAGAACCGTGCATCTATGGTTGAATACCTGATAAAATGCACACCGATAGTTTTAGATATATAGGATTGTCTGCATATTCATATCGGTTAAATAGAGTATATGCATAGCCTAGATAGAAATTATCTAGGCATATTCAAGGTTCAGACATGTTCTATTCTTGTTATGTTATTCAAAAGGAACCACACATCCATGATTGGGATTTTTTAAATGCACGTGCATGGTTGGTGAACCATGCAAATATGATTTATCAGAACTAACCACCCATCAATGGTTAGCCTTGATAACAAACCTCTTTTAGATCCTACTCAAAATTAACAATTTCAACCCCTGATATGATTTATCTACTAATTCTCTATTTTTTTCTTTTTACATTAGGCATTAAAATAGAATTGCATAATAGTTTGCATCACACAATAAATTAAATAAGCCTCACACACTCACTTGAACGTTGGACAAGGTTGGACTTCATCACCAACCCCCAACATATTATTACCCTATTCATGGCCAAGGCCGGCTCCAAGAACCATCGTAGCCTGGAAAATTGCACGCATTCCTCTTTGGAGGGTGTATCGCTACCCAGGTGAGATTGGGTGAGGACTGGTAGGACCTGTGTCCCCTCATCGATTATGGGTTTCATCTCCATAGTCTGATGGGATTCACAATATGGACTTCATCACCGGATATGTGTGTGTGGGCATACAGGTGAAATCCTAGAATCATTTTAGGGCAAACATTTTGCACATCGATTTTTCTTTTTTTTCCAAAAAAAAACTTAAAAAAAAATTCAAAAAAAAAAAAAAAAAAATCAAACTTTGCGCAAACTTAGGAACAAAAACCATTGTTTGTTTGTTTGCTTTGAGTGTTGTTTTGCATTGTGTTTCCATCACACATTCACACACATACACTTGCATTTCACACATCATCACACCTTAGCATATGGTAACGACCCATGGTCAAGCCAGAAAGTTAGCACTAGTTCAAAGTCAGTTATCTTCCCCCATGGATCCATCTCAGTTTGGTCAGGTCCCTAACACTTCGGTGGTAGGGCAAGGTAGTGTAGTTCCTAATATATCCTAAAACTTAAATGCAGGGCCCTCCAGTAGTGCCCCTATTTTGGACATAGATATTATGCATAGGGCTACCCATACCACTATTCCTAAGACACCTAAGAGTGAGCCACTCATGCCAATGGATGGTCATGTCACATACGTAGACATGGACATCATTAGGTAGTACCTGAATATGGCTAGTATGGTCTTTCCATCATTGCCACCACTTACCATTCCACCTCGCACCATCCCATCATTCCATCAGGAAGTCACCTTCCCACACCCATAGTAGTCTAGCCAAACCTTCATGAATCCACTTTTTGAGCACACTACTATCACCATAGCCTATACCCATCCATCATCATCTAATCAACCTCCCATCATCATACCAAATAAATAGGTCATTTACACCAATCCCCTTTATGAAGCACCCATCAATGTTGCTTCACAAATCCCTATGTCCATTCCATCCACAACACCCATAGGCACCATGATCCATAACCCCCATCCTTCAGTGATAATGTAATTTACCACTTACCCACCACTTACATCCACTACCATGGTTTCCATGCAACCTACCCGATCATCCACATCATACATGGCCATACCCTCCTCATCTATGATTGCTATGCAACAAGCCTTCTTGCAACTACAACAAATGATCCTAGATAATGCTAATCGAAGCATTAATATTGACCACTATAGTAATTAAGGAGTAAACCAAAACCCACCACCTACATCCCAAGCTCATACCTTCTTCACTCAAGATTCATCTTGGGTGATGCACCCCCAACCACCATGGTTGCTAATCCATATCATCAAGTGTATGCTAACCCTTCAGGTCAACATGCTATCATACCTCCATCACCTCATCACTACCAAATCCCTCATCAGTAGCCATACCACCATCCACTTCATGCTAACAACCCCCATCATCCAAACCCTACCAATGGTGCATAATATTACCAACAATAGCAAGCAAACTAGGGTTTTAACCCTATGGAAGATCCTAAGTTCTAGTTCTTACAATAGCTAGATTGATAGCCTTGCCATGCAGACACCAGGTTTGTAGTACCAAAAGCCCACCTTAAGGTAGCTACTCAATCACCCGATCCATGCTTCGGTACCCACACCACCTTATCCAACTGATTTTTAGGTACCAAAGTTTGATACATTTAAGGGGGATGAGGACCCCTGAGAGCATGTGACTAGATTTGTTAATGCTTGTTTCAGGATTAGAAATAATGATGCACTCATGCTTCACACATTTCCTTAGACACTTGGGGGAGAAGCCCAGGATTGGTACAACCACTTACCACATCAGAGTGTTTACACTTTTGAGCAACTCGTAGACCAATTCCTAGAGTGATTCACCCTGAATATTAGGAAGAAAACCACATTGATCGATCTACTTAGTTTGAAGCAATATGATGATGAATCAGTCCATGATTTTGGTAACCATTGGAGGGTAGTTATGATCAAATTGCCATTCTCCCTCCCCATGATAGAGCTAACAAGAATGTTCATAAAGAGTTGTGCCAAGCCCATCTCTTTGTTGCTATAGTTGCAATAGTATAGAACATTCGAAGAGGCACTCGCCCAGGCCAAAGTGATAGAGGAAATAAATATTCAAGAGGGTGAGATCAAGCCTAAGAAAAAAGAGTGGAAAAATAAGAACCAAAAGGGGAATAACCATGACCAGTCCAAGGCTACACAGGTTAATCAAGTAATCTTGGGCCAACCATCATAGCCAATTCAACATGCCCAAGTACAAGTACAACAACCCCAACATCAACAATAGCAACCACAACAACTAAACTATCAAGCGGTTCCACCCCCACAATAGGTACATAACCAAGCTCCACCTATGGAAAGGCAACAACATCATTTTAGGCCTAAGCATAATTACACCCCACTACCTGAGCCTTACTCATCTATTTTCCAAAAATTGTATGAGGTACAAGCTTTTACATTGTCCAAAATAAAGCTTGAAGATCCGAATAAGCCAAATATGAAAGGGTTACAAAGAGCATTTATTTTGCATCTTCCATCGGCAAAAGGGGTATGACATTGAAAATTGCCATGGGTTTAAAGGTATTGTGCAAGATTTATTAGAAGTAGGTAAGATCAATATTAATGACAACCCACTAGCCTAATATAATTAGACCCTTAGGATTTATCAGACACCTTTGCCTCATCATGAGGTAAACCAAAAAGCAATGGGAGCATCAAATTCTATAGTTCCTCCCAACCAAGTGAACTATGTGTCTCAACTATACCAAGGTTTCATAGGGGCAATCAGTGTGGTCACCCACAGGCAAAGGAGAGCAAATCAAACACAAGCAACACCTACTCCTATGGCACAACCTAATGTGCCCATACAGTTAGGCCCATCCATTCCACCTCCACCCTTCCATAATCCAAGTCATCCATCTCATCCAATCATCACCTTAGGAAGCTGGTTAACATAAAGCTTGAAAATGGCATCAACAAAACTATCAATATATGAGCTAATACAACAATCTCCCCCACATCATGAGGCATTGATGGAGATTCTAAAGTCCATAAGATCCTCAATAGTATTTTATGCATGGAGCCCTCAATAGTATTTTATGCATGGAGCCCTCAATAGTATTTTATGACTTTGAGGAGAAGAGTGTATCATCAGATTTACCAGATCCTCCATTGCACATAGTCACTCATATTGATAGAAATCCATTCAAGAGGGTGCTCATTGATATCGGCTCCTCCATAAATCTCATCACCACACCCACCATCAAGCACCTAAACCTACCATCATCCCATATCACATCATCCACCTTCACCTTGAGGGCCTTTAATGATACTTTATGCTCAACTATGGGGAACATAGTTCTACCTATCATCGTGGGGGTGAAGACTATTCATGTACTCTTCCACATATTGGAAGGGGTGATGCAATACAACATACTTCTTGGACACCCCTGATAAAATATGTACACGAGGGCAAAGTCCATTGCATCCAAGAAGACACCGAGCCTTTTAAGTATTGCAACTTGATCTCAAATCCTTATGAGCCACTGCTTCCATCCACCCACCTTTCCATTCAACCCCTCATCATCCAAACCACACCAACTAACATCACCTCATCAAAAGCCCCCATCCCAGAGGAATTACCGATAGTTGATCCTACTTTTGCATCCAAAAGCATCAACTCTAGTCAACCCTCATCCACCACATTTCATTTTTCCACCACACCTGATCATCCTACTAACCAATCACCAAATTCATTAGCTGCACCACCCACTTCACAAACACCATTCACATTTTTAGCCCAACCAACTCCATCAACTAACAACCCCATCAAGCCTAATCCACCTCAAGCATCACCACCCATCATCATAGATAGGATCACCTATCCGAGAAGAGCCATCACCTCCACCTGAACCACAAGCCACCACCAAAGCACCCTCCTCATCCACTGAGCCATCCACATCCCAACCAGCTCAAGTTGTAGTGCATCTTACCAATCCAGGTATTGGTGAGTACATTATTGAGAGTGTCATAGTTACACCACCTATCGAGTCAGTCAGAGATTATGGTCACCCATGTGACCCACCTTTAGCTATAGGTGTAGTGTACATAATGGGTTCTGAGCCTAATAGGATCAATTTTATATATGGGGGAGTGGATTCTTCATCCAATACACCTCCTCCTAATGAGGAACCCTTACAAGAGTTTAATACCAATTTAGAATATCTATCCAACCCAGATTTCCCTTTGTGATATTTTTATAGGGTTAACTAGTAGGGATATGAACTTGGATGACATGAACAGGGTCCACATCACATTATTGAGCCTGAATACTAAGAAGCACATGATCGCTTTGGCCTAGGATACAGGCCTTCTACCTCAAACTCTTCCTTCAACCATACCTTCCAATGACTCACTCTTGAGTGTGAAGAAGAGGATGAGGAGAGTGATGATTGTGATGATTGTGATGATACTGATGATGAATACCTAGACCCTGACTTTGCACCTTATCTAAATGAGGCTTTTCTAGAGATTGTATTGCATACATTCATGATTGATCATATTCCAGATGATTACATCTTCGATGAAGATTTTGGGGATTATATCTTCGATGAGGATTTTGGGGAATTTCAATAGATGGAAGCAAACCTAGATTGGATCATTCGAATATTTGATGGTCCCCAAGAAGATGTGGCCCCTGTAGAGCCCATCGAGAGAGATGAGTGTTACACCAAAATGTTTCCCATAGATCACACCATATTTCACTTCAACAAAGAGCGTGAGCACCCTGATCTAGATCCACCACCACCACCTTGGTTGCTCCTACAACATCACCATTCATCCACCTTAGGTTAGTTGCAACCTAGAGAGAGTGAGCCATCACTCCTCGAATCGTAGCCACCTCATTTCCACCAAGTCAATATGATTTTTGTTGACTTGTTCACCCCACTCCGTAACCCATACGATTTGGCAAAGCTGATTTCGATCGATGCTAGCCTTATCACCATGGATAGGATTTCATCCCCACCATCCATCACCAAATTTATCCTATCCAAAGAGTTACTACGAGCTTCAAACGCTTACATCCCACAACAACCTTCATCCTCGTCTACTTTAATTTTTCAAACTGAAGTAGAGGAGGGGTCACCCGAGTCATTTGAGCATGTGGAGGATGATATCCATCTCATCCCAAATCCACATCAGTTGGAAGAAGGTTACCATATGCTTATTAAATAATCCATCGATGTGAACCTTAGTCAAGATGCAGACAATCCACAAATCATGAAAATTGCAAAATATTTATCCATAGAAGAGAAAGAGCGTATGATCGATGTCTTAACAAGGAAGAAAGAGATATTCGCATGGTCATACAAGGACATGCCTAGCCTTGACCCCAATTTGGTGGTCCACAACCTTACCTTAGCTCCAGATGCTAAGCCTTTCAAGAAAAAACTAAGGAAACTTCATCCAACTATGGCATTGATTGTCAAGGAAGAGCTACAAAAACTACTGGACATGAATTTCATAGTCCCAATTGATTATCTAGAGTGGCTCTCTAACATGGTACCCATTCGCAAGCTGAATGGGGGGTACGCGTATGCACAAACTTTCGAGATCTAAACAAAGCATGCCCCAAGGATGATTTTCCTCTACC
The DNA here is from genome assembly GCA_028583015.1 of Wollemia nobilis. Taxonomy (NCBI): domain Eukaryota; kingdom Viridiplantae; phylum Streptophyta; class Pinopsida; order Araucariales; family Araucariaceae; genus Wollemia; species Wollemia nobilis. The sequence continues at coordinate 3,488,136 of JAQPPZ010003612.1, forward strand.
CAACATCGATCAACTTGTAGACTCTTGCATAGGCCATGAAATGCTTTCATTAATGGATGGTTTCTCAGGATACAATCAGATTCGAATTAATCCTGAGGACCAACACAAAACAATATTTACCACACCTTGGGGGACTTTCTGCTACAGGGTGATGCCTTTTGGTCTTAAGAATGTAGGAGCTACTTATCAATGTGCCATGACATACATCTTCCATGACTATATGCATAAAATCATTGAAGATTATGTGGATGATCTGATTGCAAAATCTAAAATGCATCTTGAGCATATTGAGGTTCTAGAGAAAGTTTTTGATCGATTGCTTGAACATAAGGTAAGGTTGAATCCTAAGAAGTGCGTATTTGGCATCACATCAGGAAAACTTCTAGGATTCATTATCTCCAAGTGAGGCATTGAAGTGGACCCTGATAAGGTCAAGGCCATCATCGAGATGCCACCTCCAACAAATATGAGAGAGTTGCATAGTTTGCAAGGAAATATTCAATCTATTCGATGATTCATTGCACAACTCTCAGAAAAATGTAGGCCTTTCAATCACTTGCTATAGAAGGGGGTGAATTTTTCCTGGAAAACTGAATTTCAAGAGGCTTTTGATGACATAAAGAAGTATCTGGCTTCACCACTAGTTCTTACACCACCTCATCCAGGAGTACCTTTTCACCTTTATATCTCTGCAATAGATTTTGCACTAGGGACAATGCTTGCACAGAAAAATGAGAATCACAAGGAGCAAGCAATTTATTACATTAGTCGAACATTGGTAAGTTATGAGACAAGATATGCTTACATCGAGAAGTTGTGCTTAGCAATGGTTTTTACCACTAAGAAACTCAGACATTACATGCTAAGTAACACTACCTATGTCATAGCTAGAGAAAATCCTCTACGTTACATGATGACTCACACATACAACAACATCCGTACCACAAAATGGATAATGCTTTTAATAGAATTCGATCTTAAATTCATTAGTCAAAAATCCATCAAAGGTCAGGTGATAGCCGATCAACTCGTAGAAGCTCCATTACCAAATGATCAACCACTTCTTATAGAGCTTCCAGATGATTCGGTATTTTTTGTCACTGAACAAGAAGAACTAGTCCCTCCCGAGGATGATGTTGACATGACACTCTTCTTTGATGGATCAAAGTGCAAAAAGGGACAAGGTGCTGGAGTCATGTTTTACACACCCAAAGGAATTCCAATTCCTTTATCATTCAAACTCGACTTCCCATGCACAAATAACAATGCAAAGTATGAAGCCCTAATCTTGGGGCTTCAATCAACTATAGCTATGGGTATTAAATGAATAAGCATATTTGGTGATTCTCAGCTTATCATTTATCAAGTGAAGGGAGAGTACCAATGCAAAGAACCAGTCTTGAAATAGTATCACGAAGTAGCAATGAAGTTGCTAGAAAAATTTGACTGGTATGAGATTGACAACTTGCCTCATTCGACTAATAGATTTGTGGATGCAATGGCTTCTTTGGGATCCTTGATTCCTAAGAATGAACATGGAGAAGTCCAACCACTTATCATAACAATAGTGTCCAAGTCAGTAATAAAATGAGTAGAATCTAAAGGTGAGAAGAGTGTTTGTTTGGTCCACATGGAGCCATACAATTCTTACCTTGATGAGATAAGAGACTTTCTCAAATTTGGGACCCTCCCATTAGAAATGATGTGAACTACAAAAATAGCATTCAAACAAAAAGTAGCTCGTTTCACTCTCTTGGGGGATGTGTTGTATAGACGTGGCTATGATGGAGTCCTACTTCGATGTCTAGATCTCGTAGAGGCACAATGAGCCATAAATGAAGCCCATGATGGTACTTGTGGTGGCCACTTTAGTGGAATGGCCATTGCAAAGAGCATTTTGTGCATGGGTTATTATTGGCCCACCATGGAAAGTGATTGTTGTCAATACATCAAGAAATGTCAAAAATATCAACATCACGCCAACTTGACTCATGTACCATCACAAGCTTTATAACCCATTCAAAGCCTTTGGCCCTTTTCACAATGGGGCCTAGATTTGATTGGAAAAATTTCACCTACCTCTTTGAGACAACATAAGTTCATCATAACTGCCACTGAATACTTCACCAAATGGGTCGAAGCAATTCCAATGACCACTACGATTGGACCTCGAATAACGGAGTTTATACTCCAACATATTATCTATCATTTTGGGATTCCTTCCAAAATCATTTTTGATAATGGTAAGTCTTTTAAAAACAAGGATGTTCAAGCCTTATGCAACAAGTACAATATCCAACATAGTTTCTCGACTCCTTACTACCCACAAGCAAATGGACAAGCTAAGGTGACCAATAAGACTATGATAGCCATTCTCAAGAAACTTGTCAAAGAAAATCATAGATATTGGCACACTCAACTCCCCTTGGCACTATGGGCTTATCGAACAAGCATCAGAATACCAACTGGGGCAACACCTTTTTCATTGGTCTATGGCATTGAAGCAATCATACCTCTTGAGCTCGAGATCCCTTCTTTACAAGTTGCATTACAAGAATTCATGGATGATGACACAACTAGACAAGCACATCTTGACCAACTTACACTCCTTGATGAAAGGTGGATCAATACCTTAGAACATCTATGAGTATATCAAGATCGCATCAAGTGTGCCTACAATGCAAAAGTCCATCCTCATAAATTCCAAGTGGGAGATCTCATTCTTAAAGAGAATCAATAGAACACCAATGCATTATCGCACTTGAGAGATAAATTTATGGCTAATTGGTTAGGTCCATACATTGTCAAGCAGAAGTTGGGTCCAAGAACGTATAGACTTGCCAACTTAGAAGGAACATTGGAACCTGAGCCATTAAACATAATACATCTAAAGGTATTTTATGCATAGTGCAATTATATATATGTACATATACATGGCTAAAAAAATATAAAAGAGCAAAAAATACCAAAAAAATATTTCATTTGCATCTCATACATCCATCCATGCATTCCACATACATTACATACATGCATTTTAGGCATTTTTTCATACCATTCATTACATTAGGGATCATTTGGTTAATTTGGATGATCACTAGTCCACTATGTCTTGTTGCCTTAATCAAGGATCCTACATCATACATCACTCATCAATCCATCAATCACAATAATATGCAACTTTCCTTATAATATTTTGATAATTAAGGGGTTCACATAAAGTAGGATAGATACCATATAATTGTTAGAAATAATGATTATGCGACCACTGACTATTTTATGTGCATATTTTTAATTTTCAAAATATTGCAATGAAAGTATCGTAAAAACATTACATACCACATAAATCCATAAGAAAATTCAAAATATTTTCAATCACTCAACCACTCCTAGTGTTTTGAGCAACCTCAATTCAAAATCAAACAATATTTAGAAAGCAATAAGTTATTCCTGGTCAATCAAGTTTCCTCTTGGACCACACACATCAAAAACACATTAAAACATTGTGAACCTTGGGGATAACGAAATCAAAAGTTGCTATTGCCATTAGTGAAAGGTTTCTCCTGTTCATCCAATTATGCGCATGGTCTAGAATGCTACAGAGTTGAAAAAAGGACAAGCTCCACCTTCATTCAAAAAAAAAGAGAAAAATCCCTTGCTCTTCATCAAAGCGAGCAAGTATCCCAAAAAGCATTACAAAAGAAAAAATATCCCTTGCTCTTCCTCAAAATGAGCAAGTATCCCAAAAAAGTACCTCAAAGCAATAAAATTCCCCTTGCTCTCTCTCAAAATGAGCAAGTATCCAAAAAAAAAGCAATAAAAATCAAATTGCTCCATCACAAAAATGAGCAATCCCCAAAATACAATGCAATAAAAGAAGGGAAGGAGCTTGAATCCCTGGAACTCTTAGTGTCTCAAAAACCATGGGGTGATCCTCATTACAACAATGGGCTGAATGAATCCCACCTGGCAATGGGGTATCCTTACGCGTGGTGCCACATCTATCACATTAGCGACCTTCTTTTGTACAAACCTATGGCCGCTCTAGGATGAGCTAGCTTATTGGCATAAGTTACAATTGATTAGTTTGACCTAGCTCATAATGGAAAATGAACAATCATTGCACACATAGTTGGTCCTTGAGAAATTTGAAAACACTAGGACAATCCTTGCATCATGAAGATCTGTGAGATACATAAACGAGTTTGTTTGAAGTCACTAGGATGTTTGAGTCTTTGTAAAACACCCTAGATCATCAACCCAATCACACCATACCATCTTCATCATTACACATAATAATCCATGTCAATACCATATATCTATACCCCTGATTAAATAACAAGAATAATGTTGATCAAGTGAAAAGTCTATAACACACCAAATGATCATTAGAATATAAGCATTCATCATTCATTCCATTCATCATCACATCATTTCATATGCATCCATACATACAATAAAACAAAAAACACAAACACAAATGATCATAATAAAAAGCCATGTATATATATATATATATATATATGAATCACATAAGTACAAAATACCCATAGGTTGTATACATCAGAGCATTGAGGCTCATAAACAAAAATAAAAAATGACAAAAAGAGGTAATAAAGTGCTACTAGCTAGCACCCCCATGACCCCTATGAGGCCCCTGAGCTGATGCCTGGGAACCAGAAGGAGCATGTGAGCTAGATGGCCGATGAGACCACGAGCTACCAAGCCTAGACTCACTCCACCTACTAGAGCTCGACACCTAAAGAAGAAGGACTAGTAGGGTAGTGGAATTTTATATTGATCTAAAGTATCCTCAAGCATACCACATACCAAGCTTATCTCTGAGAAGTAGCCAAATCTTGATCCTCGAATGCTACTCGTTGGGCTATCTCAGCCCTAAGAGTCGTGATGGTAGCAACATCCCCATCTCCACTAGGTCTACACTACAACCCATCTACCTTGCCCTACAGTCGAGTCACCTCACCCTACAACCTCATGATATCTACATCTTGAGCCATGATAGTAGCAATAGCATCATCTCCACTTGGCCTACCATGCAACCCATCCACCTCACCTTGTAGTCGAGTCACCTCACCCTTCAACCTCATCACCTCAACATCCAAGCTATCCTTCACCTATAATATCCCCCACTCCTCCTTCATGTGGTGAGGAGGAGCATCCTATCCCTGATCACCTCCATATCCACCATCATTTCCATCATCACCTACATCCACATCATGGCCTCTATCACCTCCATCACCTCCATATCCACCAAAACCAAAGCCAATATCTATTTGTTGTATACCCATGATAGACTACCTCCTACTCCCATTACCTTGATGGTACTTTGGCTACTACTGAGGAGCCTACTCACTAGCATCATGCTCATCCCCACTAATAGAGTCATCCACTACCTATATAGGCCTCCATGGAGGCTATACCACAAACTAAGAGTCATAGTCTACAATTATTCCTACATCATCTACATCGAGGACATCCACTATTGTGTCATAAATAGTCCAAAATTTTAGAGTCAAGTGAAGATTGAGCTCATATCCTCATTGCCTATACATCATGGGAGCATCTAGAACTCCCTAAACCATGCCAAACTATCTCATCACTCATAAGAACTAGATGTACTCCATCTCTCACCCATGGCTCCCAACCACCCATCTACCTCACCTGATCTATCAAAGCTATGCCACATCATCCTCCCAAGTTAGACCCCTCCAAGGTCACCAACATATGTCACCACTCATAAAACCACTCAAGCTAACCTGATACTCATCTGTAGTCTAAATGGGATGAGTTGGAGAAGACTCTTCACTGGTCAACCAACAAAGAGCATAAGGAAGTGAATGATCCTAGCCATAGGGTAAACCATCTAGGTGACCAACCCCGATATGCTCCCATGAACAAATTTGGAGTGCCAAACTACATCATAGCCCCTTATTCTACCACCTATTCACCTCATAGAGCTCCCCATATAACTGGTATAAGATAGCTAGATCCCATGCATAAATTTGAGGCTCGACCACCAAATGCAAAATAACAAATACCTAGTTCTAAGGGGACCTTGAGCCCGTGCTATTATGAAATAACATGTTGCCTACTATGTACATCAAGAAAGTTATAGTATGTCAAAATTATGATCCTTATACAACTAGAGATAAGATATCCCATCCTTGCTGCAATCCACATCCCAATCATCTCCATATATAGGTCTGAGGGCCTTCTGCTTATTGTGGCCCACCCTCATTGGTGAACCCTCAATAAGTGCATGGAATATGTGATATATCCTCAAGGGTGACAGTTAGATCCCCTATCAGAAGTTGAAAAGAAACCCTATTAGGGTCCCATATCTCCACCAAAGTAAATAGAATCTCCTCATCAGCCTTAATAGTCTCCACTCATCTGCAACGAACCAGACCCACAACCTCCAAAAACTTCCAATCATTAGTTGTAAGATATTTTCACACTTTGGATATAGCGCAGGGTCATTGATGGTAGGTAGTAATAAAATTAACCTAAAAGCACAAATAAAGTTCACATCAATGCATATTCAGAAATAAAAACACAAAATATTGCACATCATTTTGCATACAAAAAAAACAATGGCACATCATTTTGCATACATTAATTTCAAAAACATGAAAAATATACATTATTTAGCAACCATGAAAAAAAAATGAAAAATATTTCACATTCTATCGACATGCAATAAAAATAAAAAATATTTCACATGCCATCCACATGCAATAAAAAATAAATAAAATCACATTCCATCCACATGTAATAAAATGCGAAAAAAAAATCACATTCAATCCACATGCAATAAAAAATGAAAAAAACTTCACATTCCATCCACATGCAATAAAAAACAAAAAAAAAATCACAATCCATCCACATGCAATAAAAAACAAAAAAAAAATTCACATTCCATCCACATAGTAAAAAATGAAAAAAAATTCAATAAAAAAGAAAAAAATTTGCCAGCCCCTCTAGATGCAATAAAAACAAAAAAAAAAAAACAAAAAATTTTTCACATCCCATCCACATTAAAAAAAAGCACAAAAAATTTGCTAGCCCCTCAAAGGTTTCAAACAAAAACAAAAAAAATAGCAAAATAAAACCTAAGATTTTAGGGCACCTACCTTGGCATAGCGGACTCCAACTTCCACTCCAGCTGAGCCCCCAGTACTTGCTCCAATGGCTTCACCAACATCCATATCACACTCTCTTATAAAACCGCTAGATAATATTGCACCACAATAATGAAATCCAAATAAGCCCCTCCTCTTTATGTAATCATTTTTTACAGTAAAAATTGCACGCCCGCGGTTTGCAGAGTACGCAAAAATTCTCATCCATGGTTTGTGGTGCCAACTATGCATGCGTAGTTAAGGAGAGATAAAATCACACATGCATAGTTAAAAAAACACCCCCTCATAGATTCAAAATCATCCAATAAACATCAACATCATCCATCACATAATGCATTTTCACAAACATCATCATCATCATAATCACATCATTTAGTGAACCTCGTATCTAGTGGATTACCCTATACACCTAGTGGTTGCAACGACTAGCAATCCATGCAATCCGGTTGGATGGGTAGCTCACCATAAGGACACTTATCCAAACAATCAAATCACTATGGCATTAAATCAGCTAGATCCCTCAATCTTTGAGATCGGTTGTGTTCGAACAAATTTGCACAAGGTTATCCTTAAGCCCTTTCCATTGGGTACAAAAGTGAAAACCAATCAAACACAATTTGGTACTAATCAAGAATCACTCGAGTTTCAAATTCCCAAATGACTGGTTCCTAAAAACCCATCATTTGGTAGGAATTGCTAAAGTAAAAAAGGACCTAGAGCTCTAAACATGGTCGATGATTTTTACCACAATATTTTTGCGCCTCATTGAAACCGAAGGTAAATTCAAAACAACACAAACAATCCCAAACTTGGGGCATCAAGTTGATCAAAATGTCATGCATTTCCATTCACAATCCACATCATTCAATCATCCACCTCCTTTCATCATCCACACTTGGTCAATTGGCTCATGGGTTTCATCCTTTACCCATTCGCCAATTGAGGGGGTAAGCAAACAAATCAAAATAGCATCAAAATTTTCAAAAATTGGTCATTCTTGTGCATCGAGAATATTTGAGTCCATCCATCCAATAAAGATAGGTGTCATTGGTTTTTGCACCGCATCGTGTTTCACATAATGCGGTACAAAAAGGGGCATCTGTAGACACCAAAAACTAGGCATCCACAAAGTCACATTTGGCACCCCACATCAAATCTTGCATAATAAAATTATATGCCTAAGTTTAGACTTAGGTGTATGAAATCCTACACATTATCCTATTTTCTAGATTTATTAAATCTAGAAAATCAGCCTAGGATACCCTGCCTACCCACTAGACATGTGTCCTAGCCACCTCACCAACATCCCTTGCCACATCTCATACACCCTTGTCCCCTTTGTCCCTTCACATGGGGTAACCCTCCACATATCACTCCACTTGCATCCACCTCACCCTAGTTAAGTGAGACACCCTGGGTGACTCACTCTAACTGCCTCCCTCCATTTGGTAGCCCTGGATTACCACTTGGTAATCCTGGCTTGCCACCTCTCATTTCCCTCCAAAACCCTAAGGGGCCTATAAAGGCACCTTCACCCCATCCACCAAAGAGGGTTGAACATTCGTACCATCAGGCTACCAAAATAGGACCAGAGCATTGCACACATCTCAAGGAGAAGAGAGATCTAAGGCTTGGAGGTCATGTTTTACAACAAAATCATAAAATTTAGTCAAATCTCACATCTATAGTTACACAATTAGAACCACACTTACATGGTTTCCCCATCGCCTATTCATGGTTACACAGTCAAAACTGCACTTGCATGGTTTCCCCACCACTCATGAAGGGTTATCCAATCACCATCGTACATCCATGGTTTCTCAAAGCTAAGAGAATACGACATCATAGATCAGTAAGTTTACATTTGCAGTAAGGCATTTGGTTTATTATTTTCTGCTTTCTATTGGTGTTATCATTTCATTCGAGGGTTTTTTTGTATAGCTTTTATATTTGTATACAAGTGCTACTAAACCTCATTTTATTTTTCATGTATGTGCAGGAAGTAGGTATCTTGGAGAGCTGCTGAAGTTGGAGTGGTCCCCACATTGGATAGCAGAAGCCCACTCACCCCTTGGAGCTGTAGCAGAAGGACGAAGGACACCAATTGTTTGTTTGGAGAGCACCATCATTGCCATCTTGAGCACTTGTGTTGTATCATACATTGTAATATTGCACCCAACACACTTGGGGTAATTCAAAAGAGAAATCATTGTAATATTGGGAGATTCAGGCTCCCCTGTTAATACAAATAAAATATATTCTTTACATTACAAGTGTTCATTTGCTTATCTTTGTTGTGTCCATTATTTTTGTTACAAGATGACCACAACCAAAACCTCAATATCAAGGTAAATCACCAACTCCAATTTCAAATCCATAATAGATAAGAATCATAGGAATTGAATCATAGGCCACTTGTAGGGGGCTCCCTCCTTTAAACTTATAAATAATAAATTATTCTTTTCTTGATGATTAGAGTTCTCACTCATACATAATTTTATATTCCTAAAGCTACATTTGTAAAAGAAGTGATGATTCATAATATAAAATAATCTAAAAAATAATTAGATAATTATTAATACTAATTTAATAATGTTAGGATGTGGACTCCTAACATGCCACCCTTCCCAAAAAAATATTTGTTCTCAAAGTTCAAACTGAGGAAATTGTTGTTGAATATGGTGAAGGACTTCCTAAGTAGTATCTTTAGGACCCAAACCCCACCATTGAATCAAGACCTTGGTGATAGTTTGATGATGGAGTTGATGGGCACGACGGTCCAAAATTACTTCAGGTTCAACCACTAGGAATCCATCCTCAGAAAAAATTAGGTAACTGAGTTTGTATTCGTAATTGTGAACCATTGACCTTCTTGAGGTAAGACACATGAAATATGAGATAATTTTTTCAAGCCTTGAGAACTCTATTATGTAGGCAATGGGTCATATGCGCTGCAAAACTTTGTAAGGTCCATAGAATCTTGGGGCTAACTTGTGTGGACCTTTTATCTTGAGAGAGGTTTGGAGGTAAGGTTGAAGTCATAGGAATAGCATATTGCCTTCTTGAAACTCGTATTTCACTTGGTGTTGATCTTCCTATTATTTCATCTGATGTTGTGCTTTAAGCAAATTTTCCTTAAGAAGACGAAGAATATTTTTCCAAGTAGAAAGCTTAAAATCCACTACTGGAACATTGGTGTTTCCACAAATATAGGATGTGAATGTCGAGGGATCTTGGCCATGCACGACCTCATAGGGCATCATTTTTATGGTAGTATGGTATGAAGTATTGTACCACTATTCTACCAAGGGAAGCCATTTAACCCAATGAATTGACTAGGCAAAAGCAAAGCATTGTAAGTAAGTATCCAAACATTTATTAACAATATCCATTTTTCCATCAGTTTGGGGGTGATATGTTGAACTCATATGGAGTTGAGTACCTTGGAGCTTGAAGTATTTCTTCTAAAAATAACTTTTGAAAGTAGGGTCTCGATCACTAATGATAGTGGATGGCATACCATCGATCTTGAAAATGTTATCAAGTAAAATTTGAGCTACATTGACAACCTTGTATGGATGAGCCAAGGAGTAAAAGTGTGTATATTTGGGAAATCGATCCACAACCACCAAGATAACATATTTTCTAGAAGACTTTGGAAGACCTTCAATGAAGTCCATCAAAATATCAGTCCAAGTTTTTATTGGGATAGGAAGAGGCTAAAGAATGCCAAGGCCCAAGGGTACCCATGGTCTTACCTTTTTGTCATTAGAAAACTTCACATTCTACAAAAAATATTTTGATATCATATTTCATGCCATCCCAATAAAAATATCGAGCCATCCTTTTATAAGTTTTTAGAAACCTAGAGTGCATTGTTGTAGGGGTAGCATGTAATTCATGGAGTATCTCCGATCGACATGATGAGGTAGGAGGTAGTACAATACGTCCCTTGAACCAAAGCATTCCATTGCTCCAAGTAAAGTGAGGCTTACTATTGGATTTTCTTAATTAATTCTTGGGTTGAACTATCATTGATCCATTACTGGGTTACTTTGTCCATCCACTATGGAACGGGTGAAGAGAGTGCTTGTAATTATGGTAATTCTTCAAATTTATGAGAAAGGGCATCAATGACCATATTGTCCTTCCATTTATGATACGTGATATCATAATAATACCCCAAGAATTTAGTGATCTATTTTTTTTGCTTAGAGGTGGAGATACATTGTTCGAGAAAGTATTTGAAACTATGATGATCGGTACGAATAACAAAATATTGAACAATGAGGTATGGCCACCAATGTTGGATGGTATGAATGATGGCCAACATATCTTTCTCATATGTTGATTGTGCCAAGTTCCATCCTAAAAGAGCCTTTCTAGTGAAAGCCAAGGGTCTACCTTCTTGCATGAGAATGACACCAATTCCCAATCCAAAAGCATCACTTTCGATCATTATTTTTTTGAGAAATTGGGCATGGCCAATATAGGAGTGGAACACATGGCTTCCTTCAATATATGAAAAGCATCATTAGCATTTGTGGACTAAATAAATGTATTTTTTTAAAGTAAAGCCATCAATGGGGCTGCAATATTGCTATAGTCCTTTACAAACTTACAATAATGCTTGATCAATCCATGAAAACAATGCAAGTTTTCAAGGATTTTAAAATAGGTCAATTCTGCATATCATCAAGTTTGTGGGAATCCACCTTAATCCCATCTTCTAAAATAATTTCCTAGATACTCAATATCCTTCCACCCAAAAGAGCATTTTGATCGTTTGGCATATAATTGGTTGTCATCCAAGATTTTTAAGGTTTGTTCCAAGTTAACCAAATGGTCCTCCTAAGTATTACTATAAACTAAAATATCATCAAATAAAACCAAAATAAATTTTCAAAGATAAAGGTAAAATACCTAGTTCATCAAGCTTTGAAATGTGGAAGGAGTATTGGTAAGGCTAAAAGGCATGATCAGGAATTCATAGTGTCCCTCATGGGTGCAAAAAGTTGTTTTAGGAATTTTGACTTCTTTGACTCTGATTTGGTGATACCCTAATCATAGATCCAACTTGGAAAAATACTTAGCATCATGAATCTCATCCAACAATTCATAGATCATAGGAATTGGAAACTTTTTCCTTAATTGTGATTTTATTGAGAGAACAAAAATAGATACACAATTGCCATGACCCATACTTATTACAAACCAAGACTTAATAAGAATACGGTATGACACTTGGGAGAATGAAACCGGATTCAATAGTTCTTGTACAAGTTTCTCAATTTCAATTTTTTGTAAGTAGGGATATCAATAAGGCCAAATATTTGGTGGTTGATTTCCAGGAAGAAGTTGTATAGCATGATCATGACTACGATGGGGAGGTAACCCCTTTGGTTCTTCAAATACTCCAGAGTGACAGGCCAAAAGTTGTTGTAACTCTTCCACTTCATCTTATTTTGCCCTTGTGGGTTGAATGGAGAATAATTGTGTGACCATTCCCTTGCCTCCTTTTTGAATAAGTTTTTCCATGCGGTGAGAACTCACTATTTGTGAGGAACCTACCTGAAGACCATTTAAAGTGTATTTTTGTCCATCAACTGTGAATTGCATCCATAATATTAAAAAATCCCATTGTATTAACCCTAATGTTTTCAACCATTGCACCCCCAAGACAATGTCACATCCTCCCAACGGTAGTACGTACATGTCACTTTTCATGTTGTAGTTTCCCATAGAAAGTTTAACATTTTGGAAGCAATCTACGTGAATTTCTTCTTTCAACCCACTGATGGAGAATGGAGAATATTTGGAAGAAATCTACGTGAATGGAGAATATTTGGAAGAAATCTACGTTAATTTCTTCTTTCAACCCACTGATGAAGCAATTTTTAAAAAATAATACATCCAACCCTATGGTGTTATTTATGAGTTTCTTAAATTAAGTTTGGTATTCATGTACTAGAAGTTTTTTATGGTAATTTGGTGAGAGATCCTGCGAAGTCTTCAAATATACTGGGACCAAACTGGACCAACAGATTCCTCGTAAATTCATCCCAAGTAGGAGTGCAATTAGTATTTTTGTACCACTAGTACCATTGGATAGCATCATGTTCGATGTGGAATGATGCAATATGAAATTTTTGCATCATTGAAATTTGGTTTAGTGAGAAGTATTGTTCTTCTTGGTAGATCCAGCTAGTGGGATCACCTCCCTCAAATTTGGTAAAATCCAACTTAGTTGTGCATGGAAGGATAAATATGTGTTGACCCCCAATTCCAATAGGTCCTAAAGACTGTAGGGAGCTATAAAATTGAGTGTTTTGAGACTGATCAGACACAATTTATTGTGCGAGTTGTGCCACACTTTGATTCAATGAGTCAAATTTAGCATTTAGTCTAGTCATCCTTACCTCTATTTTTGGAAATTTATGTTTGAGATTAGCGTGGGAAAGTAGGTCCTTGATTTGGTAAACATCATGATCCAATTTCTCTATAGTGGGGTCTTGAGATCTTCTTCCTTTGACCATTTTGATAATTTTCTTAGAAGTAGATTTTCCAACAATTAAAATTAATTTGTGATTTGTTGTAGCCAATTTGAAGTCTTAGAAGAAAGGGCTCAAGTTGTAAGGTTTCAACTTTTGAATTTCAGCCAAAAAAATAAAAAAAATTAGTTGCCTAAAAATTTTGGTTGAGCAACTTTGTTTAGATCCTACCAATCCTTCCCAAAGGTCACAATTGACAACATGAGCGAGAGACTGATAAACCATATGACCAATGGTGGACACAAGATACTAGAAATCAATGCAGACATGAAGAATGAGGTGGTAGACAAATAATGAAAGGGATAAATAGCACAAGGTGGTGGAAATAGAGCATGGAAGGGATAAGTAACACAACGTGAATAAAAACTAATAACACAAGGGATAGTGAAGCATGAGGTAGTGGACACAGAGCATGAAATGGAAAAGCAACATGACATGAACAAAAATTGATAACATGAGGGATAGTGGAGCACGAGTTTGATATATTGTGGATAACTGACAACATGAGGGAAAGTGGAGCAAGAGGTGGTGAATACAAAGTATAAAATGGACAAATAGGTACGATGTAGACCACAACTGACAAGGGCATAGGGATGAAGTGGATGTGCAAGAGGCGAGGGTCAATGTGGCCACAATACCTTATAGAGATGTTTTGATATTAAACCCAAATAATTTATTCATACCATCGATGTGGGACTAAGTCCTAAGACAAAAAATAAGGTTTATACATAAAATAGTTTCTACAAGATAATCCCTTACTATGTGGAGCGATTTGATTAGGTGATATGGAGACAAAATGTGATTGGCTAAAAAAAATTTGGATATGATTTAATTTTTTAATACATTTTCTTACATGCTGAATAAAACTTTGGATTTTTTTTTTTTTTGTAGTTTCATTGCTCGTGGTGGTTTTTTTAGCAAACTATGTGGAAAACAAAATAAACTAAACTATACAGTATGTACAATATAAAATGAACACTATAAGGAGTGCTTTTATGGTAAAAGGTAACCCCCTTTGGTTGTACACTATCGATTTCGAGTTGATTGTTGTGCTTCGTCTATGGGAGGATTACCGTGATGACCAACTCCTTCATTTACATCTTTTAGTATATAATATATATGACATTTCCAAGATAAATTCACTATTTTGAATGTTAAACTCCTTAATGATTCTATGTGATCGTATTGTACTGAGATCAGAGAGGCATAAGAATGCACTTGGAACAAAAGTGAGTATGTATTTTTCTACTGCTTTTTAATATCTTGTAAAATGGATGGAGATGCTCCTAGGTTTGTCGCTCTGATACCAAATGTTAGAGTCTTACTATTTTAATATAAAATTGAATAAGTATAATACACAAGAAAAATATGAATTGAATCATAGGCCACTTGTAGGGAGCTCCCTCATTTAAAATTATAAATAATAAATTATTCTTTTCTTGATGATTAGAGTTCTCACTCATACATAATTTTATATCTACCCTAAAGCTATGTTTGGAAAAGATGTGATAGTTCACGCTATGAAATAATATAAAAATTAATTAGATAATTATTAATACTAATTTAATAATGTTAGGATTTGGAATCCTAACACTCTATGGTGTCTATCTTGATAATCTAGTACTCCCAGCCCCTGAAAATCATGGAAAGATTAAATTAGCACACTGCATTAAATTCCCCAACCTTTTTACCAACAAAAAGTAAAAGCACTATTTTGTGAAAGTGACAATAATTACAAAAGTATTAACTTGTAAAATCACTACTGGTAAAAGTTCCACAAATGACAAAAGTGCTACTTTTTGAAAAAATACAAAAAATGACCTAAAATCACAAAATATATAGTAGGATTTTGGGGAATACCTATTGAACCTCTACTAATTCCTAAATCAACCCTCAAACTAGATCCGCATGATACAAAAGTCTCCTAAACTATCCATAAAATTCTAAGGAGTAATCTACTACTCTATATATAAACCAATCATGTGTGGTAAAACTAAACATTTTTTTTTATGTCTTGTATCTTTTACCCTCCCACCTATCCCCAAAATTTCTTTTCTTTAACCAATGCTCTATTTCCTATCAAATAGACCAATGCCTCATCTTATTGAGTTTCCTTTCAAAATATTTGTTTTGATCCAAAACTCAAGGGGAAACCCATGGATCATCATTTACAAGGGATACATGCATTAATTATACCGATTAATCACCAATTTTTAGATCAACTTATTGTATAATTATTTTTTAACATCATATTGTGACATTAAAAAACATGTTGGTGTCAAAATTGGATTCCTACGACATATTTTTTATGCATTTATTATACAATAAATACATAAAAATAGGGAAAAAAGTAGACACCAAATTTTGACATGACTAGCCAACTACATTATTGTTGGCATTTTTGCCACATTGTTTTTGTTGTTGTTGTTCATGCAAAATAACCAAGTTTGTGCAAAAGTGAAGCTGTCGCGATATCGCGACATGTCGCATTTTCATGACCTGTCGAGTTTTCGCGACGTCCATACCAGAAAAGAGCTAAGTAAAGAAAGTGTCACGATATCGCGACATGTCGCATTTTCATGACCTGTCGCATTTTTGCGGTCAAAATAGTCAACGGCAGCAAGGAGGTCAAACTGTCGCGATATCGCGACATGTTGGAGTTTCGCGACTTGTTGCGGTGAGGGAGCATTCAAATGAAAAGTTGTCACGATATCGCGACATGTCGCATTTGCATGACTTGCGGTGGCCACAGAGCAGAGTGATAGAAAATGTCATGATATCGCGACATAAAGCAAAGGGCAATGTCAATGAAAAATGTCATGATATCGCGATAGAAAAGCGAGAAAGGAGCAAATGGTACGGACTGGCGCGATATCGCGACATGTCGCATTATCGTGGAAGGAGCTGAAAGATAAACACAAGGCATGAAAGATGTCACGATTTCGTGACATTTTTGAAGATGAAGCCAGGAAGAGAAACTTGTCGCGATATCGCGACAAGAAGCGACAACGAAGGAGAAGGCAAGAAAGTGTCACGATTTCGTGACATATTGGGGCGGAAGGACCAAGTGCGGAGAAATGTCGCGATTTCGCGACATGTCAAATTTTCGTGGCCTAAAAGCATCAAAGTACAAGAAGACAGAAAATGTCATGATTTCATGACATATTGTGGAGATAAAGCCAAATGGCGAAACATGTCACGATTTCGTGACTTGTTTAAGATGAAAGAGCCAAACGGAGAAAATGTCATGATTTCGTGACATGTCACATTTTTGCGAAACGAAAGCTGACAAGTACAAGGCAAACAAAAATTGTCGCGATATCACGACATGTCACGTTTTCGCGATGAAGGAGCTCGAAAGACAATGCTAAGTACGGACTGTCATGATTTCGTGACATGTCCCATTTTCGCTCCTTGCAAGAAGATGAAGGCCAAGGAAGAGAAAGATGTCACGATTTCGTGACATGTTGCAGTTTCGCGGTATACAAAAGAAAAGGACAAAGGAAGAAGATGTCACGATTTCGTGACATGGTGAGTTTTCGTGACTTGGAGTAGCGAAGAAGCCAAAAAGAGGAGAATGTCACGATTTCGTGACATGTCAGGAAGACAAAGCTAAACTAAGAGAAGATGTCACGATATCGTGACATGTCGCATTTTCATGACTGGTGGCGGAGAGAGAAGGCAATAAGGTAAAAGTGTCACGATTTCGCGACATGTCGCATTTTCGTGACCTATCTCATTTTCGCGACAGAAGCAACAACAAAGGCCCGATACAGTTCTGTCTGCATTTTTCCTTCAAAATTGCATAGGAGAACGTGAGGAGAAGATAAGGATCAAATAAAAGCTCTCCAACTGATTTTGAGATCATGGTCAAAGAGGCTCCAAGATTAAATGTTGTTGATTACCGATGTGCGCAAGATAGAAGAACATGAGGCAGTTTTCGATGCCACCAAAATTAAAGATGCCTCCAGTATTGAAAGCTCCTATTCGTGATCTCCTGCATGCCCCGAGAATGGTCATTTAATGAAGAAATATGGTCCCTTGTTTCTATTTGATTTTTAGTTTTGATCCATAAAAACAGGGACTGTCATTTCTCCGAGGCAGATTAAGGGGGATTGTTCTCCTTTTCAAGTGCATATTTTGCGGACCTCTTCTTTGAAATCTGTTGTATGTTTTAAATGTTGTGATGCAAAAGAGAGAGGGAAGACCTCTATAAATATTCATGTATATCTAAAGCAAAGGAGGTTAGACATTTTTACAAGGAAACTCTCTAAGTTCTCTGCATCAATAGAAGAGACTCGGCTTCTGAAATTTGCAAGCATTCTTATGTGTGTGATGTCCCTCTGTTTTAAAAGTCATTTCTGTTTATGCTCATGCTCTTGCTGTTAGGTTTTGAATTCTGCATTCTGAATTCGAACGTTGTTGGTTAGTGAGTATATTTTGAAATGCGATCTGGAGGTTATCTCTACAAAGGTGTGAGTTCAATTCTGCTGCTTTCCCTTTATTAGATGTTGTCATAAAACTTGGTGGAATTCTTGCTGTTAGTCTGCCCCAAATTATACACTTCGGCCTGTGGCCATATTTCCATCTCTTTCTTGTTATTTCCCTTTCTTTCTGTTATTTCCCATTTCTTTCCTGCATCCTTATCTTCAAAACCAGTTTAGATTAGTTTGGGAGCCAGCCCTCTCTGGAGATTGGCCCGGGAGACTTCTCTTTCTCTCGGCCTTTCAATGTTGGCCAAGTCTAGGGTGCGTATACGTACAAAATCCTTTCCTGTGGCAGATTTGTGACCAACAATTTTTGGCACGCCCGATGGGACAGACTATTTCTGTCTCAAAAGATCCATAATCGGTGGGATAAGCATTATTTCAACTTGACAAACCCACCTGTGCCAACAGTTTTTGGCACGCCCGGTGGGACACTGAAAGTTTCACTTCCAATAGTATTAAGGTTTAATGTTCGCCTTCATGCTGTATAATTAGAACATTTGGCGACTCAGCACTACCCAGAAGCCTCCGAACGTGGATACAGTGAGAGCTGTACTTCATGATCACAAGATCGAAGGCCAAAAAATCTGAAAATCCCGTTGAGTTTTTTGAACTTGACAACCAAAGATTAAGCGAACACCCTAAGTTGGTCTCCCCACCACTTATATCCTCTGCAACATCCTCACAAATTGCTGGTGTGTTCTCTGTTCCTTCAAATTCATCTAGTACTGCTACTAGTTTTCCACCTCTACAGCCATACGCACCAGTCCAAATGGCCCAACATCCTCCACCAAGGAAGTTCTCGACATGGAATGATTCGGGAGCCTTGAATTTACCAGCACAGAATCAAGTCCCTCAAGCTGCTTTGAAAGCTTTTCCGACCTATGATGGTACTGGTAAAACTGCTTATGAGCATATTAATGATGTAGCCTCTTTGGCGGCTATCCATGACATAACCGACGAAGACGTGATGGTAAAATTGTTGGTGTTATCACTGAGAGGGAAATTGTTGTATTGGTACCGAACATTGCAACCAGGCACCATTGCATCATGGGATCAATTAGGAGAACTGTTAGTCAAAAAATTTCATGAACAAGCTGATCCATACTCCTTGTTGCATCAATTTAATGCAATTCAAAGGCACCCGCAGGAGGAGATAGCCGACTTCAATGTCAGATTTACCAAAATCTGGCAGAGAATTCTTGATGGTCTTCGGCCCGCTCATGAGCTAGCTGCATTTTATTATCTCAGAGCCTTTAACACAGACATCGGCTTGGCTGTCCGGCAGTCCAACGTGACTACATTTCCAGAGCTGTTCGAACAAGCACAAAAGGTGGAAGCTGACTTGATTGCCATAGGTAGGCTTCCTCCAAAGGTAACAATGCCCATCTTACCTGATCTTCCTAAGCATTTGTATTCTGGTTCATTTTCATAGCCTATGCCTTCCATGTATCCTATTCCATCATGGAGCTCAAGTGCACCTCAGATCGCACCCATTCCAGTTCCCCAGCTCCTTGCTCCAACTATTCCATAGTTGCCTGCACCAATCATTCCGCAATTACCAGCTCCCACTTCATTCCCAGCATTTCCTGCACCGCCAGCACCTCTACCTCTATCGGCACCTCCTGCGCCCTCAAATCCTGATCCTTTCACAATCCTATTACAAGAGGTACAATCGGCTAATTCAGCTATAAGAGCGATGGGAAATAAAATCACAGTTCTTGAAAGAAAGCAGGCTGAGAGAGATTTCCAACCCAGGAGATTTCAACCTCCGCCGATCACTAGAGAACAAGCGGCTTCAACAAGTAAAGTGCCTGAAAAGAACCCGACTGTGTTGACGAATGAGGAAGCTGGCCCTGCAGAAAGAACATATTGGTGCTCTACATGTAATGATCCACACGGAGAAGACACTTGTATGGTTCATCTGAACTATGTGCAAACATTGGCCGCAAGCTCTTCTGGAGGACAAGTTAATATGATTTCTGAGGTAGATCATAATTTTATGGTTCCATCTCGAAGAACAAGTCTCAGTTCTCACGAGAACTGGGAAGAAGCCAGTCACTGTAGATCCAGTAGAGATGGAACCATTAAGGGTACCGACTGATCCGAAGATGCAGAATGAGAAGAAACAAGTACAAGTGAAAGCTCCTATTTTAGTACCAAATCCAGATTCACCTATTCTATTGAAAGATCTTTTGCCACCACGAGCAAAGGAAATATTGCAAGAAAAAGCCTCAACTTCACAGGCAAGAGCTGAAACAGAGGACCGAGCCAGAGAAAAGCTCAAGTACCCATCTTTGACTAAAATACTGAGGGTAGAAGCCACTCAGCAATATCGGAGCAAATATGAAGACATTAATGAAAAGAGGGAGTCTGGTGCATCTCGCATACAATATTGTCGAAGAATTGAAGAAGATTCCAGCCAAGGTTAGTCTCTATGATGCATTACAATTACCTAGGCAAGTTGATCTGTTACAAGAATCATTGAAGTCTATGAAAGATAATGAGAAGAATCCTACCCAGATGATTTTTGCTCAAACATTAACTACTTCAGCCACTGGAAAAAATAGACCACCCCCATTTTATTTGTCACTCAGGATGGAGGGTTGGATAGTGCACAACTGCATGATTGATTCTGGTGCTGCAACAACTGTCATGCCAAAGGCAGTTTGTGAAGTCATGGGTATGGAGTATACAAGAAGTAGCCCTGGTGTCTTGCAGTTGGATGGGACTCCCATGAAAATAGTGGGTGTAATCAAGGATGTTCCTATTGCTCTACATAGTATGCCTCAGATTACAATAATTCAGGAGATAGTTGTGGTCGATTTGGAACCATATTTCAAGTATGTGTTTGTCAAGAGAATTCATTGCCAAGTCGGGAGGCTACCTTTCTCTAGATTATTCTCACTTGGAGATTCCTTTCAAAGGAAGAAGAGTCCGGATCTACAATAAGAAGCCTTCTACTTTTCATATAGAGAATATGGGAGAAGAAGAAAAATCCAAACATTCTGTTCATATGATAACTGAAGAATTGGAAGATCCTGATTTGATGGATGAAGTCCTGGATGAGCCTTGCTTAGAGGATGAGTTTTCAATGCTCGATTTTAATGCCATGGTGGAAACTGAGATTGGTTGTTATTCCATTCTCAAGCCTAAAAAGGCTCAAGAATAGAATGATGGAAGTCAAGATCAGCTCTATTTTGATGGAGCACAATGCAGAAATGGCACTGGCATTGGGACTGTTCTAATGTTACCTTCTAGAATTCAATGTTCTTCTTTAGACCAGTTAACCTAGAGCTGCACAGATAATACAATAGAAGATGAGGCTTTATGCTTAGGTTTCAAGATGGCTGAGACACTTGGAACGCGATAGTTGCAAATCTTTGGTGACTCCGAGCTGATTATCAATCAAGAGACCAATGAGTGTCTGTCCAAGGTCTGGGATCCAGGAGATCATAGAGCCATGTTTGGGTACGTGTCTCTCCCGAGAGTTCATAGCTAAATTCAGGAGTTACCTTGTACATATAAAAAAAAAAAAAAAAAAAAAATTTTAACTTCGGCTCCTTTTGACACGAGCCCGTAGGTATGTTTATTTCTCTTTCTTTTCTTTTCCTTCCTAGCAGATAGTGGCTTTCCTCTACTTCTTTCTTCCACTTCCTCATTTTCATTCCCTTCCTCTTTTTACTCCTTCTTCTTCTACAAATAATCAAGCCACCGCTGTTGTTTCTACTCCCCTCTCTGATGTTCCCATTTCTACTTTCCCTTTCTTCTAGTCCTTTGTCTTGTGAGTACTTCATCACAGCCATAGTTCCTACTACCATCTCCATTCCATCCACTTCCATTTCATTATCTATTTCATAGCATCCTAGCAGCTGGTAGCACAATAGCACCCTATTGTTGTATCTACCACTTCTACTCCTCCATCTTCCATCATTCCATCATTCCCCATTCCCATTCCACGGCCTGCGCATCCGCTGGCCATCACTCCATTCATTTCCATTTTTGCAACTCAGGTGCTTTTCACTACTGCCATGGAGATCCTTTCACAACACCTGGTGATTACCCAGCTCATCCGAGCTAGGCAAAGTGCAGTAGTTCTAAAGAAATAAAGGAAGTTCTGTTCTTCCACAAATTTTTGTTGAAGGTCCTATTTTTTAGAGTCGAGTACCAACACGAGCTTGTTGCAGCAGCCTGCAGAGACGTCCAGCATCAACCAACACTCATTTCTTCTGCTCCTCCAGTTTCTTGACTATGTTGCCCAATGGATAAAGGCCTGAGGTTCGTGCATACAGCAGAACTGTATACCCCATGAGCCGCCAAGAATGTTGGCATTTTTGCCACATTGTTTTTGTTGTTGTTGTTCATGCAAAATAACCAAGTTTGTGCAAAAGTGAAAGTGTCACGATATCGCGACATGTCACATTTTCGTGACCTATCGAGTTTTCGCGACGTCCGTACCAGAAAAGAGCTAAGTCAAGAAAATGTCGCGATATCGCGACATGTCGCATTTTCGTGACCTGTCGCGTTTTCACGGTCAAAATAGTCAAAGGCAGCAAGGAAGTCAAACTGTCATGATATCATGACATGTTGGAGTTTCGTGACTTGTTGCGGTGAGGGAGCATTCAAATGAAAGTTGTCGTGATATCGTGACATGTCACGTTTTTGTGACTTGCGATGGCCACAGAGCAGAATGATAGAAAATGTCGTGATATCGCGAAGGGAAAAGACGATATCACGACCAAAAAGTGAGAAAGGAGCAAATGGTACGGAATGGCGTGATATCGTGACATGTCACGTTATCATGGAAGGGCTGAAAGATAAACACAAGGCATGAAAGATGTCACGATTTCATGACATTTTTGAAGATGAAGCCAAGCAAGAGAAAGATGTCGTGATATCGTGACAGGAAGCGACAACGAAGAGAAGGCAAGAAAGTGTCATGATTTCATGACATATTGGAGCGGAAGGACCAAGTGTGAAGAAATGTCACGATTTCATGACATGTCGAATTTTCGTAGCCTAAAAGCATCAAAGTACAAGAAGACAGAAAATGTCATGATTTCATGACATATTGTGGAGATAAAGCCAACTGGAGAAACATGTCACGATTTCATGACATGTTGAAGATGAAAGAGCCAAATGGAAAAAACATCATGATTTCATGACATGTCGCATTTTCGTGACCTGTCGTTTTCGTGGAACGAAAGTTGACAAGTACAAGGCAAACAGAAATTGTCGCGATATCGCGACATGTCGTGTTTTCACGATGAAGGAGCTCGAAAGACAATGCTAAGTACGGACTATCGCGATTTCGTGACATGTCCCATTTTCGCTCCTTGCAGGAAGATGAAGGCCAAGGAAGAGAAAGATGTCACGATTTCATGACATGTTGTAGTTTCGTGGGTATACAGAAGAAAAGGACACAAAGGAAGAAGATGTCGCGATTTCGTGACATGGTGAGTTTTCGTGACTTGGAGTAGCGAAGAAGCCCAAACAAAGGAGAATGTCACGATTTCGTGACATGTCAGGAAGACAAAGCTAAACTAAGAGAAGATGTCGCGATTTCGTGACATGTCGCATTTTCACGACTGGTGGCAGAGAGAGAAGGCAGCAAGGTAAAAGTGTCACGATTTCGCGACATGTCACATTTTCGTGACCTATCTCATTTTCATGACAGAAGCAACAACAAAGGCCCGATACAATTATGTTTGCATTTTTCCTTCAAAATTGCATAGGAGAACGTGAGGAGAAGATAAGGATCAAATAAAATCTCTCCAACTGATTTTGAGATCATGGTCAAAGAGGCTCCAAGATTAAATGTTGTTGATTACCGATGTGCGCAAGATAGAAGAACATGAGGCAGTTTTTGATGCCACCAAAATTAAAGACGCCTCCAGTATTGAAAGCTCCTGTTCGTGATCTCCTGCATGCCCCGAGAATGGTCATTTAATGAAGAAATATGGTCCCTTGTTTCTATTTGATTTTTAGTTTTGATCCATAAAAATAGGGACTGTCATTTCTCCAAGGCAGATTAAGGGTGATGGTTCTCTCTTTTCAAGTGCATATTTTGCGGACCTCTTCTTTGAAATCTGTTGTATGTTTTAAATGTTGTGATGCAAAAGAGAGAGGGAAGACCTCTATAAATATTCATGTATATCTAAAGCAAAGGAGGTTAGACATTTTTACAAGGAAACTCTCTAAGTTCTCCGCATCAATAGAAGTGACTCGGCTTCTAAAATTTGCAAGCATTCTTATGTGTGTGATGTCCCTCTATTTTAAAAGTCATTTCTATTTATGCTCATGCTCTTGCTGTTAGGTTTTGAATTCTGCATTCTGAATTCGAACGTTGCTGGTTAGTGAGTATATTTTGAAATGCGATCTGGAGGTTATCTCTACAAAGGTGTGAGTTCAATTCTGCTGCTTTCCCTTTATTAGATGTTGTCATAAAACTTGGTGGAATTCTTGCTGTTAGTCTGCCCCAAATTATACACTTTGGCCTGTGGCCATATTTCCATCTCTTTCTTGTTATTTCCCTTTCTTTCATTATTTCCCATTTCTTTCCTGCATCCTTATCTTCAAAACCAGTTTAGATTAGTTTGGGAGCCAGCCCTCTCTGGAGATTGGCCCGGGAGACTTCTCTTTCTCTCGACTTTCAATGTTGGCCAAGTCTAGGGCGCGTATACGTACAAAATCCTTTCCTGTGGTAGATTTGTGACCAAAAATTATACCAAACAACATGTTATTAATAAAACACCTTAATCCTAGAAAATTATACATTATATTGACCTCTTCGTATAAGTGCCACCTTTTTACAAAAACACTACATAACACTTCTATTCAATCCTATAAATTTTTTAAAACATACTATTTCTAACAAGTTGACTAGTCAATAAGATCATTGAATAAAAATACTACTTGACTGCAAAAGCGTTAGTCAATGCTTCTATAAAACCAAATAATTTTTTTAGCACGAGTTTAATCTCTATGACATGATACAAAAGCACACAAATTCTTTCCTTCCATTCCTTGGCTTGATTGCACATGCTCCATCCTTTCCTTAGGCCTATAAAATTTGAATTTTATCCTTTCTCTAATGGCATCTTTGACTCCATATTCCCTCCAAGAATATGCCCTCCCAATATCTTTAAATAGTTCCCATGAGATCATAATCCAACAAGAATTCTTAAGATAGCTACACTCTTCCAAATTTTAACTCTTTCTATCATTCTTATTCTCTCTATTTTAGCAATTAGAGAATTTGAATCAAGATTTTGGGATAAGTGAAGCAAAAGAAAGAGGTATTGGTGCAACAAGGAGGCTCTACTAAGATATGAAATTCCTAGCTCCTTCTCTTTCATCTCCTTTTGTTGTTCATTTTCTGCATTTTCCCTCTTACCAACCTTGCTAACACTTCTTCATGTGCATCCTACATCTGCTAATTTTTATTTGTTCTTCCATTTCTTGATTTTTTTACTCTTATTGCAACCATCTAATAGAGTTATATGATTATTTTAATTTTATTTGCAACAAATTATACTCATTTCTTGCTTCTAATATTTTTATTGTAGGGTTATTCACTTTGCTATTTATCTAATCCTTGTTATCTCTCTTGTTGCTGCAATTAGTCTTTAATATTTGTTTACATTTGAATTTGTAGGTATTTATATTTATTTTATACTATTATTTTATTACAAGTTCAATTAATATTTATAGTCATTTATGTTTATTGGAATCATTTTGTAGGTATAATAATTTATCTATCTTCCTAATATTTGTTGCATTTCTTATACATGATTTTATAATCTATATTAAGTTCATTTCATTTAAATTTGTAAGCATTTTCCTTTATTTTATGCTCAATTCCATATTATTGTAGGCACATTAGCATTACAATATCTCTAACCCCTTTTATTAGACTATTGTAATCTTACATTTGCTTATTTATAACTCATTTGTTGGTCATAAATTTTACCACTATCTCAGGCTCCCATTGGACATTGCACAAGAATTTTACTTTATTTTGCACAAGTTCATTACCACATTACCTTCTTTTGCTTCCTTCCAAATTCTAGATAAGTTTTTAAGTTTTCTCAAGAATAGTGAGTCTAATTAGCTAAAGAAAATAGTCTCGTACTTCCCTATGATTAGATAGACCCCTTAAACCTAACTACCATTTGGTTTCCTCCCAATTTTGTAGGCATAAAAAAAACATTAGAAATGCTACAAAAACACTAGATAGTGCTTCTAAAAAACCATCCAAAAAAAGAGTATTTCTATCTTGGGATCCTTTTGTCTAATTTTTATTGATTGTTTTTCTTTTTGATCTTCTATTTACTATAACTTTGACTCTAAAATACACCTAAATTTGGAAAAATCAAGGACACTTAGCATAGTTTCAATTTTATTTCAAAAGCAATTAGGAAAGGAATAAAAAATAATCTAGTTGCATATTAGGTTATTTTTCTATTGCATGTCTCTCTTGTTTACCTTCAAAAAGGAAAATATCCCTTTAGCTATCATAAATCATTGAAATTGAAAAGCATACTAGTCTAGAAAACTTGTTTGATGTATTATTATAATCTTACATATTGTAATACTTTTTATTTTTATAAGTGATATTGTTTAGGTTTAGAGACAAAATACTTAGGTGTTTTTCAATTAAATCATAAAAACCATTTGAATACAAACATATGCATATAAAATATACATGAATATGGAGGTAGGTCAATCCACATGAAATATTTTAGGTCTCCTTTGGAAAGAGACTTAAGTTATTGTCTTGTATGACAAGCTACAACTACAATGTGTTTAGAAATATTAATTTAAACAAAGGAGTAAGCCTTATTTATATATTTTTATCATTCATAGGAGAAAATCTACAATTCAGGGAGACAAAGGGAGCTTGGCTAGGTCTAGAAAAGACTATATTTAGTTTTACTTATTAATTTTTATATTGGTTTGATTAACAATTTGATCTTCAAATTGATTATAATTTGGTTTATTACTTAAGGTTGTAGATATTAATACATAATTGATTTGATAATAAAGACAATATGATAAAGATAGATTAAGAAATAAAATATTTTAGTGTTGGTTTACATGACAGATAAATCAAAAGAGTGGAGAATTCCCACCATAGCCTAATTTGGAGGTGGTACATTCCTATATAGAACATGGTTTGCTATCTTTTGGTTATGTTTTGGAAATGGATATTGCAAAAAACTAAGTTATTGGTTGATATAAGGTTGAGAATCAGATCTACTAGAGATTAGTTGACCATTATATATTAGGTCTTGAATTAGATTCCTAATCTTGTTTCATCTATTGGTTGAATGACAACCAGTACAATGGAAGTCAAAATGCTTACTGGGGTAGAACAAAGGATCATTATACTTTTTAGGATATAGAGGGTCAATAGGTGGAAGTTCTACCATTTTGTTTTGTAGGAGCTACTTTAGGATATTCTAAGGGGATTGGTCTGGTTTTGTGAAATTTTACATGGGCTTTTATTTTTTGGATAGGATAAGTTTTTGAAGAGTGTTCATGGAATTCAAATTGTTAATTTGATGAGAGTTTGTTACTCTTTCAACCACAATATTATTATTTTTATATTACCTATTTTAGTAGGAGGAAATATTTTCCTCATAAGATTTGGCCTTTAGTTGCCTCCTTTTAAGGAGAGTAGTTTCTACATGTTTGGCCATGTTAACCACATATTCAAAGTAAGACATGTTGATTGTATCTAAATAGAAAGCTAACTATTAATTAAAGTTAGATATGAAAACATCTAAAATATATTTATGTGGGTAAGCATATTAAATTATCCCTACTAAGGCTATCCACCTTGATAAGAAATTGATAAAATTCTCATATTTGTTTTGTTTAAGATTTTATAGGTCACTAATTGTAACCTTATATTTTATATAGATAGAAAATTATTCCACAAACATATCAACAAGATCCTTATAGTTCTTCAAGTAATGCCAAGGTATTTGATAATACCATTCAAGTGAAGGACAACTAAGTATTTAGAAAAAAATTAAGTAGCAACATTTCATCATAAGCAATGCCACTACATATTATTTTAAATAATGTAACATGATTAATTGGGTCTTCTTTTCCTTTATATTTATGAAACCTAGGTGTATGAGAGTTAGTAGCAAAAGGGTGACTGGCTATGATGGGATCTAAGGGCTGATTATAAAATTCCTCATAGGAGTACTTATGGCTAGAGGAGCACCCTTGAATAGAGGCCATTTGTTATTTTAATTGCTTCATTTATTAAGTTAAAGTTTAGATTTTAGAAGAGATGGGATTATATTGCATATAAGGTGTGTGTTGTGGAATGAAAGGACGTTGATAGTTGATGTAAGAATATGATTGAGATGTTAGGGCATATGATGTTTATGGTGGCATAATATGGATCATTACCAAGTTATTTAACATAAATGGACTAGTAGATCCAAGATTAGAGATTGTAGGCATAGAATTTTGAGCAAAATTCATACTTGGATTGAAGAAACTAGAAGTGTTGATAAACAGGGTTTTTCTTAGTGGTGAATTTCGCAATTTAGCATGAATATTAGGATTTCCAAAATGTCAATTTTACAAATTTTGGGACCATAGAGGTCGGCCCGTTCGCCCGAAAATTTCGGGATCTAATTTTTTTTAGGGTAAATTCACCCCGTTGTCATAAGGTTTACCGCCCAATTTTCACCCTAAATTTATTAAAAATAAGAAATATCTTGCCCAAATCATCCCTTGTACCCCATTATATATAGCTAACCCTGACAACGACTCCCATACAATTACAATATTTTTTTTGGATAGCGAGCGATACAAAGTAGAGTACTAACAAAACCAGAAGGCGACTGGCAGAAGGCGACTGGTAGAATGCGACTAGTAGAAGGTGACTGACAAAAGGCGACTAGCAGAAGGTGACTGGTCGAAGGTGACTAGCAGAAGGCAACTGGCTGAAGGTGACTGGCCAAAGGCGACTAGCAGAAGATGATAGGCTAAAGGCAACTGGCATAAGACGAATGGCATAAGGTGACTGGAAGAAAGTGACTAGCATAAGGTGACTGGTAGAGGGCGACTGGCTTAAGGCAACTAACATAAGGTGATAGGTAGAAGGCAACTGGCAGAAGACGACTGGCATAAGGTGACTCAATTTATTGGTATGCTTATTTTACCATTAAATTTCATTTAATATTTTATTAATGGACACTCAATAAGGAGGTTTATTCTGCCTACGAACGATATTCATGGGATAGATTATGTTGTCTCTAGTAGTAGTTCTCTTTTATACCAGTTATTTTCATATTTAAAAATGATGTTCTTTGTTCATGTTATTCTTCTATTCATATAGGTAAAATGTCAACTATAGGCAGTGGAAAGAAGGGAGGCTAGTCTTCCAATAAAAGGAGTATCTTCAAATACTTTCATAATATTTCAAAACCCAGTCAACCATCAACATCTGTACAAACTGAAGGTATGAACAACTTTACTCCTCAATTAATTTTTTTACTTTGTTAATTTTAAATATAATGTCTTCATTCATAAAGAAGTGTGTTTTTTGGTTGATGCCTTTGTCCACTTTTATCTGTATAAAATACTAGTATGCTTTTAAATGCCATAGTGATAATGAATCTACTATTGGCAATAGTATTATCGCTATAGAAAATATTGTTAACCATGGTATTCCTTGACTTCCACATATCCACGTTAATGAACAGTCCACAGATGAAGATAATCTCAATAAAATCGAACAAAAAAATGAAGATATTCCTGAATCTAACATGCCAAGTAGAAAAGAAACCGATAGTTCTTATGCAGTCCCTACTTTCGAATAATCTTCATCTAAAAAAAATAAACGTGTAAGGTTATCTAGGTGGACAATTAATAGATCATTTCAGCCTAATTGGATATCAGAATTTCCATTTATTGAGACAGTGCTGCCAGAGAATAGTAGTGATGATATAACAAAATTAAGATGTGTAATTTGCAGTTGGAAACATGAAAAGGAGCATAGATTGCAACTTAAGAAAGATACAGTAGAAAAACATTGTGGAAAGGTTTATATCAAAACAAAAGAAGGTGATTGAGCAACACAAAAAACTTATAGGTGGAAGGATGCATCAGAGTGTGCACATATGAGATATGCGTAATAATATGATAAATAAATGAAAAAAAAGCAAACATTGGTTGAGAAAGGTGCAAAAACTCAAGCCCAATTTCGAAAAATGAATAAGTTAACTTTAGCTTCAAAACATTTGCAATTTGTTGTTGTATTTTCTATTCTTAAGAAGGGTAGACCTATGTATGATTTCATGGATTATAAATCTCTATTTTGACTATCTGATGTGCATAACTTACCCAACGCTCATTGGTCAGATCAAAGTGGTTGGGAAATGGCAAAATGTCTATCATTGGTTGAGCAGGATGACCTCAGAGAGAAAGTAAAAAAGGCAAAATTTATTTCAATTTCAATTGATGAGATCACTGTAGTTGACAATACATCTTGGATTTGCATGCATTTTTACACATTGGAAAATCATTCAAGGCAACCTCATTTACTTGGAATACGCAAAATGGTGGAAAATTTTAATGCAGAAAACATTTGCAATGTTGTAACTAGTTTAAAATAAGGAGCAAGAATGAATGAAATTGAAATAGCCACTAAGTTAATATGTGTAGGAGCTGATGGTGCTACTACAATGCAAGGACATAGAAATGGTCTTTGTGTTAGACTACAAACATCGGTTGCCCCATATTTGATTCCTATTCATTGCATATCTCATAGAATGAATCTTGCATACAAAATTGTGGATACATTTACAAATTTTGCAAGAGTGGAAGAGCTTGTCCGTGAAATTCATGAATATTTTTCATGTAGTCCAAAAATATTTTTAAAGTTTCAACAGTTTGCACTAGGAGTTATCGAAGGTAAAAAATTATTGAAATATGTGGATACTAGGTGGATTTCGATGTATCTACCGGCATTAAGAGTTTTCAAAGAATATCAATCCTTGATAGGTTTTATGTATGCAAATCCTAGGGCGGTTGATAAGGCTAAATATTTAATTTTTTGAATGAGTGACTTTGAAACTCTTCTCACATTGTGTGGAATTCTTCCAATGTTGGAAAAAATGAATACTTTGATCAAAATTACACAAGAAATATCGATTTATATTGTGGATTTCATCAGGGTGAGAATATAAATTTGCATGCATATTGATATGATGTATGCATCTAGTCAAAATTTTATAGATCCCTTCTTTGAGAGTTGGAGAGCATTAACAAATGTGAATGGTCCTTAGAGCTTTCTGAAGTTCAATATAAACGATCATCTGTGTATTAGTGTCCACGGATATGAAATACCTTTATATTGTTATGGTGTGTGATTGGATATAGCTAAAAATAAAGTTGAGAAAATACCCATAACCTACAATAGATTTCATGTAGTTGTAGAAGATACAAAACTTAAACTAAAACAAATAGCAGAATCATTGACAAAAGAAATAAGAGACCGTTTTAAAAGAGATGAATTGCTAGAGGCTATGGGTGTGGTAAATCCAATGTTTTGGGATCCTTGTAATGAATACTAGATTATAAATTATTTGTTTCTCAAATACATGGGCAGCCTTGCTGGTCATTTTAGTAAAAGTGTTGTATTCAATGACATTGAAATCAATGGTATTCTCAATAGAGATATTTTGACAAAAAAATCAAACTATTTTGGAACAACAATGTTTGCTCAAGTTTCACAGCTCTCTAACCATCATGAAGCAGGTTCTATTTCATGTTTGTCTAGAATATTACAACCAAGTACTGTCTTACAACATACTATGAGTGAATATTTTCATTTATATGAATTATGTCAAACGATGATTTTGGGATCCATTGAATATGAAAGGGTGTTCAGTGCACTATCATATATAAAATCTAAAGTTCGAAATAGGTTGGAAAAAAAATTGGAGAATTTTTTGAGAGTATATGTGTTGGCCTATGAGATGGAGGATTTTTCTTACGAAAAAGCATTGTCACATTGGAATTCTTTTGCAGAGAGAAGAGGTGTGAAAAATATTGATAATGATGAGGATGATGGTAACACTGGTCAAATTATGACGACAAAATTTTTGGGAATGAGTTTAGAACATTTTGTACAATTTGAAAAGAGTTTTTTCCAGCTTCCAGCATTATGATGCAAGGATGCATTCATTTGATTTTATTTCACATATTATCATTTGATTTGATTTCACATATCAGAATGAGAGGATGCTATCATTTGATTTGATTTCACATATCATAATGAAAGGATGTTTTCATTTGATTTAATTTGAGTTCACATGTTATTATTTTATTTGATTTCACATATTATCATTTGATTTGATTTCACACATCATAATGAAAGGATGGTATCATTTGATTTGATTTCACATATCAAAATGAAAGGATGCTATCATTTGTTTTGATTTCACATATCATAATGAAAGGATATTTTCATTTGATTTGATTTGAGTTCACATATTATTATTTGATTTGATTTCACATATTATCATTTGATTTGATTTCACATATCATAATGAAAGGATGCCATTGGATACTCTATATAGCATAGCCCTCTGATTTAATTATGTATTATTTTATTACACATGTGTTACACATATTCTTTGATTACACATGATTTGTTTATTGGATTATAGAAATGTGTTACTGGATATTTTGATTTAATTATGTATTATTTGATTACACGTGTTACACATATTATTTGATTACACATGATTTTTTTATTGGATTATAGAAATGTGTTACTGGATATTTTGTATATCATTTTTCATTAGCCTTGTTATTGAACTATTAGTTAAAAGTTTATGTTTTTCTTGTAGTATTTGTTATTCATGAAAGTAATTGTCTATGCTGCATTTTCTGACATTTCAAATTAATTCATATAACACAAAAGACATACTTCAATATTACTTAATATATCAACACAAACAATCAAAACATAACAACATTCAAAACAAAATTTTCAAGAGATAACACATATCAAACATTATTTATTCCACTTCAAATAAAGAACAACAAACTTTTACATAATCATAAATAATAAAACCATAGTCTCTTTCATTGAATTCAATATTTAAAGAAGATACCATCCATTCTCAATTTACAATACTGAAGAACACAAGCTTATACTGAGAGGGGGGGTGAACAGTATAAGACTTAACCAATTAATAATTTTAACTTTAGATAGCAGTGGCATCAACACAACATTAATCAAGACAGAAAGCATCACACATTGAAGACCCATTTTTAACGTGGTTCACCCAAAAAGGTTGGGCTACGTCCACAAAAACTTTTCTAAAAGTTATCTCAAAGTTCTTTGTGAATCCTTCCTAATTACAATGTTTATGAGCCTCGGCCCAAAGGAGATACCTTCCCCTCTACTCTGGAAATGACCCCTTAGAAGATCAACTACCTCTACCTCTTGCCAGCACATGGAACTCCTTTCCATCGAAGACCTCCTGTCCTCAATGCTTAGCCTAAGATACCTCTGCCTTCTATGATCACATCCACAACGACTCAAGAACCTGTACCAAACACAGTCAGTCGGTCTAGTACAAGTCTTCCTCTGTCTATCAGATTTGTCCAACACTTGAACAAATCAATCCTCTGCACATAAGCCTTCTCAAAGACTTGCCAAATATGTCCTCAGGTTTTTCTCAAAGAACCAATGCACCTCTGTCCTCAAGTTCTCTGATAGAACTATCAAACTCAACTCATAAGTCCTCTGCTAGGACCTATCCAAATCTGCTCAAGAAACATACATATCTTCTATGCTCTTATAGCCACACTTCGTCTTCTCTCAGTCGTCTCTCTACACACACTCTGCATTGTCTTTGCACACTCTGCACACTTCGATCAAATTTTGCACTCTACTCTCAGTAATCAAACTTCTCACTCCGCACTCTATCTACGAACGTCACAACTAAAAATCCTCCAACTCTTCAAAATAGCCTGCCTTTTATAATAACACTTTCAAGATCAAAACCTTAATCTTAGTTAGTTGTAACCCTGATCTTTAGTCGGCTGCACAACCCTAAACTTTGTCAGCTGCAAACCCTAATCTTCATCGGCTCACATTTAACTTTGTCGACTTCAACTACCTCTGTAACTCTTCTATAGCTTTTGCTGTGAAACTACAACATGTCATGATATCGCGACACCTTTGCAACCATATACTTTCTTTTGGATTTTGTCATGATATTGTGACACTTCAGCCTTTGTCGACTTCAACTAAGCTCTTGTCATGATATCGCGACACTTCTGTCTTTGTCAACATCAACTTTGCTTTTGTTGCGATATCACGACACTTCTCTCTTCGTCAACCTCATTTATGCTTTTGTCATGATATCGCGACACTTCTCCTATAGAAGACCTGCTTTCAGTTTCTATCGTGAAATCGTGACACTTCTGCTTCTGTCTGCTTTATTTTCTACTTGTCATGAAATCGTGACACTTTCTGCATCCGTACGCATTCTTTGCAACCCGTCGCGAAATCGCGACACTTTTAGCTTCTGTACATTTTATTTGCTCTTTGAGTCACGAAATTGTGACATGTCGTGATATCGTGACACTTTTCTAACTTGCTTTCTCTCTCCTTCTTAAGTCACAAAAATGCGACATGTCTCGATATCGCGACACTTTTCTAACTTGCTTTCTCTCTCCTACTTAAGTCGCGAAAATGCGACATGTCGCGATATCGTGACACTTTTCCTCAGCTCTTTTCTGTTCTTCGGGTCACGAAAACCCGACATGTCGTGATATCATGACACTTTTTCACTGCGAGCTCTTTCTCTCAAACCTGTCAGCTTGGGGTTTGCAAAATACTTTTGAAACTGTCATGCCGTAACCTTCATCAAAACAAATTATTTGACATCAAATCAAATTCCTTCAAAAGCTTCTTGACATCAATGACAACTTATATACTTGAGCAAAGGCAATGTACCCAAAGTACCAAAAATTTCCAACAAATACATATCAAACATTATTTCATCCACTTCAAATTACTTAATACATCAACACATAATCATAACATAACAACATTCAAAACAAAATTTCTAATAGATAACACATTTTTCAGAAATAGTCTCATTCATTGTTTCAATTCTAAAAAAGGACACCATTCATTTACAATTTACAAAAAATATCAAACATTATGTTTTTTAGTTCAAATTACTTAATACATCAACACATATAATCCTAACATAACAACATTCAAAACAAAATTTTCAATAGATAACACATTTTTTGAAAATAGTCTCATTCATTGTTTCAATTCTCAAAAAGGATACCATTCATTTGCAATTTACAAAACATATCAAACATTATTTCTTCCACTTCAAATTACTTAATACATCAACACATATAATCCTAACATAACAACATTGAAAACAAAATTTTCGAAAATAGTCTCATTCATTGATTTTAATTCTCAAAAAGGATATCAAACATATCAAACATTATTTATTCCACTTCAAATTAAAACATAACAATAATTAAAAACAAAATTTCAAAATGATAATATGATTTTTTTAGAAATTGCCTCTATCATTGATTTCAATTTTCAAAAAAATATCAGTCTTAAATAATTTATAAAAATATAAAGATATATTGAGTTTTTGTTTCAATTCAAATACAACACAACAAAGTTCTATTCTTTTTCAATGTTTCTTGAAGGTCCACCCACATCTACCTCAATATCCTTTTCTTCTAATGCCCCAGCCCTAACCAAAATTTTTGCTATAGTGTTGATCCCCGATAACAAGGCACTCTCTTCCTTTGTTG
This sequence comes from Wollemia nobilis, assembly GCA_028583015.1. NCBI lineage: Eukaryota > Viridiplantae > Streptophyta > Pinopsida > Araucariales > Araucariaceae > Wollemia > Wollemia nobilis. Next base: position 3,524,184 of record JAQPPZ010003612.1, read on the forward strand.
GATCTTCTTTGAAAGGTGCATTCAGCTCCTCATTTTCTTTCAGTTTAGCCTCGACATCCAGGCCCCATATCTGATAATATTCTTCAAGAAATTATTTTCTCTAACCGTCTGTTGTAACCTCTTCTTCAATTCAATAGCATTATTAATGCTAATTTTGGTAGTCTTGATCAAAACTTTCATGGCACTGACTTGTTGCTTTAGGTGCTGGAAATTAGACTACAAAATAGAAATAAAAAAAGGTAAATATTTATAAACAAAACATATTTAACAAAAATAATATTTTTTAGTTAGATGTAGAACTTACATCAGCTATAAGTCATGTTATTTTTGCAACCTCTACTTTATTCTGATCAAGTGCCCATTCATTGAAGTATGCTTGGGCTTCTGCATTGAGGTTTTCCAAATGATTCAAAACAACGACCAAAATTTCATCTCTGTATGTAGACTCGGCATCCATAGTGCTAGATTTAGCTTTATGTAGCAAGGCATCGAGCTTTTGGGGCTCATTCTCCATATTGAACAACAACTCTTTTCTTTTTGAAAAATTCTTATATCGGCCATTTATGGCTTTAATCAAAACCTTGGCCCGATATTCCCATTCTTTCAATTTATCAATATTTGAAAGAAGAGTATTATGAACTACAACTTTACATTCATCGACTAATAACACATTTTTAGAAAAGTTTAGGATATCATCTTCTGTAACAGTACGGGTGATGACTTTTTGTGTGGCGGAGGGAGAAACTTCAGCGACATCTACATTGACATCCTCTTCTCCATCAATGCCCTCTTCATCCTCAAGAATATATTTTTTTTTTTGTGTGGAAAACATCCCAAAAGGGATGCCACTTTCGGGTAAAACCCAAGGAGGCAGGGGTATCCATTCCGCCAAAAATGCCCAGGACTCGGACCTAGCCTACCACATTTGACATACTCAAGGAGAAAACAAACACACAAAACCAATTTAAAAATAAGTAAATAACAACAAAAATAATAAAATAAAATAAAAAACATGCTCCTTGAGTGTGTCAAAAACAAAAGCACAACCAAACACACACAATAATATAAAAGAAACCACAACACAAACCACATAGAAAAACACAAGAACCACAAAAAAAAACACAAACAAGACAAAAAAAACAGAACACTTCAAAAACATAATCCAAAAAAACATGAAAAATAAACACAACCAAAACCTAAAAAATAAAAATAAAAAACAACCAACAACAGACGATAAAAAAAAACAAAAAACATAGAAAACACTCAGACATAAAAACACAAATTAACACAAACAAAAAGAAACCCCATAACAAGAACAAAAAAAACACAAGAAAAATAACAAAAAACATAAAAAAAGAAAACACAAAACAACAGAAACACATGAACAACAAAAAATAACACAAAGAACACAAAAACAAAACAAAACAAAAGAACCCACCCACCTTAAAAAACTAAACAAAAAAAAAAACAAAAAAAGAAAAGAAAAAAGAATTGAACATAACAATGACCTATCTATACTAGAAGACTATTAAGGCAAGAATAAATAGAGGGAACAATATAAAGAATAGAATGAGCCAGGGAACTAAAAAAAACTGAATGAACCAAAGAGAAGCAAAAAAGAAAAAAAGTAAGAAGAAACTAGGTACCTTCAGAACTGGAGCCATCCAAAGAAATGATAGAAAGAAGAGCTTCCCTAATTTGAGAAGCCCACCATATAGGAGGGTGGCCATAACAAGTAAGATCACCTTTGTCCAAAGCCCAATTAGCTAAAGAATCAGCACTCTTTTTTTGATCTCTGACCACATGATTGTAATCAAATTTCAAAAATCCCATCTAGATTAATTGAATCTTCTCAATAATTCTTTTTATTCTCCAATCCACCTTATGATTCTTAGAAGGAGTCTTCAAGAGATTAATCATAAGTTGAGAATCAGACTCAACTAACACCTTTTCCCATCCAACCTTAGTAGCCCCGTGAAGGCCTTTGAGGATACCATACCCATCAGCAAGGTTATTGAAAAAAATACCCAAATTCTCAGCAAAAGTAAATACCAGGGAGCCATTTGAAAGTCTACCAATTCCTCCCACACTGGCTTTTCCAGGGTTCCCTCTAGAGGCTCCATCAGTATTGAATTTTCCAAAATCCTTGGGAGGTTGCCAATTTCTAGTCCTATCCATCTTACTAATACTCACATTCCCTTTAAGTTGGTTGCCCTTAGAATATTTAGTCTTCAATATTTGCATCACTTGATCCCATATTTGGTGGGAGTTTTGGGGATGATTAAGGAATTGATGGACTGATTCAACTAAGTTGGCTATGTTCTTTTGCCAAATATAGTGAATATCCTTCATATATTGATTAAAATTTTGATTGTTCCTTTCATTCCAAATATTCCAAAGAAGAATGGTAGAACCCATCCAAACTAACTACCTAATAAAATGATTAACACCCTCTTGATTAGGCCAATCCTTCCAAATTTGTTCAAAAGTAAAAAAATTGGACCATTGTAAGCCAAGTAAAGTGGCCATTCTCCTCAATAGCTCAGAGGCTAAAGTACACTCAATGAAAATATGGTTGAGAGTTTCTACATTCTCTTCACACATTTCACATCTAAAAGGGCCATGAAAACCATGCTTCATGAGTTGCTCACCAGTAAGCACCCTACGATGCAATAAAAGCCAATTAAAGAACCTCACCTTAGGCCAGAGCTTTGAAGCCCACAATAGAGAAAAGATGTTAGAAGAATGGTTGGGATTATTATGGCATAAGGTCAAATAATATTGAGTAACTGAATACTCACCCTTAGTAGTGTTGTTCCATCCAAAACAATATTTTTCATGGGACCAAGAGAGGAATATCATATGAAGCATGCCTTGGATATCTTGTCTTTACCTTTCTAGGATTTGAATAGGCCAGTCCTCAATAGGGATCCAATATCTACCAACCTTTGAATTACCAGTATGGTACCGATAGTAATTAGCCACATTTATCCAATTAGCTCGGTGAAGCTCCTCCATCCAAGGCCTCCAATCGAGAAACTGAGTTATCAAATGCTTGTGACCATCCCAAGAATCTATCCAAAAATTTGTCTGTTGACCATTATGAATGATCCAAAATAATATTTCTTTATAAAATCCTCACCAGTCTTAAGAACTACTAAAATGGGAGAACCTTTGGTAGGAAGTTGATAGTGAACAAGGTCTTTAGGACTTTTGTTCTCAACATATTTAGCACGGAGATTATTGGCCCAAATAGCATTGGGGTTATGCAACATCCTCCAATATAATTTAGTAGCTAAATATTTTTTGTTATTAATAAAATACTGGAATCCTAACCCCTATTCACTCTTAGGAAGAAATAAAGTATCCCATTTCACCAAGGCCCATTTTCTTTTCTCCTTAGTACCACTCCAAAGGAAACGATGACTGATTTGATCCAATTCTCGAAGAACAGCCTTTGGGATATTCAAAATGAAAGAAACATAAATAGGAATATCTTGAAGGACTAATTTTACCAAGGTGATTCTACCCCCAGAAGAAAGCCACCTGTTGGTCCACTTTCCAATTTTCTTCTTGACTTTGTCCAACAACCAATTCCAATATTTATTTTTCTACCTTTGAATATTTTTGGGAATATCTGTAGACACCAAAATAGCACCATTCGATTAAGTGACTACAAAAACTGATCGCATGCACATACACAGCTTTCAGGGCAGCCTTTAGAGGTCAAACAGTGGTCTTGACCACTTGCACAACAGTTCGAAAGGTCGGAAAGTGAACAGAGTAAAGATGGTCTTCAAACGTCAAAACCTTCAAAGCCTTAAACAAAGTCTTTAAAAGCAAACTTAGCAAAAGGAGGGGAGCCTAGCCTTGGACGTCGCAAAATCACACGTCACGATATCGGGACCGTCGCGATCTCGCGACCGTCGCGACATCGCGACCTCGCGATATCGCGACTGTCGCGACATCGCGACCACGCGATATCACGACGGTCGCGACATCGCACGGTCGCGATGTCGCGACCATCGCGATATCGCGACAGACCCCTGCCTTCGCGCCTGCCAGACACGTAAAAATATGCATGTAACCACTCAAAATTTGACATGTCATCAGTTAAAGGTAGAGTTAAAGCAAACATTAAAAATGATTTTAAAAAGCAAATATCCAAAGAAAGCATTCAAAGCAATTTATGGCGAGCTTTAATGGAATAACAAGCGGTTTCAAAATATCCGATCCGAGGCCATGCCTCATAACTTCCGATGTCAGTGTGAGCCATGCTTAGTAATGACGTGATAAGGATCAAATCTGAGCAGCCCTTACGAATTTAGGGTTTAAACATTAATATCTCAGAGGCCGGATCCTCTATAAAACCGGATCGATACAATGAAAAAAGAAGTTACGAAGCATTTTGAAAAGCAACGAAGTGCTGCCAAAGTAAGACACCCGACTGCATCCCTTACGATTCATTTTCTTCTATATACGGAGAGTATGAATCTGGATCCATGATCCAACCATTCGTCGACAAATCTTAGTGTATTTTTAGTTCTTTTACATTATGGTTTTGAATTCTGATTTCAAGCATGTATTCACCGACTTTTTAACAGTAGATTTCATTCTGTTCTCGTTAACTTAGAATCTGCTATTTTAATCATTTAACAGGTGCTATTAAACGTTTTATTGTTTCTCTGACCGTAGGAAATACAGGAGCAAGCAAAGACTCATCATCGCAAGCGGCGGCAACACTGTAGCCCACCCGTTTTACATGTGGGCATGCGAAAAGAAATTACTGTTCATCTGTTGTAATAAAAAAATTAGACTATTGTAACCGAGTTGGAATCAATATAAAAAGGCGGTGCTCTTACCTTTTGATATGATTACATCCGTGTTATTACATGCATTAAACTAGTTCTGGTTTTTTTATTACATCTCGGTGTTTTATTTCCGAAATCTCATGCTTTCAATATCTAAATAAGTGATTGGAAGGGAGGTCTTATTATATCTTAATTTATCCAAGACCATGGATTCCTGTCTAGTAGAGCAATGAAAGAAAATAACTTTAGATTTATCTTCATTGATCAACTGCCTAGTAGCCTTAGAAAAATAGCTAATGATTTGCTTAATATTAAAACTTCCTTAACTGTAGCTTTACCTAAAAGAGTAGAGTCATCCACAAATTGAATATGAGAGATAGGTCTAGCTCCATGAGCAATGGTAACTCCCTCAAGGGTTTTATTTTCCCTCATTTTGGTTATAGTCCTACCCAAGCATTCAACAAGAATGATGAATAAATAAGGGGATAGCAGGTCACCTTGCCTAATACCTCTGGAAGCTGAGAATGACTGAGAAGGCCTACCATTGATAAGAACTAAGTAGGAAACTGAAGAGATACATCCCATAATCCAATCCATCCAATCCTTAGAGAAACCAAATTGCCTTAAAACTTTGATAAGGAAGTGCCAATCCACTCTGTCATAATCTTTGGATAAGTCTAACCGAATGAACATGGAAGGAGATTTTTGCATATCCATGGAATGGATGGCTTCCTGAGCAAGAATTATCTCATATAATATTTTAAGTACTTCCACTTAACCCCGTTGCTCTGGGGAAATAATATTATGCAAAATATGCTTCAACCTTTTTGCCATGATTTTAGTAATGATTTTGAGAAGAACATTACATAAAGCAATAGGTCTAAAAGCTGAGATATGATCAACCTCTTGAGATTTTGGAACAAGAGTAATATAAATTTTATTTATAACCTTCAAAATTTCTTTGGCTTTCTTGGCTTATTCCACCACCTCTAATAAATCAACATGAATGATATCCCAGAACTCTTGGTAGAACTCAATGGGGAAACCATCAGGACCATGGGTTTTCCATTTTTGTATTTTAAAAAATACTTGTTGAAGCCCATTGATAGTAACAGGAGTAGTCAAAATAGAGTTCTCCTCAAAAGTGATAAGAGAAGGGATTTCTTAAAGAACATTTTGTTGTGAATCTAAGTCAAGAGGAGTAGCAGCAAAAATATTGAAAAAGTAATCAACAATAATAGAGTTCATGCCATCCCAAGTATAAACAACATATCCAGAATCTAATTTTAAGGAAGAAATAAAGTTGTGAGATCTTCGATCTAGAAGATATTTGTGGAAGAAATTTGTGTTTCGATCTCCTTCTTTGAGCCATTGAATTCTATATTTTTTCTTCCATAAGATTTCTTCTCTTTTTTCCCATTCCTCTAACTGAGTTGTGAGTTTAATTTTATCTGCACTTCTCTTCTCTGTGAAGCCATCTAAATGGATTTTCTTATTCAAAATTTCAATATGAGCAATAACTTCATGTTTTTTTTATGAACATCCCCAAACTCTTTCCAGTTCTAAGTCTTGATTTTGGATTTAATGTATTGCAATATTTTGGCAAAACAGAACATCTTAGTCCCATGTCTAGGTTTACCTTCCTTCCACCATTGTTGCACATGAGGTCTGAAAGAAATGTATCTAAGCCACATTAATTGAAAATAAAAAGGAGAGAAACTCACATTGGTTTTCCATATTTCCACCATGACTGGCCAATGATACAAACCAACATTATTAAGAGTCTTCACTTTAGGAATGTGACCATGGATTAAGAAATTTTTAGAGAGCAAAAACATATCCAATCTCTCCATTATACAAGCTAAGCCTTGCCTTATTTTGGACCAAGTCATAAGGCCATTATCTAGTTGGATATCCACAATATGGAGGTTTGCAATATATTCACTCATGAGGTCAGTGATTTTTTCCAAATTTCTATTTCCCCCACTTTTCTCATCCAGAGAGAGGATGGTATTAAAATCTCCTCCGATCAAGATCCAAGCTTCAGGAAAATGAGATATAATATGAGTAATATCCTTCCATGGTCTTCTTTTTTCCTCCAAAGAAGTCAGAGCATAAACAATAATGTAGAGCATAATCTGGTTGGAATGTCTACTTTGAATAGCTATAGCCAAAAAACCCCAATTGCCAACCATATGGTTAATAACTACCTCTTTTGGGTCCCAAAGACAAGCAATGCCACCAGAATTCCCTTGGGAACTGAGGGAAACCACTTTTCCAACTGGCCAAATTTTACTGGCAATTGAGTCCATATCCTCCATTGACATCTTTGTTTCTTGAAGGAAAACAAGATGTGGATGATTTATCTGAATCATTATTCTAATTTAATTTTATTTTGAAAGACTCCCTTTGAGTCCTATAATATTCCAAGTGATGATCTTCATTAATACCAGGGATAAAATTTGGGAAGGGCATTAATCTTACCTTCCTCTACAAGATTTTCACCTTCTTTTACCATATTATATTGATTGGTCTTGCGACCTACTTTTTTATTAGAATCCATCTTCAAATTTTTTTCCATGTTTCTTGACTTATTCCAATTGAATTTGAGATGGCTTCTAACCTTGAATAATGCTCGTACACAGCCAAAATTTTACTAGATGGTTCAACGGAGTCTATATTGGGACCTACATTATTTGAAGTTTTGACATTTGAAAGATTGTTTTTCTTGTGTAAATTTTCTCCTTTTTTTGTTGAAAAACTTTGATTTTTTGGTTTGTCTCTGAGTTCTTCCCTTCATATTTAAATTGTGTTTCTAATATTTCAATTTCCATTATTTTCTCTTCCTCACTTGGGACATCATTTGTGGAAAGTATTTCAAACATATTAGTAGATGACTTTGATTGATCCTTCATAACTAGTTTTTTCTAAGTGTTCTTCTTCTTAGGTATTTGGAAACCTACTGAGTTTATATCTTCTTTCTTTTTATCAAGAATTTTATTTGGGCAAGCACTGGCCAAATGACCATATTCATGGCAAATTCTACAATGAAAAGGAATGTTCTCATAGTCCACTACTTGCTCCCAAGTGTCTTCCCAAAATTATAATGTGATATTTTTAGGTAGGGGTTTGTCAAAATCTATTAAAACACAAATCCGAGCATAAATAATATGTTCAAAATTTTGAGTACAATCAGCAGTCATCATAAAAGTTCCTAAAGAGTTTCCAATTGAAGAAAAATAGTAGGATTCCAAAATTCAATAGGGAGGCCAAAGAGTCTAACCCACACAGGAGCTATAGAAGGCATATCTTCTTCGAATTTAAATTTAGTATGCCAGGGCTTCATGAAAAGCTCTGCCCTTCCAAAAAACCAAGGACCCCCTTGAAAAGTTTTCTCTCTATCTTCATTATTAGCAAATAAAACAAGAAAATAACCATTTGGATAAATAGAGATTTGTAACTCACCTTTAGTTTTTTAGATTTTTGCAGCCCAAACTTTGAAAGCAGTTAGACTCGGATGAAAACCCACGAACCGACAAATTAGTCCTTTTTTTTCCAAATCTTCAATGCCAGTTTGAATGTTACCCATATCAAGCTTAACAATAAGAGTTCCATCAGTTGCTTTAAGACATCCTGACTCCATTTTCCTGGGATAAATATTAGGCATTCTTATAGGTTTATGGGAAGCCCTAAGATTGATATTAGCATTGGGCTGAGGCTATCCACCATGAAGGGCATCCCTAAAATTTATTTTTGGGATTGAGTCTTTGAAATTCTTACCCTTGATAGGGGTTTTCATAGTAGAATTATTTTGTGGGTGCACCTTAGCACCAGATTCACTTGAGATATGAGCCATTTTTTTATCAACTACTTGAAACTTGTTTCGTGATATCTTTAATCCTTGCCCTAGATGTCATGGAAAGGTATGATTTTCACTTTTCTTTTGTGCAACAAATTGGAAACCGTTGTCACTCAAGTTCATAGTATGATTTGTTGAAATATAAATTTATAACCCATCTTGGATCCCCTGCAACATTTCCTACTAAAATATTGAGCATAAACTACAAAAATATTGGCCACTAGGACCCTAAAAACCAACCTCTGGAGCTACTTGCACTCAACCTAGATGAAACCCTCGCATAGTTGCTTACAAAATATATCGTTCACACATAGGGATGCACTAGGATATGTGTTTCTCCAAATGATATAAAAATTTGTGGAGATGTTCTAGGGTTTTTTAGGCATCTACCCTCAAAATTTCAGCTCAATACAAGTCCGGATGAGTGAGATATGGCCAAAATGAGTTTGGCAGTTTGGGTAGTCCTGTGAAAAACCTCATCCTCAAGAATATCACTTGCCTTTAAAGGGTAATTTTCAGGATTCATACCCTGATAAATAAAGTCACAATCTAGATTTCCCGAGGGTATTTGAGATGCACTCTCAACATTTGAAAATTTCTCCAAGGTTAATATCGGTACAATAGAAAGATTAGATGATGACACATTTTGTGTCTCTGTAGCACTTCTTGCATGATGATGTGGCGGTGTGAGGAACATTTTACCACACATACGTGATTGGTTCCTCATAGGTGGAACATAATGTGGATGGACCGGAACTTGCTTTGAGTGGACAGACAATGGAACATGTTATGGCTATGGCTGTGGCTGTGGTTGTGGTTGGTCAGATGGTGGAGCCATCTTTTTTTTCAGACTTTTGAATCTAGTAGGTCCCTCTGTTAAATTTCACACAAAAACATAAAATAAATCTTTTGTAAATAACAATAGCATTAAAAAATATTTATTTAAAATATACATACCTGACTCAGACTCTACAACCATTGAGGTTTCAACCATTTTTCCTTTTTCTAAAAAATATGTAAAACACATTAAAAAAACATAATTTTACGTCAAAAAAATAAATCATTTAAAAAAGCATTTTTGAACAATTAAGAGTAAGGTCACCTTGTGGGTTGGAGGTAACCTCTTCTACGTCGACTGTAATTTTTTCTCCAATAAAAGGTGTCGCAGGTGTATGCTGAATCTGACCATCATGAGACCTCACACGTTTTTTGGGAGTTATTAGTGATGATTGTGATTGTGTGTTAGAATCAGTAGATACTTCCTAAATCCTAAATGTGACATCCCTCTTACTTGAAGACTGAGATGTTATTTTTTATTTTCAAAACAAAATTAGAGAATAAAAAGATAAAATAAAAAAAAGAAAATAATGATATTTCAACAAATATTTTTACCTGTATCTCACTATCAGACATGCCAATAGACAACAAAATGGGGTGCAATGTAGTGGGAGGACTTCTCTGTTGAAGGTTGAAATAAGATTCCTAAAATAAACAAAGAATAAAATTTTTGGTAGTCATTGTGTAATCAGAAGATTGAATTTTATGGGCACTCAAAAGGTCGTGCTTCAAGTGGTTGGAAATGTGCGTGCACCAGTCAAATTTACCACCATAAATAGAACGAAGAAATAAATAAAGTGCCCAAAAAGACATTTCTGTAGGTCACCCTTGTACAATAAGTCTTGCTTGAAAAATTCAATGTAAGCATATATAAATTTATCTCCAACATTCGAAATGTTTAAGACCCTTTTGGACTTAGAAGAATTAACTGAAAAAAAAAGAGAACATTATTAGAAAATAAAAAATAAAACAAGGAGAACATTTTAGAGAAATGAAAGTACCGCAGAACAATATTTAATGTTAAATAAAAAATAAATTTTCAAATAATACCTTTCATATTGTCAAGATGAACATAGTAAAGGGTTCCCAGGGTTGATTTATCATTGTCAGTTAAGTCATACTGGTTGTTCACCAATACAACATCCAAAAATGACAGCCCTGTTAGTCATTGCACATCGAAGGGTTTAAGCAAAAAAACAATTTCCTTGTTATCCACATGCATCGAAATAGTGGGCACGTCATGGTTGTAAAAATAAACAATCTTTTGCATCAACTGAACTTTAATGTTCAACTGAGGCATCTTCAACACACCAGCAAATCCAACGGTGTAAATCCATTAGGAATCTCTATCAGGAGTGTTGAAAATACTCTTGAGATTGGGGTAGAAGGTGTACTTGAAATGCACTTTTGGTGGAAGAGGAGAGGAACAACTAGCCATATTTAAAAAGAAGCAGGAAAACTCTGGCAAAACCTTCTAAAAATGCTTCTAAAACACTCTGAAAATGCTGCCAAAATGCTATCAAAACGCTGCCAAAAACCTCTAAAAATACTACCAAAATGCTCTCAAAATGCTGCCAAAATGCTCTAAAAACACTACCAAAACGCTCTAAAATTGCTTGGAAACCACTATGGAAAACGCCTTGAAAATTTTGGAAAAAGGTTTAAAATTTCTCTAGAAAATGTTACAAATGACCTTGCAAATGACCTTGCAATTGAATTTATAGATTTTCTCATGGCAGTAGTTAACGCATGAACGATACATGGTAGAATGGAGGACATGTGACATCATCTTATTGACGGGTTATGGTAGTTACTTTTACCACCCACCATCTGTCGGTCGCCTTGTGCCACTCGCCATCTATCAGTCGCCTTGTGCCACTCGCCATCTACCAGTCACTTTCTACCAGTCGCCTTCTGCTAGTCACCTTCTGCCAGTCGCCTTATGTCAGTCACCTACTACCAACCACCTTCTTCAAGTCGCCTTATACTAGCCACCTTCTATCAGTTGCCTTATGCCAGCTGCCTTCTACCAACTGCCTTCTGCCAGCCTTATGTCTATCACCTTCTTCCAGTTGCCTTCTGTCAGTTGCCTTCTACTTGTTGCCTTCTTCCAGTCACCTTCTAGCAGTCACCTTCTGCGAGTCGCCTTCTGCTAGTTGCCTTCTCCTAGTCGCCTTATGCTTGTCACCTTCGGCCAGTCGCCTTATGCCAGTCGCCTTCGGCTACTCGCCTTGTGATAATTTTGTTGACAATTTTAGTGGGAAAAAAAGAAAAAATTGCCATGTTTTGAAAAAAAAATAAAAAATTTGAAAAATTCACCCCAAAGTTTATACAGTTTTCACGTTTATTCCCCTCGATTTGATAAATACTTTTTTGTTACTACCCCTTATGCATAACCATGTTGATAAAAGAATTTGAAAATGGAGAACTAGGAAGTTTATTTAAATTATGGATGTAGCTCATTATTGGTTATTGAGATGCGGGGCAACTTATGTTGACCTTAAAAAATTATTTGAGTTAAGGCATAGATACATGACATCCCAAATATGGTGGAAGATTTGTGTAGATTTAGAACATCACTTAGTGTGGGATGACTTGGTCCTGACTCTCTTTTCAAAGGAGACCTAAAAGTTGATTTCATGCAAGTTGTCTCTACCTCAAAATTAAATTTTATGTTGCTATGTTTATGTTCGAGTTCAAGAGGTCTTTTTTGAATCAATTAACAAAGACCTAAGTTTTTTATCTCTAAAAATATATTTAAGATAAAATTTACTAAACTTGTAAGCTAGATGCAATAAAAAAAAAATGTAATAAATATGGTTCCTAACCTAGAATGTATTTTTTATTTGAATTATTTACTAACTAAAGATATTTTTTTATTATTCAAGGAAAAAAAGACATAATGCAACAAATAAGTTAACCTACATTGTAGCTATATGAATTTGAATTCCTTGCCTATTTTTCTTTTTAAGTAGAAAATTTAGTTTATTCTAAGGATTATTTAATTTCCCAAATTTAGGTGTGTTTTAGGCAAATTTTATAGAAAATAAGAAATAAAAGCATAGAAAATAGTAAAATAATAGTAAATAAATAATTTCAAGAATAAAATTACCTATTTCCAAAAGTCTGATAAAAAACACCATTAAAGCAAAAGCACCATAAAACCTTGGTGGCAGATTTGAAAACCAAAAAATAAGGGGAGGAATAGTTGGGTACTATATTTAGGGGGCCTTCCAAGGAAGTAGGTAACTATTTATTGTAGGTTATCATACCCCCTACCTTTGATAAAAATGAAATTATGCCTAAACCTTGGAAGGAAACTATATTTTAGTAGAAGCACCACTCTACCTTGGTGGTGAATTTGCTCTATGTAAAATAGAGAGTCAAAAGCACAAATTTATGGATTGAGTGGGACTATTTACCTTAAAAATATAATTTGAAGTGTTTTTGGATGAATTTTGAGAGCAAATGGAGTCTAAATGCTATGAAATTTGAAAAGAGGGTAAAAACACTAATTCCTAAGGCCTGCAGACAAATAGGTTCACAAAAACCTATTAAATAGATTCCAATTTTTAAAAAAATTGTGAAATTAGATGAATATGAACAAGAATCCTAAAATTGATAGTTGGGTGCTTTAAATGGCTCAAATCAGAGGTTAGATGTGTCTAAAATGATGATAAAATGAATTAAAATTGCTATAAAATGAATTGAAAAGGTTACAAATATTAATTGGACCTGAGATAATACAAATTGAATGCTAAGAGACATTTTTTGTATTCTAAATAAGACTATATCCAACTGATATAACCAAATGGAGGCCTACAACAAGGTTTAGAGATGTATTGGTTCTCAAGAATAACTAAAAACAAGAAAAATAAGATGTAATTATACAACAAAATTGATTAGAATGATACTATGCCTAAAAATAAGATTGATGTAAGCTTAAGATAAGCATATGGGCCATATCGCGACATGTTGCTTCGTCGCGACCGTAAGAGAAAAAGTGTCGCGATATCACGACATGTTGCTTCGTCATGGCCGAGAAAGAAAAAGTGTCGCGATATCACGACATGTTGCAACATCGCGGCCAAGAGAGAAAAAGTGTCGCGATATCACGACATGTTGCTTCGTTATGACCAAAGGAGGAAAAGGTGTCGCGATTTCATGACATGTTGCAATGCAACTGCCCAAGGAGAAAAAGTCTCACGATATCGCAACATGTTGCTTCATCGCGGCCAAAGGAAGAAAAAGTATCGCGACATGTTGCAATGTCACGGACAGAAGGGGAAAAAGTGTCGCGATATCACGACATGTTGCTTTTTCGCGGCCAAAGGAGAAAAGTGTCGCGATATCGCGACATGTTGCATTTTCACGGCCAAAGGAGAAAAGTGTCGCGATATCGCGACATGTTGCATTTTTGTGGCCAAAGGAGAAGAGGGTAAGAGTGTCGCGATTTCACGACAATTTGCATCAACAGACCAATCCAATCCCCCTGTGAGCTAGTTAATGGTTCAGGAGATTTGGCTCCATTGCAAATCTTCTTTTACTATTGTAAGCATGTGTTCTCTCTGATTTCGGCTAGGAAAATTCTCTTCCCAAATTGTAATTGATCTTTGTTTTAATACAAGTTTTTTCAAATTTCTCAAAAAAAAGATAAGCATATGGGCCTACAAATATAAGTAATTATTGGATTTTAGTCTAGATTATCTTAGGCCCAATATATTGGATCTTTGAGTAGTCTCAAATATGAGATCAATCAAAGTATAATATATTCAATATAAATAATAATAACATTCAAAATAATATCAAATATGAATGTAAAATGAATAAAATAATTCATGCAATAACATGAAGAATACTTATAATATAATTTCTCAAAATATGCATACAAGTTACAATATTATAAATTTTTGAATGTATGATATAATATCTAGATCTTTTGATTCTTTGATACAATACATGGAGCTTTGTCTCCATAATATAGTCATAATAGAAGACTCTTCAAGTACTTGACTATTTATCTCCATAATACAACTCTCATGTCCTTTTGCTTCTCATATTTCCACTTGAATACAAGACTCTTGACTCTCTACTTACATGCACACTCAACTCTATGGCACTTGCACACTTACATGACTATTACACTTCTACATTCACACCTAATACATGACACTTGTGCACATCCTCATATTACATATTTGCACACTTAATTACATGACACTTGTGCACTTTCTCTCATTACACACTTGCAATACTACTTACATGATACTTTTGCATATCCTACACATAGACACTTACATAAAGAGGAAATATAAATCACACTCCTAAATTATAGACTCAAACCCTAATCTATTACATATTTACATTGTACCTTAGGATGAGCACCAAAAATAATCATTTTGTATACATTTTTAAGGGGCATAATTATTGGTTTAATTAGCATTTGAGATGTATTTTTATATAACTTTTGTATATAATTGATAGAAAATGAAGTTTTATGCTTGACTAGTGTTTTTACTAGAAAATATGTGTAAATGTAGGTTTTTGCTACTAATCTGGTGTGTTTGAGCATATGTCCCACTTTGACCTGGTGATGCATGAAGACATCTTGAAAGGAACTATGGAAAATAGTGGAGGTAGGTGCCTAAATCCTGACCATTGGAGGTGCCTAACTTCCTACCATTTGGAGGTGCCTAACTTCCAACCATTAGAGAAACCTAACTCTCGACCATTGGAGGCACCTGTAGCACCCTAAAAATGACCCATTTGCATATAAAGACAAAATAATGAAAAATTCTAATTATTGCATTTATGTCCCTTGAAAATCATGCTCAATGGTAGAGATCATACTACAACCAGCAGGATCAGTGGACGATCAAGACAAACCCAGAATGATTCTTACCATCTTATTTCTATGATCGGTGTACAATATTACATATCGTAATACGATCTTGCTTAGAAACATAAAAATCAAACTTAGAATATGACCAGTTTAGCTTAACATTTTTTATCCCTGTCTATGTAATTGCACGTGAAACCCAGGATTGGATTTATCTGATTTTGCTCAGTTGGGAAGAGGTTGTAACAAAATTATATCCTTCCCCTATTTTTTTTAGTCCTCCCTACCTATTTAATCAGGCTCAAATCATTTGAATTCTCCCCTGGCATTCCAAGATACTCTCGCTTAAATTTTACATTTTTGTGTTCCTAGTTTTTTGTTGTAATTTGTAGGATCAAAGACTATTGTTATAGATCGTTTGATGGTGTTGTAGATCGAAAATATGGTCATACAATGATATCATTGGTTTTGTGTATGATATTACCAGTTCGATGTATGATCCTACCAAGAATGCTATGATATTGCCTGCAATATGCTTGGGGGCAACCCTGAGTTTTGGTTTGCATTTCTGATGTTTTTTAAGCAGATTTCTATTTCATTTAGCACTATTCCTCATATAAGCATTAAGTCTATTCATAGGCATTACTGGTGTTCACCTAATTTCATGTAGTTGTGTATAATTTAATATTTTATAGCTATAAAACTTTCATTTCATCAATTTATATCACTAATATTATCTGAAACACTTCATTACATCTTAAATCATTAGTAGAACATATTATTCTTGTTTACTGTTCTCTGCCTAGGAATCTGTTGGTTTCTGTAGGAATCAGAATAGTAGGTTCTTGATTGGAATTTTAGACTCTTCATCAGACATCCAAATACAGGTAAGAGTGTGTGATCACTTTTAAGCATTGTATTAGTTTTTACATTCTATTTTTTGTATTCTATTGCTTGCATTTGAATGAAAATTGCATATAAGATAGCATAGTTTGCATATTGGCCAGACTTAGGTGTATGTGTGATTTGACTAAAATGAATTCATCAAAACAAATCCTAAAACCTAGGCTCAAAAATAGCCATAAATGTTTCTTGGTGAACCCAAAATCCATTCATCGAAAAATCACCATATATAGAAGGTACAATTAAGTACCTCTCTTTTGAGGTGTAGACCACTCATTCTCCCATTCCCATCTATGGCGCGAATCCATTAGCCTTAAGGAAAGGAGTGCGAGAAATTTTGGGCTACATTATTTAGTGAACCCAATGTGAAACATAGGCATTTCTTTTGATATTCTAAATAGTTACAAGAACAAAAAAAAAACAAACCAAAAACATTAGTCAAATTTCATAATTTTGCATGTCATAGATGATATATTATAACATAATGAGAGTCGTGCATATTAATTTTAGTACAGTACTAGCAAACCATCTTCATTAGGTAGTGTTTCGTACTCTAATATTTGGAGAAGGGTAGAGATTATAAGAGCTAAAGAGCCCGAACTTGATAAAACCATAAGGTTTAATTTATCTAGAATCCTAGATCCTGATAGTGCACCTTTCTACTTTGACCTTCAAAGAGCATGTGATAGGTGGCTAGAAGAAAAAAGAGCTATGATTTCTCCAAATATTTATTCCTTTTAAGATTATCTTGAGAATTCAATAGTAGTACATAAGTTTTTATCACGAGTGGAAAATCAAGAAATTTTTTTAGATGATAGGAGAATATTTAATAGGGTTCCTAGAGCTGTGCTTTATCGAGAATACTGTCACGAATTACACTTTTATACATCAAAATTTCATCAAATTCCTAAAATCCAACTTCCTATTTGAAGAAGAACACTACCTGTCACCAGATCAATTGGAACCTATTAATGATATCTATAGGCTTTTTCAAGAAACTTGAAATATAAAATTTATATTATTATAGTTGTGTTTATTTTGTTATTTGCAATCTAAAAGCTATAAAAAAACCCTAAAAACAATCATATTATATTTTCTAGTTAGGTATATATAACATATATACCCCAAAACTTTAGCGCATATATAATATATTTTTGCAAAATCAAATTATTCTAAAAATAAAATGCCTATAGTAATAAGTGGTAAACAAGTAGATAATGATAATATGGGAGAACAAGAACAATATGATATTGAAGATAAAGCACTTTATGGAGAGGATATACTATCAGAAGATGAATATGATAATGGGAAAGTGAAGTAGAAGATCCTAATGAACCTAAATTAGATGAAAAGGGACATGTTCAATTTGAGACTCTTGCAAATTTTATCAATTCATAAAATATCACATAAGTGAATTTAGCCAAGCGGTACATATGGATAATTCAGGAGAAGGTTCCATGGAAGCAGCCTTAGCATATGATTTTCGAGTACATACAAACCCATTACCTTACATGCCTTCAAAAAAACCATATGATAATTAGGTACGTCCATCTAATCCAAATATGATACCTTTAAATCAAAATGCTCAAATATCAATGGCACAATCATCCAAAATTGTTGCTAGAAACCCAAAAAAAAATCTAAAAAAACAAAAACAACCATTCACATCCATGTTCACTCAATATCTTAATCAACAAATGGCATATCAACAAAAGGTTAAACAAGTACAAAATACCAACTACCAATAAATTCAATAAAATGTAGTTCCTACAAACACTTTACATAATAGTGTTTAAGTTGGAAATCTTCACACAATAACACCAACTTATTATCAAAGACACAATAATATGGTGCAACAAAATCAGTTTGGTGGACAACAACAAGGACTTGAAGCTATGGTTAAGCAGTTAGCTTCTCGTCTAGACCATATGGATCCTTACCACCCCTTGTACAGTTACCGAGAGATGTGTAGTAAACCTTTGGATCCTGTAGTTGTAGCGCAACATTATCCTAAGCATTTTCCCATGCCTATCCTCCCGATATATAAAGGAATTGAATATCCTATAGAGCATCTTCGTATGTTTAGAATGACATGTCATGATGTTTCTCATGATGATTTTTTGTTGCTAAATATGTTTTCTAAAATTCTGGGAGGTGTGGCCCTAGAGTGGTATTATCAATTAACCAATAACTCTTTAAGTAATTATGAAGAAACATCAGAGATGTTTGATCATCAATTTAGTGCCTATATAGAAAGGCATGTGACCATTAAAGATTTATACAACATGAAACAAGGGAAAGATGAAAGTTTTGTAGAATTATTGGCTAAATGGAGATAAATTTTGGGAAAATTACACTTTGCATTACCTCATCGTGAAATGTTGGACATATTTATAGGTAATTTGCAATAAAAATTATCTTATGAGCTTTCTACTGCTACAGTAACCACCTTCGATCAAGCCATTTATTTAGCAAGAAGGATAGAATATGCCCTTATCATGAGAGGTCAATTTAAGAAGAAAGATGAAGAAAAAATTCTAAGAATCAATTAAAAAACAAACAAGTAGTAGGTGATGGAGTTACTGACAATAGAAACAACTCAAATGTTAATCTTGCAGAAGTTGTGAAGAAATTTATATTGAAAGTTCCTGATAAACCACCAAGAGAATTTAAAATACTAAATCAACCTTTAACTATGATTTTACCTCAACTATTGAGACAAGATTTGATATGGTTTCTTGAAATAAGACAACCCGATACAACCGTAGTTGGATTTAGAGTTGATTTACATTGTAACTTCCATAGACCTGATGGTCATTCAAAAAACTCATGTAAAATATTGAAACACATGATACAAGATCTAATTGACAATGGAAAAATGGAAGTAGAAAAATTCCTGCCAAAAGATTCTCAAAATAATACACAAAAATATCAAAATCAAAATGCAACTTAGAATTTGGACATCTTCCAACACCCTTTACCAAAGCATGGTAAAGAAGCTGTAAATCAGGTAGACCATCATAATGTTCCCCATACAACTGGATATGTGGGAACTATTAGCAGTTTTCTACCACATCAATACTTGACAAAAATATGTGTAACCACTAAATCCTTAGTCACTATTAGACCTCTAAAAATTTATCAAAACACACCTTTAGAAAGTGACACGGAAAGTGAAATAGGAAGTGAATTAGAGATTGCTTCAAATAGTTCTGAGTATGGATCAAATCAAGTCACACCTGTTACAGATTTATTTGTGCCAGAAGAACCATTTCCAAGAATAATAACTACTAGATCATTGTCTCAAAAATATCTTTCAAATGAGCAAGCATAAAATGGTAGACCCCATTTTGGTGATCCATGACATAGCAACATTATAGGTACCATCGAATTTGTTACAAGACAACAAGCACAAAACCAAAAATCTCAAGATCAAATTCAAAATGAGAAGACAAATCCATTTGTATTAAAAACTCCTACTAAAGCAAATAATGTAACAAGTTCACAACAAAGATCTCCATATGAAATTAATGAACATTTAGCTACTATCACAACAAGAATATCTCTTTTGGATCTCTTAAGGACTTCCTCCATACATAGGGAAGAATTGATGAGAACTTTGAGCAAGATGATGGTACCTAAAGATATCGAGCCAAATGTTGTAACTTTGGACGAAACAAACTTTATAGATTTTTATGATAAAGATATCCCTAAAATTTTGTATGGAGATAACCCTTTGTACATTACAACATTGATTGGATATGTAGGAGTTAAGAGAGTCTTAATTGATAATTTATCATCATTAAATATATGCACATATGATTTTTTTCAAAGGTTTGGATTTAAGAAAGAAGATATGAAAAATACTGAAATGATTATTAAAGCATTTAATGATGAAACTCAAGAAACATGTGGAGTTATGAAGATCCCATTGCAGGTTGGTCCAAGAATTTTAGATACGACTATGTTTTTTGTATCGTGTTTTGCATCATACAACATTCTTCTAGGTCAACTTTGGATCAATGCAATGAGAGCAGTACCTTCCACATTACATCAATGTGTTAAATTTGAATTTAAAAATCAATTAGTCACCATTCATGGTGATCCTAGACCATTCAATATGTGTGCTATCGTAGAACCTATAGGGTTTCCATTTTGTCCTGCTATGTCTGATGTTCATCCTAGTCCATCTTCATCATCAAAACCTTCTAAATCTAAATCACCTCCTAAATCAACATCATTAAAAACATGTTCTAAATCATCAACATCAAATTCTACATCATTATCATCATCACCTTTTGAAACTATACCTAATCCATTTCCTAAGTCTATAGTAACAGAGTCACCTCCTGAGTCTACAGTGTTTAAATTTATGGCATCTAAAGAACTAGCTAAGGAAGATAATCCATCTACTTCGTATGCCGTTTTAGATGAAGTATTACCAGATTTATCTTTAGTGCTTGCAACTACAGAAGAATTTGATTTTTCTACTCAAGATTTGTTTATATTATCTAAGTTACCACCATATCCCCGAACATTAGGCTTACCAAAGAAAGGGAGAATTTTTCATATTGGGAGTTGTGAATTTGTGTATGCAGGATACGATTGGGGAAAAATTTCAGTTATGGAGATTACAATTGATCAATATGGATTTGTTAAATGCTATTTCTCTAATGGATATGAGAAATCAAAACCAATGATGTGTAATATGGGTTATAGAGGTAAAGGTTTAGGACCTCATAAAAATGGAATAAAAGAAGCCTTGGAGGTTGAAGAGTGGCCTTCCTGATGTGGTATTGGTTATATTCCTACAAAAATAAAACCATTCCCATATAAATATTATTACCATATTATAACATATCAAGAGTATATGGAACAAAAAGAACCTTTTAAAATGATACTTATAATATGTTGACAATGGTTTATCAAAAAATGATTGCTTCTTTGGATGAATGTTTAGAGGGGGATATTTGTCATGATATATCTCTTGATGAAATTCTAAGAAATAATTTTTTCTTTGATGGATCAATGTCGTGTGTAGCCCACATAGAAGCTACTACTCCCCAAGAAGAATTATCTAAATGTACATTTGAATAATTACAAGATATGGGGGTATCACCCACACCTCCTAACTTTGAAAGAGAGCTGAATATTATTGTAGAAAATTTCATAAAAATCAACATTGGAACAGAAGAGAATCATCACATGGTCAAAATTGGATCTAATTTAAGTGAATAAAAACAAAAGCTATATATTAAATATCTTACCAAATATCCTGATGTCTTCACTTGGACATACATAGATATGCCAGGCCTAGATCCTTCTATAGTTGTGCACCATCTAGTAGTGCACACTGATGCTAAACCTGTAAAGAAAAAACTTAGAAAAATGCATCCTAAAGTAGCACTACTAGTTAAAAGTGAATTAGAGAAGCTTTTGAATATAGATTTTATACAAGATATTGACTATGCTGAATGGATATCAAATGTTGTTCCAGTAACTAAGAAAGAAGCTAATAAAATTAGGGTCTACACAGATTTTAGAGATATTAGCGTTGCATGCCCTAAAGATGACTTTCCTCTCCCTAATATGGATCAAATCATATATTTTGCAGCTGGGAGTGGGATGTTGTCCCTTATGGATGGTTTTTCAGGATACAACCAAATTATAATATCTCCTGAAGACCAAGCTAAAACAACTTTTATTACACCTTGGGGGACTTTTTGTTGGAAAGTCATGCCTGATATTCTCACAATGACACTGAGAGGGGGGGGTGAATCAGTGTAACTACTTAAAAACTTAAATCTGCAACTTTTAAAACTAATAATGCAGGCTTGAAATTAGATAATGCAAGTATCACACAAGAGCATAACACAACATAGGATTTAACGAGGTTCACCAATGTGGCTACTCCTCAAAAATGACTGTTTGGACTACAATCCAAATCCAGTCTTTGCAAGGATTCAATTTTTACAATCGGTTTACCAGCACCCACTGGAAGGAGCACCAACCCCTGATTTATCTGCTGCAACAGATAGGAGCACCAACTCCTTTTACCAAGCACCCACTTGGATTTCAATTTTGCAAGATAAATGGACATAAAAATGCCTTCTCTTTTGCAAGACCCTTACTGGTCTACAAAGCACATACAAAAATCTCACAGAAGCATAGAGAGAATTGTTAGAGACTCAATATCTTTTGATCTAATCTAAAACTTTTCTCTTGAATATTCAATAGAATAGCAGGTTTTGATCTAAGGCTGTTTTCTTACAGCACCCTTACTAATTGAGACCTTTTAAAATGCACAATGAAAACACAGTCACAGTTACCTTCTCACTATGCCAATTCGATCCTTTTATTTTTGATATCTTCGAACGGCTCAATTTCAAACGGTTTAACTTTCCCTCCAACTTTTCATGCATTCTTGGCTGTAATTGACCTGTCAAATCTTTCTCTGACCTGATCCGCCTTTTAGCCACTTTCTTTCTAACATTCTGACGTTCTGACAACATTTTTCTCTGCACAGTCTGCATATTCTGACAGTCCTTCTCTGCATATACTGACAACCCTTCTGCGCGTTTCGATGCTCTCGTTATCTCTACAAACTCGCTCTTTAAAATTCTTTTGCACTTTATTCTAAACGGTGTCAATCCTTCTATTCTACCTGTTACTTTCTTGTGAGTCAAGCACAAGCATCGAGAATACTGTATCACGGCCCTGCAACAGCCGTTCTACATTCAATGCATAGTTCCGTGGCAACTCTTTGTAACTGCCACCTTTGCCAGCCATGCTGCAACACGGCCCTGCAACAGTCGTTCTTTTCTTAATTGCAATGCTTCGTAACTTTCCTTTTAACTTCAGTTAACTGCAGCATGAATTTCTCCTATGCATTTTCACCACCTGTCACTTGGAACTGCAGATCTGACTCCAGTTAACTTTTCGTAACTGGCGCATTTTTGACACCTATCACAATGCATGTATCTTTGACTTTTTCTCGCCAAAACATTACCTGTCGTGATATCGCGATGTTTTCCACTTTGCTGACGTCATCCTTAACTTTTTCGCGATATCGCGACACTGTCGGCTTCCTCAGGCTTCTCTGGCAACTTGTCGCGATATCGTGACATTTTGGGTTTTGCTGACGTCATCCTCTAAGATGTCGCAAAATCACGACGTTTCTGGCCTCCGTACAATTTTTACTCCATGCAGCCACGAAAAACCTTACATGTAGCGAAATCGCTACACCATTGCTGCCTTAGCATTTTTCTTTGCTGCTTGCTAGTGAAACTCCGACGTGTAGCGATATCGCTACACCTTTCCAACATGTGTTTCTAACCTGTAGCGAAATCGCTACACCTTCGCATTACTCACTTTTAACCTGTAGCGAAATCGCTACACCTTTTTACCTTGCACTTTCAACCTGTAGCGAAATCGCTACACCTCTGCACTATGCACTTTCAGCCTGTAGCGAAATCGCTACACCTTTTTACCTTGCAACTCGAGGCTGTATCAAAATCGTTGCACTTTTGTTCTTAGTGTCTCAAGCTTGTAGCAAAATCGCTATGCTTTTCTCACTTGGTGCTTTTTCTTTGCTTATGCTGGCGAAACTCAGACATGTAGCGAAATTGCTACGCTTCTTCATCAACTTTCTCTTTCCTCCGATGTGTTGCGAAATCGTGACATTTTTCATCCTTGGTGCCTTTGCTTCAAACTTGTCGCTAAATCGTGACAGTTTCTCGATTTGGCTTCTTTCCTTCCAGCATGTCGCAAAATCGTGACATTTTTCCTTGCACATTCTCTCTCCTCCGATATGTCGCGAAATCGTGACATTTTTCAATGCACTTTCTCTCTCCTTCGATATGTCACGAAATCGTGACATTTTTCAATGCACTTTCTCTCTCCTTCGATATGTCACGAAATCGTGACATTTTTCAATGCACTTTCTCTCTCCTCCGATATGTCACGAAATCGTGAAATTTTTCAATGCACTTTCTCTCTCCTCTGATATGTCACGAAATCGTGACATTTTTCAATGCACTTTCTCTCTCCTTCGATATGTCACGAAATCGTGACATTTTTCTTTGCACTTTCTCGTTCCTCCTATATGTCGCGAAATCACGACATTTTTCTTTGCACTTTTTCGTTCCTCATTTTTGTCGCGAAATCGCGACACTTTTGCTTGCGCCTTCTCTCTCCTCAGCCATGTCGCGAAATCGTGACATTTTGGCGAGCTTTTTCTCTCTCCTCGGATATGTCACGAAATCGTGACATTTTCTTATGGACTTTCTCTCTCCTTCGGTATGTCGCGATATCGCGACAGGAACCATGTCGCGACAGTTTTCTTCCTTCTCTTTTTCTACAAAATTCTGGATCTGGGTCCCCTCTGTTTTTCTTGAGATTTTCTGCACTTGATCTGAATGACCTCTGAACTACTTCAACTGCATCACTCTGTCTATGTTGACAACAATTACAATCCTTTTGCACTGCTTTTGCTGCACCTTGCTCAACAATCTCCCCCTTTGGAATTGTTGGCAACACTTTGTAGCCTTGCTCAAATTCTTCTCCCCCTTTGCCAATAATGCCAAAGGGCTGCTGCAGACTCCCCTTGAGTCTATGCACAACATTCTCAGGCATAAATAACTTGAATGCTCCCCCTGAGAATGTATTTCCCATAGCTAGTCAGTGCTTGGGAAGTGTGACTACTCCCAACTTCTTTCAAAGGTATTCAAATACTTCCTTTGGTAAGGGTTTGGTGAATATGTCTGCTACTTGCTCTGTAGTGGGAACAAAATCTAATCTGACCTCTCCTTCTGCAACCTTATCCTTCAAGAAGTGATATCGGATTGCAATATGTTTGGTGCGGGAATGCATTACCGGATTCTTTGAAATGTTGATTGCACTAGTGTTGTCACATTTGACTGAAATGGGCTCATTGAAGTGAATACCTAGATCTTTCAATGTTTGTCTCATCCATAGTATTTGTGTACAGCATGTAGTAGTTGCAATGTATTCAGCCTCGGCTGTGGATAAAGAGACTGATTCTTGCTTCTTACTGTGCCATGCAACCAATTTGTTTCCAAGAAAGAATGCTCCTCCACTTGTACTTTTTTTGTCATCAATGCATCCTGCCCAATCAGCATCAGAGTATGCAAAGAGAGTGAAGTCTTTTCCTTTTGGATACCACAGCCCATACTCCACAGTACCTTTGAGATACCTAAAAATCCTTTTCACTGCTGTCACATGAGTCTCTTTTGGACTAGCTTGAAATCTTGCAACCATGCAGACAGCCTGCAAGATATCCGGTCTAGTGGTCATCAAATACAGCAGGCTCCCAATCATTGATCTGTACATTTTTTGATCAACATCCGGAGATTTATCATCCTTGCTCAACTTGCAGCTTGTTGTCATGGGGGTGCTCACTGGCTTACTATCTTCCATAGTGAACTTTTTCAAGCATTTCTTTCACATATTTAATTTGAGAAATAAAGATCCCCTTTTCAGTTTGATTAACTTGTAATCCAAGGAAATATGAAAGTTCACCTATCATAGACATTTCAAACTCTTTCTACATTTTGTTTGCTATGTCTTTGCATGATTCATCATTGCTACTCCCAAAAATTATATCATCTACATAAACAACTAGAACAATGAAATTGCCATTTTCAGTTTTCACATATAAATTGCTATCCACCATACCTTTCTTGAATCCTTGCTTAGTGAGATAGTTGTCCAGTCTTGCATACCAAGCTCTAGGTGCTTGTTTCAAGCCATACAATGCTTTCTTCAGCTTGCAAACAAAGTTAGGATTATCACAAAGTTGAAAACCATCAGGCTGTTCAATATATACTTCTTCTTCAATATTTCCATTCAGAAATGCTGATTTTACATCCATCTGATAAACCTTGAAGTTCTTATGAACAACTAAAGACAAAAATAGTATTATTGCTTCAAGTCTGGCCACGGGTGCAAAAGTTTCTTCAAAGTCAATCCCCTCAACTTGGGCATATCCCTTACAGACTAATCTTGCTTTATTCCTTACCACCTGTCCATCTTCATTCAGTTTGTTTCTAAATATCCATTTAGTACCAATTATGTTTTTATTTTCAGGGCCTTGGTACTAATTCCCGTGTTTTTTTTTTCTCAATTTGATCTAGTTCTTCATTTCATCGCTTCCATCCAACCTTTCATCCGTGCTTGCTTCAATAATATTCTTGGGCTCAATCATCGGATAATAGAGAATAGTTATTTACTACTCTTCTTCTTGTCTGAATGCCGACTGTAGGGTCCCCAATAATCTATTCTTTGGGATGATTTTTCTGCCAGCTGCCTGTTCTGTATTTTCTATTTTCATTTCTTTCTAAGTCCTTTGAATCTAATTTCTGTCTCTCTTCTTTTTCTTGATCTTCATCTTCTTCAATAAATTCTTCATAGGTTGGGTAGTTTTCATTATTGTTGATTTCTTGTTTCCTGCCTTCATCAACCTTCACATCCGCACTCTCCACTATTTTCTTAAGTCTTTTGTTGTAGCATGTATAGGCTTTGCTTTTAGTTGAGTACCCAAGGAATATTCCTTCATCAGCTTTGTCTTCAAACTTGCCAAGATTGCTTTCAGTTCTCTTAATGTAACACTTGCTGCCAAACACTTTGAAGTATTTTGTCTGTAGCATTTTTGCCAAACCACAGTTCATATGGTGTTTTGCTTTCATGCGGCCTCAACATACACCTATTCCGAATATAGACTGCAGTATGGACTACCTCTTTTCAGAACCTGTCAGCAATTTTGCTCTCTGTTAACATGGTCCTTGCCATTTCCTGTACAGTTCTGTTCTTTCTTTCAACTACTCCATTCTGCTGAGGTGTTCTTGCTACTAAAAACTGTCTTCTTATTCCATATTTTTCACAGAATTCAGCAAAATCATTTAAAATAAACTCTCCTCCTCTATCAGATCTCAAACATTTAATTCTTTTTCCAGATTGATTTTCAACAAGATTTTTGAAGGTTTTAAACATCTCAAAAGCTTCTGACTTCTATTTCAGAAAGAGTACCCATGTCATTCTGGAAAAATCATCTATACACAGCATAAAATATTTGTATCCATTTATGCTTTCTGTCCTCATGGGACCACACAAATCAGTGTGAATTAGTTCTAGTGGCTTTCTTGTGAAGTACTCTTTTGCTTTGAAGGTAGATCTGGTTTGCTTCCCCTTTTGGCATGACTCACAAATGTTGTTTGATGGTTTGCCAATAGTGGGTATGTCTCTTCATCGCTCTTTTCGAGTTGATTTTTACCGGATTATCAAAGCTTATGTGACCGAGTCTTTTATGCCACGACCGGCTTTTCTTCTTCCCCGTCCAACCAAGCAAGCTCCCTCTAAAGTCTTCGAGAGAGTATACAAATTTCCGAAGTTCTCATCCAAATGGCTATTAACTTTCCATTTGTTGTCTTTCTTACTTCACAGACCCTCCTTCTTGAAAATTACTTCATGACCTCTGTCACAAATCTGACTTACACTCAGTAGGTTATGTTTCAGTCCTACCACAAAAAGAACTTCCTTAGAGTTAATTTTACCGTCACTTAACTTAACTGATCCTTTACCCACTATATTTGCTCCATCATTGTTTTCAAATTTCACAGAACCACCTTCGTATGTCTGCAGCTTATCAAACTTCTGTTTGTCTCCTATCATGTGACTGGAGCATCCACTGTCTAGAATCCAGGGAGCAGATTTATTCTATGCTTTGAGAGCTGTTTGAATGATCAGGGATTCTTTGTCTTTCTTCGGTTTTCCATTTTCTTTCCACTAAGTTTTGACAGCAGATTTGGTTACTTTCTTCACCTTCTCCCTTTCATTTGCTTGTGACAGTTTATTGGGAAATTTTATGTACTGTTTTGATCCAGTCGATTGATATTTTCTTCCCTGGTATGTATTTCCTGCAAAAGAGCTACGACAATTTCTTGCAATATGTCCGAAGTTATGACAGTTATAACATTCTACAGCATAATCTATCAAAGGTGAAAAATTATTTTTGCTAGTGAAATTTCTTTGTTCTATATTATATCTACAACTAGAAATTTTATGACCATATGCATTGCACTTAAAACAATAACCAGAAAAGGAATGAGTGTACCTGGGAAATGGATGTTGCCATGTGGAGGTAGGAGCCATGGGTCTCCTTCTTCTTTGATGAGATACTTTGGTGAATCCATCATTTGCAGCACTCCTTTCGAGCTTGGATTTGTTGTTTTCTTTTGCATGATATGGTTTATCTTGATCAACTCTAATCTTGTCTTTATTATTTACTTGGATCTACTCTGCATGACCTTTGAGTCCTTTGAGGTTTCTCCTTCATCAAAGCCCAAGCCAAATTTGATACCTGTGGGCCTTTGATTATTCAACATTTTGTTCAGTTTCTCGAAACTGTCTTCAAATTTTTGATGACAGCTCAGTTTTCGATTCATTTCTTCTAGCTGTAGCCTTAATCCAACTATTTCCTCTTCCAGTTTATTTCTCTCATTTATTTTCACGATCAGCTGAGCTTCAACATCTTCAAAACTTTTCTTGTATTCTTCAGTTTGTACTTTCAAACTTATTATTACATTGCTTGCCTCCTCAAATTTTCTTGTAATCTTTTTATTTCTTTTCCTTTCTGCACTTAACTCTTCAAGAGCAGCAACTAACTCACCTTCCAGATCTATCTCAGCCTCATCTTCTAATTTTTCTTCACACTCCTATGTTTCCTCAGTTGTTTGTTCTTCAAAAGCCATGAATAGGGCTTCACCAGTTTCTTCTTCTGATTCCTCATTGGAACTGTCTTCGAAGAATCGATATTTGGGAAATGAAACTCTTCTTCTTGAAGTTTCTTTTTCTAAACTACGGTTTCTTTTTCCAGACATTTCTTTCTGGATATGTTCCTTCATCATTTTTATTTTTCTCCTTCATTGGGCATTTTGCTGCAAAGTGCCCGATGCCTCCACAGTTAAAACATTTGAACGACAACTTACCTCTGTACTTTCCTTTTCCCTTTACTAATTTCCTAACAAAGTTTGCTTCATTTTCATCTGCAAATTCTTCTTCCTCTGACTCTTGTTTAGATTTTATATTTTTATGTGCTTGGAAGGCTGCTTCTCTATCAGAGGGCTTAGTTTGTCCAATCCTCATTTCATAAGATGTTAGAGAACCATGCATTTCATCAATACTAAAGAAGTTTAAATCTTTTGCTTCTTCTATGGCAGAAACCTTTGCATCAAACCTTTTGTTGAGAGTTCTCAGTACCTTCTTCACAACAACTGCATCTTCCATTTCTTCCCCCAATCCTCTTATTGCATTGATGATTCTGTTTACTCTCAGCATGTAAGCTTCTATGTTTTCATCATCGGTCATCTTTAATGCTTCAAACTGGGCATGATGTGTTTGTAGCTTAGCTTCCTTGATTTTGTTGTCTCCTTCATGAATGCTTTGCAGTTTGTCCCATATGTCTTTAGTAGATTTGTAGTTCATGATGCGTATCAACTAACTGTCGACCAATCCACACATAATCGCATTCTTGGATTTCGAGTTGTTCTCAAACTTTTTCTTTTCAGCAGCATCTGTTGGAGGAACAGTGGGAGTGGTGTATCCATTTTCAACGGATTCCCAAATGTCATAACCCAATGCATAGAGATAGGTCCGCATTCTCGAGACTCCGAAAGAATAGTTTGTTCCATCGAACGGAGGAGCTTTGTTAGAAGAGAAACCTTCACCACCGGCCATTGTATATCTCCCAAGAACACCTTAGCTGATTAAGCTTGTGCAGGTGCCCCGCTCCGATACCAATTGATATTCTCACAATGACACCGAGAGGGGGGGGTGAATCAGTGTAACTACTTAAAAACTTAAATCTGCAACTTTTAAAACTAATAATGCAGGCTTGAAACTAGATAATGCAAGTATCACACAAGAGCATCACACAACACAGGATTTAACGAGGTTCACCAATGTGGCTACTCCTCAAAAATGACTGTTTGGACTACAATTCAAATCTAGTCTTTGCAAGGATTCAATTTTTACAATCAGTTTACCAAACACCCACTGGAAGGAGCACCAACCCCTGATTTATCTGCTGCAACAGATAGGAGCACCAACTCCTTTTACCAAGCACCCACTTGGATTTCAATTTTGCAAGATAAATGGACATAAAAATGCCTTCTCTTTTGCAAGACCCTTACTGGTCTACAACACATACAAAAATCTCACAGAAGCATAGAGAGAATTGTTAGAGACTCAATATCTTCTGATCTAATCTAAAACCTTTCTCTTGAATATTCAATAGAATAGCAGGTTTTGATCTAAGGCTATTTTCTTATAGCACCCTTACTAACTGAGACCTTTTAAAATGCACAATGAAAACACAGTCACAGTAACCTTCTCACTATGCCAATTTGATCCTTTTATTCTTGATATCTTCGAACGGCTCGATTTCAAATGATTTAACTTTCCCTCCAACTTTTCATGCATTCTTGGCTGTAATTGACGTGTCAAATCTTTCTCTGACCTGATCCGCCTTTTAGCCGCTTTTTTTCTGACATTCTGACGTTCTGACAGCCTTTTTCTCTGCACAGTCTGCATATTCTGATAGTCCTTCTCTGCATATACTGACAACCCTTCTGCGCATTTCGATGCTCTGTTATCTCTACGAAACTGCTCTTTAAAATTCTTTTGCACTTTATTCTAAATGGTGTCAATCCTTCTATTCTACCTGTTACTTTCTTGTGAGTCAAGCACAAGCATCGAGAATATTGTATCACGGCCTTGCAACAGCCGTTCTACATTCAATGCATAGTTCCGTGGCAACTCTTTGTAACTGCCACCTTTGCCAGCCATGCTGCAACACGGCCCTACAACAGCAGTTCTTTTCTTAATTGCAATGCTTTGTAACTTTCCTTTTAACTTCAGTTTACTGCAGCATGAATTTCTCCTATGCATTCTCACCACCTGTCACTTGGAACTACAGATCTGACTCCAGTTAACTTTTCGTAACTGGCACCTTTTTGACACCTATCACAATGCATGTATCTTTGACTTTTTCCTGCCAAAACATTACCTGTCGTGATATCGCGACGTTTTTTGCTTTGCTGACGTCATCCTTAACTTTGTCGCGATATCGAGACACTGTCGGCTTCCTGAGGCTTCTCTGGCAACTTGTCGCGATATCACGACATTTTGGGTTTTACTGACGTCATCCTCTAAGATGTCATGAAATTGCGACGTTTCTGGCCTCCGTATAATTTTTACTCCATGCAGCTGTGAAAAACCTTACATGTAGCGAAATCGCTACACCATTGTTGCCTTAGCATTTTTCTTTGCTGCTTGCTAGTGAAACTCCGACGTGTAGCGATATCGCTACACCTTTCCAACATGTGTTTCTAACCTGTAGCGAAATCGCTACACCTTCGCATTACTCACTTTTAACCTGTAGCAAAATCGCTACACCTTTTTACCTTGCACTTTCAACCTGTAGCGAAATCGCTACACCTCTGCACTATGCACTTTCAGCCTGTAGCGAAATCGCTACACCTTTTTACCTTGCAACTCGAGGCTGTATCAAAATCGCTGCACTTTTGTTCTTAGTGTCTCAAGCTTGTAGCAAAATCGCTACGCTTTTCTCACTTGGTGCTTTTTCTTTGCTTATGCTGGCGAAACTCAGACATGTAGCGAAATCGCTACGCTTCTTCATCAACTTTCTCTTTCCTCCGATGTGTCGTGAAATCGTGACATTTTTCATCCTTGGTGCCTTTGCTTCAAACTTGTCGTGAAATCGTGACAGTTTCTCGATTTGGATTCTTTCCTTCCAGCATGTCGCGAAATCGCGACATTTTTCCTTGCACATTCTCTCTCCTTCGATATGTCACGAAATCGCGACATTTTTCAATGCACTTTCTCTCTCCTTCGATATGTCACGAAATCATGACATTTTTCAATGCACTTTCTCTCTCCTCCGATATGTCGTGAAATCACGACATTTTTCAATGCACTTTCTCTCTCCTCCGATATGTCGTGAAATCGCGACATTTTTCAATGCACTTTCTCTCTCCTCCGATATGTCGCGAAATCGTGACATTTTTCTTTGCACTTTCTCTTTCCTCCTATATGTCGCGAAATCGCGACATTTTTCTTTGCACTTTCTCTTTCCTCCTTTTTGTCGCGAAATCGCGACACTTTTGCTTGCGCCTTCTCTCTCCTCAGCCATGTCGCGAAATCGTGACATTTTGGCGAGCTTTTTCTCTCTCCTCGGATATGTCGCGAAATCATGACATTTTCTTATGGACTTTCTCTCTCCTCCGGTATGTCGCGAAATCGTGACAGGAACCATGTCGCGATATCGCGACAGAAAACATGTCGCGATATCGCGATAGTTTTCTTCCTTGTCTTTTTCTGCAAAATTCTGGATCTGGGTCCCCTCTGTTTTTCTTGAGATTTTTTGCACTTGATCTGACTGACCTCTGAACTGCTTCAACTGCATCACTTTTTCTGTGTTGACAACAATTACAATCCTTTTGCACTACTTTTGCTGCACCTTGCTCAACAATGCCTTTCGGTTTAAAGAATGCTGGAGCAACTTATCAAAGAGCCATGACATATACTTTTCATGATATGATGTTTGATATTTTGCATGATCATGTGGATAACATTATAGCCTGCTCAACTAACTAAGATGATCACATTAATTATTTAAGAAAAATGTATGATATATTAAGATTTTAGCCAATAGTTTGAAGAAATTTCTATCGATTATCATTGATCCAAGTCAAGGAAGTTATGTACAAGGAATATTAATCTTAGATGGATTTATTACTATTCATGAGGCTCTTCATACAGCCGCTCAGACCAAAAAAGCAGTCATGGCTTTAAAGTTAGACATGAACAAAGCTTATGACAGGATAAATTAGGAATTCCTAGAGGCAGTTTTATTAAAATTTGGCTTCAACATGAAATGGGTCAAGTTAATAAGAGAGTGCATTTCTAAGCCTTATTTTTTAGTTTTGGTTAATGGGTCTACTACAGGTTTTTTCAAAGCAAATGTGGTCTAATAAAAGAGGATCCCATAAGTCCTATGTTGTTCATCATTGTAGCTGAGGCCTTGGGAAGAACCATTAAGGCAACAACGGTAGCTGGACTCATATCAGGTATCAAGGCCACGTCACTAACTACCCCGATGACACATCAGCAATTTGTTGATGATACATTGCTACTGACTTTGGCTTATGTGGTTGAGGCAAGAAGGATTAAAAATATTCTCATAATGTATGAAGAAGCGACTGGATAGAAAGTGAATTTTGATAAGAGCAAACTTTATTTCATCAATACCCCCATTCCTAGGAAAAACAGCATAGCAAAGATCATGGAATGTCAGATTGCATCCCTTCCCACCTACTATTTAGGTCTTCCCATGTTCACGGGGAAACCTGAAGGATCAATGTGGAACATAGTTCTGGAGAGGATTCAAAAAAAGCTAGCAGGTTGGAAAGGACATCTGTTATCTCAAGCAGGAAAAGCAGTTTTAACTATGGCTTCACTTCAAAGTATACTCGTTTACTTCCTATCGTATTCAGAGCTCCCAAACAAGGTGTATCACAAAATTGAGCAACTTCAAAAAAAATTTCTCTGGTCAAGGACTAAGGATAAGAAAAGGATCCATTTAGTAGGTTGGAACAAGGTTTGCAAACCTAAAGCTGATGGGGGGTTAGGATTGAGGAGAGTTGCTCATCTCAATACAACTCTGTTAGCCAAACAAGCATGGCGATTATTGACTAAGGCCGATAATGAATGGACTTCCATAGTTAGGAGGAAATACCTCCAAGGAGTGAAATTCTTTAATGACAACTTAGCAAGTAGGGGGTATGATTTTTGGAATGCAATCCTCATGAGTAGGGATCTTGTCAAGAAAGGTCTTAGATGGATTCTAGGAAATGGGTAAACAATAGACTTTTGGAAGGATCGGTGGGTGAGAGCTGAGGAGTTATCCCAAAATCCTCATTTGGCTAGGATTCAAGAGCATATGGAGCAACATATTGGGAAGAAGGTTGCAAATTATATGTGGTAGGATATAAATATCAACAGGTGGAAACACATCAGAGTACAAGGTTTTGAAGCAGAGTTTGAAGAGCTTTATAACATTTTAACTCAGCAAATTATTCCCTCTAGAGAGGATGAAGATCACATTGTTTGGGCTGAGATTGAAAGTGGTGACTTCACAGTTAAGTCTGCCTATAATTTGCTTCTCAATGTGGAAGGTCAACAATTTCAACCGAGTTTGGTTTGGATCAAAGGCTTAATTCCTAAAATATCCTTTTTTTCATGGTCGATGATTCAAGGAAAAATCCTCACTATGGACAATATGTTATCCAAAGGTATGGTTATTGCTAACCATTGCTACATGTGCAGGGCAGGATGGGAGACAACCCAACACTTGTTTCTGGAGTGTCCGATAGCGGAGTCCATCCTCGATGAACTTTTCCAAGCCTTTAGGATCTTGTGGGTTAATCCTTCTCTTATATCCGAAGTGTTCCATCAATGGCCTCAACCCTTTGTTAGCCTAAAACTTAAGTACCTATGGAAAATATGTTGGCATCATTTTCTTTGGAAGATTTGGCTAGAAAGGAACCATAGAGCCTTTAAGGATACCATTCACAACCCAAAAACCATCCTCAATAGGATTATTGTCTTTGCAAAAGAAAACCTTAGCACCTTAGTGGATGAGAACCACTCAATTCTTCCCCAAGAAAAACAATTAGCTCGGGCATTAGGTATTGAGGACAAACCTTCCATTCCTTTGCCCAATCCCAAAAATGGGATTTATTGGGAGCCACACCCTAGGGTTGGTTTATACTAAATTTTTATGGTGCAGCCAAGGAGAACCTAGGAAGAGCTAGAGTTGGAGGAATAATCAGGGATCATCAAGGAAATCTAGTCAAGGCATTCACTGAACCATTGGGAATCAAAACTAATAACGAAGCAAAAGCTAAAGCCCTTTGGAGAGGGTTGCAAGTAGCCCAAGCAACTCAATGTAACTTGATGATTGAAGGTGATTCTATGAACATCATAAACCTGTTAACCAATGGCAAAAAACCTCCATGGAGAATCGAGGGAGTCATTCATGAAGTGAGGATCATTTTTGTTGCAAGACAGAACAAGAGGGCTCATCACGTGTACCATGAGGCCAACAGGTTAGCTGACAAATTATCCAACATAGGTGTTGATGTTGGTAGTTTGGTGACATGGACACAAGGTGTGCCACGTGAAGTGGAAAACATTATTAGTCATGAAAATAAACCTACTCGTTAAGGAGAAATATGAATGGGTGTTCTTTCCCCATGGAGCTGGTAATAACTATGGGGTTTCCCTCTAAATCATACCAAATTGGAAATGAAGGTAACAGGGTGTAAGCCTTGGAAGATTTTGACAAAGAATAGGAAATGGGCAAGCAACAGGTTTCACAAGTGCAAAGTTCCAAACTTCAATTCCTGTCAATGTAAGTAATGTTTACAGTTATGTTTAGGTATGGGTGTGCTTTGTTAGTAAGGTGTTGTAGGGGATTCAACACAATTTTTGGTAAGAAAGTTTCAAGGATGACTAGGATCTACAATCTCAACAGTAAGGCTGGATATTGTAATAGGTTTTGGGTTAACCTGCAAAATCGGTAATTAATGAAGATTTTTATTTACCAAAAAAAAATATAATATGATACGTTTAAACCTAGACAAATGTATATTTGGAGTAAAATATGGAAAATTATTAGGAGTTATTGTTTCTATATGAGGTATTGAGATATATCCTTTAAATATTAAGGCTAACTATGATATACCACCTCCTAAAAACATATCATAATTAAGAAGCTTACAAGGAAAATTACAAGTTATCTGTTGCTTCATTGATAAATTGGCAGATAGAACAGAACCTTTTCTTAAATTGCTCAAGAAAAATATTTCTTTTCAATGGGATAAGAAATTTCAAGAAGCTTTTGATAGCATTAAACAATATCTTCTCAAACCTCCAGTGCTTGTTCCACCTAGACTAGATTGTCCTTTAATTTTATATATTTATGCTTCATAACTTGCACTTGGAGCTATGTTGGCTCAAATTGACGATGAAAATAAATAACGAGCCACATACTACATAAGTAGAACTTTAATAAGTTATGAAACAAGATATACTCCATTAGAAAAACTTTTTTTAGCAATTGTGTTTTCTACGCAAAGTTTGCATCATTATATGCTTAGTTAGAAAACATATGTCATTGCAAAATCTAATCCATTGAGGTACTTGATGAATAGACCATACTTATCAGGATGCACAACTAAGTGGATTCTTGCTCTTAGTGAGTTTAAACTCACATTTATCGACTAAAAATCCATAAAAATCCAAGTTATAGTAGATCAGTTAGTTGCTGCACCTTTAGAGTCTACTCACCCCATGAATATTGAATTTCTAGATAAGTGCCTTTATTTAGAAGAAGATCATTCTGAAACTTGGACATTATTTTTTGAAGGATCTAGATGTATGAGTGGTTTAGATGTCGATATTATATTAATATCTCCTCAAAAGAACCTAATACCTTTATCCTTTAAATTAAAATTTTCTTGTACTAATAACACTATAGAATATGAGGCTTTAATCCTTGGATTACGAGCCACTTTAGCTCTAAAGATTAAAGTTTTATTAGTTTTTGGAGATTCTCAACTAGTGATAAATCAAATCAATGAATTTTATCAAACACGATATGAGAAAATTTGCCCTTATAAAGAGTATGCGCTTAAGCTTATTTCATTGTTTGAAAATGTGACTTTAGAAGCCATTCCTAGAACTAGCAACCGTGCTACTGATGCTATGGTTGTGGTTGCATCCTTGTTGCCTTTGGAGTTAGATGATGAATATGCTACTATAATTATCCATAGAATCCAAGAACCCACTTTCTCTAAATATTTCTTAGATCCATTAGATGTATTTTTGATTAATGAGATCACCCCAAAACCTTGGTACATATATATCTTTAACTTTTTGCAGAATGGGATCTTCCCCGAGGGATTAGATAGAAACCAACATAGGCTACTACGTAAGTGAGTTTTCTACTTCGTAATTATTTGTAATACCCTATATAGAAGATCATTTGAAGGTATCTTGTTAAGATGTCTAAACCTAGAAGAATCTAAAAAATCCTTAAGTGAAGCCCATTATGGATCCTGTGGAGGTCACTTTAGTGGAAGTGCCATTGCTAAAAATATTCTTAGAATGGGCTATTTTTGGCCTTCCATGGAAAAATATGCTAATGATTATGTGTGTCATTGTGACAAGTGTTAAATACATGTTGACCTTGTCCATGATCCTACTCAAGAACTCCTAACCATAACATCTCCTTGGCCCTTCTCTAAATGGGGTTTAGACATTATTGGTAAAATCAATCCTATTTCATTTGATGGTCATAAATTTATAATAACTGCAACAAAATATTTTACAAAGTGGGTTGAAGCTATACCTTTAGCTTCTTGCATAGGAGTTCAAGTTTCTAAATTTATTTTCAATCAAATCATTTGTAGATTTGGAATTCCATCTAATCTCATTTTAAACAATGGTACATGTTTTAAGAACAAATATGTTAAAAAATTATGTCAAAAATATATAATTCAACATAGATGGTCTACTCCTTACTATCCACAAGGAAACGGCCAAGCTGAAGCATCTAATAAAAAATTGATCAAAATCTTAAAAATATTAGTTAATAAAATTGGTCGTGACAAGCATATACAATTATATCCTGCCTTGTGGGATTATCGAACTAGTGTTCATACTCCTATAGGTGCTTCACCTTTTGTCTTGGTCTATGGCGTCGAAGCAGTTTTTCCATTTGAATCAAAAGTTCCTTATTTAGCTCTGCTACTTCAATATGCCAAAGTAGGAGATGAATATCGTGCTAGCATATTAAGTCAGTTGGAACTTTTATATGAAAAGTGCATTCATGCTTTAGAGCATCTTCGTGCCTACCAAGACAAAATTAAAAGGTCATATTCAAAGAAAGTTCATAATTGATCTTTTGAAATTGGTGATCTACTCTTAAAATAAAATAATAAAAATACTAATGCAAGAAAATACCTTAAAGGAGAATTCCAACCTATTTGGCTTGGACCATTTATCATCACTACCAAATTTGGATCAAGTGCATATAGATTGGCTACCTTGGATGGAAAGGACCTCAAGGAACCCATGAATATTATGCATCTGAAAAGATATTATGCATAAAGCCAAAAGTCTTATCATTGTACATAGTTGTAAATAGTTTTTCTTATGTATTTCAATATACCCTCAAAAATAACCAAAAAAAATTACAAAATCTAAAATCTACAAAAATATTTCCAAAAGCATTATTAGATCATTATCTCTACATCTATTATCTACTAAGATTGCAAGTTATATGTTCATTTACTTCAGATTAATTCAAAGGTTATCTTGAACCATGCACTAAAAATCACATATTTAATAAGTTTTGGATTTCGTTATTTTGATTATAAATCTCTCTTGTACCAAAGAACACTATTACTTCATTAAATAATTTTGAGTATTGTCAATGATTTTGCTACTTCTTGAACCAAGGACACATTCTTACATATTAAAATGATTTGTTGCAAATTCGATAAAGTGATACTCCTTAGTAAATATTAATACCTTAAGTGAAAAAGTTTTTCTTGCTATCCTATCGTGTGCATGGTCTAGAATACTGAGAAATTGGCAAAAGTACAAGCTCCTTCCTACCTAAATAAAATCCCTTGCTCTAAGTCTAATCTGAGCAAGTATCCCAAAAAATAAATAAAAAGAAAGAAAATAAAGAAAAAGAAAGAAAAGAAAAGAAAAGAAAA
This sequence comes from Wollemia nobilis, assembly GCA_028583015.1. Taxonomy (NCBI): domain Eukaryota; kingdom Viridiplantae; phylum Streptophyta; class Pinopsida; order Araucariales; family Araucariaceae; genus Wollemia; species Wollemia nobilis. Next base: position 3,563,319 of record JAQPPZ010003612.1, read on the forward strand.
AGAAAGAAACAAGAAAAATGTTCCAAAGTAATAAAATCCCCTTGTTCAAAAATGAACAAGAAGTCCCTATCCTATAATTATGAAGAAAATAAGGGATTATTGAACTTGAATCCCTAGAATTTCTCAGTTATTCGAAAACCATGAGGTAAACCCCATAACAGGTGATTTGTTCCCAACTTGCTTGACATTGGGTAATTCTTTTTCACATGGCGACATGTATGTCACATTAGCAACCTTATTTTGTATAGACCAATGTCCGCTTATGGATTAGCTAGATTTTGGTAATTTGATTTACATAGTAGTTTAGTACCAATGCATGCACAAAATCATGGTTAAATGAACCTTTCACTTGCACACACATTGGTTCATTCAAAGTTGGATTTTTCATTACCTTACTCAAAATCGGTAAATTAACTTCATAAAGCACACACATTTGTTACTTGAGATATTTTGTATCATTATGACAATCAAAATAAATAATGAATTCACTTTTCACACACTGGTTCTAGATAAATTTGAATTTGTCTTTGAAATAAGTTAAAATATTTCTTTGAAATTTTGTTAGATAATCAATTTCAAGTCTTTACATTAGTTCATATATATTATCATAGCACAATAATTTATTTCAACTATATTTATTACAAAACCAAAACATAATCATCATGCATTTCATTTTGATTTTCGCGATGATGGTATAGTTCCTAAGTAACTATTTCTCTTCAAATTTCACACTTAGGAATTTTATGCCTAGCGCAAGTCATTTTTCTAAATTTTCATGCCCAAAAATGATTCCATATATTTTCCTTATATATAAAAATTATTATAAAAATATTTTTAACATGTGACATAATGATCTATCTTTGCATTTTAAAAAGGAACACACAAAATTTATATCATCATGCATTTCATTTTGATTTTCGTGATGATGGTATAATTCCTAAGTAACTATTTTCTTCAAATTTCACACTTAGGAATTTTATGCTTAACACAAATCATCCTTCAAATTTTTCATGCTTTGATCAATATATTTCACAAAAATTTATCAAATACATTGTTCTCAAACAAACATCACACATATTATTTTCATTACAAAAGCCTTAAGATTATTCTTAAGCATACAACCATTTTTTTAGCAATATCAAAAACATTCCTCACAAAATAGGATTAGCTTCATGACTTAGCGAGATTTGAACTCCACCAAAATTCACATAACAGCACAACATCCTTTGAGGTTTATTGCTAAAATCTATCAAAATTTATCATTATTCCAAAAACACCTTTTTCAAAAACACATTTTTCAAAACTAAATCATTTTAATCCATTTATCATTTTCAAAGCATGATTAATAATATCTCATCATCCAAAAATTAAAATTCAATATTAATCAAACCAAACACATGAAGTCACATAAGAGACAATATATATATATATATATATATATATATATATATCTCAAAATCCATATACAAAAACAAAGTTAGACCGATATGCCACAATCCTCAAAATTGGTATACTCAGTCAGATATATCATACAACTATACAAGTATCTAGGCTTACTCCCTATAATCCCTAGAGCTCTATGCCTCATCATATCTACCAGGGAGTGGAGGTGGTGGTGGCATCTCTCGTGTCTCCGTAGCAGTCCTAGAAGAGGTCGCTCTAGATGAAGAGCAGGATGACCCAACATAGATCGGCTCTACAATATCTATAGGGAGAGTCTCTCTTCAATCTATAGGGACCAATATGAAATATAGGGTCCTATAGAGAGTCATTTATTGCACCACTCACATCAGATCATCCCATACCCGACTCTTCTCAGATCGACCTGTCTAAGCTGGTGTCATAATCCCAGCTCCCTACCCCACCTGATCCCGAGCCTCTATCAGCTCCCCCTCCAAAGTCTAAATTTTTCTATGTAGAACTACATACTTAGCTCTAGACTGCACTATCTCTCCCTCCAGATACTCTATCATAGTCTTCTGGGTTGCATTCCCCCATGTAGCCTAGCTACCTCCACCCATAGAGCAACCATCTCACTACTCTCCCCCTCCTCCAAAACTCTCTTGCCCTTCCTGGGCGAGTATGTCTCTCCTCCTAATGAGTGGATGCTCCTACCTCCTCATGGTATGATGCCCTCTTCTCCTACCTATCTTTGGGGATCGGATGCCTCTAAGATATATGCCCACCCCGAGTACAAGGACCCAGTCTCCTTAGTGAAGCCTGTGTAATTGACTGCTCCTACTGACTAGTCATCTGACACTATCTATAGACCTGGTCTGCTACCTACCACACTATACTCCTCTATGGTGTAAACCGAGTAGGGTGTATGATAGCATACCATTATCTATTTTTGTATGTCACCCCAGCATCATATCCAACCACTTCTTCCACTGGAGCATCATCAGGCTTAGGGTCTAGAAATCAAGCCAGTTTAGGAGCCCCACTAAAAGTGGTAGGATCCTAAGTAGATATAGCAAAAGTGATATTCCTATTATAAGGAATATCTTGGAAGAGCCCAAAATGATGTTGCACCTAATCAGAATGGTGCAAATCTACCTCTCCCTCATGCATATACACCCATATGGTCTGCTTGACATGGTCCAACTCATAGGCATCCTCTCCCCATCCCGAAAGTACTCTCCAAGACCTCCATGTAATATCATCAGGAAGTAGCTCATCTAGGAGCTGCCTCGCTCCACTAACAGTAATTCATCTCCTCCATACTCCTTGTAGAGGCCAATAAAACACCCTAGGCCTATAATCCTCTACATTGGGTTCATAATCTACTCCTTGAGCTAGAGGAAGCCATGTAGGCCACTAGATAGCTATGTGCTCCCAACACCACACCTGTCTAAAAGAGGTCAAAATGAGGCCCTTCCCATCCTTGTAAACCACCCTGTGCAAGAATATATACAAGTGGAATAAAAGGAAGGGACCCCAAGCAAATCAGACACTCTAATCATGTATATCATAGACTACCTCTGCTAGTGTCCACGGCAAATGAACCCCGTTGATATGGCATAATATTAACCCCCCAACTATGCCACTTAGTACAACTATCAGTCGAGAGACCCTCCTATCCTCCTGAGTATCTCAATAGGAACTCCACCCTTGTTTAATACGAAGCTAGGGTCTCCCATAAACCTCATCATTACCTAGCCTTGGTTGCCATATGTAGCTATTCAAGCACCCCTCAGCAGTAACCACAAAATCTACCAGACATCCTCCAAGGTAGGAGTCATCTCCCCTGTCGATAATAAAAAACAGGATGATTTTGGATACCACCTCTCCACCAAAGCTATTAATACCCTCATGTCAATAGCAATTTGTGGCATCTACAACACATGTTTCAGACCCACTACCTCTAGACAGGCCAGCTCTAGGTCTGAAAGGTCATCTAAATCTGCCTGGAGAGTGCCATATCTCCACTCCCTATTCTTCAGCTCCTCCAACTGTCAAAATCAAACATAAAATAACAAAATATTAGTAACCAAATTTAAAACATTTGATCAAAATAAAGTAAGTTCAAAATCATATCAAAGCCAGCAATATCGTATACAATTTTGTCAATATCGTTTTGATTTTGTCAAAATCGTATCAATTTTGCAATATCGTATTACACGATATCGCTCAAATCGATACGATTTTGCAAAATCATATCGAGTTCTTCAATATCGTCTGACACGGTATTGCAAAATTGGTATGATTTTGTAAAATCATTACAATTTTACGAAATCGTTATGATTTCACAGCTAGGGCTATGCAATGACAATCGTGCCCTAAAAATTTAAATTTAATAAAAATTTAAGCAAAAACAATGCAAAATTGAAAGAAAACAAGTAAAACATTCTTACCCAGAGTGCTCCGTCTCCCACCCGGACCAAATCAACGTGATGGGTAGCTCCCGCCATGTTTTTCTCCAGAGCACAGGATAGAAAATAGTAAAAGATAAAATGAATTAAGAACTTCTAACTTTTCTTTTTTTTACCCTTGCTTTTTCGAGTTTTTCACCCAAAATGTCCAAGTGGGTGCAAAACTCAAAGGGGGCACCATAAACATCACAATTTGACAACTCACATTAAAACCTAAAATTATCAACAAAAAACTGCAATAAAATTTTGCTTTCTCGTAAAGCGTGCTACACTTTTCTTTAACGTATTTTCTTTCTTCTAAAGAGGGGGAAAAATGTAGCACCCTAAAAATGACCCATTTGCATAAAAAGACAAAATAATGAAAAATAATAATTGTTGCATTTATGTGCCTCAAAAATTGTGCTCAATGGTAGAGATCGTACTACGACTAGCAGGATCGGTGGATGATCAACAAAATCGTAGAATGATTCTTGCCATATGATTTCTGTGATCAGCGTACGATATTGCAGATCGTAATATGATCTTGCTTAGAAATAGAAAAATCAAACTTATAAAATGACCAATTTAGCTTAACGTCTTTTATCCCTATCTGCGTAACTGCGCGTGAAACCCGAGATCAGATTTATCCAATTTTGCTCAGTTGGGAAGAGGTTGTAACAAAATGATCTCCTCCCCCTATTTTGGTTAGTCCTCCCTACCTATTTAATCAGGCTCAAATCATTCAAATTTTCCATTGGCATTCCAAGATACTCTCACTTAAATTTTACATTTTTGTGTTCCTAGTTTTTTTCTATAAGTTGCAGGGTCGAAGACTATCGTTGCAGATCTATTGATGGTGTTGCATATCAAAACTATGGTCGTACGACAATATCGTTGGTTTAGTGTATGATATAGCCAGTTTGATGTATGATACTTCTAGGAATGCTACGATATTGCCTGCAATCTGCTTGGGGGTAACCCTGAGTTTTGGTTTGTATTTCTAATGTTTGTTTAAGCATATTTCTATTTCATTTAGCACTATTCCTCATATAAGCATTAATTCTATTCATAGGCATTACTAGTGTTCACCTAATTTCATGTAGTTGCATATAATTTCATATTTTATAGCTATAAAACTTTCATTTCATCAATTTATATCACTAATATTATCTGAAGCACTTCATTACATCTTAAATCATTAGTAGAACACATTATTCTTTTTTTGTTCTCTACCTAGGAATCTATTGGCTTTTGCAAAAATTGGAATAGCAGGTTCCTGATCGGAATATGATATCACAGATCGTATACGATCTTGTAGAATCATAGTACGATATTGGCCTGTAGCATACGATCGAAACTGCATACAAATTTTAGACTCTTCATCAGACATCCGGATACAGGTAAGAGTGTGTGATCACTTTTAAGCGTTGTATTAGTTTTTACATTCTATTTTTTTGTATTCTATTGCTTGCATTTAAATGAAAATTGCATATAAGATAGCATAGTTTGCATATTTTCCAGACTTAGGTGTATGTGTGATTTGACTAAAATGAATTCATCAAAACAAATCCTGAAACCTAGGCTCAGAAATAGCCATAAATGTTTCCTGGTGAACCCAAAACCCATTCATTGAAAAATCACCATATATAGAAGGTACGATTAAGTACCTCTCTTTTGAGGTGTAGACCACTCATTCTCCCATTCCCCTCTAAGTCACAGATCCATCAAGCTTGAGGAAAGGAGTGCAAGAATTTTTGGGCTACAACACCTAAATCCCAACCATTTGGAGGTGCCTAACTCCTGACCATTTGAAGGTGCCTAACTCCCAACCATTAGAGGTGCCTAAATCCTGACCATTTAGAGGCACCTAACTCTCAACCATTAGAGGCACCTAACTCTTGACCATTGGAGGTGCCTAACTCTCGATCATCGGTTGTGCCTAACTCTTGATCATCTGTGATGCCTTACTATTGGTGCCTTACTCCTAATGACGCCTTACTCCTGGTGCCTTACTCCTGATGACGCCTTACTCCTGGTGCCTTACTCTCGGTGCCTTACTCCCAACCATTTGGAGGCACCTTACTCTTGACTGCAAGATGGAGCTATGTTAAAACATTGATCAATTGACCAAACTAACATTAACTGGTTGACCAATTGACTATGCACTTTCCAAGGAGGTTGTTGCACAAAATATAAAGGAGAAATATTCATATTTTATGCATATTAGATTTTAAACGTGCATTATCATTAAAATAGAATAAAGCACTTTTATTCCAAGTTGACCATGTAAGCTTTTAAAAGCATTATTTTTAGGATGCATTATTTTAGGATTAGTTTGTTACGTACACCTAAGGATTATTATATTTATCCTTTTGGTGAACGGTCAAGATTTTAATAGGAAGAATAATATTTGTGTATAAACCGATTGTAACAAATCACGTTATGTGATTAAAAATAGACCAATCTATTATTGTAACGATATCTAGTTGCATTTTATATAAGAACACAGGCCATATGAATGGGTCAATGATCAAATACATAGAGAACTATTTTATTTATTTTGTTACGTATAATTTAAGAGTTGCAAATACTCTTATTTTCTTAAAAGCAAGTTTTATGTAATTAGTCGGATGGACTACCTGTAGGATCCTAGGCCCATTCCTTGCAATAGTCCTCACCTATTTTATTTCTATCATGTATTTTTAGTATATTAGCTTTACTATTTTATTTCCTGCTGTATTTTAATTCAGTCATGTTTTATTTTCCTATACTTTTATTTTTAGCACTTTAATTTTAGTTTGTAATTTATTTATTTATTTATTTTCCTGCACTTAATTTTATTTAGTTTGGATGAAATAAAAATGTTTAAACATCCCCCACCAAACTAATAGGTACAAAGGAATTCATTCCCCACACTACAGGCATATATTGTGCATGACACTTGTAAGTTTACAAACTTACCAAATTGATAATTTATGGAAAAGAAATGATTGTTTCCTAAACATAATTTTTGCTCACCATTTTGGGGCCATTACCGAGGAGTGTCAAAATTGTAGTGTTATGATTCACAGGTCAGTTAAAAAGTCCATTTAAATTATCTATAGATCCTCTACCTAAGAAGCATGAGTCCACCAAGGGCATTTTTACAAATCCAAAATAGTTGTCGACACAAGCAGAGCTGAATACCATAGTCAACAATTTAAATTTTCCATATTATCAAGTAAATATGGGAATAAACTCGATGTATCATATTAAGTGTAGAAGTAGGAAATAAATTGTGTTGTTGAAAAATTAGAAAACTAGGAAATGAAGGAATTCCATCATATTCTGAATAGTTTCATGAAATTAGAGAAATGGTACTGTTAGAATTGTAGCGACCCTGGGATGCACGCATCGCTCTTTTTATGCGACTTGCAATTTATTAAAAACCCAAAATGAAATGGAAGACGATGAAAATCATATAACACAGAAATAATAAAGATAGATCTCTTTATTTGGATTGAAACCTAGTTACATTTCATTCCCTCTTAGGGATACCCATTTCAATATAATAAGGTTACAAATAGGCAAAGAGTGCCCCTTTCGCAAAGAGGTGGTGCGCTTTCAAAATCTTCCTAGTTTCGTACATGAAAATGTATGAGGACTTACATATGTCTCCTTCTCCATGTCTATTTCTTGGAGGGATCCATTTTGCTCTCGTATGTTGTAGATTCTATTAGATGAACCTGTGGCCCTATAAGCAATGAAACAACAACACACACTTAGATTTCCAGGAATGCCTCCTCGGATGAGGTTGTTAGTACTGAATATATCAAACGAAAGCAAGTGCAAATTAAACCTATGATATGAAGTTAAATTAATTAAATGATATTATGATAATGATATTCTAAACAAAATAATGAGACTAATGTATCAAACCCTAAGCTAGGCCTACGGGCCACTATCTGAGACAACGACCGCTAAAGTGAATTTCATTCCCTTTGCCCCAAAGCTATGGGTCAAAGCTTGTATCGAATATTGAAATGGTGGTTGTTTTTGTTCTCTAATTTTTTAGGGCTTCACCATACACGTGATATCCAAGAGAAGCTCTCCAAGTCTCAAAAGCTCTCCTCAATATCCTATTTTGATAAATTATGGATAAAATTGTCCTCTCTCCTTTGGTGCTCTTAGGATTGCACCTTTTAAAGTGTGTGAAACTCTAGGTCTATGCCCAATCCCTTAGGAATGAATTCATCATGTGTAGTGATAGTTATCATGAGGATATTTTATCTTTTGTCCATGTTTGGAGGCTAGTTAACTGAAATCTAATTGCCAACTTGAGTCTCCTATGCAAACTGGTTGTTAGCATGAGAAGCTTTTGTCCTTTGTCTATGTTTGGAGGCCATTTAACTAAAGTCTAAATGCAAAATTAAGTCTCCTATGTGAACTGTGTTGAGAAGCAACACACCCCCACTAAAAAAATGAATTTCCATCCTTTGAAAATATTTAGCTTTCATTTTGCCAGTAGGGACCCTCTTGATGTTTTCCAGGTTTTTATTCCAAATTTTGCTTGCCTCCTTCTTCTTCAAGTTTTGCCTATATCAAAGTATCTAAGTAGTCTTGCATGTGACTTTAATTTCAATTTAGAATTCACTTCTTTAAAAGTTAGAAACATTCTGAGTAAAAAGATCTTTCACAGATATGTAAAAATGCAAAATACAGATGAATGAATTCATTAGAGTCAACCTACAATTTCTAAAAATTTTGCTAAGTGCTGGAAACGTCACGATATCGCGACACTTCCATTTTTGAAAAAGTCACGATATCGCGACACTTTCCATTTTTGGAAATGTCGCGAAATCGCGACGGGTCTTGGAAAAATTGGCTAAGTCCTAGAAATGTCGCGATATCGCGACACTTCCATTTTTGGAAAAGTCGCGATATCGCGACACTTTCCATTTTTGGAAATGTCGCGAAATCATGACAGGTTTGAGTCGGAAGCCAAACTTGATGAAAACGTCACGATATCGCGACATATTTGGAAAGAAAGTGCAAGTGATAAAAACGTCGCGATATCGCGACACATTTTGGATGAATGCAAGTCTTGATGAAAAGGGCGCGATTTCGTGACACGTCGCGAAATCGTGACATGTCACGGTTTCGCGGCAAAAGGAGCAAAAAAATGGTTAAGGCATGGAGACCGTCGCGATTTCGCGATGGGTTTTGAGTAGAGAACCTAAGTCCCGAAGGTGTCGCAAAATCACGACACAAAAAACAAAAAAGCTCAAGGCAGATATGTGTCCCGAAATTGCGACATCACGAAATCGCGACACAAACAAAAAAGAGCCCAAGGCAGATAGGTGTCACGAAATCACGACTGTCGCGAAATCGCGACACGGAAGAAGAAAAGTTGCCAAGTCGGGAGACCGTCACGATTTCGTGACATGTCGTGAAATCGTGACATGTCGCATTTTCATGACGGAGGAAGAAGAAAGTTGCCAAGTCGGAGGAACGTCGCGATTTCGTGACATGTCGCGAAATCGTGACATGTCGCGTTTTCGCGACGGAGGAAGAAGAAAGTTGCCAAGTCGGGAGACCGTCGCGATTTCGCGACATGTCACATTTTCGTGGCAAAAGAGACAAAGAGGCCAAAATGGAAAATAGCTGGAGGAAAGCGTCGTGTTATCATGACACGTGTCAAAAGCAAATAAAGCCGACATATAATGAACATTAAGGTTTTGATTTAATAATATTAAAGTACTAATCCTTGCATGTCTTTTGCAGAAAGCCATCTGGCAGTTGCATACTAACGGAAGTAATGGCGGAAAAGACAAAATAAGCACGGATTAAATGAAGGCCGTCAGATGGAAATTGGAGATGCCGAGAATTGCTGGTTCATCCAGATTTTACAGATCTGGCCGCAAAGAGACTTTACGGTGACTAAGCAGCTGCCCATTTAATGGAGTATGTCGGCAATTGACCGAAAAATGAAAATATCTACACACAGTTACCGAAATTTGCCGATGGACGCATTTAACAGAAGAATTTATGGTGAAAGTAATGGCATGCGGAGAATTTCAACTCAGAAGCGGCTCTGCGAAGATAAAGTGTCAGAGAAACCGGTGACTCATCCGAATTTCTCTCAAGAATTAATGAGACCCTCCCGGCAAGTGCACCAGAAAGATGAAGATATTTACTTGCGATTCTGAGATGGATGAGAATAACATCAGATCATGCCTTTTCCATTTATGGCAAGTAACTACACTCAGATTTGCAGAGTGGTTAGGGTTTATAAAAACTCTATTTTTAAAGGGCCTTATATTGTAAAACCCCGGTAGTAAGGTTAAGAGGATAAAATTTAGGGTTTGAGAAGAAGATATTTCTAAAAAGATCAGGGTCTGTCCTGGGTCTATAAATACTTCTTCTGAATGTAAATCACGGGAGGCGGAAACTTAGAAATAAAAGCTATTGGAGCAATTTCCTGCAAATCTTGTTTGAATGCTTTGTTCTGGACTTAGAGTTGGTGTGATTTTTCTTTTTCTATGATAGCATGGCCAGGAGCCTAATCTATTTCGGATTGTGATAAGTTCATCTTCTTTTGTTTTCGTTTCATTAAGGTTTATTTAATTTATGTTGTAGATCTGTGTTACCAGGATTGGATATGCTCGTTAGGCTTCATTTTCTTTATTGTATGTTAGGGAAAATTACAGATTTAAGGTTCAGGCCTGTTCTAATTGCTCTGTCCTCACTGTGCGAGCTAGGCTGCTGGTGAGAGATACCAATTTTAACCGACTTCCCTTCTGTTTATAATTTTCTGTTAGATCTGTTTCATCTTTGTCTTATGCTCTTAGTTGAAAGTGATCTTAGAAAGCTGGACACTTTCCTCTTTGATTTGTTCTATTGTGAAGCTAACCGGTATAACTAAAATTGGCAGTTTTGGTTTTGCAACTAAGTTAGATAAACTTCTCTTTCTGCCCTACCCTACTCTCTCTGTTCCACCGTGAAATGATCCATTTTTATCTTTCTTTAAATTTGTCTTTTATTTAAATCTGCTAAAGCATAAAGAGCTATATCAAAGAACTGATTGTAAATCTGATTATCCACAAAGATAACCAACTCCAAAAACATTACCGAACCGAAGTCCCGAGCCCGTTGTAAGGTAACAGACAGTCCACTTGAAACTATTCCAGAAGTGGAAAAGAGTGAATAGACATTCGACCCAACTCTGTAACTCACACCTTGGATATCAAGCAAGATCCTAAAGTGAGTGGGATTTATCCCGTATAAGTGTTATCGGTATTTTATGCTCATTCTTCACAGGGTGTGTATAAAAGTCGAACCAACATTTAAAATTGGCGCTAGAAGGAGGGCCTGCTGAACTCTGTTCAGTATTGTAAGTTGTCCTGTGCAGAGTCTGGTATTTTATCTTTTGAATCCTTTTCCCTCCTCTTTAGCTCTTTTTAAACTTGTTTGTTTGAGTTTTGCCTAAACAGCGAAACTCAACACCAATATTTAAAATTGCTAGAAAAGAGGACCTCAAGTTCAGTAGTCTGTTAAGGATTGTAAGGTTGTAAGTGCTGGTGAAAAGCTGGATTCTAATTATAGAGTAACAAGGTCCCACTCCAGAGCTGGAGAGCTCCTTGTGCCTGAGTTAGAAACTCCCAGAAGAAGCAGCCTCAGAAGGGCCAAGTCCTTGTCTGAAATAGTTTTATCACCACTTGTAGTTACTCCAACTGCAACTGAAAATATCATTGTCAATCAAGTAATAATGGCAAACTGGTTAGGTTCCACTGCCTTAAATATCCCGGGTGCAGCCCATGACCTGCCCAAAAATCCTGAGAGATATCTTCCCAGATACAAACATGATGGAACTAGGACAGCAGAAGAACATCTAGTAGCATTCAAGAATGCTCTGAAATTGTTAAATGTACAGCATGAAGATGTGGCTTGCAGATTGTTCCCGTTCACTCTCCAGGAGGGAGCTTACGACTGGTTTCTAAATCTCACTAACGATTCTATTACCAGTTGGAATGACTTGGAAAAGGTTTTTGTATCACAGTTTGGTGAGGTAATAGATCCCAGTGTATTATATCAGTAGTTTTCTGGTATTAAAAGAGAAATAAATGAATCTGTCAGATCTTACAATGTTAGATTTCAGAAGGCTTATGGTAGACTGATTGGTTATTATGTGCCAAATGCAGACCTGGCATTAGAGATTTTTAGGAATTCTCTGGATCCAATGACTTCTGTTTTCTTGAAAAGAGATCCCTCTATTACCAATTTAACAGAGGCTTACAAAGAAGCTTTGGTTCTGGAAAGACAGTTGGGACCCCAACCTTTAAATGCTCATCAAATTCCTTTGGTCACACAAGCTGCCCCTATTTTCAATCCCATACCACATCAGATGATGTTGCCAGTGTGTCAAACTCCACCATCAGGAAATCCATTGGCTGTAGCACCTGTTGAAAATGTACAGAATCCAGGTAAAGAAGCTGATAACACAAGAGTTGAAGAAGTTTCAAGGGTAGTCCAAAAGTTGGCAAATGACTTTTTGACTTTCAAAAGGCAAGTGTCCACCGGCGAAAACCCAAACAGGTTTTCTTATCAGCAGAATAGATTCACTCGGCCCCCATACGAGCCCAATAAGGATTATAAAGGTAAAGGGCATGATGTAAATATTTGTGATTTAGCCTTGCCTAACTGGTGCAGGATTCATGGAACGTCTCAACACGGGGAGTTGGATTGTTTGGAATTCTGTAATGCCTTTGAAGCTCTTTCTGGCGAGTTGGTTTCTCCTAAACATCAAAGAACTGCGGATGCCCCAAGTTCATCCAACCACAGTGCAGCTATGGTCTTAGATTCTTTCACTTTCCCAGAAGAATCAGAGAATGTTGTGGAGCTACCCATGGATGAAGTACAAGCTTTTCAACAATACAGGAGGGACAACTACAACCTCAAAAACAGAAATCCGGAGCCCAACACTACATCTACCCCTCCGGACAACTCACACAGTGTTCCTCCAGATCCATCTTCAAGCAATAACCCATCCCCACCCAAGGGAGGAAATCCGAGAGGACCAGATGCATTTGTCCCTCCACTCAATAAGGGATATAATATAGTGGAGGACATGAAGAAGATCAAAGCCAACATCACTCTTCATGAGCTGGCCCAAATTTCTGAACAGAGGGATAACCTGATCAAAACATATTCTCGAACCTACTACCAAACCTTTGGAAAAGGGAAAGAAAATGGAAAATGCAAATATGGCCATGTATAAAGAGAAGACTGAAGTTCCACCTTTTCTACTGATTGTCCGAATATTTGGGAAAAACTTACACAACTGTCTGGTAGATTCGGGTGCTTCAGCTAATGTCATGCCTTTGGCCATTTGTCAGCAGTTGGGTTTGACCCCCATGAACTCCGAGATGAGAGTCGTCCAATTGGATAAGTCAGAGGTTAAAGTGGTAGGTGAACTTCAGAATATACATATCCAGCTAGCATCTGAGCCAAGAGCGCAACACAGAATTGATATTCAGGTGGTGGATATTCCTGTAGGATACGGGATGCTTCTGAGCAGGGATTGGTCAAAATCATTGAATGGGTATTTGGCTACTGATTTCTCGCATATGTGGTTACCCTGGAATGGTTTTGCAAATCAATTAAGAATCAACAGAGAACCAAGATATAAACTCATGGTTACAGAGTATAATGCCAAGAATGAGACTCCTAATCTTGTTGAGGGCTATTATATCGGGGTTTATAATTTAACAACTACTCAAAAGGAGAAACCGGTTAAAGCTCACCTTAATCACGATAATGAAGTTGGGATACTTCATATTGATGCAGCTAAGTCTGAGCAAGGTTATGGTACAGGGGCTGTTCTTAAAAGACCAAAAAATCAAACCGATTTTATGTCTTATCGCTTGCAGTTTCCCTGCACAAATAATTTGGTAGAATATGAAGCATTAGTACCAGGATTAAAATTTGCTTTACATTACTTTGATCATGCAGATACGAAAACCCGTATGTTGGACTTGTTTGATTTGCAGGGTGGACGACTTCAAGCTGTGGAGCATTTTAGTCGGCACCAAGAGACAGTCAAGCGCTGGCTTGACGAGAGGGCCAATTCGAAGGCGTTCAAACTTGCAGACCTGGTGTTTCTATGGGACAAAGCCCATGAAAAGAAGCGTAAAAACACCAAGCTGCAACCTTTATGGATAGGGCCATACCAGATTGCCAAAACCCTGGGTAATAATGCATTTTTTCTACAGGACCTAGAGGGTAATTTTTTGAACCTTCCTGTTAATGGTCAATATCTAAAGCATTATTTCTCAGCTTTTCCATCCAATACATCGATTGAATAAATCACAAAGACGTTGTAACATGTGTATACATTGTAAATAAGCTTTGAAGTAGTTTGTTTTATTTTATTTTGTTTGATTTTAAAGGTCTGTGTTTTATCCTTTGGGGTCTGTACAAAGTAGTTTGTTTTATTTTATTTTGTTTGATTTTAAAGTTCTGTGTTTTATCCTTTGGGATCTGTACAAATTTCTTTAGCTTTTAAAATTCTATTTTTTTTAGTTTTGCCTGGGCAGCAAAGAAAAAGTCAGCCTTCTAAATTTGTTTTATTCTGAGTTCAAAATCCAGTGTTCATTATTCTAATTGAGAGATAGTCTGCTTAAACCGAACAAGTGGAACTATTTTGTTATTCGGAACAACAGTAGAAAGATGATTGGATTTTGTGTCTTGCTTGCCACAATTATTTTAATTATAAAGAAACTGCTATACTTGTTTGGTCGGAGAAACTCCCAGGGAATCCAAGAAAAGTTGGTCATAAGAGGGGACTCTGATTCGTGAAATTATTTGAGTATCCATAGAGGCTATCAGTACCCAGGCTGAAGCAGTTCCAGATTGATGAAATATTTAAAAAAAAAATTGTTGTTCTTTTTTAAGGCTTTTCAGATTTCGGTATATTTCAAAGGAGAGAGAGAGAAGGTGAAAGTTGAGCAAGACAGCATAAAACTGGCACTCTGTTATTTCCTATTATAAAAAAAAAAAAAAGAGAAAAAGTTATGTAATGAAAGAGGTAGCCAAGGCTTCAGAAGATGTTTTCTTTTACCAAGTTGTAGATACTACCTCACAGTTGTGGATCAGGGTCGTGAAAATCTAAAGAGTAACTCTGTCGGGCTGTAAAAGGCTAAACTAGTAAACAGAGCCCTACTCGGTTTCCCCTTTCACAACTCGGTTTCCCCTTTCTAGAAAAGCTGATCAATCCAGAGTACAACATTCGAAGGCCCAGTCATTCTTGAAGAAAGTTTTATACGCTTATAATTGCACATCAGAAATCTTCCTTAAGTGATTCAACCTAGTATGTCCTTGGGAAATTTTAACAACTATCAGGTAGTAGTTAATTTATTTTGAAGAATATTTGTGGCAAGGCATGGTACATGGTCTATATTGTTTTGAAACTAGAGTCCTGGATTCTAAAATAGTGCTACTATTTTACCCGCAGATATCGCCATTTGTTGAGAAGCAACACACCCCCACTAAAAAAATGAATTTCCATCCTTTGAAAATATTTAGCTTTCATTTTGCCAGTAGGGACCCTCTTGATGTTTTTCAGGTTTTAATTCCAAATTTTGCTTGCCTCTTTCTTCTTCAAGTTTTGCTTATATCAAAGTATCTAAGTAGTCTTGCATGTGACTTTAATTTCAATTTAGAATTCACTTCTTTAAAAGTTAGAAACATTCTGAGTAAAAAGATCTTTCACAGATATGTAAAAATGCAAAATACAGATGAATGAATTCATTAGAGTCAACCTACAATTTCTAGAAATTTTGCTAAGTGCTGAAACGTCGCGATATCGCGACACTTCCATTTTTGGAAAAGTCACGATATCGCGACACTTTCCATTTTTGGAAATGTCACGAAATCGCGACGGGTCTTGGAAAAATTGGCTAAGTCCTGGAAATGTCGCGATATCGCGACACTTCCATTTTTGGAAAAGTCGCGATATCGCGACACTTTCCATTTTTGGAAATGTCACGAAATCGCGACAGGTTTGAGTCGAAAGCCAAACTTGATGAAAATGTCGCGATATCGCGACATATTTGGAAAGCAAGTGCAAGTGATAAAAACGTCACGATATCGCGACATATTTGGAAAGCAAGTGCAAGTGATAAAAACGTCGCGATATCGTGACACATTTTGGATGAATGCAAGTCTTGATGAAAATGTCGCGATTTCACGACACGTCGCAAAAAATGGTTAAGGCATGGAGACCGTCGCGATTTCGCGATGGGTTTTGAGTAGAGAACCTAAGTCCCAAAGGTGTCATGAAATCACGACGTCGCGATTTCGCGACGTCGCGAAATCGTGACACGGCAAACAAAAAAAGCTCAAGGCAGATATGTGTCACGAAATCGCGACGTCGCGATTTCGCGACATCGTGAAATCACGACACGACAAAAAAAAAATATCCCAAGGCAGATAGGTGTCGCGAAATCATGACGTCACGATTTCGCGACTGTCGCGAAATCGCGACACAGAAGAAGAAAAGTTGCCAAGTCGGGAGACCGTCACGATTTCGTGACATGTCGTGAAATCGCGACATGTCGCGTTTTCGTGACGGAGGAAGAAGAAAGTTGCCAAGTCGGAGGAACGTCGCGATTTCGTGACATGTCACGAAATCGTGACATGTCACGTTTTCACGACGGAGGAAGAAGAAAGTTGCCAAGTCGGGGGACCGTCGCGATTTCGCGTTTTCGCAGCAAAAGAGACAAAGAGGCCAAAATGGAAAACAACTGGAGGAAAGCGTCGTGTTATCACGACACGTGTCAAAAGCAAATAAAGCCGACATATAATGAACATTAAGGTTTTGATTTAATAATATTAAAGTACTAATCCTTGCATGTCTTTTGCAGAAAGCCATCTGGCAGTTGCATACTAACGGAAGTAATGGCGGAAAAGACAAAATAAGCACGGATTAAATGAAGGCCGTCAGATGGAAATTGGAGATGCCGAGAATTGTTGGTTCATCCAGATTTTACAGATCTAGCCGCAAAGAGACTTTACGGTGACTAAGCAGCTGCCCATTTAATGGAGTATGTCGGCAATTGATCGAAAAATGAAAATATCTACACACAGTTATCGAAATTTGTCGATGGATGCATTTAACAGAAGAATTTATGGTGAAAGTAATGGCATGCGAAGAATTTCAACTCAGAAGCAGCTCTACGAAGATAAAGTGTCAGAGAAACCGGTGACTCATCCGAATTTCTCTAAGGAATTAATGAGACCCTCCTGACAAGTGCACCAGAAAGATGAAGATATTTACTTGCAGTTACAGATGGATGAGAATAACATCAGATCATGCCTTTTCCATTTATGGCAAGTAACTACACTCAGATTTGCAGAGTGGTTAGGGTTTATAAAAACTCTATTTTTAAAGGGCCTTATATTGTAAAACCTCGATAGTAAGGTTAAGAGGATAAAATTTAGGGTTTGAGAAGAAGATATTTCTAAAAAGATCAGGGTCTGTCCTGAGTCTATAAATACTTCTTCTGAATGTAAATCACGAGAGGCGGAAACTTAGAAATAAAAGCTATTGGAGCAATTTCCTGCAAATCTTGTTTGAATGCTTTGTTCTGGACTTAGAGTTGGTGTGATTTTTCTTTTTCTGTGATAGCATGGCCAGGAGCCTAATCTCTTTCAGATTGTGATAAGTTCATCTTCTTTTGTTTTCGTTTCATTAAGGTTTATTTAATTTATGCTGTAGATCTGTGTTACCAGGATTGGATATGTTGTTAGGCTTCATTTTCTTTATTGTATGTTAGGGAAAATTATAGATTTAAGGTTCAGGCCTGTTCTAATTGCTCTGTCCTCACTGTGCGAGCTAGGCTGCTGGTGAGAGATACCAATTTTAACCGACTTCCCTTCTATTTATAATTTTCTGTTAGATTTGTTTCATCTTTGTCTTATGCTCTTAGTTGAAAGTGATCTTAGAAAGCTGGACACTTTCCTCTTTGATTTGTTCTATTGTGAAGCTAACCGGTATAACTAAAATTGGCAGTTTTGGTTTTGCAACTAAGTTAGATAAACTTCTCTTTTTGCCCTACCCTACTCTCTCTGTTCCACCGTGAAATGATCCATTTTTATCTTTCTTTAAATTTGTCTTTTATTTAAATCTGCTAAAGCATAAAGAGCTAGATCAAAGAACTGATTGTAAATCTGATTATCCACAAAGATAACCAATTCCAAAAACATTACTCGAACCGAAGTCCCGAGCCCGTTGTAAGGTAACAGACAGTCCACTTGAAACTATTCTAGAAGTGGAAAAGAGTGAATAGACATTCGACCCAACTCTGTAACTCACACCTTGGATATCCAAAAAGATCCTAAAGTGAGTGGGATTTATCCCGTATAAGTGTTATCGGTATTTTATGCTCATTCTTCACAGGGTGTGTATAAAAGTCGAACCAACAAACTGGTCATGAAAAGGAATGTAAAGTTACTTCCGCTCACCTTTATTGCATGCATACTACCACTTCTGACTGTTATTAGGCTTGTTTGTCGATAAAACTACTTTTAGGGTTTAATTGTTGTCATTTGCAGCAGATAAGATCTGGTCATTGTTGGCTTGAGCAACTAGGCTTGGCTGGCTTGAAAATACCCCAAATGAGTGGTGAGAACCACTGTTGATGCTTAGAAAGTCCAATATTATGTCATATGATCTTATGAATGTGTCTATGTGAGTAGATCCCCTAAAAATGACATGTTTTAGGTGTCTATAGATACCCCTTTTTACGATGCACTGTGTGGAAGACACAACACTGAGCAAAAATGTAGACTGATCTGTTTGGAGGGTGTATGGTGATCAATGGTTTGATCAATTCTGGATGACCCAATCATGCAATATGTCATGCATCCTTTGAATCATTGCCTCAATTTTTGTAGGGCTTAGCTCAGTGGCTTGGGCCTGTTAAATTACACTCATTCCTCAAACTCAATCGGGTAGCTTTAACTGCTACAATAGTTCCATCTAGCAGGTGAGCTACAATTGAATATGTCATATCTGCTTATGTTCCTAGCAAAAAAGGGAAATTTATGATTTTTATATGCAATGATTCGTAGGACGAACACGATTTTGATGTGATCAAGTGATATCTTGTTGATTTGATTATGATTATGTTGAAGCTTTGAACTACCTCCTCACACAATGGATTGGTGAAGAAATGACAATGAATGAAGCAACAAGTCGCTTGACCAATATGATTAATCTAGTATCCTTCTAGCATTTGTCATTTTTAATGGGCAATCCCGCATCCAAGTGTGATTCCAATTGTTTATGATAATCATCCATCCATATCCCGAGGAGTGGTCTAGATATAAATAGCCTTCTTAGGGAGTTAGGATGAGTGATTCTATTTATGTTCATATTGTATCACTTTGGCTTAATATTTTTGGTATCATAGGGGAATTAGGATGATCCTTTCGCACCCGTGGAGCAGTCTAACCATCTTGGTCTTCTTTGGGATTGAAGGGTGGCACATCGTAATTCCAAAATGAAATGTTTTTGCCCCAAGTGGCCTTATGGTAACCTACTCATCTCATCGAAGTGCATAGAGTGTGAATCATTGCAATCACCGAGTGGATAAAGTAAGTAACTGGATACAAGGCTTGCTCGATATCATGCTTATATATGATTTTTTTTGTTATTTTACATCATTAAGATGACTTTAATTCATCAAAATACGTTTATTTAATGTTTTTTGTTATCCCCCATGGAAGGAATTTTCTTTTTTTTTATCTATGGAGCAGGCCGCTATCAGGTCCAGCGACTTCTAAGTCTCTACCTATGGCTGTTGTTGCCTTGAGTGACCATGAAGTTTGGGCCACTGATGCCAGCAACAGCCAAGGCATAATTTGAAAACATATAAAATGCACTTTTAGGGTTTTGACATGTCATTTTTATTTACTAACAATTTACTTTTTAGAGCTCTAGTGAGACAATGACAGTTTGTGATTTTTGAAGATACCTACATCAAGGACATGGCTACACAGGGTGAGGCATCAGCTATTGGAGGATCCGAAGCTTCTCGAGTATTATTTCAAACCCTAACCTCTTTTCATTTTCTGGGTAAAACTAAACCTCACTAAGTAACTGGTAAATGAACCTCACTAAACCTGTTGGTAATGAATGAAATTCGTAGTTAGGCTTAGTATAGGTTTTTAAGTGGTGGGTTGGTCCCCATTTTTGTTTTTTTCAATTTTTTTTGTATTTTACGGCCTAGGGTTCATGGGTTTGTTGTGTTACCTTTCAACCGTTGTCGTTCAGAGTGGCAGAAATTTGGTCATTGTTGAAAAGAGGAGCTAAGTTTGAACCCCAACAATCAAAAATTTAACTATTGGGATTTGGCCACTACTGTCTCCAACGACCAAATTCTGGCCGCTGTAGGCGATAGCGGCTAAACCCTTTAGCTAATTTTGCACAAATTTTTGCATTTTATTGGATTTTCTGAGATAGTTTAATAATTATTTTTGGAATTTTGAACTACTCTTTAGCATGTGTTGCACACCTAGGTGTATTTATTCCCCCCTCTTTGCTCATATTTAGGGGAGTGTCATATTTTTCATGTTTTATGCCTTAGATGCACTATAGTTATGTTTCATATTTCTTTCATTTTGCTTAGATCCTTACTACTCAGGCTCGGGACTTGAATCTCATGAAAGACCTTCTACCTCTTATGGATGACATGGATTGGAGGTGGCTTAAGGCTCGCGAGCTCCAGTACGTTACCAGACTACCTCATATCATTTCAGACCAGGCTTACCTTATGGCTTTGGCCCATCGATGGGACCCTCAGACTAATACCTTTCACCTCCCAACCGGTGAGATGACCATTACACTAGAGGATTTGTATAGGATCTTTTGGATCCATTTTGATGGAGTGGTAATCATTTCTTCAGCCACTAATGATCATGTGGTTGTATTCACTCGGGTGTTTGGAGGATGCTCTACGGTGGCCCTCAAGGACACCAATTTTGGGGGAGTTTCCATCATCTGCTGGTATCAAGAGTAGGTTTTCATGGTGAGGCATGTGGTATTGCTGATGGTCATCAGTATTGTCCTTATCCCAGATTGCTCAAGCTTGAGGTTCCCTTGGAACCTCCTTGTGATGGTTTAGGACTTGATGGATAGTGAGGAGCCTATCTGATATGTGTGGGGTAGGTCTCTGTTGGCTCAGTGTTATGATGAGTTGTACCACATTCATCAGAGGGGTCATGTTAGCATAGCCTACAGTTGGCTCTTGCAGATCTAGGGATGGGAGCACATTAGAGTAGATCGCCCTAAGGGGCTTCCTATTAATATCATAGTTATGGATGAGCATATGTAGTGCTATGCTTCTAGATGGACTGGAGGAAGCGAGGAGCGCAAGAGCCATACTTTTTCAAGGGAGTTATCTCATTACACTACTACTTTTATTGGACTTCAAGCTAGAGATGTTATATGGTGCCTGTATCATGAGTGCCCTACTCGGGATGACCTAGACATCTTTAATTCTAGGACACAATACGAGTGATGGCTTTTCGGCCACAAGATCAACATCTAAGAGTACTTCTTCTACTCTCAAGTTCTTCGTCAGTACGGGTTGTAGTAGGATGTGCCACTAGTACCAATTTTGTACAGGTGCATCAGAGTAGAGAGACCTCTCTTCCTGATAGTTTACAAAGGTAGATGATGAGGAGGATGCCTCAACTATTGATTCTAGAGTAGCTGGAGGGGTCATAGATGCATTTGTGCGATGGTGGGGTGACCTAATGTGGCACAGCAGGGGCATTCTGGATCAAGAGAATGATGGCAGAGATGGGGCAAATCCATTAGGGCATAGGGTCCTGATGAGGCCTGGAAATGCCTCAATCATAACATGTTTTGTACACTAAAAATGCCTATAAACTCTTATGTTTTATCTGATATGTTAGTTAAGTTGATTCAATATGTTGTATATTAACCATTTTGCATGATCAATGTATTTGAAATATTATATGCTGATTTTACGACTTTTTGCATAGTTTTGTGTTCTTTTTGCTATGATTTGCTACAATGGGATATGCTTAGAATAATAGCAGCATTTCACTAATCATGTTTTGATTTGTCAAGCATTTACTTCACCTAAATCTGGCAACAGTGCAAGCAAACTGTTGTTGTGCAGCAAAAACTGGTCTTTCCCATGTAAATTCCAACCAATTGTCCATAAATAGCAAGGCATGGAATTCACATGAGGAAAGGGATGAAGACCATTAGAATTTGATCTTAGGAGATAACCCACCTGAGAGATGCAGAAGAAATCAATGGAAAAGCATACATTTGTTCATTCCGAAGTATCTTCGGAATGAACAGATATCTTCGGAATGAAGGAACACAACATCTTCGGAATGAGCGGATCTTCGGAATGAAGAATGCAGCGTCTTCGAAATGAGCGGATCTTCGGAATGAAGCATGCAGTATCTTCGGAATGAGCGATCTTCGGAATGAGAATGCAGTATCTTCGGAATGAGCGATCTTCGGAATGAGAATTGCATTGTCTTCGGAATGAAGCCACTTATCTTCGGAATGAAGAACAGAATGTGTTTTTGACCTTTTGACCGATTTTTGAAGCCGGAAAAAGGGAAATAAAGGTTGGAAAAGGTAAAGAGAAATATCTTCCATCTGTCTTTGCCGTCATTGCCGACCAAAGCCATCATTAAGGGAAAGATCAAGTTTTAGTCCTCTTCTAGGATAAAACCAGAATTTGTTGCAGCATTGTAGGATTAGATCTTTTGAGATATTCTTTGTTTGTAATCAGATCATAGGATAGCTATAAATATTGCTCCCGTTCAGGTTGAGCCTAGAGGTAGAAAAGAAGGTAGATAGAAAAGGAGGTAGAAAATAGAGTAAGGAAGCTAGCAGAAAATACAGAGTATAACTAGAAATTGATTGTTACAGTCCTGTAACAGTTTTTCAGCAAAATTCTTGTAATCATGTCTTTTGATCAATAAAGTGCACCAGTTCTATTTCATATTGCTTGTAAATGAGTGTGATTAAGATTTAGAAAAAGAGAGAGACTTACACCTTCTTCTGGACAAAGAGGCTGGCCACTTCCAGACCTAGGAGGAGGACTAACAAAGCAGGTTTTTATTCTGATTTTGCTGCAGTAGAATGAGTTGTAGAACTTGTTATTTCAATTGCTTGTAAATAGTTGACAATATTTGCAGTATTAGTTTATTTATGCTTAGATTAATCTTGTGCTTAAATTTTTAGTTGCAATCTTACTTTCAGCAAAGCTTCCACTTTATTTTCAGATTGTTATTTCTAGAATTTACTGTTTTTCAGCAATTTCCTGCATTTTATGTTTTGCTGTCAAAATCTGAATAGAAGATTGACAACCTTCTGTTACAGAACTTTGATAGTTTTTATTTCCACATTAGATCTAGACTTTCATTACTGCAAAAGTAATTAGATTTCCTTTCTGCAATTAGGATCAGACTTTCAATTCTACAACTGTTAATTCTGCAATATAATTAGGTCTTATTCTGCAATTGTAATTAGGACTTCATTTCTACAGTTAATGATTAGTTTCCAATTCTGCAACTTAGATTAAGATTTAATTCATGCAATTTAGAGATAGGAATGTTCCAAAACCCCCCACACAACCGGTTCCACCAATAAGACTTGTTGCCCTAGATTGACCTAAGTTATAGCTGTTTCACTTCTTCTCCCGAAGATAGCCTTGTACACTGCCCTGGATTGATAGATTCATTGAGAATTAATGATGGTATAACGACTACGCATCATTTTGGCACCGTTGTCGAGGGAATAGTGTTGTCAGAAGAAAACAAATAGTCCAATAGTTGTAATCAGACTAAACTATGAACATTCGAGTTAAAATCTGAATATAACAATAGAGTAAGATAACAACTATTGACTTAATTTATGTCATTTAGGAGTAAACATGAATGAGTAAGTCTAGGGATGAAAAGGTAGAACTACCCCAAAGGATCCCTGGCTTGTCCCATTAAGGAGATCTTCACGCCTAAGGGGTGAATCACCTGTGTTTGAACTACCTGAAATATTGATA
This sequence comes from Wollemia nobilis, assembly GCA_028583015.1. Lineage (NCBI taxonomy): Eukaryota > Viridiplantae > Streptophyta > Pinopsida > Araucariales > Araucariaceae > Wollemia > Wollemia nobilis. Next base: position 3,587,266 of record JAQPPZ010003612.1, read on the forward strand.
GAAAAATCACCAGTCTCACCATCAGTAGAACATTTTGAGAAAGGAAAATCACCAATTTTATCATCATCAGAATATCTTAAGGAAGATAATTCATTAGACTCATCAACAGAGAGGCTTGGACCTCTTGAGAGAACAATTTGGGAAGCTTTAACTTCTCCCAGGAAACAGAAAACTATGGCGAGAAGGAGGCAATGTAGATGGCCAACATGGCTATGTTCATAATGAAGGGGATGATCAGGATATACTCCAACCGTCCGAACATTTGAATATCCTATTCATCTGAATCCAACACAAAACTCTCCCATGAAGACCATTTCACCTTCAGTACTTCCAACCTTTCGAGGTGTTGTATCTGAAGATCCTGACCAGTTTTTGTTTGAATTCAAGGTAGTGTGTCAGACCTATGATTATATAAATGACAATAAAAAACTTAAGGTTTTTCCCTCAACTCTCAAGGATTCAACATTACGCTGGTTCATGAGCTTAGAGCCAAATTCCATAAGAACCTGGGATCAAATGGAGACTGTCTTTTTAGACAAATATCAGGAATACTGCCGTGTAAGGAATAGAAAAGATGAGTTATTTAGAATCAAGCAGGAAGATGATGAGACCTTGGAAGATTATCTTGATAGGTTCTCCTTTGTTCAAAGGAGATGTGGACTAGTAGAACCAGAATTATGTAAAACCATATTTTTGAGAGGATTGCAAGATGAATCCAGAGAAGTTCTGGATTTGATGGGAAAAGGGGATGTAACCACTCTCAGTAATGAGGAAATTATGGATCTCTACAGGAATTACTCTCGCACTAAGCAGAGAAGAAGAAAAAGCCGCACAAATGGCACTGATGTAAAGGACCTGATAGAGGAACTTGCAAATTTCAAAACTGATATCCTAGTGCATCTAAACACTACTTTAGGGGAAATCTCTGCAAAAGCTAAAAACACAGAACCTTTGGCAATTTATTGCCCAAGATGTAGAAGTAAACATGCTTTGCAGGAATGTCCTTTGAATAAAACATCTATCTCAGCCATTTGTAGTATCTATTCAAAAAGGCATTCAACTGATCAATGCCACCTGCTACCACAACTCAAAACTGTGTTAGAAAACCAGATCGAGGAACTCAACTATATTGGACCAAAACAAGGGGGAAATTTCTCTCAATATCAAAATCCCCCTCGTTTTCCTACAAATTGGGGGCATAATCCTGGTACTATGCCTTGGGGACAATCGGAACCACCCCAACGTCCTTGGAATTATCCTCAATGGACAAATTCCTAATAATGGCCACAATCAAATTGGAGTAACCCGACCTGGAATCGGAATCAAAACAACCCCTCATGGAATCAAAACAATCCAGACTTGGAATCAAAATCAGACTAATCCACATTGGGTGCAAAACCAACCACAGTGGAATCAACAATACCGGTCCTATCCAAGACAGCAAAGGAATCAAGGTCAAACTCAGCATTTGTTGCCTGCACCTAATCAAAATTTTCAAGAAAAACAACAACAAACACAACAAGTGAAACAACCTCAATTGCCAGCTCAACCAGTCACTAATCCAAACAGTGTAAGACAGACACCTCCTGTCTATGTGGTTGAAGCTGAAGAAAATATTGAAATTAATGTTCTTGATTGTAGTGACATCCAACTCCGTTCAGGGAAAGTTGTACCTGAACCAGTTTTAATGGAAATCAAAGATAATGAAAAGCAAGAATCATCAGAACCAGAGAGAATCCAACCAACAATAGAAACAAAAAAATTGGATCCCAACAATAGAAAAAGAGACACAAGCGGAACAATTACCAAGGATAGTTCCATATCCTGAAAGACTTAATGCAATACCAAAAATTTCCGAGTCAAAATTGGTCAAAGAACTCAAAAAGTTGACTATCTCATTGCCCTTATTGCAAGCCATTAAGGAAATACCAGAAATTAATAGTACTGTCCAAAATTTGTGCATTAAAAGAGCAGGAAGAAAGAAGAAAGCATTCCCCAAGACTGTGCAGGTTGAAGGGAAGATAGCTGATCTCTTATCTGGAAAACTACTACCTCCAAAGTATAGTGATCCAGGAAGCCCAGTTATCACAGTCACCATAGGTTCAGTACCAATATCAAATGTTTTAGTGGATCTAGGAGCTGCAATAAATGTCATGACTAAAGATACAATGGAACAATTACAGCTCAAACATCTCAGCCCCACATTTACGAGTTTTAGAAATGGTCGATAGGTCGGTTGCAAAACCTGAAGGAATCATTGAAGATGTCCCTATAGAAGTTTCTTCTTGGGAATTCCCTGCAGATTTTTTGGTTTTACTGCCAAGAAATTCAGCACATGGATATCCCATTATTTTGGGAAGACCTTGGCTTGCAAGCTGCAGCGACCTTCATAGACTGCAGATCTGGAAATATGACTATTTCAAATGGTATTGAGCTGAAACAAATTTCTTTATATCCTCCTGCAAAACCATCTAGCAAATTTTTAGGTCAGTTATGGTTTTCTGACTCAGATGAGGAACCAGAAGAGGTCATTTCTACACTAGCTACCTTAGTAGTAAGAGAACACACAGAAGACCTCAGTGACACAGAAAACTTAGAAAATGAAACAATCCCGATGAATGTTCCGCATGAACAAGGTTTAGAAGGGGAAGCAACAAATATCCAACGGTTGATAAGTAATGAGGAGAATCAAAAATCTGAAGATGAACCATCTGTGCTATCACAGGGAAACTCTGTTTCACTACCACATGGATGGCACCATCATCTGATTTTTCCTTCTCACTGTTCCATACAAGATATGCTTCCCTCAAGCAGCAATAAAACAGAAACTGCTTCTTTTCTCCCATCTCAGCAATGTCCTCTTAATCCCTTAATCACCAAGTATGAAGGAGTGAATTCAGTCCTTCTAAATACAAAACAAATAGAAGTCCAGCCAGGCAAATTTTTGAACATCTACAGCCAGCTTACTAGGGAAGAGGAAGAAAAATTGATAGTTGTCTTGCAGAAGCATGTTCATGCTTTTGCTTGGAACTACAAAGATATGTCAGGAGTTCATCCTGATATATGTACCCATAGAATCTATACTGAAGAAGTCAAGCCAGTCAGACAACCTCAAAGAAGATTGAATCCTGCCTTAAGAGATATTGTGAAAGAAGAAATTGAAAAACTCCTGGAAGTAGGATTCATTTACCCAATTTCTGATAGCCAATGGGTTTCTCCATTGGTAATAGTTCCTAAGAAAAATGGAAAAATGAGAGTATGTGTAGACTATAGAGAGTTGAATAAGGTGACATACAAAGACCATTTTCCATTACCTTTCATAGATCAAGTGTTAGATACTCTTGCTTGAAAAAGATACTTTTGTTTTCTTGATGGATTTAGTGGATATAATCAAATTCAGATTGCACCTGAAGATCAAGAAAAGACAACTTTTACATGTCCATGGGGAACATTTGCCTATAGGGTTTTACCTTTTGGTTTGTGTAATGCCCCAACAACTTTTCAGCGAGCAGTCCTAGCAATTTTTGCTGATCTGACCACCAAAAGTGTTGAAATTTACATGGATGATTTCACAGTATGTGGACAAACTTTTGATTTTACATTGGAAAATCTTGATAAAGTCTTAACTCGTTGTGAAACATACCACTTATCCTTAAATCCAGGATAAATGCTTCATGATGATGAAGGAATGGATAGTTCTTGGTCATCACATCTCTCCTGAAGGGATCCAAGTTGATCCAAAGAAGGTTGAAATTATCAAGAATCTCCTTCCTCCTAAAACTCAGACTAATGTCGGAAGCTTCCTAGGACACATTGGTTTTTACCGCGGGTTTATTCCCAACTTTAGTACAATAGCCAGTCCTATGTTTGCCTTATTGACTAAAGATTCTGAATTCTCCTGGACTGCAAAATGTCAGGAAGCATTTGAAGCTTTGAAAGAGAAATTGATAACTCCACCTGTGCTCAGAGGACCTAATTGGACATTACCATTTCACATTCAGACTGATGCCTCCAATACAACAATTGGAGCAGCATTAGGACAAATTGATAATGGTGAACATTATACCATCTACAACATTAGCAAGAACTTGACAGGAGCAGAGAAAAATTATACAACAAGCGAGAAGGAATTCCTAGCAGTAATTTATGCCATCAACAAATTCAGGCATTATATCACAGGTTATCAAATATTTATTCACACAGATCATACAACCATTAAGTATTTGATGAATAAACCTATGGTAAGTGCAAGAATTATTCGTTGGTTGTTGTTGCTGCAAGAATTTGATATCACCATAATCAACAAACCAGGAAAAGCTAATGTTGTGGCAGATTTCTTGTCCAGGTTGCAGAACACGGATGAAGGGGAATTAGTTGATGACACTTTTCCCGATGAAAAACTATTTGCTATATCAGTTCAATCACCTTGGTTTGCAGATATAGCCAATTATTTGGTCACGGGGAAAGTTCCTCCACATTTCACTTCAAAACAAAAAAAAACAATTGATCAAACAGAGTTCTTCTTTTGAATGGATTAAGGGTATGCTTTTTAAGTGCAGTCCTGACCATGTGTTACGTAGGTGCATCCGAAAGGATGAAGTGTATGATATCCTTAGAGCTTGTCATGATGAACCCTCAGGTGGACACTATTCCGTAAAAAGCACAGTTAGAAAAATCTTGGGGATAGGATATTATTGGCCATCTCTTCACAAGGATGTGAAAAAGTACATCAGGCATTGTGATGCATGCCAAAGAATGGGGAAACCCACTCATACAAATGAGATGCCACTGCAGCCTCAAATGGTTTTAGAACCATTTGAGAGGTGGGGGCTTGATTTTGTAGGACCTATTGATCCACCTTCTCAAGGAAAGGTGCATATTCTAGTATGCACCGATTACCTGACAAAGTGGGTAGAGGTGCGTGCTTTCAAACATGCTCGTGAAGAGAAGGTCGCTGATTTCTTGTATACTCAGATTTTTTAGAGATTTGGAGCTCCACGGTCTATCACCACAGACCAAGGACCCCAATTTGCATCCAAAGTCATAAAAGCATTTACAGAATTGTATGAAATCAAACATAGGAAATCATCACCTTACCACCCACAAGCAAATGGCCGGGTTGAAGTAACAAACAGGGAACTAGAACGCATCTTGACAAAAATAGTAGCTTTTCATAGGAGAAATTGGCTAGATAAATTACCTGAAGCGGTTTGGGCCTACAATACTACTTGGAAGTCCACTACTGGATTCACACCTTATGAACTAGTCTTTGGTAAAAAGCCTCTCTTACCTATTGAATTTGAGCTACTAACATTGCGCACAGCACTAGAAATTGGAATTGAATTGTCGCAGGCACAGACAGATAGGATTCTACAGCTGAATGCATTGGATGAACTTAGATTGGATGCTCTGCACCAAACTGAGGTAATTCAGGAGCAGAGGAAGTTGTGGCATGACAGTCACATTCAGCAGAGGAAACTTCAACAAGGAGATTGGGCTTTACTGTTTGATTCTCAATATGAAGACTTCCCTGGAAAACTGAGAACTAGATGGTTGGGACCTTACTGGATTGAAGAGGTATTTAACAACGGAGCAGCTCGTTTATCCCCTATTGATGGGTCACGAAGAAAGTTGGTAGTGAATGGACATCGCCTCAGGGTATACCATACACCTCTGACTAAAGAAGAATTCTTGCAGCAACTTGATAGTTTGGATACACAGCAGGTGGAAGAGATTCCTTCTTCCACTTCAAAACAATCAACATGATCAGTGGATTTCAAGAAAAAAATAGAAAATACAAAAAAATCGAAAAAAATAGAAAACAAAAAGATGAATAAATTCTGAGTATGAATTCCTTCATGGGCATGGTTTCAGGGGAAATCATGAAATTCCTTCATGGGCATAGTCAGGATCAAGAAAAAAAAAAAAAGAGAAAAGGAGAGGTAAAAAAAAAAAAAAGGGGGAAAATCAAGAAAAAAAAAAAGAGAAAAATGAATAACTCAGCAGTGAAAACCTTTTCTTAAGGCACTACTGAGTTGGTGTGCATGAAAACCAGTTTTTTGGCATGCATAACCTTGAGAAATTTCTGAACCATCATTGTACAAATTCACCTAGTGCACTTGTTTTGAAATGTTGCAGAAAATCTCAGCAGAATATCAACAAAAGCGAGTCATTCTTCAAAAAGCGGCATTAACTATTTTTATCAGGTATATATTTCTTACATTTCTTCATTGTAAAATGATTGGTATATAGTATGTGACAATTAACCATTAGCATAAAAGGTATTCATAAGAGTTGGCATACTTAAAACATGTTTTGAGAATGAAAATATTGATTTCTGCCTAATCTTCGGAACAAGAATGCCAAAAACTAGTGCCTGTTGTATTATCTTCGGAATGAAATTGTCTTCGAATGACAACAAAATGAATGTTGCACTTTGTCTTCGAAAGAAACTTTGTCTTCGGAATGACAATTTGTCTTTAGAATGAAACTTGGTCTTCGGAATGACGACTTGCTGCATCATCTTTAGAATGAAGATCTGTCTTCGAAATGAAGATCTATCTTCGAATGAAGATTTATCTTCGAAATGAGGATCTGTCTTCGGAATGATGATTTACCTTCACAATACAGCCTGATCTTTAGAATGAGGATTAATCTTCGAAATGAGGATTGATCTTCGGAATGAAGATCTATCTTCGGAATGAAAATTTTGCAAAGAAGATTTGTCTTCGGAATGAAGACCTGTCTTCGGAATGAGGTCATAATCTTCGGAATGAGGATTTGTCTTCGGAATGAAGACTTGTCTTCGGAATGAGGTCATAATCTTCGGAATGAAATTTTGTTTGCGCAATAAGTTATAATCTTCGGAAAGAGCATTTCCACGTGGCATCCAAGAAGACAAGGTACGACAAAATCAAGATTTTTTTTAGTTGCATGCGAGGAAGGAACACGTGTCAATCAACACATGGTCTGTTTTTGCACTCATTGGAAATACGGAGAACGTGACCAACCATATGCCACCAGTTTTTAATGTCAATTAACATGCACGTGAGAATCTGCAAAACTAATGAGGTGGATCTGACGGCAAGGACATCCATGCAATTATCAACGAACAGGTGTACAGTGCAAAAGTAGAAATGTGTGCCATCTTTCTTTTCGAAGACGTGTTGCGAAGTACAGTGCACAGGATACGGTTCATTCCGAAGAAGAAGACGAGAAACAGGGCAACGAAGGTTTCAAACTAAAACTCTGCAAATTTGCAACAGAAAATAGCCAGAGATCCAGCAGTAGAACAGCAGCCGCAGTGTACGATTTTTAAACAGAGAAAAATGGGGCGAAAGATCAGAACAGAGCCTGCAGATACCAATTACCTCCGAGAAAATCCGGCAGTTGTGCAGATTTTTGAAGATGGAGGGTTTATGACATTTTTGGATAAATTCAATGGGTCTTCTGAAGATTTAGCTGGCATGTTTGCCCATACGTTCAGAAACAACCGAGCACATGTTAACGACATGTCTATTGAGGTAAGCCCTAAAATTTTAAGTCAGATTACAGAGCTGCCATTAGAAGGGATTTCAATTTCTAGATCTGGCAAGAACACATTGGCAAATGTAGTTAATCAGCTTGTAGAAGAAAATGATAGAGAACCAGAATATTTAACCCATAACAACACATGCAAAGGGTTAAAAAGGGCCAGCCTACAGGAACCCTGGGATGAAGTAGCCACCTGGGTAATTAAATTTTTAACCTGTGAAGGGCAGTATGTGCTGTTGTCAGGGCATCATCTGCGAATTTTGAACCATCTCGGACATGGTGGGCAACAACCAGAAGTTAGGGTAAATCTTCCCTTGTATCTGTATCAAGAGTTAAAGAACATGGCAAAAAGATATCAGGAGGGTAAAGGAAGCCTTCGCCATCATGGCCTCATCAAATTAGTTTGCCAACACCATTTTAGAGGAAACCCTAGGAGTTTTGATAGGTTTTACTCTAACCTAAATGATGTCATTTTTGGGGATGAAAGTGAGGAAGAAGAAGAACCAATTACTGCTGATGTTGCTACGAAGAGGAAACAACTACTACAGAAAATGTTGCAGAAGATGCTGCTGCATCTAAGAAGAAACCGTAGAAGGTGCCCCGAAGTCATTACAGAACTACACCCCACAAACAGCAGAGAAAACCTTGCTCCTAAACCCTCAACTTCACGAGCTAATAGACAAAAGAGAAGAGGATCTGGAATTGGCAGCAGAGCATAAAAACAAAAGAAGGTTCGTTTTGCTGAAGCTGCAACTGATTTGTCAGAACAGAGAAGTGAAGCAGAAACAACCCTTCACCAAAACATCAAGCAAAAAAAGGAGTTTATTACAGGAGGCAAGAACATTAATTTCTACAAGTCATGGAATCTAAACATGGACATATGTGATTCCATAGCCCAACAGAATGCATGAGGGCATGCATTAATATAAGTTGGGGGGAAAATGATGAGGCCTGGAAATGCCTCAATCATAACATGTTTTGTACACTAAAAATGCCTATAAACTCTTATGTTTTATCTGATATGTTAGTTAAGTTGATTCAATATGTTGTATATTAACCATTTTGCATGATCAATGTATTTGAAATATTATATGCTGATTTTACAGCTTTTTGCATAGTTTTGTGTTCTTTTTGCTATGATTTGCTAAAATGGGATATGCTTAGAATAATAGCAGCATTTCACTAATCATATTTTGATTTGTCTCAAGCATTTACTTCACCTAAATCTGCAACAAGCAGTAAGCAAACCGTTGTTGTGCAACAAAATCGGTCTTTCCCATGTAAATTCCAGCCAACTGTCCATAAATAGCAAGGCATGGAATTCACATGAGGAAAGGGATGAAGACCATTGGAATTTGATCTTAGGAGATAACCCACCTGAGAGATGCAGAAGAAATCAATGGAAAAGCATACATTTGTTCATTTCGAAGTATCTTCGAAATGAACAGATATCTTTGGAATGAAGGAACACAACATCTTCGAAATGAGCGGATCTTCGGAATGAAGAATGCAGCGTCTTCGAAATGAGCGGATCTTCGGAATGAAGCATGCAGTATCTTCAGAATGAGCGATCTTCGGAATGAGAATGCAGTATCTTCGAAATGAGCGATCTTCGGAATGAGAATTGCATTGTCTTCGAAATGAAGCCACTTATCTTCGGAATGAAGAACATAATGTGTTTTTGACCTTTTGACCGATTTTTGAAGCCGAAAAAGGGAAATAAAGGTTGGAAAAGGTAAAGGGAAAGATCTTCCATCTGTCTTTGCCGTCATTGCCGACCAAAGCCATCATTAAGGGAAAGATCAAGTTTTAGTCCTCTTCTAGGATAAAACCAGAATTTGTTGCAGCATTGTAGGATTAGATCTTTTGAGATATTCTTTGTTTGTAATCAGATCATAGGATAGCTATAAATATTGCTCCCGTTCAGGTTGAGCCTAGAGGAAGTAGATAGAAAAGGAGGTAGAAAATAGAGTAAGGAAGCTAGCAGAAAATACAGAGTATAGGTAGAAATTGACTGTTACAGTCCTGTAACAGTTTTTCAACAGAATTCTTGTAATCATGTCTTTTGATCAATAAAGTGCACCAGTTCTATTTCATATTGCTTGTAAATGAGTGTGATTAAGATTTAGAAAGAGAGAGAGACTTACACCTTCTTCTGGACAAAGAGGCTGGCCACTTCCGGACCTAGGAGGAGGACTAACAAAGCAGGTTTTTATTCGATTTTGTCTGCAACAGAATGAGTTGTAGAACTTGTTATTTCAATTGCTTGTAAATAGTTGACAATATTTGCAGTATTAGTTTATTTATGCTTAGATTAACCTTGTGCTTAATGTTTTAGTTGCAATCTTACTTTCAGCAAAGCTTCCACTTTATTTTTAGATTGTTATTTCCAGAATTTACTGTTTTTCAGCAATTTCCTGCATTTTATGTTTTGCTGTCAAAATCTGAACAGAAGATTGACAACCTTCTATTACAGAACTTTGATAGTTTTTATTTCCACATTAGATCTAGACTTTCATTACTGCAAAAGTAATTAGATTTCCTTTCTACAATTAGGATCAGACTTTCAATTCTGCAATTGTTATTTCTGCAATATAATTAGGTCTTATTCTGCAATTGTAATTAGGACTTCATTTCTGTAGTTAATGATTAGTTTCCAATTCTGCAACTTAGATTAAGATTTAATTCATGCAATTTAGAGATAGGAATGTTCCAAAACCCCCCACACAACCGGTTCCACCAATAAGACTTGTTGCTCTAGATTGACCTAAGTTATAGCTGTTTCACTTCTTCTCCTGCAGATAGCCTTGTACACTGCCCTGGATTGACAGATTCATTGAGAATTAATGATGGTATAACGACTACGCATCACGGTCCATGCTAGGACTGTAGCATGGGGCTAATAGGCAGAGCAAGTGGTAGTGGAGGAGTAGGAGGATCCTAAGAAAGTGGAGGAGGAGATGGATCCTAAGGAGAGAGATTCTCCTTGTAGGGAACAACTACATGATGTGGAGGCTGAGCTCCAGTCAGCCAATATATAGGTACAATAGCATGACATCATCATAGCTCAACGGGATACCACTATAGCACAGCTATCAGACCAGATACAGGATTTGCAGACTGCTCTAGGAGGAGCTACCCAGATACAGGTTGTTGTTGCTCATCCTAATTATGAGGGTCACTAGATGAAACATCTTAAGGATAAAATTAGGTATCTATAGGGTTTGCTGTATGAGAGTGATGTGCATATTGTTGAGTATGCAACCCATATTGCTGCTCTCTTGAGGCATATCAGGAGGCTAGGAGCCATACCTCAGGAGATATGAGCCACAGGTGGGTCATAGGTCAGTAGGAGTTCTACCGTAGGGCAATATTTTGTTTGGCCTATCATGGGGCTCAGGCTCATATTGAGATACCATCAAGGTCTAGCTCACACCATTCTCCCAAATATCTAGCCACAGGGGGTGGTGCTTTAGGGGGTGCAAGCCCAATATTTAATTGATGGTTCACTTGGTTTTGATTCATTTTTGAGGTCGACTGACCTATATGACTATAGCCCACGGACATTTTTGTATATCCATGGACTTGACACACATACTTTTATGATATCTTTGCATTATGACTCATTATGTGTATCGTTTATTGATCATGTTTTTGTTGTTATTTTATTTTATGATGTGATGTTATGATGGTATTATGATGACTTGATGTATATGTTAGATGATAGATGATATTGTAGATGCTTAGATAGATGTGTAGATGCTTATATGATTTGATGATATGATGTGATGTATTTTGAGCTGATAAATGATGAATTTATGATTGTATGCAAATGGATATTGCCTATATGTTTTATGATGTGCGTTATGATGTGATGATGGATGATTAATGACTTGTATTTGTGGATGTGATGTTATTGTTAAATGCATATTTACTTTTGCCTTAATTGTATGCATCTAACTTATGTGATGGGATGGTATAAATGAACCCGTATGCCCTAATCACTTAAAACATAATGCATATGGCATTGACAATCTTAATGGATGATACCACAAAAAGTAAAAAAACTAATCATGAATTTAAATAATCACTTTTATCATAAGAATTGATTAAGCATTCATATATGAGATGTAATGGTGTGAGATGTATTTTCTTGATAAGTTTCTATAAATTAAAAGATATAAAGTAGTCAGTGGTCATCTATATACTATTTAAAATATATATGCGATATATGTCCTACTATGTTGATACCCCCTAATTTATAAAATCTTATAAATAAAGTGATGGTGTGAATGATGATATGATTTGTTTCTATGTAAGAATTTTTTGGGGATTTCCAGAGATCCAAACAGTCTAGTTACCCTATCAATGACTGTGTACTGATCATTTAAGTCTTTTGAAAATTAGGCTTTCATCATGGTCCTACATACTCATTATCCCTATGTGTGCAAATGAATATATTTATATATAACCCATGCATTTTCTCTGATCTCAGGCGGAATTATTTCAGCCCATTGCTAAGATCAAGGATTCTCAAGTGTTTTATCTCATCCTTATGTTGGACTTAGTTTGACTATACCACTAGGCAGTTTTGAGTTACTTAAGCTAGCTCATCCACATTCAAACATTGGTCTATACAAATTTCAGGAGATTTTGTGATAGAAATATTGTCATGCGTAAGGATTTCTCCTTCCAGTTTTGTGCAATGCTAATAATTCTAGGGATTCAAGTTCTATTCTCTTTTTTTTTTCATTTCTTTTGGGATACTTGCTCATACTTAGTGATAAAAAAAACTGTTTATTTTTTATTAATTTTTATTTGTTTTCTCTTGAGCAAGGGACTCTTGTAGTGATGATAATCACTGTTTGTTTTTCTTTTGTTCTTCTTCTTTTTTGTGATATTTTGAACTATAACTTTGGGCGTTGGTGTTTGACTTTTGAAGAAATTGAACTTTCGATTTTGAGATTTGAATTTGTCTTTGTTTCGAGATTTTACCTATTTTTATGAAAGCAAGGGATGTATGCAGTGATGATAATCACTGATTTTTGGGTAGGGCAAAACTTGTCCTTTTTCTAATTCTCAGCACCTTTAAACCGGTTGCATAGGGGGATAAGCAAGGAAGTTTCTTTTTGCTTTTAGTAACCTAGACCACTTTATAGTTTTCATCTTCCCGTGTACCAAATAGAATTTAGTGTTGTAATTAGTGGTGGGATCTTGAGATATGCTAGGGTTTGTCACCACTAGACCTTATTCTCTACTAACCAATATGGTTTTCCACAAAAGTTGATAAGATCACTAGATATGGTTGAATAACCAAAAAACCTTAGTATATTATGTATAGCAACAGATAATGGTTGTGTTGAAAAATACAATGACACACATGTGTTGATGGAGGTATGGATTTGAATGGTTTGTGAGACAAATTGTGGCATCACTTTTAAGGCTCTCATGACATATGAAAATGTAATGCAATTATGTGGATGCAAGATGTGAGATGCAATTGTTTTTGTATTTTTTATTTTTATGTTGTTTTTGTATTTTTGCTTAATTTGACCAAAGGGCTTATTGAGCCTTTGGGGCTTTTTGATTTTTGACCAAGTAGTCTGAATTACCCTTGGAGATTTTTGATCTCTACCAAGTGGGATGAATTACCCTTGGAGCATTTTTGACCAAGCGGCTTGGATGCCCTTGGAGCATTTTGATTTATTTTTGACCAAGCGGCTTGGATGCCCTTGGAGCACTTTGATTTGATTTTTGACCAAGCGGCTTGGATGCCCTTGGAGCATTTTGATTTGATTTTTGACCAAGCGGCTTGGATGCCCTTGGAGCATTTTGATTGAATTTGAATTTTTATGTTTTTATGATTTGTTTGTATTTTTGACATATTTGATTTTTTTGTGTTTTATGACATATTTGAATGTTTTTGTGTTTTATGACATATTTGAATGTTTTTGTGTTTTATGTGTAGAATTACTTCAAGTGAATGATATTGAGAGGTTCGGGCTCTTCAAAACCATCTAATGATATAAGGCGATATGCTCCAGGTCCCACATTCAAACATTGGTCTATACAAATGCCAGGAGCTTTTGTGATAGACATATCGTCATACATAAGGATTTCTCCTTCCAGTTTTGTGCAATGCTGAGAATTCTAGGGATTCAAGTTCTATTCCTTTTTTTTCATTTTTTTTGGATACTTGCTCATACTTAGTGATGAAAATCACTGTTTATTTTTGACTGATTTGTTTTTAATTTTCTCTTGAACAAGGGACTCTTGTAGTGATGATAATCACTGTTTGTTTTGCTTTTGTTCTTCTTATTTTTTTTGATATTTTGTACCATAACTTTGGGCGTTGATGTTTGAATTTTGAATAATTTGAAATTTTTATTTTGAGATTTGAATTTGTCTTTGTTTCGAGATTTTACCTATTTTTATGAAAGCAAGGGATGTATGCAGTTATGATAATCATTGATTTTTGGGTAGGGTAGAACTTGTCCTTTTGCCAATTCTCAACACCTTTAAACCGGTTGCACAGGGGGATAAGCAAGGAAGTTTGTTTTTGCTTTTGGTAACCTAGACCACTTTGTATTTTTCATCTTCCTATGTACCAAATAGAATTTAGTGTTTTAATTAGAATATGCTAGGCTTTGTCACCACTAGAACTTATTCTCTACTAACCAATATGGTTTTCCACAAAAGTTGATAAGATCACTAGATGTGGTTGAATAACTAAAAAATCTTAGTATATTATGTATAGCAACAAATAATGGTTGTGTTGAAAAACACAATGACACACATGTGTTGATGGAGGTATGGATTTGAATGGTTTGTGAGACAAACTATGGCATCACTTTTAAGGCTCTCATGACATATGAAAATGTAATGCAATTATGTGGATGCAAGATGTGAGATGCAATTGTTTTTGTATTTTTATTTTTATGTTGTTTTTGTATTTTTGCTTAATTTGACCAAAGGGCTTATTGAGCCTTTGGGGCTTTTTTATTTTTACCAAGTAGTCTGAATTACCCTTGGAGCTTTTTCATCTCTACCAAGTGGGATGAATTATCCTTGGAGTATTTTTGACCAAGCGGCTTGGATGCCCTTGGAGCATTTTGATTTGATTTTTGACCAAGCGGCTTGGATGCCCTTGGAGCATTTTGATTTGATTTTTGACCAAGTGGCTTGGATGCCCTTGGAGCATTTTGATTATATTTTAATTTTTATGTTTTTATGATTTATTTGTATTTTTGACATATTTTAATTTTTTTGTGTTTTATGACATATTTGAATTTTTTTGTGTTTTATGACATATTTGAATGTTTTTGTGTTTTATGTGTAGAATGCCTTCAAGTGAATGATATTGAGATGTTCAAGCTCTTCAACACCATCTAATGATATAAGGTGATATGATCTAGACCCCACTCTTTGTGAAATCATGTACGGGACTATCCAGTTTGCCATAAACTTGTCTCGCAGGTGCAATGACAAATTCAAATTCTGTTGGTTTTCTTTGAGCACTAGATATCCAACCTTGAATTCCCTTAAGTGGAATTTACTATTGTAAGCTCACACAAGGTGATCTTGGTAGACGTGAAGATTCTCTAAAGCATTGACTCAACGTTCATCAAGGAGCATCAACTAATAAAGGTGGCCTTATCGTGCAGCATCATCACCTATGAAGTCCTTTAATGCTACGCGTAGAGTTGGAATTTCTAACTCTAGTGGCATGATGGCCTTAGTGCCATACACTAGTGAAAATGGTGTTTCCCTAGTGGGTGTTCGTATACTAGTCTTGTATGCCCATAGTGCAAGAGGCAACTGCATGTGCCAATCCTTGTGATTGTCTTGCATCATCTTCCTCAAGATAGAGACTATTGTTTTGTTTGAGGCATCTACTTGCCCATTTTCTTGTGGATAGTAAGGCATTGAAAAACTATGTTGAATATGGTATTTGTTCATTAAAGCATGCATAAGTTTATTTTTGAAAGATGGCCCATTATCCGATATTATCTTCGAAGGGATCCCAAAATGACTTATGATATTATGGAGTATAAACTCCACAATCCTTGGTCTAGTTGTTCATGTTAAGGGGATTTCTTCAACCCATTTAGTGAAGTATTCTATGGTCGTTATGATGAATGTGTGTTGGCCTGAGGATGGGGTGAGATCTTCCCAATCAAGTCTAGTCCCCACTGCGAGAATGGCCATGCTTCTTGGATGGGTTGCAAGGCTTGTGATGGTAAGTGTGTTAGATTTGCATGATGTTGGCACTTAATGCATTTCTTGACATACTCACAGCAGTCCTTTTCCATTGTGGGCCAATAGTAACCCATTCTCAATATGTGCTTAATGATGGCCATGCCACTGAAGTGACCACCACACATGTCGTTGTGAGCTTGCAAAATTGCCCAGGATACTTCCTGGGGCTCAAGAAAATGGAGTAATACTCCATCATATCCTCGTCTATAGAGGATTTCTCCTAGAAAGATGTATCTTGTTACTTTATATTTGAACATTTGCCTTTCTGTATATGATATACCTTGAGGTATTATTCCAAGTTTCAGGAAATCCCACATTTGGGAAAGCCAATCTTGATAAGCCATGACTTCTATGGAAAACACGGCTTGATCTTCTTGTTTTATCGATATGGTGAACATGGATTGAGGAAAAAATCTATGGTGTATGGTTGCACCACACTATACAAGTCCTTGGGAGATCAAAGACCCCAAGGTGTCATTTTCAAGAAAACTCTTACTGCGAAGGACCAATCCTAATTTGGTTCGATGTTGATCATGTTGATTTATTCTTGATTATAAAAAGCTTCACGACATATTGCTAAGTACGAAAGCACTTTCACCTGAATGGTCATAAAATTAGCAGATGGATTCTGAGGGATTAAGGATCCCAAAGAGGCCATGGTGTCTGCAAATCTATTTGACATATGAGGTATTGCATCGATGTCATGCCATTCCAGCCAGGCTAGGTAGGTGTCAACAAGTTCCTTGTAAGTCTTTAGGAGTAGACACCTACATTGAAATAGTCATTTGACTTGGTTTACTATGAGCAAGAAGTCACCAAAGATATTCAATATTTTAATACCCATTGTTATGGCTATTTGGAGTCCTAAGATCAATGCTTCATATTTTGTGTTGTTGTTTGTGCAAGGGAAGTCTAGTTTAAATGATATGGGCAATGGACAGCCCTACAATGTGATAAATATAATCCATGTTTTGCCTCCTTGTTTACACTTTGAACCGTTGAAGAACAATGACATGTCTCTTTCTTTATTAGGTTCTTCGATTTTTGGTAGATTTGATAATGCAAAGATCACATCATTGAGCAATTATATGGTGAGAGTCTTGTCATCCTGAAGAGGCACTTCTGCTAATTGATCTGCTATGACTTGTCCCTTGATGGAATTTTGGCTTATGAAATCTAGATCAAATTCTATCAATAGCATGATCCACTTTGTGGTACGTGTATTGTGATATGTCTTGCTCATCATGTACTACAAAGGATTTTATTTTGATATGACGTAGGTCGTATGGCTCAACATGTAGTGTCACAACTTTTGAGTTGCAAAGACTATTGCTAAACACAACTTTTTGACATATGCATATCCTAGCTCGTAACTCACCAAGGTGCGGCTAATGTAATATATGGCTTGTTATTTATTGTACGCATTCTTCTAGGCTAACATGGTGCCCAATGTGAAATCAATAGTTGATACATACAGTAAAAATGGTATGTATATCCTTGGTGGAGCCAATAATGGTGGTCTTTCCAGATAAGTTTTAATTTTTGCAAATGCTTGATGGCATTCTTCGTCCCAATTAAAAGGGGCCTCCTTGCATAGCAACCGATTCATGGGTCGAGATTTGCCTAAAAATTTCACGATGAATATTTTGATGGATGCTATCTTGACTTGTAGTCTCCTTAGCTCCCTAATGTTGGTAGGGATGATCATTTACAATATAGCCTTTACCTTTATAGGATCGACTTCAATGCCTCTATTGGATACGATGAATCCCTAAATCTTACCTAAAGTTATGCCAAATATGCACTTCTTATGGTTCAATCAAACATTGTGCTCAATGAGGTGGTCAAAGACTTTTTTAAGGACTTCAGCATGCTCTTGCTACAATAGGGACTTGGCCAATAAGTCATCCATGTAATCCTCTAAGATCTTATGCATATAGTCATGGAATATGTATGTCATGGCCACTGATATGTGGTACCAACATTTTTGAGACCGAATGACATCACTTTGTAACAGAATGTTCCCCACGGAGTAATGAAAGCAATTTTATGTTGATATTCAAGCTTAATCTGGATCTATTTGTATCTGAAAAAACCATCCATTAGGGAGAGCATCTCATGACCTGCAGTTGCGTCTACCAGGGAATCTATGTTTGGCAATGGGAATTAATCCTTTGGTATTGCCCTACTTGAATCTCTAAAGTCTATGCAGATATGGACTCTTCCATTGGGTTTCTCTATGGGTACCATGTTTGACACCCACTCAGGGTAGTCTATAGGAACTATGAACACTACATCTAGTAGTTTTTGCAATTCATTCTTCACTATCAAAGGGATGGTTGGATGCATTTTACTCAGCTTTTGCATGACTGGCTTCTTCATGGGATCCAATGAAAGGTTGTGAATGACTAACTTTAGATCTATCCCTAGCATATATTTGTAAGTCCAAGTAAAAATATTTGGCCTCTCTTTGATGAGAGTAATTAGGATGGATTGTTCCTTTGGAGATAGACTTTATCTGAACTTGACTTTCCTT
Source organism: Wollemia nobilis (assembly GCA_028583015.1). NCBI lineage: Eukaryota > Viridiplantae > Streptophyta > Pinopsida > Araucariales > Araucariaceae > Wollemia > Wollemia nobilis. The sequence goes on from JAQPPZ010003612.1 coordinate 3,605,594, forward strand.
GGTTGGGTAGGATCATCGCTGATGTCCACCTCGAAAGTCACTTATATAGCCATATGTGACTGTTGGTCAAATATCTGCCTAATTAATAAACACTGCATTTATGCGCCCTAGATACGACCAACATTGAAAGGCCTAAGGAAAGAGATGTCCTCCATGCCAATATCTAGAGAGGGTTTGTTCTTGAACTAATTCTAAAACTGGTAAAATACTAAGGATGCAGGAAAGAAATTGGAAATAACGAAAAGAGATGGGAAATATGGCCATAGGCCAAAGTGTAGAATTGGTGTTAGACTAACTAGCAGGAAAAAATCCAAGCAAGAAACAACACCTAACAGAAGGAAGAGTAGCAGAATTTACTTGCGATCTTGCACTGATGACATCCAAAATGTTACTACAACATTCCATCTCTCAATAGCAATACTTAAATCCAAGTAAAGAATTTAAACTTAATAGCCAAAAGAGAAAGGCGGATGTAAGATAGAAGTGCAACACATAGAAAGATATCATACACAAAATCGCTCACAAATTCAGAAGCTTGAATGCCTTGTATTAATGTAGAGAGCTTGGAGAGATCTCTCACAAAATGTCTAACCCCCTTTTAAAATGAAATTTACCTAGTATTTATAGAGGTTTTTGCCTATTTAATTTAATACATATGAGGGAATAATGTCTCAGAATCAAAGACAAAATCAGCAAAATCCTCCTTGAATTCTTGGAAAATACATTCGCTAGGGGAACAAATTCCTAAAAATTCAAACTTTGAACGGAGGTGCGTCTATTAGGATAAAATATTAAATTCTTTGGATTACCTCTAATACATTGGAAATCATGAAGGCTCATTTCCCTTCGCCTTCCTCTTCGTGATACACAAAATGGAGTAACTGAGAGCACCCTTCATTTAATGCCAAATTCAACATCTTGACTAAAATTCCATTCTTTCGATTCATCTTTACCCCTTCAGACGCTTGCGATATTGATACAAACAGGTTCACCCAATTCAAGGGTGAACAATACATTCACCCCTAAAGGAAGGTGAACATGATTTTTTGCCATCACTAGGTGGTTCACCCGTAGGAGAGGCAAACGATGTGTTCAACCCTTGACTAGGGAAAACATAATTTAATTTAGGTGTGCACACTAAGTGGTTTACCCATAGGAGAGGTGAATGGTGTGTTCGTCCCTTGACTAGGGTGAACGTAATTTTATTCGGATGCATGACTGCTCTTGGCGATGCCAAGGCCCGTTTGCCCCTAAAAAGGGTGAACGGTCCGTTCGCCCCTAAGGGAGGGTGAACACGATTTAGCACCTTTTAATTTTTCTCCATTCTGCTTTCAAACTGATTCGCCCTTAGAAAGGGCACAAGGGACATTCGCCCCTAAGGAAGGGCGAACGTCAATGCACAAAATTTTCTGGTGATTTTACTTCAAAATTTTTATGAAACTCATTCTCTCCATTATTTTGGACTCCGAAGGACATCTCCCCATTAATCATTAAATGCATTAGATTTCATAAAATTGTTTCAACTTATTACAACTTATCCAAAAATAAAAGAGACAAATATATTATTGCTTTATACAAAATTTCCAATGAATACAAAATGGCAAAAATTTCTTGGCGACTCACGGGGTATCCAACTCGCATGGATGCAAGCAATCCCTGGCCTTTATACATTGGGTGTAGAGTTCTTTTTTCCAGCTACTACTGCCTTCTTTTTTGTGGAAGCTTTTTTCTTGTACTCTTGCTGCACGCATTCTGTTTCTTCTTGTTCAGCCGTGACTGCAACGCAAAGTACTTCCGCATGTTTCGCCTCTTTTGCCGCTACTTCATGATCCGCTACAACTTGATCTTATTGGTCTATGATAACCTTTGAAAGGGCCTCGTAGGTGTGAACAACCTCATGCCAAGCTTTAGTATTAAATAAGCAGGGAACACTGAGGGATTCATAAACAAAGTGAATATTTTGCACATCCATCAAGCTGAGGCACTTCGAACGTTGGGTTAATTCATAAAGAGACAGCTCCAAACGTGTATATTTTTCAATCAGAGGTAACACTTGTGCTTCAGTAAGGAGATAATTCAAGGTGTTAATGTCCACAGTATCTTCAATAAATGCACTCTAGAGCTCTTGCAATTTCTCCATCGAAAGAGGTTCTCCCCATTCATCCAGGAAGGTAGTGAAACCTAGCCGGTTGATAGTCTCAAAATGAGACATCGAAATAGTATGCTCTTGCTCAATAGTATTGAGGATAGCCCACCCTTCATTTAAAATATCCATGCATTGAAAATAGATCTATAGGGTTACACACGCTCGAGACCAGGCATAATCCATCTCACTAAGAGGGCGAATATTCAGAGGCATATTCAATAATGCTTGTATCTTCACAATTGTCTCCATATGGGGTGACAACAACTCCTCCACTAAATCAATAATTTGTTGCCCAAGTTGGATTTGTATCCCTGCTTCCCATAAGTACTGCAACACCTTGCTGGCTTGTACAGACAACTTGGTAGAATTTTGGGTGGAGCAAAGGCAAATATCTCTTACACTATCATGTAAAAATCCTGCAACATACACGACTTTGGCTTCTAGCTATTTCTTGAGTTCTTTGACCTACTATTGAAGATTATGCATTTAAATTCTAGCAGCATCATGCTCCTTCAAATGCACCTGGACTTGATTACGCAAGTATTCATTTTTAGTGGTCATATTTTCTTTTGTCGCCCTGCTCTTGGCCAAGGTGCTTTCAAGCTCTAGCACATTATTTTGTACTTCAAAATATTTCTCTTTATAATGCTCCCCGTGCAAATACAATGAACTCATATCAACTTGCATATTACCCATTTTTTCAATGGGATTAATCCACATCAGGTCTTCAGTGATAGTCTTAGAAACATAGTCTTCAGGTTGCAATTCGCCTTGAGGTTTCTGAACCAGCGGAGTGAATGTTGTCATATGAGCCTCCTTGGAAATTGGATTGAAAGCCACCTTCTTTATTGGATGTTCCAGCGCCAAAGCCTCCTTTCACCGCATACTCTTCAACCATTAGGAAGATCTCAGATGCACCCGATTTAATTTTTTAACGTCTGGGTTCTGGGCTACCAGGCCCAGTGGACATGGATGACATAGATTACAATGAAGGAATGGACATGGGAATGGTGCAAGGAAGATAAAGAGTAGAAGAAGTGGAAGATGCAGGTGCGGCTATAGTTATACTAATTTTAGATGGAACTTGGGTGCTAACAGCTATAATAATAGAGGAAGTGACGACTGAGGTAAGGGGATGAAAAAAAGGATTTTCCCTTGACACATACGAACTAAAAGAAATGAAAGACGAAGGGGTGAGAATGAAAGAAGGAGCAACAACTATTTTAGAAATGGAAGAAGTCAAAGCGGAAGAAGAAACTATAGAAAATGAAACGGAAGGACTACCAAAAGGTGGAGTTATAGAAAGTGAAGAAAATGAAAATGTAATAGATGGGACCAAATAATAAATCGTTGTGTACTCGATGAGAGATAGAAGAAGAGGGAAAATATGAAGTACCTTGGGGCATGGGTGTCACTTGTTCTATAGATGATGGAGGTTATGCAACTGAATCTTATTCTTGATTTACCTTCGGTTCACCAACACTTACGGTCATCCCCTCATCCAAAATATCAACATGAGAATCTTTAGAAAGTTGCTCTTCCTCTCCCTGCTATGCCATTGGAAATATTTGTGCTACAAAAGTAGGAAGTTCAACATTGGGTGAAGGCGTTGCTACCAGAACAGAGGTGACTGTAGAACTTGGCATGGTATAAATTGTAGTACCTGAAAACATGGATGATGTCACAGTGGAAGTAGTAGCTGCACTAGTGGGAGGTCGTTTAGCTGCTTTAGGAATGGAGGTGCCATTGGTCGTTTCTGCTGTTTGAGCATGGGAATCTCCTTGTGAGGGTGCTTCATCCTTTGCGATCACCTTTTGAAGAGATATTGTTGTTCTTATTCTTCTTCTCCACATTTTTCTTCGGTGTCATCCTCAACTATTGGATTTTCCTCCTCAGGTTTGCTCTCACCTCTTTTAGACTGCTAAAAACTTTGCGATAAAATAGTGGAAAAAGCAACTGGTTGATAAGATTTTACAAACTTATCATAAAATTCAAAAAATTGGGTATTAAGCTTCATCCCATAAGCATTATACGACTTCATCCTATGAATGTGCATCATCCACCAATTCATAATTTTCTCCTCCGTCCAATCAAGATTCGCTTCTTGGAGAGTTGTGAACAAACCCGGAGGAGGAATATGTGTTGCATTTTTTTTTGGATTATACTTTGCTTCCTACTTGTAGTAATTGTGCCATGGAGGAAGGGAGGACATCTTCTCTATATGCCAGTTCATATCTAGCCCATCAAAATTATTTCATCGCCTCTGAATATCTGAGTGCAGGCAATAATGAAAGGACTTCACCTTAATAAACTCCAAAAACTTTCTGAGTGGGTCATAGCGCCAATGCTGCGATAACTCAATTAAACCCAGGTCTTGAAGTGCCACCATCATTAGGCAATTTTACCCAACCTTATTCACTTCTATACTACCGAACTTGAAGGGCATAGTACAAGTTATCTTCTTTCCTTATCCATAGCCATATATATCATTGATATAATCCATCTGGCACACCACTTCCATTGCAAAAATGTGTATAGTATCAAAATAAGGCAACAAAAATGGTTTACTTGTATATCCAAAAATTTGAACTACCATGCCCTGAGTGAGCAAAAATATATCACCCTCTTGCTTTGAAACAACTGCATCTCTCAAGTCGCGAGGCTCTCGGTCGCAACTACCACAAAGCAATTCAATGGCGGGGCCCAAAAACCAGCTATTAAAGTTGTAGATGGACTCTTTCTTTGTTAACACTTGTGTCCACTTATAAACCGACAGAGGCTCATTATTTTTTTCCATCTGTGTAACAACGATAAAATAAAAATATCACTGCATCTAAAAAAATAAGAACCATACTAGCAGCGATATATACCAGAATGATCTGGATTTCACTTTCTACAATATCTGTAGCTGTGAATTGATTCTCAGTGAAATAAATTTAGTCTAATCAAAATAAATCAGATTTTTGCCCTGCCTCATAGCAACGGGTTAATAAAACTCCACCTTGTAAATACATTGAGCTATAGTTTCCTGCCATTTATACACCGTTTCATTTGAGGGAAACTCAAAAATCTAGGCAAGCATGGAAAAGATGTCCTAGCAGTTGAATTTTGAAAGAATTTTAGGCAAACTTGGTAGCTGCCCCATCTGTGGATCTTTGACAAGCTGAGTTTCCATGAATTGTCTCATTGTAACTGTGGAGACATACCTATCCTCTTGTTTGTCCGTATGGATCTTTTTGTTTATTGCATAATTCGGTGCACCTACCCCATAGGTAAAAGCTTATTAGATCTCATTTTATGTAATTGTGAATAGAATCTCTTGTTTGGAATTTTGGATGGCCCTAGTGAGGAGTCATAAAATTGTGCAGTTAACTGAATAAGCTTGGGGCACGGATGTACAGGTGAACAAAGATACCATGAAAGCTATGAATTGTGAGGTATCGTGAGCCAACTATTATAGGAAACTCTCTAACTTACTATAGCTTTAACCTCTTCCCTCAATAGGTCAACTCCTTTATGCGTGATCAAAAAATCACCAATCTTAGAAATATTATCTTCATAAGGATCTAGGCCAACATAATCATTTTGTCAGGATTTCTTGGCCATTGAACTTCTTTCTATTTTCTTAGCAGGATTCAATTCTGTGACCTCCTGCACCTCTGCTGATTCTTTGTCATATCTGCCCATTTTTCCAAATAAAAGCAATGACTCTTCTGCAATTCCCTACTCTAAAATCTCAAAAATTCTTCTACACTTCAAAGCACAGGATACAGAGAAGCAAAAGACTTTAAAAAATTAGGGCAAAAAAACAAAATTAGACTTTTACCTCCCAGGATTTATAAAGTCACTACCAGCTACTGCAGTAATTACAGAATTAAATGCATGTACGTCTTCAGGGAGAAATATTCTTCGAAAATTAATCAAACATCCTTTCCAAGGTCGAAAATCCTTTTTTTTGGTTCACTATCTGATCCTCCTAAAAAAACGTGCCCTCTACGCTACGCAATCTTATAGAAAAATGTGCCCTGGTGCTAGAATATTGTTAGTGAAACCAACCCGTCCATTACACATTCGATCATTAATTTCGACTGCTACCTTGGAAAAATCAATTCGAATGCTTCCCATGTTCGAAAATAATTACTCGAATTTATCACCCACTACTTTCGATTATTGCCACATACTCTTTGGGAATATCTTCTTCAGCAAAAACCCTCTCACACACTTATAAATTAATGGGTGCATGAGTTTTAAAATCTCATAGCGTACCTCATGAAAAACAGTTTTTTTTTCTCTTTTTATTCTAAAAAAAGAAAAACAAACTTTTTATTTTTTCTTATCACTTCCTTTTTTTTTAGATGATGTCATCCAAGTGTGTTTGCCCTTAACTATAGGTAGACATGACGTTCGCCTATTTCAACAGGCGCATGCAAAACTCTATCACTGCTTTACCCATATTTGAGTTTCTTTTCTCATATTTTTTTTTCTCTTTCGGGCGAATGGCGTCTTAACCATCATTTCTTTCTTTTTTTTTTAATTTTTGCCTATGCAGAATTGTTTAAAATGCATGAAAATATTTACATATATATAGGAGGTTACCTTTGATCTGAAATCTTATGAAACATAAGCCTTCATATGAAGGCCATTCACTGGGATAGGGAGTTCATACCCTTTCTTGTCACAAAGTTAGAATGCATTAGAAGAAGTAATAGCAGAAATCCAAAAAGGTCCTTCCCATATTGCATCAAATTTCTGATGTTTTCCTAGCTTCGAATTTTTTTGTTCCACTTCAATACCAAATCCCCCACCTGGAAGCTTCGATCAATCATTTTTTTCTTGAACCACTTCTTCATCTTGATGTGCAAGGTGCAGCCAAAGTATTGTCATTGTTGTCAACACAGATAGATAGATCAGTTGATGCAGTGGACAGGAGTTCAGAGGTCAGTCAGAGCATGTACAGTGAATTTTCGAGAAGACAGAAGTGGCCCATATGCAAAAGCTCAAAGAAAAAGACAAGTAAGAAAAGTGTCGCGATATCGCGACATGTTGAGCAAGCATGAGAAACTGTCACGATATCGCGACATGTTGAGAAGCTAGAAAAGAAACTGTCACGATATCGCGACATGTTGAGAAGCTAGAAAAGAAACTGTCACGATATCGTGACATGTTGAGAAGCTAGAAAAGAAACTGTCGTGATATCGCGACATGTTAGAAGAGAGAGAAAATGCTAGCAAAACTGTCACGATTTCATGACATGTCGAAGGAGAGAGAAAGCTAGCAAAAATGTCGTGATTTCGTGACATGTTGGAGAGAAAAAAGGTGGAAAAGGCTATCGATTCGCGACATGTTGCAGGAGAGAGAAGGCAAGCAGCAAAACTATCGCGATTTCGTGACATGTTGGAAGCAAAGAAGCCAAGTAGAAAAACTGTCATGATTTCATGACATGTTGGCAGAGAAGAAAGCAAGTGGAAAAACTGTCACGATTTCGTGACATGTTGAAAGAAGAAGAGCATGCAGGGAAAAACTGTCGTGATTTCGTGACATGTTGGAAGAAAAGAGCGCAAGTGAAAACTGTCATGATTTCGTGACATGTTTGAAGAGAGAGAAAGCGCGCAAGGAAAACTGTCATGATTTCGTGACATGTTTGGAGAGAAGGCGCAAGCAAAGAAAAGTGTCACGATTTCGTGACATGTTCAGAAAGAAGGCGCAAGCAAAGAAAAGTGTCACGATTTCGTGACATGTTCGGAGAAAGAGCTAGGGCGAAGAAGAAAAGTGTCATGATTTCATGACATGTTCAAAGAAGGAAGCGCTAAGCGAGGAAAAGTGTCACGATTTCATGACATGGTTTCGGATGAGAAGAGCTGAAAGAAAAGTGTCACGATTTCGTGACATGCCATTTGCGAAGAGAGAGAGTGGAGAAAAAGGTGTCACGATTTCGTGACATGCTTCATTTTCGGTCCCGAAGAGAAAGAGGAGAAGGTGAAGTGTCATGATTTCGTGACATGTTGAAGAGAAAGCGCAAGGAGAAGGAAGTGTCACGATTTCACGACGAGTTCGAAGGAGAAAGAGACTAAAGGAGAAAGTGTCATGATTTCGTGACATGTTCATTCTACGGGAGAGAGAAGGCAAGTGAAAGTGTCACGATTTCGTGACATTTTCATTTGCAAGAGGAAGCACCAAGGAGAAAAGTGTCACGATTTCGTGACATGTTATGTTTTCGCGACCCGAAGAGGAGAGAGAGTGTAAGGAGGAAAGTGTCACGATTTTGCGACATGTTCCATTTTCATGGGCGAAAGGTAGAGAAGTGCAAGGAAGCGAAAAGTGTCATGATTTCGTGACATGTCTTGTTTTCATGGGTGCAAGTGAAGAAGTGGACAAGGAGGCAAAAAATGTCACGATATCGTGACATGTCATGTTTTCGCAAGTAGAAGGCGAGAAGAGTACAAAGAGACAGAAATGTCATGATTTCATGATAGGTCGCAGCAGCACGATTACGGACAGTTAACTGAAGTAGAACGACAGTTAAAGGGGCAGTTGTAGAGGAAAATCATGCAGCCAAAATAAGAAGAGTTAACTAGAGTGAGTGAGACAGTTACAGGTGCAGTTATAGATAGAAATCATGCAAGCTAAAATAAGCACAGTGCATTAAAGATAGAATGGTAGTTACAAGGCCCGTAAAGCAGTGTAACCGTCGAGCGGCAGTTATACTGAAAGTCCCACGCAAGAGACAGATCTATTAATAGGTTGCATGTAATAAATACTATGCTAGAAAGGAGTTACTATCAGCAGTGGCTATTAATAGGCTGCATGCAAGATTACAGAAGTTACAGAAGACGAGGAGTCTCATTGAGAAATAGTGTTATAAAAGGGCAATCTGCAGAGAATTAAGTTGCCGCTGAATGTGTGAAAGTGTTGCCAAAAGAGTATGCAAGTGCTGCTAAAAGAGAGTGCTCAGGAGGCGAGTGAGCAGGGTGTGTGCTGGGTAAAGAGTGGGCAATGTTGAGAAAGCAATAGACCAGTCAGGGTCTTGTAAAAGTGAAGGCATCTTTATGTCAATCATCTAGATTCAGAATAGAAGTCCAAGTTGGTGCTTGGCATCAGGGGTTGGTGCTCCTTCTAGTTGGTGCTGGTAAATCAGGGGTTGGTGCTCCTTTCTATTGGTGTAGATAAATTAGGGGTTGGTGCTCCTTTCTATTGGTGCAGATAAATTAGGGGTTGGTGCTCCTTCCAGTGGGTGTTGGTAAATTGTTTGTAAAGTTGGTGCTTTGCAAAGGCTGGATTTGGATGGGTGTCCAAGCAGTCTATTTTTGAGGAGTAGCCAAAACTGGTGAACCTCGTTACATCTTGTGTTATGTGATGCTCTCATGTGATATTTGCTTGATCTGGTTTTAAGTTTTCATTGCTTCAGATTTAAGAGTTGCACATTTAAGTTTTAAATAGCTACACTGATTCACCCCCCCTCTCAGTGCCATTGTAAGACTAACAATTGGTATCAGAGCCAAGTTCCTGAACAAGCTCAATCGGCTAAGGTGATCTGGGAAGTGACACAATGGCAGTTGGTGAAGGATTCTCATCAAACAAAGCTCCATTGTTTGATGGGACTAATTACACGTTCTAGAAAATCAGGATGCAGACATATCTGTGTGCGTTGGGATACGACATATGGGACTCAGTAGAAAGTGGATACACAATACCCACCACTCCTCCAATCGATGCTATCGGTAAGAAACTGTTTGAGAATGACTCAAAGGCAAAGAATGCTATAATGTGCGGTGTAGCAAACAGTGAACTGGTAAAGATCATGAGCTGTAAAACTGCAAAAGAAATTTGGGACAAATTGAAGAGCATTCATGAAGGAGACGATAAGATCAAGGAGGCCAAGTTGCAAACTCATCGAACTCAGTACGAAGCGTTAAAGATGAATGACGATGAGAACATAGCGGCATATATGCTGAGAGTAAATGAAGTCATTAATGCCATTAGAGGACTCGACGAGAAAATTGAAGACCCTGCAATCATAAAAAAGGTATTAAGATCTCTTCCCAAAAGATTTGATTCTAAAGTATCAGCTATAGAAGAAGCCAAAGATCTAAATACGTTTAGTATGGATGAGATGCATGGTTCGTTGACTGCGTATGAGATGAGAATAGGAAAGTTTGATCCCACAGACAGAGAAGCTGCTTTTAAAGCCCACAAAAATACGAAAGCAAAACAAGAATCCGAAGATGAAGAGACATCTGATGATATGGAAGCAAACTTTGTCCGAAAACTAAAAAGGGGACAAGGAAAATACAGAGGAAAGCTACCATTTAAATGTTTCAGCTGTGGAGGCATTGGGCATGTTGCAGCTAAATGTCCATGAAATAAGGAGAATGAAAGTGATGAAGAATCGCACCGAGAAAGAAGTGACTGGAAGAAAAAGACAAATTTCAGAAAGGGCAACTTCAAGAAGAAAAGTTTCATCTCAAAGAATGTCAGTTCATCAGAAGACAGTTTCGGTGAGGATTTCGAAGAGGAAACAGGTGAAGCTCTTTTCATGGCATTCAAAGAAGAAAACACTGAAGAAGAAGAGGAATGTGATGAAAACCTTGAGGCTGAGGCTGAAGTAAATCTAAGAGGTGAGTTGATCGCTGCACTTGAAGAGTTGGGTTTAGAAAGGAAAAAGAACAAAAGACTGTCCAAGAAGTTGGAAGAATATGGGGATGAAATTGAAGATCTCTTCCTACAAGTTCAAAAGGCCAAGAAATCAGAAGAAGCCTTGAAGACACACCTGGATGATGTATGCAGCACAAGTGAAGAGGAATCTAACAAAGTTATTGTTGATCTAAAGCTGCAAGTAGAACAAGTACAAAAGGATTGAAGATATTCTCAGGTCTCAAATCAATGAGAAAGAGACTGTTTGCTGCCAACAAGAAGAAGAGATTGTTTCATTGAAGAAACAACTAGAAGAGGCCAATATAAATCTCAAATATGAGAAGAGCACAGAGTTGCTAGATAAAATGATAAAGCAACAAAGAAGCTCCACGGCTAAGTCTGGTCTTGGATATGAAGCTGAACAACCGTCATCTTCCAAAAGTACAGAAAAGAAGAAGCCCACTACTGAAGGATTGAAGCAAGAAAATCCTGAAGCTGAATCTTCAAAAGGAAGAAAATCTCAAAGGAGATCTACAGCAAAGCAACCACAGCAAAAGAGGTTCTCTCACTCTCACTCTTTTCATAATAATGCTTTTAACGACTATTGTTTTAGATGCAGCCATTATGGTCACCAGGCAATTTATTGTGGATTGAACAATAAATCAAGGAGTTATGCTGGTAGAAACACATCTGCTCTTCTGAGTGAACACCATGTGCAATGTTTTAAATGTAATGGTCATGGGCACATAGCAAGGTTTTGTCCAAGCACTTCTGCAACTAATCTAAGGCAAGACCGCAGATTCCATCAGACACAAAGAGTGCAACACAGACAGGAAAATAATTATCCATCAAGAATGCACAAGAGACAACCACCCAAGAGAAATGTTCAGGTTCACGAAAAGGTTCAAAATGTGGATGCAGGTGAAAATTCTCAGCCTAAGTTCAAGAAAAACTGGAGAAAGAAAGAAGAGAGGAAATCGTGTCTCCTTGGACAGAAGGAGATTACTCCTCTATTGCACTAAGCAGCTCCAGGTAGCACATCCTCAGGGGGAGCAATGTTAATGTTTTATTTTAATGCTCCTAAGTATTTGTGTGGTTATCTGAGGATGAAAGGAAAGTAGTCGGGGAGTTGTTGTATAGCTGTCAAAGTGTGTTGTCTGTTCTTACAGTTGTTTGTGTTAGTACCGTGAAGGGTGGTGATTGAATTGAGAGTTGTCATTATTGATAGAATTGTTGTATGTCATTGTTGAACTGGTGATGGTTCTTACTGCCACTGTCATAAGTTAAGGATTATAACAGTTCAGATGATTTGGTTGGTTTTGTGGTACTGTGTTTGATGCTTGCACAGAGTTGGCAGTAAAACTGCAGTGTTGGTACAGTGTTGGACAAAAGTTGGTACAAGTGTGAGTCACTTGTCAATTTTGTTGACAGATGAGAAATCAGCGTGTTGAATGGGAAGATTGAAGAAGAGGCTTAAAATGAGCAGCCAGATGATTTCCAGCCTGGTGATGAATGGTTGAGTTGCTTTCATAGAGGTTGTTTTGATCAAGTTAATGCTTTACTTGATACATGATTTGAGCAAGTTATTCTTTGCATTGGTGATTTATGTTGGTGGCTATTTTGTTCAAATACCTTTGGAAGGAAAAGGATGTCTACTAGTTTCCTTTTCATGTAGTGTTTGGTTGAATGCTTCAAGGTTAATATTGAGTTGAGATTGAGATTGGGAGTTAAGTATAGAACATATTGAGTCTCTAACAATTCTCTTTATGCTTCTATGAGGTTGATGAATCACATTGGGTCTCTAACAATTCTCTTTGTGGGTTCATGATAAGCAAGTTTTTCTTGATGAACTTGTGAGCTGATTTGAGGACAATGCTAGGACAAATTTCCAGATGCAGATTTGGGCAGGATGTGTAGAGGATAGAAAGAGTACCAGTGGAGGTGCATTCTATCATGGAGATAGATTGGTCATGTGGAACAGTAAGAAACAAGAGTCAGTTTTCTTATCCACAGTAGAAGCAGAATATATTGCAGCAACAGTGTGTTGTACGCAGAGGAAGAAATTATATAGTTAATTATCTTTGTGCTCATATTTGTAATTTTTGCTAACTATCATAACGTGTGCCTGAGAATGTTGTGCATGGACTCAGGGGGAGTCTGCAGTAGCCCTTTGGTATTATTGTCAAAGGGGGAGAAGAATTACAAGAGATTGCATGAGTGTTGCCAACAATTCCAAAGGGGGAGATTGATGTGCAAGGTGCAGCCAAAGTATTGTCATTGTTGTCAACACAGACAGATAGATCAGTTGATGTAGTGGACAGGAGTTCAGAGGTCAGTCAGAGCATGTACAGTGAATTTTTGAGAAGACAGAAGTGGCCCATATGCAAAAGCTCAAAGAAAAAGACAAGTAAGAAAAGTGTCGCGATATCGCGACATGTTGAGCAAGCATGAGAAACTGTCACGATATCGTGACATGTTGAGAAGGAAAAGAAACATATGCTGACATGTTGAGAAGCTAGAAAAGAAACTATCATGATATCGCGACATTTGAGAAGAGGAAAAAATAGTGATATCGTGACATATTAGAAGAGAGAGAAAATGCTAGCAAAACTGTCGTGATTTCGTGACATGTTGAAGAGAGAGAAAATGCTAGCAAAATTGTCACGATTTCGTGACATGTTGGCAGAGAAAAAGCCAAGTGGAAAAACTGTCACGATTTCATGACATGTTAGAGAGAAGAAGGCAAGGGAAAACTGTCATGATTTCGTGACATGTTGGAAGAAAGAAGCAAGAGAAAACTGTCATGATTTCATGACATGTTGGAAACAGAGAAAGCAAGGGAAAAACTGTCATGATTTCATGACATGTTTGAGAGAAGAAGGCATGAAGGAAAACTGTCATGATTTTGTGACATGTTGGAAGAAAGAGAGGAAGAAAACGTCACGATTTCGTGACATGTTTGAAGAGAGAGAAAGTGCAAGGAAAACTGTCACGATTTCGTGACATGTTCAGCAAGAAGGCGCAAGAAAGAAAAGTGTCACGATTTTGCGACATGTTCGAAAAGAAGACACAAGCAAAGAAAAGTGTCGTGATTTCATGACATGTTCGAAAGAAGGAAGAAAGAAAAGTGTCACGATTTTATGACATGTTCGAAGAGAAAGAGCTGAAAGGAAAGTGTCACGATTTCGTGACATCATTTGCAAGAAGGAAGACGAGAGAAAAAGTGTCACGATTTCATGACAAAGCGAAAGAAAGGCCAAGGAGAAAAAGTGTCATGATTTCATGACAGTTTGAAGAGAAAGAGCAAGGAGAAAAGTGTCATGATTTCGTGACATGTTCAAAGAGAAAGCGCTAAGGAGAAAAGTGTCACGATTTCGTGACATATTGTAGGAGAGAGAAGGCAAGATAAAAAGTGTCATGATTTCATGACAATTTGCAAGAGGAAGTGCCAAGGAGAAATAGTGTCACGATTTCACGACCCAAATAGGAGAGAGTGTACAGAGGAAAGTGTCACGATTTTATGACATGTTCCATTTTTGTGGGCGAAAGGCATAGAAGTGCAAGGAAGCGAAAAGTGTCACGATTTTGTGACATGTCTTGTTTTTGCGGGTGCAAGCGAAGAAGTGGACAAGGAGGCAAAAAATGTCGTGATATCGTGACATGTCATGTTTTCGCAAGTAGAAGGCGAGAAGAGTACAAAGAGACAGAAATGTCATGATTTCATGACAGGTCGCAACAACACGATTACGGACAGTTAACTGAAGTAGAACGATAGTCAAAGGGGCAGTTGTAGAGGAAAATCATGCAGCCAAAATAAGAAGAGTTAACTAGAGTGAGTGAGACAGTTACAGGTGCAGTTACAGATAGAAATCATGCAAGCTAAAATAAGCACAGTGCATTAAAGATAGAACGGCAGTTATAGGGCCCGTAAAGTAGTGTAACCATCGAGCGGCAGTTATACTGAAAGTCCCATGCAAGAGACAGATCTATTAATAGGTTGCATGTAATAAATACTATGCTAGAAAGGAGTTACTATCAGCAGTGGCTATTAATAGGCTGCATGCAGGATTACAAAAGTTATAGAAGACGAGGAGTCTCATTGAGAAATAGTGTTATAAAAGGGCAATCGCGCAGAGAATTAAGTTGCCACTGAATGTGTGAAAGTGCTACCAAAAGAGTGTGCAAGTGCTGCTAAAAGAGAGTGCTCAGGAGGTGAGTGAGCAGGGTGTGTGCTGGGTAAAGAGTGGGCAATGTTGAGAAAGCAATAGACCAGTCAGGGTCTTGTAAAAGTGAAGGCATCTTTATGTCAATCATCTAGATTCAGAACAGAAGTCCAAGTTGGTGCTTGGCATCAGGGGTTGGTGCTCCTTCCAGTTGGTGCTGGTAAATCAGGGGTTGGTGCTCCTTCTAGTTGGTGTAGATAAATTAGGGGTTGGTGCTCCTTTCTGTTGGTGCAGATAAATTAGGGGTTGGTGCTCCTTCCAGTGGGTGCTGGTAAATTGTTTGTAAAGTTGGTGCTTTGCAAAGGCTGGATTTGGATGGGTGTCCAAGCAGTCTATTTTTGAGGAGTAGCCAAAACTGGTGAACCTCGTTACATCTTGTGTTATGTGATGCTCTCATGTGATATTTGCTTGATCTGGTTTTAAGTTTTCATTGCTTCAGATTTAAGAGTTGCACATTTAAGTTTTAAATAGCTACACTGATTCACCCCCCCTCTCAGTGCCATTGTAAGACTAACACATCTTAGCAACATTTTCTATGAAATTATGGTAGGCACGCTCCCTTTCTTCTTCTAATTGCAATAATTGCACCAATATAACCTCCATTAAATCATTTTCTTCGTTATCATCATGAAACATCTGCAATGCTTGGAGCATAGGGAGCTTGATATACGTAGGAAGGATAACTTATTTCCCATACACAAAAGCGTACGAGGAGGTATTTATTGACTTTTTTACTGAAATGCGGTTAGTCCAAAGTGCTTGATTTAATAACAAATGTCAAATCTTCTTATTGTCACCCATTATTCTCTTCAAAATCCAAAGCAGATTCTTGTTAGTTGACTCATCCAATCCATTCCCCTATGGGTAATAATTGGAAGAGGTCTTCAGGTAAATTTTGTATCTACTATCGAATTCTATAATTTTGGCTCCAATGAAGGGAGTGCTATTATCGATGACTAAATAATTTGGTATGCCAAAACGAGTAATAAGGCTTTCCAAAAAAGAAATAACAGTCGCCTGATCTGCATTTTTGGTAGGTATAGCTTTTGCCCATCTGGTAAAATAGTTTGTCATGGTCAGAATATATTTATGTTTGACAGAGGAATGTGGATCTATAACTCCTATAAAATTGAGACCCCACTGCTAAAAGGGCACTTCCACTTGGATCGGATGCAATGGTGATGCTCCTTTCCTAACTCGACCCACATATCTTTGACAATTATCGCACCACTTGCTTATCTTATGTGAATCGACAAATAAAGTGGGCCAATAATACCCCACCCAAATAATTTTTAGGGTCATAGGCCTACCTGCATAATGCCCTCCTGATAGCCCAGAATGGAATTCTTCCAAAATCTTCTCTTTCTCGTAGTATTTTACACATCTAAGAACTATACCATCAATATTCTTATAATATAGGCCATTAGGCAAAAATACATACCTGAGCGCTTGTAATATGAACCTTTGGCACTATGAGGAGTTAAGGTGGCTAGGATACCTTCTAGAAACAAAATACTCAATGAGTTCCTCGATACATTCCTTGTTGACTACTAGACTATTCGCACAAATTAAATCTTCGCGACTTGTCTCAACAACAACGCTTTTGGCCAACTCTTGACATAGAGCGCATCCATGAACCAATTTTATCGGTTTAATTTCTACATCATACTCCTAGATATTCGAGACCCATCCAGCCCTTTTATCACCCAGTTCTCCTTAAATTATAAAGTTTTGAACATCAGGATGAATGACATAAATCACAATTTTACTCTGAGAAACAAAGTGGTAAAAATTCTTCAAGGCCTTCATCACTGCATAAACTTGTTTCTCTATAAATTTGTACTTTTCTTGATGTTGTGATATGACTTGCCTTAGAAAAGTGATAGGCTTTTCTTCACCATCATGTTGCTTTTGTGTTAGTACTGTAGCATAGCTCTCCTGCTCACCCACTGCATAAAGTATAAAGTATTTGGAATAATCAGGGTTGATTAACACTGGCGCTTGAGTAATTATATCTTTGATTTGAAAAGCCCACTTCCTGGATTTTGTCCACTTAAATTCCATATTTTTCTTCAGGAGCTTGGTCATGGGCTTAACAACTTGGGAAAAATCAGCAATAAACTTATGCACAAAGTTTATCTATCCAAAGAAGGACTGCAAATATTTCTTATTAGCTAGTAATGACAAACTCATAAACACTTCCGCTAATGCAGGGTCTATGGCCAATCCTTCCTACGAAATCACATGTCCTAACAATTTCCCTTCATTGACCATAATAATTGACTTCTTCGGGTTTATAGAAATCCCAAATTCTTGACATTTCTCAAATATTTGCCTTAGATGGAAAACATGATCTATTATGCAATGTGAAAACACTGTCATATCATCAAGATAAATCACAATGATTTTATCTAGCAACTCACCAAAAGTGACGTCCATGGCTCTCTAAAAAGTAGCTCTAACATTTGAAAGTCCAAAGGGCATCCGTTGGTAAGCAAATGTGCCCCACTTAGTTGTAAATGTTGTCTTGTATTGATCTTCATCTTTAATCCAAATTTGATTGTATCTGAAAAATCCATTTAGCAAGGAAAATCTCTAAGCACCAGCCACAACATGAAGAATTTGGTCTATCTGAGGTAGAGGATAGTGGTATTTAAGTGACGCCTAATTTAAATTTCAAAAATTGATGCATAGGTGTATGTCCCCATTCTTCTTCCTTACAAGAACCAAGTTTTCCACCTAGGTGGAATGCTTAATAGGGTATATGATCTTTGCCTCAAGCATATTTAGTAACTCTGCTTTCATGAGAACCTCATTCTTAGGATTAACAGGGCACTTCTTCTACCAGAAATTCTTAACTCCTTCTTGTAGGTCGATAGTATGCTGAATCACACTCTTGTCGTATCCTTTCAAATCTTGATAACTCCATGCTACTATATCTGGGTATTCGGAGCATGGATTTCTAATGCCCTCAATACCATCTAGTTAACAATCAGTACCAATCTTGATAAATTTTCCTGGCTCTAACTACAATTCTCTAAATTCCTTAGCATCCACCTTAATCCTATGCTTATCAGCCCTATCGCTTTGATCAAATAAAATTTCTAGCAAAATCAAACATCAAGTAATGTGATTATTTTTTAATTGAATCATACCTTCCTTTTCTTCTTCCACAAGGATCCTATATTTTGTGCTAGCAGCTTTGTTTAGTAGAAAATTCACTATTTGCTCATCATTATCAAACACCTGCCAATAGAAGTTCTTATCAGGAATGAAATGTCTGTAAATCACCCTTACTATCTTGGGCTTGTGAACCACTTGCTCAATAGGAGAATAATTAGCGCCCAAGGAAGCTAAAATGTCAGCATGTCTATTTTTTTCTCAAGGAATTGCCTAAATATTCAAAGCTTTAAATGCTTCCAAAATATCCCATACTCTATTGCAATAAGCCTTCAAGTAATGTTGCTTTGATACACACTTATTTGTAACTTGATTAACAATAAGCTCCGAATAGCCAAAAATTTGTAGCTGTTCGATTCCTAATTTTTTGGCCTTTTTTAGGCCAAGGCATAACGCTTCATATTCAATGACATTATTTGTACAGCTCTAGGTCAATCTATAGGAGTAAGTTTTTTGTATACCTTCAGGGGAAATCAAGACAAAACCTTCTCCTGGACCATTCTTACAGTGAGCGCAATCAAAGAACAGCTTCCATAACTTATGCAAAATATGTTATGGGGATTCAAGTATTTGCTCTTAGGACTTCTCTGTATTTTGAATTGAATAACAACCAATATCTATTTTGATCATAGCGTTGAAATATATCAGTAGGAACTCATATTCCAGACCAAGCTCCTAGGGTATTTCTTCAACCAAGTCAACTTCCTCCAATTCTTCGGTCATCATATTCATCGCGCCTGGGACTTGTTCTGCCTCCTCAATTTTTTCAATATGAAAAGGGGAGGGCTTCTCATTATGAATGTGAATTTGCCTACCTTTGAACAGAATCTCCAGATGTGAATAATCTAGGGAAAGATAACCTCCCAGCTTAGTTGTGAATTCTCTTGAAAGACACATGCTAAAGTAGGGCTCTAAATCAACAACCACCACTTCTTGGATGACTGTAATCTATGGCATGCTATGGAGCACTATTGGAATATCATTGATTACTCCAACAGTATTAACTGGCATACCATCCAATTGTAAAAATTTTGGGCTGCTTCTTGTATATTCCATTCCCATTACTTCACATACTACCTTCAACATGACAGTAGTGGCAGCACCAGAGTCAATCATAAAATTATGCACGATCCACCCTTCCATTCTCAAAGAAAAGTAAAATGGGGGAGGCTGATTCTTCCCTATCACTGAAGTGGGGAGATCTTAAGCCAAGACTATTTGTAAATGATCCTTCTTTTGATATTTGGCAGTCTTCAAAGATTCTTGCAATAAATCAATCTGCTTGGGTAATCGCAATGCATCAAACAAGCTAATCCTTTCTAGAATTTTCTTCATTTCTTCCATGATACTATAGCCACGAACAGGTGATATCTTTTCTTCTAAAGTCCGCTCATATTTTTCTCGGTACTATTGTGTAGCATCGAATATTTACCTTTTCCTTAATGAAGGATACTTGAGTCTTTCCTTAGCTTGCTCCTTAGTTTCACTAGGAAATGGAGCAGTAGCGATGCAT
Source organism: Wollemia nobilis (assembly GCA_028583015.1). NCBI lineage: Eukaryota > Viridiplantae > Streptophyta > Pinopsida > Araucariales > Araucariaceae > Wollemia > Wollemia nobilis. The sequence goes on from JAQPPZ010003612.1 coordinate 3,625,287, forward strand.
TGCAAAGTTGAAGTCTGAACCTGCGCCTTATATTACACTTTATTAGGTAATGAGTTTTTAAATTTTTTAGCATCAGGAATCTTTTTCGGGGATGCCCACTTTTCTTCCTGCGCTTTTGGAGCCACAGGTACTTTAAAAGGTTGCAAGTCTACAGGATCAACAATCACTGGCTTCTTTCCAAACCTAGTAAGTATGGAAACTTGCTCTAGGGATGGCACCATATAATTACACTCCATCTCTCAAATCATGTTGACTTGCCCACCCAAATAACTTTCTGTTAATATCTAAACATAGTTTAGATGTACCATACATGTGTCTTCACCATGAGGATCATTACATGTAGAACACAAATATGTCCTTTCGGATCCGTTACTCTAATCATTTTCTTGGATCATGGTGTTTTTCTTAGGTCCCTTATTGATAGATACTTGTTCTCGGGTTATGGGTGGATTCTGAAACCTTCTTGATCAAAACTCAGCCTCCACCTACTTCTTCCTCATAGTAGTAAGCTCATTAGATATCATCCTCAAAGTTGCATTATTGGATTTTACTTCTTGTAACAAGGTCGTGAGAGGATCTGTATTGGGTGACGGAGTTGGCACTGGCAACGACAAGGGCATTGGTGGTGTAGGTAATGGTAAGGGCATTGGGGGTGCTGGCAGTGTTGGAAAAGAAATGGCTGAAGGTTGTGATGTTACTAACGGGATAGGAAATTATGGAAAGCTCATAGCATATGACTGTGGAATAGGGATAGGAGCTATTTGAGGAGATCCCAAATTCCATGAAGGAATATGATACATCGATGGCATAGGCTGCAAAAATGCATTAGAGTAAAGATACTGTGGCAAATTCGAGAGGATAGACATTGTCGCCTTCGGAGGAAGCCTACCTATAGCAATCAAATTTGACTCGGTATTTTGAGCTTGTGTATAGAGATCGAGGAATGTAGTCATATTAGCCTAGTGCACTGCCATACCAATATCGGTACTGAGTGCTCGAATATAATAAAATACTACTTGCACATGAGTTAGTCGTAAACCATCTGGGACCCTCTGCCAACTTTGCGTAAACTGGACATTGAAATATACATGTTCCTCTTGTGGATGTCTTTGGATTGATGTGAACTAGTGCAACACAGAATACAGATTAGCTTGTTCATGGAAATTCTTAACCAACAACTCTGCCAATTGATCCCACAAGGTAAAGGTACCCGATTGCAAAGACCAGTACCAATACAACAATTTCCCTCTCAATAACAAGACCAAAATTTTTATCATCACATCCTCATCAGTTATATCATGAATAGTTGCAAGAGAGGCTACATCTTGGATATGCTCATAGGTAGTTTTACCATTACCATCATATATGGGTAAAGCCTTCAAAGCAGCTTGAGGTACGGTATTTTATGCCTACAAATTCAGTGCTCCTAAGCTATTCCAAGTCAAAAACTACCTTGGAAGTTATTGATGTGGTGGAGGATTATGGGCCATGTGGACAGGAATATGAGGAGTGGACCTCGAGATGTTGGTAGTTGTACTAGGTGAAGGTTGAGGAAAACTGGTGGCACTGCTTACATGACTCACAGGGGCAGAAAACACACCAGCTAACTGGGAAGATGAAACAGGTGGTATGGATGAGATATGCGGAAGTGAATATGTTCATCAAAAAGTGGCTATTTGAGGATGCTCTCCTAGCCTTTGAATGTCTAGTTCATAAAATCTAATCTGATTATCAGTATTTTCCAAACAACTTTTGCCATCCTCGCGCTTACAAAGTTTTGGGTAAAAATTGAGTCTCTAGATGTTCTAATCTCAAGCAGGAAGGCAAAAACCAAACCTAATGCTATTGGAAGTGGAACCTTAAAATTCCCATCAGGCATGCCAAAAATTGTTGGTCAAATATCTACCTAATCAATAAACATTGCATTTATGTGCCCTAGATATGACCAACATTGAAAGGCCAAAAGAAAGAGATGTCCTTTATGCCAATCTCCAGAGAGGGTTGGTTCCTAAACTAATTCTAAAACTGGTAAAATACTAAGGATGTAGGAAAGAAATTGGAAATAATGGAAAGAGATGGGAAATATGGCCACAGGCCAAAGTGCAAAATTGGTGTTAGACTAACTAGCAGGAAAAAACCCAAGCAAGAAACAACACCTAACAGAAGGAAGAGCAACAGAATTTACTTGCGATCTTGCACTGATGACATCCAAAATGTTACTCCAACATTCCCTCTCTCAATAGCAATACTTAAATCCAAGTATAGAATTTAAACTTAATAGCCAAAAGAGAAATGCAAATGTAAGATAGAAGTGCAACACACAGAAAGATATCATACACAAAATCGCTCACAAATTTAGAAGCCTGAATGCCTTGTATTAATGCAGAGAGCTTGGAGAGATCTCTCGCAAAATGTCTAAACCCCTTTTACAATGAAATTTACCTAGTATTTATAGAGGTTTTCGCCTCTTTCATTTAATACATATGAGGGAAGAATGTCTAAGAATTAAAGACAAAATCAGCAAAATCCTCCTTGAATTCTTGGAAAATACATTCACCAGGGAAACAAATTCCTGAAGATTCAAACTTCGAAAGGAGATGCGTCTGTTAGAATAAAATATTAAATTCTTCAGATTGCCTCTAATACATTAGAAATCATGAAGGCTCGTTTCCCTTCACCTTCCTCTTCATGATCCACAAAATGGAGTAACTGAGAGTGCCCTTCATTTAATGCCAAATTCAACATCTTGACTAAATTTCCATTCTTTCGATTCATCTTCGCCCCTTCAAATGTGCATGATCTTGATACAAATAGGTTCACCCAATTCAAGGGCAAACGACACGTTCACCCCTTAATGAAGGCGAATGTGATTTTCTGCCATTGCTAGGTGGTTCACCCATAGGAGAGGCAAACGACGTGTTCGCCCCTCGACTAGGGCAAACGTAATTTAATTCAGGTGCATGCACTAAGTGGTTCATCCATAGGAGAGGTGAACAGTGTGCTCACCCCTCGAATAGGGTGAACATAATTTTATTCAGATGCACGATCGCTCTTGGAGATGCCAAGGCATGTTCACCCCTAAAAAGGGCGAATGACTCATTTACCCCTAAGGGAGGGTGAACGCGATTTGGCACCTTTTAATTTTTCTTCATTCTACTTTCAAACTGATTCACCCTTAGAAAGGGCGCAAGGGACATTTGCCCCTAAGGAAGGGCGAACGTCAATGCACAAATTGTTTTGGTGATTTTACTTCAAAAATTTTATGAAAATCATTCTCTCCATTGTTTTGGACTCTGAAGGACATCTCCCCATTAATCATTAAATGCATTAGATTTTAGAAAATGTTTCAACTTATTACAACTTATCCAAAAATAAAAGAGACAAATATATTATCGCTTTATACAAAATTTCCAATGAATACAAAATGGCCAACAATGACCCATCCTTCAGTTGATGAGGTGTGGGTATCAAATGAATGTCATCAACAGGATTTATAGGTCCTACTACCTTAGGATCCAAACCAACATGGAACACATCATATGCACAACCTGATGCAAAATGGAATGGTTGTAACGTATATTCATTAGGGAAAAGATATTTAGGATCTATTGGTGAATTAGCACGATCCCAATCAATAGCCTACATGTCGAGACACAAATTTTTAGTGGGGGCCTACTGGGTTATGAAGTGGAGTGGTCAAATCAATGGAGATTGTATTGACGAATGAAATGAAATATCCAGGACCACATGGGTGTAATCTTATTTTAGGGGTTTCCTTTTCGTACTTGCAATGGGGCTTTGGAGGAATGGAAATCTTTGGATCTGGTCCATGAGTTGGTCAGATAATAGGATCATTAGGCTCTAAGAGCTCCCTGAATGTAGGCAGAGGGGGATTGACCATGCAATGAATGACATTCAAGTCAACTGGTATCCCCAAAAACTGCAATCCAGGGTCTATGGAATGAAGTACTGCTTCTCTTTCCACCAACATATTGACTTATCATAAATGGTGAGGCCCAAGATAGAACATATCGGTCTCGTCCTTGATATTATCATCACTTATCCAGAAACCATTAGCATTAGTATAGGGTCCCAAAGTGAGGGGCTCATGTCTTGGCCCTAAGTAGGCCATATCTATTTCATCCTCATATTCTTTGTCACTTATGAAGAATCCATTTGTATTAGTATGTTGCCTCAAGTCATGGGGCCATTGCCTTGCACCTAAGTAGGCTCTCTCTGCTAAGTCCTCTAACTCATAGTCACTTTCATCTGATATGTACCCATTTTCATGGTGTTCGAACCAATTAAATCTTTGTAAATAGCGAGGCTCATGATATACCAAGCCCTCTTGTGCTTCATCATCACTTGCCACATATGCATTTTATTCTTGCTCATCATCCCATGAGTTTTAACCTATTGGGGTGACATCAATTGTGGATCTTAGATGATAAGTCTCAGGAGGTGGTATGTTTATTGTGGCCACCTGTCTGTTGCTTAGATATCATGCAATTTGCAGATGATAAGGAATAAAATTGATATCTTCTCCTAACCCCAAGGTTAATATGTCTAATACTACTGCTAGAATGTCATATCGACCTCTGATGTGATATCCTAACCCAAATCTATCAGATGGGAGTTAGTATTATGGCTCGAATGGCTGCCTACATCCCTGCTCATATCTACCAAGATCATAACCATACCAATAGAAATTCTCAAAATAGGTCATAGCAAACTCAAGATTAGAGAGGTAGCAAACATTGACATTGAATAGCTCATCATCATCCTTGTCTATATCCATAGATTTGTGGGCACATTCTAGGCTAGCGTAGATGAATTTTGTCTGGTTGGGAGAGATTCCAAGTGGAACCACTATTCCCACTGGTGGTCTTAGATCTTTCGATCATCCCATGTCCTATGTAGATTCTATGATAGGTGTAAAATTTATGTTCTACACAAGATACTCTCATATCCCTGTGCTTGCCAAGTGTATAGTTTCATGTAAGGTGGATGACCCACGTATGACACTGGTGAAGTAGGATGATAGTCATCATCTTTGACTTGGTCTTGGTGACCTTATTCCTCCAGGGGAGTTGGACTCTCTTCAATAGCTATGGTTAGCTTTTCCATGAGTTTGTTTTCCTCAACCGTAGGTGCCTTTATCTTTTGATCATTATTTGGTTTAGGCATTGATGGTTTACTAGAAGAATTAGTTTCTTTGTGTGTAATATGAGGTGTTAATGCAGATGGGTCCTTTTGTGCCCCTTTGTCTTTGTTGTTCAGTTTTATATTTGGAGATGAAGGCCCTACCAACAAGTGGGATGAAGGAATCAAAAATTCTCTTGCATAATCCACTTGGTGAACATACTTGAATGGCTCTTCATAGGCCATCACCATGTAGAGTTTTTTATCATGCGCATACTTGACACATTGGTGTAAGATCGAAGGAACACATCTCATGTCCCTGATCCAAGGTCTCCCTATGAGGATGTTGTATTGCATGACCCCTTCCAAGACATGACACATCATGGGGATGCTCTTATGCCCTACATTGATAGGTAGAACTATCGTTCCCATGGTATTGCATAAAGCATCATTGAAAGCTCTTAATATGTAGGCTCCTATAAGAGTATTGGACTTGGGGATCTTAAGGTGTTCTATTGCTATTGTTGTGATGATGTTTATTGATGAACCTGTATCGATAAAGATCTATTTAAATGGAAAATTATTAATTTATGCCACGATGTGCAACAGAGGGTCTGGTAAGGTAGTAGATACTATCTTAATCTCATAATCATAGAATAAAATTACAAGTTCTTGGTACTCTTGTAATTATCCTACAAAATGGGTGAATGCATTTGGATATTGCGGTTGAAGCTCAATCAACCTTAAAATCTCCATCAAGGTCTCCCTATGATTTGGGGACTGTTGTATGAGCTCATAAATTGATAGCTTATCTAGATTCTTTTGTAATTTTTGATCAAGTCTACTACAGATAGTTACCACAGGTTGGGTTGGTGGACATGGAATGTTTTCTTACCCCTGCCTCTACCTAGGTGCAGCTGGGACATTGTTGGGAGCTACAAGATGTGGTTGACCATACCATCTAGTCCTGGTTGTTATATTGAAAATTTAAATCATCCCAAAATACCCATGGGTAGGTGTATCAATTCAGACCTGGTTGACATGTGCCCCTTGCCCTCTAGGGACCTCATGGTTTGGTAGCAGGTTTTTATAGATGCCCATATATCTTTTGTTAGGGGCCAATGGGTTGTCCACTTTAAGTTCTCCTGCCTCAATCATGTTTTGCACCTGATGTTTGAAACCAACACAAAATTTGATATTATGCCCTAGTATCCTATGATACGAGAAGAATTGATCTTCCCTATATCCTTTTGGCTTAGGATGGTTGGGATCTATAAGAGGTATATCAAGGAATTTGATTTTTCCCACCTCTCTCAATTGATTGAAGATTGATTGCATTGATTCTATTAATGGTGTAAAATAACAAGGGGGCTTGCACTCTTTGTTTTGACCCTGATTTTTTTCATAATTGGTTTGTGGGGTCTATGCTTGATAATTTTGGGGTTGGTTCCTAGCCCTGTCCATAGGCATAGCCAATACCACTTGAATAACTGGAGCAGGGCTTGCCTACTTCTGCTTGTACTTGCCATTTTTGTCATTCTTGTTCCACTTCTTGGTCCAAATTTTTATGGTTCTATCATCTACTTTTATCTCCTCAATGATCTTGGCTTGTGACAAAGCTTCCTCAAATGAGGGATATTTTTGTAGTTGTAGCAAGAGGGAAATGTGTTTGGAACAACTCTTGGTGAACATCCAAACGATTTCTTCTGTGGGAACAAAGAATGATAATTTTACCATGAATTTTCTCCATATATTATCATAATCCATTACTGGCTTGTCATCATAATGTCTCAAATTGGCCAGGTCTAAAAGGTTCACTTTCATCTTAGCACCAAAAGAGAAACGCTTCAAAAAAGCGTTCACTAGTTGTTCAAAATTTGTTATGCTATGTTTGGGCAACTAGTTGAACTATTGGATGGTGGCACCCGTGAATGTCATAATGAATGTCCTAAGTATGATAGCATCATTGTATTCAAGATGAAAACATGTGTTAATGAAGTTGGTGACATGCTCTTGTGCATCCTCTTCGTCTTCAAACTTATCTAGCCTAGGCATCTCAAAATGCTTGGGATAGGGAGGGCTAGGAACTAATGGACACAATGGTTGGTTGTGTATTTTATTCAATGTTGGATGGCTCCCAACAGCCTTTTTTTTCTCAAAGGATTTAATATTTTTAGCAAGCTCTTGAAATGCCTTTGAAGCAAGGAGTTCTTCCTCCTGTAAACCCCCCTCATGGCGGCGGTGGAGGTAACACTCTATCCATTGGAATGGCTCTATTTTCTTCCCTTCTATGAGGGGATTCAAGATGTGCCTAATCTTCCTCTAACAAGTTTATCCGTTCCCCCTCAGTTGGGTTCCTCTCATGATTTGGAGGGGGACTTTGTTGTGAGTTACTTTCTTGTCTAATGCGCTCCTCTCTTGGTGAGTCAGCATGCTGATCTCTTTGATGATCAATTCCACTTGTTTGTTGGTTGTTATGAGCTAGCTACTCAGCTTACTCTCTTAAACATTGCTCATGTTGGCACAACAACCATTCTCTTTGTTTATCATGTTCAAGAGAATCCACAATCTTTCTCTCTTTGTACATGGCATTCTGTAACCATCATACACGGTTAACTTGCGTAGTCATAGAGGACTCATGCTTATCTAATATTTTCCTAGTTGTTTTGATTTGTATATCTCTCTCAGAAGTTTCTACTATTTCCTCACTCTCAATAATTAATGTGACTTGTTCAGTATATTTTTGAGTGTCTCTATGATCAGATTTTGTATGTTTGCTATGAGGTCATCTTGAGGCACACCCAATTTGAGAAGTGGTCTTAGAAGTCACGGTTCGTGAGCTTCTAGATGCAGAATTCTCTATGGCTATGGTTCTATGAGGTGGTCTTGAATGCAACCAATCAAACTCGTCCAATTGTCTTGTTCTCCATGGCTGGTCCCATGGGGTGCCATTCACTCCAATGAGGTCATAGTCTAATGGAATCCTTCCTCTTGTGTGAAGGATATCTTCTATTTGATGTCTATGACTGGATGTGTTTCTAGTTTCTTACCCCTCAGTGGGCTGATCTGTTCTAAGCATTTCATGTGAGCGTTGAGATGTTTTGACTCTCATGTTCCCTTTTGGTGATGAGGGTTTCATGGTCCTTTCTACCCTCCATGAGGATGGAGAAATGGAAATCTCATCATCTTTGTGTGAAAAATGAGGTCTAGAAATCTCTCTATGTCTATGTGAGGAGGAAACTCTTGAAGCCTCCTCATGTCTTTGAGAAGTTTCTATGTGTTTAGAGGAAGCATTTGAGGTTTTCTCGTGTCTCCTTGAATATGATGGCCGTGAGGACTATTTGTGTTTATGAGATGTAGTTTCATGTTGTGGTTCCTTATGAGGGGTTTCTTGAGGAGATCCCCAAAGGGTTGAGTTATCACCCCTTAGACTCATAGAACTATCTCTTACAGTATTCTGAGTAGGTCTTTTAATGTTACTACAACTTCACCTAAGGGTATGTGTTATTTTGGACCTTCCCTCGATGTCATACTAGGGATTTCTACTTCTTGTTTTAACCATCATTTTAGAATTTAGCTTTTGTGTTGCACTTGAAATATGATCAAACAATAGCACACAATTGTTTATCTCGATTATATATTAAAGTGTGCCCTGACTGTTTGATGTATTTGTATGTTTTGTTGTTTCTTGCTTCAAATTTGGAATGAGGAGACTCATTCATAGTGATAATCAAGAGTACTCATGTCAAACATGATTTCCCAAAAGAGACTAGGGTACACCACTAAAATACTAGTGGGGGGTTTGCATAGCTCTTCCAATCTAAACCAATGAATGTTCCAACAATGGGAAACAGTTTGAACATGAGTATCTTAGTGCAACTATGAAGAAGTTCTTCAATCCATTTCTAGGAGAATCTAGGGGGCAAAACGGTGGAAGGAGATGCATTCCAACGTCACCAAACTGAATTGTGGGTTGGTGATGAAATCTAACTCCAAAATGTTTAAATGATATGTGTGTGTGTGGTGTTCATTTTAAGCTTACGTAACATAAAGTGCATCATATAACAACCATGATTCTTTCCTACATGCCTAAGAGCAAAATACATTCAATATTAAAAAATATGCATGAACTACTATGATTTGTATGAGCGCACTTTATTTCATGCAAATATGGCCTTTTGTAAGGCCTCAAAGTAAACAAACAACATACAATGTCTAGCACATTGGATTCTAGGGTGAAATTTTTAGGCATAAGCCATTGTTCCTAGCAATGCCTAGTGAAAATCTAAAAGAAGATCTAAGATATGCAAAATGCTTAATTCTTTTTCCTTTTATTCTTTCAATTTTCAAATATAAATGTGCTTTAAGTTCTCTATTTTAGACACACAGAAGCAAATATAAAGTTGTAAAATATTAGAGAGGTTGTACCAAAATTTGATCCAGCTCAGAGAGTCAGTGTTTTGACCTCTGTTGCACTCCAATGTTGGTTGTTGTCGACCAGAGTGGCTGGTTCCTAGCCACTGTTAGAAAGAGTGGCTAAGGCTCTTTTGGCTGTTGTGGCTCAGAGTAGCTAATTTTTGGCCACTGTAGATCAGAGCGGCTAGACCTATAGATAAAGTTAAGTTAGTATCTAGGCAAAAAAATAGAAGTCAGTGGAGGTCCCACCGTGATTGCCATCTGTAGCGACCCCGGGATGCACGCACTACTATTTTTACGCTACTTGCAATTTATTAAAAACCTAAAATAAAATGGAAGACAATGAAAAGCATATAACATGAAAATAACAAATATAGATCTCTTTCTTTGGATTGAAACCCGGTTACATTTCGGTCCCTCTTATGGATACCCATTTTGATACAATAAGGTAACAAATAGGTAAAGAGTGCCCCTTTCATGAAGAGATGGCGTGCTTTCAAAAGCTTCCCGATTTTGCACACAAAAATGTATGAGGGCTTATATATGCCTCCTTCTCCAGACCTATTTCCTGGAGGGATACCTTTTGCTATCGTATGTTGTGGATTCTGTCAAATGAACCTATGGCCCTGTAAGCAATGAAACAACAACATACACTTAGATGTTTGAGAATGCCTCCCCGGATGAGGTTGTTAGTACTGAATATATAAAATGAAATAAAGTGCAAATTAAACATATGCTATTAAGTTAAATGAATGAAATGATATTATGCTAATGATATGCTAAATAAAATAATGATACTAATGTATAAAACCCTAATCTAAGCCTACAGGCCACTGTCCGAGATAGCGGCCGCTAAAGTGAATTTCGTTCTCTTTGCCCCAAAGCTATGGGTCAAAGCTTGTATTAGATGTTGAAATGGTGGTCGCTTTTGCTCTCCAATTTGTCAGTGCTTCACCGTACGTGTGATATCTAAGAGAAGCTCTCTAATTATCAAAAGCTCTCCTCAATGACCTATTCTAATAAATTCAGGATAAAATTGTCCTCTCTCCTTTGGTGCTCTTAGGCTTGCACCTTTTAAAGTGTGTGAAACCTTAGGTCTATTCCCAAGCCATTAGGAATGAATTGCTCATGTGTAGTGATAGTTAGAATGAGGATATTTTGTCTTTTATCCATGTTTGGAAGCCATTTAACTGAAATATAACTGCCAACTTGAGTCTCCTATACAGACTGGTTGTTAGCATGAGAAGCTTTTGTCCTTTGTCTATGTTTGGAGGCCAGTTAACTAAATTCTAAATGCAAAATCAAGTCTCCTATGTGAACTGGTCATAAAAAGGAATGCAAAGTTACTCTCACTCACCTTTATTGCATGCAGACTACCACTTTCACCCGTGATTAGGCCTGTTTGTTGGTAAAACTGCTTTTAGGATTTAGTCATTGTCATCTATAGTGGCTAAGATTTGGCCGATGTTGGCTTGAGTGGCTAGGCTTGGATGGCTTGAAAATGCCCCAAATGAGTGGTGAGAACCACTGTTGATGCTTGGAAATTCCAATATTATATCATATGATCTTATGAATGTGTCTATGTGAGTAGCTCCCCTAAACATGACATGTATTAGGTTTCTACAAGAATAATTGAGAAACAATATTCTATTCCAAAAAAATAGTTGAGCAAAAACATCACAAGTATTGAAATGAAGCTTAGAACTAATTTAATATTCCATGGGATCAACTTTGTATAAATAGTAAATTTGATCATTGAGAGTCGTTGGATTACAACAACTCAACAAATTTAAACTAGTCTAAATTGAGAGTTCACCTGAATCATGGAAGAGTGGTAATTCAAGTAATTCTATCCTAGTAGGACTTAAGAGAATAAATATTTATTCTAACACCCCCCATTAAGTGATACTAGGGGTGAATGTAACAACAGGAGATGAGTCTCGGTAACAGGTCATGATGAGGTACTCATGTACAATGATGCTTATTGAAGAGATGGTAAAAAAACCACATGAGAAAAACCATATTTCAAAAAATTAAAACAAAAAGGAAGAGGTATGTCTTCGGATTGCGAAGATTGTCCTCTATTGAACACCCCCAAAAAAATGAGTCTCGACAACTAGGCTTGATGAGGTACTCATGTACAATGTACTTATATATATGATAGATGGTGAAAGAATCACATGGTAAAAACCATCCATCTTACAAGAAGAGAAAGAACAATAATAAGAAGAGAGAGGTGAAAACCTCTGTGCACTCTTCTAATGCAACTGCCTAACTCCAAGTTTCTCTCGTAATTAAATGTAGCACGAATAAGGAAAGGATTTGGTGAAGATGTATCAATTTGATTTTCTATGGGAATGTACTCCAAGTTTAGATCCCCTTGTTGAATATATTTCTAAATGAAGTGCATGTGAATCTCAATGTGTTTGGTGCACTAATGCTCAACTGAATTATGGGTAATATGAATTGTGCTCTGATTTTCACACAAAAAGGTAATAGGTTGGTCATGGAAAAAACCAAATTCCCTTAGTATCTGATGAATCCAAAGAGCTTAATTACTAGCCAAAATTGATGCCCTGTATTCTACCTCTGTAGATGATAATGCTACTACTTGTTGTTTTTGCATTACCAAGCAATAGATGAAGAACCAAGACAAAAAACATAGCTAAAAGTGGAAAATCTATCTTAAATTGAACCTTCCCAATCAAAATTTGTGTAACCAATGATATTCGTGGATCCACCCTCATACAAGAGCCCAAAGTGAGTAGTTCCTTCCAAGTAGCGAAGTATCCTCTTTGGTGCTTTCCAATGGCTGAAATGAGGTTGATAACAGAATCTAGATATTAAGCCAACAACATATGAAATATTTGGGCGAGTATGAGTGAGGTACAATAGACTTCCTACAAGCTATCTATAGAGAGTAGCATCATATAGAGAGGACTTACAAGAAGTATTTAGAGTGAGTCTATAATGAAAAGGTATGGAAGAAGGCTTGCAATTAGTCATCTTAAACCATTGAAGAAGGTCTAGAATATATTTTTATTGACACAATAAAATTCCTGCATCAGTCATCTCAAATTTCTTAGAAAGTGAGTCTTTGACAGTCTAGATGTGAGAAGGGACACTACCAGTGAGTAGTAGATCATCAACATAGAGAGAAAGTATGGTGATGTGTTATTCATCCCTTCAAATATAGACTGTTGCATCAGACTCACAATGATAAAACCCTAAGGAAGGAAGGAAGGAGTCCATTTTTTCATACCAAGCTCTAGGAGCTTTTTTGAGACCATAGAGAGATTTCATTAGTCTACAAACAAGAGAGGAGTCTTTAATAAATCTAGCAAGTTGTTCCATGAAAATTTCCTCTTTTAATTCACTATGCAAGAAAGCACTTTTAACATTCATTTGAAAAACTACCCACTTTTGGGGTAGCAAGTGCAAGTACCAGCCTTACAAAATCCATTTTGGCAACTGGTGCAAAGGTTTCAGAATAATCAATGTCTTCAATCTATGAAAAACCTTTGGCAACCAATCTAGCTTTATGTTTGTCAATTTCTCCATCAGGTCCATACTTAGTTCTATAAATCCATTTATTGCGAACAAATTTTCTTCCTTTAGGTAGAGGGACTAGATCCTAAGTTCTATTTTTTATTAAGGAAGAAAATTCATTCCCCATGGCATTATCCCATTCTTTTATACTAGTTTCTTCCTTTAAGGATTGAGGATATGTGGAAATGGACTGAAAAACAATACTAGAACCCATGGAGTTGCTTATTCTAGATGATGGAAGATTTTGGATGTAAGGAGTGGCCTCTTGAACTATGGTGCGGGCCCATTTTGGCATTGTGTAAGGGGTAATGGGTGTGGCTGGACTTGGAGTTTGAAGTATAGGATCCTCATATTGGTTATTTATCTCAAGGATGGTTTCTTCATTATATTGAGGCTCAAATATTGGAGATGGCTCAAGAGAATTAATGTTGGAAGATGAATATTGAGGATATTTATGAGAGAATGTTTCATCAAATTGAACATTTATGTAAAAAAATATCTCATGAGTTGTGAGGTCAAGGATCCTGTAGGCTTTTATTTTCTCACAATAACCAAATATGAGTTGCTTGCTCTTTTTGTCTAGAGAATTCCTATTTTTCTTTGGGATATGTGCCCAAGCAATACACCCAAAAACTTTGAAAAAGGAGACATCAGGTTTTGAGCCAGTCCATGCTTCCTCAGGAGTCAAATGGCCAAGATATTTATGAGGTGTGCAATTTTGAATATAATTTGCACAGTTAATTAATAAACTGCTGGAAGATCTCTTGAGTGGAGCATACAGTTTGCCATTTCTTTCAAGGTTCTATTTTTCTTTTTGTAATGCCATTTTATTGAGGATTATGGAAGACATAATGTTGATGAATTATGCCATGAGATGAGAGAAATATGGAGAACTCATTGCTGAAGTATTCCCTCCCATTATCTATACGATTTTGCTTGATTTTTCTAGTACCTTGATTTTCAACTAAGGCTTTGAATATTTTTAAGTGGGATAGAACATCAATTTTGTACTTTAGGAAGTAGACCCAAGTTCTTCTTGAAAAATCATCAATGAAGGTTAAGGCATATTTTGCTCCTTTTAAATAAGGCTCTGGGAATATCATTAAGTCACTATGGACTAATTCTAGAGGGGATGAGGCTCTTTGAGAACCACTTGTGTGAAAAGGATCTTGATGTTGCTTTCCAAGAGCACATCCAGGACATACTCCATCAATAGAAGAGATGTTTGGTAACCTAGTTATCATTTCATGAGTATTCAATTCTTTTATATAGCTATAACTGAGATGTCCAAACCTTTCATGGCAAATTTTACTTTCAAGATCTCCATGTGCAATAAAATAGGAGGCCCCATATAAATTTTTGAATCCTTTGAAGTAAAATAGGTGATTGCTATGATAAATATATCCATTTTCTATGAGGTATTTTGGTTCTTGAAAGTCTCTTATCTCAACTCCTATTAGTGAAAATAGAATTTTTTTGCCTTTTGCAAAAGTACAAATCTAATATATGGAAAGGATATTTGTAGCTATATTATGGACATAAATAACATTATTGATAGAACCACCATTAATGGATATTTCACCTTTTCCTTTGACTGGGATAAAATATGAGTCACCAAATTCTATGCTATGAGTTGAGCTTGAGGATATTGAAGTGAATGACTCGTGAGAGGAAGTCATATGATGAGTTACCCCAGAATATAGAACCCAGTATTTTGATGAATTTTTTATAGCTTTGCATTAAATATTTAAGGCCTTTCCTATCTACTTCTTAGTTTCTATTTTGTGATTCTTAATTGTTGCCTCTAGTTGTTGTAGTCTTTTCCAATATTTATTCCCAAAATGACCATCCTTTTTGCAATGTGTACAAGTTATAGGTCCTCTTTCTTTCTTTTTGAATTTTTTATTAGTGGAGGTGGCTGCTACTAATGCTTTTGAGGAAGAGGGAGATATATCATATTTTGCAAGTTTCATTTCCTCTCTACTTAGCCTATCACAAAAATCCTCTAAAGAGGTCATTTTAAAACTTGTACCAAGTGCATCTTTTATAGATAAAAAGGTGGTTGCAAAAATTTGAAATACTCCATTTAACTTAGAGAGAATAAGACATATGCATTATTCTTCTATTTTTTTCTTGCCACTACCTTTAAATTGAATGAGGACCTCTTTAAATTTGGTGATAAAGTCAACAATATTTCTGAAGTCTTCAGGAGATAATGTTGTTAACTCTGCCTCTAGCTGCATTGACCTTATTTGATCCACTTTACCAAACAAGTTATTTAGTTTTTGCTCTCTCAAATGGAGTTTTACATTTTTAAATATGAAACCATAGGTTTTTATTTACATTTGTGCTTATAATACCCATTGTTTCATACATATTCCCTTTATGAACAAATATTTCATATTCCTTTTCAAATTCGGGTTGCTTCTCTTCTAGTAAGTGTGTGAGCCCTTTTTGAGAAATGAGATTTAATATTTTTTGTTTCCATGTGTGGTAGTTATGAGGGGTGAGTGGGTCAATTGTATTCATTTTTTCAAAAAAGACTACAGTGAACCAACATTCACCCCCCTTTTACTGCAATATTTTGAAGAAGATAATGTTTGCACCAATAGAAAACCCTATTGAATTAATGTAATAGAAGCCAGAATTTTATACCAAACTTTTAAATTTACCCACCCTTATGTGAGGGAAACTATAATTAAATTTTGTAGAGCGATACGTAGAACATAGGCTATATGAAGCAAATATAATTTACCAGAACCTTATACCGAATATTGTCAATGACCCAACCTTACATGAGGGAAACTATAAGTCAATGAGAAGAACGATATGTGGAATATAGGCGATTTAAAATTCTTTGAAAATTGAGGTGCTTATTAAGAAATTTTTGAGAATATTTTCTTTTTTGTGCTTTTTTCAAGAATTTTTGCAATATAACATGTAAAAAATTCTTCAGGAATTATGTACAAGCAACAAGCATGAAGTGACCATGAGTGTGCCAGAGGAATACACCACCACTAATTTGTCCTCCAATAGCAGTCCACACAAGGGATGAAATAGTAGCCAAAATGAACCCCTGGACAAATCCAAAGATAAAAGAAGGTGCAAGAAATAGCACCAATAACCCCCCCAAAAAACCTTTTATTGATTTGAGTATATAATATTTTCTCTTCACTTTGATAGCCTTGCTAAGTAGGCTGAATAGAGAGTGAGAGGAGTCTTTAAAAATTCTTTTGTTACAAAGTTTGTATCTAAAAAAAAATTAAGACGAAGAGCTTTCACAATCAAAATAAATGACTCTTTTACAAAATGAGAAGATTTTTTAGAATCAAAAGAAATGACTGTTACAAAATGAGATTTTTTTATTTGTAAAAAAATATCTCGAAAAAAATCTTTGTTGCTTTCGAATCCTCCAATTTTACAAAATTATTGGCATCGAATGTCGTTGGCCTATTTAGAAGGATTGTGCCTTTTGGAAACCTATAGTTTATAATAGAAGTGATGATATATTTTAAACCTAAAGTAGATATAAAATAAAATATCATAATTTTTTTTGTCTTTCCAACGATGTCGAGGCGGATTTCAAGTAGAGCTTGGCACACAAGTAGGCTTCAACATGGGCTATTCTCACAAAACTATGGTGATTAGCTTGACAACATTATACCTGATTTGACCAGTGAGTAGAGCTCCAAACTCTAGCAAGCTTCAAATACTGGCCATCATCCTAAATATTCGAACACGTTCATGAACTAGCATAGCAACAATGCCAAGGGAACTAGGTTCTTTGAACCAGTGTATTGAATATCGTGATACACTGCGTATTCCTT
Organism: Wollemia nobilis; assembly: GCA_028583015.1. NCBI lineage: Eukaryota > Viridiplantae > Streptophyta > Pinopsida > Araucariales > Araucariaceae > Wollemia > Wollemia nobilis. Next base: position 3,642,221 of record JAQPPZ010003612.1, read on the forward strand.
TATATGTGATGGAAAAAGAGCATTGAAATCATTGTTACATGAGTGCAGAGAGCTGTATTTTCTCATAGGTGATCATATTACATGTGGGCACCAGATGATTCCATGAAGACGTATTCATCTCCCATTGCACAGATTGTAAAATGTAGGCAGAAGAGCTTCTTTGACGTAGTCGAAAGAAGGATGCTCTACAAATCATGAAGAGCATAGCCACCAAGAGAGTTCAAGCATGTTGCCAAAAATATAGGTGACCACTAAAAATATAGCAAGCGTTGAGGCCAATAGAAGGTGAGAAAATCCTAGATTTTGATTGAACTGGGGAGCGCCAGGAGGATTCATCAGTGAAATCATGATGAGATTGCATTGGAAAGTGTTCTTCTAGTCTCACTGAAGATTGGCAATGGATACGATATATCTAAGAACTGCCATGTTGAGTTGCAGTAATAATGGTGCTCTCTTTACATCAAGCCCAGGATGTTACAAAAAATTATGAGGAGAGCATATATTATAGCCAACATGCAAAGGATCTTAAGGATATCGAATGGATAAATAATAAAGCCAACATGTGGATAATACCCATGTTGGTTTTAAAAGAGGATTTATAAAATTAAAATACCATGCCTTAAAAAGAATTTACAAGCCACATAGCTTTAAAATAAAAGATAATTGCTTGTTATCTCTAGCCAAGAACGAGTACGTGGAGCGCTCTTAGAATAAAGTGAATGACCAAAAAAAAAAATTGGCCAATGTCTCATGCCTAGGATTAAAAATTCCAAAAAATAATTTGAAAGTCCTTCTTGGATGCTAGGGAGGATTTTAACTACTCGGTGACAAAATTCGCATTGCCCAAATATTTTGAGTTCAAAAAAAATTGAACCAGAATATCAAAGATAGTAACTATTATGCTTAAAGTGAAGCTTTTTCATGAACTAGATGCTTAAAATGTATCAGACCATGCAGAACAAATTCCTAGAACATATTCACTATGCTTCAAAAAAAATGAACCAGTGTTAAAAACAAGATCTTCAAAAAACTTGAATGTTTGCAGATAAACTATCCTAGCTCTGGTACCATGTTAGAATAATTGAGAAACAATATTCTATTCCAAATAAATAGCTGAGCAAAAACATCACAAGTATTATAATGAAACTTAGAACTGATTGATTATTCCATGGGATCAATTTTGTATAAATAGCAAAGTTGATCATTGAGAGTCGTTGGATTACAACTCAACAAATCTAAACTAGTCTAAACTGAGAGTTCACCTGACTCATGGAAGAGTGGTAACTCAAGTAAGTCTATCCTAGTAGGACTTGAGAAAAAAAATATTTATCTAAGCGAATACTGGTGGCGTTTCCAGGTATGTTTTGATCTCTGCAAAGGCTTGTTGGAACTCTTCATCCCAATGAAATGGGACATCCTTGCATAGAAATCGGTTCATGGGTTGACACTTGTCTGATAATTGAGTGATGAACCATTTGATTGATGCTACCTTTCCTTGTAGGCTTCTCAACTCCCTAATGTTGGTAGGGGTGGTCATTTCTAGTATAGCCTTTACTTTTGCAGGATCGACTTCAATGCCTCTATTTGAAATGATAAATCCTAAGAGCTTACTAGAAGTTACGCCAAACACGTACTTCTTAGGATTCAATCTGACATTGTGTTCTATGAGGCGATCGAAGAACTTTATAAGGACTTGAGCATGTTCTTGTCGTAATAAATATTTTGCTAGCAAGTCATCCATGTAGTATTCCAATATTATGTGCATGTAATCATGGAATATGTATGTCATGGACCACTGGTATGTGGAACCAATATTCTTAAGACCAAATGGTATCACTTTGTAACATAAATTTCCCCATGGAGTAATGAAAGAAGTCTTGTGTTGGTATTCAAGTTTAATTTGGATTTGATTGTATCCGAAAAAACCTTCCATTAAGGAGAGCATCTCATGACCTATGGTGGCATCAAAAAGAGCATCTATGTTTGGCAACAGGAATGAATCCTTTGGATTTGCCTTATTCAAGTCTATAAAATCTATGAAAATACACACTCTTCCATCAGGTTTTCCCATGGGCACCATGTTTAATACCCATTCAGGATAGTCAATGGGAACTATGAAAATCGCCTCCAATAGTTTTTGCAAATCATTCTTCACCATCAAAGCGATGATTGGATGCATTTTTATTAATTTTTTCTTGATTGGATTCTTTAGGGGATCCAATTAGAGGTTGTGGACCACTAACTTTATATCAATTCTTGGCATGTCTTTGTAAGTCAAAGCAAAGAGATTTGACCTCTCTTTAAGGAGATGGATTATGATGGCTTGTTCCTCTGGATACAAACTTTCTCTGAACTTGAATTTCTTTAGTTGAGTAGTATCATCACTGATGTCCACCTTGAAGTTCACTTCTATAGCCATATGTGACCCATCCTCCAACTGGTGGGGTGTGGGTATCAATTGAATGTCATCGATAGGATTTACAAGTCCTACTGACTCAATATCCAAACCAACATGGAACACATTGTATGCACAACCTGCTACAAAATGGAACAGTTGTAATGTCTCTTAATTATAGAAAATATCCTTAGGCTCTATGGGTGAATCATCATGATCCCAATCAATAGCCTCCATATAAATATGCAATGGTTTTGCGGTATCGGCTGGGTTATGCAGTGGAGTGGTCAAATCAATGGAGATTGTATTTATGGATGGAATGAAATCTCTAGGACCACATGGGTGGAATCTTACCTCAAAGGTTTCCCTTCCATACTCACGATGAGGATCTAGAGGAAAAGGAATCTCTGGATCCGACCTATGAGTAGGCCGGATAATAGGATCATTGGGCTCTAACCGCTCTCTAAATGTAGGCAAAGGGGGATTGGCCATATGATGAATGGAAACTAAGTAAATAGGTCTCCCTAAAAACTATAAATGAGGTTCTATGACATGAAGTGCCACCTATCTCTCGACTAATGCATTGACTTGCTACAAATGGTGAGGCCCAAGATAGGCCATCTCAGTTTTATCCTCAAAGTCATCATCACTTATCTAGAAACCATTAGCATTGGTATGTAGCCCCAAGACAAGAGGCTCGTGTCTTGGCCCTAAGTAGACCATCTCTATCTCATCTTCATATTATTCATCACTTATGAAGAAGCCATTTGTATTAGTCTCTTACCCCAATATTTAGGGCCAATGCCTTGATCCTAGATAGGCTCTCTATGTCGAGTCTTCTGACTCATAGCCACTCTCATCCGATATGTATCCACTCTCGTTGTGGATGGACCAAGTAAAGTTGTGTAAATAGCGAGGCCCATGATAGGCCAAGCCTACTCATGCTTCATCATCACTTGCCACATATATATTTTCTTCTTGCTCGGAATACCATGAGTTGTAACCCATTGGTGTGGCATCAATTGTGGGGCTTGGATGATAAATTTTGAGTGCCGGTATGCTTACCGCAACCACTTGCCTATTGCTCATAAGTCTTGCACTTAGTGGGTGATAAGGAATAAAATCGATGTCTTCTCCTAACCCCAATCTGAATATATTCAAGGCTACTGCTAGAGATTCATATCAACCTATGATGTGATAGCCTAACCCAAACCTATCAGTAGGAAGCTAGTATTACGACTCGTATGGTCGCCTTCGCCCCTGCTCATATATACCAATATCGTAACCATGCCAATGGCAACATTAAAAGTAGCTTAGATAAAACTTAGGATTAGAGAGGTAGCAAACATTGATAGTGAATAGCTCATCGTTATCCTCTTCTATATCCATAGATTTATAGGTGCAATCTAGTCCAGCATAGACAAAGTTTGTCTGGTTGGGCAGGATTCCAAGCGGAACCATTGTCCCCACTGGTGGTCTTAAGTCTTTTTATCATCCCATATCTTGTGCGGACTCTATGATGGGCATGAATGCTATATTATACACAAGGTATTCTCCTATCCCTATACTTTCCAAGTGTATAGTTGCATGCGAGGTAGATGACCCCACGGATGACACTGGTGAAGCGGGGTGGTAGTCATCATCTTCAACTTGATCTTGGAGATATTCTTCTTCCATGGAATTTGGACCTTTATCAATGGCTATGGTTAGCACTTCCTTGAGCTTCCTTTCCTCCCCCATGGATGATTTTAGCTTCTGATTGTCTGTTGGCTTAGACTTTGATGGTTTATTAGAAGCATTATTCATGTTGGGCACTAAATGAGGTATTGATGTAGATGGGTATTTTTGCACCCATTTGTCTTTGTCATTTAGTTGCATAGCTAGAGATGAAGGTACCACATACAAGTGGGCAGATAAAATCATAAATTCTCCTGGATAATCCACTTGATAGACATATTTTAATGGCTCATCATCAGCCAACACCATGTAGACTTTGTTATCATGCATATACTTAACACATTGATGTAAGATCGAAGGAACACACTTCATGTCCCTTATCCAAGGTTACCCTAAGAGGATGTTGTATTGCATGGCCCCTTCCAAGACATGACAATGGTCTTATGCCCCACCTTTATAGGTAAGACTATCATTACCATAGTATTGCATAAGGCATCATTGAAAGCCCTCAATGTGTAGGCTCCCAGAATGATATGAGACTTGGGGATTTTGAGGTACTCTATTGTTGTTGTTGCGATGATGTTGATTGATGAACCTATATTGATCAAGACCCATTTGAAAGGTAAATCATTAACTGATGCTACAATGTGCAACATAGGGTCTGGTAAGGTAGTGGGAATTTTCTTAATCTCGTAATCATAGAATCGGATTACAGGTTCCTGGAATTCTTGTACTTGTCCCACAAAATGGGTGAATGCATTCATATCTTGTGGTTGGAGCTCAATTGACCTTAAAATCTCAATCAAGGTCTCCCTGTGCTTTGGGTACTATTATATGAGCTCATAGATGAATAGCTTAGCTAGATTCATTTGTAAGTTTTGCTCAAGTCTACTCTGAATAGTCACCACAGGTTGGGTTGGTGGACCTAGAAGGTTGTTTTGTCCCTGCCTCTACCTAGGTGTAGCTGGGGAATTAAGGGGAGCTACAGGAGGTTGTGGTTGACCATACCACATACTCCTGGTTGCTATATTGACAATATCGACCATCCCAACACACCCATGGGTAGGTATATCCACTCATACATAATTGACTTGGGCCCCTTGCCCTCTAGGGGCCTCATGATTTGGCAGTGGGTTTTTGTAAATGCCCATATCTCTATTTTTAGGAGCTAATGGGTTGTCAACTTTGAGCTCTCCCACTTCAATCATGTTTTGCACTTGATGATTCAAACCAATGCAAACCTCAATATTATACCCCAATATCCTATGATAAGGATAAAATTGATCTTCCCTATATCCCTTTGGCTTAGGATGGTTGGGATCAATAAGAGGTATATTAGGGAATCTGATATTTCTCGTCTCGCTCAATTCGTTGGAGATTGACTGCATTGATTCTGTTAATGGTGTAAAATAGTGAGGGGTTTTGTGCTCTTTATTTCTCCCTTGATTAATATTTTGATCATAATTGGCTAGTGGTGGATGTGCTTGATAATTCTAGGGTTGTTGCACAACCCCATTCTTAGGTGTGACCAATACCACTTGATTAACTGGGGCAGGTTTCGCCTGCTTATGCTTATTTTTGCTATTTTTTTTATTTTTGTTCCACTCCTTGGTTCAGATTTTTATGGTTCCCTCATCTACTTTTATGTCCTCAATGATTTTGGCTTGTGCCAAAGCTTCCTAAAATGAGGGGTATTTTTGTAGTAGTAGTAATAGAGAAAAGTGTTTAGAACAACTCTTGGTGAACAACCGTACGATCTCTTCTATGGAAACAAAGAATGATAATTTTACCATGACTTTTCTCCATCTATTCCCATAGTCCATTACTGGCTCATCATCATAATGTCTCAAATTGGCTAGGTCTGAAAGGTTCACCTTTTTTTAGTACCAAAATAGAAACTCTTCAGTAAAGCATTCACTAGTTGTTCAAAGTTGGATATGCTATTCTTGGACAACTGGTTGAACCATTGAGTGGTGGCACCCGAAAATGTCATTATGAATATCCTTAGCATAAGAGCATCATTATCTTCGAGGTGAAACATGCATTGATAAAGTTGGTAACATGATCTTGTGCGTCCTCTTCACCCTTAAACTTCTCTAGCCTAGGCATCTCAAAGTTATTAGGATAGGCAGAGCTAGGAACTAATGGGCATAGTTGTTGGTTGTGTATTTTGCTCAATGTTGGTTGGTTCTCAACCGTCTCTTGTTTCACAAAGGACTTCATATTTTTAGCAAGTACCTGGAATGCCTTTGAGGTGAGGAGTTCCTCTTCTTGTAGGCCCCCTCATGGTGGAAATGTAGGTAGCACTCTATCCACTTGATTTGCTCTATTTTAATCCCTCCTACGAGGGGATTCAGGATGTGTCTGATCCTGATCTATTATATTTACCCTTTCCCCACCAGTTGGATTTTTCTCATGATTTGGTGGGTGGTTTTTTTGATGGTTTCCTTCTTTCCTAGTGTGTCCCTCTCTTGGTGAGGCAGTGTGTTGATCTCTTTGATGATCATTACCATTTACTTATTGGTTATCATGAGCTAGCTGCTTAGCTTGCTCTCTTAACCATTGCTCATGTTGGTGCAACAACCATTCTCTTTGTTTATCATGCTTGAGAGCTTATACAAGCTCTCGCTCTTTGCGCAAGGTATTCTCTAACTATTGCATGCAATTAATTTGTGTTGTCATGGAAGACTCATGCTTGTATGACCCTATTCTTGTGGTCTTGACTCACAGATTCCTCGAAGAGGTTTTTGCTATGTCATTGCTCTTGCTAGCTAGTGTAACTTTTTCAGTGTATTGTTGAGTGTCTTCATCATTAGACTCTCTATGTTTACTATGAGGTCACCCTGAGGCACCCCTAGTCTAAGAAGTGGGCTTAGAAGTCACGGTTCGTGAGCTTCTAGATGTAGAATTTTCTGTAGCTATAGTTTTGGGAGGTGGCCTCGAATAAATTTGATCCAGCTCATCTAACTGTCTTATTTTCCATGGTTGATCCCGTGGGGTGCCATTTATCCCAATGAGGTCATATTCTATTGGAATCCTTCCTCTTGTGTGAAGGATATCATCTATTTGATGTCTATGATTGGACGTATCTCTAGTTTTCTACCTCTTAGTGGGCTGATCTATTCTAAGTTTTTCATGTGAATGCTAGGATGTTGTAACCCCCGCATGTCCTTTTTATGATGAAGGCTTTGGGGTTACCTTATTTCTCCAAGAATATGGAGGCATGGAATCCTCATCATCCCTGTGTGAATAATGGGTTTTAGACATTCCCTTATGTCCATGTGGGGAGGAAGCTCTTAAGGCCTCCTCATGTCTTTGAGAGGTTTATGTGTGTTTACAAGAGGCCTTTGAGGTCTCCTCATGCCTCCTTTATGAGGATGGTCGTGAAGCCTCTTTGTTATTATGCGATGTAGTTCGATGATGTTGCTCCCTATTTGGGGTTTCTTGAGGAGATCCACCAAGGGTTGAGTTATCACCCCTTAGACTTGCTGAACTACATCTCATGGTCTTATAGGTAGGTATTTCAATGTTACTACGACTTTGCCTAAGGGTGTGAGTTGCTTTAGATTTCCCTTCGGTATTAGAGTGAGGGTGTTTAATTCTTGTTTTGACCATTTCATTTTAGGACTTTAGTTTTGTGTTGCACTTAAATATAACCAAACAATATCAAGAAAATTTTTATCTTGATTATCAATTTAAGTGTGCCCTAAACTGTTTGTTGTATCTTGATGATTTGTTGTTTCTTTGATTTCTTGTTTTGCTTTGTATTGAGAATGAGACGACTCATCCATAGTGATAATCAAGCACACTTATGCCAAACATGATTTCTCAAAATAGACTAGGGTACACCACTTAAATCCCAGTGAGGGGTTCGACTAGATCTTCCACTCTGAACCAATGATTCCAATAGTGGGAGACATTTTGAACACAAATAACTTAGTGCCACTATAAGCAATTTCCTCAATCCATTTCTAGGAAGCTCTAGGGGAAAATCGGTGGAAGGAGATGAATGCCAACATTATTGGACTGAATTGAGGGTTGGTTATGAAATCCAACTCCCCAATGTTTAAATGATGCATTTGTGTGTGGTGTTAATTTTAATTTCACATGAATACGAATGCATCATACAGTAGCAATGACCTTTTCCTATATGCCTAATGCAAAATGCGTTTCAATTTTAGAAAGGTGCATGGCTACTATGAGATTAATGAATGCACTTTACTAGGTGCAAGTATAGCCTTTAGAAAGGCCCCAAAGCAAGCAAACAACACACGGTATCTAGCACATTGGATTCTAGGGTGAAATTTATAGACAAAAATCGTTGTTCCTAGTAACGCCTAGTGAAAAATCTAAAAGAAACATAAGATGTGCGAGATGCAAGTTCATTCTTCTTTCATTCTTTTAGTTTTCCAAATTGAAATATGTCTTAATTATCACTATTTTTAAGAACATAAAAATAAATAGAGAACCATAGTGTCATAATAGTTGTACCAACCTTTAATCTAGCTTAGACAATCTATTTTTTGACCTCTGTTGCACTCCAATTCTGGCCGCTGTCGACCAGAGAAATTGATTTCTAGTTGTTGTAGAATAGAGCGGTTGAATCCTGGATTTTGTAGACCAGAGAAACTAACTACTGGCCACTATTTATCAGAGTGGCTAAACCTACACACAAAACTAAGTATTCAAACCAAGAATGAAAAATTAGTGGATGTCCCACCATGATCGCCATCTATAGCGGCCCTGGGGAAGCGACGCGTCGACCTCGCTAACCTTTCCTTCTTGCGATTTAATTGAATCTATTAATGTTTTAATCATGCATATTAAATAAAATGTGTAAAAGAAGACAACCATAATGCGAAGAAATAAACAAATAAAGAGAAAACATAATAAAATAAACTAGCACCTAAAATCCTAGACTAGGTTGTGGGCCACTGTCTAAGACAACGATCGCTAAGGTGAAATATCTCTCTATTGATCCAATGGCTATGGGCTCAATTATGCTACTAATGTTAAAATAATTACCTTATGGGTTCATATTTGCCCTTGAATCTGACAGGGCTCTGCTACAAGAATCGATCTCCAAGGGAAGTTATCCAAGTCTCTAGAAGCTCTCCTCAATGATCCAACCTGTTCAAAGTTTTGATGTGTGATGTTCCCTCTCTCTCTAATTGAAATAAGATCTCATAAATTCCCATTAATTTATTCAATAAGTTCCTGTAGTGCTTTTATGTTTGATCCTTATAAAGTGTGAAACTCTAGGTCTATGTTAAAAACCCTAGGATTGAATTCCTCATGTATAGTGGATGTTAGCATGAGAAGCTTTTGTCTTTTCTATGTTTAAATACCAGTTAACTGAAGTCTAAATTTAGAATCAAGTCCTCCATGTGAACTGGTCATGAAGGGGAATGCAAAGTTACTCCTACTCAAATTTATTGCATACAATCTACCACTTTTACCTTGATTAGACCTGTTTGTCAGCAAAATGCTTTTTATGGCTTAGTTGTTGTCATCTGTAGCGACTAAGATTTAGCCACTATCATCTGCAATGGCTAAGGCCTAGCCACTATGATATTGAGCAACTAAGTTCAAGCCACCCTAGTTTACAATTTCCAATCTTGTGTTAGGATCCCATCCTAACCATTAATGTAATAACTTCCATGATATAATAATTCCTAAAGAACATGGGTAGTACCCATGATTAATATTTTGTAATGTTCTAATTTTTAGGTTATGTAGTGCCTATGACAAATGGCACCTTTTTATGTAACACATGGTATATGGGTTATGTAAGGTGGCCTTGTGCATGTAATTCGAGTGGCATTGTGCATGTAATTTGAGTGGCACTATGCATGTAATTCGGGTGGCATTATGCATGTAATCCAAGTGGCATTTTGCATGTAAGCCAACCATGGAAGGTAACTCTTTAAATACCCAAGAATGCACCAATGTATTCATATTTTTGTAGGTTAATGAAGTGTTTAAGGATGTTTCCCCCTCGAAGAGGCCTACGATTCTATATTATTATGAGATTGTTCCTTTATGCAAATTTTTGTTATAATGTGTATTTTGTTCTGAATATTAATATGATGTTTATGTGAGTTTATTTCCAAGCAATTGTGTGAGAGTGTATTTATTTGATTTTATTTTATAGTAGGATCATAACAAGTGGTATCAAATCGCTTTCCAGGGCCAAGTTTTGCTACAACAATAATGATTCTTTCCTATTAGGTATAATCCCCTGTTATTTTTGTGTAAATTTGTTTTTACTATTATCAAAAAAAAAAGACAGAGACCAGTAAAAAAAATATAGTCTTTTTAGTTTAGTAGGTAGAAACCCTATTCCAGGGGTTTTAAAATATCACAAAGGATATGTCATTATTGGCTAAGCTAGATAGCCCATACATCATCTAGTGAAGTGAGGGGCGATCAGGCTCCAATACCCAGGCCTCAGATAGAACTCACACATGGACTTGAGCTCCCATGCATCTTCGGGTGTATCGGGAGACCATTCTAGGGTTAAAAAAAATTATCTAGTAGGAATATTATTGGACTTGTATCATACATAGTCCATGGGATACAACATCCTGGACGATTACCCTCCTGTACTATCAGAGAGGCAGATAGTGTGCTCAAGGGGTATGTGTGGAATCCTCCTTAGGTAGTGGCCTAAAATATTGGTCTAAGCACTATTGTTCATCACTGTGGTATAACATAGGGCCTATGGGTGTTACATACTCATTTACCTAGAATACCCTAGTTTTGTTAAAACTTCAACCTACAAAAAAATCATAAACCAAAACTCCCTGTTTGTAAACCTGCATTCCAAATTCCCAAAAGTGAGCATATGAGAAAGGAATCCTCTACCAAAAAAATAGCATAAATTGCATGAATTCATGATAGAATATGAGGGTGATAGTTAAGTTGAAATTTTGGAGAATAACAGTCAAATTTATAGTGGTAGTAACAGTCAGGTCAGTCAGGTCAGCATAGTCAGGTCAAAAATTATAGTTTTCAATGTCAGAATAGTACTGTCATAATAGTAACCTACACAATATAGATAATATTCAGACTAATGAGGTAAGCAGTGTTAGAGAGACTGTTAGGGCTAAGAAAAACATTGAGTGAGTGACCAGAGACCAATTATAGATAGTGCTCCAGTACCCAACTTTTGCACTGTAGCTCAAAATCCAAAACTGTAAACACCGTTAGACTCAAAAAAATAGGAGAAAAAAAGTCTGGGGTGCCAAAAAGTAGTGTTGTGGGATATACCTCATTTTGACCACCTCTTTGAGCTGATCATTTTGATATATAGCACCCAGGCACTTTTTTGGACACTTACTAAAAATAGTAATTCCTAAAACCCAATTCTATTTTTAGTAACTGGTCACAAAAGGTTCCAAAATGGCCCAGGGTACTCGTGGAAATCAAAAAGAGCTAGAATAGATGGACTCCTTAACAATTGAGAATTTAAACTTGGTAATTTTCTCCATAAGGGAAGAGGCCCAAGGTATTCATCTAGATCACGAGGCCACTAGCGCTCGCTTAGAAGAAACACTGATAGAAGTGGGTAGCAAGTTACATAAGGGACCACTCAAAATAGAACACTAGGTTGAAAACTCTACAAGGAATGACCATGACCCATCCTTTAAAATGTCAAAATTAGACTTCCCTCGATTTAATTGGAAGGATGTTGATGGGTGGTTATGTAGGCTTGATCAATTCTTTATACTTCATAATGTTCCCATATATCATCGAGTTCATATGGCTTCCTTCAATTTAGAATTTGAGGCTCTACACTGGTTCCAGTGGTTACATAATTCCAACCCAAATATCTCTTGGGAGGACTTTGAGTCCCAACTACTGACCCGATTTGGGACTAGTGAGTATGAGGACTTCACAGGGGCCTTGAACAAACTGCAACAAACATCCTCAGTCCATGACTACCAAACTCAATTTGAAAATTTGGCCAATAAGACAAGAGGATTGATGAAAGGGTTCTTCACGAGTTTTTTTATCAGTGGGTTAATAGGGGATCTCCAAGCTGAAGTAAAGATGTTGAAACCACAGTCCATGATGGAAGCTATTATTTTGGCTTGTCTGACCAAATCTAAACTCTTAAACCAAAGGCACCCATCGCATTTTCCTCAAAATCGACCTTCATTTCCTTCTCGAACCCAAAATTTAGTGGATAGTAAACCTACTACACCCAAGCAACTAACTACAGAGGAGATGGATGCACGTCGTGCCCAAGGATTATGTTATAATTGTGATGAATTTTTTTTAAAGGACATAAGTGTGCAACAAAATACTGTTCTTGATAGATGTTAAGGAACCTACTAACACTGAACAGAGTGATGAGGATGAGGACCCTCCTAAAACACCTTCTCCACAGGAAGAAGATACACAAGGGTTTTGAGGCAAAGATTTTAGTCCATGCTCTTGCAGGCATTACCACTCCACAAACCATGAAAGTTGTGGTATTTTTTAAGGGCCAACATCTTACCATCCTTATTTATTCAGGAAGCACACACAACTTCATTGATCCTTGAGTTTCTAAGTGGTAAAATTGCTATATCCACACTTGTAATTCATTCGAAGTCATGGTAGCCAATGGGGGAAAATTACCTTGTAAAGTAAAATACCACAATGTCAAGATCAGGATAGGGGACTATGAACTCAAGCAGGAAATGTTTGCCCTTCAGCTGGGAGGATGTGATATGGTTTTGGGATCTCAATGGTTGAGTACGTTGGGCACTATCAGTTGGAACTTTGCAGAACTCTGGATGCAATTCTCCCAAAATGGACATACACACTTACTCAAGGGATTCCCTATAGGAATACCTCACCTAATTAGTTCCAATCATATGGAGAAAGTGCTAAAGAAATCAAAATGTGGGGTCATTGCACAACTCTTCTCCATCCAACCAACCACTTCACTAATGGCTAAAATTCCATCAGACCTACAACTAGTTCTACACAAACATGATGTTGTCTTTGCAGAACCAACTACACTACCACCGCATCGCTCTCACGACCATGCTATCCCATTGCTCTCAGGTAGTGCACCACAAAATATTAGGCCATATAGGTACCCTCATGCCATGCAATCAAAATTGGAAAAATTGGTATAGGAATTACTCAAGGCTAGTGTCATCCAGCCTAGTACTAGCCCCTACTCTTCGCCTATCCTACTTGTTCCCAATAAATATATCTCATGGCACCTATGTATTGACTACCGAGAACTCAACAATACTATGGTCAAGGATAAATTTCCTATTCTAGTGGCTGATGAATTACTCGATGAACTACACGGTACCATATATTTCACCAAGCTTGATCTCCGCTCTAGGTACCTTCAAATTCGGCTCAAGGATGAGAACATCCCCAAAACTACCTTTCGCACTCATGAAGGTCATTATGAATTATTGGTAATGTCATTTTGTCTCACAAATGCTCCTTCTATATTCCAAAGTCTTATGAAAAACATCTTCTGACCCTTTCTACAGAAGTTCATCATTATGTTCTTCGATGACATCTTGATTTACAGCCGTACATGGGAAGATCACCTCAATAATGTGGATCAAACTTTATAGTTGTTGGTAACCCATCACCTTTTTGCCAAAATTTCCAAGTGTTCCTTTGGTCTTATTGAAGTAGAGTATCTGGGATACATTATCTCACAGGATGGCGTCAAGGTTGACCCTAAGAAGATTCAAGCAGTTCAAGAGTGGCCAAAATATCACACCCTCAAGGGACTTCAAGGATTTTTAGGGCTTACGGGCTATTATCATAAATTTGTCTAAAATTATGTGAAGATAGCTTCCCCCCTCACCTCCATGTTGAAAAATTATTCCTTCACTTGGACAGGGCCTACTGACCAAGCCTTCATTGAACTCAAGCATGCTATGACCACCACTCCCGTTTTAGCCATGCCAGATTTCTCTAAACCATTTGTCATTGAAAGTGATGCTTCTGGTCATGGTATTGGGGTAGTATTGATGCAAGAAGGATGACCTATGGCTTTTACTAGCAAGGCACTCTTTGATCGTAATTTGGGGAAATCCACATATGCTAAGGAAATGTTAGCCATATTGCATGCAGTCACACATTGACAACCTTACCTCATTGGGCATCACTTTTCCATCAAAACCGACCATCAAAGTCTCAAATATTTTTTGGAACAACGAGTTGCCATGCCTGACCAACAAAAGTGGGTGTCTAAACTCATGGGCTATGATTATGATATCACCTACAAAAAGAGAAAGGAGAATATTGTGGTTGATGCTCTTTCTTTCCAAATAGAGGTCGTAAGTATGTTGTGTGCCATCTCATCACCACTTCCCCAATGGATTGATTCCTTGCATCAAGAACCATGTCAGGATGTAGATTTGCAAGCTTTGATAGCCTCACTAATGGATGATCTAGATTCTACACCAGGGTATAGTTGGGAATGGCCATGATCTGCGCTACCATAAATGCTTGGTTCTACCTCATAAGTCCCCACTTTGAGAGCTCCTCATGAATGAATTGCATGCCACTCCCTCTGCAGGCCATTCAGGGTTCCTTAAAACATATGAGCAACTCAAGCGCACCTTCTTTTGGAAAGGTATGAAATGTGGCATCCGCTCTTTTATTTTTGCATGTGACACATGTCAAAGGATGAAAGGTGAACCAGTGTGCTCTCCGGGAACTCTTCAACCATTTCCTATCCCATATCAAATTTGTACTGATATTTCCATGGAATTTATAGAAGGGCTCCCTAAATCTAGAGGCAAGTTAGTTATTTTCATGGTAGTGGACCGCCTTTCAAAGTATGCTCACTTTTGTGCCCTTGCCCATCCTTATACAACATCCATTGTTGCACAAATTTTTCTTGACTCCATATTTCGCCTTCATGGCATGCCCACCTCCATTGTATTTGATCGTGATCCCACCTTCACTAGTCATTTTTGGCAAGAGTTGTTTAAGTTGCAAGGGACTCAGCTCAAAATGATTTCAGCCTACCATCCACAAACAAATGGTCAAATAGAAGTTTTTAATAAATGCTTGGAAACCTACCTTCGCTACTTTGTCTCAGATCATCCCACTCAATGGGAAAAATGGCTATCCTTGGCCGAATGGTGGTACAACACTTCCTATCACACTGCAATAAAAATCACATCATTTGAAGTAGTCTACGGGTGCCTTCCACCTACACCTTCCTCTTACATTCCTGGCAGATCCAAGGTCCAGGCTGTCGACAACACTCTGAGTCAACACACTGAGGTCCTTCGCCAATTTAAGCAGAATTTGAATATGGCCTAGAATCGGATGTGCCAACAAGCTGATCAACATCATTCTGAGCATAGTTTTTATGTAGGTGATATGGTCTTCCTTCACTTGCAACCGTACAAAAAATCATCCCTACAACTTCACAGGTGCCAGAATCTTGCTGCAAAATTCTATGGTCCTTACCAGGTTCTACAAAGGATTGGCCCCACAGCTTACAAATTGGTGCTCCCACCTACTTCCAAGATTCATCCTATTTTTCATGTTTCTGCTCTCAAGAAATTTGTGGGCACATAGGTACAGGTTCAATCCACACTTGGATTCGTCTTACTTGAACCTGAGCAGTTGTTGGATCATTGGACTCGCACTATTCACAATCATATAATTACAGAGATCTTGGTTCAGTGGCATGGGCTTCAACCTAAAGATGCTACATGGGAGTCTCTCCACCAACTCCAGCAATAGTTTCCTCATTTTAGATTTGAGGACAAAGCTTATTCAAGGGGAAGAACATGTTAGGATCCCATCCTAACCCTTAATGTAATAACTTCCATGATGTAATAATTCCTAAAGAATGTGGGTAGTACTCATGATTAATATTTTGTAATGTTCTAAGTTTTAGCTTATGTAGTGCCTATGACAAATGGCACCCTTTTTATGTAACACATGGTAGATAGGTTATGTAAGGTGGCCTTGTGCATGTAATTTGAGTGGCATTGTGCATGTAATTAAAGTGGCACTATGCATGTAATTCGGGTGGCATTATGCATGTAATCCAGGTGTCATTTTGCATGTAAGCCAACCATGGAAGGGAAATCTTTAATTACCCTAGAAGGCACCAATGTATTCATCTTTTTACAAGTTAATGAAGTGTTGAATGAGGTTGCCCCCTCGAAGAGGCCCGTGATTCTATCTTATTGTGAGATTATTCCTTTATGTAAATTTTTTTTATAATGTGCGTTTTTTTCTGAATATTAATATGATGTTTATGTGAGTTTATTTGAGTTTATTTTATAGTAGGATCCTAACAGCTTGAATGGGCCTAGAATCCCCCATATGAGTGGTGAGGACCACTTTTGATACTTTGAAAGCCCAAGGTTTAGTCATATGGCTTATGAATGTGCCTATGTAAGTAGTTATCCTAAGCATGACATGTTTTAGGTGTCTACAGTATTCTAGAGGATCACCAACCAGAGCAAAGGAGGAGTTTTCCTATGGATATAGATCTATGAACTAGTTGAGGGGATTGGTGTCTCCTGTGGATAGGTATATATGAACTTGATTAGGGTATTGGTATCTCCTTTGGATAGAGGTCCATAAACATTGTAATAAAGAAGGATTACCAAGAGATTTTTTGAGAAAATTTTAGTGAAATATTTTCTCCGTGGAGTAGCCTTCATTGGGTGAACCACGTTAAATTGGTGTCTCTATTGTGTGTGGTGATTTATGTATTGCTTTTATTATTGTTTTTGATATTTCCATTGATATATTGGATAATATTGTTTTAGTAAAAAAAAGTAAAAAATGATCTTCTACTATTCACCCCCCATCTCAATATAAGCTTGTGTTCTTCAATTAGTATCAGAGTGGGTTCCTTCAAAAGATTTTGATAGCTTGAAGGAAAAGCTCTCAAGAACACAGATGGATTATCAAAATAGATCTTTAGGGAATTTAGCACCATTTTTTTATGGGAATAATTATGTACTTTGGAGTATGAGAATGAATATTCACCTAATGGCACTTGGGAATGAAATATGGGAAGTAGTTGATAATGGATACATACCACCAGCTACTCCACCTATAGATAAATATGGTAAGATCCTACATCTAAATAATTTAAATTTAATGAATGGAATTTTAAAAGTTTTGCATGAAATAGAGTTAATTAAGGTTATGCATTACACATTAGCAAAGGAAATCTAAGATAAATTGAAATGTATCTATGAGGGAGACAAAAAGGTCAAAAGGGCAAAGTTGAAAAATTACAAGAGAACATTTGAAAACCTAAAGATGAAGGAAGAAGAAAATATTGTTGCATATCTACTTCATGTGGATGAGGTTGTTAACTCCATGCAAGGACTTGGGCTTAAAGTTGAAGAAATATATGTTTGTGATAAGATTTTAAGGTCACTCCCAAAGAGGTATAGTGAAAAGATTTTAGCTATAGAAGAGTCAAAAGTTATTGAACTTTTGATAAGGGATGAATTACATGGAATTCTCATAGCTTTTGAGATGAGAATAAAAGAGGAACCTATTCCCAAGAAAGAAGTAACCTTCAAAGCTACTAAAAATACAAAGGGTAAGAAGTCAAATTCAAGCAATGAGTTATCCAATGATAAAAAAGAAAATTATGGTACAAGGAACAAGGACACAATAAAGTATAAAAGTACGAAATTAGTTAGATGTTTCAATTGTGTGAAATATGATCACTATGCATCTGATTTTCCAGAGGCTAGAAATAGCAATGATGAAGAAAAATAGGATCATAAGAGTAGGGAAATAGGAAAACATAGCTACCAAAAGAAAAGCAGGGATGGACAAGGCAAGCAAGGAAAGAAGTTTTTCCAAAGGTATAAGAAGAGTTTTTATGCAGACAATGCAGGTAAGAGTTCAAGTGATAATGATGAAAGTTCCTCAAATAATGGTGAAGAAGAAATTCTATTTCTAGCAGAATAAAAATAAGTGGTTAGAAACAGGTCACTAAGAAGCTTCAGAAGAAGAGAGTGTAAGAGAAAGTGAGTCTTCTGAGGAATATTTGAATAATAGAAAGTTCAATATGAGAAGGAATAATGCACAAATGAGGAACATATGGAACAAGAAACAACACAACTAAAAGAGACTAAGAGACCAATGGTATCAAGGCAAAATAGTTTTAATGGATGATGCTTTTCATATCACAGTTTTAGGCATAAGGCTACACAGTAAAGGACACATGAAAGATAGAAATATGGAAATTTCAAAAATAGGTAAATTTTTCAAGGGTATTTCTACTCTTGTAATCAGTTTGGTCACAAGGCAGTAAATTGCAAGGTTCATGATAGGAATGGATATGGCTTCACCAGGAGAAACCCCAAGACATTTTCAACTTTAAGGAATAACAACATTAAGTTTTATAAGTGCAATAATTATGGGCATATAGCAAAATGGTGTAGAGCAGAAATTATAGAGACAAGCAGGAATAGGAATATTCAAAGGAATCAAAAGGATCATTTGAGGAAGAAAGTGGAAAAAGGTAAAGATCAATATATGTTTGGAGTAGAGATACTCCCAACCCAAAATTAACCACCTCAAGAGGAGGTGGGGGTGGGGCTAAGCTAAGAATATCATTCTTAGCCTCGAGCCCCAAATGTGACCCTTTGCCATTGATATCAAAGGGGAAGATATTTAAATTAGGGGTAGATATTTACATTAGGGGGAGAGCATTCATTCAAGGAGAGCAGTTTCTTAGGGGGAGCAGAACAAAAAAAGGTAAAGGAAATTGTAAAAGGAAAATGGGTTGCCATAAATGACAAAGGGGGAAATTGTTGGAAATATGAGCAAGGTTTGTTTTCATTGATGTCAAGAAGAGAGTAAGGTTTGTAGTAATTAATGTCAAGAATATGATGACCAAGTTTCAGTGTCATCCATGCATTTATGTCTAAAGGTTGATGTCCAAATTTCAATGTTATTAATGTATTCCAGTGGTTTTTCCAACAAGGCAAAGAAGTAGGTTAATGAAAATAATTATATTATAATATTTCCAATTACAGGTTGGTTTGAAGAAAAACAAAGGCCAAGGATTTATCAAAGTATTATTCCTCCAAAAGACCCATGTGATAGTTTATAAAGTCTTAGGTTTAAATTATTTAAATTTAAATATTTTACCCTAAGGTAAAATTTAAATTTAAATTAATTTAAAGTGCCATAATAAAATTTGAATTCAAATTAATTTAAGCACCAATGTGTTTTGGAAATATGACATTGCATATAAAAGGTGGTAAGTTCCACCTTAAGAAATTATCCATGCAAATAATTGAATGCCCAAGTAAATCATGCGCCAGGGTTTGAAAGGAAGAATCACATGTGCTTTAAAAATTGAGGTAGATTAGGGAACAAATATAAGTGGAGCATTGTTTACATCATAGAGCACCGGGTAGCATGGTTGGAAGCCAGGGGCTGCACTAAGTTACAAGTAGGTGATAGGTCACGGGTTCGATCTGTGCGATAACTATTTTGGCAAGGCAGAAGAAGTTTTATTTTGCATCATCGAACGAAGGAGAAAAGGGAGGCATGTGCCTCAACCTTTTCTTGAGGGCACATAGCCCACTTGGTTTGTGCGCATTGGAAGATGCTTTTAATAATGGTATGAGGTGTTTGAATCCCACCAAGGCCTTTTGGTGTTATTTACAAGGTATGTGCTCAATTTGCTAAGGTTAAATTTGCATCTGAAATTGTGAGGAGTGGAAATTAATTTTTAATTTTCTCTGAGAGGGAGATAAAAGGGAAAGTAAAGGTTTAATTTTGTGTTTGTTTTTTTAGTTATTAAAGTTTATAAAAGGAGTAATAAGGAATGCCAAGGGTACTATATGTTATATGTTGAAATAAAGTTATATTGTGAAAATTGTCTTGAAAGGAGAAATAAGGAATAGTTGAGATTTAATACTTTGGCATGGTGAAGTATTTTGAAGGAAAATATTGAGGATAGATTTTTGTTATCTAACAATTGATATTTTCAAAGAGGGTGATTGTGATTAAGATAGGTTTTGAGGTCAAAACTTCTTCAAACAAAAGGTATGGGCACATATTCCTTGTGATTGAAATATTGTTGGATTGAATGTTATGAATGCTAAGTTGGAGTGAAAAGGTTTGTTTGATAAGCATTGTTAAGTAAGCTTTCATGTGCGTGATTGGTAAATGTTGGTGAGAAAATTTGAGTGAGAAATTGAGAACTATATTGAACTAGGGTTTGAGAAATACCATGAGTATCATTGTTATGTGAATTTGAAATCATCTTGAGTCAAGGTTGAGTTCCATAGTGTGAGTTGTTGAAAGCATTGGGAAACACCTGGTTAAGGTTTGTAAGCAAGTTGTGTTTCATTGAGTGATTTTTTGAGTGGATTTTATTGAGCATGGTTGATTGAAATTGTTGGAGTGATATTTCAAGTTCTATGAAATAAATTGTTCTTTATTATGAATTGAGTTTATGGAAAGGATTGAAAGTGATTGAGTGTTTGTGAGTGTGAAACATATTGAGTCTCTAAAAATTCTCTATATGTTTATATGGTTAAACAAAATTATGAGTGAAATTTGTTTGTAATATTGAAAAGGTTTTCTAGAAGAGATTAAGTTGAGTTTTGTGAGTGTTTTGTCAGTGATAAACATATTGAGTCTCCAACCATTCTCTATATGTTTTTGAGGTAAAACAAGATTATGTGTGAAAATTGTTTGTGTGATTGAAAGAGTTTTTCTATGATAGATTGAGTTGATATGAGTAAGCTTTTGTGGAAGCTTACAATGCAAATTTGAGGTAAGTCTTGGTGAAGACTTGTTGAGCAGATTGGACAAGTTCTAGTGAGAACTTGTTGAGCATATTTGAGGTAAGTCTTGGTGAAGACTTATGGATAGATTAGTGTGAGCTTTTTTGGAAGCTTACAATAAATAATTAAGGTAAGTCTTAGTGAAGACTTGATAGTATATTGGACAAGTTCTTGAGAGTACTTGATGAGCAGATTTAAGGTAAGTCTTTGCGAAGACTTGAGAGTAGAGTTGATTGATTTATTTTTTCAAGATTTGTGTTAAGGCTTGAGGATAGATTTGAGGATAGAGTTTGGTGCAGATTTGAGGGTAAATTTGTGCCAGACCAAAGACATATATTGAGTAGATTTGTGCTATACCGAAGGACTATTTTTAGTGCAGATTTGAGATAGATATTTGAGGG
The DNA here is from genome assembly GCA_028583015.1 of Wollemia nobilis. Classification (NCBI taxonomy): domain Eukaryota; kingdom Viridiplantae; phylum Streptophyta; class Pinopsida; order Araucariales; family Araucariaceae; genus Wollemia; species Wollemia nobilis. Next base: position 3,663,481 of record JAQPPZ010003612.1, read on the forward strand.
TGGATTTGTACTAGATCAAAGGACTATGTTTAGTGCAAATTTGAGATGGATATTGAGATGAATTGTGCTAGATCGAAGGACTATTTTAGTGTAAATTTAAGATAGATATTTATGCTAGACTAAAGGACTGTGTTTAGTGTAGATTTGAGATAGAGATTGAGTAGAGCTTTGGAGGTGATAGAGCAGAGGATAGTAGTCTCTAGTGGATAGATATCCATTAGCTAGGATAGTGACGATAGAGATATTCTGAGTGAGGACAAAGTCTTCTGTGGATAGATATCCACAATCCAATGTAGTGGAGGTAGTAGTATTCTAGAGTATCACCATCCAAAGCAGAGGAGAAGGAGTTCTCCTATGGATAGAGATCCATGAACCAGCTAAGGGGATTGGTGTCTCCTATGGATAGGTATCTACAAACTTGATTAGGGGATTGGTATCTCCTTTGGATAGAGGTCCATAAACATTTTAATAGGGAAGGATTCATAATAGATTTATTGAAAAAAAATTAGTGAAATATTTTCTTTGTGGAGTAGCCCACATTGGGTGAACCACGTTAAATTGGTTTCTCTATTGTGTGTGGTGGTTTGTGCATTACTTTGATTATTATTGTTGATATTGCAATTGATATATTAGATAATATTGTTTGAGTAAAGAAAATTAAAAAGTAGTCTTATACTATTCACCCCTCCCCTCTCAGTATAAGCTTGTGTTCTTCAGAGGTTGTCCAAAATTATATGATTGACTCAGGAGCATCCACCATAATATGCCTAAAGTAGTTTGTAAGGAAATGGGTATGGAATATACTAGATCTTGCCTTGAAGCCTTGATGTTATATGGGACACCTATGAATATAGTGGGAGTGATAAAAGATATCTTGATGAGGCTGCATAGAGCACCTAAGGTAACTATAGTACAAGAAATAGTAGTGATGGATCTAGAGCCCTATTTTGGCTAATGCATTTCAAGAGAGTTTATTGTAAATTTGGATGGATGCATGTATATGGACTATTCCAACATGGTTATTCCTTTCAAAGGAAAGAGGATAAGAATAACACCTGAGAAGCATGTCTTACCACATTGAAAAAATTGAATAAGACATGTGCAATCTCACTCCTATAAAAGAATTTGAATTTGTGGATAATTTTGAAGAGTTAGAAATTGAATATGAACTACCTTTTAGGGAGGATTATAGTCATTTTGGGATAGGTATAGGAACATACAGTATTTTTGCAAAGACAGAGAAAATATTTAATGCTATATCTAACCAGACCTTGAGATAAATAGAGGTATGGACCATGCACTTTGATGGTGCCAAATATAGAAATGGTGTTGGTGCTGGTGTAGTATTATAGTCCCAATAAAAATGGATAAATAGTTTTACATATAGGATAACATGGTCATGCACTAATAATACTATAGAATATGAGGCTCTATGCCTTGGACTGATGCAAGCTAAAAGCATGGGCATAAAGATCTTAAAAATATATGGCAAGTCTAAATTGATTGTAAATTAGGTAAGGGAAAGGTGTAGCAGTAAGCACCATTACCTGAAAGCATATAGAAATAGGGTATGGGATTTTATGGAATTATTTCACGCCCTAAACATTAATTTTATTCCCAGAGGAAAGAATACCTTGAAATTTTACTTAGCAGTAAGGGGAGCTAACTTCAACCCTTATGTAGACATAGGAGTTAATAAGGACAAAGGGATCAAAATGATTTTCAGGCCTATAGTGCCAGATAAGTAGATTTTTTTTTAGGTCTTTGAAAGTGACGAATAAATCATCAATTTTTGGTGAGAGAAGCTTTTTTATCCACTTTTCAAGAGGAAAATATAGAAGATATTGATCAATAGGATGTCATTCAACTCAAGAACAATCATATACCTAGAGGTTTGGTTACTCTAGAGAGTCTATTTGATAAGAAGACAGAAAAAATATCAGATCCATGGAGGTCAATGAGAAAATATATAAAGAAATTGAAATTGAAAAGAAAAATAATCTCAAGGTTGGAGTCTGATGTTCTCTAGAAGAAGAGGAGGATATCAAAGCTTTATGCCTAAAGTACTAAGACATTTTGGCTTGATCATATGAGGACCTCAAAGTATATGAAAAGAAGGACATCCAACACATAATTGAGCTAGAGCCTAATGCAAAACCATTCAGTTAGAAATAGAGGTTTGTGAATCCTAAGATCTAATCCATAATAAGAGAAGAATGATTGAAGTTGCTAAAGGCTAAGATCATTTATCCAATAAAATATTTAACCTGAGTAGCCAACTTGGTACTTGTCAGGAAGAAGAATGGTGATATTTTCCTGTGTGTGGATTTTAGAAATCTTAATCAAGCATCATTAAAGGACCACTACCCCCTCCCACAAATTGATAAAATATTAAAGATTATGATAGGAGCAGAATGGTTCTCACTACTAGATGGTTTCTCTAGATATAACCAAATTTGGATGAAGAATGAAGATTAGTTTAAAACAACATCCACCACAAAATGGGGAACCTTTACGTATCAAAGGATGCATTTTGGGCTATCTAATGTGGGAGCAATTTTCTAGAGAGTAATGGACTATGATTTTGTGGAGATGATGAATAAGGTCATTCTAATCTATTTAGATGACATGAATATGTTTTCCCACAATAAGCAAGACCACTTGGCACACCTACAACAAGTCTTCCAGAAGTGTAGAGAATTTGGCATCTCCCTCAATCCTAAGAAGTCATTTTTTGTAGTTCATGAGGGAAATTTGCTAGGCCATGTGGTCTCCAAAGAAGGTATGACCATTGATCTGGATAGAATAAAATCCATTCTTACTCTTCCACTACCTGTAAATAAAAAGGCCTTGCATTGTTTCATTGGATAAATAAACTTTGTCAGGAAATTCATCTCTAACTTTGCTCAAAAGGTAAAGCCTATATCTGAACTGATAAAAAAGGATGTAGATTTCAAATGTACTAAGGTAAGAAAGAAAGCCTTTAAAATATCAAGAAATTCATCACTACAACTCCAGTGCTAGTCAATCCAGATTTCAGTAAAGACTTCATTATTTATGTTTATGGAGCTAAGGAAAGTTATGCCTCGATGCTCACTCAGAAAAATGATGAAGGAGAGGAGCATCCCATATTATTTTGGAGCTATACTCTTCATTATTATCAATTTAAGTATAATTTCATTGAGAAACAAGTATTTGATATAATGAAATAATTGAAAAATTTTAGGTAATACTTGGTTCAAAGCAAGATCCTGGTTTATGTGGTTCATTCGAATGTAAGAAGCTTTATTTTAAAAGGATAACTGGGATATAATATATCTGGTTGGATCACTAAGATCCAATAATGATGTGGAAATCCATCCTACCAAGCTGGTAATAGGTAGAGCCCTATACCAAGATCTGACTAAAGTAGCAGTTTTAGCAAAAGTGATAGCTTATCAGTCAACAATAGATGATTAGACTAAAGAATTAGATGCAGGTGAATCAAACTGAGTAGATCAGATGACTAAGTACTTTTAGACTAGGGTATGTCCTCCTAATATTAACCCATCATAGATGAGGAGATATATACTTTAAGTTTTGAAGTATATCTTATTACCAAAAGGTCTGTACAAAAGGAACCTTGATGGAGTTCTCCTTAGATGCTTAAAAGATGATCAACAACAAAATGCCATAGAAGATTTCCATGGAGGGATATCTAGAGGACACTTCTCAAGAAGGGTAACAATATTGAAAAATTATCAAGGTAGGCTATTACTGTCCTACCATATTTGTTGATACCTTCAAAGTCACTAGAGTTTATGATAAATACCAGAAACATGTGGGAATAACAAGGAATACATCATTTCCCCTTAAACCAATTCAAGTGGAAGAACCTTTTTAGCAATGGGGTTTGGACTTCATAGCAGTTATCAATCCAAATTTCTCAGCTAACCACAAGTACATTTTAACTATTATAGACTAACTCACCAGGTGGGTAGAAGCTATTCCTACAAAGAAATCAGACCAATAAGTGGTGATAAATTTCATGGAAATTTTGATAACAAGGTTTGGTGTTCTAGAGGATTTGGTAAGTAATAATGGACTAGAAATCATAGGAGCCAAATAAATTGAGTTTTCCAGCAATTATGGCATTACCATAAAGAATTATTTAAACTACTACCCCTAAGGAAATGTACTTGTCGAATCAACTAATAATAATATGTTGAGGATTTTGAGAAGATCATTAGAGGTCAATAAGAGAAGTTGGCACCTACTATTGGAATGAGCTTTATGGGTAGACAGAATCACTATTAAAAATTCCATCAAGACCTCCCCTTATGCCTTAGTATATGGAAAAGAGGAAGTGTTACCTATTCATTTGGAGATTCCAGCACTTAAGCTGATAAACACAGAAGAGGAATCTAAGAAAAATTTAGTGGAAACAAGGTTGACACACTTAAAATAGTTAGAAGAGAAAATAACTCAGGCATATGAGGATTTTCAAAAGCATTCAATTGATATCAAGGTATATTTTAACAAGAATTTAAGGTTCAAGAAATTTCAAGTTGGAGATTTTGTACTCAGGTGGAATGTTGAAAGAGATAAACCAAGACATCATCACAAGTTTGAGTCCTTCTGGGATGGCCCTTTCAAGATAGTAGAGGTTAAAGAGACCAATGCTTTCCAACTTGAAAATCTTGATGGAAAAATACAACTGATTTCGGTCAATGGTTTTCGCCTTAAACTCTATTTTGATTAAGCTGAGCTCATTGCAATATATGTATATATTTTGTACCATATCTTCATTTTATTTCAAATTTTCATTTTTTATAACATGCTAATATATATATATATATATATAGTGAAAAGGTTGCAAAATAAGCTAAGTTCCAGCAAAAAATAGTGAGTTTTTATTTTGCCCTCAAATGCACTTAGAAATAAGCAGAATGACGCATGAGTTCCAATCCACTCTTAAGAGAGACTAAGAGATAGCATATCACAGAGTGAGTTCCAATATGCCAAATTTAATGATAATTTTTTAGCGGAAATCGAATCTTGCACCACGTTGCTTCCAAAAAGGCAAATATAGGTAAATTAATGTGTAGGATTCCTGCACCGCTCTAAAGGAAAATAAAAATATGAGTGATATTATGAGTGCATAAAAGTGTTCGAATTTTAGCTAATAATAAAGTAGTGTAATTTCTCCAAGCCACTGAGATGCATAATTTCAATTTGAAAAGTATGCAAAAAAAATAATTTTTGTAGCGATCACATTAATGGCGGAGGGTGCGCATGCATGGGCAATTAAAAGTGCTCAAAAGCATAGAATGCATTCATTCAAAAAAAGTAAAGTCCACCAAGCAAAAAGAGCTGAAGAATAGCCGAGAATTATCTATAAATGCCAGGGAGAACATTCTAAAACTTGCTTACAAAAATAGCCTTTGAAGACACTCAAGAAGCTGAAACCTTAGCAAATGAAGAAGTGGACACTTACATTGACAAAGCATAAGCCATGGCTAACATCGAGCTGGTCCTTACAAAGAGAATGAAGCTCAGGAAAACCATCAAAAATAGATACAAGAAAGGTGTAGCTTTGTCACCCTAAGGTAAATGTGTCATTCACTCCTTCTTGTCTTTTTATATATGTGATTCAGTTCATCCTTGGTTAGAGTTGATAGCGGCCATTGTCAAATTTTATGACCCAAGAGTAAAAGTGGTAAAGACAACAAAAGGTTAAACCTTGTTTAGTATAATTTCCAAATCCTATCACAACCTTTTCACCCTAGGGGTAGAGCTACCCGTAAGGCCAAAAGAGTTCAAAAAATTTGAGCATGCTAGGTATTACTCTTTGTATAAGCATGCTCATGAGGGAGAACCCTTCAAAAATAGGTTTATAATCAATTTAAAACCATTAAATATGGTATATGATTGCCCAAAATCCCAATTTCCATTAAGTATTTTGTACACCCAGAGCTCTACTCCATGTCAGCTTGTTTGGAGGGTTTGGATTCTGACCAACTCATGACTGATTGGCAAATAACTACTACATATTGTATTTCCAATGAGAGAATGTATGAACTAGATGCATAAAATAAGGGTGTTAAGATCATTTACTTTGATTGGTCAGCTTTCCTAGCTAAAATAATACATGAGCAATTAGTGAGAATGAAAAGGTATTTTGATATACCCTCTTTCTGGTATTGCTCAAGTTTGGTTTGGATGTTGTTTGTTTTTGTAAATAAAATGATGCCCTGGATTCTGGTAAAGGAAAAGAATGATTAGGGAGACCCTATTCCTATTTACTATTAGACTGCTTATATGAGGAGCACTGAATCTATTTATATGTTTAACTTGGAATTTCTAGGGTAAGAATTAAAGATAATGTATGGGAAATGCCCTAGGTTACCGTCATTGGCCAAAAAATTGTTAAGAATAGAGGGTTTCGAAGAAGGATATAAGTACATCCTTAAGACGACACAGTCATTAGACTATATGGTTTTATTGGTAAGCCTTTTTTGCTACCTCATTTTGTTATGGATAGATTATTAGCCCTAGAATATTTGAGGCAAGCAGAGTTTATTAATATGAACTATGGCTTTGGAAGAAAAAGAAGATGTTTGTTGACCTACCATAGTTTTTATGACAACCATCACCAAGAAGATCCAAGGTGAAAAATCAACCAATATATAGATAGGCTGGGCCTATTCTACATTCTCCAAAGGTGGATATATGACCCAGATGATAAATTCCACAAGAGGAACATTTCCCTAAATGGAGAAAATACCTACAAATTTGAGAAAACCTCAAGGCATCATTTTGAACAGGGTATAAATAATAAGGAAAATTCTCCTTTATATTGGAATGTGGCCAATATGGAACAACTTCCTTCATGGTTAGATTTCTATGAGCAGGTTGTTGATTTTGATTTAAATAAGAATGAAAACCATCAGTTGGAGTCTACCATCAGATATGTCAAGGGTAAAAATAAATGGAATAAATCCAAGATAGTAGACTGGTGGTGGATGAGAGTTAAAATCGGCAAAGAGAAATCCAAGTTTGGACTAGTAATCGATAATGATTTTTTGATAGATATGATAAGAATATCACAACTTGGAAAGAAAAGGACCCAAAGAATATAGTGTTGATTTATAAGAAATCAAAACCAAGTTCAGATTCCCCATCCCCACCTTTGTAAGAAGAAGCTCAATAAGAAGGAGATGGTACTCCATTAACTTTTGCTAAAGTTTTGAAAACATTTCAGCCCTCAACAGAGCATGCAAAGAATTTCTCAAAAGGGGCATATTTAATGAGTAGAATGCACTATTTTTATGAGAGGGCCATTAGCACACCAGTCATTCAAATAGAAAGTAAGCCCAAGTGCCTAGCGCTAGGTGGAGAGCCTATTGATACAAAGATAGACTGGAATGAGAAGGATAAGAACTTTGTGTTCACACTAGTAAGTTTCACCACTACAACGACAATGGAGCTCAATCCTATTGTTGAAGAAACATTATAGGAGGAAACATTACAAGAAGGAAATTTTGGAGAAGACACGGAGAATGATAAACCAACAACCTTGCAATTTTTTAAAATAAAATTCAAAAAGGCACCTAAAATATCTTAGAAGGAAGTCTATAAGAAGTAGAAGATGGATAAGGAAAAAATTGTTGAGAAAACCCCTATTTCAGTTGCAGATGAAGTACAACTAATGCAGCAACATAGTATAGAGGTAGCTCCAAAACACCCTACATATGTATATGAAGGTATGTCCTTTATTATTTCTTCTCTTTATCCTCCTCCTTCCTCAAATAAATTTCCTTTCCCTTCTAAGCAAGAGATTGTAACAAAAGTGCCTTCACCCCCACACAGTTCACCACCTATTTCACTAGTAAATACTAAGGGCCAAACCAACCCATCTCCTCCAAAGTCATCTAAATTACTTCTTCATCATCTAAAATTCCTTCTTCATCATCCTCCATAATTCCATATTTGCCATTGCAACCTCCCCCATCATCTAAAAAGCAAGCTATTTCATCCACACCCACTCACCCTTATGTGAGTTTTACTATAGTTTCCATGAGTTTGCCAATTGCAACAACAGTGGTAGTCACAAATTCCACTATAGTTTCTTCTACCAAGCCATCATCAGCTTCTACTCTCTCCTACCTTATAGCCTCTCCTCCTTCTCCTTTGAGTCATACTACACTAGAAACTTTGCAAAAGGACAAGGAAGCTTAAAAAAAATTCAATATTTTTGGCTAGAGAAACTATCCAAACCTTCCAAGAGGATGGCTATGAAGATAAGAACCATGTATGTTGATCTAGTTTCTAGGAAGAGGATATCTATACCCATCATTCCTCTAGTAAGCAAGCCTGAGACTAAAATGACTACTCAAGACTACCATCTAGAAGAATACATAGAAGACATTGAGTAGTTGCCTGCTGAAGATGAGTTGGTTATAGCTAATGCTCACTTGGACACTTACTATGTCAAGGATGATATATACAAAGAGAAAGTGGATAAGCTAGAGTAGACAATAGAAAATCTTGAAAAAACAACTACCAACCAAAAATAGATAGATAAAGATCTCAAAAAGGAAGCAAACAACTGGCAGGACAAATTTCAAGAGGTCAATAAGCTCAATGAGCAAGTAGAGGAGAAAAAGAAGAAAAATGAAGAACAAGCTAAAGAAATATAGATCTTGAAGAAACAACTTCAAATAAAAAAGGTTAGGTATTTAGGATTCTTGAAGGTAGGGCTAAGAAAATTAAGGAAAGAACTGTTGTCTGAGGTTTTGGAGAAATGCTTATAATTACAGCCATCATTGACTACATGGATGATGCCAGCCACCTGCTTCAGAATGTTCAGGAATATTTGGATAGCTTCACTAGAGAACTGCAACCCATGGTGATTCCAACTAAACAAATTTATAAGTTGGGAGATAGCAGGCTCAGTGAAACTACCAAGCCTATTCCTAACAAAGAATGGAATATTGCTAGAGTTGATACCAGAGTTGTAGTAAAGAAGCACATAATGTTACAAAAGGCTTGGGTATTGTTTGATAAGGTTGATAATATGATCTAGATGTAATGGAAATTAATAAAGATATGATTCAAAATGGTTTTAAATGGTTATGGATGGAGAATAACACTTTGTTATCAAAAGAAAATATTAATAAGAGTGTAGTCAAGAACCTCTAGGATGAATCTGATATTGATGCATTGGAAGAGCCAATTGATTAGGAGCAGGTTTCACAAATGATTATTGATATAACCAGGATTTGAGACATAATTGAGGACTTGGTAAATAAAGTAAGCACTATAAATTATGAATATACTAATGAGTTTGATTACATACACAAGTATCTTAAAGAGACTTCTAATCCCTTTGATGCAGTCTGGAAAAAAGCTTTACAAAGCCTGAAGCTGATGGTACAATTATTTGGAAAGGATTTTGAAGAGAAAAATTAAAAAGAGTAAGAATAACCTAAGGAGAAAGAAGTTGAGAAAGATTAGGAATATTGAAGAAGAGGCTCAACAAGAGGGTGAAGAACCAAATAGAGCTGTTGCAGACTTGCAAGAGACACAAGCTTAGAATATTTTTATTTTGCACATTTTTGTAGTCATGTAGTGATGTGCAAGGTGCAACCAAAGTATTGTCATTGTTGTCAACACAGTCAGGTTGATCAGTTGATGCAATGGACAGGAATGGATAGGAGTTGATTGATGAGCAAGGTGATGGACAGGAGTTCATTGATGAGCAAGGTGCAGCCAAAGTATTGTCATTATTGTCAACACAGATAGAGGATCGGTTGATGCAATGGACAGGAGTGCAGAGGTCATTAGATGGATCGGTTGATGAAGTGAACAAGAGTTCAGAGATCATACAGAGCATGTACAATGAATTTCCAAGAAGACAGAAGTGGCCCAGATTCAAAGAATCAAAGAAAAAGACAAGTAAGAAAACTGTCGCGATATCGCGACATGTTTTCTGTCGTGATTTCGCGACATCTCGGAGGAGAGAGAAAATGCTATCAAAATTGTCGTGATTTCGTGACATCTCGAAGGAGAGAGAAAATGCTGTCAAAATTGTCGCGATTTCGCGACATCTCGGAGGAGAGAGAAAATGCTAGAAAAACTGTCGTGATTTCGCGACATGTTGGAGGCAAAGAAGCCAAGTGGAAAAACTGTCACGATTTCGCGACATGTTGGAAGCAAAGAAGGCAAGTAAGAAAACTATCGTGATTTCATGACATGTTTGGAGAGAAGGCGCAGGCAAAGGAAACTGTCATGATTTCGTGACATGTTTGAAGAAGAAGCGCATGCAGGAAGAACTGTCATGATTTCATGACATGTTTGGAGAGAAGGCGCAGGCAAAGGAAACTATCATGATTTCGTGACATGTTTGAAGAAGAAGCGCATGCAGGAAGAACTGTCGTGATTTCGTGACATGTTCGGAGAGAAGGCGCAAGCAAAGAAAACTGTCGCGATTTCATGACAGGTTCGGAAAGAAAGAGCTTGCAAAGAAAAGTGTCATGATTTCATGACAATTTGCAAGAAGAAGCGCTAAGGAGAAAAAGTGTCACGATTTCACGACATGGGTTTTCGCGATCCGATGAGAAGAAAAGCGCTAAGGAGAAAAAGTGTCACGATTTCATGACATATTGCAGGAGAGAGAAGGCAAGATAAAAAGTGTCACGATTTCATGACATATTGCAAGAGGAAGAGCTCGAGAGAAAAAGTGTCACGATATCGCGACATGTCGCGTTTTCATGACCTGAAGAGAAGAGAAGAGCTAAGGAGAATAAATGTCGTGATATCGCGACAACAGCAGAGAGAAAGACTCCGAAGGATGAAGTGTCACGATTTCATGATAGAAGCAAAATGAAAGAGCATGGAAGCAGAAGCGTCACGATTTCATGACAAATTCAAGGAGGAAGAGCTCAAAGGCAAAGACGTCGTGATTTCGTGACATGTTCCATTTTCATGGGCATAAGGCAGAGCAGAGTGCAAGGAAGCGAAAGATGTCACGATTTCGTGACATGTCAGGTTTTCGCTAGTGCAAGCAGAGAAGAGTGTACGGAAGCGAAAGATGTCATGATTTCATGACATGTCATGTTTTCACTGGGTAGAAGGCGAGAAGAGTGCAAAGAGACAGAAGTGTCACGATTTCGTGACATGTTCCATTTTCGTGGGCCAAGAGATAGAAAAGAGCACAAGGCAGCAAAAGTGTCGCGATTTCATGACATGTTGTGTTTTCGTGGGTGCAAGCCGAAGTAAAGTTAACTGAAAGAAAACGATAGTTACAGATGCAGTTGCAGAAGAAAATCATGCAGCTAGAACAAGAACAGTTAACTGGAGTCAGAACTACGAGTTGCAGAGGGTGTTGCAAAGACAATCATGCAGTTAAATAAGAATAGTGAACTGAAGTAATTACGGCAGTTACAGTGATAGTAAATAGAAGTCATTACTGCAGTTATAGGAGCCATTACAAAGAATTATCATGTAGCAGTGGTTACTGAAAGTCATCAGACGAAGACCACGAGTTGGACAGAGAAACATCTCGAAGCCCAAACAAAGAACCGCTCTATTAATAAGGTTGCATGTGAGAATAAAGAAGCTGTTACTATTAATAGGCTGCATGCGCGAATATGGAAGTTAAGAATAGAAACAGAACTCTGTTATAAAAGGAGATTTGCGTGAAGTAGTAAGGTTGAGCTCCGTGCGGGAAGAGAGAGCAACGTGTTGAAGAATAGGGGGAAAGTGCTGCAAAAAGAGAATAGAGAGAGCATTGTTGTGAGGTGAAAAGAGCCGTCGGATAGTGAGATAGTGTTGCGGGCTGTAAGAGAGCTGTAAGTGAGAAGAGAGAGCCGAACACAGGAGCTGTAAGATTGCAGTAAGAGTGAGCCGTAAGAAAGCCGTAAGAGTGAGCCGTAAGAAAGGACTGTTAGAGTGCGATAAGCAGAACAGTTGGAGTGGGTGTGTTTCATGAATTGAAACAGAGATTGAATGAGCAATAGACCAGAGAGGGTCTTGTAAAAGCGAAGGCATTTTTATGTCAAAAATATTCAAAATAGAATTTTGAGTTGGTGCTTGGAATCAGGGGTTGGTGCTCCTTTCTATTGGTGCAGATAAATTAGGGGTTGGTGCTCCTTCTAGTGGGTGTTGGTAAATTGTTTGTAAAGTTGGTGCTTTGCAAAGGCTGGATTTGGATGGGTGTCCAAGCAGTCTATTTTTGAGGAGTAGCCAAAACTGGTGAACCTCGTTACATCGTGTGTTGTGGAATGCTCTCATGTGATATTTGCTTTATCTGGTTTTAAGTTTTCATTGTTTCAGATTTAAGAGTTAAGTTATTTAAGTTTGAAATAGCTACATTGATTCACCCCCCTCTCAGTGCCATTGTAAGACTAACAATTGGTATCAGATCTAGTTTCCTAGTTCAGGCTAAATCAGTCAGGGTTGATCTTGGATTAGTACACAATGGGTAAGAAGAATAGATCCTCCTCCAAAAAGGCATCTCAGCCAGTTTTAGTTCATGTGGAAGAGAAAACTGAACTAGAGAAGGTAGAAGAAGTGGATTCTGAAGTATGCAATGAAAACCTAGAGATTGAAGTAGATCTAAGAGGTGAGTTGATTGCTGCACTTGAAGAATTGAGGATAGAAAAGAAAAAGAACAAAAGATTGTCCAAGAAATTAGAAGAATATGGGGATGAGATTGAAGATCTCTTCTTACAGGTTCAAAAGGCCAAGAAATCAGAAGAAGCCTTGAAGACACACCTGGATGATGAGAATTATGTATGCAGCACAAGTGAAGAGGAATCTAACAAAGTTATTGTTGATCTAAAGCTGCAAGTAGAACAGTACAAAAGGATTGAAGATATTCTCAGGTCTCAAATCAATGAGAAAGAGACTGTTTGCTGCCAACAAGAAGAAGAGATTGTTTCATTGAAGAAACAAATAGAAGAGGCCAATATAAATCTCAAATTTGAGAAGAGCACAGAATTACTAGATACAATGATAAAGCAACAAAGAAGCTCCACGGCTAAGTTTGGTCTTGGATATGAAGTTGAACAACCTTCATCTTCCAAAAATGCAGAGAAGAAGAAGCACACTACTGAAGGATCAAAGCAAGAAAAGTCTGAAGTTGAATCTTCAAAAGGAAGAAAATATCAAAGAAGATCTACAACAAAGCAACCACAACAAAAGAGGTTCTCTCACTCTCACTCTTTTAATAATAATGCTTTTAATGGCTATTGTTCTAAATGCAACTACTATGGTCACAAGGCATTTTATTGTGGACAAAATAATAGATCAAAGAATTATGTTGTTAGAAATACATCTGCATTCCTGAGTGAACACCCTGTGCAATGTTTTAAATGTAATGGCCATGGGCACATAGCAAGGTTTTGTCCAAGCACTTATGTATCCAATCTAAGGCAAGACCATAGATTTCATCATACACACAGAATGCAATACAGACAGGGAATAAAACATGTGCAATGTTTTAAATGCAACGGTCAAGGGCACATAGCAAGGTTCTGTCCAAGCACTTATGTATCTAATCTAAGGCAAAACCCTAGATTTCTTCAGACACAAAGAGGGCAACACAGACAAGGAACATATCATGTGCATAAAAGAAAAGAAAATAATCATCCATCAAGAATGCACAAGAGACAACCCCGCAAGAGAAATGTTCAAGTTCACGAACAAGGGCAAAATAGGGATGTAGTTGAAAAACTCAAGCCCAAGTTCAGGAAAGTCTGGAGAAAGACAGAAGAAAGGAATTCGTGTCTCCTTGGATAGAAGGAGATTACTCCTCTACTGCATTAAGCAGCTCCAGGTAGCACATCCTCAGGGGGAGCAATGTTAAAGTTTTATTTTAATGCTCCTATGTATTGGTGTGGTTTTCTGAGGATGAAAGGAAAGTAGTCGGGGAGTTGTTGTATAGTTGTCAAAGTGTGTTTTCTGCTCATACAGTTGTTTGTGGTAGTGCCATGAAGGGTGATGAATGGTTGAGTTGCTCTCATAGAGGTTGTTTTGATCAAGTTAATGCTTTACTTGATACATGTTTGGGCTTACTCCATTGAGATTGAGTTGAGATTGAGATTGGGAGTTAAGTATAGAACATATTGAGTCTCTAACAATTCTCTTTATGCTTCTATGAGGTTGATGAATCACATTGGGTCTCTAACAATTCTCTTTGTGGGTTCATGCTAAGCAAGTTTTTCTTGATGGACTTGTGAGCTGATTTGGATGGGGTCTAGTGAGGACTTGTGAGCTGATTTGGACAAGTTCTATGTGAGCTTGTTAAGCAGGTTCTTAGTGAGCCTATGACAGAGTACAGAGGACAGAGTCTCAATGGATAGAGATCCAGCAGCCAACACAGTTGAAGATAGATCTGAGTGAGGATTCTTCAAGTGGACAAGTTTGAGATTGCAGAGCAACAGAGGGTTGAGGCTCAGAAGACAGCGTGAACTGAAGTGGTCACATATTCCCAAGAATAGTCTAAGAATTGACTAGCTATCGGGATCAAATTCTCAGGGGGAGCATTTATGCATTTGTTTATCTTATTGCTCATATTTATGATTTTGGCTAACAGTAATAATTTTTGCCTGAGAATGTTGTGCATGGACTCAGGGGGAGTTTTGCAGCCGCCCTTTGGTATTATTGTCAAAGGGGGAGAAGAGTTACAGGTAATTGCACGCAATTACATGTGTTGCCAACAATTCCAAAGGGGGAGATTGATGTGCAAGGTGCAACCAAAGTATTGTCATTGTTGTCAACACAGTCAGGTTGATCAGTTGATGCAATGGACAGGAATGGATAGGAGTTGATTGATGAGCAAGGTGATGGACAAGAGTTCATTGATGAGCAAGGTGCAGCCAAAGTATTGTCATTGTTGTCAACACAGACAGAGGATCGGTTGATGCAATGGACAGGAGTGCAGAGGTCATTAGATGGATCGGTTGATGAAGTGAACAAGAGTTCAGAGATCATACAGAGCATGTACAATGATTCTCCAAGAAGACAGAAGTGGCCCAGATTCAAAGAATCAAAGAAAAAGACAAGTAAGAAAATTGTCGTGATATCGCGACATGTTTTCTGTCACGATTTTGTGACATCTCGGAGGAGAGAGAAAATGCTGGCAAAATTGTCGCGATTTCACGACATCTCGGAGGAGAGAGAAAATGCTGTCAAAATTGTCGCGATTTCACGACATCTCGGAGGAGAGAGAAAATGCTAGAAAAACTATCACGATTTTGTGACATGTTGGAGGCAAAGAAGCCAAGTGGAAAAACTGTCGCGATTTCGTGACATGTTGGAAGCAAAGAAGGCAAGTAAGAAAACTGTCATGATTTCGCGACATGTTTGGAGAGAAGGCGTAGGCAAAGGAAACTGTCACGATTTCGTGACATGTTTGAAGAAGAAGCACATGCAGGAAGAACTGTCGCGATTTCGTGACATGTTTGGAGAGAAGGCGCAGGCAAAGGAAACTGTCATGATTTCATGACATGTTTGAAGAAGAAGCGCATGCAGGAAGAACTATCACGATTTCATGACATGTTCGGAGAGAAGGCGCAAGCAAAGAAAACTGTCGCGATTTCACGACAGGTTCGAAAAGAAAGAGCTTGCAAAGAAAAGTGTCACGATTTCACGACAATTTGCAAGAAGAAGCGCTAAGGAGAAAAAGTGTCGCGATTTCGTGACATGTCGATTTTTGCGATCCGATGAGAAGAAAAGCGCTAAGGAGAAAAAGTGTCACGATTTCGTGACATATTGCAGGAGAGAGAAGGCAAGAGAAAAAGTGTCACGATTTCGTGACATATTGCAAGAGGAAGAGCTCGAGAGAAAAAGTGTCACGATATCGCGACATGTCGCGTTTTCATGACCTGAAGAGAAGAGAAGAGCTAAGGAGAATAAATGTCATGATATCGCGACAACAACAGAGAGAAAGACTCCGAAGGATGAAGTGTCACGATTTCATGACAGAAGCAAAATGAAAGAGCATGGAAGCAGAAGCATCACAATTTCATGACAAATTCAAGGAGGAAGAGCTCAAAGGCGAAAGTGTTGTGATTTCATGACATGTTTCGTTTTCACGGGCGTAAGGCGGAGAAGAGTGCAAGGAAGTGAAAGATGTCATGATTTTATGACATGTCAGGTTTTCGCTAGTGCAAGCAGAGAAGAGTGTACGGAAGAGAAAGATGTCATGATTTCATGACAGGTCATGTTTTCATGGGTTGAAGCCGAGAAGAGGTCAAGGCAGCGAAAGTGTCACGATTTCAGACATGAGTCAGTTTTGTGGGTAGAAGGCGAGAAGAGTGCAAAGAGACAGAAGTGTCATGATTTCGTGACATGTTCCGTTTTCATGGGCAAGAGACAGAAAAGGCACAAGGCAGCGAAAGTGTCATGATTTCATGACATGTTGTGTTTTCATGGGTGCAAGCCGAAGTAAAGTTAACTGAAAGAAAACGACAGTTACAGATGTAGTTGCAGAAGAAAATCATGCAGCTAGAACAAGAACAGTTAACTAGAGTTAGAACTGTAGTTGCAGGGGGTGTTGCAAAGACAATCATGCAGTTAAATAAGAATAGTGAACTGAAGTAATTACGGCAGTTACAGGGGCAGTTACAGTGATAGTAAACAGAAGTCATTACTACAGTTATAGGAGCCGTTACAAAGAATTATCATGCAATAATGGTTACTGAAAGTCATCAGACGAAGACCACGAGTTGGACAGAGAAACGTCTCGGAGACCAAACAAAGAACCGCTCTATTAATAAGGTTGCATGTGAGAATAAAGAAGTCGTTACTATTAATAGGCTGCATGCGCGAATATGGAGGAAGTTAAGAATAGAAACAGAACTCTGTTATAAAAGTAGATTTGTGTGAAGTAGTAAGGTTGAGCTCCGTGCGGGAAGAGAGAGCAGCGTGTTGAAGAATAGGGGGAAAGTGCTGCAAAAAGAGAATAGAGAGAGCGTTGTTGAGAGGTGAAAAGAGCCATCGGATAGTGAGATAGTGTTGCGGGCTGTAAGAGAGTTGTAAGTGAGAAGAGAGAGCTGAACACAGGAGCTGTAAGATTGCAGTAAGAGTGAGCCATAAGAAAGTCGTAAGAGTGAGCCATAAGAAAGGACTATTAGAGTGCGGTAAGCAGAACAGTTGGAGTGGGTGTGTTTCATGAATTGAAATAGAGATTGAATGAGCAATAGACCAGAGAGGGTCTTGTAAAAGCGAAGGCATTTTTATGTCAAAAAGATTCAAAATAGAATTCTGAGTTGGTGCTTGGAATCAGGGGTTGGTGCTCCTTTCTGTTGGTGTAGATAAATTAGGGGTTGGTGCTCCTTCCAGTCGGTGTTGGTAAATTAGGGGTTGGTGCTCCTTTCTGTTGGTGCAGATAAATTAGGGGTTGGTGCTCCTTCCAGTGGGTGCTAGTAAATTGTTTGTAAAGTTGGTGCTTTGCAAAGGCTGGATTTGGATGGGTGTCCAAGCAGTCTATTTTTGAGGAGTAGCCAAAACTGGTGAACCTCGTTACATCTTGTGTTATGTGATGCTCTCATGTGATATTTTCTTTATCTGGTTTTAAGTTTTCATTGCTTCAGATTTAAGAGTTAAGTTTTTTAAGTTTGAAATAGCTACACTGATTCACCTCCCCCTCTCAGTGCCATTGTAATTCTAACATGTAGGAGTATTATATTTTTGTTTTGTTTTGACTCTGATACTGTCAAAAGACTATAATAAAATCATGAGGATAATATGTAGAGAATGAAAGTTTTATGAAGGCATTCATGTCATTTTGGAAAATCATAAAAGGGAGAACACAGTTCTATTTTTGCTTAAGCATTGGAGCAATTTTTAATGAGTGATGGATATATTTGTGTTTCCAGCATGATCTCGATATGAACATTTACCCTCTAGGATATTTCATAAATTTTTCAAAGGGTAATTTATCATATGGAAATTATTCTTTGGAGTGTTTTTTTAAGATTATCATTTTTGACTCATGATGTCCAATGGATAAGACTCTGAGTTCGATGGTTTGGTGAGAAAATCTCGAGAGGTGCCAGAATGTAGGTCCAAAATGGCCACATCCTTAGAAAATTTTGAAAATTTATTCTAAGGTAGATAAATCTCCATTCCGCTGAGGATATAGAGTATTTTGGAGCATATCCATGTAAGTAAGTTCCATTCCACTCAATACTTAATGCTTTTTTCTAACATCGATAAAATGATCCATTCCACTTTATTTCTAGTGTATTTGGAAGCGGCATCCCATGAAGTTTCTAATCCATAATTCCATTTGAGTCTTGATGATGTTAGCATGCTCTAAAGTGCATATTGATTATTCTTATTTATTTTATGTTCTCGATCAACTAAGTGCTGAGAATCTACATTCCACTGAATTCCAAGACTAATTGTGACTGGAATGGTGATAATTTCCCTGCCATTTGGTAAGAAGGTTAGAAAAACTTGAAAGGAAGTAAATATAGAGGAATAGCACAAGGGTAATTTTGTATTCAAACTGAGTCAAATATGGTAGAGTGAATTTCAAGGAGCGGATTGTGATAGGTTTTCAAAGTTGTGGATGCTAGAAGGACTTAAAAAATTTTAAAAAACTAAGTGAGTGGATTGATGATGAAGTTGATTTCGATCACAACTAAGTGTATTCCTTACTGAATATCAATTTTGCTAGTTGAAGCCATCAGAGATGACATAAGCATTATTTTTGAGTGAAATGGTATTTTGTTTCTCCCTCATTGGTTTGTAGAGCATTACTAAGATTTAATCACATTCGTTCATTGAGATAATCAATGATAGATATTTTACTAACATTTTATAAAGCATACAAAGGTGGATTCTTGGTGGACTGAATAATAGTTAGTTCGAGGTGGGAAGGTGAAGCATCTGACGGTTTTCAAAAACTAAGAACTAGAGTGGTTGTAGATCTATGGAGTAATGTATTTCTAAAGAATAGTGAACGGTTTAGATCTATTTTATAACAACTTGAGACTCAACTACCATCATCATACCAGCAAGTTGCTGAGCTGAGCTACCATGGCGGATTTATCAAAATCAACAAGCGAATTAGATAATGCTAGCATAGCTCTCTATTCATATGTCAAGTTCTAAATTATTGTAATGTCTCCTTGAATTCTTTTCATTGTAAACTATAAATAGAGGTCAAACCCTCAATTTTTAGGGTTGGATCTAGTGCATTTGCTTACCCTACTATGTAATTTTTTTTTGCAAACTAATGGAAAGAGAATTACTTAGATTTTTGACTCAATACTTGTTATCTTTGATATCTTTCATTTAAGAGGTTCAAATTTGTGAATTGCATTCAGTAAATTCTATAATGGTTAGTTCATTCTATTCGCATTGGATTACTAGTTCTTAAAGTAGTTGAAATATGTTCATAGTTAGATCTATGTTGGTAGGAAGTTTATTTCTGCAAATTTTGAATATCAATCTATTATGCTAAATTGGATTGTCAATATACTAGATATTAGAGTTGCTTCTTGGGACATATCTCTATTTTTGCTTTATTATATGAATATTTTATGGTTTTGGGTGCTACTAATTATGAGTGTGGGACATTGGAAGTAGTTTGTAGAGGTTTTCTTGTGGATGCCTATGTTGTTAGCCTATACGACCACTTTTAATGCATATTTCCTTAACCCTAAACCCTTTTATAACCCTATTACTCAAACCATTATTGAGCTTAATTGAGTCAATATCTTACTAAGTTGACAAGAAACCAGCCTACTTTGGAGGTTGGATTGAAGTAGTCTTTGGTCCATCCAATGTTGAGTGTTGAGCTATGACTATTGGGTGCAAGCCTAGCTAGAGAATTGGAAGATAGATATTTCCAGTATCGAGTAAAACTTGATGACAATTTAGTACCCAAAAACAATGTTTTTCTATTGTATCCAACTTAATTTGCATATTATGATATTTTCCTAGTTTCCAACTACAAAAAATGCATCTACATTATGTTGGTGTATCATTACTATTTTCTGGTTGAACTAGTTCAATACATTGATATTTTGATAATCATTCAATATGAAATGACCTTCCAATAGTCCACCTTGTTAACTTTCAATGTTTAGGTTTCTTAGTTGAAGATTCCTCAGAAGTGTGCCTTTGGTTAGAATGATTGTTTTCATTTTGGATTTGTGAGCTAGTTTCAGGATTCTGTTCAAGTTTTTGTATGTCATTGTTGATCAAATTTTTATGAAGTATCCCATCCTTGATAATATCTTCTAGTTGAAGAACACAAGCTTATACTGAGAGGGGGGGTGAACAGTATAAGACCTCTTTTTACTTATTCCTTTATAATTCAAAATAGTAAAGCAATATACCCAAAGCAATATCAAAACAATGCACAATATCATCCACAAAGTGACACCAATTTTAACGTGGTTCACCTAGAATGCCTGGGCTACATCCATAAAACTTTTCTCTAAAAGTTATCTCAAAGTTATTTGGGAAACCTTCCCAATTACAATGTTTATGAGCCTCGGCTCAAAGGAGACACCTTCCCCCAATCTAAATTTATGAGCCTCTGCTCAAAGGAGATACCTTCCCCTCTGCTCTGGAAATGATCCCTCAGAAGATCAACTGCCTCTACCTCTTGCCAGCATGTGGAACTCCTTTCCATCGAAGACCTCCTGTCCTAAATGCTTAGCCTAAGAGACCTCTGCCTTCTATGATCACGTCCACAACAGATTAGCTACCTGTACCAAACACTGTCAGTCTATCTAGTACAATTCTTCCTCTGTCTATCAGATCTATCCAACTCTTTGAACAAATCAATCCTCTACACACAAGCCTTCTCAATGACTTGTCAAATCTGTCCTCAAGTTCTTCTCAAAGAACCAATGCACCTCTGTCCTCAAGTTCTCTAATAGAACTCTCAAAAACTCAACTCACAAGTCCTCTACTAGGACCTGTCCAAATCTGCTCACAAGTCCCCACTGGAACCTGTCCAAAACCTACTCACAAGTCCCCACCGGAACTTGTCCAAAACCTCAACAAGCTCACCAAGAAAAACTTGCTTAGTATGAACCCACAAAGAGAATTTTTAGAGACCCAATGTGATTCATAAATCTCATAGAAGCATAAAGAGAATTGTTAGAGACTCAATATGTTCTATACTTAACTCCCAATCTCAATCTCAAATCTCATAGAAACATAAAGAGAATTGTTAGAGACCCAATATGTTCTATACTTAACTCCCAATATCAATCTCAAATCTCATAGAAACATAAAGAGAATTGTTAGAGACCCAATATGTTCTATACTTAACTCCCAATCTCAATCTCAACTCAATCTCAAACTCAAAAGAATAATATAGATGTAGTATGCTTTTCTCAAGAATATGAAACACAACCCAACAATTGCCAACCATGCAATATCTCATATAACAATGATAATTATATTATTTTCACCAACAACTAGGGTTTCATCATCTCAAAGCAAGTAGCAAGACTTACTAACATAAACCCTATTGCAAAAATGCTTCCTCTTCCTCAACCAGAATTATGCATTCACCCAAAAATTCAACAATAACTTTAATGCATAAACAATCTTTAATATCCAGAAAATAAGATTCACTCCAAACTCAATTTCAGAAAATATACCATAAACAACATACATGGAATATGTTGCCCATACCTTTACTTTTATGAAGAAGGAGAACTCAAAATCTGTCACAACACTAACTCTCAATTTGCCACTAATTAGAGTTAGCAACTATACAATAATACACAATAATAAAGATCCAAAATAACACCTTATTTCTCCAACTTAGTAAAAACCACCAAAGTACAATATATATACAAAGTAAAACCTCTTTACACCTTATTACTCCATATAAACATTAAACATCAATAAAACAATATCAAAATAAATATGATACCTTAACATTATACCTCCCGCACATTCACAACCACTATCCTTTGCACACCGCGACCAAAAGAAAAATCCAACGAAGAGAATCGAACTCGGCACCTCTGCCTTCTAGCGCTTTCGCTTAAATGCCACCGTCATTGGGTCACAAGTGCCCAACAAAATACTACAGCGTTGCCCTCTCTTTTATCTTCCTTTGACACCAAGAATCTGGAAAACGTAAACGTATTCCACAAACCACATGCAAACTGGTGAGCGCTGTCCAAGACGTAAGTCACTGAATGCTTGCATTAGTCATCTCATAGGACAGTCTGAAAAATGCATTTCATGAGTAATTTCCAATCCATTGCTGTCACACAAAAATTAAGGATGCATCCCAAGCTCAAATCCGAGTATGCCAAGCATGGTAAAGACGTCAATCGAAGATTCAAAGACACAAAGCAAGCTCAAATCGAAGACACCAAGCGTTGTTCAAAAGGTAAGGAGCAAATGCAAATCGCAGATGTCAAGCACAAATAAAATGAAATAGAGCAAGTGCAAATTGCAAACGCCAAGCGCAAATCGAACAAAATAGAGCAAGTGCAAATTGCAGACGCCAAGCGCAAATCAAATGAAATAGAGCAAGTGCAAATCGTAGATGCCAAGCGCAAAAAAAAATAGAGTAACCACAAATCGCAGATATCAAATATATTCGGAGGTACTCACTTTAGAAAATCATCCCCACTTATATAGCCATTCTTCCTTAACTGTTTGACGTCGGCGCTCCTCCAACGATGGCAACATATTGACAAAAGAATTCTTTTTTCTTTCGTCGCTTAAGGGTTGAAAGACCCTTTAATAATAATTAAAATAATTATTATTATTTTATTAATAATAAATTAAACTTGGACCTTTTGACAAAGGTTTGAGTTAATTTAATTATTAATAATAAACATGGACCTTTGCATTAAGTTAAGCTTGGTTTTAATAAAAACCCTTAATGAGTCCAAATGGTTTTAAGAAAAACCTTTAGCCTTGTCACCATTGTTTTAATAAAAACCCTTTAACATAAAGAAGCTTCTCAAGATATTCTTGACATCACGCTCTTTTGATATCAACAAAAATGCCTTTTGACATCAATGACAACTTATACATTTGAGCAAAGGCAATGTACCCAAAGTGCCCAAAATTGCCAACACTAGTGGAGGTATATTAGGATCAATTGGATATTCTGCATTCAAAAATGTTCTATATCATTTTTTAAAATTACTTATGAAAATTACTATTAAGTAGGAAAATAAGTATGTACCTTGTATCTGTGTAGGTATTGGTGCCTCATTGGATTTTGAGATATGGGTAAAATATTTTAGGTTACTTTTTTCTAGAATATTTTTCTTCCTTGTTTCCTTTGGGAGTTGGAGCCATTGTACCTATAAAGAAAAATATTAGAAAAATAAAGTGAGATTGAAAAAAATGATTTTAATCACATAACGTTAATTGTGTGGTTGTAAGAATAAATGATGTTTTGAATTATTGCAATGATATTTGAATTTTTTTATCCATTTGTAAGATAACTGGAATTAATATGTGGATGTCACTTGCTAAAATTTTAATAGTATACCCTAGTCCAATGCAATAACATTACAGCTACAAGCACTTAAAAGTGTAGACACCTAAAACATGTCATGTTTAGGATAAACTACTAACATAGGCACATTCATAGGCCATGTGACTAAACCTTGGACTTTCCAAGTATCAAAAGTGATTCTCACCAGTCATCTGGGGCAATCGTATCCCATCCAAGCTTAGCCACTATAAACTAGAGCAACTATATCCTAGACGCTCAAGCTCAGAGCTACCAAACCTCAGTCATTGTAGATGATAATGGCCAAATCTTAGTCTCTATAGACGACAGCAGCTAAGCCTTAAATATGATCTGCCAATGAATCGGCCCATTCACGAATGGAAGTGGCAGTTTGAATGAAATAAAGGTGAGTGGGGACATTCCCCTTCATGACCAATTCACATGGGAGACTTAAGTCTAAATTTAGACTCAAGTTAAACATAGAAAAACAAAATCTTCTCATGCTAACATCCTCTACGCATGAGGGATTCAGTCCTAGGGTTTTGAACATAGACCTAGGGCTTCACACACTTTAAAAGGTGCAAGCCTAAGAGCACCAAGGGATCACAAATTGAATATAACAGGTCATTGAGGAGAGATTTGCAAGACTTGGAGAGCTTCCCTTGGAGATCATTTTTATAGCAAAGCCCTATTAGATTGGAGAGCATATTGGAGCATCTTTGAGGAGCAACAAAGTGCTAGCCAATTTAGGGGTTTTCCATCTACAGGATATTTGATACAACGGACAAGAAATGACAACTCTTTCAACACTGGAAACAAGCTTAGATCCATAGCCTTAGAGTACTAGAAACAGGTTCACCTTAGCGATCGTTGTCTCGGGCAGTGGCCCGCAGCCCAATCTAGCATTCTTTGTACTAGTTTCTTACATTTTAGCTTGTTACTTGCTTTTCATGTCATTAGCATAGATTTGCTTCATTTACTTGTTCTGATAGCACTAGTTTCATTGCATTTGTTTTCATTAAGTGTATTCATTGCTAACAACCTCATTCGGAGAATAAATCTCAGACATCTAAACATGTGTTGTTGTTTCATTATTTACATGGCTATAGGTTCATCGGAAAAATCCATAACATATGAAAGCAAGAGGATCCCTCTAGCAAATAGACCTAGATAAGGAGGCATCTATAAGACCTCATACATTTGTGTGTGCATCATCGGGAAGCCTTATAAATCATGCCCCCTTACAAAGGGATATTTTATGCACCCACTACCTTCTTTATGTGTAAAATCATGTATAAAACAAAGGGTATCCCTTAGAGAGATTCATATGTAATAGAATCTTGGAAATATCAATACAAAAGCATTCATTCATTTATTTCTTCACATTCTAGTTATATCTTCTTTTATGCCTTTCACTTAAATGCATGTTTAAACTTTAAAATATTCCATTAAATTGCAAGTAGAGTAGTGGGGGATGGTGCACCGCTTTCCCGTGGTTGCTACATATGACGATCATGATGGGACTCCTGCCCAGTTTTGTAGTTAATTTTCATTTTTTGTTGCTTTACTAATTCAGGTTGTGTGTGTAGGTTTAGCAACTCTGATCTAAAGTGGCCAAAAATCATCCTATCTGGTCTACAATGGCCAAGAGTCAACTGCTCTGGTCTACAGTGACCATAAATCAACCACTCTAGTCGAAAACGACTAGAACTAGAGTGTAGTAGAGGTCAAAAAATTGATTATCTGAGCTAGATTAAAGGTTGGTATAGCTTTTCTGATGCTTTATGGTTTTCTGTCTGCTTATGTTTTCTTAAAAATAGTGAAAATTAAGACATATTTTGATTTGGAAAACTGAAAGAATGAAAAAGAAAGAAATTGCATCTTCTGAATCTTAGGGTTTCTTTTTAGGTTTCCACTAGGCATTGCTAGGAACAATGACTTATGCTTGTAAAGTCCACCCTAGAATCCAACATGCTAGAAACTGTGTGTTGGTTTGCTTGCTCTAGGGCCCTTCTGGAGGCCATATTTGCACTAAATAGAGTGCATCCATTAATCTCATAAGTAGTTATGCATATTTCTAAAAATTGAAATGTCTTTTGCATTAGGCATATAGGAAAGAGTCATTGTTGTTGTATGATGCATTTTACTTTATGCAAAAACTTAAAATGAACCACACACATGCACACATGTTTTAAACATTAAGGAATTGGATTTCATCACCAACCCTCAATTTAGTCCGGTGACATTGGCATTCATATCCTTCCACCGGTTTGCCCCCTAGAGCTTCCTAGAAATGGAATTAGGAACTTACTTATAGTGGTACTAAGCAACTTGTGTTCAAACTATCTTCGACTATTGGAACAATTGGTTTAGAGTGGAAGAGCTAGGTGAACCCTCCACTGGGATTTAAGCGGTGTACCGTAGACTCTTTTTGATAAAATCATGTTTGGCATGGGTGTTCTTTATTACCCCTATGTATGAGTCTTCTCATTCTAAATCCAAAACAAGAGCAAGGAACAAGAACAACAAAACATCTAAATATAGCAAACAATTTAGGGCACACTTAAATCGATAATAAAGATAAACATTTGGTTGATATTGTTTAACTATATTTAATTGTAACACAAAAACCTAAATCCGCAAACACAATGGTCAAAACAAGAAGTAAACATCCTTGGTCTAATACCGAGGGAGAATATGAAGCAACACATACCCATAGGCAAAGTCGTAGTCACATTGGAAGACCCACTCATAAGACTGTGAGATGCAGTTCTGCGAGTATTAGGGGTGATAAATCAATCCTTGGGGGTTCTCCTATAGAAACCCCAAATAGGGAGCAACATCATGGAACTAAATAACCTAAACACAAAGAGGCCTCACGACCATAATCATCAAGGAGACATGAGGAAACCTCAAGGGCTTCCTCCAAAAACATAGAAACTTCTCAAAGACATGAGGAGGCTTCAAGAGCTTCCTCCCCACATGGACATAAGGGGGTTCTAAAATCCATTCTTCACACAGGGATAAAGTGGGTGACCACAAAGCCTTCATCATCAAAAGGACACACAAGAGTTACAACATCCCAACATTCACATGAGACACTTAGAACATATCAGCCCATTGAGGGGCATGAAAATAGAGATACATCCAGTCATAGACATCAAACAGAAGATATCCTTCACACAAGAGGAAGGATTTCAATAGACTATGACCTCATTGGAATAAATAGAACCCCATGGGATAAGCCATAGAAAATAAGATAGTTATATGAGGTGGATCATATATATTCGAGGCCACCTCCCAAAATCATAGCCATAGAGAATTCTGGATCTAGAAGTTCACGAACCGTGACTTCTAAGCCCACTTCTCAAACTAGGGGTGCCTCAGGGTGACCCCTTAGTAAAAATATAGAGTCTTATCATAGAGACACTCAAAAATACACTGAACAAGTTATATTAGCTAGCAAGAGCAAATAAATAGTAGAAACCTCTTCAAGGAATATATGAATCAAAACCACTAGAACAGTATCAGATAAGCATGAGTCTTCTATGACAGTGCAAGTTAACCACATGTGATGGATATAGAATGCCTTACAAAAAGAGTGAGATCTTGTGTAAGCTCTCGAATATGACAAGCAAAGAGAAAGGTTGTTACTTCAACATGAGCAATGTTGAAGAGAGCAAGATGAGTAGCTAGATCATATTAACCAACAAGCAAATAGAAATGATCACCAAATATATCAATGCACTGACTCACCAAGAGACGGGTGCACTAGAAAAGAATGAAACCTGAAACAAAACCACCCTCCAAATCATGAATGAAATCCAACTGGTGGAGAAAGGGTAAACCTGATAGAGCAAGATCAGACACATCCTGAATCCCCTCGTAGGAGGGAAGAAAATAGAGTAGATCAAGTGGATAGAGGACAACATCCACCACCACCATGAGGGGGATTACAAGAGGAGGAAATCCTTTCCTCAAAGGCATTCCAAGAACTCACTAAAAATATGAAGTCCTTTTAAAAACAAGAGACAACTGGGACCCAACCAACATTGAGCAAAATACACAATCAAGTGTTATGTCCATCAGTTCCAAGCCTTGCATACCCTAAGCATTTTGATATGCCTAGGTTGGAAAATTTGAAGGGTGAAAAGGATGCACAAGAGCATATTACCAAATTCATCAATGCATATTTTCATTTTGAATACAATGATGCTCTTATGCTAAAGACATTCATTATGATATTTTCAAGCGTTGCCACTCAATGGTTCAACCAACTGCCCAAGCATAGCATATCTAATATTGAACAACTAGTGAACACTTTCCTGAAGTGTTTCTCTTTTGGTGCTAAGAGGAAGGTGAACCTTTTAGACCTAGCCAATTTTAAACATTATGATTATGAGCCAGTAATGTATTATGGAAATAGATGGAGAAAAGTCATGGTAAAAATGTCATTCTCCGTCCCCACAGAAGAGATTGTTTGTATGTTCACCAAGATTTGTTCTAAACATATTTCCCTCTTGCTACAACTTCAAAAATACCCCTAATTTTAGGAGGCCTTGGCATAGGCTAAAGTCATTGAGGACATAAAATTATATGAGGGAACCATCAAACTCTGAACCAAGGAGTGGAACAAAAACTGACAAAAATGGCAAATACAAGCAGAAGCAGGCAAACCCTGCTCCAGTTAATCAAGTGGTATTAGCTGCACCTAAGGATGGGGCTATGCAGTAACCCCAAAATTATCAAGCACAACCTCCACCAACCAATTATGATAAAAATAACAATCAAGGGTGAAATAAAGAGCACAAACCCCCTTGCTATTTTACACCATTTACAGAATAAATGCAATCAATATTCAACCAATTGAGCGAGGAAATAAATGTCAAGTTACCTGATATACCTCTTATAGATCCCAACCATCCTAATCCAAAAGGATATAGGGAATATCAACTTTAACCTTATCATAGGATACTAGGGCATAACATTGAGTTTTGCATTGGTTTCAAGCACCAGGTGCAAAACATGATTGAGACAGGAGAACTTGTATCGCTCCAAATTTTTCGCATCCCTACCTTCAAGCTATAGGATCCGCGCCCGGAAGGAGGATGGGAAAAGGATGGTGCGGTACCTCGGACTGAGAGGACTTTGCGAAGGTCCCGCCTCTCAAGGGAGGTGTATTTTGATGATTTTTCGATGGATGGTGGGTTCACCAAGAAACATTTGACGATAGTTTCCACGCCTAGGTTTTGGAATGTGTTTAAATGTGTTCATTTTAACCTTAAGCATTCATATCCTAGGTTTGGCCGAATGCATCTAGATTACTCTATATGAAAATGCAAGTTCAATGAATACAGAAAATAGATTTAAAGATAGAAACAGAGAGATTACAGAATGCAAATGAAGAATACCTGATCCGGATGTCTGAAGAAGATTCTGATGTTGAAGCAGTCTGGATCATCTGAGATTCGACAGAATCATCTGCAATCAGACAAGATCGTCTGAGATCTGACGAATTCGTCAGACGAATTCGTTAGAGACCTGCAAAACCGAAAACAGA
Organism: Wollemia nobilis; assembly: GCA_028583015.1. Lineage (NCBI taxonomy): Eukaryota > Viridiplantae > Streptophyta > Pinopsida > Araucariales > Araucariaceae > Wollemia > Wollemia nobilis. Next base: position 3,692,496 of record JAQPPZ010003612.1, read on the forward strand.
TGCAAAATACAAAAAATACTACAATGCTAACAGAGGGAAATGATATAAAATGGCAGCAATGTTATCAAACCGCAACTTAAACACAGAAACAGAAATGAATTGTGCTAATTTGATGATAATTAAGATTTAATTATGCACTTAATCTAAATGGGTGAACTCCAAATGCAAAGTAATATAAAACACTGAATAGATTATCTAATTTGCAGAATAAAATGACAGAAAAAGGGTTGAGGAACGCAAACTTCAGGCACTGATTGCCTTAATACGGACTGCAGTCGAGATCGTCTCGCATCAATACGAAATCGCCTCGAATTCGACAGGTTCGCCTCCGATTCGAACAGGTTCGTCGACGACGATAGGTGCTGGCTCCGGCTGAAAAATAGTGATGTACCCGCAACAAAATTGATGTGGAACTAGTGCAAATGCAAGATAGGGATGATTTAACGTAGATGGAATTAATTTGCAGAGAATTTCGGCCAGGGGTTGGGAAGGGAAAATCCTAGAGACTAAATAGGCTTAGGGGGAGTAGTTAGGAGGTTGGAGATCATCCCAATTTGGGAGATCTCCAACGGGGGAGGGTCCCAACGGCGCAGACACGCTTCTGCCCGGATTGGAGACCCGTTGGAACAAATTCCAACTTTGCAAAATCAGTTTTGCGACAAGATCGTCTGGACGTCCTAGTCCAGACGAAATCGTCAAATATGGGGCGATATCGTCCGATCGGCGACGATATCGTCAAACGGTCAAAACAACCTCTAAAAATGGCGCGAAAAAGGGGGAAACGGATTTCTCGACGGTTAACGGGCGGTTTGGGAGGTTAAATTTGAATTTTAAATTATTTACTAAGGTGAATGTAATTATTGCATTTTTATTGCGCCAATTTTAGGGTGCTACATTTTGCCCCCTCTTTAGCGAATTTTCTGAAGAAAATGCGTTAAAGATGAGTTCTTCTCGATCTACGAGAAAGCAAAAATTATTCCCATTTTTAGGCGACGATTCTTGGTCGAATCGTACGATAGCTTACTATGGTGCCCCCTCCGTGTTTTTACCCAAATCGAACGTTTGAGGTAAAAACGCGAAAAAGCAAAAAATTATTTTTGAATAAAATTAAGAAAAATAGGGTAAAACCCTAATTCATTTTTATTGTTCATTTTCTGGGTTTTAGAGCTCTGAAGCAAAAATGGTGGATATGATGTATATATACTGTTGATATATATATGATATGTTGTTTTGATCATATGACTTGTGTTATGTGTATGTTTATGATGCTTTTATGTTTGATTGATTGATTTGATAATTGGATGTAATTATGTCGTTGGAGATATTATAATTTGAATGTCATGGTGATATTTTTAAATGAAATAATCTGATGTAACAAATTGATTGTTTGTGATGAAATGTGATAAAAATAAAAAATAAAAAGAGACTTCTAACAATAATTTCAAAGGACATTGTCGCTATTATAGACCATTTCATGGAGTCGCTGCTCACTCGGTCGTCAAGCTAATCCCATTGATAGAAATATTGTTAAAAGTAAAAGAGTGCTTAAGAGACTGTCTTAAGACTTTGGTGCAATAGTGCAAATGATAATGATGATGATGGTTTGTTTTCAGATTTTCATAAAAAATGTTTGTGCATGAAATGATGTTTAAAATGATTTTTGCTAGGCATAAATTCCTAAGTGTGATAAAATTTTTTGGATAATTCCTTAGGAATTATACCATCATTGCAAAATTAAAGGTTGACATAATGACATGAAATAATGAAAATGTGTTTGCTTTTGAAAAGCATAATTTGTGTAACATAATGAATTAAGCCATATGGTTTTCATGATTTTTGAATAAATGGGGAATAAAAATTGTTACAATGGTTTGCGCTAGGCATAGAATATGTAGGTATAGACTTATACCATCATCGCGAAAATCCAAAAAAAAATAGTTTTATTGCATGGTTGATTTTTTGATGAACAAAAAATATGAAAATGAGGACTTGCGCTAGGCATAAAATTCCAATTTTGGTTTTGAAACTATACCATCGTCACGAAAGTCAATCAGATATATATGTATATGTTTTGAGTGTATATTTTGAAAGAAATTTTTGATTTTTCTATTATATAGTTGTCTTTGTGGTAAACAATTGTACTTGATTTATTCCAAACAAGTTGCAAAAATAATATTTCAAATTATTTTGAAGACAAAAGTTAGATTTATAAGGAATCCCATGTGCATATGTGAATTCATTTCTGATCTTGATTTATCATAATGATACACAAAATCTCTCAAATACAAATGTGTGTGCAATTGCATTGTTCATTTACCAGTTTTTGAGCAAGATACTATGATACAAGTGATTTGAAGAAACCAAATAAGTGTTCATTAACCATGATGTAGATGCATATAACCATACTAGGCTACTATGTAGGTCGGATTATCAAGAGCTAGCTAATCCATAAGCAGACATAGGTCTGTACAAAAGAAGGTCGCTAATGTGACAGACATATCACCACGCTAGGAGTTACCCAAGGCCAAGCAGATTGGGCACAAACCACCTGTTATGGGGCTTACCTCACAGTTTTCGAATAATTGAGAATTCCAGGGATTCAAGCTCATCAACCCTTCTTTTCTTTTCAAAGGGTAGGGAAAGGGATTTTATTGCTTTCTTGCTTTCTTTTGAACTTTGCTTATTTTTCTTTTGCTTGTATTTCTTTTGCTTGATAATGCTTGGAATATTGCTGGAATGATATAGAATAACATTTTTCTTTTCTCTTTTCTTTTTTTTGAACTTTTCTTTTCTTTTTCTTTGCTAGGGATACTTGCTCGGATTAGCTGTAGAGCAAGGGATTTTTTATTCTGGGTAGGGGTGAGCTTGTCCTTTTGCCAATTCTCAAAGATTCTAGACCATGTGCATGATAGGATAGCAGGGGAAACTTTTCGCTCAAGAAATCAGTTCTACTATGTAGCAAAACATGGAAATTACAAATATAATCATTTTATTGTGAAAAGATGTGCTTGGTTTAAGTAAATAACAAGATCAATTCTCTATGCTCAAACTTTATTTAATTGAATTTTGTGAACTTTGATATAAGAGAGATTAGTAATCATGCCAGATAAAATCAAGATATTTATTGTTGTGAGTGTGCAAGTGAGGGATTCAAAATAAATGCTAATTTATCCAAAAATAAGTTGAAACATATAACTGCAATAATTGTAAGAAAATATATATAAATGATTTTTGAGAAAGTTTTGAGAATGTTGACTCTCTCTTTCTTCTTTATATTGTTTTGGTTTCGAAAGAGTCAAGCATATAGCTGTTTTTATATTTTTATCATTATTTTGATTTTTGTTTTTGAGTAAACAATTTAACAAGTGCTTTAAATAAATGCAATAGATAGTTTTGAAGATTTTGGATGATTATGAATATTTTTGATGTTTTTGGATTTTATAAATTGAAAGAAATACAAGATAGTAATTTTGAAACAAATATATACATGGATGAAATGACCAAATTTATGCATAGTAACGTTTAAGATGCAAAATATTCATGGGTTCTTTAAGTTCTTTACCATCTAAGGTAGATAATTTATATGCTCCTGATTCAAATTTAGCAGTAATAATGTATGGTCCAAGCCAATTGGGCTCAAATTTACCTTTAAGGTCCTTAGTTGCATTAGTATTTTTTTGAATATTTTGAGGATTTTGATTTTTTTTTTGTATTTTGATTTTAATTTATGAATTGAAATTGGTGGTATATACAAGATGATCTATATACACTATACAAGGTTATTTGAGTATAGCATGTCTAAGGTTGCTTCAAAATCAAAGGAGGTTTTGAAGGATAATCTGGTTGAGGTGAAGGTAAGAATAGAAGGTGATGAATAAAAGGTAGTGATAACAAAAGCTTTGTTATAATGTAGAATAATGTAGCAAAAGATTTGACTTTTATATGTGTAAAATTGATCATGTTACAAAATAAAATATCAAAAATATAAGAAAGTTCTTCATTCTTATCACTATATTCCAAGTCTTGATAAGATGGAGAAAGTATATGTGAAAGATATGCATGGGTGTTATTTGGTAAACAAGGATGATCATATATGGATGAAGAAAAGTGATGGATAGAAGATAATTGTGACAATAGAGAATGTATAGAACTTGATGTTTCAACCGTTAAATATTCTTCAAATGGTGTTGGGTCACCATGTATGGTAACAATTTTATTTGCAATTTCAAACTTCAAACATTGGTGAAGAGTGGAAGGGAAAACCCTCATCGTATGAATCCAAGGACTCTGGAGAAGTAGGTTGTAAGGTGAAGGGCAATATCCTACATAGAATAAAGTATCCAGGATCTTGGATCCAATATTAAGGGGAAGAATTATAGTACCTTGAGCTTCTTGAATTTCATTGTTAAAAGATTTTATAATAACATTTGATTCATTAAGATCTTCTTCCTTTGTTTTGAGATTTTGGAATAATTGATAAGTGCATAAATTAAGAGAGGAGTCATTATCTACCATGATAGTTTTAACAAGTGTTTCTTTACTAGATCCGATAATGTAAAGATAGGAGTCTTCTTGTGGAGTAGAGGAAGGAATATCCTCATCATAGAATGAAATATGGTTAACCTCAAGAGGGTTTACACCATTAATTATGTTCTTAGAGAAAATATGATGAGGAACAAATTGTTGGCTAGGTATTTTGAACAAAATTTCCTTGTGATAAATTTGTAATACTTCTAAAAGGGATATCTTTGCTTGAGGATTAATCACTTGTTGTTGGTTATCAAAGTGGATTTCAGATTGAGATTTTGATTCTAAAGATGAGCTTTCTATGCTTACATTCCATTTTGGATCATTCTCTAGAGCCAAAGATAGTTTTGAAGGTTGGTCAAATGAGGAATCCATATCTTGAATATCGGATTGAGTTGATTGAACTTGAGGTTGCTCATTTGTAGTTTTTGTTACAATATTAATAATATCATCATGATGGGACACATTAACATGCAATATTTGATTGGTTTCTTGTTGTTGATAATTGAATAGGGGTTCTTGGGAGATCCCCATGTCTTGATTGATTATTGGTATTTGTTGTGTAGGAGTTTGATTGTTTACTTGGAGATTTATCATCAGTTGTAGATTGTAATTCCTTTATATTAAAAAGACCCTTATCAATCAAATCTTGAATTGCACATCTTAAATCTTTACAATTTTGTGTCATATGTCCATCTACTCTATGATATTCACAATGTAGCTCGGGTTTAAACCAATCTGTTGTGGTATCAAGTTGTCTTATGGAAGGGAGTTCAATCTTATTTGTGTCAAGTAAATACTTGAGAATTATATCCATTGGTTGATTGAGCTTAGTAAATTTACGTGATGAAGGTTTTTGAGAGGTTTTTGATAAATGCTTTAGGAATTTCGTCATAAAAGGGCCTAATGGTTTCTCACCTCTACTTTCTTTATTATGGGTAGAATGATGATAGGAAGATTGCGAAGTATGAGGTGAGTGCATGGTAGAATTGGAAGAATAAGTATTTTCTTGTTGAAATGGATGTGTTGTATTGAAAGAAGAATATTGAAAAGGTGGTGGAGGATTATATGTGGATTGATAGACATAATATGGATATATGGGAGAATAGATAATATCATTATGAAGAGGATTGGCAAAGGGATTGTCTTGTTGGGTTATGGATGAAAAATGAGAGAAGTGTGATGGAGGTGATGTTGAATAGGGATAAGGTTGATCATAATCAACAAATGTATTTGGCTGAATTCTTCCAACATTACTAATGGGCTCATATTGATTTGAGTAAAAACTCATGGTTTCTTTAGTACTTCTAAAAGTAATATTTAGCATCTACTATTTAGAATTGAATCTAAAAACATACAAACTTGAAATGATGATTTTGTTTTTGTTTTTCTTGTATACATATATATATTTTTTGTTTTTGTTTTTGTTTTCAAAAGGTTTACAATGCATTCACGTCGGGTTCACCAAAATGTATCGCTCCAAATTTTTCGCATCCCTACCTTCAAGCTATAGGATCCGCGCCCGGAAGGAGGATGGGAAAAGGATGGTGCGGTACCTCGGACTGAGAGGACTTTGCGAAGGTCCCGCCTCTCAAGGGAGGTGTATTTTGATGATTTTTCGATGGATGGTGGGTTCACCAGGAAACATTTAACGGCAGCTTCCACGCCTAGGTTTTGGAATGTGTTTTAATGTGTTCGTTTTAACCTTAAGCATTCATATCCTAGGTTTGGCCGAATGAATCTAGATTACTCTATATGAAAATGCAAGTTCAATGAATACAGAAAATAGATTTAAAGACAAAAACAGAGAGATTACAGAATGCAAATGAGGAATACCTGATCCGGATGTCTGAAGAAGATTCTGATGTTGAAGCAGTCTGGATCGTCTGAGATTCGATAGAATCGTCTGCAATCAGACAAGATCGTCTGAGATCTGACGAATTCGTCAGACGAATTCGTCAGAGACCTGCAAAACCAAAAATAGATGCAAAATACAAAAAATACTACAGTGCTAACAGAGGGAAATGATATAAAATGGCAGCAATGTTATCAAACTGCAACTTAAACACAGAAACAGAAATGAATTGTGCTAATTTGATGATAATTAAGATTTAATTATGCACTTAATCTAAATGGGTGAACTCCAAATGCAAAATAATATAAAACACTGAATAGATTATCTAATTTGTAGAATAAAATGACAGAAAAAGGGTTGAGGAACGCAAACTTCAGGCACTGATTGCCTTAATACGGACTGGCAGTCGAGATCGTCTCGCATCAGTACGAAATCGCCTCGAATTCGACGAGTTCGCCTCCGATCTGAACAGGTTCGTCGACGACGATAGGTGCTGGCTCCGGCTGAAAAATAGTGATGTACCTGCAACAAAATTGATGTGGAACTAGTGCAAATGCAAGATAGGGATGATTTAACGTAGAGGGAATCAATTTGCAGAGAATTTCAGCCAGGGGTTGGGAAGGGAAAATCCTAGAGACTAAATAGGCTTAGGGGAGTAGTTAGGAGGTTGGAGATCATCCCAATTTGGGAGATCTCCAATGGGGGAGGGTCCCAATGACGCAGACACGCTTCTGCCCAGATTGGAGACCCGTTGGAACAAATTCCAACTTTGCAAAATCAGTTTTGCGACAAGATCGTCTGGACGTCCTAGTCCAGACGAAATCGTCAAATCTGGGGCGATATCGTCTGATCGGCGACGATATCGTCAAACGGTCAAAACAACCTCTAAAAATGGCACGGAAAAGGGGGAAACGGATTTCCCGACGGTTAACGGGCGGTTTGGGAGGTTAAATTTGAATTTTAAATTATTTACTAAGGTGAATGTAATTATTGCATTTTTACTGCGCCAATTTTAGGGTGCTACAGAACTTAAAGTTGACAACCCATTGGATCTTGAAAACATATATATGGGCATATAAAAAAACCCTTTTCCAAACCATGAGGTCCCTAGAGGGCAAGGTGCACAAGTCAATCAAGTTCAAATTGATACGCCTACCCATGGGTGAGTTGGGATGGTGGAAATTATCAATATAGCAACTAGGAGTAGACGGTATGGTCAACCACAACCTCTTGCAACTCCTATTAATGTCCCTGATACACCTAGATAGAGGCAGGGGCAAAAAAACCTTCCAGTTCCACAAACCTGACCTGTGGTAACTATTCGGAGTGGACTTGAGCAAAACTTACAAACAACTCCGGCTAAGCTATCCATATATGAGCTCATACAATAGTCTCCAAAGCATAGGGAGACCTTGATGGATATTTTAAGGTTGATTGAGCTCCAACCACAAGATCCAAATGCATTCACCCATTTTGTGGGACAAGTACAAGAATTCTAGGAACCTGTAATTTGATTCTATGATCATGAGATTAAGATAGTGCCTACTACCTTACCAGACCCTCCACTGCACATTGTGGAGTCATTCAATGATTTACCTTTTAAGAGGGTCTTGATAGATACAGGTTCATCAATCAACATCATCACAACAATAGCAATAGAACACCTTAATATCCCCAAGTCCAATATCATTTCGGGAGCCTACACATTAAGGGCTTTTAATGATGCTTTATGCAATAATATGGGAATGATAGTCCTACCCATCAAGGTGGGGCATAAGACCATCCCCATGATGTGTCATGTCTTGGAAGGGGCCATGCAATACAACATCCTCCTAGGGCATCCTTGGATAAGGGACATGAAGTGTGTTCCTTCAATATTACACCAATGTGTCAAGTATGTGCATGATAACAAAGTCTACATGGTGTTGGCTGATGAAGATCCATTCAAATATGTCCATAAGGTGGATTGTCTAGGATAATTTATGATTCCTTCTACCCACTTGTATGTAGGACCTTCATCTCCAACTACGTAACTTAATAATAAATATAAAATGGTATGAAAGGACCCATCCACATCAACACCTCATCTAGTGCCCAACATGACTAATGCTTCTAAGAGACCATCAATGTCTAAAAAAAAAGATAATAAGAATCTAAAGGTGCCCTTAGTTGAGAAAATAAATCCCAAGGAAGAAATAACCATAGCCATTAATAAAATCCTAAGTCTCATGGAAGAAGATCTCCAAGATCAAGCTAAGGAGATAGTAGAGCTCACTTCGCCAATGTCATCTATAGGATCATATAGATCACATGCCACTATACACTTGGCAAGTATAGGTATAAGAGAGTATCTTGTGCATATTATAACATTCATACCCATAATAGATTTTGCACAAGACATGGGACAACCAAAGGACTTACGACCACCAGTGGGAACAGTGGTTCCACTTGGAATCCCTCCCAACCAGATAAACTTTATCTATGTTGGACTAGACTATGCCCATAAGTTTACTAATGAAGAAGAGGACAATGATAAATTATTCATTGTTAATGTTCATTACCTCTCTAATCCTAAGCTTTCTCTAAGCTACTTTGAACATTACCATTGCCATGGTTATGGTCATGGTATATACGAGAAGGGGTGTAGGCAACAATTCGAGCCACAATACCAGCTTCCCACTAATAGGTTTAGGTTAGGCTATCATATCAGAGGTTGAGATGACTCTTTATAAGTAGCCTTGGATAGATCAAGCTTGGGGTTAGGAGAAGACATCAATTTTATCCCTATCACCCACCAAGTACAAGATATATGAGCAACAGAAAAGTGGTTGTGGTGAGCATACCACCACCCAAAACCTATCATCCAAGCTCCATAATTGATGCCACCCCAATGGGTTACAACTCATGGGATGAAGAACAAGAAGAAAATGGATATGTGGCAAGTGATGATGAAGCACAAGCAGGCTTGGCCTATCATGGGCCTCACTATTTACACATATTTACTTGGTCCATCTGCAATGAGAGTGGTTTCATATTAGATGAAAGTGGCTATGAGTTAGAGGACTCAACAAAAAGAGCATACCTAGTACCAATGCAGTGGCCCCATAGCTTGGGGAAATAAACTAATACAAATGGCTTATTCATAAATGATGAAGAATATGAAGATTAGATAGAAATGGCCTACTTAGGGTCAAGACACAATCCTCTTGTCTTGGGGCCACATACCAATGCTAACAATTTTTGGATAAGTGATGATGACTTTGAAGACAAAACCGATATGGCTTATCTTGGGCCTCACCACTTGCAACAAGTCAATGCACTCGTAGAAAGAGAAGCGGCACTTCATGCCATAGACCTCGGTTTGTGGTTTCTAGGAAGACCTGTCGACTTAGTTTCCATTCACTATTTGGTCAATCTCCCTCCACCTACATTCAGAGAACTGTTAGAGCCCAATGATCCTATTATCTAGCTTACTCAGGGGCCAGATCTAGAAATCATTTTTCCTCTATAACCTCATCGCGAGTATGGAAGGGAGATCTCTAAGAAGAAATTTTACCCATGTGGTCGTGGAGATTTCATTCCATCCATCAACATGATCTCCATTGATTTGACCACTCCACTTCATAACCCAATAGATCCCATGAAACATTTGCATCTTGATACAAAGGCTATTTATTGGGATCACGTTGATTCACCCATAGAGCCTGAGGATCTCTTCTCTAATGAAGAGACGTTACAACCATTCTAGTTTGCATCAAGCAATGTTTATGATGTGTTCCATGATGTTTTAGATCCTAAGTTAGTAGGTCCTATAAATCCTATCGATGACATTCACTTGATAGTTAGATGAGAGAACAACGACATAGTATTGATGATAATCAATTATTTATACAAAGCTTAGACTATAGTTAGCCCATAGAAATAGCTAACAAATAACTAAGTAGTCCTAACAAAAGATACACTAACAATATAGTTGTTAACACATATATTATTAGCGTAACTAACCTAGGGTAGAAAATACTAACCAAATGAGGTAATAATATATTTACCATAGAATGGTAACTCTAACATCCCCCCTTATTACATTATTTGGGTAATTGAATAACTACTAGCTATGCTAACATCCCCCCATACAACAATATTTGGGTAAAGTATATAACTGCCCCAATACAGTGAAAAACGATGTTGATCTGCTGGTTCTTTGCTCTGTCACAGTGCTCTGGCTGCTCCTAAGCAAAAGATGGGTCATTCCTCGCTTTGTCTTCATGTCAACAAATGTCCTTATGGTAATCATATCATCCAACCGAATTTGCATGGGTAACCAGCCACTGCAATCGCTAGGTGTAGTAGAATAGATCACTTCATACAAGGTTCATTCATCTACAATATGAATTTGCAAAAGATAAGGTAGCTAAGGTGTCGGTCGCTGCCAAAAATGCACCCTTATAAGTTCCCCCCTTCTTGTTGCAAAACATAGTGTAAGTAATTTCTGAAGAAAGTGTGACTAAGGTGTCGGTCAAAGCCGAAAATGCACCCTTATAAGTCATCTTCCCTATTTACAAAAATCAGTGAAGAAAAGAAATGGATATCCCCCTCAATTGCAAAAAGTATGCAACTCAAGAGTGTTGTGAAGGATTTTACAAATATTGCCTCCTATACAATTTTACATCACAAAAAGTCTCTCCTCTTGTTACAAGTACTTCAAACACCTAGATTTTGCTATTTATGAAGCCTACAAAAGAGAGAGAGAGAGAGAGAAGGTGGTGTTGTTGCCCAAGGGACACATGTGTTTTCCCTCTACAAAATCGTTTTAGCAATTTAGCACTCCTTGTGCTATCTTTGAACCAAAAACAGAATCAGAAATAGCCCTTAGGTATGAAATTTTTTTATTGTAATATATTTAATTTAGTAAAAAAAATTTAATTAACTTAATAAAATAATATTTTGAGTCCCTTTTTTTTTTTAAAAACCATTTTTAATAAAAAAATGATTAAAAAAGAAACAAAAAAAAAATTATTAAATTAAGAATAATAATTAAAAAAAATACTAAAAAAAATAAAAATAAAAAATTTATTACCTTCGGACCCCGACGGGAGTCGAACTCCCGACCTCCCGTCGGGCAGCGCCTTAGCGCTGGACCCCCCCGCCAGTCGGGCTAGCTGGCCCGACGTGAAGGGAAGGGAAGGATTTTCCCTTTCCCTTCACCCCTCGCACGGGCGGGGAAAAAATGTGGGATTTATCCCACATTGCCCGCGCGGGGGATCACGGAGGGGTATGAAAGGGCTGACAGGCCCTTTCATGATTGACTGCCTGTGGGCAGTCCCCGTCTTTCCTTTTGGTCACGGTTAGTCCCAGTCGGGTGACATGTGGTAGTCCGCCACGTGTCACCCACATGTCAGTCCAGTGACACGTGGCTAGTCCGCCATGTGTCGCGTCCATCGTTGTCTGGGTCTTGTCCAGTGGCAGTCCGCCACGTGTCCCATCGTGGTCTGGTCTAGTGGCAGTCTACCACGTGTCTCGTCGTGGTCTGGGTCTTGTCCAATGGTAGTCCACCACGTGTCCCATCGTGGTCTGGTCCAGTGGCAGTCTGCCATGTGTCCCGTCGTGGTCTGGGTCTTGTCCAGTGGCAGTCTGCCACGTGTCCCGTCTCGGCCAGTGCCACATCCATGTCCTCAAAAAATGTGTCACATAGGTTAGATGTCCGCCTGTCGCCACATCAGCTCCTACCTCGAAAGTCATGTCCAGGTCAGCTATTAGTCCCAGGTGGCAGTCATCGAGTTTGTCGAATATTGGATCCGATGGAGGGCGCACCTACCCTCGCTGATCGGTCCAACCCGTCAGGGATAGAGCAGGTCAGTCTTCTGATAGGGATGTCCCCCTGTCAGAGTCGGTCAGACCCTTGATAGGGATGTCCCCCTGTTAGAGTCGGTGAGACCCGAGGGCACTCTTGCCCTCGGGTTTGGGTCCTCTATCCACCTGGGAGGGTGCGCCTGCCCTCCCAGATGTTCACTAGACCCACAGGGGCCAGCAATGGCGACCGCCGGTCACGGTCATCAGGGTCGAAGGGTGCTCTGTCGCCTGACAAGTCTGACAGTAGCATAATGCTATCAGATCTGTCGGTTCTACAGGCCGCCTCACGGTGGGAGCTGCCGGGCCTACGGGTCGTCTCCCGTGCCTGCCTCATGGTGAGGGCCCACCTAGGGATCTGAGAAGACCTATGGGCTGTCTCCCACGGTTGCCTCATGGCGAGGGCTTGCCTCGGGATCCATGTAGGTCCTGAGGGCTAGCAGGGCCCTCGAAGACCGTGCCATGGATTGCTACGGGTGTCTCCCCAATTGTTTGCTCTGATACCAAGTTAGATGAGCGAACAACGACATAGTATTGATGATAATCAATTATTTATACAAATCTTAGACTATAGTTAGCCCATAGAAATAGCTAACAAATAACTAAGTAGTCCTAACAAAAGATACGCTAACAATATAGTTGTTAACACATATATTATTAGCGTAACTAACCTAGGGTATAAAATACTAACCAAATGAGGTAATAATATATTTACCATAGAATGGTAACTCTAATATTTATACCCATGTCTCACCAGTTGGAGGATGGGTCACATATGGCTATAGAAGCAACTTTCAAAGTGGACATCAACGATGATCCTACTCAACCAAATAAAGTCAAGTTCAGATAAATTCTATCTGCATAGGAACAAGCCATCATTATCACTCTCCTTAAGGAGAGGACAAATATTTTTACTTGGACTTACAAAGATATTCCAGGAATTGACCCAAAGTTAGTTGTTCACAACCTTTCATTGGATCCCCTAAAGAATCCAGTCAAGCAAAAGTTGAGGAAAATGCATCCAACCATCACTTTGATGGTAAAGAACGAGTTGCAAAAACTATTGGATGTGATCTTCATAGTTCCCATCGACTATCCTGAATGGGTCTCGAACATGGTGCCCATGGGAAAACTAGATAGAAGAGTCTGCATTTGCATAAATTTTAGAGACTTGAATAGGGAAACTCCAAAGGATTCATTCCCATTTCTAAACATAGACACTCTTATTGACGCCATCGCAGGTCATGATATGCTCTCCCTAATGGATGGTTTTTTTGGGTACAATCAAATCTGGATCAAACCTGAGGACCAACACAATACTGCTTTCATTACTCCATGGGGGACATTCTGTTACAAAGTGATGCCATTTGGCCTAAAGAATGTTGGTTCCACATATCAGTGGGCCATGACATACATCTTTCATGACTATATGCATAGGATCTTGGAGGACTACATTGATGACCTACTGGCCAAGTCCCTATTGCGGCAAGAGCATGCTCAAGTCCTTACAAAGGTTTTTGATCGCCTCATTGAGCACAACATCAAATTGAATCCTAAGAAGTGTGTGTTTGGCATAACTTATGGTAAGCTCTTAGGGTTCATCATTTCTAAGAGGGGCATCGAAGTTGATCCTACAAAAGTAAAGGCTATATTGGAAATGGCCACCCCTACCAAAATTAGGGAGTTAAGAAGTCTACAAGGCAAGGTAGCATCCATCAAATGGTTTATCGCTCAATTGTTTGAAAAATGTCAACCCGTAAATTAGTTGCTACGCAAGGATGTCTTGTTTTATTGGGATGAAGAGTGCCAACAATCCTTTGTAGATATCAAAACATACCTAGAAACACCACCAGTGTTAGCTCGACCAAGGCTAGACATAACATTTTTAGTATATATTTTGGCTACTAATTTTGATTTGGGCACCATGTTAGCCCAAAATAATGCACAAGATAAAGAGCAAGTTGTTTATTACATTAGTCACACCTTGGTGAGTTATGAGCTTGGATATGCGTATGTAGAAAATTTGTGTTTGGCAGTGGTCTTTGCAACCAAAAAGGTGTGACACTACATGTTGAGCCATACGACCTACATTATATCCAAACAAAATCCTTTGTAGTACATGATGAACAAGACATATCATAATACACGTACTACAAAGTGGATCATGCTATTGATAGAATTTGATCTATATTTCATAATCCAAAAGTCTATCAAGGGACAAGTCATAGTAGATCAATTATCAGAGGCACCTCTTCAGGATAGCAAGCCTCTCACTATAGAGTTGCTTGATGATGTAGTCTTTGCATTATCATATCCATCGAAACTTGAAGAACCTAATAAATAAAGAGACATGGCATTGTTCTTCTACAGATCAAAAAGTGAGCAAGGGGGTATATTAGGGATAGTCTTTATCACACCGTAGGGTGCCCCACTGCCCTTATCATTCAATCTAGATTTCCCTTACACAAACAATAATATAGAGTATGAGACCTTGATATTAGGGTTTCAAACAACCTTGGTGATGGGCATTAAAATATTGAAAATCTTTTGTGACTCCTTGCTCATAGTTAACCAAGTCAAAGGATTTTTCCAATGTAGGTGCACACTCCTAAAAGCTTACAAGGAGCTTGTTAACACTTACCTAGACTGATTGGAATGGTATGACATTGGGGCAATTCCTCATATGTCAAACAGATTTATAGACACCATGGCATCATTGGGATCCTTAATCCCTCAAAATTTATCTGCTAATTTCACAACCATTCATATGAAAGTGCTCATGTACTCAGCAATACAACACGAGACTATTGACAATCAAGAGTCAGTCAACATGATCTAAACTAAACCAAATCAGGAGTGGTCCTTAAGAGTTAGAGCTTTCTTGAAAATAGAACCTTGGGAATATTTGATCTCTCAAGGTCCTATGGAGTGTGGTACAACCATTCACCACAGGGTTGTTTCCCAATCTACATTCTCAGATTCTGAATCATAGTGGAAACATGTTGTTTTATCCATAGAAGTTGTGGCTTATCAAGATTGGCTTTCCCAATTGCAAGATTTTTTGAAGCTTGGAATGATACCGCAAGACCTATCACATGTTGAAATATGAACCTTTAAATAGAAGGTAACAAGATACATTTTTCTAGGAGACATCCTCTATAGACAAGGTTACGATGGAATGCTCCTTCGTTGTCTTGAGCCCCAAGAAGTATCCTGGGCAATTTTGCAAGATCATGATGGTACGTATGGTGGTCACTTCAGTGGCATGGCTATCATTAAGCGCATCTTAAGAATGGGTTACTATTGGCCCACTATGGAAAAATACTATTATGAGTATATCAAGAAATGCATCAAGTACCAGCATCATGCAAACCTCACCCACCTGCCATCACAAGCCTTGCAACCCATCCAGGCAGCATGGCCCTTCTTGTAATGGGGACTAGACTTAGTGGGGAAGATCTCACCCCCATCCTCAAGCTAACACACATTCATCATAATTACCACTGAGTACTTCACCAAATGGGTTGAAGCGATCCCCTTGACATTGATTACTGGAAAAAGGATTATGGAGATCATACTCCACAATATCATAAGTCATTTTGGGGTCCTTTCAAAGATAATCTTGGATAATGGGCCATATTTCAAGAACAAAAATGTGCATTATTTAATGAAAAAATACCATATTCATCATATTTTTTCAACACCCTATTATCAGTAAGCAAATGGGCAATCAAAAGCCTTAAAAAAAACAATCATCTCCATCTTGAGGAAGACGGTGAAAGATAATCATAAGGATTGGCATTTGCAATTACCTCTTGCATTATGGGCATATAGGACTAGTGTGTGGATGCCCATTGGGGTAACACCATTTTCACTTGTATATGGCACTGAGGCCATCATGCCCCTAGAGTTGGAGATTCCAACCTTACACATAACATTGAAGGACTTCATAGATGATGACACCGTGCGACAAGGTCGCCTTGATCAGTTGATGCTTCTTGATGAATGTCGAGTCAATGCCTTGGAGCATCTCCGCGTTTATTAGGATCACCTTGCATGAGCTTACAATAGTAAATTCCACTTGAGAGAATTCAAAGTTGGGGATCTTGTGCTCAAAGAAAACAAATAGAACTTAAATTTGTCGCTGCACCTGCGAGACAAGTTTGCAAAAAATTGGATAGGCCCATACATGATTTCAAAAAGGTTTGGGCCTGGAGCATATCGCCTTACATCATTGGAGGGTGTTGAAGAGCTTGAACCTCTCAACATCATTCATTTGAAGGCATTTCATACATAAAATTCAAAAATAACAAAAACATTCAAAAAAAGATTCAAAATTCTATCAAAAATTCTCCAAGGGTACCCAATCCGCTTGGTCAAAATCAATCAAAAATGCTCCAAGGGTACCCAATCCGCTTGGTCAAAATCAATCAAAAATGCTCCAAGGGTACCCAATCTGCTTGGTCAAAATCAATCAAAATGCTCCAAGGGTACCTAATCCGCTTGGTCGAATCAATAAAAAATGCTCCAAGGGTATCTTCACACCACTTGGTCAACTTCATAAAAATGCTCCAAAGGCATCTTAAAGCCCTTTGGTCAAATAAAATCACAAAAAGCTCCAAAGGCATCTTAAAGCCCTTTGGTCAAAAACAATGCAAAAATAAAAAATACAAAAACATTTGCATCTTACATTTGCATCCACATAGTTGCATTTCATTATAACATACATATCCATTGCATCCCCATAGGTTATGATCACATTCTTACAAAAAATACCACAATTTGTATCACAATCACAATATTCAAATACATCTACATCCATGCATCCATGTGAGTAACTATGTTTTTCAACACAACCATGTCATGTTGCTATGAGGAATATACTAAGGTTTCCTAGTCTTTCAACCATGTCTAGTGGTCTTATTAGCTTTTGTAGAAAGCCACCTTGATTAGTAGAGGGCAAGGTCTAGTTGTGATAATACCTTGGATATTCAGGATCTCATCACTAATTGAAACACTAAAATCCTAGTTGGTACAAGGGAAAGATGAAAAATTCAAAAGTGGTCTAGGATACCTTAAGCAAAAAGGATCTTCCTTGCTTATCCCCTTGTACGACTGGTTTAAACGTTCTAAGAATTGGCAAAAGGACAAGTTCCACCCTACCCAAAAATGAGTGATTATCATCACTGCATAAATCCCTTGCTTTCATTAACACAAGCAAAAATCCCGAAACAAAGCACAAATTCAAAACCCCAGTTTTCAAAGTCATAGTTCAAAGAATGCAAAAACAAAGCAAATAGTGATTATCATCACTACATAGGTCCCTTGCTCAAAAAAAAATAAATCAAAATAAATAGTGATTCTCATCACTACACATGAGCAAGTATCCCAAATGAAATGAAGAAAACAAGGGAATAGAGCTTAAATCCTTGGAATTATTAGCATTGTACAAAAATGGAAGGAGATATCCTTACGCATGATGATATGTCTATCACAATTGCTTCTGGCATTGGTATAGACCAATGTTTGCATGTGTATGAGCTAGCTTAGGTAACCTAATACTACCTAGTGGTATAGTCCAACTAAGTCCAACATAAGGATGAGATGAACACTTGAGGATCCCTGATCTTAGCAATGGGATGAAATAATCCCATCTAACATAAGAGGAAATGCTTGGGTTCTATCTCAAAATATATATTCATTTGCACATAGATATAATGAATATCCAGGAACATGGTGAAAGCCTTGCTTTTCAAAAGTCTTGTATGGTCAGTACATAGTTGTTGATAGGGTAACTAGAGTGTTTGAAGTCTCAGGAAAAACCTCAAAATTTTCCACATAGAAACAAATAATATCACATCATCAACTTTATTTATAAGCTTCTGTAAATTAGGGGGTATTAATAAAATAAACTAGATACCGGATATATGTTAGAAATAATATTTAAATGGCTACTAATTATTTTATATCTTTTAAATTATAGAAGCTTATCCAGAAAATACATACATTCCACACCATTACATTGCACATATGGATGGTTTAAATAATTAATTCTTATGATTAGAATGATTATTAAAAATTCATGGTTGTTATACTTTCTGTGGTATCACCCGTTAGATTGTCAGAATCATATCATATGCATTCCTTATGTTTTAAGTGATTAAAACATACAAGTTCATTCACATTAGATTAAACACCATATACATAAAACATTACATATTGCATTCACCTTATCATAGCATGAGTTAGATGCATACAATAAAATCAAAATCAAACATGCATTTAACAATAAACATTACATCCATAAATACATAGTTCATAACTCATCCATTCACATCTAAGATCACATCATAAATCTACCTATACATACAATCATAAATCCATCATCAAGTCAATGCATGATACATCACATCATTGGATCATATCACATCTACATGAGCATCCATCTAAACATCCACATCATCATAAATATCACCTATCATCTAACACATACATCAAATCATCATAATGCCATCATTACATCACATAAATAAAACAAAAATATGAGCAATAAACGATACACATAATGAGTCATAATGCAAAGATATCATATAAATATGTGTATCAAGTATGTGGGTATACAAAATTGCCCATGGGCTACAGTCATATAGGTCAAGCAAACCTCGAAAATAGAATCCAAGTGCATCATTAGTAAAACACGAGGCCTGCACCCCTAGCATCACCTACCCCTATGGATGTGTCATGAGTAGAGTGGTGTGATCCAATTGGTCTCTCTGTGTAAGTCTGGGTCCTCTGGCTAGGATAGATGGAGGACTACCCATAGGTGGAGAGCCTACTGACCTGAGAACCACCTGCACTTGGTGCCTCCCTAGGGACAAATCCATGCCTCCTAAGCTACATATGGAGAGAGGTTATATGGGAGACATACCCTTGGATCTGCCCCTTGTATTCATCTAGCAATGACTATAGGCATAGAACCTCTACCCCTGTATCTACCTCAGGATTTGCCCTAGTATCACTCTATGATGTAGAAGGAGGAACAACAAACTGTATCCTAGCGACACTACCCCTGAAAGTAGCCTATAAAGTCTAGATTTGTAGCGTGAGATACTCTATAGTGGCATCTCATTGTGCTATAGTAGCATCTCATTGTTGTACCTGGATCTTGGTCGACTAGAGCTCAGCCTCGATCTCATGCAAATATGATCTCAGAGGAGAATATCTCTCCTCAATATCTAGCTCCTCCTCATCCTCCTCAGGAGCCTCTTGCTCCTCTATTGCCACCTACTCTACTGGCTAGCCCCATACTATGATCCTAGCTTAGACTTTGCACCCAAATGGATTTGCATCGTCATCCCCACCATCGTCCTCATGTCCTAGGATTCCATCACCATGCCACATCAGATCCCCCCACCACTATACAAATGCATCTGTGACTCCCCTAAAAACTCCTAGGTCAACTACTAGGGCATCATCCTCAACAAAAAACTCTATTATCCATGGTGGGGTAAGGTCTCTCTATTGCAAGGTGCCTATACAAAAATGTAACTAGTGGCACATCCTGTTGCAGCCCGTACTGATGAACCTGAGAGTAGAAGAAATAATTCCTGATACCAACATTGCGATCGATGAGCCACTACTTATGTTATGTCCTAGCTATGAAACTAGCTAGATTATCCCATGTTGAGCACTCATGGTATGGAGACCACATTATATCTCTGGCCTTCAGCTCAATAAAAGTAGTGGTGTAGTGGGAGAGCTCCCCTGCATGAGAACGACTCTTGCACTCCTCATATTCTCAAGACCATCCAGCAACATAGCACTACATCCACTCCTTGATGACTACAATCTTAGTAGGAAGCCCTCTAGGGTGATCTAACATGATGTGCTCCCATCCCTAAACTTGTAAGAGCAAACTACAAGTGATGCCAACATGACCTCGCTAGCAGATGTGGTATAACTCGTCATAAAACTAGGCCAATAGAGACCTCCCCCATGCATAGATTATGGCCTCCTCACTATCCATCAGATCTTGTACCATCGCAAGGAGGTTCCATAGGAACCTCAATCCTGAGTAATCTGGAATGAGAATGTTGTTAATAACCATCAACAACACTGCATGCCTCTCAGAGAAGACTTTCTCCCGGTACCAGTGCATAATAGATACATTACCAGATTTGGTGTCCTTGAAGGTATCTATAGCATGCATTTTGAACACTTGAGTAAATAAAACATCATGGTTATTGGTGGTTGAAGAGACAATGGCCACTCCATAAAATGGGATCCAAAAAATCTTGTACACATCCTCCAACGTGATAGTCATCTCATCGGTGGGAAGGTGGAAGGTATTAGTCTAGGGATCCCACTGGTATACCAGGGCCATGAGGTAATCCTAATCTGACATAATATTAGGTAGCCTAGTAACACACTGTAGCCCATGGGCCTTGAGCCAGGCCCAGTATATATCATCTAATAGGGGTATAAGATCATTAAGAAGCTTCGGATCTTGAGCTTGAGCAGTGAGAATCTAAGAGTAAAATAAAACAAAGCATAACTATAATGCATCTAAGGCATGAATCACAAATAAAGCATGAAAAATGGTGCACATAATGATAAACTATCCTAAGTATGAGCAAAAGAGGAATAAATGCACCTAATAATGTAGTGTAGTTGATAGCAGGCAATATTACAAAGAAGAAGAAAAAACAGTTTTTATTTTATTCAAATGCAGCAGAGAATTATAGTTCAACAGTGTATTACAGTCATAGCAGAATATTACATAGGTCACAGAAGAGTTGTGCCTTTACAGAATTTCTCCATTCTCGAAGAAAAAAAATATTATCGTTCTAGCCATCCTTGTGCATGCCTTTGCTCTCCTTTTTAAAGGTTCTCGGGTGATGCTCCATTTTCAGCTGGTGGCCCTTCATTTCCTCTTCCAGAACCTTTCGTTTTGCCTCCCCGTGTCCCTTTGTCGTCCAGATATTTGACACGTCTCCCTTTCCGACTCTTCGTCTTCGACTCGTCTTTCGGCGCAAAAATACGACATGTCGTGATATCGTGACATTTTGGCTTCCCTACGCTCCTTCTTCCTTTCGATCGTGATATCGCGACATGTCATGATATCGTGATGTTTTCTCTTCATCTCTGTCTTCTTCACCTTTGGGTCGTGATATCACGATGTGTCGCGATATCATGACGTTTTCCTCCACCGCTGCCCTTCTCGCCTTCAAGTCGCGATATCGCAACATGTCGCGATATCATGACAATTGCCTTCGGATGTCCCCTGCTTTCCTGCTCTGGTCACGATTTCGCGACAGTCACAATTTTGTGACATGTCACGAAATCGTGACATCCCCAATGGTGTCTTCCCTCTGCTGCCTCCTTGTCATGATTTCGCAACAATCATGATTTCACGATAGTCACGATTTTGCGACATGTCGCAAAATTGCGACATCTCCATTGGCGTCTTCCCATGGCTTCTTTCTTGTCGTGATTTCATGATAGTCACGATTTCGTGACATGTCGTGAAATTGCGACGATTCCAATAGTGACCTCTCTTTGGCTGCCTCCATCGTGATTTTGTGATGGTCGCAATTTTGTGACACGTCATGAAATCGCGATGATTCCAATAGTGACTTCTCTTTAGCTGTCTCCATCGTGATTTTGCGACGATCGCGATTTTGCGACACGTTGTGAAATCATGATGATTTCAAAAGTGACTTCCCTCGGCTACTCTCCCTCGCAATTTCACGACGGTCATGATTTCTCGACATGTCACGAAATCATGAACCTTTTCAATGGCACTTCTTTCTCTTGCTGACTATCACGATTTCGCGACGTCACGAAATCGTGACCTTTTCGATGGAATTTTTCTCTCTCCTACTGGCTATCGCAATTTTGTGACATGTCATGAAATCGTGACAGTTTTTGCTCTGCACTTTCTCTCCCCCCTTCTTGAGTTGTGAAAACTTAGAAAATTTTTTGTTAATGCAAGATTGCGCTGCTACCACCGGATGCTCCTGCATTAGACACCCGGGGTTGATTGAGAAGTGATCCTCACTTCTAAACTGTTAGAGGGAGACCCAGGTGGTCAACCTCCATTTTAGACAACCAAGTTGCATCTTCTATCGATCTGCCATTCCACTTGACCAAATATTCAAAATACTATCTATTTCTGGTAATTCTGCCTTCTTTTATGTCCAGTATTTCCTCTATCTCATCTGTGGTTGGAGTAGATGTTGGAATACTCCATAACTTTGCACTTGGTGCCTCACTACTATCCCCTTCATGGTATTTCACCAAATATGAAATATTAAACACGGGTGATATGTTTAACCCACTTGGCAATTCTACCTCATACACATTGCCTGAATCTCGTTTTGCTAGGATTCTGCATGGTCCAAACTTCTTCATCTTTATTTTGTTATAGGTTTTAGCAAGAAATATTTCTTTTCTTAGATGGACCATCACTTCATCTCCCACTTTGAATTCCTTAAGCCACCGCTTCTGGTTTTCTTTCGTCTTATATTGCGTATTCATTTTCGCAATATGCTTCTTCACTTCTTCATGCAGGTTCTTCAGATGCTCTGCAAAATCCTCAACCTTGGCACTGCACTTTTCCCCTATATTCAGCTTCCTTAACTTAGAAACATTTCTTGGACTTCTTCCATATATTATCTGAAATGGAGATTTTTTGGTACTCCTATTGACAGAATTTTTATATGCAAACTCCGCCTGCGGAAAAATCAGATCCCATCCTTTGGGTTTATCTCCTATCAAGCACCTCAATAGGTTACCCAAACTTCTGTTTACCACCTCTGTTTGCCCATATGTCTGTGGGTGGTATGCTGAAATGAATTTCAAATCTGTCTTTAGTTTCTTCCACAGGGTTCTCCAAAAATACCCAACAAACTTGGTATCTCTGTCGGAAATGATATTCTTCGGTAGACCATGCAGTCGAACCACCTCTTTGAAAAACAAACCTACAATATGAACTGCATCATTAGTTTTCTGACAAGGGATAAAATGTGCCATCTTTGAAAACCTGTCAACTACCACAAATATGGAATCATTTCCCCTCTGTGTCCTTGGTAGACCAAGAACGAAATCCATGTTGACATCTTCCCATGATTTCTCCGATACAGGTAACGGCTGATATAATCCGGTGTTCTGTCTCACACCTTTCACCATTTGATAGACTCTACAGCTCTACACAAATTTTTGCACATCTTGCTGCAGTTGTAGCCAATAATAATTCTCGCTCACAAGGGCAATGGTCTTATCTCGACCAAAGTGCCCAGCCAATCCTCCACTATGTTTTTCTTTAACTAGGTTTTCTCTCATGGAACCTATTGGAATGAATAACTGGATTCCTCTGAACAACATTCCATCTTGGATCAGAAAATCCAACCACTTGGTTCTGTCCAAGGTAACTAGTGCCAAGCAAGCCTTCCAGGCTTCTGTAAAATTGGGATATTCAGGGTACAAACCCTTCAACTCATCAAATCCCAACACTTCCACCTTCATTTCTATCAGCAAACTCTTCCTTCTACTCAAGGCATCTGCAACTCTGTTGGAATTTCCACTCCTGTGATTTAACACAAAGGAATAACTCTGCAAAAACTCAACCCACTTCAAGTGCCTCTGGTTCAGTTTTCCCTGGCTGTTTATATACTGTAAGGCCTGATGATCAGTATATAACACAAACTCTTTTGGCAGAAAATAATGTCTCCACTTCTTCAGGGCCTAAACTATAGCATAGAATTCTTGGTCATACACTGAATACTTCTTCCTATCCTCATTGAGTTTTTCATTGAAGTAAGCAACAGGCTTGCCTTCTTGACTTAGCACAACTCCTATGGCACTGCCACTGGCATCATAGTCCACCTGAAATACCTTGTTAAAATTTGGAAGTGCTAAAATAGGTTGCTCAGTGACCTTCTTCTTCAACATATCAAAGCTCTTGTCTGCTCCTAAGGTCCACTTAAAGTCCTTCCTATCCCCTCTCATTGTTTTCGTAAGGGGTGCACAAATACTGCTGAAATTTTTGATGAATTTCTTGTAAAAATTGGCCAGACCATGAAATGATCTCACTTCAAAAGTGCTTCTTGGAGTAGGCCATTCAATGATAGCCCTCACCTTTTCTGGGTCCATTTTTAGACCTTCAACTGAGATGAAAAATCCTAGGTATACCAACTCCTTCTTCACAAAATTGCACTTCTTCAAGTTGATCAACAACTGTTCTTCCCTCAGCTTCTCAAAAACCCTCCTGATATGCATCAGGTGCTCTTCCAAGATTCTGCTAAATATCAAAATGTCATCCAAATAGACAATAATAGACTTGCCTAAAAACTCCTTCAGCACTTCATTCATCAACCACATGAATGTGCTTGGTGCATTGGTTAGCCCAAATGGCATGACCAACCACTCATACAAACCTTCTCTGGTTTTGAAAGCAGTTTTCCACTCATCTCCTTCTCTGATCTGGATCTGATGGTAGCCACTCTTCGAGTCAATCTTGGTGAAGTACTTGGCTCCACTCAAACAGTCCATAATATCATCCATCCTTGGTAATGGAAATCTGTATTTTATGGTGATCTTGTTGATAGCTCGGGAGTCTGTACACATCCTCCACTCCCCATCCTTCTTTGGTGCTAGTACTGTAGGTACCGCACATGGACTCAAGATTTCTCGAATCAGTCCCTTTTTCAACAACTCATGGACTTGCCTTCTCAGCTCCTCACTTTCCACCGGAGTCATTCCGTGGGCTGCCTTGTTGGGTAAACTAGATCCGGGTACCAAATCAATATGGTGACTCGATCTTCCTCATCGATGGTAAACTCTCAGGCACATTCTCTGATATGATGTCTGGAAATTCTTCTAACAGGTGTTCGGCCTCTACTGGAACATCTGTATACTGTTCTTTCTTAATAGTAGGGATTAATGCATAACACATTGAATCCCTCTTCAGACCATCCAAAAATTGTCTTCCTTCCACTAGGCAGATTCTCGCACTACTACACACTTTCTCATCCACTTCCTTCAGTGGCTTCAATTTGTGACGTACTCCATCCTTTGTTAGAGAGTACGTATTTGCATGCTCATCATGCACTGCACGTCTATCAAATTGCCATGGTCTTCCCAACAACAAATGGCAAGCATCCATCGACAATACATCACATAGGACCTCATCTTGATAATTCCCAATGTGAAATTTGACCAAGCACTATTCACTGACAAGTGCTCTGTGGTCTTTCTGCAACCACACAATCCAATATGGATGCGGGTGCTTCCTCTTCCCAAATTTCAACTTAGTAACCATCTCTTCTGAAACTAAGTTGTCTGTGCTACCATTATCAATGATAACATTGCAGACCTTCCTTGCACATTTGCACCTCGTGTAGAATAGGCTCTTCCTCTGTTCTGGTTCTTTTTCCTCATTCAACAGTGTTCTTCTCATAATCAATACTTCTCCTCCTGCCTCTTCAGAGTGTTCTGACTCTGCACCTTCATCTGCCACAACAGCTCTAGCAAGACCCTCAGGTCTCTTATCCGTACTTTCTTGGTGTTGAGGACACTCGTATGACCGGTGTCCCTCTTCTCCACACTAGAAACAGGTTCCACGAAATACCCCTCTTCCATACCCACATCCAGGTCTACCTCTTCCTCTCTGGTAGTCATTGTTCTGATCACACGGGCGATAGGTATTCTCCTTTTTATATTCCTGGGGTTTGCTTGTTTCCCCAGTCTTCTTCTGGTCTCGATAATTTCCTCCATCGGTTCTTCCACCATGATCCCTTCCTCTCTGGTTGCCTTCGAATATTCTATTTAGGTTCTCTTCTACCTTCAAGGCCAATTGGTATGCATCTTCTATGGTGGCTATTCTGATCAAGGTGAGCTCTTCCTGAATGTTCATTCTCAACCCGTTGATGTATCTGGCTACTTTCTCCTTATTAGCCCTTGAATGGCCAGTTCTGATGGAGATCTTGGACAGAATTGCCTGACTGTCTCAAACTTTGCATCCTCCTCAACATATCCAACTCGTAATCTATGGGAATAAACTATCTCTTTAGTTTCTCCACCATTCGGTCCCATCTGGTTATCTTTTATTTTCCATTTTTATTTCTTTCGAGTTGTACTCCTTTCCACCATAAGCTAGCATGGCCTTTCAATTTTGCTTTTGCAAATTTTATCCAGTCTGGATCTGCAACCTCCTCATACTCAAAGTATTCCTCCATGTCGTTGATCCAATCAATCAACTCTTCTAGGTTGAGATTCCCAGAATATGTAGAGACATCAAACTTCGGCCTCTTCCCGACCTGAGATAGGGCTTTAAGCAATCTAGCTTCAGAAGGATCCAATGTTTCTTCATCATCTGATGGGTCATCAGTTACCCAAGCTTCATCTTCACTATTGTCTTCTCCTTTTGGCTCAACCCCTCTTCGCAACTCCTCTTGCAGGGCTTGCACTTGCCTCTGCAATGCTCTAAAATCTTTGTCCGGCACCATATTTTTTCCATGACCATGATTCTTTCTTGGAGGCATTCTGCTCACTAATTTCACAAAGCTCTTCCATAGATCCTGGTGCAAGCTACCTCATGTTCAGTGCTCTGCTTACACGCTCATAATCTTCTAGCTCTGATACCACTGGATAGTGGGCAATATTACAGAGAAGAAAAAAAAATAGTTTTTATTTTATTCAAATGCAGCAGAAAATTACTATTCAAAAGTGTATTACAGTCACAACAGAATATTACATAGGTCGCAGAAGAGTTGCACCTTTACAGAATTTCTCCATTCTCGAAGAAAAAAAAAATTATCATTCTAGCCATCCCTGTGCATGCCTTTGCTCTCCTTTTTAAAGGTTCTCGGGTGACGCTCCATTTCCAGCTGGTGGCCCTTCATTTCCTCTTCCAGAATATTTTGTTTCACCTCCCCATGTCCGTTCGTCATCCATATATTTGACACGTCTCCCCTTCTGACTCTTCGTCTTCGGCTCGTCTTTCAACGTGAAAATACGACATGTCTTGATATCGTGACATTTTGGCTTCCCTACGCTCCTTACTTTCGATCGTGATATCGTGACATTTTCTCTTCATCTCTGTCTTCTTTGCCTTCGGGTCGCGATATCATGACGTGTCGTGATATCACAACGTTTTCCTCCATCGTTGCCCTTCTCGCCTTCAAGTCACGATATCGCGACATGTCACGATATTGAGACAATTGCCTTCGGATGTCCCCTGCTTTCCTGCTCTGGACATGATTTCATGACATGTCACAAAATCGTGACATCCCCAATGGCGTCTTCCCTCTACTGCCTCCTTGTCATGATTTTGCGACATGTCGTGAAATCGTGACATCTCCATTGGCGTCTTCCCACGGCTTCTTTCTTGTTGCAATTTTGTGACAGTCATGATTTCATGACATGTCACGAAATCGCGATGATTCCAATAGTGACCTCTCTTTGGCTGCCTCCGTCATGATTTCACGACAGTCGTGATTTCACGACATGTCACGAAATCATGACGATTCCAACAGTGACTTCTCTTTGGCTGTCTCCGTTGCGATTTCATGACGGTTGCGATTTCCTGACACATCACGAAATCACAATGATTTCAAAAATGACTTTCGTCGGCTGCTCTCCATCGTGATTTCATGATGGTCATGATTTCGTGACACATCGTGAAATCATGACCCTTTTCAATGGCACTTCTTTCTCTTGTTGACTGTCACGATTTCGCGACGTCGCGAAATCGTGACCTTTTCGATGGCATTTTTCTCTCTCCTACTGACTGTCGCGATTTCGTGACATGTCGCGAAATCGTGATGCTTTTTGCTCTGCACTTTCTCTCACCCCTTCTTGAGTTGCAGAAACTTAGAAAAAAAATTGTTGATGCAAGATTGTGTTGTTGCCACCGGATGCTCCTGCATCAGTAGTACAAGAAAGCAGTTCAAATTTTTTAAAAAAATTAGCATAATCACCTTGCAAAATCCAAAGATTCACAAAATTTAACTAAGGCTCTTGGTCGTTGTTGCCTACAGCAGCCAAAAATTGGTCACCTAGGATAGAAGTGACCAAACCCCAATGATCAAATTTTTGACCATTGAGATTCAAATATGGCCGCTCTGAGCAATAGCGACTGATGAACAACATGACTGACATGTACGCCCTAGGCCAAAAATGACAAAAAATTTGAAAAAACTTAAAAATGGGGGCAAGCCCACCACATTAAATCCTAAACTAAGCCTAAACTATGGGTTTGGTTCGTTGCCAACGAGATTAATGAGGTTCATTTTTTGATTACTTAGTGCAGTTCATTTTTACCCAAAAGTGAAACAAGCAAGGTTAAATATTTCAAAGAGTACCCGAGAAGCTCTGGCTCCTCCGCTCGATGATGCCTCACCCTGCGCAACCATGATCCTCGATGCAACAACACTCTAGGTCACAAACATCGCTTTCACTTGAGAGCTCTAACAAGCAAATCGCTAGTTGTAAAAGTGAAAAGTCAAAAACCCTAGGTTATTTTATATTTTCAAGTTATGCCTCGGTTTTTATGCCTCGGTTGTAGCCTAGAGCGGCCAAGAATAGGCATTTGGGGGTCCTTGGATCTAACAATGGCTAACAGCACAAGCAAAAATAGGAGGAATTCCCTCCATGAGAAGTAAAAACATCAAATAAACACATTTTTATGACTCATGGTCATCATAATGTTCAAAATAGCAAAAAAATCACATAAAGACACATCTCGAGTAAGCCTTGTATCAAGTTACTTTATCAACTCAACGGTTGCAGCGATTTTCACTCCATGCAATTCAACAAGATGAGTAAGTTACCTTAGGGCTACTTGGGGCAAATAATTATTTCTGGAATTATAATGTGCCTCTTTCAATCCCAAAGAAGACCAAGATGGTCAGACTGCTCCATGGGTGTGATAGAATCATCGTGATCATGAGACAAAAACAGTGAGCCAAGTGATGCAATGTAAGGATAAATATAGTCACTCATATTAATTCCCTAAGAAGGCTATTGATAGTCAGACCACTCCCCGGGATAGGGATGAATGATTATCGTAAATAGTTGATATCACACTTGGATGAGGGCTTGCCCATTGAAAGAATAAACACTATAAAGAAAACCAAAAACCAGTCAATATTGGTCAAGCGACTCGTTGCTTCATTCATTTGACCCTCCCTTACCAATTTATTATGTGAGGGGGTAGTTCAAATATTCAAATAATCATAATAAAAATCAACAAAAGATCACTCGATCATATCAAAATTGTGTTCATCCTACAAATCATTGTAGACAACTATTACAAAAATTTCCCTTGTTTGTTGGGATCATAAGAAAATTGTGACATCTTCAGTTCATAGCTCTCCTACCGGTCGGATCTTATTGTAGCAACAGAAGCTACCCGATTGTGTCTAAGGAATGAGTGCAATTGAACATGTGCAAGCCTTGTGCTAAATTAAGCCTTCCAAATATTGAATCAATGATTCAAGGATGCGTGCCATATTTTATGATTGAGGCATGCAGCATTGATCAGACCAATGATCATCATACACCTTACAAACATATTAGTCTACATTTTTTCTCAGCATTGTGTTTTTCACACAGCGTTTCACAAAAAGGGGAATCTGTAGACACCTAAAACATGTCATGTTTAGGATAAACTACTAAAGTAGGCATATTCACAAGCCATGTGACTAAACCTTGGACTTTCCAAGTATCAAAAGTGGTTCTCACCACTCATTTGGGGCAATCTTATCCCATCCAATATTGGCCGCTATAAACCAAAGCAGCTATATCCTGGTCGGTCAAGCTCACAGTGGCTAAACCTCAGCCGATGCAAATGATAGTAGCCAAATATTAGTTGTTGTGGATGACAGTGGCTAAGCCATAAATGTGACTTGCTAACGAATCGGCCCATTCATGGATGGAAGTGGTAGTTTGCATGTAATAAAGGTGAGCATGGACAACTTTGCATTCCCCTTCATGACCAGTTCACATTAATTCTAAATTTAGACTCAAGTTAAATATAGAAAAATAAAAGCTTCTCATGCCAACATCTCTATGCATGAGGTATTCAGTCCTAGGGTTTTGAACATAGACCTAGGGATTCACACACTTTAAAAGGTGCAAGCCTAAGAGCACCAAGGGATCACGAATTGAATAGAATAGGTCATTGAGGAGAGCTTTGCAAAACTTGGAGAGCTTCCCTTGGAGATCATTTTTACAGTGAAGCCCTGCTAGATTGGAGAGCATATTGGAGCATCTTTGAGGAGCGACAAAGTGCTAGCCAATTTAGGGGTTTTCCATCTATAGGATATTTGATACAATAGACAAGAAATGACAACTCTTTCAACATCGACAACAAGCTTAGATCCATAGCCTTGGAGTACTAGAAATAGGTTCACCTTAGCGGTCGTTGTCTCGAACAGTGGCCCGCCAACCCAATCTAGCATTCTTTGTACTAGTTTCTTACATTTTAGCTTGTTACTTGCTTTTCATGTCATTAGCATAGATTTGCTTCATTTACTTGTTTTGATAGCACTAGTTTCATTGCATTTGTTTTCATTAAGTGTATTCATTGCTAACAACCTCATTTGGGGAGGCAATATCGGACATCTAAGCGTGTGTTGTTGTTTCATTGTTTATAGGGCTACAGGTTCATAGGATAAATCCACAACATACGAAAGCAAGAGGATCCCTCTAGCAAATAGACCTAGAGAAGGAGGCATTTGTAAGCCCTCATACATTTTCGTGTGCATCACCAAGAAGCCTAATAAAGTGTGCCCCCCTTGCAAGGGGATATTTTATGCACCTGCTACCTTCTTTGTGTGTAAAATCATGTATCAAACGAAGGGTATCCCTTAGAGGGATTCATATGTAATCGAATATTGGAAATATCAATACAAAAGCATTCATTCATTTATTTATTCACATTCTAGTTATATCTTCTTTTATGCCTTTCACTTAAATGCATGTTTAAACTTTAAAATATTCCATTAAATCACAAGTAGAGTAGTGGGGGATGGTGTACAGATTCCCCGGGGTCGCTACAAAAAGGATAGGCAAATCAAATATACTTTTGTAACTTCTATAACTTACATTGAAAAGAGAAACACTTTTCAAAGAAAAGGTAAAGCAAATATGTTTTTCATCTATGGTACAGATCTTGATGAAGAAACACTAAGATGCATTGCTACCACCACTAAGATTATAGATAAACAAAAGGAATCAAATAAGGCCTAACTAGTAATTTTTCTAAATTTAATTTTCTTTAAAGTATACATTTGATCTTCAGATAGCTATCAATAACTACCTAATAGCTTGTAACATTTTTTGAACAAAAAAAATATAACATTATAGATCATAGAAATAAATCGCGGTCTACTTATCATTGGTTGTGTTTGTTATGTCATCGATCATATTCACTATTCCACTGGTCATATTCACTATGCCACCAAGCATCTTTACTATGCCATCGATCATCTTCTCTATGCCATTGATCATATTCACTATGCCATGGTCATCTTTTCTATGCCCTCGGTCATCTTCCCTATACCATCGATTGTTTTTATTATGCTATCGATCATCTTCGTTATACCATTAGTCAACTTTGTTATACCATCGATCATATTTGTTATGCCACTTGTCATCTTTGTTGTACCACTAGTCATCTTTGTTATGCCACGAGTTGTCTTTGATATGCCTTTGGTCATATTTGTTATACCTGTTAGTCTCACAATGACACTGAGAGGGGGGTGAATCAGTGTAGCTCTTTAAAACTTAAATCTTCAACTCTTAAAGCCAAAACAATGAAAACTTAAAACCAAATAAAGCAAGTATAACAAGAGAGCATCACACAACACAAGATGTACCGAGGTTCACCGATTTGGCTACTCCTCAAAAATGACTGTTTGGACTACCATCCAAATCCAGCCTTTGCAAAGCACAACTTTACAATCAATTTACCAGCACCCACTGGAAGGAGCACCAACCCCTGATTTATCTGCACCAATAGAAAGGAGCACCAACCCTTGATTTATCTGCACCAACAGAAAGGAGCACCAACCCCTGATTTATCTGCACCAACAGAAAGGAGCACCAACCCCCGATTTATCTACACCAATAAAAGAGCACCAACCCATTTATCTGCACCAACAGAAAGGAGCACCAACCCCAGATTTAACAAAACCAACTGGAAGGAGCACCAACCCCTGATGCCAAGCACCAACTTGGACTTCAATTTTGAAACTAGAAGATTGACATAAAAATGCCTTCACTTTTACAAGACCCTGACTGGTCTATTGCTTACCCAACATCGCCCACAATTCACAAAACACACACCCTTCTCGCTCGCCTCTCACTTGCCTCTTGCTCACCTCTCGCTCTCTTCGCAAGATAAAATCCACTCATTAAATTCTCCAAGAAACACTCCTTTTATAACCATCCTTTCTCTTTGTAACTCCAGTTGTAACTCCTTCTTTCATATTCTCATACGCCACTTGTCAATTGTAACACTTCTTTATGTAACTCCTTTTGTATATATTGAGAAGGCATTTCGTCAAACACGTCACATGCAAATAATTGACACCATATTCTCCTACCATGACTGTTCATTTTCTCGGTCATGACTATTCATTTTCTCCTTCGATGACTGTTTGTTTTCTCCTTCATGACTATTCGTTTTCTCCTTGCATGACTGTTCATTTTCTCTTTGCATGTCTATTCATTTTCTCTTTGCATGACTGTTCATTTTCTTCTTCATGACTGTTCATTTTCTTTTCCCTTGTGCATGCATTTTTTTCTCCTTCGATGACTGTTCGTTTTCTCCTTCATACTATTCATTTTTTTTCTATTTTGAGGCTCTTTTTGAGTCCTGAAAATGCGACATGTCGCGATATCGCGACACTTTTGTTACTCTTCCTCCCTTTTTGAGTCATCAAAATGTGACATGTCGCGATATCCTGAACACTTTTTCTTTCTTTCTCTCCCTTTTTGAGTCACAAAATGCGACATGTCACGATATCGTGACACTTTTTTTTCTCTCCGCTTTTGAGTCGCAAATCACATTTTTCTTTCTTGCTCTTTCTCTTCGCTTTGGACCATGAAAATGCAACATGTCGCGATATCGTGACACTTTTTCTCCTTGCTCTTTCTCTTTGCTTTGGCCCATGAAAATACAACATGTCGCGATATCGCGACACTTTTTCTCCTTGCTCTTTCTCTTTGCTTTGGCCCGCGAAAATACAACATGTCGCGATATCGTGACACTTTTTCTCCTTGCTCTTTCTCTTTGCTTTGGCCCATGAAAATACAACATGTCGCGATATCGTGACACTTTTTTCTCTTTGCTCTTTCTGCCACAAAAATGCAACATGTCGCGATATCGTGACACTTTTTCCTTCTTGCTCTTTCTCTTCTCTTTTGGCCATAAAAATGCAACATGTCGCGATATCGCGACACTTTTTCTCCTTGCATTTTCTCTTCTCTTTTGGCCGTGAAAATGCAACATGTCGCGATATCGCGACACTTTTTCTCCTCGCATTTTCTCTTCTCTTTTGGCCGTGAAAATGCAACATGTCGCGATATCGCGACACTTTTTTTCTTTTGCTTTTTCGCTTCTCTTTTATCTTTTGCATATGGGCCACTTCGGTCTTCTTGGACAACCTGTAACAACTTCACCCAAACATCAAAAACATCCTCATAAGCATTTAACTTCACCTGTACATACTCTGAATAACCTCTGAACTCCTGTCCACTGCATCAACCGATCTATCTGACTGTGTTGACAACAATGACAATACTGTCGCTGCACCTTGCTCAACAATCTCCCCCTTTGGAATTGTTGGCAACACACGTGCAATTTCCTGTAACTCTTCTCCCCCTTTGACAACAATATCAAAGGGCTACTGCAGAACTCCCCCTGAGTCCATGCACAACATTCTCGAGCAAAAATTATTACACTTAGCAAAAATCACAAACATGAGCAAAAAGATAAACAAATACACAAATGCTCCCCCTGAGAATGTGGTCCCGATAGCTAGTCAATTCTTGGGAAGCGTGACCACTCCCAATTTATTGCGAAGGTACTCAAAGACTTCCTTGGGCAACGGTTTTGTGAAGATATCCGCTACTTGCTCTATTGTTGGAACAAAATCCAATTTAACCTCACCTTCCGCAACTTTCTCCTTCAAAAAGTGATACCGGATAGCAATATGTTTTGTGCGAGAATGCATAACCGGATTCTTTGAGATGTTAATGGCACCGGTGTTATCACACTTAACTGAAATTGGCTCACTGAAGTTAATACCAAGATCTTTCAGGGTTTGTTTCATCCATGTACAACACGTTGTCGCTGCAATATATTCTGCCTCTACTGTGGATAAGGAGACCGACTCTTGTTTCTTATCGTGCCACGCGACCAACCTGTCTCCAAGATAGAATGCACCTCCACTGGTGCTCTTTCGTCATCTACACATCCCGCCCAATCTGCATCTGAATACGCAATAAGGGTGAAGTCCTTACCTTTCGGATACCATAACCCATACTCCATAGTACCCTTGAGATACCGAAGAATCCTCTTCACTATTGTCACATGAGTCTCCTTGGGACTAGCCTGAAATCGTGCTACCATGCATACTGCCTGCAAAATATCTGGTCTGGTAGCTGTCAAGTACAATAAGCTCCCAATCATAGATCTGTACATGGTTTGATCAACATGTGGAGATTTGTCATCCTTGCTCAACTTGCAACCTGTCGTCATGGGAGTGCTAACTGGCTTACAATCCTCCATTGTGAACTTTTTTAGTATCTCTTTCACATATTTAATTTGAGAAATAAATATGCCCTTCTCATTTTGATTAACTTGCAACCCGAGGAAATACGAAAGTTCACCAATCATTGACATTTCAAATTCTTTTTTCATCTTATTTGCTAAATCTTTACACGACTCATCTTTGCTGTTGCCAAATATGATATCATCAACATATACAACAAGAACAATAAGATGGCCATTTTCTATTTTGACATACAAATTACTATCCACCATACCTTTCTTGAACCCTTGTTGAGTAAGATAGTTGTCTAGCCTTGCATACCATGCTCGGGGTGCCTGTTTTAAGCCATATAATGCTTTCTTCAACTTGCAAACCAGGTTGGGATCATCACCAAGTTGGAAACCATCTGGCTGCTCAATATAAACCTCTTCTTCGAGTTTCCCATTCAAAAATGCTGATTTCACATCCATTTGATAAAATTTGAAATTCTTGTAAACTGCTAAAGCCATAAACATTCTAATTGCCTCTAGTCTAGCCACAGGTGCAAAGGTTTCCTCAAAGTCAATACCTTCAACTTGTGCATAGCCTTTACATACCAATCTTGCTTTATTCCTGACTACCTGTCCGTCTTCATTCAATTTGTTTCGAAAGATCCATTTAGTACCGATTATATTTTTATTTGCAGGTCTTGGTACTAACTCCCAAGTTTTGTTTTTCTCGATCTGATCTAATTCTTCATTTATTGCCTTCATCCAACTTTCATCTTTGCTTGCGTCAGCAACATTTTTGGGCTCAATGCTGGATAATAGAGAGTAGTTGCTTACTACTCTTCTTCTTGTCTGAACACCAACTGTGGGGTCTCCAATTATTTGCTCTCTAGGATGATCTTTCTGCCAACTGCCTGTTTTGAATTTCTTATTTTCTTCCACTTCTGAATCCCTGTTTGAATCATCTGAGTCAATTTTTTGTTTCTTTTCCGTTTCCTTTTCCTCATCTTCTTCAATAACCTCTTCATCAATTGGATAGTTCTCTTCATAGCTAATTACTCGTTCCCTGCCTTCATCAACTTTAACATCGACACTATCCACAATTTTCCTTAGCCTCTTGTTGTAGCATTTGTAAGCTTTGCTTTTTGACGAATAGCCAAGAAAAATACCTTCATCCGCTCTATCTTCAAACTTACCAAGGTTTTCTTCAGTTCTTTTGATGTAACACTTGCTGCCAAAAACTTTAAAGTATCTTACTGTTGCCTTTTTACCGAACCACAACTCATAAGGAGTTTTGCTTTCATGCGTCCTCAACATGCACCTATTTTGGATGTATACCGTAGTATGGACTGCCTCTTTCCAAAATCTGTCTGCTACTTTGCTCTCAGTCAACATAGTCCGTGCCATTTCCTGCACTGTCCTATTCTTTCTTTCTACCACACCATTCTGCTGAGGTGTCCTGGCTGTTGACAACTGTCTTCTAATACCATATTTTTCATAGTACTCTGTAAAATCCTTTGAAATGAACTCTCCTCCTCTATCTGATCTTAAACATTTAATCCTTTTTCCTGTTTGATTCTCAACTTGGTTTTTGAAAACCTTGAACATCTCAAAAGCTTCTGATTTATGCTTCAAAAATAGTACCCATGTCATCCTGGAATAGTCATCTATACACAACATAAAATATTTGTCACCATTTATGCTTTGCGTTCTCATGGGTCCACATAAATCAGTATGTATTAGTTCCAAAGGTTTGCTTGTGTAGTACTCTTTTGTTTTAAATGAGACTCTAGTTTGCTTCCCCTTTTGGCATGAAGCACAAATGCTATTTGATGGTTTTCCAATGGTGGGAATATCTCTCACTACCTTTTTTGAGCTAATTTTTACTAGATTGTCAAAACTGATATGACCAAGCCTCTTGTGCCACAACCAATTTTCTTCTTCCTGTCCAATCAAGCAAGCTCCTTCTGAAGTCTCTGAGAGAGTGTACAGGTTTCCAGATGTCCTCGATCCAGTTGCTATCAACTTTCCATAGTTTGCTTTTCTGACTTCACAACCCTGCTTCTTAAAAATCACTTCATGACCTCTATCACAAATCTGACTTACGCTCAACAAGTTATGCTTCAGACCAACCACAAACAAGACTTCTTTTGACTTGATTTTTCCATCACTAATCTTCACTGAACCTTTGCCAACTATCTTAGCTCCATCATTATTTCCAAATTTTACTTGAACCACCTTCATATTGTCGTAACTTCTCAAATTTTTGTTTGTCACCTGTCATATGACTGGAGCATCCACTATCAAGTATCCATGGTGCAGATTTATTCTGTGCTTTAAATGTTGTTTGTACGATCAGGGATTCCTTTTCTTCCTTAGATCGATCTTTTTCTTTCCACTCTGGTTTGATTACAGTTTTGGGCTCTTGTTTTGACTTTTCTTTTTCAGTAGCTTGTGCATGTTTTTCGAGAAATTTTCTATTTTGTCTCATTCCATTTGGTTGAAATTTTCTTCCCTGAAATTGATTTGATGCAAATGTACTTCGACAATTTCTTGCAATGTGCCCAAACTTATGACAGCTTATAACATTCTACCGCATAATCCATCAAAGGTGAAAAAACATTTCTACTCGGTAAAATTCCTTGGTCCTACGTTATACTTGCAATCTGAAATCTTATGTCCATAACCATTGCATTTAAAACAAGTAACCGGAAAAGAGATGATTGAACCTGGGTGATGGTCTTTGCCATGTTGTCGTAGGAGTCATAAATCTTCTTCTTCTTTGATGTGTGACATTGGTGAATCCATCATTGTCAATTCTCCTTTCGTGCCTTGCATTATTGCTTTCTTTTGCATGAGTCAATTTTTCTTGATCAACCTCGTTTCTTATCTTCATTCTTTGATCCATTTGATGATTCTCCTTCGACAAAGCCCAAACCAAATTTCATGCCTGTAGTCCTTTGGATATTTATGATCTTATCCAACTTCATAGAACTTTCTTCACGTTTGTGATGACAACTAATTTTACGATTCATCTCTTCTATCTGCATTCTTAAACCAATAGTCTCTTCTTCTAGTTTGCAAGAATAATCTATTTTCATGGTTATTTGTACTTCGAGATCTTCAGATATTTTCTTGGATTCTTCTATCTGTACTTTCAAACTGGTTATGATTTCATTTGCATCCTCAAGCTTTCTTGAAATTTTCTTATTCTTTTTTCTTTCTATCTTCAATACATCCAGAGCTGCAATTAGTTCCTCTTCCAAATTTACTTCATCAATTTCTTCTTCATCACATTCCTGTTCTTTTTCTATTTTTTCTTCTTTGAGTGCCATGAAAAGAGCTTCACCTGTTTCCTTTTAGAATCCTCACTGCAGCTGTCTTCTGATGAACTGACATTCTTGGAGATGAAACTTTTCTTCTTGAAGTTGCCTTTTCTGAAATTTGTTTTTTTCTTCCAGTCACTTCTTTCTTGGTGCGATCCTTCATCACTTTTGTTCTTCTCATTAAGTGGACAATTAGCTGCAAAATGCCCAATGCCTCCACAATTGAAACATTTAAGCGGTAACTTTCCTCTGTATTTTCCTTTTCCCCTTTTTAGTTTTCGAACAAAGTTTGCTTCCATTTCATCTGATGTCTCTTCTTCCTCGGATTCTTGTTTTGCTTTCATATTTTTATGGGCTTTAAAAGCAGCTTCTCTGTCTGTGGGTTTAGATTTTCCTATTCTCATCTCATATGCAGTCAAAGAACCATGCATCTCATCCATACTAAAAGAATTTAGATCTTTAGCTTCTTCTATAGCTGAAACTTTAGAATCAAATCTTTGAGGAAGAGATCTTAATACCTTTTTCACGATGACAGAATCTTTGATTTCCTCGTCGAGTCCTCTAATCGCATTAATGACTTCATTAACTCTCAGCATATATGCCTCTATGTTCTCATTGTCATTCATCTTTAATACTTCGAACTGAGCTCGATGTGTTTGTAACTTGGCCTCCTTGATCTTAGCGTCTCCTTCATGAATGCTCCTCAGTTTGTCCCATATTTCTTTTGCCATTTTACAACTCATAATTTTTACCAGTTCACGGTCCACTAATCCGCACATGATAGCATTCTTTGCTTTTGAGTTATTCTCAAACAGTTTCTTACCGGCAGCATCGGTTGGAGAAGTGGTGGGTATTGTGTATCCACTATCTACTGAATCCCAAATGTCGTATCCCAAAGCACAAAGATATGTCTGCATCCCGAGTCTCCAAAATGCGTAATTAGTTCCATCAAACAATGGTGCTTTGTTTGATGAGAAGCCTTCACCACCTGCCATTGTGTCACTTCCAAGATCACCCTAGCCGGTTAAGCTTGTTCAGGAACCTCGCTCTGATACCAATTGTTAGTCTCACAATGACACTGAGAGGGGGGGTGAATCAGTGTAGCTCTTTAAAACTTAAATCTTCAACTCTTAAAGCCAAAACAATGAAAACTTAAAACCAAATAAAGCAAGTATAACAAGAGAGCATCACACAACACAAGATGTACCGAGGTTCACCGATTTGGCTACTCCTCAAAAATGACTGTTTGGACTCCCATCCAAATCCAGCCTTTGCAAAGCACAACTTTACAATCAATTTACCAGCACCCACTGGAAGGAGCACCAACCCCTGATTTATCTGCACCAACAGAAAGGAGCACCAACCCCTGATTTATCTGCACCAATAGAAAGGAGCACCAACCCCTGATTTATCTGCACCAATAGAAAGGAGCACCAACCCTTGATTTACCAACACCAACTGGAAGGAGCACCAACCCCTGATGCCAAGCACCAACTTGGACTTCAATTTTGAAACTAGAAGATTGACATAAAAATGCCTTCACTTTTACAAGACCCTGACTGGTCTATTGCTTACTCAACATCGCCCACAATTCACACAACACACATCCTTCTCGCTCACCTCTCTCACCTCTTGCTCTCCTCTCGCTCTCTTCGCAAGATAAAATCCACTCATTAAATTCTCCAAGCAACACTCCTTTTATAACCATCCTTTCTCTTTGTAACTCCTTTCATATTCTCATACGCCACTTGTCAATTGTAACTACTTTATGTAACTCCTTTTGTATATATTGAGAAGGCATTTCGTCAAACACGTCACATGCAAATAATTGACACCATATTCTCCTACCATGACTATTCATTTTCTCGGTCATGACTGTTCATTTTCTCTTTGCATGACTGTTCATTTTCTCTTTGCATGACTATTCATTTTCTTCTTCATGACTATTCATTTTCTTTTCCCTTATGCATGCATTTGTTTTCTCCTTTGATGACTATTCATTTTCTCCTTCATGACTATTCATTTTCTTTTCCCTTGTGCATGCATTTGTTTTCTCCTTTGATGACTGTTCATTTTCTTTTCCATGACTGTTCATTTCTATTTTGAGGCTCTTCTTGAGTCACGAAAATGCGACATGTCGTGATATCGTGACACTTTTTTTACTCTCCTGCCTGCCCTTTTTGAGTCACGAAAATGCGACATTTCTTCTTTCTTGCTCTTTCTCTTCACTTTGGACTACGAAAATGCGACATGTCGCGATATCGCGACACTTTTTCTCCTTGCTCTTTCTCTTTGCTTTGGCCCGTGAAAATGCAACATGTCGCGATATCGTGACACTTTTTCTCCTTGCTCTTTCTCTTTGCTTTGGCCCGTGAAAATACAACATGTCGCGATATCGCGACACTTTTTCTCCTTGCTCTTTCTCTTTGCTTTGGCCCACGAAAATACAACATGTCGCGATATCGCGACACTTTTTTCTCTTTGCTCTTTCGGTCGTGAAAATGCAACATGTCGCGATATCATGACACTTTTTCCTTCTTGCTCTTTCTCTTCTCTTTTGGCCGCGAAAATGCAACATGTCGCGATATCGCGACACTTTTTCTCCTTGCATTTTCTCTTCTCTTTTGGCCGCGAAAATGCAACATGTCGCGATATCGCGACACTTTTTCTCCTCGCATTTTCTCTTCTCTTTTGGCCGTGAAAATGCAACATGTCGCGATATCGCGACACTTTTTTTCTTTTGCTTTTTCGCTTCTCTTTTATCTTTTGCATATGGGCCACTTCGGTCTTCTTGGACAACCTGTAACAACTTCACCCAAACATCAAAAACATCCTCATAAGCATTTAACTTCACTGTACATACTCTGAATAACCTCTGAACTCCTGTCCACTGCATCAACCGATCTATCTGACTGTGTTGACAACAATGACAATACTGTCGCTGCACCTTGCTCAACAATACCACCTATTATCTTTGTAATGCCATGGATCTTTTTCATTGTGCTAATGGTCATATTCGATATGCCTTTGGTCATCTTCATTATGCCACTAGGCATCATTAACTTGTAGTATTTTCTATGCATTCAAGTGTCTTTTACTTGTAGTTTGTTCTCTATGACTGAACGTCATTCGTTTGTAGTCTTTTCTCTACTTATCTGCTTCCACTTGTTTTTAGCTTCTCTACTTATGCTCATTTTTAGCTTCTCTGTTGTTGGTCGAGGAGAACCAATGTTTAAAAATGAATGTTTAGGTATATATAGTGGGGGTATAATAGGCGAATTTGTCTAGGTTAATAAAATTATATATAATTTTAAGGCAAAAATATCCAAAATCTAGGTGGGAAGGCTAGCGATTTAAAATTTAAACTGTAAAAGTATTATAATTTTGGGGTGAACCGACCCTAAAAAATATTTTCCCAAAAATATTTGTGTGATTGGGCCGATGTTGAGGGTCCCCATATTCACCAATTTTAGATTTGAAAAATCCTAAAATTCATTAATTTACGATAATTCATCATTATGCATAACCCTATACTAGAGAGCCCTTAGGGTTATACACTTCAGAGGGTTGTGTCAAGACTTACAATTTGAAAATCCTATCATAGTACAAGGACAATCTTTCATCACCCAATTTATTCATCTTTTAAAGTAAGAGTTTATATTCAAGGAAGAACATTATATGATCCCTAAATAGTTAGATCCAATCAATGACATCCATAAATTGTTCAATGGAAAGTGAATGATTTTAATACACTCAAACTTGTTTGTAAAAATTAGGAGCATTATTTATTAAAGAATCAACCTAGAGATTCATAAATTTATGAATCAGCCTAGAAATACGAAAGGAAGGTTTATCAAAAGTGATGAAGAAAAATAAGAAGTGAAATTTAGAAGAAAATCTAGTAAAAATCTTGATATTTTTGAATTAGAAAATACTGATATTGTAGTTCAAGCAACTAAGTATTCTTCAACATCAATGAAAAAACTGAGTCTCCATTAACTCTAAGAAATCACAACCCTGAAACATTTCTACTACCTGAACCTATTTTTGATAGCCATATAGATCCTTCTACCATTTTTTTATCCTATACCTCGTCCAATCCTTGAAATCCTTAAAATAGGTATAATCATGGATGAACATAATAGTGATCATGGGGAAGTAGAAGGAAACTAGAGGAGAAATAGGCAAAGATTTTTTTTTGCCTTTCTAATTCCTTCTCCAAAATATAGGGTAACAAGGGAACCAAAGCCCATTTTTGTTGCTATTTTACCTACCTTCCATGGAAAAACACATGAGGACCTTGATGCATTAATTTTTGAATCTGAAGTGGTATATCAAACTTATTTCTACACCACTGATGAACAAAAGCTAGATTGTTTCCTTCTACACTTAATGATGCAACCTTAAGATGGTTTATGGATTTAGGTGATAATTTTTGTAGATGATGGGATGGAGAAAATGGATTAAACGATATGCTCCTTGAAAGGTATCAAGATTACTATATATTTAGGTATGAGAAGGCTAAATTATTTTGCATTAACCACCAACAGGAATAATCCCTTGAAGATTTCCTTGAAATATTTTAGTTTATGGGATCTAGAGTTAACATTGAACTAGATGAGGAAATCTTAAAGGGACTCTTCCTAAAAGGGTTAAAAGAAGATATCCTTGATATATTATGGCTAAGGGGGATATTGACAATATGGGACTTGAATAAATTGTGAGCCTTTGCAAAAATTATTCAAGAAATAAGCCACTTAGAAACAATAAATACCCATCAATAGGGGAGGAGTAACAAGAACAAAAATAGGCAACATGTTGGAAAGTTTGAAAACTAATTTGTTGGGCACATTAACTACATCTATTGACCTCATGGAAAAAATACCAAAAGAGCAAGTTATTAAGGAAATATATTACCATAGGTTTAGGAAAAAGCACAATCTAAGGGAATGTCCTCTTAACATCACAAATATTTTGAATGTTTTTGCTAGCTGTAAAATTTGTGAGAAAGATCATAGTACCAAAAATTGTAAGTATATCTCACCTATAAAATCTGCTATAAAAGAGCCTAATATTGAGGAAATAGAAGATATTTACTTTATATCCCAAATAAGAAGTAACCCATTCAATGGTCCATCTAATTAGTCCAATTCCAATTTTTCCAACTAACAAATACCTAACTATTGGTCAAATGCACTAAACTGGACAAATTAGAATCCATTTAATTGCCCAAATAATCAAGAATGGAATATGCCACCATGGACTCAATTTATGTCCAACCCATATGGAAATACACCCCTATGGACTCAAGGAGTGTTAGGACAAAATCAAAATATGCCTAATTGAAACACAAATTGCCAATATAATCAAGGGGTACCTAGTTGATTTCAAGGTCCACCCCAACAACAAAATTTTCAAATAATTTAGGGGGCAAGCTCCTCAAAACAAACCTCAAAATTGACTCCTACCACCTCCAAATAACATGAATAATCCTGCTAAACAACCACCCTTACTAGCCCAAGTGATACCCAATCCTAATAACAATAAAATAGTTCAACAAGTTTATTAAGCCAATGAAGCATGTTAAATATCTATGGTACCTTGCCAATAGATCCACTTAAGGTCTAGAAAGGTGTTGGATAATAATAAAGTAACCTTCACAAAAATTGAGAAACCTATCCAAAGATCATTTGAAAAAAGGGATAAAGATAAAATGTGAGTATGAGTTATAAAATCTAACATATAGTATACTAGCAAAGCAAAAAGAGACTCAAATCCCTCAAAGAAAAGAAGTGGAAATTCCATTTCTTGAAATATTAGAAATAACTAAAGAACCCTCTAAACCAGATTTTAATTTTCTACAAGAACTAGAAAATTTTACTATCAAAATCCCTCTTTTATAGGCCATCAAGGATATCCACATATACACAAAATTAATAAAGACCATGTGCACAACACTAATAAGGAAAAATAAAAATGAACCTCAAACTATACAAATTATTGGATAGTTATTCAAAATAATGATTGGAGGAATATTGTTGCAAAAATATGCAGATCTTGGAGTAATTATACTCATAGTCCATATCAGTAAAACAACCTTGCAAAATGTCCTAGTGGACCTAGGGGCTGCCATAAATGTTATGACTAAGGAGATAGTAGAATTTTTAGGGGTATATACACTACAACCAACTACTATAGTACTTCAACTTGCAGACAGATCCACTATCAAACTAGAAGGAAAATTAGAAGACATTATAGTTTTAGTAAGTTCATGGGAGTATCTTGTAGACTTTGTAGTTTTTCAACCAAATAATAAATTAGGGGTACATCCCTTAATCCTAGGACACCCATGGCTTGCAACAGCTAATGCCTACATTAGTTGTAGGTCTAGAAATATGACTATTTCCAATGGTAAACATAC
Source organism: Wollemia nobilis (assembly GCA_028583015.1). NCBI lineage: Eukaryota > Viridiplantae > Streptophyta > Pinopsida > Araucariales > Araucariaceae > Wollemia > Wollemia nobilis. The sequence continues at coordinate 3,737,243 of JAQPPZ010003612.1, forward strand.
TAAGGACCTTATCTTATTTCCTGAGTCAACATTAGATGAAGGTTTTTCAAGATAACTTTGGTATGATTTTCTTCATGAATTAGATTATATTCGAACTCTATCAGCTAATGTACTAAGTATTCATTTGCAACAATATATTGAAGGACCACTAACACAATTATTATATGATCAAAGGGAAAACCAAGAACAAAATACTATTTATCCATTTGAATCCACCATGTATAATAATAATGAAACAAATACACAAATAACAATTCAGTCTCATCAATTGGTGTCCCATAATTGTCAATTAAATGTCCTTGTACATGATATAATAGGAATAGATACAAACAGTGATAAATGTAAACAAATAGGTATTACACGTGGACAACTCTAAACATTAACAATGCACTCACAAGAATACAAGAGATACAATTGATAGACATACTTAGGCAACATTAAACTACATTTGCATGGAACTATGGGGATATGAAAGAGATACACATAAATTTTTGTACCAAGCATATATTCATTCAGGAAGGTTGCAATCTAGTGAGACACACACAAAGAAGGTTGAATCTAGCCATGAAAGATATATTTAAAGAAGATATTATTAAGTTATTAAATTTAGAGTTTATATACCCAATATTTGATAGCCAATGGGTATCACCACTAGTGATAGTTCCCAAAAATAATGGTAAATGGATAATTTACACATATTATAGGGAATTAAACAAGGTGATAAAGAAGGATTATTTTCCTTTATCCTTCATTGATCAAGTCCTAGATACCTTGGCTAGGAAGAAGTACTTTTTCTTCTTGGATAGCTTTAGCGGGTAAAGTAAAATCTCAATAGCAAAGGAAGTTCAAGAGAAAAAACTTTTACATGCCCCATAGGTACCTATGCTTACAAGGTTCTACCCTTTAGACTATGCAATGTTGGAAATATTGATTTGTTATTGATGCCAAAGGGTGCATGGTATTCAAGGCAGAAATATTCTTCAAGAAGTTTATAAGGTTGAGCAATTATTCAAGGCAAGGTATATCTCCAAGCAAGGAAAATATTTTTAAGAAAATGATTATAATATTAAAATATCAAATTTAAATATTATAAATAAGGACAAAATCTTGGGATAAAAAGGTTTAAAAGTTAATAAAAGTTGCTTGGGACAAAATTTTAAAAGCTGATTGGGACAAAGTTTTAAATATTACAAGATAAGGCCAAAGGTTTAAAAGTTTATAAAAGTTGCTTGGAACAAAGGTTTAAATATTACAAGAGAAGTACAAAGGTTTTAAAAGTTAATATTATAATATTTTTTAAATATTATAAGGGGTTTACAAGGTTTGATGCCAACGTATTTAGAGATCATAAATTAAATCAAAAGTAAAATCGTGAGTCAAATTCCCAAGATGCAAAGGAAGGCATATAAATATGAAGGTAGATATTTCATTATTTACCACCGTGTAATGCAATAATTGAAAATTTCTAATGCGACCAATGATGTGAAAAATTCCAATTCATGTGCAAAATTTGAATACTTCTAGCGCAGAAAAATTGACGAATAAGAGAAGAGTAAGTTGTGCACTGTGTGGTAGAAATACGAAGTAGAAATATAGAAGAGTGAATCCCCAATAGGTTCCATACATTGGGGTATCCCAACCGAACATCTAGCCCTGTGTTAGGGCATTACAAAGCAAAGTGTGTAGAGTTTCAAACCCTACAACATCATTTTGCTTTGTGATGAAATTATGAAAGTGTGAAGGTTATAGGCCAGTTGACCCTCTTTTGTTCTCAAGCTATGGTGCAGCCCAGCCAGTTGGCTAGGCTATAGTGAGACATTGTTGTGCGTGAGGACCAAGGGTTGAATTTTTTCGGGTGTGCTTTTGCTTGGAAATCATGGTGGCAGTTGAGGTAAGAGAAAAATATTTTTTTTTTATTAAAATAGGGAGTCATAAGGTGCAACATTAATATTTTATATTCTGCATTGTTATAATAAGGTGATATAAGGTGTGTTAGGATTGTATTTTGTAGTGTGTGGAGTTATTTTTATATATTAAGGAGGATTTGTTGGCAATTTGACCTATTTTATGTTGTCATTGATGTCACATGGATCATTGACGTCATATGGATCACTTTGAGTTTTGAGTTTTGGAGAGCATTGATATATACAGGGTTTTTGTGAAAACTAAGGTAGGAAAAATAAAAGGTTTTATTTAAAACCATGGATGGCAGATTTGAAATGAGTTTTTCTTAAAACCCAGGTTGGCCTTTTGTTTCATCGAAAAAGGTGCCTCGATGATGGAGATATTTAATTTTAAATATTTAGTTTAAATTTTAAAATTAAAATTAAAGTCATCGCCGATGTCATAAAAACCATGCGCCATCAAAAGGAAATTAATAATTAAAGGTGCCGATGTATGTGAAATTAAAGGAAGGTTGCATATATATGCAAAGGATTTCTATTCAAAAGTCTAAGTATCGAACGAAGAGAATAGAAAGCGAAAGCCTTAAAATCCTTCGATGTGATAGTGTGGACCAACGGTGATCTTGGGAAGCATGGAGTTTTTGGTTGCGATAGGGCATGCGTTTGATTCCCACCGGGTTTGATTTTCATAGAGTGTGGAAGAAGAGCATTTGGAACACGTTTTTGGCATGAGCAAGGGCAGCGAAATATAGGGAGCATTTTTCTCTCTGTCCTATGTGAGCAAATAGCTCACGTGGTCTTTGGCGCCACGGTTGTGGTGTTGAGTGGGTAGTGACGAGGGTTCGATTCCCTCTAAGAGGCAAGTAAACGTTTTATTGAATATCTTTTTATTATTTCCTAATTTTGGAGGAATAAGGTGATGCTAAGGGAATAATGTTTGATTAAATTTTTATTTACTTGGAAGGCAAGATATAAGGGTTGAAATGCACTTTTAGAAAAAGAGAAATTTCTAGTGTTTTCCTATTTTATAAGTATACCATATTATATATCGTTGGAAAGCTTATTTCGAGGGATATATTATTAACTTGATTAGATGGAGAAATAATGTGTATGTAAAGATATATTTCTATTTTGTAAATGGGTTCAAAGTGAAGGTTGTTTTGTTCTTTTTCAAAGTGTGTTGAGTGTGGCATATTTCCAAAGGGGTTTCTTCATCTTCATAAAAGGTATGGGTACATTCTCCTATTGTTTATTTATGGTGGTTTATTTTTGAAATATCATTGGAGAGAAAAGCATTGATTGTAGTTTCCTTTTTGAAAGTGGTTGGTTGAATGCTTCAAGGTTTTCTGGTTTGTGAGTTGTGTTTAAACCTTGTTTTATAATCATAGTTGTTGAAGCCCATTGGTTATGAAAATAACTTGAGTTAGAAAAGAATATGAATATCATTGTTATATGATATTTGTGGTTGAGAATTGTTGGAAACATTTGAGTTGGTTGATACATGCTTGGACTAGGGTTTTGTGAGAAAGAGTTATCCCTTATGGTGATTGGTTGAGTTGAGTTGATTGAACCTAGTCAAGTGATGTGTGAAGTGATTGTTCAAGTTCCATGAAACAAACTATTCCATAATTCTAATTTGAGTTGAGATTGAGTTTAGAACATATTGAGTCTCTAAAAATTCTCTTTATGGTTCTATAAGACTTGAGTTGAGTTGAGATTGATTTGAGTTGAGATCATTGTGGATCAATGTTGTCATCCATTGTAGAGTGCATTACCATTCATTATTGATTTCATCATTGAGCCTTGCCTTGATAGTTTTGTGGATGAGATTTGAGTACTACTTGAGCATGATTGATTGAGCCTTTGATAAGGCCTTTGGGATAGATTTGTGAGCAGTTTTGGACAAGTTTTGTGTGAGCTTGTTGAGTATATTTGAGCAAGTTCTATGTCAGCTTGTTGAGCAATTTTAAACAAGTTCTGTGTGAGATTGTTGAGAAAATTTGAGCAAGTTCTGTGTGAGATTGTTGAGCAATTTTGAACAAGTTCTATGTGAGCTTGTTGAGAAAATTTGGACAAGTTTTATGTGAGCTTGTTGAGAAAATTTGGACAAGTTCTGTGTGAGATTTTTAAGAAGGTTTTGACAAGTTCTATGTAAGCTTGTTGAGCAGATTTGGACAAGTTCTGTGTGAGCTTGTTGAGAAGATTTGGACAAGTTCTATGTGAGCTTGTTGAGCATATTTGAACAAGTTTTGTGTGATATTGTTGAGCAGATCAATGTGTTGCCTAGCTAAGTAGATTAGTGGATTGCCTACCTGAGCAGATAAGTGTGTTGCCTAGTTGAGCATATTAGTGGATTACCTACCTGAACAGATCAGTGTGTTGTCTAGCTAAGCAGATTAGTGGATTTCCTACCTAAGAAGATCAGTGTGTTGCCTAGCTGAGTAGATCAGTGGATTGCCTACCTTTGAGCAAATCAAAGTAATAATTTTATTGTATAAGGATCCTTATTTTTGAGTGAAATATTATAAGGAGATTATCTTGTGGAGTACCCCACATTGGGGGAACCACATTAAATCTTGTGTCTCAATTGTGTATGGTGACTTGTGTCTTGCTTACTATTGTTATCTGAGTTATTAATGCATATTTCTATATTTGGTTATTGCAATTAAGGACATTAATTGATATTTGTTTGAAAAGAAAGTAAAAAGTGAGAGCTATACTGTTCACCCCCCTCTCAGTATAAGCTTGTGTTCTTTAATTGGTATCAGATCGGGTTCCTTCAAAAAGGCTAACAGCTTGAGGGCAAATTCTATTGGGTTATAGGATGGACAAATGGTATATTGACAGTGGGTGCTCTAGTCATATGACTGGATATAAGGATAAGTTCATTTCTTTAAAAGGGAACAATAATGGATCTATGATATTTGGTGATAATGCTTCAGCTAAAATCAAAGGGAGAGGAACTTTAAGTTTTGATGATGGAAATACTACTACATAGGGTGTACTCTATGTTGAGGTTCTAAAACATAATCTACTAAGTGTAATTCAGCTTTTTGATCGAGGGTACATAGTTACTTTTTCCTCTACAGGATGCAAAATCAAGGAAACAAAAAAAGGCAAGCTTGTTGCAAATGCAAAAAGAACCAATAACAATCTCTACATGCTCAGTGAAATAAAAAAGGAAAAATGTCTTCTATCTCAAGAAGAATAAAGTTGGTTATGGCATAAAAGGTTGTGTCACTTGAACTTCGATAACATAGTAAGTATAAGCAACAAGAAAATTGCCAGAGATCTACCAAAGATAAAAATACCTTCAAATACAATATGTACAGTGTTAGTATGGAAAGCTAACAAGATCAAGTTTCAAGACAAAAGAATATTCCTCTTTCAAGGTATTATAATTGATTCATATTGATTTATGTGGTCCTATGAGAACCAAAAGTCTACAAGGTGAAAGTTACTTCATGTTGTTCATAGATGATTATTCTAGAATGACTTGAGTTGTTTTTCTGAAAGAGAAATTAGAGGCATTTGAGCATTTCAAAGTGTTCAAATAAATGGTAGAAAATAAAATAAGAAATAAGATCAAGTGTTTGCAATCAGATAGAGGAGGGGAATTCATCTCTATAGAATTCATTTGAGTTTTGGGCAGAACATGGAATCAAAAAAGAATATTTAGCAGCCAGGGCTCCACAACAAAATGGAGTAGTAGAAAGAAAGAATAGAACTCTTGAGAATATGGTGAGATCAATGCTAAATGAATCAAGAAGCTCAGATGGGTTTTGGAAGGAAGTAATCAGTACAATATTCTATGTTATAAATAGATCTCAAGTTAGAACAAAGCAACATAAGACTCCATATGATTTTTTGAAAGGAAGATATCCTACGGTAAACTACTTCAGAATTTTTGGAAGTGTTATATCAAAAGAGAGGATAAGGACTTGGGCAAGTTTGATCGTAGATGCGATGAAAGTATTTATATTGGATACTCTACAAAGAGTAAGGCCTACTGATGCTACAATAAAAGAACACATACCATGGTGGAAAGTATAAATGTCATATTTGATGAAATAACAGGAATAAATGAGCCATATTAGGAAGATATTCTTGAAGAAGAAGAAATTTATTAGGAAGAAATGGGTGAAGATTTAGATGAAGAAGATTTGCATAATATACCTTCCAAAACTACATCAAGATATATTAAAAAAAAATCATCTAGAGGACTTGATCATTGGCAGCCCTGATGTAAGAAGAACAAGAAGAAGAATCATAGGCTCAACAGAACAAGCAAATGTTTCACTACTATCCAAGATAGAACCAAAGGATTTCAAAGAGGTAGAAAATGATGAATGTTGGATTAAAGCAATGAAGGAAGAACTAGATCAAATTGAAAAAAGTAAAACTTGGGTATTAGTTCCAAGACCAAAAGGAAAAAATGTAATTGGTACTAAATGGGCCTATAGGAACAAACTAAATGAAGATGGTCAAGTCATAAAAAACAAGGCAAAATTGGTGTGTAAAGGGTATGCACAAGTAGAAGGAATTGATTTTGATGAGACCTTTGCACTAGTTGCAATATTGGAAGCTATACGGATGTTTTTGGCACTTTCAAGCTACAGGAATTTCAAAGTATATCATATGGATGTCAAATCAGATTTTTTGAATGGTCATTTAGAAGAAGAAGTTTACATTGAACAACTAGATGGGTTTAATCAAGCAGATAAGCCAGATTATGTGTGTAGATTGAAAAAACTCTTTATGTCTTAAAGCAAGCTCCTAGATCATGGTATTCAATACTAGATAAATATCTTCGAGAGCAAGGTTTCAGAAAGGGAACAGTTGATAGCAATCTATATATTAAAAATAAGGGAAATGATTTGATGATTGTGGAAGTTTATGTGGATGATATTATTTTTGGGGGTAGCAATGATAGAATGTGTCAAGAATTTACAAGAAATATGACTAATGAGTTTGAAATGTCTATGCTTGGTGAATTAACCTTTTTCCTCGGATTATAGATTTCACAATTAGAAAAAGGGATATTTCTTTCACAAACAAAGTATATAAAGGATATGTTGAATAAATTCAAAATGGAATATAGTAAGCCAGTTAGTACTCCAATGGTTACAGGGTGTAAATTAAGCAAAGATGTGAATCTCCTTATGCAAATCAAACACTATACAGATCTATGATTGGTAGCTTGTTATATGTTACAGCTACAAGACCAGATATAATACAGGCAGTTGGTTTAGTGGGAATATTTCAAGCAGCTCCAAAAGAATCACATGTGATAGTAGTCAAAATAATACTCAGATATCTCAAATAAATAATGGAGTATGGTCTATGGTATCCTAGAAGTAGTAAGTTTACTCTCACAACATACACAAATGTAGATTGGGCAGGAAACATTGATGATAGAAAAATCACAAGTATAGGAGCATTATTTCTTGGTGATTGCTTAGTTTCTTGGCTAATTAAGAAACAACCATCAGTGTCACTTTCCACAATAGAGGCATAATATATTACAGCAGTAGCATGTTGTTCACAGGTATTATGAATGAAAAAGACTCAAATATTTTAGCATAGATCATGATCATCCCATTCCTATTATGTATGATAATACTAGTGCTATAAGTATCTCGAAGAATCCAGTAATGCATGCAAGAACAAAGCACATTCCAATAAAGTATCATTTTTAAAGAGAAAATGTTACAGAGCAACAAGTAAGATTGGAATATGTTCCTACAAAATATCAGATTGCAGACATATTTACAAACCCTTTACCAAGAGAAACGTTTGAGCATTTGAGAGAACAACTAGGAGTAAAAGTACTCCCACCCCAAAATTAATCACCTCAATAGAGAAGGTGGTGAGGGGGCTAAGCTTAAGAGTCATATATTTTAGCCCCATAGGTGTCCCTTTTGCCATTGATGTCAAAGGGGGAGATATTTGAGTAAGGGGGAGATATTTGAGTTAGAGGGAGAGATTTGAGTTAGGGGGAGAAGCCTCTAAAGAAATATTTAAGTTAGTGGGAGCAGCCTCCAAAGAGATATTTGAGTTAGGGGGATCAGCCTCCAAAGAAAGCATTGAGTTAGGGGGAGCAGCCTCCAAAGAGAGTATTGAGTCAGGGGAAGTTGCTTTGATTCTTAGAGATGGTTTTTGTAGTGATTGTGGTTTTTGAATTAGAGGTGTTGCCATCAATGAAAAAGGGGGATATTTTTGGCAATTTGAGTTATTTTATGTTGTCATTGATGTCACATGGATCATTGATGTCACATGGATCACTTTGAGTTTTGAGTTTTGGAGAGCATGGATATATACAGGGTTTTTTGAAAACCAAGGCAGGCAAAACAAAAGGTTTTATTTAAAACCATGGATGGCAGATTTGAAATGGGTTTTTCTTAAAACCCAGGTTGACCTTTCGTTTCATCAAAAAAGGTGCCCCGGTGATGGATATATTTAATTTTAAATATTTAGTTTAAATTTTAATTATTTAAAATTTAAAATTAAAATTAAAGTCATCGTCGACGTCATAAAAACCATGCACCATCAAAAGGAAATTAATAATTAAAGGTGCCAACGTATGTGAAATTAAAGGAAGGTTGCATTATATATATATATATAAATATATATATACATAAATATATATATATATATATATATATATATATATATATATATATATATATATATATATATATATATATATATATATATATATATATATATATATATATATATATATATATATATATACATAAATATCCTATATATATATATATATGTATATATAAATATATATGCAAAGGCTTTCGATTCAAAATTCTAAGTATCAAACGAAGATAACAGAAAGCAGAGGACCCGAAATCCTTCGATGTGACAGTGTGGTCCAACGGTGAGCTTGGGAAGTGTGGAGTTTTTGGTTGTGACAGGGCATGCGTTCAATTCCCACCGGGTTCAATTTTTGTAGAGTGTAGAAGAAGAGCATTTGGCGCACGTTTTTGGCATGAGCAAGGGCAGTGAAATATAGGGAGTATTTTTTCTCTATGTCCTATGTGAGTAGATAGCTCACGTGGTCTTTGGTGCCACGGTTGTGGTGTTGAGTGGGCAGTGACGAGGGTTCGATTCCCTCTAAGAGGTAAGTAAATATTTTATTGAATATTTTTTTATTATTGCCTAATTTTGGAGGAATAAGGTGATGCTAAGGGAATAATGTTTGATTAAATTTTTATTTACTTGGAAGGCAAGATATAAGGGTTGAAATGCACTTTTAGAAAAGTGAAATTTCTAGTGTTTTCCTCTTTTAGAAGTATACCATATTATATATCATTGGAAAGCTTATTTCAAGGGCTATTTGGTTAACTTGATTATATGGAGAAATAAGGTGTATGTAAAGATATATTAATATTTTTGTAAAGGGGTTCAAAGTGAAGGTTGTTTTGTTCTTTTTCAAAGTGTGTTGAGTGTGGCAGATTTCCAAAGGGGTTTCTTCATCTTCATAAAAGGTATGGTCACATTCTACTATTGTTTGTTTATGGTGGTTGATTTCTGAAATATGATTGGAGATAAAAGTATTGATTGTGGTTTCCTTTTCAAAAGTGGTTGGTTGAATGCTTCAAGGTTTTTTGGTTTGTGAGTTGTGTTTAAACCTTGTTTTATAAGCATAGTTGTTGAAGCCCATTGGTTATGAAAAGAACTTGAGTTAGAAAAGAACATGAGTATCATTGTTATATGAGATTTGTGGTTGAGCATTGTTGGAAAAATTTGAGTTAGTCGATACATGCTTGGACTAGGGTTTTGTGAGAAAGAGTTATCCCTTATGGTGATTGGTTGAGTTGAGTTGATTGAACCTAGTCAAGTGATGTGTGAAGTGATTATTCAAGTTCCATGAAATAAACTATTCCATAATTCTGATTTGAGTTGATATTGAGTTTAGAACATATTGAGTCTCTAACAATTCTCTTTATGGTTCTATAATACTTGAGTTGAGTTGAGATTGATTTGAGTTGAGATCATTGTGGATCAATGTTGTCATCCATTGTAGAGTGCATTACCATTCATTATTGAGTTCATCATTGAGCCTTGCCTTGATAGTTTTGTGGATGAGATTTGAGTACTACTTGAGCATGATTGATTGAGCCTTTGAGAAGGCCTTTGGGATAGATTTATGGATAGATTTGTGGACAGTTTTGGGATAGATTTGTGAGCAGTTTTGGACAAGTTCTATGTGAGCTTGTTGAGCAGATTTGAGCAAGTTCTGTGTGAGCTTGTTGAGCATTTTTGAACAAGTTTTGTGTGAGCTTGTTGAGCAGTTTTGAACAAGTTATATGTGAGCTTGTTGAGCATATTTGGACAAGTTTTGTGTGATCTTGTTAAGCAATTCTGGACAAGTTCTGTGTGAGCTTGTTGAGCAGATTTGGACAAGTTATGTGTGAGCTTGTTGAGTAGATTTGGACAAGTTCTGTGTGAGCTTTTTGAGTAGATTTGGAAAAGTTTTGTGTGAGCTTGTTGAGCAAATCAGTGTGTTTCCTAGCTAAGCATATCAGTGTGTTGCCTAGCTGAGCAGATTAGTGGATTGCCTACCTGAGCAGATTAGTGTATTATCTAGCTTTGAGCATATCAAAGTAATCATTGTATTGGATAAGGATCCTTATTTCTGTGTGAAATATTATAAGGAGATTATCTTGTGGAGTACCCCACATTGGGGGAACCACATTAAATCTTGTGTCTCAATTGTGTGTAGTGACTTGTGCTCTTGCTTACTATTGCTATCTGAGTCATTAATGCACACTACTATATTTGGTTATTACAATTAAGGATATTAATTGATATTGGTTTTGAAAGAAAGTAAAAAGTGGGCACTATACTGTTCGCCTCCCCCCTCTCAATATATGCTTGTGTTATTCAGGAGTTATAAGGTGTAATTATGATTGTTATAAAATTATATTATGTATAAGTTAGTAATGTGTAAATTTGAAATTTTAATTTTATATTTTACATATCATCAAAGGATAAAATAAGAAGTGACTTTATTGGTTTAAAAGCTTCATTGTTTATATTTTGATAAGGGTATAGTTATTATTAAAAGCTTTATTTTGTGAGATTAAAAATGAGATATAAGGTATTATTTTCAAGATTTATTGTGCACATTTTTTAGAAGGGTTTTTAATGTGGATGATTTGAAAAAGAGATTTTCTAACCCTATTTTTGTAGTGGCAAAAGAAAGGAAAATTATTTTTGACAAAATAGGTTTGGAAAACACATGCAAAAGAATATTATCATCATTGTGGCAGATTTAGAGGGATGGTGATTCAATTCCTTTCTCAAAGGTGGTTTTGTTTGAGGAAAATATTTTTAGTGTCATATTGTTGGAGGTATAATGATTGATTTGATCTGCATTGGTTTTGATTAATATTAGGAGTAAATGTGCAAGGGTTATAGAACATATTTGAAATAAAAAGTTGGGCATTGTGTATGATTGAATTTGGGAGTAGATGAGCATGGTAGATTTGTGGATTGTTATATTTGGTTTTGGGTATATATGAGCATTATTTGTATGCAAGATTTTGGATCATATTTGAGTAGGTTTTATGAGTAAATTTGAGCAGAGTTGTGAGCAATATTGAGCAAACTTTGTGAGCAGGATTGAGTAGGCTTTGTGAGAATATTTGAGCAGGTTTTGTGAGCAGATTTGAGTAGGTTTTTGTGAGTAAAATTGAGTAGGTTTTATGAGCAGGTTTTGTGAGCAGATTTGAGCAAGTTTTGTAAGCAAATTTGAGCAGAGTTATGAGTAAATTTGTGAGCGAATTTGTGAGCAGATTGGTGAGAAAATTTGAGTAGAATTGTGAGTAGGATTTGGAGCAGACCAGAGAAGAGGAGATTGGTGTCTCCTATGGATTGAGTTCCATGAACCAGAGAAAAGGATATTGGTGTCTCTTATGGATAAAAAACCACGAACATTGTAATACGGGTTGAAGCCTATGAAATTTATTTGAGAAATTTATAAGAAATAATTTCTCCATGAATGTAGCCCAAATTGGGTGAACCGTATTAAATATGTCTCTTATGTGTGTGATGTTGGCAATTTTGGGTATGTTGCCTAGCTTCATGGTTGTGAGTTGTCATTGATGTCAAAAGGAGTTTGTGTTGATATCAAAAGGAATTTGTGTTGATGTCAAAAAGAGTTTGGTGCCAAAAAGATCTTGAAAGTTCCATGATGTTTGTTTAAGGGTTTTTAATTAAAACCATGGTGACAAGGTTAAAGGTTTTTCTTAAAACCATCTGGACTCATTAAGGGTTTTTATTAAAACCATCTTGGCTTAATGAAAAGGTTTTTGCTCCTTGAAAAAACCTTAAAAGTCCATTTTGATTATTAATAAATAAATTAACTCAAACCTTTGAAAAGGTTTTAAGTTAAGTTTATTATTAATAAAATAATAATTATTAATTTAATAATTATTATTGAAAGGGTTTCTAAACCCTTAGCGATGCCAATGTAGAAGACTTACCTCACCGACGTCATTTGTTTGGAAGGAGCATCGATGTCAACTTGCATGGGATGCAAAAGACTATTAAAGGGCATTAATTCCTAAGGTTCAATACACCTTCGATTTGTGTGATTACCTTCAAATTTGTATTGCTCTGTGACCTTCGATTTTGGATTGCTCTATGATTTTTGAGTTTCATATTGCTCTATGTTTAAGTTTTGATTTCGTATGCCTATGAGGAAGACAAATATGTTTGTCTTTAATTTCTATGAGCAAAGGGAAGGTAAAACGATGAGTGGCGCTTGAGAGTTTCATTGGGCACTTGTGCTCCAATGGCGGAGGCAGTGGAGCGAAGGCGCTCGCTAGGCAGAGGTGTCGAGATCGATTCACATCGGGCATGTTTCATTTTTGGTCATGGATTATTGTGCATGTGGTACAACAGTTGCCTTGGGCCATGAGTTTGGAGGAGGAAGCGCTTTGGCGCTTATGTTGGTGTCTCCACACTTCTCCTAAGGTTGGAGAATTGATTTTTGGCCAAGGTAGATCTTTTGTTGATAATGTGGAATATTTGATTTGACTTGGCAAATTATTGTTGGTAATTGGATGGAGGTATAAGGTTAAATAGAAATATTGCTTTGACATTGTTATTATTGATGCTTAATGTTTATGTGGTAAATGCATTTAGAAGTAAATGTATTTTAGGAGTTATAAGGGTTTAAGGAATAATTGTGCTTAATGTCATATTGGGGTTAGAAAGCCTTTGGAGTTATTGAGTGGATATTCTCTTGTAATTATTTTTGAGGTTGAAGTTATTTTGTGATATATTAAGTAGGAGTTATAAGGTGTAAAGGAATATTGTTGATATGTATATTTGTGAGTTTTGATTATTGATGAGTTGGAGTGATAAGGTGTTATTAGGACTCTTATCATTGTGCATTATTCCATTGTTGCTAACTCTAATTTGTGGCAAATTGAGAGTTAGTGTTGTGACAGATTTTGAGTTCTCCTTCTTCATCAAAGTAAAGGTATGGGCACATTCTTCCATGGTTATTATTGATTGATGGTTTTCTAAAAATAAGTTTGGAGTGAAAAGGATTAAATTAAGTTTCCTTATTTGGAGTGGATCTTATTTTCTGAAAGTGGAAGTATTGATTATGCATTATGAGATCATGATGAGTTTATGAGTTATTGCATAATTCTGGTTTATGAGAGTGGAAGCATTTGAAGTTTGCTTTAGGGTTTTTGAGTGAGAAGCTTATGCCATTGCTATAAGTTGTTGAAACCCTAATTGAGTTGTTTGGTTGTTGAGAGTTGAAGGATAGAACATATTGAGTCTCTAACAATTCTCTTTATGCTTCTATGAGATTGATTTGAGTTGAGATTGAAAGTTGAAGGATAGAACATATTGAGTCTCTAAAAATTCTCTTTATGCTTCTATGAGATTGATTTGATATGATTGGATGAAACACATTGGGTCTCTAACAATTCTCTTTGTGTGTTCACATTGGGCAAGTTTCTTGGTAAACTTGCTTGAGCTGATTTGGGCAAGTTCTTGGTGAGCTTGCTAGGACTGATTTGGATAGGTTCTTGTTGAAGAACTTGTGGACAGATTTGATGAAGTCTTGGTGAAGACTTGTGAGCAGTTGTGATTGATTTGTTCAAGATTTTGGCTTAAGCTTGGGATAGATATGATAGAGATTTGAGAGCAGATTTGTGTTGGACCAGAGGACTGAGTTTGGTGCAGATTTGTGATAGAGTTTGAGAGGACTTGTGTTGGACCGACTGACTATGTTTAGTACAGGTTTTGATGAGCAGCTATGGAGGTGATCAGTGAGGACAGAAGTCTCTAGAGCTAGAGCAAGGAGGACAGGACGTCTTCTATGGAAAGGAGTTCCACCTGCTAGCGGCAGAAGAGGTAGTGATATTCTGAAGTATCATTTCTAGAGCTTTGGGGGATAGGACATCTCCTTTGGGTAGGAGGCTCATAAATACTTGTTGAGGGGATAGGACATCTCCTTTGGGTAGGAGGCTCATAAATACTTGTTGAGGGGAAGGATTCTCCTTTGGGAAGGAGGCTCATAAATACTTGTTGAGGGGAAGGATTCTCCTTTGGATAGGAAGTTCATAAAATTTGTAATAGGGAAAGGATTTCCCAAAGAACTTGATTGAGAAAGATTTTAGTGAAAATATTTTTGTGGATGTAGCCCATATTGGGTGAACCATGTTAAAATGGCTCTTCTTTGTGTGTTGCTTTCTATGATGGTTAATGTTATGGTGATGCCACTACTATCTAAAGTAAAATTTTTTAAATGGTTGCATCTTATACTATTCACCCCCCTCTCAATATAAGTCTATGTTCTTCAATTGGTATCAGAGCGGGTCTCTCCAGGAAGAGCCTAACAACTTGGAGAAGGATCCCTCGAAAGATCATATGAGCATGAAAAGTGATGAAGAGATTGAATTTGATTTGAAAGGGGAATTCTTTTTGGCCCTAAGAAATCTGGAAAAAGTCAGGGAAGAGAATTTTGTTTTAAAACAACAAAATCAAGAAGAAGAGATGGCCAAAATAGAACTATCTCAAAATCTCACAGACTTCAAGATCCTAGCTGAAGAAGGAAAGAAAGTTGAGCAGGTTTTGATAGAGGTTTTGAAAGGGAAGGAAGTTGAATGTGAGAGACTTGAAGAAGAGGTGGTTTCTCTAAGAGTTAGACTTGAACAGATGAGTCTTAAACAAAATATTTTTCTTGGAAAGCAAAGGGAAGAAGATCTCCATATCCAAGAAGCAGGAACATCCAAGCAGAAATAAAGTCAACTTTCAAAAACCAAAGGATACCAGAAAAGAAGAAAACAAAGGAGAGCAATGGACAAGAGTTGATCACAAAAGAAGGAACACTCATCAAAGGCTTCCAAATAGGTTACATAATACTTTCCATGGCTATTGTTTTTCTTGCAATAAATATGGTCATAGAGCTATCCATTGTACTAGGATTGTGAATGACAATGTTAAGAAAAATGTTAATTCTTTTGCACCACTCATGGATGATAGTATTATGTGTTACAAATGCAATAATTTTGGGCATATAGCTAGAATGTGTAAATTGGAAAGATCTAGTGAAGTGAATGTTAGGAAAACAAATGGAAATAAAACTAGATCTATGATAGTTCAAACTGCTCTTCATGCTCAAGATAAGGAAGAAAAATGGTACCTTGATAGTGGATGTTCTAGGCACATGACTGAGAAAAAGAAAAGTTTATAGTTCTCAAAGAAACTAGTAGAGGGTCAATTAGCTTTGGAGATAACAGATCAGCTAAAATTTGTGGAAAGGGTTCTCTAAGTTTAGATGGAAAAACCAGAACTAAAAATGTGCTTTATGTAGAAGGATTGAGACATAATATTTTGAGTGTTAGCCAACTTTGTGATCAGGGTCATATGGTGACTTTCTATTCTGATAGATGTGAGATAAGGAAAGTAGAGAATGGAAAAATCATTGCTAATGCAAGATGAACTCCTAACAACCTCTACATGCTAAGTGAGATAAAAAGGGAAAAGTGTTTTTTGTCTCAAGAGGATGAAAGTTGGCTATGGCATAAAAGAATGGGACATTTGAGCTTTGATAATCTTATCAACATTAGCCATAAGAAAGTAGTCAGAGACTTACCTAAATTGAAAAGACCCCAAAATACTATTTGTGGTCCTTGTCAACATGGAAAGCAAACTAGAACCAACTTTAAGGCTAAAGGGTACATGTCATCCAAACCTTTAGATCTTATTCATACTGATTTGTGTGGTCCCACCAGAACTCAGAGTATACAGGGAGAGAGTTACTTCATGCTTTTCATAGATGATTTCTCTAGAATGACTTGGGTTACCTTTCTG
The DNA here is from genome assembly GCA_028583015.1 of Wollemia nobilis. Taxonomy (NCBI): domain Eukaryota; kingdom Viridiplantae; phylum Streptophyta; class Pinopsida; order Araucariales; family Araucariaceae; genus Wollemia; species Wollemia nobilis. The sequence continues at coordinate 3,753,511 of JAQPPZ010003612.1, forward strand.
AAAGAAAAATCTGAAGCCCTTGACAAGTTTAAAGCCTTCAAAGAAATGATAGAGAATGAAATAGACAAAAGAATAAAATGCTTAAGATCAGATAGAGGAGGAGAATTCACTTCAAATGAATTTGTGGATTATTGTGAGCAACAAGGGATTAAGAGGGAATTTTCAGCAGCAAGAACTCCTCAACAAAATGGAGTAGTTGAAAGAAAAAATAGAACTATTGAAAATATGGCTAGAGCTATGTTGAATGAGTCAAAGCTTCCTGATGGTTTTTGGAAAGAGGCAGTTAGTACAATAGTGTATATTATCACCAGAGCTCAGTTAAGAGTCAATCATCACAAAACTCCCTATGAGCTATGGAAAGGAAGACCAACCACAGTAAAACATTTCAGAGTTTTTGGTAGTAAATGTTACATCAGAAGGGAAGATCAGAATTTAGGGAAGTTTGATCCTAGATGTGATGAGGGCATTTTTCTTGGGTACTCCAGCAAGAGCAAAGCCTATAGATGCTACAACAAAAGAACTTGTACTATTGTGGAAAGCATAAATGTTACAGTGGATGAGAAAATAGGGATAAGAGAACCAGTTCAAGAAATTGATGATGAAGATTGCCAAGAAGAATTCAGGGAGGATTCAGATAAAGAAGAAGAGGAAAGACAACAACTCCTTCCTAAAACTCCATCCAGATATGTTCAGAAACACCATCCAAAGGATCAAATCATTGGTAATCCAGAAGTCAGACAGACAAGGAGAAGAATCATATCTTCAAATTCCCATACAGATGTTTCATTGTTATCTCAGATTGAGCCAAAAGATCTCAGTGAAGCCTGTGCAGATAAGTTTTGGATAAATGCTATGAATGAAGAATTGGAACAGATAGAGAAGAGTGAGACTTGGGAACTTGTTCCAAGACCTAAAGATAAAAATGTCATTGGCACTAAGTGGGTCTTCAGAAACAAGCTAAATGAAGATGGTCAGGTAGTCAGAAATAAAGCAAGGTTAGTTTGCAAAGGTTATGCTCAAGTAGAAGGAATTGATTTTGAAGAAACTTTTGCTCCAGTTGCTCATCTTGAGGCTATCAGAATGTTTTTGGCTTTTTCAAGTTTTAAAAACTTCAAGGTCTATCAGATGGATGTCAAATCAGCTTTTCTAAATGGTGTGTTAGAAGAAGTCTACATTGAACAACCAGAAGGGTTCTTACTTTCAAAAAATTCAGATTTTGTGTGTAGATTGAAAAAGGTATTGTATGGTTTGAAACAAGCTCCTAGGGCTTGGTATTCGAGGCTTGACAGGTATCTTCAGAAACAAGGTTTCAGAAAAGGTATGGCAGATAGCAATTTGTATATAAAAAATGATGGAAATAATATCTTAATTGTGGTTGTTTATGTTGATGATATCATTTTTGGAGGTAATAACACCAAAATGTGTAAATATTTTGCTAACAATATGCAGAGTGAATTTGAGATGTCCATGATTGGGGAATTGTCCTTCTTCTTAGGACTTCAGATTGCCCAATCAGAAGAAGGAATATTTCTCTCACAAGGCAAGTACATAAGAGAGATGCTAAAAAAGTTTGGTATGGAGGATAGCAAACCTGTTAGTACTCCAATGATTACAGGGTGTAAGTTGAGCAAGGATGATGAATCTCCAGAGGTAGATCAAAGGTTGTACAGATCCATGATTGGAAGTTTGCTTTATGTTATAGCTACCAGACCAGACATCATGTAGGCAGTGGGACTAGTTGCAAGGTTTCAGGCTACACCAAAAGAAACTCATGTTATGGCAGTAAAAAGGATTCTCAGATATCTGAAAGGCACTATGGATCTTGGGCTTTGGTATCCCAAGAGTGATAAGTTCACTCTCATAGCTTTTATAGATGCAGATTGGGCCGACAATATTGATGACAGAAAAAGCACCAATGGTGGAGCTTTCTTTTTGGGGAATTGTTTAGTTGCTTGGTTAAGCAAGAAACAACCTTCAGTTTCCTTGTCTACAACAGAGGCAGAATACATAGCAATAGTAGCTTGTTGTACACAAGTTTTATGGATGAAGACTACCTTGGAGGATTTCAAAATAAAGCATGATCAACCCATTTCCATATTGTGTGATAATACAAGTGCCATAAGTATCTCCAAGAATCTAGTAATGCACTCAAGAACAAAGCATATTCCCATAAAATATCACTTTCTGAGAGAGCAGGTTCAGGACAAGCAGGTTAAGCTAGAATATGTGCCTACTAAGGAACAAATTGTTGACATTTTCACCAAACCTCTTCCAAGAGAGACTTTTGAGTATTTAAGGAAGAATTTGGGAGTAGTTTTACTCCCACCCCAGAATTAATCACCTCAACAGGAGGTGGGGGAGGGGCTAAGCTAAGAGGCTCATTCTTAGCCCTGAGCCCCAAAGGTGACCCTTTGCCATTGATGACAAAGGGGGAGAGATTTGAGTAAGGGGGAGAGCCTTGAGTCAGGGGGAGCAAAGCTTCAGAGGATGGTTTTCAGTTGGTTTCAGTTTTGATAGTTGGTAGTGGTTTCAGTAGTGGTTTGCCATCAATGACAAAGGGGGAGATTGTTGGTAATTTTGGGTATGTTGCCTAGCTTCATGGTTGTGAGTTGTCATTGATGTCAAAAGGAGTTTGTGTTGATATCAAAAGGAATTTGTGCTGATGTCAAAAAGAGTTTGGTGCCAAAAATATCTTGAAAGTTCCATGATGTTTGTTTAAGGGTTTTTAATTAAAACCATGGTGACAAGGTTAAAGGTTTTTCTTAAAACCATCTGGACTCATTAAGGGTTTTTATTAAAACCATCTTGGCTTAATGAAAAGGTTTTTTCTCCTTGAAAAAACCTTAAAAGTCCATTTTGATTATTAATAAATAAATTAACTCAAACCTTTGAAAAGGTTTTAAGTTAAGTTTATTATTAATAAAATAATAATTATTAATTTAATAATTATTATTGAAAGGGTTTCTAAACCCTTAGCGATGCTAATGTAGAAGACTTACCTCATCGACGTCATTTGTTTGGAAGGAGCACCGACGTCAACTTGCATGGGATGCAAAAGACTATTAAAGGGCATTAATTCCTAAGGTTCAATACACCTCCGATTTGTGTGATTACCTTCGAATTCGTATTGCTCTGTGACCTTTGATTTTGGATTGCTCTATGATTTTTGAGTTTCATATTGCTCTGTGTTTAAGTTCTAATTTTGTATGCCTGTGAGGAAGACAAATATATTTGTCTTTAATTTATATGAGCAAAGGGAAGGTAAAATGATGAGTGGCGCTTGAGAGTTTCGTTGGGCACTTGTGCTCCAACGACGGAGGCAGTGGAGCGAAGGCGCTCGCTAGGCAGAGGTGTCGAGATCGATTCACATCGGGCATGTTTCATTTTTGGTCATGGATTATTGTGCACATGGTACAACAGTTGCCTTGGGCCATGAGTTTGGAGGAGGAAGCGCTTTGGCGCTTATGTTGGTGTCTCCACACTTCTCCTAAGGTTGGAGAATTGATTTTTGGCCAAGGTAGATCTTTTGTTGATAATGTGGAATATTTGATTTGACTTGGCAAATTATTGTTGGTAATTGGATGGAGGTATAAGGTTAAATAGAAATATTGCTTTGACATTGTTATTATTGATGCTTAATGTTTATGTGGTAAATGCATTTAGAAGTAAATGTATTTTAGGAGTTATAAGGGTTTAAGGAATAATTGTGCTTAATGTCATATTGGGGTTAGAAAGCCTTTGGAGTTATTGAGTGGATATTCTCTTGTAATTATTTTTGAGGTTGAAGTTATTTTGTGATATATTAAGTAGGAGTTATAAGGTGTAAAGGAATATTGTTGATATGTATATTTGTGAGTTTTGATTATTGATGAGTTGGAGTGATAAGGTGTTATTAGGACTCTTATCATTGTGCATTATTCCATTGTTGCTAACTCTAATTTGTGGCAAATTGAGAGTTAGTGTTGTGACAGATTTTGAGTTCTCCTTCTTCATCAAAGTAAAGGTATGGGCACATTCTTCCATGGTTATTATTGATTGATGGTTTTATAAAAATAAGTTTGGAGTGAAAAGGATTAAATTAAGTTTCCTTATTTGGAGTGGATCTTATTTTCTGAAAGTGGAAGTATTGATTATGCATTATGAGATCATGATGAGTTTATGAGTTATTGCATAATTCTGGTTTATGAGAGTGGAAGCATTTGAAGTTTGCTTTAGGGTTTTTGAGTGAGAAGCTTATGCCATTGCTATAAGTTGTTGAAACCCTAATTGAGTTGTTTGGTTGTTGAGAGTTGAAGGATAGAACATATTGAGTCTCTAACAATTCTCTTTATGCTTCTATGAGATTGATTTGAGTTGAGATTGAAAGTTGAAGGATAGAACATATTGAGTCTCTAACAATTCTCTTTATGCTTCTATGAGATTGATTTGATATGATTGGATGAAACACATTGGGTCTCTAACAATTCTCTTTGTGTGTTCACATTGGGCAAGTTTCTTGGTAAACTTGCTTGAGCTGATTTGGGCAAGTTCTTGGTGAGCTTGCTAGGACTGATTTGGATAGGTTCTTGTTGAAGAACTTGTGGACAGATTTGATGAAGTCTTGGTGAAGACTTGTGAGCAGTTGTGATTGATTTGTTCAAGATTTTGGCTTAAGCTTGGGATAGATCTGATAGAGATTTGAGAGCAGATTTGTGTTGGACCAGAGGACTGAGTTTGGTGTAGATTTGTGATAGAGTTTGAGAGGACTTGTGTTGGATCGACTGATTGTGTTTAGTACAGGTTTTGATGAGCAGCTGTGGAGGTGATCAGTGAGGACAGAAGTCTCTAGAGCCAGAGCAAGGAGGACAAGATATCTTATATGGAAAGGAGTTCCACCTGCTAGTGGCAGAAGAGGTAGTGATCTTCTGAAGTATCATTTCTAGAGCTTTGGGGGATAGGACATCTCCTTTGGGTAGGAGGCTCATAAATACTTGTTGAGGGGATAGGACATCTCCTTTGGGCAGGAGGCTCATAAATACTTGTTGAGGGGAAGGATTCTCCTTTGGGCAGGAGGCTCATAAATACTTGTTGAGGGGAAGGATTCTCCTTTGGATAGGAAGTTCATAAAATTTGTAATAGGGAAAGGATTTCCCAAAGAACTTGATTGAGAAAGCTTTTAGTGAAAATATTTCTGTGGATGTAGCCCATCTTGGGTGAACCACGTTAAAATGGCTCTTCTTTGTGTGTTGCTTTCTGTGATGGTTAATGTTATGGTGATGCCACTGCTATCTAAAGTAAAATTTTTTAAATGGTTGCATCTTATACTGTTCACCCCCCTCTCAGTATAAGTCTATGTTCTTCATGTGATGTTTTGTCCATTGTTTCATTATTGCAATTGATAATAATTATAGTTATTGCCTTGGAAAGAAAATTAAAAGTTTTATCTTATACTGTTCACCCCCCCTCTTAGTATAAGCTTGTGTTCTTCAATTGGTATCATAGTAGGTTCCTTCATGAAAGTCTAACAACTTAAAGGAATATCTTACAAGAACACACATGGCTCATAAGGAAGGGTTTTCATCAAATAAGGCTCCATTGTTTTATGGTACTAACTATGCTTTCTAGAGTGTGATAATGAAGACTTATTTAATGGCACATGGATATGATGTATGGCAATCTATTGAGGATGGATTTACAACACCTCCCGTAGATACAAATTGTAATAAACCATATGAAAATAATGCCAGGGCAATGAATGCAATCTTAAGTGGGTTATGTGAATCAAATTTTGTGAAAGTCATCCAATGCACTTCAGCTAAAAAATATGGGATAAGTTATAGAGAACATTTGAAGTAGACGACAAGGTAAAAATGGCAAAACTTCAAACTCACAGAAGTAAGTTTGAAGACTTGAGGATGAAATATGAGGAAGATATTCCTAGGTGTCTACTACGCGTTGACGAAGTTGTTAACACCATTCGTGGATTGAATAAAATATTGAGGACTCTACTTGTTAAGTTGACATTTTTCCCAATTGCAAAATCCCCACTATAGTCAAGGTATTAAATTGAAAACCCTCTCTTTCAAAGAAGTTAAACAAAGAAAACAAATTCTCCAAGGTTCCTCTATATAAGCATTATACATGTATATTTGAATGTAAAATGTTCAATAATAACAAGTGCTAGAAACAACCAAGTGATTTGCAAGTAACTGTAAACAAGGGGTCTATTGTTTTTTTTTTCATTCATGCTTTGTAATTAATTTCCTTAGATTTCCATGGTTGTGCCTTAATGTGAATCCATAAAATGAAGTGTTGTTTCATTGATTATATTTGCATTAATCTGTCTTACCCTGAATCCCTTTTAGTGGGTTCATTTTAATCTTCAGATTAAGATGCAAAGTTAAAGTGTTGTAGAATTGTACACTTAATTTTAAATACATGCCTTTAATATGAGATTGTAGTCAATATTTGCAGTTAGTAGGTTCAATTTTATCTTCAGATTTATGTTCAACTAATTACAAATGTAGAGAAGAAAAATTGACCCACTAAGATGAGTCATTTTTCTCAAAAACCCTTAGTTTTCCCTCTTAAAAAACTAAGGTCATCTTCAATAGAATTTTTACCTTATAAAATCATCTCAATTATTCTAAAATTTTATACCATTTTATAGGTCTCAAAAATATATTTTCAACGGTATATTATATGTCCGATTTTGACACCATTTAACCCCTCAAACTACAAAAATACTAAGTACATGTCTAACTATCATGGAATTCACGACAAAATGTGCATCTAACTTTATAAAATTTATTTGATTTTATCTCCAAGACTGTTTCAATGGAATGCATATTTCCTGTTGATTTGCTAGCCCTAATTTGGGTCAACAAATAATTTATATTAGTAATTGTCTAATCTAATTAAAACTGCTCAACAAATTTCCAGATTGGTTCTCTCACGGGAATGATAAATATATGCGCTCCATCTCCCAAGCAAGGAGAAAGAAGCAGAGAGATATTAAGAGGGATAGAATTAGAGAAATAAAACAAGAATGAAGAAGGAAGATGAATTGAGAAATTAAGGGCAATGACAGTACTGAATTGAGAGATGTTTATGGATTAATAATTTTTTGTTGCATGTAAATATCCAGAACAAGTTTTCTCTTCCCTTTTCTTTCGCAGGTTGAATGCTTGAAGCTGATTGAAGAATATTTTTGATCATTTTCATTACTTTTAATTATCAATAATTAAAACCCGTTATACCCCCATTGTAAGAAATTTTTTGTTTTCTTCTAATTATCCTGAAAATCATCATTTTTAAAATCGTATTTTATATTTTATTTATTTCTCTTAAAATGTAATATGACATTTAGGTTGGATTTAATATAATAAAATCACATTTATTTTTCATAAATTTTATACCATTGTATAGGGCTCAAAAAGAGCTTTCCAAAGATATATAATTTGCCCTATTTTGATGTTGTTTTGACCTCTAAAATTCTAACAAACCATATGTAGGTCTAATTATCATGAATTTGTATGGATCTAATAAATTTATCTAAATATAAATATGGGCGTAAATATTTGACTTTAAGTTAGGCATTTCTTTGTTTTACATCAAGTAGGATATAGTTGAAACCACTTGGTTTTACTAGCTTTATTAATTGTTGTATCATTTATCACTCAGATATAGATATTGATTTATTTATAATCACCAATTATTATCATCATTTTATATATAATTTTTGGGAAGAAACCAAGAATATCTATTCGCTCTAATGATTAAAAGGAAGCCTAAGACCATTTTTATGGGATTTGTGGCTTCTGATTATTAGTATCAAGTGCTTTTTTTTGTCAAGTTGCAGGTTTATAGGTCCAAATTGGCAAATTTGATAGATCAATTATAGATCCACTTAAATCGAACATCCGAACCAAGTAAGGATTTAAATCTAATTCTTCTTGGCTCATTCATACTATAGATTCATATTTCTCTATTTTTATAAACATTTGCATAAAACAAAAGAAAGAAAAAAAAACAAAAGAAAATAGATTTAATTACATCATATTTTGCATTTAATCACATTAGTTGAAAAACTCAAAAGAATAGGTCAAAATACAAACTTAGTTGCATCATTTTACATCAATCATATTAGTTAAAAGAATTAAAATAAAAATAATAAAAACTTAGACTTTGTTGCATCAATAATATTACTTTAAAAGAAAATACAAAAGGACAAAAATATACAAACTTAGTTATATCATTTCCATATCAATTGCATTTAATCAAAAGGTTCCAAAGAATGAAAATACAAAACATAGAATTTAGTTAAATTATTTTATACTTAATACATTAAATTGAAAAATAAAAACAACATGTTAGCATAAACTCCATATTTCACTTTCAATCATTGCATCAAAGTTAGATTTATAATGCTTTCTAGATAGACTTGTATGCCATTTGTTCTCAAGAAAAGAGAAATTGCATTTAATATAGAATAGTTGCATTTTGGCCAAACTAGGTGATTGTGAACAATATAAAAAGAACACATCAAACAAACTCCAAAACCTAGGAGTGGAAAATGCCATAAAATGTTTCCTGGTGAACCCATCCAATTCATCAAAAAACCACCAAATAAGGCACGATCTTAAGTTTATCTCTTCGAGGTGTAGACCTACTATTATCCCATTCCCCTTTGAGGCACAAATCCATTAGCCTGGAGGAAAAGAGTGCAAGAATTTTAGAGCTACAACAAAGTTAGAATTTAGTAGGTTAGAAAGTTAGAATGTTAGAGAGTTAGAAAGTTAGCAAGTTAGCATTCATTGCTTTATCTGCACTTAATATGAAGTAGTAGGTTAGTAACCCTCCCTCCTAGACTGATTTTATCTTGCTTATGCCATGTGAAAATTGTGCAGATTCGTTCCTTTTAATACTCTTGAAATATTATCCAAATAATTGTAAAGGTAAAAGCTCAAAAAACTAATTACTTGGATCATGTACACTCTAGATTTCCTAGATCAGATTTATGATGTAAATAGGATCTTTTGGGATTCTGAGTTTCAGATTGAGAATTTGTAGAAATAAATTTTGGGATGTGCAAAAGAAAGAAAACTTGCATGAGGAAACTACAACTAACTATACTAAATCTAGAATAAAAATGCAAATGTAATATGGTATCATGCTCCCCTACCCTGCAAAACCAAATATCATGAGTCACTCATGAGGATAACCCAACCTAATCAAACCTACAATAGCATAATCATATTAGATCAAGTGCTAGACTCAAAGGAAAAACAAAACCTGCATCGACATAAACCTTCACATAGTGTAACCTCCTAAGAGCATTCAACACTAGATATAATACAATAATCCTCAAAAATGAACTCCTTCAGTATTGCTCACAAGGTGCAAGTTTTTGGATCAATGTGCATCAAAATGGTATTCTTTTATTACAAAAATTCTAGCCCCTTCAACATGGTCTTCCATGGGTATTTAAAATTTTTAGGAACCCTTTCATTTCATATCCCTTTAAAAAAAAATGAAAGTGTAAATAACCTCCAATATTTTAAACCTTTTCAAAATAAGATGACAATAAAAAAAAAAAAAGGATAAAGTTCAACTTTTCCCTTATATCTCCTTCTGAATTGGAACTTACCCTTTGGTCCCTATTCCAAAATATTAAACAATCATGAATAATAAAAATCCAAAACAAAACATCATCTAACCCTTACAAAATTAGGGTCATGATCATGGGCACTATCCAGGCCCTACAATACCCATAGCCACCATACATTATACCAGGGTGCATAAAGTTCATGAAATAATTAACCACAATAAAAACTAAATAAACCTAGTGCAAAAACTCCCTTCATTCTCCATTGGGTGGTGTCGACGTGACTCAAAATCGAGTCATTGGGGTGCAAGCCCTAACTAGCTTACCCCTACCACTACGCCCAAGGCTTGGGTTGAAACCCAAGTCTTGCAGTAGCATGTTATTCCTACTCCAATCGATGCTCCTCCACCATGACACTCCTCTACCATGATGATCCTCTATCACAATGATCCTCTACAACATGAGCTGAGAAATATTCGTCCATCACCTTACTTGCCCTTGGCTCCTCACTCTACCATCCAACCAGGCCTACGTTTGGCCTCTGCCTCACTCCAAATCATTGCTCATACTTATCAAATAACTCTTGCATGGATGTTTGAGCATAAATCTTGGTGCTAGGGTTTACATGATAAACATTATTGCTCCTTTTGCCCCACCAGTTACTGCCATGGTTGGCAGTATTACAGTCACCTACCACTCACTGGCATTCGACAATGGTTTGGTGAGGGTGTTATCCCACCTGGACGCCACAATGGATACCTGACCACTTTTATTCCTCTGCCTTCGATGCTACTAGCGTCAGTGTGTAGCTCACCCTACATCTCTATCTCTTGGAAGTGCAACATATATGTACAGGGAGCATTATAAGTTTTATGTGGGAAATTCATTATCCCACATGCCTGGTGCTACCACCTTCAAGTGCTTCATAAGGCAAAACCCACCTTTGGTTTGTTGACTACCTTCGGGTAGTCTTCCTCCCACATTGCATAGTGTGAAATCTCCTCCCATTGGTCACCCATCCACATTCCATTGTCTCCTCCATTGGTTGCCCATCCACGTGGTAGATCACCACCTCCTTGCTTTGCTACCACCTTGACTTGATGCTTCGTTGTCACCTTAATTGGTCACTCCATTTTTGCCCCTTTGAAAAAACATTTTAGATGTCATATCATTGAGGAATGATAAGAATGAAGGTACATTGAACAAAACAACCCTTTATCAAACCTAACATGAATACTAACATAAATGTAAACCTAACGAATAATATAAAAATAAACCATAACATAAAAAAAAACAAACCAACTACAATAAAAGAAATTAAATCAAACCAAAAAATAAAAGAACCTAAAGACAACTATAAAGAACAATATAAAAATAAAATAAAGAATCAAAAATAAAAATCCACACTAAATAAAATAAACAAAGCAACCACAAAATAAACAATAACCTTTAACCTAAAACATAACACCAACTAACACAAACCTTTTAAAACAAAGGAAGACTAATAACTAAAACCAATAATTAAAATCTAATGACTGAGCAATATTAAAGATTACCTTGCTAGCCATAACAACTCACAAACATCAAGCCATACCCTACTAGCAAAGTGGTCCCCATTAATACCATATTCAATAAAAATCAAGGGACATACAACAACCAAAAAGAAGCATCCAATTGCTCAATACTATCCCATTAACTCAATTTTTTACAAATTTCAAGGGGGTCCCCAATATTGGGGTTAGTTGTGAAATAGTCACAACAAATGGTGACTCTGCTGGGAAATGCTCTTGAGCATTTTTGATGAGAACCCAATTCTGAAATTGATAAACCAAAGGTTAGAAAAGTATACACCATTCAATGACATCCTAGGAAAGCAAGGTCAATAGCTTCACATGAGAACAAATGGATTATTTGCTTCAGCTAGGTGTGTGCATTGTGGTTCAATTTACACCTTTGGGACTATCCATATTCCATCATTTGGTCCACCTTTAGGCCATGGAATGCTGCTCATAAAACTTATTTTGAATAATATTTTGCAAAATCTCTTTTGAGCATGATTTAGATAGAGCCCCACTGCCAGTCAGGCATCTATAGCCCCGATGGAGTTTATCCAAATCTAGTGACTAATTTGATCAAGCTTTTCAATGCTCTTTTCTTTTTTTTTCTTTTTTCTCTTTTCAAGATTTTGTCTAAACAAAGCCCCACTGCCAGTCAGGCATCTATAGCCCCGGTGGAGTTATTTAAACTTGGTGACTGATTTGATCAATCTTTGCATTGCTTGTATTCTTATTTTATAGAGAACTTTGCAAACCTGTATGTAACATTTGAACATGAGCATGTTAGAAGTTAGCCTTAATCAGTTTACCAACATGATTTCATCCTTCAAAATCCCAAGAAGTGCCTCTTCATGTGATTTATTACAGTGAAGCTTTGGCATAGTATTCCATTGTTTCATACTCCACCATATTAGTACACTTAACCAAGAATAATCACTGTATAGATTCATTCTCTTTTCCCCTAGTTCCTTTTGATTCTTGGGTTACTCTATATTCTGAAGACATGCCAATTTGTTAGTAACCATTCCAAAACCAAAACCACAATAAAGGGATTGACTCAAAATGTAAATGTATGGGAGCATGAACATGACTCTAACATACACAAATAAAAATCCTAAAACACTCTAAGGATACAAGAGAAACAAACAACAACTCAAAGGAAAACCAACACATAAAACCAAGACTAAATATGAAAACCAAAAAGTATTTACAAAATATACAATATAGAACAAATGGCACAAAACTCAACCATGACTTTCCTAGATCCCAAATTTGATTTCTTTCATGAATAGAAATAATTTTGACATGATAGGCATGCTGAATCATACAGGCATCAACCCATAATAAAATCATGCCCACAAATACAAAATCCTCTATTTTACCCTTTTTATTCCAGTATTCAGCAATTTCAATTTGAGATTCTGGCACATTAAATTGGCAAGAAAATGCATGATTTTCAATTATTTCTTGCTTATTACATGAGGTGTAAATTCCAACATTCAATTCATCACTTTGATAACATTTCTCATTTTTGCAAGCATATAAGATTTCCTTCAAATAAGAGGTTATTTCTAAAAATTTTGACATCAAGTCACCCTCTAAATTTTTAGGCCAATCATGCTCACGCAACACTTTGCAAGCATCTAGGATATTTACTAAATAAGTATCATTGTAAGTTTTTACCCTAGATTGAATTTTTAATATTTTATGGACATGATTCAACAATTCAAGCATATTCACATTTGTTTCATTTGACAAGACAAACTCATTAGCAATGTAAGTAGAAACCAATTCTAGCTCTTTGCTAACCTCACATGGCACTTGATCATTAATTACATTTGAATCTAAAATTTCATGATGCAACATTTTACCTAGATTTTGGATAATGGAACATAAAGGTTTAGATTTTACCTTTTGCATATTTTCATTTGCCAAACCTTTGTGAACATTTGTAATCTTTCCTTTTTCTTCATGAATTTCATCATCATCAAACACCTATTCAAAATACCAAAGTTAGGCACCCAATCAAACATATGCCCACATTTTTCAAAAAAAAGAACCTAGCTTCTCAAGATATGTGTCACATAACACCTTTCCATGATCAATGGCTTGAGTTGTTTCAAAATCCACATTTTCATTAGGATCATCAATAATATCAAACCCAAACCACTCAGGTTTTGGAATTTCCTCATTTTGAGATGGCATAGACATTGTAGAGCCAATAGGTGGATCAAGATTTTTAATTTTTGGCCCCTCAAAGGGGACCAAAGCAAGTGGTTCTCCTTATTTATCCATGGTAGTAGAATCATTATCATTTTCCAACACTTGATGAGATTCCAAGCCTTCTTCCAAAACATTCTCAGATTGTACATGACTTGTAATATCCTCATGCAAGAAAGCAATTGTATTATCCTGCATATCAATTGACACAAAAAGTTCATTAGAAGGTTTGGAGTGAGCATATTCTTCCCATTTCTCCCAAGAATCATAGTAATCATCTTCCAAAATCAAGTTGTGATGCTCAACTACTTCTTCACCATCTTCCAATTCATCAATGTGTTTCTCATAAAATTCACCTTCACCTTCCTTAGATGGTTCAATTATTTTCAAAAGTGGGCTACTCTTTGTATTCAATCTTGCAATATCACAATCCACATTTGTAACCCATGATTCAATTTTATCACAATTTGGAAGGTGTGGGTTTTCTTGACCATCAGTTTCAATAATCTCATCCAAAGTGTCTTTTGAGAACAAGTGGTGAAATTTTGTTATGTCTTCGAATTCATTTATTGATTCTCTTTCAACCTCACTTTCAACCACTTTTTATGGCTTAGGGGTTTCTATAATGGGATCAATTTTTACATTCTTCTTTCTATGATCATCCCAATCCTCCTTTGTGAATAATGGTTCTAAACCCTTTCTTTCCCAAACAAAAGGGTCATCATTTGGGATGTATTGGTATTCTTGATCATTTCTTTCAACCGCTTCATTCAATTCTATGGAAGGTCCTATCCTATCACATATTTCAATACTTGTTAGATCTAAGACTCCTCCATTACCTGAAATCATATTATTGTGAAAATCATTGAAATTTATCTTAGGACCATCATTCGAAAGATGATCAAGATGAGTATCTTGAAATTGATTCACACTTAAGAATGATGGTTGATTTTGAATGGTAGGTTGAGGTGCACCAATCATTGGGAGGGTAAGGGAGGTATTAAATGGTTGAATATTATATGATCCAAAACCCACACCATAATTTTGATAACTCAATTGTTGCTCAATTGCCATTGCTTGAGTATAGGCTTGGGACAAAGATGTGATTTGAGGCATCCCTCACAAATATGTGGAAGTGAATGGGTCAAGAGCATTGAGATATACTTGGAAAGTCGATCCCTTTGGAAGGACATAAGGTACCACCAATTGAGTGTATAGCCCATGGAACCTTTCGGTGAATGACTTCAAATTTTCACTTGGTCCTCTATGAATAGTGACAAACTGATTGTACATGAGGATTGGGTCAACTAGCTTTTTATTGAATTGATTGAGAAACATTACCTCTAGTTGAGCCCAAGAAGTGATCGACCCTAAAGGTAGATTAGTAAACCAATCATAAGCAACTTTGTCCAAGGTGTAGGGGAACATTTTACAAGCAACATCATCATACCAAATTGTTAAATGAGTCACATAGATTTTGAATGCTTGAATATGTTCTTCTACGGGCCTTGTCCCATTAGACACAAATCAAGGAAGATATCTCTCAAAACTGAAGGGTAAATTATGTTGAACTCCCGATATGTTCAATGGGTTTCTTGTCATCCATGGTGTAAACTGTTGGAAATTAACTTACCATTGTCGGTAAGGTGGACAGCAAAGCACTGGACGACAAGGTGGACGACAGATTTGTTTAAAACCTTCTCGCATATTTCCTCCCTATTTTTCCTATTCCCTATTCTCTCTCCTATATTCTCGCATTTCTATTCCTAGCTTAATTTCTAAGCTATATAAATGTAACCTTTGCATTTCGTATGTTGAATATTATTGAAGCATTTTTTGATTGGACTATTGGTTCATATTTGGTATCAGAGCTGGGCAGCACGGATTCGGAGGTGAGGCCATCATGGATCCCGAGGTGCAGGAGCGGCCCTCACAGGCACGCATCCCGAGATGGGCCCAGATTGATGTGGTCAACGAGCAGACTCGACTGACGCACGATAGACTACGAGGACTAACGCGGACAGTAGGGACTGACCGGATGGACTGACGCAAGGCGTAGGCTACCGCCGCACTGACATGGATAGAAGAATCACCAGACTAGCAGACGACGTGGCAAGGGTGAGTTTGGTAACGTGGTAGGAGGCCATTCGCATGGAGGAGGGCAAAAGGGGGCAGATCCGACTGCCCGTAGGCAGTCGATAATTCTACCATGCGTAGGATTTTTTAAAGCCTATAATAGGCTAAATCCCACTACGTGTGGGATAAAAGAACTTTAATTTTTTTTTGTTTATTCTGGCTCGATGAACCAGTGACCAGCAACGGCCACGATCGCAGCCAATCGGAGCCAGCTAGCAGCTCGACACCAAACCCCGATCGCAGCAATCCGAAGGCCACGCACACCGAAAGCCACGATCGCTTGCAGAAGGAAGCCACTGTCGCTGTTGCAGACAGGAGGTGGTCGTAGTTCAAAAATAGTCACCAACGCGCTAGCCAAAGTCGCAGATGGAGAGACCGGAAGATTTGCTGTCGTAGGAGGCAGGAGAGGTCGAAGGAGCTCGCGGTCGCCATAGTCGCTGAAGGAGCTCACGGTCATCACAGACAGAAGGTTCGTGGTTCGTGGTTCACTGCAGAAAGGCATCGCAGGAGGTTAAATTATTGTAAAGTCATCGTTTGATTTAATTAAAAGCTACTTTGTAGCTTTATAAAAGGAAGTATTACTTCCTTAGCTCACGACGAGTGAGCTACCACCGTGGCAAGTGGCCAGGCGGTAAGGTCTTGTTCAACTAAGATCGCGGGTTCGAAACCCGTATGCCCCATATTTTGCTATTTTGCTTTAATTTTTTTTTAAAATAAATTTTATTAAATATTTATTAATAATTTAAATAAAAAATATTAATTAAAATATTTTATTTTAATTGATATTTTATTTTTTTTATTAATTAATATCATTAATAAAGTTATTTTGCAAACTTTAAACAAGGAGGGCATAGAGATAAATATTTCCTAAGAGGAAATTTGTGTAAAAAGCCTAAGAGGCTTCAAAATTTTGTTTTTCACGCTTTGAAAGGTGAAACTTTGTGTCACAATCTGAGAGTTTTTTACAAAGTGCAACATTTCCTAAGAGGAAATTACTGTAAAGAAAATTTCAGGGAAATTTTCTACATCAAACTTTTACAATTTTGCATTCTTGTAAACGGCCCATAGATGATAAGATCAAGTGGATGTTATCATGCTCTCTGTGGACTATTGATTAGATCCAACGCCGAAACTTTTGATGAGAATGTGCGAACCCTTGGCCTCCATACAGTTTTTGCTCAGTTGCAGAACGCGGTAATCGCACACCAGAGACATCCTGACTCAGGGTACTTGGCAGATTCTGAAGATAATTCTTTTGGGAGTAGATTTGAGCAATCTGAATCAGTTGAAATTGCCCCTCAAGACTCTGAATATACTCACTATAGTAATTCAGTGGAAATACTAGAGCCCGAATCACCAGAGATCATATTGATCAGTGACGACGAAGAACAAGTTGCTGACAATTTTGTGAATCAAGAGATAGCAGAGCCACAACAAGAAGAACAAGCTATCAGTGAACGGGTGAGTCAAGCAAGGCTTGATCTCAATTTGTAACTTCCTCTTCTTTCTTTCTTCTTTCACAAAGCAGATTGCTTTCTTGTAATAGGTCAATAAAAGTGAGTTTCTAGTTACTTGATTGTAATGGCCTCAAACAACAATCTCCCAATTCCTGAATTCAATGGGTATGACTATGAGTACTGGTCAATAAAAATGCGGACATTACTCATAGGAAAAGGATTATGGGACATAGTAGAAGACGGTTACACAGCTCCAACTGATTGGACAACTTTAAGTGCAGCCGATAAGAAAACAATGAAAGAAGCCCAAAAGAACAACTCTTTTGCCCTTTACCATCTTCAAGCGGCATTAGAAAAAAGTATCTTTCCTCGAATAGCATCTAGTACAACTGCTAAGGATGCATGGCAAGCCTTGCAAGAAGGTTTCCAAGGAAGTGATAAAGTGAAGCAAGTCAGGCTTCAGACTTTGAAAAGAGATTTTGAAAATCTCAAGATGAAAGAAGATGAGAGAGTGGGAGATTACTGCGTGCGAGTTAAAGCCGTAGTCGATATGATGCAAACACTGGGTGATGACACCAAACCAGAAATAGTGGTGAAGAAGGTGTTAAGAACACTTCTTCCTAAGTGGAATCACATTGCGATCATCATCGAAGAATCCAAAGACCTATCCACTCTCACTTTTGACACCTTGATAGGATCATTAATGTCTCATGAGGAGAGACTACAAGGTGCACCTTCAACGAGTTATGGAGGTGATGACAAAGCCTTCACATCTAATGAGGCCGCAGGACGTGGACAAGGAAGAGGCAGAGGCAGAGGACAACAAAGAGGTAGAGGCAGAGGCCGAGGCAACTCTCGAGGAGGTAATCAGAATAGAGGAGGCAACTCCAATCGAGGAGGCAATCAGAACAGAGGAGGCAACCAGAATCAAGGTGGCAATACAGGACGAGGTGGAAATCAAGGGCGAGGAAGTAACAAGTCCAAAACAGCTTGCTTCCACTATGGCAAACAAGGACACTTCGCTCGCGATTGCTGGTCAAAAACTTCTCAAGGTAGCAGCAGTCAGTATGGCAACTATGGTGAAGAAGAAGACACCTCTAATATTTTTCTTTCTTATGGCCAATCAGACCAAAATCTCAATGACACATGGATTTTGGATACTGGTTGCTCCAACCATATGAGTGGCAAACAAGATCTATTTGCTACTTTAGATTCCACTTACAAATCTCATATCAAGTTAGGGGATGACAAATCATTGCAAGTCGAAGGCATTGGAGCCATGGCGGTTCCAACGAAAGAAGGCCTAAAGAAAGTGAATGACATCTACTACACTCCAAAGCTCCAACACAATCTGCTAAGCGTTGGGCAAATGATGGAGAATAATTACAAACTTGTTTTTGATGAAGGAAAATGTATCATTCTTGATAAAAACAATTGTAATCGAGTCATCACACAGGTCCCCATGACCAAGAATCGGTTATTCCCTCTCAAATTTGGTGAACCAGGGGGAGACCAACTTGCAAATGTAGCAATCACTAATCCAAGTGTACTTTGGCACTTGAGATACGGTCACCTTAATTCCGCTAGCTTAAAACTTTTGACATCTCAAGCTATGGTGACCGGACTTCCCAAAATCAGTGAACATAAGGAAGTTTGTGAAGGATGTGCTTTGGGCAAGCACTCAAGATCGAAGTTTCCAAAAGGCCAAGCGTGGAGAGCCAGCTATCCACTACAGTTAGTGCATTCGGACATCTGTGGTCCCATGCAAACTAAGAGTCTTGGAAACAATTCTTATTTTCTCACATTCATAGATGATTTTTCTAGAATGTGCTGGATATATTTTTTGAAACATAAAGATGAAGCATTTGATTGCTTCATAGATTTCAGAAACACTGTAGAAAAACAGAGTGAGCATTATGTAAAGTGTCTTCGGACAGATCGAGGAGGTGAGTACTCCTCAAATGAATTCTTGAAATATTGTAAAGCAAGTGGGATCAAGAGGCAATTCACCACTGCCTATACCCCACAACAGAATGGTGTGGCCGAGAGAAAGAATCGCACACTCCTTGAGATGGCAAGATCGATGCTTCAGACTAAGCATCTAACTAATATGTATTGGGCTGATGCAGTGAGAACAAGTGTATATATTCTAAATAGGAGTCCCACTTCTAGTTTAGAAGGTATCACTCCTTATGAAGGATGGTACGGAAAGAAACCAAATATAAAGCATTTCAAAGTTTTTGGTTCTTTAGCATATGCACACATTCCTGATGAGAAAAGGAAGAAGCTTGATCCCAAAAGTCAAGCTTGTATATTTGTAGGGTATTGTGAGTCTACAAAAGGTTATCGACTCTACAATCCCAAGACTCATAAAGTCATACTCTCCAGGGATGTAATTTTTGATGAAGGGGGAGAATGGGGTCATAAAAAAATCTATATTGATGATGAGTCCCAAGATGTAAGTTCTTCACAGGTACAACAAGTGTCTTCAACAAAAGGGAAAGGCAAACCACCCCCACCAAGCCCAAGCAGGAGTACTTCATCAAGTACATCATTTACAACTCCAAGTCCTTCTCCACAACGATCAGTAAGTTCTTCACCGATGGACCTTGATTCTCCATCAAGAGGCAAAAGAACATTACAACATCATCCATATTTTCAAATGTTGGATCAAAATTTCCAGAAAAGATATACTAGAAGTCAGGCTAGTGAAATGAATACAGTTTTGCAACAACTTGAAAATTTGCAATTGTATGGGGATGATGACTCCCATGAACCTAAGGGTGATGTAGTCAATTATGCTTTATTGGCTAGTGCACAGCTAGAACCACCTAGCTATGAGAAGGCTTGTACTGAAAATGTATGGCAAGAAGCCATGAAAGAGGAGATAACCTCTATAAAAAATAATGATACATGGGAGCTAGTAAAGCTACCCAAAGGAAAAAAATGTGTTGGATGCAAATGGGTCTACAAGACCAAATACAATGCTGATGGAAGCATTGAGAGGCACAAGGCGAGATTAGTAGCTAAAGGTTTTACTCAAAAATTTGGAATTGATTATGAGGAAACCTTTGCTCCTGTTGCACGACAAGAAACAATCAGAACAGTTCTTTCCTTGGCTGCCCATAAAGGATGGAACATTCAACACATGGATGTGAAAAGTGCTTTTTTGAATGGATACTTGACAGAAGAGGTGTATGTTCAACAACCTCAAGGTTTCCAAGAACAAGGAAAGGAGAACCTTGTTTATAAATTGAAAAAAGCACTTTATGGCCTCAAGCAAGCACCAAGAGCTTGGTACTCATGAATTGACGGCTATTTCAGTGAGTATGGATTCACAAGAAGCAAAAGTGAACCAACTCTGTACTACCTAAAGCATGATGTAGACATTCTCATAGTTTGTTTGTATGTGGATGATCTAATATTTATGGGTAGTAACACTAAAATGAATATGGAGTTCAAAAACTCCATGATGAAGCAGTTTGAAATGAAAGATCTCGGTTTAATGAGATACTTCCTAGGGATGGAAGTCCATCAATCAAATAAGGGGATCTTCATATGTCAACACAAGTATGCTCGAGATATGATCAAGAAATTTGCTATGGAGCAATGCAAATCAGTTGCAACTCCAACAGGACATGGAATCCAATTGAGCAAGGATGACGGAGCACCAAAGGTTGACATGACCACTTACAGGAGCATGGTTGGGAGTTTGATGTTTCTCACCAACACAAGGCCCGATATTCAGTATGTTGTTTCTCTAGTCTCAAGGTTTATGGCAAATCCATCTGAGCTGCATCTACAAGCAACTAAAAGAATCTTAAGATATGTAAAAGGTACATTGGATTTTGGAATCCATTACCACAAGTGTAATTCTGTGAAATTAGTTGGCTTCAGTGATAGTGATTGGGGCAGCAATATAGATGATAGGAAGTCTACATCAGGGAACTGTTTTAGTCTAGGATCAGGACTAATTACTTGGAGTTCCAAGAAACAAACTGTTGTAGCTTTATCATCTACTGAGGCTGAGTATATAGCCATCACTCATGCTAGTACTCAAGTCCTATGGCTAAGAAAAATCCTTGAAGAGATTGGAGAAAGACAAAGTGGTCCAACTCGACTGTATAGTGATAACATGAGTGCCATTCAGTTGGCATACAATCCAATCCACCATAGCAGATCAAAGCATTTTGATATGAAGTATCACTTCATCCGCGACATGGTGGAACACCAGATTGTTGAGCTTAAATATTGCAGCACTTTGGATAATATTGCAGATATCTTCACCAAAGGCATGGCTAAAGCTCAATATATAAAGCTGAGAGACTGTATAGTCAGTCCTCTCAACTTTAAGGGGGAGAATGTTGGAAATTAACTTACCATTGTCGGTAAGGTGGACGGCAAAGCACTGGACGACAAGGTGGACGACAGATTTGTTTAAAACCTTCTCGCATCTTTCCTCCCTATTTTTCCTATTCCCTATTCTCTCTCCTATATTCTCGCATTTCTATTCCTAGCTTAATTTCTAAGCTATATAAATGTAACCTTTGCATTTCGTATGTTGAATATTATTGAAGCATTTTTCGATTGGACTATTGGTTCATATAAACATGGCCATTGGTGAACCTTAATGAATACAACTTTAATATCAATTTTGTTAGTCAAATAAATATATCTTTCAAAGAAGCATGAAATTACTAACAAATCTCAAATGTTTAACATATAGATCATCGTGTTAGCATCACCCAAAAGATATGCATCAAATAAACCATTTTTTAAGCAAAAAATCCCTTTTGGGTCTACCTTTGTCTAAGAGACCACCACTAGGGGGTTATCCACCATAAAAGTCACCCAGGAGTCACACTCGATCCTACCCACACCAACATTATCAATTGGATTTTGGGTACCCAATTCAACTTTTTGGTAGGGTGGATATTTGAACCTGGGACCTCCCTTGGAGGATTGTCCTCTCCTCTCCAACTCACCTAAAACACTTGGGTATGCATCAAATAAACCATGAAATCAAAGAATATTCTTCAATTTGTAAAAGGTTAGCATCAATGCATCATCAATTGGAGAACTTTCAAATCAATAGATATGATCAACAAAACCTTGTTAGCCAAAACCAATGCTTTCAAATAAACCTTTCAGGTAAACATGAACAATTTAACATCTAAATAGCAATAAAGTAAACCAATTTAGGCCCTCCTTCTAGCACCATTTCTATTGAGTGGATATTTTTCCTAGTTGCAAAATCCCCACCACAATCAGGGTATTAAACCAAAAACCCTCTCTTGCAAAGAAGTTAAACAAAGAAAACAACTCCAAGATTCCGCTATATAAGCATTACACATGTATATTTGAAAGTAAAATGTTCAAGAATAACAAGTGCTAGAAACAACCAAGTGATTTGCAAGTAACTGTAAACAAGGGACCTGTTGGTTTATTTCATTCATGCTTTGTAATTAATTTCCTTATATTTCCATGGTTGTGCCTTAATGTGAATCCATAAAATGAAATGTTGTTTCATTTATTATCTTTGCATTAACTTGTCTTACCTTGAATCCATGTTAGTGGTTTTATTTTAATATTCAGATTAAGATGCAAAGTTAGAGTTTTGTGGAATTGTCCACTTCATTTTAAATCCATGCCTTTAATGTGAGATTGTAGTCAGTCTTTGTAGTTAGTAGGTTCAATTTTATCTTCAGATTAATGTTCCACTAATTGCAAAGTTAGAATTCAGTAGGTTATAAAGTTAGAATGTTAGAGAGTTAGAAAGTTAGCAAGTTAGCATTCATTGCTTTATCTACACTTAAGATGAAGTAGTAGGTTAGTAACCCTCCCTCCTAGACTGATTTTATATTGCTTATGCCATGTGAAAATTGTGTAGATTAATTCCTTTTAATACTCTTGAAATATTATCCAAATAATTGTAAAGGTAAAAGCTCAAAAGACTAATTACTTGGATTATGTACACTCTGGATTTCCCAGATCAGATTTATGATGTAAATAGGATCTTTTGCGATTCTGAGTTTCAGATTGAGAATTTAGAAAAATAAATTTTAGGATGTGCAAAAGAAAGAAAACTTGCACGAGGAAACTACAACTAACTATACTAAAGCTGGAATAAAAATGCAAATGTAATGAGGTATCATGCTCCCCTACCCTGCAAAACCAAATATCATGAGTCACTTATGAGGATAACCCAACCTAATAAAACCTGAATTAGCACAATAATATTAGATCAAGTGTTACACTCAAAGGAAAAATAGAACCAAAATAAACATAAACCTTCATGTAGTGTAACCTCCTAAGAGCATTCAACACTAGATATAAGTTTAAAAAATGTAGCAAAAATAATGGACATTAACACAATAATCCTCAAAAATGAACTTCAATCTTGCTCACAAGGTGCAAGTTTTTGGATCAATGTGTGCGACCCCAGGAAGCACGCACCACAACAAGTCCTACTTACAATATTTTTTTTTAAGCAAAAAACCCCTTGCGGACCTGCCTTGGTCTGAGAGACCACGAACAGGGGGTTCTACACCGTCAAAGTCACCCGGGGGTTGCACTCGACCCTGCCCGCACCAACATTATCTATTGGATTTTGGATACCCAATTCAGCTTTTTGGTAGGGTGGAGATTTGAACCTGGGACCTCCCTTGGAGGATTGCCCTCTTCTCTCCAACTCACCTACAACACCTGGGTGTCCTACTTGCAATGTTATTATTATATCAAATGCAAAAATAAAGAAAGCACACAAGCACATATAACATGAAAGTAAAAAGCAAAGAAATATTCTTTTATTAATGCTTCCAGATCTCGGTTACATGTACGTCCCTCTGAGGGATACTCATTTTTGATACAATCTATTACAAGTGGGGCAACGGTGAATGTATCCCCCACAAGGGGATGGTGCGCCTTCGTAGGCCTCCCGATCTCGCACACCAAACTGTCCGAGGGCTTACTGATGCCTCCTTCTCCTGATCTCGTCTGGGAGGGATCTCGTGCTCTAGATACTTCGAACTGATCCTGTGAACCTATATCTGTGGGCATGGAAACAACAGAGCACAGTAAGTAGTACGGGCTGCCTCTCCAGAAGAGGCTCTTATTAGCAAATCTGATAAATAAGATAAATGATCATGATAACAATGAAATACGAGCATAAATCGAATAATAAATGCATTGAAAGCTTAGAAATATGATGTAAATGCATTTAAGAAATCAGATCTGAGCTATGACTAATTAAATAAATCAAGAAGTAATGGATCTAAGCTAGAACAAAGGGAAATAATGTCTAATGCCCTAGGATATGCCTATGGGCCACTGTCCAAGATAGCGGCCATGAAAAGCAACTTTCCTCCTCATGAACCAAGGGTTGTAGCACTATCTCCTTTGCTCCAATTGATGTTCAAGGGTCATCGGTTGTGTCTTGGTACACTTGTTGGTGGTGAATAATAATGGATCTGAATAGCGAGTGTGTAGTCTCTTCTCATCCGGATAGCACTTCGTTGCTCCTCAAGGGTGCACAAATTCGCTCTCCAATCTGACAGGGCTTCGCTGCATAAACTCTAAAAATCATGGATCTTTTGCTCTTTGTGGGAGAGTCCATATGTAGACCATCCCTCTTTTAGATCTGAATCTTGGCTTCCTGGAGAAGCCTCAATCCAAATTGCATGCGACTGACCATCTCGGGTGGAAAGCATCAATCACAAACTAGCATTGAAGGGGTAGTTAGGAGGAACTCAGGGAGTTCCTCACCAAAATCTACCCACAAACAATGCAAGGTGTAGTTAGACTACATGATCTAGGACCCGTATTCATGGCCAGATTATGCATGGTGCTAGCCACTATCAGGTCCAGTGGCTAGGTGTGGTCGCTATAAGCTTCAATGACCAGATGTGGTGGTCACTCTACTTGAGAGCGGCTAAGCCTGGATGGGCTAGAACTACCCTTTTTGAGTGGTTAGGACCACTGCTAACTCTTGGAGAGGTCCAAGAGGATTCATATGGTCTATGAATGTGTCCATATGGGTAGTCTCCTAAACATGATGCATTTTAGGTGTCTACAGATGCCCCTTTTTGGGATGCACTATGGGAAAACACAGCATAGAGAAAAAATAGACCACCTAGGGTCACATTGTAGGTTGTGTGATGATCATTGATCTGATCAACATTGGATGCCCTAGTCATGAGAAAGGGTATGCATCCTAGAATCATTGCTTCCAATAGGATGGAAGGCTTAAATTTTGCAAAATCTTGCACTCGTTCATCAGACAATTGGGTAGCTTGATCGCTACTATAGGCTTCAGTGCAACTATAGATCCGAAAGGAGGAGAGCTACAAACTTAACTATCATGTTTGCTTTTTGCCCCAACAAAGGGTAAGCTTATGATAGTTGTTGGCAATGATTCATAAGATGAATGCAATTTGACATGATCGAGTGATATTTTGTTGATTTTGATTATGATTGTTTGAAAATTTTTGACTACCCCCTCAAGCGACGAGTCGATGAGGAAAGGACAATTAATAAAGTGATGAGTCGCTTGACCAAGATGAATTATTTGGACCTCTTTAGAGGGTTGCTTTGTTGTTATAGGGTAGGTCC
This sequence comes from Wollemia nobilis, assembly GCA_028583015.1. NCBI lineage: Eukaryota > Viridiplantae > Streptophyta > Pinopsida > Araucariales > Araucariaceae > Wollemia > Wollemia nobilis. Next base: position 3,779,076 of record JAQPPZ010003612.1, read on the forward strand.
CATCCAGGTGTGATTTCAACCATTTTTGGTAATTGTACATCTCTATCCCATGGGGTGGTCCGACCGCAATGGCCTTCTTAGGGAATCAAGGTGATAGCAATTCTATTGTAGCTTATGTTGAATCACTATTTGTTATAGGAGAAATGAGATGAATCCTCGCTCCCATGGGGTAGTTCGACCATCATGGCCTTCTTCGGGATTGAAGTGAAGTGTCTCAATTCTACCATAACTAATTTGCCCCAAGTGGCCTTATGGTAATTTACTCATCTTGCCGAATTGCATGGAGTGCTAGTCACTGCAATCACCAAGTGTATAGAGTAAATAACTGATTACGAGGCTCACTTGAGATTTTGTTTATTTGATTTTTTGTGTTAATTTGAATTTTATGATGTTTTTGGATTTTACTTTTTGTTATTTGTGCACATTTTGGTTGTTTTGGATTGATAGATGTGCTTATTGACTCATTTTGAGGTGCTTTATGGTGAGAAATTGAGTGAATTTCTCCTTGTTTCTTAGCCATTGTCAGGTCTAGTGACCCCCAATTGTTACTTCATGGTCATTATCAGGTCCAGCAGCCAGAAAGTGTGGGCCACTGATGCCAGTAGTGGCCGAGGCATGAATTGAAAATATAAAAGTAAATTCTAGGGTTTTACCTTTCATTATTTCTAGCTATCAATTGCACTTTTGAGCTCTGAGGTGAGAAAGTGCAATTGTGATACAGAGTGCTACCAAATTTATTATTGATTTGGACGTCATGGCCGAGCAGGGAGAGGCATCTATGAGTGGAGGAGCCGGAGCTTCACGGGTACTCTGCCAAACCCTGATCTATTTATTTAATTTGGTAAAATGAACCTAATTAATTAATTTGGTAAATGAACCTCACTAAACCTATTGGAAATGAACCAAACCTATCAATAGGTCTAGGGTTAGTTTTAGTGGGTCCAAGCTAGTTTTAGGAATTTTCCATTTTTTTATGATTTTTGGCCAAGGGGGAACGTCATTGGCATGTCACCCATTGGTCGTTACCACTCAAAGTGGCTTACCTAGCTCGAGGCTAGCCGATATTGATGTCAATGACCAGATTAAATTCCAATGATCAAATTTTTGACCATTGGAAATACCGCTATCAAATTCAATGATTGCTTTATGGCCACTCTAGCATGAGTGACCACAAGGCCTTAGACTTATTTTTCAAATTTTTGAATTTTTAAGCAATTTAATTGATTTTTTTGCAATTTTGAAGTGTAGTTTTTGATTTTTTTGAATTTTTAGGTGCATTTAATCATTATTCTTATAGCCTTAGGCTCATCTTAGTTTTAATTTGCACTATTTTGATTTTAAGTGCATTTAATTTAGGCATTTATTTTGCACTTCTAGATTTTATCTGCATGGGCTCAGGACCCAAAATTGCTTGTGGACCTCCTACCCCACATGGATGACACTGACTAGCATTGGCTCGATGCTCATGGCCTCTAGTATATCACTAGGCTTCCAATGATCATGTCGGATCAGGCCTATCTTACTACCCTAGCCCATAGGTGGGACTCTAGGACTAACACATTCCACCTCCCTACCGATGAGATGACCATTACACCGGAGGACATGTACAGGATCTTCAGGATCCCCTTTGATGGAGTCCCCATTGTGTCTTCCCCTACGGATTCTAGAGAGGTAGTCTTCACGAGAGTCTTTGGGAGACATGTTGCTACATTTTAGGATACCCGATCTAGTGGGATTTCTATTGTTCGATGGTACCGAGAGAATGTCTTTTCTCGAAGACATGTTGTCCTACTGATGGTTATCTATAACATCCTTCTACCTAACTTCTCTAGAGTGAGGTTCCCATGGAACCTCTTGGTGATGGTTCAGGATCTGATTGATAGTGAGGCACCTATCATTTATGCTTGGGGGAGCACTTTGCTGGCATAGTGCTATGATGAGTTATATCATATCTAGTGATAGGGATGAGCTAACATCACTTGTAGCCTACTCCTACAGATCTAGGGCTAGGAGCATATCATGGTGGACCATCCAAGAGGTCTACCTATCGAGTTTACTAATATAGTAGAGGCTACATAGTGCTATGGATCTAGATGGGCCCGAGAGTGCGAGGAGCACAAGAGTCAATGCTTCACAGGGGAGCTTTCCCACTACATGACTACTTTGATTGGCTTGTAGGCCCAAGACATCATTTGGAGGCCCTATCATGCTTGCCCCACCTAGGAGGAGGTAGATAGATTCATATCTTAAACTCGGCATGACCGATGGGTTATCGACCACAAGGATGACATCAGAGAGTTCTTCTACTATTCTAGGGTGCTCCGATAGTTTGGCATACAATAGGATGTTCCTCTTGAGCCAGTTGTATACAAATGGATTACTATTGAGAAGAACCTTCCACCACCTCAAGTTTTAGTAGTTTCAGAGGAGGATGACCCTCCAATAGTTGATGTGAGCATTGTTGATGCTAGGGTTACTAAGGCATATACCCAATGGTGGGTTACGTGATTATGGTAGGGTGGTGGCCACCTAGGGTGGTCTATGGATGAGGTAGATGCTGAGGATCCTGATGGGCATTGAGTGTGGGCTCAGATAGAGGACTAGGGGTAGGTAGAGTAGTAGGTGGTAGAGGAGTAGGTCACCCTTGAGGAGGAGGAGTTAGCTCTCAAGGAGTAGGAGTCCCCTCTCTAGGCTTAGCTGCACCAGGTAGAGGTTGAGCTTCAGTCATCTCAGATTTAGGTATAATAGTGGGATTCTACTATTATTGCTCTAGACATAGGTTGCATAGGTCACTACCAAGTGAGATGCCACCTAGATCTAGATTGTAGTAGTCGCTCCTATTATGTAGGGGCCTATAGGTTTGGATGTAGGGATTGAGGTGAGACAACTATAGGGGATCATAGAGGAGAACGAGGACCAGATGGCATTAGATACCGCCTACATCGTTACTCTGAGGTCTCAAGTTTAGCTACTAGGTGCCACTCCTAGGGAGAGACCCATAGTATGGGGGTCACAACACAACATGCAGACTACATCAGGGCAGTCTTAGGTCCAACATAGCCAAAGTACCAATACCCATACAGAGAGGACTACAAGAAATAGATCCTATCGTTCACACAAGGATAGAGACGAGGGCTAAGGTAAGATAGGGGGTGTAGGCCCAAGTTGATGGCTTTATTGTATTGGCTTCATTTTTTAGTGTAAGGTCGGGTGACCTACACAGTTGTAGCCTTAAGGTGATTTTGTACCTCCATGTACTTATTTGACACACATATATATGATATCTAGACTTTGAGACTCATTATGTGTATATTTTATGATTATGTTTTTATGTTTATGTGATGCAGTATTATGATTTTATGCTATATGATGTGATGTATGTATATGCATTTTGCTATATGATAGATGTATGTTTAGATGTTATGATCTAGATGTGTAGATGCATTATGATGATGGATGCATATATGGATGCAATGCTTATTGTTAAATGCATGTTTAATTTTGATTCTATTGTATGCATCTAACTTATGTTGTTATGATATGGTAAATGAAATATGTGTAATGCATTATGATGATGATCTAATGTGAATGAACTTATATGCTTTAATCACTTAAAACATAAGGTATGATGTGATATGAGTTTTGACAATCTAATGGATGACACCATAGAATGTATAAAAATCATGAATAAATAATAACTCTTATAATAAGAATTAATCATTTAAACATCCAAATGTGAGATGAGATGATGTGATATGTATGTACTTTCTTTATAAGCTTTGTAAGTTAAAAGATATACCCAAAATAGTTAGTGGTCATCTAAATGTCATTGTTGACATTCATCCAATATCTATCCTATTTCATGAACACCCTTTAATGAACAAAACCTCCTAAAGAAAGTTGATGATGCGAGTGATGATATGAATTGTTGCTATGAGGGGATTTTTGAGGTTTTCCATGAGACTCAAACACCCTAGTTGCTCCATCAAAAGTTGTATACTGATCATACAGAGCTTTTGAAGGATAAAGTTTTGTTATGAAGACCTATATACTCATTATCCCTATGTGTGCAAATGAATATATTAGATAAAACATAAGCATACCCTAGTGCCAGGTGGGATTCATTCAACCCATTATTGTATTGGGGATCCTCAAATGTTTATCCTGATCCTAAGTTGGACTCGGTTGGATTAGACCACTAGGCGGTACAGGACACCTAAAGCTAGCTCTTCCACATGCAAACATTGGTCTATACAAAAGCAAGATGCTAATGTGATAGACATATCATCGTGCGTAAGGATACCTTATGGTTCATCCATGCTGAGAATTCTAGGGATTCAAGTTCAATACTCCCTTATTTTCTTCATATTTATTTGGGATACTTGCTCATGCTTAGTGATGAAAATCACTATTTATTTTGAATTTTTTTTTTCTTTTGAGCAAGGGATTTATGTAGTGATGATAATCACTATTTATTTTGTTTTTGAATTTTTCTTTGTTCAGGATTTTTGCTTGTTTTGATTAAAGCAAGGGATTTCTTTGGGTAGGGGTGAACTTGTCCTTTTGCCAATTCTCAGCATTTTTGAACCGGTCGCACAGGGGGATGAGCAAGATAAACTTTTCACCTTAGGATACCTAATACCACTTCGCAATGTTCATCTTTCCCTTGTTCCAACTAGGATTTTAGTGTTTTGATTAGTGATAGGATTTTGAAATATACCAAGTGCTATCAAAACTAAACCTCACCTATTAAAAGCTAAGATAACTTTCTACAAAGTTTGATAAAACCACTAGGTATGGTTGAGTGACCGAAAAACCCTAGTATATTCCTTATAGCAATAGGAGGGGTTGTGTTGAAAAACATAGTTACACACATGGGTTATGGATGATGATGGATTTTGAAGATGCATGATTGAGGTACAAATATGGTGTCATTTGTAAGATTGTGAATACAAATGTATCTAAATGTAAATGCAATGGATGCAACATGCCTAATGCAATGCAACTATATGGATGCAAGTGTGAATGCATAATGTAAATATTTTTGTATTTTTGATGCTTTCAATTGTTTTTGAGTTTTGATTATTATGAATGTTTTTGAACTTTTGATTTTAAATTTTTTTGTGCTTTTATGTTTTGCTTTTGACCAAAGGGCTTATGATGCCTTTGGAGCTTTTTGTGATTTGACCAAAGGGCTTTAAGATGCCTTTGGAGCTTTTTGTGAGTTGACCAAAGGGCTTTAAGATGCCTTTGGAGCTTTTTGTGATTTGACCAAAGGGCTTTAAGATGCCTTTGGAGCCTTTTGTGATTTGACCAAAGGGCTTTAAGATGCCTTTGGAGCTTTTTGTGATTTGACCAAAGGGCTTTAAGATGCCTTTGGAGCCTTTTTGATTTTAAAGTTTTCTATTATTTTTGTGATTTTGAAATTTATTTGAATGTTTTTGATATTTTGTTGTGTTTATGTGTGAAATACCTTTAGATGAATAATGTTGAGAGGCTCTGGCTCCTCAACACCCTCTAGCAATGTTAGGTGATATGCCCTAGGCCCAATATTCTCAGAGATGATATAGGGACCTATCCAATTGGCCATAAATTTGTCTCGTAGATGCGAGGGCAGATTTGAGTTCTGTTGGTTTTCTTTAAGCACAAGATCCCCAACTTTAAAGTCTCTCAGGTGGACTTTATTGTTATAAGCTCATGTTAGATGATCCTGGTAAATGTGAAGATGCTCAAGAGCATTGATGTGATGTTCATCCAGAAGGGTCAATTGATCCAAGTGAGCTTGTCACGTAGTGTCATCATTGATGAACTCTTTCAATGTGATGTGCAATGTTGGAATTTCCAACTCTAAGGGCATAATGGCCTCAATGCCATATACAAGCAAAAATGGTGTTGCCCTAGTGGGTATCCGTACGCTAGTCCTGTAAGCCCATAATGCCAGGGGCAATTGCAGATGCCAATCCTTATGATTTTCTTTCACCATCTTCTTTAAGATGGCTACTATTATCTTGTTAGAGGCCTCTGCTTGCCCATTTTCCTATGGATAGTATGGTGTCACAAAACTATGTTGAATGTTGTATTTGGTCATTAAAGCTCGCACATTTTTGTTTTTGAATGATGGACCATTATCCAAGATTATCTTGAAGGGTACCCCAAAATGATAGATGATATTGTGAAGTATGAACTCCATAATTTGAGGTCCAATTATTGAGGTTAAGGGGACCGCTTCCACCCATTTGGTGAAGTACTCAATGGCCATTAAGATGAATGTGTGTCAGCCCAAATATGGGGGAGAAATATTTTTGATTAGATCGAAACCCCACTGAGAAAATGGCCAAGCCACCTGAATGGGTTGTAAGGCCTGAGATGGCAAGTGCATCAGATTTGCATGATGTTGATATTTAATGCATTTCCTGACATACTCACAACAATCCTTCTCCATGGTGGGCCAGTAATAACCCATTCGAAGGATGCGCTTGACAATGGCCATGCCACTGAAGTGGCCACCACATGTACCATCATGAGCTTACAAAATCGCCCAAGCTGATTCTTGGGGCTCTAAGAAATGAAGGAGGACTCCATCATAGCTTCGATGATACAATATACCTCCTAGAAAGACATATCTTATCACTTTTTGCTTGAATGCTCATATTTTGGCATGCGATAGTCCCTGTGGGACAATTCCAAGCCTAAGGAAATCTTGTAACTAGGATAGCCAATCCTGATAGGCTACAACCTCGATAGATAAGATGACTTGTTCCTCCTACAATTCGATTTGCACAAATGCAGATTGAGAAACAACCTTGTGGTGAATAGTGGTACCATTCTCTGTAGGACCCTACGAGATCAAGGACCCCCAAGGTACCTTCTTTAAAAAGTCTTTGGCTTTACAGAACCAATCATGGTCTGGCTCTATATGAATCATGTTGACTGATTCTTTGTTATCAAAAGCCTCACATTGCATCATTGAGTGTGAGAGCATTTTCACATGAATGGTAGTGAAATCAGTAGATGGATTTTGAGGGATCAAGGATCCTAAATATGCCATGGTGTCTACAAATATATTTGATGAATGAGGGATTGCCTCGATGTCATACCATTCTAGTTGGGCTAGATAGGTGTCAACAAGCTCCTTGTAAGCTTTCAAGATTGGATCCTAGCATTGAAATAGTCCCTTGACTTGGTTGACTATGAGGAGGGAGTCACCGAAGATATTTAGCCTCTTGATTCTCATGGTGATGGTTATTTGGAGACCCAATATTAGGGCCTCATATTCGGTGTTGTTATTAGTGCAAGGGAAGTCTAGCTTGAATGACAAGGGCATTGGAGCACCTTATGGCATGAAAAAGATAATCCCTACACCACCTCCTTGCTCACACTTTGAACCATCAAAGAACAAAGTCATGTCAACTTCATTTTTAGGTTCTTCAAGTTTGGGTGCTTCTAATAATGCGAAGACTGCATCATCAAGAAGTTCTATGGTGAGGGGCCTACTATTCTGAAGAGGCACCTCAACCAGCTGATCAACTATGACTTATCCCTTGATGGAATTTTGGCTTATGAATTCCAAATCAAATTCTATCAATAGCATGATCCACTTTGTAGTACGTGTATTATGATATGTCTTGCTCATCATATACTACAAAGGATTTTGTTTGGATATTACATATGTCGTATGGCTCAGCATGTAGTGGTGCAATTTCTTGGTTGCAAAGACCATTACTAAGCACAACTTTTCTACGTATGCATATCCTATCTCGTAGCTCACCAAGGTGTGGCTGATGTAATATATCACTTGTTCTTTATCTTGCATATTCTTTTGAGCCAACATGGTGCCCAAAGAAAAATTGATAGTGGATATATATAACAAGAATGGCATGTCTAGCCTTGGTGGAGCTAGGACTAGTGGCGTTGCTAGGTACTCCTTGATTTTAGCAAAGGCTTGCTGACATTCTTCATCCCACTAGAATGGGACCCCCTTGTGTAGCAGTCGATTCATGGGTCGATATTTATCCGATAGTTGTGCGATAAATCACTTTATGGATGCTACTTTTCCCTATAAGCTTCTTAGCTCTTTGATGTTCATGGGCGAGGCCATTTCTAGGATAGCCTTTACCTTTGTTGGGTCTACCTCGATGCCTCATTTGGAAATGATGAATCCCAAGAGTTTTCTAGAAGTTATGCCAAAGATGCATTTCTTGGGATTCAACTTGACATTATGCTCAATCAGGTGATCGAAGACCTTTCTGAGGGTCTCAACATGCTCTTCTCACAGCAATGACTTGGCCAGTAAGTCATCGATGTAGTCTTCCAAGATCTTGTGCATGTAGTCATGGAAAATGTATGTCATAGCCCATTGATATGTGGCACCAACATTTTTAAGGCCAAATGGCATCACTTTGTAATAGAATATCCCCCATGGAGTGGTGAATATAGTTTTATGTTGGTCTTCAAGTTTAATCTGAATCTGATTGTAACCAAAAAAATTATCCATTAGGGAGAGCATCTCATGACCTATAGTTGCATCTACAAGAGCATCTATGTTGGGCAATAGGAATGAATCCTTTGGTGTTGCCTTATTGAGATCCCTAAAATCCATGCAAATGTAGATTCTTCCATCAGGTTTTCCTATGGGCACCATGTTTGATACCCATTCTGGATAGTCGATGGGAACAATAAAGACTACATCCAATAGTTTTTGCAACTCATTCTTAACCATCAAAGTGATGGTTGGATGCATATTTCTAAGCTTCTGCTTGATCGATTTCTTCATGGGGTCTAGCGAAAGGTTGTGGACAACCAATTTTGGATCGAGTCCCGACATGTCTTTGTAGGTCCAAGCAAAGAGATTTGGTCTCTCTTTCAATAGAGGAATTATGATGGCCTATTCTTCTAGAGATAAGCTTTCTCTAAACTTGAATTTCTTTGGTTGAGAAGGATCATCACTGATGTCCACCTCGAAAGTCTCCTCTATTGCCATATGTGACCCCTCCTCAAGCTGGTGAGGAGTGGGGATTAAATGGATGTCATCTGCTAGATTTATAGTTCCCACTGACTCAGGGTCAAGACCAGTGTGATAGACATCATGTGTGCAGCCTGGTGCAAAATGGAATGGTTGTAGCATCTCTTCATTAGGGAAGAAATATTCAAGCTCTAGGGGTGAGTCAATGCAATCCCAATCAATAGCATCTAAGTTAAGACACAATGGTTTTGAAGGATCTACTGGGTTATGGAGTGGAGTGGTCAAATCAATGGAGATCATGTTGATGGATGGAATGAAATCTCCAGGACCATGTGGGTGAAGCTCTACATCAAAGGTGTGCCCTCCATACTCACGATGAGGCTCTAGGGGCATAGGGATCTCAGGATCTAGTCTATGGATAGATGAGATGATGGGATCATTAGGCAGCAATAGCTCTCTAAATATTGGTAGATCTGGGAAGACCATGTGATAGATGACATCTAGATTTAGTGGTCTTCCTAGGAAGTGAAGGTCAAGATCTATGGCATGAAGCATCACTTCTCTCTCAACAAGAAGATCGATTGGATGCAAGTGATGAGGCCCAAGATAAGCCATCTTGATCTCATCCTCAAAGTCATCATCACTTATGAAGAAACCATTGGCATTTGTTTTTAGCCCTAGGATGGGGTGGTGACTTGCCTGTTGATGCCCAAGATAGGCCATATCAATCTCATCTTCATAGTCATCATCACTTATGAAGAATCCATTAGCATTTACTTTTAGCCCAATGATGTGGCTCGCATGTCTAGGCCCCCGGTAGGCCATCTCTATTGAGTCCTCTAACTCATAGCCACTCTCATATGACATGTATCCACCCTCATTCAAGATGTATCCACTCTCATATAAGATGTATCCACTCTCTATGTGGCCTATCCAAGCAAGGTTTTGCACATACCGAGGCCCATGGTAGGCTAGGCCAGCTTCATCTTCATCCTCACTTGGGACATAATCATACTCCTCTCACTCATATCCATGCATTGGCTCTTCCTCCCATAGGATGGCTCCTGATGGGGGTGCTTCAAGAGAGGATTCAGGGTGATACTCATCAGGTGGTGTGATATTGACCATAGACACCCATCCATCACCCAAGTAGTTTCTACTAGGGGGTTGATAGGGATTCCAGTCAATATCCTCCCTAAACCCTATGCTTAGCCTATCTAGGGATGCTACCAAAGAATCATCATAGCTCTGTATTTGATAGCCTAGACCACACCTATCAGTAGGAAAGTTGGTACTATAGCTAGAATGGGAGTCGATGCCCTTGCTCGTATAGACCTAAGCCATAGCCATGCCAATGACACTACTCAAAGTACCTTAGAGCGAACTCAAGATTTGACAAGTAATGAACATTCATGGTGAATGGTTCATCCTCATCCTCTTCAATATTAGTAGCAGTATGGGCATAGTCCAAACTAGCATAGATGAAGTTGGTTTGGTTAGGGGGAACCCCTAATGGAACTACTATACCTATTGGAAAATTTGGGACTCTTGGTCATCCCATGTCTTGCACAGACTCAAAAATAGGCATGAAAGTCATATTCTACACAAGATATTCACCTAACCCTATGTTGGCTAAGTGGACTATCACCTACGGTGCAGATGATATTATTGATGATGCAGGTAAGGTAGGTTGAGGTACCTCCTTGGCTATGTCTTGGGAATCTTCCTCCTCCATGGGATTCAAAATTTTTATAACTACTATAGTTGGAAGCTCCTTAGGTCCTTCCTTCACTAGGGGTGCTTTCAGCCTCTGAGTATCTTTTGCCTTAGATGTTGAAGGATTTTTAGAAGCACCAGTAGTCTTAGATGTAGGAGGTGGTGCCGATGTGGATGGGTCACCTCACACTGATCTGCTTTTGTTCTCTAGCTATATGGTTGGGGATGAAGGCCTTATGTACAGATGCATTGATGGAAGGACAAAGTCCCTTGACAAGTTGACCTGATGCATGTACTTGAATGGCTCTTCATCGGATGGAACCACATGAACTTGTCCCTCATGCACATACTTGATGCATTGGTGCAAGATTGAGGGCATGCACTGCATGTCCCTTATCCAAGGATGCCCTAGAAGGATGTTGTATTGCATCACCCCTTCCAACACATGACACATCATAAGGATGGTCTTATGTCCTACCTTTATAGGTAAAATGATTGTACCCACTATGGAGCACAATGCATCATTGAAAGCCCTTAATGTGTATGAGGTCGGGATAATGTTGGACTTAGGGATCTTCAGGTGCCCTATAGCCTTTGTAGTGATAATGTTGATCGATGAGCCCATATCGATCAGAACCCACTTGAAGGGTATGTCATTGATTGATGCAATAATATGTAATGGTGGGTCTGCTAGGGTAGTAGGAACTACCTTGATTTTATGATCATAGAAATGGATCACAAGCTCTTGGCACTACTGCACTTGCCCCACAAAGTGTGTGAATGCATCTGGGTTTTGGGGCTGGAGCTCGATTGATCTCAAAATCTCCATCAAAGTCTCCCTATGCCTAGGAGATTGTTGTATGAGCTCATAAATTGACAACTTGACCAGAGTCATTTGTAGATTTTGTTCTAGTCTACTTCGAATAGTTACCATAGGTCATGTTGGTGGACCTGGAGGATTGTTTTGCACCTATCTCTATCGAGGTGCAGCTGAGATATGAATAGGAGCCACTGGAGGCTGTGGTTGACCATATCACCAACTCCTAGTTGCCATATTCACTATCTCAACCATTCTGATGCATCCCTAAATGGGTGGCTCAACTCAAACTTAGTTGACTTGGGTACCCTGATCTCTAGGGGCCTCATGATTTGGCAATGGGTTCTTGAATATACCCATATCTCTATTATCGGGAGCTAGTGGGTTGTCAACTTTTAGCTCACCCTTCTCAATCATGTTTTGCATGACATTCTTGAATTTGATACATGTCTCGATGTCATGCCCCTATATTCTATGATATGGGTAGTATTGATCTTCCCTATATCCCTTGGGCTTGGGATGATTAGGGTCAAGAACTTGTACATCAAGAAATCTGATTCTCTATGCCTCACTCAACTGATTAAATATTGATTGCATTGATTCAGTTAAAGGCATGTAATAGCGAGGTAATCAATGCTCCCTGTTTTAGCCCTAGTTGTTCTTTGGGTCATAATTAGTCGATGGGGGATGAGCTTGATAATTATGGGGTTGTTGTCCATTCCCCTCCTTTGGCGTGGCCAATACAACCTGATTAACCTGAGCAGGCTTGGCCTACTTCTATTTATTTTTGTCATTCTGATTGTTCTTGCTCCACTCTTTCTTGTTCTAGAGCTTGAGGTCTCCCTCATCGACCTTTATGTCCTCAATAAGCTTGGCTTGAGCCAAGGCTTCTTCGAATGATTCATACTATTATAGTTGTAATAATAGAGATGTGTTTTGCATAGCTCTTTGTGAACATTCAAATGAGTTCTTCAGTGGGGATAGAGAATGATAGTTTCACCATGATTTTTCTCCACCTATCCCCATAGTCCATCACTAGCTCATCATCATACTACTTTAAATTAGCCAGATCGGATAGGTTCACCTTCTTCTTGGCATCGAAGGAGAAGCATTCAAGGAATGCATTCACCAGTTGCTCAAAACTGGTGATGCTATGCTTGGGCAATTGATTGAACCATTGAGTCACTATGCCCGAGAACGTCATGATGAATGTTCTCAGCATTAGGGCATCATTCTACTCAATATGGAAGCATGCATTCATGAAGTTGGTAATATGTTCTTACGCATCTTCCTCTCCCTTAAACTTGTCTAGCCTAGGCATCTCAAAGTGCCTAGGATATGTAAGACTCAGGATTGAGGGGCATAGAGGTTGGTTGTGTATCTTGCTCAATGTCAACTTCTATCCACCTGTGTCCTATTTCTCGAGAGATTTGACTCTCTCAACGAGTATCTGATATGCCTTCAAAGAAATAATATCTTGTTCTTGAAGGTTCACTCATGGTGGTAAGGGAGGTAACCCTATGTTTGCTCGATTTGGGCATCTGTACTCATCCCCCATAACCATGGATGGAGGTTCAAGATATGTCTATTCTTGATCTTCCATCCCTACCTATTCCTCATTGAATTATGTTTGTTCAAGGTCCAGGTGTTGTTGATGTTGTGAAGCATGGTGAGTACGCTCATTTCTTTATCTAGTGCTTCTCTCCTACTGAGAATCAACATATCTCTCATGTTGGTATCTCTCACCACCTATGTGTGCATCAGCTCGAGCTAGCCTCTCTGCTAGCTCTTCATGCTCAACTCTTTCTTCTCTCGAGCATTTTTCTTGTAGGTGCAAGTACCTCTTCCTTCACTCTTCTTGCTCAAGAGTTTCTACATGCTCTCGCTCGATGCGCAACACTTCCTCTAACCTACGTATATGGTCAGATCAACTTGCTACTGAAGGTTCATGCCTTTCTAACTCCATATGCAAGGAGTTCTAATGTTTAGGCCCCTTAGAGAGGCTCCTATTGTGTTCTTGCCCTTGTCCACCAGGGTGACTTGTTCTATGTACTATGTTAAGTGTTGAGTACCCCCATGGTCGAAAGTAGTGTATGTGCTATAGGGTCACTTTGAAGCTTCCCTTAGTTCATTGGTGTGTCTAGTAGTTATGCTATATGAACTTCCTAAAGTAGAATGTTTGGTAGCAATGCTTCTTGGAGCTAGTCTCGAGGGAACTCGATCCAACTCATCAAGTTATCTAGTTCTCCATGATTGATCTCGTGGAGTCCCATTGGCACCAATGAGCTCATAATCTAAGGGTACCCTCCCATATATAGGGAGGCTATAGGATGTCCTAGGTCTATGACTAGGCGTAACCCTAATGTCTTACCCCTTAATGGGCTGATCTATCCTATGTGTATCATGTGAAGCTTGGGGTCTTGCAACCCTTGCATGCCTATGCGATGATGGAGGTCTTGATGCCTCCTCATGCTAGCATGATGATGGAGGCCTTGAGGCTTTCACATGTCTATGTGATGAGGGAGGTCATGATGCCTCCACATGTCGATGTGATGAGGGAGGTCATGATGCCTCCGCATGTCTATGCGATGAGGAAGGCCTTGAGGCCTCCTCATATCTATGTGATGAGGGAGGTCATGATGCCTCTATGTGTTTGAGTGATGAGAGAGGCCATGAGGTCTCCTCATGTTTATATGATGAATGAGGCCTTGAGGCCTCCTCATGTCTATGTGATGAGGAACCAGGATGTGGCTCTCTCACTAGGGTTTCTCGAGGAGTCCCCCCAAGGGTTGAGTTGTCACCCCTAAGACTTTTCAAACTTCATTCGATGACACTATGGGTGGGTGGCTCAATGCTAGTGTGACTATGAGTGTGTGGAGCATCCATTTTTACCTCGGTGGTGGATCGAGGGTGGTTGCTCCAAGTGTATACCATGGTGACTTATGAGTTATCTTCTTAGGTAAATTCCAAACCACACAAACAAAACAAGTAGATGTTTATCTCATTTAAGGATTTATGTGTGTGTTCCCTAAACTATTTGGTGTGTTTTGATTCGTTGGATATATAAGCTAACTCTCATCATGTTTTGCACTTTTTTTGGATGGTATACTTAAATTTTTTAAGGGATTTCACCTATATACTCATAGCTCAACAACCTAGTGATGAAATATAGGCCATGTAATCCAACCTATAATGTGTGGTAATGACTTCCACACATGGTCAGGGAGCATAGGTCCTCCATATCCTCACCCAGTTCACCCATAGTCAATGATATACCTCTTCAAAGAGAGATACATGCATATTTTCCATGGGTTATGATGGTTCTTGGATCCGATATTGGCCATAGATGGGTCCCAATGATACTCTTTCTCATGAGCCAACCAAGTGGTAATGACCTCCACTATTGGTCTCGATCAATGGGTTGGATGTGAGAGCCCAATGTCGTTGATGTTAAAAATAAGACGTGATGTGTGTGGGGTTCTTTTTAACCTTGCATGTAAACAAAATGCATCACCAAGCAAACATGATCTTTCCTATATGCCTAAGATAAAATATGTTTCATTTCAGAAAGATGCATGTATTCAACTTATATGAACTTCAAAGAATGCATTCTACTTCATGAATTAATGGCCACTAGTTGGGCCGCATGCAAGCAAACTAAACACACAGAAGCCTAGCACGCTGGAGACTAGGGCAGACCTTACAAGTAGAGGCCCACTATTCCTAGAAGCGCCTAGAGGAAACTAAAGAAAATTCTAAGAAACATCAAATGCATTTTATTTTTCCATTTTTCTTTATATTTTCCTTAATAAAAACATGATTTAAGTTGTTATTTTTTGGAAAAAATTGTAGATAGAAAAACACAGAGAAACAGAGAATGCTACCAACCTCAAATCCTGATATGATGATGGAAATTCTACCCTCTACTACACTTTTTTTTGGTCACTATTGACTAGAGTGGTTGTTACTGGTCGTCGACTGCAGGAGCGGCTAAGATCTTCTAGTTGTTATCGACTAGAGTGACCAAAACCTATTGGTCACTATCAACCAGAGTGACTAAACCTACACATAGAAAAACCTATAAATGTTAGTAAATTGACAAAAAATAAAAACTTGGTGGGGGTCCCATCATGATCACCATCTATGTGACCTCGAGAAGCGTACACCACAACTAACCCTACTTGCAATGTTATTATTATATCAAATGTAGAAATAAAGAAAGCACACAAGCACATATAACACAAAAGTAAAAAGCAAAGAAATATTATTTTATTAATGCTTCCAGATCTTGGTTACATGTATGTCCCTCTAAGGGATACTCATTTTGATACAATCTATTACAAGTGGGGCAATGATGAATGTATCCCCTGCAAGGGGATGATGCACCTTCGCAAGCCTCCCGATCTCGCACACCAAACTATCCAAGGGCTTACTAATGCCTCCTTCTCCCGATCTCATCCTAGAGGGATCTCATGCTCTAGATACTTCAAACTGATCCTATGAACCTGTATCTATAGGCATGGAAACAATAGAGCATAATAAGTAGTACTAGGCTACCTCTCTCAAAATACCAACATAAATCAAATAATAAATGCATTGAAAGCTTAGAAATATGATGTAAATGCGATTAAGAAATCAGATCTGAGCTATGACTAATTAAATAAATCAAGAAGTAATGGATCTAAGCTAGAACAAAGGGAAATAATGTCTAATGCCCTAAAATATGCCTACGGGCCACTGTCCAAGATAGCGGCCACGAAGTAAAGCATCCTTTCTCCTCATGAACCAAGGGTTGTAGCACTATCTCCTTTGCTCCAATTGATGTTCAAGGGTCATCGGTTGTGTCTTGGTACACTTGTTGGTGGTGAATAATAATGGATCTGAATAGCGAGTGCGTAGTCTCTTCTCAATCGGATAGCACTTTGTTGCTCCTCAAGGGTGCATAAATTCACTCTCCAATATGACAGGGCTTCGCTGCATAAACTCTAAAAATCATGGATCTCTTTTCTCTTTGTGGGAGAGTCCATATGTAGACCATCCTCTCTTTTAGATCTGGATCTTGGCTTCCTGGAGAAGCTTCAATCCAAATTGCATGCGACTGACCATCCCGGGTGGAAAGCATCAATCACAAACTAGCATTGAAGGGGTAGTTAGGAGGAACTCAGGGAGTTCCTCACCAAAATCCACCCACAAACAATGCAAGGTGTAGTCAGACTACGTGATCTGGGCCCGTATTCATGGCCAGACTATGCATGGTGCTAGCCACTATCAGGTCTAGCAACTAGGTGTGGTCGTTGTAAGCTTCAGTGACCAGATGTGGTGGTCACTCTGCTTGAGAGCGGCTAAGCCTGGATGGGCTAGAACTACCCTTTTTGAGTGGTTAGGACCATTGCTAACTCTTGGAGAGGTCCAAGAGGATTCATATGGTCTATGAATGTGTCCATATGGGTAGTCTCCTAAACATGACATGTTTTAGGTGTCTACACAATGTGCATCAAAATGGTATTCTTTTATTACAATAATTCTAGCCCCTTCAACATGGTCTTCCATGGGTATTTAACATTTTTAGGAACCCTTTTGTTTCATCTCCCTTTAAAAAAAAAGAACTATAAATAACCTCCAATATTTTAAACCTTTCAAAATAAGATGACAATAAAAAAACAAATAAAGATAAATTTCAACTTTCCCTTATATCTCCTTCTGAATTAGAACTTACCCTTTGGTCCCTATTCCAAAATATTAAACAATCATGAATAATAAAAATCCAAAAAAAAACATCATCTAACCCTTACAAAATTAGGGTCATGATCGTGGGCACTATCTAGGCCCTACAATACCCATAGCCACCATACATTATACCAAGGGTGCATAAAGTTCATGAAATAATTAACCACAATAAAAACAAAATAAACCTGGTGAAAAAACTCCCTTAATTCTCCATTGGGTGGCATCGACGTGAGTTGAACTTGAGTCATTGGGGTGTAAGCCCTAACTAGCTTACCCCTACCACTATACCCAAGGCTTGGGTTTAAACCCAAGTCTTGCGGTAGCATGTTATTCCTACTCCAACCGACGTTCCTCTACGGTGACACTACTCTGCCATTATGATCCTCTACCATGATGATTCTCTACAACACAAGTTGAGAAATCTTCATCCATCGTCTTACTTGCCCTCAGCTCCTCACTTTGCCAACCAAATAATTTCTCATATTTATAAAATAACTCTCATGTGGATTTTCAAGCATAAATCTTGGAACTAGGGTTTATATGATAAACATTATTGTTCCTTCTGCCCCATCAGTTACTGCCATGGCTAGCAGTATTACAGTCACCTACCACTCACTGACATTCAACAATGGTTTGGTGAGGGCATTATCCCACCTGGATGCCACAATGGATACCTGACCACTTTTATTCCTCTGCCTACGATGCTACTATCATCAACATATATATCGCACTGCATATTTATCTCCTAGAAGTGCCACATATACACGGGGAGTGTTATAATTTTTATGTGGTATATTCATTATCCCACATGCCTAGTGCTGCCACCTTCGAGTGCTTCATAAAGTGAAATCCACCTTTGGTTTGTTGACTACCTTTGGGCAGTCTTCCTCCTACGTTGTGCAGTGTGAAAGCTCCTCCTATTGGTCACTCGTTCATATTCCACTGTCTCCTCCATTGGTCACTCGTCCACATGGAATATCACCATCTCCTTGCTTTTTTGTTACCTTAACTAGCCGCTCCACTATCGTCCCTCTGCAAAATATTTTAGACATCAGATCATTGAGGAATGAGAAGAACGAAGGGACATTGAACAAAACAACCCTTTATCAAACCTAACATGAATACTAACATAAATGTAAACCTAACGAATAATATAAAAATAAACCATAACATAAAAAAAAACAAACCAACTACAATAAAAGAAATTAAATCAAACCAAAAAATAAAAGAACCTAAAGGTGAAGAAGTGAAATTTACATCGCTTTAAGGGCACTTTATTGCAATGTAAAGTAATTTGAAAGCATTCAAAGGGGAAATAGCATAAATATGTAATATATTGAAATGAAGCAAAGTGTATAATAAAATGGTGGATTTCTCCTTCTATTTATTTATTAATAGCTTCAAATGTGATTACAATACATCCCCTTGAGGGATTTCATAGATTTGATACATTTTTCCATTACAATGTGCAAGGGATCTCATCCCTTGCAAGTCCTTAAAGCGATGTAATATATAGTTGTGTAAATCTTGCATCCCACGATTGAGAGCTAGTGTTGGGCTAATAAGCTTGTGCCTCCTTAGCTCCTCCTCTTGCCTACCATTCTTGTTCCTGAAGACAAGGGATTAAAAACATCTGTGTTATAGAATAAATCCATTAAATCATGAAAATATAGCATATTCTACAACAATAAAATGTGATATACATGCATGAAAACTGATCTACATTAAGCATAAACATGTTATTGATTAATCTAAATACAAATAAGCAAATTTGGAAACAATATTTAAGGTGAAACTATGCAGAAATGGTGGTCATTCCTAGGTGAGCCAGATAAACCTACAACATTGGGTACCTCAAATCCAGCATCAAAACTGCTCTAAATTACACCAAATTTGGACCAAAGGTTCATCTAGGCATCCTAAAGGGTTTTGTGGATGAATTTCTATGAAATTCCAACCTATTTTATGGCCTCCCCTAGGTGTGCCATGGACAGACTACTGACTGTCCCTAGGTGGGATGGTTACAAAACTGCCTTAGTTTTATCACCTATGGCTATGGGAATTGGTCCAAAACTTGGGTAAGGGTTTTGTCGACATATGAGATAAAATAATGCTTCAATTTGGCTGGTTTGGAATCAGTGGATTGAGCCTATTTCCCCTAAAATTGCCTTCTAAGGGAAGAGGGTTTCAAGGCCAAATGTGAGCAAAGTTTGGTTTGCAAAAGGTTGGGGATAAGTGGGGATAGAATTGGGCAGCACTTCGTTGCTCAAATGCTACTTCTCTCCTTCCTTTGAAATGATGGTTTGAACCTCATTTTATATCCCAAAATGACATCTAGGGAAAAATTACATCTTCCACCATGCGAGGCAGGTGTCGCCATGTGTCCTAATCTCGTCATTGATTGATGAGGTGAAGGTTGCCCCTTTGGGGCTCCCAATCTACTACCTCACTACACATTTGTAGGTCCCCAATAAATTTGGGGTTATTGGACATGTTAATGGCAGTATTTGATTGCCATTTAGCTCATCCTTTGACTTTTTCAAGGGTCCAGTTAGGGGTCATCCCACCTAGGGATGGTTTCTGATGGTTGTCCCTAGGTGGTACGGTCACCAACTATGACTGTCCCTGGGTGGGACGGTCACTAGTAGGAGCCTCAAAACTATCCCAGACTGCTAGGAACCCTCCAAACTCAGTTTTGGAGGCTTTTGGAAGCCTTTTGCTAGCCTATATGGGGCCCAATAGGGCCATATGTTATCTATAAGAGGGTATATGCAATGCGCTGATAGTCTTATCCAATTTATGTGATTTAGGTGTCTACAGATGCCCTATTTTTGGGATGTGTGATGTGAAACAAAGCATTGAGAAAAAATAGATCACTAAATCATTGAATGATCAAGTTTTTTCATTAATCTAATCAATTTTAAATTCCCTCATTGTGGAAATGGCATACATTCTTGGAATCCTTGTTATTGACATAGTCAAAGGATCAATTTTCGGTATACCTTTCAGTCGTGCTGCAGTAACAATCTTATGGGGCTTAAGGTATACTAGGTCTTAGTACCTTGTGTTCTTGTAAACCTTTACATGGGTCAATTACCGAGGTTTCAAGGAGGTCAAACCTATTTGTTTGTTTCTTATGCTGATTCTTTGCCCCAACATGGGCATGAAAATTTATCTTTAGCCAATATTCTTTTGAATGCATGGAATTTACACTTATGAGTATTTAAATGTTGATTCAATTTTTGAATTTATCATTATGACTACCTCCTCAAGAGACGTGTCAATGAGGGCATGAAAAATTCTAAAGTGATGAGTTGCTTGACACATATGACTTAATTGGAGCAACTCTCTATTTTGCCCATGGTACTAAATACCTGTTTGGAGGTGATTTTTGACTATTTTGATGAATAGTTTTGGAGTCAAAAGGCCAAATATCTCATTCCCTTGGAGCAGTCCAGCCATGAAGGCCTTCTTGGGGAGTAAAATAGACACTTATGATGCATCCAAAATTATTATATGTTCAATATTGCTCCCTCTCATTTTCTTGACCATTCTGTCTTAGTTTTGGTGGGTTGTTGGCCCATTTTTTTTTTATATATTTAAAGTTGTTTTTGAATTTGTATTTTTGGAGTGTGAGGTCTAAGGACCCACTTTATTGTAGCCCATAGGCATTTTTTGGATTATGATGTATATTTTTATCTCATACATATATATATGAGTTTCTATTATCATCATGTGTTTCCTTATTGCTTTATGAGATGTATGCAATGCTTATATTTTATGATGTTATGATGGATGTCTAACATGGATGCATGTATTGATCATATTATTTGAGTTGATGATATGTAGATGTGGATGATTTATTTATATGCCTTTTTAAATTAAAATATATGCATAAAATAGTCAGTGGCCATCTAAATATTATTTCTAATATTTAACCGGTATCTATCCTAGCTTATGAACATCACTTAATGAACAAAAGTGTAAATGTGTATGATTGGAAGTAATGATTGATTAGATTTAATTTTATATGATGGATTTGTGATGACTTTTTGACGCATACTATGCTAGCACCATAGACTATACAAAATGTATCTTGATTATTTTCATGTTATTATAACACTTTATTTAATGGACATTGTAATTTTGACAAACATGTGACATCATGATGTAAAATGGAATGGATAATGTAATGTGATATGATATTATTTGATAGGTTTTAAGAGAATCAAAAACTCTAGTTACCTAATCAAAATTCATATACTAACTATACAAGATCTTTTGACAAAGTATGCACATACTAAGATAACCAAGATAATCAATATCCTTGTGTGTGCATGTGAGTTCATTACCATGATAACACATAAGATTACCCTAGTGCAAATAGGATTTATTCAGCCCATCAGCACTAGAGATCATTATGCGAGTCTCATTATCCTAATTTTTATACTTATTTGGATTAGACCACTATATAACCTAGGTTACAACAAGCTAGCTCATCCACATTCAAACATTAGTCTATACCTAAACAAGTTGCTTAAGTGATAGGCATATCGTCATGTGGGAGGCTACCGCCATTGACAAGTAGGCTATCCACCAAACTTGTAAAGAGGATCACCTTATGGTTATCTAATGCTGAGAATTCCAAGGATTCAAGTTTCAAAGTCCCTACCTTTCTTTGAATTTCTCAAGGGAATTGCTCGTTTTGATTTGTTGAGCAAGGGATTTTAATAGTGGTGAGAACCATTGTTTCTTTTTGTTTTTCCTAGTGATAATAATCATTGTTTCCTTATGCATATTTGGGAGTGATAATAATCACTATTTTATTTGGAATATTTCTTTGAGATACTTGCCCCAGTGTAGGGAAATGTATATTTTCAATACTAGGGGGGATAATAATCATTACTAATTTTCTTTCTTTGGGATACTTACCCCAGTGTAGGGTAAGGGATTTTGGATAAGGAGGAACTTTTCCTTTTGTCAATTCTCAGCATCTTTGAACCATTCGCATAGGGGGATGAGCAATATAACCTTTTTGCTTGAAAGTAACCTAGACTACTTTATAGTTTTCATATTTCCTTGTGCTAGACTTGGATTTTTAATGTGAAAAATGTGTTGGGATTTTGATGTATACCAAATATTATCTAAGTAGGATTCTACCTTCTAAAAATCATGCTAGCTTTCTACAAAATCTGAAAATACAACTAGATATGGTTGAGTGACTAAAAACTTAACTATGTGTTAATAACAATGACTAAGTGACAAAAAATAGGCATATAATATGGAATGTAAATGTAAATGGTATATGTAATATTAACAGGTGGTAATATTGATTTTTAATAACCATGATTTCAACAGATTCCTAGTGTACAGACCTAGTGCTAGACATGTATGATCAATTTGGAACAATGCATAATGCAATGATGAGAATACCTAATGCAATTTATATGAAGTGAAATGAAGCAATATTTTTGTATTTTGATTATTTTGATAGTATTTGTTTTGTATTTTTGATATATATGTATATATAGATTGAAAAATGGGCTTAAGGAATGCCATTGGGGATTTTGGGATGAACAAAGGGCTTATAGACACCTTTGGATCTTTTTGAATTGACCTAAACAATCATAGCTAGTATAGGAACATTTTCTTTTTACCTAGATGGCCATAGATCACCTAAGGGCATTTTATGGGGACCAAAGGTATTATAGATGCCTTTGGGGCTTTTTGGATTAACCTAGATGATCGTAGATAGTCTAGGAGCTTTTTATTTTGACCTAGATGGTTGTTGACTGCTAGGAGCGTTTTGGGGTGACCTAAATAGTCAGCAACACTTAGAAAGTGTCTACGACTACCTAGGGGTATTTGATTGTGACCAAAGGGATTATATATGCCTTTGGATATTTTAAGGTTGACCTAGATGATCGTAGATAGTCTAGGGGATTTTTTATTTGACCTAGATGGTCAAAGACCGCTAGGAGCCTTTAGGGTGACCTAGACGTTCAGAGACACTTAAAAAGTGTCTACGACTGCCTAGGAGCATTTCATTGTGACCAAAGGGCTTATAGATGCCTTTGGAGCTTTTAAGGTTGACCTAGATGATCGTATATAGTCTAGGAGATTTTTTTTATGTGACCTAGATGGTCAAAGACCGCTAGGAGCCTTTAGGGTGACCTAGGCGGGCAACGACACTTAGAAAGTGTCTACGACTACATAGGGGTATTTGGTTGTGCTCAAAGGGCTTATGGATACCTTTAGAGCATTTAAGGTTGACCTAGAATATCGTAGATAGTCTAGGGGATTTTTTATGTGACATAGATGTTCAAATACTGCTAGGAGCCTTTTAGGGTGACCTAGATGGTCAGCGACACTTAGAAAGTGTCTATGACTACCTAGGGGTATTTTATTGTGACCAAAGGGCTTATAGATGCCTTTGGAGATTTTAGTAATTTTTATTACTTTGTGCTTCTAGGAGGAAGATGCAATACCTTGTGTACCCCCAGCATTTGTGGTGATCAAAGGAAGCGAGAAAGGTACAATACCTTTAGGATCCTCAATTTGCTTTATGTTTTGTGATGTAGATAGTGGGGAAGGTGTGACACCTTGGATACCCCTAGTATGTACTATGTTTGATGCATTGTTATTGGCTTGGCTAGGAGGAGCGACAGATATCGACTCCCCATGTTGTGGCAAGGGATTAGGGGTAATACCACTATCTTGATGGGGTAACAAGAGTGACCAGCTTCTAGATACAACTTCCCTATCAATAAGATCTTGGACCATATGTCTAAAATTATGACAATTACTAATGTCATGCCATCTTATTTGATGATAGAGGCAAGAATAATCCTCCATGTATCATCTAGATCTAGACCTATTATGGTTGACCAAGGGTATATTTGGCAAGACGATTACCTTTGCTTCTTGCAAGTTGTGAAGGATGGTTGACATGGGCTAAAATAATGGATTCCAAGTGTGATGTTGATGCTTTAAAACGAGGTGAATGCAGTAACCACATTTTATGATGCGATAGGGTTGTATGCATATTATTCACTTGTTTAGGTTTTTCTTCTTGACTCCTATCTGTAGGCAACAAATTTTGAACTATGTCAACTTGTTGATTGTTGATTTGAAGATTATTCTTATCAAGCATATCTTGTACCTTATTCTTTAAGGTGATCAATTACTTAATATTATGACCATTCACTTGATGATAAGGATAGTGTTGACTCTCTCGATACCACATTGGTTTGTGTCTATTAGGATCCAAAGGGTGCATATCTGGCAATGTGATATCCTTGGCCTCGCATAATAGATTAAATATTGATACCAAAGATACATGCAATGGTGTATATATGCGAGGTTGATGGTGTTGTTGCCTTTGCCCTTGCTTTTGTTGAGACAATATTCGATTGCACAGGAGGAGGTTGGTCCTGACAACCAAGGGGTTGAGATTTTGAATGACTCAACTATAACTCAATGCTTGCGAGTCGATTCAAGATCTGTTGTGAGTCATTGTGTTGTTGACTCACTTGAAACTCAACATTGGCTAGCCTATCTAAAATCATCTGAGTAAATGCATATGTTTCATGACAATGAAGTGAAATGTCGACATTTCGTGACATGTCGTGATTTCACGACAAAGAAGTGAAGAAAGAAGAGAAGTAAGGAAAACATCACGATTTCGCGACATGTCATGATTTCACATGTTTCGTTTTCGCGAGGGCGGAAGCTGAAAAGAGGCGAAGTGAAGGAAATGTCATGATTTCATGACATGTTCCATTTTTGTGAAGGCAAAGGTTTGGCAGAAACAAAGTGGAGGAAATGTCACGATTTCGTGACATGTTCCATTTTCGCGAGGGCCAACGCTTGGAAGAGACTAAGTGAAAGAAATGTCGCGATATCGCGACATGTTCTATTTTCGCGAGGGCGAAAGCTTAGAAGACATGAAGTGAGGGAAATGTCGCGATATCGTGACATGTTCCATTTTCGAAAGATGCAAGCAAGGAAGAAGTGGCTTGAGGAAAATGTCACGATATCGCGACATGTTTGGATTTATGTTCATTTTGCAAAATTTGGCCATTCTTTAAATTTTTCATCACCCATCCAAAGGAAGTGAAAGCTTTTCGACACAGTCCAAACCCTAGAAATATTTAAATGGGAAAATTAATTAATTCTAATCTTTGATTTTCTTTTGCAGAAAGTAATTCGATAGTTACATTCATGGCAGAAGTAATGGCGAGAAAGATAGACAAACCTGAATTTCGACACAAATCAAGCAAGGAATTAATGAGATGCTCTGACAGCTTACCGAAAGATAAAGAAAAGAGATGTCAAGAAATCAGTGACTCATCCAGATTTTTTAGATCTGGCCGTGAATACAGGTTTCAAGGAATTTACCGATGGATACATTGCCGGGAAAATTTATGGCAAAAGTAATGGCGGACAGAGAATCTCGGCTCGAACCAAACAAAGACAGCTGTGCGAAGATAGAAGGCCTCATAAGTCAGTGACTCATCCAGATTTTGTAGAGGAATTAATGAGATGCTCTGATGGCTTATCGAAAGAAGAACATACATTTGCACGCGGGTGTCCATTCGATAAGGATCAAGCCAAATCTTATCTTCTCCATTCATGGCAAGATCCACGCGAAGATTTTTAGAGTAATTAGGGCTTATCAAAACTCTATATAAAAATGCCTTATATTGTAAAACCTTGGCGGTGGGATTTTTATGATAAGATCTAGAGATTTGGAAGAAGATATTTTGAAAAGATCAGGGTCTGTCCTGAGTCTATATATACTTCTCTTGAATGTAAAGTAAGGAGGTGAAAACTTGGAATAAAAGACATTCTAGCAATTTCTTGCAAATCTTGTTTGAATGCTTTGTTCTGGACCTGGGGTTGGTGTGAAATCGTTCTTCTATGATAGCGTGGCCAGGAGCCTAATCTCTTTCGGATTTCGATAAGTGCATCTTCTTCTGTTTTCATCTCACTAAAGTTCTATTTATTTTAGTTGTAAATCTATGTTATCAAGATTGAATATGCTGCTAGGCTTCACTTTGTTTGTTATATGCTAGGGAAAATTAAATATTTAAGGTTATGGTCTGTTCTAATTGCTTTGTCCTCACTGTGCGAGCTAGGCTGCTTGTGAGAGATACCAATTAGCACCGACTTCCCTTTTATTTATGATTTTCTTTCAGATCTATGTTATCTCCGTCTTATGCTCTTAGTAGAAGGTGATCTTAGAAAGCTGGACACCTTCCTCTTTGATTTGTTCTATTGTGAAGCTAAATAGTATAACTGAAATTGGTAGTTTTGATTTTGCAGCTAAGTTAGATAAACTTCTCTTCTGCCCTACCCTACTCTCTCTGTTCCACTGTTAAATGATCCATTTTTATTTTCTTTCAAATTTGTCTTTTATTTAATCTGCTAAAGCATAAAGAGCTAGATCAAAGAACTGATTGTAAATCTGAGTGTCCACAAAGATAACAACTTCTAAACATTACTGAACGAAGGTCGAGCCCGTTGTAAGGTAACAGACAATCCACTTGAAACTATTCCAGAAGTAGAAAAGAGTGAATAGACATTCGACCCAACTCTGTAACTCACACCTTGGATAACCAGCAAGATCCTAAAGTGAGTGGGATTTATCCCTTATAAGTGTTATCGGTATTTTATGCTCATTCTTCACGGGGTGTGTATGAAAGTCGAACCAACATTTAAAATTGGCGCTAGAAGGAGGGCCACTGAACTTCGTTCAGTATTTGTTAAGGATTGTAAGTTGTTTGTGAAAAGCTGGATTCTACCTACAGAGTAACCAGGTCCCACTCCAGAGCTGGAGAGCTCCTAGTGCCTGAGTTAGAAACCCCAAGGAGAAGCAGCCTCAGAAGGGCCAAGTCTTTGTCTAACATAGTTTTGTCACCCCTTGTAGTTCCTCCAACTACAACTCAAAATATCATCGTTAATCAAGTAGTGATGGCAAGCTGGTTGGGTTCCACTGCTTTGAATATCCCTGGTGTAGCGCATGATTTACCCAGAAATCCTGAGAAGTATCTTCCTACCTACAAACATGATGGAATTAGAACAGTAGAAGAACACCTGGTGGCATATAAAAATGCTCTAAAGTTGTTGAATGTGCAACATGAAGATGTGGCTTGTAGGTTATTCCCATTCACTCTCCAAGGGGAAGCATACGACTGGTTTTTGGATCTTACTAATGACTCTATTACTAGTTGGAATGACCTGGAGAAAAATTTTGTATCACAATTTGGTGAAGTGATTGACCCCAGTGCGTTATATCAACACTTTTCTAACATTAAGAGAGAGTCTGGTGAAGATATCAGGTCTTTTAATATAAGGTTCCAAAAATCTTATGGTAGAATGACTGGTCATTACATCCCAAGTGCAAATCTAGCCTTAGAAATCTATAAGAATGCATTGGATTCGGTGACCTCTATTTTCCTCAAGAGAGACATCAATATCACAACCCTGGCAGGAGCTTATAAGGAAGCTTTAATTCTTGAAAGACAGTTAGGACCTCAAATTTTGAGCAGTCCTTTGATATCCTATGTTACACAGAACATGCCTATTTTGAATCCCATTCCACATCATGAGTTAGTGCCAACATGTCACGCTCTACCCAAGGAAACTCCATTGATTGTGACACACACTCAGCATGTACAGAATATAGAGAAAGATTCTGACAAGTTCAAGGTGGAAGTGCCTAAAGTAAACAGTTGTGACCTAGCATTACCCAACTTTGAAGCTTTTCCTGGTGAGTTAAATTTTCCCAAAAATCAGAGAAATATTGATAGTTCTGGTTCATCCAAAAATAGTACGACTATGGTTTCAAATTCATTCATTTTTCTCGATGAGTCAGAGAATGTCGTGGAGATACCTATGGATGAAGTACAAGCTTTTCAACAGTTCCAAAAGGACAGTTATAATTTGAGATGTGAAAATCCAAAACCTACTCCTAATAATGATCCTCCCTCACCAAAGGGTAATGAAAATAAGATTCAATATTACTATACAGAAGTAACTAGGAAGGAGTATAACATCATTGAGGATATGAAGAAAATTAAGGCTAACATCACCCTCCATGAGTTGGCTCAGATTGTTGAACAAAAAGATAACTTGATTGAAACTTACTCTGGACCACCTATTGAATTTCAAGAAAAGGAGAAGAAAATAGTAAATGTGAATGTGGTCAACCAACTCAGAATAGACAAAGAGTCTCAGTATAAGCATGTGATCACTGAACATAATATCAAAAAAGAGGTTGTAAATCGTGTTGATGCAGATATTGAAGTTTATAATTTGACAACTGAGAGGGTGAGACCAGTTACATCTCTAACCAATCACAACAATGATATTTGGACATTACACATTGATGGGGTTAAATCTAAGCAAGGCTCAGGTGAAAGAGCAAATTATGAAAATTCTACTAGAGGGATAAAAATTGAAATCTTGGATATTGGAGCAGTAGAGCAACCACAAAATGTTCAAGTTATTAAGAGCTATGACGTACAAATAAAATATGATCTCTTTGAGTTGTTACATAAATCTGAAGATGTGATGATCTGGGTATATAAAGGCTTTAAGGTATTTGATCCTAGGGGTTTTTTTAAAAAAGGGGGGAAGACAGTAAACACACCAAGTCTTTCCCAGGTAGC
The DNA here is from genome assembly GCA_028583015.1 of Wollemia nobilis. NCBI lineage: Eukaryota > Viridiplantae > Streptophyta > Pinopsida > Araucariales > Araucariaceae > Wollemia > Wollemia nobilis. The sequence goes on from JAQPPZ010003612.1 coordinate 3,807,973, forward strand.
AAAAATTTTGGGAAGCATAATCTGGAGTGCATTTCGTCAACAGGACCTGAAAGGTATTTTTCTAAATTTACCTGCAAATGGTCAATTTTTTTTAAGGCACTATTTCTCTGCTTTTCCATCTGCTACATATTTTGAGTGATTGAAGGAACCTTTGTGCATATGTATAATATTGTAAATGAAGTGTGAAGTAGTGTGTTTTTGTTTTGTTTTATTTAAAAGTTTGAAGTTCTGTGTTTTGTCTTTGTAGGAAATTGCAATTTTATCTTTAACTAATGGCCTTTTTCCTTCCTCTTTAGCTCTTTAATCCTGTTTGTTTGAGTTTGCCTAAACAAAGAAAAAACACAAATCAACATTGAAAATTGGCCTAGTGTGTTTTCATTTTGTTTCATTCTGTTTTAAGAGATAGTCTGCTAGGATTAAAAAGTGGGACTACTTGTTATCTAGAACAACAGTAGAAAGATAATTGGATTTTGTATTTTGCTTGCCACAATTATTTTGATTATGAAGAAATTACTATACTTGTTTGGTTGAAGAACTCCCGGGGAATCCAAGAAAAGTTGGTCATGAGAGGGGAATCCGATTCACAAAATTACATCAAAGCGTCCAAGGAGGTTGTTGGTACCTGAGCTGAAACAGTTAGTTGATCAATTGCTCGATGAATATAAAAAAAAAAAGAGAAGAAGCAGCACCAAGGCACTCCAGTAATCGGTATCTTTCAAAAGAAAAGAGAGAGAAGGTGAAAGTTGGGCAAGCCAACATAAAATTGGCATTCTTTCCTGCACATAGCCAAGGCTCCCGAAGGATACATCTCAAACATGTTCACCAAGCTATAGATGCCACCTCATAGTTGTGATCAGGGTCGTGAAAATCTAAAGAGTAACTCTGTCGGGGCGTGAAAGGCTAAACTAGTAAACAGAGCTCTACTCGGTTTCCCCTACACAATCTAAATAGTTGTTCGATCCATAGCAAGCATTTGAAGCCTCGGTCATCCTTGGAAGAAGGTTTATACACTTGTAATCGCACATCAGAATCTTCCTTAAGTGGTTCAACCTAGTATGTCCTTGGGAAACTTTAACAGTCGACGGATAGTAGTTGAGTCATTTTAGAAAATATTTGTGGCAAAGCATGGTACATAGTCTAAATTGTTTTGAAACTAGAGTTCTGGATTCTAAATAGTGCTACTATTTTCCCCGTAGATATCGCCATTTGTTGAGAAGCAACACACCCCCACTAAAAAAATGAAATTCCATCCCTTTGAAAATATTTAATTTTCATTTTTCCGTAGGGACCCTCTTGAGTTTTTCGAGTTTTAATTCCAAATTTTGCTTGCACCCTTTTTCAAGCTTCGCCTACATCAAAGTGTCCAAATATACTTGCATATGGCATTGATTTCAATTTAGAAATAGCAGTTTCCATTTCTGGCCTAGCAAATTTCTAAATGCATATTCTCTTAATCCATGATGAATTTTTAAGTTCCGTTTGCAAATTGGGATACCCTTTGGGCTTTTATAGATACTTGTAAAGTTTCATCAAATTCTGAGCACTTTGAATTTTCATCATTTTTTCTACACCATGTGAAGCTGATCATTCTCGAGCAATTTAAAATTCACTTTTTAAATGTTAAAATCATTTTTGAGTAAGGAAGATCCTTCACCAATATGTAAAAATGCAAAATGCAGATGGACAAAGTCATTGGAATCAACCTACAATTTTTGGAGAATTTGCAAAGTGAAAGAACAAGTGAAGGAAACGTCGCGATATCGCGACATGTTCCATTTTCGGAAACATCGCGATATCGCGACATGTTCCATTTTTGGAAACATCGCGATATCGCGACATGTTCCAATTTTGGAAACATCACGATATCGCGACATGTTCCATTTTCGGACATGTCTCATTTTCGCGAAGGCAAAAGCTAGGAAGAAAAGCTTGTAGGAAATGTCGCGATATCGCGACATGTTCCATTTTTGGAGGGGCAAAGCCAAAAAAGCAAGAAGGGTAGGAAATGTCGCGATATCACGACATGTTCCATTTTCGGAAGGAAGAAGTGAGAAAAGAGACAAAGTGGAGAAAACGTCGCGATTTCGTGACATGTCATGGTTTCGTGACAAAGAAGCCAAGGCAGAAGCAAAGTGGGGAAAACGTCGTGATTTCGCGACATGTTGTGATTTCGCGACATGTCATGATTTTGCGACATGTTGCGGTTTTGTGACATGTTGCAGTTTCACAACAAAGAAACCAAGACGGAAGCAAAGTGGAGAAAACGTCGCAATTTCGTGACATGTCATGATTTCACGACATGTCACGGTTTCGCGAAAAGAAGCCAAGATGGAAGCAAAGTGAGGGAAACGTCGCGATTTCGCGACACGTCACGATTTCACGACAAAGAAGTGAACAAAGAAAGAAATGTTGCGATATCATGACATGTTCTATTTTCGTGAGGGCGGAAGCTTAGAAGACATGAAGTGAGGGAAATGTCGCGATATCGCGACATGTTCCATTTTCGAAAGACGCAAGCAAGGAAGAAGTGGCTTGAGGAAAATGTCACGATATCGCGACATGTTTGGATTTATATTCATTTTGCAAAATTTGGCCATTCTTTAAATTTTTCATCACCCATCCAAAGGAAGTGGAAGATTTTCGACACAGTCCAAACCCTAGAAATATTTAAAATGAAAAAATTAATTAATTTAAAAAGTTCTAATCTTTGCTTTTCTTTTGCAGAAAGCTTCGGCAGCTACATTCATGGCAGAAGTAATGGCGAGAAAGACAGACAAACCTGAATTTTGGCATAAATCAAGCGAGGAATTAATGAGATGCTCTGACAGCTTGCCGAAAGATAAAGAAAAGAGATGTCGGGAAATCAGTGACTCATCCAGATTTTTCAGATCTGGCCATGAATACATGTTTCAAGGAATTTACCGGTGGATACATTGCCAGGAAAATTTATGGCAAAAGTAATGGCGGACAGAGAATCTCGGCTCGAACCAAACAAAGACAGTTGTGCGAAGATAGAAGGCCTCATAAGTCAGTGACTCATCCAGATTTTGCAGAGGAATTAATGAGATGCTCTGATGGCTTATCGAAAGAAGAACATACATTTGCACGTGGGTGTCCATTCGATAAGGATCAAGCCAAATCTTATCTTCTCCATTCATGGCAAGATCCACGCGAAGATTTTTAGAGTAATTAGGGCTTATCAAAACTCTATATAAAAATGCCTTATATTGTAAAACCTTGGCGGTGGGATTTTTATGATAAGATCTAGAGATTTGGAAGAAGATATTTTGAAAAGATCAGGGTCTATCCTGAGTCTATATATACTTCTCTTGAATGTAAAGTAAGGATGCGAAAACTTGGAATAAAAGACACTCTAGCAATTTCCTGCAAATCTTGTTTGAATGCTTTGTTCTGGACCTGGGGTTGGTGTGAAATCATTCTTCTGTGATAGCGTGGCTAGGAGCCTAATCTCTTTCGGATTTTGATAAGTGCATCTTCTTCTATTTTCGTCTCACTAAAGTTCTATTTATTTTAGTTGTAAATCTATGTTATCAAGATTGAATATGCTACTAGGCTTCACTTTTTTTGTTATATGCTAAGGAAAGTTAGAGATTTAAGGTTCAGGTCTGTTCTAATTGCTCTATCCTCACTTGTGCGAGCTAAGTCTGCTTGTGAGAGATACCAGTTAACACCGACTTCCCTTTTATTTATGATTTTCTTTCAAATCTATGTTATCTTCGTCTTATGCTCTTAGTAGAAGGTGATCTTAGAAAGCTGGACATCTTCCTCTTTGATTGGTTCTATTGTGAAGCTAAATAGTGTAATTGAAATTGGTGGTTTTGATTTTGCAACTAACTTAGATAAGCTTCTCTTTTTTGCCCTACCCTACTCTCTACGATCCACTGTTAAATGATTCATTTTTATTTTCTTTCAAATTTGTATTTTATTTAATCTGCTAAAACATAAAGAGCTATATCAAAGAACTCATTGTAAATCCGATAGTCAACAAATATAACAACTTCTAAACATTATTGAATGAAGGTCGAGCCCATTGTAAGGTAACAGACAGTCCACTTGAAACTATTTCAAAAGCAAAAAAGAGTGAATAGACATTCGACCCAACTCTGTAACTCACACCTTGGATAACCAGCAAGATCCTAAAGTGAGTGGGATTTATCCCGTATAAGTGTTATTGGTATTTTATGCTCATTCTTCATGGGGTGTGTATGAAAGCCGAACCAACAGAAATGTCATCTTCTATCTCAAGCAAGAAAGATTACCCTCACTAAGGCCTCTCTTCAGAGCATTCCAGTCTATTTCCTCTTCATTTTCAAAGCCCCTGTGAAGATTTTCCTTGAAAATTGAGAAACTCCAAAAAAAAAAATTATGGACTGGATCAGAGGAGAAAAAAAGGATACACCTTGTAGGATGGACCAAAGTGTGCAGACCCAGGGAAAATGGGGAATTATGTCTGATGAGAATTGCTCATATGAATTATATTTACTAGCTAAGCAAGCGTGGCACCTCATTTTTGGTGAAGAAAATGAATGGACAACTATCATCAAATGAAAGTATCTTCAAAATATGGAATTTTTAAGTGACTCGGTTCCAATCAGAGGTTCTGCTTTTTGGAAAGCAATTCTCAATTGTTAGGAAATCATCAAAAAATATTTAAGATGGGTTTTATGCAATGGTGAGAGGATAAATTACTGGAATGACAGGTGGGCTAAGGATGAACCACTGATGCAATATCCTAACTTAGCCCAAATCATAGAATGAAAGAACTCATTGGTAGAAAAGTCTTTTATTATATGGTTGAGTACAGAGGTAGAATGAACAGGTAAAAGTAAGGATTCAGGGATTTCAAGCGAAATCAAATGATCTTTGTAACATTCTCGGGCAACATTTTATCCCCATGAGACCCAAGGAAGATCAAGTGACCTGGGCTCCTATGTAAAATGGGTAATTCACTGTTAAATCAACTTACAAGCTTCTACTTGATGATGAGGATTTTTTCCTCCAAAAGGACTTAGTTTGGATAAAAAAATGTAATTCCAAAAATTATAGTCTTTTCATGGCTGGTTATCCAAGGAAGAATTCTAACCATTGATAATATGATGCGTAAAGGTATTTGTATCACTAATCACTGTTATCTGTGCAGGGATAATTGGGAGACCATTTATCACATTTTCCTTGAGTGCTCTTTTTTCTTGACTGTCCTAAGTGGGGTTTTTCAGGCCTTCAATATTTCATGGGTTAAACCAGCCATCGTACTTGATTTGTTCATCCAGTTTCCTTGCCCCTTTTCAAGCCAAAGACTTAGATACATGTGGAAAATTTATCTCAATCACTATCTTTGGTAGGTATGGTTAGAAAGGAATCATAAAGTCTTTAATGAGTCTATTCATGATCATCAAACTATCATTGCCAAGATCCTATCATTTTCCAATGAGAATGTGAACCTTATCCCTTTTGATAGTCATAAACCTCATATACGGGAGACCACGATTTCTCAATCTTTAAACTTAACCTTGTTAAATGAGTCTGTACCTAGGGTAGTTAACCCCAGAGCCAATGTTAAGTGGTCCCCACCCCCTATGGGTTGGTTTAAGCTTAATTTTGATAGAGTAGCTAAGGACAATTCTGGTAGAGTAGGCGTTGGTGGCATTGTGTGAGATCATAATGGGAATATGATGCTTGCATTTTATAAATATTTGGTAACAAGGATGAACAACGAAGCTAAAGCTAGAGCTATGTGGAGAGGCCTTCAAATGACTCAAGACTTAGAAGGAAATTTGATCATAGAAGGAGACTCTATGCATGTTATAAATCTCCTAAATAATTTTAAAACACATCCTTGGAGGATTAAAACAATTGTTGAAGAGGCTAGGATCCTTTTCCAGGGAAGACAGGACAGAAAATCCCAACATGTCTTTGGAGAAGCTAACAAAGATGTTGATAAGCTGGCCAATTTGGGTGTCAATGGTGATGGACTTTTCAAATGGGAACACGGTGTCCCAAGCAAAGTAGAGGAGCTTATTCAACAAGAATGCCAAGAATTATAGTCGAATTTACCAATAGGGAAGGCATTGTAAGTTTGAAGGCTATGAGTATTCCCGTCTCTTTTTTGAAATGGAATCACAATAAAAATTATTCGAGTTGTCAGTCTTGGTGGATGTTGCTTGGAAATACCACAAAGACTAATGGGGAAAGTCACATGTCATATAACATGGCTCCTAGTCATCTTAGTAATTTGAGGTTGGTTGATAATCACAAGGCAAGAAAGAAACAAAAATATAAGACTTCAAACCAGAGCCATGTGGACCACCAGATAGCCACCGCCATAAATCTAGCCAGCAGGTTCACTTCTCCAAGGTTGATTGGCCAAGACGAGATGTGGTCCCAAAGCATGTCATATATGGAAGAAAGCAATCACCAAAGAATTATTAAGAGTAACTATCAATACAGAGCTTGTGGGAGTTTTTTTCAATAATCTATTGTGTGTCTGCAGCTTTTTTTTTCTCCACTGTTTCAAGGAAGGGATCTATGTCTGTTTCATTTTTTGTAATTATGATGCAAGTGTGTTTTATCGAGGTATACCCAAAATGTTGTATCGAAAGTTTCTTTTTGATAACAAGCTATGTGCTTTACCGGATGTAATGGCTTTGGCGGCATGTAGATTTTACATATATATGATCCTTAGTAAGGACATGTTCATCAACAGCCTTGGGCTGATTTTTGTAAAATATTTTGGGTCAACCTGTAAAACCCGGTATTAATGCTATAGTATCTTATCTACCAAAAAAATAGAAACACACAAGAATAGAAGTGATTATCTTTTTAGATATTTGTTTTTTAAAATGTGAATCCCTAAACTTGTTTGTTGTGTTTCAAGATGTGTTGCTTTGTAAAGAGAATCCTTGGCGTGTTTGATATTTTGTTGGATGATATTCTCAAATTTTTAAAGGATTTCACATATATACTCGCACAAGTCAAATATGGGGATGAAATCCATATCCAACGAGGTAGCATAGGTACTACCAACCCTCACCCAGCACCCGTGCATAGCGATACACCCCTTTGAAGAGGAATGCGTGCTATTTTGCATGGTTAGGATAGATCTTGGGTCAGCCTTGGCCATGAACGGGTCTCGATAGTACTCTTTATCATGAGCCAATCGAGTGGTAATTACATCCACTATTGGTCTCAATCAACGGGTTGGATATGAGAGCCCAACTCCATTGATGTTAAAGTGAAACGTGGTGTGTGGGGTTCCTTTTAAAATTTGAAATAAAATAAAGTAGCACTAAATGATTATTTACTAAATGCATGAAGGTGCATTTTTCTTTTAGACACATTAGTAGCATAAAAGGAAATACAAAAATGCAAAAACCTATATGACCTTAACCATCGTGGGCAAGGTTTCAACAGGAAAAACCAAACAAATATAGTGACTTATACTGTATTTTCTTCTATTTTTCTAAGATAATTAATGCACGATTTAGGAAAGAGAAATTCTAACCTTTCTATGCAAATAAGAAGCGAGAAAACATAAAATTGAGCAATTTCAAGCAGTAAAAAGTCAAATTTATGATACTTATGATGCAAAAAGGTGTAAAATGGAACTTGAAAGTTGTTGTTTCTGTAAACTTTTGTAGAAACCTTCTGGTTTTGTGGCCTTCCCTATCAAGTACTGTCACATATTTAGGGCCATCTCACCCAGTGCCATGTAGCTAGATGTCTCACCCAGTGTCATGAACCAACAAAGAGGTTGTTTCTACTTAGAATGGTCAGTACCTGCAACAGATAAAACCAGAAATATAGGTCTAAATTAGAATATTTCAATGGGAGATTGAAAAAAAACCTAGATACCATGATCGCCACTAAAGAAGTGAAATTTACATCACCTTAAGGGCACTTTATTGCAATGTAAAGTAATTTGAAAGCATTCAAAGGGGAAATAGCATAAATATGTAATCTATTGAAATGAAGAAAAGTGTATAATAAAATGGTGGATTTCTCCTTCTATTTATTTATTAATAGCTTCAAATGTGATTACAATACATCCCCTTGAGGGCTTTCATAGATTTGATACATTTATCCATTACAATGTGCAAGGGATCTCATCCCTTGCAAGGCCTTAAAGCGATGTAATCTATAGTTGTGTAAATCTCGCATCCCACGATTGAGAGCTAGTGTTGGGATGATAAGCTTGTGCCTCCTTAGCTCCTCATCTTTCCTAGAATTCCTATTCGGGATTAAAAAGGGATTAAAAGCATCTGTGTTATAGAATAAAGCCATTAAATCATGAAAAGAGAGCATATTCTACAATAATAAAATGTGATCTACATGCATGAAAACTAATCTACATTAAGCATAAACATGTTATTGATTAATCTAAATACAAATAAGTAAATTTAGAAGCAATATTTAAGGTGAAACTATGCAAAAATGGTGACCGTTCCTAGGTGAGCCAGATAAACTTGCAAAATTGGGGACCTCAAATTTGGCATCAAAACTACTCCAAATTGCACCAAATTTGGACCAGAGGTTCATCTAGGCATCCTAAAGAGGTATGTGGAGGAATTTCTATGAAATTCCAATCTATTTTGTGTTTGTACCTTGGTGTGCCATGGACAGACTGTTGACCATCCCTAGGTGGGACGGTTACAAAACTGCCTGTTGGAACAGATTCTTGCATACGTAGGATTTCGATTGTCATGCTACAAGAATCCATTTGAAACCAATGAGTTATTACAAGCTCTGGTTGACCTACCTCATGTTCTACTAAATACAAATATTGCTAAAGAAGATTGCAAAACGGGTAAGGAAACCCCAACGGTAATTCTTTGATTAAACTTCTAATTACACGCTCCATATTTATATTAATCTATAAGTATTCTTTTTAAAATGACCAAGCATGAAAATAACCAACTATTATGCCTTATGTAGATCGGTTCCTAGATTCATTAGGTTGTTATAGCAATTTAACAACAATTTTTAATTATGAACAGAGAGAATGGGGAAAAGAAAATTGGCATTCAAAGCTTCATTCGAATATCGTAATAAAACTAGGAGTTAACCAATGAGAGAAATGTATATAATGCATTCAAATAATGTAACCCATTATATAGTGACACACAATACTGAGACAAATATATAATAAAATTGAAAACTTAGAATTGTATTGATTTCAAGAATTTTTACATGTAGAGTGGGCGGGATGCCTTTTAACTCTGTTTTCAAGAAAAATATATCAATACAATGAAAATATCTCATTCAAATAATGTAATAGGTCTCTCCTACTCTACTTGTTCCAATCTGGTAACAGTAGAATCTTTGAATCTCAGGCGCAATAGGACAGGAAATAATCTCAGCTTCTTGAGCACTTTCCTATTACAATCGTGCACAACAAAGGGAAGAATAAGAATGAGAAGGAAAATAGACATGAAAGGGGATACAACAGCACAACTAATAGGGCACTCAAGTATACCTCTTAGAAAAAATGCTATTTTCTAATTGCTTTATGTAGAATCTATCCTCAGCCGCCTCTTCTTATAGCCTTTGGTTATTGATTTTGTTATTTCTAGTCGATTTCTAGCCTTACACCTGTTAGCATCTAGTCAGACTCCAAAAATTGGTATAGTTGACTTCAACTGCCTTTACTATCTTGGTTTTAGCCTTTTTTAGAACAGAGATTCAATTCAACCGGTGATGGTGGTGTTAGGTGAACCTACTTTTTCTTCTTCAATTGTTTTCCTTTGGGCCTCTATTGTAAGTGTGAAGAGGGTTATTGTCTAAGTAGCTCAAAAATATCTTGATTTTTGGCCACAGTGTGAACACACTTCCAAATCTATCGGCACCATGTCGACAAGTTTTTTTTTTTTAAATCTCTCCCTATATTCTCTCTCTCCCTCGCCTCCTTTCCTCCCTATCTTTTGCCACCATTATCTCCTTATTCCTCCATGCCCACCTCCCTTCCTCCTTCCTCTCTAACTCCCCTTCCATTCCTTCCTATAAATACTTTGTAAATGCAAATGGGAAATATATATATATATATATATATATATATATATATATATATATATATATATATATATATATATATATATATATATATATAATATAATTTTTAATTTAGTGCCTTCATCGAATTCAATCACTGGTATCAGAGCCAGGTAACGCCAAGAGGGCACAAAAATCGAGGATGAAGTTGGCGAGCTACGAGCTAGATGTAGACTTTGAGGTTAATAACAGAGAGCTGAGCTAGCATGGATGCTGATTGGTAGCATGCAATTCGAGACTATGTGGTTAACACAGGGCTGATCTGGCAGTCAGTAGGACCTGGGAACAAATCCCAAGGTACTAGGTGGCGGACACGTGGCGGGTGTTGAGCTACAGCAGTTGACGTGGCAGCGAAGTGAGGCAGAGTGTGCAACTGACGTGGTAGAGGTTTGAGTTGGTAGGGGTGCTAAGGTGGTGGTATTTGATTGGTCATTGAGTGGCAAAAGGGGTGAGGATGATTTCCTGAAGGCAATCAATTCAATACTCGCATTTTGGAGTATTTAAACCCCCATAGTTCTTTATCCCAGTGAATGTGGGATAATTCACCTTTGTTTTTAAAAAAAATCTCACGCGGCCCTGCATGCTAAAGCCAAACTCGCGGCGTTTGGTTTTCGTCGGCCGAGTAGCCCGAGTGGCTAAGCGCGTTGGCTGCGGTGCGTGAGGTCCCGGGTTTGAAACCCGACGGGAGGTAAAAATAAAAGATTTTTTATATTTGTTTTGTTGTTTAGTCACCAGCAGCAAAATAAAGGCATGTGGTGTAGCCTTTCTTCTCAAAGTGGTCGCATGGTGTAGCGGCTAACCTCCTCTTATGCACAGCGGCAGGTCAAGGGATCAATTCCCCTCCGCTCCCAAAAAAAAAAAAACAAAGATTTTTGTTTAAAAAATAAAAATAAATTTTTTGAAGTTTTTTAATTTTTTTTAAGTTTTTTAAATTAATTTAATAGTTTTAAATTTATATTTTTAATTATTTTTAAATATAAGTTTATTTAAAAAATAATTAAAGATATAAAAAATTATTAATATTTTTTTTTAAAGACTTTATAAAAAAAATTGAAAATCTTTTAACTTTGTGGAAAAAAGGAAAATTGTTTTTCCTGGAGATTAAAAATTTTGTGCAATATGGACATTGACATATGCAACTCAGCTAAATTTTTTGCTATGATGAGTAGATGATCCGGTCAACTGGATGTTACCATGCCCTATGCTCTCTACTGAGGAGAAAATCTATTGATTCTTTTGATGAGAGGGTTCGGCGAGACGAAATACATACTATATTCAGTCAAATGTAGAATTCAGTAATAGCCCACTAGAAGAAGCCTGATTCAGGATACGAGGCTGACTCAGAGGACAATATTTTTAGACAACGAGTGGAGGAGTTCGATTCAGTTGCATTTGAACCTAAGGAACAATCCAATGAAATTTATACCCCACGCTCTCCAGAGCCTGAGCCAGTAGAGCCTGAGCTAGCAGAACCTGAGCCAGCAAAGGCTAAGCCAGCATAGGCCGAGCCAGTAGCAACTCCTAAAATTGTTGTCATAAGTGACAACAAGGATTCCATTGCAGACAACTTTGGACCTCCAGTACTGGGCAACCCACAGCAAGAGGAGCATGAAATCACTGAAAGAGTTAAGAAATATAGATTTGATTTGAATCTATAATTTATTTGTACTTCCTATTTTTAGTCAAATCAAAGTTTGCTTTCAAGTAGTAAAATTGGCCTCAAATTCAAAACTCCCAATTCCTGAATTTAATGGTAGTGATTATGAATACTAGTCAATAAATATGAAAACTATGTTGATTGGTAAAGGTTTATGGGAAATATTTGAAGAGGGTTACACAAAACCCTCTACTACTGATTGGTCTACTTTAAGTGTTGTCGATAGAAAAGCTAAAAAAGAAGCCCAGAAAAATAATTCCTTTACCCTGTACCATTTACAAGCAACCCTAGATAAAAGTATATTTCCTAGAATAGCATCCTGTGTAACAGCTCAAGATTCTTGAAAGGCTTTAAAAGAAAGTTTTCAAGGAAGTGATCAAGTGAAGCAGGTCAGGCCTCAAACTTTGAAAATATATTTTGAAAATCTCATAATGCAGGAAAATGAGAAAGTAGGAGACTACTGCGTGCGAGTCAAAGTCATAGTAGATAAAATGGTCACTCTAGGTGAAGAGGTTAAACCTGAGGTTGTGGTGAAGAAAGTGTTGCGAAAATTGATGAGGCCTGGATAAGCCTCATTTATAGCATGTTTTAAATAGTTAAAACTGCCTAAAACTCTTGTGAATTATCTTATATGCTAGTTAAGTTGATTTAATATGTTGTGTATTAATTGTTTGCATGATTGAAGTGTTAAGGACATTATATTTTGATTTTTAACAATTCTTGTATATTTTTATGTTATCTTTTCATGCTTAGGTTGACAACAGCACTTCAGTAGTTTTATTTTGATGATCATTAAGCATTAGTTTCTCTAAATTCAGCAAATAGTACAAAGACTTATTACTGTGCAGCAGAAAACTAGTTTTTCCATATAAATTCCAGCCAGCTGCCAATGAATGGCAAGGCATGGAATTCACATCCAAGGAAGAATGAAGACTATTGCAATCTGATCCTAAGGTCTAATACACCTAAGAAATGCAGCCAAAACCATTTTTAGTCAACACAGTTGGTCATTCTAAAGATCTTTGGAATGAACACAGTGTCTTCGAAATGAACACAGTGTCTCTGAAATGAACACAGTGTCTCCGAAATGAACACATTTTCTTCAAAATGAGAAAACACGGTGTCTTCGGAATGAGCGGATCTTTGGAATGATAACTACAGTATCTTTGGAATGAGCGGATCTTCTTAATGAGAATTGTAGTATCTTCGAAATGAGCCACTTATCTTCGGAATGAAAACATAATGTACTTTTTGACTTGACTGAATTTTGGCGGTGGAAAATGGGATAAGAAGGTTGATAAAGTTAAGTGAAAATATCTCCCATCTAACTTTGTCGTCCTTGCTATCCAAAGCCACCATTTATGGAAAAGATCAAATTGATCCTCTTCTAGGATAAACCCAGGAAATTCTGCGGATATCAAGAACAGCATATTTTATGTTTGTAATTATATTTTAGGCATCTATAAAAGATAGCTCCCATCCAGGTTGAGCTATTAAGGAGATTATATTAGATAGAGGATATAGAAAATAAATAGGGAGATAATAGAATAGTAATTTTAGACCTGTAACAGATTTCAGCAGAATTATAATTATGCTTCTAAAGCAATAAAAGTGCAGTTTCATTCCATTTATTTTGTTATGTCTGAGTGTGAGTAAGACTTAAAGAAGAATTCAAACCTTCTTCTAAGAAAGGAGGCTGGCCACTTCCAGACCTAGGAGGAGGACTAACAGACATGTTTTATTCTGATTTTGTTGCAGCATAATAAGTTGTGAACTTGTCATTTTCATTCTTTTGCACAGCTAACATTCCTAGTTGTTTAATTCTTATTCATAATGTTTTTGTGATATGATTAGTGGTAGATCTGGTTATTCTTTTCATTCCCAACAACTTTCCAATTCACTGCAAATTTCCATTTTCAGCAATTGACAAGTTTTTTGTAATTTCCCTGCATTCTTGTTTATGTTGTCAAAACCTTGCACAGAAGATTGACGACCTTCTGTTACAGAGCATTGACAGGATCTAGTTTTTATGCTTCATTTCAATTATTGCAAGATTAAATAGACTTTCAATTCTACAACTATAACTAGATTTTAAATTCGAAATTTAAATAGATTTCATTCTTGCAACTGTAACTAGGGTTTCATTTCTGCAATTAGCAATTAGTTTTCATTCTTGCAAATAGATTAAAGTTCAATTTATGCAATTTAGGGGTAGAAGTGACACAAAACCCCCACACAATCAATTCCACCAATAAGACCCGCTGCTTCCAAATGAACTGAACTACAACCCTGCTTGAACTTTCTCTCATAAATAGCCTTGGACACCACCCTGGATTGACAAATTCATTGAGAATTAATTATGTGCTTAATGACAACCCATCATTTTGGCATCATTGTCGAGGAACACGATGTTGTTAGAAGGTGAAAAGCAGTCCAATAATTATTAAATATGCTAAGTTGTGAATTTTAGAGTAAAATTTGAATGTAATGACTGGTATAAGTAATTGTTATTGGTAAATTGTATTTCAGTCCATTTAGGAAATAAGCAAGAAACCACAAGAAGAAAAATTTCACAAGAGGTTGAAATTATGTCAAAATGTCTATATTTTTTATTTCCAAAAATGTTGGAATTTTCAAAGAATCCCAATCATCTACTTCCAGCACTGCAAGATCCTTTGAGAAATCATTACAAGGAGGAAAATTAAGTAGTTCAACACCATTTTCTCTTGACAAATCCATACAATCAGGAAAATTTGACAAGATTTATAATTGTTTTTGGAAACCTGTAATGGAAGGCTCACAAGAGAATCAAGGTAGAGCCAACAATGTGCTCCACCCTATGCAACTAGTGCACCTACCAAAACTTTTCAAAATCCCATACAACTAGATCTTAATCAAAATGCTCCCATGAAGGTCATTTCACCTGCAGTATTACCAACTTTCAAGGGAATTACATCCGAAGATCCTGATATGTTTTTGTTTGAGTTTAAAATTGTATGTCAAGCTCATGATTATACTAATGACAATCAAAAGCTCAAACTATTTCCTTCCATTCTTAAAGAGTTATCTCTATGATGGTTTATCACCTTAGCACCTGACTCAATTAGAACTTGGGATGATATGGAAAACATATTCTTGGAGAGATACCAAGAATATTGTCAAGTCAAGAATCAAAATGATGAAATTCTTACAATGAAACAAGAGGAAAATGAAATCTTAGAATATTATCTAGACAGATTTTCTTTTGTTCATAAGATATGTGGAAGTGTTGAACCTAAAATTTGCAAATTCCTATTCTTAAGGGGACTACAAGATGAATTTAGGGATGCATTGGATATCTTGGGAAGAGGAGATACAAATGCACTTAAATTTCAAGAAATTATTAAACTCTGTAAAAATTACTCTCATTCAAGGCATAGAAAACACATAATTGGTAATGAAAAACATGATTTGAAAGAATGCATGAAAGAAGTCTGATATTTTAGTACATGATAGAACATTAGATGAAAAAAATAAATCTACCTGAATCTTCAACCATCTATTGTTCGGAATGTAAAAAGCAACACTCTCTTCATGATTGTCCTTTGAACAAAATATTTATACCTGTTACATGTAGCATTTTTCAATTAGGACACCCCACAGATCAGTGTACTTTATTTCCAGAACTTACAAGTGTCTTTGAAAAATAGTCTCAACCTATGAAAAAAACCAATTTTGTAGGACAAGGACAAGGGAATAATTTTCATAAATTTCCATATCAGAATGCTTCTCAATTTCTTGCACATTGGGGAAATAATACTTGGTATATGCCATGGTCTGCTTCAGGTCCACTTCAACAATGTTGGATTCAACCACCATGGGCATACTCCCAAGCATGGTATCAACATGGATGGATGCAAAAACAATGGAATCAACAACATCCATCATGGTTGCAACCAAAATTATAGGGATATCAATGGGTACAACATCAAAATCTGTACAAAGGGCAGCAACATTGTCAAAAACAAAAATCAAATTTGTTGCATAATTATATTCATAATTTCTATCGTGGACAACAATAACAAAAACTAAAACAACCTTTGTTTTCAACTCAACCTGTGGTTAGTACAAATAATGTTAAACAGGTAACCCTTGTCTTTATGGTTGAATCAAAAAATACAGCCCTAATAAATGTTAGTGACTATGTTAAAACTCAGTTGTGTTCAGGTGAACCACAACTTGAACCTATTCCACTTATCAGTGTAGAAAGTGAAGTTAAAAAGAATGAACATGAAAATAAATCCACACTAAAACAACATCAAGAAGAACAAGATACCTCATCAAATAAAGAATCATATTTTGAACAGTCTGAGATATCAAAAATAACATCTTCACAATCAGATTTGATAAAGGAATTAGAACATTTAACTGTTACAATCCCTTTACCTCAATTTGTACCAATCATTAATAGGATTGTTCAAGAAATGTGTTTTAGCAAAATAAGAAAAAAGAAAAAAGTATATCCTAAAACCATACAAAAAGGTGGAAAATTAGTTAACTTGCTTTCAGGTAAACTTATTACACCTAAGTATGATTGTATAGAAAGCCCACAGTTTCTTAGAACACATAAGGAAAATAAAAAAATACTTTAGTTTTGGCCTCCATTGTTGTAAATAAAAATGTTTCTCCAAGAACCAATTCAAATCAACCTGGTACAAAACAAACTGAAATACAACCAAAACAACCTTTGAACAACAATAGTTGGTTGACTAAAAACCAGGGAGCAAATTTGTTTGATATATTGGTGCAACATCCTAATGCTTTACTAACATTTTATGCATCTTTAGCAGTTGGCATTGAGTTGTTGCAGGTACAGAAAAAACAAATTTTGTAGTTGAATGCATTTGATGAAATTTGGTTGGAAGCACTTCACCAAATAGAGTTCACTCAACAAAAATGGAAAATGTGGCATGATGATCACATTAAGAGCAGCAAGGATGAACCAGGGGAGTTTGAGAATGAAGTTGTTCAACTTTCTTTAGTTGATGATTTAAGGAGGATATTAATGGTAAATGGACATCTTTTACAGTTGTACCATAAACCACTAACAAAGGTGGAATTTTCTTGGTATTTCACATAGTTAAATTTGATAGAAGAGGCTTCTTCTTCTGATGAATATTCTAAATGATCATATCTTTGAATCTTAAAAGAAAAAGAACAAAAATTAGAAAAAATAGAAAACAAAAAGATGAATAAATTATGGCTGTGAATTCCTTCATGGGCATGATTTCAGGGAAGTCATGAATTCCTTCATAGGCACAATCAGAATCAAAAATACAAAAAAAAAAGAGAAAAAAATGAATAGCTCAACAGTGAAAACATTTTTCTAAGGCGCTATTGAGTTGGTATGCATGAAAACCAGTTTTCTGGCATGCATAACCTTAAAATTTCTGAGTCACCATTGTCCAAATTCACCAACTGCACTTGTTTTTGAAGTGTTGCAGGAAGCCTCAGCAGAATATCAACAGAAGCAGTCATATTTCAAAACTTGAATTAACTTGTTTTAACCAGGTATATATGTTTCTTGCACTTTTCTCATTGTAAATATTTGATATATAGTATATGACAATTAACCATTAGAATAAAAGTGTTCATAAGAGTTTGCATAAACAAAACATGCTTGGAGAAAGAGAAAAATGTTGGTTTTCACTGTCTTCATAATGATTGTTGTATCTTCAATAACTGTGGTATCTTTGAAATGAAGGTTTGTCTTCGAAATGAAGG
Source organism: Wollemia nobilis (assembly GCA_028583015.1). NCBI lineage: Eukaryota > Viridiplantae > Streptophyta > Pinopsida > Araucariales > Araucariaceae > Wollemia > Wollemia nobilis. Next base: position 3,825,458 of record JAQPPZ010003612.1, read on the forward strand.
TGTGTCTTCAGAATGAAAGTTTATCTTTGGAATGAAGGTTTGTCTTTGGAATGAAGGTGTGTCTTCGAAATGAAGGTTTATCTTCGGAATGAGGTTATATTCAGATTAAATGCCCAACTTAGTCTTCAGAATGAAACATAATCTTTGTAATGAAGATTTAACAGTCTGTTTCCACATGGCATCCAAGGAGGGAGAAAAAGACATAGTTAGCAGAATTGTTTTACTCCATGTGATCATTGACACATGTCAGTTGGCTTACGGTTAGATTCATCTCATATTTTGCACCCATCGAGGAAGTACGAGAATCACAAGGAAAATAACCAACAAACATGCCACCACCATTCATTTCTAATAACCACTCATGTGGGAAAATTTGCATGTAGAATGTACGAGCTAAAAATAGTAAAGAAAATTTGATGGCAAGGATGTCCAATGATTTATGGCCAGGTGTTCAGAGCACAGAATAAGGAAGTGTGCCATATTTTCTTTCTGAAGACATATTTTCTAATGATTACAAGGAAAAGTAAAAAAAATTAAAAGTTCTTTCTGAAGAAGAACAAGAGCAAACCCCGTAATTCTGTAGAAACCAGAAATCAGTGACATAGAAGCAGAAGAGAGCAGTCTTCCCAGCATCAGAACAGAGAAATGAAGTGAAAAATGAAAAAAATGCCAGCCTACAAGAACCCTGGAATAACGTAACCACATGGGTTACCAGATTTTTCAACCTATGAAGGGTAGTATGTAATTTTGTCAGGGCATCATTTCAAAATTTTAAACCACCTCAGGCATGGTAGGCAACAGCCTAAATTTAGAGTGAATTTTCCATCATACCTGCACTGAGAACTACAGAGCATGGCAAAACATTATCAAGAGAAAAAAAGGAGCCCTCATCATCATGGTCTTATTAAACTGGTGTACCAACAACATTTTATGGGAAACCTTAGAAACTTTAATAGGTTTTATTCTACCCTGACTAATGTAGTTTTTGAAGAAGAATATGAAGGATAAGAGGATACAAATGTTGCTATAAAAAATATGCTACTGAGGAAGAAGAAAAGGCTAAAAAAAGAAAAAATGCTATTACAGAGAACGAAACACACCAAGCAAAAGCAACAAAAAATTTTTCTCTAGAACCATCAACCTCACAACTAAGAAGAGAAGGACTGAAACTGACAGCAAAAAAATAAAATAGAAGAGGGTTCATTTTTCTAAATATTTTAGTTATCTGTCAAAATAGGAGAGTGAAGTTCCTAGTGAAGATCCTGAAGCTATCCCTACAGCCCCTGTTACCACAAGAAAACAGGGCAAGAAGAGAAAATATACATTAAGGACTAGGAGGTCTGCAAGACTCCAACAAAAAGAGATAAAAGAACAAATGATTGAAGAGAAGACCAGACAGGATAGCCCTGATGTCATAAAATTGCAACAAGCCACTGAGAATTTGGATGTAATCATAGATAATTTCATGGAACCTCTTGTACAGGAGTAGGAGTTTGAAGCAGAGGATGAGATCATTTTTGAGCAGCAAACTGTAGTTGATTTGTCAGTATTAGGTTCTGAGTCGAACGAAGAAGAGGAGGTGGACATCACAAAAAAAAACTGAGAGCAGCCAAGAGTGTTATAAAAATACAAATGAGATGGATTGAGGAAAGAAAATATGTTATTGAAAAACATGAAAAGAAAATTAGAGAATTATAGCAGAAAGTGGAGAAACTAAAAAGCAGGCTGTCACAAATTGAAAAACAATCAACTACATCAGATAAAGAGGAGGATTTGGTTTAGTTACTACTTGGATTATCTAGGGAAGATGAATACATAGGTGCTCATTCTGAAGTAGTGCCCCTCCACTTTGAAGTAGTGCCCTTCCATTCTGAGGCATTGCCTTCTCAATCTAGAGAAATACCTTTATGCAACATCATTGGGTAGGTCTCAGATTCAGGCCTCCAACCATCATTACTATGGTTCCCTCTTATTTTTAAGAGGATTCCCAACCAGATGATCAGTTTGAAGAATGACTCGAAACCTTCATGAGAAATTACACGGGCACTAAATTGTTCTATGAAACATGGAATATGAGTATGGACATTTGTGACTCCATAGCCCACTGTAATGCATGAGGGCATGCATTAATATAAGTTGGGGTGGAATGATGAGGCCTGGATAAGCCTCATTTATAGCATTTTTTAAATAGTTAAAACTGCCTAAAACTCTTGTGAATTATCTTATATGCTAGTTAAGTTGATTTAATATGTTGTGTATTAATTGTTTGCATGATTGAAGTGTTAAGGACATTATATTCTGATTTTTAACAGTTCTTGTATAGTTTTATGTTATATTGTCATGCTTAGGTTGACAACAGCACTTCAGTAGTATTATTTTGATGATCATTAAGCATTAGTTTCTCTAAATTCAGCAAATAGTACAAAGACTTATTATTGTGCAGCAAAAAACTAGTTTTTCCATATAAATTCCAACCAGCTGCCAATGAATGGCAAGGCATGGAATTCACATCCAAAGAAGAATGAAGACTATTGCAATATGATCCTAAGGTATAATACACCTGAGAAATGCAGCCAAAACCATTTTTAGTCAACACAGTTGGTCATTCTAAAGATCTTCGGAATGAACACAGTGTCTCCGGAATGAACACAGTGTCTCCAGAATGAACACAATGTCTTCGAAATGAACACATTTTCTTTAGAATGAGAAAACACGGTGTCTTTAGAATGAGCGGATCTTTGGAATGATAACTGTAGTATCTTCGAAATGAGCGGATCTTCGGAATGAGAATTGTAGTATCTTCGAAATGAGCCACTTATATTTGGAATGAAAATAGAATGTACTTTTTGACTTGACTGAATTTTAGTAGTGTAAAATGGGATAATAAGGTTGATAAAGTTAAGGGAAAATATCTCCCATCTAACTTTATCGTCCTTGCCATCCAAAGCCACCATTTATGGAAAAGATCAAATTGATCCTTTTCTAGGATAAACCCAGGAAATTCTGCAGGATATCAAGAACAACATATTTTTTGTTTGTAATTATATTTTAGGCATCTATAAAAGATAGCTCTCATCCAGGTTGAGCTATTAAGGAGATTATTTTAGATAGAGGATATAGAAAATAAATAGGGAGATAATAGAATAGTAATTTTAGACCTGTAATAGATTTTAGTAGAATTGTAATTATGTTTTTGAAGCAATAAAAGTGCAGTTTCATTCCATTTATTTTGTTATGTCTGAGTGTGAGTAAGACTTAAAGAAGAATTCAAACCTTCTTCTGAGAAAGGAGGCTGGCCACTTCCAGACCTAGGAGGAGGACTGATAGACAGGTTTTATTCTGATTTTGCTGTAGCAGAATAAGTTTTGAACTTGTCATTTTCATTATTTTGCACAACTAACATTCCTAGTTGTTTAATTCTTGTTCATAATATTTTTGTGTATGATTAGTGGTAGATCTGGTTATTCTTTTCATTCCCAGCAACTTTCCAATTCACTACAAATTTCCATTTCCAACAATTTACAAGTTTTCTATAATTTCCCTGCATTCTTGTTTTTGCTATCAAAACCCTGCACAAAATATTGATGACCTTCTGTTATAGAGCATTGACAGGATCTAGTTTTTATGCTTCATTTCAATTATTGCAAGATTAAATAGACTTTCAATTCTACAATTTAATTAGATTTCATTCTTGCAACTGTAACTAGGGTTTCATTTCTATAATTAGCAATTATTTTTCATTCTTGCAATAGATTAAAGTTCAATTTATGCAATTTAGGGGTAGAAGTGACACAAAACCCCCACACAATCAATTCCACAAATAAGACATGTTGCTTCCAAATGAACTGAACTACAACCCTGCTTGAACTTTCTCTCGTAAATAACCTTGGACACCACCCTAGATTGACAAATTCATTGAGAATTAATGATGTTCTTAACGACATCCCATCAAACACTTCTTCCTAAGTGGAATCATGTAGCAATCATTATTGAAGAGTCAAAATATTTGACCACACTTTCCTTTGATGCACTAATTGGTTGTCTTCTTTCACATGAAGAGAGATTGCAGGAATCTTCTTCCACCAGCCATGGAGACGATGACAAAGCCTTCGCTTCACAATAATAAAAATGACAAGGTAGAGGTCATGGCAGAGGTTAACAAAGAGGAAGAGGCAGGAATAGTGTACGAGGTGGAACTCCAAGTAGAGGAGGATCTTCAAACAGTGGTGGAGGTCAAAACAGAGGTAGCCAGTAGAATAAAGGAAAGCATCCAGGTAGAGGAAAAGGAAGTGACAAGTCAAAGCAATTTTGCTACAATTATGGCAAACCTGGTCAATTCGCTCGTGACTGCTGGTCAAAATCCTCACAAGGGAACAACAGCCATAGTAGCCAGTATGGCAATTTTGGAGAAGAGGAAGGGACATCAAATCTATTTCTCTCATATGGCAATTCAGATTAGAACTTGAATGACACCTGGATCTTGGACATTAGGTGTTCAAATCATATGAGTGGTAAAGAAGAACTCTTTACTACCCTAGATTCTTCTTACAAATCTAGCACCAAGTTAGGAGATGATAAGTCATTGGCGGTTGAAGGCATTGGAGCCTTGAAGGTTCCAATAAAAGAGGGAGTCAAAAAGGTGAATGATATCTATTACACACCTCATCTCCAACACAATCTTCTTAGTTTTGGTCAAATGATGGAGAAAAACTATAAGTTGCTATTTTATGAGGGTAAATGTATCATTTTTGATAAAAATTATAGTAATAGAGTCATTACATAGGTTCCAATGACTAAGAATAGGTTATTCCCTTTGAAATTTGTCCAGCCAGGAGGAGATCAATTGGCAAATGCTGCTATTTAAAATCCAAGTGTGTTGTGGCACTTGAGATACGATCATCTGAATTCAGCCAGTTTGAATATTTTAACTTCTCAAGCGATGGTGACCGAACTTCCTAAAGTTTAGGACAATAAGGAAGTTTGTGAATTTTTTTCCTTGGGCAAGCACACTAGAACCAAATTTCCTCATGGGAAATCATGGCAGTCCAGTTATCCACTCCAGCTAATGCATTCGAACATTTGTGGTCCAATGCAGACCAAGAGCATTGGTAACAACTCTTACTTTCTTATTTTCATTGATGATTTTTCAAGAATGTGTTGGATATATTTTTTGAAGCATAAAGATGAAGCATTTGACTGCTTCGTAGATTTTAAAGCAAGAGTAGAAAATGAGAGTGGATATTATGTTAAGTATCTTAGATCAGATAAAGGAGGAGAATACTCCTCTAATGAATTTTTAAATTTTTGTAAAGCACATAGAATAAAGAGGCAGTTCACTGCTACCTACACTCCACAACAGAATGGTGTGGCTAAGAGAAAAAACTGCACCATTGTAGAGATGGCAAGATCTATGCTTCAGATGAAGCATTTGAGCAATAAGTATTGGGCAGATGCAGCCAGGACCATTGTGTATATTTTGAATAGGAGCCCTACTTCAAGTTTGAAAGGGAAAAATCCTTACCAAGCATGGTATAGTAAGAAACCAAATGTAAAGCATTTCAGAGTGTTTGGTTCACTAGTTACTCACACATTCTTGATGAGTGGAGGAAGAATCTTGATCCTAAGAGTCAAGCATCCATTTTTGTAGGTTACTGTGAGACCACAAAAGCTTACAGACTCTACAATCCCAGGACTCAAAAGATAATACTTTCCAGGGATGTAATTTTTGATGAAGGGGGAGAATGGGGACATACCCAACTTTATAGTGATGTTGAATCTCATGATGTATGTTCTTCACAAATTCAACAAGCACCACAAAAAATCAAGAAGTTGCCTCCTCCAAGACCAAGCAGACATTCGACTTACAGTTCATCATCATCTTCACCAAGTCCTTCTCCACAAAGGTTAGTTAGTTCCTCACCAATGGATATTGATTCTCCATCTAGAGGTAAGAGAACTCTCTAGCATCATCCATCTTATCAGATGTTGGATAAAAAAATTTCAAGAAGATATACTAGAATTCAAGCTAGTGAAATGAGTTATGTTTTGCAAAGACTTGAAAATATGCATTTGTATGGAGATGATGACTCCCAAGAACCTCGGGGAGATGTAGTTAACTATGCATTGTTAACTAGTGCACAGCTTGAACCTTCTAGTTATGAGAAGGCATGTACTCAAAAAATTGGCAAGATGCCATGAAAGAGGAGATAACCTCTATAAAAAATGACACTTGGGAGCTGGTAAAGCTTCCTAAAGGAAAGAAGTGTGTTGGATGTAAATGGGTCTTCAAGACCAAATTCAATGCTAATGAAAGTATTGAAAGGCACAAAGCAATATTGGTTGCAAAAGGATTTACATAGAATTATGGTATTGATTATGAAGAGACATTTGCTCCTAAAGCCTGACAGGATACCATCAGAACAGTTCTTGCTTTCGCTGCTCATAAGGGTTGGAAAATCCAACACATGGATGTTAAGAGTGCCTTTATCAATGGGTAATTGATAGAGGAAGTTTATGTTGAGCAACCTCAGTCAAGTATTTCAATAGCAAGGTAAGGAGCACATTTTTTATAGACTAAAAAAGGCACTCTATGGCCTCAAGCAGGCATCATGAGCTTGGCAGTCACGCATTGATGGGTACTTTAAATATTTTGTGTTCACCAGAAGCAAAAATGAACCCACCCTTTACTACCTGAAGCAAGGTAATGACATCCTCATAGTTTTCTTGTATGTGGATGATCTCATATTCATGGGTAGTAATGACAAAGTGAATATGGAGTTCAAGTGCTCCATGATGAAGCAGTTTGAGATGAAGGATCTCGGCTTAATGCACTACTTCCTTGGAATGGAAGTCCATAATTCAGATTCAAGGATCTTCATCTGTCAACATAAATATGCTCGGGACATGATCAAGAAGTTTTCTATGGAGCATTGCAAATCAGTTGCAACTCTAGTTGGACATGGGATCCAATTAAGAAAATATGATGGAGCACCAAAAGTTGACGTGACCACTTTCAAGAGCATAGTTGGGAGTTTGATGTTTCTCGCCAACACCAGACCTGATATTTAGTATGTTGTTTCTCTTGTATCTCGATTTATGGCTAGCCCATATGAACTACATTTGTAGGCATCTAAGAGAATTCTTAGATATGTGAAGGGTACATTGGATTTTGGAATCCAGTACCATAAATATAACACTATCAAGCTTGTAGGCTTTAGTGATAGTGATTGGGGCAAAAATATTGATGACAAAAAATTAACTTCAGGGAACTTTTTTAGTCTGGTATCAGGACTAATAACATGGAGCTCCAAAAAGTAAACTCTGGTAGCTTTGTATTCTATAGAAGCTAAGTATATAGTAGTCACCTATGCTAGTACTCAAGCATTATGGCTAAGAAAAGTGCTGGAAGAGATTAGAGAGTAGCAAAGTGGTCCAACCTAAATCTTCTGCGACAACATCAGTGCCATTAAGTTGGCATACAATATGATCCACCATAGTAGAATGAAATATTTTGATATGAAGTACCACTTCATCCAAGACATGGTGGAGCATGAAATTGTTGAGCTTAAATTTTTTTGCACTTTGGAGAACGTTGCAGATATATTCACCAAAGCGATGGCTAAAGCTCAATTTATAAATCTGAGAGATTGTGTAGTCAGTCCTCTCAACTTTAAGGGGGAGAATTTTGCAAGTGTGAAGAGGGTTATTGTCTAAGTAGCTCAAAAATATCCTAATTTTTGGCCACAGTGTGAACACACTTCCAAATCTGTCGGCACCATGTCGGCAAGTTTTTTTTTTTAAATCTCTCCCTATATTCCCTCTCTCCCTCACCTCCTTTCCTCCCTATTCTTTCACCACAATTCTCTCCTTATTCCTCCATGCCCGCCTCCCTTCCTCCTTCCTCTCTAACTCCCCTTCCATTCCTTCCTATAAATACTTTGTAAATGCAAAGGGGAAATATATATCTAATATAATTTTTAATTTAGTGTCTTCATATATTTTAATTAGCCTCTTTCTCTTGAACAACTTCTTCTACTATCACAGGAACTCCTTCTGTAGGTGCAGGTTTCTGTTGTGATGAACCTGCTTCCTGTTGTTGACTGTAGGTATTAACCTTTTTCCCCTTTTGGTTTTGTTGCAGCCATCTAATATGTTCATCAATTAATCTCCAAACTCCTGTATCAAATGTGGCTGCAATCCTCAGCATGTTCATTTCTTGCAAAATTCTATTCTTCTGAACAACAATATCAGGCCTGTTCCTTTCATACTGGAAAAGTAACATCTCCACAGTATTTACCATAGATGTAGTTTGCCTAATCATTTCTCCTTCATCACCCGGTTCACACTCAAATCTGTCAATGGTATCTTTGGATACCTCTTCTATGTCTGAGGCTTCTAAGCATTGACCTAAGGATAGGCCAATGTCTACCAATTTCCCTGTAGCATCTTTTATCAGGTTATTTGTTTCAGTCACCAAATTGATCCATCTTCCCCTATTTGCTCCAAACAGGGCTGCCTTGAAGAACTCAAAATTGATCTGAATCTTGATACCAGCAGGTGTTATTATTTCTTGCCCTTGTAACTCTTCAAAATGGTCTCCTATAAAATCTAGGGTAGGGTGAATGATTCCAAAATCCTCTTCTCTTTCTTGTATCAAGGCCAGAATCTCTTGAGCAGTTATTTGAATCACCCTTATTTGTCTGAACATTTCAGTAAAGCCCCTGGCATGAGCTCTTATCCTTATTGACATATTTTTCTTCATAGCATTAAGATAATATACATGATCCTGAATTTTCACCATTGGAGGGGGTTGTGCACTTGAAATATCTTTTCTTGCCAATTCTTCCTGTTGCTTATTTATTAATGCTTTTAGCTCTACCTTTTCCTTTCCCTCTTTCTCCAATTGTTTCCTTAGCTCTGTAATTGTTCCCATGAATTGATCTATGGCTTGATTTTGCATTGCTTTGACAACTTTGGCCATTTCACCTTCTTTTCCTAGTACCGATGAGCCCCTAGTTTCTTTATTTACTCTGAAGACTAGTGGGTCCTGCAGAATAGGAAGATTTATCTCCGCAATATCTGAGATAGGCACCTCTGATTTATATTCTTCTATGAACTATCCTTCCATATTCCCCATATCTGCTACTAACTGCAATTCTTGCTCATATGCAGTAGTGAAGGTAGTATGTTCATCTATTCTTTCTAGGACAACCTTTGTAGAAGGTAAAGACAATCTGGGTTTCTTCTTTTCCACATGAGTTACATTTTCTTGGTTCTTCACTGAGTGACTTCGGAAGAGGCCACCTAATCCACCAGTTCTCCTAGGATTCATTTGTATTATTGATGGAATTTTAATCTCTTGTCCCTTTATTGTTATAGTGGCAGGGATAGCCATGGGCGCTAATTTCTTTACACTTGTTACAGTTAGAACCCTATCAAAAATAGGAACTATGGCTTGTTCCAAGAGGGGAGACTCTTGAGTTGGTGTTGTTGCAATCTCCTTCCCTTTATTTATATTCTATGTTTGGGAAGCTTCCTGGGAAGTGCTTGGTGTTGCTTCTATCCTGAGGTGAGTACTTTCGGAAGGCCCAACCTGTTGCTCTACTATATCTATAGTTTTTACAGTGACTTCCATTAAATCAATACCATGTTCCTCTATTAACTCTAACAGGGGATCTTCTTTAATCGCTCGACATGTTATTGGTATAATTGGTGCCACAACATCTACTAAACCTTCTCGAAGCCTTCTTAACTCTGTGGGGTAATCATAGGCTTCATAAACTTATGTGTTGCCCCTCATTTTGGGAGGGAAATCATCCCATACCTTTTGCAAATCTAATCCTTTTTCCATAGCTTCTAACAAGCTTTCTTCAAAAGCGTCTTCCTAGTGTTTTATTCGAGCATATTCTCTCTTTTCCATCATTCTATTGTATGTTCCCTTTGGGTCATAGAATCTCCATGATATTTCATCTAATCCCATGTTGTCCAATTCAAACATTCCTTTGAGCAGGGAAGGATATCCAACAAATACAAAATCTCCAAAATGATAGGGAACATCGAGCCAGGGGACCTTACCATGTTTCTTTACTAGTCTCATCTTAGCCTCCTCTGCCACCTGTCTGCATAATTCTAAAGTTGCTATGGATAATGGGCAGTACTGTGGTAGCACCTTAGGAGGGATCTTAGCTCCATACAATCTGATATAAGTAAAACCCTCTATGAAGAAGAAATCTCCAATTTCCTTTTCTTTAATGAAGGCTTTTACCCCTGGCCCTAATCTCTCTAGAACTAACCCAGTTAAGGCCCAATGGATTTCTACCATGAAACGATCACAGAACCAGCCCATGTGAGTTCATCCTTCATGAAGTCTCCAGAAGCTATTCTGAACATAGGGGTTGTCGATGGATTTTACTCTTTTACGGGCTTCTTCTCCCAATTGGCCCGCTATTAGGTGAATGAGAAATGAATACTGTGAAAAACGAGGCATCTCCTACCTCTGTTCAAAAATTGCTCTTCTTAATTCCATCATTTCTTTATGTATTTGGGTACTCAATTCCAGTTCCTAGGCATAAATTGGAGTGTTATGTGCCCTATTGCATTGTGCAGCTAAATATAAAACCCTTTTTGTTATTCTATTCAGATCCTGTACTCCCAAAACTATGTTTATCATATCACAAAAATCTTGTACCCAGGGTTTAAAAGCATTTTTGTTGATTGGGAATTCTTTATCTATTGTTGCATATGTATCGAACAAACTTTTAAAGACTTCCATATCTGTAAACATACGAGATTGGTGTTCGATTACCTGGTCTACCAGAAAAGTGGTATAATTCGTTAAGTTGAACACCTCCTGGATATGCTCGACTTTGATGCTGAACACCCATCGATTCTTGTGGTCTCGAAAGGTCCTCATTCTTTCATCATATGCTACTACCAGCCAAGCCATCAAGTCTGAGGAGAAGTGCACTTTTGGGCATATCAGTTTCCCAAGGTTACTGTTCCATCTATTATTTTTGGGGAAACCCTTGTATTGTAACCTATGAGCTTTATGAAATAAATCCGCCATTATCCATGGGGTCCTATTATCACCTTCCATCACTTGGGTGAAACTCTTGATACAAGCATTGTCAATCTCGTACAATTGAGATGGGTTTGGTTTTTTATCTACCCCACATTTTTGAGCAAACTCATACATGGTGGTACCAGGAATAGGCGGTCCAGAGATCACAGAGTATGGGGATCTATTTGTGATGAATTGCATGGCTTGTCTAAAGTCTATGGGTATGAAAACATCTCCCCATGATGCCATTGTTCTTAATGTAGCAGGTAAGGTCTTTCTATGATACTTGAAAACTTTCTTCTCTCTGTACCTCCTATGTATCAACCTTCGCTCTTAGATTACCAGGGTAGTAGCCTCGACTATTTTTGTGGGTTCATATATAGGGTGGTGGAATGAGTCTGATAAATTTACATGTTTTGTCATCAACCCGATGTCACCAACTGCTATTCAAAATCGACCAATGAAAATCTGCCACCGCATATTTTTCCTGGAGTTGAGAGTTTATGGTGAGTAATGTCTTTTATCTTACGTGCCCTAGGGCCCTTTGATTTGTGTGCCTATAATCATTTATAAACCTCTGCTATTGGTCACGTGGAACTGATATGTGCCACTGGGATGACTTTCTTTTTAAATCTTATGCCACCTCAGGTTCGAATGGTAACTAAATCCTTGGGATTGATTATATTTCATTTAGGCAGTGATCTCCCTCAGGATTTCTACAAGATCTGGTTCTTGGTGTGAGTGACAACTTTTATTGCCTCGAAGGTTTCCCTTTTTCCTTAAGTCAAACATGATCAAGCGCAACCATTGGATGTGCTTATTTCCTATCGCCACCATGGATCTTTTCAAACCTGTAGGTTAGTTATTCAAAAGAAAACATGCTCCGATCCTCTTTAATTTTGACCAATAAGGATGGGGATTAATAAAGGGTTTACAACCTTGTTAAATGTGTTTAAAAATTTTAATTAGTAAAAAAATTTAACTTACCTTCAGTTTACCTTTGGATCATATGCTACCATTGGATCTGAGTGTAGGTGAGCGCATTCGTTAGATCCATTGAAGATGCTTGTTCATTAAACCCTTTGTATTTTCTTTACCTTTACTCTAACTCATGCATGACCATTGGATCTCTTTTATCTCAATGAAGCATTGTCGTTAGATCTCGATAGTTGATTCATCACTCACTCTTTTGATTTATATGCTATCATCAGATTTCCTGAGTAAAGTCAATGCAACCATTGATATCATGGAACCTGCACAATCGTTAGTCTACATGTACCTTATTTGTTTGGTCCTTCAATAATGTGGTGTATTAATCATTTATTAATCATAGTTAACCAAATTTAACCTAATTATTACCATCTTAACCTCATTGTATTAAACCTAGACATTATATAATACCTTTACCTTTCTAAGCGATCATCCTTAGATCGTATCACAATGAGAGCACTATCGTAGATTCTTCCGACCATGTGCTTGGTTTAACATAATATAGAAGGGACAAATTATAAAGTATTTAATTAACCAAAAGAAAACCTTTAGATTAAACCTTGATCACTTTTACCGATGCACCATCATATTTGAGCGATGATGAGCGTAACCATCAGATCTCTTGTACCTACACACTTTAATAACTAGGGGGTGCATCCTTTAATTTTGATTAATCTTGATTAAGCCAAAAGGGGGAGATTATCCAATGTGCTTAGACCCTTATTAATCTTGTTTAATATTTTAATTAATCATATGAGGACTTTTACCTTTTAAAAGCATCTTTTATGGGAGCACCACCATCGGATTGAATCTAGATCGAGCGTTGTCATCCGATCTTCCTAACTTGCTCGTAATTATTCCAAAGGGGGCATGGACCTTTAACGTTAATTTTAATACATGATTTACTTGAATCTGGCACTACCATTAGATCAAACATTGCTTGGGCGCTACCATCCGATCGGTCAGACTTGCTCACTATTTAATTTAAAGCTTGACCCATGTTGACTTATTTTAAATTTTTGACTCTTTGATAAGCGTGCAACCATTGGATTGGATTTCAATCAACTACCATCAAAATCTTCCAAGTTGCATGAATTTTAATCACTTACTACCTTAGGTTATAATCCTTTTAAACCTTTTGACTTTATCATTGGTTTCTTTATCCATTTAGATTTTAAAGATGCGCTACCATCCGATTAAGCCTAAGACGTGATCTATTTACTTCTGACCATGGTTTTGACTTTTGACTTATCTCTTGGTTGATCTTATTAATGCGTCATCATCCGATTACCTTTGGATCAAGCGTGGCCCTTGGATTAAATCTAAGGTGCTCGTTTGTTAGTCTATTGGGGTGCATACCCTTAGGTTTTAATTAAATTTTGATTTTAACCTTAGGCTAGCACTTTTGAATTTTGGTTTTTAGACCACGATGATTTATTTGACCCTCTTTTTAAAGTATAAAGCTATTTGGACCTTAGGGTATAATGATTTATTTAATCCTTAGTGACATACTTTCGGATCTTAGGTCTTTATGTTTTAACATTGGATTTAGACCTTAGGGAGGCTTTACTTATGAAGGTCAATTATTAATAAAACTTGCCATAACCCTTATTAAGACAATTAAGCAATTATTAAAAGGGTGTCTACCTAATCAATGACCAAGATTTTAGACTCATCAAACCAATTCAATGAAAAACTTAGATACTCACACTAATTTGAAGAAGCGACCAACATTATGGATACTTTGATTGAAACCAAAAATTTAAATTTGGGGGTTTCAAAGTTGAGTCAAATTTGGCTCCAACATAGGCTCTGACTGGGACAAGGTGCTGAAAACTTGAGGCTCTTGAGAATTCCAGAATCTCTCAGTTTTATTCGCAAAAATTTGAACAAAATTTTAACACCTTTGAATTGCTAAGTAAAACTTGAAATACATAAAAGAAAACTTTTTCTTTTTTTTATATATACTAAAAAATTGTATGAACAACATGATATCAAAGCAAGTAGAGTATGAAAAACTGTAGATCCCTTTTCATTCAATTTGGAAACAAAGGTTAGAAATTTTAGAAATCAATGAGTTTTATTTTGAAATATTGTAATGCTTGTTTTAGCTAAGTCATAAGATATGATTACACAGATTTTGTCACAGCCATTTGTTTCATCATATTTTTGCCCATGTGTGTGTTTGTGCATTCTTTTTGGATTTCTAAATCTTTCAGAACTTTACCATATCTGAGCAAAATAGCCAAGCCTAATATGTGATTTCACTCTTTAAAAATTTTCACCATTCTACAGGGCTCCACTGCCAGTCAAGCGTCTATAGCCTCGGTGGAGTTGCTTCTAATCCCATATTAGTTTTACCCTACTGCTAGTCAAGCGTCTATAGCTCCGATAGAGGTTTTCCAAGATATCTCAAGCAGTGACTCAGTTTTACTTTATTTTTTATTTTTCTTTCTCATGAGAGAAGTGTTTGGATATATAAGCAAATTGTGCAATAAGTATGCCTGAGTTGAGGATTAGTTTATGGCTATAAAATATGAGTGTAATGATTTTTGGCTCAACTACCCTCTCAAAGATAACTCAGTTCTTCGGACCTTTGAAGTCACCTTAAGTATCATTTGTAATGTGAGGCTTGACATGATGTTTCAATCAACTTTGTTTTCTATCTGTTTTATCTCATATCAAACAACTATTGCATAAACACTCATATTTGAAAGAATTGTAAACCTCATCAACATCTAAAATAAATCCCCTTTTTTCTTATTGTCTTTGGTGGAATAAACAGTTAGATATACTCATCAAACTAAGATATCATGTGTACAGTAAACTCAAAATTATTCAAGAACAAAAGGGAAGCTTAACTAATAAACAAAATACACCACTCTGTTTTTGGATTTTTGTTTTTCTATTTTTTTGTAATGTTTTTTTTTGTAAAGTACACCTTCAACAAGGATTGTACATTTTGAGGTGTTGGCCATTAATAGGGATAGCCATTATTTCTCCCTGCAAAGTCTGTAGCTTGTAAGTATTCTGACTGATAACATGGGCAATTTGGTATGGGCCAATCCATTTAGGTTCAAACTTACCCTTTTCACCATGCTTATCATTTTTAGGATCCCAATAGATGACTATATCTCCTTGAGAAAAAGGAGTACCCTTGGCTTTCTTATTAAACAATTTTACAGTTTTCTGGGTTTGTTCCATCATTCTATTGAGGGTCTCTCTTCTTTGTTCTTCTAACAAGACAATTTGGTCAAGCCTTCTCTGAATGGGATCAGGGTTTTCATGATCTTGCAATAAAAGGGAAAGTGCCATTTTTTCCATTTTTGGGGGTAGTAGGGCTTTTTCTCCATAAACCATCTCATAGGGGGTTCTTCCTGTATTTCTTTTAATAGACAACCTATCAGCCCATAAAGCAAATTTAAGTTCACTATCCCATCCCCTTTTGTTTTTGCCTAATGACCTTTTTATTCTTGTTATTACATTTTTATTTGATGACTCAACTAAACCATTTCCTTGGGGGTAATAATTGGCAGAATGAGATAATTCAATTCCATATTCAGCACAAAATTCTACCATTTCATATGACACAAAATATTGAGCATTATCAGTTACAAGCTTTTTAGGAACTCCATACCTGGTCAAGATGTTTTCTTCTATGAATCGATGACTGCAGTAGTTGTAGATGTTCTCAAAGGTGCAGCTTCCACCCACTTTGTGAAGTAATCTATTGCAGTTATGATCCACTTATGTTGGCCAGATGAATTAGGCTTGATCTCTCCAATCAGGTCAATACCCCATTGAGCAAAAGGTGCTTCAATAATTACTGGCTTGAGGGGCATGGCTGGTAGATGCTTTTTCCCTGTAAAAACTTGGCAGTTATGACAATTCCTAACATATTTATATACATCCTTAAAAAGGGATGGCCAATAATATCCTGCTCTCATGATTTTATTAGTTGTAGCTCTTGGAGCAAAGTGTCCTCCATAGAAACCATTATGAAATTCATTAATTATTTTTGGGACTTCTCTTTCATATAAGCAGACTAATAATACTCCATCAGGATGTTTCCAATATAATACTCCATTTTGTATATAATACTTTTGAGCTTGAAGTTTGACTGACCTCATTCTATTTATTGACATATCTCTGGGAAAAGACAACGTTTGTAAGTATGATAAAATTTCTTCATACCATTTACATTCTTCATTTTTTATTCTTCTATCATCATATGTCTGATCTATGGTGAGAATATTTTCAGATCCTGCTTCTTCTTTGTTAGCCAACAGTTTAGCTAAACCTTGCCCTTTGACTATTTTAACTATTTTGAATTCAACATCGTATTGCAAAAGTTTTACCATCCATCTTGTTGGTCTTCCCAATGGCTCTGATTGAGAAAAGATATCTTTTATTGCTATAAAGGGAATACAACAGTAAACTTTGTTTGAGCCAAATATACCTTTGAAGTGTTCTAAATATTGGATGACTGCATAGGCATGTTTTTCCAATAGGGTGTATTTAATATTTGCTCCTTTTAGTCCTGAGCTCATAAAGGCTATTGGCATTTCATTATTTTCATTATATTTCTGTGAAAGAACTGCAACAATAGAGTGTTCAGATGCATATGAATAGATATTAAAATCTTTTGCATAATCAGGGCAACTTAAAGCTGGAGTGGTTGATATGGCTTCTTTGATCTTGTTAAATGTTTCCATATTTTCTATTGTCCATTTTATTTCTCCAGTTTTCTTCACCATATCATTTATGGGTTTGGTCATTTCTACAAAATTTGGGACAAATATTCTGATAAAATTTATTTTTCCAAAGAATGACCTTACTCCTTTTAGGTTCTTGGGTGGGGGAATTTTAGAAATGGCTTCTATCCTTTCTGGATCAATGCTTATCCCCTTTTCTGAAACTATATGACCTAGCAATTTTCCTTGTGTAGTTTCGAATATGCATTTTTTTGGATTTAGAGAGATTCCAAATTCCTTGCATCGGGCAAAAACTGTAGTCAAATGTTCTAGATGATCTTCTAGATTTTTAGAAAAAACTGTGATATCATCTAAGTACACTACTACAATTTTGAACATTAATCCTTTGAAAGCAAAGTCCATCGCTCTCTGGAAAGTAGCACCTGCATTCATCAATCCAAAAGGTATTCTTAAATATTCAAATGTGCCCTAGGGTGTGGTGAATGTTGCCTTGTGTCTATCTTCTAGATTTATCAGAATTTGATTGTAGCCTAAAAATCCATCTAACAGGGACAATCTAGTTGAACCTACTACTGCTTGCAGTAGTTGTTCCATGTTAGGCAATGGGTAATTGTCTTTTAGTGAGCTCTTGTTTAAATTTCTAAAATCCACGTAGAGTCTAATGTCCCCATTATTTTTCCTAACTAGTACTAAGTTGGATATCCAAGAGGAAAATCTTACTTTTCTTATTATCTTGGAGTCCAACAATTTTTGTACCTCTTTTTGCATTACTGGGTGCAGAGTTGGATTGTATTTCCTTTGTTTCTATCTGAATGGCTTGGAATCTTCCTTCAAAGGTATTATGTGAGTCATTACGTCTGTCTTGAAGGTTTTGAGGTCTTCATAAGTCCAAGAAAAATGTTCTTTGTTCTTTTTCAAGAAACTGATATATCCAACCTTTTCTTTAGTAGGTAAGGCCATGTCTACTTTCACTATTCTGGGTTCTTTCATTGAGCCAATATTAATATCCTCAGATATCACTTCTCTATGTATAGGTTTATAAGCTTTGTCAAAGTCATCAAATAGGCTTTCAAGAGACACCAATCCTTTGGGTATTCTATTAGTTTTCAACTGGATTACTTCTACTAGCTCTCCTATTTGATATTTTAGCTTTTCTTCATCTTTTTCATCATATATTACATCTGCATACTGATTTTGTAAAGTCATAAAATCCTTAATATCTATATCATCTTGAAAGACCTGAAGATAGACTATGTTATCTAGCACAGAAGGTTTATAGACTGAAATAGTTGGGAATCTATCCATATATTCTGTAGTTATCTCTGGGTGATCTAGACCTGAGGCATTTATAGCTAAAATATCTGCAACATGATTTTGTTCTCTAGGAATATATGAAATATTGAAAGCCAAAAATTTATCAATTTCTTCCAATACTACATTTCTATATTGCTTAAGTCTAGGATGCTTGGTCTGATATTTACCTTTGATTTGTAGTATAATAAGTTATGCATCCCTTATTACAGTTAAGTAGTTAATACCTAACTCTTTTGCTTTCCTTAGCCCTAATAGTAAAGCTTCGTACTCAGCTACATTGTTTGTGCAAGGAAATTATAATCTGTAAGGGATACTAAGGTAGTTTCCTTTAATATCAATCAAATTTACACCTGCACCTGCTCCAGATTGGGATTTAGCCCCATCAAATGACATGGTCCACATTTCTTGGGTTAATACTCGGTTTGATTCAGCATCAGTTATTCTCATATCTTCTGGATCCATGTTCTTTGCATCTGGTACTTCCACCAAGAATGGGTTGTGCCATATTGAATAGACTCCCATCCCTTTTTCTTCCATAGAGTTAACTAAGTTAATCATGGTTTCATCTGTTTGAATTAACTCTACGGAATGTTTGTTGAATGGTTCCCTTCTCAAAATTATATTCTCCTTATCTGATATGGGGATGGTAGCATAAGACCAGTCTAGTTGTATTGATCCCCCTAGTTGTTCTGCCCAATGCCTACTGAGTAAAAGTGAGAAGAATGGGTCAACATCAACTACTGCTACATCCATGACAATGCCCTTTTTGGGGTGTTGGTCTAGGTAAACTAATAATCCAGTTATCACCCCTACATAGGGAATTTGTCTACTATCCATTACAAAAATAGGAGCAGAATCTCTAGTACAGATTAATCCCATTTGGTCAGCTATTAGCTTAGGCATGATATTATGTGAAGCTCCACTATCGAGCATGCAATTGTGAATCACATATCTTTCTCCTTCATCTGAATTATATCTTAACGACACATAGAAGGGTTTGACAGAAGATGGTGATCTTGTATCATGTTGATTTTGTCTAGCAGCATGACAAGTAGGGTCTTCTTTCTGCTCTACTAATCCAAAAGCTCTGCATACTTGTTCTCTGTATGTTTGAACTTTCATAAGTTCACCAAATGTGATATTAACTTTTTGCTTACTGAGTTCTGACCCAACATCAAATTCTATCTTCTTTATATCCAATGGTTTATTACTTTCTTCTTTGGGAACTTCTTCCATTGATTCTATTACCTCAGGAGTAATCTTGTTAGGGTTCCTATCAGTTTTCTCTTTACTGATATTTTTATTGGTGAAAGTTTATCTTCTTGTTTCATTTGTAGATAATTTCTCTGTTCTTTCAGGGACTATTCTATTCCTTAAATTTAAAACATGGGTTGCTTCTAATTCTTCAACCTCTTGAGCAGTGGGGATCAATTTCCCTTGCTTCATCTTATCATATCTTGACTCATGTGATTTCTGTAAGATTTTAGTTCCTTCAATTACTAAGATCTGAGGATGATGATTTGAAGCATATTTATCCATGTCTTCTTCAAACAACCTTTCTCTGGATTCATCTTCAATGGACCAACATGCATTGATTCTTATATCCTCTTCTGATTTTGCATGCATATCTACATTACGTTGATCACTTAGGTGTATTCCACATGCATCAGGGTTATGGGGTGCATCACAAGTAGAGCAAAAATAAGGAAAACCTTCAACTACATTGGCAGATGGCATTGGGTTAGGGACATTGTTCTGATCCCTATCAGAATCTCTATTTTTCTAGTTATTATTCCCATTACCCCTATTCCTATTCCCTTCTTCAAAACCATTGTTGTTTCCCCAATTCTTATTGTAATTTTTCTTAAAGGGGGGATGGTTGTCAATATGTGGTCACTCTATCTATGAAGATTCATCATTATTTCCATTTATTTCAATTCTTGCTAACCTGTTACTCATGTTGTTGAACATTTCTATCATCTGACTAGTCAACTTCTCCACAAGATCAATTTCAGTTCTTCTTTGTATATCAAAAGCCACTCTCTTAGGTTTTCTCTTAGGCATGTTAACCTCTAAAGAATAAGGCTTCATCTTACCACTGTCAAGCATATTTCTTTCTATATCCATTACTTTTTCCATACAACCATCAATGGTAGTGGCTTGTTCTTGCCTTAATTCATAGTTAAACTCTCCTTGAAAAGCATTCTTATAAAAACAAATAGACTGAATATCACTAGGCCTGAGGTTGGTAGGGATTTTGTTTCTTGTTTTTGAAAATATTCTATTAAAATCACTAACAACCTCATTTTCTTTCTTCTTCATAGTGGCTAGCTCAGTTAACAATGATTGTTCATTTTTCCTTTCACCATACTTCTTTAGGAACACCTCTTCCATTTTGGTGAAGTCTGGGATATCATTGTTAGGAAGGGAATTAAACCATTCTCTAGCATCTTTTTCTAAAGTCTGTAGAAACAGTCTTAATACTACATCTTCATGTTCAACTTCCAGACTATCCATTGCATATAAGAAACTTTTGATATGATCCTCTCCAGTTACTTGCACTATTTCCTAAAAACTTAGGGAGGTATTTGTGAGCTTTACTGGGTAAGGCATTTAAATTTACTAGTAATGCAAAAGGCCTATATCTGTTAGTTCTCCATAAATGAACATTAACCTGAGCCATTGCTACTATAGAATTTAATTTCATAGATGTAGTACCTACGGTGGTATGGGTCTGGGCAGCTTGAACGTAAACTGATGGATTATCTACCTTTGAATGAGAATAATCACATATATCTTCTACTACTGATTTTAAATGTTCATCTACAGTAATATCAGTAGTAATAGTATTCTGAATTTTCTTCACGTACCTTTTACCGCTAGAATTTAATCTACTATTATAAACAATATTCTTAAAAAGTGGAGTTTTTTGGGTATGTATAAATACCTCTGGATTCTTGAGTTCTAGAAATAGCTCCTTACCACTTCTCCTAGTGTTAGCCAACACGTTCTATTCTCTCCTTTTTATATTTTTCTTCTAGGTTTGTCCAACAGAGTCACCAACACTGGGGTGCAGAAAGAACAACGTACACTTTTATCAAGAATGCTTGATATTATCACTCATCCTCATAGGAGTCAGTTCTTGGGATAAATCAAGAAAATCAAGAAACCAAAATTTCAAGAAGATCAAGAAAAAAAATTCAAGAAGATCAAGAAACGTAAAGAAAATAAGATTGAAAAACATGGGTAATAAAGAACATAAAAAATGTAAAAATTAAGACAAACGTTCTCTATTCCAACTGGCCACCCATTGATTTAAAGATAATTTCATTCGGAGAAAAACTTTTAAGAAGGTCATTAACTCTTTCTATCAAGTCCTCCCCGACAACGATACCAAAAAACTATTGGAACCGATTCTTGCATCCGTAGGATTTCGATTGTCATGCTACAAGAATCTATTTGAAACCAATGAGCTATTACAAGCTCTAGTCGACCTACCTCATGTTCTGCTAAACACAAATATTGCTAAAGAAGACTACAGAATGGGTAAGGAAACCCCAACGGTAATTCTTTGATTAAACTTCTAATTACACGCTCCAGATTTATATTAAACTATAAGTATTCTTTTTAAAATGACCAAGCATGAAAACAACCAATTGTTATGCCTTATGTAGACCGATGCCTAGATTCATTGGGTTGTTATAGCAATTTAACAACAATTTTTAATTATGAACAGAGAGAATGGGGAAAAGAAAATTGGTGTTCAAAGCTTCATTCGAATATCGTAATAAAACCAAGAGTTAACCAACGAGAGAAACGTATATAATGCATTCAAATAATGTAACCCATTATACAGTGACACACAATACTAAGACAAAGATATAATAAAATTGAAACTCAAAATTGTATTGATTTCAATAAATTTTACATGCAGAGTGGGCGGGATGCCTTTTAACTCTTTTTCTCAAAAAAATATATCAATACAATGAAAATATCCTATTCAAATAATGTAACAGGTCTCTCCTACTCTCCTTGTTCCAATCTGGTAACAATAGAATCTCTGAATCTTAGGCTCAATAAGACAGGAAATAATCTCAGCTTCTTGAGCACTTTCCTATTACAATCTTGCACAACAAAGGGAAGAATAAGAATGAGAAGGAAAATAGACATAGAAGGGGATACAACAACACAACTAACAGGGCACTCAAGTATACCTCTTAGAAAAAATGCTATTCTCTAATTGCTTGATGTAGAATCTATCCTCAACTACCTCTTCTTATAGCCTCTAGTTCTTGATTCTATTATTTCTGGTTGATTTCTAGCCTTACACCTATCAACATCTGGTCAGACTTTCAAAAATTGGTACAGTTGGCTTCCACTGCCTTTACTATCTTGGTTTTAGCCTTTTTTAGAACATAGATTCAATTCAACCGGTGATGGTGGTGTTAGGTGAACCCACTTTTTCTTCTTCAATTGTCTTCTCTTCAATTGTTTCCCTTTGGGCCTCTTTCTCTTGAACAACTTCTTCTACTGTCACAGGAACTCCTTCTATAGGTGTAGGTTTCTATTGTGATGAACTTGCTTCCTATTGTTGACTATAGGTATTAACCTTTTTCCCTTTTGGTTTTGTTGCAGCCATCTAATATGTTCATCAATTAATCTCCAAACTCCTGTATCAAATGTGGCTGCAATCCTCAGCATGTTCATTTCTTGCAAAATTCTATTCTTCTGAACAACAATATCAGGCATGTTCCTTTCATACTAGAAAAGTAACATCTCCACAGTATTTATCATAGATGTAGTTTGCCTAATCATTTCTCCTTCATCACCCGGTTCACACTCAAATCTGTCAATGGTATCTTTGGATACCTCTTCTATGTCTGAGGCTTCTAAGCATTGACCTAAGGATAGGCCAATATCTACCAATTTCCCTATAGCATCTTTTATCAGGTTATTTGTTTCAGTCACCAAATTGATCCATCTTCCCCTATTTTCTCCAAACAGGGCTGCTTTGAAGAACTCAAAATTGATCTGAATCTTGATACCATCGGTGTTATTATTTCTTGCCCTTGTAACTCTTCAAAATGGTCTCCTATAAAATCTAGGGTAGGGTGAATGATTCCAAAATCCTCTTCTCTTTCTTGTATCAAGGTCAGAATCTCTTGAGCAGTTATTTGAATCACCCTTATTTGTCTGAACATTTTAGTAAAGCCCCTGGCATGAGCTCTTATCCTTATTGACATATTTTTCTTCATAGCATTAAGATAATATACATGATCCTGAATTTTCACCATTGGAGGGGGTTGTGCACTTGAAATATCTTTTCTTGCCAATTCTTCCTGTTGCTTATTTATTAATGCTTTTAGCTCTACCTTTTCCTTTCCCTCTTTCTCCAATTGTTTCCTTAGCTCTATAATTGTTCCCATGAATTGATCTATGGCTTGATTTTGCATTGCTTTGACAACTTTGGCCATTTCACCTTCTTTTCCTAGTACCGATGAGCCCCTAGTTTCTTTATTTACTCTGAAGACTAGTGGGTCCTGCAGAATAGGAAGATTTATCTTCGTAATATCTGATATAGGTACCTCTGATTTATATTCTTCTATGAACTATCCTTCCATATTCCCCATCTCTGCTACTAACTGCAATTCTTGCTCATCTGCAGTAGTGAAGGTAGTCTGTTCATCTGTTCTTTCCAGGACAACCTTTGTAGAGGGTAAAGATAATGTGGGTTTCTTCTTTTCCACATGAGTTACATCTTCTTGGTTCTTCACTGAGTGACTTCGGAAGAGGCCACCCAATCCACCAGTTCTCCTAGGATTCATTTGTATTACTGATGGAATTTTAATCTCCTGTCCCTTTATTGTTATAGTGGTAGGGATAGCCATGGGTGCTAATTTCTTTACACTTGTTATAGTTAGAACCCTATCAAAAATAGGAACTATGGCTTGTTCCGAGAGGGGAGACTCCTGAGTTGGTGTTGTTGCAATCTCCTTCCCTTTATTTATATTCTGTGTTTGGGAAGCTTCCTGGGAAGTGCTTGGTGTTGCTTCTATCCTGAGGTGAGTACTTTCGGAAGGCCCAACCTGTTGCTCTACTATATCTACAGTTTTGATAGTGACTTCCATTAAATCAATACCCTGTTCCTCTATTAACTCTAATAAGGGGTCTTCTTTGATCGCTCGGCCTGTTATTGGTATAATTGGTGCCACAACATCTACTGAACCTTCTCGAAGCCTTCTTAACTCTGTGGGGTAATCATAGGCTTCACAAACTTGTGTGTTGCCCCTCATTTTGGGAGGGAAATCATCCCATACCTTTTGCAAATCTAATCCTTTTTCCATAGCTTCTAATAAGCTTTCTTCAAAAGCATCTTCCCGATGTTTTATTCGAGCATATTCTCTCTTTTCCATCATTCTGTTGTATGTTCCCTTTGGGTCATAGAATCTCCATGATATTTCATCTAATCCCATGTTGTCCAATTCAAACATTCCTTTGAGCAGGGAAGGATATCCAACAAATACAAAATCTCCAAAATGACAGGGAACATCGAGCCAGGGGACCTTACCATGTTTCTTTACCAGTCTCATCTTAGCCTCCTCTGCCACCTGTCTGCATAATTCTAAAGCTGCTATGGATAATGGGCAGTACTGTGGTAGCACCTTAGGAGGGATCTTAGCTCCATACAATATGATATAAGTAAAACCCTCTATGAAGAAGAAATCTCCAATTTCCTTTTCTTTAATGAAGGCTTTTACCCCTGGCCCTAATCTCTCTGGAACTAACCTAGTTAAGGCCCAATGGATTTCTACCATGAAACGATCATAGAACCAGCCCATGTGAGTTCGTCCTTCATGAAGTCTCCAGAAGCTATTCTGAACATAGGGGCTGTCGATGGATTTTACTCTTTTACGGGCTTCTTCTCCCAATTGGCCCGCTATTAGGTGAATGAGAAATGAATACTATGAAAAATGAGGCATCTCCTGCCTCTGTTCAAAAATTGCTCTTCTTAATTCTATCATTTCTTTATGTATTTGGGTACTCAATTCCAGTTCCCAGGCATAAATTGGAGTGTTATGTGCCCTATTGTGATGTGGTTTAAAACCAGATTAATTAAATTAATGAAAGAAAGGGCTAATATAGGCCCAAAAACATAACGAAACCCCTACGAAGGAGCAAAAAATTCCCAAATGGGAAATGTCGGCACGCTTCCAAAGGCGGTTGACTAATCCATCTAGCTAGCCTAATCTAGAGTGGCTTGGCAATTTATTACGTGAGCACAAAGTCTCACCAAAAACAATAAGACCAAGCCCTAACTAAGACTTAGTCTAACTAAGGAATTAACCTTAGTTTACATTAAAAATTTGATGCCCTCATCATACCTCCCCACAAAGGAAGCATTGGACTCCAATGCTTGTACAATAGTAGTGGGTGAAGGGTGATAAACTCGAGTCGGAGGAAGCGGAAGTAGAAAATTAGTTTTTGGATGTGGAGGGGCACTGATAGGGTCGAGAAGTCCAAGGGAGGCCGAAGCTGGAGGGCCTCTCCTGGTCAGGACTGGAGGTCCAACTCGAGTGAAAGCCTGTGGATGAGGTTGAGGACGAATCTCCTATGGCAACGGCTACAAAAGCTACTGCAAATCAGGAACCTGTGGCACGGTAGCAGCAGGAGGAGGAACAACTGAAGCAACAGGAGGAGAAGGAGGAGGAGCCTCCTTGTGTGTTGTGGGAGCTGGTGTGTCCTTTGGTTTGCGAAAGACCAATGTTGTATGGCATGGACCTGTATAACTGTATGTGGGCTTCATGGAAGAGATGAGAAACTTCTTGTTCTCATGATGCAATGTATAGGTATTATTATAAGCATCATATTGAGCCCGTTTGTCAAATTGATAGGGCTTTCCAAGAATGAGATCACAATAGTCAATTGGAGTCACATCACAAGTGACTTTGTCCACATAGCGTGGCCCAAATGCAAAAGACACAGTGCATGTTTTTGTAATCATGGAGGAGGTGTCCGCATCCTTCCATGCAAGTGGGTATGGATGAGGATGGGGTTGTACAGGAAGCTTCAATTGATCGACAACGGCTCTAGAAATCAAGTTTGTTTGAGAGCCATTATCGATGATACAATCTACAAAGTAGTTGTGTTTTAGATGGGCACATGTGACAAACAAATGGTCACGGCCTCTCTCAATCATGTTGTGTGTCAACAAAGTATGATTGTTAAGCCCTCAAAGCTCTGGATAAGTGCGCCTTTCTCCCGTAGCCTCAATAGGCCCTTCTTCTTTTTCCTCTGGGGAAGCTTTTACCTCTGGGGAAGCTTCTACAATAAGATTCTTTTTCTTCCTAAAACACTCAGATTCTTTATGGCCTCTCTTCTTACAATGATCACAAAATTTCTTAGGATCAAAAGAAGGAGTAGAAGAAGTGTTAGAAGAAGGGGAAGAAGAAGAAGAAGAAGAAGAAGAAGTCTTCGATTGTTGCTTTTGGTTTGAATTTTTGGTGGAGTCAGAAGAGCGAGATCCACCGGCTTGAGCAGCAAGCTTCTCCTCCGCAAGTTGTGCTTGATTGTACATGGTGTTCAAATCTGTGATAGGAGTATATTTCAACTCCCTAAAAAGTGGTTCCTACAGTCCACTTTTGAATTTGGTGATAAGCTTAGCAGTAGAATCCTGAATACCATTCAAAATTCTCAATTTGTTGAATAGACCGATGTAGTTTTGGACACTCATGTTGTATCCCTGCCTCAATCGAAGCCATCGATATTCAAGATCGTCTCCATAATTTGATGGATAAAAAGTATCCGTCAAAGCCTTCACCAATTCATCCCAATGGGTAATGGGATTCTGATTAATGAAGCGGTCTGTAATCAAAACTTTGGCTATACCAAAAAGTTTCAAAAGGGCAAAAGACACTTGTTCATCTGCTGGTATTTTGCTATAGGCAAACCACGTGTCCATGTCAAGGATCCAACTATTTAGAACCTCAGGATCACGGGAGCCATCATAAATTTTGACTTCACATTTTGCCTTCACTCGAGAGTCACTAGGACCACTTTTAGTAGCAATATCATTGACCTTATCGGCCAAGGTACTAATGGCTGCGGTGATGTCAGCCATTTGCTGTGCCAAATCCTGAGCCATTTGTCTTCTGGTATATGCCAGGAGGACGGCAAGAGAGGGATTACAAAAATTACGCAAAAAGGGTGTACAAAAGAAGTGATTTGCCTCAAATAATTGCAAAAATCAAATGATTTAATGCAATTTTACAATGTTGTGAGGGCAAATATATAAAACTAGCATAAAAAAAAATTAAAATATTCCCCTTTTTGTATCCCCCTTAAGCTAATTTCATAGCAAAAGTCATTTTTTTTTAACAAGTAATAAAATACTTTATGCAAATAGGGAATTTTTGGAAAGCGGGCAACACAACCCGTAAACCGACCAGCAAAACTTGTGGTGACGCAATGAAGGAAGCCGCGTATTAAATTGAAGTCAATTTTCACCACCCGAACCAACACCGCAGACTTCCAACAGTGGCAGATAGAATTTCTTTAACAGCAGACATGCATGCAACGAAAATCCAGTCCACAGTAGCCAGCAAACAGCGGGTCTAAAACTGTCTTCGTCACGCGTCACTGTACACAACAACGTATGCACTTCCGTGTCACAGGTTTAACATGGAACGCAAGACTAATCATCGCTTCGTAAGGTGGCATATTACGGCATTTCTTGTCACACCGAGCAGAAATTCCTCAACGAGATCCACCAATCGCGTAGTCGCTTGTTAGTCAAAAATAGATTTCAGATGCCGTGGGGCTGCTGCAATCGACAGGGTGCAGATGTAGTAGGAGGTACTGACCTCCTCTCAATCCGAGTTAGGGCGCGATGTGAGCAGATCCGCACCGATGACAAAAATAGTGAACACTGTTTGTCCGACCCAAGAGGCTGCGTGGCATCGGTCCGATTTGGAACCTTGGTGCGATGTGGGCCAAGGAAAACCTCACTCGAATATTATCGTCGACAGCCAGGGCAGCGATCTCTTGTCGTCGGTCACGGTTAGCTCGGGTGCTATCAGAGTGCAGGAAGGCGCAGGCGCTGAAACCTGCATACATTAGAGACGCAGGTGGGTTGCGCGGCCACCGAGGTTGTTGTGGCCTCGGTGTTGCTACTACAGAGAGTGCAGGCCTGAAATTTGGGTGTTTTTTTTTTTTTTTAACGCCTTTCAAATTTTTTTTTTTTTTTATAAATTAAAACAACTTTAACAGCAACAATTTATTGCCAGCAAGAATTGCAATTTGTCGTCAGCAACAAAATGCAGCAATAATTTATCGTTAGCAACAAAATAGCTATCAAGGACAGCAAATGTGCAAACAAAATGAAAAGAACTTCACAAACATGAATGCAAATGGGTCGAAAATAATCCAAACCAGGACTAAGGAGGTCGGAAATGACCCAGAACCTCCAAAGTTTGCCTTTTCTTTGATACCACTGATGTGGTTTAAAACCATATTAATTAAATTAATGAAAGAAAGGGCTAATATAGGTCCAAAAACATAACGAAACCCCTACGAAGGAGCAACAAATTCCCAAATGGGAAATGTCGGCACGCTTCCAAAGGCGGTTGACTAATCCATCCAGCTAGCCTAATCTAGAGTGGCTTAGCAATTTATTACGTGAGCACAAAGTCTCACCAAAAACAATAAGACCAAGCCCTAACTAAGACTTAGTCTAACTAAGGAATTAACCTTAGTTTACATTAAAAATTTGATGCCCTCATCATATTGTATTGTGCAGCTAAATATAAAACCCTTTTTGTTATTCTATTCAGCTCCTATACTCCCAAAACTATGTTTAACATATCACAAAAAGCTCGTACCCAGGGTTTAAAAGCATTTTTGTTGATTGGAAATTCTTTATCTATTGTTGCATACATATCGAACAAACTTTTAAAGACTTCCATGTCTGTAAACATACGATATTGGTGTTTGATTACCTGGTCTACCAGAAAAGTGGTATAATTAATTAATTTGAACACTTCCTAGATATGCTCGACTTTGATGTTGAACACCCACCAATTCTTGTGGTCTCGAAAGGTCCTCGTTCTTTCGTCATATGCTACTACCAGCCAAGCCATCAAGTCTAAGGAGAAGTGCACTTTTGGGCATATCAATTTTCCAAGGTTACTGTTCCATCTGTTATTTCTGGGGAAACCCTTGTATTATAACCTATGAGCTTTATAAAATAATTCCACCATTATCCATGGGGTCCTGTTATCGCCTTCCATCACTTGGGTGAAACTCTTGATACAGGCATTGTCAATATTGTATAGTTGAGCTAGGTTTGGTTTTTTATCTGCCCCACATTTTTGAGCAAACTCATACATGATGGTACCGAGAATAGGCAGTCTAGAGATCATAGATTATAGGGATCTGTTTGTGATGAATTGCATGACTTCCCTAGTGTCTGCGGGTATGAAAACATCTCCCCATGATGCCATTGTTCTTAATGTAGTAGGTAAGGTCTTTATGTGATACTTGAAAACTTTCTTCTCTCTGTACCTCCTATGTATCAACCTTTGCTCTTAGATTACCAAGGTAGTAGCCTCGACTATTTTCATGGGTTCATATACAGGGTGGTGGAATGAGTCTGATAAATTTACATGTTTTGTCATCAACCCGATGCCACCAACTTCTATTCAAAATCAGCCAATGAAATTATGCCAATTGGTCTTTTTTTGAAATTTAGTGTTTATGACGGGTAATGTTATTCATCTTACATGTCTTGGGGACCTTTGATCCATGTGCCTGTTATCATTTATAAACTTTTGCTATTGGTCACATGGAACTGATATGTGCCACTAGGATGACTTTCTTTTTTAATCTTGTGCCACCTTAGGTTCGAATGGTAACTAAATCCTTGGGATCGATTATATTTTATTTAGGCAGTGATCTCCCTCGGGATTCTTACAAGATCTGGTTCTTGGTGTGAGTGACAAATTTTATTGTCTCGAAGGTCTCCCTTTTTCCTTAAGTCAAATGTGATCAAGCACAACCGTTGGATGTGCTTCTTTCCTATCATCGCCATGGATCTTTTCAAACCTGCAGGTCAGTTATTCGAAAGAAAACATGCTTCGATCCTCTTTAATTTTGACCAATAAGGATGGGGATTAATAAAGGGTTTACAACCTTGTTAAATGTGTTTAAAACTTTTAATTAGTAAAGCATGAATTTAACTTACCTTCAGTTTACCTTTGGATCATGTGCTACCATTGGATCTGAGTGTAGGTGAGCGCATTCTTTAGATCTGTTGAAGATGCTTGTTCGTTAAACCCTTTGTATTTCCTTTACCTTTACTCTAACTCATGCATAACTTTTGGATCACTTTTATCTCAATGAAGTGCTGTCGTTCGATCTCGACAGTTGATTCATCACTCACTCTTTTGATTTACGTGCTATCATCGGATTCCCTTAGTAAAGTCAACGCAATCATTGATATCATGGAACCTGCGCAATCATTAGTCTACATGTACCTTATTTGTTTGGTCCTTCGATAATGTGGTGTATTAATCATTTATTAATTGTAGTTAACCGAAGTTAACTTAATGATTACCATCTTAACCTCATTGTATTAAACCTAAGCATTTATATAATACCTTTACCTTTCTAAGCGATCATCCTTAGATCATATCACAATGAGAGCGCTACCATAGTTTCTTTCAACCATGTGCTTGGTTTAAAATAAGATAAAATAGACAAATTATAAAGTATTTAATTAACCGAAATAAAACCTTTAGATTAAACCTTGATCACTTTTATCGATCTGCACCATCAGATTTGGGTGGTGATGAGCGCAACCATCGGATCTCCTATACCTGCACACTTTAATAACTAGGGGGGTGCATCCTTTAATTTTGATTAATCTTGATTAAGCCAAAAGGGGGAGATTTATCCAATGTGCTTAGACCCTCTTTAATTCATGCTTAATATTTTAATTAATCATATGGGGACTTTTACCTTTTAAAAGGATTCTTTACGGGAGCACCACCATCAGAATTAATCTTGATCAAGCGCTGTCGTTCGATCTTCCTAACTTGCTCGGTAGTTATTCCAAAGTGGATGCAAACCTTTAATGTTAATTTTAATACATGATTTACTTGAATCTGGTGCTACCATTAGATAAAACATTGATTGGGTGCTACCGTCTGATTGATCGAACTTGCTCACTATTTATTTTAAAGCTTCACCCATGCTGACTTATTTTAAATTTTTGACACTTCGGTAAGCACGCAACCGTTGGATTGGATTTCAATCGAACACTACCATCCAGATTTGCCAAGTTGCATGAATTTTAATAACTTACTACCTTAGGTGATAATCCTTTTTAAACCTTTTGACTTTATCATTCTGGTTTCTTTCAAAGGTGCATCCGTCGAATTTAGATTTTAAATATGCAGTACCGTCCGATCAAGCCTAAGACATGATCTATTTACTTCTAACCATGGTTTTGACTTTTGATTTTTCTCTTGGTTGATCTTATTAACACGTCATCGTTCGATTACCTCTGGATAAAGCATGACCCTTGTATTAAATCTAAGGTGCTCGTTTGTTAGTCTATTGGGATGCATACCCTTAGTTTTTAATTAAATTTTGATTTTAACCTTAGGCTAGCGCTTTTGAATTTTGGTTTTTAGACCACGATGATTTATTTGACTCTCTTTTTATAGTATAAAGCTATTTGGACCTTAGGGTATAATGATTTATTTAATCCTTAGTGACATACTTTTGGATCTTAGGTCTTTATGTTTTAACATTGGATTTAGACCTTAGGGAGGCTTTACTTATGAAGGTCAATTATTAATAAAACTTGCCATAACCCTTATTAATACAATTAAGCAATTATTAAAAGGGTGTCTACCTAATCAATGACCAAGATTTTAGACTCATCAAACCAATTCAGTTAAAAACTTAGATACTCACGCTAATTTGAATAAGCGACCAGCATTATGGATACCTTGATTGAAATCAAAAATTTAAATTTGGGGTTTTAAATTTGAGTCAAATTTGGCTCCAACACTACCTTATTTTTTTCACCTATGGCTGTGGGAATTGGTCCAAAACTTGGGTAGGGGTGTTATCGACATATGGGGCCAAATAATGCTTCAATTTTATAGGTTTGGAATCAGTGTATCGAGCCTATTGCCCCTGAAATCACCTTATAAGGGAAGAGGGTTTCAAGGCCAAATGTGAGCAAAGTTTGGTTTGTAAAAGGATGGGGATAAGTGGGGATAGAATTGGGCAGAAATTTCTTGCTCAAATTCTACTTTTCTCCTTCCTTTGAAATGAGGGTTTGGACCTAATTTTATAGCCCAAAATGAGGGTTTGAAATGAGGGTTTGGACCTCCTTTGAAATAGGTGGGACGGTCACCAGTAGGAGTCCCAAAACTGCCCCAGACTGCTAGGAACCCTCCAAATTGAGTTTTTGAGGCTTTTGTAAGCCATTTGCTAGCCTAGAGGGGTGCCCAATAGGGCCATATTTTATCGATAAGATGGCATATGCAATGTGTTGATAGTATTATCTGATTTACACAATTTAGGTGTCTACAAAAGGAAACTATAAAGAACAATATAAAAACAAAATAAAGAATCAAAAATAAAAATCCACACTAAATAAAATAAACAAAGCAACCACAAAATAAACAATAACATTTAACCTAAAACATAACACCAAATAACACAAATATTTTAAAACAAAGGAAGACTAATAACTAAAACCAATACTTAAAATCCAATGATTAAGCACTATTAAAGATTACCTTGCTAGCCATGATAACTCACAAAAATCAAGCCATACCCTACTAGAAAAGTGGTCCCCATTAATACCATATTCAATAAAAATCAAGGGACATACAACAACCAAAAAGAAGCATCCAATTGCTCAATACTATCCCATTAACTCAATTTTTTACAAATTTCAAGGGGGTCCCCAATATTGGGGTTAGTTGTGAAATAGTCACAACACTACTATTGTTCAAAAAATATTAAGGTCACTCCCTATGAGGTATAATTCAAAGGTTTCAGCAATAGAAGAGATTAAGTATATCAAAAATTTGAGCATGGATGAGCTACATGGAATTCTCACAACCTATGATATGGGGACAAAAAAAGATCAAATATCCAGATGAGAGGTAACATTCAAAGCTTCAAATAAGGCAAAATATAAAGAAATAAAATCAAGTGAAGAATCAAGCAGTGAAGAAGAGGCTAACTTTGTGAGAAGAAATAAGAAGGGTCCAAGAAAATACAAAAATATGCAGTTTGTGAAATATTTTACTTGTGGCAACATTGGTCACTATGCAGCTAATTGTCCAGAAGTTGGGAATAGTAGCAGTGAATAAGAAAAATAATACAATAAGAAGAAAGAAAGAATATTTTATCATGAAAAGAAAAATAGGCACAATCAAGGCAAGCATGATAAGAATATATTTCAAATACACAAGAAGATTTTTTATGTTGAATAAGCAAGTAGTGCTTCAAGTGACACTGATGAGAACCTTTCTGATAGTGAAAAGAAGAAATCTTATTTTTGGGCCATAGAAGAGAATTAAGATGCTCATGTTATCAAAGACCAATAATAAGAGAATGAAGATGCTCTTGTTGTCAAATACCAAGAAGAAGAGAATGAATATGCTTATATTTTCAAATACCAAGAAGAAGAGAAAGAAGATGCTCTTGTGATTAAAGACCTAGAAAAAGAGAAAGATTCAAAAAAGGAAGAGGAAGCCATAGTTGATATGGAAAAGGAACTTGTTGTTGATATTGAAGAGTTGAAAAGGAGAACTTAATATTGAAGGCTCAAGTAAAATAGGATGAGAAAACAAAGGCAAAGCTTCTACAAGATCTCACTGACTTAAAATTTAAGTTTGAAGAGGAAATAAAATTTGAAGAAGGTATGGTTGAACAGTTAAAGGCAAAAGAGCTAGAATGTGAAAGACTAGAACATGAAGCTGGTATTCTAAGGAAGGGACTTGAAAATTTTAATAATAAGATATATCAGTTTAGGAAAAGCTCAAAATATTTGGATGATATTATCAAAACACAAAGATCTCCATTTATGAAGACCAGACTTGGCTTTGAGGAAGGTCAAGAAGTACAAAAATAGGAGTCAAAAATAATCTAAGACCTGTATTGATGAGTTAAGTGGAAACATCAATGAGAAAGAAAATAATGCACCATCAAGGAATAGGGACCAGCACAGAAAAATAAAAGAAAAAATCATGCGACCATATCCTCCAAGGCAAGATGAATACTCCTTCCAAGGTTATTGTTACTCATGTAATAATTTTTGTCATAAAGCTATACATTGTAGGGTTCATGGTAAGAATTTTATGGCTTCACCAAGAGAAATTTCAATTCATTTACACCTTTCAATGACTACAACATCATGTATTTCCATTGAAATAATTTTTTGGTATAAAGTTAAATAGTGTAGAACATAGTTTTTCAGAACTTCCAAAGATAAGCAAGAAAAAGGATGCTCAAAATGTTAAAAGAGGTATGACTTCAAAAGTTTGGAAAAAGAAAATTGAAAAAGAAGAAGAGCATTGTAATTTGGAAGTAGTTTTACTCCCATCACAAAATTTATCACCTCAAGAAAAGGAGGTGGTTAGGGTACTATGCTAAGTGTCTTATTCTTAGCCCCAAGGAGCCCTTTGCCATTGATGTCAAAGGGGGAGAGAATTTAGTGAGGGGGAGTAGCTTGTCAGGGGGAGCAGATTGGGAATCTAGTTGAAATAAAATAAATTTTTGTAGGTTTGTCATCAATGACAAAGGGGGAGATTGTTGGAAATATTAAGTTGTCATTGATGTCAAAGGGTGCATGGTATTCAAGGTAGAAATATTCTTCAAGAAGTTTATAAGGTTGAGAAATTATTCAAGGCAAGGTATATCTCCAAGCAAGGAAAATATTTTTAAGAAAATGATTATAATATTTAAATATCAAATTTAAATATTATAAAGGACAAAAGCTTGGGACACAAAGGTTTAAAAGTTAATAAAAGTTGCTTGGGATAAAAGTTTAAAAGTTGATTGGGACAAAGGTTTAAATATTACAAGAGAAGGCCAAAGGTTTAAAATTTTATAAAATTTTCTTGGGACAAAGGTTTAAATATTACAAGAGAAGGCCAAAGGTTTAAAATTTTATAAAATTTTCTGGGGATAAAGGTTTAAATATTACAAGAGAATGCCAAAGGTTTTAAAAGTTAATATTATAATATTTTTGTAATATTATAAGGGGTTTAAAAGGTTTGGCACCAACGTATTTGGAGAGCATAAATTAAATCAAAAGTGAAATCATGAGTCGACTTCCCAAGGTGCAAAGGAAGGCATATAAATATGAAGGTAGAGATTTCATTATTTACCACCATGCAATGCAATAATTGAAAATTTCTAATGCGACCAATGATGTGAAAAATTCCAATTCATGTGCAAAATTTGAATACTTCTAGCACAAAAAAATTGATGAATAAGAGAAGAGGAAGTTGTGCACTACGTGGTATAAATACAGAGCAGAAATATAGAAGGGTGAATCCCCAATAGGTTCCATCCATTGGGGTATCCCAACCGAATGTCTAGCCCTATGTTAGGGCACTGCGGAGGAAAGTGTGCAGATTTTGAAACCTTGCGAAACTATTTTGCTTTGTGATGAAATTGCAAAAGTGTGAAGTTTATAGGCCAGTTGTCCTCTTTTGTTCTCGAGATGTGATGCAGTCCATCTAATTGGTTATACTGCAGTGAGACACTGTTGTGCATGAGTACCAAGGGTCGAATTTCGTCGAGTGTGATTTTTGCTTGGAAATCATGGTGGCAGTTGAGGTAAGAGAAAAAAAAATTATTTTTATTAAAGTAGGTAGGGAGTCATAAGAGGCAACATTAATATCTTATATTATGCATTGTTATAATAAGGTGATATAAGGTGTGTTAGGATTTTTTGAAATATTGTATTTTGTATAGTGTGTGGAGTTATTTTTGTATATTAAGGAGGAGTTATAAGGTGTAATTCTGATTGTTATAAAATTGTATTATGTATAAGTTGGAGTTATAAGGTGTAAATTTAGAATTTAAATTTTGTATTTTGCATTTCATAAAAGGATAAAATAAGAAGTGACTTTATTTTTAAAAAAGCTTCATTGTTTATATTTTTATAAGGGTATAGTTATTATCAAAAGCTTTATTTTGTGAGATTAAAAATGAGATATAAGGTATTATTTTCAAGATTTATCGTGCACATTTTTTAGAAGGGTTTTTAATTTGGATGATTTGAAAAATATATTTTACAACCCTACTTTTGCAGTGGCAAAAGAAAGGAAATTGATTTTTGATAAAACAGATTTGAAAAATACATGCAAAATAAG
This sequence comes from Wollemia nobilis, assembly GCA_028583015.1. Taxonomy (NCBI): domain Eukaryota; kingdom Viridiplantae; phylum Streptophyta; class Pinopsida; order Araucariales; family Araucariaceae; genus Wollemia; species Wollemia nobilis. The sequence goes on from JAQPPZ010003612.1 coordinate 3,861,946, forward strand.
ATTATCATCATTGTGGTAGATTTAGAGGTATGGTGATTTAATTCCTTTCTCAAGGGTGGTTTTTTTTTAGGAAAATATTTTTAATGTCATATGGTTGGAGGTATAAGGATTGATTTGATGTGCATTGGTTTTGATTGATATTGGGAGTAAATGTGCAAGGGTTATAGAACATATTTGAAAGCAAAAGTTGTGCATTGTGTATGATTGACTTTGGGAGTAGATGAGCATGGTATATTTGTGGATTGTTATATTTGGTTTTGGGTATAGATGAGCATTGTTTGTATGCAATATTTTGGATCAAATTTGAGTAGGTTTTATGAGCAAATTTGAGCAGAGTTGTGAGCAATATTGAGTAAACTTTATGAGTAGGATTGAGCAGGTTTTGAGTAGGCTTTATGAGCATATTTGAGTAGGTTTTATGAGTAGATTTGAGCAGGTTTTTGTAAGTAAAATTGAGCAAGTTTTATGAGCATATTTGAGTAGGTTTTGTGAGTATATTTGAGTAGGTTTTGTAAGCATATTCGAGCAAAGTTTTGAGTATATTTGTGAGTATATTGGTGAGCATATTTGAGTAGATTTGTGAGCAGGATTTGTGTTAGTCTTACAATGGCACTGAGAGGGGGGGTGAATCAGTGTAGCTATTTCAAACTTAAAAACTTAACTCTTAAATCTGAAGCAATGAAAACTTAAAACCAGATAAAGCAAATATCACATGAGAGCATCACATAACACAAGATGTAACGAGGTTCACCAGCTTTGGCTACTCCTCAAAAATAGACCGCTTGGACACCCATCCAAATCCAGCCTTTGCAAAGCACCAACTTTACAAACAATTTACCAAAGACCCACCGGAAGGAGCACCAACCCCTAATTTATCTCGACCAATAGAAAGGAGCACCAACCCCTAATTTACCAGCACCGACTAGAAGGAGCACCAACCCCTAATTTATCTGCACCAACAGAAAGGAGCACCAACCCCTGATTCCAAGCACCAACTCAGAATTCTATTTTGAATCTTTTTGACATAAAAATGCCTTCGCTTTTACAAGACCCTGACTGGTCTATTGCTTTCTCAACATTGCCCACTCTTTACACAACACACACCCTGCTCACTCGCCTCCTGCGCACTCTCTTTCAGCAGCACTTTCACACTCTTTCTGTAGCACTTTTTCACTCGAGCGGCAACTTTATTCCTCAATGCAACTGCCCTTTTATAATCAAATTTTCTAACAGTAACTCCAGTTGTAACTCCATATTTTATTTCTCATGCGCCACTTGCCGCTTGTAACTCGTTCTATTAATATTTTCTTCTCGCCACTTGTCAACTGTAACTCCTTCTATATGTAACTCCTTTTGTATATATATAGTGTGGGCATTACGTTACATGCAACGTATATCTCTACCATGACTGTACGTCTTCTTGATCATGACTGTTCGTATTCATTTCTGTGCATGCATGCATTTTTTGATTCTATTTATGCGACTGTTCGATTTCTCCTTCTTCGACAGTTCTTAAAATAGCTTGCATGATTTCTATCTGTAACTGCACCTATAACTGTCACACTGACTCCAGTTAACTGTTCGTAATCGCTGTTGCGACCTGTCACGAAATCGTGACATTTCTGTCTCTTTGTACTCTTCTCGCCTTCTACTCGTGAAAACATGACGTGTCACGATATCGTGACATTTTTGGCCTCCTTGTCCACTTCTTCGCTTGCACCCGTGAAAACCAGACATGTCGCAAAATCGTGACACTTTTCGCTTCCTTGCACTTCTCTGCCTTTCGCCCACGAAAATGGAACATGTCACGAAATCGTGACACTTTCGCTGCCTTGTGCCTTTTCTATCTTTGGCCAGCGAAAACACAACATGTCACGAAATCGTGACACTTTTCGCTTCCTTGCACTTCTCTGCCTTTCGCCCGTGAAAATGGAACATGTCGCGAAATCGTGACACTTTCGCTGCCTTGTGCCTTTTCTGTCTTTGGCCAGTGAAAACACAACATGTCACGAAATCGTGACACTTTTTGCTTCCTTGCACTTCTCTGCCTTCCACCCATGAAAACGGAACATGTCGCGAAATCATGACACTTTCGCTGCCTTGTGCCTTTTCTCATCTTTGGCCCACGAAAACACATGTCCTGAAATCGTGACACATTCGCTGCCTTGTGCCTTTTTTGTCTTTGGCCCGCAAAAACACAACATGTCACGAAATCGTGACACTTTTCCTCCTTGGTGCTTTCTCTTCGAACCTATCGTGAAATCGTGACACTTTCTCTCCTTGGTGCTTTCTCTTCGAACCTGTCATGAAATCGTGACACTTTCTCTCCTTGGCGCTTTCTCTTCGAACCTGTCACGAAATCGTGACACTTTCTCTCCTTGGCGCTTTCTCTTCGAACCTGTCGCGAAATCGTGACACTTTCTCTCCTTGGCGCTTTCTCTTCGAACCTGTCATGAAATCGTGACACTTTTTCATCCGTACAGTCCTTGCAAATCATCGCAAAATCGTGACACTTTCCTTTGCAAGCTCCTTCTCTCCGAACATGTCACGAAATCGTGACAATTTTCTTTGCCTGTGCCTTCTCTCCAAACATGTCACGAAATCGTGAGTTTTCTTACTTGCCTTCTTTGCTTCCAACATGTCACGAAATCGTGACAGTTTTTCTACTTGCCTTCTTCTCTGACAACATGTCACGAAATCGTGACAGTTTTTCCACTTGGCTTCTTTGCCTCCAACATGTCACGAAATCGTGACAATTTTGCCAGCATTTTCTCTCTCCTTCGATATGTCACGAAATCGTGACAATTTTGACAGCATTTTCTCTCTCCTTCGAGATGTCGCGAAATCGTGACAATTTTGACAACATTTTCTCTCTCCTCCGAGATGTCACGAAATTGCGACAGAAAACATGTCGCGATATCGCGATAGTTTTCTTACTTGTCTTTTTCTTTGATTTTCTGAATCTGGGCCACTTTTGTCTTCTTGGAAATTCATTGTACATGTTCTGACTGACCTCTGAACTCCTGTCCACTGCATCAACTGCATCAACCGATCTCTCTGTCTGTGTTGACAACAATGACAATACTTTGGCTGCACCTTGCACATCAATCTCCCCCTTTGGAATTGTTGGCAACACTCATGCAATCTCCTATAATTCTTCTCCCCCTTTGAAAATAATACCAAAGGGCTACTACAGACTCCCCCTGAGTCCATGCACAACATTCTCAGGCACACGTTATGACAGTTAGCAAAAATTACAAATATGAGCACAAAGATAATTAAATATATAAATTCTTCCTCTGCGTACAACACACTGTCGCTGCAATATATTCTGCTTCTGCTATGGATAAGAGAACTGACTCTTGTTTCTTACTGTTCCATGCGACCAATCTATCTCCATGATAGAATGCACCTCCACTGGTACTCTTTCTGTCCTCTACACATCCTCGCCCAAATCTGCATTCGGAAATCTATCCCAAGACTCGTCCTCAAATTCCCAATCTCAATCTCAACTCAATCTCAGCCTCAAAAAGAATAAGATAGATGTAGTATGCTTTTCTCAAGAACCTGCAACACAACCCAACAATTGCCAACCATGCAATACCTCATATAACAATGATACTCATGTTCTTTCCACAACCTATATCTTTTCTCAACCAATTAAGGCTTTAACAACAATGCTTATAGACAAGGTTTAACCAACATCATTCAACTCAAGATTAACCTTGAAGCATTCAACCGATCACTATCTGAAAAGGAAACTAGTAGACATCCTTTTCCTTTCAAGGGTATTTGAACAAAACAGCCACCAACATAAATCACCAATGCAAAGAATAACTTGCTCAAATCATGTATCAAGTAAAGCATTAACTTGATCAAAACAACCTCTATGAAAACAACTTAACCATTCATCACTCGATTTCATATCTTGCCAACAAAATTGACAAGTGACTCACACTTGTACCAACTTTTTGTCCAACACTGTACCAACACTGTAGTTTTACTACCAACTCTGTGCAAGTATCAAACACAGTACCACAAAACCAACCAAATCATCTGAACTGTTATAATCCTTAACTCATGACAGTGGCAGTAAGAACCATCACCAGTTCAACAATGACATACATCAATTCTACCAATAATGACAACTCTCAATTTAATCACCACCCTTCACGGCACTACCATAAACAACTGTTATGAACAGACAACACACTTTGACAGCTATACAACAACTCCCCGACTACTTTCCTTTCATCCTCAGATAACCACACAAATACATAGGAGCATTAAAATAAAACATTAACATTGCTCCCCCTGAGGATGTGCTACCTGGAGTTGCTTAGTGCAATAGAGGAGTAATCTCCTTCTGTCCAAGGAGACACGATTTCCTCTCTTCTTTCTTTCTCCAGTTTTTCTTGAACTTAGGCTGAGAATTTTCACCTGCATCCACATTTTGAACCTTTTCGTGAACTCCGAACATTTCTCTTGGGTGGTTGTCTCTTGTGCATTCTTGATGGATAATTATTTTCCTGTCTCGTGTTGCACTCTTTGTGTCTGATGGAATCTGCGGTCTTGCCTTAGATTAGATGCAGAGGTGCTTGGACAAAACCTTGCTATGTGCCCATGACCATTACATTTAAAACATTGCACATGGTGTTCACTCGGAAGAGCAGACGTATTTCTACCAAAGATAACTCCTTGATTTATTATTCAATCCACAGTAAATTGCCCGGTGACCATAATGGCTGCATCTAAAACAATAACCGTTAAAAGCATTATTATGAGAAGAGTGAGAATGAGAGAACCTCTTTTGTGGTGTTTGCTTTGTTGTAGATCTTCTTTGATATTTTCTTCCTTTTGAAGATTCAGCTTCAGACTTTTCTTTCTTCTTTCCTTCATCAGTGAACTTCTTCTTCTCTGCATTTTTGGAAGATGATGGTTGTTCAGCTTCATATCCAAGACCAAGCTTAGTTGTGGAGCTTCTTTGTTGCTTTATCATTTTATCTAGCAACTCTGTGCTCTTCTCATATTTGAGATTTACATTGGCCTCTACTAGTTGTTTCTTCAATGAAACAATCTCTTCTTCTTGTTGGCAATAAACAGTCTCTTTCTCATTGATTTGAGACCTGAGAATATCTTCAATCCTTTTGTACTGTTCTACTTGCAGCTTTAGATCAACAATAACTTTGTTAGATTCCTCTTCACTTGTGCTCGCATACATAATTCTCATCATCCAGGTGTGTCTTCAAGGCTTCTTCTGATTTCTTGGCCTTTTGAACCTGTAAGAAGAGATCTTCAATCTCATCTCCATATTCTTCCAATTTCTTGGACAGTCTTTTGTTCTTTTTCTTTTCTATCCTCAATTCTTCAAGTGCAGCAATCAACTCACCTCTTAGATTTACTTCAGCCTCAACCTCAAGGTTTCCATCACTTTCCTGTTCTTCTTCTGTATTTTCTTCTTCGAATGCCATGAACAGAGTTTCACCTATTTCTTCTTTAGAATCCTCACCGGATCTGTCTTCAGAGGAGCTGACATTCTTGGATATGAAACTTTTCTTCTTGAAGTGGTTGTTTCTGAACTTCATATTTTTCTTCCAGTCACTTCTTTCTCGGTGCGATTCTTCATCACTTTCATTCTCCATATTTCGTGGACATTTAGCTGCAACATGCCCAACGCCTCCACAGCTGAAACATTTAAATGGTAGCTTTCCTCTGTATTTTCCTTGTCCCCTTTTTAGTTTTCGGACAAAGTTTGCTTCCATCTCATCGGATGTCTCTTCATCTTCGGATTCTTGTTTTGCTTTCGTATGTTTGTGGGCTTTAAATGCAGCTTCTCTATCTGTGGGATCAGACTTTCCTATTCTCATCTCATACGCAGTCAACGAACCATGCATCTCATCCATACTAAACGTATTTAGATCTTTGGCTTCTTCTATAGCTGATACTTTAGAATCAAATATTTTGGGAAGAGATCTTAATACCTTTTTTACGATTGTAGGGTCTTCGATTTTCTCGTCGAGTCCTCTAATGGCATTAATGACTTCATTTACTCTCAACATATATGCCGCTATGTTCTCATCGTCATTCATATTTAACGCTTCGTACTCGAGTTCGATGAGTTTGCAACTTGGCCTCCTTGATCTTATCGTCTCCTTCATGAATGCTCTTCAATTTGTCCCAAATTTCTTTTGCAGTTTTACAGCTCATGATCTTTACCAGTTCACTGTTTGCTACACCGCACATTATAGCATTCTTTGCCTTTGAGTCATTCTCAAATAGTTTCTTACCGATAGCATCGGTTGGAGGAGTGGTGGGTATTGTGTATCCACTTTCTACTGAGTCCCATATGTCGTATCCCAACGCACATAGATATGTCTGCATCCTGATTTTCTAGAACGCGTAATTAGTCCCGTCAAACAATGGAGCTTTGTTTGATGAGAATCCTTCACCAACTACCATTGTGGCACTTCCCAGATCACCTTAGCCGATTGAGCTTGTTCAGGAACTTGGCTCTGATACCAATTGTTAGTCTTACAATGGCACTGAGAGGGGGGGGTGAATCAGTGTAGCTATTTCAAACTTAAAAACTTAACTCTTAAATATGAAGCAATGAAAACTTAAAACCAGATAAAGCAAATATCACATGAGAGCATCACATAACACAAGATGTAACGAGGTTCACCAATTTTGGCTACTCCTCAAAAATAGACTCGCTTGGACACCCATCCAAATCCAGCCTTTGCAAAGCACCAACTTTACAAACAATTTACCAACACCCACTGGAAGGAGCACCAACCCCTAATTTATCTGCACCAACAGAAAGGAGCACCAACCCCTAATTTACCAAAACTGACTGGAAGGAGCACCAACCCCTAATTTATCTGCACCAACAGAAAGGAGCACCAACCCCTGATTCCAAGCACCAACTCAAAATTCTATTTTGAATCTTTTTGACATAAAAATGCCTTCGCTTTTACAAGACCCTGACTGGTCTATTGCTTTCTCAACATTGCCCACTCTTTACACAACACACACCCTGCTCACTCGCCTCCTGCGCACTCTCTTTCAATAGCACTTTCACACTCTTTCTGCAGCACTTTTTCACTCTGAGCGGCAACTTTATTCCTCCACGCAACTGCCCTTTTATAATCAAATTGTCTAACAATAACTCCATATTTTATTTCTCATGCGCCACTTGCCAGTTGTAATTGTTCTATTAATATTCTCTTCTGCCACTTGTCAACTGTAACTCCTTCTATATGTAACTCCTTTTGTATATATATAGTGTGGGCATTACGTTACATGCAACGTATATCTCTACCATGACTGTACGTCTTCTTGATCATGACTGTTCGTATTCATTTCTGTGCATGCATGCATTTTTTGATTCTATTTATGTGACTATTCGATTTCTCCTTCTTCGACAGTTCTTAAAATAGCTTGCATGATTTCTATCTGTAACTGCACCTATAACTGTCACACTGACTCCAGTTAACTGTTCGTAATCGTTGTTGCGACCTGTCATGAAATCATGACATTTTTGTCTCTTTGTACTCTTCTCGCCTTCTACTCGTGAAAACATGACGTGTCACGATATCGTGACATTTTTGGCCTCCTTGTCCACTTCTTCGCTTGCACCCGCGAAAACCAGACATGTCACGAAATCGTGACACTTTTCGCTTCCTTGCACTTCTCTGCCTTTCGCCCGCGAAAATGGAACATGTCACGAAATCGTGACACTTTCGCTGCCTTGTGCCTTTTCTATCTTTGGCCAACGAAAACACAACATGTCACGAAATCGTGACACTTTTCGCTTCCTTGCACTTCTCTGCCTTCCGCCCGCGAAAACGGAACATGTCACGAAATCGTGACACTTTCGCTGCCTTGTGCCTTTTCTGTCTTTGGCCAACGAAAACACATGTCGTGAAATCGTGACACTTTTCGCTTCCTTGCACTTCTCTGCCTTCCGCCCATGAAAACGGAACATGTCACGAAATCATGACACTTTCGCTGCCTTGTGCCTTTTCTTTCTTTGTCCCGTGAAAACACATGTCACAAAATCATGACACATTCGCTACCTTGTGCCTTTGCTGTCTTTGGCCCGTGAAAAAACATGTCGCGAAATCGTGACACTTTTCCTCCTTAGCGCTTTCTTCGAACCTCATCAAATCGTGACACTTTCTCTCCTTGGCACTTTCTCTTTGAACCCGTCACGAAATCGTGACACTTTCTCTCCTTGGCGCTTTCTCTTCGAACCTGTCACGAAATCGTGACACTTTCTCTCCTTGGCGCTTTCTCTTCGAACCTGTCGTGAAATCGTGACACTTTCTCTCCTTGGCGCTTTCTCTTCGATCCTGTCATGAAATCGTGACACTTTTTCATCCTATAGTCCTTGCAAATTGTCATGAAATCGTGACACTTTCCTTTGCAAGCTCCTTCTCTCCGAACATGTCGCGAAATCGTGACGCTTTTCTTTGCTTGTGCCTTCTCTCCAAACATGTCGTGAAATCGTGACAGTTTTCTTACTTGCCTTCTTTGCTTCCAACATGTCACGAAATCGTGACAGTTTTTCTACTTGCCTTCTTCTCTGACAACATGTCACGAAATCGCGACAGTTTTTCCACTTGGCTTCTTTGCCTCCAACATGTCACGAAATCGTGATAGTTTTGCCAGCATTTTCTCTCTCCTCCGATATGTCACGAAATCGCGACAATTTTGATAGCATTTTCTCTCTCCTCCGAGATGTCACGAAATCGTGACAATTTTGACAACATTTTCTCTCTCCTCCGAGATGTCGCGAAATCATGACAGAAAACATGTCGCGATATCGCGACAGTTTTCTTACTTGTCTTTTTCTTTGATTTTCTGAATCTGGGCCACTTCTGTCTTCTTGGAAATTCACTGTACATGTTCTGACCGACCTCTGAACTCCTGTCCACTGCATCAACTACATCAACTGATCTCTTTGTCTGTGTTGACAACAATGACAATACTTTGGCTGCACCTTGCACATCAATTTGGAGCAGATCAGAGCAGAGGAGATTGGTGTCTCCTATGGATTGAGGTCCATGAACTAGAGCATAGTAGATTAGTGTCTCTTATGGATTGAGGTCCATAAACTTGTGAGAGGGGATAGGTGTCTCCTATGGATAGGTGTCCATAAATATTGTAATAGGGGTTGGATCCCATGAAATTTATTTGAGAAATTTATAATAAATATTTCTCCATGAATGTATCCCACTAGGTGAACCACATTAAATTTGTGTCTCTTATGTGGTGGTGGTTTGTGCATTTTTTCATTATTGCAATTGATAATAATTATAGTTATTGCCTTGGAAATAAAAGTAAAAGTTTTATCTTATACTGTTCACCCCCTCTCTCAGTATAAGCTTATGTTCTTAATGCAATACACCTGCCACTTTTCAAAGGGCTATCTTGGCTATTTTTTCTAATTTTATAAATGAATGTGTAGAAGTTTATATGGATGACTTCATAGTCTATGGTAACACATTTGAGGAAATTTTTTTGAGCTTATAAAAATTTCTTGTTATATGCCAAGAACAAAATATCTCTTTAATCCATGAAAAATACTTTATGATGATGAGAAGAGGTATCATATTAGGAAAATATATATCTGAGGAAGGTGTTAAATTAGATCCTACAAAGATCTAGGTTATCAAATATCTCCAACCTCTAAAGACACAAACTAAGATGAGGAGCATTTTGGGACATGAAGGATATTATCATAGGTTCATTAAGGATTTTAGCAAGATTGCTTCTCCCATGCTTAAACTCTTAAAAAAATAAAGTGAGTTTAAGTGGACAGAGGAGTGTCAAAGAGCCTTTGAAATTATAAAATATAAATTAACCACCTCTCCCATTTTAAGAGGTCTATATTTGGAATTACCCTTCCACATACATTTTGATGCTTCAGGTTATGCAATAGGGGCAATACTATAGCAAATTGAGAATAAAGTACCTTATGCCATTTATTATGTGAGAAAGAACTTACATGGGGTAGAACTCACGCTTACTAAAAAATAATTCTTAGTTGTAGTTCATACAATTAATAAATTTTGTAGACACCAAAATCTAAGAATTTGCATTTCATCACACAATTTTGCATAATAATATATGTCTAAGTCTAAACGTAGGCATATCATTCCTGCACATCATTCACCTACATTGCGCATCAAAATTTTGCATAATAATATATGTTTAAGTCTAAACTTAGGCATATAATTCCTACACATTATTCATCCACATTGCACATTTTAGTTCTGCATAACATTATGTGCCTAAGTTTTGACTTAGGCATAAAATCTTGCACATAATTATATTTTCTAGATTTTATTAAATCTAGGAAATATCCTCCTAGGATACCCTCTCTCCTCACTTGACATGTGTCCTAGCCACATCACCATCACCCCTTTACCACATATCATACTCCCTTGACCCCTTTGTCCCTTCACATGAGGAACCCTCCACACTTCACTCCACTTCCACCTACCCACTTACCACATCTTACACCTCACTCCACACTTCACTCCACTTCCACCTACCCACTTGCCACATCTCACACCTCACTCCACACATCACTCCACTTCTAACTACCCACTTGACACATCTCCCCAGTTAAGTGAGACACTTCTAGTGACTCACTGTAACTACCCAAGATAGGTGGCTATACATTCCTTGCCACTTGGTAGCCCTGGCTTACCACCTATCCTTCCCTCCAAAACCCTCAAAGGCCTATAAAGGCACCATAACATGACCAAGAAGGAAATTAAGGGAATGCTAATGTTATGCTACCCAAATTGTGCTCATGTAAGCAATCATAATAATCATCTTCTTTCATTTTCATTTTGTATTAGTCATTTTATCATAATCATTGTAAACAAGTGCTACTAACATCTTTCTTGCTTCCATGTGTGTAGGTATACAACTCAACTCAAGGTGCAAATCTCATTTCAGCAGTGGTCACAACTCACAAACCCACCTCCAACCTTGATTGTAGCATGAAGAGACGAAGACACCATGTTTGATTTGTAAAAGGGATTACCCCCTTGTGGACATATTATTGTAAAATGCACCCTCAAAGGGTCAATTTGTATCCCAAGGGACCACTTTCCCGAACATAATACAATGATTTATTTTTATTACAGCGATTTTGTTATTTTTTATGCATACAAATTTAAATATTTATATAACAGGGTATGAAGTATTTATCCATACTGACCACTTTGCCATTAAATACTTAATGGAAAAAAACTACAGTTGGAGGAAGAGTGATTAGATGGCTTCTCTTATTGCAAGAATTTAATATCACATTGTAGATAAAACAAGGATAATATCATTACAGATCACTTATATTGTATGCATGTATTTGATGATAACAAATTGATTTCTGATACTTTTCTATATGAACATTTGTTTGCTCTATCTGTTTTCATTTCTTGGTATGCCAACATTGTAAACTATTTGGTAACAGGAAAGATGCCACAAATTTTTACACCATATGAACATAGTAATTTAGTACACCAAAGTGTCCCTTATATGTGGATTAATGGAGCATTATTTAAATCTTGTCCCAACCATGTGATTAGAACATGTGTGCAAGAAAATTATTTATATAACATTATTCAAGTAGCACATGGAGAACCTATTGTGGAGTTTTCCTGCTTAACCTTAAAAGATCTATCACATCATGGAGAACTCTTAAAATCACAACCAGCACTATGGATTTTGGTTGATCCACCTCATTAACCTGAGAATAGACTACCTTAGGCAGCTCTAAACTGACCAAGTTAGGTAAGGAAACCCCAAGTAGTGGGTCCTTTTACTAATGCTCTATTGTGCACATGCCCACTATGCTAGACAAAATGTTGTTACTTTGTTGTTTTGATATTTTTAGTGACTAAACCTATCAATATTAAAGCCTATAAAATCCATACCGGTGCCTTATCCATTACAGAGTCATAGCAGGTTGATAAATGACCTTAGAAAATATAATAGGAAGAAGAACTAGTTTCTTTTACTCCATTCAAATGATGTAATGTAAATAAAATAATTAAACTAGCAATAGAAGGCATTATTTATGGATTCTGATTGCAGTAATACATAAATAAGCTAACACGATATATTCACAAAAAAATATGCCAAGGGAAGAGTTGAGATTTTCATTAATAAAAGATGTGCATAGAACAGATCAACAAAGTGCTTGATCCTCATATGCCATTTGATTATAGTAAACCCTCGATTTGAATATTAAAAAAAACATATATCTCCTCTCTGTCCTGATTGTAATGATGTAAGAGTCCTCAACTCCGATGTGTTCCATAGGAAATAATCACAACGAACAATGCACCTCAATAGTCCCTAGTGAATGACAAGATAAAGGGTGATAAGACACACAGACAAGAGATACAAGGGAAAATACGACTCAAACAATAGACAAAGCTATACCTGGCTTTTCTCTCTCAGAGGTTCAATAAAAAAAAGTTTAGTTGCAGTACTCCTCTCCTTTATAGTGTGAGGCCACCTGACTGTTGTAACCGCTTGCTCCACTGTAAGAATCTTGTTGTACCCAAAATTGGGATGCATTCAAAAATGGGCACATAGACCATGTTCCATCTCATGCAAATGGTGGTTGTGCATCTCCACCAGTACTAATTTGTGTTGGCAGTTGTGGTCCTCTTGGTGCATGTGCCGCAACGGCGGTGGGCCCCACTCCTTCCTTAAAATTTTTAATGGCTTGGTCAATGAACTCCCAAGCCTCATCATGAAATTTCAAGGAGAAGAGAAGTTAGTTTGAATCTTGCATGGCCTCATTTATACGGTCCTTGGCCCACTACACATTGTTATTGGTAAATTCACACAAGCGGTCTACCATCTCCACCAAATTTGTGAAGCGCTTAGATAGCCTGTCACCAAATTCTAAATCAAAATTTTGGATCCTTTGAAAGACAAAATATTTAATGACTGGGGCCCGCCCAAAGTCCTCAATGGAGAGGTTACAGTCAGCCAACTCATCTTTGGCCTCATACTCATAATTTGCCACATCTTGGTTCCATTGGAGCCAATTTTGCTCATTTTTCAAGAATAGGGAGACCTTAATGTATTCTTCTTCAAAGAAGCATAAAGAGTCATCTGACAGAGTGGTCGATAACCCTGAAATAGGCACATAGTCCTCCTAGAATATTTTGTAGATTGGCATGATTGCATCTATTCTTTGTCTTCCTTGTTTTAGGTTGTTCTGGATGAGGTCTACTGAATGCCTCATAGCATATATATCTATGAAAATGGACTCCAATTCCCCCATTTTTACTTGTATTTTCTCCTTCATTTCCTATTTAATTTCATTTATGGACCCGAGTTGGATTCTAGCCTACACAGTGGAAGGAGCGGGCATCTTCAGTTTATCAACTTCTCGCTAAAGTTGCTTGACCTTGAGCTATAATGGCCCTACCTCTACAGCCTTGGCTTTCCATTCTTCAAGTTCTTTCTCTATTGCTTTGCCCACCTATACTTTAGAGGCCATCTAGGATTTCATCATTTCAATAGGTGCAACATATGCCCTTATGACACCTTTACTCACATAAATAGTGGTCTCTTCCATGCTAGGTGGCAAGGGGATCTCAAAGGTGGTAGCAGATGTGTTAGTGGCCCCTTGGCCATCTGTATCCCTACGCCTAACTATCCCCTTTCTAGGAGGTCTTTGCTCTTCCATGTCTTGAATCTGATCCTCTTCATCATTTGTAAACTGGCAAGTGTTAGTGACCCTTGCTATTGTCAAACTTTCAACCCCTTGATCTAAGTATTTAGTCCTAGCATTTTTGTGAGTAGGGGACTGCGTGGGGATTTGCACTTCATAACCTCTTAGGATATTAGAAAATCCCCTAGCTTGAGTTATCTTTTTCATCACCTTGGGGTGCACTTGACGTTCTTCTTGATTGATTACCAAGGTGGTGGAATACAAAGTGCATTGACCTTCCACCAACTGGCCTTGCTCTTGTGGGCTTATTAAATTTAGTGTCGATGATGTGGTAGTCTACTAAGATGGGCCAATGTCCAACTCCTTCCATTTTTAAGTGGCAACGGAGGAATTGGAAGAAGAAGGAAGTTTGGATTAATCTTGTTGGGCCTCATCAACTATCTTCATCATGATCATAAAGAGTTCAGAGTCTTTCTAAGAAATTTATAGAGGGGGGTCTTTGAATTCTTTTGGAGGGGCTGCCAAAACCAGTGGGGCCATCTTATCCACTAGAAAGCTTCAGTGCAATTTTAGTTGGGTGCTATAATCACCAATAGCCTCCAATTCATTGTATGGCTGCTTATCCTTAGGTATCCTCCATATCAATTCCAAGATATGGTTGCTCCTGAAAGCCCTCTACATTGCATCTTTGAAATCATCACCACTATGTGTGACTTCCAGAAGGGCCAGCTTTCCAGTACCTTTTTTTCTATGGTGGCCATTTGGGTTGTAGGCCCTCCAAGTGACCTCTGGAAAATAGTAGGTGTCCATATTCTAGATAGCCCGTAGCACAAAAAAGTGGCCAAGATAGGTGTAATGGCCCATTTTACAGGAAATGGGAAACCACTTCACTGGTCCTTTCTTCCTTAGATGTCTAATTTTTACCTCCTCAGCCATCTATCGAGTGACCTCCAAGATGGCGATGGAATTTGGGCAGTGGAGTGGTAGTTCTTTCGGGGGCAATTTTGATCCATATATCCTAATATAGGAAAATTCTTCCACATAGAAGTAGTTTCCTACTTTCTCCTAATGCAAGAAATCCCTAACCCCTATCCCAATTATATCTGGGAAGTTCCCACATAACCGAAAGTGCACTACAGTGAGGACTTTTTCAAAGAAGTTTGTATAACTGGAACATCCCTCCTGGATGCACAATAACCAATCTTGTACAATTGGTGTATTCACTCCCCCTAGCTGGGTCACTAAGGCTTTGTCCAACTATGTTATAAATAAATAAATGAAAAATGAATAATAAGAAAATGGAGGCATCTTCCTCTTCTTGGCCAATATGGCCTCCTACAATAGTTGCAGTTCTTCATCCATATTATCACTGATAATGTCCTCCCATTGGTAAAGAGGATTTTAATCTATTTTTTTGCATTGGAGGATTAAAAACATCATCTCCTTTGTGATTGGATCCAAATCCTTCTTCCCCAATGCTAGATTGATCATGTCGACGTAGTCCTATGCCCAGGGATAGAGCAAGAACTTTCCAATGGGAAAATATGCTGGCCTCATCCTCCCTCTCTTCAATAGGTTGTAAGGGAATGTAGTATTCAACATATAGTTGGATTGGAGGGCCAATGTCTTAAAATCCACCACCCTAGAAGCGATGTCTAGGCCGAAGACTTATCGAATTCTATCAATCGACACTCGGGCCACTACCTAGCCTTTGAAATCATGAATGGTGCATGCTCTAGAGTCATAAGAGACTATGAGCCATGCCAATATGTTAGAGGAATGGTATACCTTTGGACAGGTTAATCGACCCAGGTTCATACTCCATTTGTTGCACATAGGAGCTAGCTTGATGTTGTCTTGGGAGGCTCGTGCGTAGATGTCTCTTAGGAGCATTGGGTGAAACTAGTTATCTTCATCCGTGGGGTTGAATGCATAAATTATGACCTCCTCTACTTCTTTTTGTTGCTCCTCGGTGATATCCCTACTGGTATCGGGTAAATCCTCAAGTGCCTTAGGGTTATGTGACCTCCCTGGCTTCTTGGAAATGGGCCATGCCCCAGTAATTCTACCAATCCTCTATCATAAAATGGATGTCTCATGAGCCATAGAGTTGGTCAATGCCATATCTTTAGAATAGCAAGTCTACAATTTCCCCCCTAGTTGTAACATTTCCTCTACCCAAGACTGTAATTTCCTATATGTTCTTCGCCCTTTACTCTACACTCGACCTCGTTGATGGATAATTTTGCATGCATGGATGGCACAAAATAGGGCCACCACCTTTATTTTAAAACATGTGCATTAAATTCAATATATGGTGCATACGCTTTTTTTCTTTCTAGGAGCTTTGGGATTGGCTTAGTGCGCCATGTCAATTGCCACTTTCTCATACCAAAATACTGATGGGGTGAATTACGGCTACGAAAAATAGTTCAGACATGTGGTGATTCAGGATTGGTGAGGATAGGATGCAAGTAAGTATGTGCTCGCGTGAGGTGCATTAGCTTTAAATTCTAGCGTGCGCACTTCATTGGGGAGTGGGGTGCACAACTTTCAAGGTGGGCATACAAGGTTGTATGCCTGCTTGACCTTTGTGGACCCCAAGGGAGTGGGGCACACTTGACTCTACAAGGCACACAGGTTGTGCGCCCTTATAGACTTTGTGCGCTCCACCATAGTGGAGTGCACAACTCAAAGGTGGGTGCACAACCTTGTGCGCCCGACTTAGACACTCACACACCCTGAAGGGAGGGGTGCATCGACTCAATATGGGGTGCGCCACCTTGTGCACCCCAATGGAGGTTGTGCGCTCCACTTTGAGAGTGGAGTGCATTGGCTAGAGGAGGAGCGCATGACTTGTGTGCTCCAAGGGATCATGTGTGGTCCATTGGAATGGAGCGCACATCAGGCTTCGGGGTGCACATAGAAGTATGCACCCTTAGGGTTTATAGAGCACTCCACCAAGACAGAGCACAAAAGGTGAGGGTAGGTGCACAACCTTGTGTGCCCATAGGAATATTGTGCGCTCCAAAGGAGTGGAGTGCATGGATTTATGATGGGGCACAAAACCTTGTGTACCCCAAAGTGCTGTTGTGCGCTCCACCTCCCCATGGAATGCATGGAATTTTGGTAGGGCACACAACCTTGTGTACCCCTAAGGGGAATTGTGTGCCCCATTCCCCAATGGTGCGCATGGGTTGAATGCAAGTGCACAATATTGTGCATCCGGCCATGATACTTCGTGCTCCATGATATGGAGCACACAAGTTTGGTTCGGGGTGCACAGCCTTTGTGCCCAGGTGACTTTGAGTTTGCTCCATTGGAGTGAAGTCACAGGGATAATTTAAGGTGCACCACATTGTATGCCCCATGGAAAATGTGCGAGTTTGGCTCCCAAAAGGTGGTTATATTTTTGGGAGTCAAAAAAACCTTTTGGAGATCATTATTCTGCTCAAAGAACAATTAGTAAAATACTTCAAACAAGTTATTCTCGGTCTACTATGCATAGGGATGCTCATGTGTTTGTTGACCAATGTAATGCTTGTCAAAGGTCTAGAAAACCTACACTCACAAGGGAGATGCTCTTAGTACCACAAATAATATTTGAACCATTTTATCTAGTTTTTATCCTTCTCATTTATTTTTTTGTTATATATTTCATTTTTTAGTTTAGATATTCTCATACAACATATTTATGGATTAACTAGCATATTTTTACATAACACTTTGATCTAGTGTATTATCTTTCTTCTTTCTCTTATGTTTTTCCTCTGACGTAGGATTACTAGAAACTTTTTGTTACCTGATCTTTGCTTTTCTTATTGTACTTAGTTTGTTAATCTCATATTACCATAACCATTGAAACACTTTTATGTTTAGGCATTTTATCTAGCTGTTATCGTTGCTCATTTCCTTTTTGTTATATATTTTATTTTTTAGTTTAGATAATCTCACACAATATATTTATACATTAACCAACATATTTTTACATAACACTTTGATCTAGTGCATTACCTTTCTTCTTTCTCTTATTTTTTTTCTCTGATGTAGGATTACTAGAAAAATTTTGTTACCTGATCTCTGCTTGTCTTATTGTGCTTAGTTTGTTAATCTCATATTACCATAACCATTAAAATACTTTTGTGTTTAGGGATTTTATCTAGTTATTATCGTGCTCATTTTATTTTTTATTATATATTTCATTATTTAGTTTAGGTATATTCTCACACAGCATATTAATGCATTAACTAGCATATTTTTATGTAACACTTTGATCTAGTGCATTATCTTTCTTCTTATTTGTCTTATTTTTTCCTTTAATATATTCCTATTGCATTCATGTATACTTACTCCTCTAGAGGGATTCTTACATACTTAACCTCACATTTCAAAAATTTCTTGTCATTTGTCTATCAATTTATTTGTAGGAATAGACTGTTGTAGGATTACACAAGCATTTTATATTTTCTTATTCATTTACTGTTAATTTTATATACTTTCTTAAATTAATAAATTTTTGGACTTCATAAGAGAAAAAAATTGCATTGTGACTTCATACATACTCAGATGCTTCTATGGAAACTTTTATCCCTTCAAGAAATTTGAAAATTCTATCCCTCTTTGATCCAATGGAATATTACCTTATCCATAAAATGACCATGAGAAATAAAGGATACCTCGGTTGAAACAGTAAACCACTACTGAGTGTTATGCTATTTCAACTAAGGTATCCTTTATATTTTTTTAGGTGAGACCCTAAGAGGGAATTTTTAAACCACCCTCTTAGACCTAAGATGGCGATTATAAACCACCGTCTTAGGGTGACCTAAGAGGGTGATTTAAAACCATTGTCTTAGGTCTAAGAGGGCAGTTTATAACCACCCTCTTAGACCTAAGAGGTCTTAACTCTAAGAGGGTGGTTCCTAATCACCCTCGTAGCCCTAAGAGGGTGGTTATAAATTTCCCTTGCAGATCCTAAGAGGGTGGATTTTTAAGGTGGTTTTTAGCCACCGTCATATGTCATGAATATTTTACAACACCCTCATATACGATGGCTAAATAACCACCTTTAAAGGCCTTTAAGGGTGGTTAATAACCACCGTTAAAGATCTTTCTTGGTGTAGTGAGGTTGCAATTAGAGGAATGATCCTAAATCCTAGTGGATATTTTAAAATAGAGTCACCACGACCTCCACTAACAAGATTTGTGAAATGCATTAGATCTTCTACATCTTCTCTTTTTTGTGCAACTGCATCTTCTATTACACATCAAGACCTCATCGATGTTGAGGCAGTTAGCCAGCCCATTGTAGGTAAAGTTTGTTTTTTTGTAGTTGGGTTCTATAATTTATTTATCTTTAATTAATTTTAGTTGCCATTAACTAATTTTTTTTAAATGTAATCAGGGCAACATCCCAAACATACTTCACAATTGATCCAATATAAAGAGGACACAATGCATCCAGTATGGACAATTATAGTTAATTATTCATTTGATAATAAATATTATTATAATAAAGTTTTTATAAAAAAATGTTATAATTTTTTGTAGGTTCAACTCAATCTCATCACAAATAGTGAATGATGCCATCTCCACCGCCACCACATATACATTAGCCACAATGCACAAAATCTTCTAAATAATCGATCGAATCGTGCCAAGAGATCGAATTAGCATACAATATGCATAATTAAAGTTATCTTTCCCAATATTTTTATTACAATATTTTTTAAAACATTTATTCTACTTTTTGATGGTGCCTTAGGTCTATCACAATATCTTACACAACATACAATGCCACCACCACCTCTACAATGATGATAGATAATGAGGGGTGCACAAATGAGTGGAAAATAATTATATATTGCAAGGAGTTTAGTAGGCTAGACTCAAACCAATTTAGACTTTTTCCTTTTTTTAGTGGGGAATGTTTCTAGTGTTTTGCGTGAGTTTTCTGAGTTGGATAATCCTCCCCTAGATCAAGATTATCTTTTACAAGATTTATTTTCTAAAAGTTTTAAATCTTATGATGTGCTTCAAACTAAAGCATTGCAAACTGGAGGAAAAACAACCACTACTCACAGCTCCTCTCCCCCATCAAACTAGTCAACATGCTCCTCTTACTGAGGATGAAAAATTAAATTTTTTAGAATCAATTTTATTATCAGATAATTTGGAAGCCACAATAAAGGATAGTGTGCTTCCAGATATTAAATAACTACAAGAGTGAAAGTATCAAGTTAAATTTCTAATCAAATAAATTAATGTCCGATACAAAAAAAATAAAAAATATAGAATATGTTTTCTTTGGTTTAGCAACACCCTGAAAAGCTTTATGCTTTATTACATCAAGAAACTTTAGAAAATGTAAAGGTAACTAATGATTATGATGATGCTACTTTAAATATCATTTTGAATAGGTTGGATAATTTTGAATGTTGAAGCTAAAACATATTTCAATAAATGGGTAATTGATAGGAAAATAATTAAATTGGCAAAGGTTACCCAAGTAGTTATAGAGGTAAGTCATCAATATTTTTAAAATTAAGTTATTTTTTTAACACATTTAGACCTTCATTGACTAACATATTTTAAATTTTTTGCTTTGCAATCCAATTTTGATAATGTCAAGAATCAGGTGGAAAGCATGAAGGTGTTTTTAGCCATGGCAAATCAAAGCATACAAAATTCTATCGAATTCAAAGAATAATTTTATAACACCATCAAAGAGAATAATACCCTCAAAAGAATAATCATTAAACATAATATGGATCCAAACCTTTTGCTAAAGGAACATGAGAAAGAAATACCTCCAAAAGAAGATCCATCTAAAGACGAGAGGGTTTTGATAGATAGTTTGAATACTAGTGAGGTGAACCTAAGGAGAGCTGGTGCCCTACAAGGAGAAACTTCTAGAACATGGGGAAATTAATAAAGTCTACCTCAAGCTACATTAGTGATAGCTTATAGGCAAGGTCATTAGGAAAAGCAGTCAGATTCTTCAATTGGGTGAACACCTAAATCAAGCCCTAAAAATGAATAGTATGAAAGTGGATGAGCAGTTCACTTGTTTTGTAATGAAAATTTATTCAAAATAAATAAAAAAACTTTCTAAATGTATGATATTTTTGTATCATTATTTTTTTTTTGTTAAATATTTGTAGAGATTTAGAATTTCTTGCTTTTTAAACTATGGAAATAGGTGTTGAGATTAAAATTATTCATTTGCTTGTTTTCTAAAAATATGTTGATTGAATAAGATCCAATTTCTTGTATGTTTAATGTAGTGCTAAAGAATTATTTCAATTAAGCATAAATGAATGTGTCATTAAGAAATTTAAGTTTCACTTTATTATAAATAGGTCATACAATGTTTAAAATACTCAATAAAGCAAAGCAAGGCTATAATATAAAACATATAATATAAAATTAATATATAATTGTGAACAAAGGGTATGATATAAAATTAAAAAATTTATTACAAGTATGGCATATTATTTCAAAAACACATCAATCCAAGGAAAATTTTATATTGAACAAAGGGTATGACATTATTTGAAATACTCATCAATCCAATGAAAAATTCATAATCCTAAATAATGTACATGTATGACATTATTTGCAAAACTCATCAATCCAAACAAAAATTCATAATCCTGATTCGCAAAATCAGGATTATATAAATATCATGCAATATGTTTTAAATTCATCTATCCAATAAAAACCATTATCCTATAGATATGTTTTGGAAATATAATCTAAATATTACATTGGAGAAAGTTAAAACAAACAATTTCCATCTTGTAATAAATCACTTATATGCATAGTTGATCTTTTTGTCTCAACAATCTTGTCACTGCAGTTATCATTTTCCTTATCATCATCAATATTCATGATATCTCTTCTATCTGCTATAGATTTCCAATATGCCAAAGCTCTCTCATAAGGAAAATTGTCCACCTCATAAGATGAGACATATATTCTCAACCAGTTTTCTAATTTTTTATCCAATCTTTTACGAACTTTAGATTTCACAAAACATAATGCACCAAAAACCCTTTCATATTCCATTGATCCCAAAACCATTATTTTACACAATTCATATAAGTGAAAATATTTGCACATCGTATGTTGTAAAATACTACTAAGGTGTAACATTTTCCACAAACGTATAATAGAACATGGTTCATTAGGATTAGTCAAATGTGAAATTTTATCAACCATTGTTATTCCAAAATATGAGGATTGATTGGTCAAAAGCTCTTAAAATACCATTGATCTCAGTACAATTGACTTCTACACATTTAGCAAAATATTGGATAAGTGTACCCATATATGTTATAAACAAGTCATTTTTACTGTTATAGTCTATTCCTAAATCCCAAAATATCGGGTTAACTACACCCATCACTTAAAGCAACTCATCTTTTTCAAAATGGTTTTTAATTTCTTTTGTCAATGTTTCTACTATTTTTCTCAATTTAATCCTTGTATTCAGTAAAACTTCATCAAATATATTGTATGTGATTGGCATCTGTTCAACATCTTTAGTAACTATATCCAATAACTTATCAAAATAATATAAAGGAATTTCTTTTCTGTGAACATTAATACAAAGATGATCATTGATGTTGAACATCAACAAAATATATTGTTCATTGGCATTTGTTAAAGTTATCCAATCATCAAACAAAGGATTCATAAAAATTTTACTTGAAAAGTATAACATATCAATGCGCATACAAATTTGTTTTCTAATCCTGATGAAATTCATAATATAAATGGATCTTTATTGTGCAAGTTTTATCAATGTGTTCATTTCATGCAACATTAGAAGAATACCACATAGAGTGAGTAGTGTTTCCAAGTCTCTCATACGATATAGCAAATATTTTTCTTTATCAACTACCCTTTTATTATCACACATAAAGCCTACTAAGGATTTATATTCTTTGAAAACTCTTGCTACATGTTGAAATAATGAAATCCACCTAGTATCTACATTTTTCAACAATTTTTTACCTTCTATAAGTCCTAGTGCAAATAGTTGAAACTCTGCAAACCTTTTTGGATTGTACAAAAAATAAGCATGTACTTTATTAATGATTTCTTTGAATCTTGCAATATTTTAAAATGTTCTCATGATTTTGTATGCGAGATTCATTCTATGAGCCATGTAGTGAATTGGGATCAAATATGGGGTAATTTTTGTTTGAAGTGAAACACAAAGACTATTTTTTCTACCTTGCATTATAGTAGCACCATCAACTCCAACACATATGAATTTATTGGCTATTACTGCATCATCTATTTTAGCAATATCATTTAATCTAGTAACAACAATATTATAAATATTTTTAGCATTACAATTTTCCACCATATTATGTATTGCTAACAAATGAGGTTGTCTTACATAATTTTAAGAGGTGTAAACATACGTGCAAATCTAAGATGTGTTGTCAACATTAGTTACCTCATCAATAGAAAGTAAAATGAAATTAAAATTTTTAACTTTCTCTTTTAGATCCTCCTTAACCAAAGATAGATATTTTACCATTTCCCAACCACTTCGATCTGACCAATGGGCACTAGGAATATTTTGTACATCAACTAGTTGAAAGATATGCTTAAAATAAATAAAGTATGGCATAGGTCTACCTTTTTTAAGAATAGTAAATATGATAGCAAACTGCAATCTTTTTGAAACTAAAATTATTTTATGAATTTTTTTAAACTGTATGGGAATCGTTCCACCATTCTAGTGTTCATTTTTATTTCATCTTTTTGTCATAGTATTCTATATATCTAACATGTACGCATTCTAATGCATCCTTCCACCTAATTATTTTCTTAGTTGTTCCATCAATTTCTTTTACTATCATAGAAAATTTTCCACAATGTTTTTCTATTGTATCTAACTTAAGTTACATCTTATGATATTTTCCTAGTTTCCAACTACAAATAATGCATCTACATTCTGTTGGCATATCATTACAATTTTCTAGTTGCACGGGTTCAATAAATTGATATTTTGATTATCATTCAATCTAAAATGACCTTCCAATAGTCCACCTTTTTAACTTTCAACGTTTAGGTTTCTTAGTTGAATATTCCTTAGAAGTGTGAATTTGGTTGGAATAATTGTTTTCAATTTGGATGTGTGCTAGTTTTAGGATTTTGTTCAAGTTGTTATATGTCATTTTTGATCGAGTTTTCATGATGTATCTCATCCTCAAGAATATATTCTAGTGGATGCATATTAGGATCAATTGGGTATTATGCATTCAAAAACATTCTATATCATTTTTTTAAATTACTTATGAAAATTACTATTAAGTAGGTAAAATAAGTATGTACCTTGTATCTGTGCAGGTATCGGTACCTCATTGGATTTTGAGATATGGGTAAATATTTTAGGATATTTTTTCTAGAAGATTTTTCTTCCTTGTTTCCATTGGGAGTTGGATCCATTGAACTTGTAAAGGAAAATGTTAGAAAAAGAAAGTGAGATTGAAAAAAATTGATTTCAATCACATGGCATTAATTGTGTGGTTGTAAGTTCATAGTTCTGAAGCATAAATGATGCTTTGAATTATTACAATGATATTTGAATTTTTTCATCCACTTACAAGCTAACTGGTATGAATATGTGGACATCACTTGCTAATATTTTAATAGCATACCCCATGCCAACGCAATAAAATTACAAATACAAGCACTTAAAAGGATAGGTAAAGCAAATATACTTTTGTAACTTCTGTAACTGACATTGAAAAGAGATACACTTTTCAAAGAAAATGTAAAGCAAATATGCTTTTGTTCTATGGTACAAATCTTGATGAAGAAACACTAATATGCATTGCTACCACCACTAATATTATAGATAAACAAAAGGAATCAAAGAATACCTAACTAGTAATTTTTATAAATTTAATTTTCTTTGAAGTGTCCATTTGATCTTCAAACAACTATCAATAACTACCTAATAGCTTGCAATATTTTTTTGAACCAAAAAAATCCAACATTATGGAGCATAGAAATAAATCATTGTCTACTTATCATTGGTTTTGTTTGTTATGCCATCGATCATCTTCGCTATTCCACTGGTCATATTCACTATTCCACCAAGCATCTTCACTATACCACTGATCATCTTCTCCATGTGACTGATCATATTCGCTATGCTATGGTCATCTTTGATATGCCCTCGGTCATCTTCCCTATGCCATCGATTGTCTTCATTATGCTATCGATCATCTTTGTTATACCATCGATCAACTTTGTTATGCCATCGATCATATTTGTTATACCACTTGTAATCTTCATTGTGTCACTGGTCATCTTTGTTATGCCACCAATCATCTTTGATATACCTTTGGTCATCTTCATTATGCCACCTATTGTCTTTGCAATACCATTGGTCTTTTTCATTGTGCTAATGGTCATCTTCGATATGCCTTCGGTCATATTCATTATGCCACTAGACATTGTTCACTTGTAGTATGTTCTATGCAGTCAAGCGTCTTTTGCTTGTAGTCTATTCTTTGCAACTGAACATTGTTCATTTGTAGTCTTTTATCTGCTTCTATGCTTCCACTAATTTTTTACCTTCTCTACTTCTACTCGTTTTTTAACTTCTCTATTATTGGTCGAGGAGAACCAATGTATAACATGTATATTTAGGTATATATATTAGGGGTATAATAGGAAAATTCATCTAGGTTAGTAAAATTATATATAATTTTAAGGTAAAAATATCCAAAATCTAGGCGGGAAGGATAGCGATTTAAAATTTAAACTATAAACATTTTATAATTTTGGGGTGAACCAACCCTAAAAAAAATTTCCTTGATGTTTAGAGTCCCCATATTCACCAATTTTAAATTTCAAAAATCATAAAATTCATTAATTTATGATAATTTATCATGATGCATAACCCTATACTAGAGAGCTCCTAGGGTTATACACTTCAGAGGGTTGTGTCAAGACTTACAATTTAAAAATTATATCACAATACAAGGACAATCTTTCATCACCCAATTTATTCATCTTTTAAAGTAAGAGTTTACATTCAAGGAAGAACATTATATGATCTATGAATAGTTATATCCAATCAATGACATCCATAAACTGTTCAGTGGAAAGTGAATGATTTTAATACACTCAAAATTTTTTGTAAAAATTATGAGCACTATTTATTAAAGAATCAACCTAGAGATTCATAAATTTATGAATCAACCTAGAAATACGAAAGGAAGGTTTATCAAAATTGATGAAGAAAAACAAGAAGTGAACTTTAGAAGAAAATCTAGTAAAAAGCCTGACATTGTTGAATTAGAGAAGACTAATATTGTAGTTCAAGCAACTAAGAATTCTTCAACATCAATAGAACAAATCGAGTCTCCATTAACTCTACTAAATCAGGACCCTGAAACATTTCTATTACCTGAACCTAAATTTGATAACCATATAGATCCTTCCACCATTTTTTTTATCCTATACCTGGTCCAATCCTTGAAATCCTCTAAATAGGTATAATCATGGATGAACATAATAGTGATCATGGGGAAGTAGAAGGAAAAAAGAGGAGAAATAGGCAAAGAAATTTTTTTTCCTTTCTGATTCCTTCTCCAAAAGATACGGTAACATGGGAACCAAAGCCCATTTCTAGTGATATTTTACCTATCTTCCATGGAAAACCATATGAGGACCCTAATGCATTGTTTTTTGAATTTGAAGTGGTATGTCAAGCTTATTTTATACACCAATTATGAACAAAAACTAGATTGTTTCCTTCTACACTTAAGGATGCAGCCTTAGGATGGTTTAAGTATTTAGGTGAGAATGTTTGTAGATGATGGGATGGAGAAAATGTATTAAATGATATGTTCCTTGAAAGGTATCAATATTACTATATATTTAGGCATAATAAAGCTAAATTATTTTGCATGAACCAACAAGAGGAAGAATACCTCGAAGACTTCCTTGAAATATTTCATTTTGTGGGATCTAGAGTTAACATTGAACTAGATGAGGAGATATTAAAGAAAATATTCCTAAAATGATTAAAAGAAGATGTCCTTGATATATTAAACCTTATGGCTAAGGGGTATATTGACCAGATGGGAATTGAAAAAATTGTGAGCCTTCGCAAAAATTATTCAAGAAATAAGCCACTTAGAAACAATAAATACCCATCAATAGGAGGAGTAACAAGAAAAAAAATAGGCAACATGTTGGAAAGTTTGAAAATTCATTTGTTGGGCACATTAACTACATCTCTTGACCTCATGGAAAAAATACCAAAAGATCAAGTTATTGAGGAAATATACTACCATAGGTGTAAGAAAAAGCACAATCTAAGGGAATGTCCTCTTAACGTCACAAATATTTTGAATATTTATTCTAGCTCTAAAATTTGTGACAAAGATCATAGTACCAAAAATGTAAGTATATCTCACCTATAAAATCTACTATAAAAGAGCTTAAATTTGAGGAAGCAGAAGATATTTACTCTTTAGCCCAAATAAGAATTAACCCATTCAATGGTCCATCTAATTGGTTCAATTCCAATTATTCCAACAAAAAAATACCTAACTATTGGTCAAATGCACCAAACTAGATAAAATGGAATCCATTTAATTTCCCAAACAATCAAGAATGGAATATGCCACCATGGACTCAATTTATGTCCAACCCGTATGGAAATCCATCCCTATGGACTCAAGGAGAGTTAGGACAAAATTAAAATATGCCTAATTGAAACACAAATTACCAATATAATAAAATGGGACCTAGTTGGTTTTAAGGTCCACCCCAACAACAAAATTTTCAAACAATTTAGGGGACAAGCTCCTCAAAATCAACCTCAAAATAGACTTCTACCACCTCCAAATAACATGAATAATCCTCCTAAACAACCACCCTTACCAGCCCAAGTGATACCCAATCCTAATAATAAAAAAATGGTTCAACAAGTTTATGAAGCCAATGAAGCATGTTCAATATATGTGGTACCTTGCCAACACATCCATTTAAGGTCTAGAAAGGTGTTGGATAATAATAAAGTAACCTTCACAAAAATTGAGGAACCTATCCAAAGCTCATTTGAAAAAAGAGATAAAGACAAAAAATTTGAAGATGAGTTAGAAACTCTACCAGATAGTATACCAGCAAAGAAAAAAGAGACTCAAATCCCTCAAAGGAAAGAAGTAGAAATTCCATTTCTTGAAATATTAGAAATAACTAAAGAACCTTCTAAACCAACTTTCAATTTTCTACAAGAACTAGAAAATGTTACTATCAAAATCCATATTTTATAGGCCATCAAGGATATTCCCATCTACACCAAAATAATAAAGACCATGTGCACAATACAAAGAAGGAAAAATAAAAATGAATCTCAAACTATCCAAGTTATTGGATAGTTATTCAAAATAATGATTGGAGGAAGATTGCTACCAAAATATGCAGATCCTGAAGTAACTATACTCATAGTCCTTATCAATAAAACAACCTTACAAAATTTCCTAGTGTAACTAGGGGCTACCATCAATTTTATGACTAAGGAGATAGCAGAATCGTTAGGGGTATATACACTACAACGATAGATCCACTATCAAACTAGAAGGAAAATTAGAAGACATTATAGTTTTAGTAAGTTCATGGGAGTATTTTGTAGACTTTTATGGTTTTACAACCAAAGAAGAAATTAGGGGGACATTCCTTAATCCTAGGACACCCATGGCTTGCAACAACTAATGCCCACATTAGTTGTAGGTCTAGAAATATGACTATTTCCAATGGTAAACGTACTAAGGAACTTATCTTGTTTCTTGAGTTAACATTGGATGAAGGCTTTTCAAGATAAATTTGGTATGATTTTCTTGATGACTTAGATGATATCCAAACTCTATTGGTTAATGTACTAAGTAATCATTTTCAACAATAGATTTAAGGACCACTATGACAATTATTATATGATCAAAAGGAAAACCAAGAACAAAATACTATTTATCCATTTGAATCCACCATATCTAATAATAATGAAATAGATGCACAAATAAAAATTCAATCTCATAAATTGGTGTCCCATAATTATCAATTAAATATCCTTGTACATGATATAATAGGAATAGATACAAACAATGAGAAATGCAAACAAATAGGCATTACACATGGAAAAAATCTAAACATTAACAATGCACTCACAAGAATACAAGAGACACAATTGATAGACATACTTAGGCAACATCAAACTATATTTGCATGGAACTATGGGGATATGAAAGAGATACACTTAAATTTTTGTATCCACTATATATAAATTTAAGATGTTGCAATCTAGTGAGACACCCACAAAGAAGGTTGAATCTGGCCATGAAAGATATAGTTTAAGAGATTATTAAGTGATTAAATTTAGAGTTTATATACCCAATATCTGATAGCCAATGGGTATCACCACTAGTGATAGTTCCCAAAAATAATAGTAAATGGATAATTTGACTAAATTATAGAGAATTAAACAAGGTGAAAAAGAAGGATTATTTCCGTTTACCCTTCATTTATCAAGTCCTAGATACCTTGGCTAGGAAGAAGTACGTTTGCTTCTTGGATAACTTTAGTGGGTAAAATCAGATCTCAATAGCAAAGGAAGATCAAGAGAAAACAACTTTTACATGCCCCATAGGTTCTACCCTTTAGACTATGCAATACACATGCCACTTTTCAAAGGGTTGTCTTGGCTATTTTTATTGATTTAATCAATGAACTTGTAGAAGTCTATATGGATGACTTCATAGTCTATGGTAACACCTTTGAGGAAAATTTGTTGAGCTTAAAAAAATTTATTGTTATATGCCAAGAACAAAATCTCTCCTTAAGCCATGAAAAATACTTTATAATGATGAGATGAGGTATCATCTTAGGACATTATATATCTGAGGAAGGTGTTAAATTAGATCCTACAAAAATATAGGTTATAAAATACCTCCAACCTCTAAAGATACAAACTAAGGTGAGGATATTTTTAGGACATGCAGGATATTATCATAGGTTCCTTAAGGATTTTAGAAAGATTGCTTCTCCCATGCTTAAAATATTAACAAAAGAAAGTGATTTTAAGTGGACATAGGAGTGTCAAAGAGCCTTTGAAATTATAAAATATAAATTAACCACATCTCCCGTTTTAAGAGGTCTATATTAGGAATTACCCTTCCACATGCATTTTGATGCTTTAGGTTATGCAATAGGGATGGTACTATAGCATATTGAGAAAAAAGTACCTTATGACATCTATTATGTGAGCAAGAACTTACATGGGGCAGAACTCAACTATACTATTACTGAAAAATAATTCTTAGTTGTAGTTCATACAATTAATAAATATAAATATTATATAATAGGGTATGAAGTATTTTTCCATACTGACCACTCTACATCAAATATTTAATGGAAAAAACCACGATTGGAGGAAGAGTGATTAGATGGCTTCTCTTGTTGCAATAATTTATGTCACAATGATAGATAAAATAAGTAAGGATTATGTCATTACAGATCACTTATCTTGAATGCATGTATTTTATGATAACGAATTAATTCCTGATAATTTTCTATATGAACATTTGTTTGCTCTTTCTATTTTCATTCCTTGGTATGCCAATATTGTAAACTATTTGGTAACAAGAAATATGCCATAAATTTTTACACCATATGAGCGTAGGAAGTTAGTACACCAAAGTGTCCCTTATATGTGGATTAATGGAGCATTATTTAAATCTTATCCCAACCATGTGATTATAATATGTGTGCAAGAAAATGATGTATATAACATTATTCGAGTAGCACATGCAGAACCTTGTGGGGTTCATTATGCTGCTCAAAGGACAATTAGTAAAATACTTCAAACAAGTTATTTTGGTCTACTATGCATAGGAATGCTCATGTGTTTTTTGACCAATGTGATGCTTGTCAAAGGGCTAGAAAACCTACACTCACAAGGGAGATGCTTTTAGTACCACAAATAATGTTTGAACCATTTTAGAAATGGATAATTGCCTTTGTTGGCCCAATAGATCCTCCAATTAATGGAAATAAACATATACTTGTGTGCAAATATTGTGTTACTAAGTGGGCTAAAGTAAAGGCCATGAAACAAGCACAAGCTAAACCCATAGTTGATTTTCTTTATACACACATTATGCAATATTTTCAAGCACCAATAGAATTGGTTTTAGACCAAGGGCTTCAATTCATCTCCAATGTGATTGAGAATTTTGTTAAACTATATCAAATCAAACATAGGGAGTCATCACCATATCATCCTCAATCTAATGGGCAAATAGAGGTTACAAATAGAGAACTTGAATTTTTTTTAACAAAAATATTAGCCATCAATCGGGTTGATTGGGCAAATAGATTAAAATAAGTTTCATGGGCTTATAACATGACATGGAAAACCACCATAGGAATATCGCCTTATGAAATGGTCCTTGGGAAGCAAGCCACTATGTCTATTGAATTTGAAATTGAAACTCTTTGCACAATGGTAAAACTTGACATGGATTTGGATCAACCACAAAAGGCTAGGTTGGAATAAATGAATTTTTTAGATGAAAAATATTAGAGGCATTGCATAGAATAGAACTATTGCAAATACAAAGAAAAAAATGGTATGATAAGCATATTTTAACAAGAATATTTCAACCAGGAGATTGGGCCTTACTATTTGATTTTTTCTTGTAAGATTTCCAAAGAAAGCTAAGGACATGATGTATTGGACCCTATGAGGTTGAGGAAATATTTGGAAATGGTACAGTCAAGCTTAAACTCATTGATAATTCAACATTAAGTTTAATGGTTAATGGACATAGTTTTAAGATCTATAGGATGCCATTATCTAAAATGGAATTCTTGGACCACCTTAAGCAATAAGTTGATTTGTAATTCATTTTTGAATTGCAATCAACTCTCATTAAGTAAAACTTATTTTCTCTACTTAGGGTAGCAAAATTCTATTAATATGAAGGATAAAATGTTACCCTAATAGGATCCGAGGGCTTGGTTCAACGATCAAAACGCTTTTGTAGGAGTGCAGAGACCAGGGTTCCAATCCCTCGGGCCTTGTAGTGTTGGTGGGCATATTATGTTAGCATAGTCGGCTACATAAAAGGTTTACCTTATGCAACTGGAGGTTATAGTAGCAACAAGGAGTGAGATTTGAACCCATGAAGAGGCATAGAAAATTGTAACGAGTTACCAATTCCTATAGTATAATAAAAAAAATGTTACCCTAAAAATTAGAAATAAGTGCAGTCAGCAAGAAATTGTAACCTAATTAATTCTCTTTTGCTAGAATCCATAAGTATTGATAGATGAAAATATGGATGGCAAAAAATTTTACACTACTTGACCAATGAGGAAATATTGCTATGGAATAATAATATTTCTCTAATAACAAACTAGGAATATCACACTGTGTTCTTTAAAAATGTGTTCTTTATTTTGTGTGGGTGCTTTAATAAAATATTTTTGCTATCTCATTATTCATCACTCTCAGTCATTAATACCAAGTTTTTGGATACAAGGTCAAAATCAATATGTTGAGATGCTTTTGTTCTTAGAAAAGAAGTGGCATGGTCATAGGAGTGTCACAAATTTATGGAACAAGGTAGTAAGGATAGGGTTGCATTCCCATTTGCCTGGTTGGGAATCCAATTCCCCAAAGCCTTTGATTCCATTACCCATAAAATATGTGTGAAAAGAGAGGGTAGTAAGAATTGATAGCGTAGCTATATTTCATTTCATTATTAGGCTATATTGTTATTCATTATTTAGCATGTTTCTAATCTCGCTTATTAGCTCCGTAACTGACGGGCTAATCTAAGCTCTATGTATGCTATATATTTCATCAATGATAATCAATTATTGTTTCGCTTCTCACATGGTATCAGAGCCTATGTTGAAGGCTCAATTTTTGAGGTCCTAATTTCCTAGACTTGGACACGAAGGTCGAGGGCTGATTGTTGTGTCTCAAGACCCACAAACAGCCATCAGGCTGACGGGACTGGACACAGGACACAGATCTATCTCTCGGACCTGATAGGATCCGATGAGACTAAGTGGCAGACATGGACTAAGAGGGCGGAGGACTGTAGATCTGGCGATCTGAGTGGTGGTTTGACCTAGACACCGATGTGGACACTGACCTAATAGGACACGTGGCATTCTACCACTGGACGGACCGACTCGGACGTGACCGAGACATCTGACGGGACACAGGCTCAAAACTTTGGGCAACGATAGCAGCATAGCAGAGGCGAGGAGAAACGAAGGCGAACAAGGGTGGTGCCCTCCCCAAGCATGGTAGCCGAAGTGGCCCCACATGGGCAAGACTCCACCGCCCTCTTGGGCAGTGTCTCCCCGAGAGGAGACACTTCAATAGGGAAGTGTCTACGCTTATAAACCTCCATACAGTCGACCTCCCCACGCATGTGGGATTAAACTTTCAATTTTCTCACTACACACCTGCGCGACGTCAACCTGACTAAAGAGCCAAGTTTGGTTTGTTCTCGGACGATCGAAGTTGCAGCCGCTCAAAGGAGAGACGTCACTACGATGAGCGATTTTCCATCGAAGGAAGCACCAATATGCCTTTGATATTCTAAAGAAGCACAACGGACGTCTGATGCATTCTGGCGATCGGATGCATTTTGGATGTTTTTAAGCCGAGATCGTGCTTGCCACCAAAATTTGTTGCAGTCATCGCTTGGACAACAAAAGGTGTTAAAGGCCATTGGATCTGCAGTAGATTTTTTATCTTCGCTGCATTATTAGAAGAGGAAATCCAGCGCGACCGGGAGGAAAGGCTCAAGGAGCCTTGTCAAATACAAGGGCCTCCCCTGATCTGAGCGGATCAGCCCGCTAGCCCACTTGGTCGTGGGCTGAGCGGTAGGGCTCAGGGAGCCCCGAGGTCACGGGGTCAAAACCCATCGACCCCCCCCCCCGACGTACCATAGGTAATTTTTTTTAATTATTTTTTTCATAGTTTTCTTTTAATAATTTCTTTTTTTTAATTTAATTAAAACTTTAATTTAATTATTTTTTTCTATTTCAAATATTTTTTTTGAATGTAGAAATGATAATTAAATGCTTAATTAAATTTTTATAAGAGGAATTGTTTAAAAGGGCTTGTGAAAAGATTTTTTTTTTAAAACTTAAGGGGAGGCCTATTTATTTCAAAAATCAAAGGGGGAAAGTGAGTAATTTTTTCAGCATTGAAAAAGGCAATTTGGCATTATTGTAAAGGTGCATTTTCGGCAGCGCCCGACACCTATGGGTTTATTTCTATGGGCACTTTTCTGATGTATGTCGCATTTTCATTCCTTTATGCACTACTTCATTAAAGTTAAAAATCAACATCACTCCCTAAGTCCCCGGAATAAATACAACCTATCTGTGCAATTTATTGCACTGCAGCGTTCGGTATTTGTGATACCTCTGGCCAGCACTTACAGGTAATGCTGTCGTGATTGCGCTACTATATCCACCACCTAATATAGCTGCCAAAATGACGTCTGAGCTTGTTCTCTATCAATCGTCGGGGAGGAATAAGTACGCCATTTTTGCATTTTTTTACTCCATCCACTACCCTAATCGTTCTTGTGTTTAGACGTAAATCCTGATGAAAGTACTGATATCCAAAGTGTTTAGGGGAAGTTACACCCGCGCATGAGGATTGACGACTTTCTATGGTAGGTGTCATCAACGAGACGATTCCCTTTCAGTACCGCCTAAGTATCACGTATCGTATAATCTTTGAAATTACCTATAGTCT
The DNA here is from genome assembly GCA_028583015.1 of Wollemia nobilis. Classification (NCBI taxonomy): domain Eukaryota; kingdom Viridiplantae; phylum Streptophyta; class Pinopsida; order Araucariales; family Araucariaceae; genus Wollemia; species Wollemia nobilis. The sequence continues at coordinate 3,896,493 of JAQPPZ010003612.1, forward strand.
CCCTCACGTAAGGGCGGGTAATTTCTCTGATTTTTCAAAATACCTATAGTCTCCCTCATGTAAGGGTGGGTATTTTGTATGGTATAACGGCCTGGAATTAAGGTATAAATAAAGGGGGACCATTTGGTGATATAAGGAACCTTCACTATGTCTGCAAAATTAATGACTGATGCTCATCAGTTGTTGAAAGGTCCTAACTATACACCATGGAAAAATAAGATGAAGGCAATTCTAGAAATGGATGCCTTATGGGATGTTGTATCTGGAGCAACAACAAGACCTTCATCTACTGCTGGAGCTACAGCTCCCTCTGCTGATCAGAAAGCCTTTGACAAGAAAGACAACACAACCAAAGTGCTCATCTTGCTTGTTGTTTTTGATGAAGTTCAACCCCATATTGCTGACTGTGAACATAGTAAAGAGGCATGGGATGCCCTTAAAACTATCTATGAGGGAAATAATGATTCCACTATTCTATTTCTTCAATCTCAAATGCACAGTCTAAGCATGAAGCAGGGAGAGACAGTTGAACTCTTTCTTTGCAGAGTGTTTGAGTTGAAAGCCAAATTGAGTTCTTTGGGAGAAACTATTGACGATAAGCTCCTTACTTCAGTGGTATTGAGAGCTTTACCTGATTCTTATAGGGTGTTGATCACCTCACTTTAGGTGTCACAGAGAAAAGTTACCTTTGTTGAGTTGGTCAATTTGCTTCAAGAAGAGGAGGCCCACCAATTTCAAAGAGATGATTCTTCTAATTCCACCCTATACACCAACAGGTAGGGTTCTAAGAAGAAGGGTCATGTTCAGAAAGGAGGTAACTCTCACAAGGATTCCAAGGGCAAACAACCTCAAAAAACGAAGAGATATTGCAAAATTTGTCACAAAGACAACCATGACACAAATAGGTGTTGGAGTAAGAACAAGCAACCTAAGAACAAGGGCCAAAACAAACCACAAAACAAAAACAAGCAACCCTAGGTGAATGTTGTTTTTGAAGAATCTGACTCGGATTCTGAATGGGCACACAAGGTGCTCATGACTACCACAACCTCCAAGCAGAAGGATCCTGTCTGGTATGTCGATTCTGGCGCTAGTAAGCACATGACTGGCGACAAATCATGGTTTGAAACATATAAGGCCAAGGAGGGCAAACCTGTCACTATTGTCGATGATAAAACCTACAAGGTTCAGGGAGAAGGTACTATTTTCGTCACTCTTCCTGATGGCAAGTGTCATATTGAGAAGGTCCTCTATGTTCCAGGATTGGCAAACAACTTATTGTCAGTCACACAAATTCTGGACAAAGATATGGTTGTAATTTTTCGTGTTGAGGGGGGCAAGAAGTGTTGTTCAATCACCAGGAGAGGTAAGCACATTGCAACCACTTCATATAAGCATGGCTTATTTGCCCTAAATACTATCTCTTCTCTAGATGTAGCCATGCTTGTCTCTACAAAGGAGGCAACTTCCCTGTGGCACAAGAGATATGGACATATGAGTTCTGGTTACTTACTTGAGTTAAGTAAGTATGAGATGGTAAAGGGTCTTCCTTCCCTTTCTACCACATTGCCAGTTTGCTCTGACTGCTTGGTAGGAAAGCAGCATAGAGTACCTTTCGAGAGAAGCTCTACAAGAGCAAAGAAACCTCTGGAGTTGGTTCACACCGATCTATGCGGTCCTTTAACACCCAACAGTTGTGGGGGTAAGAGGTATTTTTAGTTATTCATGGATGATTACTCATGAAAGATGTGGGTATTCTTTCTTCAACTAAAATCTGAAGCATTTGGCTTCTTTCAACAATTCAAGAAATCTGTTGAAAAGGAGTCAGGGACTTCTATAAAGACCCTCCGCTCAGATCGAGGGGGGAGTTCACCTCTAAAGAATTTTTTGCATTCTTGTCTAAAAATGGGATCACACGACAGTTGACTACTGCTTATACTCCTCAGCAAAATGGAGTGGCTGAAAGGAGGAACCGTTTCGTCATGGAAATGGTTCGTTGCATGCTCACAGGAGCTAGAATTGGGCAACAATATTGGGCAGAAGTTGTCACCACAATAGTATATCTATTGAATAGGGCACCCACAAAGGCCCTACAAGGAATGACTCCACAAGAAGCATGGAGTGGTAGGAAACCTTCCATCTCTCATCTACGCATTTTTGGTTGTAAAGCATTCATGCACATACCGAAAGAAAAGAGGAAGAAGCTAGATGAGAAAACATTGAAGTGCATTTTTCTTGGGTATGATGAGCACTCTAAGGGTTATCGATTGATTGATCCCTTAACCAAGAAGATTCACATCAGTAGAGATGTTGTTTTTGATGAGGCTTTCACATCACAAAGCACATCAGATGTATACCTAGATCTTGTGGAATCTAAAGTTGAGAAGTCTCCTTCATTACCAAAAATTGGAGGACCTTCTTCATCTTCTTCATCACCATAGAAGAAGAATCCAAAATGGTATACAAGTACAATCAGAGACTCCAAGTTATCCACTCCACCAAATTTGACTTTGGATAGACCTCGTACTCGCAGTATGGCTCGACAGGAAAGAGCAACAGAAGAGACTACTGAGGTTGATGATCTTTGTCAATATTTTGAGGAACTCTCTGTAGATCCAGATAGAGAAATAGAGGATATGGATATAGATGATGACAGGGTGTTTATGTCCTCAACGAATGAACTTGAACCTGCTTCAGTACAAGATGCCCTTAGTGAGCCACAATGGAAGGCTGCTATGGATGTTGAGTACATGTCTCTGAAAAAGAACAAAACATGGAAGCTTGTCAATCTGCCACAAGGAAAGAAGCCCATAGGATGCAAATGGGTTTACAAAGTCAAGTACAAGGCATATGGGACAATTGATAAGCATAAGGCCCATCTTGTTGCAAAGGGCTATGCTCAAAAGGAAGGCATTGACTATGAGGAAACGTTTGCACCTACTGCTCGGATGACCACCATTCGAGTTCTTTGTGCTATGGCAGCACAGTATGGGTGGAAAGTTCACCAAATGGATGTCAAGAGTGCTTTTCTGAATGGTGATCTCCAAGAGGAAGTCTACATGACTCAACTTGAAGGATTTGAAGTGGAAGGCCAAGAGCAGAAAGTTTGCAAGTTGGTCAAATCCTTGTATGGTTTGAAACAAGCTCCTCGAGCTTGGTATATAAAAATGGATAATCACCTCCTGCAGCATGGATTTAAGAGATGTCCATCAGATGCAAACCTCTATTTCAAGAAATAGGGTTCTGAGATAGTGTTGCTTGTACTCTATGTTGATGATCTGCTCATTACAGGGAGTTCAGAAACAATGATCTCTGCTGTCAAAAGTGACTTGTGTACATCATTTGAGATGACAGATCTTAGACTTCTCCATTACTATCTTGGTCTGGAAGTGAGCCAGAAGGAGCACTACATCAAAGTGTCTCAGACAAAATATGCCAAGACATTGTTAGAAAAATATCGCATGACTGATTGCAAGCCAATGGCAACACCGATGGAATCAGGACTTCAGTTATCGTGGTATGATGATTCACCTCAGGTAGATAGTACTCTCTATCACAAACTGATTGGGAGTCTCATATATCTGATGAACACTAGGCCAGATCTTGTGTTTGCTGTCAACTATCTTTCGAGGTTCATGCAGGAACCTAAGACCACTCATTGGAAAGCAACAAAACGTGTTCTTCACTATGTCCGTGGTACTATGGAATATGGCCTAGAATACAAGAGGAATGGTAAATTCTTCTTGCAAGGATACACGGACTCCGACTATGCTGGGTCGTTTGATGATCGCAAGTCAACTTCAGGATATATTTTTCATCTTGGATCCGGTCCTGTCTCTTGGCACAACAAGAAGCAATAGGTGGTTGCTATTTCATCTATAGAGGCAGAGTATCACGCCGCACGTGAAGCTGTGTGCGAAGTAATATGGTTGCATCGCATTCTGACAAGTATGGGTCATCCATCAAAATCTCCAATACACTTGTTCTGCGACAACCAGGGTGTTCTGAACCTAGTCAAGAATCCAGTGCATCATGAAAGAACCAAGCACATTGACACACAATGTCACTTCATTCGAGACGAAGTTCCCCGACATCAAATTCAGCTTCAGTACATTCCCACCAATGCTCAAGTTGTAGATATTTTCACTAAGGCACTTGCACGTGTCAAATTTGAATTGTTTCGCAGCTCTCTATGTATTGCAAAATGATGTAATCAAGGGGGATGTTAACATACCTAGTAATTTTCCTATTACCCAAATAATGTAATAAGGGGGGATGATAGCGTAGCTATATTTCATTTCATTATTAGGCTATATTGTTATTCATTATTTAGCATGTTTCTAATCTCGCTTATTAGCTTCATAACTAACGGGCTAATCTAAGCTCTATGTATGCTATATATTTCATCAATGATAATCAATTATTGTTTCGCTTCTCACAAGAATAGGGTTACAATTCCCATAACAAATCTAATAGAGTGGTTGGGAGTCCAATTTCCCAAAAATCCAACTCTTTTCAAAAGGAAACAGAGTAGTAAGGATAGGGTTACAATTCCCATCAGGACTCTGATACAGTGGTTGGGAATCCAATTACCCAAAACTCTATATCCTTCTAACACAAGTTTTTTTAATTTTGATTTTTGAAAACAAAAAGGATATGGAAAAAAGGGCAATAAAATTGTGAAATAAAAAATAACACTGATATGACCATATTATTTCTCTTTCTTTAGATCTTGCGCATGTCAAACAATTGATACAAGCTAATTACTTAAACTAAAATACTAATGATTGGCATTGACTTAATCTCATCACTTTGGATTGTAAAAGCTTCAATACAATAATGATGAAAGTAGAACAAAGAAGTTGACCTTTCTAGGGAAATCAAAGGATTTGTTATGAAGCCAATAAAATCTTCTATCAAAAGTCAAAGAAGACATCAATATTTATGTTGAATATTTTCATATCAAGAAAGCATTATTTTTGAGAGAATTAATTATTTTATAATCCCATTGATAACTCTGCTTAAGTAAATATAAAATATATAAATTAAAAAAGAAAAAGAAAAATATATTAAAAAACTATATATATAAAGTAATAATAATTATAGAAATTTATAAATAAGTCCATGAATAAATATTGTGGAATATTTTGAAGTTTTTTAGTACTCTCTCCTTAAACATATTGGCCATATGGAAAACATTCAGTTTTCATTTTGCAATACAAAGAGAGCTGCGAAACAATTCAAATTTGACACGTCCAAGTGCCTTAGTGAAAATGTCTGCAACTTGAGCATCGGTGGGAATGTGCTGAAGCTGAATTCGGTGCTTTGGAACTTCATCTCGAATGAAATGACATTGTGTGTCAATGTGCTTTGTTCTTTCATGATGGACTCGATTCTTGACGAGGTTCGTAACACCCCGATTGTCGCAAAACAAGTGTATTGGAGATTTTGATGGATGGCCCATACTTGTCGTAATGCGACGCAACCATATCACTTCGCACACAGCTTCACGTGCGGCGCGATACTCTGCCTCTGTTGATGAAATAGCAACCACCTGTTGCTTCTTGCTATGCCAAGAGACAGGACCGGATCCCGGATGAAAAATGTATCCAGAAGTTGACTTGCGATCATCAAATGATCCGGCATAGTCGGAGTCCGTGTATCCTTGCAAGAAGAATTTGTTGTTCCTCTTGTATTCTAGGCCATATTCCATAGTACCACGGACATAGTGAAGAACACGTTTTGCTGCTTTCCAATGAGTGGTCTTAGGCTCCCGCATGAACCTCGAAAGATAGTTGACAAGCAAATACGAGATCTGGCCTAGTATTGGTCAGATATATGAGACTCCCAATCAACTGTCGATAGAGAGTACCATCTACCTGAGGTGAATCATCATATCGCGATAATCGAAGTCCATTCTCCATCGGAGTTGCCATTGGCTTGCAATCAGTCATGCGATATTTTTCCAAAAATGTCTTGGCATATTTTTTTTGAGACACTTTGATGGAGTGCTCCTTCTGGCTGAATTCCAGACCAAGACAGTAATGGAGAAGTCCGAGATCTGTCATCTCAAAAGATTTACACAAGTTTCTTTTGACAATAGAGATCATAGTTTCTGAACTCCCTGTAATGAGCAGATCATCCACATAGAGTACAAGCAACACTATCTCGTAACCCTGTTTCTTGAAATAGAGGTTTGCATCTGACTGGACATCTCTTAAATCCATGCCGCATAAGGTGATTGTCCATTTTTATATACCAAGCTCGAGGAGCTTGTTTCAGCACCATATAAGGATTTGACCAATTTGCAAACCTTCTCGCTCTTGGCCTTCCACTTCAAATCCTTCCGGCCGAGTCATGTAGACTTCTTCTTGGAGATCACCATTTAGAAAGGCACTTTTGACATCCATCCGGTGAACTTTCCACCCATATTGTGCCGCCATAGCACACATAACCCGAATTGTGGTCATCCGAGCAAGTAGGTGCAAAAGTTTCCTCGTAGTCAATGCCTTCCTTTTGAGCATAGCCCTTTGCAACAAGACGGGCCTTATGCTTATCAATTGTTCCATCTCCCTTGTACTTGACTTTATATACCCATTTGCAGCCAATGGGTTTCTTTCCATGCGGCAGATCAACAAGCTTCCAAGTTTTATTTTTCATCAAAGACTCATACTCGGTATCCATAGCGGCCTTCCACCGAGGCTCACTAAGAGCATCTTGCACCGATGCAGGTTCAAGATCATCTATGGTAGACATGAACGCCCCGTCATCATCAATATCCATATCCTCTCACTTCGTACGTGGAGTTACAGAAAGTTCCTCAAAATATTGACAAAGATCATCAACCTCACCAGCTTTCTTTGGCTTCTTTTTCCTTTTGAGCCATACCGCGTGTACGAGGTCTATCCAAGTTCAAATTGGGAGGAGTGGATAAATTTGCGTCTCTCGATTGTATTTGTACACCATTTTGGATTCTTCTTCGGTGGTGTTGAAGAAGATGTAGAAGGACCTCCTGTCTCGTGTTGACGAAGGAATCTTCTCTTCCTTAGATTCCACAAGATCTAGGTGTACTTTAGATGTGCTCTGTGATGTGAAAGCTTCATCAAAGACAACATCTCTCGCCGACATGAATTTTCTTGGTCAAAGGATCTATCAAACGATATCCTTTAGAGTGCTCATCATAACCAAGAAAAATACATCTCAGTTGTTTCTCATCTAGCTTCTTCCTTTTCTCTTTCGGTATGTGCATGAAAGCGTGACATCCAAAAATACGTAGATGAGATATGGAGGGTTTTCGACCACTCCATGCTTCCTGTGGAGTCATTCCTTTTAGGGCCTTTGTGGGTGCCCTATTCAACAGATATACCGCAGTGGTGACAGCTTTCCGCCCAATATTGTTGCCCAAGAGTAGCTCCTGTGAGCATACAACGAACCATTTCCATGATAGAACGGTTTCTTCTCTCAGCAACTCCATTTTGCTGAGGAGTATAGGCAGTTGTTAACCGTCTCTTGATTCCATGCTTATCTAAGAATGCAAAAAATTCATTAGAGGTAAACTCCCCCCTCGATCTCGAGCGGAGGGTTTTAATAGAAGCTCCCGACTCCTTCTCAACGGATTTCTTGAACTCGCCGGAAGAATGCGAAAGCTTCAGATTTCAGTTGGAGAAAGAAAACCCACATCTTTCGTGAGTAGTCATCTACGAATAACTGAAAGTACCTCTTCCCTCCACAACCGTTGGGTGTGAAAGGACCGCACGGATCGGTGTGAATTAACTCCAGAGGTTTTCGTGCTCTTGTTGAGCTCTTCTCAAATGGTACTCTATGCTGCTTTCCTGCTAAGCAGTCAGAGCACACTGGCAATGTGGCGAAAAGGGAAGGAAGACCCTTTACCATCTCATACTTACTGAGCTCAAGTAAGTAGCCGAAACTAAGATGCCCATATCTCTTGTGCCATAGGGAAGTTGCCTCCTTGGTAGAGACAACCATGGCAACATGTGGAGTAGAGATAGCATCTAGGGCAAATAAGCCGTGCTTATATGAAGCCGTTGCAACTGCTTACCCTTCCTGGTAATAGTACAACACTTCTTTCCATTCTCAACACGAAAGTTGACAACCATATTTCTATCCAAGATTTGTGTGACTGACAACAAATTGTTAGCCAATCCCGGAACATAGAGGACTTTGTCAATCTGACACTTGCCATCGTGAAGAGTGACTAAAACTGTACCCTCTCCCTAAACCCTGTAGGTTTTATCATCAGCAATGGTGACAGGTTTGCCCTCTTTGGCCACAAATGATTCAAACCACGATCTGTCGCCAGCCATATGTTTGCTAGCTCCGTAATCGACATACCAAACAGGATCCCTCTGTGTGGAATCTCTGGTAGTCATGAGCACCTTGTGTGCCCATTCGTAATCTCGAGTCGATTCTTCAACAACAACATTCACCCGGGGTTGCTTGTTTTTATTTTGTGGTTTGTTTTGGCCTTTCTCCTTGTTCTTATGCCAACACCTGTTGGTGTCATGGTTGTCTTTCTCACGGATCTTGCACCACCTCTTCTTCTCTTGAGGTTGTTTTCCTTTTCCTTTCGTATCCTCGTTGAGAATTTCCTCCTTTCTGAAAGTTGCCTCCTTTTTGCCCATTACCTTTCTTCCTAGAACCCCCGCCTCGTTGGTGTATAGGGCCGTATTGGAAGAATCATCCTTGTGAAGTTGGCGTGCCTCCCGTTGTTGAAGCAGATTGACCAACTCGATGTAGGTAATTTGTCGTTGAGACACCTGGATGGAGGTGATCAACATATCAAATGAAGAAGGCAAAGCTCTCATCACAAGTGAAATGAGAAGCTTTTCGTCCACAGTATCTCCCAAAGAATTCAATTTCTCTTTCAATTCAGACACTCTGCACAGAAAGAGTTCAACTGTTTCACCCTGTCTCAAACTCAGGTTATGAAGTTGTTGTTGAAGATGAAGAATGGTGGAATCATTCTTTCCCTCATAGATGGTTCTAAGGGCATCCCATGCCTCTTTACCACTTGCTTTGTCAGCTATATGAGGTTGCACTTCATCTGAAACAGCAAACAAAATGAGCACCTTTGCTCGACTGTCTTTCTTGTCAAAAGCTATCTGATCTACGGAAGGACCTGTGGATCCTGATGCTGGTGAAGGCCTAGGTGTTACTCCAGTAAAAATATCCCACAAATCTTCCATTTGGAGAATTGCCTTCATCTTATGTTTCCATGGTGTATAATTTGGACCTTTCAATAACTGATGAGGATCACTCATCAACTTTGCAACAACGGCCATAGTGAAGGTTCCTTATATCACCAATTGGTCCCCCTTTCGATATACCTTTTGCTAGGCCGTTATACCGTACAAAATACCCGCCCTTACGTGAGGGAAACTATAGGTATTTAGAAAGATCAACAAAAATCACCCGCCCTTACGTGAGGGAGACTATAGGTGAGTTTTAGAGATCATACGATACGTGGAACATAAGCGGTACTGAAAGGGAATCGCCTTGTTGATGGCACCTACCATAGAAGATTCTTCTCATGCGTGGGGCGTAACTTCCCCTAAACACTATGAAGAATACTTCGTCAGGATTTACGCCTAAACACAAGAACGATTAAGGGTAGTGGATGGAGTAAAAAAATGCAAAAAATGGCGTACTTATTCCTCCCCGACGATTTATAGAGAACAAGCTCAGACGTCGTTGTTGCAGCTATATTAGGCGATAGATACAGTAGCCCAAAGCACGACAGCTTTACCTGTAAGTGTGGGCCAGAGGTACCGTTTTTACCGAACGCTGCGGTGCAAATAAATTGCACAGATGGGTTTTTAATTATTCCGGGGACTTAGGGAGTGATTTATATTTTAATGAAGTAGTGCATAGAAATGAAAATGCATCATACATCAAAAAAATGCCCACAGAATGAAACCCTAAGGTGTCGGACACAGCCTGAAAATGCACCTTTTACAATTCGCCAAATTGCTATTTTTCAGAAAATTACTCACATTCCCCCTTTGATTTTTTGAAAAAAATATCCCCCCTAAAAAAAATTCTCTTTAACAAAGCATTTTAATAATTATTATGTATTTAAAGTTAAAATAAATAATTTTAATTTATATAGTTTTAAAAACTTATGAAAAAATAAATTAAAATTAAATTTTAATTTATAAAGTTTTAAAAACTATTAAAAAATAAATTAAAATTAAAAATTTTAACTAAAAAAATAATAATTATAAAACCTTTGAGAAAAAAAATTTATACCTTTGCAAGGGGGGAGTCGGCGGGATTTGAACCCCCGACTGCTGGGTTCCCGAAACCCACCACGCAGCTCACTTGCCAGTGAGCCCGTGGGCTGATCTGGGAGGAGAAAGGGCCCCCTCGTATTTGAGGACCTCAACCTGCTGCCTGCAGACTCCTCTGCAAATCGCGGCCTCGCCGCTGCAGCTTCCTCCGTGCCTTCTTTCCCGTCCTCCTCTCTCGTTCTCCTCCTCGCGGCTCGCTGCGCTCCCGCTGCATTTTATTTTTTGTTTTTTTTTTTTTAATTTCGCCCTTGGGGGGGTGCGCGGCACGCGCGTTTCGCGCTGCGCTTGTGCATCAGCGGGGGGGGACACTCCTGCATCCGCTTTCGTGTCCTCCAACCAGGGGGGGCGTTGGGGAGCGTGTGCATGAATTACGCATCGCGCGGCCTCCAACGGGGGGGGGTGGGGGGCGTTGGGGAGCGCACGCGCGCAGTTACATGTCGCACGGCCTCCAATGGGGGGCGGGGGTGGGGGGCGTTGGGGAGCACACACACGGATTGCACGTCGCGCAGCCTCCAACGAGGGGCAGGGAGCCGCAGTGCTTCCCTCCCCTGTGGACTTGGAGGGGGGGGCAGCGGACGTCTGCGTTCGCAATGCTTCCCTCCTACACTGCGGACTGCGTGTCCCGGGGGGGGGGGCAGCGGATGTCTACGTCCGCAATGCTTCCCTCCTACACGTCTGCTGCAACGGACGTCCTACGTGTCTACGGACAGGGAGGTGTGGGGCGCGCGCAGTGTCCTGCAGGGATGCCTACGCTGCGTCCTGCACTCTTCTTTTTTTTTTTCTCTCCCACAACACGCGACGAAAAAAAAATTCTTTTTTTATTTTTATTTTTTAAAATCGCGCTGCTGGAAAAAAAATTGCGTTCAGAAGATAACGCACAGCAAAAAAAAAATTCAGATAACTTCCTCTGCCTCCAGCCTCTCCCTTCACGCCACTGGCTCTGATGCCATGTAAAAATGCGAACTAGTTTGTATTATTCAGCAGTGGTTTAAATAATACAGCAGCAACAAATGAATTGTCGGAGGTTGCCAAACCAACCAGCTACAATAGCATTTTGTTATAACGAAATAACAAATGCACAACAGGACAAATAATGAAATAACAATAGCATAACTACGCTAATAGGGGGGGTTAAAGATTGAAATATTGTTGCATTATCTTGTAATTTATTTCTACAACACATTTTCACAATATTATTCTATAGCTTATTTTAGGAATTAGGTTTTATAGTAATACTGTAGCTTGTTTCAATAATAAGATTTTGTAGTAATTGTTTCACGTGCCATTTTGTAGTGCATTTTTATAATTTAATTCTGTAATTTTTTCATATATAAACTTACCAAAGTAGGCACAGAAGATCTCAATTCAAAATACTTTATGAAAAATTACACGTAAGCATTTATGGTCTGAGTACAAAGGGAACATGTGGAAATACAATGTCATACAAGGTAAAAATTTATATAAAAGTTTTGGAAGAATATTTCCTAAAGAAAAATAAAAACAACCCATTATGAATATTCGCCCTAATCCACAATTAATTATAAAAATTCAAAGAATGAAAATACATGATCTAGGGTCTTCATTTAAAATAAATGAGTGGATGGCTTGAAATTAGGAGAAGATGTCAAAATGCTTTGGCTATACAATTGAACCAAAGGATGACAAAACAAAGGTGTTATACACCAATACGGCATCATTCAAAAAAATCTTTATAATCATCATAAGCTATGAATATTGGATTAAGGTCTCTAAGTCTAAAGAAAGGATGAAATATTTGTCTAGAGTGAAAACCTCAATCGATGCATAACATATAAGGTAGGGATGTTGTAACAATAAATAATGATAATTTCCAAATAAGTCAACCTAAAATGTATCGTAGGATACCGATATTATGGGAAATACCTTTTGGTAGTTTTGAGAACAAGCCTCTATTACGGATCGATCAACAATACCATTGATTCAAAATGATGAACAGGCATGATATTAGCCATGGTTTCACTGGTAACATTTACATTCATGGGTGAACAAATCAGGATATTAAAAGTGCCTCTATTTCACATTGTAATTCACTTTTACTGAGACAACACCTCAGTCTCACTCAAGCAATGCACAAGAGAATAAATTTAGGGTAGAATATGAAAAATAATAGTAAATCTAGGGTATAATTTTACCAGAAAATATATCAACAGAGTTGCAAGTGCATAACATCTATACCTAAAAGAACATAAATCTGAAAAAATGGTAAAAACCTCCAAACGACAACTGTAAGTATCACAATATTTTGATAAAAATGATTTGCTTTTTTAAAATTTAAAATATTTTAGGAATTTTATTTCTACAAAAGGACTCCCTATGATTCTTAGGTAAATCAAAACCTCTAAGAAGCCCTGTAACAAAATTATCTACTCAAGCTTATGCAGGCTCTTGTTATGTGGAAGAAAGGTCATTTTCCTAAACACTTTTGTGGGTATATTAAATAAGCAGTGCTATACTTACATATTGTTTCAAACCCTCATATTTTTATAGCTAATAAAAAACCCCCAATTAATAATGCCTAAGCCTTCTTTCTAAAAATGTAGTGAACCTTATTCTATTGACACACAAACCTCAAGCAATTAGGAATTTGTTTCAAAAGGTGAGGTGGTGGGAATATTTGACCCATTTTCAAGGGCATGACTAGGGTGTGGCTGAGTGTTTTGTCCTTAACTATGATCTAAATTCCATGACCACCCATGTCACCAAGGTAAGGATAAAAGTAATCCCTAGTCTATTTTTTGAAGTTCTCCACATACCAAAAGTTGGGTAAAAATATTTCAAATCTAATGACAAAGGGGTTGTACAACTCATTGAAAGGTTTGTAGAGAAATGTGTTGTGATTAGAGATAGAAAAGGATGGATAAAAGGAGTAGTAACCTCCTCTTTTCCACTCAAGTGGTAGGAGGCAGTGACCCTCATCATGAAGTTTTTCATAGTTGAGGGGAGGTTTTCTGTATGTGGAAGATATCATTTGAAACTTTTGATTAACCTTAAGTACCCTGAATAGGAAGATTGTGTGGTAAACTTACCTTATTTTCTTTATAAGTCTCTAGAAATAAACATAGAAGGGCCCAAAAGAAGAAACCAAAAGCTTCACAAAAGCTTCATGTTATTGTCCATCATGACCCGGTTAGACTACTTGTTTTACCTAAAATGTATGATACAAGAACCACTTGGGATAAAATAGTTGAGGAATCCAACATGTCAGCTTATTCATCTAAAAATGAATTTGAAGAGGATACCAACCCTAAGTCTAGTGATAGTCAAGAAGAGGAAGAACCGCTTGTACACAAGAATGCCAAACATGCTAAAACCACCAGATCTTCAAAACCACCTCCACCTATACAAGTCAAGAAAACTAATTTTGATATGTTTGATCCAAATAAGGATGGAAGGGGTGAGTCTTTAGAATAGTTTGAAAATATACCTCAATAATAGAGGACATCATAGGTACCTACTAGCCCATGGCCAAGCCATGTCAATACATATAATGTACCCAATATAACCTTGAGTCTCCAATAGGAGTTTGTTGATGTTTTAGCCCAAAATGTATCTCTCAACAGGTTCAGATCCAATGACAAATGGGGAATCTTCAAAGGATTTTCCTAGAATAGGTAGCCTTTCTAGAAAAGGCTATTTTTACCCAAAATGTGCTTCTTGAGCAATTGTCTTCAAAAATTAAAAGAAAAGCAACCAAACTGGTAGAACAGGTTTCTCAATTGCCTATCTCTAGTTCCTCACTTAAAAAAATCTTGTCAAGAAGGATGAGGTATTCAATTAATCTTATCCATCACTTTTCTCTATCCTAGATGTTTGATGACGATGGCTCGCCAATACTTTCTTTTATTCTTGAGGAATACAGGCAAATATATATTGCCTCTCTAGCATGTGGTGCACATATCCCTATCGTTCCTCAAAAATGACCTCATCAATGGGACATAAAATTCCTTAGAATATCGATAAAGTAATCAACGTGATCACCAAATTAGTAGGCCATCAACCTCTATAAGAAGGAAAAGTAAAATAGGAACCTCCACTAGAACAACACAAGCAACAATAGGTGTGAAGGAAGGACAAGAGAATGTGACTTATCTGAATACCAAGGCCACTAAACGCCCACTGATCCTTGAAGCCACCAAATCACAAAACCAAAAGGTTAAGCGAGAAAGGCTGAAGAAACAAGACAACCTTGTTCCAGTTTGGACTTCATCCAAGATTAGGACCAAGCAACTCTAGTTTCTTTTGAATATATATCTATATATATATATATATATGTCATCCTTATATTTTTTATAGAATTGATAAATATTGTTCCACATAGGTTTACTTTATTTTCATAATGCTCATATACTATGGACTTAGTAATTATTATTCCCATTTAATATAGTTTTGTTATATGCTTAGTATCATAGTTTAATGAGCAATACACCCATTTTAATGCATGTGCACATGCACTTTTCTCAGTTTGGAGGAAATTATGAGTGCATAAATTTAAGCTTTAAAGGTAGATTATATTTGTATTAAATTGTAATTTTTAGTATATGCTTTGTGTTTTGAATAATAATGTGTATGTATTTGCATGTCTTTTGGAGTATATATCATATGTGTATACTAAATTGTAATTATATTTTATTATACATATATTCTTTGGAAAGTCTTGTATTTTTGTGAAAACAGGTAAGATGGTACAGGAACTTATGGAATCTGGTTACATAAGAGCATTACTAAAGCAATCTACAGACATGAACTATGGAAATGTGCTACAAAAACTAGCCTATTATAACAGTTCTCTTATACAATAAACACCACATGTAATATCCAACTCAGAAATACCTCATAGATTGTTAGGAACTATTCAGCGATTATACTTGATTATTCCTTATAACGTGGATGACCAATATCCTCATGTAAATTGTTGAGCAAGGTGCAGCGACAGTATTGTCATTGTTGTCAACACACTCAGATGGACAGGTTGATGCAGTGGACAGTTGTTCGAAGGTTGTTCGGAGTATGTACAGTGGTGTTCAATGCTTATGAGGATGTTTTTGATGTTCGGGTGAAGTTGTTACAGGTTGTTCGTGCAAATTTGCAAAAGTTGCAAAAATCGTCAGGAAGTTGTCAAAGTAGCAAAAGTTGTCAAAAAGGTGCGCTCCTTGCTTGCAGTGCATGGTCGGACAGGTCGGAGCATGTTGGCATGCTGGGAAACATGTTAGAATAGTGTTGGAGGTGTCATATCGATGTTTGGATTGATCGTTTGCATCGCCGGTACTTGGTTGGACAATTTTGCACTTAGTTGGACAGTTGTAAAATCTGCGTTAGAGGCCACTTTGCAGGAGGAATATTAAGAAATCCATGAGGAGTTAGACCTTGAAATTTTTACTGGAGGTAGTCTGATGTACAGAGAGCTTATGTTTTAAATTTCAGCCCGAACGGAGACCCGAGGAAGAAACGACAGCAGTTGCAAAATGCCTCCGCAACACTTTTTCCAGTTTATGTGACAGGTGTAAAATCTGCGTCAGAGGTCACTTTGCGGGAGGAATATTAAGCAATCCGTGAGGAATTGGACCTCAAAGTTTTTACTGGAGGTATCTGGATATACTGAGAGCTTAAGTTTTAAATTTCAGCCCAAACGGAGTCCGGAAGAAGAAACGGTGAGCGTTGCAAAATGGCTCTGGAGCACTTTTTCAGTTTATGTGACAGGTGTAAAATCAGCGTCAGAGGCCACTTTGTCGGAGGTACTGCGAATAATCCATGAAGATTTAAAATCTAAAATTTAAACTGAAGGTATTCGGTTTATCCAAGAATATATGTTTCAATTTTTAGCCCATTTGGAAATTTGAGGAGGAAGTTATGACTATTACAAAAAGCCCTATCAGCTCTTTTTGGCATTTTTGGCAGTTTCTAAGAATGTAACGGTTGAGTGGTACTTTTGTGTAACTGAAAAAAAAGAGCTGTATTTTTTAATGTGAAGCATATATATGTTTTAAAAGAAAAGGGAGAAGAGGGTTTTTTGAAGAAAGGACTATCGGTGCATGTTGTGAAGAATTTTTTTCTTTGGCATTTTGATTGAAAAAATGTGCAAGGTGTGAGATAATCAATGTGCGAGTTGAGAAGATTGAAAAGGTTAGACAGAATATTTTAGAGGAGAATATTTGTGAGCTAGACCACTCAAGGTCTTTTGATGAGATTTAATACTTTTATCAGAGCTTTTTAAATTTGTCGGGTCGATGCTTGGCAACAGGGGTCGGTGCTCCTTGCAGTTGGTGTTGCTAAAGTCCGGGTTGGTTGGTGCCATTCCCTGTAGTTGGTGCTACAAAAATATTGTAAAGACCAAACATTTTCGAGGCTGGATTTGGATGGGAGTCCAAACAGTCCATTGGCACAGTGGTTTTCCCACATCGGGTTTCCACTATAAATCTGGTGTTATGTGATGCATGTTTGTGTGATTGCTTGTTTTGATTTGATTTCGTAGTTGGATTAAATTTTTAATATACACTGATTCACCCCCCTCTCAGTGTCACGCTTAGTTCAACAATTGGTATCAGAGCGAGGTTCCTGAATAGGCTTAACCGGCTAGGGTGATCTTGGAAGTGACACAATGGCAGGTGGTGAAGGCTTCTCATCAAACAAAGCACCATTGTTTGATGGAACTAATTACGCATTTTGGAGACTCAGGATGCAGACATATCTTTGTGCTTTGGGATACGACATTTGGGATTCAGTAAATAGTGGATACACAATACCCACCACTTCTCCAACCGATGTTGTTGGTAAGAAACTATTTGAGAATGACTCAAAAGCAAAGAATGCTATCATGTGTGGATTAGTGGACAATGAACTGGTAAATATTATGGGTTGTAAAATGGCAAAGGAAATATGGGACAAATTGAAGAGCATTCATGAAGGAGACGTTAAGATCAAGGAGGCCAAGTTACAAACACATCGAGCTCAGTTCGAAGGATTAAAGATGAATGAGGATGAGAATATAGAGGCATATATGTTGAGAGTTAATGAAGTCATTAATGCGATTAGAGGACTCGATGAGGAAATCAAAGATTCTGTCATCATGAAAAAGGTATTAAGGTCCCTTCCCCAAATATTTGATTCTAAAGTTTCAGCTATAGAAGAAGCTAAAGATCTAAATTCTTTTAGTATGGATGAGATGCATGGTTCTTTGACTGCATATGAGATGAGAATAGGAAAATCTAAACCCACAGACAGAGAAGTTGCTTTTAAAGCCCAGAAAAATATGAAAGCAAAACAAGAATCCGAGGAAGAAGAGACATCAGATGAAATGGAAGCAAACTTTGTTCAAAAACTAAAAAGGGGAAAAGGAAAATACAGAGGAAAGTTACCATTTAAATGTTTCAATTATGGAGGCATTGGGCATTTTGTAGCTAAATGTCCACTTAATGAGAAGAACAGAAGTGATGAAGGATCGCATGGAGAAAGAAGTGACTGGAAGAAAAAATCAAATTTCAGAAAAGGCAACTTCAAGAAGAAAAGTTTCATCTCCAAGAAGGTCAGTTCATCAGAAGACAACTCTAGTGAGGATTCTGAAAAAGAAATAGGTGAAGCTCTTTTCATGGCATTCGAAGAAGAAAAACCAGAAAAAGAACAGGAATGTGATGAAGAAGAAATTGATGCAGAAGTGAATTTGGAAGAGGAACTAATTGCAGCTCTGGATGAATTGAAGACAGAAAGAAAAAGGAATAAGAAAATTTCAAGAAAGCTTGAGGATGCAAATGAAATCATAACAAGTTTGAAAGTGCAGATAGAAGAATCCAAGAAGATCTCCGAAGATCTCGAAGTGCAAATAACCATGAAAATAGATTATTGCAACAAGTTAGAAGAAGAGATTGTTGGTTTAAGGATGCAGCTAGAAGAGATGAATCAAAAAATTAGCTTTTATCACAAACGTGAAGAGAGTTCTATGAAGTTGGATAAGATCATAAAGAACCAGAAGACTACAGGCATCAAATTTGGTTTGGGTTTTGATGAAGGAGAATCATCAAATGGATCAAAGGCCACAAATGAAGAATCCACAAAGAATGAAGAAAAGAAATAGGTTAATCAAGCAAAAATGAATCATGCAAAGGAAAGCAATAATGCAAGGCACGAAAGGAGAATTGACAATGATGGTTTCACCAATGTCACACATCAAAGAAGAAGAAGATTTATGGCTCCTACAACAACATGGCAAAGACCACCACCCAGGTTCAATCATCCCTTTTATGGTTACTATTTTAAATGCAATGGTTATGGACATAAGATTTCAGATTGCAAGTATAATGTAGGACCAAGGAATTTTGCCAGTAGAAATGCTTTTTCACCTTTGATGGATTATGCAGTAGAATGTTATAACTGTCATAACTTTGGGCATATTGCAAGAAATTGTAGAAGTACATTTGCATCAAATCAATTTCAGGGAAGAAAATTTCAGCCAAATGGAATAAGACAAAATAGAAAATTTCCCGAAAAACATGCACAAGCTACTGAAAAAGAAAAGCCAAAACAAGAGCCCAAAACTGTAATCAAACCGGAGTGGAAAGAAAAAGAGCAACCTAAGGAAGAAAAGGAATCCTTGATCGTACATATGACATTTAAAGCGTAGAATAAATCTGCACCATGGATACTTGATAGTGGATGCTCTAGTCATATGACAGGTGACAAACAAAAATTTGAGAAGTTGCAACAATATGAAGGTGGTTCAGTGAAATTCGAAAACAATGATGGAGCTAAGATAGTTGGCAGAGGTTCAGTTAAGATCAGTGATGAAAAAATCAGGTCAGAAGAAGTCTTGTTTGTGGTTGGTCTGAAGCATAACTTGTTGAGCGTAAGTCAGATTTGTGACAGAGGTCATGATGTGATCTTTAAGAAGTAGGGTTGTGAAATCAGAAAGGCAAATAGTGGGAAGTTGATAGCAGCTGGATCAAGGACATCTGGCAACCTGTACACTCTCTCGGAGACTTCAGAAGGAGCTTGCTTGATTGGATAGGAAGAAGAGAATTGGTTGTGGCACAAGAGGCTCGGTCATATCAGTTTTGACAATCTAGTAAAAATCAGTTCAAAGAAAGCAGTGAGAGATATTCCCACCATTGGCAAACCATCAAATAGCATTTGTGCTTCATGTCAAAAAGGGAAGCAAACTAGAGTCTCATTTAAAACAAAAGAGTACTACACGAGCAAACCTTTGGAACTAGTACATACTGATTTATGTGGACCCATGAGAACGCAAAGCATAAACGGTGACAAATATTTCATGTTGTGTATAGATGACTATTCCAGGATGACATGGGTATTGTTTTTGAAGCATAAATCAGAAGCTTTTGAGATGTTCAAGGTTTTCAAAAACCAAGTTGAGAATCAAACAGGAAAAAGGATTAAATGTTTAAGGTCAGACAGAGGAGGAGAGTTCATTTCAGAGGATTTCATAGAGTATTGTGAAAAATATGGCATCAGGAGACAATTTTCAGCAGCCAGGACACCTCAGTAGAATGGTGTGGTAGAAAGAAAGAACAGGACAGTGCAGGAAATGGCATGGACTATGTTGACTGAGAGCAAAGTAGCAGATAGATTTTGGAAAGAGGTAGTCCATACTACGGTATACATCCAAAATAGGTGCATGTTGAGGATGCATGAAAGCAAAACTCCTTATGAGTTGTGGTTCGGTAAAAAGGCAACAACAAGATATTTTAAAGTTTTTGGCAGCAAGTGTTACATCAAAAGAACTGAAGAAAACCTTGGTAAGTTTGAAGATAGAGTGGATGAAGGTATTTTTCTTGGCTATTCATCAAAAAGCAAAGCTTACAAATGTTACAACAAGAGGCTCAAAAAAATTGTGGAAAGTGTCGATGTTAAAGTTGATGAAGGAAGGGAACGAGTAATTAGCTATGAAGAGAACTACCCAATTTATGAAGAGGTCATTGAAGGAGATGAGGAAGAGGAAACGGAAAAGAAACCAAGAATTGACTCAGAGGATTCGAAAAGTGATTCAGAATTGGAAGAAAACAAGAAATTCAAAATAGGTAGCTGGCAGAAAGATCATCCTAGAGAGCAAATAATTGGAGACCCCACAGTTGGTGTTCAGACAAGAAGAAGATTAGTAAGTAACTACTCTTTACTATCCAGCATTGAGCCCAAAAATGTTGTCGAAGCAAGCAAAGATGAAAGTTGGGTAAAGGCAATAAATGAAGAATTAGATCAGATCGAGAAAAACAAGACTTGGGAGTTAGTACCAAGACCCACAAATAAAAATGTAATCGGTACTAAATGGGTCTTTCAAAACAAATTGAATGAAGATGGACAGGTAGTCAGGAACAAAGCAAGATTGGTATGCAAAGGGTATGCGCAAGTTGAAGGTATTGACTTCGAGGAAACCTTTGCACCTGTGGCCAGACTAGAGGCAATTAGAATATTTCTTGCTTTAGCAGTTTACAAGAATTTCAAAGTTTATCAAATGGATGTGAAATCAGCATTTTTGAATGGGAAACTTGAAGAAGAGGTTTATATTGAGCAGCCAGATGGTTTTCAGCTTGGTGATGATCCCAACTTGGTTTGCAAGTTGAAGAAAGTGTTATATGGCTTAAAACAGGCACCTCGGGCATGGTATGCAAGGCTAGACAATTATCTTACTCAGCAAGGGTTCAAGAAAGGTATGGTGGACAGTAATTTGTATGTCAAAATAGAAAATGGTCATCATATTGTTGTTGTTGTATACGTAGATGATATCATATTTGGCAGCAACAAAGATGAGTTGTGTAAAGATTTAGCAAATAAGATGCAGAAAGAGTTTGAAATGTCAATGATTGGTGAACTTTCGTATTTTCTCGGATTGCAAGTTAATCAAAAGGAGAAGGGCATATTTATTTCTCAAATTAAATATGTGAAAGAGATGCTAAAAAAGTTCACAATGGAGGATTGCAAGCCAGTTAGCACTCCCATGACGACAGGTTGCAAGTTGAGCAAGGATGACAAATCTCCACCTATTGATCAAACTATGTACAGATCCATGATTGGGAGCTTACTGTACTTGACAGCTACTAGACCGGATATTTTGTAGGTAGTATGCATGGTAGCATGATTTCAGGCTAGTCCCAAGGAGACTCATGTGACAATAGTGAAGAGGATTTTTCGGTACCTCAAGGGTACTATGGAGTATGGGTTATGGTATCCGAAAGGTAAGGACTTCACCCTTATTGCGTATTCAGATGCAGATTGGGTAGGATGTGTAGATGATAGGAAGAGTACCAATGGAGGTGCATTCTATCTTGGTGATAATCTTGTTGCATGGCATAGCAAAAAGTAGGAGTCAGTCTCATTATCCATAGTAGAGGTAGAGTATATTGCAATGACATCATGTTGTACACAGGTACTTTGGATGAAATAAACTTTGAAGGATCTTGGAATAAATTTTAGTGAGCCCATCTCGATCATGTGTGACAATACAAGTGCAATCAATATCTCAAAGAATCTGGTTATGCATTCTCGCACAAAACATATTGCTATCCGGTACCATTTTTTGAAGGAGAAAGTTGCGGAAGGTGAGGTTAAGTTGGATTTTGTTCCAACAACAGAGCAAGTAGCGGATATCTTCACCAAACCATTGCCCAAGGAAGTCTTTGAGTACCTTCACAAGAAATTGGGAGTGGTCACACTTCCCAAGCATTGACTAGCTATCGGGGCCACATTCTCAGGGGGAGCATTTGTGTCTTTGTTTATCTTTTTGCTCATGTTTGTGATTCTTGCTAAGTGTAATAATTTTTGCCTGAGAATGTTGTGCATGGACTCGGGGGAGTTTGCAGTAGCCCTTTGGTCTTGTTGTCAAAGGGGGAGAAGAGTTACAGGAAATTGTGCGTGTGTTGCCAACAATTCCAAAGGGGGAGATTGTTGAGCAAGGTGCAACGATAATATTGTCATTGTTGTCAACACACTCAGATGGACAAGTTGATGTAGTGGACAGTTGTTCGAAGGTTTTTAGAGTATGTACAGTGGTGTTCAATGCTTATGAGGATGTTTTTGATGTTCGGGTGAAGTTGTTATAGGTTGTTCGTGCAAATTTGCAAAAGTTGCAAAAATCATCAAGAAGTTGTCAAAGTAGCAAAAGTTGTCAAAAAGGTGCGCTCCTTGCTTGCAGTGCATGGTCGGATAGGTCGAAGCATGTTGGCATGCTGGGAAATATGTTAGAATAGTGTTGGAGGTGTCATATCGATGTTTGGATTGATCGTTTGCATCGTCGGTACTTGGTTGGACAATTTTGCACTTAGTTGGACAGTTGTAAAATCTGCGTTAGAGGCCACTTTGCAGGAGGAATATTAAGAAATCCATGAGGAGTTAGACCTTGAAATTTTTATTAGAGGTATTATGATGTACAGAGAGCTTATGTTTTAAATTTCAGCCCAAACGAAGACCCGAGGAAGAAACGAAGCAGTTGCAAAATGCCTCCGTAACACTTTTTCCAGTTTATGTGACGTGTAAAATCTGCGTCAGAGGTCACTTTACGGGAGGAATATTAAGAAATACATGAGGAATTGGACCTCAAATTTTTTACTAGAGGTATCTGGATATACTGAGAGCTTAAGTTTTAAATTTCAGCCCAAACGGAGTCCGGAAGAAGAAACGGTGAGCGTTGCAAAATGGCTCTGGAGCACTTTTTCAGTTTATGTGACAGGTGTAAAATCAGCGTTAGAGGCCACTTTGTCGGAGGTACTACGAATAATCCATGAAGATTTAAAATATGAAATTTAAACTGAAGGTATTCGGTTTATCCAAGAATATATGTTTCAATTTTTAGCCCATTTGGAAATTTGAGGAGGAAGTTATGACTGTTACAAAAAGCCCTATCAACTCTTTTTGGCATTTTTGGCAGTTTCTAAGAATGTAACGGTTGAGTGGTACTTTTGTGTAACTGAAAAAAAAGAGCTGCGTTTTTTAATGTGAAGCATATATATGTTTTAAAAGAAAAGGGAGAAGGAGGTTTTTTTGAAGAAAGGATTGTCGGTGCATGTTGTGAAGAATTTTTTTCTTTGGCATTTTGATTGAAAAATGTGCAAGGTGTGAGATAATCAATGTGCAGAGTTGAGAAGATTGAAAAGGTTAGACAAGAATATTTTAGAGGAGAATATTTGTGAGCTAGACCACTCAGGGTCTTTTGATGAGATTTAATACTTTTATCAGAGCTTTTTAAATTTGTCGGGTCGGTGCTTGGCAACAGGGGTCGGTGCTCCTTGCAGTTGGTGCTGCTAAAGTCTGGGTTGGTTGGTGCCATTCCCTGTAGTTGGTGCTGCAAAAATATTGTAAAGACCAAACATTTTTGAGGTTGGATTTGGATGGGAGTCCAAATAGTCCATTGGCACAGTGGTTTTCCCACATCGGGTTTCCACTATAAATCTGGTGTTATGTGATGCATGTTTGTGTGATTGCTTGTTTTGATTTGATTTCGTAGTTGGATTAAATTTTTAATATACACTGATTCACCCCCCTCTCAGTGTCACGCTTAGTTCAACATAAATAACTATGTGGCTACAATTATGTAATTCTAAAGTAAGTGATTAGTTTTTCTTTATTCAAGAAAATACAAAAGTTGTTTTACCATGATCCTAGGATGTTGTTGGATTATCTATGTTAGAGACTATTTAGTTATGTATTTTCAATACAAATCCATGTAAGGAAAATTTGTTCCAACCAAGTAAAATAATGAAGTTATACTTCCTATTGTAACCCAAACTAGGGGGAAAACATATTACAATATCATGAGAGGACAATGAAGGGGGAGGAATCAGAAAAATTCTTTCAACCATTATTACATTGTATGAAGCATGTATGGAGTTTGGAATAAATGAGATAAGAAGGAGATAGAATCATTGTTCATATTCAATTGTAGTAATGAAACTATTCATTTTCTTCATGCTTTGTTTTTATTGTTGTAGCTTCCTTTTATTTTCTACAAACATGAATTAAAAAGCATAAAATTAGTTTAATAAGCATAAATCTCTAAAATCTAAAGTAAAAATAGGAGGTTAATACTAACCTTGAGGAGGCGAGGCCCACTCCAAGAGGTTAGTCCCTAGATCTCTTCCTCCAAAACATGGTAGATATAATTAGAGCATAGAATAAATTTGTTAAATTGCATATCATAGAACTATAGAATTTATCAGGATAAATAATGCACAATTAAATTATAAAAGTGGATCCACATCTATTTCATTTCATAATTGCACTCCTTAAACAAAACAAGCACATTTTTGAATTAGTACTTTCATTTATTGTGAACTTTGTTTTATGCAAGAAATTAAGAAAAAGGGATAGAAATCAACAATCATAATTATGGATATCTACATGGGATAACTATTCTTTAAATCTAATCTTGGTTGACATTTAAGTGTGAGGAATTTTTCTCAACAATACGGATGATTGCAATAATCGTACTACAACCATACAGGTTTTTTTTGTTGGGAATGTGATGGGGGGTGAGTAAAATAGGATTAATGGGTGATATTATGGTAGGAGAAAGTGGCGCAGCCTTGATATAGGTCCAAGCCACTCCTGGACAAGTTAAGGTAGGATTTTACCAAGGATGATTTGACATGGTTGGATAAGATTAGGTTTTTGGGAGTGGCTCCAATGGATATGGTACACATCAAAAGAGAATATATAATTATATTGATTGAGTTTTGGGACCCAGATAGGGGTACCTTCCATTTCCCCATAGAGGAAATGACATTGACAATGGAGGATATTTTCAAGATATACTAACTACTAGTGGAGGGAGCCATAGTGATAGTGATAGATGCATCACAGTAGGGGATAGTGATGGGATAGATTTTTTGTGCTGATTGGGATCATGTCTCCATAAGTAGTGGTGGGTTATTATATGAGCACTTTATTTATATGGGTTACTATGATTGAGGTAGACACTAGTGATGGTATTGATATTGAGTTTCATGCTCCTTGACTCCTCAAGTTCATAGTTTTTATGGAACCTATTATAAATTGTGCTAGACTTGGTGGATGCATCAATAATGTATGCATGGGCACCTGCCTTGATAGCATAGATATATAAAGAGTTATATGCATGAATTAGGGGTTATCATGGGGGGATGAGCTATAGTTTACTAGTGTAGTTGTGGGCATGGGAGTATGTGATGATCGAGAGGTCATGGGGTTTATCTTATGATGGACATGGATTGATGGGGAAGGACTACCCATACACCTTGATGTGGTAGAATTACATGGAGGAACATGAGAGGAAGGTTCATGAGGGATATTTTGAGTTTTATTGTTATATGTGGGTAAGCTTGAGGTCCTAATATATTATTTGGTGAACATTTAAGGGTGTCCTAGTATGGGAGGAGTTTGTATAGCTATGTCAAAAATGGTGGACTATATGGCTTATTGGTAATAAGACCATCAGGTGGAGTATTTCTAGTTCTCCTAAGTGTTATGATAGTTTGGGCTTACACAAGGGGTACCATACCAACCTATGGTATATCAAAGGAGGATGGATGAGGATAGACCTACACCATAGGTAGTGCCTATGGAGGACCATGTGTATGATGTGGTATTTTTACCAAATACAAATGATGCTAGTACTATGGAAGAGTATGATAGGTGGTGGGATACATAGCAGTAGCATGAACAAAAGGTTATAGAGGATGTGGGGTTATATGGGGGAGAGAGGAATGATGGTAAGACTAGTGATGAGGGATGAGAGGAGGAGGTACCACTCAGGTAGCAAGACAACTTATGAGAAGATGAGGGAGTGGGCCCATTAGGGGAAATAGGTGTGGAGATGCCATTAGCAGATTTTAGGAGTGGAAGATATTGGGATTTGATAATATAGTAGGTCTTAGTATGTTAGCCATAGTGGCTAGGGAGGAAAATATTTGGATGGAGCAGGCATAGTAGTTGGAGGCCCAATTGGTAGAGCAAGAGGTAGTGTGGGATCTAAAGAGAATAGTACTATATGAGTGACTCCATGAAGTGACTACAAAGAAAAACATAGTTACTATAGAGCAAACTACTTTGGTGGTAGAGCAAGGTAGGTTGAGTACAAAGAGATATGGTTATAGATAGGAGTGAGGTATGATTATAGTGGAGTGGGGTACCTTACAGAGGGAGAGACACATGGTGATATCTAAATAGGATGGAATCTGGCTTTAGGTGGATCAGTTATTGTAGTAGTTACAGTAGTTGAGGGTACAACCACCAATGATAGATAGCAAGGTGACATGGCAGCCTTACAAGCCAAGATCATATAAATATAGTAGGCTAGGGATGAATATAGAGCTAGTTGATCATGTGAGATAGATATATCTTGACTATACAAGGATAGGTTGATGGGTATGGGTATGTCTATTCCATCACTCATAGGTGCCCCATCTTGACAAAGTTATAGGAATGCACCATTAGTGGCCCCATAAGTGCCCCATTTTGTGGATCCATTAGTGTTGTAGGTAGCAAGACCAGGCACTTCTTAGGATAGTATGAGGTATTGGAGTAACAAGGATGATAGGTAGGGAGGGAGAGGATTAGATGATAAATATTATGGATAGTAGGGGAGTGGAGAGACTCTAGGAGATCGATAGCAATGATTCTAATTTTGATGTGGTAGAATGGTCATAATTTGTGTAGCATTCTTTTTATGAGCGAATCATGATGTATTTATTGCAACATGTATTTAGGGATGTATGGTGATGTAGCCTTAGGGAAATTTTTGAGATAGCCCTATGGGCATTGATGATAATGATGTATCACTGATTTTGTATTAACATGTATTGATGATGATTTGTATGTATATGGATATTTGATGGACTTCATGGACTATATTTATTCTTTTATGATATATACACATGATAATTATTTGATGGTTGGCATGATATGATGTTATGGATGGATGATGTGATGAATATGTCTAGGTTTTATTTTTCTATTGTGGATGGATGTATGTGATTAGATAACTATAACATGTTAGATGATATGGATGAAATATGCTTATGTGATTAATGTGTTAATTTACATGGTTTAGGCTCACATGTGTTATTTTTATCACCTTCTAGATGTTTGTGTATGAGGTTCACAATAAAAAGTGACTCAATTAATCAATGATAATTTAACAGACACAATAACACTAACAAAACATAAGATAAGATAACAAGTAATGAACACAATGAATACAATGCTAATAATGACAATGGGTAGACTAGTAGGGACAATGAATTAACCATGAACCTAATAAAAAAATAATGAACATAAGGAACAAGATGAATAAACATTGGAAAAATGATGTGAGGACATAGACATTAAGATAAAATGTAATGGATATTGTAAAATGATGAATGAACATTGGAAAAATGATTTGTGAATTTAGAAAGAGATCATAAAGATACCCTAAGTATTTTGGAAAGAAAAGTGAAACTTGATTTAGTGACTTGAAGGGAAATTTGAAAAACTAATCCTAAATGCGATTTTGGGAAAGAAATTTGACAAAAACTTTTGAAATGA
This sequence comes from Wollemia nobilis, assembly GCA_028583015.1. Lineage (NCBI taxonomy): Eukaryota > Viridiplantae > Streptophyta > Pinopsida > Araucariales > Araucariaceae > Wollemia > Wollemia nobilis. The sequence goes on from JAQPPZ010003612.1 coordinate 3,924,341, forward strand.
AAATAAAGGAAAGGAAAATCCTAATCTAAATTCAAACTTGAAAAACAAATTTGAAAGAGATTTGAATTGACATAAATGGAATACAAAAATCCCAATTTAAATGTGATTTTGAAAATAAAATTCACCCAAGTGTTGTTGGTGAGTTGGAGAACAGAGGGCAATCCTCCAAGGGAGGTCCCAGGTTCAAATCTCCACCCTACCAAAAAGCTAAATCATTCAAGATAACATGAAAGAAATGAAAAACATTGATGTAAATGCAATTCTGAACTGATTAAAGACTTTAATTGATTTGCTTTAAACAGATATTTCACACAATGACCTGATGCATTCATAGTGGAAATTACTGCGTAAAGAGATGATGAAATAGGGGAGTCATGAGAAAAATACTTGATTTCTACTGTATCAAGTGAACTTCCCACTATATTTGCTATGGACTTGTGAAATTGTAAGTGATTTTAAAATAGCATGTATGATTTCACAGGCCGGGGGGCGATTTGGACTGTATTTTTTAGGCAGGGGGTGAACTGGACTATATTTCACAGGTCATAAGGTGAAATGGATTTTGGAGCCGAAACTCTTGTCTAGTTGACCTGAGGTGTGTATTAGGGTTGTGTAGGATTTTATTTTACCTTTAGAGTACCTGTAATAGAAAAAAGGAAACCAAAAATTGCATCAAATTAGTGAGAATGAACTAGTCTAACACAAACTTTTGTGGGGGTCCCACCGAGCGTGCTAGAATGAAGCAATCGAAAGATCAGAAATACTACTTTTATTCATCAAGAGTGTTTTAGGTTACAAAATAAGTCTCCCTATTTTCTTCACAAATATGAAGCATTTTGATGGTGTCCTTTAGAGCTCCTCAATGAAGGTGGGCTTCTATGCATGTGTGTCATTGGTGTTGAGCAAGGTGCAGAAAAAGAATTGCAAAAGTATTGTCATTGTTGTCAACACAGTCAGATTGATGCAGTTGATGCAGTTCAGAGGTCAGTCAGATCAAGTGCAAAAAGTTTCAAGGAAAACGAGAGGTGACCCAGATTCGAAAGCGGCAAAAGAGACAAGGAAGAAAAGCGTCGCGATATCGCGACATGTTTTCTGTCGAGATTTCGTGACATGGTCGAGGAGAGAGAAGGCGCAGCCGAAAATGTCGCGATTTCGTGACATGTCGAGTTTTCATTGAGGAGAGAGAAAATGTGTCGCGATTTCGTGACAAAAAGTAGGAGAGAGAAAATGCATGCCAAATTGTCGCGATTTCGCGACATGTCCGAGGAGAGAGAAGATGCGAGCAAAACTGTCGCGATTTCGTGACATGCTGGAAGAGAGGGAAGCAAGGTGAAAAGATGTCATGATTTCGTGACATAAATGGAGAAAAGGAGCTAGCAACGAAAAGTGTCGCGATATCGCGACACGTCGGGTTTTCGCGATCCGAAGAGGAGAGAGAATGCTCAGCAACAAAGGTGTAGCGATATCGCTACATGTTGAAATGAATGGAAACAAAGGTGTAGCGATATCGTTGCATGATGAAAATTCATGGCACAAAGGTGTAGCGATTTCGCTACAATCAGAAAGTGCAGAAAACAAAGATGTAGCGATTTCGCTACAAGTAAAAAGACACAAACAAGAAGATGTAGCGATTTCGCTACATGTTGAAACAAAGAGAAACTAAGGTGTAGCGATGGCGCTACATGTTGAAACAAAGGAAAACTAAGGTGTAGCGATTTCGCTACTAGTCAAAAGTGTAGAAACTGAAAGATGCAGCAATGATATTACAAGTCAAAATTTCATGAAAAGAGGCAAGGTGAAAACACAAGGCACAAAGATGTAAAAATTTTGCCATTGCATGAAGCATAGTGTCGCGATTTCGCGACATGTTCCTTTTTCGCTACTGCTGGCAAAGAAGAGTGTACGGAAGCTGGAAGTGTCACGATTTCGTGACAAGAAGGATGATGACGTCAGCAAAGTTGAAAAGTGTCGCGATTTCGTGACAAGATGAAAGGAAAGCTGCTGAAAGCGGGAAGCGTCGTGATTTCGCGACATGCTTAAGGATGACGTCGGCAAATGTTGAAAGTGTCGCGATATCGCGACAAGATGGAGGAAAGCTTCCAAGAGCCAAAACGGTCACGATTTCACGACATGCTTAAGGATGATGTCAGAAAAAGTTCTAAGTGTCGCGATATCGCGACATGAAGAGGAAAGTTCAAAGCCAAAATGGTCCGATTTGACGGTGAGGATGACGTCGCAAAGTTCAAAGTGTCACGATTGACATGAGGAAAAGCTTTCAAGGCCAAAATGGTCACGATTTCACGACAACCTAGGGTGACGTCAGCATAAGTTAAAAGTGTCGCGATATCGCGATAGGAAATAGTTAGACTGGAAAATGCCGAAGCAACATGAAAGGTGACACATGGCAGAAAAGCATCATGCAGTCTGTCACATAAAATAGCGAAGTCAGACAGAAGTTAAACGTTGAAGGTGTTGGACATGCAATGCAACAACCAAACATGCATAATTGAAAGCATTTTTTAAAAGCTGAACATGAAGAATCAAAAAGCTTTCGAAGAATCACATATGGAATTTTGAAAAAGCATTCGAAAAGCCATATTCGAAGATATTGAGCGGTCGAAGTGCATGAAACAAAATTGCCGTATTGCATGGTTTCAAAAGACGTATTGCGGGGTTTGAACGGTCGAAGTGCATGGAACCGAATAGCCGTATTGCATGGATTCGAACGGTCGAGTATGTGATTCGATTGCATGCGAGGATTGAAAGGTTATAAAAGAATAATCGTACGAGAGAAGATGTTCTATCTGTTAGAGAGAAATTGCTATAAAAGGAGGGTTAGAGAAGAATCAAGAGAAAAATAAGCAGAGCCGTGAGAGTGTGTAGAGTTGGGTTAATTGCAGACCAGTCAGGGTCGTGCATGAAGTGAAGACATTTTTATGTCATTCTAAATTGATCAGAATTGCAGTCCAAGTTGGTGCTTGGTACTAGGAGTTGGTGCTCCATCTGTTGCAGCAGAAAATTACAGGGGTTGGTGCTCCTTCCAGTTGATGTTGGTAAAGTATTTGTAAAATTGATTTTGCAAAGACTGGATTTGGATTGGAGTCCAAGCAGTCATTTTTGAGGAGTAGCCAAATTGGTGAACCTCGGTATATTGAGTGTTGTGGTGTGCTCTCTTGTTCAAGTTGTTTTTCAGTTGTCAAGTTCTCTTTATTTCATATTAAATGTTGTAGATATAAAAATTAATAGCTACACTGATTCACCCCCCCTCTCAGTGTCATTGTGTAATCATCAATTGGTATCAGAGCAAGGTTCCTTGTACAAGCTTAATCAGCTAAGGAGATCTTGGAAGAAACAATGGCAGGTGGTGAAGGATTTTCATCCAACAAAGCTCCCTTATTTGATGGAACAAATTACACCTTCTGGAAACTCAGAATGCAAACATATCTGAGTGCATTGGGATACGATATTTGGGATTCTGTAGATAGTGGATACACAGCACCCACTACCCCTCCAACGGATACTGCTGAGAAAAAGAAATTTGAAAACAACTCCAAAGCTAAGAATGCCATAATGTGTGGGCTTGTTGACAGTGAAGCGATAAGAGTCATGAGTTGTAAATCAGCAAAAGACATGTGGGATAAAGCTGAAGAGCATCCATGAAGGAGACGAGTAAGATTAAGGAAGCAAAACTGCAAACTCATCGAGCACGGTTCGAAGCAACTGCAAATGAATGAAGATGAAAACATAGAGACTTATATCGTTGAGAGTCAACGGAATTATTAATGCAATCGAGAGGACTCGGTGAAGAAATTGATGATGCGGTTGTTGTGAAAAAGGTTCTCAGAACACTTCACAAAAGATTTAACTCCAAAGTCTCTGCAATAGAAGAGGCAAAAGATCTAAACAACTTCAGCATGGATGAGTTGCATGGTTCCATGACAGCATATGAAATGAGAATAGGACAAACCAAGTCTACGAGACAGAGAAGCGACTTTTAAAGCACACAAGAATGTAAAAGCTGAACATGAATCTGAGGATGAAGGAACATTGGATGAAACAGAAGCCAATTTTGTTCGAAAACTCACAAAAGGAAAAGGAAAATATAGAGGGAAGCTACCTTTTAAATGCTTCAATTGTGGAGGAGTCGGTCATTTTGCAGCCAAATGTCCAATGCGAGGAGAGAACCAAAAATGGTGAAGGTTCACACCAAGAAAAAGGTGATTGGAAGAAGAAACAAAATTTTAGAAAGAACAACTTCAAGAAGAAAAGCTTCATAACCAAGAATGTCGGCGGTTCGAAGAAAGCACGGATGAGGAGTCCGAAGAAGAAGGAGGTGAAGCTCTGTTCATGGCACTTGAAGAAGAAAGAACGAGAGGAAAATCGGGAAGGTGATGAAAATTCCAAGGATGAAGGTGAAGTGTATTTGGAAGGAGAATTGGTTGCTTGCACTTGAAGAGTTGAGTGCGAGAAAGGAAGAAGAATAAAAAATTTTCAAAGAAATTAGAGAATGCCACGAGACATAATAAACAATCTAAAAATACGAGACGAGAGGAATTCAAGAAAATGTCTGAAGTTCTTGATGAACAATTAAGCTGTAAAGACAGGTTGAATGCGGCAAGCTAGAGGAAGACATTGTTAAGTTAAGGATGCGGTTAGAGGAGATGAATAGAAAATTGAAGCTGTTTTCATAAGTTTGAAGAAAGTACTTGTAAAAGCTGGATAAAATGTTAAATAACCAAAGGCCTTACGGCATCAAATTTGGTTTAGGCTTTGATGAAGGAGAATCTTCAAAGGATTCAAAGAACTTGAATATAGAACCCATAAAGAAAGAAGAAAAGATCGGGGTTGAACCAGAAAAACCAAATCATGCAAAAGAAAACAATAATGCCAGATTCAAGAAGAATACTGACAAAGATGGATTCACAAAAGTCACACATCCGAGGAGGAGAAGAGTCATGGCTCCTACTTCAAACTGGCAAAGACCGGCACCCGGGTTTAATCATGCATTTTTTGGTTATTGTTTTAAATGCAATGCTTATGGCCATAAGATTTCAGATTGCGGGCATAATGTATCTCAAAGGAATTTTACCAGCAGAAATGTTTTTTCTCCTTTAATGAATTATGCGGTTGAATGTTATAATTGTCATAATTTTGGACATATTGCTAGAAAGTGCAGAAGCACTTTTGCATCAAATAATTATCAGGGTAGAAAATCTCAGCCAAGTGGGTTGAAACAAAACCAAAAATTTCTTGAAAAACAGGCACATGCTAATGAAAGGACAAAGGCAAAACAAGTAGCAAAATCTGCTATCAAACCAGAATGGAAAGAAAAGGAATCTTTGATTGTCCAGACTGCTTTTAAAGCTCAGAACAAATCAGCACCTTGGATACTTGACGGTGGTTGTTCCGGTCACATGACGAGGTGACAAGCAAAAGTTTGAGAATTTACAGAATTATGAAGGTGGTTATGTGAAATTTGGAAATAATGATGGAGCAAAGATTGTTGGAAAGGGATCAGTCAAGATCAGTGATGGCAATATAAAATCAAAAGAAGTCTTGTTTGTAATTGGCCTGAAGCATAACTTGCTAAGTGTAAGTCAAATATGTGACAGAGGTCATGATGTAATCTTCAAGAAGGAGGGCTGTGAAGTAAGAAAGACAAAAAATGGAAAGTTAATAGCCACTGGGTGAGAACTTCGGAAATATGTATACACTTTCAGAAACTGCAGAAGGAACATGCTTGATTGGACAGGAAGATGAAAATTGGCTATGGCACAAGAGGCTTGGGCATATTAGTTTTGACAATCGGCAAAAATCAGTTCAAAAAGAGCAGTTAGAGATATACCAAACATTGGCAAACCTGTAAATAGCATCTGTGAGTCATGCCAAAAGGGAAAACAAACCAGAGCCACTTTCAAAGCAAAAGAATACTTCACTAGCAAGCCATTAGAACTAATTCACACTGATCTATGTGGACCCATGAGACCTGAAAGCATAAATGGACACAAATATTTTATGCTTGTGTATAGATGACTACTCAAGAATGACATGGGTGCTATTTTTGAAACTCAATTCAGAAGCCTTTGAAATGTTTAAAACCTTCAAAAATCTTGTTGAGAATCAATCAGGAAAAATAATTAAATGCCTAAGATCAGACAGGGGAGGAGAGTTTATCTCCGAAGAATTTGTAGAATACTTGTCAAAAACATGGGATAAGAAGACAGTTTTCAGCAGCTAGGACACCTCAGCAGAATGGTGTTGTAGAAAGGAAGAATAGAACAGTGCAGGAAATGGCAAGGACAATGCTGGCAGAAAACAAAATAGCTGACAGATTTTGGAAAGAGGCAGTTCATACTCTAGTTTACATTCAAAACAGGTGCATGTTGAGACCACATGAAAGCAAAACAACTTATGAGTTGTGGTTTGGCAGAAAGGCAACAACAAGACATTTCAAAGTATTTGGCAGCAAGTGCTACATAAAACGGACTGAAGATAACCTCGGTAAATTTGAAGATAGAGTGATGAAGGTATCTTTCTTGGTTACTCAACAAAAAGCAAGGCCTACACATGTTACAACAAGAGGTTGAAGAAAATTGTTGAAAGTGTTGATGTGAAAGTTGATGAAGGTAGAGAACAAGAAACTACTTATCAAGAAAACTACCCTATGTATGAAGAAGTCATTGAAGGTGATGATGAAAAAGAAACGAGAGAAGAATCGAGAAAATTGATCCGAGATGGTGTAAAAGCTGAATACGAAGAAGAAGAAAACAGGAAATTTAAAACAGGCAAGCTGGCGAGAAAAATCATCCAAGTGAGCAGATTATTGGGGATCCCACAGATGGTATTCAAACAAGAAGAACAGCAGTGAGGAACTATTCTCTGTTATCTAGTATTGAACCTAAAAATGTTGCTGAAGCAAGCACTGATGAAAGTTGGATGAAGGCAATCAATGAAGAACTAGATCAGATAGAGAAAAACAATACATGGGAATTAGTACCTAGACCAACAAATAAAAACATAATTGGCACTAAATGGGTTTTTAGAAATAAATTGAATGAAGATGGGCGAGGTTGTCGGAAATAAGGCAAGATTGGTATGTAAAGGCTATGCTCGGGTTGAAGGCATTGATTTTGAAGAAACTTTTGCACCGGTAGCAGGACTAGAGGCAATCGAGAATGTTTACGGCATTAGCGAGTTCATAAAAACTTCAAAGTATATCAAATGGATGTAAAATCAGCATTTTTGAATGGAAAAGCTGGAAGAAGAGGTTTACATTGAACAACCGAGATGGCTTCCAACTTGGTGACAATCCAGATTTTGTTTGCGAGGTTAAAGAAAGCTTTATATGGATTAAAACGAGGCACCCAGAGCATGGTATGCAAGGTTGGATAATTATCTAATTAAACAAGGGTTTAAGAAAGGTTTGGTGGATAGCAACTTATATGTCAAAACGAGAGAAGGGTCATCTTATTGTTCTTGTTGTTTATGTAGATGACATAATATTTGGCGATGACATGGATGAATACTTGCAAAGACATATCAATTAAAATGAAAAAAGAATTTGAGATGTCAATGATTGGTGAACTTTCTTATTTCTTAGGACTGCAGGTCAATCAAAATGAAAAAGGCATTTTTATTTCTCAAGTTAAATATGTAAAAGAAATGCTGAAAAAGTTCACAATGGAAGACAGTAAACCGGTCAGCACTCCTATGACAACAGGCTGCAAGTTGAGCAAGGATGATAAATCCCCAGATGTAGATCAAACAATGTACAGGTCTATTATTGGAAGCCTGTTGTATTTAACAGCCACTAGACTAGATATATTACAAGCGGTATGTATGGTTGCAAGATTTCAGAGCCAGTCCCAAAGAAACTCATGTAACGATTGTAAAGAGGATCTTCGAGATATCTCAAGGGCACTATGGATTATGGGTTGTGGTACCCAAAAGGTAAAGATTTCACTTTGATTGCATATTACGATGCAGATTGGGCGGGATGTATTGATGACGAGAAAGAGCACAAGTGGAGGAGCATTTTATCTTGGTGACGAGGCTAGTAGCATGGCACGACAAGAAACAAGAATCGGTATCTCTATCCACTGCAGAGGCGAGAATACATTGCGGCAACAACATGTTGTACTCGAGATATTATGGATGAGACAAACGTTGAAAGATCTTGGTATTCATTTCAAAGAGCCAATTTCAATTAAATGTGATAACACTAGTGCTATCAACATATCCAAGAATCCAGTAATGCATTCAAGAACCAAACATATTGCAATCCGATATCATTTCTTGAAGGATAAAGTTGCAGAAGGAGAGGTTAAATTGGATTTTGTTCCAACTACAGAGCAAGTAGCTGATATATTCACAAAACCTTTGCCAAAGGAAGTATTTGAATACCTTCGGAAGAAGTTGGGAGTAGTCACACCACCCAAGCACTGACTAGCTATGGGAAACACATTCTCAGGGGGAGCATTCAAACTTTTTAAGTCTGAGAATGTTGTGCATAGACTCAGGGGGAGTCTACAACAACCCTTTGGTATTATTGGCAAAGGGGGAGAAGAAATTAAGCAAGGTTGCAGTGTGTTGCCAACAATTCCAAAGGGGGAGATTGTTGAGCAAGGTGCAGAAAAAGAATTGCAAAAGTATTGTCATTGTTGTCAACACGGTCAGATTGATGCAGTTGATGCAGTTCAGAGGTCAGTCAGATCAAGTGCAGAAAGTTTCAAGGAAAACAGAGGTGACCAGATTCAAAAACGGCAAAAAGAGACAAGGAAGAAAACTGTCGCGATATCGCGACATGTTTTCTGTCACGATTTCGCGACATGGTCGAGGAGAGAGAAGGCGCAGCCGAAAATGTCACGATTTCGTGACATGTCGAGTTTCGTTGAGGAGAGAGAAAATGTGTCGCGATTTCGCGACAAAAAGTAGGAGAGAGAAAATGCACGCCAAATTGTCGCGATTTCGCGACATGTCAGGAGAGAGAAGATGCGAGCAAAACTGTCACGATTTCGCGACATCTTGGAAGAGAGGGAAGCAAGGTGAAAAGATGTCATGATTTAGTGACATAAATGGAGAAAAGGAGCTAGCAACGAAAAGTGTCGCGATATCGCGACACGTCGGGTTTTCGCGATCCGAAGAGGAGAGAGAATGCTCAGCAACAAAGGTGTAGCGATATCGCTACATGTTGAAATGAATGGAAACAAAGGTGTAGCGATATCGTTGCATGATGAAAATTCATGGCACAAAGGTGTAGCGATTTCGCTACAATCAGGAAGTGTAGAAAACAAAGATGTAGCGATTTCGCTACAAGTAAAAAGACACAAACAAGAAGATGTAGCGATTTCGCTACATGTTGAAACAAAGAGAAACTAAGGTGTAGCGATGGCGCTACATGTTGAAACAAAGGAAACTAAGGTGTAGCGATTTCGCTACTAGTCAAAAGTGTAGAAGCGAAAGATCAGCAATGATATTACAAGTCAAAATTTCATGAAAAGAGGCAAGGTGAAAACACAAGGCACAAAGATGTAAAAATTTTGCCATTGCATGAAGCATAGTGTCGCGATTTCACGACATGTTCCTTTTTTCGTTGCTCCTGGCAAAGAAGAGTGTACGGAAGCCGAAAGTGTCACGATTTCGCGACAAGAAGGATGATGACGTCAGCAAAGTTAAAAGTGTCACGATTTCACGACAGGATGAAGGAAAGCTGCTAAAAGTCGGAAGCGTCGCGATTTCACGACATGCTTAAGGATGACGTCAGCAAATGTTGAAAGTGTCGCGATATCGTGACAAGATGCAGGGAAAGCTTCCAAGAGCCAAAACGATCACGATTTCGTGACATGCTTAAGGATGACGTCAGCAAAAGTTTTAAGTGTCGCGATATCGCGACATGAACGAAAGCTTCAAAGCCAAAATAGTCGTGATTTTGCGACAGCATTGAGGATGACATCAGCAAAAGTTCAAAGTGTCACGATTTCACGACATGAGCGGGGGAAAAGCTTTCAAGGCCAAAATGGTCACGATTTCGTGACAACCTTCAGGGTGACGTCAGCATAAGTTAAAAGTGTCGCGATATCACGATAGGAAATAGTTTGACTGGAAAATGCCGAAGCAACATGAAAGGTGACACATGGCAGAAAAGCATCATGCAGTCTGTCACATAAGAAGTAACTGAAGTCAGACAGACAGTTAAACATTGACAGGTGTTGGACATGCAATGCAACAGCCAAACATGCATAATTGAAACGCATTCAAAACAATATGAAAAAGCCGAACATGAAGAATCGAAAAGCTTTCGAAGAATCACATATGGAATTTCGAAAAAGCATTCGAAAAGCCGTATTCGAAGAAATTGAACAGTCGAAGTGCATGAAACAAAATTGCCGTACTGCATGGTTTCAAAAGACGTATTGCAGGGTTTCGAACAGTCGAAGTGCATGGAACCGAACAGCCGTATTGCATGGATTCGAACAGTCAGAGTATGTGATTCGATTGCATGCAGGATTGAAAGGTTATAAAAGAATAATCGTACAGAGAAGATGTCACTACTGTTAGAGAGAAATTGTTGTAAAAGGAGGGTTAGAGAAGAATCAAGAGAAAAATAAGCAGAGCCATGAGAGTGTGTAGAGTTGGGTTAATTGCAGACCAGTCAGGGTCGTGCATGAAGTGAAGACATTTTTATGTCATTCTAAATTGATCAGAATTGCAGTCCAAGTTGGTGCTTGGTACTAGGAGTTGGTGCTCCATCTGTTGCAGCAGAAAATTACGGGGGTTGGTGCTCCTTCCAGTTGGTCCTTGGTAAAGTATTTGTAAAATTGATTTTGCAAAGACTGGATTTGGATTGGAGTCCAAGCGATCATTTTTGAGGAGTAGCCAAATTGGTGAACCTCGGTATATTGAGTGTTGTGGTGTGCTCTCTTGTTCAAGTTGTTTTTCAGTTGTCAAGTTCTCTTTATTTCATATTAAATGTTGTAGATATAAAAATTAATAGCTACACTGATTCACCCCCCCTCTCAGTGTCATTGTGTAATCATCAATTGGTAGTTTGTTTATGTGTATTCTTTTGTACCTATTTAGGGATTGCAAAATATTGTTAGTGCATTTGGGGGCCTACCTTGGTCAAGCCCCATGATTATAAAGACAAATCAACATGAAAACTATATTGAAAAGTGCTAAAAACTAAGGGAAATACTGTAAAAATACTAAATAGTTGATACCTGCTTGATTTGATGTTGTAGACCTATTGTACGGTCAATTTGTAGGGCAGCCTGTGAAATGGATCCCAGATTCATAAGTTGAGGGGTTAATTGGTCTATAGCTAACTTATTATGGATATCCTCTATCTAGATGGGCTCCATAAGTGATTTGATACTGTTTGTACAGTGCAAAGTTGTCAAAGGAGATTTTAGAATAATTTTTGAAGAGTTTTGGTAAGTTGACCAAAATGGGGTGAGGTAAAATGAGGGAAAGACTCTCTATTTATAGGAAAACCCAAGGTTATGGGGTGGTTAGGTGTACCATATCCTATATTCAATTCCTATCATGGTTAGGTTAAGGTTTGGGAGGTGGCAAGCTTAGTCATCCTCTCACATGCCCTGAAGGAAAAATCCTATGCTCAAACATGTGTAAGCAAGATTAGGGTTAACTAGCTCCTAGGTTAGATGAGGGTTTACTTAGGATTTCCTAGGAAATATCCTAACAAAATTAGGGTGCACACATGTGTGAGGACATGTTTAGGGCTAATTTTATCATTAACCCTAATTAAACCCAATTTAATGATAAAGTGTAACTTAAGTGAAAGTCAATCATAAATTACAATCCGAATTAGCCTAATTAGGTTTTTTTGTAGGGAATGGTCCCATGAGGGCCCTAATTAGGTGTAGAGGGCTTAGGTTACCTTATGAAGCTAATTGGTGTCCTCCTAGTGGATAGGAAGTGTTTTGGGTACATTTTACCTAATTTTGTAGGTTTTGAACCTACGGATAACTACGGTAACCTACGATGGCCTATGGCAGCCTACGATGACCTATGATGGCCTACGATGGCCTATGACTACCTATGCAAACATAAAAGTGTATATGTAGGTGTACAAGAATCTAGGAATGATCATGTGTGACTTTTAGGTGTCTATAATAAGTAGCTAGGACCTTCCTTAAGGAAAAAGCCTTCTTCAAATATTGATGGTCTTGCCTCCTCCTTGATGCAGTGGTGATCGTTTGATGTTGGTGTTGGTCTATGTGGGTGTCAAATCTTTGCCCAATAGGGCCTTCCCATTTTCCATGTTACTTTGTACATTAAGTGCCCAACCAAACCCCCATCCATTTTGCACCAATGTGTTTAATATCTTGTCATCATGATACATGTGTGCACTGTCTTTTTTGCTCTTTGGAATATTCATCAAAATATTTCAAAATTTAAAATTCAAAAACATAAAATTTGGAGGGAAATAATTTTCAACACAATGAAATAGGTACCTAAGGCAAAATTGGAAAAACATTGAACTTGACCCTCCTAAAATTTTGCAATGAATCCAAAGATATTAAAATTTTGCTCATGTTTATCACATTTTTTCTACACGACTCTTTTAAAAAATGTAACTAATCAAGTCATCCTCTCATGCCATTACAATAAATAAGTTATCACACCATTTTAGCAAGTGGCTATGAAGTTGAGCTAACGAATATTGGTTGTAATTCAGGCTCCAGTTCCACCTCTAAGCCTGTTTTTGTATGGTGTGGGGAAGAAGTGTTGCCATGGCCTAGAACGTATACCTATGTTGGTTCAAGATAGAGAATAGGAATATTATCAAGCAATTTATCTACTCCCTACATAGTATTTTTATGTATTGTAGACAAGGACCAAGGTTGTTCTTGATAAATGGTCAAAATGTCGGTATGCGAAGATCCTTTTGTGGCCCATTTCACCACTTTGTTCAATTCCTCCTCAACCATCAACTGTCATTTCTTCCATCGACCAACACATGTTGCACCAAAATATAGCCGAACATTATCCATTTCTTGGGTCAATTTAGAAAAATAGTAGACCACTTGTTGATCCTCATGGGCTCCCCATTCTGGTGGGTTGAAAAAATTCAGCATTTTCAATATGAAGCATTCTGCCCAGATATCATTGACTTGTTCTTCCTTTACCTCATACTGCAACTACTTTTCTTTTCCTAAAAAATCTATGGTATTTTTATCTGCTTTACCCTCTATAAGCCCTGGCTTCTCCTCAGGTGGTTTCTCTTGGATACTTTCTTTTTTATTCCAATGAACTACTAAGATTCATCCATTTGTGGAGGATTCTCTCCTTGCTCTATATCGGTCTCATGTCCCATCGAGACCTCTTCGTCTACTGTAATGGGATGTTGTTGTTGGACATTTTTAGGAATGTTAGTTTTCATTGATGTCAAAAGGTTCTAAGAAGAATTACATTTTGATTGGTTCCAAAAGAGCTTCATGGGAAGCATGATCAAAGGTTTTTATGAAAACCATGGTGGGAAAAAATAAAAGATTAATTATCCATGATGGGCAAAAATAAAATGTTTTTATTAAAAACCAAGGTGGCTTTTAGTTTGATTAAAAAAGGCCCAAAGATTAATTAATTATTTAATTTATAATATTTTAATTTCAAAGGGAATTTAAATTATTATAAATAAACAATAATTAAAGTTAATTCGAATATTCAAAATTCAAATTTCTAATGCACCGACGTGTGAGAAATTTCCTCCATTCATGTATAAAAGGTGGATCGTTTCACCTTAGAAAGTACCAAGCTTAATTTTTATTTAATGCTCATGAATCCCCTACGAAAGGTATCTCCGATATTCGTGTGATTAAAGAGTTGTGGCTAGTGGACGACATGTGGTGTTCGAAGGAGGTCAACATGTGTGAAGAAGAGCATAAGGTGAAGGAAGCTTCACTTCCTTCACGTGGGAATTGCTAGCCCACGCGGTGGACTCCCAAGTACTAAGGCGCTTAGGCTTGTGGATACGGTGGTTCGATTCTCATCGAATCCCTTTTAGGGATCAACAAAAAGGTATGCACATTATTTGAGCATCGGGTTTTTAGAGAAGATTATGGAAAAATTAGATTTAATTTTTGGCTTTATTAAATGGTTTTATAAAGTGACGTGGGAGTTATAAGGGATAGATAAAAGGTGTTTTTTCTTGGTAATTATTTTTGGTTAAAAATAATTAGGAGGAATAAGGAGTTAATTGTTTTATAAAGCCTTTTAATATATTTAGCTTATTGGAGAGATAAATGCTTTTAAGTGTTGATTATTATTGAAGATGTCTTCTTGCCATTAAGAAGTGTTGAGAAAGTAATTATTTTGAAATTATTTTCTAGTGGTGGATATTATTTCAACTAGGATATTATAAGGTGTAATTGGTCATTTATTTCTATGTGTTGATGGATGCTTAATCAAGATGGAGTAATAATGTATATTTGTGAGTTGTTATTTGTTTTGTATTGTCACCTAACCTTCTTTGAGCTTGGAAAAGAAGTATTTGTGGTTATGGTAAATTTATGAGATCCCTTCATCATAAAGAAAAAGGTATGAGCACATTCTTCCATAATTGAGTTGATTGGTTGGTTTTCTAGAAAATAATTTTGGAGTTAAAAGGATTTGATTAGGGCTTCCTTATTGAGTGTGTTGAGTTAATGCTTCAAGGTTTTCTAGAATTAAGAGTTGTTAAAACCTTGTTTTAGAAGCATTGTTGTTGAAGACATTGATTTACTGAAGAACTTGAACTAGGGTTTGCAAATAACATGAGTATCATTTTTATGTGAAGATTATTTTATAAGCATTGTTGTTGAAGTGAGTTGTTGAACGAAGAACTTGAACTAGGGTTTGAAAAGAACATGAGTATCATTATTATGTGATATTTGTTGATGAGCATTGTTGGAAACATTTTGAGTGAAGAATCATATGTTTGTACTAGGGTTTGTGAGGAATGATTATTTCAGTGAGTGATTGATTGAGTAGAGTTGGTTGAGCCCAATCAAGTGGATGTGTGAAGTGATTTTTCAAGTTCCATAAAATAAACTATTCTATATTTTGAATTGAATTGAGAAAGTGATTGAGTTGAAGCATATTGAGTCTCTAACAATTCTCTGTATGTTTCTAAAATAGTGATTGAAAGTGATTGAGCATTGTGATGAGTATAGGGTATATTGAGTCTCTAACAATTCTCTTTATGTTTCTATGAGATTGGACAAGTTCTAGTGTGGACTTGTTGAGCAGATTTGAGGTAAGTCTTTGAGAAGACTTGTGGACATATTTGGGTAAGCTTTTATGGAAGCTTACAATACATATTGAGAGCAAATTTGGATAAGTTATTGAGAGGACTTATTGAGCATATTTGGATAAGTTCTTGAGAGGACTTATTGAGCAGAGTGGACAAAGTTCTAGAGAGGACTTGTGGACAAATTGGTGTGAGCTTTTGTGGAATCTTACAAGGCATATTTGAGATAAGTCTTTGAGAAGACTTGTGAGTAGAGTTGATTGATTGATTTGTTCAAACCTTGAGTTAAGGTTTAGGGCAGATCCAATCGAGTTGATTTGAGATTAAGTCAAGCTTTGTGTTAAGGCTTGAGGACAGAGATTGAGGATAGATTTGTGCTAGACCGAAGGACTATGTTTAGTACATATTTGAGGATAAATTTTGGTGCAGATTTGAGGATAGATTTATGCTAGATCAGAGATAGATATTGAGAGCAGATTTGTGCTAGACCGAAGGACTATGTTTGGTACATATTTGAGATAGATCTGAGTGTAATATTTGGAGGTGATAGAGTATAGAGGATGATAGTATCTAGTGGATAGATATCCATTAGCTAGGGTAGGGAAGACAAGTGTCTTTTATGGATAGAGTTCCATTTGCTAAGGGCAGTGGAGGTAGAGGTCTTCTAGAATATCACCAACCAGAGCAGAGATTAGGAGATTGGTGTCTCATGTGGATAGAGATCCATGAACTTGATTTAGGGGATTGGTATCTCCTTTGGACAAAGGTCCATAAACATTGTAATAGGGAAAGGATTCCTAAGAGATTTATTGAGAAAATATTAGTGAAATATTTTCTCCATGGAGTAGCCCACATTGGGTGAACCATGTTAAATTGGTGTCTCTATTGTGTGTGGTGATTTATGCATTGCTTTGGTTATTACTATTGATATTACTATTTATTATATTGGATAATATTGTTTGGGAAAGAAAAGTAAAAAGTGGTCTTATATTCTTCACCCCCCCTCTCAGTATAAGCTTGTGTTCTTCAATTTGTATCAGGGTTGGTTCCTTCAAAAAAGGTTTAATAGCTTGAAGGAAGATCTTAAAAGAACACAAATGGAAAATAAAGGCAAAGGCAAAACCATGAGACACAAGAATAAAAGAACACACATGGTCATGAAAGAAAAAGAAGATGAATTTGATATTGTTTTTTTGGGAGGAAAAGTGGAAATAGATTCAAGATATGAATAAAGTAGTGGAGAAAATATCATATTGATAAAGTTTTGTACTAGATGTAGGAATACAGGTCACCATGCAACTTATTGTCCACAAGAAGGTGAAGAATATTTTATTTATGGTCAAATCGGTCATGATGCATGTTATTACAATGGGTTTAGTAGCGGTGAATATGAAGATGATATTCTTAAAAATGAAATCCTAGAGGTTGGTTCAAGAAAGGATAATAGGGACATTAAAAATAGGTATGAAGAAAAAACTCTACTTTCAATATTAGAATAAAATACTCCTATTGAAGATCAAATAAAAGAGAGAAATTTAGAAAAATAAAAGGAGGAAGCTACTCTTAAGGAACTTGTTAAGTTGAAAAGGAGAAATTATAATCAAAGGCTCAAATACAAGAGGATTAGAAATGTAAGACAAAGCTTCTACAATATCTCTCTGACTTGAAATATAAGGTTGAAGAGAAAGGAAAGTTGAAAAAGGTATGGTTGATCAGTCAAAGGTAAAAGAGATATAATGTGAAAGTCTTATGGTCACTCTTTAAGAATTAAAAAGGTAGAATTCAATATTAAGGTTTCAAGCTCAAGAATATGAGAAAGCAAAAGCAAATTTTCTACAGGAACTCACCAACTTCAAAATCAAGGTTGAAGAGGCAAGAAATTTTGAAAAATGTATGGCTGAAAAATTAAAGATAAAATATCTAGTGTGAAAGATTAGAACATGAGATAGTTTCACTAAGGATGGAAGTAAAAGGCTCTAAGGACAAGCTACACAAGGTTGAGAAAAAATCAAAGACTTTGGACAGGATTATCAATGCACAAATATCATCAGTCACCAAAATAGGACTTAGTTCTAAAGAAGAACAAGGGAAACAGGAAGCAGAAAAAGGAGAGTCAAGCTTAAACACCAAAAAAGAAGAAGCGTCAAAAGAAGTAAAAGAGAGAGTGATACTTCTAAGGATAAGTTGGACAATAGAAATTTCAACAAGGAAAGGAACAATACACAAGCAAGGAACATATGGAACAGAAAATAGGACAGGGTAGAAGAGACTAAAAGACCAATGGGGTCTAGGCAAGGTTTCTTCAATGGATGATGCTTCTCATGTCACAGGTTTGGGCACATGGCTTCACAGTGTAGGACACATGAAAGATAGGAAAATTGAAATTTTAGAAACAGACAGCTTTTCCATGGGTATTGCTACTCATGTAATCATTTTGGTCACAAGGCAATGAATTACAGGGTTCATGATAGAAAGGGATATGGTTTCACTAGGACAAATCCTAAGACATTTGCACCTCAAAGGAATAATAATATTAAGTGTTATAAGTACAATAATTATGGACATACAACAAAGTGGTGTAGAGCAAACATTTGAGAATCAAGTATGTACATGGACAAGAACAAGAACAAGAACAATAATATGGACATGGACATTGAAAGGAACATTCAGAGGAATCATAAGGGTCAGATAATAAGAAAAGAGGATAAAGGTAAAGAACAGTGCTTTTTAGGAGTAGAAATACTCCCACCCCAGAATTAACCACCTCAAGAGGAGGTGGTGGAGGGGCTAAGCTAAGAGGCTCATTCTTAGCCCCGTGCCCCAAAGGTGACCCTTTGCCATTGATGTCAAATAGGGAGAAATTTGAGTAAGGGGGAGAGATTTTGTATTTAAGAAAAGAGGAGAGATTTTACAAGAGCATTGACCCAGGGGGAGCAATGTCCCAGGGGGAGCAGAACCCAAAAAATGTTAAGTTTTTGGTAAAAATAATTTGGGTTTCCATCAATGACAAAGGGGGAGATTGTTGGACATTTTGAGGAATGTTAGTTGGCATTGATGTCAAAAGGTTCTAAGAAGAATTGCATTTTGATCGATTCCAAAAGAGCTTCATGGGAAGCATGATCAAAGGTTTTTATGAAAACCATGGTGGGAAAAAATCAAAGATTAATTATCCATGATGGGCAAAAATAAAAGGTTTTTATTAAAAACCAATGTGGCTTTTCATTTTGTTAAAAAAGGCCCAAATATTAATTATTTATTTATTTTATAATATTTAAATTCCAAAATCCATTTGATGAGACCAACTGAAAGTGGTGAATATTGGAAACGGAGCTCTGGCGATTTGGCGGGAAATTTTTTGAGCAGGCGTCGGGCATTGCTCTAGGGTTTCTGGAGTGCTGGAAAATCCAGGGCCTCTGGTGATTCGACGCTGTGGTTCTCTGAAGGGTTTTCTGCCGCCCCAGGAGGGCCCTATGGGGTCTCCTCCAGACCCTCTACCTGGGAGAAAGAACTCATATGCTGAGATGGTAAAGGAGAATGCTTCATCTTCCAATGTTGAAGCCCAGAGAAATGCGTTTCAATCGTTCCTCAAGAATGCGGGCAAGAACTCAACTGCTCATCGCGTTAATGGATGCCTCCCGCAAGCCGCTTCCAGACCGAAGATTGTCATTGAACCAAAAATGGTCGAGGACACAATCATCTACCGCGCTAACCACGATCTGATTTGTAAATTCATGGGTATTCGGCCTACCCTAAATTTTCTGCACACCTGGGTCCGACAGAACTGGGAGCCTCACGGTGAGTACTCCTTATGGTTCATAAGTAATGGGTATTTCATTATTAGTTTCTCTTCTTTAGCCGACATAAATAGAGCATTTGAATCAAAAAAAAGAAACCATGGCCCAAAGAGGGTTATTTGTTCAACCTTGGAGAGTGTGTTTCGATCCTCGTATCGAACCCACGGCCGTCCCGGTCTGGATTCGATTATACGCTCTCCCGATGGAGTTCTGGGGTGAGCAGGTTTTGGAGATGATTGGTAGTTCTCTTGGCAGACATCTGGGTGTCTCTAGAGATACCATAGAGGGTAATGCAGCTATTTTTGCTAGAATCTATGTAGAAATGGATATAAGCCAGCCTCTCCCGACAGAGGTGGAACTTGAGTTAGCAGGTCTGTCATGGATACAGTAGTTGGATTACGAGGCCCTGCCCTTTAGATGCAGAGTGTGCCATAAGCATGGCCATTTGGCAAGGTTTTGTCCAAGCCTTGGAAACACAAAAGAGGAGGCTCCGCGGGGTGCACCAAACCGCCCAAGGGAAGGGAAGTCCACTCTTGAGAAATATTCTGTTAATATTGCACAGGGAAATGATGTGCAGAAGGATGGATTTGAACAACCCAAACGAAGGCGAAAATAGAAGAAAACTGGCAAGGAGCAAGCTCAACTCAGGCCAGCGAACCGGTATGAAATTTTTAAATCACTAGTTGATCAAGAGGACCAAGCCATGGAAGGAATGGATGGAAATATTGAGACTAACAATACCCTCCCACACTCTTCTCCCTCATCTCCTCCAGTCCTAGAACAGGCAAATGAGTCCACGGACATTTTGCAACCAGAGAATCCAGGGGCATTGATAATACATTCCCAAGTTCAGCTGGAAAGTAAGGATGTCAGTATGGGAAGTGCAGAAAAGAACAGAGAAAGGCCAGCCCTGGGGATTACTCAGGTGGAAAAGCGATCCAAGAATAACAATTCTCAAGGAGCAGGCAGGAAGTCTAATAAGGACCTAATAGCAACGCAAGGAGACAAGCTGGTCACTGGAGGATCGGTGAGAACAATTGATTCTTATTGCTCTCAAGGTTTCCAATGATTATTCAATCTTGGAATGTTAGGGGTTTAAACAGTAGAACCCATCAATCTGCTGTTCAAAGACTCATAGGAAAATGCAAAACAGACTTTTTTCTCATCCAGGAGACAAAAATGTCTTTAGAACTTATGTGCAGAACAGTTAGTAAAATATGGAGGGGAGCTGGTTATATGGATGTGGCTGCTCAAGGTGCCTCAGGGGGAATTGTCACTTTTTGGAACCCTCTGGAATGGTCTGCTTTAGAACATATAGCCTGGAGGGGTGTTCTCACATCTCTTTTTAGGAATAATGTCACAGCTGAGCATGTTTTAATTACAAATTTCTATGGGGCTCAAAGCCTTGATGGTCAGAGGCTCCAATGGAAAGTTGTTCACAACATGAGGTCCTCAAGACAAGTTTTTGACTGGATCATTGCTGGAGACTTTAATGCCAAATTATCTGCTCGGGATCAGGAAGGTGGAACCCCCTGTTTTGGACCCGGGGACAGGCTTCTGATTGCCCAGGTCCAGGCTTTTCACTTAGTGGATATCCAAGGCCCTGGAACTTTTTTCACTTGGACTAACAAGAGGAGGGAGCCACACTGTTGGAAGGTAAAGCTGGATCGCTTTCTGGTCTCAGAGGAGGCATTTGTGAAGTGGAATGTTAAATTCTAGATTTTGGACGGCCCGATTTCCGATCACTCTCCCATCCTGCTGGAGGGTGGGACTCAGACAAGGCAATACCACAAACCGTTTAGATTTGAGAATTTTTGGCTACAAAAGGAGGACCTTCATGAGAAAATTCTGCAATGGTGGGAAGAAGGTCGTCCACCTTTTGGGACAACAATGTTTAAATTCCACAAACAGCTTCATTTTGTCAAAATTAAATTGAAACAGTGGAGGCACGCCAATAAGTCGGATTTCCAGCTGCAAAGAGCCCCCTTGATGGCCCGCTGGGAGGAGGTGCATAAACAATTCAGGGAAGGAATAATTACTGAACAGCTCAAAACTGAAGATGATGCCTTGCACAAATCTGTTGAGGACATTGATAACCAAGAGGAAATTTACTGGAAACAACGGGCTAGAAATTCTTGGTTATTGGAAGGAGATAGAAATACAAAGTTTTTCCATCGATCAGCCTGTGCTAGAAGACAGATGAATAACATGGCAAGTACTACAAGATGAGAATGGACACTCCTTTGATACTCTTCCTGGCATGCACTCCCACTCAGTGGATTATTTCTCCAAGCTTTTTGCAGAAAATAGGGAGCAAGATGTGGGGGCTCAAAATGAAGTTCTTGATGTTATTCCCCCTATTATCACTCAAGAAGAAAATCAGGCTCTCCTTAGACCCATTGATAGAGATGAATTGAAGAATGTGGTCTTTGGAATGAGCACAGGCAAATCTCCCGGTCCATACGGTTTTCCTATTGAGTTTTTCCAGGCCTTTTGGGATACCTTGGAGGAAGATGTTTTGGCTGTTATAGAGGAGTCCAGAACTAATAAGAGAATGCTTAAGGCACTAAATCACACCTTCATCTCTTTAATTCCAAAGGGGGAGGAAGGGGTTCATATCTCTGACTTCAGACCTATTGCCTTATGTAATGTGATTTATAAAATTATCACAAAGATAATCGCTGAACGTCTTAAACCTCTCCTTCATAACATCATTTCCTCATAACAAGGGGGATTTGTAGAGGGTAGACAGATCCTGGATGGAGTGGTTCTTGCCCAGGAGGCTATTCATTCATTGCAAAATTCTGGTAACAAAGGAATGTTCATCAAACTGGATATGTCCAAGGCTTATGATAGAGTGGAGTGGGGCTTCCTGTCAAGGATGTTGGCTGCCTTTGGTTTTTCCCAGGACTGGATAGACTGGGTTATGAGCCGTGTTTCCATGCCTTCTTATTCTCGTTCTAATTAAGGGGCTTCCCTCGCCTCCTTTTGGAGCCTCTCGTGGTCTCCGACAAGGGGACCCTTGCTCTCCCTATCTATTCCTTATCTTGGCTGAAGGATTAGGTAGACTCTTCTTGAAAAGAAGACATCAAGGCCTGATAACAAGTATTAAGGTTGGTGAAGAAATTTTGACTCATTTACAATTTGTGGATGATACTGGCCTGGTTGGAGTGGCCAGTCTCAGGGAAGCTAGGGGAATCAGAGAATCTCTTAATGTTTACCTTAGGGCCTCCAATCAAGTTATCAATGACAAAAAATCCAAAGTGGTCTTTTTCAACCTTGACCAAAGGCTACAAGACAGAATTATAGAGATTTTGGGCTTCACTAGAACATCTCTTCCTATAGTCTACTTGGGGGTTCCTTTGCACTTCAAGAAATTGAAAAATGACATTTGGAAAGATCTTTTGGATGGCATCAAAGACAGAATGAACCATTGGTCTCATAAATGGTTAAGCTACGACGACAGATTAACTTTCTTACGATCAGTTATTCAGGCCATGCCAATCTATAAATTCTCTATCCTGGCTGCCCCACCTTCTATTTGGAAAGAGCTCGGACAAATTGGCCAGAAGATTCTTATGGGAAGGAGCAAAAGGTGAGAGGAAATGGGCCTTGGTTGGCTGGGATAAAGTTACTCAGCCCAAAGAAAAAGGAGGGCTGGGATTGAGAAGCTCTAAACTCAACAACAAAGCCTTAGCAGGTAAATTGTATTGGAGATGGATCTCCCAGCCATCATCATTATTCAACAGAATCTTAACCAGCAAATATCTGGGCCAAGTTCACCCCTTTGAAGTTAGCCGCTTCCCTTTGGATGGTAATGGATCCCTAGTTTGGCAAGCTCTCAAGCTGGGATCTCAAGTTATTAAAGACCAATTGTTCTGGAAAGTGGGAAGAGGGGAAAAGGCACGTTTCTGGACTGACTCATGGGACCAGTATCCACCCATCATTGCTGAGTTTCCTGAATTGCTTCCAATTAAAACTGCCATAGAATCCAAGGGCTGGGTCACTATTGAGAATTATTTCAACACTAGCCAATTGGGTGAGTATAAATTCAAGAAGTTTAAGCGGTTGGAGGAGTGGCCAGTCACAATCCCTCCGGAGCTGGCAACCATTTTGACCAACATCTTGACAACAAGGTTTCTCATGGGCAGAGATGAAGAGGATGAGTTAGCATGGGGACATGGGAACCTTGGGGTTTATACAGTGAAGGCTGGATATGATCAGATCCTCCCAGAGCCTCCCCCGCATGTATTTTTGGTTCAAAATTGGAAGAAGATTTGGCATTCCAAGTGCTGGCCGAAAGTGAACTTCTTTGCCTGGCAGTTTATGCACAATGGCATTCTCACCTTTGATAACCTCATAAATAGAGGAATCATTGGTCCTTGTCAGTGTATTTTATGTCATAAGAATGAGGAGACTGCTGATCATTTGATGTTTGAGTGCTCCTTCACAGGTCAGATTTGGAATCGGTGGTTCTCTCATTTTAAACTCCAGAGTAATGGTGCTCTGACTCGAACAATATCTGGCAAAGATGGAAGAAAGGTAGATTTAAATCTAAAGCCCTCCGACTGGGGTGGGAACTTGGTCTTTTCTTCATCTGGTGGCAAGTGTGGCTGGAAAGAAACGCTCGAATCTTTAGAGAGACCTTCTCCTCGCTAGATGGAATATGGCAGGTTATCTGGAGCAAAGTCACAGAGACGGTTGCCATATATGCTGAAGAGGAAATTCCGGTTGAGCTGGGTCCACAGGAAGAGAGAGTTGTTGCACCAGTTAGAAAGAACATAGCCAGTTGGAAACCCCCCAGCAGGCTGGGTTAAAATTAACACAGATGGAGCTGCAAAGGGCAATCCGGGCAATGCTGGAATCGGTGTTGTGTGCCGTGATCATGCTGGAACCGTGCTTTACTGGGAACTGTAGGGTCTAGGAAGAGCCACCAATAATGAAGCCGAAGCCTATGCTATCAAAATTGCTTCCATCTGGGCTATCAATCAGGGATACAGAAAGATAATCCTTGAGACAGATTCTCAAATTCTGGTTGGCGCTCTTGATTGTATGAGGAACTTTGCTTTGAAAGCTTGGAAGATACAGATTTTAGTCTCTCAAATCAAGGACCTTTGGAGGGAATTAGAAGATGTGATCCCTATCCATGTGAGTCGTGATTTAAATTCGATGACCGATTTCCTTGCAAAGATGGGTGCGGAAAAGGAGGTAGGAGTACAGCTGCACAGTGACATGCCTGTGGAAGATGCTGTGATTAGACAGGGACTTGCAAAATTCTTGAGCCAATGAGAAAATTTTGTGCTAAGGATGGTTTTCATCGCGTTTTCGTGACCTAGTGCTGTCGCGGCCCTTGGCAGGAAACTGTCGCGATATCGCGACAGGTTTCGTCGCCACGGCCTTTGGAGGGTTCCTGTCGCGATATCGCGACATGTCGCGCCATTGCGACCCTTGGCGAGTTGCTGTCGTGATTTCGTGACCTGTTGTGTTGTCGCGACTAAGGGCTGGAAGGTGTCACGATTTCGTGACCTGTTATGTCGTTGGGGCCTTTGGCAGGAAGCAGCAGCGATTTCGCGACGCTTTGGATGCAGGGGCAACAAGGAGGAAAACAGTCGCGATATCGCGACAGTTTTGGTGATTCGGAGACAAGGGGAGAAACCGTCGCGATATCGCGACGTTTTTGAAGACTGGGAGCCAGAAAGAAGAACTGTCGCGATTTCGCAACATTTTTGGCGGACTGATGAATTTTGGAAAAGACGTCGCGATTTCGCGACCTTTTTTGAGCTTGTGCCTCAAGAGGAAAATTCATCGCGATTTCGCGACAATTTTGGCGTCTCGGTGTTAAGAAGAAATGTTGTCGCGATTTCGCGACGGTTCTGGACTTTCGGCATAATGAAGAAAAACCGTCGTGATTTCGCGACATTTTCGAGGAAAGGGCTCAAAGGGGACAACTTGTCGCGATTTCGCGACATTTTTGAGAACTGGGTTCTGAGGAGTAAACATGTAGCGATTTCGCGTCACTTTTGGCGTGCTAAAGCTATTTGGAAATCTGGTCACGATTTCGTGACACTTTTGATGAATGGTCGCCAAGTGGTTAACTCGTCGCGATTTCGCGACACTTGGGAGGATTTGTTGCAGAAGGGCAATCTTGTCGCGATATCGCGACACTTCTGGCGTAAAGGTGGCAAAAGGAAAATGCGTCGCGATATCGTGACCTTTTTGAGGGCTGACTGCTTTGTGGAGAATCCGTCATGATATCGCGACATTTTTGGTGGTCAGGGGCTGCTGGCTTTGGCTGTCGCGATTTCGCGACCGGTTGCTCGGTTGTGGCCTCGACTGGCTTGACTGTCGCGATATCACGACATGTCATGATTTTGCGCCTGGTTTTCTTCTTGTGCTTAGAGATGGGAAGTGCTGCCCTCTTGCACTTTGTCTTGGTTTCTTGCTTCCTGGTTCTTGGTTGGGATGTTTTTGCTCCCTCTTGTATCTGCTCTTTGTATTAATACAAGTTTTTCAATTTTTTTCAAAAAAAATATTTAAATTCCAAAGAGAATTTAAATTATTATAAATAAATAATAATTAAAGTTAATTTGAATATTCAAAATTTGAATTTCTAATGCACCAACATGTGAGAAATTTCCTCCATTCGTGTATAAAATGTGGATCATTTCACCTTAGAAAGTACCATGCTTAATTTCAATTTAATGCTCCCAAATCCCCTATGAAAGGTATGTTCGATATGCATGCGATTAAGGAGTTGCAGCTAGTGGATGGCGTGTGGTTTTCAAAGCAGGTCAACATGTGCGAAGAAGAGCATAAGATGAAGGAAGCTCCACTTCCTTCCCATGGGCATTGCTAGCCCACGCAATGGAATTCCAAGCGCTAAGGTGCTTAGGCTTGTGGAGACGGCAGTTTAATTCTCGTCGAATCCCTTTTAGGGATCAACAAAAAGGTATGCACATTATTTGAGCACCAAGTTTTTCAGAGAAGGTTGTTGAAAAAAAATATTTAATTATTGACTTTATTAAATGGTTTTATAAAATGATGTGGGAGTTATAAGGGATATATAAAAGGTGTTTTTGCTTGGTAATTATTTTTGGTTTAAAATGATTAGGAGGAATAAGGAGTTAATTATTTTATAAATCCTTTTAATATATTTAGCTTATTGGAGAGATAAATGCTTTTAAGTGTTGAATATTATTGAAGATATCTTCTTGCCATTAAGAAGTTTTGAGAAAGTAATTATTTTGAAATTATTTTATGGTGGTGGATATTATTTCAACTGGAAGATTATAAGGTGTAATTGGTCATTTATTTCTATGTGTTGATGTATGCTTAATCAAGATGGAGTAATAAGGTGTATTTGTGAGTTGCTATTTGTTTTGTATTGTCATATAACCTTATTTGAGCTTGACAAGTAATTATTTGTGGTTATGGCAGATTTATGAGATTCCTTCATCATCAAGAAAAAGGTATGAGCACATTCTTCCAGAATTGAGTTGATTGGTTGGTTTTCTGGAAAATAAGTTTGGAGTTAAAAGGATTTGATTAGGGCTTTCTTATTTAGTGTGTTGAGTTAATGCTTCAAGGTTTTATGGAATTAAGAGTTGTTAAAACCTTGATTTATAAGCATTGTTGTTGAATCCATTGATTGACTGAAGAACTTGAACTAGGGTTTGCAAAGAACATGAGTATCATTATTATGTGAAGATTGTTTTATAAGCATTGTTTTTGAAGTGAGTTGTTGAACAAAGAACTTGAACTAGGGTTTGAAAAGAACATGAGTATCATTTTTATGTAATATTTTTTGTTGAGCATTGTTGGAAATATTTTGAGTGAAGGATCAAATGTTTGGACTAGGTTTTGTGAGCAAGGATTATTTCAGTGAGTGATTAATTGAGTAGAGTTAGTTGAGCCTAGTCAAGTGGATGTGTAAAGTGATTGTTCAAGTTCCATAAAACAAACTATTCTATATTCTAAATTGAATTTAGAAAGTGATTAAGTTGAAGCATATTGAGTCTCTAACAATTCTCTATATGTTTTTAAAAGAGTGATTGAAAGTGATTGAGAATTGTGATGAGTATAGGGCATATTGAGTCTCTAACAATTCTCTTTATGTTTCTATGATATTGGACAATTTCTAGTGTGGACTTGTTGAGAAAATTTGAGGCAAGTCTTTGAGAAGACTTGTGGACAAATTTGGGTAAGCTTTTGTGGAAGCTTACAATACAGATTGAGAGCTGATTTGGATAATTTCTTGAGAGGACTTATTGAGCATATTTGGATAAGTTCTTAAGAGGACTTATTGAGCAAAGTGGATAAAGTTCTAGAGAGGACTTGTGGATAGATTGGGGTGAGATTTTGTGGAAGATTACAAGGCATATTTGAGACAAGTCTTTGAGAAGACTTGTGAGCAGAGTTGATTGATTGATTTGTTCAAACCTTGAGTTAAGGTTTAGGGCAGAACCGAGTTTATTTGAGATTAATTCAAGCTTTGTGTTAAAGGCTTGAGGATGGAGATTGAGGATAGATTTGTTCTAAACTGAAGGACTATGTTTAGTACAGATTTGAGGATAGATTTTGGTGCAGATTTGAGGATAGGTTTGTGCCAGATCAGAGATAGATATTGAGAGCAGATTTGTGCTAGATCGAAGGACTGTGTTTGGTATAGATTTTACATAGAGCTGAGTGAAAGCTTTGGAGGTGATATAGTATAGAGGACGATAGTATCTAGTGGATAGAGATCCATTAGCTAGGGTAGGGAAGACAGATGTCTTTTGTGTATAGATTTCCATTTGCTAAGGGTAGTGGATGTAGAGTTCTTGTAGAAGATCACCAGCCAGAGCAGATATTAGGAGATTGGTGTCTCATGTGGATAGATACCCATGAACTTGATTTAAGGGATTGGTATATCCTTTGGAAAAAGGTCCATAAATATTGTAATAGGTAAAGGATTCCCAAGAAATTTATTAAGAAAATATTAGTAAAATATTTTCTCCGTGGAGTAGCCCACATTGGGTGAACCACGTTAAATTGATGTCTCTATTGTGTGTGATGATTTGTTCATTGATTTGGTTATTTCTATTGATATTTCCATTGATTATATTGGATAATACTATTTTCTAAATAAAAGTAAAAAGTGATCTTATATTGTTCACTCCCCTCTCACTATAAGCTTGTGTTCTTTAGTTGTGTTATCCTAGGTGTTAGATTTCCAACACTCGAGGATGGTAGGACCTCCACTACCATCACTATTGTGGCTGCTACTGGAGTATCCATAGTTACTGCTATTCCTACTACTTTGGTTCTATTCCTACTACTTTGTTTGCATCTGCTATGATAATATCCTCAAAGGAAACAACTTGTAGGGAGGTAGTGAAGTAAGTTGTTGTAAATAGGGATTCGGGTGGTGCTTTTGGTAAAGTTGTACATGCCCTAAATTGGGCTTCAAGCAAATACTATGTAGGCCCAATTCGTCTGATAGTACTGGTTCCAACTGGGACATTTTACAAAACTGAGGGGATTTCAAAATCAACTTCCACCATGTGCAATCTCAATTGTTTCTCAATATTACAATCTATTTCTTGATTGTGAGCAATCTTCTCTACTACAATATCATGCACCACATTTAGGGATAGTGATAGAGGTGGTGAATCAAATTGCTCTCTTCCTAGTTGGCTTAGGTACTTCTGGTGGGGGTACAACCAACCTATTTTTTTGGCCCTTTTTTCTCAACCAGTGGCGGTGTCGTATCCTCCCCTTCTGAATCTGTCACTTGCCCTTCCTTGCATGATGGCTTATGGGATATCTGCTTCACCGATGGCTTCTTGATCAATATCTATTTCTTTACTTGCAACTTGGCATCCCTCCATCGTAATATTATCAAGGCTAAGTTCATTATATGTTGAGGTGGGTCAAAATAAAAAATCTACACTCCTGCATAGTAGGTTGCATCCAAGAGTAGTCCAATGGCATGAAAAACCATGGAAAAATTATTGGTGGTTCACTTCAAAAAAATTTGAATGCAAAGTGCTAAATGAGTCACCCAGTCATATGCCACTCCTTGCTCAATCCCTTGCAAATATGGAATCAACCAAATGACGAGGTCTAAGCTTCACTATTCTTCAAACAATCTAGCCATCAAGACATTCATTATGAATTATAAACCCTTAGTCCTTAGCTATGATTGCTTCACTCTCTAGTTGTTGTGGGTTGCAAGCATGGTATCAATCTCTTCGTCAATTAGAGTAGTAATACTCTGAATCATCTGTGAGGTTTGCTTTGGATCAACCTACTCATTCACCACTGGTTGGCCCTTCTTCAAAAGTCCAAATGTATACTAAAATGCTTCAAAAGAAAACTCCACTACCAGGTTTCAGTCACCAATGTAGACTATGCTAGTATGATGCAACGAATCACGTGTTTGCAACATTTACACTAGATATTCCTTAAAAAAGTATTTCTCAAAACTTTTTACTTGTAAAATAATATTGATTCCTGTAACCTTGATCTTCATCTTCACTAGATCCTGTTTTGGTGTCTCTGCCCACCATTAATGGCAAAATTCTCTCATTGGACAAATCTAGGTGATTTCATTGATTGGGACCTTGTCAATTTGTTGAGCTTCTTTGGTTCTTTGAGTGGGTACTTATGCTTGCACAACCTTATGTCTACCTTGAGTCTTCCCTTGGTCTAGGCTTGGTATCTATCCGAGCATCATCTCTCTGTATTCTTGTTGGTGATGGAGTTGTTTAGAAATAACTTACTCAAGTACTACTTTGGATTATTGTGGAATGTGTCTTGATTTCTAGTGGCACATGGTTCTTCATATGTCTCCTTGTTATGGTGTGTTTTATACCTCAAATTTCTATCTTGTCAGACATCTCAACCTACCAGATTTTTATCCCCTTTAAATATCTAATTTTTACCAAACGTCTATCCTACCAAACGTCGAACTTCTCAGACATCTTACCTCATAAATGGGTATCTTCTTCAGTCATCTACTGGTGCAAACATATCACCTTGCTAGACAACTCTGTCCCTCAGATGTCTAATTTTGCAAACATCTCTCCTGCTAGACTTCTAGGTTCTACAAACAACTATGGATGTTTAGATGGGTGTGTTGTTTAGATGGATTCTATAGGTGTGTTTCTACAAATGATGCCTTTGTAGACATCTCAGGGTATATCTGGATGCACCGCAGTCAAACACTTATGCATAGTTTCCCTTTTCTTTTTGCATTGCGTCATCTATCTATAAATTCAGAAAGAGAACTGCTCACACTTGCACAAAAAAAAATTAAAAATACCATGAAGCATATGATCTACCAATTGATGGGGCATCTAGATTCATCCTAAATAATAATTGGTGCATCAACAATCCCTCTTGGCTCTAAATATACTAAACTCATTCATGTTGTGCACCTACAAATGCTTCAAAACTGAATGAACAATCTTGCCCAAGCTCATTCAATTTAAACGCAAGTTGCCACCCTTGTAACTACTCGACTAACTTCCACCTAGCACTCATTGTCTGCATGCGCACCACCTTACCCATTTTGTATGTACCAAATGTCTAACGTTATTTTCCTTATTTTGGATTTTCCCAATTTTATCTTTTTCCACTTTTTATCTTTTTCTTTATTTTTAACTTTTCTTTTTAATTTTGTTTTATTATTTTTTTCAAAACTGTGTTTTCCTTTCCTTTAACAACGTTGGGTGAAGTGCATGGTAATTCCAATGCATACTTCAAAGGTATGTGATGCATTCTCCTCTTAGTGATGGCTTCTAGTTCCATAACTACTAAAATCCTCATTGTCTTCCTGTGCTTCAACCTATTGCCATCTTTGATGATTACCATGGTTGTGGGGAGTTTCCATCTGAGGTTTTTCTTCATGTCTTACAATTCCATGTCTAACAATACACCAATATAACATATCTTCCTCATGAGGATGAATTCTACCCTCTTCTACCTCATGATCGATCCCCTACCCAGTTGTTTGATAATTTTTAGCTTGACATTCACTTCTATTGATGTCGTCTTGATGCATATGAATATCTTATAGAAGGATCGCATCCATCATGAGATGATTTATACTACTACCCAAATGTGTTGACTTTGTGTCTAGACGAGTAGGCTCATCCTTGAGATGAACTCGCTTAGTTATTCCATCACTACATTGGATTATCATGTAGTCATCAAGATAATGGAGCATAGTACCTTCTTGCTCCTGACGGTTAGTTTTCTTCCCACTAGGATGATGACTTCCTTTTTTTCCAATGTTTCAATAGGTTCTTCTTGTTCTCTAGCCTCTACCTTGAAATATATTGATTTATCAGTGGATGAATTCCCATCCTTGGTCTATCTTATTTTGATCGAGTTCCCTACTTTGGGTCCCATGTCTTCCTTGAGTCTATGTGACTCGTCCTCTTTCCCTTGCCAATTGAATCTCCCTAACGTTGGACTACCACACTCCCAACTACATGATATTCAGTTGGTCACTATGTCATTCTTGATGATGTATTTGGTTCCTATGAGCTCATTGAGTTAGACCCAAGATTCTATCCTTAGGAATATGTAGTGATGGGTTGACTTGGACTATGTCCATATATGGTCCTTGCAGCCCAATCTATGAACTAGTCGATCTAGGGGTAGTAGGAGGGGAATTTCTTCCTCTTGAGCTAATAGGATGGAGGTCAACCACACTCATCCCCTGTTCAGGTAGACTTGGGTTACTTGGTAGTCCTAATAAATTTCTTGGGTTCCCCATGTTAACTCTGTTTTGGGCTTGGTCTATAAGTTATGCATGCGAGCTTGGTTATGCATGTGCTTGATTTTTAGGTGTTAATTGGTGTAGGATTCTTAGCCTCCTATTTCCTCTCATCAATTATCATCACCACCTTGCTTCTTCAAAGTCTCTTTGAGGTGCACATTGAGCTAAGGCCACTTGGTACTGATCCAAGAAGCTCGAGTCTATGCTTGAATCATTTCCTTATCTTATCATATTCATGGGCCAATTTGAGGTTTCTTGAACCCTTTGTTGCATTCACCTGACTTCTCATCGATGGCAGCATAAGTCCATTATGGCGAACTAATATTTTACCACTTCCTAGCATTTAGTCGGTCATTGCATGGCTTCTTCAAATGGCATCATTTACCAACGAGGGGTCGCACCTTCATTCTCTAAAGAATTGCATATTCCCCCATTCTTCTCATATTGTGATTCCTCATTTTTTATTACCCACGTCATTTCAAGGAATAAT
Organism: Wollemia nobilis; assembly: GCA_028583015.1. Taxonomy (NCBI): domain Eukaryota; kingdom Viridiplantae; phylum Streptophyta; class Pinopsida; order Araucariales; family Araucariaceae; genus Wollemia; species Wollemia nobilis. Next base: position 3,956,644 of record JAQPPZ010003612.1, read on the forward strand.
ACTCCTTCCTGGTGGTTTTGAATCTCATCTTGTTTTCTTCACAGGTCTGGATTAGGACTTGGATAAGGTATGTTAGGATATTGAGGTAGATTCTTGTTACTTCTTGAGTCAACCAACTACTTCCCCTTCATTGGACATGCTAGTACTTCTCGAATATCACTCCATAGTATTTTAGTAGCTTGGTCCCTCCTAATTTGATACTCATTATTACCAGCTAGGTGGTGATATGATTCCCTCATCCTTGCTTGTCTTGGTGATATTTCTCTTATTGATGATGAGGATGTACTAGAAGAAATCTTTGTGTTCATCATGAGGATTCATAATGTGGTTGGAGATGAGTCACCAGAGTCTAAGGAGGATATATTTTCCCAAGGTATCTTCGGTATTGGACTCAATATTATCATAATGTTGCTCTAGTAGTCTTTTATTCCCCTGTCTCCTAGAGTGTTGCAAGCTGCTTGTATTTGAAACCAAGGAGAATAGGCTAATTTCTAAAGATGCTCCTCATTGCCATTTGCACTTCCTCTTAACTTTGTTTGCTCTCATTCAACCCATTCAACTCTTCATGCATCTTGTCGTTCCTACATTTGATGCATGGTTTCATCCAGCTCCTGAATCACTTGTTCTCAAATTCACATATTATGCTACCTTAGTGTTTCATACTCCTACAACCTTTGTTTTTCCTATACTATTTATTGTAGAATTCAAGATCCTTGACCTTCATCATCTCCTACTTCTAGAATTTGTTTTTGTAAAGCGACATCCATGAGGGTTTGGATTCGCTCCTCTACTTCACTATTTGGAAATCAAACGTGGACTTGTTATCATCTCTGTTCTCCCTTGCAAGGTTCTAACTCCCTTTGTTTGATTACCTATTTACCTTCTGTATCAAATAGCCAATCCATTTTTATTGGTTCATCCTCTCGAATGATGTTACTTGGCTCCCCATGTTCATAGGATTGTATCCTTGGTTGAGATTCATTTGTGGCCTTTCCAAAAGCATCGCCTAAGGTTTCTAAGTTAATCGTGTTTACTTGAGCCTATGCCTTATACACGTTTAAATTATAACCATTCATCTGGACGGGGTAAATTGTCCCATCCAACTTCTTTATCTGAACAACTCCGTTGTCTAGTACCTCTTCCACTTAGAACGGTCCAACCTATAGGGTCTTCAACTTCCTTGGCTTGATCTCTCTTTTTCCATTGTACTTAAGCACTAATTCACCAACCTTTAAATTCATATTTTAGAGATGTTTGTCATGTCAATAATTTCATCATTGTTGAGCAATCTTCATTACCCACTATGCCATTACCCTTTTCTCACCTAGTTGTACCAATGTTGTGAGTCTTTCCTCCATGTTATCATCATCATTTAGGTGGGTTTCAATGGCTACCCTTAAACTTGGTACCAAAAATTCCACAGGTACTATCATCTCCTGCCCATATATTAATTGAAAGGGTGTGTGGTTCATGGTTGGTTTGAAGGTGGTCATGTATGCCCATAGAACCGCTAGCAAGCGCTCCTCCCAGTCTGATCCTTCTACTCCACATGTTTTATACATAAATGAAACCAAGACCTTATTTGTCACTTTTGCCTACCCATTTGCCCTGGTATAGTACGAACTTGAAAAAGAATGGAAGATCTTGAATGTCTTCATCAAATTTTAGATGATTTCATTAACAAAACGACTTCCCCTATCACTTGTCAAGTCTAGAGGTATGATGAACCATGTGATAACCTGTTCATATAAAAATTAAGTCATGCTCCTTGCAGAATTATCTGGTAAGGTCCTTTCTTTGACCCATTTTGTTAGGTACTCCATCGTGACTATGATATACTTGCACTTCCTCTTCTAGCTGGTTCGTAGTGGATCCACAAAATCCAAACCCTATATCTCAAATATTTCTTGAGGTTGTGATGGATGCAATGGCATAAAGTACCATTTCAATGACTTCCCTATCCTTTGACATGTATCACATGCCTTAACATAGTTCTTGGCATCGTAATAAAGGGTAGGCCACCACAGACCCATAAACAACACCTTTCTAGTTATTGTGTCTGGTCCCATATGGCCTCCTACCAATCCCTCATGTGCCTCCTTCAGGGTCTATTGCACTTCATCTTCCATCATGCATTGTCGCAAAATGTGGTCCTCTCCCATCTTGTAAATCAAACCTACAATCAATGTAAAGTGTGTTGCTTTCGTAATCACCTTCCATTGCTTAATCGTCATCATCTCCTTTGGAAACTCTCTTGTCAATAAATATTCCCCTATGTGTTTATACCATAAAGGTATCACACTTATCATGAACAACTGTGTATCGAGGAATTCATCCAGTATTCCTCCTTCTATAGGTTCTCCTGAGTAAATCATTGATAGTTGATCTGCTATTATGTGCTTATTTCATGGTCTTACTACCACTTGAAACACAAATTATTGCATAGGGATGAGCCATCTACTAACTCATCCATAGATTTTTGGTTCATTAATTAGGTATAGCAACGCCTGATGATCTACATAGTGTAGCATTAAAAAACCCATACACCAAGCAATGAAATAAAATACTAACACAGATAGCAATGATACAACCATAATGATAAAATAGATTATAAAATAATGGTACCCCTTTATTGATATTAAATCTATTCCTTTTCAAATAGTTACAATGAGATCCCTCCTGAGGGGATTTTCTACCAAGTCTTGATACAATGAATACAATCATGAAATATTAAGGTGTACTCCGTAGGATCTCTCTTGCACCCATGAACCATATTGAAGTGGGTTTCTCATGATCGCCACAAGGGTTGATGATATCAAGTTCTTGCACTCTTCCTTCCTTTTGGATATCTGTCACCTGCACACAAGGAAATTAAATAAATTAGTAGCATATACAGAGCCCTTCATGATAGGGCTCAACATAATGATAGTAAAAACAATAAATGAACTAAAATATGACATATGAATACGTAACTTAAATCCTATGTATACTAAAATAGTAAATAAAAGTGTTGCTAAAACTTTTTAAGAAAAAAAATAAAGAATTAAATATATTCCCTTGGGGTCATCTTTGTGCAGGACGGTCGTACCTATAGGTCATCTCTAAGCAAGATAGACACTAACTTGTAAGTCCTTTTCTTGAGGTCGATGCAAGGGATATTTTAGGTTCAATCTAGAGTTTTTTCAATGGATTAGTGCATTCGTGTGAATGGCTTACTGGGTCTAGATCAGTCTCCAAAGTAGGTAAGTGTAAATTACATAGTGAATGTTGATGTGATATTCAACCTTTGGAGTGAAACAACATCATGCTTTCTACGTAGGAAAGAAGGCAAAATACTTGGATATTTGTGGTCAAATTTCTGCAGCACTTTATTGCTTGAAGATTTGAAAGCTTAATATCTTTTGAATGAGGGATGAGTGCTATTATATAGACTTCTCAAAATAAATCTAATAATAACACAACCCTATGCATGAAAAAACAAAGAGGCAGTTTGCATTAAGAAAAGTGAATGCATATCTTCAGAATTTCATGCAAACTGGTTTCATCATGTGATTTTTCTAATTTAGGCTCATGCATGCACTAAATTGTGGTGCAATTTTATTCATGGGTTTAACTATAATTTTTTACTGTCAATTATATTCCACTCTTTTTTAATTTTTCTTCTAGCATGATTGTCTTGGGGTGGGATGACCCTGACTGGGGGTCATCCCTTGGTGAGACGGTCTCAAGAGGTCATCCCTTAGAGGGATGACCAGGGTTGTAAAGGAATATATCCCTTGTTTGAGTGGTGAAAACTACTATTTAATCCCTAGGGCTGCCCAAGGTGGGTCATATGGTCTACAGGGAGTCCATATAGGTAGTCTCCTCAATATGATGTGTTTTAGGTGTCTACAGATGCTCCTTTTTGGGATGCATTGTGTGAAAGCATAACACAAAGAAAAAATAGATGACCTAAATTCAAATTGAGGTTTGATTATGTTCATTGATTTGATAAATGTTATATGTCCCAAATATGGAAATAGCATGCATTTTTAAACCATTTCTTCTAAAAATTTGAAGAACTTGGTTTTAGTAATCCTTTCAACCAAGGATTCATGTGTTTGAGGTATACTTGATATTGGCACATTTTTTAGTCACAAGTCGACATAGGGGTCTAGAGACCCTATGCTTCAAGAATGCCAAGCATTTGTTTATTTAATTTTTTTTCTTGTTTGTCCTAAGCAAGAAAGGTATGATTATCTTTGGCAATGATTCTTGAACGAACGCAATTTAAATGATTCAATGTTTGATTATTGATTTGATTATGAATTTTGTGATGTATGACTACCCCCTCAAGCAATGATTTGATGAGGAAATGGAAAAATTATTAAATATATGAGTCTCTTGACCAATATAAATTGATTTGGATTTTCTAGGACCATTATGATAGTTTTTAGAGGGCTCATGTCCTTAGCACAATTATGATTTTGACCCATTTATTACTATTTTTGGTGAGTGGCCTTATGGTAATTTATATTTCCTACTGAATTGCATGGATAACCAATCACTGCAATCACCAAGGGGCTAGATTAAATTAATAGATATGAGGTTCACTCAAAAATTTTAGATTTTATGTGACCAAAGGGGTTAGGTGCCTTTGGATCCTTTTGGATTGATTTTGACCAAAGGAATTTGGGTACCTTTGGAGCCTTTTGATTTTGACCAAAGGAATTTGGGTACCTTTGGAGCCTTTTTATTTTGACCAAATAAATTTGTGTACCTTTAGAGCCTTTCTTTATGGGTTGTATTTTTTTTAATTTTTTTTGTAAATCTAGCAACCGTCTCTTGGTGGGATGGTCGCAACAATTGCAACCGTATGACCCCAAAATGGTCACACAGATTTGAAAATATAAAAGAAAAATTAGCACTTTTCTAATGTCATTTGCACAATTGGAAATTAGAGGAAAAGATATTCTAGGAGGAGGAGAACAAATTTCATCACTGACCAACCCGAGACCTCGATGATTGGAGGATTCGAAAGGAGAAAGGTAAACATTGTATTCTCTCCTTTGTCACCTCGCAAAATAAAATGAACCTCACTAATTAAAGAAAAGAATTAACCTCACCAAAAAATTAAGGCAATGAATCATACCCTAGATTAAAATGTAGTGTAGGTTGATTTTCTTGTGCTTTGGTGTGTTTGATTTTGTTGTTTTATTTATTTTTGCATGTAATTTGGGATTGCAATTACTCCAATTTAGGAGCCATCTCAAGATGAGACGGACCCTCTTGTGTATTTGGAGGTGGTTTATGGTTGGGATGACCACATTTGAATCATAATGGTTAAAATTTTGATTTTTATAGAGGTCATCTCGCCCCAAGATGGCCTCAGGAAGAGACCATCTTGGGCCAAGACAACCTCATTTGGGGTGGATTTTGCCATGTTTTATTTTAGCTAAAATGATTTTCATGTGGTACAACTTATTAGAGCTCATCATAGATTTACCATGGTATTCAAGAGTGCATGTGGACATCTCTCTAATGGTAATTAGGAATGGTTTGAGGCCATTGGCCTTAAGCATGTGACGATGTTAGAGGCAATGATGGTGGATCAGTCATATATGATGGCCCTGGTAGATCATTGGGATAGTCAAATGAACACATTCCATATTTTGATTGGTGAGATGATAGTGTTGTTGGAGGATGTCTACAATATTATTTGTATTTTTATTGAGGGATGCTCTATCACCTCCACACACATTAGCCAACAGAGGAGAGTGCTCTAGAGGGTATTTGCTAAGGATTGGGAGGTGGATAAGTGTATCTTGGATAGCGGTGGGGTTCTAGTGGAGGTGTGGTATGACGTAGATGTTATAACAAGGAGACATATAGTGGTGATGTCACTCATGTCAAACATATTACTACCTGATTCTTCATGAGCAAGATTACCATAGAAACTCCTTAAGCTAGCATAGGATTTTGTGGAGTGCACCACTCATGACCCTCTGATCATGGCCTAGGGGAGTACGCTACTATCTCATTTGTATGATGAGTTATATGAGATTTTGTAGGCATCGATTGGGTTGTAGCTTCCTTATTTAGATCTAAGAGTGGGAGAACATCTAGGTGGATAGACCAGATGGGCTTCCTTCATTGATGCAGGTGCAAATGGTATATAGGGATATTTGCTATGCAGTTTGGTGGGGTCAGGATTATGAGGTGGATTAGATTCAACCCCACTCAGGTAGTATTGCTCATTACATGAAGTATTTTGGGAGATTGAGGCCAAAGTAGGTGATATAGTGGCCCTCTAGGGACTGCCCACCATGGATAAAGGTATCAAACCATATGATACATGTGAGAGGTAGGTTATGGATGATTGGGTGCCATGGCATAGAGTAGGAGTACTTCTATTACTCTCACATTTTTTAGTAGTTCAATTTTTGTCAGGTGTACCTAGCAAGCTCATCATTTATCAATGTGGGGTGATGAGGTAGACTTGACTTGACCTCGAGTGGAAATGATGGGTGAGGATGGAGATAATCTAGTGGGATATCTATATGGGGATGATGTAGGTACTATGGTAGAGTACTATGCATTATGGGTGACACAACTATGGTAGGGAGGTGAACCTATGGATGGATAGGCTAGGGCAGTAGGGGATGATGGCATCAGGGAGGCCGAGGATGAGTGATTAGTGCATCATCAGATGGAGGAAGACTATTTTTAGACCTCAGATGAATGGGGCAAGCCACAATATTATGGTGGAAATGATGAGGATCCCTAGGATGAGGATGCTTAACTTAAAGAGTAGGTTTGGTCTCTATAGGTAAAACGGTAAAACTAATAGATTAAGATAACATAGTTGCAATCCTATAGAGCAAGTTGGCCAAGGAGAGATAGAGGGGGAGGAGAAGGAACTTCTTATTGCACAATTATAGATCTCTCAAGAGGAGGTGGATAGGGTGACAACAAAGCAATATGCTCTATGAATACAGGTGATGGATCGAACCATAGAGCAGGATGCTCTGCAGACTTAGGTGGTGGCTTTGATCATAGATCAGGGATAAGTAGGTGCAAGCAGTTAGGCTATGGTAGATAGATTATAGATTTTGTTTAGTGACCATCAGGCTTGACATTGATTAGATGGTATGTACATCCAAGATTTTAAGGATCTGGTAAAGCATCTTGGAGGTCACCTACCAGCTCACCCTTTAGTAGGAGGATCCTGGTAGAGCTAACTCTAGATAGTCTTTGATGAGGCTACAGGCTCCTAGGTCTACATCTAGATCTAATAGGATAGCAACTAGAGATTCAAGGCAGCCTCATAGAGACAATGCAGAGGGTAGTGGTGATTCTAGGGGCATAGGACCCGCTTAACTTGGAATCATGGATTGTTCTATTTTTGGGTGTGAGGTTAGAGGACCCACTCTATTATAGCCTACGAGTATTTTTGTATCATGATGTACCATATTTTATCATATATATGATATATCTTTTATTGTGGCCTATCATATTTAAGAACAGTATAAGACCACATTTTAATTTTATTTCTCAAACAATATTATACAACATATAAATGGAAATATCAACAATAGTAATCAAAGTAATGCACAAATCACCACACACAATAGAGACACCAATTTAATGTGGTTCACCCAATGTGGGCTACTCCACAGAGAATATTTCACTAAAATTTTCTCAACAAATCTCTTGGGAATCCTTCCCTATTACAATATTTATGGACCTCTATCCAAAGGAGACACCAATCCCCTAATAAAGTTCATGGATATCTATCCACATGAGAACTCCTTCTCCTTTTCTCTAGCTGATGATCCTCTATAATACTATTGCATCCACTACATTGGCTTATGTATCTCTCTCCACTGAAGACCTCTATCCTCACCCAAAAGACCTATCCTCATTGCCCTGGCTAATGGAACTATATCCACTGGAGACTATTGTCCTCTGCTCTATCACCTCCAAAGCTTACTCTGAGCTCTATCTCAAACTCCACTAAACACAGTCTTTCAATCTAGCACAAATATGCTCAATATCTATCTCAAATCTGTACTAAACACTATCCTTAGGTCTAGCACAAATCTGCTCAAACTCTTTCTCAAATTTTCACTAAACACTATCCTTCAGTCTAGCACAAATCTACTCAATATCTATCTCAAATATGCACTAAAAACTATCCTTTGATCTAGCACAAATCTTCTCAATCTCTGTCTCAAATCTGCACTAAACACTATCCTTTGGTCTAGCACAAATCTGCTCAATCTCTATCTCAAATTTACACTAAACACTGTCCTTTGTTCTAGCACAAATCTGCTCAATCTCTATCTCAAATCTGCACTAAAAATTGTTCTTAGGTCTAGAAAAAATTTACTCTGCTATATTTTCCCCAAGCCTTAACACAAAGCTTGAACAAATCAATCAATCAAACTGCTCTCAAGTCTTCTCAAAGACTTACCTCAAATCTGCTCAACAAGTCCTCCCTAGAACTTGTCCAATTTTCTCAACAAGTCTTCACCAAGACTTGTTCTAAATCTGCATTGTAAGCTTCCACAAAATCTCACACTAATATGTCCACAAGTCTTCACCAAGACTTACCTCAAACCTGCTTGTAAGCTTCCATAAAATCTCACACAAATTTGTCCTTAAGATTTCACAAAAGCTTACTCAACTCTATCCTTAAGTCCCTTCTAGGACTTACTCAAATCTATCCACTAGCTTTCACAAAAGCTTATTCAAATCAATTGAAAAACTTACAAAACTCAGCTTAATCTCTTTCAGAAAATCTCTTCAATATCATAAACAAGTTTCACTCATAATCTTGTTTAACCCATAGAAAAATATAGATAATGATTAGAGACTCAATATGTTTCACACTCACAAAACACTCAATCACTTTCAAACTTTCCTTAAAATCAATTCAAAAATAAAAAATAATTTGTTTCATAGAACTTGAACTATCACTTCAATGCATTCAATCAATAATGTTCATCCAAATTCACTCAACCATTCACTCAATGAAACACAACTTGCTTACAAACCCTAACCAAGTGTTTCACTTTACTTCCAATAACTCACACTATGAATCTCAACCCTTGACTCAAGATGATTTCAAAATTTACATAACAATGATACTCATGATCTTTTCACAAACCCTAATCATGCACATGAAAGCTTACTCAAATATTTCCAACAATGCTTATCAAACAATCTCACATAACAATGATACTCATGTTCTTTCACAAACTCTAGTTCAAGATAGTTCTCAATTTCACACTCAATTGTTCTCACAAACATTCACCAATCATGTATATGAAAACTCACTCAACAATGCTTATCAAATAAACCTTTTCACTCCAAATTTGTATTTCACAACATCCAACTCAACAATATTTCACTCACAAGGAAGATGTGCCCATACCTTTTGTTTTGATGAATATTTGACCTCAAAACCTGTCTCAATCACAATAAACCTCTTTGACAATCTCAATGATTAGATATCAAAAATCTTCACTCAATTATTTCCCTCAAAATTATTTCACCATACAAAAATAAGCAAGACTTAAGTACACCTTATTATCTCCAAACTTATCAAAATATTTCTCAACTCATAGAAATCAAATTTTCTCTATCAACTTCCAAATTAATCAATTTATAGAAGACCAAGTTCTTTCACAATCATTTTATAAACTCCCAATGATAATTTTCAACCTATAAGAATTAATCCCTTGATTAACCCTTATTACTCCAACCTCTATTTAATTTTCAAATCACAAAATAATATAACATATCAAATACCCTTATAGCTCCAACCCTTATTTAATTTTTCAAAGCACAAAATAATGTAAACTATCAAATACCTTATGACTCCCTACTTTCCCAAGGTGCTACCTAAACTCACATGGCCTTAAAGCACTCCACAACCTTGGTGCTATTAAAAATTAAACAAAAAATTAATGCATACCTTGTACCTTGGCCCACGTGCAAAATAAATAGCGCATGCCTTGGTTGTGCTTTGAACCTGTGACCTCATTATCACCGTTGTGCTCTAGCTGAAGCTAGGCAACCGTTGGGTCACATGTCCACACAAGCCTAAATACTCGAGTGCCTCTCCTTGTTATCTCTGCCCAGCGATCGAAAAGAAAATAGTTCCACCCTTCCAAAAACAACTGTGCGGAGATTTGAAACCCCAACCTCTACCTTGCAAATGCCTTAAGTCTGTCTTGATCACCAACTATGGTAACCAGCGCTATGGATATGCACTAAATGTGCCACATGCATTTAAACCTTTGCCTACCCTCCAAAGCTTTTAATCACACGAAATCCTTTCTTCCTCACCACAAACAGTGCACAATTTTCTTAGACTTTGGGTTATCGAATTATGCATGGATGACTTAATTAAAATATTAAGTCCCCCTTTATATACACTTTGGCTTATGCACTTTGACGTCGGCCTTTTAATTAAAATTTTGAATTTAAAAATTCGAATTAATAAATTACTTTATAATATTTAACTTTGGTGCCCAAATTTATTTTAAATTTAAATTTTAACCTTTAGGTTAAAATATTTAAATTTAAATAAATTAAATTAAATATTTTACAAACTGCTCAAAGGGTCTTTCGAGGAATAAATTATTTTTAATTACTCCTTGGACCTGTTCTCTTCATCTCAACCTATAACCTAGAATATTATAATATTATTATTGCCTTTTAAACCTGCTTCTCCTTCCTTGGATCTTCAACCTTTTAGGCCTCCTTAGGCATATAATATTAAAGATAAATATTATATCCTATTCCTATAAACCTCTTCCTTACATTTTGGAAAAACCATCTAGTGACACTAATGATGATGAAACTTAACCAACAAACTCTTGACAACTCTTGTGTTAGGATCCCATCCTAACTTTATTTTGTAATTCTCATTATTATGTAATGACCCACTTCCAACGTGGGGAATCCCATATATAATGTTATTTTGTAATGTACGTCGCATGTTATGCTCCTAAGCAAGAGCGGACATTTTATGTAATCATTATCAAGATTGTAACCACTATTTAGTAGAAGATTCTAGCTCGAGTGGCATTTTGCATGTAAGCCAACTCTTGAGCCTAGGGTTAGGGTTTGCATGAAGTCTTTCTTTAAAAATCTATGAAGCCATGTACAAATCATCTTTTTGCAAGTTAATGAAATATTGAAGGAGATTGTCCCCTCGAAGAGGCCTGCGATTCTGAGTTATTTGTGAGATTTTTTCAATTATGTAATTACTTTCTACATAGTATTGTTATGTTATTGCATGTATTTTCATCATATTTTAGTATTTCATGTGTGTGAGCTTTATTTCAATAGTTGGTTCGTAAAAAGTGGTATCAGAGCGCTTTCCAAGATCGAGTTCTGCTACAACTGTGATGATTCTTGCCATCATTTTTGCCTGTTAGGTATTGTTGAGTGGTATTTTCACCCGATTGTGAAAACACACTCTCCGATAGGATTTGGGTTCTAAATCCTCTCTTGCAAAGAAATCAAACAAATGACTTCTCCAAGGTCTCCGCTATATTAGCATTTTACATCCGTGTATTAGTAATCTCAAATAAAGATATTCAATTAAAATGCTTGGAACACCTTAGTGGTTGCAAGTAACCGAAAACAAGGGGCAATGTTGATTTATTTTACTGTGAAACTTTAATGATTGTTCTTTGAACCCGAATAAAGCAAATGTGATTTGGTCCCTATATGACCATGCTGTAACTTCAAAGTGGAAATTGATGAAATGCCATAAATGATGGAATTATTTTTGGATTTTGAAGTTTTTTAATTTTTTTATTTTAATGCCTGAGAATTAAAATAAAGTTGGAACTTCTAAAAAATAAAGTGCAGAAAAAAGAAAATAAAATGCAAACAAAAAAATGAAAATGAAATTGCATTCAGTTTGATGCTACCCTGTTTCGACAAAACCGAAGATGTGAGGTTCCCATGCATGCAACCTAACCTATTGGACCTGCAGAACATGCACAATCCCCATAGACTAAGTGCTGGTTCCTAGGGTACGAAATAAAATTCAGATTTCAAATATTCGCCTAATGTAACCCACAAAGTGGCATCTACATTATCTATAAATCCAAAATCTAAAAGAAAGTGAAAGAATAAAATTAAATCCATAGCATGCATAGAAGATCTCCTTCTTTCTTGCCCACAAGATGCAAATTTTTGAATACTTCCGCATTAAAAATATGTCATGTTACAATAGCAGAATCTCTGGTTTTTCCAAACCAGTCTGTGGAAGAGAAACAACTCAAACAGGCCCAGAATGGCCTTCTCAACTCTGGCTCTGCAACTCTGCTTCAGCGGTTTTCGACCAGTCCATGTGGAAGGAAAATATCCAAGAAAAACCCAGTGTCAAGGCCTTGCCTTCATTCCTGCAATATTCTCTGAACAGTTTTCGACCCTTGTATCTGTCCTCGGCTTTTGCTTTTAAACCCTCTGGCAATGCTCTCTGTTTCACCCTGTGATGCTTCGCTTCATCTCCCAGATCGCTTCGTTTCACCTTCCCGCCTTTTCATTGCTTTTGACTTTATGCTCGACATTGAGACGCTTGATCTTCTCTGTGAACTGTAACGCTTCTGCAGCCCTTACACCTGTATGCCACGTGTTCCATGTTTCTCTGCATGTTCCATAATGGCCCCCTATAAATCGTGACCAAAAATAGCATGTCGCGATATCACGACGTTTTTATGTCGGTAGCTTAGCTTTTCTTCTTTCATCGTGAAAATGAGACATGTCGCGATATCGCGACATTTCCCTGTCAATAGCCTCGTTCATCCTCATGCATCGCGAAAATGATACATGTCACGATATCATGACATTTTTCTACTTCGGGCCGCGTGGATGCAACCTGTCACGAAATCGTGACGTTTTCTTGCTTCGGGCTATCTCGCTACAACTTGTCACGAAATCGTGATGTTTTTCTATTTCGGGCCGCGAGGATGCAACCTATCACGAAATCGTGACGTTTTTCTCTTTCACTGTGTTTTGTTGTATCTATCGCAAAATCGTGACACTTTTTCATTCGGCATCATCTCACTACTTCCTGTCGTGAAATCGTGACACCTTTTCACTTTCGTACCTTTTTTTTTTAAATCTGACACTTTTACCCTCCAATTTTTACCACTTGCTTTTCTTCGAAATCGTGACGCTTTTCTTTTGCACCATCTCAAATCACTTATCGTGAAATCTGACTTTTTTTTTTGAAAAACTGACATGTCGCGATATCGTGACATTTTCCACTTTGTCTTTCTCTCTCTTCTATACCGATTTCACACCTCGATATCGCGACATTTTCTCTTCATGATGCATTCTTCTGTTCTTAACCGCGAAAACGTGACATGTCGCGAAATCGTGACATTTTCATTTTCTTTTTCTTTTACACAGGGAAAGCCATTTATATTTTCTTTTCCCACACAACATGTCGCGATATCGCACACTTTTCATTTTTCCCGAGGGCAACATGTCGCGATATCGCGACAACTTTTCATTTCTCGCGCGATGGAGCAACATGTCACGATATCGTGGACAACTTTTCATTTTTGGCGCGACGGAGCAACATGTCGCGATATCGTGACACCTTTTCATTTTCGGCCGTGACGGAGCAACATGTCGCGATATCGCGACAACTTTTCATTTTTGGCCGCGATGGAGCAACATGTCGCGATATCGCGACAACTTTTCTATTTTTTGCTATTTTCTTTTCTTTGATTTTTAGCATCTGGGCCACTATGGTCTTCTTTGAAAGCATGCAAAAAAGGTGGGTCCCCAATTTTGGGGTGTGTTGTGGATCAGCCACAACAAATGGTGACTCTATTGTCAAATGCTCCTGAGCATTTTGGTGAGAACCCAACCTGAAATATACAAGCTTAGATACAAGCGTCAGCACATAAAAGATAAACAAATACCGATAGATCAGAAATACATGAAACATCAGAATCATTAAGTATCAGCTCGGTGTGTGCAATGTGTTTTCATTCTCTATCGCTTGAACTTGATCAACATTCCATTGTCAGTTTCACTTATGATTTGTATGCAAGGCTATGAATAATTTGTGTAGGATTTGATGCATGATGAAGATGCTAAAGATATGACAACCTGCATTGCAAAGGCTCAAACCTTCTAATATCATGTACAAACAATTAAAATTATCAACTCCTCTTAGGATCAACTATATGTATAATGAATTGATTTATTAGATCCCAAAGTTGGTTATGAGTCACTACTATCTTGAACCCATGTGCAAGTGAAAGTGAAATCAGAACTTTGGGGAATAGGATTCCCAACCTAAGCGAGATGGGAATTTAACCCTATCCTTACTATTCTGATTTGGAGTTCATTACCTCATCCTGAACAAAATGATTTAACCTGTTATGGATGAAATGGTCAGGCTAGTCTATCCATATGAGCAATCAGTGGTCTTGCTTTTAGACAAGACATGTTGCCACGCATGAGCATACTTAACCCCATAATCCATGACTTGGCTTTCATTCATTCTCTTCTCTCTTTTTTTTTATTTCTTGGATCTTTGAGATGACTACCCATCCTTGCTAGGGACATGTAGTACGATCCCTCCAATCCAATATTAAGATGAAAATGGAAAATATTAATTTTTTACTTCTTGGACCTTGGGGATGACTACCCATCCTTGCTAGGGACATGTAGTACGATCCTTCCAATCCAATATTAAGACAAAATGGGAAATATTAGTTAATTTTATTACTTGGACCTTTGGGATGACTACCCATCCTTTGCAGAGGACATGTAGTACTATCCTTCCAATCCAAGCTTTATGATGAAGTGGGAAAAAATGGAAGCTTTGGGGAATCGGATTCTCAACCTAAGCGAGATGAGAATTATGTCCTATCCTTACTACTCCATGTAGGTCAAATCAGAGCTTTGGGGAGTTGGATCCTCAACCTAAGTTCGATGAGGATTTAACCCTATCCTTACTACTCTGGTTTTAGACTTTAAGCTTGATGGAAGTGGTAAAAACCACTGTTTTAAGGATTATGTTGCATGATAGGACAGACATGAAATATTCTTTTCACCCCACCTTTTCATCCAAGTATGGTTTTGACCATTTTGCCCAAGATCTTCTTTAATGTGCATAGAATGTGCTTGGTTCAAGATTGTTCGGACATCAGTTCCCAACCTTAGGATTTTTATGTTTTATGTTATAGAATAACCCTAAGAGGATTCGACACCTTCTCAATGATTGCACATGAAATGAAAATGTAACTTGAGATGACATGTATATGCAAATGTGGAATGTGACATGAGATGTGAATGCACTGCTTCTTTTGGAATATATCATCTACTTTACCATAATGTGCAAAACTGACAACTTCATGCATCACAAGATTCAAACGATATTATTTACATGTTTGTGTTACTTGTGGAGCTTTCTACAACACAATTCCAATGTTTCATATTTCTCTGATCTAAAGCATAAATTAACATCTCAAAAACAACTTTTTCATCATTTTTTTTTTTTTAAACAAACCAAACATGTCAAATAAACACACAACTTTAAATCATGATTAAACTAACAATCCCAAAAATGAAACTTGAAAAACACAAACCCAAAACCAAAACCAAAATCTATATACAAATGTACAATATGGTACAAGATGAAGCAAAGCTTGGACTATCACTTTCCCGGATCCCAAACATGATTAGAACATTTCAAAAGACATATGACACAATATGTATGCCAAATGTTGTAGGAATCCAACAATAATAAGATCAAACCAAGCAATGCAACAAATTTCAACTTGCCATGCTCACCATACCAATTTGATTTAGTTCTATTACCAACACCATAGGTGAGATTCAAATCAAATTGATTAGACAATGGTTGGTATTCAATTTTGTCTTGTCTATTCTTTAAATTGCAAGTTTCATCATTCCATTCATGATTTAGAAGTAGGCTTTCTTTATCCAAAATGAAACTTTGTAAGTAAAAGCCTATTTCTAAACATTTTAAAGCCAATTCATCTTCCAAGTTTGTAGGCCAATCAAACTTGTGTAACAGTTTGCAAGCATCTAGGATATTTACTAAATTAGGATCATTAACAGTTTTTACCCTAGATTCAATTAGCAATTGTTGATGAATTTGATTTAACAATTCAAGTGCATCAACTTCTTTTTCATTCATTAAAACAATGTTATTAAAGGTGTGATTAAAAATTATACCTTGTTTTTCATTTACCTTTAACGACATTTCACCATAAACATCCTTCAAATTCAAAACATGGTCATGCAAATTTTCACCTAAATCTTGGATGTTTGAACACAAAAGGTTAGATTCTAACTTTTGAACATTTTTATTTACCAAAATTTGGTGGGGATTTGCAATTCCCTCTTTTACCTCATGGTCTTCATACTCTTCATTGATTACTTGTTCATTAAACATACCAAAATTGGGCACCCAATTGAAAACATGCCCATCCTTTTCAACCCTCAAATGTTTTTGGTCAAAGTGTATGTCCCATGACTCATCTTGATGATCCTTCATTTGAGTTGCTTCCAATTGATCAATCTCTTTGTCATTTGGTTCCAATTCTTTGTTCACTATCCATGGTATCTCTTCATTTGAATCCTCAAAATCATCATGCAAACTTGCATCCGCATCTTCAATGAATTTATATTCAACATGATCAAATTTTGCAACCTTCTCAAATCTTGTGAATGTGGGGTCTTCGTATGATGTAGAATTTTGAACATCCTGCATATCAAGTGAAATATGAGTTTCATCTATAAGGGTGTGAGAAAAGAATGCATTATCATATCTCCCCCAACCATTATAAAAATTATCTTCCAAATTTGTGGGATGAAACTCCATGGTATTTGTGACATGATCTTTTGATTCATTCATCAATTCACTTTCTTCTTTGTCCTTGGTAATAGGATCATTATAATCTTCCAAAATTTGATGAGATTTGAAACTCTCTTCCAAAACATCCTCAAATTGTACAGGAGTTGTAATATCTTCCTTTGAGTAGGCGATTATGTTGTCCTGTATATCAATTGGCACACAAACTTCATTAGTAGTTTTGGAAAGAGTGAAGTCTTCCCACTTCTTCCAAGCATCATAATAATCATCTTTCAAAATCAAGTGGTGACGTTCAACTACTTCTTCAACATCTTCCAATTCATCAATATGTTTCTCATCAAATTCATCTTCACCTTCCTTAGATGGTTCAATTATTTCCAAAAGTGGGTCGTTTCTTGAATTCAAATTTGTAAGGCCATCATAGTCCAAATTAGTAACCCATGATTCGGTTTTATCATAATTTGAAGGGTGAAGAATTTCTTGATCATTAATTTTACACACCTCACCAATAGTATCTTCCAAGAACAAGTGGTGAAACTCTATCATGTCCTCAAATTTATTTATTGATTTTATTTCAATTTCACTTTCAACCACTTCATTCAATTCTATGGTGGGTTCCGTCCTATCACATATATCAAACATAGTTGAATTTGGGACCCCTTCATCCGAATAATCATGTATCTCTATGAATGAGATCATTTCTGCATAATCTTCACTAGCAGATGTTGGTTTAGCACTTTGCACCTCCCCTTGGACTACATCTAAGGTGGTTGTAAGATTTGGATATTCAAATTCATCCCCTTGATCATTTACCTTAGATATCATTGGAGTGGAGGGTGCTATATTTGATGGTTGGTGTAGGTTGGCATCAATATCTTTAGAAGAACAATCTCTTATGTGAACATGTTGTGCCTTTTCTTCTTCCAAAACTTGTTCTACCTTTTCCAATGTCTCATAGATTGTCTCTAGAGATAAGTCATCCACGTTTTCCTTTAAGAATGTAGCAAGTGTGGGGTGTATGACTCCCAGGTATACTTGAATAGCTTCCTCTTCCGATGTACCCAAACTTTCCCACATTTGAGAATACAATTCACGAAACCTCACATTGAATTGACTCATGGACTCATTAGGCTCTTTACACATAGAGGTGAATTGATTTTGCAACCTATTTAAGTCAACTTGATTACCAAAGTGATGAAGATAGGCTGCTTCTAATTGTGTCCAAGAAGTCCTAACCTCTATGGGTAGTTGGCTGTACCAAAAGAATGGTTTATCTTCCAAAATGTATGCAAATAACTTACAAGCTACCTCCTCATAGAAAATCTGGAATTGACACAATGTATTCTTGTAGACATGCAGTCTTTGCAAGTATTCTAGTGGCACCTCTTGATTAAAACACCGTAAAAAATCCAATAACATTTTAGGAATATGATAGGGTATCACATGTATAGACAAACCCTTATAATGATCCTCCATTGTAGATACCATTCTTTCTCTTAGAGACACTATTTCAGCTCTCAGGGATACCATTTGCTCCTCAAGTGTTGCCATTGGTGAAACTTAAAATGTAATTTTAGAACCAAACCTGTTGAATATTCAACCTGCAATGTATAAAAAAAAATCAAGTTAGCATCAACTAAGAGATGTATTCATTAAAATCAAATGAAAATAACTGTATGGAAACAACACTTCGTTTAGTCAAGACAATTTTTTTTTTTTTAAATCCAATCAAGACACATTATTCCTGTATGAACAATCAGAAAACGTTAGAACAATGCATAGCGATTCATGTCCTCCTTTTAACAGTACAATGTTGTATTGTTAAAAGAGGGCTAAAGATAATAACCAATAGGGCATGAAATATTCAAAATTTAAATCCCTATAGCATTTAAATCACACTAAAATAAACCTATTCATGCCCTCCTTCTAGCGCCAATCTGTTGAGTGGTATTTTCACCCGATTGTGAAAACACACTCTCCGATAGGATTTGGGTTCTAAATCCTCTCTTGCAAAGAAATCAAACAAATGACTTCTCCAAGGTCTCCGCTATATTAGCATTTTACATCTGTGTATTAGTAATCTCAAATAAAGATATTCAATTAAAATGCTTGGAACACCTTAGTGGTTGCAAGTAACTGAAAACAAGGGGCAATGTTGGTTTATTTTACTGTGAAACTTTAATGATTGTTCTTTGAACCCGAATAAAGCAAATGTGATTTGGTCCCTATATGACCATGCTGTAACTTCAAAATGGAAATTGATGAAATGCCATAAATGATGGAATTATTTTTGGATTTTGAAGTTTTTTAATTTTTTTATTTTAATGCCTGAGAATTAAAATAAAGTTGGAACTTCTGAAAAATAAAGTGCAGAAAAAAGAAAATAAAATGCAAACAGAAAAATGAAAATGAAATTGCATTCAGTTTGATGCTATCTTGTCTTGGCAAAACCGAAGATGTGAGGTTTCCATGCATGCAACCTAACCTATTGGACCTGCAGAACATGCACAATCCCCATAGACTAAGTGCTGGTTCCTAGGGTACGAAATAAAATTCAGATTTCAAATATTCGCCTAATGTAACCCACAAAAGTGGCATCTACATTATCTATAAATCCGAAATCTAAAAAAATGAAAGAATAAACTGACATAGCATGCATAGAAGATCTCCTTCTTTCTTGCCCACAAGATGCAAATTTCTGAATAATTCTGCATTAAAAATATGTCATGTTACAATAGCAGAATCTCTGGTTTTTCCAAACCAGTCTATGGAAGAGAAACAACTCAAACAGGCCCAGAATGGCCTTCTCAACTCTGGCTCTGCAACTCTGCTTCAGCGGTTTTCGACCAGTCCATGTGGAAGGAAAATATCCAGGAAAAACCCAGTGTCAAGGCCTTGCCTTCATTCCTGCAATATTCTCTGAACAGTTTTTGACCCTTGTATCTGTCCTCGGCTTTTGCTTTTAAACCCTCTAGCAATGCTCTCTGTTTCGCCCTGTGACGCTTCGCTTCATCTCCCAGATCGCTTCGTTTCACCTTCCCGCATTTTCGTTGCTTTTGACTTTATGCTCGACATCGAGACGCTTGATCTTCTCTGTGAACTGTAACGCTTCTGTAGCCCTTACACCTGTATGCCACGTGTTCCACGTTTCTCTGCATGTTCCATAACGGCCCCCTGTAAATCGTGACCAAAAATAGCATGTCGCGATATCGCGACGTTTTTATGTCAATAGCTTAACTTTTCTTCTTTCATCGTGAAAATGAGACATGTCGCGATATCGCGACATTTTCCTGTCAACAACCTTGTCCGCCTTCATGCGCCACGAAAATGAGACATGTCACGATATCGTGACATTTTCTTGTCAATAGCCTCGTTCATCCTCATGCATCGCGAAAATGATACATGTCGCGATATCGTGACATTTTTCTACTTCGGGCCGCATGGATGCAACCTGTCGCGAAATCGCGACGTTTTCCTGCTTCGGGCTATCTCGCTACAACTTGTCATGAAATCGTGACATTTTTCTGTTTTGGGCCGTGAGGATGCAACCTGTCGCGAAATCGTGACGTTTTTCTCTTTCGTTGTGTTTTGTTGTATCTGTCGCGAAATCGTGACACTTTTTCATTTCGTACCACCTTGCTATTTTCTGTCGCGAAATCGCGACGCTTTTCTCTTTTGCACCATCTTGTTACTTTCTGTCATGAAATCGTGACAATTTTTCGTTCCGTACCACTTGGCTGTTTTCTGTCACGAAATCATGACGCTTTTCTCTTTCGTACCATATCGCTGCTTGGAGCCGCGAAAACATGACATGTCGCGATATCGTGACATTTTCCACTTTGTCTTTCTCTCTCTTCTATGACCCGCGATTTCACAACACGTCGCGATATCGTGACATTTTCTCTTCATGATGCATTCTGCTGCTCTTAACCGTGAAAATGCGACATGTCGCGAAATCGCGACAATTTTCATTTTGCTGCATTTTGTTACTTTTAGCCACGAAAACGCAACATGTCGCGATATCGCGACAACTTTTCATTTCTGGTCGCGACGGAGCAACATGTCGCGATATCGCGACACTTTTTCATTTTCGGCCGCGACGGAGCAACATGTCGCGATATCGTGACAACTTTTCATTTCTGGTCGCGACGGAGCAACATGTCGCGATATCGCGACACTTTTTCATTTTCGGCCGCGACAGAGCAACATGTCGCGATATCGCGACACTTTTTCATTTTCGGCCGCGACGGAGCAACATGTCGCGATATCGCGACAACTTTTCATTTTTTGCTATTTTCCTTTGATCTTTTGCATCTGGGCCACTACAGTTTTCTTTGAAAGCATGCAAAAAAGGTGGGTCCCCAATTTTGGGGTGTGTTGTGGATCAGCCACAACAGTATAATTTTTTGTGTGTTTTCGTTTATGTTTTTCCTTTATTAAAAAATCCAAAAAAATACAGTTCATTTTTTTTACCAGCAAATCCAAAAAACACAAAAAAAAAATAAAGTTTCTGTTTTAATGCTTGTGTACGTTAGAAACCTTGTGTCGGGGGTTTTAAAATATCACAAAGGAGCTATCGTTATTGGCTAAGCTAGATAGCCCATAAAGCTTCTAGTGAAGTGAGGGGCGATCAGGCTCCAATACCCAGGCCTTAGATAACACTCGCACATGGAATTGAGCTCCCACGCATCTTCGGGTGTATTGAGAGACCATTCTAGGGTTAACAAAATATTATCCAATAGGAAGCTTTTTAGGCTTGTATTATCCATAGTCCACGGGACACAGCATCTTGGATGATTACCTTCCTGTACTGTTAGAGAGGTAGATAGTGTGCTCAAGGGTATGTGTGGAATCCTCCTTGGGTAGTGGCCTAAAATATTGGTCCGAGAACTATTGTTCATCACTGTGGTATAACAGAGGGCCTATGGGTGTTACATACTACTTTACCTAGCATACTCTGGTTCTGTTAAACACTTCCACCTACAAAAAATACATCTTCTTGTTCTGCTAAACCTGCATTCACAATCCCAAAAAGTGAGCATACAAAGGACTTCCCTATCACATAAGAACACATCTTGCATGCACTAGCAGTTAGGACAGAGTTCGCAAGTGTCTCTAATAGTCTATAATATTCTAGTACCATTCAGGTTAGTAACAGTACCAGTCGGGTCAGTGGCAGTAACAGTCTGGTCAGTGATAGTAATAGTTGAAACAGAAATAGTAATAGTCAACTGTAATAGTCAAAAAATACAGGTGGACATGGTCAGAAACAAAACCATCAGTGTCTGTAATTGCAGTACATGTGACAGGACGGTGACAGGGTGATCAGTTGACAAATACGAGATAGTTGATTCAGTTTTCCCACTTGACCTAGAGCCCAAAAAAATTTGAAATTTTATTAAGATATATCTCTTCACACGGATCTTAGATTGACTCAAAAATTTAGCAAATAATTCTACACTATATTCTAGAAAAAATTGGCCTTGGCAGCCCCTGGTCAAATATTGCACCAATTTTCTAAAAATAACATTTTTTTATTTTTCTTGCTAAGGCCATAACTTTTCAACGGTCCATCAAATTGATTCAATTTTTTGGGAATAGAATCTACTTGTTATTCTACACCAAAGACCCTCAAGGACTCACTAGTGAAATTTTAAGTCCAAGTGGAGGAAATTACCTTGACATCGCCTTGCAACCAATAGGAGCACACAAAAATTCAGGAAATTCAGTATATCTCCTCATTGAGCGCTCAGATCAAACAACCACTGAAGTGGGCCCTATCCTAAAATTAGCATTGCAATCCATTTCCCAAATTAAAATTTTGGACCCTTACTAAAAATAGTAACTCTTGAAATCCCACATCTATTTTTAGTAACTGAGTAAAAAAGTTCAAGGCTATCTCAAATGGCAAGTGGCACTCGTGGACATCAAAAAGAGGTAGAACAAAACACTGCTTCAGCATTGGATACCCTAGTAAGTTTTGTTATTGGCTTGGCAAAAACAACTGAACACTTGATGACAGAATTTCAAACTTTCAGAGTTGCCCAAGATTCCTCCAGAATTCGCATAGAAGAACACCTAGTAGATGTTGAGTCTAAAATACAAGGTGGTCCAAGAAAGTCTAAGTATCATCACGGAATGGGAACAGATGACTCTCACCTTCGCTTTGATCGTGATACTCCCTTCAAGATGCCAAAACTAGACTTTCCTAAGTTCAATGGGAAGGATGTTGATGGATGGTTATGTTGTGTGGATCAATTCTTTAGACTCCATGATGTCCCCATTTATCACCGAGTTCAAATTGCTTCTTTCAATTTGGAATTGAAAGCCTTACAGTGGTACCAATGGTTGCAGAAAACTATCCCTGATCCTTCTTGGGAATAATTTGAGTCCCAGTTACTCACTCACTTTGGCTTTAGTGAGTATGATGATTTTACAAGACAGTTGATAAAGCTGAAAAAACTTCGACAATTTGAGATTACCAAATACAATTTGAGAGATTGGCCAACAAAACTACAGGAATTAATGAAGGGTTATTTATGATTTTTTTTGTTAGTGGGTTGTAGGAAGATATCCATGACTATGTCATGATGTTTAGACCATAATCCATGATGCAGGCTATCCAGTTGGCTTGTTTGGTCGAGTCCAATTTTTTAGCTCAGAGGTGTTTCTCTAAATTTCCACAAGCTAAACCCTCTTTTCCTCCTAGATTCCAAAATCAACATGAACAAAAACATGTTGTGCCCACTACTACACCCAAATATTTAACCACTGCTGAAATGGATGCGCGGTGCTCCCAAGGGTTGTACTACAATTATGATGAAAAAATTTCTCACAGACATAGGTGCACCCAAAATAAATTGTTCCTCATCGATGTTGATGAGCCTGACACCAGCGACCACAGTGATGATGACACTGAAGCAACAGAGGAATCACCTAAACTAGAGGATGAAAACCTAGATGAATCATAGGCTGAAATTTTTGTTCATGCTCTTGCTCGCATTACTACACCCCAAACCATGAAAGTTTTGGGTTATTTCAAGGACCTACAGCTTACCATCTTGATTGATTTTGGCAGTATACACAATTTTATTGATCCCTACATTGCTAATTAGGCAAATTTTTATGTACACATATGTAATTCCTTTAAGGTTATGGTAGAAAATGGTGGGAATTTACCTTACAAGGGAAAATATCATAATTTTAAGTTTAATATTGGGGACTATGAGCTCAAACAAGATATGTTTGCACTTCAAATAGGGGGATGTGATATTGTGTTGGGATCTCAATGGTTGGGCACATTGGGAGTCATCTCTTGGAACTTTGGTTAGTTTTAGATGCAATTTTCATAGAATGTACAATCCTACACTCTCTATGGCTTAAAAGCAAGGTCATCACAGATATCAGTTCCAATCGAATGGAGAAGTTGTTAAAAAAATCATCTTGGGATGTCATAGCTCATATTTTGGAAAATCTGATTGCATTCTTCAGAGGAGGATTTTGTTCCTGAAGATTTACAACTTATTTTGACCAAGAACAACTATGTTTTTACTGAGACAACAGAATTACCACCTCGTCACTCTCATGACCATGCTATCCCCTTATTACCTGGTAATGCACCACCCAACATTAGATCATATAGGTATCCTCATGCTCTTAAGTTAGAAATTGAGAAGTTAGTATAGGAATTGTTAAAATTTGGTGT
This sequence comes from Wollemia nobilis, assembly GCA_028583015.1. NCBI lineage: Eukaryota > Viridiplantae > Streptophyta > Pinopsida > Araucariales > Araucariaceae > Wollemia > Wollemia nobilis. Next base: position 3,981,222 of record JAQPPZ010003612.1, read on the forward strand.
CATTCGACCCAACAATAGTCCTTACTCTTCCCTGGTTTTACTGGTACACAAGAAATATGGGTCCTAGAGATTGTGTATCGATTATCTAGATCTCAATAAACTCACCATAAAGGATAAGTTTCCTATTTCAATGGTGGATGAATTACTGGATGAACTTCATGGGACTATGTATTTTTCCAAATTTGACCTTCGCTTGGGATACCATCAAATATGGCTCAAAGAGGAGTATATTACCAAGATTACCTTTCGCACTCATGAAGGTCACTATGAGTTTTTGGTAATGCCATTCAGATTGACTAATACCCCTTCCACCTTCCAAAGCCTCATGAACAATATTTTTCGTCCATTCCTTCGAAAGTTCATTCTAGTCTTCTTTGATGATATTCTAGTGTATAGTCACTCATGGGAAGAGCATCTTATTCATGTGAATCAGACTCTTCAATTGTTGGCACAACATAAACTCTATGCTAAACGTTCCAAGTGTTCTTTTGGGTTGATAGAAGTAGAATATTTGGGACACATTGTCACTAAGGAGGGCATTAAAGTTGATCCCAAGAAAATCCAAGTTGTTCAAGAATGGCCAAAACCTCACACTCTCAAAGGTATTCAGGGATTTTTAGGGCTCACAGGTTATGACCATAAATTTATTCATAACTACGATAAAATTACAGCTCCCCTCACTTCCATGCTAAATAAGGACTCTTTTACTTGGACAGGACTCGCTGAACAGGCTTTCCAAGAATGAAGTATGCCATGACCACTACGCCTGTCTTAGCCATACCAAATTTCTCCAAACCATTTGTTATTGAAAGTGATGCTTTAGGTCATGGTATTGAGGCAGTGTTTGATGCAAGAAGGGAAACCCTTGGCCTTCACTAGTAAAACTCTCTCCAATCGTAATTTGGGAAAATCAACTTATGCCAAGGAGATGATGACAATTCTACATGTCATAACCCATTGGCAACTGTATCTCATTGGGCATCTCCATTAAAACAGATCATCAAAGTCTCAAATACTTTTTGGATCAATGGGTTTCCACCCCTGAAAAACAAAAATGGGTCTCTAAACTCATGGGGTATGATTATGATATCATCTATAAGAAGGGTAAGGAGAATTTTGTGGTCGATTCTCTCTCTTGCCAATTTGAATCTCTCAATATGTTGTGTGCCATTTCATTGTCGATCTCTCAATGGATTGATTCTCTACACCAGGAGGTACTTCAAGATTTTGAATTACAGACTTTGATTGCTTCCCTATCCACTGAGCCTACTTCATGTCCAAGCTACACTTGGGATGGTTAGGATCTACATTACCACCAACACCTTGTTATTCCCCACAAGTCCTCACTATGGGAACTTATCATGATAGAACTGTATGCTACTCCATCTTCTGGCCATTCAAGATTTCTCAAAACATATGAATGGCTCAAGCGCACTTTTTTTTTAAAGGGTGTGAAAAATGATATTCATGAATTTGTGGCAGCTTGTGGTATCTATCAATGGATGAAAGTTGAAACAGTGCGCTCTCCAAGAACTCTTCAATCCTTTCCCATTCCTTACCAGGTCTGGATAGATATTTCTATGGATTTTATTGAAGGCTTACCTAAGTTAGGTGGAAAATCTATTATCTTCGTGTTAGTGATCGTATTTCAATATATGTTCACTTTTGTCCCCTCTTCCATCCTTACACAGCCTCCATCATTGCCCAAATTTTCCTTGATTCTATCTTTCACCTTCATGGTCTACCCTCCTCCATCATATTCGATCGTGACCCAACCTTCACTAGTCACTTCTGGCAAAATTTGTTTAAATTATAGGGGACTCATCTTAAGATTATTTTAGAGTATCATCTGTAAACGGATAGCCAGACGGAGATCATCAACAAATTTTTGGAAACCTACCTTCGTTGCTTTTCCTCATATCATCCTACGCACTAGGTGAGATGGCTTCCTTTGGCTGAGTGGTGGTACATAACTTCTTATCACACAGCCACCAAGGTTACCCCTTTTGTGGTGGTTTATTGGCACCCTCCATCGATGTCTTCCTCCTACATTCCAAGTAGCTCTGTTGAGTGGTGTTTTAACCCGATTGTGAAAACACACTCTCCTGTAGGATCCGAGTCCTAAATCCTCTGCTTGCAAAGAAAAACGATTTCTCCAAGGTTCTTATTATGCTGATTATTAATTATCAAGGATGCTGTTTAAAATGAAATGCTAAGAACACCTTAGGGTTTGCAAGTGGATGTTAACAAGGGGCACTTGTGGTTTATTAATTTTGAACTTTCAATGGACTCAAAATGAATAAAATCTGCTTTAACCTCTAATTCTGATGGATTTTCAGTGATTTATTCAAACACAGTAATTAAACTGCTAAAAATAAAATATGGGTTTGAAAAGCAAAGACAAAAATAAAATAAAAGTAACAATAAAAATAGATTACAGTCAGAAAGCTGTCACTAATCTGATGAAACCGAAGATACTGAGGCTTTCTACATGCAACCTAACCTAATGAACCTGCACATCCACACAATCCAAATAGGCCGGTGCGAGTCTCGAGGGTTTACGTGGTAATTCCAGAAAATAGGCATTCGCATGAAGCAACCAAGAGATCTTGCATTAACTTCACCTAAAAACCTAAGAAATCCGGAAGGGAAATGTAAACATTAAATCATGCATGCAAAAGTTACTCCTTCTTTCTCATCCAATAAGATGCCAACTCTCTGTATTTGTATTTAAATGATATCTCGATTACATTCAAAAATGTTCCAGTTGTGAAAGAAAATCCCAGAATAAAAAGAAGGAAATTGCCCAAGTACGGGCCCAGAATAGCACAAAGCCTTCGTCTCTGCAACTCCGTATTCGGCAATTTCCAACCCCTTCTTCGATTTGCAATTCTGGCTTTATAGCATTGTTATGGCTCTTCGATTTCCTCCGTCGCTTCATTTCCTCTTCCTGTGGGCGACCCTTCAAATTCCTGCTTTTTCCGCTTTGATTCACGCTCAAATTTGGAAACGTCCCGAAATTCACTCTGCATGTAACGCCCCTGCAAGTTTGACACCTGCACGCCACGTGTCACGCACTTTCTGTGCCTGCCGTACCGCTTTTTTGTGACAGAACCCGACAAAACTGCAAGTCTGCCCGTTCATCTTCCCGGCCGCGAAATCGCGACATGTCGCGAAATCGCGACGTCTTTCTCTGTCGTACGCGTCCAACGGCTTTTCATAGCGATATCGCTACCGTTTCCCAGTCGGGCCTCCTTGGCAACTTTATGTCGCGATTTCGCGACCATTATCATCCTCTTGCCTTCCTTCGACAAACCGTCGCGATATCGCTACCATTTTTATCTTCCGTACGCCTTGGCAAAACTTGTCGCGATATCGCGACGCTTTTCCCTTTCGGACCTTCATGCAGCTTTCTATCGCGAAATCGTGACCATTTTCTCCATCCGTACTATTTGCCAAAACACGTCGCGAAATCGCGACACTTCCCTGCTTTGAGCCTGATTTTCATTTCCGTCGCGATTTCGCGACATCTTCCTTGACCGTACAACTTTGCCAAAATGCGTCACGAAATCGCGACACCTTTCATCATCCGTACGCTTCCACAAAACTCGTCGCGAAATCGTGACGCTTTTCCCTTTCGGACCTTCATGCAGCTTCCTGTAGCGAAATCGCGACCATTTTTCTTCACGCAAACACGTCCGAAATCGCGACCATTTTTTTCCCTCAAACCGTCGAAATCCTGACCATTTTTCCGTCCGTACACCTTTGCTGCAATCGGTCGCGAAATCGCGACGTCTTTCCTGTCGCGATATCGCGACGTTTTTGCTTCCGTACACCTTTCCAAAACACGTCGCGAAATCGTGACACTTTTCATCATCCGTACGCTTCGGCAAAACACGTCGCGAAATCACATTTTTTCGCGACACCTTTTTCTTCCTTGTCACCGACACGTCGCGATTTCGCGACACCTTTTCTGCCTATGTCACCGACACGTCGCGATTTCGCGACACCTTTTTCTTCCTGGTCACCGACACGTCGCGATTTCGCGACACCTTTTTCTTCCTGGTCATCGACACGTCGCGATTTACCTTTCTTCTGTCCCGACACGTCGCGATTTCCGACACCTTTTCTTCCTGTCGCCTCACGATTTCGTGACTTTTTGTTTCGTTGTCGTTGACCGCGCTGACCGTGATTTTTCGACATGTCACGATTTCGCGACAACTTTCCGGTTTCGATCGCGATTTCGCGACATGTCGCGATTTCGCGACATGTCGCGATTTCGCTACCTGTCGCGATTTCGTGACCCCTTTCTACACTTGTGCATTTTCTCTTTTTTTTTCAATTCTGGCATCTGGGTCACTGAGATCCTTCCCTGTGAGCTCGCAAAAAGGTGGGTCCCCAATTTTGGGGTGTGTTGTGGATCAACCACAACAAATGGTGACTTCTATTTGTCAAATGCTCTTGAGCATTTTAGTAAGAACCAACTTTGAAACATATCACAAACTCGTAAATACATGTTAGCACATGAGCAAAATAACAAATGCCCAAAGATCAAAAGTATATGAATCATCAGAATCATCAAGTATTAGCTCGGTGTGTGCAATGTGTTTTCATTCCCTATCGTTTGAAATTGATCAACATTCCATTATCAGTTTTGCATGAATGCATATATGGGATGGTGAATGATTTGTGGTCCTAAATGAATGAGCTAGGAGATTTTGCTTTTCCTAATAAGCATGATCATTCTTCTACTATTATGTACAAGCATTCAAGATTGCCAAACCCTCTTAGGACCCACTAGTTCATTTCCTTATTGTATCCCAAAGTTGGTTATGAGTCCCTACTATCTAGAACCCATGTGCAAGTGAATGTGAAATCAGAACTTTGGGGAATCAGACTCCCAACCAACCGAGATGAGAGTTTAACCCTATCCTTACTATTCTGATTTGGAGTTTATTACCTCACTTTAAGCAAAATAATTAAACCAATTATGGAAGAAATGGTCATGCTAGTCTAACCCTCTAGACAATCAGTGGTCTTGCTTTTTAGGCAAGACATGATGCCATGCATGGGCATATCTAACCCCACAATCCAAAACCTTATCTCTATTTCCTTGGACCTTGGGGATGACTACCCATCCCTTGCAGAGGACAAGTAGTACGATCCTTACAATCCAAAATAAAGATGAGATGGGAAAAATTTATTTATTTATTTATTTCTTGGACCTTGGGGATGACTACCCATCCTGGTTAGGGACAAGTAGTACGATCCTTACAATCCAAACCTTAGATATAAATCATTAATTCTATTGCTTAAACCTTGGGGATGACTACCCATCCTTTGCAGAGGACAAATAGTACGATCCTTACAATCCAAGACTTACTATGAAATGAGACATAAGAGCTTTGGGGAATCGGATTCTCAACCAACCAAGATGAGAATTTATGCCCTATCCTTACTACTCCATGTGGGTCAAATCAAAGCTTTGGGGAATTGGATCCTCAACCTAAGTTTGATGAGGATTTAACCCTATCCTTACTACTATGATTTTAAGCTTTAAGCTTTATGGAAGTGGTTAAAACCATTGTTTTAAGGATCATGTTGCATAATAGGATAGACATGAAAACCACTTTCGCTCAACCTTTTCTTCCAAGCTAGGTTTTGATCATTTTACTCAAGATCTTTTTTAATTTATGATACGTGCTTAGTTCTAGATATCTCAAGACTCAGTTTCCAACCTTAGGAGCTACTTACATATATGTTATAACACAACCCTAAGAGGATTTGACATACTTTCATGGCTTGTACATAAGATGCATATGCAACTAAAATGAAATGTATGTGAGGTGAGATGGAATATGAATGCATTACTTCTTGAATTGTGAATGAAATGATTTATCATGCAAAACTGATTCTTTCATATATCACAAAGTCAAACAATATAACTTAAAAAGTTTTGTGCAACTTGTGGAGCTTTTACAAGACAATTCCAATATTTCATATTCTCCTAATCCTAAGCATAAGTTGACATCTCAATTTTCTATTATTATTATTATTATTATTATTATTTTTTTTTTTTTAAATTAACACACATGTCAATTGAAATCAAATCCATAATCAAAATCCTAACTAAACTAACAATCCTAAACAATAAAAACAAAATCTGAAAATCCTTCACCAACACCAACAGAATAATATCAAAGTCTCACAACCTAAGGGCTAAAATAATGCTTTAGAATCTGCCCATTAAGCGGCGGCATGAAATCTTTCCCTTCTAAGGTTTTTAGCACTGAAGGTGTTCTTCCCAAGAATTTCTGAAATCTGATATGGGCCTAACCGAAGACAATCAAACTTTTGATGGTTTCCTTTTTCCTCATGTCTTTTGTCCCATAGTAACACCAAATCTGAAATTCTGAATGATTTAACTTTGGCCCTTCTATCAAACCATCTCTTGATGACTTCCTGGTGTTTGTTCATGTGATTCATGGCTTCTTCTCTCTTTTCATCCAGTTGCAATAACCGGCTCAATCTAGCTTCAACTTGATCATCTGTCCCCATGTACTCTTGTATGAAATGTAAGGTCTGCAACTCCAAATTTGCTGGAAATATCGGGTCTTGCCCATAGACCAAATGATAGGGAGTATTCCCTATAGCTTCTTTCACTCTGGTCCTATCTGCCCACAGGGCAAACTTTAATTGACTATGCCAGTCCGAGGATTCTTTTCCAGCAACTTCTTAATAGTATTCAACAAATTCTTATTTGAAGATTCGGCCAACCCATTTCCTTGAGGATAGTAATTGGATGCAAACTTTAAGCTCACTTTATTATCATATGCCCATTCTGCAAATTGTGTGGAAATGAAAGCTTTACCATTGTCACTGACAATAGAATCGGGCATTCCATATCTTGTGATAATTTGATCCTCAAGGAATTTAATCACAACGTACGTGGTGGCGTGTTTAGTGGGAATCGCTTCGTCCACCTTGTACGATGGTACGTAGTTGTCAAAATAAATTTGTGAGAATCGGAAGAATTTGGGTTAATAACCCCGATAAAATCCGAGTCCCCACTGTGCAAACGGTCTCATTTCAACTACGAGTGCAACGGCATGGCTGCATTTCTTTCTCTATTTGCGGCCACTTGACGGATGTGACAAGATCGCACATGAGCATGCGCATCTTTGAATATATGAGGCCAGTAATATCCTGCTCGCAGGATTTGGTGTCTTTGTAGGATTGGCTGCACCATGACCAGTTCCGTGCTTGCCATGAAATTCTTGCAACACCCTGGCGGCTTCGTCTTTGCTCAAGCATCTCAGGTAGATACCTTCGTGATTTTTCCTGTAAAGTACACCAGACTTTATCAGATAGTTAATAGATTTAAGCCTTAGAGCTCTCCTTTGTGTTGAATTCAAATTAGACGGGCACTTACCGGTCAATAAAAATTGCACAATATCAACATACCAGTCCTCCTTAGCCATGTATTATGTATTTGAGCATTGACTCGTTATTTGCGGATCATTTTCTGCGATCGCCTTTGCCGAGTCCTTGTCCTCGAACTAGTTTCATTGGTTGGATTTCGAGATCAAATTCTTGGATGGTTGCAATCCACTTTCCTCTCTTTTCACCTAGTTCATTATGTAAAAACATGGTCTTGACAGTAGAATCGGGTACAATGGCAATAATTCTGCTGTGTACGATGTAATGCCTAAATTTTTTCACAGTTTTGAAAAGTGCGTACATTTGCTTATCAAGGATTGAATACCTTAATTGGGCATCTTTTAAGGGGGCACTTAAAAATGCAATGGGCTTTTCGGCATTATCTTCGCCTTTTTGGGTTAATACACTCGCCAAGGAGTGCTCCGATGCAAAAGCATAAATGTAAAAAGGCTTGGAATAGTCCGGGCTTATCAAGACCGGGGCTTTGGAAATGGCGTCTTTTATATTACGGAAAGCCACTCTACTTTCCTCGTTCCATCTTACGTCCACATCTTTCTTGAGCATCTGGTTTAGAGGTTTAGCTATCTCAGCAAAGCTAGAAATGAACTTCCTCACAAAATTGACTTGCCCAAAGAAAGACCTCAATTCTTTTTCTTGCTCGGGAGAGGTAGGTCTTGGATAGCTTGTATCCTTTTTGGGTCGATGGATATTCCCTCCTTTGAAATAATGTGACCTAGCAGTTTCCCTTCTGTCACTCCAAAAATGCATTTCTTGGGATTTAATGAAATTCCATGTTCCCTGCACCTTTGAAGCACCTTCTTTAAGTCTTTAACATGATCCTCTCTCTTCTTCGAGAAAAGCTGGGATATCATCCACATACACGATGATGCATTTGCCTATTAGTCCTTTGAATGCGTAATCCATGGCGCGTTGAAAAGTTGCACCGGCATTTAATAGTCCGAATGGCATTCTCTTATATGCAAATGTCCCCCACTTGGTAGTGAAGGCTGTTTTCATCCTGTCATCTGGATGTATAAGAACTTGGTTGTACCCAGAATATCCATCGAGAAAGGACATCATTTCTGATCCATTTACCATTTGCAAGATTTCATCGATTGATGGCAATGGATAATTATCTTTTTGGGAGGCCTTATTAAGATTTCGAAAATCTATGCACAGCCTAATCTCTCCACTCTTTTTTCTCATCTGGAGCGAGGGTTAGCCACCCGGGTTGAGTGCCTAACGGGAAAAATGATTTTCGCCTCCAACAGTCTTTTAACCTCCTTTTCGATCAAAGGCTCCAATAGCGGGTTAACAACTCGTTGTCTTTGCCTAAAAGGCTTGGAGTCTGGCTTCAAAGGTATGGTATGCGTGATAATGTTCTGATTGTAAGTCTTTAGCTCATTGTAGTTCCAAGCAATACAATCTATGTAGTGCTTCAAAGCTCGTATTATATTGCTCCTTTCTTCCTCTGTACATGCCTTTGCTATGTACACCTCCTTTGGATTGTCTGCACTCCCCAAGTTAATTAAATCGCATGCATCTTTGGGGAGCGGGACTCTTTTTCTTTTCTTGTTCTTGCATTCCATGTCGAACATTTTTTCTAATGAAACCACGTCTTTAGGAATTTTGTTGGATTGATACGCAGTTTCACTTTCTTTTGTTTCATCCTGCCACCTTTGTTCCTCATCGATCACTTGATTTTCAAAAATACCCGAGTTTGTGACAAACTTGAAGATGTGCTGTCACACTCAAAAACACGGAAATTCTTCACATTATCAGGTATTGATGGACAAGGAACCAGCTCAATGGAAAACTTTTTACATCTTTTTATATCCACCGGGTTTAACATGCCCGCGGCGACTGCAAGAGAGTCTGCTATTCGATTCCCTCTCCTAGAAATAAGGGCTATGTTGAATGCATCAAACTCCTCCATGAGATCCATAACCCTAGTCCTATAAAGGCTCAGTCTTTTGTCGCGGCATGTATACTGTCCTTTGATTTGCTTGACAACCAACTCAGAATCACCCAAAACCTTCAAGCATTTAACATGTTTGCTCAATGCTAGACGTAAACCGTAAATCAATGCTTCGTATTCTGCCACATTGTTTGTGCAAGGAAATTGCAGTCTGTAGGCAGCCAATAATGGTTTACCTCCTGGACCAGTGAGCTCGACTCCAGCTCCTGCTCCCTGTCTAGATTTTGATCCATCAAACTTGAGCAACCACGTGTGATCTTTTTCCTCAGAAGAACCACCATGACACACTTCTTCTTTAAGTTCATCAATGACTTTCTCAACATCAAGAGCATAGACCCCTAGGTGCGGCTCAGAAAAGCTGAACCTCATTCGGCTTGTTAAAATCTGTTATAATCTCCTTAAGCCTCGGTTCGTTTTCCACTCCGATTTGGTTTGCAATGCCCTTCCATGGTAGCCACATATGCGAGCAGTCTGTTGCAAAATAGCCATTCAGCGTTTTCATCCAATCTCTCGCAAGTAACATTCCATACCTACTCGGGATGTTAACCACCAAAATATCTACAACTTTCTGGACCCTGGGTTCAGAATTTAATTGAATCTTGACATCATATAAGGTCCCTACTACATTTACCTCTGAACGGTCCAATTGCAAGACCGTGCACTTGGATGAAACCGGTTGTAGACCCAGCATTTGACATATCTCCGTAGGCATGAGGTTGCTAGTGGCTCCTGTGTCTACCAAACAGTTATGCAAGTTCTTACCCGCAATTCTCGAGTTAATAAGAATGGCGGGACATCCCTTCTTTCCTTTCGCAAAATCGGGTGGGATTCGGCTCTTTTTCCTTCCACATCGGATCGGGTGAGTTCAAAGCTCTTATCAACGCCTCCTTTTGACCGGGCAATTTAGCTGCGTCCGGGGAATGAAAGACTAGATTTGGACTTCTTCATATCCTCCACTACGTCATAATTTGGTTTTTCGAATTTGATTGTCTTACGGACGTCATTAGACATTTCTCTTACGAGTGGAGGGGGAGGGTTGTTACTTGCCTTTGTATACGGAGGAAGAATAGAAGCTGTTTGGAGGTGTTGATGAGGTTTTAGGGGTTTTAGACTTACTCCTCAAATGGTACCCATGAGTCCCCTTTCTGAAATCTCGAAAATCTTGCACCTCCTGCTCCAATACTTCATCTTCTTCCTCCTCGCTCTCACCCTCTTGGTGATATCTTGTTTCCATCACCATAATATTTTCATCTTGTTGATACGATGGATCCTCATTTGATACCAGTTCCAAATCGTCAACTTGTGCCTGAAGACAATGAGTGTATCTAGCTATCTCAGGACAATTCCTTTCATTGTGTTCTTTTGTGTTATGTAACCTGCACCCTCTTTCCCATGCCAAATCTGAAAGATTCAAAAGAGAATTGGATTGGGTGGGGCCTGCAGAAGCATCTAACTGATTAGCAATGGGAGCAGGAACTCCCCCATTGTTTGGCTTAGTGTTCCAGTGCCTCCCTCTATTGTTAAAATTCTGACTTGGGTGAGGGGCACGGGACTCATGCTTCTATTGTTGAACTCTGTCATTACTTAGTTTATGCACTAGTTTCTTGAGCTCTTCGACTTCCGAAAAGACATCCTTCGGTGGAACCACATTGTTATTAACCCCCATTGGATTTGCATAATTGATGGGGTCTTGATTCCACATTTGGGTGGGGTTATGAGGAATTGGATTCCCAAATGGATTGATACCTTGAATTGGGATTGGATTCGGAGCAGGGAACTATGGCTTGAGGATTGACTTGACTAGTTTCTGCGTAGTTGATTGATTGTTATGCAAAAATGCGAGGAGCAGGTGGAATGGCTGCGATTGGTTGGATTGGAATGGGTGCATATGCGGGTGCTGATGGATACGGCTGCGGATATGGGAATGCGTTCATATTTGGCATTTGTGGTGCCATGAGCTGATTTGCCTGGGGAATTTGACCATATGGAGCACCCTGTCCCAACATGGGCATCTGGGTAAACCCGTAGCCTTGCGGTGTCAGCTGCTGCTCAATAGTCATGGCTTCATTATAGGCCAAAGCAAGCGTGGTGACCTGAGGATTACGCCTTGCAAACATGGCTGTCATGGGGTCTAATGCCCCAAAATATATCTGCAAAGCTACTGCAGGATCGATGGCAAAATGTCTAATTGCTCTGTTATAGTTCTTTTGGAATCTCTGATTAAACATTCGGATTGGTTCCCCTTGGCCCCGTTTGCATGTAATAAACTGATTGTAAATAGTTGCGGGATCTAAGGGAGACCTAAATTGATTGACAAATGCATTTTCCATTTGTGTCCAAGAGGTGATTGAACCAGTTGGCAAGCATATATACCATTCATATGCTATTGGATCCAAGCTCATGGGGAAAAGTCTGCAGGCTACATCTTCATGCTGAACTTGCAGTCTAATTAAAACATCCCTATAGGCTTGGATATGTTCTTCTGCTGTTCTTAAGCCATCTGGCTTGTATTTAGGCAGAAATCTTTCAATGTTCTTGGGGATTTCATGGATATCCCCAGCAATATTCAAAGGAGTATTGTTAGCTCCATACCAAGGAGGCTGCTGGAGCTTGAGCCATTTGACTCGGAATTGATGTAGACAGGACCTACAATAGCAGAAGAAATGTTACAAACTATAGGCGCACTAGGGGCAACAGATACTACGGCGTAGGTCCACTCGACGTTCCTGGAGAAAATAGGCCTTTTGCTACTTGAGTGCTTACGACTTGCTTGACTTTACCCTTGGGAGTACCAGTAAGGTCGTGAAAAATAGTTTCTCCGGTTGTTTGAGACCTGGTCGCAATACGGCGTGGTGGGTCCAGCCTGCCTGAGGAAACCCTCGGCTAGTTCGAAGAAAACCTGCAACAAACAAAAAAAATAGTGTTGCAGTTTAGCCGTAAATTATTTCAGAATTAAATTAAAACAAAATATTCAGATATAAAAAATTAAAATAAATAAACCGATCGCCCTCCTTCTAGCGCCAATCTGTTGAGTGGTGTTTTAACCCGATTGTGAAAACACACTCTCCTGTAGGATCCGAGTCCTAAATCCTCTGCTTGCAAAGAAAAATGATTTCTCCAAGGTTCTTATTATGCTGATTATTAATTATCAAGGATCTTGTTTAAAATGAAATGCTAAGAACACCTTAGGGTTTGCAAGTGGATGTTAACAAGGGGCACTGTGGTTTATTAATTTTGAACTTTCAATGGACTCAAAATGAATAAAATCTGCTTTAACCTCTAATTATGATGGATTTTCAGTGATTTATTCAAACACAGTAATTAAACTGCTGAAAATAAAATATGGGTTTGAAAAGCAAAGACAAAAATAAATAAAAGTAACAATAAAAATAGATTACAGTCAGAAAGCTGTCATTAATCTGATGAAACCGAAGATACTGAGGCTTTCTACATGCAACCTAACCTAATGAACCTGCACATCCACACAATCCAAATAGGCCAGGTGCGAGTCTCGAGGGTTTCTGTGGTAATTCCAGGAAAATAGGCATTCGCATGAAGCAACCAAGAGATCTTGCATTAACTTCACCTAAAAACCTAAGAAATCCGGAAGGGAAATGTAAACATTAAATCATGCATGCAAAAGTTACTCCTTCTTTCTCATCCAATAAGATGCCAACTCTCTGTATTTGTATTTAAATGATATCTCGATTACATTAAAAAATGTTCCGAGTGTGAAAGAAAATCCCAGAATAAAAAGAAGGAAATTGCCCAAGTACGGGCCCAGAATAGCACAAAGCCTTCGTCTCTGCAACTCCGTATTCGGCAATTTCCAACCCTTTCTTCGATTTGCAATTCTGGCTTTATAGCATTGTTATGGCTCTTCGATTTCCTCCGTCGCTTCATTTCCTCTTCCTGTGGGTGACCCTTCAAATTCCTGCTTTTTCCCGCTTTGATTCACGCTCAAATTTGGAAACGTCCCGAAATTCACTCTGCATGTAACGCCCCTGCAAGTTTGACACCTGCACGCCACGTGTCACGCACTTTCTGCGCCTGTCGTACCGCTTTTCTGCGACAGAACCCGACAAAACTGCAAGTCTACCCGTTCATCTTCCCGACCGCGAAATCGTGACATGTCGCGAAATCGCGACGTCTTTCTCTGCCGTACGCGTCCAACGGCTTTCGTAGCGATATCGCTACCGTTTCCCAGTCGGGCCTCCTTGGCAACTTTATGTCGCGATTTCGCGACCATTATCATCCTCTTGCCTTCCTTCGACAAACCGTCGCGATATCGCTACCGTTTTTATCTTTCGTACGCCTTGGCAAAACTTGTCGCGATATCGCGACGCTTTTCCTTTCGGACCTTCATGCAGCTTTCTGTCGCGAAATCGTGACCATTTTCTCCGTCCGTACTGTTTGCCAAAACACGTCGCGAAATCGCGACACTTCCCTGCTTTGAGCCTGATTTTCATTTCCGTCGCGATTTCGTGACATCTTCCTTGACCGTACAACTTTGCCAAAATGCGTCGCGAAATCGTGACACCTTTCATCATCCGTACGCTTCCGCAAAACTCGTCGTGAAATCGTGACGCTTTTCCCTTTCGGACCTTCATGCAGCTTCCTGTCGCGAAATCGTGACCATTTTTCTATTCCGTACGCTTCGGCAAAACACGTCGCAAATCGCGACCATTTTCGCTCAAACCCGTCGCGAAATCGTGACCATTTTTCGTCCGTACACCTTTGCTGCAATCGGTCGCGAAATCGCGACGTCTTTCCTGTCGCGATATCGCGACGTTTTTTCGCTTCCGTACACCTTTCCAAAACACGTCGCGAAATCGTGACACTTTTCATCATCCGTACGCTTCGGCAAAACACGTCGCGAAATCGCGACATCATTTATTTTCTTCGAACAGCATGTCACGATTTCGCGACACCTTTTCTTTTCTCTTCACCGACACGTCGCGATTTCGTGACACCTTTTTCTTCTTGGTCACCGACACGTCGCGATTTCGCGACACCTTTTTCTTCCTGGTCACCGACACGTCGCGATTTCGCGACACCTTTTTCTTCCTGGTCACCGACACGTCGCGATTTCGCGACACTTTTCTTCCTGGTCACCGACACGTCGCGATTTCGTGACACTTTTTTTGTTCGACATGTCGCGATTTCGTGACAATTTTCGCTTCGTTCCGATTGACCGCGTCGACTCGCGATTTTGCGACATGTCGCGATTTCGCGACCCCTTTCTACACTTGTGCATTTTCTCTTTTTTTTTTTCAATTTTGGCATCTGGGTCACTGAGATCCTTCCCTGTGAGCCTGCAAAAAGGTGGGTCCCCAATTTTGGGGTGTGTTGTGGATCAACCACAACAAGCTCCAATGTCCATGTAGTCAACACTACTCTCAGTCAACATGTTGATGTCCTTCGTCACCTAAAACTGAATTTAGAGGTAGCCCAAAATCGTATGCACCAACAGGCTGATCAACACCGTTCTAAGCACAGTTTTGAGGTGGGTGATATGATTTTCCTCCACTTGCAACCATACAAATAGTTTTCCATCCAACTTTGTAGATGCTAGAATATTACCATAAAGTACTATGGGCCCTATCAGGTGTTACAGCAGATTGGTGCCACAGCCTACAAATTGTCCCTTCCATCTACATCCAAGATCCATCTTGTTTTTCATGTTTTTGCTCTCAAAAATGTGGTGGGAAATCAGGTATAGGTTCAATATGCACTCCCAGAGTTAGATTAATAAGGTTCTATCTTGCTTGAACCCAATAAATTGTTGGATCATTGGACTCTCACTCTTCGTAATCGCACCATTACTAAGGTCCTTGTTCAGTGGTGTGGAATCCAGCTAGAAAATGCTACATGGGAATCTCTCCATTATCTCCAACACCATTTTCCTCACCTTCAGCTTTGAGGACAAAGCTTTTTGAAGGGGAAGGATATGTTAGGATCCCATCCTAACATTATTTTTTCATTCTCATTATTATATAATGATCCGCTTCCAACATGGGGGATCCCATACATAATGTTATTTTGTAATGTACGTGGCATGTTATGCTCCTAAGCAAGAGGATCCATTTGATGTAACCGTTATCAAGATTGAAACTAATATTTAGTAGAATATTCTAGCTCGAGTGGCATTTTTCATGTAAGCCAACTCTTGAGCCTAGGGTTAGGGTTTGCATGAAGTCTTTCTTTAAAAAGCTATGAATCCATGTACGAATCATCTTTTTCAAGTTAATGAAATGTTGAAGGAGGTTTCCCCCTCGAAGAGGCCTAAAATACTGAGTTATTTGTGAGATTTTTTCAATTCCACAATTACTTTCTACATATTATTGTTATGTTATTGCATGTATTTCCATTATATTCAGTATTTCGTGTATGTGAGCTTTATTTCAATAGTAGGTTCCTAACATCTTGACATCAATGACAACAAATTTTTCTCATATTTTGAATAGTTTTTATTGCATGTCTGATTATATGTGTGGATGCAACTATGGATGTAGTTATGGATAGAATGCTTAATATTTAGATGCATTTTGAGATTTGTTTTTGTGATAATGAATTTATGTAACTCATGTTATTGATTTGACAAATCTAGTATGTATGCATAGACCTAGGCATGTATGAGATGTACTAATGATATGTGATGTGACTAATATAAAATGTGAAATGTATGTTTTAAATAATAAAACATAATGAATGAATCTATATGTACTAACCTAACTGTATGCACCACAGAATGTATAAAATTCATCAATCAAAATGTTTAACTTTTCACAAAAGTCATACATTTGAAATCCAACCATATGTAGATGATGAAAATATAAATTATGGATGGTGGGTCAGTAATATGTTATAGGTAAACAACATGGTTTTCATGAGACTCAAAAACCCTAGGTGACCAGTCAAAATATGTATACTAACCACGCAATATTCTAAAAAGGTAGAAATTTTCTAGGAAGCCCAAGATATTTAATATCCCTATGTGCATAGTGTATTCATTATGATGCATAAGATTACCCCATTGCCAGGCTAGCTCGTAGATATCATTGTTGTAATTAATATCACCCCATGGTCATAATTATTCTAAATTTGGATGTAGTTGGACTAGACTACTAGGTAATACAAGCCATCAAAACCAAGCCAATCCACAAGCTGACATTGGTCTATACAGAAGGTTGCTAATGTGACAAAAACATTACCACATGTAATACTACCCAATTGCTATCGGGTTTCATTCAACCCATTATTGTAAGGGAGATCATCCCATGGCTTTTTAATAACTGAGGATTCCAAGGATTTAATTTCATTACCCCATTTTTTTCTTTTGATTTCTTTGAGATATTTGCTCGTTTTTTATGAGGAGCAAAGGGATTTATTTGCTTAGTGGTGAAAACCACTTTTTTTCTTTTTTAAGGGGTACTTGCTCGTTTTCAAGTGTAGTAAGGGATTTTATTGCTTTGGGTAGGGGGTAGCTTGTCCGTTTGTCAATTCATGGCATCCTAAACCATGCACATAATAGGATGAGCAAGGGAAACATTTTGTTTAAGATGCAAGAACTACTTTGTATTTTCATCCTTCCTTGTTCAAATTCGGATTTAAATGTGTGAATTTGTGTTTGGGATTTTGAGATATGCAAGGTACTATCAAAGACATACCCTACCTTCAAAAACCAAAATGGTGTTCTAAAAAATTTGAAAATAGAAATAGGAATGGTTGAATGACCAAAAACCCTAATGAACACCCTATAGCAACTTATTGGTTGTGTTGAAAAACATAATTACTCAAAAAGGAAAATATGGATGGTATGATGTGTGGAATGTGGGGGTTTTCCCTATGATCCTTTGCAAACTAAGAGGTGTATGTAAAATAGTCAGTGTTCATCTAAACATCATTGTTGTTGTTCATTCGGTATCTACCCTATCTTACGAGGAGCCCTTAATAAGCAAAATCTCATAAGGAAAACTGTAAATGATAATGATGGAAAAGATTGATTAAGAAATATGACAAATATTCAGGCATTGTGCCAAACCTTAGCATATAAGGAACACTAGTCCTAATGCTAATGCAATGAGATAACATGTCTAATACAAGTGATTAAATGTAGTGACATGAAATGCATGGTGGAATGCAATGCAAATGGGAATACCATATTTTTGTGGTTTTGTGATTTTTTTTATGTTTTTGTGGTTTTTGTTTTTCTAATTTTTTTTGTATGCATCATGTGTCATGCATAAAATGCTTGCAGGTGGATAATATTGAGATTTTTAGGTTCCTCAACACCCTTAAGAGAAGCTAACCTATAAGTCTCAGGTCCTGTATTCTGTGTGATGATAAATGGGCCTAACCAATTTACCATAAATTTGTCTTGCAAATGCGACGGTAAGTTGGAGTTCTACTAATTTTCTTTAAGCACAAGATACCAAGATTTGAAGTCCCTAAGGTGGAATTTCATATCATAAGCTCACTTAAGTTGATCTTGATAAATGCAAAGGTGATCAAGAGTATTAACGCATCATTCATAAAGAAGGTTCAATTGGTCAAGGTGATCTTATCATGTAGTATCATCATCGATGAACTCTTGGAGTAATATGTGCAACAAAGGAATTTCCAATTCCAAGGGCATAATGGCCTTAGCGTCATATACTATCTAAAAATGAGTTGCCCTAGTGGGTGTTCTAATGCTATTTCTGTAAGCCCATAATACAAGAGGTAGTTGAAGATGGCAATGATTGTCTTATTTGATGCCTCTGCTTGCCCATTAGCTTGTGAATAATAGGGTGTAGAAAAGTTGTGTTGAATGTTATATTTGGTATTCAAAGCTCACACATATTTTTTCTTAAATAGAGGCCTATTATGCAATATGATCTTACATGGAATACCAAAATGACATATGATATTATGAAGCATGAACTCCACAATGCGAGGTCTAGTTGTAGTGGTAAGAGGGATTACTTCTACCCATTTGATAAAATAATTTGTGGTAGTTAATATAAATGTATGAAGGCCTAACAACAAGGATGAAATATTCCTAATTAAATCAAAGTCCCACCATAAAAAAGTTCATACTGAGTGAATCGGGTGTAAGGCCTGAGAAGGTACATGGGAAATATTAGCATGATGTTGATATTTTATGTATTTTTTAACATAAGCGCAATAATATTTCTCCATGGTAGGCCAATAATAGCCCATTTTAACGATGTGCTTTGTGATAGCCATGCCACTAAAATGGCCACTACAAGTACCATCATGTGCTTGCAAAACTACCCAAGTAGATTTGTGGGATTCTAGATAATAAAGGAGAAGACCATCGTAGCCTCGACGATACAGGATGTCTCCTAGCAAGACATATTTTATCACTTTTTGTTTGAATATTTATTTTGTGGTATGCAACAATCCCAAAGGGATATTACCAAGCTTTAGGAAATCTTTGAGTTTGGTGAACTAATATTCATATTGTTGAGTCTTGATTGAATGAACTGCTTATTCCTTTTGATATTCATCCATTCCAATTTAGCTAGTAGCTTGTCCACAAGTGCTTTGTATGACTACAAGATCAGACACCTATATTGATAGATTTCCTTGACTTGGTTAACAATGAGAAAGGAATCACCAAAGATATTTAGCTTCTTGATTTTTATGGTGATAGTTGCTTGAAGGCCCAAAAATAGGGCCTCGTATTCAGTATTATTGTTGGTGCACGGGAAATCGAGTTTAAATGAAAGGGGTATAGGAGCCCCTTGTGGTGTGAAAAATATAATTCCCATGCCACCCCCTTTCTCAAACTTGGAACCATTGAAGAACAGAGTCATATCATCTTTGTTTTCAGGTTCTTCTAGTTCTAGCAAGTCTAATAATGTGAAAATTGCATCATTAAGCAACTCGATGGTAAGAGGTTGATTATCCTGAAGAGGAGCCTCTACTAGTTGATCAGCAATTTTGTTACCTTTAATAGATTTTTGACTTATGAATTCAAGTTCAAATTCTATCAACAACATGATCCACTTTGTAGTATGACTATTATGGTATGTTTGACTCATATGTACCATAAAGGATTTTCTTTTGACATGATATACGTTGTTTGATTGAGCATGTAATGGTGTAGCTTCTTGATGGTGAATACCACTGATAGGTAAATCTTCTCAATGTATGTGTACTTGAGCTCATAACTAACCAAGGTGCAACTGATGTAATAAATAACTTGTTCCTTATTTACCTAATTCTTTTGGGCCAACATGGTCCCTAAGGTAAAGTCGATACCTAAAATGTATATCAAAAATGGCACACCTGGTCGAGGTAGAGCTAATATTGGTAGCAACGCTATGTACTATTTGATCTTATAAAGGTCCTTTTGACACTCATCCTCCCAATTGAATGGGATCCCCTTTTGTAACAGATGATTCATTGGTCAACATTTATCTTAAAGTTGCACTATGAAGTATCGGATAGATGTTACCTTCCCTTGTAAACTGTGAAGTTGCTTAAGGTTGGTAGGGGAAATCATTTCAAGTATTGTGTTGACTTTGGTGGGATCGACTTCAATTCCTCATTTTAAGACTATGAAACCCAAGATTTTTCCAGATGTAATTCCAAACACACACTTCTTAGGGTTAAGTCTAACTTTATACTTATGCTCAATGACGCAATTGAAGACCTTCGTTAGAACATCAACATGCTCATGATACAATAGATATTTAGGTGGTAAATCATCTATGTAATCCTCTAGGATCTTGTGCATGTAGTCATTAAATATGTATGTCATGGCTCGTTGATATGTTACACCAATATTTTTTAGGCCAAATGGCATGACTTTGTAACAAAAAATCCCCCAAGGTATGGTAAATATTGTTTTGGGCTGATCTTTGGAATTGACCTGAGTTTGATTGTAGCCTGAGAAACCATTCATGATGGATAACATTTCATGACTTGCAATCGTGTCGACTAGAGAATCGATGTTCAAGAGGGGAAATTCATCCTTAGGAGTTGATTTGCTAAAATATTTGTACATATGTGAATCCTCCCATCAGGTTTTCCTATGGGTACCATGTTGGAAACCTAATCAAGATAATCGATGGTTTGAATGAACTCTACATCCAACAATTTTTGTAATTTATATTTAACCATCAAGGCTATTATTGGATGCATCTTTCTAAGCTTTTACTTGATCGGTTTGATTTTGGGAACGAGTTTCAGGTTGTGCATGACCAAACTCGATTCAAGACCCAACATATTTGTATAATACCAAGCAAAGGATTCTCTTTTCTCTTTCAAGATATTTGTGATAATGGCTTGTTCCAGACTGTGTCCCAAATTGATATTTTTAGGAACTACAGAATTGGTATTGATATCCATGTTAATTGTGTCCTCAATTGACATGTGGGATACCTCCTCAAGCTTATGAGGGGTAGGGATCAAATGGATGTCATCAGCTGAATTTGTAGAATTTATCATGTCATCAGGTTCAATCTCAACTTGACAAACATCACCAGACGATACTTGGAAGAAATGAAATGGCTATAACATCTCATTGCAAGGGAAGAAATTTGTGGGTGATGGCAAAATCACAACGTAATCAAAATAAATGGCCTCATGATTAAGGTGCAAAGGTATTGAAGGGTCATTGGGATTATGGAGTGGCATGGTCAAATTCATGGAAACCATATTGATGTATGGTGGATGGCTTCCATTCACTAGTGGAAAGATCCTATCAAAGAGGGGTGGCCTCAAGTGTATCAAAGATGGATGAGGTGGAGGTGGAATGATTAGATGAGGCCTACGTAACATGGATAACTAGATCTTCTAGTGATAGTAGCTACCATAAAATGGATATCCTCCCAAGGAACATACAAATGTAGAATTTATCAAGATCATTCAGGGGCTCAATAACAATTGATTCATCATTTGAGTTATTTGAAGCAATAGACATTGCATTAGACTCATGGTAAGATGAATATATGAGTATGTCATCATGATCCTGATCAAATCCATCATCCTCTTCAATCCAATCATTATTAGGGTCATTGGTTAGGACAGAATATTCTTTTGTATCAAAAATCCAACCACTCATGTGTTCTAAATTAGAGGATGAAATAGGGCCCACGTGAACCTGATCGCTAAGCCATTGAATGTGGCTAGGATTGAGATATGCTAAACTTGTCTCATTCTCATCTTCTTCAGGTGTCGCATTGAGGGAAGTAGAAGGCTCGATGGTTGCCATTGTGATGGTAAAATAGTCACAAAAATAATAAATGTAACTAGGGTTGGCATATCCATCCCTCTCAAGTTCTCTAAAGCTTATGACAAGGCACTAGAGGGTATCTCCAAAGCATCATTTGGTATGTGTTTGATATACCCTAAACCAAATTTTTCATAGGGGAGTTGATACTGCATTTGAAAGGGGGTTTGAAGACCTTGTTCATACCGATCGAGAATATTCACATGCCAATGATAGTGGTGAAAGTACCGTAGGAAAAATTTTGGGTTTAATAGATAACAAGCATTCCCTGGAAAGGGATCATCATCGCCATCCACCATAGGGGATAAACTTGTGGTATTGTTAAAACCCCCATAGACAAAATTTGCCTGGTTTGGCGGCACCCCCAAGGGCACATTGATACCAATGGGTAGTGATGGCAAGCAAGGGCTACCCATGTCCTGCATTGACTCGATGAGTGGAGTGAATATGATATTCTGCACGAGATATTTAGTGAGTCAAAATTAGCCAAATGAACTGTGACTTACAATGGGGTGGATGAGGATGATGGGGTTGTGGCTTGATATGACTCATCCATAGCCATAGAAGATTCTTCATCATCCATAGGACTTGGAATATCTTTTGTAGAAATGGTGGAAATGGATGGTAGGATCTCGTCCTCTTAGAGGATCCAAGGATGAAAAAGGGATATCAGGAGAAACAAATGGCGATGGAAAATATGGAGGAGGTTTAATGGTTGATTGTAGATATGGATATAGAATTTTTATGGGATCATTAGGTTGGATGTCTAGATGGGTGTATGGCAATGTAGACTCTTGCGAATGGTGCACCACATTACAATACTTGAAGGGCTCGAGGCCTGCATGAACCACATGGACTTGTCCTTCATGGATATACTTAAGACATTGATGCAATATGGATGGGACACACTTCATATCTCTCATCCAAGGTCTTCTAAGCAATGTATTATACTACATTTCACCCTCTAATACATGGCACAATGTGGGAATAGTCTTTAGCCCAACCTAAATAGAGAGGACTATTGTGCCAATGGTAGACCATAAAGCATCATTAAATTCTAAGAGGGTGAATGTAGATGCTACAATGTGTGATGATGGAATACTGATATATTGAAATGTAGCAGTCATAATGATATTGATAGAGGAGCTTGTATCGATCAATACTCACTTATAAGAAATCTAATTTACACTAGCAATGATGTGCAGTGGAGGATTGGGCTCTTTAGTGTGAGTTGGCTTGATCTTGTGATCATAAAATATGATAACAGGTTCCTTGTAATGTTGCATGTGCCCCATAAAATTTGTAGAAGTTTTGGGATCCTAGGGTTGCAATTCAACTAACTTCAGAATCTCCATTAGAGCTTCTCTGTGTGGTTGTGATTGTTATATTAGCTCATAAATGGAGAGTCTTGTCGATGTCATTCGTAGAATTTGGGTAAGTCTACTTCTGACTGTCACCACCGAGTGAGGTGGAGGACCTTGGATAATATTTGTTTATGGCAAAGGCTATGATGCTAAAGGAGCATTAGTCAAAGCTACAGGTGGTGTAGCTTGATTAGGATACCTCTAGTTCTTTGTCACAATATTAATCATACCTACAAATCCTTGATTAGGTGGGGCTATGTGGATTTTATTTACCTATTATCTACCTACACCTCATATGTAGGTAGTGGATCCTTAAATATGCCCATTCGTTGATTGTTGGCAGTGATAGGATTGTCAATTTGAAGTGCATTCTTGTCAATCATATCCTATACTTTATTCTTAAATATGTAACATGACTAAATGTCATAACCATTTTATCGATGATAAGGAAATCAAAGGTTCTCTCAATACCATTTAGTCTTTGGCCTATTAGGATCCAAGAGGTGAATCTCTGGCAAATTAATAGCCTTTACCTCGCATAATTGATTAAAAAGTGATGCCAAAGACTTAGGCAATGGCGTAAAATTGTGAGGTGAGTGGCATTATTGCTTTTGCTCCTGATTCTATTAAGGTTGATTATGATATTGTGCATGAGGGTTTTGGTCTTGGTAATTGATTTATTGATATGGTTTTTGCTTTGCAGGCCTTGGAACACTCAAGACAATTTGATTAACTAGATATGGTTTCTATTGTATAAATTGATGAGGCCTAGAAATACCTCATTGTTACTCTATGTTTGACATATAAAAACTACCATATTACCAAAAATGTCAAATTTAATTGCCAAATAGTTATTATAATATGTTATTTGTAAGTGTTTGCATGATTTTATTTTAGGAACACTATACCCCTATTTTGACATTTTTCAGCATTTTGTGACTGTTTTTGACATGATTTTGTTGGTGAAAATTACATAGAAAAATAAAGCAAATAAGCAGTTTCAGATATTTGGCTAACTCCAGCACATTTGAAGTGTCATCCCATTTCAAAACCAAATTTATTAGGTGATCTGGCATCAAAATAATCTTTGTTGCAAAAGAGGGCAGTAACAAGTTTTGTGCAACATACAAAAAACATCAAGCTATCACATTAAAGGAGCACCTTGAAGTTGTCAAGCAAAGCATGGAAAAATGCATGGAATGTGTTCACAAGGACCAAAGAAGACATCTGACCCACTTGGATGCATTCCCACATGGTCTAAACAGATAGCAACATGGCATAACAAATCAGGGATAGTTGTGCAGCATTGTTGCACTATTTTTGTTTGGTTATTTAGTGAATAAAAGGTGTAATTTAAGTAGCAGGATGATTTTTTCTAATGTTTATTCCTTCATAATGGTATTTTAATGTTTTTCCTACCTTCCAATTGATTTAAATTGTAAAATAGCACCAAAATATTAGAACTATGCGGGAAATCTGGAAAATGCAAGACACAGTCATACAAATTCTACCCAGCTATCAATGAATGGCATAGCTTGGAATTTGTTAGAATTGGCATGCAAAACTTATTGGATCTAAATTCTGAGGGATAAAATATATGTACTATTCGGTTAAACCTACTTTTTTTACCGTTTTGATATATTTTGAGCATAAAGTATGTTGTATAGCCAAATATTTCAAAGAAGCTCCAAAATGAGGAGGAAAGTAGTCAGTTTTAGTCAAACAAAGGATTTAGTACCCAAAATGGTAGGGAAAATATATTTTAAGATGGAGATAGGTGTACAAGACCATTTATAACCACCTCCAACTCACTCCCACCATTTTATATGCATCCCAAGGTCTAATGAACGTTGTTGTAGTATAAACTATCTTAATTTGTACTAATTCAGTTTCAAGTTGTTATCAAATCACTAAGAAATAGCACACAGCTGATATTGAGCACGAGATACATGTAATATTTTAGTATAAATAATAACTTCCTTATCGGTTGAGCTAGTGGCAATAGAGGGTATTTGATAGTTGGAGAGTAAAATAGCAGAAGCAAATAGGATTTGACATAGTGCAAGATTTTCTTGCAGCATTGTAATGTTGTGCAACAATCAATAAAAGTGCAGTATTTTTTAGTCATATTGTGTTCATGAGTGACTGTGAGTTTTAAGTAGTTAGCAACACTTTTCCAAATTATTTTGGATCAGGAAGCAAGGCCCACTTTCAGGCCTAGAAGGAGGACTGTTATGACAGGTTTTTTCTGATAACTTTGCTACAGTAGATTTAGCGGGATGTTTGTCAATTTACATTTATTGTTTTGATTAAATGTGATGTCTTCATCTTTTCAGTTATGTTTTTATGCAGCAAGTGTGTTTTAGCTGATAAAAATAACTTATACCTATTTTTCTCCTATTTTTTCTATTCTTGTAGTTTGACAAAAATAGCTTAGACCTATGTTTCCCCTGTTTTATCTATTTTCCCCTATTTTAGCAAATTTTATCAAATTTTTAACAGCTTTCATTTTGCTATCAGTCACTGTAACAGAAGCCTCACAACCTTCTATAGTAGGACACTGATAGGTGTTTTAGCATGTGTGTTTCCTTTCCAGCAATATTTTAATTTTGTAATTTCAAATTTTGCAAGAGTAAATTAGGTTTCAATTCAACAACTTTTACATTCCTGCAATTCCATTTCTGCAACTGTAACTATTTTTTCCAGTCCAAGTCCTAAAAGCAATTTTAAATTCTTGCAAGTTAATTTAATTTCCATTCTGCAGACTCATTTTAGTGTGACATGAAAAAGGCTAAACCAAAATCTATTTCACCGAATAAATGTTTGTAATATGAATGTCTAGATTGTAATCTTCCCAAGCCTTCTATCGTAGACAACCTTGGACACCACCTCAGATTTGATAAATCATAAAGATTAAATTATGCTATTAATGACAAGCATAATTTTTGGTATCATTTTCGGAGAACACGGTGTTGTTAGAGGGTAAAATCAGTCAAACAATTGTTATTGTGCTAAGTTGTGAACTTCAGAGTAAAATTTGAATGTAATAACTAGTATAAATAATAGTTGTTGATAGTTGCATTTCAGAAACATTTAGAAAACAAGCAAGAAACCACATGATGAAAATTTTCAAAATAAGAGGTTGAAACTATGTCAAATTTGTCTAGATTTATGATTTCCAAAAATGTTGGAATTTTCAAAGAATCACAATCATCTATTTCAAGAATTGTAGGATCCTTTGATAAATCATTACAAGGAGAAAAAATCAGTAGTTCAACACCACTTTTTCTTGACAAATCCATACAATCAGGACAATTTAATAGTATTTATAATTGTTGTTGGGAACCCATAATGGTAGGCTCGCAAGAGAATATAGGGAAAGCCAGTAATGTGCTCCACCCTAGTGCAACTAGTACACCTGCAAAAAATTTTCAAAATTCCATTCAATTAGATCCTAATAAAAATGCTTCCATGAAGGTCATTTCACATTTAGTGTTACCAAATTTCAAGGGAATTACATCTGAAGACCTTGATATATTTTTGTTTGAGTTTAAGATTGTATTTCAAGCTCATGATTACACTAATGACAATAAAAAACTCAAATTGTTTCCTTCCACTCTTAAATAATTAACCCTATGATGGTTTATCATCTTAGCACCTGATTCAATTAGAACCTAGAATGAGATGGAAAATATATTTTTGGAGAGATACCAAGAATATTTTCAAGAAAAGAATCAAAACGATGAATTGCTTGGAATGAAACAAGAGGAAAATAAAATTTTAGAAGACTATCTAGATAGATTTTATTTTGTTCATAAGACATGTAAAAGTGTTGAACTTAAAATTTGCAAAGTCATATTTTTAAAGGGACTGCAAGATGAATCTAGAGATATATTGGATATTTTGGGAAGAGGAGATGCAAATGCACTTGAATTCTAAGAAATCATTGAATTTTGTAAAAATTATTCTCCTTCAGGGCATAGAAAACACAAAACTGGTAGTAACACAAATAATTTGAAAGAATGCATGAAAGAGTTTGCTAATATAAAGGTTGATATTGATAAAATAATAGATGAAAAGAATGAATTTGTTGAATATTTAGCCATCTATTGTTCAATATGTGAGGAGCAACACTCTCTTCATGATTATCCTTTGAGAAAAATATTTATATCTACTACATGTAGCATTTGTGGAAAAGGAAACCCTACAAATCAATGCAATTTATTGTCAGAACTCAAAAGTGTCTTTGAAAAATAGTCTCAACCTATGAAAGAACTCAATTTTGTAGGACAAAAACAAGAGGATAATTTTCTTAAATTTCCATATCAAAATGCTTCTCATTTTCTTGCACAATGGGGAAATAATCCTTGGTATATGCCATGGTCTGCTTCAGGTCCACTTCAACAACATTGGAGTCAACCACCATGGGCATATTCCCAAGAGTGGTCTTGTTGAGGTGCGATTTTGTCAAGTCATAAAACCACTTGACAACTTAGAACTTTAAGTTCTCTCTTGCAAAGAAAAATATATATATATCTCCAAGGTTCTTGTATTCAATGTTTTATGCATAAACTCATATAAGTGCTAAGAATAAAACTCTAGGGTCTTGCAAGTGTTGTTAACAAGGGGCCTGGGATCATGTAAATGATTTCGAATCCATCATGTGGAGTATGTCTTTGATATCAATTCAACAAAATAAAATTTGTTTTATGATCTTAGGTTAAAGTATACCAAATTTTATTTCCTCTCTTCAATTTAATGTCTCAAAATGCTTTAAATGAAATTAGCATAAAAAGAATCTAGCATTTTGTATTAAATTTCAATTTAACTTTGATAAAGATCAAAGTAAATGAAATTTTATAAATTTAATAAACCTTTGGAATATAATAAATTTATAATAAATTCATTTCCCAAATGTCTATTTGATAAAGCAGTTATTTATTCAAACCCCCTTATGAAATTATAAATCAAACCCGGAAGAGGTGAATAAATGAAATAATGTCTTGCCCAATTTATAAGGTTCCAAAACCTTGTCAATGATAAAATCTTAGGGCTTAATATGAAACTAATCTATAAACTTTGGATTTTATGATAAAATAAAGTTTATAAATTAGATTTGCTTATAATATTTATCTTTTGAAATATTTATGAAATTAAATATTCAAAAGAGTAAATGTGATCTCTGATTTGAAATTTGGACTTCTGAAATAAATAGAACTATATTATAAATCAAATCCAAATTGAATTTTAGAGATATCAATCCTAGTTCCTCAACCTTATGAAATTAAGGTGAGGAATAGAATATTCATTTATCCCTTCTTAAATTTATTAATTCAAATATTAATTGATGTAATATTTGAATAATAAATTTAATTTATAACCTAACCATATAATTTCACTTTATAAAAATTATGCTAGGTTATAATATATAGTTTTTCAGAATGAAATAATAAAAAATAATAATAAAATATTTTAAACTTTAGAAATTAACTTAATGTCTCGGACAAAATCCACAGATCAGATTTCCATCTACAAAATTCTAAAACCAATCCAATGTTCACCAGTATTCACACAATGAAATCAAATGAATTGATGCAATCTTCTAAGGTATACAAACTATTAAGAAATTGTAATAAACATTTTATTAATTCCAAATACAGTCTGTGCACAAATCTGGATCCAAAATGCTTAAAACAATTTATAAAATCTTACAATAATTTCCATTGTTCTGCAAATGGCTTTCTCCATTTTCCTCCAATGAATGTGTAGCTTTGCTCCTTCCAATCGTTCCTCTCCTTCTATGTATAAAATGTCGACCCTTTTCCATGAATCTCAATGATTTATTTATAATTTGAAAAGTTTAGTTATTCTGTTTCTTCACCGAGAACGAATTTTATAACTATCTTCTTCAAACCCTTGCCCTTGTATTACCTGCATAATGAAACAATAATCATAATATCAAAACAAAACCAAACTTTACTTTCCCGTAACTTTCCTTTTTTTTCAAAAGTATTTCAAAGTTCTCATATTGCTAAACTAACCTGCTATTTTTTGGTGAAACTGACATCTAGAATCTTGCAAGTTTGGTATCATTAGAAAGAGAAAATCCATATCTTTTTACCAAGTTTTGAATGAGATCAAACGGAGTTTTCTACCTCAAGATATGTCCATTTCAATTTTGCATTAATTTTAGGGTTAACCCTAAAATAAAATTTAATTATTTAAATTTAATTATTTAAATGAAAATTAATCATTTAAACCTTTGAAAATGATTTTAATCAAATTATTTGATTCGAAATAATGCAATTAATATGCAAATAATCAAAATATTCAGTTTTCAAGCATTGCAACTACATTCAAACCTTCAAAATGCAAATATGTCAGCAATTCCAAAGTGAAAGCAAATTTTCCAAGACCTTGATGCGAGCAAAATTGGATAAACAAAAATCCCTCGAAATCACAAAATTTAAGGTGGGTCCCCAATTTTGGGGTCGTTGTGAAGGACGTCACAACATTGGTGACTCTATTGGTAAATGTCCCTGGACATTTTGGACTAAAAACCAATCTCTGAAAACACACAAAACATGAAAATTAGAATCACAAGCATTGATAAGCATCCAGAGAATGTGAATAGACCAATACAAATATGAATCACCGGAATCAGAGATGATTTATGCATAATGTGATGTATTACTGGTTGGGATCAGGTGATATGTATTAATGATCATTCTCAATATAAATCTTTGTTTTGGCCATGCTTGTCATCATACTTTAATCAGGGGCCCTAAAATGAACATTCATGAAAATAAGATGATATGAAAATGATATGACGTAAACTGAAACATGTATTAACAGGATGTAATAATATGAATGACATGTTTTACAAAGACTCAAACACTCTAGTACAATAAACAAACACACTAAAACTTATCTAATCCTCTTAGGACCAAAAGTGTGTGTTGTGAGTTCCTTACCAGATCAAGAGCTCAGTTATGACCTTACTATCATCCAGAACCAGTGTGTGCGCAAGTGAGTTCATTACCTCATTTTGACCAAAATGATTAAACCTGTTATGAAAGAAACACAAGGCTAGCCTGCCCATTTGAAATGATCATAGGTCTCACTTTTCAATGAGACATATCACCATGCATGAGCGTACTCCACTACCAGTCAAGCATCTATAGCCCCGATGGAGGTTAACCCCATAGTCCATAATTTTAGCTTTTGATTGCTTGAATCCTAGGGATGACTACCCTTCCTTCTGACGGATGAGTAGTACGAATCCTTATGACCCAATATTATTTTTTTTTTTAACCCTTAATCCAAATACAATAGTGACTAATGTGTTTGGCTTTTGATTTCTTGAACCTTGGGGATGACTACCCTTCCTTCTAAGACGAGTAGTATGAATCCTTACGATCCAATAGTCGATGATATGTGATGTAAATAGACTCAGAGCTTTGGGGAATTGGATTCTCAACCAAAGTATGATGAGAATTTGACCCTATCCTTACTACTCTGATTTTGTTTAGAGTTTTCAAATATTTGTGGTAATAATGAGTTTTATGGACTATGTTGCATGATAGGACTGACAAGGATGCCCCTTTTCACCCTACATTTTCTTCCAAGGATGGTTTTGACCATTTTACCCAAAATATTTTAATATGTGTAAATTGTGCTTGGTTCCAGACAATTTCAACATCAGTCCCCGATCTCAAGATCCTTTTATTGTATATTGTGCAATGATCCTAAGAGAATCTGATATGCTTTTTGGTGATTGCCTACCATACTAGAAATGGTTGAGTGACCAAAAACATTTAGAAATTTGGAAGCTATGGTGTGTAAACATGAAGCTTTATCTTTTACAATTTTATACAAAATGCCTTTGTGAAAGTGCCCCTGATTAAAGCAACATGACTTTTGATAAAACCAATTAAAACTTTTGAATTTGATAAATGATCTTTCTATGGGATGTGAAATATGGAATGCGAGGGTGATGTATGCAATATTATGAAATGTGTTATGAAATGCGAGTGTATGCAAGGATACGAAGTTTTTGCAATACAATTCCAAATTTTCATATTTGCTTTATCTTTAGTTCACATTCATGAGGACATAAACCAATACCTCGCTTTTCTTCTTTTTCAAGTTTCACAAGCTTTCAAACTAGGTAATCTCATCCTATTCAATCCAGAATCAAAATACCCTACTCTTAGAAGACTCACCTAAAATTTGCCAAATTGAAAAACATTCAATCATGAAATTCCAACAAGGTCTGGTGAAGTCAAACTGTCATTAAGCTCAACAATACACAACAAAATGTAACAAGACATATGGAAAACAAACATAACAACAAAAAACAACAACACAACAATAACATATGACAACAACACATCACATGACAAAATAGTATATACAAAAAATATACATAATATACAAGACACTACCAAAATGTCTACCATCATTTCCCTGGATCCCATACATGATAGACACACCTTAAAAGACATATCTCATGATTTGCATTCCAAGATTTACACAATTTTAACCAAAAGAAGATTAGGCCAAACCATGCAACCTTCATTTTTCCTTTCACACCCCACTGATTTGATTCAAACTTATAAGCAATTATGTGTTTAAGATTTGATTCATTAACCTTACAAGCAAATACATGATCTTCCAAGATCTTATGCTTATTCAACAAGGTAGGAATTTCAAACCCTGATTCATCATTTTGACCTAAATTCTCATTTTTAAAAGTATATAGGATTTCTTTCAAATATGAAGCAACTTCTAAAAATTTTAAAGCAACATCATCATCCATGTTTATAGGCCAATCATATTCATGTAACAATTTGCAAGAATCTAGGATGTTTACAAAATAAGGATCATTATAGTTTTGTATCCTAGGTTGAATTGTTAGTTGTTGATGAATTTGATTCAATAACTCAAGCATATCTTCTTTTTCATTTGACAATACAATCTTATTGGTGGTGGGAATAAGAATCCCTTTTATTGCTTCATCGACCTCTAATGACATCTCATCATAAACAACAATGGGAACCAATAAATGATTATGCAAAAATTCACCTGATTCTTGAATGTTTGAATACAAAGGATAAGATTCTACCTTTTGTGCACTTTCATTTACCACTATTTGATGAGCCATTGAAATATTTTATTTTTCTCCATGATCTCTATCATCACCACCATCATTTTGTATTCCTTCATCAATAACCTGCTTTTCAGAAGCATCAAAATTTGGCATCCAATCAAGAATGTGTCCATATTTTCCACACCATAAATCTTGTTGATCAAACAAAGCAATAGTTTCTTTAGGATGAATAGGAACTTCTAATTCTTTGCTAGCCATACATGAAGTTTCTTCATTTGAGTATTCAATACAATCCTGAAAATTTTCACTCAAACCTTCAACATTCAAGAATGAAAGAGAAGAATTTACCTCTTCTTCATCTAAAATAGATGAATCATAAAAAGGTTTTACCATTTCTTCCCTTTCTACTGCAGAAGAATGTTCTACAAACTCATGTTCAGAATGATCAACTCTTGGAACCTGTTCTATTTCTGAAATTGGCATATCATTTTCTGATTGCATAGGAATTGTGAAATCCTCTTTTGAAACAGAAGTTTCAACCTCCTGCATAGTAAGTGAAACAGATATTTTATCAATAGATGTGTGAGAAAACAATGATCCACCATACATACCCCATCCATTATAATAATTATCTTCTAAAGCTAAAGGGTGAGATTCAACCATATCTTCACATTTTGTAAATTTGACAATTGAATGCTTTTCAAATTCACTTTCTTCACTTTCGAAAAACCTATCCTCAATAAGAAATTCATCTTCCTCAAGTAATAAACTTTTATGATCAATCATAATGAAACTACCTCTAGAATATTTCAATTCTGGAGCTTCAGTTGCTTCATTTGACTCTATGGAAGACTCTATTCTATCATAAGTTTCAAAGCTAGTTAAATCTAAAACTCCTCCAATATCTGAAGACTCATGCATTTCTACATTTTGATAAACTTGATTACTACAATCCTCATTAATGGATATTGGCTTTGAAACTTGCACTTCCTCTTGGATAATATCAAAAGTGGTTGAAAAACTAGGACATTCAATTTCATTCGATGGTGTCGAAATAATGCGTATCATGACTCATAGATGGTAATTGATTTGAAACCTTAGGGTGATGTAATGATAATCTACCCACATCAATTCCTCTTGAAATCAACCATTGCTCTACAGCTACTGCACCACCATACACGCTAGATAAGGATAAATCCTTAGGAAACATTTCTAAACACTTAACCGTAAAAGGATCTAAAGCTTCCAAATATATTTGAACAACTTCTTCTTCTAAAATAATAAAATGTGTCTCTATTTCAGCATATAACTTATGAAACCTATCATTAAACTGACTCATGGATTCATTAGGTTTTTTACAAATAGAGGCAAATTGATTTGATAACAAATCTGTGTCAACCAATTTTCTAAAATGTTCAAGGAACGTTGTTTCCAGTTGATTCCAAGAAGCGGTAGAACCTACAGGTAAATTGATAAACCAATTTTTAGCAACTTCATCCAATGTGTATGGAAACATTCTACAGAAAACATCTTCCTGCATAATTTGAAAACTAAGCATAATATTTTTATATGCCTGAATATGTTCTTCTAGCGTAATCGTTCCATCATGCTTATAAAATGGTAAATCATTTTCTGCCATTGAACCAACTTTAATATGCAAGGCTATGTATGAAAATTCACAAAAATTGCATCATAACCTAATTTTTCGAATTTATGATAGATTAACGTTAATGCAACATAAATTGAAAATTTCAAACAATTTTTTTTATAACAAATTGCACATGCTAAAATCAAAATCATTACCTTTCATGCCCTCCTTCTAGCGCCAATTTGTTGAGGTGTGATTTTGTCAAGTCACAAAACCACTCGACAACTTAGAACTTTAAGTTCTCTCTTGCAAAGAAAAATATATATATCTCCAAGGTTCTTGTATTCAATGTTTTATGCATAAACTCATATAAGTGCTAAGAATAAAACTCTAGGGTCTTGCAAGTGTTGTTAACAAGGGGCCTGGGATCATGTAAATGATTTTGAATCCATCATGTGGAGTATGTCTTTGATATCAATTCAACAAAATAAAATTTGTTTTATGATCTTAGGTTAAAGTATACCAAATTTTATTTCCTCTCTTCAATTTAATGTCTCAAAATGCTTTAAATGAAATTAGCATAAAAAGAATCTAGCATTTTGTATTAAATTTCAATTTAACTTTGATAAAGATCAAAGTAAATGAAATTTTATAAATTTAATAAACCTTTGGAATATAATAAATTTATAATAAATTCATTTCCCAAATGTCTATTTGATAAAGCAGTTATTTATTCAAACCCCCTTATGAAATTATAAATCAAACCCAGAAGAGGTGAATAAATGAAATAATGTCTTGCCCAATTTATAAGGTTCCAAAACCTTGTCAATGATAAAATCTTAGGGCTTAATATGAAACTAATCTATAAACTTTGGATTTTATGATAAAATAAAGTTTATAAATTAGATTTGCTTATAATATTTATCTTTTGAAATATTTATGAAATTAAATATTCAAAAGAGTAAATGTGATCTCTGATTTGAAATTTGGACTTTTGAAATAAATAGAACTATATTATAAATCAAATCCAAATTGAATTTTAGAGATATCAATCCTAGTTCCTCAACCTTATGAAATTAAGGTGAGGAATAGAATATTCATTTATCCCTTCTTAAATTTATTAATTCAAATATTAATTGATGTAATATTTGAATAATAAATTTAATTTATAACCTAACCATATAATTTCACTTTATAAAAATTATGCTAGGTTATAATATATAGTTTTCAGAATGAAATAATAAAAAATAATAATAAAAGATTTTAAACTTTAGAAATTAACTTAATGTCTCGGACAAAATCCACAGATCAGATTTCCATCTACATAATTCTAAAACCAATCCAATGTTCACCAGTATTCACACAATGAAATCAAATGAATTGATGCAATCTTCTAAGGTATACAAACTATTAAGAAATTGTAATAAACATTTTATTAATTCCAAATACAGTCTGTGCACAAATCTGGATCCAAAATGCTTAAAACAATTTATAAAATCTTACAATAATTTCCATTGTTCTGCAAATGGCTTTCTCCATTTTCCTCCAATGAATGTGTAGCTTTGCTCCTTCCAATCGTTCCTCTCCTTCTCTGTATAAAATGTCCGACCTTTTCCATGAATCTCAATGATTTATTTATAATTTGAAAAGTTTAGTTATTTTGTTTCTTCACCGGGAACGGATTTTATAACTATCTTCTTCAAACCCTTGCCCTTGTATTACCTGCATAATGAAACAATAATCATAATATCAAAACAAAACCAAACTTTACTTTCCCGTAACTTTCCTTTTTTTCAAAAGTATTTCAAAGTTCTCATATTGCTAAACTAACCTGCTATTTTTTGGTGAAACTGACATCTAGAATCTTGCAAGTTTGGTATCATTAGAAAGAGAAAATCCATATCTTTTTACCAAGTTTTGAATGAGATCAAACGGAGTTTTCTACCTCAAGATATGTCCATTTCAATTTTGCATTAATTTTAGGGTTAACCCTAAAATAAAATTAAATAAAATTTAATTATTTAAATGAAAATTAATCATTTAAACCTTTGAAAATGATTTTAATCAAATTATTTGATTCGAAATAATGCAATTAATATGCAAATAATCAAAATATTCAGTTTTCAAGCATTGCAACTACATTCAAACCTTCAAAATGCAAATATGTCAGCAATTCCAAAGTGAAAGCAAATTTTCCAAGACCTTGATGCGAGCAAAATTGGATAAACAAAAATCCCTCGAAATCACAAAATTTAAGGTGGGTCCCCAATTTTGGGGTCATTGTGAAGGACGTCACAATAGGTATCAACATGGATGGATGAAACAACAATGGAATCAACAACATCCACCATGGTTGCAACCAAAACTACAGGGACATCAATGGGTACAACAACAAAAACTGTACAAAGGGCAACAACATTATCAAAAACAACAACTAAATTTGTTGCCTACTCATACCCATAATTTCTCTCATGGACAACAAAAACAACAAGCAAAACAACCTCTATTTTTAGCTCAACCTGTGGCCAATCCAAATAATGTTAAACAGACAACCCCTATCTCTATGGCTGAATCAAAAAATACAACCATAATAAATGCTAGTGACTGTGATAACACTCAGTTGTGTTCAAGAAAACCACTTCTTGAACCTATTCCACTTATCAATGTAGAAATGGGAGCTAAAAAGAATGAACATGAAAACAAATCTACACTGAAACATCAAAAAGAAAAATAAAAACTCTCTCAAAATGATTTAATGGAGAAAGTATCATATCTTGAACAGTTTGAAATATCAAAACTAACATCTTTGAAATTAGATTTGATAAAGGAATTAAAATATTTAACTATTACAATCCCTTTACTTCAAGCTATTAAATATGTACCAATCATTAATAATATTGTTCAAGAAATGTGTTTTAAGAAACCAAGAAAAAAGAAGAAAATATATCCTAAAACCATACATGTAGGTGGAAAATTAGTAGACTTGCTTATAGGAAAACTTACTCCACCTAAGTATGATTGTCTAGGAAGTCCATTGTTTCTTGAATCACATAAGGAAAATGAAAAGAACATTTCAACTTTGGCCTCCATAGTTGTAAAGGATAATGTAGAAGAGTTGGATTCATCCAAAAGGTTTGTTTTTTATGATAATATTCAAAATTCAAAGCTTGAATATGAATCAATTACTGTTCAGCAATTACTATGGAATGATAAAAAACATAATTCTGAACATTTATCACCCATTCCAATACAAAACAGTTTTCTTCATTTACCACATGGATGACATCATTTTTTCTCCTCTTTTCATTGTCATTTATCAAATTTAATTCCTTCAAGAATTGTTTTTGATAAAGATACATAGATTTTCCATTCTCTTCCACCACACCATTGCTCTCTTAATTCATTAATGCATCATTTTCAAAAAATCAATTCAATACATCCTGGTATGAAAAAAATTGAAACACAACCAAAACAACCTTTGAATATCAATAGTTGGTTGACTAATCACCAAGAAGCAAAATTGTTTGATGCATTGATCCAACATCCTAATGCTTTACTAACACTTCATGCATCTTTAGAAGTTGGTACTAAGTTGTTGCAGGTACAAAACAAGAGAATTTTGCAGTTGAATGCATTTGATGAACTTTGGTTGGAGGCACTTCACCAAATAGAGTTCATTCAACAAAAATGGAAAATGTGGAATGATGATCACACTAAGAGCAGCAAGGATGAACCAGAAGAGTTTGAGAATGAAGTTGTTCAACTTTCTTCAGTTGATGATTTAAGAAGAACATTAGTGGTGAATGGACATCATCTATAGTTGTACCAAAAGCCACTAACAAAGGTGGAATTTGCTCGATATTTCACACAGTCAAACTTGCATATGATAGAAGAGGCTTCCTCTTCTGACAAAGATTCCAAATGATCATATTTTTGAATCTTGAAAAAATGAAAAAAAGAGAGAGAAAAGAGAAAAGAGAAAAAAAAAAAAGAAAAGGGAAAAATTGCAGCATAAGGCATGTCCCACAAAATGAGAATACATGAGGACATTCATCAATTTCAGCAAGGAGGAGGAACAATGAAGTCAATATTTCATTTCCAACAATAAGGAGGTAATGATGACATAAGAAGATTCTTATTGCTCATCTGGAAAAAAGGGTGCATCATTGTTGCAACTTTCAGCAAAAAAAAGATGTTTTCATACAAAAAAATTGATGTGCTTTTTGCAGAATAAGGATTGTTTTTATCCAAATAAAAATGAGAGACATTCTCTCTCATTGCAGCCTCATGAGAGACATTCTCTCTCATTGAAGCACCTAAAAAAAGATAGAAGTTGGTTGAAAACCAGAAATGGCAGCCTCTTCTGATGAAAAAAAAAATAGAAGTTGGTTGAAAACCAGAAATGGTAGCCTCTTTTGATGAAAAAAGGATAAAAAAAAAAGATGAAAAAAAATGAATAATTCAGTAGTGAAAACCTTTTTGGATGCATTGTTGAATTAAGGCTTACATGAAAACCGGTTTTTTGATATGTTTGCCTTGTTGATCTACCCACCATTGTTCCACCATTGTACAAATCTCACCTACTACACATGTGTTGTCTTTGATTTCATAAAATCAGCTAACAATCATCAGAAGCAGCTTGTAAGGTGCATGATAAATTTTTAAGATAGTAAGGTATGTGTTTCTTGCATTTAGTCATAGTAAGCATTTAGCATTTAGTGTATGATAATCGGTATTTGGCATAAACTATTTATAAAATATTGGTAAATTTAAAAAAATGGAGCATGTCAAGAAGCACCCCCTTCTGCCCTTGGTTGCATGAGAAATTCAAAACTATCTACAAAAACCTGATTTTGGGATAGACATGGCAAAAATTCTATTTGAATTAGCAGGGCAGGTTCCAGAAGGAGAAATGCAAGTTGATACCCCATAACTACCTCATATATTTGAGGAGGATAATCTGGAAAATGCACCTGAAGATTCTGTTTTACTACTATTGCAATAAAACAACATACAAAACAAAGAATAACATCTAAACAAAAGGATGGAGAAGGGATTTTTGATGTTATGGAAGGCTCACACACCCTAGATATGGGCCCACAATAGAATCTACAGCTAAATTTTGCATAGGAGGCCATTTCAACACTTTCGAACGCAGCTTCGAAACATCCTGGGTTAGCTTCGAAATGACACAGTCTCATTTCGAAGATCTTCGAAATGAGATAGAAATTATGCCAGAATACCCTAAAACCATTGCAGAACAGCAAAAAAAGCAAGGCACATCAAATGTTGAGTTCCCTTAAGCTCAGAACATCCCACCACAAGTAAGTACATCCCTTAAGAAGATTCAAAATCAAAGTTTTTGTCAATTCTGTTTCAAAAGTGCAAACAACAAAAAATAAGCATTCAGGTTGAAATGTTGTCAGAATAGAAAATTCTACCAGTAATAGTGCATCTGCCATATATGATTCCATTAGAAAAACACAATGAGGCTATTGCAAGATGAATCACATGCTATCAAGCCTTTAAGAGGTACCTTGCAACACTAAAACTTGTAGAAGGGCAGAAAAAGAGTCAAAACTGTAGGAATTGCAGAAATTGCAATATTGAAGGATGAAAGTGCAGAAATCAAAGAATTGCAAGATGAAAATGAAAAAAATGCAAGAACAAAACAAAAAGCAGAATAAAAAAAGAGGAAGAAAAGAAAAAAATTGCAGGAATTACAAAAATTGAAAAATTGTAAAGTTGCAAAAAAATGAAATATATGTGCTTAATTGCAAAATGCTTAGTGTAGTGCAGCAAGGAGAAATTTCTCAGGTGGTAGGTAATGTGAACTATTCAACAATTTTTATAAAAGTACAACAGTTTCATATTTTCAACATCACATTTTCAAAAATTTGTAGTACTTTCAGATTTTTCAACATTTTGAACCATTTTTAAAAAAAAAAAAAAAATTTTAAATTGCAACATCTTTATCATTTGTCAAAAATTGCAAAAATTTCTCAGGTGGAAAAATATGTTGTTTAAAAGGATAAAAATTGCATATTGCTATGGCCTACTAGGATGCATGAGGGCATGCATCAGTTCAAGCTGGGGGGATGATGAGGCCCAAAAATACCTCATTGTTACACTATGTTTGACATATAAAAACTGCCATATTACCAAACATGTCAAATTTAATTGCCAAATAGTGATTAGAATATGTTATTTGTTAAGTTTTTGCATGATTTTATGTTAGGAACACTATACCCCTATTTTGATAGTTTTCTGCATTTTGTGATTGTTTTTGACATGATTTTGTTGGTGAAAATTGCATAGAAAAATAAAGCAAATAAGCATGTTCAGATCTTTGGCTAACTCCAACATATTTGAAGTGTCATCCCATTTCAAAACCAAAGTTTTCAAGTGATCTGGCATCAAAATAATCTCTACTGCAAAACAGGGCAGTAACAAGTTTTGTGCAGCATACAAAAAATAACAAGCTGTCACATTAAAGGAGCACCTTGAAGTTGTCAAGCAAAGCATGGGAAAATGCATGGAATGTGTTCACAGGGACCAAATAAGACCTTTGACCCACTTGGATGCATTCCCACATGGTCTAAATAGACAGCAACAGGGCATAACAAATCAGGGACAGTTGTGCAGCACTGTTGCACTATTTTAGTTTGGTTATTTAGTGAATAAAAGGTGTAATTTAAGTAGCAGAATGATGTGTGCTAAGGTGTATCCCTTCATAATGGTATTTGAATGTTTTTCCCACCTTCCAATTGATTTAAATTGTAAACTGGCACCAAACTCTTAGAACTGTGCAAGAAATCTGGAAAATGCAGGACACAATCATACAAATTCCAGCCAACTATCAATGAATGGCATGGCTTGGAATTTGTTAGAATTGGCATGCAAAACTTATTGGATCCAACTTTTGAGGGATAGGAGAGATGTCCTATCCAGTTAAACCTGCTTTGTTGGCCATTTTGATAGCTACTGAGCATAAAGTATGTTGCACAGCCAGATATTCCGAAGAAGCTTCGAAATGAGGGGGAAAGTAGCCAGTTTTAGTCAAACAAAGGATTTAGTGCCCAAAACGGTAGGGAAAAGATATTTTAAGATGGATATAGGTGTACAAGACCATTTCTAACCACCTCCAACTCACTCCCACCACTGGAGATGCATCCCAAGGGCCAATGAATGTTGTTGCAACATAAACTATCTTAATTTGGACTAATTTAGTTTCAAGTTGTTATCAAATCACTGAGAAACAACACACAACTGATATTGAGCACGAGATACATGTAATAGTTTAGTATAAATAATAGCTCCCTTATTGGTTGAGCTAGTAGCAATAGAGGGTAGTTGATAGTAGGAGAGTAAAACAACAACAACAAATAGGATTTGACATAGTGCAGGATTTTCCTGCAACATTGTAATGTTGTGCAACAGTCAATAAAAGTGCAGTCTTTTTCAATCATATTGTGTTCATGAGTGAGTGTGAGTGTTAAGTAGTTAGCAAAACTTTCCCACCTTCTTCTGGATCAGGAAGCAAGGGCCCACTTTTAGGCCTAGAAGGAGGATTGTTATGACAGGTTTTTTGATAACTTTGCTACAGTAGATTTAGCAGGATGCTTGTCAATTTTCATTTCTTGTTTTGAGTTAATGTGATGTCTTCATGTTTTCAGTTATGTTTTTATGCAGCAAGTGTGTGTCAGCTGACAAAAATAGCTTAGACCTATGTTTCCCCTATTTTTCTTGTTCTTGTAGTTTGAAAAAAATAGCTTAGACCTATGTTTCCCCTATTTTATCTATTTTCCCCTATTTTAGCAACTTTTGTCAAGTTTTTAGTAGCTTTCATTTTGTTGTCAGTCACTGTAACAGAAGCCTGACAACCTTCTGTAGCAGGACACTGACAGGTGTTTTAGCATGTGTGTTTCCTTTCCAGCAACATTTCAATTTTATCATTTCAAATTCTGCAAGAGTAAATTAGGTTTCAATTCAGCAACTTTTACATTCCTGCAATTTCATTTCTACAACTGTAACTAGTTTTTCCATTCCAAGTCCTAGAAGTAGTTTTAAATTCTTGCAAGTTAATTTAGTTTTCATTCTACAGACTAGGTTTAGTGTGACACCAAAAAGGCTAAACCAACATCTGTTTCACCGAACAAATTCTTGTAATCTGAATGTCTGAATTGTAATCTACCCAAGCCTTCTATCGTAGATAGCCTTGGACACCACCCTAGATTTGACAAATCATAAATATTAAATGATGCTATTAATGACATGCATCATAAATTTACCTTTGGAATTCTTGTTCGACTCCTTACAGAATTTTATCTCCTCTTCCTAAACCTTAATCTCCTCTATAACCTTTGCTTGAGACAAGTCTTCCCAAAATTTTTGATATTGTTGTTGTAATAGCAATGAAATCTATTATGAACAACTCCTTGTGAATAGGCGAGTTAGCTCTGTCATAGGTAAGGTAAATGATAACTTTTAAATGATCGCTCACCACCTATTACCATAACCAAGATTGGTTCATCATCAAACTAGTGAAGATTGTATAAAACTATCAAGGTTGCTTTCTTTTTCATGCTAAATGAGAAGCGTTGCAAGAATACACTTGCAAGTTGTTCAAAGCTATGAATTTTGAGCCTTGGAAAATGGTTGTACCACTAAAGGGTTGGGCCCAAGAGCATTATCAATAAGGTTCTCAGTAACAAGGCATCGTCATCTTGTAGTTGAAAGTAAAGGTTCATAAAACTAGTGACATGCTCCTATGCTTCATCTCCTTTGAACTTGTCTAACTTGGGCATTTCAAAATCCTTCGAATATTGAGGATATGAGACAAAAGGATGGAGCGGTTGATTACAAATTTTACTCAATGTGGGTTTCTAATAACCCATCCTTGAAGCTTGTTTTTCCAATGATCTAATGCGCTCAGTAAGCACCTTGTAAGCTTCAAATGAAATGATCTCACTCCTTTCCTTTGCCCTCGAAGAGGAGGTGGAAGATGTCTAGCGGGGCAAGGTGGTTGATTGTGGTCATCGACCATATCCTCATAAAGTGACTCGGGGTACTCTTGATCCTGATACTCTAACCCTAAGTCCTCATAGATCTCATGCTCTTGTTGAGTATTATTTGGTTGATGTTGTTGGGACCTATGATGCTGAGGAGTTGCACAAATAGGATGGTTCAGATTGGATCTAGGCGAAAGGTTATGGTGGTGTGCAAGGTGCCTTTGATATATTTGCTACCTATGGGTACTGGGTGGAGGAACCATCTCATGTAAGGCTTTATGTAATCTCTCTTGATATAGCATTTCCTTATGCAACCTATGTTCTTATAGCCTCTACTAACTCAACTAATATTGCTCATCTAAGCATTGTTTATCCAGTTGTAACTGGTTCAGTAATGCTTGTTTGTCAG
The DNA here is from genome assembly GCA_028583015.1 of Wollemia nobilis. Classification (NCBI taxonomy): domain Eukaryota; kingdom Viridiplantae; phylum Streptophyta; class Pinopsida; order Araucariales; family Araucariaceae; genus Wollemia; species Wollemia nobilis. Next base: position 4,024,371 of record JAQPPZ010003612.1, read on the forward strand.
CATTATATATAATTGTCTGATCTAGTTGATCAGCATGCAGGGCCAATTGACCTTCATATTAATACGAAGAAAATTGGCTTGTTCTATAGCCCTAGAAGGTTTGGATACCTATTTCCCATGATCGATGGAAGCCGCGTTGACCTAGTAATCGAGCTTAAATGTAAGCTCAACATACTCAGGTGATGTAGAGGCACAACGTGCTTGCATAGAATACTCTTCTTGAGGAGTAGGGAGACTATCAAAGTCTCCCTCCTCATTGATAAGGATTGTATGAGCCGACCTGGCTATCTGAGTAGGATGATGGGTGTCGTACCTGTCTAAATGTGCATATTACTGACTCATCCACGGATGGTCAAGCAGAGTGGCTTGATCATCTAACCTCATTCATGGGGTGTACTCATGATCATGCTCTGACTGGTTGATAGAGCAAGTCAAAATGTAAACTTGTGACACCGACCTACTAGGACCCTCTCTATGTTGAATATTTTATCTAGGGAAAGCACGAAAAGTATCTTGACCATGGAAGTCATCACTTTGATCATACTAAGGACCGATAGATGCATCTTGAATGGATATTTCCTCCAGGTTAGATTCCTTATAAAAACCAGTATTCCATTCAAGAATAGTCATATCCTCTAGATTGATTCGGAGGTGTTCCATGCCTCCTTGAAAATTTTCTATGACACTAACCCTTGATCGAGCTTGGTCATGCATTGTTACCATGGTCTTGATTAAAAAATAGTAAATAAACACACAAGCAAGTAATGTGATTATCTCATTTAAATTTTAAGTGTGAGTCCCTATACCGTTTGAATGTATTTTGATGTTGAAAACCCCTATTCCTATGAAACTAATGGCAAACAAAATAGAAAACTACTAAAAGGTAGTTCGAACACACCCTCCTATTGGGGAATGTAACTCAAATGGTAAAAAGTGGCTTCCTATGGATGGCTCAAATTAACCTTAAGGGAACAAAGTGACCCTTGAAAGGGTTGTGTTGTCTAATATCCTACTACCAGTCAAGCTTGGCTTTAGCTTAACCCACACATTTAAGGCATGGACAATAACGATAGTTGCATCCACTAGTTATTTTCAAGAACCCTATGGTAAAGGGGCTCACTAGTCCTTCCCACTCCGGGTACACCCAAGAGTATGAGACTTTTTTATGATGAATTCTAAAAATCCACTTGCTTTTTGCCACTAGGGTGTCTATGGTGCAAGCCAATGGGTGGAGATAAAGCCCACCGTTGTTGATCTCGACCAATAGTTGGTAATGAAGTCCAACTCGTTGATGTTAAAATGGATTGTGGTGTGTGGGGTTCTTTTTATTTATGCAAAATAAAATAAAAGCAAGAAGCATTCCATGATCTTTCACTAATGCATAAAATATAACGTTTTAGTTTCAAAAATTCTACAAAATAACAAAACTTCTAAGTGCATAATCCTACATGATATCAGCCTATGAGCAAGCAACAATAGGTAATCCAAACAGTGAAAAGTTTAGAGCCATCCCGAAAAAATAGGACTGTTGAGCGGTCATCTATCTCAGATACGACCATATAAAGGAGCCATCTGGTCTAGGTACGACCTCAGATAGGGATTGTCTAGACCAGAGATGGTCACAAACAAAGCCCGACACTAAAAAAAATTATATTCTATGTTATGTAATTTGAAATATTTTTTTGTAAATTTCTATAAAAACAAAAGCAGAGAATAGATGTACTCACCTTGATGCCCTACATTTGACGAAGATACAACTTTTTGCTATTTTTTGCTTTTTGATCTGAGGTCGTCTTGCTTAGAGACGGTTGTCGAACAAGGGTTGTCTCAGGGTCATATGGTCGTCGAATAGGGGTTGTCTTAGGGTCATATTGCTACCGAACAGTGGCCATCTCTATGGAATGGTCAGGCCTACCACCTACAAATAGAAAAGCAAAAAATAATTATCAAAATGAATAGGAAACAGAGATTATATCCCACCATGATCGCCATTGTAGCACTGAAAAACCCATACACCAAGCAATAAAATAAAAGACACACAAATAGCAATGATACAACCACAACGATAAAACAAATAATAAAATAATGGTGCCCCTTTATTGATATTAATTATTTTCCTTTGTTAAATGGTTATAATGAGATCCCTCCTGAGGGGATTTTCGACCAAGTCTCGATACAATGAATACAATCATGAAACATTAAGGTGTACTCTGTAGGACCTCTCTCGCACCCACAAACATCTTGAAGCGAGTTTCTCATGATCGCTGCAAGGGTTGATGATATCAAGTTTCTTGTGTTCTTCCTTCCTCGTGGATACCTATCACTTGCACACAAGGAGAATTAAAGTAATTAGTAGCATATGTGGAGCCCTTCACAATAGGGCTCGATGTAATGATAGTAAAAGCAATAAATGAACTAAAATATGACCGATGCATATGTAAATTAAAGTCTATCTATGCTAAAATAGTAAATAAAAGTGTTGTTAAAAAATTTTAAGAAAGGAAATAAAGAATCATATCTATGCCCTAGGTTTCATCTCTATGCACGACGATCATACCTGCAGGTCATCTCTGAGCAAGATGGTTGCTAACCTCTAAGTCCTTTTCTCAAGGTTGATGCAAGGATGATTTTGGGTTCAATTTGGGGTTTGGTCGATGGATTGGTGTGTTCGTGTGAATGGCTTACTGGGTCGGATCAGTTTCCGAAGAATGGTCATGTAAATTACACAATGAATATGGATGTGATATTACACCTTTGGAGCGAAATAGCATCATGCTTTCTATGTAGGGAAGAAGGCAAAATACTTAGAGGCTCGTGGTTGAATTTCGATAGCATTTCGTTGCTTTAAGATTTGAAAGCTTGATATCTTTTGAATGAGGGGTAAGTTCTATTATATAGACTTCCTAAAAGAAATCTAATAATAGCACAACCCTATGCATGAAAAAGTAAGGAGGTAGTTCACATTAAGAAAAGCAAATGCCTATCTTCAAAATTTCATGCAAACTGATTTCGTCATGCGATTGTTCTAATTTGGGCTCATACACTCGTTAAATTGTGGTGCAAGTTCATGTGCGGGTTTAATTGGTAGTTTAGATTTCTAATTATGTCTCACTATTTTTTTAATCTTGCTTCTGGCGTGATCTTCTTGGGGTGGTATGGCCCTGATTGGGGGCCATCCCTTGGTGAGACGGCCTTAGGAGGTCGTCCCTTGGAGGGATGGCCAAGATTGTAAAGTAAAATATCCCTTGTTTGAGTGGTGAAAGTCACTGTTTAAGCCCTAAGGCTGCCCAAGGTGGGTCATATGGTCTATAGGGAGTCTATATAGGTAGTCTCCTCAATATGACGTGTTTTAGGTCTCTACACATAGAAAGCAAAAGGTTTAGCCAATAAATAGTGTCGGTACTTATGTACTGTGTATACCATCCCTAGTTCTTCGTGCTTTGTCGTATTGTAGTTCTTCTCAACTCGATACAATAATTGACTTGCAAAATATATGGGTTGATCCAATCCAAATTGGTCTTCCTGAGCCAATGCACAACCAATGGCAAATTTTGAGGCATCTTCATGCACATGGAATTCCTTCTCCCAGTCCAAAAAAACTAGGATAGGTTCCTTCACCAAGTGTGCTTTTAAGCCCTCAAAATATTCCTAGTGCTCCTCTACCCATTGGAAAGGAACACCCTTACACGTAAGAGCATCTAGCGGATGAGAAGTCTATGCATAATTCTGGATAAACCTTTTATAGTATCCCACTATTCCTAAGAAGGTTTTCACTGAACTCACATCATGTGGTTCTTCCATTAGTAGTATGACTCGTATCTTTTTTGGATCGAGCTTCAAACCCTCTTGGCATATGATATGCCCTAGAATCTTACCATATGGCACCATCAAGACACATTTGCCAGGATTTAGGGATATCTGAGCTTTCCTACACAAGATCATGCATTCATCCAATGCCTTCAAATGTTCCTATGTCTTACCATACAGTGATCAATCATCTAGGAATGCTTTGAAATTACTTGTGGACATCTTGTCAAAAATGTATAAGATGATTTTTTAGAATGTGGTAAATGGCATGCAGTTGTAAGCATATATCTCATTTTATACTACAAAGGTGGTCTTCAGCTTATCTTCTTATACAATACTGATTTGGTTGTATCTTGATAATCCATCCAAAAATGAATAGATCTCATGGCTTACTACTTCTAGAATGGAGTCTGTGAATGGGATCGATAAGGGGTCCTTTATAGTTATAGTATTGAGGCTTCAAAAATCCACACAAATTTGTATCTTGTTTGCCTCCCTCTTCAAGGTAATCACAATCGGTGACACCCATTCACTTGTCATAACTTTAAATATGATGCCTGCATCTAGCATCTTTTCAATTTCAGCATTCACCAGAGTTACGTATTTGGGATTCATCCTGTATGGTCACCTCCTCACTGGTTGTGCACCTTCAATCAGAGGAATATTATGTACACAAAGTTTTGGTGGAACTCCCTTTAGGTCCTTGTATGTCTAGGCAAAGACATCCTTATATTCAAGAAAGATTTTGAATGTCATCACTTTTAATATTGGATCCCAATTGTCTCCACACTTGATCATCTTTTCCTCACCATCTTCTCCCAAGTTCACCTAAATCATTCTAGGTCCCTCATATTTGATGGACTCAGGTTTGTTTACTGCCTTTAGAACATCGATGGGGTGGGTGGGTTTGTCTTCAATAACTGCGTCCTCAATCATATATTCTACAAAGTTTTTAGAAATTGTCCATTTTTCTCATTCCTTATCATTTTCTAATGTTGTTTGCTTCTTACTGCTTTCATTCTTCTTCGGTTCCTTCTTCTCATCCTCTTGGATTTCGTCTCTTGCATTAATGCAAAAACACTGGGGAGAAAAAATTTCATAATCTTCTAACTGCCAGTGAAGTAAGCCTTTATCTTCGTTGTGCTCATCCTCCATGCATTCTTCCAAGTGCAACACCCCTTCCTCGTCTGGTTCATATCCTGAATTTGCATCTAAGGAAGAATTTCCTGAGTCATCCGAAGTTGCAATTTCCTCGCTTACTGCCTGGTTCTTTAGATTAATCAAGTACTTGTGCTGGCATTTCTTGAAGGTCAGATGCTCCTTTTCCCAGTTGTGGTTTACTTTCACCATTTGTAACCACCCACATCCCAACAATGCATCATATGTTGGTTTTTGCATAGAAATTATAATGAAATCCAATAAAAATTCTTGTTTCACTATACGTACTTTTTGGCTCATTAGTACACCTATCATCTCGATGTTGTACTAATCAACTCCATATAGTTTGAAATTTGGATATCTTAGTGGGGGTTGGCCAATACTCCACCATGTTCTTTCTAGCATCACATTCATGCTTGATCCTCCATCAACGATTACCTGATTCAACTTATGGTCCAGTATCTCCATGTGAACCAGAGATGGCTTCTTTCCTGCCTCGATCATAAGTATCGTTGGATCAATGAATTGACCTTGCTTGATGTTAGCTACCTATCAGGTTTTTGCTTTCCACTTTGTTTTCATTACTTCCCCAATCGTAGCATATATTTTTGGTACTATGTTGAATAGACTTGCTACTTTCACTTCCATCGTCGTATTCAGTACTTGTGTCACCAAGCCTTCTATTGATGTCTTCTTATCATTTGTGATCTCCACCTTCTTTAAAGCTTTCTCCAGAACTAGTCTTTCCTGTTTTTCCTTATCTAGTTTTGTTCTTATCAATTCTTGTGCTTCCTGCCATCGCTCTTTCTCTTTGGTAGGATTTGGATACTCTTCTATCTTCCTAGCTTGTGCTCTTGTTACTTCTAGGACTTCATCTTCCCATTCTACTATTGTACTCACTTCTTCAATGTCAATCAAATTGATGTTCTATGTGCCACTCGAACTCATCTTATTTGGGTAATTGGTCTCTTTGTGGTTTCCTGGTCCACACCACCTACACATTTGGGTAGCATTGCTACCACCCATATTGCCTGTATTCTGAGGCTTGGGGAAATTCTTCGTAAAGTGGCCCCATTCTTGGCAATTTCAACACTAGATTATTGGTCTCCCTTCAGAGTCATATTGCAATCAACTCTGCCCTCCTTATCTTCCACCTCGATGGTTATTCCTATATCCATCGCTTGTTGCACCTTGTCCATTCCTTGAAGTGTCTGGTTGATCTCCTTGCTGGACTGTCAAGGTCTGGTGTCTTGCTCCCTTCAAGTTAAATGGGTAATCTGCTACTGGGTGTCTGACGATATCACATATGTTGCAATACGCGTTCTTTGGGCAATTGATATTTGTATGTCCTTCCATTTTACAGTCGGAACACCAAATATCTTTTCTATCTTTTTGCCCTTCTCCTTTGACTTCTTTCATGATTTTCTCAAATTCCTTTTGAAAGGAATGTATTGCACTTTGCACTTTATCTTCTGCCTCACTATCGGAATCATCATGCCTTGGCTATCCTCTGATCCCTACAATTGTTTGCTTGGCTTCACTTTCGAAGTTCTTTGCTTTCTCCAAAGCTTCTGCATATGTGGAAGCTGGTACTACCTTCATTTTCTTATAGTATTTATGTAATAATCCATTCAAAAACCAGCATTTTACCATCCCATCAGCAGGTGGCATCTCCATTTTGTCTATCAACTGCTTCAATATTCTGTTATAACTTTTAACATCCTCATCTGGTTTTTGCTTTGTTGCGAAGATTTCAGTAATTATCTTTGTATCGTCTCTCAATGGTTGGAATTCTTCTATAAATGCTTCTTTCAAGGGGGTCCACTATGTGAATGGTTGCATATTCTATTGTTTCAAATACCAATCCATGGCCATTCCTCGCAAGGTGGCTGGAAACAACTGCAACCACTTTGTATCTTGTGTTACCCCATTTGATCCCCAAATGGTTATGCAAGTTCCTATATGACGTGTCGGGTCTTCTTTTCCTTCCCCGATGAAGGGTGGGCATTTTTATTTGCTCGCTCGATTAGCAGTGTTCACCATTGGGACTATCCCACTAGGCGATCTTCTTGGTGGTGATCGGGGTGGAGTTCTATCTAACTCCCTATCTGCTATTGATGGTGCAAAATTTGGATCAAATAGCCTTCTTCCTGAGCCTCTACTTCGCGACCTCCTTCACGAGTAAATGAGATGTGGTTCTGGTCTTCCTCCCCATGAACCTACACGTGGTTGTTGCGGTACAAAGTCTCCTTCTGTATCCATCGACCAACTCCTCTTCGTTGGTTTGGGTGTTACTGTCCACTCCTCATCTCCAATAACAAGCACTTCCTCCGCTATTTGCTCTTTGCCTTCTACTGTCACCAACAATATCTCTACTCTCAGAATTTCATCTTCTACGGGGTTCCACACTCTTTCCACTTCGGGTTGTGAAACTTCGTCTTGATTGTGTGTCCTTTGATTCACTAGTCGTGCACTTCGTCTTAGTGGTATCACACTCCTTCCTCTTGCACCTTGTGTCATTCACCTCTTTGCCTTATCACATATGCCTCTTGACCCAAATTTTGATTTAGGCAATGACACCAAATGTAGACAGGGGTGAGTACTTTCCTGGAATGAGGGAATGACAAGAGTCAGGAAGGATTAAATGTCTTTGACATAATACTCAACCTTGGACGGGTAGATTAGACATCACAAGTGGGTAGACATCTAGAACAATAGACATCTATGGTGAATAGGTACAAGTCTAAGCAAAATAGGATAGACGTATAGACATTAGACGTCTAGGACAATAGAGAAAATGTCTAGATAGTAGACATCTTGGACTATAGGTTAGACATCTAAATAGCAGACATCTAGGACAATAGGGTAGACGTCTATAAAGTAGACATCTAGGATGACAGGGTAGATGTTTAGGACAAACAAGTAGACATCTAGACAGTAGACGCCTAAGGCAACCAGGTAGACATTTAAACAATAGTCATCTAAGGCAAATAGTGTAGATAGGTAGACGTCTCAATAGGTCTAGATGGATAGGCCTAAACATCTAGAAGATAGGTTTAGACTATTAGGCCTAGACATCTGAAGTTCATGCATTTATCCTTTCGTCTACAACTTCTCCTACTCATTGTATATTGCAACTACACAAACACAACACAACACAACCTGGCGATGCTCTATCTCGTACCAAGCATTGATCAATACCTACAACACAATAAGATGCTCACGAAGTATTCACACATGACACATGCATTCCAGAATAACGTTTGTTGCACAACAAATCTGCATTTATGGATAAGTATGGATATCTTACAAAATGAAATAGGGGGTATTTATAGGTAAGTCTAGGTGGTTATTGCAACCAACCTGGCTCAACCATCCCAACTTCCCTATTGTTAACACTTAATAATGTTGTTTAAAGTGTAACAACCTATCTTAGATGTCTAACTCAGCCAATCTAGACGTCTAACTAATTCTAGACGTCTTAACTAATCCAAATATCTAACAAATGACGATTGTGTTTGTCCTTTTGTGCAGTTAAACTAATCAGTTCGTATTCATTAGATCGGTTGATTTTACATTGCAAAACATTACATTAAATGACTCATACATTATCAAAATTGTTGTACATAGTCAAAATTGTAGTTCTTTAGTAGACATTTTGTCAAACAATTCGGTAATTATTTTTTCTTAGAAATACTATCTACATCTCCCAACAAGCAACCTTGCCTGGTAAAAATGAACTCATTTTACCCCCTCTCCTTTTACCGACCCACCTGCTCTACCTACCTTTCACTTTTGGTTGTCATTTCTATCATCTCAACATCCCATCTTATCAATATTTTTTTCCAAATTATCATTTTGGGACAAATCTCAAGGGGACACCCATGGGGCATCAATTTTGAGGCACACATGCAACAATGAAACTGATCAATCATCAATTTTTCAACTTAACTCTATTCGCAATCATTTCTTCAGCATGGCATATTATGACATTAACAAACACCATAGTGTCAAAATTGGAGTCCTACCACTTATTTTTTATGCAATTATCTCACAATAATCATACCAAAATAGTGCAAAATGTAGACACCCAATTTTGACAAGCCTACTAACCCTTAACTCCAGAAAAAATACCAAACATCAAATCTAGAGTCAATAAACTTAATCTAGGCAACCGAGACATCAAATCCTACTCCTTCCAAAAGCACCATAGTGATGTTATTGCTAAGCATTGGCACTTTTGCAAAATGGCCTTTTTTCAACATTTTGACCAATCAACTTGATTTTTTGTCAAAAGTGCTACTTGGGCAAATATGCCACTGTTTTTAGTGGCACTTTTGCAACACGAGCAAAATCTCTCAACACGAGACAGAAGCACATGGATTTTTTCATCCCCCTCCCTGATCTAATCACACATGCTCAATATCTCCTTAGAACTACGAAATTTTAATTTGGTCACTGCCCTAATGGCATATTTGACCCTCTTTCCCTCCAAGGAGCAGCCCTCTCAAAATATTTAAATAGAGATCTTGGAATGGACATTTCATGGAATATTTATGATAGCAATAATCTGCTAAACTTTTCTCATTCTCTCTATCATTTCTTGCATGTGGAGGACTTGAATCAAGCATTTCAAGCAAGTAGAGCAAGGCAAAGAGGCATTGGAGCAAGGAGATCATCTTGGTTCCAAGAAGAGGTCCTTCTAGGCAATAAAATCCCTAGATCCCTTCTCTTTTCATCTCCTTTGCTTTGATTTTTATGCATTTACCTCTTATTTAAGCCTTGCTAATACTTGGATTTCCATTTTGCAATTGTTGATATTCATGTTTCTTGTTATTTTATGCTTGTAATCCTTATTTCCAGCATTCTAATAAGTTTTCTTGTGACTAGTTTATTTGTAGCCGTTTCATTTATCTTTGCCTCTTTAATCATTTTATGAAGGGTTATTTACTCTATTCTATTTTTTAACTCTCTATTGCACTTCTTATTCATGCATTTTAATTTTTAAATCTCAATTGTTCACATATATTTGGGTTTATTTTACTTAGTCATATTTCATAGCAAGCTTGTTATATATTGAAATCATCTTACACATTTGTTAACACCTCATTTGTAGGCTTAGACATCTATATTTTCAATCTAATATCACTATTTTTATGCTTTGATCACTAATATTTGTTAGCATATGTTGTATCACATTATTAGTAGCAATATTAAAATAATGCACATAGGCGTTCTCCGAATTAGTTGATTAACCAACTTGGTGGTTAATCAACCACATTGTAACCTTTATATGCAAATCAATGAGAATGTTCAAAGTGCTTCGTCAAGTTCTATATGGCATCAGAGCCACGGACGCAGACAGACGATACTGGCGGACTGGCGGACCGAGGATAGACTGGACGACACAGACAGGACGACACAGACTGGCGGACCTGACAACAGACAGCCCACAGACTGGACGACACAGACAGGACGACACAGACTGGCGGACCTGACAACAGACAGCCCACAGACGGACGACACAGACTGGCGGACCTGACAACAGACAGACGAACGATAGACTGACAGAACACACAGACCGAGGACGGCGGATCGGGGTGGTTCGTGGATCGGGGTGGTTCGACGACGGCTGTGGAGGCAAAAGGGAGGGGTTGGTTGCCCGAAGGCAACCAAAAACAATAGTCGGTTGCGAAAGTTTTAAACCCTCCCACAGTGGCCGCATAGGCCATGTGGGATTAAAAAAAAAATTTCCCTTTCTCCGGTTCCGCCGCTGTCAATACGTCCCAGATTCCTGTCTATCCTCGTCGGGCCCTTTGGCTCAAGTGGTACGTGCGGTGCCTATTTTCCAGGAGGTTACGGGTTCCAGTCCCTTCGGGGACATTTTTTTGACGCCCAGAATGCACCAGTGACGGCGGCGAGAGTTTTTGACGCCTTGCGAGCCCCAGTGACGGCGGGAAAGGGGTTGTTGACGCCCGCCAAGAGCAGTTGACGCCCGAACATGGTGATTTGATGGCGGAAAGCTTTGTTGAAGCCCAAACATGGTGATTTGACACCTGAACACCTCATTTTTTGGTATTTTTTTCCATGCCTTGTCTCATTTGCAAATTGAAGGGGGGAGATCTCAGTTTCTTCACATAATTCCATAATTCATTTGCAAAGTTATCAGATAAAGGGGGAAATCAAACCATTTGGCAGAATATTTGCTAGGTTTGTAATAGGTGCTAAAATTTGTGGGCATTTATGATTGTTTCTTCTGCATTTAAATATTCTGTTTTCTTGCATTCACAATCATAAATTAAACAAAGTATAAGACCCCAAATTTATACCCTATTTGTGCAATTTATTGCACAGCAGCGTTCGGTATTTGAGATACCTCTGGTCCACACTTACAGGTAATGTTGTCGTGCTTTGGACTACTGTATTCGTCGCCTAATATAGCTGCAACAACGACGTCTGAGCTTGTTCTCTATAAATCGTCGGGGAGAAATAAGGCAAACCAGTTTTTTTTCCCATTTCATACCCACATCGTGATTGTTGTTAGGCGTAAATCCTGACGAAAGTTTTTTTCCAAAGTGTTTAGGGGAAGTTACGCCCCACGCATGCGGAATAAAACTTTCTATGGTAGGTGTCATTAACAACACGATGCCCTTTCAGTATCGCCTATGTTCAATATATTGTGCTTCTCATTTGTACTTATAGTCTCCCTCACGTAAGGGCGAGTACATATTGAGTAGTATATTGTTCATATATACCTATAGTTTCCCTCACGTAAGGGCGGGTGTATATTGAATGGTTACAGTATAAATATCTGGCAGGTATAAAGAAAGGGAGACCAATTGGTGATATAAGGAACCTTCATAATGGCCACAATTCATAAGTATCTCTCAGATTCACAATTGTTGAAAGGTCCTAACTTTGTTCCATGGAAGACAAAGATGAAAGCCATACTTCAGTTGGAAGATTTATGGGATGTAGTGACTGGCACTGAAAAACGTCCTCAGACAGTAGGAACAGATCAAGATGCTTGGGATAAAAAAGACAAGAAAAGTCTTGTATTTATCTTGCTTGCTACTATAGATGAGGTGTAGCCTCATATTTGTGATGCAAAAACTAGTAAGATAGCTTGGGATGCCCTGATCACAGTATATGAAGGCAAGAATCAATCCACTATTCTCCATCTTCAAACTCAACTACATAATCTCAGTATGAATTCTGGGGAAACAGTTGATATATTCCTTTGTAGTGGCTGACTTGAAAGCAAAATTGAATGCTATGGGAAAACCGGTGGATGATGATGTCTTGAACTCTGTCATCTTGAGAGCATTACCAAATTCCTACAAGATGTTGATCACTTCCCTCAATGTTTTTGGTAGACAAGTATCATTTGTGGAACTGGTAAACTTGCTTCAGACTGAGGAGGCAACTCAGATCCAGAAAGATGATGTGCCAGATAATGCTCTTTCCACACAACAAAGTGGTAACAAACAAGGCCAGTTTCAAAAAGGGAGTGCTTCTTCCAAAGGAAAAGGGAAGCAAAATCAGCAAAAAGATGCAAAATATTGCAAAATTTGTGATATGAATAATCATGACACCAACAGGTGTTGGTTCAAAAACAAGCAACCAAACGATAGAGGTTCTCAGAAGAAGGGCAAGAACAAGAAGAAATACAATAAGCATAAGCAATCTAAAGGCCATGTTGCTTATGCTGACTCCAACTCCGACTCAGATCCTCCTGGGTCCGATTTAGATTCTGACTCTGAAAGAGCACACAAGGTGCTCATGACTCATACTTCATCTTCCCATATAGATGTTGTATGGTATATTGATTCGGGAGCTAGCAAACACATGACTGGGGACAAATCATGGTTTGATACTTTTGTGGAGAAAGAGGGTAAGCCGATTACAATTGTTGACAATCAGGTGTATCAAGTGAAGGGAGAAGGGAATATTTTTGTGTCCCTTCCTGATGGTAATTGTCAGATTGAGAAGGTTCTCTATGTTCCAGGATTAGCCAATAATACTGCTTCGAGTCACACAAATGTTGGATAAAAACATGGATGTCGTGTTTCGAGTTGTCAAAGGCAAGAAGAGATGTTTTATCACACACAGTGGTAAACATGTTGCAACTGGATCCTACAAGCATGGCTTGTTCATTCTCGATGCACTTTCTACTCCGCATGTTGCTTTGGCTGCAACTACAAAGGAGGCCACCTCTCTATGGCATCGACGTTATGGGCATCTCAGTTCTGGATATTTGCTTGAATTATACAAATATGGGATGGTAAAAGGTCTTCCACCACTCTCATCTATCTTACCAGTTTGCTCGGATTGCTTAGCAGGGAAGCAACATCGAGTACCTTTTGAGACAAGCTCCTCTCGAGCTTCAAAACCTTTAGAGCTGGTACATACCGATCTGTGTGGTCCTATGCCAACCAGCTATGGTGGGAAAAAGTATTTTCAACTATTTGTTGATGATTACTCATGGAAGATGTGGGTTTTCTTTCTTCAGTTGAAATCAGAAGCATTTCTCTACTTTCAACAATTCAAGAAACTTGTTGAGAAGGAGTCGGGATGTTTGATAAAAACCCTCCGCTCAGATCGAGGGGGGAATATACCTTTGAAGAGTTTTCGGAGTTCCTTAAGAAACATGGGATCAAAAGACAAGTGACTACAGCCTATACACCTCAACAGAATGGAGTTGCAGAAAGAAGAAATCGTTCCATTATGGAAATGGTTCGATGTATGCTAAAGGGAGCACATCTTGAGGATCAATATTGGGCAGAAGCAGTAAACACAGCATTATACCTCCTAAATAGAGCACCCACTAGAGCTCTACAAGGAAAAACACCACAAGGAGCATGGAGTGGTACGAAACCTTCCATATCTCATCTGAGGGTGTTTGGATGTAAAGCATTCATGCACATTCCAAAACAGAAAAGGAGAAAGCTGGATGAGAAAACCCTGCGAGTGTATCTTTCTTGGCTATGATGAGTACTCAAAAGGTTATCGATTGATTGATCCTAAGACCAAGAAGACACATGTAAGTAGAGATGTTGTATTTGATGAAGTCCTCACATCAAAAGAAACATCCACAGCTGTATACCTAGATGAAGAAGAACCTAAGAAGGAGGTTCAACTTCCACAACAAAAATAGAAAGTTCCAAAATGGTATACTAACACTTTGAGAGATGCAAAGTTGAAATCCCTTCCAGATCTATCTCTTGATAGGCCATGTACTCGCAGTATGACTCAACAGATGAGAGCGAGAGGAATCTACTTCAGAGGTTGACGAACTTTGTCAACACTTTGATGATTTGGCAGTGAGTACAGAAAATGATAGAGAAGAAGATGAGGATGGAGAAAAAATTTATATGTCTACATTGAATACAAATGAACCCACAACGGTTCAATCTGCACTTGATCAACCACAGTGGAAAGAGGCCATGGATGTAGAACATAAGTCTCTCCTTAAAAATAATACTTGGAAGTTAGTCGATCTGCCAACAGGAAAGAAACCCATAGGCTGCAAATGGGTGTTCAAAGTGAAGTATAAGGCAGATGGATCTATTGATAAGCATAAAGCCCGGCTTGTTGCAAAGGGATATGCTCAGAAAGAAGGCATAGATTATGAAGAGACTTTTGCCCCTACTGCAAAAATGACTACCATTCGAGTACTTTGTGCCATGGGAGCTCAGTTTGGGTGGAAATTGCATCGGATGGATGTTAAAAGTGCCTTCTTGAATGGTGACTTACAAGAAGAAGTATACATGACTCAACCAGAAGGATTTGTGGTCAAGGGGGAAGAACAAAAAGTATGCAAATTGATCAAATCCTTGTATGGGCTAAAACAAGCTCCTCGAGCTTGGTATATCAAGATAGACAGTCACCTTGTGCAGCATGGATTCGAAAGAAGTCCTTCAGATGCAAATCTCTATATCAAGAAAAATGGTTATGATATAGTGATCCTTGTACTTTACGTAGACGATCTGATCATCACAGGAAGCTCAGAAAGTATGATTGGCTTAGTGAAAAATGACTTGAAGCAATCATTTGAAATGACAGATCTAGGACTTCTGCACTATTGTCTTGGTTTAGAATTTACTCAAGAACAATTTCATATTCGAGTAACACAAAAGAAATATGCCAAGACTTTAGTAGAAAAATATCGGATGACTAATTGTAAGTCCAAAGCAACTCCAATGGAGCAAGGACTTAAGTTATCTCGATATGATGAGTCACCTCAGGTAGATGGAACTCTCTATCGCCAATTGATTGGGAGTCTCCTATATCTAACAAATACCAGGCCAGATCTCAGTTTTGTTGTGGGATATCTTTCAAGATTCATGCAAGAGCCTAAGATGAGTCACTGGAAAGCAGCAAAAAGAGTTCTTCATTATGTTCGTGGTAGTACAAATTATGGCCTGGAATATAGAAAGAATAATAATTTTTTCTTACTCGGATACACAGACTCAGATTATGTTGGATCTATTGATGATCGTAAATCCACTTTTGGATATGTTTTTCATCTCGGGTCTGGACCAATCTCATGGCACAATAAGAAACAACATGTGGTTGCTTTATCTTCTACAGAAGCAGAATATCGTGCAGCCAGTGAAGCAGTCTGCGAGATAATGTGGTTAAGTCGCATTCTTACAAACATGGGCCTTCCAAAGAATCTTCCACTTCATTTGTTTTGCGACAATCAAGGTGTTTTGAATCTTGTCAAAAATCCAATTTTTCATGAACGTACCAAACATGTTGATACCAGATGTCATTTTATTCGAGATGAAGTTCCAAAGCACCATATACAACTTCAATACATTCCTACTGATGCGCAAGTTGCAGATATCTTTACCAAAGCACTTGGACGTATCAAATATGAAAAATTTCGAGATACTATTGGAATTTGCCAATAATGTAATAAGGGGGGATGTTAGCATATGTTGTATCACATTATTAGTAGCAATATTAAAATAACGCACATAGGCGTTCTCCGAATTAGTTGATTAACCAACTTGGTGGTTAATCAACCACATTGTAACCTTTATATGCAAATCAATGAGAATGTTCAAAGTGCTTCGTCAAGTTCTATAATCTTTGTTGTAAACTCATATTGTCTTTATTTGTAGGTATATATGCATGTTTTGAACATTAAACTTGTTTGCAAACATTATAGCTATTCAATCTCTTCATCCTTTCATTGTTTCATAAAATCTTAGTTTCCATTAAGCATTAGGTCCTCTATTGATCTCACAAACCTCTCAAATCTCTGTTGTAGGCCTCCATTTGGTTGTAGTAATAGCATATTGCTTAATTTGACATACTTTCATGATCACATAGCTCCCAATTTGCTCTATCATAAGTTTTGTAGACTTCTACCCTATCTTGAAGCCATATTAGGGTCATTCCCCTTGGTGTTTAAACAATCTAAGACCAGAATCTCAATCAAATTGATCAAATAATAGTCGTTTTTCCTTTATCTCTACCTTATCTTATTTTCCCCTCAAGTTCTGAAAATTTTGGGGATCACTTGGCAAGATTTTGTGAGTCCCCAAACTTGCAAGCCTTAGGAATTAGGATTTTCACCCCTTTGTCAAATTTGGCAGCATTTGGACTAAATTTGCTTCCAATTTCACCTCAAAACACACCAATTTAGAGTTGCAAGGTCAATAGTGCCACTCAACCCAAAAATTAGTGTTTTTGACTTTGTTTTACATAGAACAAATCCGCAACTAAATTTAGTGGTGATTTTGAAACGATGGAGCTTTTGCCAAATTTGTTTTTTCTTTCCAAGGTCAAGGCATAATTTCATTTTTTATCAAGAGCAAGGGATCTGATCAGCTAAAGAATCTAGTTTATAACTTCTCTGTAATCAGATAAGCCCCCTAAAGCTAATTTCAATTGTTTTTTTCCCATAATTGTAGGTTGTCAATTATGCCACCAAATCCAATGGCACTTTTGCTTCTGTGGCACTTTTGATTAGCCTTCTAGAAACAAGTAATTTTTTTCCTAAAATTCTTTTTTCACTATTCTTTCATTGTTTTTTGTGTTTTGATTTCTTATTTTTTGTAAAATGTGCCTAAAACACACTTATTTTAGAAAAATCAAAGAATCCCTAAAATGGTTCAAATATTTCATTTCAAAGGCAAATTAGGCAAAGGAATTCAAAGTCATATAGTCGCATTTAGGCTAGCTTGTTCTTTGCATCATCTCTTATTTGCCTTGAAAAGAAAAACTCTCTAGTTTTAGTAAATCATTCAAATTGAAAAAGCATACTAGCTTAGGAACCTTGTTTGTTGCATTCTTGTATTATTGCATCTAGATTAAAAACTTAGTGATCATCTTGCTTAAGTTTAGTCAATTTTATCTTAAGAGGATTGTTAGAGACAAAAACTTAGGTGTTTGTTAATTAACTCACAAAACACCTCTTGAACATAAACATATACATAGCAACATATACATGTACATGGAGGTAGAGCTACTTGCATGAAATAAACTTTCAAGTCCCCTTTGGAAAGAGACTTGGGTTGCCACCCTACCTAAGAGAGGTTTTGAATCTACAAAAGGGAAAACAAAAAGCGGTTTAAAAATTGCTTCATATTTTGAAATGTTGCATTTCTATGATGTATTTGATCAGATATGTTGATTCATGAACTGTAATTGTACTCTTTTATAAATATCTAATATAATATCAACTTTTTGGCTCTCCAATTGTTGTGTATAATGTTTTACTGAAAAAAAACCTTTAGTTTTTTTTTCGAGTTTTCTTGAGTTGCTGATAAAATCTCTAAAATTAGGTTGTCGAATTTATCGTGAGTTGCAAGTTTTCCATCTATGGAATGAACAACTACATGTGCTTGTGAGGTTTCAAAATCATGATCATCCTCACCCTAGGCATAGAAGAGAGCAACATCAACACCCCCATTTTTGGTTGCTCCCTGAAGCTTCTTGATTTGTGCCCAACAAAATTATGCTTTGTCCTTCCTTCTTGCAAAAAATGGAGGCTAGATTTTTGAAGGGCTTCTTAGTTTCCTTCTCACCTTGACTTGATTTTTTGTTAATCATTCATGATTACTTCTTTTGCATGATCCTAAATAGTGAAAGGACGACTTCTACACCAATGTCGTCAAGCCTGATGGTGAAGAAGGTACTTGAACACTTAATTCATCAAAGGTGGAGAAGAATATGGAGAGTAGACACAAAGAATATCAAATACAATGACAATTATTTCATATTGCTCAGAAATGTTGTTGAACACAATGTTGAGAAGCTCAATGTTTTTCTTATCATCATCAATTTCCTTCTCCTTTTGAATTCTTCTAGCAGTGCAAATATCATCTTTCAATTTCTTGAACTTATTGATATACTAATCAAGGATATTAAAAGAATTCATAGTCAAGAGAGCAAGTGCTACCTCCAATCAGTTAATTTGTGTGGAATATATGTAATAGCACAATCCCTAAAATTTGTCGAGCATCTCCCTGGGATATGTAATGTTGCTAACATGAGTGTTAAATATTGTCAACATGAAGAGCTATCACACCAATAGCCTGATCCTTCTTATACGTAAAGACATGTTTTCCTTCTTCATAAACAATCCCTAGAGATTTCTCATTTACATATTTTAGCAACATCTTGTTTCAAAGCAAAGGTTCAATCTTGATCTTCCAAGTCACACACTTTGGACCATTTAGCAAGGGAACATGTTGATCCATAACTTTCCTACCCAAATACAAAATTTTGTGTGCAGTTCTGACTAGAAACAACACTACCTATGCAAAGATCTTGAAAAAAGGTGTGATTTAAGAAAACAATGGGCTCAAAATGCTTCCATATGCAAAAGTTATACCCCTAGGAAATTTGCCCTAAAATCATATAAAATACCTTCAAAACCTTTGAAATTTCTGAAAAGCGAGGTTGGCATGTGTCACTATGTGAAGGGTTGAGGGGTTGCCAACTAGGTACTTACTAGATAGAGAAACAATAAATGTGAAGTTGTGACATACTATTATGTGGTAGGGTGTACCAACTAGGCGTTTATTGTGTAGGCCATTGGATAGTGTACCAACAAACCAAATCATGTCATTTGCCATGCTTTAATTTGCTCTAAAACCTACAAACCAGGTTGTGTCATTTATCATGCTCTAATTCACTCTTAATCTGCAACTTGCCAAGTTTGTTATTCACTGTGCGACTGCTCCATCAATCAATTTGATGATTTCCCAAAACGTGATTGGTTAACTTGTATTTATACATGTCATGTGCATCATGTCTACCATGTTAGGTTCTACCATGTCATCAACTCCACATCATCATGTAACATGTTGTCAGGTGCCACATCATCACAAGGTATCACATCAACACATGTAATGCTAAAGGTGCCATGCCATCAAACAATGTTATGTCATAATTTTTGGCATCATCATTCTCACCAAAAGGTTTAAGGACATGAGATTCAAACCTTGGACCTTTTAGGTCCCAACGACTAAGAGGGAATCCTCTAGCCACTCCACATTGGGCACCAACATAACATAATAGCACCAAGGCTCCTACATGAACAAGGGCCTTCTCATTTTCCATGTTACTTTGTGCATTAAGTGCCCGAACAAACCCCCATCCCTTTTGCAACAATGTGTTTAATATCGTGTCAACATGATACATGTGTGCACAATATTTTTTGCTCTTTGGAATATTCATCAAAATATTTCAAAATTTAAAATTTAAAAACATAAAATTTGGAGGGAAAGAATTTTCAATGCAACGAAATAGGTACCTAAGGCAAAATGGAAAAAATGTTGAACTTGACCCCCTAAAATTTTGCAATGAATCCAAAAACATTAAAGGTTTGCTCGTGTTTATCACATATTTTCCTACACGACTCTTTTGACAAATGCAACCAATTGGGTCATCCTCTCATGCCATTACAATAAAAAATTTATCAAACCATCTTAGTAATATTGTCAAATGGCTTCAAGGTCTTTGCCATGCACAAAAGCCCATCTATGACTTAGTTGGCATCTAAGGGCTATTGCAAAGTGTTCTGCTTCTTTTCTTCTTCGTTGATGATCATGTAGACTATCCTTGTATTTATGCTACTACTAGACAAAAATTGTTGAAAGAGAAAAGAAAATAGGCATATGTCTAGACAAACGAGGTTTTCAAGGAACCTCAAAAAACTAAATCCTAAAACTAGGCATCCATCTAGTCAAAATAAAATGAGATTGGTCTGAGTATCAAGAGAGGAATAAGAACCTATCGATGAATATTTCTCTTGTAGCAAATTTGTTGGGACCAATGAGATCTTCATGGTCTGTCTTGTTGGACCAACACGGTGCTGGACAAAGTTTCATAAATAAAAATGTGCATTTTATATAATGAAGGTGAGGTGGTTGGTTTGGATAACTAATTGTCAAACACCTATTTGGGTACAAAATCTGAATATCTATGTTACATGATGTAATAAATTCCTAGTATTCCTCCCTTAATACATCATACTTTAAACAAGGGCAAGAATCAACAATTTGCATAGTTAATAAAGATCATGGACAATCTATTCAAGATTATGTAAATCTATTAGTCCATTATTTACATCATCTTGAATAGGGACAAACTCAATTGCTCACCTTAGTGGCACTAACCACACTAGACTCAATCAAGGATAGGGACAAACACAACTATCCAAGATTTTACATCATAAGTACATAGGGACACACTATTCATCTACATAATTGCAAACAAGGACACATTCACCTATCTACAAACCTATATGACCAAGGACTCTACTATCCACAAAACATGAGGTCTCTACTATCAAATGAAGCATTATCTCCGATAGAATATGCAATCTAATTTGATCTTCAAAATGGATCACAACTAGGTCAACCATATGACCCCCCCTCAAGCTGAACAAATTGTTTAACGTCTTTAAAATTCCTTAGCAGCTTTCTTCAACAAGTCAGTTGCATCAAGCTAAAAAAATTGCTCACCTCAGTGGGACTGACCACACTAGACTCAATCAAGGATATGGACAAACACAACTATCCAAGATTTTACATAAGTACATATGGACACGCACTATTCATCTACATAGTTGCAAATAGGGACACACTTACAAACCTCTATGGTTAAGGTACAACAATTTGCTTGTGAACAATGACACAACCATTCACAAAATCTTATGCAAATAGGGACACATTCTACTATCCACAAAACATAAGTTCTCTACTACTCTCAAATGAAGCATTATCTCCAATAGAATATGCAATCTAATTCGGTCTTCAAAATGGATCACAATTGGGTCAACCATATGACCTTCAAGCTGAACAGTTTTTTCAACATGAAGTCTTCAAAATTCCTTGGCACCTTTATTCAACAGGTCAATTGCATCAAGTTAGAAAAATGCTTTCAAACAAGTACATATATGCTTATACTCGCCAAACAATCACTGCTTCAAATCACAATATAATATGAGGGTTTGATCAAGCAAAAAACTAGGTGGGAGGATTGATGTTTTTCCCTCCAAACAAAAAATCCAAGGAATATTCATAAACACACTATCCATCTACACAATTGCAAACGAAGACACACTCATCTATCTACAAACCTCTATAATTAGGGACACATTCAACCAATCATAAGTACAACACTTTGCTTCCAAATAGAGACACACACAACCATTCACAAAACCATATGTGAATAGGGACACACTCTGTTGTCCACAAAACATGGGGTATCTACTTCTCTCATGTGAAGTATTATCCCTAGTAAAATATGCAATCTAATTTGATCTTCAAAATGGATAACAGATGGGTCAACCGACCCTCCTCAAGCTAACCAATTTTTTGAACATATGGTCTTTAAAAAAATTTGACATCTTTCTTTAACGCATCACTAAAAAAAACTTTCCAACAAATACATATATGTTTATACTCACAAAACAATCATTACCTAAAATCAACCAAAAAAAATGACCAAACAAAAAAATTAGGTAGAAGGATTGATGCTCTTCCCTAAAAATACAATCTCCAAGAAATATTCACATAATTTTCCAATAATGTTCCAAGACAATAAAATAACATGAAGGATCGCCTTCATGCTTACTAAATTAGTGTACGTGCGATCGAAATGTTAATCCACACCAAGTATTCAACAACTAAACCGACCTCAAATGATTTTAAATAACTCTGATGATGACAAGATTTGGACCAAATATGTGTGCACACAATTTGAATCTTTCTCCACCATTGATCGTCAATCCGATAGCTCCAATTTTTTTTATCTCTAATGTTAGGGTTTGAATTTATTTCAAAACATTTCATTACGAAACGATTTGACGCCTCCTCTTCTGGACGGTGATGCTTCACCTTCACGTAGTAGAAAAACTTTGACACGGACGGTGATGAGTTTACAGCAGGGTTCAGGCATCTCTGCCCTTCAAACATGTCTCCAATCACATTTCCATTTACAGGTTCGGGTCGTAGGCATGACCATCTTTGCGCCTAGCAATAATCTTTAAATGCAACAAGTTTGTCGCCTCCATGTTCATCAAATGGACTTTTACTTTTAGTGGTGGTTTCTCACGTATAAATTTTTGTTTACTAAATTCAAAAAAAATACCGTAAACGACGTCCCCTCTGGACGGCCCAATCAACGAACAGCCCGATTATCTTCAGACGAACGGCTTACAATGCATGACATGCTAGACGGCTTTGCAAAAAACTTTTTTGGTTACAGTAGAGTTTGGTCATAACTATTTTATTTTAGTAATGGAGAAGTTTAGGGTTTAAATTAGAGGCTGCTTCCATCAAATTTATTTCACTTTACTAAGGTTTTTGATAGCTAAAGATTGGTGTCATTGGCCCACACTAAGGGGAACTACTACTTCCACTTATTCCACCTTGTTGACCCGCCATGAAGGGGATCCAGTCAGCACGCTAAGAGGATTCAGATTAAACTGTCTGCATGCTAAGAGGATTGAGATCAAACTACTACTTTACAAACAGGCTGCCCAAATTTGAACCTGGTGTCTTCTTGGTAAATGCATAACTAAACAAACACTTACTAATCCACTAACCCTACGAGACAGACAGCTTTGCAAAATTAAAAATCTATGCTTAAGAATTCGAGTACATGCTTACGAGGGTTCCCATCCATGACATTGCTATCGATAACTATGACACTGCTAGAGATTCACAATAAGAACTTTCCCTCGAGGGAATGCGAATATGGCAAAGATATCATGATATCTTTTCATCACAGCTGCTTATCTTCTCGTCACACCTGATTGGTGTCCATGCGTTTCCTTTCTTCTTTTTTCTTTTTTTTTTTTAAATTGCAGCAACATACCACAACTTCTAATCATCTTCGTGCATTCAAGTTACTCCATCCAATAGCCAGTTCGTTTGAATTTCAAGACGTTTTTGGTCGGTGTCTCCATGCAACAGTTTATAAAAACGTTGAGTGGTCATCTCTTCCAAAGGATCTGAGGCAGAACTTTACGTCCTCTGACTTCATTGTATGCCTCAGTCGCACCAGGACGAGGGCTCGTTTGAGAGCTCGTTTCCATGGTGCTTACAGAAGGCCAAATAAAAAAACACTTATTCGCATTTCTCAGCAATACACAATTCAAAATAGCAATATAGGATACAATAAAAAGTAATAAATAACACCGCATTGACATACCTCTACTCTTATTTCGTCAGCATTTGCCTGCATTTTGGATGTCTCAGCCACACTTAACCTTCGCAGAGTTTCAACAGCAATGAGAACCAGCACTCTCAAATACCTCCGTCTCAGTGCCACGTCTTCCAACATTTTCTTCTTGCTTGACGTTGCTCAGATTTTCGTAGGCAATACGTCCATTTCTCCTCAAGCTGCTTGAAGAACAATTTCTCATGCTACCGTAATGATCAAGACGAAAGCCTTCGACTAGTGTTGCTGAACATATGTTGGACCAGTAGGCGTTGGACAAAGTTCAAAAATAAATAATGTGATTTATAATAAAGGTTAGTTGTTTAGTTTGGATAACTGATTGTTTCAAGTGTATCTTTCTAATATTTAATATGATGTAATAAATTCCTAACAAATCTTCAATACAAAAACCCTTTTTATAAATGATTGGCGACACACAAAATTTCTTCTATCCAAACAATGCTGCTGCCTTAAAATACATTGTAAAAGCTGAATTGTTGAAAGAGTACGGAGATTTACACCCGTTGTGATTCCATGTTTAGTTTCACAGTAATTTTTATAAGTGAATAAATCAACACATTACCTAAAAAAAATATTGAAAGTAACTTATGAAGAACAAGCACATGATATAAGAGAGGGTGCTCGTGCACACCAAGTTATCTTATTAAATAGAGTCCGTGAACACCATCTTATTAAAAAGATTATCTTATTAAAAAAAATTAATACACTGCAATAGATAATATTGAGGGTGTTATATTTAGTATCAAAAGATTTTAAGTCAAGATTAAAGAACCTTTTTAAGTTTAGTTTTTTTATTTGGTTATTGTAAGAAATCTTTATGATCGAACGTAGGGTTGAGCAATCTCCTCCCAACCATGAACCCTCCTAAAATTGAGAACTATACTTATCAATAGGGAAATTTAACACAAAGCCACCACACACCCATCCCCTCACACACTCGCAGGGTTGAGCAATATCCTCCCAACCATGACCCCTCCTAAAGTTGAGAGTTATACTTATCAATAGGGAAATTTAACACAAAGCCACCACACACCCACCCCCTCACACACTCGCCCACAAAGCCGTTTGAACCTTGGACCTCCCGAAGAAGAGCCAAAGCCCGAACCGTTGCGCTGCACTCTTTGAGTTATTTTAGGTTATACGAGGAAATATTACAAAATATTCACCTACAACACAACAACGTAAGTAATGGTCCAAAGCCACCACACTGCACTCTTTAAGTTATTTTAGGTTATACGAAAAAATATTATAAAATATTCACCTATACAACACAGCAACGTAAGTAATGGTCCAAAGCCACCACATAGCCGTTTGAATCTTAGACCTCCCAAAGAAGAGCCAAAGCCCGAACTGTTGCGCTGCACCCTTTAAGTTATTTTAGGTTATATGAGGAAATATTACAAAATATTCACCTATACAACACAACAACGTAAGTAATGGTCCAAAGGGCTTATACAAATAATATAATACAAAAGTCAGTTGTGACTTCAAGTGAAACTTAATAACCACATATTCCAACTAAATATTGGTTCAAAATAGTGTTTATCATGACCCAAAAACAACAAAATAAAATATATAATAGGACGACATTACAAGCATCTCACTTCATGTGTTGATGTGGTACTATGTGACCTTGGTAAAAGTGTTAGGGTGTTCAACTATAGGCCCCTCTTCCCCTATTTAAATAATTACCAAACTTAAGAAACACAGAGCAGAACATTGAAAATGCAGTTGATTATTAAACTGAAGAATCAAGAATCATAATATGTAAAGTATAATTCATATTTCTAACCCATTGTTAAGAACCACTTGAAAGTTTCATATTGCTTTAAAAATCTTGACATTAAATTTTAAAAACAATAATTTTTTGCTAGAAGTACATATACATATATAAACCTGAGAGCTTGATAGTGCCTTGAAAATATTGGAATTTATTTTTCTACAAACATATATATGAGAGTTCATCATGCTTTGAAAATCTTAAAATGGAATTTATAAGAAAATAGGTCCATATATAGTAATTGTTACTTTGAAAGGTATTTCCATTACTTAATACATTTGTCACAAGGATAGAGTCCATCCTTGCATTTTAATGAGTTATAGCTCTCACCAAAGTACTCTAAAAGGATTTGTCTTCGACATTTGACC
Organism: Wollemia nobilis; assembly: GCA_028583015.1. NCBI lineage: Eukaryota > Viridiplantae > Streptophyta > Pinopsida > Araucariales > Araucariaceae > Wollemia > Wollemia nobilis. The sequence continues at coordinate 4,050,198 of JAQPPZ010003612.1, forward strand.
TGCATTGAAAAGTTATATTTCTATCAAAAGTAAATGAAGAGCTAAATAAATAACTATCATCCTATCTTTTATGTTCATTATAATTCTCATCATGATAATTATAAAAGAAAACTAAATGCAATAATACTAATAATAATATGTCAATGACTTTAAAGGTATGCAATATTAACAAAATGATTTTTTTTAATAATAATTAATATTAGACTAAAAAGTTTTTTTTTTACAGCATCACACTATATTATGGCACAATTCATATTATTTTTTAACCACCATAATAATTAAAAACAAAAAAACAAAGAAATAATTATACTTGACAAGATTAATAATACGTCCTCAAACAAGAAGAGTTCCACTAAACAACTATCATCTACCAGGTCAATAAATTTATAAGTAGATATAAAAGAAATGATCAATCTATGATTACTTGGATAGTGTGATCAAGGCATATGTTTAATTCCTTACAAACCTCAAAGCAAAGGCTGATCTTTGCATATTAGAAAGAAATCCCCAAGAGCCAGGGTTTGAACATCTTAAGTTTTATTTTTGTTTAAGCGTATTAATATCTAACATGTAAATGTTTTTTTTTTAAAAGAATTTGAAAATTTTATATTAAAACAAGATCATAAAAGTATTATGATAATAAAAATAAGCAAGAAATTCCAAATCGAAAAAGGTAACTATTGCAGTTCTAACTATACAAATAAAATTAAAAAAAAAAATGAAAATATGATTTTTAACGAAAACAATAATGAATTAGTATTAGCACAAAATTTCATTGTGCAAAGGTGAGCATTATCAATTATTACCATTGATATGTACAATCTTCTTATCTGGTTTTATTAAAATTGCAATCTTCAATATAACTTTTATACAAATAGATTTATTAGCATTGTGGTGTAGAGATAGATACAATGTTTTAAGTTTGATTTGACAAAAATCTTCAATGGATATGGGATGTATTTGCATTACAAAGAGGTTCCTTGATATATGGTGTGATGCTCAAATTATGATATTAGAATGTTGCAACTAGAACAGTATTTACTATTTATAGCTTTTTAAAGTTGGTAAAAAAAAAATTACTATGAATTGCACGAGTGGTAATAGTTCATAAAGTTCATTGTCAAAATTGTTTATATGTCATGACAGCTATGCAATTCATGTAACACAGAGAAGCAAAAGAGTTTTCAATGTACCAATTTTACACATTTCAAAATTAATTTTTTATTAGAAAAACAAAATTTTAATTTAGTGCTCATCTTATTTGCAAAAGTTTGCATTCTAATATAGCTTTAATAAGGTCTCTAACAAAGCTTATTAACAAATTCAAAAACCATTTGAATATCAATTTAAAAAGTTTATATAAAACAATACTCTAAGATGTGAAAAACTTTTATATGAATAATATTACAAAAGCTAATAGTTGAACACAAGGATGAATTCTACTTGTAATTGCTAGATCAAAAAGTACCCCTACTCTTAAAGTTGGATTTTACGAAGTGGCAAACCCTTAATTTTATTGTATCACTCAAGGCCAAAATGGCCAATGCAAAAGTTACGTACTTATAAACTTTGGAAATAGTAAATAGACTGGTTGATGATCAAGCTCATCTAAGAGGAGGTTTGATGGGATACATATGTCTACCAACTAAAATGTCCCTCCCCCTGTCGTGACACCTCTTCGAGGTTAAGAATAACTCATCCTATGCTTCCACACTTAAAGTTAGCTCAAGCATCTAGAAATTTAATGAAATTACAAGGGGAATTGAGATATAAGATCCTAGGAGATATTCGAGCAACAATATAGTAATTGAAAAGCTTCATATAATATAACGGAAGAAGGTAAGAATAACTTGCTTGTAAGTAATGGAAATTAAGTACGAAAATAGATGGAATAGACTTAATTATATTGACAATAATTAATAAATAATTAGACATTTCCAATTTTAAATGTAAAGAAAATGAAGTGAAATATACACAATCTAAGACAACAAAAGTTTTAGTCTTTGACTTAAATGAATGAAAGAACCAGTTTTTAATGCTCCCACATAACAAGCATGTTATTGATATTAGCATATTGACATGGTTGTCAATGACTAAATGTCGAAATCCCATTCAATAGGAAAGTTAATGCAAATTCATGATGGAAATAGAAGTTACTTGCATTAAAAATGCTTCTTAAATGTTGCTAATGCTAATTAGCTATAGCACTAGCATCAATATTAAGGTTATTATATTTAATATACAAATCCCCTAAAAATAGGGTATATATATATAGAGAGAGAGAAAGAGACCAAAGTTGGTCAATGAGACAAGAAATACAAGTTGCAACAACAAGAGTGAGTACTAAAACGAACTAAAACCACACAAAAAACTACAACTAGAATAAGAAAAATCCTAACTAGATGGGATGAACCAAAAATGGGTAAACCTTGTTGCATAGGAAGTGGTCTAAGTATAGATTGGTGGGAGTTTACCATTGCCAACCTATAGTAGTTGACTACTACCATCGCTTCGCTTCGGGCATATTCCACTCCATAGAGCGCTCCTCTCAGTGAAGCACCTCACTCGACAAAGCACCCCACTCACCGAAGCGCCCCGCTCATCAATCATCTCTCTTTGTGTCTATTTTTAGCAACAGGATAAGGATGATATAATTGCCTTGTGACGATCACTAAGATACATTATATGTACTTCATTTCATGGCTACAGGTTCAAGTATAAATAAGAGCTAAATGCTCATTGTAAGGGTCTTTTGGACTTTGAAGAAACACCAAAGCTACTATTTAGAGTAAGATAGTAATAACACTCATATTACAAAATCAATAAAGAGTTGTGTGTGGAATCTATATCTAAATATCTTTGACCTTTCGCTTGATGAATGTATGAAATCAATAGCTTTGCCCTCCTTTCCCGTGGTAGTCCTCTTCGATTGTTGTTGCGGATATTCGAAGATCTTACATGATGAAGTCATTCGGTTTTTGTTGAAAAACCCAACTGCACCCCATCCAAACCTCGCTACAGCCTCAATCATATTTTGTGACTTTTTTCTCTCTCACCATTACACCCTAAACAAAGTAGATTAGATTTGTTTTTTTGCATTTGCTAGATTATTTTGCGTGTTTGTCTTATGCATGTTTTAGATCAGTTGCTTTCTTCATTTTCAGCATTAGATAGAAGGTAAAAGGGAACCAACCTAGGATCCGAAGGTGGGGGAGATTAGAAACCTCCCCATCCGTTTGTTGAATTGTTGTCCCCAACACCAAATCGCACTTGCCAATTTTCGTGTTCACCTGGTGGGACAAATCTGATCCACCCCACAAAGAAACACCCACCGCATGTGTGTTTAATAGTTATGGCACGCCCAACAGGACACACAAGTGTGATTTTAGTACGAAATTGATCTTACCCTACCCGCTCAAAATTTAACAAATTTGCACAAGTGTACTTCATATCCTTTCATGTGTGTTACACTAACATGCACAAAACCCACAAATATTTTTCATTAAAATGTACGAGTTGTTTTTCATTTCAAATCTCACACTTTGTAATTTTTCACGCAAATGGTGACTCTGTCTTTGATCTATCCTAACTTGATTTGTGAAATCTTACTTTGCAAGGGAAAACATTAAGTGTTGCACCAAGCACCCCACTCTCGGAGTGTCCCGCTTGCCAAGCACCTCTTTCTCAGAGCTCCTCGCTTACGAAGCGTCAACCTACCACCTCAAACACGTCGACTCATTTGTTGATGCAAATTTTGAGGTCCTCTCTTTGGATACATGTATGAATATAAGATTTAAATCACGTTTAACAAGAAAAGGAAATGATCCTATCAAACTGCTCACTTACCAAAAGACCTTGAAGAAGATAGGCATGACCAATTGAGCACAAGAATCAAATCATCCCTTAGAGGAATTATAGACTGAAGACATTAAGTAATACTCAAAGGAAGAAAAATTAGCATCAATCTTTGACATGATACTTGTAGAAGATATTTTACAGGAGCAAAATCCTAATCCTGTTGTGGAACAAGTGTGGCCTTATCCTTACATAGGACAAATAAATGGGTCACAAAATTCCCCACCCAATACGAAGGCAATCAAAACCCCCCACCTCGATCTTCCTCCAGGCCTTTTGGGCATGCTTACTATAATTGTTGTAGACAGGGGTGAGTACATTCCCGATATGGGTGATGACAGTTAGTATCAGGGTTAGGCAACACAACAAGGTTCTCGTCAGGAAGCTAACTCTGGTTTCAGTTGGCTCAGTCAGGACGTCAAGGGTCCAGATGTCGGATGGACAAGTACAGATGTCTGAGACAAAGTCAGACGTCTAGTCTAGGCATCTGGGGGTCGGGCGTCAGGTCTGGCAGGCAAGGCGTCTAGCTACTAGACGTCTGGTCAGGGTTGGACGTCGGGTGGAGGGGCTGACGGCTAGCCGTCTGGTGGTTACCAGACGTCTGGCTAGACGTCAGACCTCAGGGAATCTGCAACCGCCATAACCGCTCCTGCTCCGGGACCTGTTCGTCGATAACGGATAGCAAACCTGCAATGACAAATCAACATTCGGAAACCTGCAACATGTCCATCAATGGCTTCAAACCTGCAACAACTCCATTAATGGCAGCAACCCAGCAACTCAACTCAACATTCACTCAATGCATACGCAGAATATGGATCAGAATAACAGCCTTTGTATTATATTCAATCACAGTTACAACATACAACAGAGTCTGATGCTCTCTGATTGTCTTCTCCTTGCTTCTGATGCCTACAAATGACAAAAGAGGGGGGTATTTATAAGGTTGGAAGTTGGTTATCCCAACCAACTTCCCCCAACTTCCCCAACCAACTTCACAACTAATTCTTTTAACTAATAACTAATCAGACGTCTAACTGGCGCTAACTAGCCATCAGGCCACTAGCCCAGACGTCTGGCAGTCAGACTAGATGTCTGGCAATCAAACCAGACATCTGACAACCAGTCCAGACGTCTTACAAAACTGGACATTGGACTTACAAAACTGGACGTCTGATGACTATATTGCAAGCACTTAGACAAAATTGCTCAGTTACATTACAAAATTGTTGGAGAATGTGTCAGTCAGTCCTAGGGCTTAGAACTGTTGTCTACAATTGTGTCGCAACATCAATTGGTGCCCTCGGGTCAGCAAACCCCAATGTCTCAACAAGCAACACAAGGGTCACAAGTACATCCAATCAGCTACCCAATCCCCAAAATTTCTCAATTCCAACACAATGGGCAGCAGGTCACTTGACAAACATTACAACAACATCAAAACCCTTAGATGTTGTAGGGTTAGCAAACACTGGGTAGGCAAAATCAACAAACCCTCGAAGGGCAAATACCACATATGCCTCGGATCTCTTAAGAACCCATGACTACACACCTGCAATGTGTGACTGTTGCACAATACTCATAGGGTGCATTGAACCCGCAGCAACATGTTGCACAAAATCTATTGGAAAAGGTTATAAAAAACTCATAGCAACTAGTGGTCCAAAACTTGGCATCACAAGTGCTTCAAGTTATGCAACAAGTTGTGCAAAATCTGCAATAGTAGATGGATCAGAACAAAAAACCAAATTCATTGACAAAACTTTAACAGACATTTCAAAACCTCAATGCTGCTCAAAATCCACAGTTACAAATGGGCCAGCTCCTACAAACTACTCAATTCCAACAGTACCAACCATAGTAAGGTGTTCAAAACCAAGTACAATAGTTCGCGTAGAATGCACCACAATAATTTTCTCAATACCCTCATCAACAACCCCAAAATTTGAACCCTATTGGGCAAAATTTTCAAAAGCCGTAAAATCTTCCATTGCAAATGTGCAAAGGATAGGTGGGACAATCGGCATACCAAGCACCTACAAGCAAGTAATGTTGCCTTATGGTCAAAACCAAATCATACAATACATCCAAGGGCAACAACTCTATCTGATGCAAGCATAGATGAGACCTCAACAAGATCTTTGTAATTGGAATTTTCAAGGGCCCGTTAATCTCTCATTATATTAGCACATTCCAACTATAGCCTTTAAGTCCCTTCCCTTTTTTTTAGGGAATGATAGTCAAACAACGATCAAACACTTGAACAATGTATCAACCTTGAAGTCTATACACCAGATCCGAGAGGAAGATGTGATGGCTTGACTCTTGGTTGGGTCACTGAGAGACAAAGTTGCTACGTGGTACCGAAGCCTACCTAAGGGGTCAATAGTGAATTGGGCCTTGATCGCATAACCATTCATGAAGCATTTTGGCAGTCCATCCAATGGATATTCAGTCCTCCTTTAGTTGAACAACATAATGAGGTATCCAAATGAGAACATTTTTATGACTTTAATACAAGGTTCCTCCGCACATTTTGGCCAATACCATTCAATGTAAGACCATCAAATGAAGGAGCTTTGGTTTATTATGTGAGGCCCTTGCATCCAAACTTGGCTATGATCATGCGAAATGCGAATCTTGTCACTTTTGTCATGGCATTTGAAGAAGTCTTCAGTGCTAAGGATATTCTCATCCAAGATGGTAAGCTACCATTAACTCCCCCTGTGACTCATAACATATCCAACCCTAAGTGTTGCTCCACAGGCTCAATACACATCACCTCCTTCATTAGCCCCTATTCCCATTTCTCCATATTTACAAACATATCAACAGCCTCAGGCCCAAAATTACCAATAGCCTTAGATCACCATTCCACCTTCTCAAGTCAAATCATTGTTCCTCTAACACCTTGACGTCAACTCAACCAAACACCCTATATAATGTCATATACCCAGGCCAATCCATGCCAAGTTCCATTGTTTACCCAAATTAGACTTTGGTGCACATACACCCAAGTCCACTTGCCAACCATGAAGCTAATCACAGGTCAGAGATGTGCCAAGTATAATGGAAGACATGAATGAATGAAAATTTGTGGTCAAAGCCTTGAGCAAGAAAATGAGAATCGATCAAAGACAAATAGGAGGATGGCAACAAAGGACTCTGCATCTGACCAAGGACCAAGTGCCTGAATGGGCTAGTGGATCAATTGTAAATCAATCACAAAATAACATGGTAAACATCAATTCCAAGATCAATTCCTTGTGGTGTTTCACCTATAATATCGGGCATGTCAAGATCGCCCTCTCTAAAATGAAAAAAGGGGAGAAAAAAGGGAGAGCTGCGCTGACCTTTATTTTATAAGGTCTTCTTACTGACTGGCGGGGCCTTTAAATATGAGCCCACCCTTAAATGAGCGATTCTCCCCCGCCTCTTCTCTTGTTTTCACTAAAGAGCTCTCTATCTCCTCTCTATCCAATTGAGTTTTTTGTTGCAATACATCATGCACAAACCACGATTTATAGTCAACAATACCAAGCCCAATAGGTTGTGATGTTTGGCCAAGCAACAACAAACACATACGTTGTGGCTAATCCATTGATGGTGAATCAAGAAGTCACCAACCAACAATGGATGAATCAAGAACTTATAGGTGTGCCTTAGATGCAGGTGGCTATAAACACAAACAACCTTATTCTAGCCAATTTCACGACATTCAACAAAGAGGAATTCTCCCCTTTCAAGAAGGCAACCTTATGGATGAACTAGCAATAGGATTTGATCTTACGTAATAAGAGGGCTACTGAATATCCACCAAGAATCAAACCCTCCCCTCAACCCCCACAATCCAATGCAAGTGCAAGAGTGGGTCTAGGAACCATGGTCTTGAAAAAAGGCCAAACATCGCTACAAACCCTAAGTCAAAACCCAACATCATCAACATAGCAAGGAAAACAAGGAGGAGGCCCTCCTCAACCAAATATTGCAACACCATAGAACAAGGTACCCAAGAGTGCAGGCTTTGAAGGGGTCATGAATAGGGCTCAAGCAGACAAAGGAAAAGCGACAAAAAAATTGAACAATGTATTCAGGAGGAACACGAGATACCCCTCGTTGACAAGTGAGAGAAAGGCAGCTATAACAAATCAATATAAGCAATTCACACATGGAGCATATGTGGCTAAATATGGCAAATCAAAGTCCAAATTTAACATCACCAACAAACTGAGGAAGACTCCTACCAAAGTAAGCATGTTGAAATCCCTATCACCACCTAGTTAGAGAGACTACAAGAAGCTCTAAAAGAAGAAGAAAAGGCTTATGCTAGGACTAGAGCTACACAAGCGAGACAAACCCTAATTCAAGCAACGATCGTTGGTAAACAAAACCTCATGGCAGGAGATCCAACAGACAATAATAAGTGTTGTGGATGTAATTAATGCCTCTAATCCTAAAGACATGAAATTGTTACCCTTCTACATCACTTTGAAAATCGAAGGGTACATTCTTTATAGATGCATAGCTAACTCAAGAGTAGTTGTGATAGTAATGCCAAGAGTAGTCTACGAGATGGGTCTAACATATACCACTATCACAAGAGCACCCATTCAAATGGATGGCACCAAGGTGAATGTTGTGGGAACCCTGAAAGATTTAGTCATGACAGTAGCTCAACATCCAAAACCAATGGTGGTACTATAAGTAGTAGTGGTCCCCTTATTTCAATATGATCCTATCGAGAGATTGGATGCGGAAATTGTTAGGTAGTGGGTAACTAGCTATGGACTACATGCATATGAAAGTGCCAAGGGATGGCAAAATAATCAGGATCAAGAATGAGCCCCCTTGTAACTATTTGTTACATAAGCTAGAGGATGTTGAGACAATAAACTGGAATGAGTTGCCTGAATTCCTAGACAAGGAACTTGATGAAGGGGAGCTAATTTCCAAACAAGATATGATCATAGGCATGCTCAAGGAAAGCAATGAAGGGAACAACAAGGAGTTGTTTCAAGAAATGAAAACGGATAATTACCTAGTCTCTAAAGAGCCAAAACGAATACCAACATTGACTAAGGGGCATATATAAGGTAGAGGACAGCCTTGGGTCATGAATTTTGATGGAGCAAGGACTCAACATGATGTTGGTGCAACAATTCTCGAGGAGAATCTCTTAGTTTTTCCTGTCGAATGCTCTTCAACTACACTGACAACATGGTCGAGTATGAAGCTCTATGTATAGGGTTACAAAAAGCAAAAAAATTGGGGTCAAGCATTTGAAAATCTTAAGCGACTGAGTTGGTGGTGAGACAAGTTAACTCTGAGTGCGCAACTAAGAACAAGCAGATGTAAGCCTACAAGCACAAAGTTTAGGACCTATTAGAGAGCTTGAAACCGTTACCCTTCAACATCACTTTGAAAATCGAAGGGTGCCTTCTTCATAGTCACATACTTGACTCAAGAGCTACTATGACAGAAATGCCAAGAGTAGTCTACTAGGAGATGGGTCTAACATATATCATTATCACAAGAGCACCCATTTAGATGGATGGCACAAAAGTGAATGTCATGGGAACCCATGACTAATAGCTCAACATCCAAAACTCATGGTGGTACAAAAACTAGTAGTGATAGACCTATTTCGGTATGCTCTTGTCATGAGATTGGGTGTAGAAACTATCAGGTAGTGGGTACCTACCTATGGACTACATGCATATGAAAGTGTCAAGGGATGGCAAAATAATCAAGATCGAGAATGAGCCCCCTTCTAACTATCTATTACATAAGCTAAAGGACGATGAGATAGTAAACTAGAATGAGTTGCCTCAATTCGTGGATGAGGAACTTGACAAAGGGGAGCTAACTTCCGAATGAGATATGATCATATGCATGATCAAGGAGAGCAAAGAAGGGAACAATGAGGAGTTGTTTGAAGAAACAAAAATGGGCAATTAATTGGTTTTTGAAGAGCCAAAACAATGACCAACGTTGACTAAGAGGCATATACAAGGTAGAGGATAGTCTTGAATTATGAATTTTTATGGGGTCGTTCCCCTTTTATAGAAAAAGAAAGGAAGGCTCAGAAAACTGTTCATTTCCTCTCCCAAAGGAAGACTTCGAAAAACTGTTTGTTTCCTCTTCCAAAGGAAGACTCCAAATAGTTGTTTGTCTCCTCTCCCAAAGCTACCCGTCTGGCAACAACCCTTCTAGAGCTACACGTCTGGAGTTACCTGTCTGGAGGTACACATTTGGAGTTACCCGTCTGGAGGTACACATTTTGAGTTACCCGTCTAGAGGTACACATCTGGAGTTACCCATATAGAGGCAACTCGTCTAGACCTACACGTCTGGAGGGAACCCGTCTAGGGTTACCTGTCTGGAAGTAACCCATCTAGAGCTACACATCTGGAGTTACCCGTCTGGCAACTACATGTCTGGTGGGCAACTCGTCTGGAGCTACATGTCTGATAGGCAACCCGTCTAACAACTACACGTTTGAATGCTACCCGTCTGGCAACTACCCGTTTGGTAGCTACCCGTCTAGAGTTACCCGTTTGGAGTTACACGCCTCAAGTTACCCGTCTGGCAACTACCCATCTGGCAGTTACCCATCTGGCAGCTACCTGTCTAGAGTTACCCATCTGGATATTGACTTCACCTCCTAACATTCTCCCACTTGAAGTCAGTATACAGGAATTCTTTGCCTATGTTTTTCCATCCAAGTGCCAATTGCCCAATGCTGCCCTTATCACATTTTCAGCAAGCCCAGAGAATTTTTGCACCACTCAAACTTCTCTGTCTTGACCGGCTTTGTAAGCATATCTGCAGGATTCACTTCAGTACCAATTTTCTCCAACAAGATCCTACCTTCCACCACATTTCTTATAAAATGGTACTTAACATCAATGTGTTTCATGCGATCATGGAATGTTGGGTTCTTCACTAGCTGAATAGCACTTTGGCTATCACAATGCAACGTAATTTTCTCTTGCATTATTTTGAAGTCACCCAAAAGTCGCTCTAGCCAAATTGCCTCTTTGCTGGCTTGAGTCGCTGTAATATATTCTGCTTCAGTGGTTGATAAAGCCACCACAAACTGCAACTTAGAAGTCCAACTCACGACTCCACCAGCAAGAGTGAAAGTATATCCTGTAGTGGACTTTCTCCCATCTCTATCTCCACCATAATCATAATCCACAAAACCTTTAACTTGCATATTTGTCAATCCGTAGTATATAGTAGCATCTGAAGTGCCTCTTAAATATCTAAATATCCACTTCACTACATTCCAATGCTCCTTACCAGGATTTGCCATGTACCGGCTGACAACTCCCATTGCTTGGGCAATATCCAATCTGGTGCTCACCATGGCATACATGAGGCTTCCTATTGCTGATGAATACGGTACACGAGACATGCTTGTCTTCTATAATTCTATTCTAGGACACTATTCGGAAGACAATTTGAAGTGTGAAAGAAGTGGGGTACTAACTGGTTTTGCATTCTGCGTATTGAAGCATTGCAGATTTTTTTCTATATATGACTTTTGACTTAACCAGATCTTTCTTCTGGTTTTGTCCCTGTGTATCTTTATCCCTAAAATTTGGTTTGCTGCTCCTAAATCCTTCATTTCAAATGTCCTAGCCAACTGAGCCTTAAGATCAATGATTTTCATCATGTTGGGGATTGCAACCAACATATCATCAACATACAACAGCAAAATAATAAAACTGCCATCATCAAACCTCTTATAATATGCACAATGGTCAACTTCACTCTTGCTGAAACCTTACCTCTTCATGAAGGTGTCAAATTTTTTGTACCACATCCTTGGCACTTGTTTCAACCAATACAAAGATTTCTTGAGTTTGCAAACCAAAGGCTCTTTGCCTCTTTCTTCATAGCCCTCAAGCTGATCCATATATATCTCTTCCTTGAGATCACCATGCAAGATAGCAGTTTTCACATCAAGTTGCTCCAGTTCTAAATTCTGTGTTGCTACAAGTGCAAGTAAAACTCTAACAGTAGTCATCTTCACATCAACAACCCATCATTGTTCTTTATTTTGTACACCCACTTGTTTCCAACAACTTTTCTTCCAGGTGGGAGATCCACAAGTTCCCACGTTTTATTTTTGCGAAGTGCCTCGATTTCCTCCTCCATGACTTTCCTCCACTTTTATGCCTTCTCAGACTCTCTAGCTTCCTGAAATGAACTAGGCTCACCATCATCAGTTAACAAAGCAAAAGAGGACTGAAAAATAGGAGAATACCTTTCCGAACACTTTTGTGGACGTGTAGATCTTTTAACCCAATGATTTATTGGTTGTGGCTCTTGGTCTTGTGACTATTGTGGCTGCTCTACTTGTTGTTCTGCATGTTGATCAAAAACTTCAACATGTTGATTTTCATTTTCATCTTCGTTCATATCTACTTCAACTAATACAACATTAGGTGTTTGTTGTACCTCCTTCCTTTGCATGGATTTTTCATCAAAAATAACATCTCGGCTAATAATTACTTTGTGGGCAATAGGACCCCACAATCTATACCGCTTCACTGTATCTCCATAGCCGATAAAAACACATTTGCTTGACTTTGGGTCAAGTTTGGACCTTTTTTCTCACAACTAAAAGTACGCAAATGAGAGTAATCAATTGGCTTACAACACCAAACCTCCTTCGGAATCTGTCCATTCAACGCAACTGTAGGAGACCTATTAATAAGGTAAACAGTTGTATTAACAGCCTCTACCCAGAACCTTTTATCCAACATGGATGCGCTGAGCATGCTTCTTGCACGTTCCATGATTGTGCGATTTATCTACTCAACCACACCATTTTGTTGTGGAGTATATGGTACAGTCTTTTGGTGCTTAATTCCTTCCTGCATACAAAATTTATCAAATTCCTTGGAGCAATATTCACCCCCATTCTCTAACCTGAGACATAAAATAGGCTTGCCCAAGCTTTTCTCTACTCGTGCTTTGAACTCTTTATATTTCTGCAAAGCTTCCGACTTCTTTAGAAAATAAACCCACACTCTCCTAGAATAATCATCTATAAAAGTCAAAAAATAGATAGCACCATTTAAGGATTGAGTGGGGACTGGTCCAAATATATCAAAATGTATAAGTTGCAGAAAGTCAGAACTCTTACCAAGGCTTGCAGTAAACCAAACCCTTTTTTGTTTATCAAAAATACAATGCTCACACAAGTCTAAATTACAAGACTTAATCCCAGAAAGCATACCTCGGTCATGCAGAATTTTCAGACCTTTTTCACTCATATGTCCTAGGCGTTGATGCCATAGCATTATTGCATCTTGAGCATTTCTCGAAGTTGCTACTGTTGCATGGTTTGTCATCATATCTCCGCATAAATGATATAGGGTCCCATTAGATTCTCCTTTTCTACTACAAGGGCTCTTCTAGTAATTTTGCAATAGTTGTTACCGAAAGTGACAGAATACACTAGTTTATCCATCATCTTGATTGAAAGCAAATTCTTCCGCAAATCAAGCACATGTCGTACATCACATAACATCCTTTCTCTACCATCGTCCAACTTGATCCTTATGTCCCCTCTTCCCACAATTTTTAAAGGATGATCATCACCCAAGTAGACCATCCCACCACTATATGGCTGATATTTGTCAAACCAATCTTTGTGAGGAGACATGTGGAAAGATGCACCCAAGTCTAAAACCCAAGTATATAAAACAGATCTGTTGTTGCTGATACAGAAAGCCTCACATGTTGTCGTCTCTCATGAATCTATTGTACTAGCCTCAGTTGATGGTTGAATTTGCTTTTCACCATTCTTTTCCTTTTTTAGCTTCCAATAGTCCTTTGAGTGCCCTGGATTCCCACAATGCCAACACTTCCCTTTCAGCTTACGTCCTTTAGACTTAGATCTGGACTGTGATCTACCTTGTTTACTCCTCTCAAATGATCGACCTCTCACAGATAGGGCTTCATTCGTTGAGGGTTCCAAAGATGTTTTCCGCCTCAACTCTACTGCCAACAAAGCGGCTACCACATCATAAAATTTTAGAGTTCCTGATGATGCATTGTTGATGGTCATCACCAAATGATCCCAAGTCTCCGAGTGGGAACAAAGTAGGGTGATAGCTCTGTCCTCATCCTCTATCTTCACATTAACTGAAACCCGTTTACTGATAAGGGTATTAAACTCATTCAAGTGATCTGCCACAGATGAACTCTCCTTCATCCTTAGGCTATAAAGTTGTTTTTTCAAAAAAAACTTATTTGTTGTTGATTTTGTCTCATACAACTTTTCAAACTTCTTCCAAAGGGCTTTTGCGGTCTTTTCTTCAGCAACATTGAACAAGACGAAGTCTGCTAGGCATAGACGCATTGTAGAAACCGCCTTCTTGTCCAACGTTGCCCACTCCTTATCTTTCATGTTGCTTGGTTTACTCACGATCCCTTTCAAGGCTAGGGCTTGGTCGTTTGGAACCAACAAATCCTCCACCTTCATCTTCCATAGGGCAAAGTTCCTACCATCAAACTTCTCAATCTCGAACTTGGTTACACCTCCTGTCATTGCTGCAACTCCCACACGCACAAAACCCTAGGCTCCGATACCAAATGTTAGTTTAAAATTAAATTACATGCAAGCAAAAAAACACAATAACACAAAAAAACAGGAACATAGAGATTTTACGTGGAAACCCTGCAGTGTGCAGGTAAAACCACGAGGCAATGGCAGCTTCATTATTTTATTGATTTCAGCAAAAATTTTACATTCACTCTATGTCCACATGCAAGGGGTCGTTCCCCTTTTATAGAAAAATAAAGAAAGGCTCAAAAAACTGTTTGTTTCCTCTTCCAAAGGAAGACTCCGAAAAATTGTTCGTTTCCTCTCCCAAAGGAAGACTCCAAAAAATTGTTCGTTTCCTCTCCTGGAGCAACCCGTATGGCAGCAACCCGTCTGGTAGCAACCCATCTGGAGCTGCACGTTTGGAGTTACCCGTCTGGAGGTACACGTTTGGAGTTACCTATCTAGAGCTACACATCTGGAGTTACCCGTATGGAGCTACACGTCTAGAGTTACCCGTCTGGAGCTGCACGTCTGGAGCTGCACGTCTGGAGGTACATGTCTGGAGTTACCCGTCTGGCAGGCAACCCTTCTGGAGCTACACGTCTGACAGGCAACCTGTCTGGCAGCTACACGTCTGAAAGCTACCCATCTGGCAACTACCCGTCTGGATATTTTCACCTCCTAACAGGATCAAATCTTTCTTGCGTCAAATTCAATATGTTTCCCACTTCATCACAAACTTTGCCAAGATGGTCAAGCCAATAAGAAAAATGTAGAGAAAGGATGCTAACTTCTCTTGGACAGAGGAGGGCAAGCAAGCGTTTTAAAGCATTAAGGAAGCAACCACCAAGGCCCTAGTACTTGTGAATCCAAATTTCTCGAAGGATTTCAAACTACATATGTTCAAGACAAACGTCAACATAACTGCAACTCCTCACACAAAAAGACAACAAAGGCGATGAGCATCCTATATCTCTCATGAGTCATACTTTGCACAACTATGAGGAGAGGTATACCTTCATTGAGAAGCAGGTGTTTGCAACAATGAAAGCCCTAAGTTCAAGTATTACCTTTCACAAATCAGAACCATGGTGTTTGTGGTTCATCCCAAAGTCATCTACCATCCTCCAAGAGGAATTAGGAGAAAAGATAACTGGTTGGATGAACAAGATTCAGGAGTTGGACATCGAAATTAAACCAGCTAAGTTTATTAGGGGTAGAGCTCTATGCGAGAATCTAGCACGATCCTGTGTAGAGGAACAGGTCATGTTTACAGATAAACCTAAGCAACCAAAAGGGTAGACAACCATGGGACAAAGATTGATATGGATGAGTGATCTAATGGAGTACCTCCTAACTAGCACAGTCCCAAGTGACAAGATGAGAATTAAAAGGAAATGTTTCAAGAGACAGGTGATGACCTAGTACAACGAAGCCTGGGGTTCCCTCCTAAAAACAAATCTCATTCAAGCGAAAATCCCAAATTGGGGCATTCAATGTCCCCTCTTTCGTCAATCCATTTTTGGTCCCAGGTTTTTCTGAATTTCTAAAAATAAAAATAGAATAAAAAAAAACGCAAAAGAAAAAAAGCAAAAGGTGCCACTAAGTATAAAAGGGGGTAAAGTGAATTTCAAAATTCACTTTTATTTTTCTTCCTCCAAGGGCTCCCATTTTTGTTTAAAAGAGTCTTCGCTACCATCAATCCACTCAATGGATCAAACTCCACAAAAGACTTATTTGAGCACAAAGGAGAAGGATATATCACACAATTTCAGATTTCGAGAACGTCGCCTGTGTTGCAGATTTACACAACCCCAGGGTTTCAAGAAGTTCTTTTGCTACCATCAATCCGTTCAATGGATTCAAAATCCGCGAACAACTCATTTGAGCACTATAATAGCTTGCTACTACCATCATGCTTCAAGTGGAGGCTTGTCGCACAAGCTGAGGCAAAATACAGAGCAAGGTAGAAATCAACAAGAATTGGTTGTGTTTGGAAGAGGGAGCCACACTCACTAGAGTGCCTCACTCGCTGAGCAGCCCACTCTACAAGCGCCTCGTTCTACAAAGCACCCCTCTCTTTTAAGCACCTTGCTCTTCAAAGCAGCCCCACTATTCCAAGCAACCTTGTCCCCTGAGCTCCCTGCTCACTGGAGCAACCCGTTCACCAGAGCGACCTGTAGGCAAAGTGCCTTGCTTCATTTCTATTTTGTGTACACAGGACAAGGATGATGCAATCACCTTGTAATTATCATCGAGGTACATTGCATACTCCATTTTTGTGGCTACAGGTTCAAGTATAAATAAGAGTTGAATGCTCATTGTAAGGGTCTTTTGGCTACCTAGCATACCAGAGCTACTCTCTAGAGATCATTGTACTTAACACTTTGAGATCAATTAAACAAAGGATTGTGCTTGACATTCATAAATTATTGTGTATTTAACCTTTAACTTATGGATGCATAGAATTAGTAGCACTACTCTTTTTCGCTCTATTAATCATTTTTTTTGTGATATGGATAATTACTTTGGAGATCTGATCATAGTGAATTAATTTAATATCTACTAGAATTGTTGATTGCACCAACTGTAAACCTCACTATGACCTCAATCGTAATTTGCATTTTATTTCTCTTTCACCCTTACTCTCAAACAAAAGTAGATTAGATTTGTTTTTTGCATTAGTTTGCTTATTGGTTTTTGCATGTTTTAGGTAAGTTTTCTTTATTTGTTTTTAGCATTAGATAGAAGGTAGAAGGGAACCAACACGAGATTCGAATATTGGGGAGAGTAGAAACCTCCCAGACCATTTGTTGAACTACAATCATGGGTGCAAATTGCACTTGCCGATTTCCGTGTTCAACAAGCACAAGGGGAAGAGATAGGGCACACAACTTCAGATTTCAAGACCAACGCCAATGATCATGTTTTCAACAACACAAAGTTTTGGGGACGTTCTTTCTACTGAGAAAAACTAGCCCAACAAATTCTAATTATGTATGGGATCCATTTAATCACACACAAAAAGAACTCAACCCACAATTTTGCTTTTGGGAAGAGGATTTGTTTTGGTAATGCAAGAGTTTCAGCCATTCAGAGCAACCATCTTTAGGACAAAAAAATTTCTAAGAGGTGCAACAAAGCAAAGCGCCCCATTAAAAAAACAACCCGCTCGCTGGAGTGTGGCCTATTGTCAAAGCGCCTTGGTCATAAAGCACCTCACTCACTAGAGCAACCCGCTCGTCGAAGCACCTTGTTGCTAGAGTGCCCCACTTCCGAAGCACCACATTCGCTGGACAACTTGTTCGCTAAGAGCTTTGCTTGCTTTTCTGCACCTTGCTTTGCAATAGAACATGTTCACTTTGTCGAAGTATATATTGCTAGGAAGAAGATCTTGTGCTATGAAATGGACACCGCGACAACAAGTGATGACTCCCTGGCCAAAGATATTATAATAGGTGTTAGAAAGTATGTCAAAGGCGAAAAATACAAAATTGAAGACCGGTGATGGAGATGAAGAGTTCTGGCCACCGTAGCCAAGTCAGCCCCAAAAGAGTAGAAAAAGAAAGAGGAACATTGGTGAAAAAAAGAGGCAAATGGAAAACCCCACGAGGTCACATATCATGATCCATACTCTAGTGTCCATGATGGGAAATATCAATATTCTCCTAGAGCAATTAGGCAAGAGGCTCCCAAGCAATTTAACTTTGGCCTACAAACGAATTCATGGCCTATAGGTAGATTGTGGACCTCCAAACTAGCAAAATTCCTAGTTCCTCAATTTTGGGAGTGTAAAATTTGGCACTCGGAGGTATAATAGTGAAAATAAGATGATCTGGATCCCTCAAGATAAGTGTGAGGCACCCATTCATGTTTTTGCAAAGGCCATTAGGGAGATGATGTGCATCAAATCCAAATATGGAGAATGGAAGCCCTTCAATCCCAAAATGGAAACAGCATACGGTGAAAGTTATGTAAGGGAGAGATGGGTTGAGTTTTTGATGACAACTCGAAAAATCTGAACAAGCCATAAACTTTGAATTCCTACAGAGAAAGTTGATGCATATATGGCCAGCTCAAGATTGATGCATAGATGGCCCTGTTGGGATGGCTGCACTACTAAGATGGTATGATGATAGAAAGGTGTGGCAAAATCATATAGCAATCCTAAGTACAACTAGGAATCCTCTGGTCTACCTTATACTATAGATTGCACAACAGCTAAGACCTCAATTGGAGAACTTCCAAGAGTCGTTCACCTTTGAATAATCACCTTACATGTTTTAGCTAATCATACACCAAAAAAAGGAATGGTTTTGGTATCTTCAACTAAACCAATTTTATAAAGGAAGGCCACGGCTATCATACGACTAGACCAGCATTCCTATCAAGAGCGGAGATCAAGATTGCTAAGAATTTTACAACAAAATATACACCTTCCTAATGCAGGAATTGGAAGGGGAAGTGCCTACGATGTCAAGATTTACCAGAGCTTTGTTTAGACCCCAAGGGAAGGGACCGTTGGGCAATTTCTACTTGGGAAAATACAATTCTTTTGTTCAGATATACGGACACTTAGGACAGCTATTTGAATTACCAATTTATGTATCTGATTATATCTGCAACCTTGAGGTGGTCAGACAGCTTGACTATATTGATCAGAAGTTTTTCAAAAAATAAAGAAAGGTCGCTTTGTATGAGGTGCCAAAAAAAATATTTATTATTCAAGGCAGAACATAAAAACTGTAATTTGTATCTGGAAATAAGGCTAACACAAGATTTCAACAAATGTCTGATTTTGAACTTACGACCTAGATACAGTTGTAGGGAGATATTGGTGAGTCGTAAGATCAACAAAAAGTACACCCACGAAAGGAGCCCAGATCTAGAGGCCAAAAGAAACCTAGACGAAGAACTCACAAGGGCCAAAATCAATGCTTAAAAGGCATACGAGGATTAACTAGAAAAATGGTATAGAAAGTTGCCTGAATGGCATAATTTCTATATGAGGGTCAGAATTGGTTTTGCCTCAAATGTGAAAGTCAACTCCATGCTTTTTAAGGGCCTCATAGAGAAACACAAGTGGAACTTGGAGAAAATGCTTGCATGGAGATGTATGCGTTTCAGGCTTGATGCAGTTGATACTCCCATAGACAAAACATCAAGAAGACCAAACTTTCTCTGTAATTTGGGACCAGTGTCACCCCAATAAGAAAAGGATAGGAAGGGTATATTCGCCTAGAAGGATAACAAAGAGTACACTCAGAACAACAAAAGGTGGTACATCCAAAATGACAAAAGAGAGATGCTGCTTCAACAAGAGTAGGACTAAAGTTCAACCCAACCTCGAAGCAAAAAGGTGAACAGAGTGTAGAAGAACAGAGGACTCAAAGAAAAGAAAAGGAGAAAATGATTGAAAAACCATCAAAGATACAAGAAGAGCAGGCCAACAAGGAAGAGGAAATACCATAAGGACCCTGGCAGGCACATTCTAAAATAGACCAAAAAGTTGTCCCGATAAAGAAAGGTGACAGAGACTTTTAAGGTAATGGACTCTCTTGACATTGAAGCAATAGTGCAACATTTCACCAATGAAGAAATGGTTGAAGCAGGAACAATTGTTTCAGAGGCTCACAATCATCCTAACCCCCTTTTCTCACCCCCTTTTCTCACAACCCCCTCACTCCTACTTTACCCACTTCTTTTATTCCCCATACTTCTTTCCCCCATTCTTCAATTCCCTCTTCTAATATTCTTCTTGATTCTTTTGTTGCGCTCCATTCATCGTCACTAAGCATAGCCACTCCTACAACTGAAGCACGGGAACCAAATGCCCCCCTCATATACACTCACATCAGTTGTACAACCATCATCCTCTAAGTCAGAAGCAACACAGACAAAGAAATCTATTCCCTCCACACCTACAATGACCACCACTAATGTTAGTATGCGACGAGCTTTCATGCAAATTAAACAAGTTGTTTGTCCTTCCACCTCTGCCTAAATACCTCCCTCATCCGTCCATCACACCACAACCCCTTTGCCTATCAACTTAAACCTTGATGCCTTGGCACATCAACCTAAACCAAAAACACTAGTTGGACATCCAAATTTTGACCAAATCTCAACCGTGTACATCCTAGATATCTTAAAAATCACACTGTTGTACGAAAGTCAGGAAGCTCAACATTCCAAGGGGCAGGCTGAAGAGAAAACTGAAGAGGTTCACCAGTTGCAAATGGTCATTTAACATGAGCAGAAGGTAGTGGCTCAACTACGGGACAAATCACAAACTGACCTAACAAAAAAGGAAGAGATAAAACAACAGACAAAGCAAAAAAAATGTCTCCAAGAGGAAGAAGTGTAGCTGCTTAAGTGAGAGAAAGAACCTGTTGTCACATTTTGCACGGGGTGCAATGTCTTCAGTGTTGTAACGGTGCTGCTCTTCTTTTCCCTCTTCCTCCATTTTCCTTCCTTCTTCTCTCCCTTTCCTTTTCTTTCCCGCATTCTCTTTCTTTCCCCCCTTTCTTGGAGTCCCCCAGTTAATTTTTCAACTTCCGACAAGTCACCTGAAAAATGGCTAAGTGCGGGTGCGAAGTTCGCACTCGCCCGATTTTGGTGCGAACGCTCGCACTCGCCCAGTTTTGGTGCGAAGTTCGCACTTCGCCCCTCTTCTGGGCGCACCTTGTAACTGGCAGACTGGCAGGCTGACAAAAGAGAAATCAAGTGTTGGAGCAAGTCCGTACGGCGGCAGACATCAGTTTTCGCCTGTGCGCATTCCGACTTCACACCGAAGTCGGAGTGCGCCCTTGACAGGTGCGCAGTGGGGAACAAACCCGGAATTTGACCAAGGCATGAAGGCCTTCCCGACTGCACTACGTTCTGCCCGCGCATCCCGAGGTGCTCCGATCCCAAGCGAAGATGGACGGACTGCCCTCCAAGGCAGACACGTGTCAAACGGCATCATCCATCATCTGACAAGTGTCCAGCTTCGGGATTAGAGCCGAAACGTGCCAAGCAAAAGGACAAGCATGGGCTGCACTGCCTGTGCCAGTAGCCTCATTCAAAGCTGATCTGAGGTTCTACCTGCTCCAGCTACCCGCATCACTGCCAGATTGAAGTTCTGCCCAGCGCACCGCCATGTAGCTGTCCAGCTTCCAGGAAGACCATGCTGCGGGTACAGTCCGGTCCGACAAAAGGTCAGCATTTGCAGCTCTTTCGCCGCTTTTGTCAGCTTATGTTTGACTGGGACCTTGTGCCCATTAATGTAACGGGAGGGACTCGGGCTATAAAAGCCCATCATGAATTCATTGTAAAGGGTGGAAAGGGGAATGTCTGTTAGGGAACTACTGTGCTTATTGTAACCGTGCTTCTGCTTATGAATATAATCTGTATGCCTGGTTTTGTTCTGCTGTCTTTATTCTTTTATGCTGTCTTTCATTATATGCCTTAGGCTAACTTTGTCACGGCTTGTTGATTCATTTCAGCATTTGGTGAGCGAGGTCCCTCTAGCATTGCTTGTTTAAAGCACCCTATGTATTTCATTAATTTAAAGCATATATAGAATAGATGTGGTAGCAGTTCCATCAGTTATGTGTTTTGTTGCTGGTCCGTATCTGGTGACTGATGCGATCCCGTACTGTTAGTTCCTTGTAGGGAATGTCTGTTAGGGAGCCATTGGAGCTGTGCGGTTAAATTCTCTACATAAACACATATACCTGGATCTGATATCTCTAAGTCTGCTTTCTACTCATGTTAGTGTACGTATCTGGTAAACCGGTGCATTGCCATGTTGTTAGTTCCTTGTAGGGAATGTTTGCTAGGGGATCATTGGAGCTGTGCATACACTGCATGAGTATCGGAAGTACACATAGTTTTTGCAGTTCTTGTCATGCTCTATGTTTATAATGCAGTAAGTAGCGGTAATTAGTGTGTTCCCGTACTGTTAGTTCCCCCCACCAACATCTGGACATATTTGTAATTTCTTTCTGTACATTTGTCCCTTTCTGTACATTTATCTCTTTCCTGTACTCTTAGCTTAAATCAAAAAACCCCCCCCAAGGAGCCGGCCTTCTCCGGAGATTGGCTCGGAAGGCATCTCTTCCTTCCGGCCTTTCATCTTTGGTGGGCGAATGCGGGCGCATTAACCCAAAATCCTTTCCTCATGGCAGATTCGTAACCAACAGTTTCTCTGGCACGCCCGGTGGGACACTTGTCCCACGTTTTAAAGAAAGGGTACCCGTTTGGTCTTCACCTGGCGCAACAGTTTTCCTGCTACGCTCGGCGGGACACGGGTCCCACATTTGACGAGAGATTTTCTGATCAGTCTCCACCTGGCGCTGACAGTTCCTGAGCTCTCGGTGAGACAAGGAAGTTTCTCACCCCCGACAGAATTGAAGCACCGGTGTTCGCTTCATTGCTGTTCCAAATCTGAACACCTGGCGACTCTGCACGAACAAATCCTCTGAGTCTAGAAGACCGGTCCCGTCACCTTCATGCACACGAGAAGGTGGCAAGCAAGAAATCCGAGAAGCCCGCCTGAGTTCTACGAACTGGACATCAACGCTCGAGGCGAGATCCCCAGGCTGGCTGATCCGCGAGCTCGTTTCGACGAAGCCGAGGCTGAGATCCAAGAAGAAGCCGAAGCTGAAGTCGGAGGAGCCGAGTACGAAATAGAAGAAGCCGAGGAAGAAGAAGATCCTGCATCCTCGGAAAGTTCCGACACTGAGTACACAACCGACGGGCGGAGAAGAAGAAGAAGAAGAAGAAATGGCTGCCCAACAGCCGAATGACGATGACCTCTTCCCGGCGGTGGACTCTACGGGGCCCTTGGCCCTGGTCGGACAACAAGCTGTTCCCCCTGCTGCTTTAAAGTCTATTCCCACATACGACGGCTACGGTAAGACGGCGTACGAGCACATCCAGGACATCCTTGCCCTGGCCGCACTGCATACTATTACCGATGAAAGTGTGAAGACCCGTCTGCTGGCCCTTTCCCTGAGGGGAAAGCTTCTCTACTGGTGGAGATCGCTGCCAGAGGGATCCATCACAGGGTGGCCCCAGCTTGCCAGGAGACTCGTAAAAGGATGCAACGAGTCTGCTGACCCTACTTCTCTCTCGCATCGGTTCCAAGCTATCCAGAGACATCCTCAAGAGGAGGTGTCTGATTTTAACATTAGGTTTGCGAGATCCTGGAAACGGGTACCTCGCGAACTTCGGCCTTCAGCCGGCATGGCCGCTCACTACTATCTGAGGTCTTTCAACTCAGACATATGCCTGCTGCTGAAGATCGCCCGGATTGATGAGTTCCCTGCGCTGTACGAAGCGGCCCAGCAAGCTGAAGCTGACATTATCTCCATCGGTAGGCTTCCGTCCAGAGTGCAGGAACCCATTCATCCCGACTTCCCCAGATCCCAGTATCCTTCTGCTTCTGGTGGTTTGCCGTCCACATCAGGGCAGCAACCCCAGCAGCAGTGGAATCCGGCGCCGGTCGTGACTCCTTACGGCCCGCCTCAGTTGCATTACCCTCATCCGCCACCTCCCGCTCCCCACTTTCCAGCACTTCCTGCTCCCCCACAATACGCGTCCTATTCTAATCCCCCTCCATTGGCCGCATTGCCTCCACCAGCGCAATTGCCGCCACCTGACAGCAGCATCCAAAACACGATTCTACAAGAAGTGCGGGCTTTGGCCTCCGGATACCATGCCATGTCCAATGACATGACCGCTATGAAGAAGAA
Source organism: Wollemia nobilis (assembly GCA_028583015.1). NCBI lineage: Eukaryota > Viridiplantae > Streptophyta > Pinopsida > Araucariales > Araucariaceae > Wollemia > Wollemia nobilis. The sequence goes on from JAQPPZ010003612.1 coordinate 4,074,360, forward strand.
GCAGGCCCAGATGGACCTTGCTCCTAGGAGGCCTTATGCGCCGCCCGCAGTGACGAAAGACAAAGCCCCGGAACATCGGCCGCGAGAGGCGTCCGCCTCGAGAAATGCTGCTATAGAAGATCCGCCTGGTCCACCCGACCAGGTTAACTGGTGCACTACGTGCAATGACCCGCATTCCGAGGAAGACTGCACTTTGCACCAGCACTACATCCAGACATTGGCCGGCAGCGCTATAGAAGATGACGAGCTGTACATGATCTTGGACGGCGAGGCCAACTTTGCCCTCCCGGAAGAGAATCTAGTGCCGCCCGCCAAGGAAGAAAAGAAGGCTGCGGATGCGGCCAAGCCTTTGCAAGTTTACGCAAGAAGAGAAAAACCGCAGCCCGGCGGGCTGCCACCGTACAAGCGGCTGTGGCCTTTCACAGCCCAGGAAAAGGCATCCAAAGATAAAGCTCCCGCCAAGCCTTCTCCGGCAAAGGCTGCCCCTGTTCCAGCCAAACCTCCAGCAAGGGCCCCAACTCCGGCTAAAGCTCCCGTACCTCAGCCTCCAGCTGAAACCAAAGAACAAGCCCAGGAGAAGCTGAAGTACCCGTCTCTGACCAAGAGACAGCGAGTTGAGGCCACCCGGCGATACCGGACGAAGTATGAGCCGGCAAAACCAGCGGAAGGAGCTAGTACCTCGGGCTACAACATTGTAGACGAGTTGAAGAGAACTCCCGCAAGAATCAGCATGTACGATGCTCTTCTGCTCCCAGGCCAGGTAGATCTGCTGCAAGAATCACTGAAGAATATGAAGAACGGCAGACAGATGCAGCCTGCTGTCCTGGTTCAACCTTTGACAGTCTCAGCCACTGGGAAGAACAGGCCGCCACCCTTTTATCTGTCATTACGGATGCAAGGGCACATAGTTCACAACTGCATGGTGGATTCTGGTGCTTCCTCGACCGTGATGCCGAAGGCCGTCTGCGATGAGATCGGGATGGAATACACACGTAGCAGCCAAGGCGTGCTGCAATTAGACGGCACCCCTGTCAAGACAGTTGGTGTCATAAAGGACATCCCTATCCGGCTGCACAAGGCCCTCGACATCGTAGTCATCCAAGAGGTCGTGATTGTTGACCTGGAGCCTTACTTCGGCATGTGTCTCTCTCGGGAGTTCACTGCGAAGTTGGGCGGGTACCTGTCTCTAGACTACTCGCACATGGAAGTGCCCTTCAAAGGAAGAAGGCGAGAATTTTTAATGAGAAGCCTTCCCCCTTCCTAGTAGACAAGATACCCGGAGGAGAGATGGACTGCATGGTCCAGTTGTCAGAGGAAGAAGCGGTGACAGTGGAACTGACCGAGCAAGCCCTCGAAGTGCTGCAACTCGAAGATGAGTTCTCGTTGCGGGACTTTAATGCCGTAATCGGGACAGAGCAGGGCTGCTACTCCATTAAACAGCCCGAGAAGCTTGACGTGTCAGTGGCAAAAGAAGTAGGACCTGCACCCGGAGAGCTGTGGAAGCTTTTCTTTGACGGCGCGCGATGCAAGAATGGCGCCGGTGCAGGGGTACTCCTGGTTTCTCCAACCGGAATCCAGAAGGACTATGCCTACAGGCTGGCCTGGAGCTGCACTAATAACTCGGCGGAATACGAAGCCCTGTGCTTGGGTTTGCGAAAGGCGGAGAGGCTCGGAATCAAACATCTCCAAATTTTCGGAGATTCGGAGCTGGTGTGTCACCAAGTGATGGACAAGTGCGCATCCAGACAGCACTATCTCAGAGCGTACCGCAATCGGGTATGGGACCTGATGGAGTCGTTCGACTCATTGAGTATCAAAGCAATATCGCGTGAGAAAAACAAGCACGCTGATATTCTGGCGTCTGTTGGAGCCGTACGTTCCGGTGAAGACGTTGTCCAGAAACCGAAGCCGGTTCGTACTGTCTACAGGCCTTCTGTGCCTGATAAGGACACCCACTGGCAGGTGTTCAGTTGTGACGAGGAAATCGTCACATTCCTGGTTAACGAAGTGTGTGTAATCGGAGGTAGAGACCCTGATGACGAGCAATATGAGGGGTTGATACAGTTACGGAATAATCACGTCCCAAAAGGACTGATTACATTAGAGAGTCTCTTTGATCAGAATGACAGAGCAATATCCCACAGGATCAAAGTAGACCCGAGGCAGTATGCTGACCTGGAACTTGAACCTGGTAAAACTATCAAGGTCGGAACAGACTGCACGTCGGCGGAGCTGGAGCAGATCAGATCACTGTGCCAGGAGTTCCCCGACATCGTGGCCTGGTGCTACGAGGATTTGAAGGGGTATGACAGAACTGTCATCCAGCATACTATTGAGCTAGAGGATGGCGCCAAGCCATTCCGACAGAAGCAAAGGGCCGTGAATCCCAAGATTGAGGCCATGATGAAGACCGAGCTCTTGAAGATGTTGGAGGCCAAGATCATCTACCCCATCAAACATTCATCCTGGGTCGCGAATTTGGTGCCCGTGAGGAAAAAGAATGGCGACATTCGTCTCCGTGTCGACTTCAGAAACCTTAACCGGGCTTCCCTCCGGGACCACTATCCGCTTCCCCAAATCGACCAGATCCTACATATCGTTGCTGGAGCCTAGAGATTTTCACTTTTAGATGGATTTTCCGGCTACAACCAGATTTGGGTCAAAGACGAAGACCGGCATAAGACGGCGTTTACCACGAAGTGGGGGACGTTCGCCTATCAGCGCATGCCGTTTGGCTTATCCAATCGTTGGTGCCACGTTCCAAAGGGCCATGGACTTGGCCTTTCGAGAGCTGCTCAATAAAATTATTGTCATCTACCTCGATGACATGACTGTTTTCTCTCACCAGCGAGAAGATCATGTTTCGCACCTACGGCAGATATTTGAGAGTTGTCGAGAATTCGGCATTTCTATCAACCCGAAGAAGTCTGTCTTCGCGGTAAAGGAAGGAAAGGCTCGTTGGGACATGTCATCTCCGAGGAAGGCCTCGCCATTGACCCCGACAGAGCGGAGGCCCTCGTTCGCTTGCCAGCCCCCATCGATAAAAAAGGGCTGCAGTCCTTCTTCGGTCAGATTAACTTTGTGCGGAAGTTCATCCCGGACTTCGCACAGGTGATCAAGCCTATGGCCGAACTGCTCAAGAAAGACACACCTTACGAATGGACTGATGAGAGAGAGCAAGCCTTCGAGGAGATCAAGGCCCGAATTGCACAAGCTCCGGTGTTGACCAACCCGGACTACTCCAAGGACTTCATCCTGTATGCAGTGGGAGAACCCGAAAGTTACGCTGCAGTCCTGACTCAGAAGGGAGACGACGGTGAGGAGCGCCCCATAGCGTTCCTGAGCCAAGTCATCTTGCCGCATGAAGAAAAGTACAATTTTATAGAGCGGCAAGTTCATGCTGTCATGAAGTCCCTTCGAAAGTTCAGGCACTTTGTCTCCCAGAGCAAGACAACCGTCTTTGTGATTCACCCGGATGTTCGAAGTTTCATTTTGCAAGGAGAACCGGGTCACAAGAGAGCGGGATGGATTGCCAAGATCCAGGAGTTCGACATCGAAGTGCGGCCCACCAAGCTTATCAGAGGCCGAGCCTTGTGTCAGGAATTGGCCCGAAGCGCCGTAGCCGGCATCTCCGCCTGTAAGTGGGAGGACACAGCGACACGCATCTACCTAGCCGACTCCTTATCGGAGGGGAGTGATTGGACGAGATGAGCTGGTGAGATTCTTCTGCACCGGAAGATGTCCCGATCACCTGAACGCCTCACAACGAAGGAGATTTCGGCTGGGTGCACTCAAGTACACTCTTCGCCCCGAGGGGCTTTACTTCAGAAACATTGACGGCATCCTGTTGCGGTGCGTCAGAAAATCCGACCAGCCTAGGGTCCTCGGAGAATTTCATTCCGGGATGCCTGGGGGTCACCATTCTTCAAGGCCAACGGCCTTAAAAATAATAAGGGCTGGGTACTATTGGCCCACTCTGTTTGCAGACGCGCATGCGGTCTGCGCTAAATGTGATCAATGCCAAAGGTTTGTTGGCCGAAACAGAAAAGCACCCCTGCCCCTTCAACCGATTCAGGCCGAGACTCCGTTCCAGCAATGGGGTTTAGACTTTATTGGGGTGATTTCTCCTAACTCCTCTGCCGGCCATAAGTTTATTCTTACAGCTACCGACTATTTCACGCGGTGGACAGAGGCGATCCCGACCAAAAACGCTGACCAAGAAACGGTCATCAGGTTCATTGAGAGCCTGATTACCCGCTTCGGGGTTCCAGAGTCAATTGTGACAGACAACGGTCCGGGATTTGTAGGCGCTGTACTCACGGAGTACACCGGCAGACTTGGCATCTATCACAAGATGTCTTCTAATTACTACCCGCGGGGGAATGGCCTTGCCGAGTCTACTAACAAGAACCTCCTGAAGATCATCCGGAGGACCATTGACAGAAACAAGCGGACTTGGCACTTGCTCCTGAACCGGGCGCTATGGGCGGACAGAGTTGCGTTCAAGAAATCCCTCAGAACGTCCCCCTATGCGCTCGTCTATGGCAAAGAGGCTGTCATGCCATCACACATCGAGATCCCCGCCCTGTGGATGATTGACGAAGACAGGAGCAGCGGAGACCCGGTGGACGACAGATTGTGCCAACTCCTGCAGTTGGAAGAAGACAGAGAAAGTGCATACCAGGCCTTCGCGGATCACATTGCAGCCACTCAAGGCTGGTTTGCCAAAGGCACCATTGCCCGAGTTTTCGAAATCGGGGACCTGGTGCTGAAGTGGGACTCATACAAAGCAAAGCCGGGTAATCACGGGAAGTTTGATGCTCTCTGGGAGGGCCCTTATCAGATTGCCCGGGTGAACCAGTTCAATGCCTACATACTGCGGGATATGGAGGGTCAGCTCCTGCCTATCCCTGTTAACGGGTTCCACTTGAAACTTTACCGCTGTTAAAGGCGCCCGAGTGGCCCTTCCTTGTAAAAAATTTTCCTTATGCTTTTTATTTCCCAGCATGTACAGTTTCCAGTTTTCAGCTTTTAAATTGTTTTTATTCTTATTTGAGCTTAACTGTGGCATGGGAGAGAGAGAGAGACTTCGCAGCGAAGTCTGTCGTCGCCCCTCAGGAAGGGCGAAGTTCGAGTATGCAAAGGAAGAAAATAAGCAAAGAATGCGGGGAAAAGAAAAGAAAAAATTGACTAAGTGTTGGCCGAAGCCCGACTTCGGCGAAGTCGGACTTGACCCCGACCAAATAGCGAAGTCCGATCAAGGGAGAATGCTAAAGCACACAAAAGACAAGCTCCGCTCAGCCTTGAGCGAAGACTGACTTCGCGCGCGAAGTCCGACTTCGGCCGGCTTCCGTGCGAAGTACGCACTGCGCACTCTTTCCGTGCGAAGTACGCACTGCGCGCAACTTTTGCGCGAAGTGCGAACTTCGCGCGAAGTTCGCACTTCGCCCCAAATTCGGGCGAAGTCCGAACCCGCCTCAACGCACGCGCTGCGCAGCCCAGTTCAGTCTAAAGAGCAGAAAAGAGTTTAAGTGCTGGCCAAAGTCCAAAGGTGGCAAGGAAACCAGAACGCGCTCACCCCTTGAGCACAGCGAAGAAAAGGAGGAACAATGCAGCGCGCGCTTCGCGCGAAGTTCGAACTTCGCCGGCGAAGTCGGGACGCGCCCAACTTTGGGCGAAGTCCGACCCCGCCTTGTAATCCGTGCCAGCTTGCGTGAAGTTTAAAAAACGAATAAAATATTCAAAAAAGGTCCCAAGCTGGGCCCAAGGCGCGTTGCAACCATTCCAAAATAGGTTTCCGCACCAATGGTCCTTTCTTGAGCAGTGTGCCCGGTTGGTGGCAGCGACGTCAGCCATGGTGCAGCGCTCGAGACAGAATTAATGATTGCACGTTCCTCAACGAAGGTGCAACAAAAGAGGCTTGGCACGTCTGCCGGAGCGCACTTTTTCCAAACATTCTCCTGCGCAGCCATCTAAGAACCTTAACTCAGCCGACCTACCCCCTCCTGCGCGACATTTATGGCGCTGTCTTTATCTAGAAAAGGGGGTCAGATGTTTTTAAACATTCCAGACTATGCAGATTATTCCTCGGACAGTGCAAATTATTCCTGTGACAGCGAAATCTGCTGCAGACGTCTTGAACTTGCAATTATTGCTGATTCGGAGAGATGGACAAAGGAAAGATGCCAGTGTCAGCGCAGTCCAGCGAAAGTGGCGAACCAAAGGAGTTACCGCGGCCGGGCGTTTTCAGGAGTGAAACCCCGCCAGAAAAAAGGTCAAAGTCCCGGACGAAGAAAGTACAGCGTGGGCAAGCCCCACCACCTCCGGTGAATTATTTGTCGGGATACAAGGACGGCTCCTTTTCGATGAGCCTGGCGAAGCTGCGGGCAAATGTGGAGAGCTGGGCAGACAAAGTTTCGCCCTCCCACCATTTCGGAGCGGCGTACAAATCCAATCTGTTCAAATTCTTGTGCCCTCCAGTCCACCAATGCCCAGAGCTGGTAGACCTAATTGTCAGACACTACAGACCAGCTACCCGGCAAATTTGCAGCTCCAGCGGTAAACCCTTGTTCGCACTGTGCGAGGAGACTGTCCGGCCGGCTTTCGCCCCAGGGTTGGAGTATGACTCCAACGCCATTCTCAAAAAGATAAATTTGGGCGAGCAGGCGGGACGTTTCATGCCAACCAAACGGATGAGGGATTTCCTCAATTCAGAGCTGAACGCCCCGCTTGCGGCTGGACAGTGGCCAACTGGCCCCATGCCCTTGACACAGTTTCAGAGCAAGTACTTGTACACTATTTTGGCATCTATTCTTGGCTGCGATTCTGATGAGCTGGTACAGCCGTACCAGCTAGCGCTGGCAGAATGTCTCCTATGTGGAGAATCCTACGAGCCAGCAGCACAGAGAAGTGGGAAGCGTCCCATCTCCTTCGACTGGGCAGACTGGCTGGCATATGCCATTCATTCCAGCCTGTTCAAGATTCAGAAGAAGCAGTCCACCGACTTTCGTTTCAGTTCTGTTCTAGCCTGGCTTTGTTTGTACCATCTGCATCCCCAAATGCCGATCCTGAACCTGAAGAAGGTCAACGAGAGGGGAGAACCACAGCCCGTCTATAACTGGACGGATGACTTATACCGGAAAGGGTCCTACTACAAGTTCAACATCAACTTTCTGGGATTCGTCATGTCAGTCTTCACCAAAAGCGAGATCCCCCGTCCCCCGAGAGAAATGACGAGCGCTTTGATAAATCAGAAGCTCGGGGACGTTTTCAGATTGACGCAAGGGATTGTGGTCAGAATCTACGGATTCAAGGGCAAACCCCATTTGCTGCCCTATTGGTGCTCGGAGCATCTGTTCGGGATGGAGGTTGCCCGACAAATGGACTATGTTGAAGAGGAGTTCGGCCTAGGAAAGAAGAGAGGACAGATTTTTCAATACCCTCTTTCCTGGGCAAATGTTGAGATTTTTGAGGTAGGACAGCATGTCTACCTAGAGCAAGAGCTTTCCCGATTTGGCCTGGTTTTGTTGCCACAGCGCTGGAAGTATGACCCGTATGGAATAAGGGGAAAGTTTGCGCATCTCTGCCCCCGGGCGGATATAACCGAAGATAGATGCGATGTGGTTCATGTGGATCTTGACTGGGAAATAGAATTGATGGAAGCTTCTCCTCCCTGGCAGGATTTTTATTGCGAGGAGGTGACATATGACCCCAAGCGAAACCCGGACCACCATTTCTCATCTCCAGGATTCAAAAAATTTCTATCCAAGATAGCAGGCCTTAACTGGTCTAAAGAAAAGATTACCGAATCTTTGGAAGATGAGATGCCGCACGCGGCACGACAAATCAACAAGGAGAAACCCGGCCGTAGATGACGACTTTTCGTTTCTCTATGACCTGCATCATGACAGGTGGCGGCCGTTAGCATATCAAGGTTACGTTCCCAGAGGTCCCTTTGAAGATTATAAAGGAGGGTCTCCCTCCCAAACGAGTTGTACACTTCGGCAACTACCGGCGTGGGCCCGGCGGACTTCCGAGGCAAATCCAATGCGGCCCGTGGCTTCCAAGGCGGCGCCTCGAGAGGCGAAAGAGTTAGTCGAAGCGGCGCCGAGGCGGTCCCTCGGGCACGAAAAGCGCCGGCGCCGCCACGGAAGCAGACCGGTTGCGGTAGACCTTCTGCAAGTCAAACCCCGGTACAAGTTCACCGTGGGAGCCTCAGCGCCTTCTTGCTGCACCTGCTTCATCTCCTTCCCCTGATCCAACCGTTATTCCAGAAGAAAAGAAGCGGAGGAGAGTTGAGAAAATCAGGCGACCCAGCCTGATAGTGCAGCAACCAGTTGCAGAGCCGCAGCCGCGTCCTGCCGCCGCAGAGGCAGTTCCTCTGGGCAGTCCCAAGCCAGCCGCCGAGACCAGAAGCGAAGACATCCATCCGGCATCGGCTCAGGCGGAGCCCGCAGGTACGTTTGCTGCCCCTGTCTCTTTGGTCTCACCAAGTCCTACTCCCACTCCGTCTCCCGCTCAATCCGAGCAAGTCATGGCCGCATCCCCCTCCCCGTCTCCGCGTCCTTCTAGCGGCCCCCATTCTTTCGATCAGTTTGCTCAGAACCCTAACGTCTCTCTTTCTCTGAGCACAACTCCAAACCCTTCGCCTGAAGTCAGTGCTGAGACCGTCCGTTCACCGTCACATCCACCGTCTCAGCCGCTTCAAACCCTTGCAGTGTCAACCATTCCCATCTCCATTTCCCGGTCGCCCCCACAAGCGGCCGATTCTTCCAAGGTCTGTCCGGTTCCTCCTGATCCCATTCCCGCAGGAGAGACGTCTCAGCAGAACCCTAGGCTGGGGGAACCAGATTTCATGGACGACCTCCAGAATACAGACGACTTGCCTCTGGCAACGAGGGCTGTAGAGTATTCTGTCTCTTTCCTCCAGGACCTGAAGCGGAGGAGACATGAAGAGATAGCCGCCCCGGCAAAACGCGCAAAGTATGATTTCGGGAGGAGAGTGATTACAACAAGAGAAAATAATCCCGAAAGTAAAGAAACCTCTCCGGGAAATGACCGGGGGCGGACTATGAGCTCCGGACAAAGGAGAAAAGCTTTGACGACATTAACAAGCGATACTCAGATTCGATCGATAATGCGCAAAGGCGCTGATCTCTTTGTCAAAAGTACGGAGGAGCGGGGAAGAGCTTTTCGGGTTGCGGGGATAAAGTAAGGCAGCTTGAAGAGGACTGTCTAGGTCCAGCGAGCAGGCTGGAAGCGGCGCGGCAAGAAACGAGATGAACTCAAAGCCCGGCTGGCCGCTTCTCGGCAACAAGCCGCAACCGAAAAGCAAGCGGCCTCGGAGCAGATTTCTCGGCTCCGGGGAGTCTTTGAAGCAAGCGCGGTCGCAACTTGCGGAGAGAGCATCTCAAGCGACGGTCTTTTCAAAGACAAAGGTTAAGGAGATGCGGGCTGGTTTGCTTGCGGGAATGCAAGCCCCACACCTTCAAGGCGATGGCGGTTCCGGATTTCGCATCCGGAATTCAAGAAGTTTACGCCCGGGAAAGCTTGTGGTAGAGGAGGCCGAGCGCCGAGGCGAAGCAATGGCTGGACACGGCGGTAAATCTTCGGGAGCGCGAGCGCAACGGCCTCCAATTTTCTCCCGTGTCCTCATTCGCTGCAGAATGGGCAGGTGCAAGGGTGACCTTGCACAAATATTTCAAAAAAGTTGAAGAGGTGAGAGTGGCCAGACGAATGCTAGACGCATTCACGCATGAAAGAGACATTTGTTTGGCCCCCTTTCACGCTCTTTCAGAACTTGGGTGCCCAGGTTTTGTTGAAAATGGCGAGCTTCTCACCCTAGATCGGGTAAAAAAGAATTGGCAGTCCTTCGAAGCAGATACAGCTGACATTGATAGTTGGACTGAGCCAATTCAAGACAGTCAGGTCACTCAGATGGTGGTCAAATATTCCAAGATCAGCTCCTACTTCCAGGAGTTAGAAAAAAGATACCTCACCATCGACACGCACGCGGTCGTCTGCTTTCCACGCAGCATTAGAAGATGCGGTGACCGCCGGCCATTTGAAGCGAAGCTTGGCGCCCGGCCAAGGAGGCATACGCTCGCATCCGCGAGCGGAAGCACGAGATGGAGAGTTTTCGGAAGGCGACTACGAGGAGGCAAGCGACAAAGATGAATCTGAAGAACAGTTGCCGCAAGGAGAACAACTAGAGCAGCAAAAGGCAGGGGAGGCAAGTTCCTCTGCACCCAAAGGATGAAGGCATGGATTCTTTGCGCCGAGGCGAGCTCGACACCCCGCGAGCCGCCAGAAATGTTGTCACATTTTGCACGGGGTGCAATGTCTTCAGTGTTGTAACAGTGCTGCTCTTCTTTTCCCTCTTCCTCCATTTTCCTTCCTTCTTCTCTCCCTTTCCTTTTCTTTCCCGCATTCTCTTTCTTTCCCCCCTTTCTTGGAGTCCCCCAGTTAATTTTTCAACTTCCGAGCAAGTCACATGAAAAATGGCTAAGTGCGGGTGCGAAGTTCGCACTTCGCCCGATTTTGGTGCGAAGTTCGCACTTCGCCCGATTGCCCCCCCTTTGGTGCGAGTTCGCACTTCGCCCCTCTTACGGCGCACCTTGTAAGCGCGGTGGCGGGTGACAAAAGAGAAATCAAGTCTTTGGAGCAAGTCCGTACGGCGGCAGACATCAGTTTTCGCCTGTGCGCATTCCGACTTCACACCGAAGTCGGAGTGCGCCCTTGGCGAGTGCGCGATGGGGAACAAACCCGGAATTTGACCAAGGCATGAAGGCCTTCCCGGCGCACTACGTTACGCCGCGCATCCCGAGGTGCTCCGATCCCAAGCGAAGATGGACAGATTGCCCTCCAAGGCAGACACGTGTCACACGACATCATCCATCATACGACAAGTGTCCAGCTTCGGGATTAGAGCCGAAACGTGCCGAGCAAAAGGACAAGCATGGGCTGCATTGCCTGTGCCAGTAGCCTCATTTAAAGCTGATCTGAGGTTCTACCTGCTCCAGCTACCCGCATCACTGCCAGATTGAAGTTCTGCCCAGCGCACCGCCATGTAGCTGTCCAGCTTCCAGGAAGACCATGCTGCGGGTACAGTCCGGTCCGACAAAAGGTCAGCATTTGCAGCTCTTTCGCCGCTTTTGTCAGCTTATGTTTGGTCGGGACCTTGTGCCCATTAATGTAACGGGAGGGACTCGGGCTATAAAAGCCCATCATGAATTCATTGTAAAGGGTGGAAAGGGGAATGTACGTTAGGGAACTATTGTGCTTATTGTAACCGTGCTTACGCTTATGAATATAATCTGTATGCCCGGTTGCATTACTGTTGTCTTTATTCTTTTATCTTTGTCTTTCATTATATGCCTTAGGCTAACTTTGTCACGGCTTGTTGATTCATTTCAGCATTTGGTGAGCGAGTCCCTCTAGCATTGCTTGTTTAAAGCACCCTCTGTATTTCATTAATTTAAAGCATATATAGAATAGATGTGGTAGCAGTTCCATCAGTTATGTGTTTTGTTGTTGGTCCGTATCTGGTGATTGATGCGATCCCGTACTGTTAGTTCCTTGTAGGGAATGTCTGTTAGGGAGCCATTGGAGCTGTGCGGTTAAATTCTCTACATAAACACATATACCTGGTTCTGATATCTCTAAGTCTGCTTTCTACTCATGTTAGTGTACGTATCTGGTAAACCGGTGCATTGCCATGTTGTTAGTTCCTTGTAGGGAATGTTTGCTAGGGGATCATTGGAGCTGTGCATACACTGCATGAGTATCGGAAGTACACATAGTTTTTGCAGTTCCTGTCATGCTCTATGTTTATAATGCAGTAAGTAGCGGTAATTAGTGTGTTCCCGTACTGTTAGTTCCCCCCACCAACATCTGGACATATTTGTAATTTCTTTCTGTACATTTGTCCCTTTCTGTACATTTATCTCTTTCCTGTACTCTTAGCTTAAATCAGAAAACCCCCCCCAAGGAGCCGGCCTTCTCCGGAGATTGGCTCGGAAGGCATCTCTTCCTTCCGGCCTTTCATGCTGGTGGGCGAATCTGGGCGCATTAACCCAAAATCCTTTCCTCATGGCAGATTCGTAACCAACAGAACCTAAGATGCAGCTAGAAGCTTAGGAAAATCATGGGAAATAGGAGGCAGAGCAACAAATTCAGATCTTGAGAGCGCAGTTGAAGATGAAGGAAGAATAGAATATGAGAACATGTAGAGAAGGAATGGAATCGAAGGAGACAAAGACGAGGAAAACGAGCATGTTCTGCAAGAGCAAATAAAACATTTGAAAGCCATTGTCCAAGAGCCAAAAGAATAGAAAGATAAAGGAATCACATGGCTCACACAAGCATGGATTTAGGCAGAAGCGACGATAGCAGAGTTGAAGTCTAAAACATTAGCACCTGAAGGAGTGTGATTCCTTTGGGATGAAATCAGTGGAGAGATTCAACATGTCAAGGGATATTTCTCTTACCTTAAGGAGTGTGAGGCGTTGATAGACCAAGTGGCCCTAACTATAGAACATAATAGGATGCAACTAGAAATAAGGTTCATAGTGAGATCATGCAACAGGTTTGAAAGATGATTGTTCAATAGTCAAGGTCTGATGGATAAAGCTATCCTTATTGGGCAGCTTAAGATCATCCCTTATAAGATAAGCAGGGTGGAGGGTTGTGAAGAGAACCTCGTAAAATTACAAGAGGTGGTTGGTGAGACACAAAAGAAGATCAACTAGATGATTGAAAAGTTGTTGTTGCAGGTGTTCGAAGATCTTACTCGATGAAGTTATTCGGTTTTTGCTGAAAAAGTCAACTACACCTGATCCAAACCTCGCTACGGCCTCGACTGTATTTTGCACGTTCTTTCTCTTCCACCCTTACTCCCTAACCAAAGTAGATTAGATTTGTTTTTCTACATTTTCTAGATTAGTTTGCTTGCTCGTTTTTTGCATTTTTGATCAGTTGTTTTCTTTATTTTGAGCATAATATAGAAGGGGAAAGAGAACCAACCCGACATATGGAGGTTGGGGAGAGTAGAAACCTCCCCATCCAATTGTTGAACTGTGGTCACAAACACCAAATTGGAATTGTTGATTTATGTGTTCAACACAACCTTGGTTCAATTCTTTGAGAAACATACAAGTTGGGAACCCTCAAAATGATACCATCCTATGTTCATCCCTCCTCCCTAACCTAGAAAAAAGTGGTTCACCTAACGAAAAATTGTAAACCTTCATCTAGTCAAAAAAGGCAAAGCCATATAATACCAATAATTATGTGAAAGAAAGCAGTTTCTTTATCAGTTATGTAAAGCATTGAGCACTGCATCAGCTATGTTAAATAGAAGGATAGCGGGAGGAATATTATTTCAGCTTCTCCATCAACAAGTTTAACCCAGGTTTGTTTGTTTTACTAAGATAGGGCTATCTTGCATTTGTATGATCTTCTCTTATTTTTTCTTGTATATCTTTCGAGCTCTGTGTAAAGGGTCGGGGCCCTTCAACCCCCTTTTTTTATCAATTCCAGAAAAAAATGATTATGTGAAAGAAAGGCCCCTCACCGAAGAACCACCAATGAATCTAGAAAGCAGCTAATAAAGCTACTTTTGATTTGTACCAAAATCCATATGACAAGGTAGGTCAACATCCACATTAATCACTTTTTAGAGAGTAAAGACTATGGGTACTATCACCTCATGGAATATGGTGATTTTTCTCAACTCATAATGATGAGAACCTAACATGAACTTTACCAAGAGGAAGCCCAAGACAACTTGACCAATGATATTGAAGATAGATAGGAAAGATGGTGCCATCAACAATTTGCAAGATGCAAGAGATGCTTAACGTAGAAAGTCATCTTGAGGTTAAAGTCATCTTGGGGTTCAGAATTTGCACAAAATCATAACAAATTCCTTGGAATTGAAAAATTACATGTTGAAGACAGATAGGAAAGATGGTGCCATCAAAAATTTGCAAGATGCAAGAGATGCTTAACGTAGAAAGTCATCTTGAGGTTAAAGTCATCTTGGGGTTCAGAATTTGCACAAAATCATAACAAATTCCTTGGAATTGAAAAATTGCATGTAACAAATGTAATTAATTGTCTGTCAACTAAATGCCAGCATGACATCAATTAATGTCAACATGCTCAAACTTCAAGAAAGAAGGAAAATTTTGAGACTTTGTTGACTATGACTAAATATGGACATGTTTAATCTTTTATGCACACAGATATGTATTGTACGGATTCCCAGATGAGCACTAATATATTTATCCTTTTTTAAGTTTTCATCTTTAACTTTACAAAGTTATAATTGCATGTCCTTGTCAAGTTCAGGGTTGATCCACATGTGTCAAGGGTCTAGGGTCATACCTAAAAATAAATTAAAAAATAAAACAAATAAAATACTCAGGAAAAAGAAAAATCAGACCTAATCTTAATATGAAGAGGGTCTAGTAAATGCCCATATAATTGTTATTTAAACTAGTAAAACCATGGTTTGGTTGAGTATCTTTAGCATCGGGGTTTTGGTATCCCATATTCTCAGTGAAATAGCATTACTGACATCGAAGCCAACATCCTAGATACTTATGTTTAGTGTGGCTAGGATGTTATCCACTAATTACTCAGAGCTCTTTGTCCAGTGTTAACAACCATTGACTTGTGGTGATTGTATGCACCTTTGTTAACACCCTGTGAAAAAGAAACAGAATCCAACTTTTATTATTTGCTTTGAGAGAAGGTAAACCCTTCCCATCCAAGCATCCAATTTCATTAATTGCTAGTTGTATTATAGAGTAATCTTCTGTCCACTTGATGTACTTAAGGGAAAAAACAATTTGTGAAAGACAATTTATCACAATCAGCAACCATCTGGAGGAACCTACAATGATTCGTAAAAGCCAATGAATGTCCTCAACCTGTGTGCTTATCTTGGATAAAATAATTGTAACCAACCCTTGAGACATCTCCATGATTTTGTCTTTATCATAAGAATCTACATGCAAGATCTTAAGCCTTTGCAGTGCCAAATTTTAAAAGCATATTTTGGAAAGTTCTACACAAGCATTTCATTCTCTTATGGAACCTATATGGATATTTATATATTTGAATTTTATGTTTCATGCCATCTTGACAGTTGGAGTAAGCACAAGTAGAGTCTTACTTATAATTTTATATAGTGTGATAAACAGGGATTACTGGGGATGACTTTAGTTAAACTTTACTCAGAAACAAGTATGTTTTTATTAGTAAATTTTAGTTGGTTAAGAATTTGCAGTTGTGTCAGAATGATTTTGAATATAGAAGATACCATTGAATATCACATAAAGTATCTATTACGTAGACAATTTTACTTTCTTGATATATCCTTGAATTTTTGAAATTTCTTTTCAAAGGACTCTTTGCCAATAACTTGAATTCCTCTAGACAATCAAGATATTAGTTCTAGACGATCAAGATATTAGTTCTTGGGTTCATGGGTTATTTGCATGTATTGAAGTTAGCTTTGAAGGTTTGCATTGTGTCTGCAATAAAATCCACTTGGAACTTGTAACAGCATCTAACATAAGTAGCAAAATTTTTAAGCTTCCTCAAATAAAATACTTCTGCCATAAAGGTTATTGGCACCTTCTAAGTAGAATGGAAATGGATACAGTATCCGATACAAAGATGGTAACAGATACGGATACGGCATATTTTCAAGACCCATTGATATGGATGCGACTGGATTTGACATCATAAAAAGCATATATATTTTATATATTGAAAGAAAAAGCATATAACACAAAAATGTTTACACAAATATAAGTTTTATATAGGATATTTTCATTAATTAAGAAGACAATTGTCATTGTCTTTAAAATTTTAAATTTATTTTTTAAACATTGTGTAATCTTCTTTTAATCTCATGTTGTGGATACAACTCTAGATGTGCCTAGGCCATATCCGGACGTATTTGATATGAATGAAACAAGGGCATGTACTCGGATGCATTTGGATATTGTACCCAGTATTTGGATATGTTTGTACATGGTATCTAAGTAGTATTGTATCAGTATCCATATCTGATATGCAGATACGTGTATTGCAGTAAGAGCATTGCTAGCTACCGTAACTTAGTCTTCTATACACGGGAACCAACAATTAATCTAATTCATGAATTTTCTTCTCACTACAGTTCTATTGCAATAACAAAAACAAAATGAAAAAAGGAAATAAAGAAAGAACCTTTTCTTCACAGTAAGCTTGCATCTTCCTGGCTTGCATCATTGCAAGTTTAAATCGTTCATTCCTGGATCCTTGTCGTAGCATGCAAACTATCCTACTAAAATCCTTCTTTTGGTACAATGTGATGCATGTTGCTGCAAGGTTGTCCCTGCCTGCCCTTCCAGACTCTTGATAATAACTTTCAATTGATTTGGACATTGTATTGTGGATTACAAACCTCTGCAACATAGGCGATACTCTCAATATTACAAATTACAGGTAGAAATATAGTATTTGCATACATTGTTCAGGGTAGAGTAAAAATGTAGCTTACTTATTTAGATATGATTGTTGCAAGCTTGAACATTTCTCCAAGCAAAGAATAGAAACAAAAGCAAACTTTTAAGTGCTAAGCAACAAGAGGACTATTCATGAAAATGTAATATGTAAAAATGCAGTATTTAGAAATGATTGCACACGTTGCATTTGTACTGTAGAAAAGTAGAAAAAATATCAAGACCCACTAGTCTAATTTTCAAAAGATCTGTACAATATGTTGCTTTGAAACATAGACCAAACGACAGAAGCATATATCTTGCATCTTCAAGGTTAGGAAGGAACACCCTGTCAATATTCAATAACCATGTTTCCAACACCTTATTCTAAATAAAAGGACCAGTTCCTAGTTAATGAACAAGACTAGTTCCTACAACAAATTCAAAGTGATACTCAAAAGATTGATTAGATTCCATCTGGGAAAAATAATAAGGAGAGTTTCATTTATATTATATAGGACTTGATATATACCATGCATTCAGTTGTTGCAGTGATCGATTGAGAACATATTTATGTCTTCATGCCTCTTGGCAAAGATTGATATCCCTTAGTTTTCATCCTTGAAGCATGGTTGTTGTTTTTACATCATTGTGCAAGCAACATGATATCCTAGAAACTGGATAAGTTCTGTTGTTCACATGAGGAAGGAATCTGTATAGTCCATGAAGAATGCCATTCCAATTACATTGTTTTGTTACAACCCCATAACCTTAAGACTGTTTCCAAACCCTCACCATGGCAATGCACATAACATAAACTTTCTTAAAATATGTACAAGACTATGTTCAATAAGAACTATGCTTTGGAACCAATAAGCCACCTATGAAGCCAAAGCATGCACCTAAGACCTTGCTAAAAGAATATAGGGAACACAGAATGGTTATACTTCTACTATATTAATTTCACCATTGCTAAGTACATCTTATAGGAACAAAAAGGAACAGACACTATCAACATAATAGTTTCACAATTGGAAAGTACAATCTAGGAGCTTCCACCGACTTGTAGTATACTATATTTGAATAATATATAAAAACAAATGCGTCATTAAATTATCAAATAATGTGTTGATGAACTAAAGCCTAGAAACCTGTGTATGTAGTGAAACCATTTCATATAGTTTACTGCACAAATAGGGACTACTGCATTGACTTGAAGGGTAAGCTTTCACGTGCACCCTTGGAGTAAAAGCATACTCACTGCGAAATTCAGGGGGTTCTTTTCTGTTCTTAATCAACTTACTTTGAATGTCACTTAAAGCTCATTTAACACAAGTATCTTAGGGAGCATTTCCTAATCAAGATACAATTGCAGGGACTATTTCTAGACTAGATTGTAGTAGCCTTATATTCGATTGCACAAAGGTTTCAATCTGGAACTGCCATAGAAATTGTAGGAGATCTCACTTCACTGTGCCAAGAAATATTATACTATACATATGAGATATAAAAGCAATATTTATGAGCCTTAGCAAAATAAGTAGTTACTATGCAGGTAATGCTCTGGTTTATTTATTTCATTTCTTACAGATATAGCATCATAAAATGACAGTGGTTCGTTAGTTTGTTGGACATATTTAGTTGTTGGTACAACTCATAAAAATGTTTGAGCTGTTGTCAAGAAACTCAATTAAAAATATTGTATTATTGTCCAGTGCCACAGCTCAAATTTATTATGTTAGACCATTGGTTGGTATTCTTTGTTCAAGGAAGAAAGAATATGGAAGGTTGATGGTATACATGAATTAGTTATCCAAAATCCCAAAAAAGACAGACAATGAACATGAAATTGCAAATAATGGCTTCAGATGAGTTTGGTTATTCATATCTTTTGCCCTTCCACTCGGTTTCAGCAGGAAACTGTTCAACATTTCCTTGCAGTATTTGAGTATGTGATTCTCGTCATTTATACAAACAATTCAGAGAGCACATCTTGTTTCAATGTTTGTAAATGTGTATAGGCAAGTAGGTTTCAAAAGTGGTATCAAAGCCAAGTTAGCTTAAAAAAAATATGGTTACATTGTGATGGTGAAAATAAAACACCTGTGCATGAATCTAGTGTTCCAAAATATGTAAAGTCCATCGCTCTTGCATTTAGTAAAAATATTAGTGTTGCTAGAAATGAAATGAAATGAAATATTATTAATGTCCGCGGTGGGCCAAAATAAGACCCAAGGGACTATAAGAAGGACAATAATGACTGCCAGCTAGCAGGCTAAAAAGCCCAACAAAGAAAAGAACTAAGATAAATACAAGATGAAACCCGACAAACGGACCAAAGAGAAAGGGAAAAGAAAAGAAAAGGGAGAGCAAAGTGGGGAGGGCTGCAATCCAACAAAGAGGGGAGTGCATACCAAGAAGAACGAAGAGAGAGAAGAGGGGAGGGAGCAGCCCAAGGGGGGCAAGCTCCAAGAACCTGCCAGAAACTAATCTCTCCTAACAGTCGAGGGCGAAGTACCGGAGCTGAAGAAGTCCATGATATGTCTCTACCCATTGCTAGTTCGGAACCCTGACAAACTGTTGGTGCGTTGTCTAGTGACCCTACTTCTGTCCGAACTAGATGATGTGGGCGTTTCCGATTGAAGTCACCTGGTCCGTCGGAGTTGGTGAAGTAGATTGTGATGAGCCGATGTTGAGGAGGGTGAGATCCATTTGGAGAACTTTTATGTCGTTGAAGCTGAGTTATCTCCCTAAGAAAGAGTGTGAAACAATGTTGGTTCGGGTATCTAAATAAGGTAGAAACAGATCGAGAGTTGTCCCTGAAAAGGCAATGGAACCTACCTCGAATCTCATAATAAATGGGACAACAAAAAATAAAGTGATGAAAGATTTCAACTTCACCCAAGGAGCAAAACAAGCAAATCCACTCCTCCGTCGGAAGATGGTGATCTAACTCAATCCGGAGTTGGTGAGAACACACCCTGAGTTGCCCAATAGCGATCCGAAGACTATGCATTGTGTGTTGTTGAAGGTATTGTGGAGGAACTATTTTGCCCTCCTGAATCTGTAAGAAGTGCTCATGGTAGAAAGACAGCTTGGGGGACAAAGGGGCAACAGGAGAAATCCATGTGCATCTGGTGTACTGGAGACTAACATCCTTTCGAATATCGTGGAGCATCTTCTCCTTACTAATCCGAGAGGGAGGGAGAACACCTAAAGAATAAGGCGGGAACCTGTCTATCCATATCTGAATGCTAGCCAGGAGAGCAGAAACCTGAAAATACCAGCTCCTCCGGCCTCCCCGAGAACTCGGAGAGAGTTCCATCGAGGAGCGAAGGGCGAGGTAAGGGTACCACCTGCAACCCTCAGGGGTATCTCCGAAAGGACGGATCCTGTTAAGATAACCAATAATCAAGAAGATAATCTCAAACTGGAGAGGAGAAGCCCCAAACTCTGCCAGAATAATAGAGCGGGGGACTGTGCCCTTGCAACGAATGAATCATCGAAGAAAGAGTGTCTGGACTCGTTCAACCCGTGACCACTCAGTCGGGCCAAGGCTAGGACCCCAAACCACTAACCCATAAATAATAGTTGGCTGGACCAAGGCATCAAAAATCCTCATCTTCACAGGCATATCCTGAAAATGTGCTTTGAAGCAATTCCTCTCTAGCAAAGACAGATCTGCATATCTTACAGACCCGAGCCTGAGCGGCGGGTTTCGTACTAAAAGTGTGACCATTGAAAAGAACCCCCAAGTACAAATAAGAGGTGGTGATCTCGACATCCCGACCTTGGAAAGAGAAGTGAAGATGAGATAGAGCCTCTTTGGTAGTATTGAATACCAACACCTTGGTCTTAGAAAGATTCACCGTCAACTGTCTCGAGTCACAAAAAGCGGCAAGCTTGTCCAGATGGCGCTGAAGTCCCTCAGGAGAAGAGGCCAAAAGAACAACATCATCAACAAAGAGGAGAATAGAAATCAGCACATAGTGAAGAAGGCAACCATCCTCTGCATGATCGTTCTCCTTAATAAAAGTCTCAAACTCGTCGATAAAGATCCCAAAAAGTGTCGGGGAAAGGGGGCACCCCTGTTTCACTCCTATGGTGCTAAGAATATTGTCTGAAAGCCCTTGAGGGGAGTGAAACCGACCTTTCACAGTCTCATATAACCATGTAACCGCTGTCAAAAGTTGCCCAGAGATGCCAACTGACCGTAGTCTCTCAAGAAGTAAATGCTAGATAAATCCTTATTGTGAACTAAATTCTATATCAAAGTCTCAACTTTGAACATACTATTGCAGGCAAAAATTTTGCCTCCTTGCTCCAGTTTTTTTATTAAAACACCTATCGCTAAACATTGAAGAACACCGTCTATGTATGTGAAAGAAGTCTTCATCCAAAACCACACACAATATAGATACTAAAGAAGAGTTAACATTGTGCTCACATGATCCATAGCTAGGGTTTCATGTCTGCTATGTTTTACAAACATTATGCTCACTAGATCCAATGTGAGGGTTTCACAAACTACAGGCTCTATGATAGAAACTCTGACTTCAGCTTTCTGGACTGTATTAACTCCCAACATTAGATACAACCCCCTCACTAAATGGATGGTGGAAATGGAGCATGTTGGGATTGATCTTCAAAGGCAAATTTCACAACTTCAAAACCAGCTTCAGGAGAAAGACGCCACCATTGAGATCCTTTGACATCAAGTCCAATCATAAAGTGAAAGGATTGTCAAGTTGGAACAGCTTAGACAACCTTACACATCTACAATTAATGAGCTTCATCATCTCCAAAAGGTTGTTCATGACATACAACACAAGCAAACTCAGATCTTTGTCCAACATAAGAATCTCAAAAATGAACAAATGCTCAACAAAAACCACTTCAAAAACAAGTTGAAGAACACAATTCATGAGTTCAAGAGATAAAGGGTTAAAAACTCCTCCAATCATGGAGTTAGCAGTGCATGCTAAATTTGACAAGGAAAGGGCATGTAAGGACAAAGAACTCAATCTTAGACTTCAAGGTCTTCCTAAGCCTGTTAACCTCTTGAAGGTAGGCAATGATTTCTTACATGACACATTGGATCTCAAGGATATTACCCTTGATTGGGCTTGGGTAGCCCTTGACGACACTTTTCTCATCAGGTTTTGATTAGTTGAGGAGCATCTGAAGGCTTCAAGAGCAAAGAAGAAACTCTCCAATCTCTCAACCAAAATTTACTTGACCAAGGACCTCACACATCTTCAAATGGAAGAACATTGAAAAGCATATCCCAAGTGGTAGCTTCTTGAAAGGACAAGTGGGCTTTTGACTACAAGGCAATGATTCATGACTTCCCTCCTGTATGGTGGTTTTGGTTAACGCTCAAAGCACAATGGTCATCCAATGCGATTGTTGGATGCGCCCAGTGCTCACACCTCGCAGCGAGCGCACAATCCAAAAGTTCGAGGAGTGTGGGGCACGACTCCAAGGATGACCTCTAGAATTTTATCAAGGTCGGCTCCTTGTTCTAATGTGATCTTTGACACTCATTTCCTAAACTAGCCTAGTTTACCCGGTTTTGTCCGATGAAAAGGGATAGAGAGAAAGAGATAAAAGTAACTCACCTAAACTACCGGTGGTAATGCGCCTAGAATCACAAATTCCTTCCAAGTCTCAATGGGATTAATGAACACATTCATCAAACATGACAACAATGGTGAACATGGATTCAAATCAATATAATTGTAACAGGATTCTGCACCCAATGGATGAAGGCATGGATTCTTTGCGCCGAGGCGAGCTCGACACCCCGCGAGCCGCCAGAAATGTTGCCACATTTTGCATGGGGTGCAATGTTTTCAATTTTGTAACAATGTCTGCTCTTCCTTTTCCCTCTTCCTCTATTTTCCTTTCTTCCTCTCTCCCTTTCTCTTTCTTTCCTACATTCTCTTTTTCCCCCCCTTTCTTGGAGCCCCTCAGTTGGATCTCAAGTTTGACAGCAGTTAACCTGGAAAATGGCTAAGTGTTGGTGCAAAGTTACTTCGCCCAGTTTTGGTGCGAAGTGCGTACTTCGCCCAGTTTTGGTGCGAAGTCCGACTTCGCCCCTCTTTTTGGGCGCACCTTGTAGCAGGCTGGCAGGATGACAGAAAAACGACTAAGTGCTGGAGCGAAGTCCGTACGACGGCAGAAGTCAGCTTTCACCTGTGCGCAGTCCGACTTCGCAGCGAAGTCGGAGTGCGCCCTTGACAGGTGCGCAGTAGGGAAACAAACTCGGAAATACACCCAAGGCATGAAGGCCTTCCCGACTACGCTGTTTTCTGCCTGCGCAACCCAATGGCGCTCTGATCCCAAGCGAAGTTGGATAAACTGCCTTTCAAGGCAGACACATGTCAAACAACATCATCCATCATCTGACAAGTGTCTAGCTTCGGGATTTGAGCCAAGACGTGCCGAGCAAAAGGACGAGCATGGGCTGCACTACCTATGCCGGTGGCCTCATTTAAAGCTGATTGGAGGTTCCACCCGCTCCAGCTACCCGCATTCCTGCCGATAAGAAGTTTTGCCCAACACACCGCCACCTAGCTATCCAACTTCCAGGAAGACCATGCTTGCGGGTACAGTCCAGTCCGACAAAGGTCAGCATTTGCAGCTCTTTCGCCGCTTTTGTCAGCTTGTGTTTGATTGGGACTCTATGCCCATTAATGTAACGGGAGGGACTCGGGCTATAAAAACCCACCATGTTTTCATTGTAAAGGGTGGAAGGGGAATGTCTGTTAGGGAACCATTGTAACCGTGCTTCTGCTTATAAATATAAATTGTATGCCTGGTTCTGTTCTACTGCTTTTATTTCTTTATGCTTATGCTTAACGCTTCCCTGTGTCACGGCTCGTTGATTCATTTCAGCATTTGGTGGTCAGGCGCCTTTAGCATTGTTTGTGCACTTTTAAATCTTATATAATAGATGTGGTAGCAGTTCCATCAGTTGTGTGTTACGTTGCTGTCCGTAGTGGTGATTGATGCGTTGCCGTGTTGTTAGTTCTCCTTGTAGGGAGAATGTTTGCTAGGGGACCATTGTAGTCGTGCGTATAAATTCTCTGCATAACACATATACCTGGCTCTGACATCTCTTAGTTGCTTTCTGTTTGAGTTTCCGTACGTAGTGGTGATTGATGCATTGTCGTGCTGTTAGTTCTCCTTGTAGGGAGAATGTTTGCTAGGGGACCATTGTAGCTGTGCGTATATTGCTTAGTACAGAAAGTACACTTAGGTTTTGCAGTTCCTTGTCATGCTTTGTATTTATAATGCAGTAAGTAATGGTGATTAATGTGTTGTCGTACTGTTAGTTCCCCCCCACCAAACTCCAATCTCATTTGTAAATTCTTTCCGTTCCTTTATCTCTTTCCTGCACTCTTAGCTTAAACCATAAAACCCCCCAAAGGAGCCGGCCTTCTCCGGAGATTGGCACGGAAGGCATCTCTTCCTTCCGGCCTTTCATGCTAGTGGGCAAATCTGGGCGCATTAACCCAAAATCCTTTCCTCATGGCAGATTCGTAACCAACAGTTTCTCTGGCATGCCCGATGGGACCAGGGTCCCACATTTGAAGAGAGATTTTCTGATCAGTCTCCACCTGGCGCTGACAGTGGTTTCTGAGCACTTGGTGAGACAAGGAAGTTTCTCACCCCCAACAGAATCGAAGCACCGGTGTTCGCTTCATTGCTGTTCGAAATCTGAACACCTGGCGACTCTGCACGAACAAATCCTCTAAGTCCGAAAGACCGGTCCCAACACCTTCATGCAAACAAGAAGGTGGCGAGCAAGGGATCCGAGAAGCCCGCCTGACTTTTACGAACTGGACATCAACGCTCGAGGCGAAATTCCTAGGCTGGCTGATCCGCAAGCTCGTGTCGATGAAGCCGAGGCTGAAATCCAAGAAGAAGCCGAAGCTGAGCTCGGCGGAGCTGAGTACGAAATAGAAGAGGCCAAGGAAGAAGAAGCATCTGCATCCTCGAAAAGTACCGACACTGAGTACACAACCGACGGCGGAGAAGAAGAAGAAATGGCTGCTCAGCAGCAAAATGACGATGATCTCTTCCCGACGGTGGACTCTACAGGGCCCTTGGCCCTGGTCGGACAGCAAGTTGTGCCCCCTGCTGCTTTAAAGTCTATCCCTACATACGACGGCTACGGCAAGACGGCGTACGAGCACATCCAAGACATCCTTGCCCTGGCCGCATTGCATTCCATTACCGATGAGAGTGTGAAGACCCGTCTGATCGGCCCTTTCCCCGAGGGGAAAGCTTCTCTACCGGTGGAGATCGCGCGCGGAGGGATCCATCACAGGGTGGCCCCAGCTTGCCAGAAGGCTCGTGAAAGGATGCAACGAGTCTGCTGACCCTACTTCTTTGCTGCATCAGTTCCAAAGTATCCAGAGACACCCTCAAGAGGAGGTGTCTGATTTTAACATCAGGTTTGCGAGATCCTGGAAACGGGTACCTCGCGAACTTCGGCCTTCAGCTGGCATGGCTGCTCACTACTATCTGAGATCCTTCAACTCAGACATATGCCTGCTACTGAAGATTGCCAAAATAGATGAGTTTCCTGCTCTGTACGAGGCTGCCCAGCAAGCTGAAGCTGACATTATTTCTATCGGCAGACTCCCGTCCAGGGTGCAGGAACCCATTCACCCTGACTTCCCCAAATCCCAGTATCCTCCTGCTTCTGGTGGTGCGCCGTCCACATCAGGACAGCAGCCCCAGCAGCAGTGGAATCCGGCGTCGATCGTAACTCCTTACGGCCCGCCCTAATTGCATTATCCTCACCCGCCTCCTCCTGCTCCGCATTTTCCAACACTTCTGCTCCCCCTCAGTACGCACCTTATTCTAACCCTCCTCCATTAGCCGCATTGCCTCCATCGGCACAGTTGCCGCCTCCTGACAGTAGCATTCAGAATACAATTCTACAGGAGGTGCGGGCTTTGGCCTCAGGATATCATGCCATGTCCAATGACATGACCGATCTGAAGAAGAAGCAGGCCCAGATGGACCTTGCTCCTAGGAGGCCATATGCGACTCCGGCGCTAACAAAAGACAAGCCCCCGGAGCATCAGTTGCAGAGGCGTCCGCCTCCGAGAAATGCTGCTATAGAAGACCCGCCTGGTCCTTCCAACCAGGTTAACTGGTGCACTACGTGCAATGACCCACATTCGGAGGAAGACTGCACACTGCACCAGCACTACATCCAGACCTTGGCCGGCAGCGCCATAGAGGACGATGAACTCTACATGATCCTGGACGGCGAAGCCAACTTTGCCCTCCCAGAGGAGAATCTAGTGCCGCCCACCAAGGAGGAAAAGAAAGCTACAGATGCTGCCAAGCCTTTGCAAGTTTATGCAAGAAGAGAAAGACCGCAACCCGGTGGACTACCACCGTACAAACGGCTGTGGCCCTACACAGCCCAGGAGAAGGCATCCAAAGATAAAACTCCAGCCAAGCCTCCTCCGGCAAAGGCTGCCCCTGTTCCAGCCAAGCCTCCTATAGCGAAAGCTCCAGTTCCAGCTAAAGCTCCCGTACCTCAGCCTCCAGCTGAAACCAAAGAACAAGCCCAGGAGAAGCTGAAGTACCCATCTCTGACCAAGAGACAGCGAGTTGAGGCTACCCAGCAGTACCGGACGAAGTATGATCCGGCAAAACAAGTAGAAGGAGCTAGTACCTCGAGCTACAACATTGTAGACGAGTTGAAAAGAACACCTGCTAGAATCAGCATGTATGATGCTCTTCTGCTCCCAGGCCAGGTGGATCTGCTGCAAGAATCTCTGAAGAACATGAAAGGCGGCAAGCAGATACAACCCGCTGTCCTGGTTCAACCTCTGACAGTCTCAGCCACTGGGAAGAACAGACCGCCTCCCTTTTATTTGTCTTTACGGATGCAAGGGCACATAGTTCACAACTGCATGGTGGATTCTGGTGCTTCCACGACTGTGATGCCGAAGGCCGTTTGTGACGAGATCGGGATGGAATACACCCGGAGCAGCCAAGCCGTGCTGCAATTAGACGGCACCCCTGTCAAGACAGTTGGTGTCATAAAGGACATCCCTATCCGGCTGCACAAGGCTCTCGACATCGTGGTCATCCAAGAGGTCGTGGTTGTTGACCTGGCTCCTTACTTCGGCATGTTTCTCTCCCGGGAGTTCAGTGCGAAGTTGGGCGGGTACTGTCTCTAGACTACTCACACATGGAAGTGCCCTTCAAAGGAAGGAGACTGAAAATTTTCAATGAGAAGCCTTCCACCTTCCTAGTAGAGAAGATACCCGGAGGAGAGTTGGACTGCATGGTACAGTTCGACATCGAAGTGCGGCCCACCAAGCTTATCAGGGGCCTAGCCTTGTGTCAGGAATTGGCCCGAAGCGCTGTAGCCGGCATCTCCGCCTGTAAGTGGGAGGACACAGCGACACGCATCTACCTAGCCAACTCCTTATCGAAGGGGAGTGATTGGACAGATGAATTGGTGAGATATTTCTGCATCGGAAGATGTCCAAATCACCTGAACGCCTCACAACGAAGGAGATTTCGACTAGGTGCACTTAAGTACACTCTTCGCCCCGAGGGGCTTTACTTCAAAAAACATTGACGGCATCCTGTTGCGGTGCGTCACGAAATCAGATCAGTCCAAGGTCCTCGGAGATTTTCATTCCGGGATGCCTGGGGGTCATCATTCTTCAAGGCCTACGGCCTTAAAAATAATTAGAGCTGGGTACTATTGGCCCACTCTATTTACAGACGCTCATGCGATCTGTTCCAAGTGTGATCAATGCCAGAGGTTTGCTGGCAGAAACAGAAAAGCACGCCTGTCCCTTCAACCGATTCAAGCCGAGACTCCGTTCCAGCAATGGGGTCTAGACTTCATTGGGGTGATTTCGCCTAGTTCCTCTGCCGGACACAAGTTTATTCTTACAGCCACCGATTACTTCACACGGTGGGCAGAGGCAATCCCGACCAAGAACGCAGACCAAGAAACGGTCGTCAGGTTCATTGAGAGCCTGATTACCCGCTTCGGGGTTCCAGAGTCAATTGTGACAGACAACGGTCCGGGATTCGCAGGCGCTGTACTCACGGAGTACACTGGCAAACTTGGCATCTATCACAAGATGTCTTCTAATTACTACCCGCAGGGGAATGGCCTTGCCGAGTCTACTAACAAGAACCTCCTGAAAATCATCCGGAGGACCATTGACAGAAACAAGTGGACTTGGCATTTACTCCTGAACGGGCGCTGTGGGCGGACAGAGTT
Organism: Wollemia nobilis; assembly: GCA_028583015.1. Taxonomy (NCBI): domain Eukaryota; kingdom Viridiplantae; phylum Streptophyta; class Pinopsida; order Araucariales; family Araucariaceae; genus Wollemia; species Wollemia nobilis. The sequence continues at coordinate 4,102,143 of JAQPPZ010003612.1, forward strand.
TCATTCAAAAAATCCATCAGAACGTCCCCCTATGCGCTCGTCTATGGCAAAGAGGTTGTCATGCCATCTCACATTGAAATCCCTGCCCTATGGATGTTGGACGAAGACAGGAGCAATGGAGACCCGGTGGACGACAGACTGTGCCAACTCCTGCAGTTGGAAGAAGACGGAGAAAAAGCATACCAAGCCTTCACTGATCATATTGCAGCCACTCAAGGCTGGTTTGCAAAAGGCACCACTGCCCGAGTTTTTAAAATCGGGGACCTGGTGCTGAAGTGGGACTCATATAAGGCAAAGTCGGGCAATCACGGGAAGTTTGATGCCCTCTGGGAGGGCCCTTATCAGATTGCCCGAGTGAACCAGTTCAATGCCTACATACTTCGGGATATGGAGGGTCAGCTCCTACCTATCCCTGTTAACGGGTTCCACTTAAAAATTTACCGTTGCTGAAGGTGCCCGAGTGGCCCTTCTTTGTAAAAATTTCCCTTATGCATTTTTGTTTTCCAGCATGTACAATTTCCAGCTTTTAATTTTTTATTATTTTTGAGCTTAACTGCGACATGGGAGAGAATACAGACTTCGCAGCGAAGTCTTTCGTCGCCCCTCAGAAGGAGGGAAGTTCGTGAAGGGGCCGTTTGAGTGAAGAAGAAAACAAAGCAAAAAACGTCTAAGTGTTGGCCGCTGCCCGACTTCACAGCGAAGTCGGGTTGCGCGCCAGCCAAAACGCGAAGTTTGAATGGAGAAAAAAAAACTGCAAAGGCACGAAGAATCGGACTGCGCTCAGTTTTGAGCAAAGTCCAACCTCGCGCGCAAAGTCCGACTTCGGCCGGCTTGCGCGCGAAGTTCGAACTACGCGCAGCTCGCGCGCGAGGTGCAAACTTCGCGCGAAGTTCGAACTTCACCCGAACTTTGAGCGAAGTCCGAACGCGCTTCATTGTTCAAGTGCAGCTCGTGCACCCGGTCCAAAGAGGTAGTAAAAGTTCTAAGTGTTCGCCTCTCTTCCGAAGTCTGCAAAGGGCCGAACTGCGCTCAACCCTCGGGCGCGGTAAAGAAAAAAGAAAAGAAAGTCTCAATGCAAGTCGCAGCTCGCGCGCGAAGTGCAAACTTCGCGCGAAGTTCGAACTTCGCCCGAATTTCGGGCAAAGTCCGACTGCGCTGGCGAAGTCGGATCGCGCCCAGCCTTGGGCGAAGTCCGATTGCGCCTTGTTTTCTGGGCCAGCTTGGACAGTTGTTTAAAAATTGAATAAAATATTCTAAAAAGTTCCAAGCTGGGCCCACCAAGGCGCATTGCGACCGTTTTAAGATGGGTTTCCGCGCCCAAAGGTTTTTTCCTGAGCAGTGTGCCCAGATAGCAGCAAGTGACGTCAGCCATGGCGCAACGTTCAAGGTAAAGTTAATGATTGCACAGTCCTCAATAAAAAGTGCAATCAAAAAAGCATGGCACGGCTGCCGGGGTACCTTTTTCCAAACATTCTCCTGCGCAGCCACCCAAGAAACTTAACTCCTTCACTTGCCAACCGACCTACCCCCTCCTGCGCGTCATTAATGACGCTGTCATTATCTAGAAAAGGGGGTCAGATGCATCCAAACATGCCAAACTGCATAGATTATTCCTGTGACTGCAAAATCTGCTACAGACTGAATTTGTAATTATTGTTGTTTCAGAGAGATCGACAGAGGAAAGATGCCAATGCCAACGCAATCCAGCGAAGGATGCGAACTCGAGGATTTACCGCGACCAAGTGTTTTCAGAAGTGAAACACCGCCGGAGCTAAAGTCAAAGTCTCGGCCAAAAAAAGTACAGCGTGGGCAAGCCCCACCACCTCCGGTAAATTACCTGGCGGGATACAAGGACGACTCATTTTCTATGAGCCTGACTAAGCTGCGGACAAATGTGGAGAGTTGGGCTGACAAGGTTTCGCCCTCTCATCACTTCGGAGCTGCGTACAAATCAAACCTGGTAGACCTGATTGTCAGACACTACAGACCAGTCACCCGGCAAATTTGCAGCTCCAGCGGTAAACCCTTGTTCGCGTTGCGCAGGGAGACTGTTCAGCCAGCTTTCGCCCCAGGGTTGGAGTATGACTCCAGCACAATTGTCAGAAAGATAAATCCGGGCGAGCAAGCGGGATGCTTCACGCAAACAAAACGGATGAGGGATTTCCTCAATTCGTAGCTAAACGCCCCGCTTGCAGCTGGACAGTGGCCAACTGGCCCCATGCCCTTGGCGAGGTTTCAGAACAAATATTTATACGCCATTCTGGCATGGATCCTCGGTTGCGACTCTGATGAGCTGGTACAGTCGTACCAGCTAGCGCTGGCAGAATGTCTCCTGTGTGGAGAATCCTATGAACCAGCAGCGCAGAGAAGTGGAAAGCGTCCCATCTTTTTCGACTGGGCGGATTGGGTGGCATACGCCATCCACTCCAAACTGGTCAAGCTCCAGAAGAAGCAATCCACCGAATTTCGGTTCAGTTCTGTTCTAGCTTGGCTATGTTTATATCATTTGCACTCCCGGATGCCGATCCCGAACCTGAAGAAGGTCAACAAGAAGGGAGAGCCACAACCCGTCTATGACTGGACGGATGACCTATACCGGAAAGGGTCTTACTACAAGTTTAACATTAACTTTCTGGGATTGGTCATGTCAGTCTTCAGCGAGGGCGAAATCCCTCGCCCCCCGCGAGAAATGACGAACTCTTTGCTGAGTCAGAAGCTCGGGGACGTTTTTAGACTGACGCAGGGAATTGTGGTCAGAATCTACGGATTCAAGGGCAAACCTCACCTGCCGCCCTACCGGTGCACGGATCATCGCTTTGGGATGGAGGTTGCCCGTCGGATGGATTATGTTGAGGAGGAGTTCGGCCCGGGAAAGAAAAGAGGCCAGATTTTTCAATATCCTCTTTCCTGGGCAAACGTTGAGATTTCCGAGGTAGGACAACATGTCTACCTCGAGCGGGAGCTTTTTGACATTGGTCTGATTCTGCTGCCGCAGCGCTGGAAGTACGACCCGTATGGGATAAGGGGAAAGTTCACACATCTCTGCCCCCGGGCGGATATAATCGAGGACAGATGCGATGTGGTCCATGTGGACCTTGACTGGGAAATTGAATTGATGGAAGCTTCACCTCCATGGCAGGATTTTTACTACGAGGAGGTGGCATATGACCCCAAGCGAAACCCAGACCACCAGTTCTCATCTCCAGGGTTTAAAAAATTTCTCTCCAAAATAGCAGGCCTTAACTGGCCAAAAGAAAAGATTATTGAATGCTGGAAGATGAGGTGCCGCACGCAGCACGACAAATCCACTAGGAGAAATCTGGCCGTTGATGACGACTTTTCAGTTCTATACGACCAGCACCATGACAGCTGGCGGCCGTTCGCATATCAAGATTACGTTCCCCGAGGTCCCTTTGAGAATTATAAAGGAGGGTCTTCCTCCCAACAGTTGTACACTTCGGCAACTGCCAGCGCGGGCCCAGCAGACATCCAAGTGGACCCAATGCAGCCCGTGGCTTCCAAGGCGGCACCTGAAAAGGCGCAAAAACCAGTCAAGTCAACGCCTAAGGTGACCCTTCAGGCACAAAAGGCGCCAGCGCCGCCAGAGGGCAGACCGGTTGCAGCAGACCTTCTGCAAGTCAAACCCCAATACAAGTTCACCGTGGGAACATCAGCGCCTGTTGCACCTGCTTCATCTCCTTCCCCCGATCCGGCCATTGTTCCAGAAGAGAAGAAGAGGAAGAGAGTTGAAAAAATCAGGCGACCTAGTCTGACAGTGCAGCAGCCAGTCGCAGAGCCGCAGCCGCGTTCAGCCGCTCCAGAGCATGTTTCTCTGGGCAGTCCCGAGCCAGCCGCCGGAACCAGAAGCGCAGACATCCATCCAGCATCGGCTCAGGCGGAGCTCGCAGGTACGTTTGCTGCCCCACTCTCTCTGGTCTCATCTAGCCCTCCTCCTACTCCATCTCCCGCTCAATCCGAGCAAGCCGTGGCCACATCTTCCTCCCCGTCTCCACACCCTTCTAGCGGCCCCCATTCTTTTGACCAGTTTGCTCAGAAACCCAACGTTTCCCTATCTCTGAGTCAAACCCCAAACCCTTCGCCTGAGGTTAGTGCTGAAGCCGTGCATTCATCGTTACATCCACCACCTCAGCCGCTTGAAACCCTTTCAAGCATCATCCGCTCCCATCTCCACTTCCCGGTCGCCCCGTAAGCGGCCGATCCTTCCAAAGTCCGTCCGGTTCCTCCTAATCCCATTCCCGCAGGAGAGACGTCTCAGCAAAACCCTAGGCTGGAGGAACCAGACTTCATGGACGACCTCCGTAATACGGACGACTTGCCTCTCGGCAACGAGAGCCGTAGAGTACCCTATCTCTTTCCTCCAAAACCCGAAGCGGAGGAGACTCGAAGAGATAGCCGCCCCGGTAAAGCGCACCAAGTTTAACTTTGAGAGGAGAGTGCTTACAACAGAGAAGATAATCCCTAAAATGAAGAAGCCTCTCCGAGAAATGACCAGGGCGGACTACGAGCTCCAGAAAAAGGAGAAGAGCTTTGACGATATTGACAAGCAATACGAGATTCAGGGAATCATTCGTAAAGCTGACAACCTCCTTGTCAAGAGTCTGGAGGAACAGGAAGAGCTTTTCGGGTTGCAAGATAAGACAAGACAGCTTGAAGAGGACCTGTCCAGGTCCACTGAGCAGCTGGAAGCGGCGCAGACGAGAAATAGATGAACTAAAAGCCCAACTGGCCGCTTCTCAGCAACAAGCCGCAACGGAAAGCAGGCAGCCTTGGAGCAGATTTCTCAGCTCCAGGAGTCTTTGAAACAGGCGCAGTCGCAATCTGCAGAGAGAGCATCTCAAGCGACGGTCTTTTCGAAGAGCAAGGTTAAGGGGATGCGGGCTGATCTGCTGCGGGGATGCAAGCCCCACACCTATAAGGCAATGTCAGTTCTGGATTTCGCATCCAGAATTCAAGAAGTTTCTGCCCAGGGAAAGCCTGTGGTAGAGGAGGCCGAACGCCAGGCGAAGCAATGGCTGGACCTGGCAATAAATCTTCAGGAGTGCGAGCGCGATGGCCTCCAATTCTCCCCCATGTCCTCATTCGTTGCAGAATGGGCAGATGCAAGGGTAACCTTGCATAAATATTTTAAGAAAGTTGAAGAGGTGAGAGTTGCCAAACGAATGCTGGACGCATTCGAACACGAAAGAGACATTTGTATGGCTCCCTTTCACGCTCTTTCAGAACTTGGCTGCCCGGGCTTTGTTGAGAATGGTGAATTTCTCACCCACGAGCAGGTGAAAAAGAATTGGCGGTCCTTTGAATTAGATACAGCTGAAATTGATAGCTGGACTGAGCCAATTCAAGAAAGTCAGGTCACCCAGATGGTGTCCAAATACTGCAAGATCAGCTCCTACTTCCAGGAGCTAGGAAAAAGATACCTCACCATCGACCTGCACGCGGTCGCTGCTTTCCACGCAGCATTAGAAGAAGTTGTTGACCGCCGGCCATTCGAAGCAGAAGCCTGGGGCCAAGCCCAGGCCACATACAACCGCATCTGCGAGGCAGAAGCAAAAGCTGGAGAGCCTTCGGAAGATGGTTCTGAGGAGGCAACTGACGAAGGTGAATCTGAAGAACAGTTGCCGTGAGGAGAACAGCTAGAGCAACAAAAGGCAGGGGAAGCAAGTTCCTCTGCACCCAATGGATGAAGGCATGGATTCTTTGCGCCGAGGCGAGCTCGACACCCCGCGAGCCGCCAAAAATGTTGCCACATTTTGCATGGGGTGCAATGTTTTCAATTTTGTAACAGTGTTGCTCTTCCTTTTCCCTCTTCCTCTATTTTCCTTTCTTCCTCTCTCCCTTTCTCTTTCTTTCCTACATTCTCTTTTTCCCCCCCTTTCTTGGAGCCCCTCAGTTGGATCTCAAGTTTGACAGCAGTTAACCTGGAAAATGGCTAAGTGTTGGTGCAAAGTCCGACTTCGCCCAGTTTCGGTGCGAAGTGCGTACTTCGCCCAGTTTTGGTGCGAAGTCCGACTTCGCCCCTCTTTCTGGGCGCACCTTGTAGCAGGCTGGCAGGATGACAGAAAAAAGACTAAGTGCTGGAGCGAAGTCCGTACGGCGGCAGAAGTCAGCTTTCACTCGTGCGCAGTCCGACTTCGCAGCGAAGTCGGAGTGCGCCCTTGACAGGTGCGCAGTAGGGAAACAAACTCGGAAATACACCCAAGGCATGAAGGCCTTCCCGACTGCGTTGTTTTCTGCCTGCGCAACCCGATGGCGCTCTGATCCCAAGCGAAGTTGGATAAACTGCCTTTCAAGGCAGACACGTGTCAAACAGCATCATCCATCATCTGACAAGTGTCTAGCTTCGGGATTTGAGCCAAGACGTGCCGAGCAAAAGGACGAGCATGGGCTGCACTACCTATGCCAGTGGCCTCATTTAAAGCTGATTGGAGGTTCCACCCGCTCCAGCTACCCGCATTCCTGCCGAGAAGAAGTTCTGCCCAACACACCGCCACCTAGCTGTCCAGCTTCCAGGAAGACCATGCTGCGGGTACAGTCCAGTCCGACAAAGGTCAACATTTGCAGCTCTTTCGCCGCTTTTGTCAGCTTGTGTTTGACTGGGACTCTGTGCCCATTAATGTAACGGGAGGGACTCGGGCTATAAAAACCCACCATGTTTTCATTGTAAAGGGTGGAAGGGGAATGTCTGTTAGGGAACCATTGTAACCGTGCTTCTGCTTGTAAATATAAATTGTATGCCTGGTTCTGTTCTACCGCTTTTATTTCTTTATGCTTATGCTTAACGCTTCCCTGTGTCACGGCTCGTTGATTCGTTTTAGCATTTGGTGGTCGTGCGCCTTTAGCATTGTTTGTCACTCGCACTTTTAAATCTTATATAATAGATGTGGTAGCAGCTCCATCAGTTGTGTGTTACGTTGTTGTCCGTAGTGGTGATTGATGCGTTGCCGTGCTGTTAGTTCTCCTTGTAGGGAGAATGTTTGCTAGGGGACCATTGTAGTCGTGCGTATAAATTCTCTGCATAACACATATACCGGGCTCTGACATCTCTTAGTTGCTTTTTGTTTGAGTTTCCGTACGTAGTGGTGATTGATGCATTGTCGTGCTGTTAGTTCTCCTTGTAGGGAGAATGTTTGCTAGGGGACCATTGTAGCTGTGCGTATATTGCTTAGTACAGAAAGTACACTTAGGTTTTGCAGTTCCTTGTCATGCTTTGTATTTATAATGCAATAAGTAATGGTGATTAATGTGTTGCCGTACTGTTAGTTCCCCCCACCAAACTCCAATCTCATTTGTAAATTCTTTCCGTTCCTTTATCTCTTTCCTGCACTCTTAGCTTAAACCATAAAACCCCCCAAAGGAGCCGGCCTTCTCCGGAGATTAGCACGGAAGGCATCTCTTCCTTCCGGCCTTTCATGCTGGTGGGCGAATCTGGGCGCATTAACCCAAAATCCTTTCCTCATGGCAGATTCGTAACCAACAGTACCCTCTCTTTCTCTACTAGAACTATAATAGGGAAACATGTTCTCAAGAAATTCTACGATGTTATAATTTCAAGAGATATTGTTCTTATCAAAGAAACCGAGGGCCCTAAACGGGAACGCCCACCTTTCAATGGTTAATATTAGGTTTTTGATTTCAAGAATGTAACAGTAGATCAAGTGGGTGTTCGTGGCTAGGGTGGCATTGCTTGCCTCATTTGAGATTGTCTTCATCAACAAGTGTCCTTGGTTGCATCAAATGAGCACTCCAGGTATATGTGGCTCCCAATTTAGAGGGGGCCATCCCCTTTTTACGACATCTTCATAGTCGTTTGCTACTTCCCCCTAGCATCCTTCTCCTTTTTCATCTATTCTAATAGTGACCTATGCTTGAATTTGTATATAAATATTTCTACAAATTCATCTTTGAGTGATTTTAATGCTTGCATAGGAACCCACTAGGCACCTTTTCATGATCCCACATACAATGAATTTTGTGTCTTTGAACTCACCTCACGTATCTTGCTTTTAATAAAACCTCAACAAATCATAAGGACCCGTTTACTACTTACAGTAAACACTTACTAATTGTGTGAGTCCAACACCCTCTTGGTACTTAATGAGATCTCTTAATTTCCAAATTCTTCCAAGTTTATATCTTTTTCATTATTGAGTATGTCCTCACAACAAGAGATTGCTTTTTGTTATTCATAATTTTCAGGTTTCCATTCAACCTCCCTTGGCTAATCATGCAATGCTAACATTTTCCTTGGATTCTCCTTCATTTTTTTGGCTCCATATTCTCCTCCTCTCTCTCTCTTTCGCCCACCATCCCATGATCTAATTTTATCTTTAGTATGCTAACGATTAAGCTAGTTGTCTCTTTGAATTGATGCCTGATTATCATTCTCTTAATTCTACCATGACAACTAAATGAGAATTCTTGTTGCACATCTTATGGGATCTTTCCCTTTACTCCTTTCAACATACTTTTCCTTAATTGAAGATAGCATGTCACATTGGTTTTTGTTCCATGAATTGTTGGTATGATGAAAAATGTAACTCTATGCATCAAAAGCCCTATATTGCTCTTACCCATGAGCCTATTGTTGTATTTTCCATCTAGAAGACATATAAATGCCTCATTCAACATAAAAAATTAGAATTTCTGGCTACTAGGCGGACTAAGCTTCTAGATGCTCGTCAACACTCTCCAAAGTTCTTTTTTTGTACCCTCTTTCCTCAAAAGCCCTCGTCAACATGCATTGACCTCCAGACTTTGGTATTCCACGTTGCTTCCTTATATAACATTTCCAAGCAATCCTCCATTCATATCTCTCCTCTCCCCACATCTTGCCACCTATTTTCTTTAGGGGAAATCAAGAGAGCTATATAGGAGTTGTGCACTAGCAAAGATGTTGGATTTGAGGGTTTTTGGGCTAAGTTCCTAAAATATGGTGTTGAAGCTATTGGCCATTCCATTTCAAATTTATTCAATGAGATTGTTTGTTTTAGCTTCTCTATTTGGAGACTATTCAGGTCCCAATAACTAGAGAAGTATCATGATTGAGCACACATTTGCTAAACTTTATACCACAAATTTGAACATGAAACTCTTAGCTCAGTTGGACAAGCACAAAGCAAACTGACAAGCTGGTTTTAGAGGGGATTATCAAACCATTGACCATATTTTCAATCCTCAAGCTATTATTGAGGAGGCTTGTCAACGGCCTTCAAAAGTATTTTGTTGTTCAATTTTTTGTGGACTTTAGATAAACCTTTACCACAATACCCAAACATCTTTTATTTTTGAGGCTACAGAACATTAACATCTTGAAGCTCTTTATTACCTCTATCAAGAGACTTTATGAGATGTTGTTGGTCACTTTTGAAAGTTTGTTGAATGAGGTTGACACCAATACTGGTTTCAAATAGGGTTTTCTTCTTTCTCCCACACTCTTTGGTATCTACATTAATGAGATGGAAGAATTTATTCATCAACACACAAGTTGGCGATGGTTATCCTAATAGCTATATTTCTTTTTGTAGATGATGTACTTCTTCTTTGTCACACTCTTGAGGGCTTGCAAAGGCAATTGGATGCTCTTGCTTGCTTTTGTGACTCAAGACAATTGCCAATCAACCTTAGCAAAACTAAGGTGATAGTCTTCAACACATCAAGGAGTCCCCTTTCAAAGTTCCACTTTTATGAGGGGAAGTCGATTGAGATCACCATTAAGTATGCCTACCTAGTGGTTTAGTTTATAGCCCCTCCCTTAATCTTTGGCCAACTTCTTAGTCATGACATTGCAAGGAATATGCACCCCTTGTATTCCAGCGTCGATGTTTCCAATTGCACTTTCAAGACATACATATGAAGATATGCGTCTTTGAATGTGTTACCAAACCCATAGTCCTCTATAAATCCAACAATTGGGGCCGAAGTCTAGGGTGTGTTGATTGGGCTCGTATTGAAAGAGTCCAAATAATATTACTCCAATGACTAAGCCAATGTACGAGAACAATTTCGTAGTGGATTGTGCAAGTTGAGATTGGAGGTCATCCTCTTCACCTTGAGAGCATCTTCAAAATTATTTTTCTTTTGCACCGCCTTAGATCCGTGGGTGACTACACTTTAGTCCATGAGAAATATTCGTACTTAGCACTTTCCTCCTTATAATGGGTTTCCTTTAGAATCAGGTTTGGTCATCATAGAGGCTGGTATTTTGAAGTTAGATCATTCCTTCAATTAATTGACATGTATAGATCACTTGCCTTCTTTCAATGACTCCTTGAATGCTCCTCCGTATCTTCTTCCTAATAAGAAGGTGCTTAACCAAGCGATCAAGGATTACATGTATTTGACGGTCTCATCCCAAACTCTTAGTCCTAATTGAGCCTTCTACGGTAAGAATTTCATGATGATTAAGTATGGTATTTGTTGGCCACGAATCCGCCACGAGGAAAGGATTTGCTGCTATTGCGCCCTGGACCCGCGAACCAACATTGAAAGGCCGGAAGGAAGAGATGCCTTCCGGGCCGATCTCCGGAGAAGGCCGGCTCCTTGCGGGGGTTAGTAAGATGAGAGTGCAGGAAAGAGATAAATGAACAGAAAGAATATACAAATGAGAGTGGAGTTGGGTGGGGGGAACTAACAGTACGGGAACACACCAATCACCGCTACTTACTGCATACAAACACAAAGCATGACAAAGAACTGCAAAACCTAGGCGTACTGCCGATACACAAGCAGCGTATGCACAGCTTCAATAGCTCCCTAGCAAACATTCCCTACAAGGAACTAACAGCAAGGGATCGTATCAATCACCAGATACGTACACTGACAGGGGTAGAAAGTAAACCTAGAGATGTCAGAGCCAGGTATATGTGTTAGGTAGAGAGTTTAACCGCACAGCTTCAATGGCTCCCTAGCAAACATTCCCTACAAGGAACTAACAGCAGGGGATCGCATCAATCACCAGATACGGGCCAGCAACGTCACACATAACTGATGGAACTGCTACCAAATTTATAATGAATGCTTTAAATAATGAAGTACAGAAGGTGCTTTAAGCAAGCAATGCTAGAGGAACCTGATCGCCAAATGCCAAAGTGAATCAACGAGCCGCGACACAGGTGGGCCTAAGGCATATAATGAAAGACAAGATAAAAGAATAAAGATAGTAGAACAGAACCAGGCATACAGATTGTATTCATAAGCAGAAGCACGGTTACAATGAAGCACAGTAGTTCCCTAACAAACATTCCCCTTCCACCACTTACAATGAAAACGTGGTGGCTATTTATAGCCCAAAGTTCCCTCCGTTACATTAATGGGCACAACGTCCCGATCAAACATTAGCTGACAAAAGCAGCCGCGGAACTGCTGATGCTGACCTCTGTCAGGCTGGACTGTACCCTCGGCATGGTCTCCCTGAAGGTTGAACAGCCACGTGGCAGCGCGTTGGGTAGAACTTTATATTGACAGAAATGTGGGTAGCTGAGGCAGGTGGAAACTCTCATCAGTCTTAAATGAGGCAGCTGACACAGGCGGTGCAGCCCATACTTATCCCTTTTGGTCGGCAGTCTTGGTTCAAATCCCGAAGCTGGACACTTGTCGTATGATGGGTTATGCTGTGTGACACATGTCCGCCTTGAAGGGCGATCTATCTATCTTCGCTTGGGATCGGAGCTCCTTGGGATGCGTGGGCAGAAAACAGTGCAGCTGGGAAGGCCTTCACGCCTTGGTCAAATTCCGGGTTTGTTCCCCTACCGTACACCCGTCAAGGGCGCATTCCGGCTTCGCTGAAAAGTCGGGCTGCGCACGAGTGAACACTCGGTGTCCGCCGTCGTACGGACCTGCTCCGGCAGTTATCATTCTTCTTTGTCAGCCTGCCAGTTACAAGGTGCGCCCAAAAGAGGGGCGAAGTCGGACTTCGCACCAAAACTGGGCGAAGTGCGAACTTCGCACCAAAACTGGGCGAAGTGCGCACTTCGCACCAAAACTGGGCGAAGTGCGCACTTCGCACCAAAACCTGGGTTTCCTGGTTCAGCTTCCCGGGGCCATAACTTTTGATCCGCTGACCCGATCGCCTATTATAATATATCGTTGGAAAGCTTGCGAGAAGATCTGCAATAATAAAATATCCAGGGCTCATTTTGTCCATTTTATCGCCCCGTTTATGGCCCGCAAAAACCCGAACACCTCAGCATACCCTGACACTTAGCCATTTTTCAGGGCAAGTGCTGTCAATTTTGAGAAGAATGAGAATGTAGGGAACAGAGAGAAAGGGGGGAGAAGGAAGAGCAGCTCTCTTACAAAAATTGAAAACATTGCACCCCGTGCAAAATGTGACAACATTTCTGGCGGCTCGCGGGGTGTCGAGCTCGCCTCGGCGCAAAGAATCCATGCCTTCATCCATTGGGCAACAGAGTCACCCTCGCTGCAACTGCTCTTCAGATCCACCTCCGGCAACTGCCTCCTCGGAACACTTAAAAAGAAAACACTGCACAGACTGAAAAAAGAAAAACAACTAAAACTTTAAATAATAGCCGGATTATTTACACAAAATTTTGCGGCGCTATTGGCATGCCGCCACCACAATTCTAACTTTGGTTGCCTATCCGGTAAACCTGCAGTGCCCGGACCAGATCTGATTGTACTTCAGACGATCTTTGAAGTCCGGCTGGCCTCCCAAAGCTTGCCAGGTTGCGAACATGGTGCAACGTGGCAGATTGTCGTTCATGCCGGTACCCGTACAATTGATGAACAATGTGGCAAGGAGATTTTTCAGACGGGAGCCCTCTTCGGGTACCGGTTGCGGTGATGGTTGGAGCCAATACCACCACGGTGGAGACTGTAGGTGAACATTCATTTCTCCGCTTGTGAGGTCAAGGCTGCTCACCAAACCTTGATTCCTCCGGGGTGTCTTCTATCAGCTTAAAAAAGGGCGCCTGCGATCAAGAAATCTGGATCTTCACTCAGTCGGAGTCGCCGAGTGATTTTGCCAGATGAAGGCAAGCCAAAGATTCACCAACTCGGGCTTCCTTAAAATATGGAGACTGATCGTCTCACCTCACGGATTCGTCTATGCGAGCTTGGTAATCAGCCGGCCTGACGCGCTCGCCTGGAGCGTTGATATTAATTTCGTAAAGTCAGGCTGGTTTCCCGGGTTCCTCGCTCGCCACCTTCTTGCTTGAACGAAGGCGTTAGGACCGGTCTTTCGGACTCAGAGAATATGAACGTGCAGAGTCGCCAGGTGCTCTGATTTTGAACAGCAATGAAGCGAGCACCAGTGCTTCAATTCTGTTTGGGGGTGAGAAACCTCCTTGTCCCACCGAGCATTCGGAAAGAAACTGTCAGCCCGAACAAGGACGAGCTTGAGATCTTCCAAATGCGAGACAAAGCGTCCCACCGGGCGTGCCAAAAACTGTTGGTCACGAATCCGCCACGAGGAAAGGATTTGCTGCTATTGCGCCCTGGACCCGCGAACCAACATTGAAAGGCCGGAAGGAAGAGATGCCTTCCGGGCCGATCTCCGGAGAAGGCCGGCTCCTTGCGGGGGTTAGTAAGATGAGAGTGCAGGAAAGAGATAAAATGAACGGAAAGAATATACAAATGAGTGTCCAAAGGTTGGTGGGGGGGAACTAACAGTACGGGAACACACCAATCACCGCTACTTACTGCATACAAACACAGAGCATGACAAGGAACCGCAAAACCTAGGCGTACTTCCGATACACCAGCAGCGTATGCACAACTTCAATAGCTCCCTAGCAAACATTCCCTACAAGGAACTAACAGCGGGGGATCGTATCAATCACCAGATACGTACACTGACAGGGGTAGAAAGTAAACCTAGAGATGTCAGAGCCAGGTATATGTGTTAGGTAGAGAGTTTAACCGCACAGCTTCAATGGCTCCCTAGCAAACATTCCCTACAAGGAACTAACAGCAAGGGATCGCATCAATCACCAGATACGGGCCAGCAACGTCACACATAACTGATGGAACTGCTACCAAATTTATAATGAATGCTTTAAATAATGAAGTACAGAAGGTGCTTTAAGCAAGCAATGCTAGAGGAACCTGATCGCCAAATGCCAAAGTGAATCAACGAGCCGCGACACAGGTGGGCCTAAGGCATATAATGAAAGACAGCATAAAAGAATAAAGACAGTAGAACAGAACCAAGCATACAGATTGTATTCATAAGCAGAAGCACGGTTACGATGAAGCACAGTAGTTCCCTAACAAACATTCCCCTTCCACCACTTACAATGAAAACGTGGTGGCTATTTATAGCCCAAAGTTCCCCCCGTTACATTAATGGGCACAACGTCCCAGTCAAACATTAGCTGACAAAAGCAGCCGCGGAACTGCTGATGCTGACCTCTGTCAGGCTGGACTGTACCCTCGGCATGGTCTCCCTGAAGGTTGAACAGACACGTGGCAGCGCGTTGGGTAGAACTTTATATTGACAGAAATGTGGGTAGCTGAGGCAGGTGGAAACTCTCATCAGTCTTAAATGAGGCAGTTGACACAGGCGGTGCAGCCCATACTTATCCCTTTTGGTCGGCAGTCTTGGTTCAAATCCCGAAGCTGGACACTTGTCGTATGATGGGTTATGTTGTGTGACACATGTCCGCCTTGAAGGGCGCTCTATCTATCTTCGCTTGGGATCGGAGCTCCTTGGGATGCGTGGGCAGAAAACAGTGCAGTTGGGAAGGCCTTCACGCCTTGGTCAAATTCCGGGTTTGTTCCCCTACTGTACACCTGTCAAGGGCGCATTCCGGCTCTGCTGAAAAGTCGGGCTGCGCACAGGTGAACACTCGGTGTCCGCGCCGTACGGACCTCGCTCCGGCAGCTTATCATTCTTCTTTGTCGCCCGCCACCTGCCGATTACAAGGTGCGCCCAGAAGAGGGGCGAAGTCGGACTTCGCACCAAAACTGGGCGAAGTGCGCACTTCGCACCAAAACTGGGCGAAGTGCGCACTTCGCACCAAAAACTGGGTTTCCTGGTTCAGCTTCCCGGGGCCATAACTTTTGATCCGCTGACCCGATCGCCTATTATAATATATCGTTGGAAAGCTTGCGAGAAGATCTGCAATAATAAAATATCCAGGGCTCATTTTGTCCATTTTATCGCCCCTGTTTATGGCCCGCAAAAACCCGAACACCTCAGCATACCCTGACACTTAGCCATTTTTCAGGGCAAGTGCTGTCAATTTTGAGAAGAATGAGAATGTAGGGAACAGAGAGAAAGGGGGGAGAAGGAAGAGCAGCTCTCTTACAAAAATTGAAAACATTGCACCCCGTGCAAAATGTGACAACAAGTATTATTGCTTACCCATATTATAGATGATAACATTGGACACATGGACTCAAGATCACTATCGGTTTGCTCATAGTCCACTCACATCAATTGTAGATGGAGACAAATCATAGTATTCCTTGAGAGGATATGGTATTTTACCTTTGTTCTATTCAAGATATGGACATTGATGAGCAATTAATATGTAGATGTATTGCTTATAAAGAGATTTAGGGAACGTACTACTACCTATTTAAAGACTTAGGTAGGTCACTTGCCACATTTGTTTTCACTATCCTAACCAAAGATGCTTTGTTTTATACCTTCAAGAACCCATCACGACATCAAATATTTATAGGAAAGACCAACTACCGCTTGGCTAATTGTTTCCTTCATTCACCCCATCTTTATTCTTAGAGTAATAGCCATTCTTTTTATGCTACAACTCTTCAGAATGGTAATGATAGATTTGTGTATCCTTGCCTACATTCGAGAGTAGCCACCAAGACTTTGACACCTTCTTCATCTTGCATATTGTGGGGCAAGACCATGGGTCTTTGGGCACAAGATATCGACTAACCCTCATTTTCCCAAGAGGTGCATACATATGCAAGTTAGTAACTTCTTACCATCTTCTACCAATTCCTTGACCATGGATGCTAGAAGAGTTTCGATAAGTCGAACTTTATATCCTCCAAGGATTATCCCATTAGGAACCCTTGGCCTTGGCCATTCTCTTAGGAGCATCATTAGATTTTGTGTTGACTCTTTTGAGATGGTGATGATAACGGCTCTGTTTCTACTTCTACTTTCACTCGACATGTCATATTGATTGGAGTTGGTGCTTAGATCTTCCTGAGCTCTTCTCTATTTCTTCCTTTTTCCTTGATTGGTGGTTCTCGTATGTCTTCATCATTACTTGCAACATGTTAGGGTTCACCTATTTTTGGGTCTACCCCTCGAGGATGTGATTAAGATTTGTACAATTTAACTTTAATAAATAAAGTCCGATCTAGTCTTTAGTTTATTAACAATTTCTTGCTAACTACAATGCTTGTAACAACCTTTTTACATTTAGTCCCTATGACCTATTGCGGTCATTTGTAGGCATTAATAGAATTATAATATCTTATCTTATATGTAGGCCAATTCCACATGAATATACATTCTTGTGAGCCTCCCAATTCAAAATGAATAATTGAATAGAAGGGAAACAGATTGTCTTGAGAAAGTAGTAACTACTTGTTGAATATGGTGTAGAAATGAAATTTAACATACTTAAACACAATTCCATTTCTACTTTGGAGTCATTGTAGTACAGCAACAGCAATAACAATAGCAGCAGCAATAGAAGATGACAATAAATACAGGCAATTTTATATTAACAATGGCATTTACAGTACAGCATTACAATCTGCAGCCTGCAAACCCTAGGCAGAATATTCTTCATGGCTGCATACAAGACCTGACTGCATCATGCCCTATGCACATATGCACCAACCCTCACACATACCAATGCTCTTCTATCAATCCATCAACCTGCATGACTGAACAACTCCTTGAATGAATGAGGGAGGGCTTATTTATACACCCAAAAGTAGTTACACCCTCCAACTACCTGACACCTCACCATTCCCAAATTACATTTCATATGCATTTAATCTTTGCATTTACATGACATTTCCCACTACAAGACAAACTACTTTATGAATTTGACTTTATCGACTTACATGAATTAACATCACTTTATTATTACGTACAATATTAAATTGCACTTTATAACATTATTAAATATATGTACGCACATTCCTTCAAACAGTTTACAATTACAATATACCCAAAACTGACTCACCAAATACAGACATATCAATTTGCTTGTCTACATATGGAACCATGCTCCTTGTAGAATACCACAATAAGAAAACACTCACTCGCCCATCCCCAATATAATCGTGCTAAAAAAACATTTACATTTAAGAATGAGGTTACAAAAAAATTAGCCCCAAATAGACAATAAGTGTGGATCCATAGGACAATAACGCAATTGTAGTGTCCAACCCCAATATGAACACCAAAATTTCTGCCCTTGTTTTTTTGGTTTGAGTTTTGTATTGTTTTTTGTCTTTTTGTGCAATATTTGATTTTTTTTGTATTTTTGCGACAATAAGGAAATACTGGAAATGAAATGCAGCAATAAAGAACTATCTCTATCTTCCAAACTATCACTCCGATTGAATTGAAATTTAAGCACAATCTTCTACTAATATAAATAATGAAACCCTTTTGAGCAAATATGAGAATAATGAAGTACCCGGGTAATAATGAAGTCTGAATATTTCTGGAAATGTACACCAGCAATGGGTAAATCACTTATATTCATCAAATGATCAAGAAATTACAAGTCTCCATCAAACAAAGAGCATATTTGAGCACCCTCTATTGAGGCGACCCCTTCCCAAGCATAGAAATCTGTCCAAGGGAGGCGTTTTGAGTGAGTTGCAGCAACACATCCCTTATGGAGGATGTACGGCCTGCTCAAGGAGGAGTACAGCTGCCTTGGAATTAGCTAGAATCTGCAAAATAGTCTTCACAAACCCCTCAAAGGTGTACGGTTGGAGTGTATGCAACAGTTCGCCCTCAAATCCTCAAACCCTAGCTGGTAATTACATCACAATCCTCTCCAATAAGCTCTAGATGGTACGGCCTGGCTGTGTAATGAAGAATAATTAATTTGCAACTGATAACTTCTTCAAAACCCTTCCAAATCTGCTTTTCAAATGCTGTAAATGTCTTCAATGCAAGCACAATTGCACCCACTGTGTGCGAAAGCCCCAAACCACTCTGAAGATATCTTTCAACCTCAAGAATGGTGCTCCTGCCGGAGGTTTTCATCTCCAAACAGGCTACAAACCCCTGCAAATCCAATCTCAAAATGACTGTGAAAATAGAATGCCAAAGATGTGAAAATGAATTCAACTTCATTCTTTTATTTCCCTCTCACAATTGGGTCGGCCAAGTTTGCCTTTTTTTTCCTTTAATTTCATTTGCATTTAAATTTATTTTTAAAGAGCCCCATGAGGGGTCGTCCCAAACTCCTAGGGAGATAACATTTTAATTTTAATTTATAACTTACCTTATGACTCCCAAAAATCCCCCTTATAACCCCTTAATAATAAAATATAAGCCCAACATTAGAATATTTAAACATTATATTTAAATATTACATTAATAACTTTCGGGCATTAAAATAATAATCCTCCTAAGGCCGGACCCAAGAAAAAATACTGGAAACGGACACCCATTTCGCCGAACAATCCATCCGTAACATCCGCTTCCCAAGATACTGCCTCTGATCGACTTACTAAAAATAGTAAGTCCCCCTGAAACCTGCTGGAAACAGTCCTGAAAGCTGACCACACTGAAAATTGAACGTCCAACAGTAACTCCACAACACCTAGAGGCTCCCAAACACACGACATTGCCTACGGAAACCATTGTATAGGCAAGTCCATACTGTACATAGTGGCTAGTTAGGAAAGGGGACATTACAGCAATCTGAAATACCTATAAAATATCCCAACATTTAGTCAAAACCTTTGGCAATATGTAAAATTGCATGTTAGGACCTTTGGCAACCTTCTAACTATGCTTGTACTATGCATAGAACTCTTTGCCATGTGCGGAATATTTATCGACTACTTCATTGAAAGTCTCACTATGGTAGGTAATTGGGTGCCCATGCTAAAAGAGTATTTGCTCCAAATGCATACTCTCATGCATCTATCAGTATTTCAAAAGGTTATTGCAAGTCAATAAGAGAAAGAACAAAACCAAAGCACAATAGCTCTCGCAAAGTCTCAAATGCTTTATGCTCGTTTTTTCCCTAGTGGAACCTATGTTTTACCCTTCACTTTGTCACCTAATTTCTGAGTTTCTAAGCACAAATCTACAGTAAAAACTAGCAAGACACAAAAAACTATGATGCTCTATAAGGATCTCAGTAATGGACCAATTCCTAATCACTTTAATCTTTCTTCTAGATCAACAAGGACTCCCTCTCCATCCACTAGATAGCCAAGGTACCAAAATTTTGTCATGCCAAAGGAACACTTCTCCAAGTTGGCATATAATCTATGACTATAAAGAGTTTGGAGTACATGTTGGACAAGTTGCAAGTGTAGCCCCTATGTGCAACTAAAGACAACAATGTCATCTAGATAGACAACTACAAACGAGTTGAGGAAAGAGTGCAAGAAATCATCCATGAACAGCATGAAGGTTGCAACTATCTGAGTTAACCCAAAAGACATGACTGGCCATTCGAATAGGCCTTCTCTAGACGTCAAAGCAGTCTTCCATACATCAATGGAATCAATGGGGATTTGATGATACCCCAAGTTGAGATCTAATTTTGTGAAGTACCTTTCATTTTGAAGCTAGTCCAACAAATCGTGTACTTGAGGAATAGGACTTCCTGCTCAATAGTCAATGCTCAATAGTCAATTCAAAATGGTGATCTTCTTCAATGCTCAATAGTCAATTCAAAGCCTGCTGTCCCATCCTTCTTTAGAGCCAACACAATGGAGCTACCACACAATGAAGAACTTGGTCAAATGTGACCTTTCTGAATCGATTCTTGGATCTGCCTTTTGATTTCTTCATTCTCTAGTATTGACCTACAATACATAACATTGTTAGGCATGGGGGATCTCAAAACCAAGTCAAAGGAATACTTCACTGAGCAATGAAGTGTTACTCTACCAGGCAACTTGAATAGGTCATCAAATTCTATTACAATTTGATCCACCTCCTTTCATTGAGATGCCTGTCTACAACTGCAATAGTGGCAACAGTTTTTATTAGATGAGGCCTGATCATAAAGAGAACACACTCAACTTCCTGCACTACTTGGCATTGATCAAAGATACAAAGGTAGAAGGAATTAACTCTAGTATCCTATACTATTGCTCTTCAATAGTGACCAAAACACTATGGGGCCTGTTGGTTACGAATCTGCCATGAGGAAAGGATTTTTGGTTAATGCGCCCAGATTCGCCCACCAGCATGAAAGGCCGGGAGGAAGAGATGCCTTGCGAGCCAATCTCCGGAGAAGGCCGGCTCCTTTTGGGGGGGACTTGATTTAAGCTAAAGGGAACAGGAAAGAAATAAATGAACGGAAAGAGACAAATGTACAGAAAGAGATACAAATATGTCCAAAGGTTGGTGGGGGGGAACTAACAGTACGGGAACACACCAATCACCGCTACTTACTGCATACAAACACAGAGCATGACAAGGAACTGCAAAACCTAGGCGTACTTCCGATACACCAGCAGCGTATGCACAGCTTCAATAGCTCCCTAGCAAACATTCCCTACAAGGAACTAACAGCAGGGGATCGTATCAATCACCAGATACGTACACTGACGAGGGTAGAAAGTAAACCTAGAGATGTCGAGAGCGGTATATGTGTTAGGTAGAGAGTTTAACCGCACAGCTTCAATGGCTCCCTAGCAAACATTCCCTACAAGGAACTAACAGCAGGGGATCGCATCAATCACCAGATACGGGCCAGCAACGTCACACATAACTGATGGAACTGCTACCAAATTTATTATGAATGCTTTAAAATAATGAAGTACAGAAGGTGCTTTAAACAAGCAATGCTAGAGGAACTTGATCGCCAAATGCCGAAGTGAATCAACGAGTCGCGACACAGGTGGGCCTAAGGCATATAATGAAAGACAGCATAAAAGAATAAAGACAGTAGAAACGAGAACCGGGCATACGGATTGTATTCATAAGCGGAAGCACGGTTACAGTAAGCACAGTAGTTCCCTAACAAACATTCCCCTTCCACCCTTTACAATGAATTTCAGATGGGCTTTTATAGCCCGAGTCCCACCCGTTACATTAATGGGCACAGAGTCCCAGTCAAACATGAGCTGACAGAAGCGGCGAAAGAACTGCAAATGCTGACCTTTTGTCGGACTGGGCTGTACCCGCAGCATGGTCTTACTGGAATCTGGACAGCTACGTGGCGGAGTGTTGGGTAAATCTTCAAGTCGGCAGGCTTGCTAGTAGCTGGAGCAGGTGAAACCTCAGATCAGCTTTGAATGAAGCTATTAACGCAGCGGTGCGGGCAGCCCATGCTTATCCCTTTTGGTCGGCGGTCTTGGTTCAAATCCCGAAGCTGGACACTTGTCTGATGATGGGCTATGTTGTGTGACACATGCCTGCCTTAGAGGGCAGTCTATCCATCTTTGCTTGGGATCGGGGCTCCTTGGGATGCGTGCAGAAATCAGTGCAGTCGGGGAAGGCCTTCAAGCCTTGGTCAAATTCGGGTTTGTTCCCCTACTGTACACCTGTCAAGGGCGCATTCCGGCTCTGTTGAGAAGTCGAACTGCGCACAGGCGAACACTGGTGTCTGCCGTCATATGGACCTGCTCCGGCATTTTATCTTTCTTCTGCATTGACACTGCCAGTCTGCCAGTGAAAGGTGCGCCCAGGAAGTGGGGCGAAGTCGGACTTCGCACCAAAACTGTGCGAAGTACGCACTTCGCACCCAGATCGGGCGAAGTGCGCACTCGCACCCGGACCGGGCGAAGTGCGCACTCGCACCGGAGCCGGGCGAAGTGCGAACTCGCACCCGGACTTAGCCAATTTCGGATAGACTCGTTGGAAAGCTGGAAAATCAAGCTGGGAACTCCAAGGAAAAAAAAAGGGGGAGAGAAAGAGAATGGGAAAGAAAAGGAAAGGGAGAGAAGGAAGAAGAACGGAAGGAGGGAAAGAAGAGCAGCACTGTTACAAAACAATATTGAAGACATTGCACCCCGTGCAAAATGTGACAACATTTCTGGCGGCTCGCGGGGTGTCGAGCTCTCCTCGGCGCAAAGAATCCATGCCTTCATCCTTTGGGTGCAGAGGAACTTGCCTCCCCTGCCTTTTGCTGCTCTAACTGTTCTCCTTGCGGCAACTGTTCTTCAGATTCATCTTTGTCAGTTGCCTCATCAGTATCTCCTTATGAAAGGTCTCCATTTCCTGCTTCTGCCTCGCACATGCGAGTGTACGCCTCTTGGGCTGAGCGCCGGGCTTCCGCTTCGAATGGCTTGCGGTCAGCTATATCTTCTAATGCTCCGTGGAAAGCAGCGACCGCGTGCAGGTCGATGGTGAGGTATCTTTTCTCTAACTCCTGAAAATAGGAGCGGATCCTGGAATATCTGGACACCATCTGAGTGACCTGACTGTCTTGAATTGGATCAGTCCAGCTATCAATTTCAGCGATGTCCGCTTCAAAGGACTGCCAATTCTTCTTTACCCGATCTAGGGTGAGGAGCTCGCCATTCTCAACAAAACCTGGACACCCAAGTTCTGAAAGAGCGTGAAAGGGGGCCAGACAGATATCTCTTTCATGTTCGAATGCGTCAAGCATTCGTCTGGCCACTCTCACCTCTTCAACTTTTCAGAAATATTTGTGCAAGGTCACCTTTGCACATGCCCATTCTACAACGAATGAGGACACGGGGGAAAAAAGGACGTCGTCGCGCTCGCGCTCCTGAAGGTTTATCGCCAGGTCCCGCCATTGCTTTGCCTGGCGCTCGGCCTCCTCTACCACAGGCTTTCCACAGGCGAAAACTTCTTGAATCCCGGATGCGAAGTCCAGGACTGCCATCGCCTTAAAGGTATGGGGCTTGCATTCCCTCGAACAAACCAGCCCTCATTTCCTTAACTTTTGTCTTTGAAAAGACAGACCGCTTGAGATGTTTTCTCCGCAGGCTGCGATTGCGCTCGATTCAAAGACTCCTGGAGCCGAGAAATCTGCTCCGAGGCTGCTTTCTTTTCTGTTGCGGCCTGTTCTTGAGAAGCGGCCAGCTGGGCTTTGAATTCATCTGTTTCTCGCCGCGCCGCTTCCAGCTGCTCAGTGGACCTAGATAGGTCCTCTTCAAGTTGCCTTACTTTGTCCTGCAACGCGAAAAGTTCTTCCTGCTCCTCCAGACTCTTGACAAAGAGATTGTCAGCTTTGCGCATGATCGTCTGAATCTCATAATGTTTATCAATGTCGTCAAAGCTTTTCTCCTTTGTCTGGAGCACGTAGTCCGCCTTAGTCATTTCTCGGAGAGGCTTCTTCACTATTGGGATTATTTTCTCCGTTGTAATCACTCTCCTTCCGAAATCATACTTTGCACGTTTTGTCGGGGCGGCTATCTCTTCATGTCTCCTCCGCTTCAGGTCTTGGCGGAAAGAGACAGAATACTCTACGGCTCTCGTTGCCAGGGGCAAATCATCTGAGTTCTGGAGGTCGTCCATAAAATCTGGTTCCCCCGGCCTAGGGATCTGCTGAGACGTCTCTCCTACGGGGATGGGATCAGGAGGAACCGGACAGACCTTGGAAGAATCGGTCGCTTGTGGGGGCGACCGGGGAATGGAAATGGGAGCGGGCGACACTATGAGGGTTTGAAGCGGCTGAGGCGGAGGATGTGATGGTGAACGGACAGCCTCGAGACCGACCTCGGGCGAAGGGTTTGGAGTTGTGCTCGGAGAAAGAGAGACGTTAGGGTTACGAGCAAGCCGATCGAAAGAATGGGGACCGCTAGAAGGACGCGGAGACGGGGGGGAGGATGTGGTCATGGCTCGCCCGGATTGAGCGGGGAGCGAGTGGAAGTAGAAGCGGGTGAGACTAGAGAGACAGGGACAGCAAACGTACCTGCGGGCTCCGCCTGAGCCGATGCTGGGTGAATGTCTTCGCTTCTTGTCTCGGCGGCTGGCTTGGGACTGCCCAAAGGAATTGCCTCTGCGGCGGCAAGACGCGGCTGCGGCTCTGCGACTGGCTGCTGCACTATTAGGGTAGGTCGCCTGATTCTCTCAACTCTCCTTCGCTTCTTCTCTTCTGGAACAACTGTCGGATCGGGGGAAGGAGACGAAGCGAGTGCGACGAGACCGATGCTCCCACGGTAAACTTGTACCGGGGTTTGACTTGCAGAAGGTCTGCCGCGACCGGTGCGCTTTCGGCGGCGCCGGCGCTTTTCTTGCCTGAGGAAGTGCCTCGGGCGCTGCCTTGACTAACTTTTTCGCCTTTTCAGGCACCGCCTTAGGAGCCACGAACTGCATTGGATCGGCCTGGGTACTTGCTGGGCCGGCGCTGGCAGTTGCCGAAGTGTACAAGCTTGTTTGGGAGGAGACCCACTTTTATAATCCTCAAAGGGGCCTCGGGGAACGTAACCTTGATATGCGAACGGCCGCCGACTGTCATGATGCTTGGTCATAGAGAGCCGAGAAGTCGTCATCTACGGCCGAGTTTCTCCTTGTGGATTTATCGTCTTTGCGTGCGGCATCTCATTTTCCAGCATTCAATAATCTTCTCTTTAGACCAGTTAAGGCCTGCAATCTTAGACAAAAAAATTTTGAACCCTGGAGATGAGAAGTGATGGTCCGGGTTTCTCTTGGGGTCATATGTCACCTCCTCGCAGTAGAAATCCTGCCAAGGGGGAGAAGCTTCCATTAATTCAATCTCCCAATCAAGGTCCACATGGACCACGTCGCATCTATCTTCGGTTATATCCCGGGGGCACAAATGTGCAAACTTTCCCCTTATCCCATGAGGGTCATACTTCCAGTGACTGCGGCATAAAACCAGAGCCAATCCGGGACAGCGCTTGCTCTAGGTAGACATGTTGTCCTACCTCGGTAATCTCAACGTTGGCCCAGGAAAGAGGGTATTGGAAAATCTGTCCTCTTTTCTTCCCTAGGCCAAACTCTTCTTCCACATAGTCCATCTGTCGGGCAACCTCCATCCCGAACAGATGCTCTGAGCACCAATAGGGCAGCAAATAGGGTTTGCCCTTGAATCCGTAGATTCTGATCACAATCCCTGCGTCAGTCTAAAAACGTCCCCGAGCTTCTGATTTATCAAAGCACTCGTCATTTCTCTCGGGGACGGGGGATTTCACTTTCGATGAAGAGCGACATGACGAATCCCCGGAAAGTTGAAGTTGAACTTGTAGTAGGACCCTTTCCGGTATAAGTCATCCATCCAGTTATAGACGGGCTGGGGCTCTCCCTTCTCGTTAACCTTCTTCAGGTTCAGGATCGGCATTTGGGGGAGCAGATGGTACAAACAAAGCAAGACCAGAACGGAACTGAAACGAAAATCGGTTGACTGCCTCTTCTGAATTTTCAACAGGCTGGAATGAATGGCGTAAGCCAGCCAGTCTGCCCAGTCGAAAGAGATGGGGCGCTTTCCGCTCCGCTGCGCCGCTGGTTCGTAAGATTCTCCACACAGGAGGCATTCTCAGCGCCAGCTGGTACGGGTGCACCAGCTCATCGGAGTCGCAGCCGAGGATCCATGCCAAGATGGTATATAGATACTTGCTCTGAAATTTCACCAAAGGCATGGGGCCAGTCGGCCATTGTCCAGTTGGAAGCGGGCGCTCGGCTACGAATTGAGGAAATCCCTCATTCGCTTGGTGTGCGTGAAACGTCCCGCTTGTTCGCCCAGACTGATTTTTCTGAGGATGGTGTCGGAGTCATACTCCAGCCCTGGGGCGAAAGCTGGCTGCACAGTCTCCCTGCGCAGTGCGAACAAGGGTTTGCCAACGGAACTGCAGATTTGCCGGGAAGCTAGTTTATAATGTCTAACAATTAAGTCTATCAGCTCCGGGCATTGGTGGACGGGAGGGCACATGAATCTGAAGAGATTTGATTTGTACGCCGCTCCAAAATGATGGGAGGGCGAAACTTTGTCGACCCAGCTCTCCACATTCGCTCGCAGCTGAGTTAGGCTCATGGAAAACGAGCCGTCCACATATCCTGCCAGGTAATTCACCGGAGGTGGTGGGGATTGCCCACGCTGTACCTTCTTCGTCCGGGTCTTTGACTTTTTCTCTGGCGGAGGATCGCCTTTGAAAACTCCTGGCCACGGCAAATCCCCTGGTTCGCTGCTTTCGCTGGACTGCGCTGACACGGGCCTTTTTCCCTTGTCCATCTCTCCGAGTCAGCAATAATGACAGGTTCAGGCTGTCTGCAACAAATTTCGCTATCAGAGGAATAATTAGCATTGTCCGAGGAATAATCTCTGCAATCTGGAATGTTGGCATGATTCTGACCCCCTTTTCTAGATAAAAACAGCGCCATTAATGCAACGCAGGAGGGGTAGGTCGGCTGAGTTAAAACCCTTGGTGGCTGTGCAGGAGAAGGTTTAGGAAAAGACGAGCCCCGACAGACGTGCCTTGCTTCTTTAGTTGCATTTTTCCTTGAAAAACGCGCAATCATTAATTCAGCGTTGGGGACTGCACCATGGCTGACGTTGCTGCCACCATTTGGGCACACTGCTCAAGACAAAACCTTTGGCGCGGAAACCCAGATTAATACAAGTGCAAGCGCGCCTTGGGCCCAGCATGGGGGTTTTTGAATTTTTCATTATTATTTTTCTTTTTTAAACGCGTCCCAATGCTGGCCCGGAAAACTAGGCGCAGCCGGGCTTCGCCCGAAGTTGGGCGGGGCCCGACCTCGCCGGCGAAGTCGGACTTCGCCCGAATTTCGGGCGAAGTTCGAACTTCGCGCGAAGCGCGTGCTTGAACTCCTTTCATTTCTGTCTTTTTTTGCTGCGCCCAAGGTTTGGGCGCGGTCTGGGTCTTTGCCGCCGTGGGGCCTTCGAACACACTTAACATACCCTGCGACCTTTGGACTTTGAACAAACTGCGCAGTGAGACGCTGGGGCGGGTTCGAACTTCGGCCGAAGCTTGGGGCGAAGTACGAACTTCGCGCGAAGTTCGCACTTCGCACAAGCGTTGAGCGCAGCGCGCACTTCGCACGGACGCTGGCCGAAGTCGGACTTCGCTGCGAAGTTCGCACTTCGCGCAAAGCGCAAGTTTTGCGCGCAGTGCGTACTTCGCACGAAGGGTTGCGCAGTGCGGCCTTCGGTCTGCTTCAGTGTTTTCTCGGACAAACTTCGCAATTCGGCTGGGCCGAAGTCGGACTTCGCTGCGAAGTCGGGCTTCGGCCAACACTTAGTCGATTTTTTGCTCTTTTTCTCCTTTCTTTCTCTCGCATAGCCGAACTTCGCCCCTCTGCAGGGCAACGACAGACTTCACTGCGAAGTCTGTCTTTCTCTCCCATGCCGCATTTAAGCTCAAAGAAGGAAAAATAAACTGAAAGCTAAAACTGGAAACTATACATGCGGGAAAAATAAAAACACAAGGCAAAATTTTTCCAAGGAAGGGCCACTCGGGCGCCTTCAACGGCGATAAAGCTTCAAGTGGAACCCATTGACGGGGGATGGGGGAGGAGCCGACCCTCCATATCCGAAAGTATGTAGGCATAGAACTGATTCACCCGGGCAATCTGATAAGGGCCCTCCCAGAGAGCATCAAATTTTCCGTGATTACACGGTTTTGCCTTGTATGAGTCCCACTTCGACACCGGGTCCCCGACTTCGAAAGCTCGGGCAGTGGTGCCTTTGGAAAACCAGCCTTTAGTGGCTGCAATGTGATCCGCGAAGGCCTGGTATGCACTTTCTCTGTCTTCTTCCAACTGCAGGAGTTGGCACAATCTGTCGTCTACCGGGTCTCCGCTGCTCCTGTCTTCATCAACCATCCACAGGGCGGGGATTTCAATGTGTGATGGCATAACAGCTTGCTTGCCATAGACGAGCGCGTAGGGGGACGTCTTGAGGGATTTCTTGAACGCAACTCTGTCCGCCCACGGCGCCCGGTTCAGGAGCAAGTGCCAAGTCCGCTTATTCTTTTCAATGGTCCTCCGGAGAATTTTCAGGAGGTTCTTGTTAGTAGACTCGGCAAGGCCATTCCCCTGCGGGTAGTAATTAGAAGACATCTTGTGATAGATGCCAAGTCTGCTGGTGTACTCCGTGAGTACGGCGCCTACAAATCCCGGACCGTTGTCTGTCACAATCGACTCTGGAACCCCGAAGCGGGTAATCAGGCTCTCAATGAACCTGATGACCGTTTCTTGGTCGGCATTCTTGGTCGGGATCGCCTCCGTCCACCGTGTGAAATAGTCGATGAGTCGTGAGAATAAACTTGTGGCCGGCGAAGGAGTTAGGAGAAATCACCCCAATGAAGTCTAGACCCCATTCTTTGGAACGGAGCTTCGGTTTGAATCGGTTGAAGGGGCAGGGGTGCTTTTCTGTTTCGACCAGCATACCTCTGGCATTGATCACATTTGGCGCAGACCGCATACGCGTCTGCGAACAGAGTGGGCCAATAGTATCCAGCCCTTATTATTTTTAAGGCCGTTGGCCTTGAAGAATGGTGACCCCCAGGCATCCCGGAATGAAAATCTCCGAGGATCCTAGGCTGGTCAGATTTTATGACGCACCGCAACGGGATGTCGTCAATGTTTTTGAAGTAAAGCCCCTCGGGGCGAAGAGTGTACCTTAATGCACCTAACCGAAATCTCCTTCGTTGTGAGGCGTTCAGGTGATCGGGACATCTTCCGGTGCAGAAGTATCTCACCAGTTCATCTGTCCAATCACTCCCCTCCGATAAGGAGTTGGTTAGGTAGACGCGTGTCGCTGTGTCCTCCCACTTACAGGCGGAGATGCCGGCTACAGCGCTTCGGGCCAATTCCTGACACAAGGCTCGGCCTCTGATAAGCTTGGTGGGCCGTACTTCGATGTCAAACTCCTGGATCTTGGCAATCCATCCCGCTCTCTTGTGACCCGGTTCTCCTTGCAAGATGAAACTGCGAACATCGGGGTGAATCACAAAGACAGTGGTCTTACTCTGGGAGACAAAGTGCCTGAACTTTCGAAGGGACTTCATGACCGCATGGACCTGCCGTTCTATAAAATTGTACTTCTCTTCGTGCGGCAAAATCACTTGACTTAGGAACGCAATGGGGCGCTCCTCACCGTCGTCTCCCTTCTGAGTCAGGACTGCAGCGTAACTTTCGGGTTCTCCCACTGCATACAGGATGAAGTCCTTGGAGTAGTCCGGGTTTGTCAACACCGGAGCTTGCGCAATTCGAGCCTTGATTTCCTCGAAAGCTTGTTCTCTTTCATCAGTCCATTCGTAAGGTGTATCTTTCTTCAACAGTTCGGCCATAGGCTTGATCACCTGGGCGAAGTCCGGAATGAACTTCCGCACGAAGTTAATCTGACCGAAGAAGGACTGCAGCCCTTTTTTATCAGTGGGGGCTGGCAAGCGAACGAGGGCTTCTGCTCTGTCGGGGTCAATGGCGAGGCCTTCCTCGGAGATGACATGTCCCGAGCGACTTTCCTTCCTTTACCGCGAAGACGAGACTTCTTCGGGTTTATAGAGATGCCGAATTCTCGACAACTTTCAAATATCCGCCGCGAGTGCGAAACATGATCTTCTCGTCGGTGAGAGAAAACGGTTATGTCATCAAGGTAGATGACAATAATCTTGTTGAGCAGCTCTCGGAAGGCCGGGTCCATGGCCCTTTGGAACGTGGCACCGGCATTGGATAAGCCAAACGGCATGCGGCGATAGGCGAACGTCCCCCACTTCGTGGTAAACGCCATCTTATGCTGGTCTTCGTCTTTGACCCAAATCTGGTTGTAGCCGGAAAATCCATCTAAAAGTGAAAATCTCTGGGCTCCAGCAACGATATGCAAAATTTGGTCAATTTGGGGAAGCGGATAGTGGTCCCGGAGGGAAGCCTGATTTAGGTTTCTGAAGTCGACACAGAGACGTATGTCGCCATTCTTTTTCCTCACGGGCACCAGATTCGCGACCCAGGATGAATGTTTGATGGGGTAGATGATCTTGGCCTCCAGCATCTTCAAGAGCTCGGTCTTCATCATGGCCTCAATCTTTGGATTTACGGCCCTTTGCTTTTGTCGGAACGGCTTGGCGCCATCCTCTAGCTCGATGGTATCTTGGATGACAGTTCTGTCATACCCCCTCAAATCCTCGTAGCACCAGGCCACGATGTCGGGGAACTCCTGGCACAGTGATCTAATCTCACCGGTTCCTCCGACGTGCGATGCGTTCCGACCTTGATGGTTTTACCAGGTTCGAGCTCCAGGTCAGCATACTGCCTCGGGTCTACTTTGATTCTATGGGATATTGCTCTGTCATTTCGATCAAAGAGACTCTCTAATGTAATCAGTCCTTTTGGGACGTGATTATTCCGTAATCGTATCAACCCCTCATATTGCTCGTCATCAGGGTCTCTACCTTCGATTACACACACTTCGTTAACCAGGAATGTGACGATCTCCTCGTCACAACTGAATACTCGCCGGAAGGTATCCCTATCGAGCACGAAGGCACTGTAAATGGTGCGGACCGGCTCGGTTTACGGACGACGTCTTCAGCCGGAACGTACCTGGCTCCAACAGACGCCAAAATATCCGCGTGCTTGTTTCTCTCACGCGATATTGTCTTAACGTTCAATGAGTCAAACGATTCCATCAGGTCCCAGGCCCGATTGCGGTACGCTCTAAGATAGTGATGCTTAGACGCGCATTTATTCGTAACTTGATGACACACTAACTCTGAATCTCCGAAAATTTGGAGATGCTTGATTCCGAGCCTTTCCGCCTTTCGCAGACCCAAGCACAGGGCTTCGTATTCCGCCGAATTGTTAGTGCAGCTCCAGGCCAGCCTGTAGGCGTAGTCCCTCTGGACTCCGGTTGGGGAAACCAGGAGGACCCCTGCACCGGCGCCATTCTTGCAACGCGCGCCATCAAAGAAAAGCTTCCACAGCTCTTCGAGTGCAGGTCCTACTTCCTTCGCAACGGACACGTCAAGCTCCTCGGGCTGCTTAATGGAATAACAGCCCTGCTCTATCCCGATTACAGCATTGAAGTCTTGCAACGAGAACTCGTCTTCAAGCTGTAGCACTTCGAGAGCTTGCTCGGTCAGTTCCACTGTCACCAGTTCTTCCTCTGACAACTGGACCATGCAGTCCATCTCTCCTCCGGGTATCTTGTCTACTAGAAAAGGGGAAGGCTTCTCATTGAAAATTTTCAGTCTCCTTCCTTTAAAGGGCACTTCCATGTGCGAGTAGTCTAGAGACAGGTACCCGCCCAACTTCGCAGTGAACTCCCAAGAGAGACACATGCCGAAATAAGGCTCCAGGTCAACAATCACGACCTCTTGGATGACCACAATGTCGAGAGCTTTGTGCAGCCGGATAGGGATGTCCTTTATGACACCAACCTGTCTTGACGAGGGTGCCGTCTAATTGCAGCACACCTTGGCTGCTCCGTGTGTATTCCATCCCTATCTCATCGCAGACGGCCTTCGGCATCACGATCGAGGAAGCACCAGAATCCACCATGCAGTTGTGAACTATGTGCCCTTGCATCCATAAAGACAGATAAAAGGGTGGCGGTCTGTTCTTCCCAGTGGCGGAGACTGTCAAAGGTTGAACCAGGACAGCAGGCTGCATCTGCTTGCCGTTCTTCATGTTCTTCAGTGATTCTTGCAGCAAATCTACCTGGCCTGGAAGCAGAAGAGCATCGTACATGCTGATTCTGGCAGGAGTCTTCTTTAACTCGTCTACAATGCTGTAGCCCGAGGTACTAGCTCCTTCTGCTGGTTTAGCCGGTTCATACTTGGTCCGGTACTGTTGGGTGGCCTCAACTCGCTGTCTCTTGGTCAGAGACGGGTACTTCAGCTTCTCCTGGGCTTGTTCTTTGGTTTCGGCTGGGGGCTGAAGTACAGGAAGCTTCGCGGGAGTTGGGGCCTTCGCTGGAGGCTTAGCTGGAACAGCAGCGGCCTTTGCTGGAGAAGGTTTAGCGGGAGCTTTATCTTTGGACGCCTTCTCCTGGGCTGTGTAAGGCCACAGCCGCTTGTACGGTGGCAGCCCGTCGGGCTGCGGTTTTTCTCGTCTCGCGTATACCTGCAAAGGTTTAGCCGCGTCCGCAGCTTTCTTTTCTTCCTTGGCGGGCGTCACTGGATTCTCTTCTGGCAGGGCAAAATTGGCCTCGCCGTCCAAGATCATGTACAGCTCATCATCTTCTATAGTGCTGCCGGCCAAGGTCTGGATGTAGTGCTGGTGCAAAGTGCAGTCTTCCTCCGAATGCGGGTCATTGCACGTAGTGCACCAGTTGACCTGGTCAGGAGGACCAGGTGGGTCATCTATAGCAGCATTTCTCGGAGGCGGACGCCTCTGCGGTTGGTTCTCTGGGGCTTTATCTTTTGTCAGCGCCGGTGGCGCATACGGCCTTCTAGGAGCAAAGTCCATTTGGGCCTGCTTCTTTTCATAGCAGTCATGTCATTGGACATGGCATGATATCCGGAGGCCAAAGCCCGCACTTCTTGTAGAATCGTGTTCTGGATGCTGCTGTCGGGAGGCGGCAACTGTGCCGGTGGAGGCAAAGCGGCCAATGGCGGAGGGTTACAATAAGACGCATACTGCGGGGGAGCAGGAAGCGCTGGAAAATGCGGAGCGGGAGGAGGCGGATGAGGGTAATGCAACTGAGGCGGGCCGTATTGAGTTACGACCGGCACCGGATTCCACTGCGGCTGGGGCTGCTGCCTTGAAGTAGACGGCACACCACCAGAAGCAGAAGGATACTGCGATCTGGGAAAGTCGGGGTGAATCGGCTCCTGCACTCTGGACGGAAGCCTGCCGATGGAGATAATGTCAGCTTCAGCTTGTTGGGCAGCTTCGTATAGTGCAGGGAATTCGTCAATTCGGGCGACCTTCAGCAGCAGGCATATGTCTGAGTTGAAAGACCTCAGATAGTAGTGAGCAGCCATGCCGGTTGAAGGCCGAAGTTCGCGAGGTACCCGTTTCCGGGATCTCGCAAACCTAATGTTAAAATCGGACACCTCCTCTTGAGGATGCCTCCGGATTGCTTGGAACCGATGCAATAGAGAGGTAGGATCAGCGGACTCGTTGCATCCTTTTACGAGCCTCCCGGCAAGCGGGCCACCCAGTGATGGATCCCTCTGGCAGCGATCTCCACCAGTAGAAAAGCTTTCCCCTCAGGGAAAGGGCCAGCAGACGGGTCTTCACACTTTCATCGGTGATGGTATGCAGTGCGGCCAGGGCAAGGATGTCCTGGATGTGCTCGTACGTCGTCTTACCGTAGCCGTCGTATGTGGGAATAGACTTTAAAGCGAGCGAGGGGGCACGAGCTTGGCGACCGATCGGGGCCAAAGGCCCTGCGAGAGTCTACCGCCGGGAAGAGATCATCGTCATTCGGTTGTTGGTCAGCCATTTCTTCTTCTTCTCCGCCGTCGGTTGTGTACTCGGTGTCGGTACTTTCCGAGGATGCAGGATTTTCCTCTTCCTCGGCCTCTTCTACTTCGTACTCGGCTCTTTCGACCTCAGCTTCGGCCTCTTCTTGGATCTCAGCCTCGGCTTCGTCGAAACGAGCTCGCGGATCAGCCAGCCTGGGTATCTCGCCTCGAGCGTGGATGTCTAGTTCGTAGAACTCAGGCAGGCTTCTCGGATTTCTTGTTCGCCACCTCGTGTGCATGAAGGTGGCGGGACCGGTCTTCTAGACTCGGAGGATTTGTTCGTGCGAGTCGCCGGTGTTCGGATTTGGAACAGCAATGAAGCAAACACCGGAGCTTCGATTCTGTCGGGGGTGAGAAACTTCCTTGTCTCACCAAGAGCTCAGGAACTGTCAGCGCCAGGTGGAGACTGATCGGAAAATCTCTCGTCAGATGTGGGACCCGTGTTCCGCCGAGCGGGTCAGAAGAACTGTTGCGCTAGGTGGAAACTGGACGGGTACTCTTTCTTCAAATCGTGGGACAAGGGTCCCACCGGGCGTGCCAGAGAAACTGTTGGTTACGAATCTGCCATGAGGAAAGGATTTTTGGTTAATGCGCCCAGATTCGCCCACCAGCATGAAAGGCCGGGAGGAAGAGATGCCTTCCGAGCCAATCTTCGGAGAAGGCCGGCTCCTTTTGGGGGGGACTTGATTTAAGCTAAAGGGAACAGGAAAGAAATAAATGAACAGAAAGAGACAAATGTACAGAAAGAGATACAAATATGTCCAAAGGTTGGTGGGGGGGAACTAACAGTACTGGAACACACCAATCACCGCTACTTACTCATACAAACACGAGAGCATGACAAGGAAGCGCAAAACCTAGGCGTACTTCCGATACACCAGCGAGCGTATGCACGGCTTCAATAGCTCCCTAGCAAACATTCCCTACAAGGAACTAACGGCGGGGGATCGTATCAATCACCGGATACGTACACCGACGGGGGTAGAAAGTAAACC
Source organism: Wollemia nobilis (assembly GCA_028583015.1). NCBI lineage: Eukaryota > Viridiplantae > Streptophyta > Pinopsida > Araucariales > Araucariaceae > Wollemia > Wollemia nobilis. The sequence continues at coordinate 4,136,627 of JAQPPZ010003612.1, forward strand.
TAGAGATGTCGGAGCCAGGTATATGTGTTAGGTAGAGAGTTTAACCGCACGGCTTCAATGGCTCCCTAGCAAACATTCCCTACAAGGAACTAACAGCAGGGGATCGCATCAATCACCAGATACGGGCCAACAACGTCACACATAACTGATGGAACTGCTACCAAATTTATTATGAATGCTTTAAAATAATGAAGTACAGAAGGTGCTTTAAACAAGCAATGCTAGAGGAACCTGATCGCCAAATTCCGAAGTGAATCAACGAGCCGCGACACAGGTGGGCCTAAGGCATATAATGAAAGACAGCATAAAAGAATAAAGACGATAGAGAACGAGAACCGAGCATACGGATTGTATTCATAAGCGGAAGCACGGTTACGGTAAGCACAGTAGTTCCCTAACAAACATTCCCCTTCCACCCTTTACAATGAATTTCAGATGGGCTTTTATAGCCCGAGTCCCACCCGTTACATTAATGGGCACGAGTCCCGATCAAACATGAGCTGACAGAAGCGGCGAAAGAGCTGCAAATGCTGACCTTTTGTCGGACTGGGCTGTACCCGCAGCATGGTCTTCCTGGAAGCTGGACAGCTACGTGGCGGAGTGCTGGGTAAATCTTCAAGTCGGCAGGCTTGCTAGTAGCTGGAGCAGGTGAAACCTCAGATCAGCTTTGAATGAGGCTATTAACGCAGGCGGTGCAGGCAGCCCATGCTTATCCCTTTTGGTCGGCAGTCTTGGTTCAAATCCCGAAGCTGGAAACTTGTCTGATGATGGGCTATCTTTGTGTGACACATGCCTGCCTTAGAGGGCAGTCTATCCATCTTTGCTTGGGATCGGGGCTCCTTGGGATGCGTGCAGAAATCAGTGCAGTCGGGGAAGGCCTTCAAGCCTTGGTCAAATTCTGGATTTGTTCCCCTACTGTACACCTGTCAAGGGCATATTCCGGCTCTGTTGAGAAGTCGAACTGCGCACAGGCGAACACTGGTGTCTGCCGTCATATGGACCTACTCCGGCATTTTATCTTTCTTCTGCATTGACCTGTCAGTCTGCCAGTGAAAGGTGCGCCCAGGAAGTGGGGCGAAGTCGGACTTCGCACCAAAGCGGGCGAGCACGTACCTCGCACCCAGGACCGGGCGAAGTGCGAACTCGCACCCGAAGCCGGGCGAAGTGCGAACTTCGCACCAAAACTGGGCGAAGTGCGAACTTCGCACCCAGACTTAGCCAATTTCAGATAGACCTGCTGGAAAGCTGGAAAATCAACTGGGGAACTCCAAGGAAAAAAAAAGGGGGGAGAGAAAGAGAATGGGAAAGAAAAGGAAAGGGAGAGAAGGAAGAAGAACGGAAGGAGGGAAAGAAGAGCAGCACTGTTACAAAACAATATTGAAGACATTGCACCCCGTGCAAAATGTGACAACAGGGCCTTGCCTCATAGATGCCATGTCTTTGTCACATCTAGGTTTGTCAAAGTAACACATCACTACATCAAGAGGAACATCACATTAAACCTCATATTTGAAGGGATTGATAGCATGAGAGAGAAGGAATTGTTAACTGACACGTCTTTTTCACATGGAAGCCATCTACCATATGGAAGTGGGCAAGGCATCACAGGGATATTATTGTTAACTGACACGTCTTTTTCACATGGAAGCCATCTACCATATGGAAGTGGGCAAGGCATCACAGGGATATTCTTCTTCACAACATCAATAAAGAACAAATTATTTTGACTACCACTATCAACAACAAAATATAAAGGTTTACCCTACACCCCCATGCATGAGTGAAACAATTGCTCCTCTTGGGGTCTTTAGTTGCATCTAAGGTGAAAATTTACCAATGGCAATAACTACATTTGGGTTAACTTCCACGGTCTACGTCCCTTTGTCCACTAAAGGTCGGGCTTTTGGATCTGTACTAGAGGGTTTGCTAATGGCTACCAAGAATTGTTTTGCTCAATAGTCCTCTTCACTATGTCAGTCAGTCCGGTGATAGTTACACTATGTATGGGGCTTCTGAGTCTTTTTCTCTTAGTTACACTATGTATGGGGCTTCTGAGTCTTTTTCTCTTGAAACCTTTCCTTCCATCTTTAATTCAAGTTGTGTCTTTGTAATTCTACCTTTGTGTATGTCCATCTTTCTCTTGTTGCTTGTGTGCCTGACCTTTCTCTTGTTGCTTATCGCCTTCATTCTTTTGAGGCTTCTTCATTTGATTTCTATTAATTGTCCAACCTTTATTTCTATACTTGTTCTTCAACTTCTACTCAAGCTTGATTGCAAACTTACGAGCTTCACCAAGGGTCTCAAAGTAGTGTAAATCCATCTATGTTCAAATGTATCATTGCAAATTTGCTTCAATACTTAAGAATCTGACGATTCTCAATATCTTGAGTACCTAGTTTTGCAAACAAATTATAAAATATTTCAGTATATTCTTGAGCAGATTGGTCTTTTCCTTGACATAATTTTCACCACCACATTTATTGATCATCATATGCACCCATGAGATAGTATTGCTCTTTGACTACCCATGTGAGTTCTACATTTGGGTTGTCTGTTGTTATGCAATTGACATATGTCTCCCACCAATTTCTCACAGAAAGGATTGTCTTCACCGGGGCAACTGCAAGTTTCTCCTAGTTAGAGAACCTATTCACTGAGAAATATTGATTCAATTAGTCCAAACCATTTCTTTACTGCAATAGCATTAATTTTTCATCTCAAACTCAAGGATATCAAAATTCACCTACATGTTGAAGGGAGTGGAGTTCATAACTATGAGGAGGGTGGAGGTTGGGAGGCAGACGCAGAACCTCCTTCAAGCAACTGTTATAACAATTTTGAGCTAATTCCTTTGCCATCAAAATCCTCTATCTATCAAGGGCCTTGTCCAACAACCCAAAAGGATCAAGATCTGTTGTCTACCATCGAAGGTCGTCTGAACTGACTATGAAGATAATTTGAGGGATCACAAGTCTCGAGACCAAGCTCCAATATTTTGACCTCATGTATATGAGCATGCACTATTAGACAGGCTGCTCCAATACAAGATGATCCAGATTTAGGGAGAATGGAATAAGGAATTAAATAGCAGTAGTACCCAACAAAAAATAGAGATAACAATTGACACTGAAAACTAAAGCACCACCAAGAAACTACAAATTGTCTAAACTAAAAGAATCAAATTAAATCTTTATTGAAATAAGAAAGCTTACAAAGAGCTATTGGCAATTTCTACAGAGAGATATTAGGCCAGCATATGCTGCTATGAATCTCTACGGAAGAGATGTGGCATTGGCTTCTCATTGCTTATTATATTACACACACATGTTTGTTTACAAACATAGGAAAAATGAAAAGTTGCAAAAAGAAAATGAAATGATTCATATTCTAGTGTGCCCAAAAACTACATGATTGTGGTGGACAGCATCCATAATTTAAAATTTTTATCATGGTTGAACTTGCAATCAAGTAGATCAAATGACATGAGCTTAATTGGTTAAATTCCTCAACTGGGAAGGAGACCTAAGTTCAAATCTTGCCAATAGATACATTCATAATTGCTAAGCTATTATAATGCCACTATGTGATGGTCAAGATGTAAAATGAGTGAGACTCATTTTAGTCTCAAATGACTAATCAAAAAAAAAAAATCAAATGGTATTAACTCAACTGGTTAAATTCCTCAACTCTCATGGAGGATATCTAGGTTTGAATCTTGCCAAGCAAAACATGCATATTGTAAAGTTGTTAAAATAACCCCAAGTGGCCATGATGTAATATGGGTGGGGCCTGTTTCAATCCCATATAACCAATTAAAAAAAAAACTTGCAATCAAGTAGAACCACTTAGATAAGAATAGGACCATAGCAAAAAGGTTATTTAATGGTAACACAAAGGCCTTCAATAATGTTAATAACTGGCTGCAGGAACCTCAAGAATCCCCAATAGATACGTGTCCATTTCATATGCCATGTTTTGCGTAAGTGCCAACTTGTTTTTACGTTGAATAAGATGTTCCAAGGTAAGGATGCAAAAAAACTTTACCATTTTCGTATATGCCTTTGTCTTATAACTTCAAACATAAAACCCAGTTGGATTGGGGAATTATAGTTAGTTATTGTTTAGTGACCAAATTGAGTATAGTCAGAAAAACTGGCATCTTGCATAACCTGTCTATTAGCTTATAAATATCAATCCAGAGTGGCTAGGTATGCACATAGAGAACATATAGCGGATTAAATTCATTAAATATATGCTTGACCTACATATAAAGGCTTAACATCAGGGTTCCACGAGGATGCGTCCCCCCGTCCCCTGCGTCCCCGGGGACAGGGGACGGCATGGGGGACGTTTCCCCCGTCACGGGGGGACGCTTCCCTTTTTGGGGGACGGGGGGGCAGCCGTCCCCGGGACGTCCCTTTTTAGGGGACGTCCCCAGGGACGGCCAGCCGTCTCCTGGGTGTCCCCGGGGATGCCCATCCGTACCCCCCAAAAAAAAATAAAAAAAATAAAAAAAATGATACAAACTTAAATTAAAAAAAAAAAAAGGCTGTCATATTTGAACAGTTAGGAGTAACTGTCATTGCTTACATGGTGGGAACTGAACAATGGTGGTTGTCAATGTTTAAATATCACTTTAGTGATTGGACAGCAGTGCAGAATTGCTAGAGACTGAACAGTAAAGCTGTCTTGCTTTTATAATTTATATTGAGGGCTGTAAACTGATGACTGTCTTGATTGACCATTGATGGCTGAAAAAATAGATAACTATCTTGCCTGAACAGAGAAAAGTGAAAACCAATGACTATCTTGCTTGAACATTGATGGCCAAAAAGTAAAAACTGAGAACTGTCTTTGTTTGAACATTGGTGACTGAAAAAAAATTAAAAAATGGTCTTTGCTTGAACATTGGTGGCTTTAAAAATGATGATTGTTATTGTTTGAATGTTAAAAGCTGAACAGTGTGGCATTCATTACTTGAGCAATAGCAACTATTTTGGTTAACTGTTAGAGATTGCACTTGATATCCTTGGCTGAACCTTCAAGTTACATTTGTTGAAATGGCTGCACTTAGTAATAGGCTAATAGCTGAGTTCATTTCAGATTGAAACATGTTTTAAGAACATGCATACTTTTTAAGTTTTTAGTATTTTTCATTTTTGTTGTGTGTAGAATTTGTAGATTATTCTAAATTTCTAAAAAAAATTATAGTATTATACCAGCCGTCCCCCCAGCCATCCCCCAACCAGCCGTCCCCTAAAATCGGCTTGCCATCCCCCACCGTCCCCAAACGCGTCTCCGTGTCCCCCTGTCCCCTAGGCTTGTGGAACCTTGCTTAATATAAACTACTAAAATATGTAAAATTCATCAAAATTCCTCTTCTGGTATAAAGTTAAATACTGAAAACATTATGAAATAAATAGTTTATTTCCACAAAAGTATGCCTCTACTGGTAAATTCAGAGCTATGGCTTGATATGAAGCATAGAAAACTGTATTTCTTGGAACAGCTACAATACCTCTAGATTTTATCTAATGTCCTTGTAAAAATTAGTGGAGTGAGATTATATTTCATTATAAATGTGACTAGTTATTATTAATTATATGGATTCTATTTTATGTCATCTAGCCTTTAATTATTTATTCAGAATAAAGCTTATAGGAAACTATGCTAGGTACGACGGTGCTTCAGGTAGGGAAACATAAGAAAATTACCATTTATCAAACATTTCAAACTACAAACTAGAATATGGGCAAATAGAAGGAAAAAAAAAAAGTGAATGAACAATGACAGAATAAAACTTACAACATCAGATTTGTCTATACCCATTCCAAAGGCAATAGTGGCACACACTACTTGCACCTCACCACTATGCCACCTTTTCTGTACTTCCATTCTCCCACGGGCTGCAAGCCCCGCATGATAGTATACAGTCTTGATCTTGAACTTATCATTTAAGTGTTTGCAAACATCCATGCATTCATTTTTGGATAGGCAGTAGACAATTCCACACTGTTCATGGAAACATTCCCTAATTGTTTGCCCCAACTGATTTAAAGAATCCTTGTTTTTATTGATCACCTTATATGTGAGATTGGGACGATCAAAACTTGTCTCAAGGACAAGAGCACGTGGTATTCTCAAAACCTTCAATATATCCTGTGCAAAAGACATACTCACAAAAATCAATGAAACCTAATCTCAATGTCTAGAACATTCAGCAAAATTGCCTTTTACTCGAGCATTGTGTAAGACATCATTAATATTACCTCTCGTACTGCTTGAGTTGCAGTGGCTGTGAGAGCCATCACTGGCACATTTGGATATTTCTGCTTCAAGCGTCCTAATTCTCTGTAATCAGGTCGGAAATCATGGCCCCATTGGCTGCAAATACATAAAGTTCTTGTGAGAGATGTTCTGATGCCATCACTGCTCTTGCTATTTCAACAAGAGAACCACATAAGTTTTCTCAGAAGCCAGATAAAGCACTCTATCAGAACAAGCAGTAATTAATTTATTTAGAAGCATTACCTCACACAGTGTGCCTCGTCAATAACAAAGCGAGCAAGTTGTCCCTGTAACAATAAGAATTTTATAAAATGTGATTTAGGCCAAAATCTCAATCTGGATATTCCATTAAAAGCATTCCCTCTGCATATCATCAAAATGATGCAGGGATATACTGTCACAAACACTGTTGATACAGACTATAATTTACACTGAAATATCAAGATCATCTAAAGTCAAAGTTATACCTTTTGCTGCAAGGAAGTTAAAATGTCTTGAAAAGGCATGCTTCCAGCAATCTTTTCAGGAGTCACATACAACAGTTTGCATGATGGTCGAAATTTCCTATTGACCAAATTTAGATATTAAGAAGGCCTGCTAACTGAAAAAAATAAACAACACAGAAATGCAACTAGCAGCATAGCTTCAGCCAAATTTAACAATCTGAACTTGAATTAAAGTATGACATATAAAAGCAAGGTTATATCAGTTCATAATGACAATACTTTTAGTTTTTCTTTTCATCTCATAATATACCTCCGTTATAGGTTGCCTGATACAAAAGATACAGGGAACATGCTTGAGAGTATTCATTATTGACATAATGACAATAACATTTTAAAGAAGTATGGTAAATGTCCAATGAGTATGTTTAAAGAATAACAAATTAACAGCATGCTTCAAGCAAAATCAACAAACCACATTCATGCATTCAGAACTCCAATCCTCAATTATTAACTGCTTAGCTGTAACATTTATAAAGGTGTAGTATTCATTAGTAGAAACTGTTGGTTACGAATCTGCCATGAGGAAAGGATTTGGGTTAATGCGCCCAGATTCGCCCACCAGCATGAAAGGCCGGAAGGAAGAGATGCCTTCCGAGCCAATCTCCGGAGAAGGCCGGCTCCTTTTGGGGGGTTTTCTGATTTAAGCTAAGAGTACAGGAAAGAAATAAATGTACAGAAAGAGATTTACAAATATATTCAAAGGTTGGTGGGGGGAACTAACAGTACGGGAACACACCAATCACCGCTACTTACTGCATATAAACACAAAGCATGACAAAGAACTGCAAAAATCTAACGTATACTTCCGATACCCCAGCAGTGTACGCATGGCTACAACGGCTCCCTAACAGACATTCCCTACAAGGAACTAACAGTACGGCAACACGTCAATCACCACCTACGGACACTGACATGGGTAGAAAGCAATCATAGAGATATCAGAGCCAGGTATATGTGTTTATGTAGAGGATTTAACCGCACAGCTTCAATGGCCCCCTAACAGACATTCCCTACAAGGAACTAACAGTACGGCAGCGCACCCACCACCAGATACGGACCAACAACAAAACACATAACTGATGGAACTGCTGCTACAGCTATTCTATGTATCCTTTTAATTCATGAAGTACAGGGGGTGCTTTAAACAAGCAATGCTAGAGGCACCTGATCATCAAATGCTGAAATGAATCAACGAGCCATGACACAGGTTAGCCTAAGGCATGAATATAAAGAAAGGCAGCATAAAAAACAGAAGCAGCAGAACAGAACCAAGCATACAGATTATATTTATAAGCAGAAGCACGGTTACAATGGGCACAGTGGTTCCCTAACAGACATTCCCCTTCCACCCTTTACAATGAATTCATGGTGGGCTTTTATAGCCCGAGTCCCTCCCGTTACATTAATGGGTACAAAGTCCCAGTCAAACAGAAGCTGACAAAAGCGGCGAAAGAGCTGCAAATGCTGACCTTTTGTCGGACCGGACTGTACCCGCAGCATGGTCTTCCTGGAAGCTGGACAGCTACATGGCGGTGTGTTGGGCAGAATCTCCCTCTGGCAGTGATGCGGGTAGCTGGAGCAGGTAAAACCTCAGATCAGCTTTAAATGAGGCTACTGGCGCAGGCAATGCAGCCCATGCTTGTCCTTTTGCTCGGCACGTTTCGGCTCTAATCCCGAAGCTGGACACTTGTCAGATGATGGATGATGCTGTGTGACACGTGTCTGCCTTGGAAGGCAGTCCGTCCAACTTCGCTTGGGATCAGAGCGTCTCGGGTTGCGCGGGCAGAAAACAGTGCAGTCGGGAAGGCCTTCATGCCTTGGTCAAATTCTGGGTTTGTTCCCCTACTGCGCACCTGTCAAGGGCGCACTCCGACTTCACTGCGAAGTCGGGCTACGCACAGGCGGAAACTGGTGTCTGCAGCCGTACGGACTCTGCTCCGGCCTTTTGTCATCTTCTGTCAGCCTGCCAGCCTGTCAATCTGCCAGTTGCAAGGTGCGCCCAGAAAGTGGGGCGAAGTCAGACTTCGCACCAAAACTGGGCGAAGTGCGAACTTCGCACCAACACTTAGCCATTTTTCAGGTAACTTGCTGGAAAGTTGAAAAATCAACTGAGGACTCCAAGAAAGGAGGGAAAGAAAGAGAATGCGGGAAAGAAAAGGAAAGGGAGAGGAGAAGGAAGGAAAATAGGGGAAGAGGGAAAAAGAAGAGCAGCACAGTTACAACACTGAAGACATTGCACCCCGTGCAAAATGTGACAACATTTCTGGCGGCTCGCGGGGTGTCGAGCTCGCCTCGGCGCAAAGAATCATGCCTTCATCCATTGGGTGCAAAGGAACTTGCCTCCCCTGCCTTTGGCTGCTCTAACTGTCCTCCTTGTGGCAACTGTTCTTCAGATTCATCTTTGTCAGTTGCCCCCTCAGAGTCACCTTCCGAAAGCTCTCCATCTCCTGCTTCTGCTTCGCAAATGCGATCGTATGCAGCCTTGGCTAGACGCCAAGCTTCTGCTTCAAATGGCCGGAGGTCAGCTACATCTTCTAATGCTGCGTTGAAAGCAGCGACCATGTGCAGGTCGATGGTGAGGTATCTCTTTTCTAACTCCTGGAAGTAGGAGCTGATCTTGGAATATTTGGCCACCATCTGAGTGACCTGACTGTCTTGAATTGGCTCAGTCCAGCTATCAATTTCAGCTGTATCTGCTTCAAAGGACTGCCAATTGCTTTTCACCCGATCTAGGGTGAGAAGCTCGCCATTTTCAACAAAACCTGGGCACCCTAGTTCAGAAAGAGCGTGAAAGGGGGCCAGACAGATATCTCTTTCATGTCCGAATGCATCTAGCATTCGTCTGGCAACTCTCACCTCTTCAACTTTTTTGAAATATTTGTGCAAGGTCACCCTTGCACCTGCCCATTCTGCAGCGAATGAGGACACGGGAGAAAATTGGAGGCCGTTGCGCTCGCGCTCCTGAAGATTTACCGCCAGGTCCAGCCATTGCTTCGCCTGACGTTCGGCCTCCTCTACCACAGGCTTTCCCTGGGCAGAAACTTCTTGAATTCTGGATGCGAAATCCAGAACTGCCATCGCCTTGAAGGTGTGGGGCTTGCATTCCCGCAGCAAACCATCCCGCATCTCCTTAACCTTTGTCTTTGAAAAGACCGTCGCTTGAGATGCTCTCTCTGCAAGTTGCGATCGTGCCTGCTTCAAAGACTCTTGGAGCTGAGAAATCTGCTCCAAGGCTGCTTTCTTTCGGTTGCGGCTTGTTGCTGAGAAGCGGCCAGCTGGGCTTTGAGTTCCTCTATTTCTTGCCGCGCCGCTTCCAGTTGCTCAGTGGACCTAGACAGGTCCTCTTCAAGCTGCCTTGTTTTATCCTCGCAACCCGAAAAGTTCTTCCTCGCTCCTCCAGACTTTTGACAAAGAGATTATCAGCTTTGCGCATAATTGACTGAATCTCATATTGCTTGTTTATGTCGTCAAAGCTCTTCTCCTTTATCTGGAGCTCGTAGTCCGCCCTGGTCATTTCCCGGAGAGGTTTATTTACTTTTGGGATTATCTTCTCTGTCGTAATCACTCTCCTCCCGAAATCATATTTTGCGCGTTTTGCTGAGGCGGCTATCTCTTCATGTCTCCTCCGCTTCAGGTCTTGGAGGAAAGAGACAGAATACTCTACAGCCCTCGTTGCCAGGGGTAAGTCGTCTGTATTCTGGAGGTCGTCCATAAAATCTGGTTCCCCCAGCCTAGGGTTCTGCTGAGACGTCTCTCCTACGGGGATGGGACCAGGAGGAACCGGACGAACCTTGGAAGAATTGGTCGCTTGTGGGGGCGACTGGGAAATGGAGATGGGAACGGCTGACACTGCAAGGGTTTGAAGCGGCTGAGATGGTGGATGTGACGGTGAACGAACAGCCTCAGCACTAACCTCAGGCGAAGGGTTTGGAGTTGTGCTCAGAGAAAGAGAGACGTTAGGGTTCTGAGCAAACTGATCAAAAGAATGGGGGCCGCTAGAAGGGCGTGGAGACGGGGAGGGGGATGCGGCCATGACTTGCTCGGATTGAGCGGGAGACGGAGTGGGAGTGGGACTGGATGAGACCAAAGAGACAGGGGCAGCAAACGTACCTGCGGGCTCCGCCTGAGCCGATGCCGGATGGATGTCTGTGCTTCTGATTTCGGCGGCTGGCTTAGGACTGCCCAGAGACACTGTCTCTGCGGCGGCAGGACGCGGCTGCGGCTCTGCAACTGGCTGCTGCACTATCAGGCTAGGTCGCCTGATTTTCTCAACTCTCTTCCGCTTCTTCTCTTCGAAGGGACTTCATGACAGCATGAACCTGCCGCTCTATAAAATTGTACTTTTCTTCATGCGGCAGAATCACTTGGCTGAGGAATGCTATGGGACGCTCCTCACCATCGTCTCCCTTCTGAGTCAGGACTGCAGCGTAACTTTCGGGTTCTCCTACTACATACAGGATGAAGTCTCTGGAGTAGTCCGGGTTTGTCAACATCGGAGCTTGTGCAATTCGGGCCTTGATTTCCTCGAAGGCTTGCTCTCTCTCATCAGTCCATTCGTAACGTGTATCTTTCTTAAGCAGTTCGGCCATAGGCTTGATCACCTGTGCGAAGTCCGGAATGAACTTATGCACGAAGTTAATCTGACCAAAGAAGGACTGCAGCCCTTTTTTGTCCATGGGGGCTGGCAAGCGAACGAGAGCCTCTGCTCTGTCAGGGTCAATGGCGAGGCCTTCCTCGGAGATGACATGTCCCAGCAACTTTCCTTCCTTTACCGCGAAGACAGACTTCTTCGGGTTTATAGAAATGCCGAATTCTCGACAACTCTCAAATATTTGTCGTAGGTGCGAAACATGATCTCCTCGTTGGTGAGAGAAAACAGTCATGTCATCAAGGTAGATGACGATAATCTTATTGAGCAGCTCTCGAAAGGCCAGGTCCATGGCCCTTTGGAACGTGGCACCAGCATTAGATAAGCCAAATGGCATGCGCTGATAGGCGAACGTCCCCCACTTGGTGGTAAACGCCGTCTTATGCTGGTCTTCGTCTTTGACCCAAATCTGGTTGTAGCCGGAAAATCCATCTAAAAGTGAAAATCTCTTGGCTCCAACAACGATATGTAGGATCTGGTCGATTTGGGGAAGCGGATAGTGGTCCCGGAGGGAAGCCTGATTTAGGTTTCTGAAGTCGACACAGAGACGAATGTCGCCATTCTTTTTCCTCACGGGCACTAAATTCGCGACCCAGGATGAATGTTTGATGGGGTAGATGATCCTGGCCTCCAGCATCTTCAAGAGCTCGGTCTTCATCATGGCCTCAATCTTTGGATTCACGGCCCTCTGCTTCTGTCGGAATGGCTTGGCGCCATCCTCTAGCTCAATGGTATGCTGGATGACAGCTCTGTCATACCCCCTTAAATCCTCGTAGCACCAGGCCACGATGTCGGGGAACTCCTGGCACAGTGATCTGATCTGTTCCAGTTCCGCCGACGTGCAGTCTGTTCCGACCTTGATGGTTTTACCAGGTTCAAGTTCTAGGTCAGCATACTGCCTCGGGTCTACTTTGATCCTGTGGGATATTGCTCTGTCATTCTGATCAAAGAGACTTTCTAATGTAATCAGTCCTTTTGGGACGTGATTATTCCGTAACTGTATCAACCCCTCATATTGCTCGTCATCAGGGTCTCTACCTTCGATTACACACACTTCGTTAACCAGGAATGTGACGATTTCCTCGTCACAACTGAACACCTGCCAGTGGGTGTCCTTATCAGGCACAGAAGGCCTGTAGACAGTACGAACCGGCTTCGGTTTCTGGACAACGTCTTCAGCCGAAACGTACCTGGCTCCAACAGACGCCAGAATATCAGCGTGCTTGTTTTTCTCACGCGATATCGCTTTGACATTCAATGAGTCGAATGACTCCATCAGGTCCCAGACCCGATTGCGGTACGCTCTAAGATAGTGTTGTTTGGATGCGCACTTCTCCGTAACTTGGTGACACACCAGCTCTGAATCTCCGAAAATCTGGAGGTGCTTGATTCCGAGCCTTTCCGCCTTTCGCAAACCCAAGCACAGGGCTTCGTATTCCGCCGAGTTGTTAGTGCAGCTCCAGGCCAACCTGTAGGCATAGTCCTTCTGGATTCCGGTTGGAGAAACCAGCAGCACTCCTACACCGGCGCCATTCTTGCATCGCGCGTCGTCAAAGAAGAGCTTCCACAAATCCTCGGGTGCAGGTCCTACTTCTTTTGCAGCCGACATGTCAAGCCTCTCGGGCTGTACAATGGAGTAATAGCCCTGCTCTGTCCCGATCACGGCATTGAAGTCCTGCAATGAGAACTCATCTTCGAGCTGTAGCACTTCGAGGGCTTGCTCAGTCAACTCCACTGTCACCAGCTCTTCCTCTGACAACTGGACCATGCAGTCCAACTCTCCTCCGGGTATCTTCTCTACTAGGAAGGTGGAAGGCTTCTCATTAAAAATTTTTAGTCTCCTTCCCTTGAAGGGCACTTCCATGTGTGAGTAGTCTAGAGACAGGTACCCGCCCAACTTCGCAGTGAACTCCCGAGAGAGACACATGCCGAAGTAAGGCTCTAGGTCAACAATCACGACCTCTTGGATGACTACGATGTCGAGAGCTTTGTGCAGTCGGATAGGGATGTCCTTTATGACACCAACTGTCTTGACAGGGGTGCCGTCTAATTGCAGCACGCCTTGGCTGCTCCGTGTGTATTCCATCCCGATCTCATCGCAGACGGCCTTCGGCATCACAGTCGAGGAAGCACCAGAGTCCACCATACAGTTATGAACTATGTGCCCTTGCATCCGTAAAGACAGATAAAAGGGTGGCGGTCTGTTCTTCCCAGTGGCGGAGACTGTCAAAGGTTGAACCAGGACAGCGGGCTGCATCTGTCTGCCGTTCTTCATGTTCTTCAGTGATTCTTGCAGCAGATCTACCTGGCCTGGGAGCAGAAGAGCATCGTACATGCTGATTCTAGCAGGTGTTCTTTTCAACTCGTCTACAATGCTGTAGCCCGAGGTACTAGCTCCTTCTACTTGTTTAGCCGGCTCATACTTTGTCCGGTACTGTTAGGTGGCCTCAACTCGCTGTCTCTTGGTCAGAGACGGGTACTTCAGCTTCTCCTGGGCTTGTTCTTTGGTTTCAGCTGGAGGCTGAAGTACAGGAGCCTTAGCCGGAGTTGGGGCCTTTGCTGGAGGTTTGGCTGGAACAGCGGCAGCCTTTGCCGGAGAAGGCTTGACTGGAGCTTTATCTTTGGATGCCTTCTCCTGGGCTGTGTAGGGCCACAGCCGCTTGTATGGTGGCAGCCCGCCGGGCTGCGGTTTTTCTCTTCTCGTGTAGACTTGCAAAGGCTTGGCCGCATCTGCGGCTTTCTTTTCTTCCTTGGCGGGTGGCGCTAGACTTTCTTCCGGGAGGGCAAAGTTGGCCTCGCCGTCCAAGATCATGTACAGCTCATCGTCTTCTATAGCGCTGCCGGCCAAGGTCTGGATGTAGTGCTGGTGCAAAGTGCAGTCTTCCTCCGAATGCGGGTCATTGCACGTAGTGCACCAGTTAACCTGGTCGGGAGGACCAGGCGGGTCTTCTATAGCAACATTTCTCGGAGGCGAACGCCTCTGCGGCTGGTTTTCTGGCGCTTTGTCTTTCGTTAGCGCCGGGGGCGCATATGGTCTCCTAGGAGCGAGGTCCATATGGGCCTGCTTCTTCATAGCGGTCATGTCATTGGACATGGCATGGTATCCGGAGGCCAAACCCCGCACTTCTTGTAGAATCGTGTTCTGGATGCTGCTGTCGGGTGGCGGCAACTGTGCCGATGGAGGCAATGCAGCCAATGGAGGAGGGTTAGAATAGGATGCGTACTGTGGAGGAGCGGGAAGTGCTGGAAAATGTGGAGCAGGAGGCGGCGGGTGAGGGTAATGCAATTGAGGCGGGCGGTAAGGAGTTACGACCGGCGCCGGATTCCACTGCTGCTGGGGTTGCTGTCCTGACGTGGACGGCGAACCGCCAGAAGCAGAAGGATACTGAGATCTGGGGAAGTCGGGATGGATGGGTTCCTGCACTCTGGACGGAAGCCTGCCGATGGAGATAATGTCAGCTTCAGCTTGCTGGGCAGCTTCGTACAGCGCAGGGAACTCGTCAATTCTGGCGATCTTCAGCAGCAGGCATATGTCTGAGTTGAAGGATCTCAGATAGTAGTGAGCAGCCATGCCGACTGAAGGCCGAAGTTCGCGAGGTACCCGTTTCCAGGATCTCGCAAACCTAATGTTAAAATCAGACACCTCCTCTTGAGGATGTCTTTGGATAGCTTGGAACTGATGCAGTAGAGAAGTAGGGTCAGCAGACTCGTTGCATTCTTTTACGAGCCTCCTGGCAAGCTGGGGCCACCCTGTGATGGATCCCTCTGGCAGCGATCTCCACCAGTAGAGGAGCTTTCCCCTCAGGGAAAGGGCCAGCAGACGGGTCTTCACACTTTCATCGGTGATAGTATGCAATGCAGCCAGGGCAAGGATGTCCTGGATGTGCTCGTACGCCGTCTTACCGTAGCCGTCGTATGTGGGAATAGACTTTAAAGCAACAGGGGGCACAGCTTGCTGTCCGACCAGGGCCAAGGGCCCCGTAGAGTCCACAGCCGGGAAAAGATCATCGTCATTTGGCTGTTGAGCAGCCATTTCTTCTTCTTCTTCTTCTTCTTCTTCTCTGCCGTCGGTGGTGTACTCAGTGTCGGTACTTTCCGAGGATGCAGGATCTTCTTCTTCCTCGGCCCCTTCTATTTCGTACTCGGCTCCTCCGACCTCGGCTTCGGCTTCTTCTTGTATCTCAGCCTCGGCTTCGTCGAAACGAGCTCGTGGGTCAGCCAGCCTAGGGATCTCGCCTCGAGCGTTGATGTCCAGTTCGTAGAACTCAGGCGGGCTTCTCGGATCCCTCGCTTGCCACCTTCTCGTGTGCATGAAGGTGCTGGGACCGGTCTTCTTGACTCAGAGGATTTGTTCGTGCAGAGTCGCCAGGTGTTCAGATTTGGAACAGCAATGAAGCGAACACCGGTGCTTCAATTCTGTCGGGGGTGAGAAACTTCCTTGTCTCACCGAGAGCTCAGGAACTGTCAGCGCCAGGTGGAGACGGATCGGAAAATCTCTCTTCAAATGTGGAACCAGGGTCGCACCGAGCGTGCCAGAGAAACTGTTGGTTACGAATCTGCCATGAGGAAAGGATTTGGGTTAATGCGCCCAAATTCGCCCACCAGCATGAAAGGCCAGAAGGAAGAGATGCCTTCCGAGCCAATCTCCGGAGAAGGCCGGCTCCTTTTTGGGGGGTTTTCTGATTTAAGCTAAGAGTACAGGAAAGAAATAAATGTACAGAAAGAGATTTACAAATGTACAGAAAGAGATTTACAAATATATTCAAAGGTTGGTGGGGGGAACTAACAGTACGGGAACACACCAATCACCGCTACTTACTGCATATAAACACAAAGCATGACAAAGAACTGCAAAAATCTAATGTATACTTCCGATACCCAAGCAGTGTACGCACGGCTACAACGGCTCCCTAACAGACATTCCCTACAAGGAACTAACAGTACGGCAACACGTCAATCACCACCTACGGACACTAACATGGGTAGAAAGCAATCATAGAGATATCAGAGCCAGGTATATGTGTTTATGTAGAGGATTTAACCGAACAGCTTCAATGGCCCCCTAACAGACATTCCCTACAAGGAACTAACAGTACGGCAGCGCACCAATCACCAGATACGGACCAACAACAAAACACATAACTGATGGAACTGCTACTACAGCTATTCTATGTATCCTTTTAATTCATGAAGTACAGGAGGTGCTTTAAACAAGCAATGCTAGAGGCACCTGATCATCAAATGCTGAAATGAATCAACGAGCCATGACACAGGTTAGCCTAAGGCATGAATATAAAGAAAGGCAACATAAAAAACAGAAGCAGCAGAACAGAACCAAGCATACAGATTATATTTATAAGCAGAAGCACGGTTACAATGGGCACAGTGGTTCCCTAACAGACATTCCCCTTCCACCCTTTACAATGAATTCACGGTGGGCTTTTATAGCCCGAGTCCCTCCCGTTACATTAATGGGTACAAAGTCCCAGTCAAACATAAGCTGACAAAAGCGGCGAAAGAGCTGCAAATGCTGACCTTTTGTCGGACCGGACTGTACCCGCAGCATGGTCTTCCTGGAAGCTGGACAGCTACATGGCGGTGTGTTGGGCAGAATCTCCCTCTGGGCAGTGATGCGCATAGTCGGAGCAGGTAAAACCTCAGATCAGCTTTAAATGAGGCTACTGGCGCAGGCAATGCAGCCCATGCTTGTCCTTTTGCTCGGCACGTTTCGGCTCTAATCCCGAAGCTGGACACTTGTCAGATGATGGATGATGCTTGTGTGACACGTGTCTGCCTTGGAAGGCAGTCCGTCCAACTTCGCTTGGGATCAGAGCGTCTCGGGTTGTGCGGGCAGAAAACAATGCAGTCGGGAAGGCCTTCATGCCTTGATCAAATTCTGGGTTTGTTCCCTACTGCGCACCTGTCAAGGGCGCACTCCGACTTCACTGCGAAGTCGGGCTGCGCACAGGTGGAAACTGGTGTCTGCCGCCGTACGGACTCTGCTCCGGCCTTTTGTCGTCTTCTGTCAGCCTGCCAGCCTGTCAATCTGCCAGTTGCAAGGTGCGCCCAGAAAGTGGGGCGAAGTGCGCACTTCGCACCAAAACTGGGCGAAGTGCGAACTTCGCACCAAGACTGGGCGAAGTGCGAACTTCGCACCAACACTTAGCCATTTTTCAGGTAACTTGCTGGAAAGTTGAAAAATCAACTGGGGACTCCAAGAAAGGGGGGAAAGAAAGAGAATACGGGAAAGAAAAGGAAAGGGAGAGGAGAAGGAAGGAAAATAGGGGAAGAGGGAAAAATAAGAGCAGCACAATTACAACACTGAAGACATTGCACCCCGTGCAAAATGTGACAACAGAGACTAATCTTCAAAGCTCTTAAAATTCTCATGAAATTTCATTTTCACAATAGGATATATTTGAAAGAAATATTAAGTCATTATTTCAAACAAAAAACTATTAGGGACTTTTTGAACATAGAAAACAGTAAGTGCAATTTGTGCCCATGACTGTATTCAACAAATGGATGGGAAGGGTTTTACTCTCCCCAACCTCCACATTTTGGGTTGGTTCCCTTCTAACTTAGCTAAAGAACATGAAAGGAAACCAAACTAATCTGCTTTAGTAAGGAAAAGGGTGCAAGAAATTCAAAAAAACAAAGAAAGCAAAAAATACGACCGACAATCGTAGCAAGAGTTGAAATGATCCAATGACGCAGCTAAGCAAAGCCAAATTATGTCAATGCTCCAAATCAAGAGTAGCTGTTATGAAATAAAGAAACATGGCAAACAAAAGGATGGAAGGGCAGAGCCACTACCACCACATCCCATGAAACAAGAGGTCGCTTGACATAGGACATTCATGAGCATTGTTTGATTTCTTTATTTATTTGCGAGTTTGAAAAGTAGTACAACATTGGATCCAAAGAGTAGCTCTAGCTCTCTTAAGTTTGCCAAAGGCCCATTACAATGAGAATCATTCACTTATTTATACTTGCAAAATAAGAATCCTAATCTATTTCTGGACATGTCATTTTGTCTTTGAACTGCAATTCAAATTTGCATGCAACTTGTTGTCCTTATCCATTTGCCAAAAATAGACACATGATCCGGAGCGAGGCACACGGGGCTAAGAGCGACACACATCAAGAAGTGGGACGCATCACGCCAACAGAATAGGGTGCACCAGAGTGAAGCATACTAGAAAAACACACAACAATGCAAGGCACATCAAAAACAAGTTGTACTAGAGCAAGGTGCATCAGAACAGGGCGCACATTGGAACGAGGCACACCAAAGCAAGGCACAATAGAACAAGGTGCACCAAAGTGAGGCAAACTAGGAATGGAGCGCAAAAGTGCAAGGCACACCAAGAGTGGGACACATTGAGAGTAAGACGCATTGTCTACAACGAAGCATGCAAGGAGCAAGACACACCAGAAATGAGGCACGCTATTTGGAGCAAG
Source organism: Wollemia nobilis (assembly GCA_028583015.1). Taxonomy (NCBI): domain Eukaryota; kingdom Viridiplantae; phylum Streptophyta; class Pinopsida; order Araucariales; family Araucariaceae; genus Wollemia; species Wollemia nobilis. The sequence goes on from JAQPPZ010003612.1 coordinate 4,155,533, forward strand.
ATGCACTCAAAGCAGAAGTGTTTTGCTTGGGAGTGGGACGCACTCGAAACGAAGTGTACTTGAAGCTTTGACCTGGTCTCTTTCACATTCTTCATCTCACTTTGTGTGACAAAACTTGGCCTAGAAGCAATGGTAGTAGTTAACTACTACAGTTCTGGCAACTTGCAAGGACGTCAATCCTAATTGACAAGAGATCCCAAACAATGCTTTATCCAATGGGCAACAAAGTCTTCTATCGAACTTCTTGCATCTTGATTACTTTGGTTGAATCAATGTTTGCAGAATTTTCTAGTCTGCATCGAAGGGAATCGATAAGTTGTTCAATGCATCAATGTCTTTAATCAACTCCTCATATGTGTCCCTCTAAACATATTTTGCTTCTATAGTCAATTGTTTCATTTGTTCATGCAACTCTTCAAGCCTACTCATGACCTCCTACAACTAATTTGACCGAACATCCTTTTTCCTTTTGCTCTTCAATGATTTCAGCAAGTTGCTTTGTCATGAGAACATCAAGATCCAACAACCCTTTTTCAATCATTTGGTTGATCTTCTTTTGTGCCTCCAACTGTTTCTTGTAGTGTGGCAAGATTATCTTCACAACTCTTGTCTGCTTAGCTTACAAGAGATGTTCTTAAGTTGCCCAATAAGGACGGTTTTTTCTGTCAAACCTTGCTACTTTACCTGATGAATAGTCATTTTCCATACTTGTTGCATGATCTCTTTGTGTCCCCTTCTTGCCTCCAATTTCAACTTGTTATGTTCTATCTTCAGAAACACTTGGTCCACCAACTCCATGGTATGATAAAATACTCTTATTACATTGAATTTTGTCACTAATAATATCCCAAAGGAGTCACACCAAGTCAAGCGCTCATGCTTGAGACTCCAATTCTGCTATCTTTTTCTCTGCTTTTGTCCATGCTTGCTTGAGCTGCACAATTTCTCATTTTTCTACTTCTCCAGCTCTTGGGCAACGGCTTCCACTTGTTCAATCTGCCCCAGCAAAACGCATTTTTTCTCTTATTTCCTCTACTATATTTGATTTCGTTTTTCCTCAACCTATTCTCGTATGGCAAGAACTTGCTATTTCATTTGTTCTTTTACCTCCAGTTGTTCCATCAGAGTTAGAATTTGTTGTTCTGCTTTCCACCTTTCATAATTCCTTTCAGTTTCGAGTTGTTGTTGCCACATTTTGCTAAGGGGTACAAATTCTGAAAAATCTGAAAAAAATTGCTGCTGCCTCCCTCCTTCCTTCCTTTCCAGCTTCCTTCATGCAGTTTTCAGTTTCTATGCTTTCTGTTTTCAACTTTGTTTTTCAAGATTTCCAGCAGTTTCGGCAAGCTTGGTGAAAAGCCCAAAAATTCCTAAGTGTTGGGCACTCCCGCGGTCGCTCCATTTTGGAGCGATTCCGGGAGTCGCTCCCTCTTCCGGGCGATTCCCAGCTTCGCCTTTTCCAACGACCGGTGGCATTTCAAGCAATAAGGTAGACGAGGAGAAAAGTGCGAAATTTTTCTAAGTGTTGTCTTGGGAACGACTCCTGTCGTCGCTCCCCTTTTCGAGCGACCATGGGCGGAGGAAGAGAAGGAGAAAATGAAAAATATTCTAAATATAGCGCGCCTCCCATCATCGCTCAATTTCGCCAGTGCCTCCCATCGTCGCTCAAGTTTGCCAGCGCCGTCCGTCTTCACCAAGCATACTCAGGTCAAGGCAGCATTCAAAGATAGACGTCGGTCGCTCCGTTTTGGAGCGACGCCGGGCGTCGCTGCCCTTTTTCAGCGACAGCAAGCAAGGAGGCTCAAAATTGACTAAGGCATCAAGGGAGTGACCGACGTCGATCACTCATTTTCCGAGCGCCTCCCGTCGTCGTTGCCTTTTCCCAACAACCGTCGTCGCATCTCCCCCAGTCAGCGAATGCGAGCAAAGAGGACCAAGTTGCCAAAGTTTCTAAGTTTGGGTGTCTCCCGGGATCGCTCCATCCTAGAGCGACTCCCGAGGTCGCTCTCTTCAGAAGGCGACTTTGGTCAGACCCCCCTTTCGTCAACAAACTTCAGACCTGGGCCAAGCTACACACGGATTCCGAGATTCAGGCATGTCAGGATGAGACAGAAGGTGTGTTGCAAAGGTACAGGGTAGGTCAACATTGAAAGTCGAATTGTACTAAACCTACCGCATTCATCAGACCTGACATCCCACCCACCAGATCTGCCCAAAGTTGTACCATTTCCAGGTGGATCTTGCTGCAGGTACACTCACGGTCAGCAAAGGTCTAATCTCGACACTTTTTGCAGCTTTTGCAGTGCCTTGAGTTCCGTGCATCAATTGTAATTTGGGGGGAAATTCCTGCTATAAATAGCAGATGAACTTCATTGTAAAAGGGGGGAACATATTGCTAGGAAAGTTATTGTAAGCAAACCTTTTGCATCAATACAAGGCATCTTTGGCTCCATTTACTGTCTCTTTCTTATATGTTGCCTTCCTCAAACATTTTTGAAAGTTATTGTTGTCATTCTGCATTCTGGATCATAGCATTGGCAATTAAGTGAACCTGGAATGAATATAGAAGGATACATAGGAAGGAATCATAGTGTTGGTTTCTGTTACATGTCCCACTATTGATTGCTGCTAGTTTGAGTATCAGTTATCGTGCTGCTTGTTCTTTCCCACCCATTAAATCACACATTTACATTTCTTTCTGCATTTTTATAATCTCTTTCCAGTTCCCTTCTCTAAAAAATCAAGTAGATTAGCATAGGAGCCGGCCTTCTCCGGAGATTGGCACGGAAGGCATCCCTTCCTTCCGGCCTTTCAATCTGCTAGGCGAATCTAGGGCGCAAAAGATTAAAATCCTTTCCTACAGTGGCAGATTCGTAACCAATAGTTTCTCTGGCATGCCCAGTGGGACACGAGTGTCTCACCCCATAAGCGTTATTGAAGCATCGGTGTTCGCTTCAGTGCTTACGAAATTTGAACACCTGGCGACTCTGCTGAACCTAAATATCCTCCGAGTCTCGAAAACTGGTCCAATATAAAAAGTTCCTTCATGCATACAAGATGGAGAGCTAGGAACGCAGGACAGGAGGTGCCTGAGTTTTATGAGCTTGACATCAACGCTGCTGGAGAGCACCCAAGGCTGATTGATTACCAAGCCTACCAAGACGAAGCTTTGGAGCAGGAAACTGAAACTGAGGATACAACATCAGATAGCACCGAGGCCTACCACGATCCTGATCAGCCCGATCAAAACGCAGACATGGCAAATCCTCAGCCAAATGCTCCTAAGCTATTCTCAGACGTTGACTCCACTGGACCCCTCAATCTAGTTAGGCAAGATGTTGTTCCAACTGTTGCTTTAAAGGCCCTTCCCACCTATGATGGAACTGGGAAGACGGCCTATGAACATATCCAAGATATCTTGGCTCTAGCTGCGCTGCATGCCATCACGAATGAAAGTGTCAAGACTCGGCTGTTGGCTCTCTCTCTGCGAGGGAAGCTCCTATACTGGTACAGATCCTTGTCGAACGGCACTAATACTGGATGGGCCCAACTGGCCGGACAACTAGTCAATGGGTTCAATGAGTCCGTTGATCCGTCCTCGCTGCTGCACCAGTTTCAAACCATACAACAACATCCGCAAGAGGAGATATCAGACTTCAATGTGAGGTTTGCGCGGTCCTGGAAAAGGGTGCCCATTGAGCTACGTCCCACCGATGGACAAGTTGCCCATTACTACCTCAGAGCCTTTAACTCGAACATCAGTTTGGTCATCAAGTTGGCCCGCGTTAACACTTTCCTCGAGTTGTATGAGGTAGCTCAGAGGGCGGAGCTAGATATGATTGCCATAGGTAGGCTTCCGCACAAGATGCAGCCGCCAATCTACCCAGATTTCCCTCAATCACAATATCCACTGACGTCTTCTTCGTCTACTGCATATCACAATCCACCATGGAATCCCGCACCAGTTGTGTCTCAATTTGGTCCTCCTCAAGTGCATTTTCCCACGCCATCGGCACCTCAGCTCCCATCTACCCCGCAATATCCATCACTTCCCGCTCCTCCACAATACCCGACATTGCCTCCAGCACCGTCGTTGGCACCATTGCCTCCGCCTGCCCAGTCAGCACAACCCGATATTGATGTGCAGTCCAAGATTCTGCAACAGGTAGAATCGCTTACTTCCGTCTGCCGAACACTGTCCAACAACATGGTTGTGATGAAGAAAAAGCAGGCCCAACAGGAATTTGTTCCTAAGAGACCATATCCTCCTCCCGCGCTAAAAAGCTTAAGTACGCGTCGTTGACAAAGCAGCAAAGGGTTGAGGCAACGCAGCAGTATCGCACCAAATATGAGCCAATGAAAGAGGCAGAAGGACCATCTACTTTGGCCTACAACATTGTTGACAAGCTCAAGAAGACCCTGACGAAGATCAGCATGTATGATGCCCTTCAGCTCCTTGGTCAGGTGGACCTGTTGCAAGAGTCGCTAAAGACTGTTAAAGGAGTAAAGCCACCACAACCCGTGTTAGCTCAGCCCTTGACAACTTCAATCACTGGAAAGAACAGACCACCGCCTTCTACCTGTCTGCGCGGATGGAGGGGCATGTGGTACACAATTGCATGATTGATTCTGATGCATCAACCACTATCATGCCAAGGGTTGTCTGTGAAGAAATCGACATGGAATATACGCGGAGCAGTCAAGGAGTCTTGCAGATGGATGGCACTCCTGTGAAAACGGTGGGTGTCATCAAAGACATTCCTATCCAGTTGCACTAAGCGCTCGAGATCGTGGTGATCCAAGAGGTTGTGGTCATGGACTTGGAGCCCTACTTCGGCATGTGCCTCTCGAGGGAGTTTACTGCCAAGCTCGGCGGATACCTGTTCTTGGATTACTCACACATGGAAGTCCCCTTCAAAGGGAGGAAATTGAAAATATACAATGACAAACCATCCACTTTCCTAGTTGAACAGATACCCAAGGATGGGAAGCAGAATGAATCGGTCCATCTGATGACTGAAGAGTTGGCAGAAGTGGGCCTAGTGGAAGAGGCCATAGAGCAGCTGCAAATGGAAGACGAGTTCTCCCTGCTGGACTACAACGCCATGATCGAATCAGACATAGGCTGCTACTCCATCACCCAGCCTGAGAAGCCAAAGGAGACAGCTAAAGAAGAAATAGGTCCTACCCCCAATGAGTTGTGGAAGCTATACTTTGATGGCGCCCAATGCAAGAACGGCGTTGGGGCAGGGGTCCTTCTAGTCTCGCCATCTGGAATACAAAAATATTACTGCTACAGGCTAGCTTGGAGTTGCACAAATAATGCAACCGAATATGAAGCCTTGTGCTTAGGCTTGAAAAAGGCGGAGAGACTAAGGATCAAGCAGCTTCATATCTTTGGATATTCGGAGCTAGTGTGCAAACAGATAACAAATAAGTGCTCCTCCAAGAAGCATTACCTCAAGGCATACCGCAACCGTGTCTAGGACCTGATGGAGTCATTCGACTCCCTGAATGTCAAAGCTATCTCCCGTGAAAAGAATAAATATGCTGACATCTTGGCATCTGTTGGAGCCAGGTACGTTTCGAATGATGACACTATGCAGAAGCCGAAGCCGGTTCGCACCATTTACAGGCCTTCTGTGCCTGATAACGACGCCCACTGGCAGGTGTTTGAATGTGACGAGGATATCGTCAATTTCTTGATACATGAAGCTAGCACCATCGAAGGTAGAGACCCTGATGACGAGCAATATGAGGGGTTGATACAGTTAAAGAACAATCATGTCCCAAAAGGACTGATTACCCTAGAAAGTCTCTTTGATCAGAATGACAGAGCAATATCTCATCGGATCAAAGTAGACTCCAAGCAATACATGGACCTGGAGCTAGAGCCCGAAAAGGTAATCAAAGTCGGAATAGACTGCACTCCAAAGGAACTGGAGCAGATTTGGGCCCTGTGCAAAGAGTACCCGGACATTGTTGCTTGGTGTTACCAGGACTAAAAGGGATATGACAGAGACATCATCCAACACACCATCGAGCTTGAAGGTGTGAAACCCTGCAGACAAAGGCAAAGACCGGTCAATCCAAAGATCGAAGTTCTGATGAGAGCCGAACTCTTGAAGATGCTGGAGGCAAAAATCATCTATCCCATCAAGCATTCTTCTTGGGTCGCAAATCTGGTCCCGGTCAGAAAGAAGAATGGAGACATTTGCCTCTGCGTGGATTCCGCAATCTGAACCAGGCCTCACTGAAAGACCACTATTCGCTCCCGCAAATTGATCAAATTCTTCATGTGGTTGTAGAAGCCCAGCGGTTCTCTCTTCTGGATGGCTTCTCTGGCTACAACCAGATATGGGTGAAGGACGAAGACCAACATAAGACAGCGTTCACCACCAAATGGGGAACGTTTGCGTATCAGCGCATGCCCTTCGGTCTGTCCAATGCAGGGGCGACGTTTCAAAGAGCCATGGACCTGGCATTCCGTGAGCTGTTAAACAAGATAATTGTCATCTACTTGGATGACATGACTGTGTTTTCACACAAGAGAGAAGACCATGCCTCCCATCTGCGACAAGTCTTTGAAAGATGCCATGAATTCGGCATATCCATCAATCCCAAGTCCGTTTTTGCTGTGAAGGAAGGAAAGCTATTAGGCCATGTCATTTCCGAGAAAGGCCTTGCAGTTGATCCTGACAGAGCAGAGGCTCTTCTCCGATTGTCGATCCCAATTAACAAGAAGGGGTTGCAGTCCTTCTTTGGCCAGATTAACTTCGTGAGGAAGTTCGTGCCCGACTTTGCTCAAGTCATTAAGCCTATGGCCGAACTCTTGAAAAAGAATGTTGAGTTTGTTTGGACGGAGGAGAGAAAGCAGGCCTTTGAAGAGATCAAAGCTAGGATTGCTCAGGCGCCCGTGTTGATAAACCCGGACTACTCTAAGGATTTCATCCTTTATGCGGTAGGAGAACCCGAAAGTTATGCAACAGTTCTGACTCAAAAAGGAGACAATGGCGAAGAACGACCAATAGCCTTCCTGAGCCAGGTGATCCAGCCCCATGAAGAAAGATATAATTTCATCGAACGCCAAGTGCATGTTGTCATGAGGTCGTTGAAAAAATTTAAACACTTTGTTTCCCAGAGTCGGAGGACAGTGTTTGTTGTTCACCCAGATGTAAGAAATTTTATCATACAGGGGGAGCCGGGCAACAAAAGGGCGGGTTGGATTGCCAAAATCCAGGAGTTTGACATAGAAGTGCGACCCACCAAGCTGATCAGAGGTCGGGCACTATGTCAAGAATTAGCAAGAAGTGCTGCAGCAGAAGTCGCTGCCTATCAATGGGATGACCCAGTGCTAGAGGGCAATTTTGCCAATTCTTCAGAAGAGGACAGAGACTGGGCAGATGAAATCATCTGGTACTTCAGCACTGGGAGGCTCCCTGATCGCCTTAATGCAATTCAGAGAAGGAGATTCAGGCTCCAAGCTCTAAAGTATGTATTGCGCCCCGAGGGGCTGTATTTCAAGAACGTGGACGGCATCCTCTTGCGATGCGTCAAAGAATCCGATAAGCAGAAGGTATTAGGCGAGTTCCATTCTAGAAAGTCGAGAGGACATCACTCAAAAAGGCCAATAGCCTTAAAAATCATCAGAGCGGGCTATTATTGGCCCACCCTCTTCGCAGATGCATATGCAGTCTGCCAAAAATGTGAGAAATGTCAAAGGTTTGCCGACAGAAATAGGAATGCACCTATGCCCCTCCAGCCGATCCAGGCTGAGGCTCCGTTCCAGCAATGGGGCCTTGATTTCATTGGAACCATATCGTCCAATTCCTCGGCAGGGCATAAGTTCATTCTTACAACCACGGATTACTTCACCCGATGGGCAGAGGCGATACCTACTAAGCATGCTGACCAGGAGACAGTCATCAGCTTCCTTGAAAGCTTAATCACTCGCTTCGGGATGATAGTGACAGACAATGGGCTAGGTTTCGCTGGAGCTGTACTCACAGAGTTCACCAAAAAATACGAGATTTATCATAAAATGTCCTCCAACTACTACCCGCAGGGAAACGGCCTAGCCGAGTCTACCAATAAGAACCTGATGAAAATCATAAAGAAGACTTTGGAGAGGAACAAGAGGTCGTGGCACCTATACCTGGATCGAGCGATGTGGGCAGACCGTATCTCCTTCAAGAAATCAATCAAAACGTCGCCATATGCGCTAGTTTACGGAAAGGAGGTTGTCTTGCCTACCCACATCGAGATGCCCACGCTTTGGTTGTTAGAGGATGAAAAGGGTGACATGGACCCTGTTGATGCCCGACTGGCTCAGTTGCTGCAACTCGAAGAGGAAAGAGAAAAAGCTTATCAAGCTTTTATGAAGCACACCGAAACCACACGGAACTGGTTCTCAAAAGGAACTACGGCCCGAGTCTTCAAGATTGGCGATCTAGTGCTGAAATGGGATGCCTTGAAGGCAAAACCAGGCAACCATGACAAATTCGATGCCTTCTGGGAAGGCCCCTTTCAGGTTGCCCGGGTGAACCAGTTCAACTCCTTTGTGTTGAGAGACATGGAGGGTCATATCCTTCCGATTCCAGTTAATGGCTTTCATCTGAAAGCCTATCACCATTGAGAAGTTCCAAAGGTTTCCCCTGTACATATTTTCTTTTCTGCAGTTTAAGTTTGTTTCTTTTCCTGAATGTAAATATTGCTTTCAGTAGAGGTAGTTTCCTGCTTTAATCCGAGAAAAAGAGCCAAGTGTCTTGTGTAGAAGAAATGCCTGGTAGCAGAATAGAAAGGCAAGGTTTGCTGAGTTCCTTGGATCAAAGGGAGTGAAAGGGCAGAAGGATCTAAAAAATTGCACTAAGTGTTCATGAAGATAGAGATGCCCAGATTCGCCTAGTCCAGCCAGCAACGATCATCATCGCGCAAGATTTCAAGCGAACTCTAGCCATGTGCTAAGGGCGGGTCAACCAATGGGAAGAGGGAAAAAAATTGTCTAACTCCCTAGGAGCCCGTCGTCGCTCGATTTTTCAGCGACTCCGGGAATCGCCCTCCAAATTCAGCGACCTCGGGAGGCGAAAGCAAGAAAAAATGACTAAGGCAAGGGCTCACGCCCGCTGTCGCTCCAAAACTCGGCGACGACGGATGTCGCCTTGAAAAATTCGCGATCCTGGGAGGTGCCGAAGTGAAGAGAGAAGTCAGCGATCGCTCCAAAAGCCTAAAAAAGCTCAAGATCGCTCACTCAATCAAGCGATTCCAGGAATCGCGTGGTCAAAGCGCGAGTTCGATGGCCGAGGTGCGCCAAGGAAAGGCAGGCCGAAAAGTCTCTAAGTGTGGAAGAGCTGCCCGAGGTCGCTCGTTTTCTGAGCGACGTCGGGAATCGCTCCTATTTTCGAGCGAACTTCGGCGGGCCCGTTTCAAAGGCGCCAAAAAAATGATGAAAAAATTTCTAAGTATAACCCGCCCTCCGTCGCTCATTTTTCTCGCGACTCCCACGGTCGCTCATTTTTTCGAGCGACGTCGGTCGTCGCTCATTTGTTGAGCGAACCTGGGCAAAGTGTAGACTTTGAGTGGAAAGAAAATTTAAAATTTCGCTAAGTCTTAGAGGATGCCGATCGCTCGCCGAGACGCCAAAAGCTCAGGTTCGCCCATCTTTTCAGCGATTCCAGGAATCGCCCCCAGTTTCGAGCGACCATTGTCCCTAGTGCGATTTCCAAAATAATGGTCCTCGTGGTGCGTGCCAAGGTGGCGATAGGTGACTGGTAGGAACCAAGGGTTCCTAGCACAATAAATTAATAAATAAAAGTAAACCTAATTAAGAGAATCGCTTTTGCATTGGTTTGGGGGTCCCTCCAATGATTTAAATATCATATGTTTATATTTCATCGATATCTCCCATGATTGATTGTACAATGTTTTATATCTATCTAACCCTAATGTTACGTCATTTCATCATAACCTTTCATAATAATTAAATATATTTAATTATTATGTCTAACCTTAATCCTAATAATAATATAATAATTAATTATTATATTATTACTATACTAACTTTAATATATAAATTTATTATATGAATATTATTAATAATGAATGTTAGGATAGGATCCTAACATTCCACCCTTCCTCAAAAAACTTTGTCCTCAAAGTTGGAAAGACTGGGAAATAGCTTCACTGCATAGCTTCGCTGACTCTTCACCCAACAAGGCTTTGATGAAGTGTTGTGGCATTTGATGTGAAGACATTTTCGGACATAGGATACCCTACTTTCTTTCAATCCAACAATTTATTTTACATGTTTTTTCAGACCAGAATTACCTCGCAGCTTCACACCACATTCCTTCTATAGAATTTTGATATTTGATGTTGATAAAGTAAATATGGTGCAAATGTCAGGATATTTTCATGTGCATTGACTGTTTTTAACGTCAACTATGTAGATACTTTTTGTATTATAATTGGACTCAAGTATTGGCTTAAAAATGTTATTTCTCTTCCACCATATAAATAACCGGGATAGATATGGATGTATGTTTTATAATTATATAGCTCGTTTAATGACTGCAACAAAAATCTCACGTTTAGAACTTATCCGTCCCATAGGTTGAGGATGGAGATTAAAATTGAGAGATAAGGAACCTCTTTGTATTGCCACTCTCATGTTGATGAAAGTCGTATACAAATCCTCTATTTTTCTGGCTGAGAGGATAAATCCCTTTCCCTAATATCTCTAACATTTCTTTCGCTTCTGCTCCAATCGTTGTTCGCTTCTTTTTAGTCCTCTCATCCACAAGTAAATTGTACAACCTTGTCACCCAAAAATCTGCCATATTTAACTCGTGTAGTTGAGAGCAAAGACCCCTCATAGATTTTGATCAAGCTTTTGAGCTGTTGCCATGTTTCCAGCATAACTAGGAATGAAAGCATCACTTGCAATCAAGACCAAATAGTCTAATGCAGCCATTTGTGATGAATAATTCTGAAAAGGTTTCAAATCATTTGAACTCAAAAGCATCTCCTTACGGACAATGTTAGGATACACTGCACGTAATGCTGCTAATTTTTTTTTTCACCACCATATATTTCACCCAATGAGGTTTTCGCTATCAAAGAATGAGTTGTTGCTCTTGGAAACCGTGCCAAGGAGAGTAGTTCTTCCACGGATTCACCTTTTCATTGACACGAGGAGATCATCGTTGGTAGAGATCATGGTTGTTTTAGTGAGCACGTGGAGATCAAATATTGAAGTAAAGGAGGCCAACCATTTCGAACATCACCGCTTGATTCACTTCCAGCTTCTGTGCATTCGGACCACAATTGCGAGTAGCTGATAGTGTCAACAAGCAGAAGGAAAGAGTGGAAGTGTTTCACGCGCAGACAACAGTACAAGATTTGGATGTGGAAGGATTACAAACTGTTTCGTCAGAGGCATTATGAAAGAAGGAATCATATTGACCATAATGCTCGCACATCACCAGTGACAAGACCGTTTTTGTAGCAAGTGTTATCAACATCCAAAACTGGTCTTTACAAAGCGCCAACCGAGCACATTATAGTTGTCTTCAACCAGCCATTACAGTGGAGATCGTATAGTGAGGATATTGTAAGTTGTCCACTATGTGCATTACTTTGGTCAACAAGAATGGTATACAGTGAGCAATTTGCCATAACAGTTCAATGATTGTGGCCAATGAAATTTCACTCCATTAATTTAGAAACAGTGCTTCCAAGTTAGTTTGTGGACCTTGACAAAGGGTCGTTGTTAAGAAATATATTTTATTTGCATAACAGTTGCATTCAACTGGAAGACTACACAACAACAGATATGCTGCTTATTATTACTGTGACTTCTCAACAAATATAAAAGCAATATTCCATCTCGAACTAATCAATTTCTGCAGCGTCTGGTAGAATTGGCCTTACTCAGATTATTACTGCAGTAAACAAAAGATTTACATATTATTGTTTTATAAATTTGTGTGAGTTGTGTCTGGATGACAGCAAAGTCCTTAAGCCTTTTTAAAAAGAAAGATTCCTTGAAGCTTGGCTCTGGATTGAGAGTTGTAAATAAGGCTAGATTGTTGTGCTTATGCTCGTGCTTGAGCTTGTATTGTATACTTTCACAAGTTTATCACTTGACAGAGAACTTTAGGCCCTCTTAGCTGTGATGGACCGCCGGATGTTTCTGATGATTTGCAGCAAAGGCTCTGGTGGTGCCGAAGTACGAATGCTGGTGCGATTTTCCTGACATATTCGACTTCGGGCATTCCACCTTCGACACGGTGTTAAAGAAACTGCAGACTGCATACCAGACATCTGATTTGTGCTTCTTGTTGTGTAGAAGTGACTGTAGAAATTATATTAATTAATTAATGAACGTATTTGTAGAGCCCTCGATGAGAATTTCCTCCTCTTAATCTGTGATCTCATATACATTTACATAACATGCAGCATGCCGCGTAGTATACACGTTGATGTTTTAGTTTGTGTGTTCTCTTGGAGACGAGAACACGCTTTTGAAATAACAGTAGCAGGATTTTGAGATTTATTGTCTGGCTTTGTGGATTTTCATAGTTTGGGCGTTGACAGTCTAGTTATCTACTAAATTTTCAAGAAATAAAAGTGTGAAGTAATATCTGGTCAGTGGGATGTTGATTAATAAAATTGATTTTTGAATACCGAACATTATACATTGACCATTGAAAGAATTAGTAATGCATTTTAATCGTTGATTTCTAAGCCCTTAGTTAACTTTCCATGTTCCACCAACCGGGGTACATTATTCAGACGGACTGTGACCGCACATGAAAAATGCCAACCATAATCCAGATTTAATTGTATCCCAGCTATTGTTTTATAATCAAATTTTGTAGTGGTTGTGCAGACTTCTTTGTCAGGCCCAAAACCTTATACATGCTCCTTGAAAAGATTTGGGTTCATTAATAATTTCCTGTGATGCGAGTTCAGTGACAGGTTTTCCACGCATATATGTTTGATGATACTCCATGGGAAATGATGCTCATAGTTTGTTTACAAATTTTGATTCTGTAATTAGATATTTCGACAATGTGTAGAGGCCATTGGTTAAAATGGATTATTATGTGAGGGGAAAGAGATGCTTCATTAATGCCCAGAATCAAAATTACAATTCTATCAATATCATCAATACGCTGAAGGTCCACCGGAAGATGTACGTGGTGGAACACCCCAAAACCTCTTGTTAAACAATAATGCAATAAAGGTACAACATCCATTTCGTATACTACTGATGATAAGATAAAGGGAAGGACGATATAAGTCTGAGAAGAACCCGTCGGTTGATAATATTTTACATGCTCATAAACCCAGAACCATGTAACATACTATTGTCTGTCTATTGAATCTGTCTTATTCAAATTGATTCCCATCCATATGTTTTGTAAGGTGAATGAAGAGGAGGGAATAACTACCATTCTGAGAGAGTTTTGCAATCGCACCAACAATGGAAAATGGGTTGAACAGAAAGTGCTTTTCATTCAGTATTCTGATATCCAGAGTTCAGAGTTACATTGTGTACATGGGGAACTCTCGCGATAAAAGCCGAGAATCGCTTGTGAGAAGCCATCAAGACTTGCTTTCGTCTGTCCTTGGAAGGTAGCTAGATATCATCATTTCCGACCTTACCACCTCTCATACATGGTATTGGTATCAGTTGGTTGTTTGTTTATGAGCTTAATGAGTTTGTATTTGTTGGGTGGTTATAGCCGCAACCAAGCACAGCAGTCGCTGGTTCACAGCTATACATATGCCTTCACTGGATTCTCAGCTGTCCTTTCCGCTGAACAAGCGATGGTAATTTAATTAGGTTTGAATGGCCAAAAATTTAATCTTAGGTTTAATTTCTATTATCAAAATGATATATGGCGTATTCTGCGACAGTAGCGATAGGGTTTGCAATTCTACTGTGCACTTCTCCATTATTTTTTGGGTTTTAAACGGCCTATGCAAGGGAAATTTCCATCAGTTGGAAAACTTTCCTCATCGTAGTCTCCATGACCTTGCTATGAAATATGGTCCTATTATGTTTATCAAACTCGATCTATTCATGAAAATGGTGCTGCTTTAGATCCAACTGGGGGGGGGAAGAAGGGGGGGGGGGGGGGGGGCGGGTGCCTAACACAGATTTTAAAAAAGCATATCTTACAACACAACAAAAAAACCAAAAAAAATTTTTTTTTTTTTTTTTTGTTTGTGTTTTCTTTTTTTTCTTTTTCTTTTTCACATTATTCACGAAGGTCATTTTTTGCACATATATAGTTTTAGGGTTTGCATAAAAAATTTCTTCTTTTTTCTTCGGACGTACATTATGTACTTTTTGAAAATTTATGGCTTCGGGTTCTTCCGGAAAATTTTTTCTAGAGTTTTCAGTTTCATTTGCAACTTCTTTTTTTCCACTTCCATTAGATCCTCACTAAACTTATTAATAATTTTTTTATAATGTTTTCGAATGGTTTCCCCAATTCTCGAAATTCTGCCTTCAATTTTTGAACTTCTTCCTGAAATTTTTGGTCCCACATGGCTGGATCCATAATGCTCTGATACCAGATGGTAGGAACCAAGGGTTCCTAGCACAATAAATTAATAAATAAAAGTAAACCTAATTAAGAGAATCACTTTTGCATTGGTTTGGGGGTCCCTCCAATGATTTATATATCATATGTTTATATTTCATCGATATCTCCCATGATTGATTGTACAATGTTTTATATCTATCTAACCCTAATGTTACGTCATTTCATCATAACCTTTCATAATAATTAAATATATGTCTAACCTTAATCTTAATAATAATATAATAATTAATTATTATATTATTTATTATTACTATACTAACTTTAATATATAAATTTATTATATGAATATTATTAATAATGAATGTTAGGATAGGATCCTAACAGTAACGTCATCAAGGCGCACGTTTTGAAAAAAAAGAGAATGTCTGCGCATTTTCCAAGACAGATTTCATTAAAGGCGAGGACAACGATTGGGCCAATCAATGATGAGTTGCGTTCCCCAAAGGAGATTTCATGCACGTCCCACGAAAAAAAACGGCATCGCCCACCCACTTTGCTGACCCGGGCTTTAATTCCAACACTCGCTATTAATGACAATTTTTCGCCTATCTCCTTAAAAGGGCCCAGTCGCTCATTTCACCATCACAGTTAAAACAGACGAATTTCGAGCTGCGCCAGAGATAAAACTTCGAATTACACCAGCGGGCAATTGAATTTTTAAATTATCTCACCGCCATGGATAAGAAATCAGGCGCAGAAAAGGGAAAAGCCCTCGTGCAGGCAGCTTCTAGCGCGTCTCAGAGTGAGTCGCAGGAGCAGGCAGCTTCGAGCTCGCCTAAGAGTGAATTGTCGAAGGAGAAGAAAGGCAAAGGTAAAAAGAAGAGCGCAGTCAAAAGGGGTCCCCCTCCACCGCCTGTAGATCGCCTGGGAGAGTATAGAGACGACGACTACTCGCACAGCATTACACAACTGCGACTCACTATAAAAGAATGGTGGACGAAGGTCCCGGCCTTGCATCCTTTCGGTGCATCATACCACTCGAACCTGTTCTGGTTCCTGTGCCCACCAGTTCACCATTGCCCGGAGCTGGTTGAGGCTGTCGCCAGATACTACAAGCCCGGCACCCGGCAAGTTTGCGACCGCAAGGGGAAGGTGTTGTTTTCCCTCTACAAGGAGAGCGTACAGATGGCTTTCACGCCAGGGCATTCGCCGGACCGGAATTACATCGTCAGAAGGGTCAACCTAGGCGAGCAGAGAGACAGGTGCGTAAATAACCAGAAGATGAGGTAATTCCTCAATGCCCAGCTGCAACAACCACTGCTAGCCATAGAATGGCCGACACAGCCGATACCTCAGGAGCACTTCAAGAGCCAGTCCATCTATGCCATGCTGGCCTGGGTTTTAGGCTGCAGCACTAACGCAGTGGTCCACCCGTATCAGATTTCTCTCGTAGTGTGCATCCTGCATGGGAAATTTTACGACCCCAACGCCCCGAAATCAAGAACGAGGCCAATCTTCTTCGACTGGGCAGATTGCGTCGCTTATGGAATTCATTCAAGCCTCATGGAGCTGAAGGAGGGAAGGAGCACGGAATTCAGACATTGTTCGTTCCAGGCGTGGATGTTCCTGTTCCACATGCACGATAAAATGAACATGATTCCGGTCCAAGGCAAAAACAAAGATGGCGTGCAGCTGCCAGTATACGAATGGACCACGGTTTTGTATAGGAGGGAATCGCATTACCAGTTTAATTTGAAATTCTTGGGCGTTGCCCTGGCACTCCTCAATGGCACATGCACGCGCCCTCCTTTAGACATGAGAAATTATCTTGTCCGAGAAGAAATTGGCGACATTTTTAAGCTGACACAGGGCGTTGTCATCAGGGTGTTCGGGATCAAAGGCAAACCCTTTCTCTTGCCGTACTTCTACACTGAATATCATTTCGCCCTGGAGGCAGTGCGGCAGATGGACTACGTAGACCAATAATATGGTTAGGAGCGAAGAAAAAGCCACATCTTCAAGTATCCGATCATATGGGGCGACGTCAAGGTCCATGTGGGCGGGCAGCACCAATATCTGACAGCCACCCTCCTGAGTTTCGGCCTGGTGGAGCTTCTCCAGCGCTGGAAGTATGATCCGATCGAAGTGATAAAGAAATTCACACACTCCTGCCTGCGACAAGAGATCATGGAAGAAAGAAATGACCCAACAAGGGGCGACCTGGAGTGGCATATTGAAAAGATGAAATCGCTGCCACCGTGGCAATATTTCTACTGCATTGAGGCGGAGTATGATCCTGTTCATAATGACGATCACAAAACAAACTCCGCGACTACAAAAGGATGCTATCGAAAGTGAAAGTGCTGGGCTGGAACGATGACAAGATAGCGCAGTGTTGGATAACGAGATGCCATACAAAGAAAGAAAAGTCAGAAAAGTTGTTGGCCAATGATTACGAGTTCTCTGACCTATATGACAAGAACATTGACACGTGGCAACCGCTTGTTTTCCGTGACATCATACCCTTGGGCGTCCGTCGCAAGCATAAAAAGGGGACCCCACCCCAGCGGTCAGTTGCGCGAGGGAGTTCAAGCAATGGAGTACAAAGGAGCCAAGGGGTGGACCCCATGGTGCATTCAACTCCCAAGAAGTCGCAGCAATCTGAAAAGCCACAGGAACCTGAACAGTCTGCCAAAGCAGCATAGGAGAGTTTGGAGCCATTGAGGTCAAAGCCAAAGTTCAGATAAAGGGTTCCAACACGGCACCCGACGCCCCAGCCTCAATCGCTGCCACTACACCAAAAAAGGTTGTTGCACCTAGAGATAAAAAGAGGAAGAGGTCTGAAAAGACGAAGGAGAAGCGGTCCACGCCTAGAAGGTTGCCGCCAAAGAGGTTGTAACTATCATCGAGGACAGCCCAAAGGAGGCGAAAGCGTGGGCAACCCAAGTTATCAAGATGCCAGCTCATTCTGAGCACGCAGGTACGTCTCCTCTTTCCCCTCAACAGTCTTTTGGCCCTCTACCCATCGCACCTTCCTCCTCATCCGCCGAACCCGTTGTCGCCGCTTCCTCTCAGTCCCCTATCACACAACCCCCTGCTTCTGCACAACCAAGCCTACAGACGTTTGGCCATTTTTCCCTAGATCCCAACGCCTTCCAAACCCTAGGTCATTCGCAGTCGGCCAACGTCGCTGAAGAAATCCCTTCGTCCCCTCATCATTCATCTCCCGTAGCCACAGCCCCTGAAAACCCATCTCCCCCTCCTCAAGAGCCACCTACTGCGCCCCAAGCCCAGTCGCCCTCAAAAGCGACTGAATCCTCAGGCGCCGCCCCCGTATCTCTATTCGTTACCGAGAAAATGCCCCAACAGGACTTGTCTTTGGCATACCCCTTGTATGGAGAACTGGAGCTTGTAGAACGATAGCTGCAGACAACAGACGATCAGCCCATGGCAGCCAAGGCGACTCAAAGCTCTCTCAAGTTTCTCCAAGGAGTCAGAAAGAGGAGAGGTGAAGAACTGGCTGTGGTGGAAAAACGAGCCAGGTTCGACCTAGATAGGAGGGTGATCCAAATTGAGAAAAGGGTCCCTAAGGTAAAGAAGCCCATCAAGGACATGACCCGAGACGACTATGATTACCAACGCAGAGACAAAAGCCTAGACGATGTCGTCGTGGAGAATGAGATAGGCGGGATCCGTCGGAGGGCTGATACGCTGCTTGTGAAACATCAGGAGGCGAAACAGCACCTCTACCAGGTGGAGGATGAAAGAGCGCAACTGGAGGAGGATCTGGCAAAGCTGCGAGCGCATCTGGAGACTGCCCAAGAGGAGGTCCAAAATTTGAAAGACCAACTTACGACCTCGCAAAAAGAGACAACAGATCAGAAGGCAATCGCTGAACAACTGGCCAAGGAGAAAGAAGGAGCGCTGGTACAGGTATCTGAATTGCAAGGGCAGCTCCAAGAAATTCAGAGGCAGCTGGAGGAGAAAGCGTCACAAGTCGTTGTCTTCTCGAAAGAAAGAATTAAAGAAATTAGAGTTGGCCTACTGAAGGGTTTCAAAACCCACGTCTCTAGAGCCCTTGCAGTCTTCACCTTCATCTCCAAGGTGCAAGATGTATCTGCCCAGGGAAAGCCTGCGGTAGAGGAAGTCGAGCGCCAAGCGAAGCAATGGCTGGACTTGGCAATTAAATATAGGCTTCCAATTTGTTCCCATGTCACAGATCGCCCTAGAATGGGCTGATGCAAGGGCGACCTTGCATTTGTATTTCGAGAAAACAGAAAGAATTCGGAAGGCCAAGAGGATGCTGAATGCATTGGAGAAGGAGAAGAACATCTGCCTGGTGCCTTTCCAGGACCTTTCATCACTTGGATTCCCAAATTTCTTCGGCCCAGGTGGAGACTGCCTGCCCAGGGAGACATTGATGCTGATCTAGGAAGCCTTCGAGGCTGACACCTCAGAGAGAGACAATTGGGCAGATCCAGTTCTGGAGGATCAAGTCACACAATTGGTGTCCAGATTCTGCAAAATCAGCACCTGCCTCCATGAATTGGGGGAAAGATTCAATACTATCGACATGCTCCAGGTTGAGGCATTCAAGCGTATGCTGAAAGAAGTCAGCGACTTAGAGCCCTTCCAGGAGGCAGCTTGGGCCCAGGCTCGGGCCACTTATGAGCATATCCGCGATCGCATTGATCCCCCTAAGCAAGAAAACGAGGAAGACAAGGAGCACTTTGGTGAGGATTCAGGGGGAGGAGAAGAAGATTCAGGAGAAGAGTCCACAAAGGGCAGTCAAGAAGAGGAGCAGCAAGAAGTTGAGCAAGAGCAGCAACAGCAGAAAGAAGCAGATACCAAAGATGACTTTGCGCCCAAGGGATGAAGGCGTGGGTCCTTGCATCGAGGCATGATCGATACCCCGCGAGCCGCCAGGAATATTGCCACATTTTACTAAGGGGTACAAATTCTGAAAAATCTAAAAAAAATTGCTGCTGCCTTGCAGTTTTCAGTTTCTATGCTTTCTGTTTTCAACTTTGTTTTTCAAGATTTCCAACAGTTTCAGTAAGATTGGTGAAGAGCCCAAAAATTCCTAAGTGTTGGGCACTCCCGCGGTCGCTCCATTTTGGAGCGATTCCGGGAGTCGCTCCCTCTTCCGGGCGATTCCCAGCTTCGCCTTTTCCTCCAGCGACCGGCGGCATTTCAAGCGATAAGGTAGACGGGGAGAAAATTGCGAAATTTTTCTAAGTGTTGGCTTGGGAGCGACTCCCGTCGTCGCTCCCCTTTTCGAGCGACCATGGGCGGAGGAAGAGAAGGAGAAAATGAAAAATATTCTAAGTATAGCATTCACTACTTCGACATGGAACCCTACTTCGGCATGTGCCTCTCAAGGGAGTTCACTACCAAGCTGGGTGGATATCTTTCCCTTGACTATTCACATATGGAGGTCCCCTTCAAAGGGAGGAAAGTAAAGATTTACAATGAAAAACCCTCCACCTTCCTTTTTGAGAGAATACCAGAAGAGGGACAGCAGGATGAATCAGTGCACCTGATGACGGAGCAGCTGGAAGAAGTAGACATAGTGGAGGAAACCATAGAAGAGCTACGGGCGGAGGATGAGTTCTCCTTGCTTGACTTTAACGCCATGATTGAATCGGAGATAGGTTGCTACTCTATCACCCAGCCTGAAAAGCCAAAAGAGACAGTGAAAGAAGACAAAGGCCCTGCCCCGAATGAGCTGTGGAAACTGTACCTTCCACCAATTATTCTTCTTCTTCACTTATCACAATAATTAGTTTTCTTTCAAATAAAAAACTTCTTTAAATAAAATAATTTCTTTCAACGTAATATTTTACCCTTAATTTTGCTTTCTCCAACTTTTAAATTTCTCCAAACTTTCCTTTATTAAAATAATCTCATCTCCTTTAATTTTCTTAAATCAAATAATTCAAAGGTTAATGTAAATACCTTTGCACTTAATTAATACTCTGCATGCATGTCTTTTATTCTCCGTTGCCTCCATGCTTCTAAAAACTTTTGACTCCTCGACGTTACAATGCTTTCTTTAAATAACTTTTCTTAAAATTTGATATTTCTCACAAACAAATACATGAGCTTCAATCTTTAATCAAATATATATATATATATATCACCTCATGCGTCAATACTTTAATCAATGCACATTAATTTTTTTATACCTGCTATCTCCAACTGCACACAAAAAAATTATTCTGTTGCTCCTATTTGGCATTACTCTTGTGCCTCTGACTATGCTATTTACGTCCACCATGCTTTCCACTTGTACCTCATTTCAAACATCTATTCTGCTCAAGATTTCAATGCATTTTCTCCAGCATATTTCCCAAACTTGGTAAATGTTTCAACGTTTCACCTAGGGTATTTCTGAGCTTGGTGCTCTACTGCATATTCATCAGGTGAATTGTCCAACCTTCTCAATTTGCTGCTTTCTTCAAATGTTCTAGCTCTCTTCAGCTATCTTCTCAAACGTTCATTTTCTTGAGCTATCTTGTTAGGCATTTGACTCAAATGTTCCAACTTCTCTCAAAAACTTGTGGTCTCTTCTTACAGTAGGCAACGTCTGCTCTTCTCAATCCAAACAACAATTGCAAGCTTCTCTCAATCTTCGGGTGCACTTATCAACTCGACTTCTCTAAAAAAAATGGCTCTCACCAAGCACAACTAGTGTGGCTCTGACCAAACACATTTAGTGTGGCTCTATCCAAACAAAATAGTGTGGCTAAATGTGTATCTCCTTTCCAAATGTTGTCTTCCAAAACACAACTCTTCACAATAACAATTCTTCACACTAATGGATCCTCTCTTGCAAATTTAACTTCGCCTCACCTTGGCATTTCTTCTCCAATTCTCTGCTTCACTTCTCTTCACCTCTTCACCAAATCTCTCCTTCACCAAATCTCCAATAGTGTGGCTCCGATACCACTATTAGCAATTCAACTATATTTTCTACAAGATCAATATAAAATATTCACACAAATTCATACATTCAATATCACAGTTATTGAATAATATTATTGATAAATATTTTAATCATACATTCAATATCACAGTTATTGAATAATATTATTGATAAATATTTTAATATCTCATTGCTACACTGATTACATTGTTTTGCCTTCAATATAGACACACGTGGATATGAGACTCTTCACATTCCAAACCCTTGACATTTCTACATATACAAACTTTTCATCTGCTCACACACACCGGAGATCTAACACTTCATATTTCTCATGGGAGAAATACTACATAATAATAAATTTGTTATTAATTCTATATATCCACATAAGGACAAAGACTCTAATGATTGCACATACTAAATGACAAACTCTCCATGACACCTACTATAAACTATAATATTAATCACACTCTAAACTAAATTATTCATGGTACCTGCAATATTCTTGCAAGTTACTGTTGGTTACGAATCTACCACTTAGGAAAGGAAGTTTTTGATCAGCATGCAAAACAACAAGTAGAACAGGAAGTAGAGTAGCCACAACGGTCACAAGACCAAGAGCCAGAACCGACAGATCATTGGGTTAGAAGATCTACACATCCACAAAAGTGTTCGGAAAGGTATTCTCATGTGTATCAGTCCTCTTTTGCTTTGTTAACTGATGATGGTGAACCTAGTTCATTTCAGGAGGCTAGAGAGTCTGAAAATGGAGGAAAGTGGAGGAAATACATGGAGGAGTAAATCGACGCACTTCGAAAGAATAAAACTTGGGAACTTGTGGATCTCCCACCTCGAAGAAAGACTGTTGGAAACAAGTGGGTGTACAAAGTGAAGAAGAACAACAATGGGCTGTTGGAACGCTATAAAGCTCGCTTGGTGGCAAAGGGCTATGTGCAAAAGTCAGGTGTTGACTTTAATGAAATTTTCTCTCCAGTTGTGAAGATGACTACTATCAAAGTTCTACTTGCACTTGTAGCTGCACAGGATTTGGAACTGGAGCAGCTTGATGTAAAGACTGCTTTTTTGCATGGTGATCTCGAGGAAGAGATATATATGGATCAGCCTGAGGGCTATGAAGAAAGAGGCAAAGAACATTTGGTTTGCAGATTGAAGAAATCACTGTACGGGTTGAAACAGGTGCCAAGGATGTGGTAGAGGAAATTTGACACCTTCATGAAGAGCCAAGGTTTCAACAGGAGTGAAGTTGACCATTGTGCATACTATAAGAGGTTTGACGATGGCAGTTTTATTATTTTGTTGTTGTATGTTGATGATATGTTGGTTGCAAGCCCCAACATGAAGAAAATCATTGATCTTAAGGCTCAGTTGGCTAGGACATTTGAAATGAAGGATTTAGGAGCAGCAAACCAAATTTTAGGGATGAAGATACACAGGGACAGAAAAGGAAGAAAGATCTGGTTAAGTCAAAAGTCATATGTGGAGAAGATTCTACAGTGCTTCAACATGCAGAATGCTAAACCAGTTAGTACCCCACTTCTTCCACACTTAAAGTTGTCTTCCAACCAGTGTCCTAGAACGGAAGCAGAGAAGACAAGCATGTCTCATGTACCGTATTCATCAGCAGTAGGAAGCCTCATGTATGCCATGGTGAGCACCAGACCGGATATTGCCCAAGCGATGGGAGTAGTCAGTCGGTACATGGCAAATCCTGGTAAGGAGCATTGGAATGCGGTGAAGTGGATATTCAGATATTTAAGAGCCACTTCAGATGTTGCCATTTACTTTGGATCGACAGATTTGCAAGTTACAAGTTTTGTGGATTTTGATTATGGTGGAGATAGAGATGGGAGAAAATACACTACAAGATATACCTTCACCCTTGCTGGAGGAGCGGTGAGTTGGGCTTCTAAGTTGCGATCTGTTGTGGCCTTATCAACCATTGAAGCAGAATACATTGCAGCAACTCATGCCAGCAAAGAGGCAATTTGGCTAGAGCGATTGTTGGGTGACTTCAAGGTAATGCAAAAGAAAATTACGTTGCATTGTGATAGCCAGAGTGCTATTCAATTAATGAAGAATCCAACATTCCATGATCGCACGAAACACATTGATGTCAAGTACCACTTTATCAAAAATGTGGTGGAAGAAGGTAGGATCCTGTTGCAAAAAATCGACACTGAAGTGAATCCTCCAGATATGCTTACAAAGTCGGTCAAGGTAGAGAAGTTTGAATGGTGCAAAACTTCTCTGGGCTTGCTGGAAAAGTAACAAGGGCAGCATTGGGCAATTGGCACTGGATGAATTTTTTTTTTGAGCAAAAGAATTCCTTAATGCTGACTTCAAGTGGGAGAATGTTAGGTATGAAGACAGTATGTAGCAAGCAGGTCAGCTAGACGTCTGACCTGCTAGACGTCTGGGTCAGACGTCTAGGCAACAGGCCAGACGTCTGACCTGCTAGACGTCTAGGCCAGACGTCTGGGTTGGAAGACGTCTGGGCCTGACGTTTGGGTAGGCAGACGTCTAGGCTGGCAGACGTCTGGGAAGCCAGACGTCTAGGCTGGTAGACGTCCAGCCTGACGTCAAGCCAAGCAAACGTCTAGGTAGACGACAGGAATGCGGAAGACGAATAGTCTTGTGGAGGCTTCCGTTGGAAGAGGAAAGAAACAGTTTTGGAGTCTTCCTTCTCTATAAAAGGGACTTGACCCCTTGCATATGATATATATGACAAGTTGTTGATAACGTTGAAAGACGTGGATGTAAATTTTGCTGAAAATAATAAAAGAGAAGTTTCCATTGCCCCGTGGTTTTTCCTGCACATTGCAGGTTTCCACGTAAATCTCTGTGTCACTTTTGTTACTGTTTCCGTGTTCTATATTTTTGTTATTGTGCTTCCTCTTGCAGGTGATAAATCCTGATGTTTTTTCCTAACATAACTCAAATTGAATCTTGTAAATCTGCTTATTTAAGCATCTTCATTTTTTTTTTTTTTTAACGTATGGCTTAGTATAGGAGATTTTTCTAGACTTTTGTCAGTTACCAAATTAATCAAGTTACATACTACAAAAAAAAAAGATGAACAAGATAGGTTGAAGAACATAATTCATGGGTTCAAGTGGTTAAGGGGAAAAAGACTTTTGCCATTGTGGAGTTTGTTAGGATATTAAAAGCAAGCAAGCTAAACAACAATAAATAGTACATGATATTTTACGTGGAAACCTTGTTGTGTGCAGGGAAAAACTATGGGGCAAAAGGCAGCTCTTCTCTTTTATTATTCTCAGCCAGCTTTCATACATTCGCACTATTCAAATGCAAGGGGCATTCCCCTTTTTTTAGAAATACAAAAGAAGATTCCAAAAAAAAGTCGTGGCACATTCCAGATAAAAGCGCATTATTAAAAACGCGCTTTATTAACTGCGTATTATAACAAACGCGCTTTATTGTGTTTTATGACAATCACTCTTTATTGCGTTTTATAACAAACGCACTTTAGTTGTGTTTTAGTAACCCGCATCGTACGATTAGCAATGCGTGGGGTTGGGTTACTATATGCTGCACCACCATGCTCCACTCTGTTGAAGAACATCGGAGATCTGGATATTGACTTCAGCTCCTAACAGAGTTAGCATGCAAGCCAAATTTGATGAGGAAAGGGGACGCCAAACCAAGAACTCAACCTTAAAGTTCGAGGTCTTCCAAAGCCTATTGATCCCTTAAAGCCAGGCCATGATTTTTTGCATAACATATTGGATATGAAGGATGTTATCCTTGAT
Source organism: Wollemia nobilis (assembly GCA_028583015.1). NCBI lineage: Eukaryota > Viridiplantae > Streptophyta > Pinopsida > Araucariales > Araucariaceae > Wollemia > Wollemia nobilis. The sequence goes on from JAQPPZ010003612.1 coordinate 4,180,807, forward strand.
TGAACTTGAGTAGCCCATGATGGTGATCTTCTGATCCGATTCCGCTCATTTGAGGAATGTTTGAGGGCTTTAAGAGCCAAGAAGAAACTTTTTACTTTGTCCACAAAAATTTACTTGGATGAGGACCTCACAAATCTTCAAATGGAGGAACTACAAAAAGCACATGTGTAAGTGATAGTTGAGTGGGCAGTTATACGACCAAATCCTTTTGTGGAAGTAAAGTACTTATTCAATTCCTGAAAAAGACGAACATTTTCCCACATTTCCTCCTATTTGTTAGGAAAAACTTCAAGATTCCACACCTGCAAGAGGAAGCACAATAACAAAAATATAGAACACGGAAACAGTAACACAAGTGACACAGAGATTTTACGTGGAAACCTGCAATGTGCAGGAAAAACCACGGGGCAATGGCAACTTCTTCTTTTATTATTTTCAGCAAAGTTTACATTCACGTCCTTTGACGTTTTCCAACAACTTCACGCTCTCTAACATTATGCAAGGGATCACATCCCTTTTATAGAGCAGAGGAAGACTCCAAACTGTTCGTTTCATCTTCCAACGGAAGCCTCCAAAAAACTGTTCGTTTCAGCTTCCAAAGACTCTTCGTCTTCCGCTCCCAAGACTGTTCGTCTTCCGCGTTTTGTCGTCTACCTAGACGTCCACTGCATGACGTCTACTGGGCATGATGTCTGGCCTAGACGTCTGCCAGCCCAGACGTCTGGCAGCCTAGACGTCTGGCCTAGACGTCTGCCAGACCAGACGTCTGGCAGCCCAGACGTCTGGCCTAGACGTCTGCCACCAGACGTCTGGCAGCCTAGACGTCTGGCCTAGACGTCTGCCAGACCAGACGTCTGGCAGCCAGACATCTAGCCTAGACGTCTGCCAGACTAGACGTCTGGCAACCTAGACGTCTAGTAGGTCAGACGTCTAGCTGACCTGTATACTGCCTTCATACCTAACATTCTCCCACTTGAAGTCAGTATTCAGGAATTCTTTTGCCAAAATATTTTCATCCAGTGCCAATTGCCCAATGTTGCCCTTGTTACTTTTTCAGCAAGCCCAGAGAAGTTATGCACCATTCAAACTTCTCTACCTTGACCGACTTTGTAAGCATATCTGTAGGATTCACTTCAGTGTCGATTTTTTGCAACAGGATCCTACCTTCTTCCACCACATTTTTGATAAAGTGGTACTTGACATCAATGTGTTTCATGTGATCATGGAATGTTGGATTCTTCACTAATTGAATAGCACTCTGGCTATCACAATGCAACGTAATTTTCTCCTGCATTACCTTGAAGTCACCCAACAATCGCTCTAGCCAAATTGCCTCTTTGTTGGCATGAGTTGTTGCAATGTATTCTGCTTCAGTGGTTGATAAAGCCACAACAGACTGCAACTTAGAAGCCCAACTCACCGCTCCTCCAGCAAGAGTGAAGGTATATCCTGTAGTGGATTTTCTCCCATCTCTATCTCCACCATAATCAGAATCCACAAAACCTGTAACTTGCAAATCTGTCGATCCAAAGTAAATGGCAACATCTGAAGTGGCTCTTAAATATCTGAATATCCACTTCATCGCATTCCAATGCTCCTTACCAGGATTTGCCATGTACCAGCTGACTACTCCCACTGCTTGGGCAATATCCGATCTAGTGCTCACCATGGCATACATGAGGCTTCCTACTGCTGATGAATACGGTACACGAGACATGCTTGTCTTCTCTGCTTCCGTTCTAGGACACTGGTTGGAAGACAACTTTAAGTGTGGAAGAAGTGGGGTACTAACTGGTTTAGCATTCTGCATATTGAAGCGCTGCAGAATCTTTTCCACATATGACTTTTGACTTAACCAGATCTTTCTTCCTTTTCTATCCCTATGTATCTTCATCCCTAAAATTTGGTTTGCTGCTCCTAAATCCTTCATTTCAAATGTCCTAGCCAACTGAGCCTTAAGATCAATGATTTTCTTCATGTTGGGGCCTACAACCAACATATCATCAACATACAACAACAAAATAATAAAACTGCCATCGTCAAACCTCTTATAGTATGCACAATGGTCAGCTTCACTCCTGTTGAAACCTTGGCTCTTCATGAAGGTGTCAAATTTCCTGTACCACATCCTTGGCACCTGTTTCAACCCATACAATGATTTCTTCAATCTGCAAACCAAATGCTCTTTGCCTCTTTCTTCATAGCCCTCAGGCTGATCCATATATATCTCTTCCTCGAGATCACCATGCAAGAAAGCAATCTTTACATCAAGCTGCTCCAGTTCCAAATCCTGTGCAGCTACAAGTGCAAGTAGAACTCTGATAGTAGTCATCTTCACAACTGGAGAGAAAATTTCATTAAAGTCAACACCTGACTTCTGCACATAGCCCTTTGCCACCAAGCGAGCTTTATAGCATTCCAACAGCCCATCGTTGTTCTTCTTCACTTTGTACACCCACTTGTTTCCAACAGTCTTTCTTCCAGGTGGGAGATCCACAAGTTCCCAAGTTTTATTCTTTCGAAGTGCCTCGATTTCCTCCTCCATGGATTTCCTCCACTTTCCTGCATTTTCAGACTCTCTAGCTTCCTGAAATGAACTAGGTTCACCATCATCAATTAACAAAGCAAAAGAGGACTGATACACATGAGAATACCTTTTCGGACACTTTTGTGGATGTGTAGATCTTCTAACCCAATGATCTATCGATTGTGGCTCTTGGTCTTGTGACCGTTGTGGCTGCTCTACTTCCTGTTCTACTTGTTGTTCTACATGCTGATCAAAAACTTCAGCATGTTCATCTTCACTCAATTCTACTTCAATAGGTACAACATTAGGATTTTGTTGTACCTCCTTCCTTTGCATGGATTTTTCATCAACAATTACATCCCGGCTAATAATTACCTTGTGGGCAGTAGGATCCCACAGTCTATACCCCTTCACTATATCTCCATAGCTGAGAAAAACACATTTGCTTGACTTTGGGTCAAGCTTGGACCTTTTTTCTTTGGGTACATGGGCAAACGTGTCACAGCCAAAGGTGCGCAAATGAGAGTAATCAACTGGCTTACAACACCAAACCTCCTCCGAAATCTGTCCATCCAATGCAGTTGTAGGTGACATGTTAATAAGATAAACAGTTGTATTAACAGCCTCCGCCCAGAACTTTTTCTCCAACATGGTTGCGCTAAGCATGCTTCTTGCACGTTCCATGATTGTGCGATTCATCCGCTCAGCCACACCATTTTGTTGTGGAGTGTATGGTACAGTCTTATGGTGCTTAATACCTTCATGCATACAAAATTTATCAAATTCCTTGGAGCAATATTCACCCCCATTATCTGACCTGAGACACAAAATTGACTTGCCCAAACTCTTTTCTACCCGTGCTTTGAACTCCTTAAATTTTTGCAAAGCTTTCAACTTCTTCTTCAGAAAATAAACCCACACTCTCCTAGAATAATCATCTATAAAAGTCAGAAAATAGATGGTGCCATTCAAGGACTGAGTGGGGACAGGTCCAAATATATCCGAATGTATAAGTTGCAGAAAATCAGAACTCTTACCAGGACTTGCAGTAAACCGAACCCTCTTCTGTTTACCAAAAATACAGTGCTCACATAAGTCTAAATTGCAAGACTTAATCCCAGAAAGCATACCTCTGTCATGCAGAATTTTTAGGTCTTTTTCACTCATATGGCCTAGGCGTTGATGTCATAGCATTACTGCATCCTGAACAGAAGTTGTTGCTGCTGCATGGTTTGTCATCGTATCATCGCATAAACGGTATAAGGTCCCATAAGATTCTCCCTTTGCTACTACAAGAGCTCCTCTGGTAATCTTGTAGTAGTTGTTACAGAAGGTGACAGAATACCCTAGCTTATCCATCATTTTGATTGAGAGTAAATTCTTCCTCAAATCGGGCACATGTCGCACATCACATAACATCCTTTCTCTACCATCGTCCAGCTTGATCCTTATATCCCCTCTTCCCATAATTTCTAAAGGATGATCATCACCCAAATAGACCTTTCCACCATAGTATGGCTGATATTTGTCAAACCAGTCTCTGTGGGGAGACATGTGGAAGGATGCACCTGAGTCCAAAACCCAGGTATATAAAACTGATCTGTTGTTACTGATACAGAAGGCTTCACATGTTGTCTCTCCTGAATCTGCTGCACTGGCTTCAGCTGATGGCTGATTTTGCTTTTCACCATTCTTTAATTGCCAACAGTCCTTCTTGGAGTGTCCTGGCTTCCCACAATGCCAGCACTTCCCTTTCTGCTTACGTCCTTTAGACTTAGATCTGGACTGCTTTCTACCTTGTTTACTCCCCTCGAACGATCGACCTCTCACAGATAGGGCTTCATTGGTTGAGGGTTCCAGAGACGTTTTTCGCCTCAACTCTTCTGCCAACAAAGCGGCTACCACATCATCAAATTTGAGAGTTCCTGATGATGAATTACTGATGGTCATCACCATATGATCCCAAGTGTCCAGGAGGGAACAAAGTAGGGTGATAGCTCTATCTTCATCCTCCATCTTCACATTAACTGAAACCAGTTTACTGATCAGAGTATTAAACTCATTCAAATGATCTACCACGGATGAACTTTCCTTCATCCTCAAGCTATAAAGCTGCTTTTTCAGAAAAACCTTGTTAGTTGTTGATTTTGTTTCATACAACTTTTCAAGCTTTTGCCAAAGGGCTTCCGCGGTCTTCTCTTCAGCTACATTGAACAAGATGGAGTCCGCTAGGCAGAGACGGATTGTAGAAACCGCCTTCCTATCAAGCGTTACCCACTCCTCATCTTTCATGCTGCTCGGTTTACTCGTGACCCCTTTCAAGGCTTGAGCTTGGTCATTCTGAACCAGCAAATCCTCCACCTTCATCTTCCATAGAGCGAAGTTCCTGCCATCAAATTTCTCAATCTCGAACTTGGTTACACCTTTTGTCATTGTTGCAGCTCCCACTCGCACAAAACCTTAGCTCTGATACCAGATGTTAGGAAAAAACTTCAAGATTTATCACCTGCAAGAGGAAGCACAATAACAAAAATATAGAACACGAAAAATAGTAACACAAGTGACACAGAGATTTACGTGGAAACCTGCAATGTGCAGGAAAAACCACGGGGCAATGGCAACTTCTCTTTTATTATTTTTAGCAAAATTTACATCCACGTCTTTCAACGTTTTCAACAACTTCTCATATATATCATATGCAAGGGATCAAATCCCTTTTATAGAGCAGAAGGAAGACTCCAAACTGTTCGTTTCCTCTTCCAACGGAAGCCTCCAAAAGACTGTTTTTCTTCTCCCAAGATTGTTCGTCTTCCGCATTCCTGTCGTCTACCTAGACGTCTGCTTGGCTTGACGTCAAGCTGGACGTCTACCAGCCTAGACGTCTGGCTGCCCAAACGTCAGGCCCAGACGTCTACCAGCCTAGACGTCTAGCAAGTCAAACGTTTGGCCTGTTGCCTAGACATCTGACCCAGACGTCTAGCAGGTCAGACGTCTAGCTAACCTGCTTGTTGCATACTGTCTTCATACCTAACAAGTTCAAGCTCAACAAGCTTATAGTGAACATGATTACCAACAAGTCATGGGTCAAGGTGTAGATCTTCAAACCTTGTTTTGCTAATAGTCGTCTATGCAAGTAATTTCTATAGTTAACGACATGCCTTATACCTATAATCATTCTTGGAAACTATTGATTACTTTATCTTGGATGACCAAATTTTTAAAATCTGTGATTGCTAGACAAATTAAATTATTGAGAATATTCTCATGTGACTCCACACTTATGCATGTGTTATCATGCCATTATGTTTACTTGAGCTTGCATGCACGATGAGTGGTTGAAATTTTCCAGCTCACTGGCCTCCAATAGTCCTGTTGACTTAGGGCTTGAGGAAACTCCCATCTTGACCTCAAGTGGGTTAAGCATGGCCATGCTTGTCTCATGTGGGGCTGTTGGTGACGGGAAGTCACCTCATACAGGCAAAGGAAACCCTTTACCTAGTAATGATTTTGAAGGAGCCAAGAAATCCAAGAGTGACATGGAACTCCACACACTTGTAACCTGGACCATCTTATCGTTACCAAACTAAAAGAAAACTGTGTTAAACTATTTCTATCAGAAATCTGAATTTACTCCTCAAGGAGGTATTGATGAAAGGAGTGAGTTGATATAAAGCCTAAAAAGGACACTCAAACCCATTTGGTACGAATTTTTGAGAAATACAAGCATGGGAGTATGAGTAATCAATCCAAGTTGAAAAGAGGATCAACTCTGCTTCAGTAATCAGTCACTAGTCCTTGTGAAATCGAGAGTATGGATATGGATGTATATTTTAGAGCTTTCATTGTAGAGGCTTGATAAGGATAGGCATAGGATTGTTTTCTAAATTCCTAAGGCTTAGTTAATTTTTATTTGTTTTATATTTCCTAAAGTCTAAAGACAGAAAATTATCTCTAAAAAGCTATTCAAGATGTAAGTCGGCAATGTCGGCATAGTAAGGTGTCGGCATAAAGCTTGTTAGCAATTTGTTAGCAATTTGGATCTGTTAGCTTAGTCCTAGCTAAGTTGTTAGCTTAGTCATAGTTAAGATTGTTAGCACCTTCCATTTTTGGAAGATGATTGTTGTAAATCTGCTTATTTAGGCATCTTGTTCATTGCAAATATCAGCTTCCCTATTGCTAACAAGCTTTATGCCGACATCTTACTATGCCGACATTGCTGACTTACATCTTGAATAGCTTTTTGGAGATTATTTTCCAGCTTTAGACTTTAGAAAATATAAAACAAATAAAAATTAACTGTCTTAGGAATTTAGAAAATAATCCTATGCCTATCCTTATCAAGGCTTGAGTGACAGCATGATTTGCTGGCTTGGTAGACTATATCCAGGTCTCTGGAGACACAGAATGATTGATTAAGAGTTGGTGTCAACTAATATCATTAAATTGTCATTCGATTTAACTCCTTGAACAAAAAAAAAAATGAAGACTGGACATAGCCAGGTGGCAAGTCATTTATAAGATGAGATGATACGCAATTATAAATATATATTTAAAAAGAATAATAATACTAATTGCTATTTTCAACCAACATGAGCAAGGGGGTTGTGACACAATTGGTAGCAAGCAGTTGGTGAAAAAAAACTACAGTCAAAATCATTATTATGTCAACACTGAAGAAGAGTTGAAATTAGTGTGGAGGCTCATAGGTTTAATATTTTACATGTTTTATTAAACAATAAATCATATTCAGTTTACCAAACCTGTCTAGAAGAACAATGAATAAACCAATGAATGGATAGCCAAGATCCAAAGCCAACAAATGTTTGTATACATGCTTTTGAAATCAGAAAACTACTGCCCCTTTTAAAAAGGATTTGATAACCAATTTACTGTTTTTCTTGGTTATAATTCACAGGAATAAATTCAAAAAAAAATGGCTGTATCATATGACTATAAGAACTCGGATCTGTCTCACCTTAGTTCTTTCATAACTGCCATGGCCTGGGAACTGGTTTGTTGAGAGTTCAAAAAAGTTGCCGGTATGCCAAGCTTGGAAACCAAAGTCATAATTTGGTCCTGAATAAGTGACAGTAGAGGTGATATTACAATTGTCACACCTGGAGAGAGCACTGCAGGTAGCTATACGCAATGATAAATGAATGATCAGAGCCAATATCAAGACACAAATGAAAAAATAAATCATTAGGACAAATATATTTTCAGCTAATTTAAAGTACCATTTTTATAAACAAAGAACTTATATATAGACAAAGTTAGCATAGTTTGCAGATGTTAAACCCGTTCAAAATCGTCGATTTGCTTCTTTTGATAGCAGAAGATGCAAGTTTCTCTCCATATAGTACTCGAAATTACCTCCTAAACATAAACTATATATGACACCTCCTAATGTACTTCATTTACATCTAATCACAAAGTGTACCTCATAGGTGATAACTGATGTAGAAGAAAGTTAAATTCTACCTGATAGCATAAGCTTTTGCCACCACCGGTGGGCATAAGAATAAAACAATCTTTTCCAGCAATAGCTGCCTCACATGCTTGACGTTGCATTGGACGAAAGCTTTCATTTCCAAAGACTACAAGGTTTGCAAGGTCAAAATCATCCAGATGCTGTAATTGTTCATAAGTTGAGCAGTTCTTCTTAATTTTAGGGACATTTGGAACCGTTTCTACCTTATCACTCAAGGTCTCAGGAGTTGCATTTCTTTGGAAGTATGATGAAATAAGACCGCCTTTTTTCTTGCTTCCTTCACCCTACATTGGTCAGCATTTACAAATAAGCTTTAGAAAATCTAATATTTGTTACTAGAGAAATTTAAAAAATAAAATTGCTTCAGATTAGAAATGAAAATTGCATACAATGTTTGTTGTTTACAAAACGCACCAAGTTATAAAAAAACGATGACAAGCACATAAGAAATTGGGATTATAAAGGGAAACCAAAAAAAAAAAGAATCTGCCTTACAAAATCTAGTTTACGAGGGACTAAAATGTGTATATCCCACTATTGCCTTGGAGTTTTAGACAGTTTTAATGCCTAAAAGCAGTTGGAATACCTTGTTTAGGCCCTTGCTTCTTGCCACCCCTAAGCATGTCAGAGTCATGCAACAGTAACATTTCTGACTTTGTCATTCTAAGCAGACTTACAATCTGTTTTTTTCAGAAGTGGTAATCCTTAATCAGCACGTTTTGAACGGGACACCATTGTTGAAGAGCTGGACCAACAGCAGCTTCCTCCACACAACCTTGCATTAGTGTGAAACTAAAAGACGTCCAAATGATTGAGCACTTGTCTTTAACAACACATTAGAATAACTAGGGTAAAGTAGTATAATTTACAGCTGAGCAGCTACAGGATTCAAAAATGGGTCCTCTTGAATTTAAGGAATAGACCACAAGAACTAATTATAAGATGACATGTTCTTTGCCTGTATCATATAAAAAACCTCCTGATCATTTGGCCAACTAATCCTTCACAAGTCCTCAAGCAGAGACTTGATGAAACTTATCCATGAAGCTGAAGTTGGCAGCCTGGAATGTTGGAAAGCATCTGGAAGAGGTAGGCAATTTAATATTATATCAATTATTACTCACCTGCATCCAGATATACTCTTTTGTTCAATAAATTAAAGTTATGAGCTTCAGACTATATGCTAATAAATAGGTAGAATGGTGAAGGGAAAAGAAGGCATAATGTGTGGTATAGCTTCACCTCATTGATAAAGGGGAGGATCCTATGTCTCGCTGTTGTTAGATGACTATATTCCTAGGTAGAAAAGTATGGCGCTTTTCTTTTGTGTGTGATCTTAACAATCCCATTGGAAGGTGCCAACTTTGGCTGCAAATGACTCTCTTTGCCCACAACAAACTGAGTCCTATAAGGTAATTTTAATATGAATGATGGGGATGGTAACTGTTGGTTACGAATCTGCCATGAGGAAAGGATTTGGGTTAATGCGCCCAGATTCGCCCACCAGCATGAAAGGCCGGAAGGAAGAGATGCCTTCCGAGCCAATCTCCGGAGAAGGCCGGCTCCTTTTGGGGGGTTTTCTGATTTAAGCTAAGAGTACAGGAAAGAAATAAATGTACAGAAAGAGATTTACAAATATATTCAAAGGTTGGTGGGGGGAACTAACAGTACGGGAACACACCAATCACCGCTACTTACTGCATATAAACACAAAGCATGACAAAGAACTGCAAAATCTAACGTATACTTCCGATACCCAAGCAGTGTACGCACGGCTACAACGGCTCCCTAACGGACATTCCCTACAAGGAACTAACGATGCGGCAACACGTCAATCACCACCTACGGACAACGACATGGGTAGAAAGCAATCATAGAGATATCGAGCCGGGTATATGTGTTTATGTAGAGAATTTAACCATACGACTTCAATGGCCCCCTAACGAGACATTCCCTACAAGGAACTAACGATGCGGCGGCGCACCGATCACCGAGATACGGACCAGCAACAAAACACACAAGCGATGGAGCTGCTCACTACGGCTATTCTATGTATCCTTTTAATTCATGAAGTACGGGGGGTGCTTTAAACAAGCAATGCTAGAGGCACCGATCATCAAATGCTGAAATGAATCAACGAGCCATGACACAGGTTAGCCTAAGGCATGAATATAAAGAAAGGCAGCATAAAAAATAGAAGCAGCAGAACAGAACCAAGCATACAGATTATATTTATAAGCAGAAGCACGGTTACAATGGGCACAGTGGTTCCCTAACAGACATTCCCCTTCCACCCTTTACAATGAATTCACGGTGGGCTTTTATAGCCCGAGTCCCTCCCGTTACATTAATGGGCACAAGGTCCCAATCAAACATAAGGCGACAAAAGCGGCGAAAGAGCTGCAAATGCTGACCTTTTGTCGGACCGGATCGTACCCGCAGACATGGTCTTCCTGGAAGGCTGGACGGCTACATGGCGGTGTGTTGGGCGAGAACTTCAATCAGCGATGATGCGGGTAGGCTGGAGCGGGTGAAACCTCAGATCAGCTTTGAATGAGGCTACTGGCGTAGGCAATGCAGCCCATGCTTGTCCTTTTGCTCGGCACGTTTCGGCTCTAATCCCGAAGCTGGACACTTGTCAGATGATGGATGATCTGTGTGACACGTGTCTGCCTTGGAAGGCAGTCCGTCCAACTTCGCTTGGGATCAGAGCGCCTCGGGTTGCGCGGGCAGAAAACAGTGCAGTCGGGAAGGCCTTCATGCCTTGGTCAAATTCCGGGTTTGTTCCCCTACTGCGCACCTGTCAAGGGCGCACTCCGACTTTACTGCGAAGTCGGGCTGCGCACAGGTGGAAACTGGTGTCTGCCGCCGTGCGGACTCTGCTCCGGCCTTTTGTCGTCTTTTGTCAGCCTGCCAGCCTGTCAATCTGCCAGTTGCAAGGTGCGCCCAGAAAGTGGGGCGAAGTCAGACTTCGCACCAAAGCTGGCGAAGTCTCTCGCCCCAGGCGAAGTCGCGCCCCGCGCCCCAGCGGGCGAAGTGCGAACTTCGCACCAACACTTAGCCATTTTTCAGGTAACTTGCTTGGAAAGTTGAAAAATCAACTGGGGACTCCAAGAAAGGGGGGAAAGAAAGAGAATGCGGGAAAGAAAAGGAAAGGGAGAGGAGAAGGAAGGAAAATAGGGGAAGAGGGAAAAAGAAGAGCAGCACATTTACAACACTGAAGACATTGCACCCCGTGCAAAATGTGACAACATTTCTGGCGGCTCGCGGGGTGTCGAGCTCGCCTCGGCGCAAAGAATCCATGCCTTCATCCATTGGGTGCAGAGGAACTTGCCTCCCCTGCCTTTTGCTGCTCTAACTGTCCTCCTTGTGGCAACTGTTCTTCAGATTCATCTTTGTCAGTTGCCCCCTCAGAATCACCTTCCGAAAGCTCTCCATCTCCTCGCACGCTCGCAAATGCGATCGTATGCGGCCTTGGGTGGGCGCCAAGCTTACGCTTCAAATGGCCGGCGGTCAGCTACATCTTCTAATGCTGCGTGGAAAGCAGCGACCGCGTGCAGGTCGATGGTGAGGTATCTCTTTTCTAACTCCTGGAAGTAGGAGCTGATCTTGGAATATTTGGCCACCATCTGAGTGACCCGACTGTCTTGAATTGGCTCAGTCCAGCTATCAATTTCAGCTGTATCTGCTTCGAAGGACTGCCAATTCCTTTTCACCCGATCTAGGGTGAGAAGCTCGCCATTTTCAACAAAACCTGGGCACCCTAGTTCAGAAAGAGCGTGAAAGGGGGCCAGACAGATATCTCTTTCATGTCCGAATGCATCAAGCATTCGTCTGGCAACTCTCACCTCTTCAACTTTTTTGAAATATTTGTGCAAGGTCACCCTTGCACCTGCCCATTCTGCGGCGAATGAGGACACGGGAGAAAATTGGAGGCCGTTGCGCTCGCGCTCTTGAAGATTTACCGCCGAGTCCGGCCATTGCTTAGCACGGCGCTCGGCCTCCTCTACCACGAGGCTTTCCACAGGCAGAAACTTCTTGAATTCTGGATGCGAAATCCAGAACTGCCATCGCCTTGAAGGTGTGGGGCTTGCATTCCCGCAGCAAACCAGCCCGCATCTCCTTAACCTTTGTCTTTGAAAAGACCGTCGCTTGAGATGCTCTCTCTGCAAGTTGCGACTGTGCCTGCTTCAAAGACTCTTGGAGCTGAGAAATCTGCTCCGAGGCTGCTTTCTTTTCGGTTGCGGCTTGTTGCTGAGAAGCGGCCAGCTGGGCTTTGAGTTCATCTATTTCTTGCCGCGCCGCTTCCAGTTGCTCAGTGGACCTAGACAGGTCCTCTTCAAGCTGCCTTGTTTTATCCTGCAACCCGAAAAGTTCTTCCTGCTCCTCCAGACTTTTGACAAAGAGATTATCAGCTTTGCGCATGATTGGTTGAATCTCATATTGCTTGTTTATGTCGTCAAAGCTCTTCTCCTTTGTCTGGAGCTCGTAGTCCGCCCTGGTCATTTCCCGGAGAGGTTTCTTTACTTTTGGGATTATTTTCTCTGTTGTAATCACTCTCCTCCCGAAATCATACTTTGCGCGTTTTGCCGGGGCGGCTATCTCTTCATGTCTCCTCCGCTTCAGGTCCTGGAGGAAAGAGACAGAATACTCTACAACCCTCGTTGCCAGGGGCAAGTCGTGCAGTATTACGGAGGTCGTCCATAAAATCTGGTTCCCCCGGCCCTAGGGTTATCGCTGAGACGTCTCTCCTGCGGGGGATGGGACCGGGGAGGAACCGGACGGACCTTGGAAGAATCGGCCGCTTGTGGGGGCGACCGGGAAATGGAGATGGGAATGGTTGACACTGCAAGGGTTTGAAGCGGCTGAGATGGTGGATGTGACGGTGAACGAACAGCCTCAGCACTAACCTCAGGCGAAGGGTTTGGAGTTGTGCTCAGAGAAGAGAGACGTTAGGGTTACGAGCAAGCCGATCAAAAGAATGGGGGCCGCTAGAAGGGCGTGGAGACGGGGGAGGGGGATGCGGCCATGACTTGCTCGGATTGAGCGGGAGACGGAGTGGGAGTGGGACTGGATGAGACCAAGGAGATAGGGGCAGCAAACGTACCTACGGGCTCCGCCTGAGCCGATGTCGGATGGATGTCTGTGCTTCTGATTTCGGCGGCTGGCTTAGGACTGCCCAGAGACACTGTCTCTGCGGCGGCAGGACGCGGCTGCGGCTCTGCAACTGGCTGCTGCACTATCAGGCTAGGTCGCCTGATTTTCTCAACTCTCTTCCGCTTCTTCTCTTCTGGAATAACGGTTGGATCAGGGGAAGGAGATGAAGCAGGTGCAGCAGGCGCTGATGCTCCCACGGTAAACTTGTACCGGGGTTTGACTTGCAGAAGGTCTGCCGCAACCGGTCTGCCCTCTGACGGCGCTGGCGCTTTTCGTGCCTGAGGGATTGCCTCGGGCGTTGCCTTGACTAACTCTTTCGCCTTCTCAGGCGCCGTCTTGGAAGCCACGGGCTGCATTGGATCGACCTGGAAGTTTGCTGGGCCCACGCTGGTAGTTGCCGAAGTGTACAACTGTTGGGAGGGAGACCCTCCTTTATAGTCTTCAAAGGGACCTCGGGGAACGTAACCTTGATATGCGAACGGCCGCCAGCTGTCATGATGCTGGTCATAGAGAACCGAAAAGTCGTCATCTACGGCCAGGTTTCTCCTTGTTGATTTGTCGTGTTGCGTGCGGCATCTCATCTTCCAGCATTCAGTAATCTTTTCTTTAGACCAGTTAAGGCCTGCTATCTTGGATAGAAATTTTTTGAACCCTGGAGATGAAAAGTGGTGGTCCGGGTTTCGCTTGGGGTCATATGTCACCTCCTCGCAGTAGAAATCCTGCCAGGGAGGAGAAGCTTCCATCAATTCGATTTCCCAGTCAAGATCCACATGGACCACATCGCATCTATCTTCGGTTATATCTGCCCGGGGGCAGAGATGTGTGAACTTTCCCCTTATTCCGTATGGGTCATACTTCCAGCGTTGCGGCAACAAAACCAGGCCAATCCGAGAAAACTCTTGCTCAAGGTAGGAATGCTGTCCTACCTCAAAAATCTCAACATTTGCCCAGGAAAGAGGATATTGAAAAATCTGTCCTCTCTTCTTTCCTAGGCCGAACTCCTCTTCAACATAGTCCATTTGTCGGGAAACCTCCATCCCGAACAGGTGCTCCGAGCACCAATAGGGCAGCAAATGGGGTTTGCCCTTGAATCCGTAGATTCTGACCACAATTCCCTGCGTCAGTCTGAAAACGTCCCCGAGCTTTTGATTTATCAAAGCGCTCGTCATTTCTCTCGGGGGCGAGGAATTTCGCTTTCATCGAAGAGCGACATGACGAATCCCGAGAAAGTTGAAGTTGAACTTGTAGTAGGACCCTTTCCGGTATAAGTCATCCGTCCAGTTATAGACGAGCTGTGGCTCTCCCCTCTCGTTGACCTTCTTCGAGTTCAGGATCGGCATCAGGGAGTGCAGATGGTACAAACAAAGCCAGGCTAGAACAGAACTGAAACGAAAATCGGTAGACTGCCTCTTATGGATTTTTACCAGGCTGGAATGAACGGCGTAAGCCGACCGATCTGCCCGATCGAAAGAGATGGGACGCTTCCCACTTCTCTGTCTTTGCCGGTTCGTAGGATTCTCCACATAGGAGACATTGCACGGCGCTAGGCTGAGTACGAGCTATACCGACTCATCGAGAATCGCAGCCAAGAATAGATGCCAAAATAATGTACAAGTATTTGTTCTGGAATTGTGTCAAGGGCACGGGGCCGGTTGGCCTTTGTCCGGTACAAGCGGGGCGTTCGGCTACGAATTGAGGAAATCCCTCATCCGTTTTGTTGGCGTGAAACGTCCCCTTTGCTCGCCCAAATTTACCTTTACGAGAATGGCGCTGGAGTCATACTCCAACCACAGGGCGAAAGGCTGGTGGACGATCTCCTGCGCGAGTGTGAACAAGGGTTTACAGCTGGAGCTGCAAATTTGCCGGGTAGATGGTGCCGTAGTGTCGACAATTAGGTCTACCGATTCCGGGCATTGGTGGACGGGAGGGCACAAGAATCCGAGCAGTTGGATTTGTACGCCGCTCCGAAATGGTGGGAGGGCGAAACTTTGTCAGCCCAACTCTCCACATTTGCCCGCAACTTCGTCAGGCTCATAGAAAAAGAGCCGTCCTTGTATCCCGACAAATAATTCACCGGAGGTGGTGGGGCTTGCCCACGCTGTACTTTTTCGTCCGGGACTTTGACTTTCTTTCTGGCGGGGTTTCACTTCGAAACGCCCGGCCGCGGTAAATCCTTTGGTTCGCCACTTTCACTGGACTGCGCTGACACTGGCATCTTTCCTCTGTCCATCTCTCCGAATCAGCAATAATTGCAAGTTCAAGGCGTCTGCAGCAGATTTCGCTGTCACAGGAATAATTTGCCTTTGTCAGGAATAATCGCATAGTCCGGAATGTTAAAAACATCGACCCCCTTTTCTAGATAAAGACGGCGCCATTAATGCCGCGCGGGAGGAGGTAGGTCGGGTGAGTTAAGGCTCTTTGGTGGCTGCGCAGGAGAATGTTTGGAAAAAGCGCGCTCCGGCAGACGTGCCATGCTCTTTTGCTTGCACTTTCGTTGAGGAACGTGCAATCATCAATTCTGTCTTGGACGCTGCGCTATGGCTGACGTCACTGCCGGAGCGCGGGCACACTGCTCAAGGAAGAATCATTGGTGCGGAAACCCACTTTGGAACGGCTACAAACGCGCCTTGGGCCCAGCTTGGGACCTTTTTTGAAATTTTTATTTATTTTTAAACGTTGCCCCAAACTGGCCCGGAAAACGAGGCGCAGCCGGACTTCGCCCGAAGTTGGGCGCGGCCGGACTCGCCGGCGAGTCGGACTTCGCCAATTTCGGGCGAAGTTCGAACTCGCGCGAAGTGCGCGTTCGACTGTTCCTTCCTTTTTCTTGTTTGCTTGCGCCCAAGGTTTGGACGCGATGCGGGTCCTTTGCAACCCTCGGGCCTTTGACCACACTTATCATTTTCCTTTAGACTGACTTGGACAAGCCGCGCAGTGCAAACGCCGAGGCGGGTTCGGACTTCGGCCGAACTTTGGGCGAAGTACGAACTTCGCGCGAAGTTCGCACTTCGCACGAAAGTTGGCCGCAGCGCGGACTTCGCGCGGAAGTTGGCCGAAGTCGGGCTTCGCGCGGAAGTTGGCCGAAGTCGGACTTCGGCCGGAGCTTGGCGAAGCCTGTCTTTAGTGTGCCCTTGCGGCTTCCCTTTCAGTCGCGCTTCGCACCGTGGCTGGCCCGAAGCCCGACTTCGCTGCGAAGTCGGACTTCGGCCAACACTTAGCCGATTTTTTGCCTTTTTTCTTTTTCTCTTTTCTTTGCACAGCCGAACTTCGCCCCTCCTGAGGGGCGACGACAGACTTCGCTGCGAAGTCTGTCCTTCTCTCCCATGCCGCAGTTAAGCTCAAAAAACGAAGAAAAACAATTTAAAAGCTGAAAACGGAAACTGTACATGCCGGGAAATGAAAAAGCACAAGGAAATTTTTACAAAGAAGGGCCACTCGGGCACCTTCGGCGACGGTAAAGCTTCAAGTGGAACCCGTTAACAGGGATAGGCAGGAGCTGACCCTCCATATCCCGCAGTATGTAGGCATTGAACTGGTTTACCGGGGCAATCTGATAAGGGCCCTCCCGGAGGGCATCAAACTTCCCGTGATTACACGGCTTTGCTTTGTATGAGTCCCACTTCAGCACCAGGTCCCCGACTTCGAAAACTCGGGCAGTGGTGCCTTTTGCAAACCAGCCTTGAGTGGCTGCAATGTGATTCGCGAAGGCCTGGTATGCACTTTCTCTGTCTTCTTCCAACTGCAAGAGTTGGCACAGTCTGTCATCCACCGGGTCTCCGCTGCATCTGTCTTCGTCAATCATCCACAGGGCAGGGATCTCAATGTGTGATGGCATGACAGCCTCTTTGCCGTAGACGAGCGCGTAGGGAGACGTTCTGAGGGATTTCTTAAATGCAACTCTGTCCGCCCACAGCGCCCGGTCCAGGAGCAAGTGCCAAGTCCGCTTGTTTTTGTCAATGGTCCTCCGGATGATTTTCAGGAGGTTCTTGTTAGTGGACTCGGCAAGGCCATTCCCCTGCGGGTAGTAGTTAGAAGACATCTTGTGATAGATGCCAAGTCTGCCGGTGTACTCCGTGAGTACGGCGCCTACAAATCCCGGACCGTTATGCTGTCACAATCGACTACGGAACCCCGAAGCGGGTAATCGGGCTCTCAATGAACACGATGACCGTTTCTTGGTCTGCGTTCTTGGTCGGGATCGCCTCCGTCCACCGCGTGAAATAGTCGGTAGCCGTAAGAATAAACTTGTGGCCGGCGAGAGGAGTTAGGAGAAATCACCCCAATAAAGTCTAAACCCCATTCTTTGGAACGGAGTCTCGGCTTCGAATCGGTTGAAGGGGCGGGGGTGCTTTTCTGCTTCGGCCAGCAAACCTGCGGCATTGATCACATTTAGAGCAGACCGCATGCGCGTCTGCGAACAAAGTGGGCCAATAGTACCCGGCCCTTATTATTTTTAAGGCCGTTGGCCTTGAAGAATGGTGACCCCCAGGCATCCCGGAATGAAATTCTCAGAGGACCCTAGGCTGGTCAGATTTTAAGACGCACCGCAACAAGATGCCGTCGATGTTTACGAAGTAAAGCCCCTCGGGGCGAAGAGTGTACTTGAGTGCACCTAGCCGAAATCTCCTTCGTTGTGAGGCGTTCAGGTGATCGGGACATCTTCCGGTGCAGAAGTATCTCACCAGTTCATCTGTCCAATCACTCCCCTCCGATAAGGAGTTGGCTAGGTAGATGCGTGTCGTTGTGTCCTCCCACTTACAGGCGGAGATGCCGGCTACAGCGCTTCGGGCCAATTCCTGACACAAGGCTCGGCCTCTGATAAGCTTGGTGGGCCGCACTTCAATGTCAAACTCCTGGATTTTTGCAATCCATCCCGCTCTCTTGTGACCCGGTTCTCCTTGCAAGATGAAGCTTCGAACATCCGGGTGAATCACAAAGACAGTGGTCTTGCTTTGGGAGACAAAGTGCCTGAACTTTCGAAGGGACTTCATGACGGCATGAACACGCCGCTCTATAAAATTGTACTTTTCTTCATGCGGCGAGAATCACTTGGGCGAGGAATGCTATGGGGCGCTCCTCACCATCGTCTCCCTTCTGAGTCGGGACTGCAGCGTAACTTTCGGGTTCTCCCACTGCATACAGGATGAAGTCTTTGGAGTAGTCCGGGTTTGTCAACACCGGAGCTTGTGCAATTCGGGCCTTGATTTCCTCGAAGGCTTGCTCTCTCTCATCAGTCCATTCGTAACGTGTATCTTTCTTAAGCAGTTCGGCCATAGGCTTGATCACCTGTGCGAAGTCCGGAATGAACTTCCGCACGAAAGGACTGCAGCCCTTTTTTGTCGATGGGGGCTGGCAAGCGAATGAGGGCCTCTGCTCTGTCAGGGTCAATGGCGAGGCCTTCCTCGGAGATGACATGTCCCAGCAACTTTCCTTCCTTTACCGCGAAGACAGACTTCTTCGGGTTTATAGAAATGCCGAATTCTCGACAACTCTCAAATATTTGCCGTAGGTGCGAAACATGATCTCCTCGTTGGTGAGAGAAAACGGTCATGTCATCAAGGTAGATGACGATAATCTTATTGAGCGGCTCTCGGAAGGCCGGGTCCATGGCCCTTTGGAACGTGGCACCGACATTAGATAAGCCAAATGGCATGCGGCGATAGGCGAACGTCCCCCACTTGGTGGTAAACGCCGTCTTATCCTTGGTCTTCGTCTTTGACCCAAATCTGGTTGTAGCCGGAAAATCCATCTAAAAGTGAAAATCTACGGGCTCCGACAACGATATGTAGGATGCGGTCGATTTGGGGAAGCGGATAGTGGTCCGGAGGGAAGCCTGATTTAGGTTTATGAAGTCGACACAGAGACGAATGTCGCCATTCTTTTTCCTCACGGGCACCAAATTCGCGACCCAGGATGAATGTTTGATGGGGTAGATGATCTTGGCCTCCAGCATCTTCAAGAGCTCGGTCTTCATCATGGCCTCAATCTTTGGATTCACGGCCCTACTGCTTACGTCGGAATGGCTTGGCGCCATCCTCTAGCTCAATGGTATCTTTGGATGACGGTTCTGTCATACCCCCTCAAATCCTCGTAGCACCGGGCCACGATGTCGGGGAACTCCTGGCACGGTGATCGATCCGCTCCGATTCCGCCGACGTGCGATCTGTTCCGACCTTGATGGTTTTACCGGGTTCAAGTTCTAGGTCGGCATCTTGCCTCGGGTCTACTTTGATCTGTGGGATATTGCTCTGTCATTACGATCAAAGAGACTTTCTAATGTAATCGAGTCCTTTTGGGACGTGATTATTCCAGTAGCTGTATCAACCCCTCATATTGCTCGTCATCGGGGTCTCTACCTTCGATTACACACACTTCGTTAACCGGGAATGTGACGATTTCCTCGTCACTGGCCCGAACACCTGCCGGTGGGTGTCCTTATCGAGCATAGAAGGCACAGTAGACGGTACGAACCGGCTCGGTTTACGGACAACGTCTTCAGCCGGAACGTACCTGGCTCCAACAGACGCCAGAATATCAGCGTGCTTGTTTTTCTCACGCGATATCGCTTTGACATTCAATGAGTCGAATGACTCCATCAGGTCCCAGACCCGATTGCGGTACGCTCTAAGATAGTGCTGTTTGGATGCGCACTTCTCCGTAACTTGGTGACACACCAGCTCTGAATCTCCGAAAATGTGGAGATGCTTGATTCCGAGCCTTTCCGCCTTTCGCAAACCCAAGCACGGGGCTTCGTATTCCGCCGAGTTGTTAGTGCGGCTCCGAGGCCAACTCTGTAGGCATAGTCCTTACGGATTCCGGTTGGAGAAACCGGCAGCACCCCTGCACCGGCGCCATTCTTGCATCGCGCGCCGTCAAAGAAAAGCTTCCACAGCTCCTCGGGTGCAGGTCCTACTTCTTTTGCAGCTGACACGTCAAGCCTCTCGGGCTGTACAATGGAGTAGCAGCACTGCTCTGTCCCGATTACGGCATTGAAGTCCCGCAATGAGAACTCATCTTCGAGTTGTAGCACTTCGAGGGCTTGCTCAGTCAGCTCCACTGTCACCGGCTCTTCCTCTGACAACTGGACCATGCAGTCCAACTCTCCTCCGGGTATCTTCTCTACTAGGAAGGTGGAAGGCTTCTCATTAAAAATTTTCAGTCTCCTTCCCTTGAAGGGCACTTCCATGTGTGAGTAGTCTAGAGACGGGTACCCGCCCAACTTCGCAGTGAACTCCCGAGAGAGACACATGCCGAAGTAAGGCTCCAGGTCAACAATCACGACCTCTTGGATGACTACGATGTCGAGAGCTTTGTGCAGTCGGATAGGGATGTCCTTTATGACACCAACTGTCTTGACGGGGGTGCCGTCTAATTGCAGCACGCCTTGGCTGCTCTGTGTGTATTCCATCCCGATCTCATCGCAGACGGCCTTCGGCATCACAGTCGAGGAAGCACCAAATTCCACCATGCAGTTATGAACTATGTGCCCTTGCATCCGTAAAGACGAGATAAAAGGGTGGCGGTCCGTTCTTCCCGGTGGCGGAGGCTGTCAAAGGTTGAACCGGGACAGCGGGCTGCATCATGCTGCCGTTCTTCATGTTCTTCAGTGATTCGTGCAGCAGATCTTCCTGGCCTGGGAGCAGAAGAGCATCGTACATGCTGATTCTATCAGGTGTTCTCTTCAACTCGTCTACAATGCTGTAGCCCGAGGTACTAGCTCCTTTTGCTTGTTTAGCCTGCTCATACTTTGTACGGTATTGTTGGGTGGCCTCAACTCGTTGTCTCTTGGTCAGAGACGGGTACTTCGACTTCTCCTGGGCTTGTTCTTTGGTTTCAGCTGGAGGCTAAGGTACGGGAGCCTTAGCCGGAGTTGGGGCCTTTCCTGGAGGTTTGGCTGGAACAGGGGCGGCCTTTGCTGGAGAAGGCTTGACTGGAGCTTTATCTTTGGATGCCTTCTCCTGGGCTGTGTAGGGCCACAGCCGCTTGTATGGTGGCAGCCCGCCGGGCTGCGGTTTTTCTCTTCTCGCGTAGACTTGCAAAGGCTTGGCCGCATCTGCGGCCTTCTTTTCTTCCTTGGCGGGTGGCGCTAGACTTTCTTCCGGGAGGGCAAAGTTGGCCTCGCCGTCCAAGATCATGTACAACTCATCGTCTTCTATAGCGCTGCCGGCCAAGGTCTGAATGTAGTGCTGGTGCAAAGTGCAGTCTTCCTCCGAATGCGGGTCATTGCACGTAGTGCACCAGTTAACCTGGTCGGGAGGACCAGGCGGGTCTTCTATAGCAGCATTTCTCGGAGGCGGACGCCTCTGCGGCTGGTTTTCTGGCGCTTTGTCTTTCGTTAGCGCCGGGGGCGCATATGGTCTCCTAGGAGCGAGGTCCATTCGGGCTGCTTCTTCTTCATAGCAGTCATGTCATTGGACATGGCATGGTATCCGGAGGCCAAAGCCCGCACTTCTTGTAGAATCGTGTTCTGGATGCTGCTGTCGGGTGGCGGCAACTGTGCCGGTGGAGGCAATGCGGCCAATGGAGGAGGGTTAGAATAAGATGCATACTGTGGAGGAGCGGGAAGTGCTGGAAAATGCGGAGCAGGAGGCGGCGGGTGAGGGTAATGCAATTGAGGCGGGCCGTAAGGAGTTACGACCGGCGCCGGATTCCACTGCTGCTGGGGTTGCTGTCTTGATGTGGACGGCGAACCGCCAGAAGCAGAAGGATACTGAGATGCAGGGAAGTCGGGATGGATGGGCTCCTGCACTCTGGACGGAAGCCTGCCGATGGAGATAATGTCAGCTTCAGCTTGCTGGGCGGCTTCGTACAGCGCAGGGAACTCGTCAATTCTGGCGATCTTCGGCGGCGAGGCATATGTCCGAGTTGAAGGATCTCAGATAGTAGTGAGCAGCCATGCCGGTTGAAGGCCGAAGTTCGCGAGGTACCCGTTTCCAGGATCTCGCAAACCTAATGTTAAAATCAGACACCTCCTCTTGAGGATGTCTCTGGATAGCTTGGAACTGATGCAGTAGAGAAGTAGGGTCAGCAGACTCGTTGCATCCTTTTACGAGCCTCCTGGCAAGCTGGGGCCACCCTGTGATGGATCCCTCTGGCAGCGATCTCCACCAGTAGAGAAGCTTTCCCCTCAGGGAAAGGGCCAGCAGACGGGTCTTCACACTTTCATCGGTGATAGTATGCAATGCGGCCAGGGCAAGGATGTCCTGGATGTGCTCGTACGCCGTCTTACCGTAGCCGTCGTATGTGGGAATAGACTTTAAAGCAGCAGGGGGCACAGCTTGCTGTCCGACCAGGGCCAAGGGCCCCGTAGAGTCCACAGCCGGGAAAAGATCATCGTCATTTGGCTGTTGAGCAGCCATTTCTTCTTCTTCTTCTTCTTCTTCTCCGCCGTCGGTTGTGTACTCAGTGTCGGTACTTTCCGAGGATGCAGGATCTTCTTGTTCCTCGGCCTCTTCTATTTCGTACTCGGCTCCTCCGACTTCAGCTTCGGCCTCTTCTTGGATCTCAGCCTCGGCTTCGTCGAAACGAGCTCGCGGGTCAGCCAGCCTGGGGATCTCGCCTCGGGCGTTGATATCCAGTTCGTAGAACTCAGGCGGGCTTCTCGGATCCCTCGCTTGCCACCTTCTCGTGTGCATGAAGGTGCTGGGACCGGTCTTCTTGACTCAGAGGATTTGTTCGTGCGAGTCGCCGGGTGTTCGGATTTGGAACAGCAATGAAGCGAACACCGGTGCTTCAATTATGTCGGGGGTGAGAAACTTCCTTGTCTCACCGAGAGCTCGAGAAGCCATCGGCGCCGGGTGGAGGCGATCGAGAAAATCTCTCTTCAAATGTGGGACCGGGGGTCCCACCGGGCGTGCGGAGAAGCTGTTGGTTACGAATCTGCCATGAGGAAAGGATTTGGGTTAATGCGCCCAGATTCGCCCACCAGCATGAAAGGCCGGAAGGAAGAGATGCCTTCCGAGCCAATCTCCGGAGAAGGCCGGCTCCTTTTGGGGGTTTTACGATTTAAGCTAAGAGTACGGGAAAGAAATAAATGTACGAGAAAGAGATTTACAAATATATTCAAAGGTTGGTGGGGGGAACTAACGGTGCGGGAACACACCAATCACCGCTACTTACGGCATATAAACACAAAGCATGACAAAGAAGCGCAAAATCTAACGTATACTTCCGATACCCAAGCAGTGTACGCACGGCTACAACGGCTCCCTAACAGACATTCCCTACAAGGAACTAACAGTACGGCAACACGTCAATCACCACCTACGGACACTGACATGGGTAGAAAGCAATCATAGAGATATCAGAGCCAGGTATATGTGTTTATGTAGAGAATTTAACCGCACAGCTTCAATGGCCCCCTAACAGACATTCCCTACAAGGAACTAACAGTACGGCAGCGCACCGATCACCAGATACGGACCGGCAACAAAACACACAAGCGATGGAGCTGCTACTACGGCTATTCTATGTATCCTTTTAATTCATGAAGTACGGGGGGTGCTTTAAACAAGCAATGCTAGAGGCACATGATCATCAAATGCTGAAATGAATCAACGAGCCATGACACGAGTTAGCCTAAGGCATGAATATAAAGAAAGGCGGCATAAAAAACGAAGCGACGAGAACGAGAACCAAGCATACAGATTATATTTATAAGCAGAAGCACGGTTACAATGGGCACAGTGGTTCCCTAACAGACATTCCCCTTCCACCCTTTACAATGAATTCACGGTGGGCTTTTATAGCCCGAGTCCCTCCCGTTACATTAATGGGCACAAGGTCCCGATCAAACATAAGCTGACAAAAGCGGCGAAAGAGCTGCAAATGCTGACCTTTTGTCGGACCGGACTGTACCCGCAGCATGGTCTTCCTGGAAGCTGGACAGCTACATGGCGGTGTGTTGGGCAGAACTTCAATCTGGCGGTGATGCGGGTAGCTGGAGCAGGTGAAACCTCAGATCAGCTTTGAATGAGGCTACTGGCGTAGGCAATGCAGCCCATGCTTGTCCTTTTGCTCGGCACGTTTCGGCTCTAATCCCGAAGGCTGGACACTTGTCGGATGATGGATGATCTTGTGTGACACGTGTACTGCCTTGGAAGGCGATCCGTCCAACTTCGCTTGGGATCAGAGCGCCTCGGGTTGCGCGGGCAGAATACGGTGCAGTCGGGAAGGCCTTCATGCCTTGGTCAAATTCCGGGTTTGTTCCCCTACTGCGCACCTGTCAAGGGCGCACTCCGACTTTACTGCGAAGTCGGGCTGCGCACAGGTGGAAGCGGTGTGCTGCCGCCGTACGGACTCTGCTCCGGCCTTTTGTCGTCTTACGTCGACTGCCCGGCTGTCAATCTGCCGGTTGCAAGGTGCGCCCGAGAAAGTGGGGCGAAGTCGGACTTCGCACCAAAGCGGGCGAAGTGCGCACTCGCACCAAGGCGAAGTGCGAACTCGCACCGAGGCTGGCGAAGTGCGAACTTCGCACCAACACTTAGCCATTTTTCGGGTAACTTGCTTGGAAAGTTGAAAAATCAGTGGGGACTCCAAGAAGGGGGGAAAGAAAGAGAATGCGGGAAAGAAAAGGAAAGGGAGAGGAGAAGGAAGGAAAATAGGGGAAGAGGGAAAAAGAAGAGCAGCACAGTTACAACACTGAAGACATTGCACCCCGTGCAAAATGTGACAACAATAACCTAGTTGGTGAACATGAAACAATTCTATGCTTGGATGAAAGATAAGCGTGGGTCCATTGCAAGCAGATGCTTGGTATTTCAAACATGCCAATTAAGTCTTGACTCTTAACATATTTTGTTGGTACCCTTCATCCAACCACCAAGCAAGTTCCCATCAAATGTACATATTATTTGATAGGCTTTATTCAAGGTCTACTGATGACCTATTCTTTTAATGGTAAATGATATATTCTTGTTGATAATGTAGGCAGATGAATTGACATGTCTACATAACCAATGAAATTTTGTCATTTTATCTTATTTTGTAGTTTGTATGCTGAGTGTTTGATGAAATGATTATCATGTAAGGTTAGTTAGGGTTAGGTACAAGGAAGTTGCAAAATTTGCCAACTGCCTCCTCTTTCCCAAGAATAGTATAAGTAGACCCCTTACATTTCCCGAATACACGATCATCCATTCATCCATCTATCTATTTGTATCTAAGGGGAGGGGGGGATGCATGTTGTTGTCCGAAGTGTGTTGTTGATGGTTGATCGAACTATGGTGTAATGAAAATAATTGTTGTGCAAGATACATGTTGTGTGTGTAACATATCCATTTGTATATGTAAGTTATTCCCATTGTATATTTTGTTTATTTAAGTGGTCATGTATTACAATGTGTTGTAATCCATTTCTACATTTTGGCGTTGTTACCTGTTTGAAGTTGAGTCAAGTTTGGTGACATGGAGTTGTTATGAGCAAACCATTTGGGAAGGTATGCAACAACAACAATGGGATGATTACAATGCAGCCGACAAACAACATAGTTTCCCTTGGGAGAAGAGGAGATTGGAGGTTGCAATAGAAGAAAATGCAGACTTGTTTGTTGACGTTGACGAAGGGTCGATGCATGAAGCAAACGTGCAAGTGGATGCACAACCAAACGCTCAAGCAGACACATGGAGGATACGCGCAAGAGTTCTTGCACAAAGTTACGTGACGGTATCGAGTTACATGAAAACAAAGAGTTACGTGAAGGCAAGGAGTTACATGATGGCAAGGAGTTACGTGACAGTGAGGAGTTACGTGACAGTGAGTTACAAGACGCAAAGTTCGTGACGTGCAAACTTCCCATGTATCGAGAGAACATGTTAGCAAAGAAATACATGATGACAGAAAAATCCACAATGATAAAGAAATACATGTCGACGAAGAAATTCATGACAATGACCAAGACAGCAAAATTGGTGATGTAAAAGTGTTCATTCATGAGGGAGAAGTGCAAGTGTCCATGCAAGATGGTGACATGCAAGTTTTCGAGCATGAAGTGGATGTGCGCGCCGACAAGGAAGCTTGCACAAGTGAATATGTATGTGCCAGCATGGAAGTGCATGCTGATGAAGGTGTGCATAATGATGAACAAGTTTGCACAAGTGATGATGTGCATGCCGACATGGAAGTGTGCATTGACTAATACAAGTGCGTGATAACATATGTGGAGGTGACAAAGACACATGCACAAATGGAAGAGCTCACACAAGCGAAAACATATGTGCAAGCAGAAAAGTTCACACAAGAGAAAACATGCATGCAAATATGGTAGTTCGTGTTCACGTTGATTGTTAGGAGGTGAAGTGAATATCTATATCTCCAATGTTCTTTAGCAGAGAGGTGCATGGTGGTGCAGTCTATAGTGATCCTTTGGGAGAGGAAACGATCAGTTTTTTGGAGTCTTTCTTTGGGAGAGGAAACGAACAATTTTGGAATATTCCTTTGGGAGAGGAAACGAATAGATTTTTGGAGTCTTCCTTTGGGAGAGGAAACGAACAGTTTTTTGGAGTCTTCCTTTTGGGAGAGGAAACAAACAGCCTTTTGTTTTTCTATAAAATGGGAATGACCCCTTGCATGTAATAGTTTAGTGAATGTAAAAAGTTTGCCGAAATCAATAAAAGAACGAAGCTGCCATTGCCCCATGGTTTTTCCTGCACACTGCAGGTTTTCCATGTAAAAATTTGTGTTATTGTTTTTTCTATGTTATTGTTTTGCTTGCTCGTAATATTTGTTTTCTAACATTGATGAAGTTGGACGTGACGAAGCTAACAAGTTTGATCGAGGACAAAACTTTGTTCGGCAAGAAAAGCTAGGAGTGGTTGGAGCAAGTTGTGTGATATAAAGAATGCAAGACATATGTTTGGTGTTGGAGCAATACCAAGTTGGTATATCCAATGGCGAGTGAGATGGGAGTCTGAAATACAATGAAATACAAGTTGGCATGTCCAGGAGTGTGTAGGACAAGAGTCCAACACTAGAGCAATTGTAGGTTGGTGTGCTTGATGATGAGTGGGACAAGAATCCGACATTAAAGAAATCGAATATTGGCACATCTCATGGTGCACAGGACGAGAGTCTAGCACAAGAGCAATTGTGATGGGATGTGCTTGATGATGTGCGTGAAGAAGGTGAGACACACGAACAACCATTGCCAATGTCAAATCAACCTGTCACAACAAAGACCAGTTTTGGCATATCACATAAGTGTCCTAAGTTTCATGGTGATGAAACAAAGGATCCAGTCATTCATTGGAAAATCTTCCTCATGATGTGGAAAGCGAATGGGTAGAAGAATGACATAGATTCAAGGATGTTATTCCTAGCAACATTTTGTGGAATCGCAATAGACCGGTATGTAGGATTGCTAATGGGCAAGTACTAGACATGGGAAAAGTTGCACAAAGCATTTGTGAAGGAATTTTGGTTGTTCCAAAATGACAATGAGGTCACTGCTGAAATTTATATAAGGGAACAGGGTGAGAAAGTTTGTTCGGTCCCACAACTAGAGGTTGAGTGGGTTTTTTACACATTTAGAGGAAAATTTGTCAGATGCATTGAAGAAGAGGCGGTTCATGAAGGGACTTCTTCCTATGTATAGAAAGAATATTAGGGTGGTCCCTTTGACATCATATCCAAAGGCCTTTGCGTAGGCTTTGAACTTGGAAAGTGATGTAAAGACGTCATTAAAATGTTGGGTCATGTCTATGAGGACGAGAGCAACCCTACAGGTGGAAGTGATTTTCACATTGAAAGTGACTTTGATGATCAAAGTGACTCTTGCAACAAAAGTGATGATTTTGAAAATAAGAGTAGTTTGGAGAATGTGTAGTGCATCGTACAAGTGTTAGGATCAAGAATTCGATGAAGGAAGTGACTTTGAAGAGAAGAACAATGACTCCAAGGATGAGTGCAACTCAAAGAGGGCAAAATCGTTGCTACAAGTATATGCAACACAAAGGGAGATTTTTCCAAAGAATGTCATCGGTGGTGTGGTCTATGAGAACTGCCAAAGAACTAGAAGACATCAAATTGAGTATGATACTAAGGGCAAACCCATTGTGCAATGTTGGCAATGCCATTTGTGGGGGCACTTCGCATGTGAATGTCAAAGTGTTGCAAGTCGAGACGAACTAGTGATGTGTAGAGGGTTTGAAGAGCCAAAGAAGAGTCACAGCCCTAGCCAAGAAGCAGAGGAGGTGAACTTGATAAACCTGATTGCAATTGAGGAGGTGAACTTGATTACAATCAAGGAGGTAGAGATTGAGCATATAGTTGAAGTTGCGTAGGAAGAGGATGTTGCACAAGTGGTTGATGCAAACGAAAAAGAGAGTTATGTAGACGAAGTGGATGATACAGACAACAAACAGGGAGGTTGTTCGGCGTCTGACTATCTGCTAGGGTTGTATGGCCATCTAGACTTGGGTCATCAAACCAAAGCCTTGACTGTCAAGATTTAGATCAAATATGCCTATGTAGTTTGAGTTGCAATCCAAGCCGTCTAGGATAGCCCAACCAAAGGAGGAGGTCGTAGAGGCTTCTCTTGGCCATCTAGGGGAGAGGACACAACCCTAGACAACCCATAGGTAGTCTAGCAAGGGGAGAGGGTCGTCAAGTCCACCTCGTGGCTATTTGGCGAGGACATCAGATCCCCATATGGCCCTTGGGCCAAAGGGTAGTTTGAGCCATCCCTAGGCCATTTGGGGAGGCCTGAGACTTAGACGGCCCTCGGGCCCTTAGATGATTACTCGAGCCCTTAGATGATTACTCGGGCCATCTAAAAGTCAAGCAAGGCTATCCAAAACTCACAATTGACCATTTGGAGCCCCAGTCAAGAGAGTTGATGAGATTGGGTCATTTGTCGATCAAGCATGATCGTCTGACAATCAAGATGGACCGTTTGAAGTCTAGTGTGAAGACAGACCGTCAGGAGAGGAGGAGGCCATCAAACTGGGTCATTTGAGATCCATGCTAGCATAAGCAACCATCAGGCCTAGGGTTGTCTAACCCAAAAGTTGGACCATCTAGGCCAAGATGTGGGCAATCAAGCCCAGGGCCATTTGGACCAAAAGGCGGGTTGTCTGAACTAGGAAGTGGGTTGTCCAGGCTAGGAAGTGGGTTGTATGGCCTAGAAGAGTCGTCCAAGCCAAGAAGCAAATCGTCAAGCCCAAGAATTTGGTTTTCTGAACCAAGACGAGGAAGTCGAAGGAGCATGACAAGAGATTCTAGTACAATGTTTAGTGCTTCTATCCCCAATGTTCAATTCATTTGTTGGCAAGGATGTTTGTAGGTGGTATTACATTATTTGGTACCTTGCAAATATTATTGCAAGCACTTCATAAATAAATTAGATTAGGGTGTGTTTAATATTAGGGTGTGTGTTTAATATTTAGGTCTATAGTATGTGTCATGTAAGTAAGGAGTTATGTGTGAGGTGTCAAGTTAGTAGGTGATGTGTCAAGTTTAGAAGTAGGGAGTTATGTGAAATCATGAGAGACTGTCTTTATGTAATATGTGAGATTTATTATGTAAAAGGGAAATATGAAGAGTTGGTTCTCCCGTCAGTTTGAGGAGAGCAAAGGTCAAGAGTCTCATGTATGTATTTATTGAAGACAAAACCATGTAATATGTATCGAAAGAAGCATTGCATTTATGCATGCTTTAATTGATGTATATTCAATAAATATTTCAATGACCTTATTGTCAATTATTTGAGTGACTTATGAACAAGTAGAGCAGCCACAACAGTCACAAGACCAAGAGCCACAATCAACAAATCACTGGGTTAGAAGATCTACATGTCCACAAAAGTGACCGGAAAGGTATTCTCCTGTTTATCAGTCCTCTTTTGCTTTGTTAACTGATGATGGTGAGCTTAGTTCATTTTAGGAAGCTAGGGAGTCTGAGAATGCAGAAAAATGGAGGAAAGCCATGGAGGAGGAAATCGAGGCACTTCGCAAGAATAAAACGTGGGAACTTGTGGATCTCCCACCTGGAAGAAAGGCTGTTGGAAACAAGTGGGTGTACAAAGTAAAGAATAATAGCGATGGGTTGTTACCCAGGTGTTGTAGGTGAGTTGCAAAGGAGAGGGCAATCCTCCAAGGGAGGTCCCAGGTTCAAATCTCCACCCTACCAAAAAGCTGAATTGGGTATCCAAAATCCAATTGATAATGTTGGTGCGGGTAGGGTCGGGTGTGACTCCCGAGTGACTTTGATGGTGTAGAACCCCCTGTTCGTGGTCTCTCAGACCAAGGCGGCCCCGCAAGGGGTTTTTCGCTTAAAAAATAAAAATAAATAACGATGGGTTGTTGGAACGCTATAAAGCTCGCTTGGTGGCAAAAGGCTATGTGCAAAAGTCAGGTATAGACTTTAATGAAATTTTCTCTCTAGTTGTGAAGATGACTACTGTTAGAGTTTTACTTGCACTTGTAACAGCACAAGATTTAGAACTGGAGCAGCTTGATGCAAAGACTGCTTTCCTGCATGGTGATCTCGAGGAGGAGACTTATATGGATCAGCCTAAGGGCTATGAAAAAAGAGGCAAAGAGCATTTGGTTTGCAGACTGAAGAAATCTCTATATGGGTTGAAACAGGCGCCAAGGATGTGGTACAAAAAATTTGACACCTTCATGAAGAGCCAAGGTTTCAACAGGAGTGACGTTGACCATTGTACACACTATAAGAGGTTTGATGATGGCAATTTTAGTATTTTGTTCTTGTATGTTGATGATATGTTGATTGCAAGCCCCAACATGAAGAAAATCATCGATCTTAAGGCTCAGTTGGCTATGACATTTGAAATGAAGGATTTAGGAGCAGCAAACCAAATTTTAGGGATGAAGATACACAGGGACAGAAAAGGAAGAAAGATTTGGTTAAGTCAAAAGTCATATATAGAAAAGATTCTACAACGCTTCAATATGCAAAATGCAAAACCAGTTAGTACCCCACTTCTTTCACACTTAAAATTGTCTTCCAATCAGTGTCCTAGAACAGAATTAAAGAAGACAAGCATGTCTCGTGTACCGTAATCATCAGCAATAGGAAGCCTCATGTATGCCATGGTGAGCACCAGACCGGATATTGCCCAAGCAGTGGGAGTAGTCAACCGGTACAAGGCAAATCCTAGTAAGGAGCATTGGAATGCAATGAAGTGGATCCTTAGATATTTAAGAGGCACTTCAGATGCTGCTATTTACTACGGATTGGATAATTTGCAAGTTATAATTTTTGTGGATTCTAATTATGGTGGAGATAGAGATGGGAGAAAGTCCACTACAGGATATACTTTCACTCTTGCTGGTGGAGTTGTGAGTTGGACTTCTAAGTTGCAGTCTGTGGTGGCTAAATCAAACACTGAAGCTAAATATATTGCAACGGCTCAGGCCAACAAAGAGGCAATTTGGCTATAGCAACTGTTGGGTGACTTCAAGATAATGCAGGAGAAAATTATGTTGCATTGTGATAGCCAAAGTGCTATTCATCTAGTGAAGAACCCAACATTCCATGATCGCACGAAACACATTGATGTCAAGTACCATTTTATAAGAAATGTGGTGGAAGAAGGTAGGATCCTGTTGCAAAAAATCGATACTGAAGTGAATCCTACAGATATACTTACAAAGCCGGTCAAGACAAAGAAGTTTGAGTGTTGCAAAACTTCTCTGGGCTTGCTGAAAATGTAACAAGGGCAGCATTGGGCAATTGGCATTGGATGAAAAACATTGGTAAAAGAATTCTTGTACACTGACTTCAAGTGGGAGAATGTTAGGAGGTGAAGTCACTATCCAGATTTTTTGTCAGCAAAAGCTAGGCAGCAGACGTCTAGGCAGCAGACGTCTAGGCTGCTACTAGACGTCTAGGTTGTTGCTAGACGTCTAGGCTGCTGCTAGATGTCTAGGCAACAGACCTCTAGGCAGCAGAATGTTCCAGACGTGACGAGTAGTCGCTAGACGTGTAGCTGTGAAATACGAACAGTTTTCGGAGGCTTCCTTCGGGAGAGGAAACGAACAGTTTTTCAAAGGCTTCCTTTGGGAGAGGAAACGAACAGTTTTCGTAGTCTTCCCTTTCTTATCTATAAAATGGGAATGACCCCTTGCATGTAGTGTTGTTGTGAATGTAAAGTTTGCTGAAATCAATAAAATACAAAAGCTGCCATTGCCCCGTGGTTTTTCCTGCACATTGTAGGTTTCCATGTAAAATATCTGTGTGATTGTTTTGTTCTCTGTTATTGTGATTTTCTGCTTGCAGGTAAAATCTGAAGTTTTTTTACTAACAAGGGTTGCCCTTTTCCTTTTACATCGATTTAGTCACATTGAGCTACATTGAACTATTTGGTGTCGCCGAGATTTGAACCTTGATGTGTGCTACATCAACAATTTGTCCCAACCATTGAACCAAGAACCCGTTGATTCAATAAGTTTACACAGGTTTTTATGAGGGAAGAAGAGAAGAAGAATTACCAGGTAAGGCAGATTTAATTATTTGAATAAAGTGATTTTATTGAAAATAAAATTGAATTAAAGTGAAGAAGAAAATAATTGTTGGGACGAGAAATTAATATTTGGAGGAAGGAGAAATTAATATTATTGCTGGACGATATAAAAAAAAAAAAAATTGGAGAAAGAAAATTTACAGGAGTTATAAGAAGAATTGATGAATAAATATTTGAGAAGAAATTTGAAGGAAGAAAAAATTTAAAGGGAGTTATAAGAAGATTATTGAAAGAAGAAAATGAATTGAAAAGACTGCAGTGAAGAATAAAATATTTAAAGAGGAAGAAGAGTTACGGGAGTTAGAAGAAGAAAAAACTAATATATTTGAAGAAGAAAATTGAATTAAAGTGAAAGATAAAGTTGTTTGGAAGAATAAATTGAACTGAAAGAATTATTAAAGGGAGATATAAGAAGAATAAAAATTTAATTGATTGAGGAAAATTTGAAGAAGAGAAATTAAAAGAAGAGATTGAATATAAAATTGTATTAAAGATATTGAAGGAAGATTGAAAAGACAAGAAAGTTGCAAGAAAGAAGAGAATAAAAAAAGAAATTGACTGTGAAGAATATTGAAGAAAAGTTGAAAAGAGAAGAAAGATTTAAAAATACCAACAAAAGAAACGAACGTTGAAGAAGAGGGCCTGAGAACAATGGAAGTCCCGGACGTTGAAGAAACAAGAGAAAGCAATGAAAAACTTGAAAAGGGAAGGAGACCCTATGAATTAGAAAGGTGCAGAAGCAAACTCAGAAGAGATGACGTTTCAGAACAACAGAGCGCCTTGGAAATCGGGCTAAATAAGGAGTATTTGACAAAAGCACAGAAACGTTAAATACAATGCATTGGAATAAATAACAACAGGCAGGAACATGTCAGAACAATATAGTAAGTTCTTTAAATTGGAGAAAAAAGGAAAATATAATAATTACTGCAGGGCATCAATGGACAGTATTAATGGCGAATCTACAAAGGAATCCACTTATATGGAATTCTTATGTATATGCAAGATACCCATTCAAGAGAGAAAATGCGCAGAAGCTGCTTCTAATATTATTCCACAGATACGGGAGAGTGTTAATATGTTTTTCATGCAATACTTCTCTTCTTGACCCTTTTCACAATTGTGCAATTGCAGATATGGAAGCACTGTTGCAGAGAGTTGCTGAACATATTCTTCCTGGCGTTCTTGTTGTATGTGGAGGTTCATATCAACATGGAAAGGCATTTTGTTCTGATATGGACGTTCTTATTA
This sequence comes from Wollemia nobilis, assembly GCA_028583015.1. Taxonomy (NCBI): domain Eukaryota; kingdom Viridiplantae; phylum Streptophyta; class Pinopsida; order Araucariales; family Araucariaceae; genus Wollemia; species Wollemia nobilis. The sequence continues at coordinate 4,214,714 of JAQPPZ010003612.1, forward strand.
CACATCTGGATGGTAAAAGTCATAAAGATTTCTTGCCAAAATTTGTGAAATATATGAAAGAAAATGGTTTTCTGAAAGAGGATTTAATGTTCAGTGTTCATAATATTGAGGGAACTGATTCAGGAGCAGATACGTATTTCGGACTTTGCACACATCCAAGTCGAGAGCAGAACCACAGTATTGATTTTAAGGTCTACCCATTAGAAATATATAACTCTGGTCATTTCGTTTTCATGTTATTTCATTTTCACGGTCATTTCGTTATAAGCATTTCCACTAATTTCTGCATTGCTATTGTGGTTATGCTTATTTTTATTTGAAGGTTCCTAACAATTACCATCTACCTTCGGCTCATCCTTTTGTATATATAAATCCCTTACTTCCATTGTCAGATCGTTGGTAGCCGATTGCTTGGGGCATATAATCTAAAGAGCATCATGTGATATTGCATTGTTGTGATTGTATTAGTTGTTGCAAACATCTAATGCATTATACATTTTTCTCATTATCCAATGTTTACTTTGTGTGATTGTTACTTTCCATATAAATGGACCATTGCTTATGTGAGCATTTGCAATTGAGTACTTCCTTCTCACATTTTATGTTCTTTTACTTGCACGCGGAATACCAAACTCGTTGTGCTACATTTGCCGTCATTGCCATAACAAGCCTTTATCAAATATTGTTGTGACAAAAGGAACATGATAAAGCAGTCAGATGAGCGACAATCCACCAAGTGTAAGCAGACATGAATGCTAACAATGACACAAGAGAAGAGTTGACATGAAGGTCCAAGCAAATCACACGGGAAACAATGCACCTGTTGGTTACGAATCCGCCATGAGGAAAGGATTTTGTTGTTATTGCGCCCTAGGACCCGCAAACCAACATTGAAAGGCCGGAAGGAAGGAATGCCTTCCGTGCCAATCTCCGGAGAAGGCCGGCTTCCTGTGGGGTTTTGAGGTTCAAGATAAGAGTGCAGGGAAAGAGATAAAAATGCGAGAAAGGGATTCCAAATTAGATTGGAGTTGGGTGGGGGGAACTAACGATGCGGCAACGCATCAATCACCACTACTAACACCAATATAACCATAACACACCACTATGGATCTTGTCACTAATCAGTAGAACGAGTCAGGTATATGTTTTGTGTTAAGAGCCAGAAGCACAGCTACAATGGTTCCCTAACAGACATTCCCTCCAAGGAACTAACAGTACGGCAACGCATCAATCACCACTACTAACAACACTATAACACAAAACATAACCAGAAAACTGCCACTAATCGTTTGCCCTATATATCCTTTAATTTATGCACCTCGGGAATACCTGACCACCAAATGCTGAAGTGAATCAACAAGCCATGACACAGGAAAACGTAAGGCAGAAATGTCAAGGAGAGGCAGCATACAAAATAAAAACAGTATAACAGCACCAAGTGTATGTATTATATTAAAAGGCAGAAGCACAGCTACAATGGTTCCCTAACAGACATTCCCCTTCCACCACCTTACAATGAAAACGTGGTGGCTATTTATAGCCTGAGAACCCCCCGATTACATTTATGGGCACAAAGTCCCAGTCAAACATTAGCTGACAAAAGCGGCCGCGGAGCTGCTGATGCTGACCTTTGTCGGGCAGGACTGTACCCGCAGCATGGTCTCCTTGAAGGCTGTACAGATACGTGGCAGCGCGTTAGGTAGAACTTCTCATCGGCGAGGAATGCGGGTAGCTGAAGCAGGTAGAACCTCCAATCAGCTTTAAAGGCGGTAGCTGGCATAAGTAGTGCATCCCATGCTTGTCCTTGTGCTCGGCACGTCTTGGCTCAGATCCCAAAGTTGGACACTTGTCGGATGATGCTGCTTGACACGTGCTTGCCTTGAAAGGCAGTTTATCCAACTTCGCCCAGGATCAGAGCGTTGTCGGGTTGCGCAGGTAGAAAACAGCGCAGTCGGGAAGGCCTTCATGCCTTGGGTACTTTTCTGAGTTTATTCCCCTACTGCGCACCTGTCGAAGGGCGCACTCCGACTTCGCTGCGAAGTCGGGTTGCGCACAGGTGAAAGCTGATTTCTACCGCTGTACGGACTTCGCCCTGGAAAGGGGGCGCACTCCGACTTTGCTGCGAAGTCGGGTTGCGCCCCAGCACTTAGTCATTTTTCCTGCCAGCCTGCTACCAAGTGCGCCCAGAAAGCAAGGCGCACTCCGACTTCGCTGCGAAGTCGGGTTGCGCCCAGAACACTTGTTCTTCGGCTGATTCTGTCGCCTTGCGCACTTTGCACTCCTGCTGCGCTCCAACTGGAGGGCGCACTCCGACTTCGCTGCGAAGTCGGATTGCGCCCTGACACTTAGCCATTTTTCAGGGCAACTGCTGTCATTTTTGAGATTTGACTGAGGGGCTCAAGAGAAAGAGGGAAGAATGAGAATGTAGGGAAGAGAGAGAAAGGGGGAGAAGAGGAAGGGGAAAGAGAGGAAGAGGGAAAGGGAAGAGCAGCTCTCTTACAAAAATTGAAAACATTGCACCCCGTGCAAAATGTGACAACATTTTTGGCGGCTCGCGGGGTGTCGAGCTCGCCTCGGCGCAAAGAATCCATGCCTTCATCCATTGGGTGCAGAGGAACTTACTTCCCACGCCTCTGCTGCTCTAGCCGTTCCCCTCGCGGCAAGCTGTTCTTCGAGATCCACTTCCGGCGATTGCCTCCTCGGATTCGCCTTCCGAATGCTCTCCGGCGTCGGCTACGCCTCGCAGATGCGCTTGTATGCGGCCTGGGCTTGGCCCCAGGCTTACGCTCGAAGGGTCGGCGGTCAGCAACTTCTTCTAACGCTGCGTGGAATGCAGCGACCGTGTGCAAGTCGATGGTGAGGTATCTCTTTCCCAGCTCCTGGAAGTAGGAGCTGATCTTGCAGCACTTGGACACCATCTGGGTGACCTGACTTTCTTGAATTGGCTCGGTCCAGCTATCGATTTCAGCTGTATCTGCCTCAAAGGACAGCCAATTCTCTTTCACCTGCTCATGGGTGAGAAACTCACCATTCTCAACATAGCCCGGGCACCCTAGTTCAGAGAGAGCGTGAAGGGGAGCCATACAAATGTCTCTTTCATGTTCGAATGCATCCAGCATTCGTCTGGCAACTCTCACCTCTTCTGTTTTCTTAAAATACTTATGCAAGGTTACCCTTGCATCTGCCCATTCTGCAGCGAATGAGGACATGGGGGAGAATTGGAGGCCATCGCGCTCGTGTTCTTGAAGTTTTATCGCCAGGTCCAGCCATTGCTTCGCCTGGCGTTCGGCCTCCTCTACCACAGGCTTTCCCTGGGCAGAAACTTCTTGGATCCTGGATGCGAAATCCAGGACCGACATGGCTTTATTCATGTGGGGCTTGCATCCCCGCAGCAGATCAGCCCGCATCTCCTTAACTTTGCTCTTTGAAAAGACCGTCGCTTGAGATGCTTTCTCTGCAGATTGCGACTGCGCCTGCTTCAAAGACTCCTGGAGCTGAGAAATCTGCTCCAGGGCTGCCTGCTTTTCCGTTGCGGCTTCTTGTTGAGAAGCGGCCAGCTGGGCTTTTAATTCATCTATTTCTCGCTGCGCCGATTCCAGCTGCTCAGTGGACCTAGACAGGTCCTCTTCAAGCTGTCTTGTTTTGTCCTGCAACCGGAAAAGCTCTTCCTGTTCCTCCAGATTTTTGACAAGGAGATTATCCGCTTTACGAAGGATTCCATGAATCTCGTATTGCGGGTGGATATCGTCAAAGCTCTTCTCCTTTCTCTGAAGCTCGTAGTCCGCCCTGGTCATTTCCCGGAGAGGCTTCTTCACTTTTGGAGTTATCTTTTCTGTCGTGAGCACTCTCCTCTCGAAGTCAAACTTGGTGCGCTTTACCGGGGCGGCAATCTCCTCAGGTCTCCTCCGCTTCAAGTTTTGGAGAAAAGAGATAGGATATTCTACGGCTCTTGTTGCCAGAGGCAAATCGTCCGTGTTATGGAGATCGTCCATGAAGTCCGGTTCCCCCAGCCTAGGGTTCTGCTGTGACATCTCTCCTGCGAACAAGGAAATAGGAGAAACCGGAAGGACTTTGGAAGGAGCGGCCGCTTTTGAGGGCGACCGGGGAGCGGAGAGCGGAGCGGTTGATGCTGGAAGGGTTTCAAGCGGCTGAGGCGATGGATGCAACGGTGAACGCGCGGCTTCAGCACTAACCACGGGTGAAGGGTTTGGGGTTTGACTCGGGGATAGGAAGGCGTTGGGGTCCTGAGCAAACTGGTCGAAAGAATGGTGGCCGCTAGAAGGGCTGTGGAGATGGGGAGGAAGATGCGGCCACGGCTTGCTCGGATTGAGCGGGAGATGGAGTCGGAGTAGGGCCGGATGAGATCTGAGGGAGCGGGGCAGCGGACGTACCTGCGGGCTCCGCCTGAGCCGATGTTGGATGAATGTCTGCGGTTCTGGTTCCGGCGGCTGGCTCAGGACTATCCAGAGAAACAACCTCTGGAGCGGCTGGACGCGGCTGCGGCTCTGCGACTGACTGCTGCACCGTCAGGCTAGGTCGCCTGACCCTATCAACTCTCTTCCTCTTTTTCTCTTCTGGAGCAATGGCTGGTTTGGAAGAAGGAGATGAAGTAGGTGCAGCGGGCGCTGATGTTCCCACGGTAAACTTGTACCGGGGTTTGACTTGCAGAAGACCTGCCGCGGCCGGTCCGCTCGCTGGCGGTGCTGGCGTCTTTTGTGCCTGAGGAGCCACCTCGGGCGTTGACTTGGCTGATTTTTGCGCCTTTTCGGGCACCACCTTGGAAGCAACAGGCTGCATTGGGTCCACTTGGATATCTGCTGGGCCCTCGCTGGCAGTTGTAAAAGTGTACAACTGCTGGGAGGAAGACCCCCCTTTATAACCCTCGAAGGGACCTCGGGGAACGTAATCTCGGAATGCGAAAGGCCGCCAGCTGCCAATGTGCTGGTCATATAGAGCTGAAAAATCATCATCAACGGCCAGATTCCTTCTGATGGATTTATCGTGTTTGCGTGCGACACCTCATCTTCCAACATTCAACAACTTTTTCTTTTGGCCAGTTAAGGCCTACCAGCTTGGTGATGAGTTTCTTAAATCCCGGAGAAGTGAACTTGTGGTCCGGGTTTCGCTCGGGGTCATATGCTACCTCCTCGCAGTAAAACTCCTGCCACGGAGGCCATGCTTCCATCAAGTCAATCTCCCAGTCGATGTCAACATGGACCACATCGCATCTGTCTTCGATTATATCCGCCGGGGGCAGATATGTGCAAACTTTCCCCTTATCCCGTATGGGTCGTACTTCCAGTGGCTGCGGCAGCAGAATCAGGCCAATGTCATAGAGCTCCCGCTCGAGATAGACATGCTGTCCTATCTCTGATATTTCGACGTTCGCCCAGGAAAGAGGATATTGAAAGATATGGCCCTTTTTCTTTCCCTGGCCGAACTCCTCTTCAACGTAATCCATCTGCCGCGCAACCTCCATCCCAAACTGATGATCCGTGCACCAGTAGGGCAGCAGATGAGGCTTGCCCTTGAATCCGTAGATTCTAACCACGATCCCCTGCGTCAGTCTAAAAACGTCCCCGAGCTTGTGATTCAACAAATAGTTTGTCATTTCCTGCGGGGGGCGAGGGATCTCACCATCGTTGAAGACTGACATGACCAAGCCCAGAAAGTTGAAGTTGAACTTGTAATAAGACCCTTTCCGGTATAGGTCATCCGTCCATTCATAGACGAGCTGTGGCTCTCCCTTCTCATTTACCTTCTTCAGGTTAGGGATCGGCATACGGGAGTGCAAGTGATACAAACATAGCCAAGCCAAGAAGGAGCTGAATCGAAATTCAGTTGACTGCATTTCTATAGCTTCACCGAGCTGGAGTGAATGGCGTATGCAAGCCGATCCGTCGATCCGAAGAAGATCGGGCGCTTCCCACTTTTACTGCTGCTTGGTTCATAAGATTCTCCGCATAGGAGACATTGCACGAGCGCTAGCTGGTACGGCCGTACCAGTTCGTCAGAGTCACAACCTAGGATCCACGCCAGGATGGTGTAAATATATTTATTCTGAAACTTCTCCAGGGGCATGGGGTCGGTTGGCCATTGTCCAGCTGCAAGCGGGGCGTTCAGCTCTGAGTTGAGGAAATCCCTCATTCTTTTTTGTATGCGTAAAGCGCCCCGCTTGCTCGCCAAGATTTATCCTTTTAACAATCGCGCTGGAGTCATATTGCAACCCGGGGCGAAGGCCGGCTGGACGGTCTCTCTACGGAGTGCGAACAAGGGTTTTCCGCTGCAGTTGCAAATTTGCCGGGTAGCTGGCCTGTAATGTCTGACAATGATGTCGACCAGTTCCGGGCATAGGTGGACAGGAGGGCATAAGAACCGATGAAGGTTTGACTTGTACATGGCCCTGAAATGGTGAGAGGGCGAAACTTTATCAGCCCAATTTTCCACATTTATCCGCAGTTTAGTAAGGCTCATGGAAAACAAGCCGTCCTTGTACCCAGACAGGTAATTAACCGGTGGTGGTGGGGCTTGCCCACGCTGTACTTTCTTTGTCCGGGATTTTGACTTTTGATCCTGCGGCGTCTCACTCCTGAAAGCATTTGACTGCGGGAAATCTCCACTTTCGCGCCCTTCGCTGGATTGAGCTGGCATTGGCAACTTTCCTTTGTCCATTCCTTCGAAACAGCAATAATTATGACCTCTGGACGTCTGCACAAGATTTCGCAATCACAGGAATAATCTGCACGATTTGGCATGTCTGGGCGCACCAGACCTCCTTTTCTAGATAATGACAGCGTCATTAATGGTGCGCAGGAGGGGGTAGGTCGGCCGGCTAGTGAAGACGTTATGTTTTTTGGTGTCTGCGCAGGAGAACGTCTTGAAAGATGTACCCTGGTTACCGCGCCATGCCTCCTTGATTGCGTTTTCCTTGAAGGTTGCGCAATCATTAAATTTGACTTTGATTGCTGCGCCATGGCTGACGTCACTGCCACAATCTGGGCACACTGCTCGAGGCAAAACCCTTTTGGTTCGGAAACCCAACCTTCACAGCCGTTGCGCGCCCTGGGCCCACACTTGGAGTATTAATTTTTTATTTATTTTTTATAAACCATCCAAGTTGCGCCCAGGAAACAGGGCGCAATCGGACTTCGCCCCAAAATTGGGCGCGGTCCAACTTCACCCGCGCAGTCGGACTTCGCCCCAAAATTGGGCGCAGTCCAACTTCACCCGCGCAGTCGGACTTCGCCCCAAAATTGGGCGCAGTCCGAACCGACACTTGCTTCTTTTCGTTCTTTGCTTTCACTTTCCAGCTGCGCCCTTTGGATAGGCGCAATCGGACTTCGCAATTTTTGGACGAGGCTTTGGGCCCACACTTAGCCGTTTATTTGCCTTTTCGTGATGGACCACTCGAGCTGCACCCGGAACACAGGGAGCATCTCGGACTTCGCCCGAAAACCGGGCGCAGTCCAAACCGTCACTTAGCCCCTTTCGCTGCTTCTATTCTCCAACCGCGCCCTTTGGCCGGTGCGCAGCCCGACTTCGCTGCGAAGTCGGGTTGCGCACCGCTACTTAGTCGTTTTGTCCCCTGCTTTCTCAGGCAGCTTCCCTTTACGAACCTCGCTCTTTCTGAGGGGCGACACCAGACTTCGCTGCGAAGTCTGTGTCTTCTCCTTTTGTCCTACTTGGGCTCTTAACAAATGGAAAAACTGAAAGCTGGAAAACTGTACATGCTGAAATTTTTAAAATGCGTAAGGGAAATTTGTACAAGGAAGGGCCCATTGGGCACCTTCAACAGCGGTAAATTTTCAAGTGGAACCTGATGACCATTTCTTGGTCCGCGTTTTTGGTTGGGATCGCCTCTGCCCACCGTGTGAAGTAATCGGTGGCTGTAAGAATAAACTTGGTCCGACGGAGGAATTAGGCGAAATCACCCCAATGAAGTCTAGACCCCATTCTTTGGAGCGGAGTCTCGGCCTGAATCGGTTGAAGGGGCGGGGGTGCTTTCTGTTCCCGACAAACCTCGGCATTGATCACACTTGGAACAGACCGCATAAGCATCGCAAATAGAGTGGGCCAATAGTACCCGGCTCTAATTATTTTCAAGGCCGTAGGCCTTGCGAATGATGACCTCCGGGCATCCCGAATGAAAATCTCCGAGGACCCCGGGTGGTCTGATTTCCTGACGCAACGCAACAGGATGCCGTCAATATTTTTGAAGTAAAGCCCCTCAGGGCGAAGAGTGTACTTGAGTGCACCTAGCCAAAATCTCCTTCGTTGTGAGGCGTTCAAGTGATCTGGACATCTTCCGGTGCAGAAATATCTCACCGTTCATCCGTCCGTCACTCCCTCCGATAAGGAGTTGGCCGGGTTGATGCTTGTTCTTGTGTCCTCCCACTTACAAGCGGAGATGCCGGCTACGGCGCTTCGGGCCAGCTCGACACAAGGCTCGGCCTCGATAAGCTTGGTGGTCCGCATCTTCGATCTCGAACTCTTGGATTTTTGCAATCCATCCTGCTCTCTTGTGACCCGGCTCCCCTTGTATGATGAAGCTTCGAACATCCGGGTGAATCACAAAGACAGTTGTTTTGCTCTGGGAGACAAAGTGCCTGAACTTCCGGAGCGATTTCATGACAGCGTGAACCTGCCATTCTATAAAGTTGTACTTTTCTTCATGTGGCTGAATCACTTGGCTCAGGAACGCTATGGGGCACTCCTCGCCATCGTCTCCATTCTGTGTTAGGACTGCGGCGTAACTTTCCGGTTCTCCCACCGCGTACAGGATGAAGTCTTTGGAGTAGTCCGGGTTTATCAACACCGGAGCTTGTGCAATTCGAGCCTTGATCTCCTCGAAGGCTTGCTCCCTCGCATCAATCCATTCGTAAGATGTATCTTTTTTTAGCAGTTCGGCCATTGGCTTGATCACTTGTGCGAAGTCCGGGATGAACTTCCGCACGAAGTTAATACGGCAGAAGGATTGCAGCCCTTTTTTATCAATTGGGGCTGGCAAGCGAAGGAGGGCTTCTGCTCTGTCAGGGTCAATGGCGAGGCCTTTCTCGGAGATGACATGTCCCAGCAGCTTACCTTCTTTTACCGCGAAGACAGACTTCTTCGGGTTTATGGAAATGCCGAATTCTCGACACCTCTCAAATATTTGCCGTAGGTGGGAAACATGATCCCCTCTTTGGTGAGAGAAAATAGTCATGTCATCAAGGTAGATGACAATGATCTTATTGAGCAGCTCTCGGAAGGCCAAGTCCATGGCCCTTTGGAATGTGGCACCAGCATTGGATAAGCCGAAAGGCATGCGGTGATAGGCGAACGTCCCCCATTTGGTGGTGAACGTTGTTTTATGCTTGGTCCTCATCCCCGACCCAAATCTGGTTGTAGCCGGAAAATCCATCTAGAAGTGAGAATCTGCGGGCTCCAGCAACGATGTGTAGAATTTGATCAATTTGGGGAAGCGGATAATGGTCCTTGAGGGAGGCATGATTCAAGTTTCTGAAATCGACACAGAGACGGATGTCGCCATTCTTCTTCCTCACAGGCACCAAATTCGCAACCCAGGATGAATGTTTGATGGGGTAGATGATTTTGGCCTCGAGCATCTTCAGGAGCTCGGCTTTATCATGGCCTCGATTTTCGGATTTACGGCCCTCTGCTTCTGCCGGAATGGCTTGGCGCCATCCTCTAGCTCAATGGTATGCTGGATTACATCTCTGTCATACCCCTTCAAATCCTCGTAGCACCAGGCCACGATGTCGGGGAACTCTTGGCATAGTGATCTGATCCGCTCAAGTTCCTCCGAAGTGCAGTCTGTCCCGACCTTGATGGTTTTACCAGGTTCGAGTTCCAGGTCGGCATATTGCTTCGGGTCTACTTTGATCCTATGAGATATAGCTCTGTCATTCTGATCAAATAGACTCTCCAATGTAATCAGTCCTTTTGGGACATGATTATTTTTCAACTGTATCAACCCCTCATATTGCTCGTCATCAGGGTCTCTACTCTCGATTGAACATGCTTCATTTACCAAAAATGTGACGATCTCCTCGTCACAATCGAACACCTGCCAGTGGGTGTCCTTATCAGGCACAGAAGGCCTGTAAATAGTGCGAACCGGCTTCGGTTTCTGGACAACGTCGTCAGCTGGAACGTACCTGGCTCCAACAGACGCCAGAATGTCAGCGTGTTTGTTTTTCTCGCGTGATATCGCCTTGACATTCAACGAGTCAAACGACTCCATCAGGTCCCACACCCGGTTACGGTATGCCTTGAGATAGTGCTTTTTGGAGGCGCACTTGTTCGTAACCTGGTGACACACCAGCTCTGAATCTCCAAAGATCTGCGAGGTGTTTAATCCCCGACCTCTCTGCCTTTCACAATCCCAAGCACAGGGCTTCGTACTCCGCCGAGTTGTTAGTGCAACTCCAGGCCAACCTGTAGGTATAGTCCTTCTGGATCCCGATCGGAGAAACCAGAAGCACCCTCGCACCGGCACCATTTTTGCATCGTGCGCCGTCAAAGAAAAGCTTCCACAGCTTCTCAGGTGCAGGTCCCACTTCCTTTTCAGCTGACTTGTCAAGCCTCTCGGGCTGTACAATGGTGTAACAGCCCTGCTCTGTCTCAATTACGGCATTGAAATCCCGCAAAGAGAACTCATCTTCGAGGCAGCAGCACTTCGAGGGCTTGCTCCGTCGGCTCTCTCTGTCACCGAGTTCTTCCTCGGACAGTTTGGACCATGCAGTCCAACTCTTCTCCGGGTATCTTCTCTACTAGGAAGGTGGAAGGCTTCTCATTAAAGATTCTCACTCTTCTTCCTTTGAAGGGCACTTCCATGTGTGAGTAGTCTAGAGACAGTACCCGCCCGACTTCGCAGATGAACTCCGGGAGAGACACATGCCGAAGTAGGGAGCCGAGTCAACAACCACGACCTCTTGGATGACCACGATGTCGAGAGCCTTATGCAGTCGAATAGGGATGTCTTTTATGACACCAACTGTCTTGACGGGGGTGCCGTCCAGTTGCAGCACGCCTTGGCTGCTCCTTGTGTACTCCATCCCGATCTCGTCACAGACGGCTTTCGGCATAACAGTCGTGGAAGCGCCAGAGTCCACCATGCAGTTGTGTACTATGTGCCCTTGCATCCGTAAAGACAAATAGAAGGGAGGCGGTATGTTCTTCCCAATGGCTGAGACTGTCAGAGGTTGAACCAGGACAGCGGGTTGTATCTGCTTGCCGTTCTTCATGTTTTTAAGAGATTCCTGCAGCAGATCCACCTGGCCTGGGAGCAGAAGAGCATCGTACATGCTGATTCTAGCGGGTGTTCTTTTTAACCCGTCTACTATGCTGTAGCCCGAGGTGCTAGCTCCTTCTGCTTCTTTTGCCGGCTCATACTTCGTCCGGTACTGCTGGGTGGCCTCAACTCTCTGTCTCTTGGTCAGAGACGGGTACTTCAGCTTCTCCTGGGCTTGTTCTTTGGTTTCAGCTGGAGGCTGAGGTTCTGGAGCTTTAGCCGGAACTGGAGCTTTTGCTATAGGAGGCTTGGCTGGAATAGGGGCTGCCTTTACCGGAGGAGGCTTGGCTGGAGCTTTGTCTTTGGATGCCTTCTCCTGGGCTGTGTAGGGCCACAGCCGCTTGTATGGTGGCAGCCCACCGGGCTGCGCCTTTTCTCTTCTGGCATACACCTGCAAGGGCTTGGCAGCATCTGCAGTTTTCTTTTCTTCCTTGGCGGGCGGCACTAGATTTTCCTCTGGGAGGGCAAAGTTGGCTTCGCCGTCCAGGATCATGTAGAGTTCATCGTCCTCTATGGCGCTGTCGGCCAAAGTCTGGATGTAGTGCTGGTGCAGTGTGCAGTCTTCCTCCGAATGCGGGTCGTTGCACGTAGTGCACCAGTTGATCTGGTCGGAAGGACCAGGTTGGTCTTCTATAGCAGCATTTCTCGGAGGCGGACGCCTCTGCAGTTGTTTTGGAGGCCTGTCTTTTGTTAGCGCCAGGGGCGGATATGGCCTCCTAGGAGCGAGGTCCATCTGGGCCTGCTTCTTCTTCAAAGCGGTCATGTCATTGGACATGGCATGATAACCTGAGGCCAAAGCCCGTACCTCCTGGAGGATTGTATTCTGAATGTTATTGTCAGGAGGCGGCAATTGTGCCGGTGGAGGCAATGCGGCTAATGGAGGAGGATTGGAATAAGGTGCATACTGCGGGGGAGCAGGGAGTGCTGGAAAATGCGGAGGAGGAGGCGGGTGAGGATAATGCATTTGCGGCGGGCCGTAAGGAGTTACGACCGGCGCCGGATTCCATTCTTCGTTGGGGTTGCTTGCCCTGATGTGGACGGCGCACCACCAGAAGCTGACGGATACTGGGATCTGGGGAAGTCGGGATGAATGGGTTCCTGCACCCTGGACGGGAGTCTGCCGATGGAAATGATATCCGCTTCAGCTTGCTGGGCAGCATCGTACAGAGCAGGAAACGAGTCTATTCTGGCAATCTTCAGCAGCAGGCATATGTCTGAGTTGAAGGATCTCAGGTAGTAGTGAGCAGCCATGCCGGCTGAAGGCCGAAGTTCACGAGGTACCCGTTTCCAGGATCTCGCAAACCTGATGTTAAAGTCAGACACCTCCTCTTGGGGGTGTCTCTGGATACTTTGGAACTGATGCAGCAAAGAAGTGGGGTCAGCAAACTCGTTGCATCCTTTCACGAGCCTTCTGGCGAGCTGGGGCCACCCTGTGATAGATCCCTCTGGACGATCTCCACCAGTAGAGAAGTTTTCCCCTTAGGGAAAGGGCCAACAGACGGATCTTCACACTTTCGTCAGTAATGGAGTGCAATGCAACCAGGGCAAGGATGTCCTGGATGTGCTCGTACGCCATCTTGTCGTAGCCGTCGTATGTAGGGATGGACTTTAAGGCAGCAGGGAGCACAGCTTGTTGTCCGACCAGGGCCAAGGGCCCCGTAGAGTCCACCGCCGGGAAGAGATCATCATCATTTCTTTGTTGGGCAGCCATTTCTTCTTCTTCTCCTCCGTCGGTTGTATACTCAGTGTCGGTACCTTCCGAGGATGTAGATTCCTCTTCTTCCTCGGCCTCTTCTATTTCGTTCTCAGCTCCTTCGACCTCGGCTTCGGCTTCTTCTTGGATTTCAGCCTCGGCTTCGTCGACACGAGCTTGTTGATCAGCCAGCCTGACAATTTCGCCTCGAGCGTTGATGTCTAGTTCGTAAAAGGCAGGCGGGTTTCTCGGATCCCTTGCTCGCCACCTTCTTGTTTGCATGAAGGTGCTAGGACCGGTCTTTCGGACTCAGAGGATATGTTCGTGCAGAGTCGCCAGGTGTTCTGATTTTGAACAACAATGAAGCGAACACCGGTGCTTCGATTCTGTTTGGGGGTGGGAAACTTCCTTGTCCCACCGGGCGTGCCAGAAACTGTTGGTTACGAATCCGCCATGAGGAAAGGATTTTGTTGTTATTGCGCCCTAGGACCCGCAAACCAACATTGAAAGGCCGGAAGGAAGGAATGCCTTCCGTGCCAATCTCCGGAGAAGGCCGGCTTCCTGTGGGGTTTTGAGGTTCAAGATAAGAGTGCAGGAAAGAGATAAAAATGCGAAAAGGAATTCCAAATTAGATTGGAGTTGGGTGGGGGGAACTAACAGTACGACAACGCATCAATCACCACTACTAACACCAATATAACCATAACACACCACTATGGATCTTGTCACTAACCGGTAGAACAGAGTCAGGTATATGTTTTGTATTAAGGGCCAAAAGCACAGCTACAATGGTTCCCTAACAGACATTCCCTCCAAGGAACTAACAGTACGGCAACGCATCAATCACCACTACTAACAACACTATAACACAAAACATAACTAGAAAACTCCCTCTAATCGTTTGCCCTATATATCCTCTGATTTATGCACCTCAGGAATACCTGACCACCAAATGCTGAAGTGAATCAACAAGCCATGACACAGGAAAACGTAAGGCAGAAATATCAAGGAGAGGCAGCATACAAAATAAAAACAATATAACAAGCACCAAGTGTATGTATTATATTAAAAGGCGAAGCTACGGCTACAATGGTTCCCTAATGGACATTCCCCTTCCACCACCTTACAATGAAAACGTGGTGGCTATTTATAGCCTGAGAACCCCCCGATTACATTTATGGGCACAAAGTCCCAGTCAAACATTAGCTGACAAAAGCAGCCGCGGAACTGCTGATGCTGACCTTTGTCGGGCTGGACTGTACCCGCAACATGGTCTCCCTGAAGGCTGTACAGATACGTGGCAGCGCGTTAGGTAGAACTTCTCATCGGCAGGAATGCGGGTAGCTGAAGCAGGTAGAACCTCCAATCAGCTTTAAAGGCGGTAGCTGGCATAAGTAGTGCATCCCATGCTTGTCCTTGTGCTCGGCACGTCTTGGCTCAGATCCCAAAGTTGGACACTTGTCGGATGATGCTGCTTGACACGTGCTTGCCTTGAAAGGCAGTTTATCCAACTTCGCCCAGGATCAGAGCGTTGTCGGGTTGCGTAGGTAGAAAACAGCGCAGTCGGGAAGGCCTTCATGCCTTGGGTACTTTTCTGAGTTTATTCCCCTACTGCGCACCTGTCAAAGGGCGCACTCCGACTTCGCTGCGAAGTCGGGTTGCGCACAGGTGAAAGCTGATTTCTACTGCTGTACGGACTTCGCCCTAGAAAGGGGGCGCACTCCGACTTCGCTGCGAAGTCGGGTTGCGCCCCAGCACTTAGTCATTTTTCCTGCCAGCCTGCTACCAAGTGCGCCCAGAAAGCAGGGCGCACTCCGACTTCGCTGCGAAGTCGGATTGCGCCTTGAACACTTGTTCTTCTGGCTGATTCTGTCATACTGCGCACTTTGCACTCCTGCTGCGCTCCAACTGGAGGGCGCACTCCGACTTCGCTGCGAAGTCGGGTTGCGCCCTGACACTTAGCCATTTTTCAGGGCAACTGCTGTCATTTTGAGATTTGACTGAGGGGCTCAAGAGAAAGAGGGAAGAATGAGAATGTAGGGAAGAGAGAGAAAGGGGGAGAAGAGGAAGGGGAAAGAGAGGAAGAGGGAAAGGGAAGAGCAGCTCTCTTACAAAAATTGAAAACATTGCACCCCGTGCAAAATGTGACAACAGCACCAAACGGCAATAGTGAAGACAACATGCGCAACAAAGTGCAACGGATTGCAATGCAACCACGAGATCCCCTTCCATGGACAAAACTGTGTAGAAGATGAACCTTCTACAGAACCCCCTCAAGATGAGGGAAGAAAAGGTGTGCAAACATTGATGCCCAATTTATCAAAATGAAGACGTGTGAAAAATAACAACGATACCATCTGGGTGACAAAACGAGAATTGTCACCAAAAATTGAACACGTGGCCCCTTTAAGAGGAGGGACATCCTCAGGCAAAAAATATGATTTTCAATGAGGAAAGGAACACTTAACAACAAGCGTGGTGGGAAACACTGTGGCTATCAATAAAAGAGGGGCAGAAAACTGACGTACAACATGTTGAAGAAAACATGCAAGCAGATAAACAAGTTTGGGCAGATGTGCAATTTTGTGTAGACAAAGAGGGTCACAACAAAGAGACTTGCACAAACAAACAAGGCATTTGAGTAACTTTGTTATCTTCAAAAGTATAAGAGGGCCTCTCGAGGTGCACAGGATGGGAGTCTACCACAAAGACAGCCACAACAGAGCACATTGAGAAGTGGGTGGAGTTTTACCACTCAACTAAAGTCGACGTTTGTTTATTTGCCATCAAGGTGACCCAACATTTGTGCAAACATCAAGAGACATCTAAGTTTTGACCAAGCATCAAAAAAGGGTCATCACCCAACAAAAACATCACCAAGAATAAATGCAAGTATAGCGCAATCAACAATTATTGCAATAGAAGCAGGCAAGCAAAAGCGCTTGAAGTTTCTTGGAGACAAGAAGGAAGACCCCATCCACTATATCAATACTTGCATTACAATATGGAAGGCGAACAAAGTGACAGACAAAGCAATTTGGACGCAATTGTTCCCAGCCATGCTCAAAGGTGTAGCAATGGACTGGAACCTATCGTTGCAACCTTTACTCAACTCGTAGGAAGACCTCAAACAAGATTTTGAAAAGGAATTTAAACTTTTGGGTGATGATACAAAGACCATGGGAAAAAATTATATCACCAAACAAAAGAAGGATGAGGATGTTAAGCCTTACAACCATTGACTTAAAGAGCCCATCCACAAAATGGATAAGCAACCTGCCAACTTACTCCAAAAATCGTGGTTCATGGATGAACTTCTTTCGCATTTTTGGAAGAAGATGAAGATTGTATTATGCAATCAAGAAACTTTTGACTAAGCCTTAAATTCTAGAAAGAAAGATAAAGACAGTAATGGCAAGAAGTCAAAGCAAAGTTAATAGTAGCTCCAACAATGATGATGGTGATAAAAAGAAAGGCACATCCATTGAAGCGCTCAAAAAAGGATATCTTGCATATGATGCTTGAGATGAAGGAAGAAAAGAAAGAAAAGGATAAACATGATATTTAGTGTTCGAAGTGTCACTCAAAAGGACATACTAACACCAATCGCCCAAACACACGTATTGCAACATATGCAAGGTACATTGACATCTAATGTCAGATAGCCCATTCAATCGAAACATCAGATAAGCCCATAAACTTTAGAGCATGCAATTGGGGTGAAGAGTTTCACATCATAAGCCAAGGTTTAAATCTCATGGGTGAATCTTAATATGCCCATAGGCTTTGGGGAAATTGGTTAGGAGTGAATAATTTCACATCATAAGCCAAGTTTCCAATCTCATGGGTGCACCTTAACATTTAATCAAATGGCATGAACTCGGTTAAATACCTCTAAATTTTCAAGGAGGAAACCCAAGTTCGAATCTTGCCAAGTGATACATGCATAATTGCCAAAGATGTTGTAATACCACTATGTGGTCACAATGTAATACAAGTGGGGCCTATTTCAAATCCTTATAACCAATTAAAAAAGGAAACATCAGATCTTGGCACTTTAGACAAAAGCCAAGAACAAGCCAAGTACATCGAAAAGAGGAGCTGGTGCAACAAGTAGCGAATACTAGAACAACCACCAATGTAGGAGAAATGACAATTAGACTGGTAATCAATCCAGTAAAAGGAACGCAGAAAACCTCATGCAATATGACATAGCCACGAGGCCAATTGATAATGAGGGAAATGTCAAAAGTAGAGACATTTCACATGCAATTGTACGAATGTCGCAAGCACCAACAAATAGATGATGTCTTGATGGTGCGGAATAGGCAACCACAAGGAGAACTACCCAAAGAAGTTTTCAACTTGTTAGACATTGAAGAAAACAATGTGGAGACAAAGCAAGTGCTTGCCATGATTCGGGCATAGTCTAAGAAGAAGGTGGAATATCTAAGCAAACAAAGAAGTTGAGGTTGCAAGAAGCCCACGTCCAAGTTGAAGAAGAAATGGCAAGGAAACAAAGCAACCAAGGTAGACAAAGCACCGTAAATTGGATGGAAGAGCTGTCAACATTACAAAGATTGGTTATGTAGTTGATGGAGTCAAGCATGTTTTTCACAGTGGCAATGTTGTTTTGAATGATACCATACCTACATACAGCCATAGGAGAGGTGGTGTACAAGTCAATAAGAGAAGGAAACAAAGAAGATCACCACTTAGAACTAAATCAAAAAACTAGCTATCAACCTGAGAGTGGTGATGATTGATGACAAGATGTTATGAACCTCTCTTCTCATTAACAATAAATCATTCACCAATATGAAGAAATATCAAACATGCATCCACAATAAATTTCACAATAACAATCCACACAATAAAATAGAGATAGATAATACCCTTGAGGTAGGGCAACACCAAGAATACTCCTTAAGGAAGGAATCACTCCACAAGATCTCCAACTCCATGAGCCAAGACTCCTACCAAGAATACTTCATATGACTTGCTTTTACAATTGGGGGTACATCTTTCTTTATACAAGAATGTGATGGTTCACCTTCTATGAGTTAGGTGGTCACCCATGTGGTGATTCACCTTCCATGAGTTACAAAGTGCATAATATTATAATATGGCACTATGTTATATATTATTATAATTTTATGTGTGACTCGTGCCATAATACAATATTATATTCCCACAAGCATATGCTTATGTACCTAACATTCCATCCCTCTTACAAAAATGTTTCGTCCTCGAAACATAGGAAGAAACTAAATAATATGATCTTCTAAGCAATGTTGTCAATTGGTACCAATCTTGATTATTCCTCCATCCAAGTGAAATCTTGATTGATGGTAGTTTGTGATGATGCCAATTTGCCCTTGTGCCACTTGAATATCCATAATTAAGCCTGCATTGTTGCATATGGATATACTTGGTTATATGTTGACACACAATTCTTGATGGTGGTTAGAGTGTGAATTGCACAGGGAGAAGACGTGGAAGGAGTTATGTGTGCCAACCTTGTGGGCCTCAAATTTCAGATTGTTGGGGCTGATAGATATGGGATCAAGATGAAATGTATATTGACTCGATAGGAGGTCATCATTAAGGAGCAGCCCTTCACATTGGACTTTGTGGAAATCACATTGCAAAAGGATGCCTACAATGTAATGTTGGGTCAAAGGTGGTTAAGCATGGCACAAGTTGACCACAATCAGGAGAAGGACAATTCGCATGTTTGTCATATGTGCTTCTCATCACATAGTGTTGTCACGTGTGTGTGTGTAACGACATGTACGTTTGTCATAAATATAATGGGGTATATTTAATGTTTCATGTACACAACTAGCTTGGTGGTAATTTGGGAAGTTGTCCACCACCTCTTGGATCTCATGATAACTAAATGTACGCCATCTACCTTGGTAGAGATATATTTGTAGAGATGGAGATGTTTGTCATAATGTTGGATGGCGTTGGTCCTCTATGTATGTTGTGTGTGTGTGGTAGTCGATATCAAGATATATGGCGCAATTAGACCAAATCTATTTTAGATGATCGAAATATGAACAATACATGTTTTGTGGTCTATAATCACATGTATCTATGAGTACTTCCCATTGTGCATCTTTATGTATATATTAGAGACTTGTATCATAGTGTGGCACATTCTATTTCTACATTACCCTTTGTGTTCCATTTTGCATGACTCCCCAGTGCCAGATTTGGGAGCCACACTAGTCCAATGTAGCCAAACATTTTGAAATCTGCAAGCTTCTTGCAAGGCTATGATAGCATTACTACCAACCACGCATGCGCCAAAATGTATTGTGTTCCATGCAACATCAACAAGCTAATGAACATGAATCTTAGACTCTATTCACCACTACTCTAGCTCCTTCTAGACCTTGGGAATCCATCAACATGGACAATCTGTCAGGCCTACCTTCATCCAGCCAATAGAATGACTATCTTTGTTGTGATTGATAGGTTTTTGATGTTGGCAACCATGGTACTGAGCAAGAAGGGCATCAACGCAACATAGACCACCTAGATGTCTTTCCTACATGTATGGGTTATTTTGACATTATGAAATCCATTGTATCAAAAAATGACTCAATATTTGTTGGTTTATTCTAGAAACACTTGTGGGATCTACTTGACACTCGCCTAGATAGTTCAACTGCTTTCCATCCATAAACAGACATATAGATAGAGTTTATTAACAAAATGCTGGCATACTTGCTTCAGATGCATAACCATGATCATCCATGCACTTGGGATGAATTATGCCCTACATTCAACATTCATAAAATCAAGCTTTGCATAGTTTCACAAGTCATAATCCCATGCCAGCATGTATTGGATTCCAACCTAATGCCCCTTGAAGATTGCCTTCCAACTGTCTATCAACATGTAGACATAAGCTTAGACCAAGGGAATGGACAAAGCTAAGTGCTTCCTACAACACATTCAACATGTGCATCACCAAGTTCAGCAAATACTTGGGCACCAACAACAAGAATACAAGGAGCACCATTATCAGTAGATTTTGCACTATTCCAAACATAACTTTCAAGTTGGAGATCAGGTTTTGCTCCATCTTCAAAAGGAATGACTCTTTGGCCCACACCAAAAGAACAAGCCCTCATGCTATTTTCCTTGCATTATTTATTTCACAGCAAGAGAAAATGCTTTCATTCTCAATATGCCACCATATCTCAGAATGCATCTAGTCTTTAATGTTGAGTTTCTCAAACCATATATTCCACACCTATTTGAAACAGCAACAATGCAACATCTAATGGACTTGGATCTCATATCAATTGATTTTAGTGTCATAGGATCAATTGATTGACTCCACCAGAAAATGCATCTATCAAAGAACTCATAACCTTTTCAAGATTGTGAAAATCAATCAGTTTGTTTTGTAAACCAAGTGGTTCACACTTGATCAAGTGAAGCATCAATTCCCCAATTGGAATTGGACCAAATGAGGACAATTGGTCCTCCAAGGGAGATAATTGATCCAGAAAGAGTAGCGATTGCTCAAATCGTCAACCACACGGATGCCAAGATCCAATAAATGCTAATACAAAGATATACATTTGTAAATTGGCACCACGTTATAGTTCCACATCATAACATCACACCAAGCAGCGTCAACACCTCTCTTCTTCACTAGGCACTACATTCTAGTCTACTGCTAACACCAAGGCCAGTCACTAATGCCAACATTCATCAATGCCAACACAAACAAGCACCAAGCACCAAAGCCTAGTACCAAATATAGATGCCCATGTTCCATCAAAAACATCTCCATGCATCTATTGCTAGAAGACTTGCACCAATAGTCAAATCATGTCATCAGCCCACTCTTCCACCTAACACCACAAGAGAACATCCAGAAGTCTATAGCAAGATTCATCATAATTGCCTCGTAACTGTCAAAAATTGAACCCCTTCCACTTCTGCAGGATCTTTTAACTAATATTGTATATTTTTGTATATAGAGTAGCAGTCAATATAGATGACTTTGTCTTGGAATCATCTAGGTCTTCCTCTTCATTTGGCTAGAAAGCAAAATTAGATCTTGTAGTCATGATTTAAAAAGCTAAGAAGGAAGCAATGTTTCAGCACTTACAGTGTCACGAAACACCCATTGCAGCAAAATTAAAGTAGACGTTTTTTTTTTCCCAAATGGTTATATGGGATTGAAAAAGGCCACACCCATATTACATCATCGTCACATAGTGGTATTACAACAGCTTGAATTTTATCCTTGTATCACTTGGCAAGATTTGAACCTAGGTCTCTTCCTTGAAAATTGAGAAATTCAACTGGTTGAGCTAATGCCATTTGATTAGAGTAGACGTTTATTAAAGATAGATGTCTATAGAGTTGTATCGCATAAGTATAGTATATCATTTTATATTATGACACATCCATTGATATCAAATTGAGAAATAAATACTCTGACAAGTAATCACAAGGCAGTTTTTTGTTTTTCTTTTTTTCTTTTTCTTTTTTTTTTTGGGGGGGGAGGGGGGTGTGGGGGGGCACAATTAGTGAGTCCATTGGATGGTCTATCTCTTATGGTATTCCATGGAATACTTGACCATGAAGAATAAGAATTGAAAGAGATCCAATCATAGACTCAAGGCCTATCCATTATAAATGTTGAACAATTGGGAAGCAACCACCCACACCTAACTAATCCAACCAGGACACTAATTACAAAAGAACCAAAACTCTTTACATAATCATTGTGCGATAATCGATCACATAACTTCATTATTATTTGGTAATCACATTTTAAGTCATTAAACACTAGTTGATTACATCTTTTTTTTTTTTGAGTAATACTTCTTATACACATCCACCATGGGGATTGAACCCGGGTCACATCACCGATAATGCAAGTGGCATCCTTGCTGGTAGCTATGTAGTTTATTACATCTCTACCAACTACATAGAATAATTAGTTTGGTCATTTTCATAGAATAATGTATTTAATTTATTTATTATGTAGTTCTTTATATTGTATATATTTAACATGGCAACAAGGTTTAAAAACAAAAACAAGTCTACCACAGAAGTCCTCAAGGATAAAACTACAAACCATGTTCCTTGTGTCCTCCCTACTAAATGTATTGCTAGCAAAGTGTACATTTTGGCTATTAGCTGGTACAGCAACCTCAGTATTGGAACGTTGATTGCATTTTATTGGATTTTCTATTATCATGATGTCATCATCACTAGAGTAAGACCCTGTTGTTGCACTTTCCTCATCTGATCCATTGCTTGTGATGTTCTTAACACCTGGTATAAATTCTTCATCACTATCTGGTACTATTGCTTCATCCATTGATTCATCTTCCGCCTCATGAAGGTCACTGTCTTGATGTTCAAAAACCCCATCAATATTATTGTTTTCAAGCGCACAAGAATCATGACCCAAGCCTTCCAAGACATCCCAATCTTCATCAACTTGTGTGCAATCTGCCAGCATAGCAAGGTAGTCATCCCCACAATGCTCCACTGAAATGAAATCTTGTCCATCATCCCCTGCAAAGAAAAAAAAAAAAAATTGATCAATACAATTTATGTTCCTTTTTCTACTTTCAAATTCTAGATAATAATATTGCAAATCTCATTGAACAAAATTGTTACAACATAGAACTAAGAAAATGCCATTTAAAGATCTTCCTCAAAACATTGGAGGAAAAACTAGAGATGACAAATGAAGCAAATAGGTGATGTAAGCATGACCAAATTGGGAATTGTTTTCATATACTGCATATTTATCTCATTTAATTCCATCTACGTAATGCATAATCATCACCAACATTATTGATCATAATCATATTATGCTCACCGTCACCAAGTTCAGTTCTTATTCTCTATGTTTTCTATAAACTTGAGATATTCAAGAAAAGGGTAAAATTAAAATTTGATTCATCCACATGTACAATAAGAATAACTATATCATCATTTGTACATGGTTAAGAAGAACATATAGATTTAGATCAAAAGAGCTTCTTCTAAATCCAAATCTTGTAAGATAGAGATCAATTTTGACACTCCAAACTAGCAAAGCTTGATTTAACTCATAAAAGACTTCTGCCAACCAAAAAACAAGATGTTCCTTCAACACAGCTTCAAACCCTTACAGTTGATTCATGAACAATACCTCTTTCAAATCTCCCTAGAGGAAGGCACTATTTACATCCATTTAGTATAGATTTTCAATTGAACTGTGAGGCAATGGCTAGAAATCACTTGATTGTTACCATCTTTGCAATTAGAGCAAATGTATTTTCATAATCTATTGTAGTTTGTTCTATATACCCATTTA
This sequence comes from Wollemia nobilis, assembly GCA_028583015.1. Lineage (NCBI taxonomy): Eukaryota > Viridiplantae > Streptophyta > Pinopsida > Araucariales > Araucariaceae > Wollemia > Wollemia nobilis. The sequence continues at coordinate 4,238,054 of JAQPPZ010003612.1, forward strand.
CACCCAACAAGTTTCTTTCCAAGAGACAATTCAACAAAAACCCGAAACTTGTTTTCATCAAGGAATAATATCATACCTTAACTGTCCTTGCCTGTATTCCTAATTCCCTTCTGCTTCCTTATGGGAAGGAGGCTCTCACACAATGTAAGCCATGAAAACAACATGTGAAAATCCAAAACCATCATTTAATGATTCATATATCTTCTTGCTTTGTTGTCTAAGACTCTCACCCAAATATATTTAAAAGAGTTATCCCTTTACTCCTTCAATGGCGAAATGGTATCATTTAGGCTTATTCCTTACTTGTAAAGCCTACAAGTCTAAACTACCAATGGCTTTGATTAAAAGCATCGACAACAAAATCCTCTACCTACAACATTTCATTATCAAATGCAACCTATTGTGGCTGCTCCACAACACACCCCAAAATTGGGGACCCACCTTTTTTGCACGCTTTCCAAGAAGACTGCAGTGGCCCAGATGCTAAATCAAAGAAAAAGAAGAATGTCGCGAAATCGCGACATGTTGCTCTGTCGCGGCTAGGAAAATGGAAAGTGTGGCGATATCGCGACATGTTGCTCTGTCGCGGCTAAGAAGCTGAAAATTGTCGCGATATCGCGACATGTCGCGTTTTCGCGGCTTAGATCAGGAAAAGACAGCAAAAATAAAAAGTGTCGCGATATCACATGTCGTGAAATCGCGATCAAAATGGTCAAATAGAACAAGAGGTTAAAATGTCGCGATATCGCGACATGTCGTGAAATCGCGGTGCCAGACAAAGAACCAAGTTGAAGACTCAAAATCGTCGCGATATCGCGACATGTCATGAAATCACGGTCAAAGCAAGCAGGAAGAAGTGTTGACCGAAAAATGTCGCGATATCGCGACATGTCATGAAATCGCGGTTCACAGAGGAGAGAGACAGACAAAGTGAAAAATGTCGCGATATCGCGACATGTCATGAAATCGCGATCAAAACAGTCAAACAGAGCAAGATGTCAAAGTTGTCGCGATATCGCGACATGTGTTTTCGCGGCCCGAAGACGAGATGAAGCACAAGGAGAAAAAACGTCGCGATATCGCGACATGTCGTGTTTTCGCGGCCCGAAGACGAGATGAAGCGCAAGGAGAAAAAACGTCGCGATATCGCGACATGTCGCGTTTTCGCGGCACAGATCACGAGGCAGACTTAAAATGAAAAGGTGTCGCGATATCGCGACAGGTTTTGTTCTCGGGACTTAAAATGAAAGGATGTCGTGATTTCGCGACATGTTATGTCATCGCAGCCCGAAAGAGAAAAGCGTCGCGATTTCGCGACAGAAAGCAGCGAGATGGTACGAAATGAAAAAGTGTCGCGATTTCGCGACAAAAAGCAGTGAGATGGTACGGAATGAAAAAGTATCGCGATTTCACGACAGAAAGCAGCGAGATGGTACGGAATGAAAAAGTGTCGCGATTTCGCGACATGTCGCGTTTTCGCGGTTAAGTACAACAAAACACAGCGAAGGAGAAAAACGTCGCGATTTCGCGACAGGTTGCATCCACGCAGCCCGAAGGAGAAAAACGTCGCGATATCGCGACATGTCTCATTTTCACGATGCATGAAGGCGAACAAGGCTGCTGACAGAAAAACGTCGCGATATCGCAACATGTCTCATTTTCGCGGTGCTTGAAGACGAATAAAGCTGCGGGTATATAAACGTCACGATATCGCGACATGTCTTGTTTTCGCAATACAGGTGGAAGAACAAAGCTGCAGATAGAAAATGTCACGATATCGCGACATGCTGTTTTTGTTGCGATTCACGGCAGGCCGTTACAGAACATACAGGGGCAGCATTGAACACATGGCATAAAGGTGTAAGAATCATGGGAAGCGTTACAGTTCACAGAGAAGATCAAACGTTTCGACGTAGAGCAGAAAGTCAAAAACGACGAAGAGGCGGGGAAGATGAAACGAAGCGATCTGGGAGATGAAGCAAAGCGTCACAGGGCGAAACAGAGAGCATTGCCAGAAAGTTTAAAAGCAGAAGCACAGATTGGTACAGGGGTCAGAAATCGCTGCGGGCAGAGTTGCAGAGCTGAAGGTGATAGGCCATTATGGGCTTGCTTAGGAGCGTTTTCCTTCATTTGTTCTGGTTTTGATAAACTGGAAACTTTTGTTGTTGTAAATTGACATATTTTTAATACAAAAATTACAGAGAGTTGCATCTCATTGGCAAGAAAGAAGGAGTTATTCTCTGCATGCAAGATTGAATGTTTATCTTTCCCCTTTCCGGTTTTAGGCTTATAGATGGAGTTTAATGCAAGTTTGTCTTGGTTGCTTCATGCGAATGTCTAAATCTGGAAATCGTAGTTAAAACCCTAGAAACCAGCACTTAGCTTATCTAAATTGTGCATGTTTGTAGGTTCAATAGGTTAGGTTGTATGCAGAAAACCTCATATCTTCGGTTTTGTCGAATAGGATGGCAGCATTCTGAATGTATTTTAGCTCCATTCTCTTTGCATTTTATTTTCACTTCTTTATTTTTTTGCATTTTTATTTCACAGGAAATTTAATTTTATTTTTATTACAGTCATTAAAATAAACAACTTGAAAATATACCGAAATCTGAAAATAAAATAATTTCATCGCTAAGATCAAATCACATTGAGTTCATTCTGATCAAACGAACAATCATTAAAGCTTCAAAATAAAATAAACCACCGTGCCCCTTGTTTACAGTTACTTGCAACCACTAAGGTATTCCGAGCATTTAAATTAAACACTTTACTTATACAAAATGCTAACATAGCGGAGACCTTGGAGAAATTATTCATTTAATTTCTTTGCAAGAGGGGATTTGGAACTCAAATCCTATCGGAGAGTGTGTTTTCACAATCGAGTGAAAATACCACTCAACACAACCTTATCACCCTTTGGGAAAATCTATAAATCAATCCTTTGAGCATCCAAGAGCACTTGCAAACCCAGTTGTTATCCTTGACTTCTTTTTATGTTGATTTAGAAATGTGAATTAGGTATGAAATACCATACACCAAATTTAAAATTTGAAGCAAACTATTGTTTTCATCAACATCCCTTCTAATGACCACATTATTTGCATATAAATCAACCAAAAAGCAAGCATAAAAAGATCACTATATCCAACAAACATCATTCTCTTATTAAATTTCACAAAACTTACCAGGAACGTACAGCAACAATAAATTTACTCAATTATTATGCAAGAAGTAGAGAGAGCAAATCAAATGGCATTAGCTCAACTGGTTAAATTCCTCAACTTTCAAGGAGGAGACAGGTTTGAATCTTGCCAAGTGACACATGGATAATTGCCAAGTTGTTGTAGTACCACTATATGTTCATGATGTAATACAAGTGGGGCCTATTTCAACCCCATATAACCAATTAAAAAGAAAAAGCTTACTAAAAGAAAAAATGGAAGTAAAGGGAGCGACAAGAAAGAGTGATAGACACAAATAGATGGGTGCCCTTGAGCACCAAGCACTATGATAAAATAAGATGACACCCATGCAATGCATCGGGTGGTTGAGGTGTATTTATACCAAATACCTAAACCCCAACAATAATAATTACATATCACATTAACCCATGCCGACATAACATAAAGGCATAAAGGTTAATTAGAAGTTACTAAACCCTTGCCCAAGCTAGACATCTGACCTGCTAGACGTCTAGGCTGGCAGATGTCTGGGCCTGACATCTGGGCTGCCAGACGTCTATGCTGCCAGACGTCTGGGCTGCCAAACGTCTAGGCTGGTAGACGTCCAGCCTGACGTCAAGCCAAGTACACGTCATAGGAGCAGACATCTAGGTAGACGACAAGAATGCAGAAGACGAACAATCTTGGGAGTGGAAACGAACAGTCTTTTGGAGGGTTCCGTTGGAAGAGGAAACGAACAGTTTGGAGTCTTCCTTCTGCTCTATAAAAGGGATGTGATCCCTTGCATAAGAGAGGTTGTTAAAAACATTGAAAGACGTGGATAATTTTTGCTGAAAATAATAAAGAGTGAAGTTGCCATTGCCCCGTGGTTTTTCTTGCACATTGCAGGTTTCCACGTAAATCTGTGTGTCACTTGTGTTTGTTAGCATATGTCATTGTATTACAACTTGGCAAAATGGTAGCTCTCATAGGCGCTCTCTAGGTTGGTTGATTAACCACCAGGTTGGTTAGATAAACCAACTAAGCGTACTGTTATAGCTGTATTTCATTATTTAGCATTCTGCAGTTGCACTGTTACAACTTCGTAACAGTTCCGCCAGCCGGTGCTATTTTCAGCCATTGTAAACTCTATTTAATGCCTGCTGAATAATAAACCATCTAATGCGTGTTTTATTTCATGGCATCAGAGCCAGCGATGTGCAGGGAGGCGTGACGAGAAGCCGAGGTTGGAGAAACTGGGCGGTTGTGCAGTTAATTTTTTTTTTTTGTCGCGCAGACGCGACAGAAGGAGAAAGCAGGCTGCTGGACCCGCAGTGACCAGACTCCCCACCGCTCGTCGAAGCAGACGCAGCCGGCGCGCTGCGTCGCAGGAGGGCCCGGACCCCGTTGCGCGTGGTCGGCTGGAACGTGCGTCCAGGAGGGAGGGACCACTCCCCGCGCGTGCGACTGTCGCAGACGCGCGACACAGGAGGGCCCGCGCTCCCCCCGCGTGACGTCTGTCGCAGACGCGCGACCAGGAGGGTCCGCGCTCCCCCGCGCGACGTCGCGACGGAGGAGGCGTCGCGGCGAGCCCGTGCGACGATGCATCACGCGAGCCGTGCGACGGGAGGAGAGGCCTCCCCCTTGGCCGACGCTGCGGGGGAAATTTTAATTTCCCGCCCGCCGCGGCGGAGAGGGTATAAACCCCCGGGGCCCGGTCGCGTCAAGTAGACGCAGCTCCCCCCCCCCCAATTTTTTTTGGCGGAGCGCGCGCGACTTCACACCCCCGCCGCTTCCGATTTAAAAAAAAAAAAAAAAAGGGAGGCCCTCCCCCCTCGTCGAATTTTTTTTGAAAAAAAAAAAGAAAAAAACACAGCGCGCGCGTCTGGAACGCAGCGTGAATTTTTTTCGAAAAAGATAAGAGCGCCGAGAAGCAGCAAAAGCCGGACGGAGCAGGAACCGGAGGCTGCAGCAGAGGAGGAGGACCATTCGGGGTTGAAAAGGGAGGAGCTCATTGATCCTTTCGGATCAGCCCGGCAGCTCACGTGGTCGTGAGCCGTGCGGTTAAGGCTCAGGGAGCCTGCAAGTCGGGGGTTCGAATCCCGCCGACTCCCCCAAGGTATAATTTCTTTTTGTCAAAGTCATTTTTTAATTATTATTTTTTTTAATTAAAATTTTTAATTTTAATTTTTTTTAATATAGTTTTTAAACTTTAATAAATTAAAATTTAATTTTAATTTATTTTTTTTCTAAAGTTTTAAAACTATAGAAATTAAAATTATTTATTTTAATTTTAAAATTGATAATGATTATAAAAATGCTTTGTTAAAGAAAGCCTTTTAAGGGGGGATATTTTTTCAAAAAATCAAAGGGGGATAGAGAGTAATTTTATGAAAAATAGCAATTTGGCATTGTAAAAGGTGCATTTTCGGCTGTGACCGACACCTTGTGGGTTATTCTTGTGGGCAATTTTTTTTGTTGTATGTTGCATATTTCATTTTTGCACTATAACATTAAAAATTAAAATCAAAACACTCCCTAAGTCCCGGAATATAAAACCCATACGTGCAATTTTATTGCCTTTGCGGCGTTCGGTATTTGCGATACCTACGCCGGCACTTACGAGTAAAGCTGTCGTGATTTGGCTACTGTATCCGCCGCCTAATATAGCTGCTATAACGACGTCTGAGCTTGTTCTCTATAAATCGTCGGGGAGGAATAAGTACGCCATTTTTGCATTTTTTTACTCCATCCACTACCCTTTATCGCACTTGTGTTTAGGCGTAAATCCTGACGAAGTATTCTTCATAGTGTTTAGGGGAAGTTACGCCCCACGCATGAGAAGAATCTTCTATGGTAGGTGCCATCAACAAGGCGATTCCCTTTCCGTACCGCTTATGTTCCACGTATCGTATGATCTCTAAAATTCACCTATAGTCTCCCTCACGTAAGGGCGGGTGATTTTTGTTGATCTTTCTAAATACCTATAGTTTCCCTCACGTAAGGGCGGGTATTTTGTACGGTATATTGGCCTAGCAAAAGGTATATCGAAAGGGGGACCAATTTGGTGATATAAGGAACCTTCACTATGGCCGTTGTTGCAAAGTTGATGATTGATCTGCATCAGTTATTGAAAGGTCCAAATTATACACCATGGAAACATAAGATGAAGGCAATTCTCCAAATGGAAGATTTGTGGGATATTATTCCTTGGAGTAGCAACCGAGGCCTTCACCAACGAGCGGGATCCACGGGTCCTTCGGCGAGATCAGATTGCTTTTGACAAGAAAGACGGTAGAGCAAAGGTGCTCATTTTGTTTGTTGTTTCGGATGAAGTGCAACCTCATATAGGTGACAAAGCAAGTGGTAAAGAGGCATGGGATGCCCTTAGAACCATCTATGAGGGGAAGAATGAATCCACCATTCTTCATCTTCAACAACAACTTCATAACACTGAGTTTGAGGCGGGGTGAAACAGTTGAACTCTTTACGTGCAGAGTGTATGAGTTGAAAGAGAAATTGAGTTCTCTCGGAGATACTGTGGACGAAAAGCTTCTCATTTCACTTGTGATGAGAGCTTTACCTTCTTCATTTGATATGTTGATAACCTCCATCCAGGTGTCCCAACGACAAATTACCTACATCGAGTTGGTCAATCTGCTTCAACAACAGGAGGCACGCCAACTTCACAAGGATGATTCTTCCAATACAGCCCTATACACCAACGAGGCGGGGTTCTAGGAAGAAAGGTAATGGGCAAAAAGGAGGCAACTTTCAGAAAGGAGGAAATTCTCAACGGGATACGAAAGGAAAAGGCAAACAACCTCAACGAGAAGAAGAGGTGGTGCAAGATCCGTGAGAAAGACAACCATGACACCAACAGGTGTTGGCATAAGAACAAGCGAAAAGGCCAAAACAAACCACAAAATAAGAACAAGCAACCCCGGGTGAATGTTGTTGTTGAAGAATCGACTCGAGATTACGAATGGGCACACAAGGTGCTCATGACTACCACAGATTCCACACGAGAGGGATCCTATTTGGTATGTCGATTACGGAGCTAGCAAACATATGATCGGCGACGGATCGTGGTTTGAATCATTTGTGGCCAAGGAGGGCAAACCTGTCACCATTGTTGATGATAAAACCTACGGGGTTCGGGGAGAGAGTACGGTTTCGGTCACTCTTCACGATGGCAAGTGTCGGATTGACAAAGTCCTCTATGTTCGGGATTGGCCAACAATTTGTTGTCGGTGACACAAATCCTGGACAGAAATATGGTTGTCAACTTTCGTGTTGAGAATGGAAAGAAGTGTTGTACAATTACCGGGAAGGGTAAGCGGTTGCAACGACTTCATATAAGCATGGCTTATTTGCACTAGATGCTATCTCTACTCCACATGTTGCCATGATTGTCTCTACCAAGGAGGCAACTTCCCTATGGCACAAGAGATATGGGCATCTTAGTTACGGCTACTTACTTGAGCTCGAGCAAGTATGAGATGGTAAAGGGTCTTCCTTCCCTTTACGCCACATTGCCGGTGTGCTCGACTGCTTGGCGGGAAAGCGGCATAGAGTACCATTTGAGAAGAGCTCTACAAGAGCAAGAAAACCTCCGGAGCTAATTCACACCGATCTATGCGGTCCTTTCACACCAACGGTGTTGGAGGGAAGAGGTACTTTCGGTTATTCGTAGATGACTACTCACGAAAGATGTGGGTTTTCTTTCTCAAACTGAAATCTGAAGCTTTCGCATTCTTCCGGCGAGTTCAAGAAATCCGTTGAGAAGGAGTCGGGGGCTTCTATCAAAACCCTCCGCTCGGATCGAGGGGGAGAGTTTACCTCTAATGAATTTTCTGCATTCCTAGATAAGCATGGGATCAAGAGACAGGTTAACAAGCTGCCTATACTCCTCGAGCAAAATGGAGTTGCTTGAGAGAAGGAACCGTTCTATCATGGAAATGGTTCGTTGTATGCTCACGAGAGCTACTCTTGGGCAACAATATTGGGCAGAAGATGTCACCACTGCAGTGTATCTGTTGAATAGGGCACCCACAAAGGCCCTAAAAGGAATGACTCCACAGGAAGCATGGAGTGGTCGAAAACCCTCCATATCTCATCTACGTATTTTCGGATGTCAAGCTTTCATGCACATACCGAAAGAAAAAAGGAAGAAGCTAGATGAGAAAACACTGAGATGTATTTTTCTTGGATATTTTGAGCACTCTAAAGGATATCGGTTGATAGATCCTTTGACCAAGAAAATTCATATCAGCGGAGATGTTGTCTTTGATGAAGCTTTCACATCACAGAGCACATCTACTGTACACCAGGATATTGTGGAACCTAAGGAAGAGGAGATTCCTTCGTCAACACGAGACAGGAGGTCCTTCTACATCTTCTTCACCACCACCGAAGAAGAATCCTAAATGGTGTACAAATACAATCGAGAGATGCAAATTTATCCACTCCTCCCAATTTGAATTTGGATAGACCTCGTACACGCGGTATGGCTCAAAAGGAAAGAGAAGCCGAGAAGCTGGTGAGGTTGATGATCTTTGTCAATCTTTTGAGGAACTTTACGTGACTCCAAGTGCAGAAGTTGAGGATATGGATATTGATGATGACGGGGCATTCATGTCTACCATAGATAGTCTTGAACCTGCATCGGTGCAAGATGCTCTCAGTGAGCCTCGGTGGAAGGCCGCTATGGATACGAGTATGAGTCTACGATGAAGAATAAAACTTGGAAGCTTGTTGATCTGCCGCATGGAAAGAAACCTATTGGCTGCAAATGGGTATACAAAGTCAAGTACAAGGCGGATGGAACAATTGATAAGCATAAGGCCCGACTTGTTGCAAAGGGCTATGCTCAAAAGGAAGGCATCGACTATGAGGAAACTTTTGCACCCTACTTGCTCGGATGACCACAATTCGGGTTATGTGTGCTATGGCAGCACAATATGGGTGGAAAGTTCACCGGATGGATGTCAAAAGTGCCTTTCTTAATGGTGATCTCCAAGAAGAAGTCTATATGACTCGGCTTGAAGGATTTGAAGTGGAAGGCCAACGGCGAGAAAGTTTGCAAATTGGTCAAATCCTTGTATGGTCCGAAACAAGCTCCTCGAGCTTGGTATATAAAAATGGACAATCACCTTATGCGGCATGGATTTAAGAGATGTCCGTCGGATGCAAACCTCTATTTCAAGAAACGGGGTTACGAGATAGTGTTGCTTGTACTCTATGTGGATGATCTGCTCATTACGGGGAGTTCGAGAAGATATGATCTCTCTTGTCAAAAGAAACTTGTGCAAATCTTTTGAGATGACGGATCTCGGACTTCTCCATTCTTGTCTTGGTACGGAATTCAGCCGGAAGGAGCACACCATCAAAGTGTCTCGAGAAAAAGTATGCCAAGACATTCTTTGGATAAATATCGCATGATTGTTGCAAGCCAATGGCAACTCCTATGGAGAATGGACTTCGGTTATCGCGATATGATGACTCACCTCGGGTAGATGGTACTCTCTATCGACGGTTGATTGGGAGTCTCATATATCCGACCAATACTAGGCCGGATCTCGTTTTCTTTGTCAACTATCTTTCGAGGTTCATGCGGGAGCCTAAGACCACTCATTGGAAAGCGACAAAACGTGTTCTTCACTATGTCCGTGGTACTATGGAATATGGCCTAGAATACAAGAGGAACAACAAATTCTTCTTGCAAGGATACACGGACTCCGACTATGCCGGATCATTTGATGATCGCAAGTCAACTTACGGATACATTTTTCATCCGGGATCCGGTCCTGTCTCTTGGCACGACAAGAAGCAACAGGTGGTTGCTATTTCTTCAACGAGAGGCAGAATATCGCGCCGCACGTGAAGGTGTGTGCGAAGTGATATGGTTACGTCGCATTCGGACAAGTATGGGCCATCCATCAAAATCTCCAATACACTTGTTTTGCGACAATCAGGGTGTTCTGAACCTCGTCAAGAATCCAGTCCATCATGAAAAAACAAAGCACATTGACACACAATGTCATTTCATTCGAGAGGAAGTTCCAAAGCACCGAATTCAGCTTCGGCACATTCCCACAGATGCTCAAGTTGCAGACATTTTCACTAAGGCACTTGGACGTGTCAAATTTGAATTGTTTCGCAGCTCACTTTGTATTGCAAAATGATGTAAGGGGATGTTAGTAGTCTAGTATAGCTATTAGTTATTACATTACCCAAATAATGTAATAAAGGGGGATGTTAGCGTACTGTTATAGCTGTATTTCATTATTTAGCATTCTGCAGTTGCACTGTTACAACTTCGTAACAGTTCCGCCAGCCGGTGCTATTTTCAGCCATTGTAAACTCTATTTAATGCCTGCTGAATAATAAACCATCTAATGCGTGTTTTATTTCAATAACTGCATGCATTGTAACCTTTATATGGATATCAATCAATATGATCAAACTGCTTCGTCGTTTTCTTCATGGCATCAGAGCTACGGACGCAGACAGACTACGGATCCTGACGGACGCGAGCCGGACGCAGACAAGCCTGACCGGACGCAGACAGAGGACGGACGGCAGACTGACGCAGACTGACCGGACGCAGACAAAGGACGGACGGCAGACTGACGCAGACTGACCGGACGCAGACAGAAGACGGACGGCAGACTGAGGACGCAGAAGACAGAGGACGGACGACAGACTGACCGGACGGACTAACCCCGCCAACAGGACACGTGAGGCACACAGAGGCTAACGAACACGCAGACAGAGGACGAAACACAGAGGCACGCAACGCAAACCGAGGACACGTGAGGCAAAGCCAGGGCGGATCGGTGCACGGTTACGGAGGCAAAAGGGCGGGGTGGTTGCCCGAAGGCAACCGAAAGATATAGTTACTTTCCGCACCTTTAAAGATCCCCACAGTGGCAGCACAGGCCATGTGGGATTATTTTTTTTCCCTCTTCTCCGGCCCCGATGCTGTTAACATTGGCCTAGTTCCTCTATGTTCACATCGGGCCCTCTGGCTCCCGTGGTAAGTGCGGTGGTTGTTTGGTGGTAGGTCACGGTTTCCATTCCCTCTGCGTGCGCTGTGACGGTGGGTGCATTTTTTGACGGCGGGTGCATTTTTTTGACGCCCTGCGGTGTTGTTGATGGCGGGTCGCTTATTTGACGCCCGAAATGCCCGTTTGATGCCCAGACATGGTTTTTTGATGCCTGTGCAGTCAAAATGATGCCTTGACGGCTCCAAAAATTTTTTGGGTGTTCAGGTACCATTTTTTTCCCACTCCTTTTCTATTTTGCAACTTGACGGGGGAGAGATCTCAAGTCTTCACATGTTTCATTTGCAAAATTGTAAGATAAAGGGGGGAAAACCAATCATTTGGCAGAATAATTGCTAAATTTGTAATAGGTGTTTAAATTTGTGGGCATTTGTGATTGTTTCTTTTGCATTTAAATATCTTTTTTTTGTGCATTAACAATCATAAATTACAAAAAATATAAGACCCCAAATTTATACCCTATTTGTGCAATTTATTGCACAAGCAGCATTCGGTATTTGAGATACCTCTGGTCCACACTTACAGGTAATGTTGTCGTGCTTTGGACTACTGTATTCGCCGCCTAATATAGCTGCAACAACGACGTCTGAGCTTGTTCTCTATTAATCATCGGGGAGAAATAAGGCAAACCAGTTTTTTTTCCCATTTCATACCCACATCGTGATTGTTGTTAGGCGTAAATCCTGACGAAAGTTTTTTCCAAAGTGTTTAGGGGAAGTTACGCCCCACGCATGAGGAATAAAATTTTCTATGGTAGGTGTCATTAACAACACGATGCCCTTTCAGTATCGCCTATGTTCGATATATTGTGCTTCTCATATGTACTTATAGTCTCCCTCACGTAAGGGCGGGTACATATTGAGTAGTATATTGTTCCTATATACCTATAGTCTCCCTCACGTAAGGGCAGGTATATACTGAATGGTTACGATATAAAGATCTGGCAGGTATAAAGAAAGGGAGACCAATCGGTGATATAAGGAACCTTCATAATGGCCACAATTCATAAGTATCTTTCAGATTCACAATTGTTGAAAGGTCCTAATTTTGTTCCATGGAAGACAAAGATGAAAGCTATTCTTCAGTTGGAAGATCTATGGGATGTAGTGACTGGCACTGCAAAACGCCCTCAGACAACAGGAACAGATCAAGATGCTTGGGATAAGAAAGATAAGAAGAGCCTTGTGTTTATCTTGCTTGCTACTACAGATGAGGTGCAGCCTCATATTTGTGATGCAAAAACTAGTAAGATAGCTTGGGATGCCTTGATCACAGTATATGAAGGAAAGAATCAATCCACTATTCTTCATCTTCAAACTCAACTACATAATCTCAGTATGAATTCTGGGGAAACAGTTGATATATTCCTTTGCCGAGTGGCTGACTTGAAAGCCAAATTGAATGCTATGGGAAAACCTGTGGATGATGATGTCTTGAACTCTGTTATCTTGAGAGCATTACCAAATTCCTACAAGATGTTGATCACTTCTCTCAATGTTTTTGGTAGACAAGTATCATTTGTGGAGTTGGTAAATTTGCTTCAAACTAAGGAGGCAACTCAGATCCAGAAAGATGATGTACCAGATAATGCTCTTTCCACACAACAAAGTGGTAGAAAACAAGGACAGTTTCAAAAAGGGGGTCCTTCTTCCAAAGGCAAAGGGAAGCAAAATCAACGAAGGATACAAAATATTGCAAGATTTGTGATATGAATAACCATGACACCAACAGGTGTTGGTTCAAAAACAAGCAACAAAATGATAGAGGTCCTCAGAAGAAGGGCAAAAACAAACAGAAATACAACAAACATAAGCAATCTAAAGGCCATGTTGCTTATGCTGACTCCAATTCAGACTCCGATTCTCCTGGGTCCGATTCACATTCTGACTCTGAAAGAGCACACAAGGTGCTCATGACCCATACTTCGTCTTCCCATATCGATGTTGTATGGTATATTGATTCAGGAGCCAGCAAACACATGACTGGAGACAAATCATGGTTTGATACTTTTGTGGAGAAAGAGGGTAAGCCAGTCACCATTGCTGACAATCAAGTCTATCAAGTAAAGGGAGAAGGGGATATTTTTGTGTCTCTTCCTGATGGTGATTGTAAAATTGAGAAAGTACTCTATGTTCCAGGTTTAGCCAATAATCTACTTTCAGTCACACAAATGTTGGATAGAAATATGGCTGTCATGTTTCGAGTTATCAAAGGCAAGAAGAGATGTTTTATCACCCACTGTGGTAAACATGTTGCAACCGGATCCTACAAACATGGTTTGTTCATTCTCGATGCCCTTTCAACTCCTCATGTTGCTCTGGCTGCAACTACAAAAGAGGCCACCTCTCTCTGGCATAGACGTTATGGGCACCTCAGTTCTGGATATTTGCTTGAATTATACAAATATGGGATGGTGATCGGTCTACCCCCACTCTCGTCTATCTTACCAGTTTGCTCGGATTGCTTAGCAGGGAAGCAACACCGAGTACCTTTTGAAGCAAGCTCCTCTCGAGCTACACAACCTTTAGAGCTGGTACATACCGATCTGTGTGGTCCTATGCCATCCAGCTATGGTGGGAAGAAGTATTTTCAACTATTTGTTGACGATTACTCACGAAAGATGTGGGTTTTCTTTCTTCAATTGAAATCAGAAGCATTCCTCTACTTTCAACAGTTCAAGAGACTTGTTGAGAAAGAGTCAGGTTGTTTGATAAAAACTCTCCGCTCAGATCGGGGGGGGAATACACCTCTGAAGAGTTTTCAGAATTTCTTAAGAAGCATGGGATCAAAAGACAACTGACTACAGCCTATACACCTCAGCAGAATGGAGTTGCAGAAAGGAGAAATCGTTCCATTATGGAAATGGTTCGATGTATGCTAAAGGGAGCACATCTTGAGGATCAATATTGGGCAGAAGCAGTAAACACAACATTATACCTCCTAAATAGAGCACCCACTAAAGCTCTACAAGGGAAAACACCACAAGAAGCTTGGAGTGGTAAGAAACCTTCCATTTCTCATCTAAGGGTGTTTGGATGTAAAGCATTCATGCACATTCCAAAACAGAAAAGGAGGAAATTGGATGAGAAAACCCTGCAGTGTATCTTTCTTGGCTATGATGAGTATTCAAAAGGGTATCGATTGATTGATACTAAGACCAAGAAGACACACGTGAGTAGAGATGTTATATTTGATGAAGCTTTCACATCAAAAGACACATCCACAACTGTATATCTAGATGAAGAAGAATCTAAGAAGGAGGATCAACTTCCACAACAACAACAGAAAGTTCCAAAATGGTACACTAGCACTTTGAGAGATGCTAAGTTGAACTCTCTTCCAGATCTATCTCTAGATAGGCCATGTACTCGCAGTATGACTCAGCAAATGAGAGCAGAGGAATCTACTTTAGAGGTTGACGAACTTTGTCAACACTTTGATGATTTGTCAATGGGTACAGAAAATGCTAGAGAAGAAGATGAGGATGACGAAAAGATTTATATGTCTACATTGAATGAAAATGAACCCACAACGGTTCAATCTGCACTTGATAAACCACAATGGAAAAAGGCCATGGATGTAGAACATAATTCTCTCATAAAAAATAAAACTTGGAAGTTAGTCGATCTGCCAACAGGAAAGAAACCCATAGGCTGCAAATGGGTGTTCAAAGTAAAGTATAAGGCAGATGGATCTCTTGATAAGCATAAAGCCCGACTTGTTGCAAAGGGTTATGCTCAGAAAGAAGGTATAGACTATGAAGAGACTTTTGCCCCTACTGCAAAAATGACTACCATTCGAGTACTTTGTGCCATGGGAGCTCAGTTTGGGTGGAAGTTGCATCAGATGGATGTTAAAAGTGCCTTCTTGAATGGTGACTTACAGGAAGAAGTATACATGACTCAACCAGAAGGATTCATAGTCGAGGGGCAAGAACAAAAAGTATGCAAGTTGATCAAATCCTTGTATGGGCTCAAACAAGCTCCTCGAGCTTGGTATATCAAGATAGACAGTCACCTTGTGCAGCATGGATTCAAAAGAAGTCCTTCTGATGCAAATCTCTATATTAAGAAAAATGGTTCTGATATAGTGATCCTTGTACTTTATGTAGACGATCTGATCATAACCGGAAGCTCGGAAAGAATGATTGACTTAGTAAAAAATGATTTGAAGCATTCATTTGAAATGACAGATCTAGGACTTCTGCACTATTGTCTTGGTTTAGAAGTTACTCAGCAAAGATTTCATATCAGAGTAACACAAAAGAAATATGCCAAGACTTTAGTAGAAAAATATCGGATGACTAACTGTAAGTCAAAAGCAACTCCAATGGAGCAAGGACTTAAGTTATCCCGATATGATGAATCACCTCAGGTAGATGGTACTCTCTATCGCCAGTTGATTGGGAGTCTCCTATATCTGACAAATACCAGGCCAGATCTCAGTTTTGCTGTGGGATATCTTTCAAGATTCATGCAAGAGCCTAAGATGAGTCACTGGAAAGCAGCAAAAAGAGTTCTTCATTATGTTCATGGCAGTACAAATTATGGTCTGGAATACAAAAAGAATAATAAGTTTTTCCTACTAGGTTACACGGACTCAGATTATGCTGGATCCCTTGATGATCGTAAATCCACTTCTGGATATGTTTTTCATCTTGGATCTGGACCTGTTTCCTGGCACAATAAGAAGCAGCAAGTGGTTGCTTTATCTTCTACAGAAGCAGAATATCGCACAACAAGTGAAGTAGTCTGCGAGATAATGTGGTTAAGTCGCATTCTTACAAACATGGGTCTCCCAAAGAATCTTCCTCTTCATTTGTTTTGCGACAATCAAGGTGTTTTGAATCTTGTCAAAAATCCAATTTTTCATGAACGTACCAAACATGTTGATACCAGATGTCATTTCATTCGAGATGCAGTTCCCAAGCACCATATACAACTTCAATACATTCCTACTGATGCGCAAGTTGCAGATATTTTTACCAAAGCTCTTGGGCGTATCAAATATGAAAAGTTTCGAGATACTATTGGAATTTGCCAATAATGTAATAAGGGGGGATGTTAGCATATATGTCATTGTATTACATCTTGGCAAAATGGTAGCGCTCGTAGGCGCTCTCTAGGTTGGTTGATTAACCACCAGGTTGGTTAGATAAACCAACTAATAACTGCATGCATTGTAACCTTTATATGGATATCAATCAATATGATCAAACTGCTTCGACGTTTTCTTCAATTATTACTGTTTCCTTGTTCTATATTTTTGTTATTGTGCTTCCTCTTGCAGGTGATAAATCTTGGAGTTTTTCCTAACATCTGGTATTAGAGCTAAGGTTTTGTGCAAGTGGGAGCTGCAACAATGACAAAAGGTGTAACCAAGTTCGAGATTGAGAAATTTGATGGCAAGAACTTCGCTCTATGGAAGATGAAGGTGGAGGATTTACTGGTTCAAAATGACCAAGCTCAAGCCTTGGAAGGGGTCGCGAGTAAACCGAGCAGCATGAAAGATGAGGAGTGGGTAACGCTAGACAGGAAGGCAGTTTCTACAATCCGTCTCTGCCTAGCGGACTCCGTCTTGTTCAATGTAGTTGAAGACAAGACCACGGAAGCCCATTGGCAAAAGCTTGAAAAGTTGTATGAAACAAAATCAGCAACTAACAAGGTTTTTCTTTAAAAACAGCTTTATAGCTTAAGGATGAAGGAAAGTTCATCCGTGGTAGATCATTTGAATGAGTTTAATACTCTAATCAGTAAACTGGTTTCAGTTAATGTGAAGATGGAGGATGAAGATAGGGCTATCACCCTACTTTGTTCCCTCCCGAACACTTGGGATCATATGGTGATGACCATCAGTAATTCATCATCAGGAACTCTCAAATTTGATGATGTGGTAGCCGCTTTGTTGGCAGAAGAGTTGAGGCGAAAAACGTCTCTGGAACCCTCAACCAATGAAGCCCTATCTGTGATAGGTCGATCGTTCGAGGGGAGTAAACAAGGTAGAAAGCAATCCAGATCTAAGTCTAAAGGACGCAAGTAGAAAGGGAAGTGTTGGCATTGTGGGAAGCCAGGACACTCCAAGAAGGATTGTTGGCAATTAAAGAATGGTGAAAATCAAAATCAGCCATCAGCTGAAGCCAGTGCAGTAGATTCAGGAGAGACGACAACATGTGAAGCCTTCTGTATCAATAACAGCAGATCGGTTTTATATACCTGGGTTTTGGACTCAAGTGCATCCTTCCACATGTCTCCCCACAGAGACTGGTTTGACAAATATCAGCCATACTGTGGTGGAAAGGTCTATTTGGGTGATGATCATCCTTTAGAAATTGTGGGAAGAGGGGATATAAGGATCAGGTTGGACGATGGTAGAGAAAGGATGTTATGTGATGTGCGACATGTGCCCGATTTGAGGAAGAATTTGCTCTCAATCAAAATGATGGATAAGCTAGGGTATTCTGTCACCTTCTGTAACAACTATTGCAAGATTACCAAAGGAGCTCTTGTAGTAGCAAAGGGAGAATCTTATGGGACTTTATACCGTTTATGCGGAGATACGGTAACAAATCATGCAGCAGCAACAACTTCTATTCAGGATGCAGTAATGCTATGGCATCAACGCCTAGGCCATATGAGTGAAAAAGGCCTGAAAATTCTGCATGACAGAGGTATGCTTTCTGGGATCAAGTCTTGTAATTTAGACTTATGCGAGCACTTGTATTTTTGGTAGACGAGAAGAGGGTTCGGTTTATTGCAAGTCCTGGTAAGAGTTCTGATTTTCTGCAACTTATACATTCGGATATATTTGGACCTGTCCCCACTCAGTCCTTGAATGGCGCCATCTATTTTTTGATTTTTATAGATGATTATTCTAGGAGTGTGAGTTTACTTTCTGAAGAAGAAGTCGGAAGCTTTGCATAAATTTAAGGAGTTCAAAGCACGGGTAGAAAAGAGTTTGGGCAAGTCAATTTTGTGTCTCAGGTCAGATAATGGGGGTGAATATTGCTCCAAGGAATTTGATAAATTTTGTATGCAAGAAGGTATTAAGCACCAGAAGACTGTACCTTACACTCCACAACAAAATGGTGTGGCTGAGCGGATGAATCGCACAATCATGGAACGTGCAAGAAGCATGCTTAGCGCAGCCATGTTGGAGAAAAAGTTCTAGGCGGAGGTTGTTAATACAGTTGTTTATCTTATTAACAAGTCACCTACAGTTGCATTGGATGGACAGATTCCAGAGGAGGTTTGGTGTTGTAAGCCAGTTGATTACTCTCATTTGCGCACCTTTGGCTGTGATGCGTTTGCCCATGTACCCAAAGAAAAAAGGTCCAAGCTTGACCCGAAGTCAAGCAAATGTGTTTTTCTCGGCTATGGAGATATAGTGAAGGGGTATAGACTATGGGATCCTACTGCCCACAAGGTAATTATTAGCTGGGATGTAATTGTTGATGAAAAATCCATGCAAAGGAAGGAGGTACAACAAAATCCTAATGTTGTACCTGTTGAAGTAGAATTTAGTGAAGATGAACATGCTGAAGTTTTTGATCAGCATGTAGAACAGCAAGTAGAACAAGAAGTAGAGCAGCCACAACGATCACAAGACCAAGAGCCAGAACCAACAAATCATTTGGTTAGAAGATCTACATGTCCAAAAAAGTGTCCGGAAAGGTATTCTCATGTGTATCAGTCCTCTTTTGCTTTGTTAACCGATGATGGTGAACCTAGTTCATTTCAGGAAGCTAGAGAGTCAGAGAATGCAGCAAAGTGGAGGAAATACATGGAGGAGGAAATCGAGGCACTTCACAAGAATAGAACTTGGGAACTTGTGGATATCCCACCTGGAAGAAAGACTGTTGGAAACAAGTGGGTGTACAAAGTGAAGAAGAACAGCGATGGGTTGTTGGAACGCTATAAAGCTCGCTTGGTGGCAAAGGGCTATGTGCAAAAGTCAGGTGTTGACTTTAATGAAATTTTCTCTCCAGTTGTGAAGATGACTACTATTAGAGTTCTACTTGCACAGGATTTGGAATTGGAGCAACTTGATGTAAAGACTGCTTTCTTGCATGGTGATCTCGAGGAAGAGATATATATGGATCAGCCTGAGGGCTATGAAGAAAGAGGCAAAGAGCATTTGATTTGCAGACTAAAGAAATCATTGTACGGGTTGAAACAGGCGCCAAGGATGTGGTAGAGGAAATTTGACACCTTCATGAAGAGCCAAGGTTTTAGCAGGAGTGAAGCTGACCATTGTGCATACTATAAGAGGTTTGACGATGGCAGTTTTATTATTTTGTTGTTGTATGTTGATGATATGTTGGTTGCAGGCCCCAACATGAAGAAAATCATTGATCTTAAGGCTTAGTTGGCTAGGACATTTGAAATGAAGGATTTAGGAGCAGCAAACCAAATTTTAGGGATGAAGATACACAGGGACAGAAAAGGAAGAAAGATTTGGTTAAGTCAAAAGTCATATGTGGAAAAGATTCTACAGCGCTTCAATATGCAGAATGCTAAACCAGTTAGTACCCCACTTCTTCCACACTTAAGTTGTCTTCCAACCAGTGTCCTAGAACGGAAGCAAAGAAGACAAGCATGTCTCATGTACCGTATTCATCAGCAGTAGGAAGCCTCATGTATGCCATGGTGAGCACCAAACCGGATATTGCCCAAGCAATGGGAGTAGTCAGCCGGTACATGGCAAATCCTGGTAAGGAGCATTGGAATGTGGTGAAGTGGATATTCATATATTTAAGAGCCACTTCAGATGTTGCCATTTACTTTGGATCGACAAATTTTGCAAGTTACAGGTTTTGTGGATTCTGATTATGGTGGAGATAGAGATGGGAGAAAATCCACTACAAGATATACCTTCACTCTTGCTGGAGGAGCGGTGAGTTGGGCTTCTAAGTTGCAATCTGTTGTGGCTTTATCAACCACTGAAGCAGAATACATTGTAGCAACTCATGCCAGCAAAGAGGCAATTTGGCTAGAGCGATTGTTGGGTGACTTCAAGGTAATGCAGGAGAAAATTAAGCTGCATTGTGATAGCTAAAGTGCTATTCAGCTGGTGAAGAATCCAACATTCCATGATCGCACGAAACACATTGATGTCAAGTACCACTTTATCAGAAATGTGGTGAAAGAAGGTAGGATCCTGTTGCAAAAAATCGACACTGAAGTGAATCCTGCAAATATGCTACAAATCCGGTCAAAGTAGAGAAGTTTGAGTGGTGCAGAACTTCTCTGGGCTTGCTGAAAAAATAACAAAGGCAGCATTGGGCAATTGGCACTGGATGAAAATTTTTGAGCAGAAGAATTCTTGAATACTGACTTCAAGTGGGAGAATGTTAGGTATGAAGACAGTATACAGCAAGCAAGTCAGCTAGACGTCTGACCTGCTATACGTCTGGGTCAGACGTCTAGGCAACAGGCCAGACGTCTAGGCTGGCAGACGTCTGGGCTGGCAGATGTCTAGGCCTGACGTCTGGGCAGCCAGACATCTAGGCTGGTAGACGTCCAACCTGACATCAAGCCAAGTAGACATCATAGGAGCAAACGTCTAGGTAGACGACAGGAATGCGGAAGACGAACAGTCTTGGGAGCGGAAACGAACAATCTTTTGGAGGTTTCCGTTGGAAGAGGAAACGAACAGTTTGGAGTCTTCCTTCTGCTCTATAAAAGGGATGTGATCCCTTGCATAAGAGAGGTTGTTGAAAACGTTGAAGGACGTGGATGTAAATTTTGCTGAAAATAATAAAGAGTGAAGTTGCCATTGCCCCGTTGTTTTTCCTGCACATTGCAGGTTTCCACGTAAATCTCTGTGCCACTTGTGTTACTGTTTCCGTGTTGTATATTTTTGTTACTGTGCTTCCTCTTGCAAGTGATAAATCTTGGAGTTTTTCCTAACAGGTTTAGTTAAGGTTAACCATATCCATGGTTTAACTAATGCCCATAAAGCTAATCACACCAAATCATAAACAAATACATTGCATAATGATTGCCCATAGGATTCACACATGATTATATCATACAATGTCCACCTTGGCCAATAAGTTCAGCTTACACATATCCTCCATAATCGGAACTAAGGGGCCAAGGTGATTACTTGTGCATGATTTGCGGTTACCCTTTTTGATGTGACCACCATTGGAGACAATTGTAATCTATATATTATCCAAATCCACTTTTGGTTAGGATTCTAGGGCTCTTTTAACAGGTATTGGATTGACTCTCTCATATTGGTTGTGATCCTTTGCCAGACAAAGTGGTTGTCTCTGTATTCCTGGTTGAAGATACGATTATTTCTCTCCTTCCACAAATTCCATAGAAGGAGAGTTACATTTAATGGCAGGTAAATTTCTTGATACGCCAAAGTTTCAAAACCTATTCTTCCCACAAAGTTTTGTTGTTCTCAAAGGTTTTTGGGATTGTTTTCATGCAACTCTTTTGCAAATTAATCAAATATTGGACACTAAGTGGTAATACATTTGCTGACATAAAGAACTTGGTGCTTGAGGCAGCAACCAACTCCTGAAGAATTGGCCTCCAAAAACTTGTAGAGATTATGTTCCCTATCACCAAAGGACTTTGTTACCCCATTTATCCTTCACAAAACATCTCTTTGCACAAATTTTGACCTTCTACTAACCTTGTCTTGTGATTTAACTGATGGCAAGCAAGTTTTTACTTAGGCAAAGAATATACAATACATTAATAAAGGTAATCTTCTTACTTCCAAAAATTTTGAGTTGCATATTACCCTATCCCTCCACATAGTACCATTTATCATGCCCCAAAATCACATCTTCAAATTTCAAATTTTTTGGAACAAATGCAGCAAACTAATCTTGCACATATTGGAGGTTGAAGGTTCAAATCAAATTGGGGTAGAGTTGTATACCATACTTTGATAATCGAAGTTTGGTTAGATAAGCATATATTGGGTAAATAACATCCTCTATGAGGGTTGTCTCATATGGCTTATGGTCTCATGGACATTAAAAACGACTTTATCTTTTTACCTTTACCTTTACTGTCCTACCTGTCACATGTTTACTAGAACCATATTCAAAGTACCAACCATGATCTCTTTTATTTCCACTCTAAGAAATAACAAAGGCATATACCAAATCCATGTTTTACAGCACAAATCTGTGCTAGATTTTGTTTCCTTCTGTTTTCTAGCCACTTTTTCTTCCTACAGTCTCTTTTTGACATATCTTGCCATAGAAATCACAACAAACATTGGTATAAGTTGATTTACCTACTGAAAACGAAAATGCTTCAATTTTACCACTTTCCCTTTTGTCTATGTCCAAACTCTTGAATTTTACCTTAGCTTTCATTCTAACAACAAAGGCGCTTCAAGGATTCTTCAGTTTTCTTGAGCTATTTCATCTACTTGTTGTGCTACACAACTACATCTGAATTATTGTATTTTACCCTAGCTTTCGTTCTCCAAGGATTCTTTAATTTTATTGAGCTAATTCTTCTATTTGTTGTCCTTCACAAGTCTTCTTTTTTCTAATGGTTTATATGGGATTGAAATGGCCCCGCATGGATTACATCATAACCATGTTACCTTGGTATTTTTAAAAAAACACATTGTGGTGATGTGATCCGGGTTCAATCCCCACAGCAGATGTGTATAAGAAGTATTTACTCAAAAAAAAAAAAAAAAAACACATTGTGGTGCAATTACACTTATATCAGCTGCCAAGATTTGAACCTAGGTTTCTATATTGGAAGTCCATATTTTTAACTACTTAAGCTCATGTTATTTGATTTCTACACAATTGTTTTACCTAACCTATCAAATGTCAATAATACCATGTCTTCTGATATTTAATTAAATGTTTCAACAAACAAACAAACAAAATTCTTAAGGTAATTCAACCAAATCTTAGATTCTTCTATCCTAAGATTAATGGCATCCGGCTGATCAAAAACATCCTTGAGAGTCAACAGGTGCTGTTGTAGGGTGTCTCCCTCTTCCATTTTCAAGGTAAAGATTCTTCAAATAAAACGACCTCTCTCTATCTACAGTCTGATACTTATCCTTCAATCTCTACCAGGATCCTAAGTTTACCCCTGGATTAAGAGTCTTTAAACAACATCTCATCTATTACTAAGAGTTTCAAAAGATAAAAGCTTCAGGGATTTTGGTTTGAAGATCCTAAGAAAACAAAGATCTTTGTGCAACACCAAACTATTAATAATTGCCAAAAATAAAAAAGGAGGCAAGATAGTATGATAAGTTGCAATAAATTGAAGCTGCAAGCTTACTGTAGTGGTAAGGGCTTTGGCTTCTCTTTGAGAGGTCCAAGGTTCAAACCCCACTCAGTATGAGGGGACCATAACCCCTCATAAAAACATGTGTAAACTCATTAAAAAAAAAAAGTTGCAATAAATTGAATTGTATACTCCCCAAAATAACCCTAACACAACTTTTGATGTGTTCACATACTTTTAAACAAAATTTTCCTTCCTACTGTTGATACCACACTCAGTTGAAT
This sequence comes from Wollemia nobilis, assembly GCA_028583015.1. Lineage (NCBI taxonomy): Eukaryota > Viridiplantae > Streptophyta > Pinopsida > Araucariales > Araucariaceae > Wollemia > Wollemia nobilis. The sequence continues at coordinate 4,261,804 of JAQPPZ010003612.1, forward strand.
GTGCTTTAACAGGGCTTTTATTTCCCTTTTCTAATGTCCTCCAATCTAGACAATTTTGTTCACAAGGACAATAATGTCTTCCCTCAAAAATTCTTTTGACCAATGTCTGCATTGCATCGGTCATTGTTTATGATCTTCGCATCAGAGATTTAGATGCCACAACCTGTCAATCACAAAATCTCCAAACTTGTCTTGTTCTTTAGGTTAACCTCAGATATCTGCCTGCAGGGATAAGAACTTTGTCTTTTGGCTGTAAAAGAAACCTGCTCCTCTCCTTACAAATGCAACCTTCAGGCTTTCTCACTTTCTCGTGTCCTTTTCAGATACCTTGGCCAGGCTTTAATTTCAACCATCATTCTCTTGACCAGACCGAGAGACCCACCATCCCACTCTAATATCACTATTCAATGTTGAAAAACTCACAAGACCAAAGGAATAAAGAAGAACTTGAGTTAAGTAACTTTTGAATGTCCATGAGCATTGAGTATATCAGACCATCCTGTACTCCTCTAGGTCCACTATGCCGAGCAGGAGGCACTTGTTTTATGATATCCACCTACAGGGCGTAGATAACCTACCCCTTTGGATTCAAACCTTGGACCGCATATCTGTAATACTCAAGCCTTCATTGTACACTTTCGAGACAAAGACCAGGGTTCAGATCTTGCCCAGCCATATATGTATAATTGGCAAAATGTTAAATAAGAGAGGTGAAGTATAAAATGACAGGACCTCGACTGGTCAAATTTGTTGAGTTTCAGAACAGAGACAAAGTTCAAATCTTGTCAAGTAACATATGCATAATTGCCAAATGTCATTAATCAATAAGTGAGACCAGAGTTAGAATCTTGCCAACCTTGCCAAGCAAAAATTTTGTGCATATTGCCAAAATGTTGTTAATCAATGACAGAGACCAAGGTTCAATTCCTCCTGTCAGGAACACAACTAGCATTGAGTCAATCTCCTCATCTCCTGGGATTGTGGCAACACAGCCAGGGTGGTGGGCCCTTCCTTTGATTGACCTGAATAAGGTCTACACCAGTGTGTGGGCTGGGATAATTGGGGTGATTCCTCCCACTGGGGTGAGTTGGGGACCGCAAATGTAAGGCTTTTCACCATGTTCCAATCACCCAAGGCCCAACAATAGATGGTTTGTTTGGCATTACTTGATGGATGGATGCTGGAAGGCCAACTATAGATGGCTTGGATGCCATTGCTTGATGGTTGGATGCTGATCCCTAGCCTCTTCAATTCAGGGAAAGCCTGGAATTTTGATGAAGAAACTAATAAAACTACAACAATAATCAAATATGAAACTTTATTTCTGGTGTCAGTTTCGAGAAATAAAGGAAAAGTTCAAATCCTGCAAGTCGTATGTGCGTAATTGCGACATGGTTGGAAATCAATGATATAAAACAAAATTATACTTAATCAGTTGTTCTTCAGCATTTTATAAATTTCACTGACTGCAACAACTGTTAATTCAAGAATATTGGTTGTTAGTAATATGTTAAATAGAAGAGAGGAGAGCAAAGAGGTCAGGCGCACCATAGAGGTTTACTAATTGATCCAAGCAATTTCGGGCGACTTGCTCATCGAAGCCAAATTCTGAGGCCAAGCTTAGAAGACAAGCTTTCTGTGAATCCAAATCGGAACCCATTTTCACTTCACCCGAAAGTAAAGACCGCAACAAATAGCTTTTTTAAGTTTCGGAAGGATTTGGTTTTTTCAGCTTACCCGCCAAATTTATTTGAACCCTAGCATGACACGCTCATTGACTGTTATATGTCACATTGAAATAGAGTTGCATACATAGCCTTTTGTTTTTTTTTTCTTTTTCTTTTTCTTTTTTTCATTTCTCTGTTATAATCATTAAAAATATATATAAATATTATAATTTTATGGTTTGTAGATTAGATGGTATAAAAGGATTTTTTTAAGGATATTATTAATTTAATATATTTTTTAGTTTTGTAAGATTAGATTTTTATATTTATGTTTAAAGTTTTAAAATTAGATTGAATAATTGTTTAAAAAATTGTATAATTGTTAAGCTACTGTGTATGTATGATTGTACTATAGTTTCAAGTTTATTTCAATTGCATGAAGGCTTATTAAAAATAAAGGAATAAATAAGAATTAAATTTTATAGGTTTAAATGGTTAAATTATTAAATTTTTAAGAATACCCAAATTCAAATTTGTTAGGTGATAATCTATGTAAGGACATTCCAATAGTATATGGTGACCTAAATTCAAATAACGGGAAAAGAGGCTCCTATTACCATACCCCAAAAAATATGACCCTAGTTATGCCTTCATATTACTTAAAAAATTATTATTATTATTATTAAATAGCACATGTATAAAAATAATATTCCACTATATGATCAATTTGCAACCATTTCAATTATCTTTAACTAACTTTCTTTGTATATATAAAAGCATGATGATTAGTTAAATGTTTTTATATATATAAAATCATGATGATTAGTTAGATGTTTATTTTTTAAGTTTGTATTTTTTAATTATAAGTTTTGTGTTTAAAAAATATATATTTTCATGGGTTAATTGAGGGTCATGGTATTTTTCCCTTCTGTTTATATAGTCACATTTAAAAAATATTTTTAAAATTAATTAGATTATACTTAATTTATCTTAAATCATAGAACAACCTTGCGCGAGTGTAAATGTGGAGCAAAGATAAACCTGGTTGAGATATTTGTAATTTTAAATTATTAGGCAAAAGTCAACATTCATGAAGTACCTACAAGTAAGTGTTTTGATGTAGCCTAAACGAAAGTGTTATGTAATCCTTTGGATATTTTTTATATAAACCTATGGGTTTCTTTTTATGTAGATCTACTAACATTCTTCTATACAAGTGTACTGACATCTTTATGCAAGCCTCAAGAATATATTGATGTATTCATCCTTGGTGACATTCGTTAAATCTTTATTAAAGGGTTTAATAAATTTAGTATATTGTAATTTAACTTTCAAGTCAGTCAGGGTTGGTTTGACGTAAATATTTAATTGAGGATTTGGTATTATTATAACTACCTCTAATGATTGACCCATTGCGAGCTCTATAACTCTTTTGTAAGGAAGTTGGGATGCAGGTGAACACGAGCAAAACAAAAATTATGATTTTTCAGCAAAAAAGAAGAAGCAACAGCTTGAATTTCAGTTTGCAGGAGAACCGTTTGAGGTAGTAGTAGAATACAAATACCTAGACATAGACTTTCATGACAAACTTATTGGAATACATGTAGGATAAAAGAACTCAAAGTGGTTGGAGAGCACTATATGCACTTCAAAAAAAGTGTAGGAATGTCGAGTTGTGGGACTAGAAGACCACCAAGGTCTTATTTGGCCTACTTGTTACACCGGTTTTGTTGTATGGTTGCGAGGTGTGGGCTAATGGCACAACAAATGCAAAATGGAGGCAAATAGAAAGGATTCAAAAATATCTAATCACAAATTTTCTCAAAATTAAGGCCACAACCCCTTATGAAATTATTCTAGCTGAAATTGGAATGTTCCCTTTAGAAGCAATTGCTATGACCAAGTTGTTATGTTACTTGAGAAAAATAGAAAACATGAAAAATGACAGATGGCCTAAGGCAGCTAGGGACAAAGAGTTGCATAGGCGGAAGAATACATGGATGAAACAAAATCAGAAATGGATGAAACGTTGGGAAATCAACATAAATGAATGCCCAAATGTCAACAAAGACATAAAAAATTATGTGAATGAAAAGTTTAGAAGTGGAATGTGGAAAAATGCAAGTAAGAAAAGATAATATTATATTGCAAAGTTTAACCCAGTGTATGACCACAAGGAAAAAGAGTATATAGGCACTGAAATCAAGTGGAAGGAAAAAATCCTCATTGCTCAGATAAGGATTAGCTCTCATAGGCTTAGATGTGAAACGGGGAGATGGACAACGCCCAAAGAACAATGGGAAGAAAGGATATGTACTCTATGCAGCACAAGGGCAGTAGAGACAGAGGAACACCTCATCTATAAATACCCGAGTTTTTCAGATATCCACGGCAAATACAAAGAACACTTGGAAACGGGTCTATGGCAGAGTTCTTTGAAGACAGTAAACTAAAAAAAGTTGGAGAATTGCTAACCCAAATCAGTAGGCGAAGGAACAACCTTCTCAAAGATGTTAAAGATCATATGATATGATTTGAGTAGTTGTACTTCCATATTTGAGGTCCCATAGACCATATTTGGGTCTATCGGACGCAATTAAAATCTTTCATTTCATTATATATGAAATTGTGGGATGCCTATGAGTACCTACCTCTTATTCCTTCTATTTATTCATGTCATTTATTTCTCCCTATTTTTGTATATATGTTTTTTTATTTTACTTTTCTTCCTTTTTCTACGTATAATATATGTTTTAAAATATTTTTTAAAAATTAATATAAATTTCAATTTGATATAAAAACCAAAATGAAGCAATGTCACTTAATCACTCAAAAAAATGTTGTATAGGACAAAGGATAGTACATATAAACAAACTATTAATTCTATTCAACTTCTTGCAAAAATTTACGGAGGTTCCTGTTCAGCTTTTTAAAGATTTTACCATTTGAGTACTTGTTTCTACACATGAAAGTTTCCTGCTTAATATTCCACAGAAGCTTTCAATGTCCGAAGGGAAAGTGTAGGGATGCACATGGGTCTTTTAGCAAGCATATCCATGAATGTCATTTTTATTTATTTGTTGATCAAAGTTGTTTCGCTAACAACGAACAATGCATTGGTATGTCAACTGGATTATGATCAAACAGTTTTTGAGTTTGATTCTTTTGTCACATTTATGAAGCATGGGGTAAAGGATTGTGCATTTCAAGAGATTACATTTACTTACGGGAGACTTTCATGTTTTGTGATTGTCTCGTAGCATAATGGTAAGCGAATAGAAAATTAACGACAGGTCCAGCGTTGAAGATGGGGGTGTCATTTTTGCTCTTTCTTTGACCTTTTTTTCTTCACCTTTTAAGTATTTTTCTTATGATAGGAGTGGTTGTTCTCAACTGTGACCAAAGGCATGAACATGTCGGGTGTTGAGTTTGAAGCAAAGTGGTTGGTTCTAACAGAATGACTTTTTCTTTTATGTTTACGTTGGAAAAGTCATGAGGTTGTCCTTACTAGTGGTGCGACCGATAAGCTTCCAAAGTTATGATGGTGCAATTGTCATGTTATATGAGGTAACACAAAGGTATCATGTTCAATGTTTGACATTCTCTGTTTTGTTTTGTTTTTTTTTCTTTTTAAATGTTTAATGGTATGTTGCAGGTAAGGGTTACTTGTCTTTCATCAAACATGCTGCAGTTACAAGGTGTATGCATCCTACATCAAAGGTTCTAAGTTTTAATTTTTTTTAAGTTCTAATCGTTAATTATTTTTAATAAGTTATGTGTGGTTTTTATTGGGGCCACTTTGATTATAAAAGCAAAATATTATATTATTTTCGTTACATTTTTAACAAGTTAAGCATATCTAATTTTACCTTTCCATCAAAGATATTTTTCATTTGTCTTTCTATCAATTTCCATCTTCTTTAAATTGCTAAGTTTTCACGATCAAATCTTTTTATATCACATGCTTTCTAAAATTTAAATTCTAGATGAAGTTCAACACCGCTAATGGTTAAATAATTTGTTGCTCAACTTCTATATCTATAAATATCTTGTCTATAACAACCTCACAATATCTTAATACCTTTTTTTAGGGTTCTTATCCATTCCCTTAATATTCCAAGTTATTATTTTCATTGTTTTTTTTTTTGGTTTAGCCTCACTTCTTGATAGCACTTGTGATATTTGCTTTGTTTCCCTATATTAATATCCCTCTTGGTTTCTTTTTCTCTTTGTTTTTGCTTCTTGGGTATTTCTGTTTTTTTTCATTCCCAACAATACTTTCATCTCCATCAATCTCTTCAATCTTCTCACACTACTCATAGTAAGATTTATCATCTTTAGGTTTGCCTTGTTCTAAAGTGCAAGGAATAACCTCAAAAATACAATCTTATTTATGTTTCCCTAGAAACCCTAAAGTGCAAGGATGCTCTTATTTAGCAATTACCTTATTATTCTGCTCTAAAAACCTAAATTGTTATGTGTATTTGTCATCCTTATTTCTTTATTATGCTACTCTTGAAACCTTGAAGTGCAAAGGATAACATCTTCATCCCTTTCACTCTTATTACTTGGAGAGGATTCTATACTACTTGAGGAAAGAAGATGATTTACCTGGAATAAACTTGACCTCTTTTGTTGTCTTTATTTTAGGATTTCTTTCCATATCTTATTTTGCACCTTGAATTCCTTCCGAACTTGCCAAATGATATTGTAGATAGGTTTTCTTTGCCTCTTCTTTCGGAGTGGAATATCCTTGATCTGATCTAGATTTTATTACTGTATAATTTCCTTGCTTCGTTTTGAAGCTTATCTCTTGGCTAGAATTTTTTATCTTTTTCTTCATAGTTTTCACTTTGCAAACTCTTGCCATGTGTCTAATCTCATAAAAATTGTGGCAACGAAGTGCGATATTTTCATAATCTACTTGTTGATCTCATTCTCTTGATTCAATTTTTATCTTAATGGATTGTGGCAAAGGTTTTGAAATATCCATAGCAACACATGTTCGAGTATAGATAACATGCTTTCGCTCCTTAGTAGTTAGTCCATCCTTGATGAATTCCCTTGGGTATTTCCAATGTTCTTTCGAACATATTTATAAATTGATATGGAAGTCAAAAAAGACTAACCCATACTAGAAGCTTCTTAATAGTTTTTGTCTCAACAAAAAAAAAATCATTCCATGGTCTCAAATAAAGTGCATCTCTTCCCCTAAACCATGGGCCACCAACCATTATTTTATCCTTAATTTCTAAACTGAAAAAGATGATAAGAAAAAAAACTTTAGGAAGAAAAGTCACAAAGCAACTTGAATTTAATTCCACCTGATCCAATTTTGAATCTCCAAAAACTTTGGCTATGATCTATGAAACTTACATATTAACCCTTTACTTTCAATAACCATTATATCATGCTCAATCATCTCATCCTTGATACTCACTTTTGGTGAAACATCCGCTACCTGGATCAAACTTGCCATGCATTCACTCTTCTGCTTATTTTCAACTTGGGCCTCCATACTTCTAACTAGGGCATCCTAACTTTCCATTAGGGCTTTCAAGTATGAATTTCCTTCCATACTAGCTAATAGGGCTTGCTATTGGCTTGCACTTGCTCCTAGCTTGCACTCTCTCATGTATCACACTCACTCCTGACTTGCACTTCCTCTTGGTTTGAAATAGTCTGTGTCTCTTCTTTTTTCTGATGTTCCTCCTAAAAAAAAATCTAGAAACAATGTTCCACACATTCGTGGTAAGGGTTTGAAGCACTGATGCACTTTGGATAAGCCTGCTACTCTTTCGCCATGACTGAATCTTGGTTTTCACTTCCTCTTAGATCGTACTTATTCTCGGTTCATACTGGATTTTCTTCAACTGGATCACACTTTGCTTTCTTCTTCCTACTCACACTTCCTCCTCACTCTTAGCTCATGCTCACAGTTTTTGGCTACACTCACTCTCGACTTGCACTTGCTTTCGACGACACTCACTCTTGGCTCGCACTTGCACTTGTTGTTGCACTCCCTCCTGGGTCATGCTTGCACTCACTGTTGCACTCCCTCCTGGCTCTAATGGAAATTTAGGGTTTTTGAGAAAGAATAAGAAATTAATTACCATAGAGGACCATGCATACACTTTATAGTGTAAAGGTCAACATAAAGCAAAAAGTGTTTTTAAAGCTATCCTTTACATTTTTTTATAGCATAAACCTATAGATGATAAGTTTGGATATGAAAAGTATGGGAAAATCAAAGAGTTTGATGAAGATGAAAAGTGTTGGTGGAAATGAAAAAAAGGAGAGGAAGATCCTTAAACAAGAACAAATAAAAAATCAAACTCAAAGGGATATCTATATGGGAAAACAAAAATAAATATTTCAAATATTAACACAAAATGGGGCTAAGACCACAAATAAAAAGAAAAAGTGGTGATGAAGATGGTTGTTGGTCATGAATCTACCTAAGTATAAAAATATGCGCCCTAGACCCGACCAACATTGAAAGGTCGAAGGAAAGGGATGTCCTTTGTACCAATCTCCAAAGAGAGTTGGTTCCCTTGCTAATCTAAAGATTGGTATAAAGCTTAGGGATAGAAATTAACAGAAAGAGATGGGAAATATGGTTGTAAGCCAGAAAAAACAGAGTGAGGATGAACTAACAGCTAAATAACCACGTCAAGTTTTAATCAATATTTAACAGAAATAACAACATAGGAACCAATCACAAATTGCACATATGACTTCCAATTAACACTTCAACATTCACTTCTTCATCAAAAATTAAATTCAAATGCAGAATTTAATCTATCTAACAAAGGCATGAATATCACAAAAATGATAGGTAGAAAGCAATCACATACACAACTAATCCAGGAACCAGAGTCAAAGGTCTTTCAATTGATGCATAAATTTAAACTCAAAGAGTTTTTTAGCAAGATGTTTCCCCTTTTTTACATTAAAATTCTTAGTATTTATAGGGGATTTCACCTCCAAAATTAAATGCTCATTCAATAAAATGATGGTCAGTCAAATACTAAATGACAACAATTTTCTCCTCGACAACAACAATGAACCAATACAATGGTACATTGGGAAGCAACAAATAATTTCATCACATGGCATATCAGGACTTAGCAAGAATCATCGACCAAATTTTAATCTCCATGATGGTGCCTTGAAAATGAACATCCACCACAATGGATGGTGCCTCAAAATCAACAAGATCACACCATCTTCAAAAGCACAACATTTAATTTCGGTAACCCTTCAGCAATAATTTTGGAAATGTTAACTTTTTTGTCCCAAGAATTGAATTTACCAGTCCTTGATTATGGTGAGATGATTGTCACGCTAGAGGATGTGTGGTAGATATTAATGGTATTGAGAAGATTGATAGGGGAAGTGTGGCAGATATTAAAGGGGTCTCTATCCACATGAGCCAAGACCAACAACGAAGCTAGAGAAGATTGATAGGGGATGTGGACTTCCTAGTTGTAAGGTTTGGCATTGAAATCAATGTCGACTACATTGGGGGTTACTTGGACTAACAACCTTGATATTTAGAGTCCTCATTGGTGACACAAGCAAGAGGGTAGTACATTGGGGATGGGAAGAGGCGGTGGTAGATACGCTCAAGCAATAATTATTTTTTTGCATGGTGCTTAATGATTCTACTACAATTGTATCATTCAGTTTATTGAGATATGTAAAGAGGAGGTAGGTGCTTGACATGTTGCACATTATTCTAGGTGTGGACCTAAGAGCACATAGTAGTATTAAGGTCACCAATGATGACAACGTAATTTATAGATCTAGAGGTATTGATAGCATGTTGATGGGCCTATAACTTCCAAGTTGGACAAGGAAGGCCTAATAGGGAATTTTAGGAGTAGTACGATGATTGATCGATGACTTAAACCAAGGTAAAATCACCTAGAGACCATTTAGATGGCATCAAGAGTGGAGGGAGGATGTCTTCTAGTTAGCTTGGATTAGGTGAGCCACATGGTTTGTGGGACTTGTAGGCCCAAAATTGCCACATACTTAGAAAATTTTGAAAATTTATTCTAAGGCATGAAAAGGGCTCCAATCCGTTGAAGATAGAGTGTATTTTAGAGCGGCTTAGCGCAAAATGCTTCAATCTGCTCAACACTTAGTTCTTTTTTGTAAACATGAGCAAAGTGTTCCACCTCGCCCAATAATTAGTGTATTTTGTAGTGGCTAAGCGCAAGGTTCCCAATCCACAATCCAACCGAGTTTAGATGATGTTAGCACCTTTTGAAGTGCGAATTGGCGATATCACTTTATTCTGTGCACTCAAGTGATTAAGTGTCGGGAATGTCCCATTTTGTTGAGATTCATGTTCATTTTAGAGTAGAATGGCGACAAGCTCCATGCCACTGAGTAAGAAATTTAAAATGCCAAAGGAGGAGTAAAAGGCAGTAGAATAGCGCAGAAGTCATTTTCCATTACTTCTTGAGTGGATTATCGACACACTCTATTCCGTAGTCAATCTAAGTCAAAGCTGGTGGAGCAAGAATCAAGGAGCGGATTGCAACTTACATCCTATGTCGCAAACGTGAGAAGGAAATAAAGTGTTTTGAAGACCTAGTCGAGCGGATTGACGATGAGCTAGATTTCGCTCAACACTCAGTGTATTGATCATGCAAGTTCCAATCCACTAACCAAAGTCATCCAAGCTGATGTCAGTATTCTTTTTAGAGCAGATTGGTGATTTGTTCTACCCCACTTATCTACATAGCATTATTGGAGTTTAATCATAGTCGTTTGTGAAGAGCATAAACGACGGATATTATGCTGACATTTTTATGAACATTCAAATGTGGATTCTTGGCAGATGAAGGCCAGTCAGTTCGAACGGGTAGACGAAGCATTAGTGGTTCCAAGAACCAAGAACCAAGAACCAGGGTAGTTGTTCTGTGATAGGATTAAGTCTTCAAGAAGGATGAGCGGTTTAGATCTAGTTTCTAACGACTTGGAGTCTAACTACCATTTTCAAACTAGCAAGTTACAGAGCCGAGCTGCCATGGCATGTGGTGTCAAGCGAATTTCTCGAACCTTGCAGATAAATGAAATGATGCAAGCATAGCTTTATGTTGATTTGTCATATTCTAATTCCTTGTAATGTCTCCCCCTATTCTTCTTTTATTGTAAACTATATATAGAGGTCGAACCCTCAATTTTCAAGGTCAACTCTAAAGTGTTTGCTTGCCCTACTATGTAATATCTTTTGTGAATTAATGGAAGGAGCATTATTCGGATTTTTGACTCAAGATTTGTCATCTTCGATATCTTTCAATTATACTTAAGAGGTTAAGTATAATTTTATTAAGAAACAAGTATTTGCAGTAATGAAATCATTGAAAAAATTTAGGCAATACTTGGTTCAAAGTAAGACCCTGGTTTATGTAGTTCATCCGAATGTGAGGAGTTTCATTTTACAAGGTGAACTGGGAGATAAGAGAGTTGGTTGTATTACTGATATCCAAGAATATGATGTGGAAATCCATCCTACCAAGCTGTTCAGAGGTAGAGCCTTATGCTAAGGCTTGACAAAAGCAGCGGTTTCAATAGAAGTGACAACCTATTAGTCAATAGTAGAAGATTAGACTGAAGAATTATAGTAAGGAGAATTAGATTGGGTGTATCAGATGACTAAGTACTTTCATACTGGAGTATGCCCTCCTAATATTAATCCATCATATAGAAGAAGATATAGGCTTTCGGATTTGAAGTATGTCCTATTGCCAAAAGGTCTATACAAAAGAAACCTTGATGGAGTCCTCCTAAGATGCTTAAAGGATGATCAACAACAAAATGTAATAGAGGAGTTCCATGGAGGACAATCCGGAGGACACTTCTCAAGAAAAGTAACAACTTTAAATATTATTAGGGCAGGCTATTATTGGCCTACCATATTTACTGACACCTTCAAAGTCACTATAGCCTATGATGAATGCCAACGGTATGTGGGAAGAACAAAGAATGCATCATTTCCCCTTAAGCCAATTCAAGTGGAAGAACCCTTCCAGTAATGGGGGTTGGACTTCATAGGAGTTATCAATCCAAATTCCTTAGTTGGACACAAGTACATTGTGAATGCTACAGACTACCTCACCATATGGGTAGAGGCCATTCCTCTAAAGAAATCAGATCAAGAAGTAGTGATAAATTTCATGGAAGGCTTGATCGCAAGGTTTGGTGTTCTAGAATATTTAGTGAACAACAATTGACCAAAATTCATAGGAGCCAAATACATTGAGTTTTCCAACAAGTATGACATCATCATAAAAATACTTCTAACTACTACCCCCAAGGAAATGTACTGGCAGAATCAACTAACAAGAATCTATTAAGAATTTTGAAAATATCATTAGAGGGTAACAAGATAAGTTGGCACCTATTGCTGGAACAAGCTCTATGGGCAGATAGGATCACTACCAAAAAGTATATCAAGACCTCACCTTATGCCTTAGTATATGGTAAGGAAGTTGTATTACGTGTTCATTTGGAGATTCCAACACTCAAGCTAATAAATACAAAAGATAAATCTAAGAAAAATCCAATGGAAACAAGGTTGACACACTTGCTATATCTAGAGGAGAAAATAACTCAGTCGTATGAGGATTTTTAGAAGCATTCATTTGACATCAAGGCATGGTTTGATAAGAAGTCAAGATTCAAAAAGTTCCAAGTTGGAGATTTTGTACTTAGGTGGAAAGTTGAAAGAGCTAAACCGATGCACCATCATAAGTTTGACTCTTTTTGGGATGGTCCTTTCAAAATAGCAAAGGTTAAGGAGACCAATGTTTTCCAGTTTGAAGATCTTGAAGGAAACATACAACCGATTATGGTCAATGGTTTTCACCTTAAACTCTATTTTGATTGAGACATAGCTCATTGTAACATATGTACATATTTTGTCTCATAACTTGTTTTTTCCATTTTATTTCAAAGTTTTCATTTTTGATAAAATGCTAAAAAAAAAGAGAAATTTTTGCTTCAAAAAATAAAGTGAAGAGTTGCAAAATAAGCTAGGTGTCAGCAAAAAGCAGTAGTGTTCCAATACACTCTCAAATTAACTAATATGGCAACATAATTTCGCATGTGTTCCTCATCGCTCTTAAAGATACTAAGGTGGCAGCAGATCACGGTAAGTGTTCCAATCCACTGGATTTTGTGACTATTTTTTAGCAGAAATCAAAATATTACGCCACATCAAAGAAATATTCACAAATTGTCTCACAAGATTCTTGTGCCCCTTCAAAGGAAAGAAAGATGACGAGGGATACCGCAAATTTAAAAAAGTATCTCGTGCTTTAGCCAATCAACGAGCGATGTAATGTCTTTGAGCCATCAAGATGCATGAGCTTAATTTGAAAAGTGTGCAAACGGACAGTTCTTGCAGTGGTCATATTAATAACAGAAGGTGTACATGCAGTGGCATTTAAAAGTGCTAAAAAGTGTAGAGCTCTTTCATTTGTTGAAAGCAAAGCCTACCAAGTAGAAAGAGTAGGAGAATAACAAAGCAATTGTCTGCAAGCATTAGTGAAAAAATGCTCTAAAAATTTATGCGAAAATGGCTTCTAAGAAAGCTCAAACAGATATGCAGCAAAGAGAGATAGAGTTGGATGGCTATGTAAATCAGATGAGGCGGTTGGTAGATACTATAATGACTAAAGTAAGGATAACCTTCTTGAGGAGGAATTTCAAGTTCAAATACTTTGAAGGGAGACTAATTCAACCTCAATGTATCATTGCTATAGAATCCTTCTTGTTTTCTTACATATGTGATTCTGTTCACCATTACCCCGAGTTAAATTTTGCAATCATTAAATTTTATGATCCTAAGAAAATGGTAATGAAAATAGCTAATGGCATAACACTGTTTACCATTACCAAAGAAGCTTGTCATGATTTTTTTTCGTAGGGATAAACCCACCCCTAAAACGTAAACAATTTGATATAGCAGAGCAAGCTAGGGTTTATGCTTCATTAATGGTTTCAGATGAGAAGGAAGTCATGGAAAAATGGCTTTGCTTCTAAATTAGATGAATAAAGGAGGAAGATGAGATGCCTAAAGTCCCAATCCCCATTGACCAATTTGCTAACTCATAATTGTACTCCATGCTGGCTTGTTTGGAGGGTTTGTATTTTTACCAATTTGTGAGAGATTGGCAAATAGCCACTGCTTACTGCATTTCAATTGAGAAAATGTATGAACCAGAAGTAGAGAAAAAGGGTATTAAGGCCATTTACTTTGACTGGCTAGCATTCCTTGCTAAAAGAATACATGAGTAATTGGTAAGCATGAAAAGAGATTCAGAGACGTCCTCTTTCCAACATTGTTCTAGCTTGGTTTGGATGTTCTTTGTTGTGATAAGGCAGATGCCCTCGATTCCTATAAAAGAGAAGAACGACAAGGGAGATCCTATCCCTGTATTTTATTGGACTGCTCACTTAAGGAGCACTGATTTTGTTTACAGATTTAACCTAGATTTTCTAGGGTCAGCTTTAAAAATAATGTATAGGAAATGCCCTAGGTTACCACCGTTGGCCCGAGAATTATTGAGAGCATAAGGCATAAAAGAAGGTGATTGATACATCCTTATAGAAGGCACAATTATTAGACTGTATGACTTCACTGGTAAGTCTTTTATGCTTCCTCATTTCGTTACAAACAAATTGTTAGCTCTAGAATATTTAAGGCAAGCATATTTTATTAATATGAACTATGGCTCTGGAAAGAAAAAATTGTTTGTTGATCTACCATAGTGTTGACGATATAACTATCACCCCATAAAGGTCCAGGGTGAACAAATCACTTAGTATTTGGATAGGCTAGGCCTATTCTACATCCCTCAGATGTGGAGATACGACCCATATGACATATTTCGTAAGAGGAACATTGCCCTTAATGAAGAGAAGGCCCACAAATTTGATAAAACCTCAAGGTCTCATTTTGAATAGGGTAGGAATAATAAAGAAAATGCCCCTTTAGATTGGAATTTTGCCAAGATGGAACAACTTCCCCCATGGCTAGATTTCTACGAGTAGATAGTTGATTTTGATTCAGATAAGAATGAAAGCCATCAATTGAAGGAGTCTATGATCAGATAAGTTGAGAGAAAAAATAAATGTGATGAAGGTAAGATAGTAGACTGGTGGAGGATGAAAGTGGAAATCGACACAGAGAAGTCTAAACTTGGGTAAGTTATTGATAATGATTGTTTCGATAGATATGATAAGAACATCCAAACTTGGAAAGCAAAGGACCCAAAGAATATAGTGTTGATTTATAAGAAACCACAACCAGGGTCAAATTCTCCATCTTCACCTTCACAAGAGGAAGCTCAAGGAGAAGGGAATAACACTCAATTAATTGTTGCTGAAGCTCTTAAAAAATTTGAGCCCTCAACAGAACAACTAGAAAATTTCCCTAAAGGGGCATAGTTAATGAGTAAAATTTATTATTCTAATGATAGGGCCATTAACATAGAATTCATTAAGATAGTGAGTAGGCCCAATCGCCTAGATCTAGGTGGAGAGCCCCCTAAAAAGGAAATATATTGGAATGAGAAAGATAATAACTTTGTGTTTACACTAGTGAGTTTCACCACTACAGTTACAGTGGAGCTCAATCCTATTTTTGAAGAACCATTGCAAGAGGGACTTTTCGAGGAAGATATAGAGAGTGATAAGACAAAAATATTTCAAGTTTTTAAAAGAAAAGCCAAAAATGCATTGAAATGAACTCAGAAGGAGGTATATAAGAAATAGAATATGGATAAGGGGAATATTGTTTAGAATACCCCTGTCACAGTTGCAAAAGAATCGATACAACAAACACAAAAACGAAGTATAGAGACAGCTCCATAACACCCTACATATGTAGGTGAAGTTATGATTCTATCCCCTCTTCTCCTTCTCCTCCTAATTCCCTAGAGAAATCTCCTTCCCCTTCTAAAGAAAAAGTTGAAACAAAAGTGCCCTCTCCCCCTCATAATTCACCTCTTGTCTCCCAAACAAAGATAGAGGACCAAGCAAATCCATCACCTCCACAGTCACCTAAAATTCCTCCTTCATCATCCCCTGTAATCCCATATTTGCCATTACATCCTCCAACATCATTTGAAACACAAGTTGTTTCATCCACATCCATTCACCCTTTTGTGAGTTTTACCTCATTTCCCATGACTTTTCCCATTGTAACAACAATAATTATTACAGACTCAACTGTAGTCACTACTACTATCACATCATCAACTATTGAGTCTGCTCTTCCCTATCTTATAGCTTATCCTCCTCCTACAAGTTATCCCTCATTGGCAACTTTGCAAAAGGAGAAGGAAAATTCACAAAAGAATTAGGATTTTTGGGCAAAAAATTTGTCCAAGCCTTCAAAGAGGATGGCTACAAATAGAAGTACCATGTTTGTTGACTCTATTTCAAGGCATAGAGCATCTAGATCCATTATCACTCTGGAGAGTAAGTCTAAAATAGAAATGACTGCGCAAGACTATTGTCTTGAGGAGTATACAGAAGATATTGAGTAGTTACCTATTGAATATGAGCTGGTTATAGAAAAAACCCACTTGGACACTTTCTATGTCAGGGTTGATATATATAAAGAGAAATTTGACAAGCTGGAGCAAACAATAGAAAAACTAGAAAATATAGTCAACAACCAAAAATAGGTAGAGAAAGCCATCAGAAGTGAAGCAAATAACTGGCAGAGCAAATTCCAAGAGGCCATTAAGCTCAAGGATCGAGTAGAGGAACAAAAGAAGAAAAATGAAGAACATGCCAAAGAGATATAGATCCTGAAGCACCAGCTTCAAATTGAAAATTCCAAGTCTTCAAGCTTCTTGAAAGCAGGGCTAAAGAAGGTAAGGAAATAACTATTGTCTGAAGTTTTGGAGAAATTCTTAGAGCTACAGTCCATCATTGACTATATGGACGATGCTAGTAATCTGCTTCAGAATACCTAGGAAGATCTGGATAGACTCACTCAAGAGCTGCAACCAATGGTGATTCCAACAGAACATATCTACAAGCTGGCAAATATCAGGCTTAGTGAGACTGCTAAACCTATTCCCAACAAAGAATGGAATACTGCTAGATTGGTTGCTAGAGTTATAGTAAAGAAGAATAGATTTTTGCAAAAGGCTTAGCTACTGTATGATAAAGTGGAGAATACAATATGAGATGTAGTGGACATCAATCAAGAGATGGTTTAGAATGGCTTCAGAGGGTTATGGCTGGAGAATAATACTCTGTTATGAGAGGAAGAAATAAAAGAGTGTAGCTGAGAGCCTCCAAGATGAATCTAAGATTGATGCTTTGGAAGAGCTAATTGATTAGGAGCATGTTTCACAAATGATAATTAATTTAACCAGACTTAGAGACTTGATGGAAGACTTGGTGAATAAGGGAAGCGCTGCTAATTATGAAGATACTGCTTAATTGGAGTACATCCACAAGCAGCTTAAGAAAACTTCCAATCATTCTGAGGTAGTCTGGAAATAAGCCTTGCAAACCCTTAAGTTGATGGTCCAATTATTTGGTAATGATGCTAAGAAAAGGGAGAAGGAACAATATTCACTTGTTGAATAAGAAGAGGCTGAGCAAGACCAGGAAGATAATGTTGTAGAAGAAGCTCAACAAGAGGGTGAAGAACCAAATAGGGTTGTTGTGGATCCTCAAGAGACACAAGCATAGAATTTTTTCTATTTTGTAAATTTTGGTAGTCATGTAGAAGTGTTGTATTTTATTTTGTTTTTTACTTTGACACTGTCAGAAGACAATAATAAAAGCATGAGGCTAAAAGGCAGAGAATTAAAGTTTTGTGAAGGTATTCATGTAATTTTTAAAGAAGCATAAAAATGGAAAACATAGCTCTATTTTTTTTAACATGGGAGCAGTTTTGAAGGAGTGATGGAGATATTTGTGCTTGCAGTATGATCTCGATATGAACATTTATCCTCTAGGTGAATTCACAGAGTTTTCAGAGGGTGATGATCATATGGAAATTATTCTATGAAGCATTACTTAAAGACTAGAATTTTTGACTCTTGATGCCCAATGGATAAGACTCTGAGTTTGATGTCTTTGTGAGCAAATCCACCTGGGAGGTGCCAGAATGGAGGCCCAAAATGGCCACATCCTTAGAAAACTTTAAAAATTTATTCTAAGGCATGAAAAGGGCTCCAATCCGCTGAAGATAGAGTGTATTTTAGAGCGGCTCAATGCAGAATGTTTCAATCCACTCAACACTTAGTTATTTTTTGCAAACATGAGCAAAGTGTTCCACTCTGCCCAATACTTAGTGTATTTTGCAGTGGCTTAGTGCAAGGTTCCCAATCTGTAATCCAACTGGGTTTAGATGACGTCAACACCTTTTGAAGTGCGGATTGGAGATATCACTTCATTTCGTACACTCAAGCGATTAAGTATCGGGAATGTCCCATTTCGTTGAGATTCATGTTCATTTTAGAGCAGAATGGTGATGATCTCCATGCCGCTGAGTAAGAAAGTTAAAACTCCAAAGGAGTAAAAGGCAGTGGAATAGTGCAAAAGTCATTTTCCATTATTTCTTGAGCGGATTGTCTACACACTCTATTCCATAGTCAATTTAAGTCAAAGCTGATGGAGCAAGAACCGAGGAGCGAATTGCAACTTACATCCTATTCCATGGACACGAGAAGGAAATAAAGTGTTTTGAAGACCTAGTTGAGCAGATTGACAATGAGATAGATTCTGCTCAACACTCAGTGTATTGCTCACACAAGTTCCAATCCGTTGGGCGAAGCCATCCAAGCTGACGCCAACATTATTTTTAGAGTTGATTGGCGACTTGTTCTACCCCACTTTTTTGCATAACATTATTGGAGTTTAATCACAACTATCCGTGAAGAGCATCAACGTCGAATATTATGATGATATTTTTATGAACATTCAAAAGCGAATTCTTGGCGGATGAAGGCCAGTTAGTTTGAACGAGCAGATGAAGTGTCAGTGGTGCCAAGAACCAAGAACCAGAGTAGTTGTAGATCTATGTCAAGATGAAGTCGTCAAGAAGGATGAGTGGTTCAGATCTTATTTCTAATGACCTGGAGTCTAACTGCCATTACCGAACCAACAAGTTATAGATTCGAGCTGCCATGGTTTGCAGCATCGAGTGGATTTCTCAGACCTTGCAGATGAATGAAATGATTCTAGCATAGCTTTCTGATGATCTATCATATTCTAATTCCTTGTAATGTCTATCCCTATTCTTCTTTCATTGTAAACTATATATAGAGGTCGAACCCTCAATTTTCAGGGTCGACTCTAGAGTGTTTGCTTGCCCTACTATGTAATATTTTTTGCAAATTAATAGAAGGTGCATTACTTAAATTTTTGACTCAAGATTTTTCATCTTCCATATATTTCATTAAGAGGTTCAAGTCGTGAATTGCATTTTTGTCAATGCTATTATGGTTAGTTCATTCCCCTTGTATTGGATTACTAATTGTAAGGCAATTAAAATCTGTTCATAGTTAGATATGTGTTGTTGAGAAGTTTATTTCTGTGAAGTCTGAATACTAATCTATTCTGCTAATTTGGATTGTTAGTATCTTAGATATTGAAATTGCTTTCTTAAAGAATATCTCTGTTCTTGTTTTTATTGTATGAAAATTACTTGGTTTTGGGTGCTGCTAATCCTGAATGTGAGACACTAGAAATAATTTACCAAAGGTTTTCCATGTGGATGCCTATGCTGTTAGCCCTATCCGATCACTGTTAATGCATAATTTCTTAACCCCAAACCTTTTCTAACCCTATTCCTCAAAATACCTTATTAAGCTTAATTGAGTCAACATTCTATTCATTTGACAAGGAATCAACCTAATCTAGAGGTTGGGCTGAATCAATCTTTGGTCCATCCAATGTTGAGTTTTGAGCTGTGACTATCGGGTGCAAGCTTGGACAGAAAATTGGAAGGTAGACAGTTACAGTATCAATTAAAACTTGATGACAATTCAGATCCCAATAGGACCATGGGGAGAGTGATATATCTTCTATTTTGACTACATGGTTTTCTAATTTAGTGTATAAAATGGGATTCTAGTAGGGTCGATGTGGTACAAGAGGGCCATATGATAGTGGGGGTTTGGGCTATAACCAAACCCAAATTTATACCTAGAGGTAGATGTTGATAATCTAATGATTTTAGATCCATATAGTGATGACCTTTGGGTCAGTGATGACTACTGAGGATAGTACTAAAACATTTACCCCTTGAGAGTGATAGTGGTTGTCTTAGGTAAAAGTGAGCACATGTAATTAGAATATGGCCTTGGAGGCACAATAGGCAACACCATCATTGGTGAGGTGATACAGGGAGTATTGTAGGAGGATGCAATAGTAGTAGTAGCAACACCAATGTTAATGATTATGATAGGTGAGATGAAACCTATAGATCACCTTTGTTTGTTATAGATGCAGAGAGGGACACATTGACATGATAGGTGATCAACCTTTGGGCTACACTAGCAGTGATATAGGTAGAGGTAGTGACACAAATAATAGAGAGGGACTATTTGGGGCAATAGACCTTAGTGATGTAGCAAACCATCCTAAGTTTGACTGTGGAGAGGAACACAATGATGGAAAAGGCCTCAATAGTAAAAAGAGTTGGCAATAGTTAGCTAGTATAGACCTTTCTAGACTATATGGATATCACTCAATAGTGATATGTGACATAGCTAGCCCACATTATGGCAAGCCTAATGAAAAATATCAAGCAATTGACCCATTATGATACTACATACCATGCATTAGTCCTAATGAATCATCACCTTGCTTTGTTGACGGGGTCATAGACATGTACATAGACACACTCACGGTCCATGATTAAACATTCTCAAAAATTGATGAGGATGACAACACCACAAGGAGGACAAGGAGAGTGTAGACAAATGTTTCCAGAGTTAGTTGCCCCTACAAGGGCCATTTTTGTTAGCTATTGTTGTATTTTTGACACATAATATATATTGTATTGCATGATGCTTAATGTACATACATACTTTATATATATACATAAGTATTTATGGACTGATGATGGATGTATTATTTATTTATGTGATTAATTAAGATTTAATTATGTTATGTAATGTTTAATTTGATGTGGATGATGATATAATTTGTAATTTATTTTAATTGATGGATGATTATGTTATGATTGATTTAGATTATGTGGTTGTTAAATAATGCATCATGATTAGATACAATTAAATATGATGATGATTTAGTGCTTGGATATGATGATTAGGTAATGGTTTAGTTTATTTATGATGTACTACTAATAGGGTTTGGATGAGTAGATAGATGTATGACCAGGATTGAAAAGTGATATGCCTAATCGGATTTTGGTTAATGTCATGAAGCATTGCTATGATACAAGATATGTACATCTATATACAAGTATACATAGATAAGCATTTACCCATAAAAAATTTAGCTGTAATAAAATATTTACCCAAGGGGACTTTAGTTCTGATAAAATATAAAAGATGTGTTTGAGGGGAGACTTTAGCTATGATATGAGATATACACAGTTATGTACAACTATATATAGATATTTTCCAAAGGGGACTTTAGTTAGATAAGATATTTGCCTAGGGGTACTTTAGTTAGATAGAAGCTTTTCCTAAGGAGAATTTTTTAGATAAAAATTTGACTAGGAAGACTTTATTTAGAGCCATGAGGCATTGTTATGATATATATGCACAACTATATATAAATGTGTACAAATAAAGATTTTTCCAAGGGTACTTTTAAAGATACAAAAGATAAACATATATATTGTTTTTGGTGTCCTTAGGCAAATGCCAAAGGAGTGTGTTATGCTTTATTTGAAAAGCTTAAAAATAAATTTACCTTTAAATAAACATATAAAGAACTTCTACTTTACTTGGATGACTTCTGACTTTTGCTTTGACTAAAGGACTTTTGATGATTGATGTGACAACATATAATATCTCTAATAGGGATGAAGAGTTTATTATCGATATGTTACCCCATGCATGGTGATACATAGGAAACAAGAGTTGATAGGATTGATCTTGCCATTAGCACCTGCAAACCTTGTAGTATTCATAAAGTGATAAAGAATTGATGAGATGGAGCATTTTAATCTAATTGGAAGATACTATGAGATAAACTATTGTGTTCTCAAAGTCATTTTGAGGAGGTGGAGTTGTCTCGTATTTATAGGGAAAGTAATAGTTTGGTTGATTGTGCAGTGAACCAAGGAATAATTAGTAAAGGGTATATATCTTGGGACCAACAACAAATTCCCTTGGATATTTCTAGACTAAATAGCCAATCCACATCCAAATGATGGAAAGATTTATAATTAAGGGAGAGAAGGAGGAAATCCTTCATGAGGGGCTTTATTGCTTAGTGGATATTGATGCCAACATATCTAGGGAAACAATTTCATGGTAGATAAGTTGATAGAGGATATGATCCTATTGAATTTAGATATAAATTTGATGGTGATGATTATTGTGATGACCTATGTCTATTTTATGGTATCCTATTTGTTGCTCTATGTCTGAATTTTTAGTTTTAGTTTTGGTAGTATAGGGAAAAAAAAATGTTACAACTTTAGCTATTATAGTTATAGTTTGTAGATGCCTAAATTTTGGTTTTGATAGCTTATAGCCATTAATAACATTAGATGTTTTGTAAGAAATACATTGACCCACTCAAAACCTTATTTTCATTATTAAAAAAAAAAATAAAAATAAAAATTTATTATGTACAAACCATGATTGGTTTGCATATAGAACTAGGGAGGATTCACTTACATCATTCACCTAGTAAAGGAGAAACAAGTTTTCCTAACTAGGATCATCATTTGCATATCATTGTGGGCCCTTAACTTAATATGCAAGAGGTAGTCTAAGTAAAGATAGGCACATGCATGCAGGAAGATAAGAAAGTTAGGCAGATGCAAGCGAGTAGCAATAGGTAGCATAAAGCAATCAAGCAACCATGCAGAATCAGATGCAATATCGTTTACGATGCGTTATGTTCATTGGTTCTTTAAGTTATTGTTTGTGAGTGTGGAGGGGTGATATACATATGAACCAAAATTGGTGGTTATGATGTATGGAATTAGCCAATTAGGCTCAAATTTACCTTTGAGTTTGGTTTTGTGATTGTTATTTTTCTTATTCTCTTTAAGGTTAAGATCACCAACTTCAAAGGATCTAAATTGTACCTTTTTGTTATAGACATGTTTAAGCCTTTATTGATATACCCTTAGGTGTTCCAGGGCATGGATCCACTTTTTAGGTAGAATTTATAGATGGTTAAGATGGAAAAGATGATGTTTATATCAAATAGAGGTATACCACAATATATTGCACAAAGAAGAAACCTCTAACTCAAATGGAAAGACTGCTTTGGTTCCATAGACTAAAGCATATGGCATTAAACTAGTGGTATTTATAACACTAATGGGATATGCCTATAAGGTTGGATACAAGTAGAGATGCCAATCTATTTCATTTTTGGTAATGTGCTTCTTAAGTATTTTGATAATATTTTTGATAGAAGCTTCAGCTTGGCCATTGCCTTGAGGATAGTAAGACATGGACCATTTGTGCTAGATATTATACTTAGCACAAGTTTTTTGGACATCCTTATTCTTAAAATGGTTTCCATTGTCTAATATTAGCATAAAGAGGATTCCATAATGACTAAGGATTTGGTTGAGGATTAACTTGAAAATTTAGAATCTAATACTTAAGGATAAAGGCATAGCTTAAACCCACTTGGTGAATGATAGCTTTAGCAGCATTACAATACAAGACAAATATCAAAGCAAAAAAACATCTTATTGAATGAAATAGAAGTGATACAAAATGAGGTGAGCCATGACTCACTTCATATAGGAATAAGGGTTCCTTGTTAAACACTCCATCTAGTTGTACACTACACACGTGCATATTGACACTTGTGCATATGTTGCATGTTCCTCAAGTAACTAGATAACTTGCACAAGAAGTAATCTAGATATGTATCTTGGAGGATACATTTACATAACCCAAATGATGGAATATATATTATTTCCAACACCCCCTGTATTACATTATTTGGGTATTGAAGGTTCCTTTGAATTGCATAGATGATCTTTGAATTTTTGAAATTTGATATTTTCAAGTGCCTTTGTAAAGATATTTGTTGTCTGATCTTCTGTACGCACATACTTGATGATGATGTGTTTGTTCTGAAAATTTTCCCCGATGAAATAATATTGTGCTTATATATGCTTTGTTCCTTCATGTATGATAAGATTCTTGATAAGGTTCAATACTCCTTGATTGTCACAAAATATCATGGTTGGAGTCCGTTTAATTCCCATGTCAGCTAGTATGTATTATAGCCAAAGTGATTCACATGTGGTATCTCTTGCTGCTCAATATTCTGCTTCAGTTGATGATTGTGTCATCGTATGTTGTTTCTTGCTGTGCCAAGATATGGATCCTGATCAGAGATGAAAGACATATCCTGAGGTAGACTTTCTATTATCAATGGATATAGCATAGTCTGAATCTGAGTAACCCTATAGACAAAAAAAATTGAAATCTTTTAAATATGTTAGTCCATAATTTGTAGTCTTCTTTATATATTGTAGTATCCTTTTTGTAGCTTTCCAATGACTTTCTCTTGGTTCTTGCATGAACCATGATAGATAATTTACTACAAAAGCAATATCTGGACGACTATTTTTGAGGTATAGAAGACTTCCTATTAGTTGTCGATATAATGTTGCAAAAACTAGTGATGTTCCATCATTTTTAGATAGTTGGATCCGTTGTTCCATTGGTGTGTCTTTGGGCTTGCACTCTGTCATTCTGTATTTTTCTAGTAGAGCTTTAGCATATTTTTATTGAGTGATTATGATTTTGTCCTCTCCTTGATAAATTTCTAGACCAAGACAGTAGCTCATTAATCCTAGATCTATCATTTCAAATCCTTTTTCTAGATCCCTTTTTATATCTCTTATCAATTTTTCTGAGCTTCCAGTGATCACAATATCATCAACATATACTATGAGAATCAATATATCACTTCCAATTTTCTTAGTATATAAATATGAGCTTATTTTATGTTGTAGTAAATGATTGTTGATATTTATATTCCATGCTCTAGGAGCTTGCTTTAAACCATATAAGGATTTATTTAATTTTCATACCTTATCTTCTTGTCCATGAGTGATGAAGCCTTCTGGTTGTGATATATAGACTTCTTCTAAGTCACCATTAAGAAAAACACTTTTTACATCCATCTGATGAAGTTTCCATCCCTAATGTGCTACTAGAGCACAAACTGTTCTGATAGTAGTCATCCTTGCTGTTGGTGTAAATGTCTCTTCGTAGTCTATTCCTTAGGTTTAAGTATATACTTTTGCCACTAATCGACCCTTGTATTTGTCTAGAGTTCCATATGCTCTATATTTGATATTGTAGACCCACTTACATCCTACTACCTTTTTTCCAGGAGGTAGTTCTACTAGATTCCACGCTTTATTCTTATGAAGTGATAAAAATTCATATTCCATTTTTTCTTTCCAATGTGAACCATTTAGTTCCTGTAGTGTTGATGTTGGTTCTACTATATTACTCAACATCCCTCTGTTCATTCTAGTTATGCTACGAGTTTGAGGTCTTGTAGTAGTAAGATTTGGCATCCTTTCTAGATTTTCCTCTACGAGTGTTTCCCTAAGACATATTGGCTATCTTCTAGGAGATTTTATTCCTTGCTCTTGATATTATGATTTTGACTATTCTCTTCTTGTATGTTCTTTAGATAGATCTAAAAGAACTTATGTGTATTCACTGTATTTTCCTATGTCAACCTTGAATTTTTCATCAAAGACTACATCTCTACTAATGTAGACCTTTTTTGTAGATGTATCTAGTATTATGTATCCTGTAGATTCATTGTCATAACCAACAAAGATCCCTACAATGGTTTTGTCATCTAGTTTAGTCCTCCTTTGCTTTGGAATATGCATATAGGCTTTACATTAGGCTTTTATCCTAACCATGCTTCTTCTGGTGTAATATGTTTGAGTACTCTTGTAGGTAGCCTATTTTGTATGTATACTATTGTTTGTATTGCTTATGCCCAAAAATGGTGATCGAGTTGTGCTTCTTTCAGCATGCATCTAACCATTTCCATTATTGATCTGTTTCTTCTTTCTGTAATGCCATTCTATTAAGATAAATATGATGTAGTGAGTTATATTTTAATTCCATTTTATTCTAAAAATAATTCAAACTCTTTAGAAAAAATTCACCTCCTTTGTTTGAGCAAAGTGCTTTTTATAGTCTTTTCTAATTATTTCTCTACTTTGATTTTGAATTGTTTGAAATAACCAAATGCTTCTAACTTGTATTTCATGAAGCATACCCACATTTTCCTAGTGTGATCATCAACAAACAACTGAAAATATTTATGTCCTCCAACACTATCAACCTTCATGGGCCCACATAAGTCTGTATATACTATATCTAAAGGTTGTTGAGCTTTGTGTTGACATAGTTCAAAAGGAACTCTATGTTGTTTTCCTTCTAGACATTCTGCACATACAGTGGTTTCTAAAGATAGGTTGGGTAATCCTTCCACCATTTTATATTTGAATAATTCTTTCATTGATGTCTTGCTAGTATGTCCTAATATTTTGTGCCAAATTTTTGAAGCATTGACTAAAAGAGCTGAGTGAATAGTTGTATCTAAGACAAAAATACCATTTTTATATGACCCTGATGCTATGATTATTCCCTGCCTTGATATGTGACATTGTTTTCTCCCAGTGAGAACTTTAAACTCAACAATCAAGTATTGATCCATAAGTTGAGAGACATTGTTACACACCAAACCTAGCCGTCGGCTAGGTATTCCAAGAGTAAACATTTCATATATATATTAGATAGATTATTTAAAATTAAATCATCGTGTTTTTATTTTTTATTCACTGCAATTCGCAAGTGCCTTCACGACGGGGACGTGCCCTCCCTGAGTGGCGAACTATATCCAATTTGATTTATTTTATTTACTGCTGTGGTTTCATATTACTTCATTATATTGCAATTGAGGAATTGATTAGAATTAAACATAAACGAACGAGTTATATCGTTCCAAGTGGTATCAGATTCCAGGCGAGCGGGCGACGCAGGCTTCACTTCCCTTCACGCAGTGCATCAGAATAACCTGTGCAGAGACGTTCCACCGTAGCGAGGAGCAGACGTCGGATCATTGTCACGGTTTCTGCGTTGGCGAACACAGAGTTTTGTTTTAAACACAGCAAAAGAACGCGGCATTTCGGGTATCTGTCTAGGCTTTTCGAAGTAGAATCGCCCATGCCATTTGCAAGAAAAATAACGTTTCCAACCCACAACTAAAACACAACACTCGATTCGGAGCAGCATACACTATCGGTTGGGTTCACAGTCAACTTTTTGAACATTAGCAAGGTTGCACAGTTCGTTTCGTCGGGACGGGTGAGAAAATCAACGCATCATAGGGCGTACAAAATAACTTCCTCACAGGCATAGAAGGCAAATCATCGTCCATTCACACAAGTGGTCCAAACAAGGATGCTTACCGCTTGAATCTTCGCAGACAGGTGGTTGTTAATATTCTACAATCAAATCCAACCGAATCTCTACAGAAAACTCGTGCACTGTTTACCGATGCCATCCGACCAATCGCAGGCGAGTATTATTTTCTAATCCTAAGGTGGCGAGGTCTAAATTAATTTTTTTTTTTTTTTTTTAAAAATCATTTTCGGGATATTTATCCCACATCCTTCGTGTGGGAGGTACCAACGGGTTTAAGTTGAGTAGAGCACATCTTTGTGTTTGTGACTTCGGTCACATGAAGCCATCCTAGCCTCGCGTAGCCTTGTTGAGTCGTTTCGTGCCAAGTGTCCTTCCTCGTAGGGTGTTATATTGTGGTTTATGTCAGTGGTTTAGTTCTTGCGTCAGTTGTTCCTGTCGTGTTGTTCGATTTGTATCCTTGGCTTCTGTCCATTGTGTCTTGTTGTTGCTTCGCGTCTCGCATTTTGTGTCATTCGTTTCGTGTCCAACGTCGCTTCTGTCCGTTGTGTCTTGTCGTGTCATTGCTGTCTGCGCCTGTGTCCTCGTTGTCAGTCATCTTCGGGCGGTCCATGGTTATTGGTCAGTCCAGTGTCGTGTGGTATCGTCGTCTCGTGTCATCACTGTCGTGTCTTGTATATCATCAAGAAAAGTTGTCAAAAGCTGTCAAAAGTTGCAGTCAAGAAGGAGCCCAAATCCAAATTCAAATCCGCGTCGCAGTTGGAGCGACAGTTGAAGCGAAATCTAAATTTTTGCTAAATTCAACCAAATTTTGTAGCAGTCAAAGCTCAAAAGCTCCTAAGCAGGTTATGTTAACAAGTGCATGAGCAAAAGGTGGACCAAAGGATCTGACGGTCGACTATCAAGCTCGAAAATGACCAATAACAACGCACGAAGACCTCATCGAAGCCCAGGTACAAAAAATTCTCCTTCTCCTTTCAAAATTGGCAGTTATAATCCACATCATCCATTGGTAGACCCTATGGCTACTAACCCTCCCCCAACTCACGAAAACATCACACAAGGAGACTCAAGTAACTCGGCCATTACCACGGATGAAACTCTTCGACTCTTACTAGATGGTATGCACGAAATTAGTATCAACCTAAAAAACCTAGCGAGCGCACAAAACCGACTTAATCCCAATACTAATCCCCAAAATCACTCCCATGCACAAAGGAATGAAGAAAATGACGACCAGGATGACGATTGGGAGCAGCGAAGAGGCAATCCGGATAATTCCAGGGATCGCTATCATAGACAGCGGTATAACCAAGATCAGGAAAGGGATATGGGTTATCACCAACCGAGAGGCCCTAATAATTTTCCACGCATTGATATGCCCACTTTTGAGGGTCATGATCCTCGTGGTTGGATAGCCAAAATGGAAGGCATTCTCGACTTATACCAAATTAAGGATTTTGATAAAGTCCCTTTCGTTGCATCAAAATTAGGCACTGAGGCCTACCAATGGTTCGTATGGCTTAAGCGAGAGCAAGGAGCTACTATTAACTGGAAAAAATTCACTACCTATTTTTTAGAAAGATTTGATGAAGGAGCTACATCGTCATACACGATGAAGACTGTTATCTCTTAAACAAGAAGGATCGGTTAGCGAGTTCATTTCGAAATTCACCAGTTTACTACCATATACATTAGACCTCGATCCTGACACAGTGGTAGGAGCTTTTCGCAATGGATTGAAAGAAAATATTAGGGTGGAGGTGGACATTCAAAATCCAACCGCGTTGAACGATTGTATAAGAATAGCCAAGCTGGCTGAGAAGAGAATTCAGTTGTATGCACGACGTGAAACTTATAGTCGTCCTTCATATCGCAACAATTCCTTTCGTAGAAATGATCAACCATCAAGATACTTTTGCTATAAATGTCGCACTCATCATCCCAGGGAACAAGCATGTGCCCAAAAACAAAACTTTCATATTGAATGCGATCAATATGAAGGAGAAGAAGAAGAAACTTACCACCAAGAAGAACCTATGCAAGAAGAACTACCAAGTACTCTAGAAGAGAAGGAAGAGGATACAATGGCGATCTCCGTGCATGCCCTTATGGGGTTAACCGCCCACCATACCATCAAGGTACCAGGATTTCTCCGCCAGAAAAAGGTGAATGTGCTAATTGATTCCGACAGTACCCACAATTTTATTGACATCAAAACAACAAAAGCTTTGAATTTATTCATTAACTCTTCCAACAAAGACAAATTCCAGGTTCTAGTGGCCAACGGGGTGAACGCGCAATGTGTTGGTCGAACATCTCAAGTATCCATAAAAATGGGAACTTATACCTGGTTTGGATCCCTTTTCGTCATGAATTTAGGGAACTTTGATGTCATTTTGGGAGTTGAATGGTTGGAAACATTAGACACGGTTAGCTTCAATTTCAAAAAATTATTTGTGGAATGGAAGGAAAACGGACGAGTCATTCGCTTACAAGGCATCACTACTCCTCCATCGCAAATGGTGAGCTCTCATAGTATGGAGAAGATGTTAAAAAAGGGTGGATATGGATTTATAGCTCAAATTAATTGTTTGGAAAAACAATCTCGAGCAACTTCGGATATTACTGCTCCAGATTTACGAGACATCATAACAAATTACGAAGAGGTTTTCCAAGAACCTAAAGGATTACCACCTAAACGATCTCATGACCATGCCATCCATTTGATTCTAGGGAGTGTCCCACCTAACAATCGTCCTTACCGCTATCCTCAACCACAAAAGACAGAAATCGAACAGATCGTTCAGGATCTGCTAGATCATGGAGTCATTCGTCACAGCACTAGCCCTTATTCCTCACCTGTAGTTATGGCTCGACGAAAAGATAACTCTTGGCGTATGTGTCCTGATTTTCGTTCTCTCAATAAACTCACTATCAAGGACAAATTTCCTATCCCTGTCATAGATGACCTACTAGATGAGTTGCATGGTGCAAAATTTTTTACAAAATTAGACCTTCGCTCAGGATTTCACCAAATCCGTGTCCAGAGAAGAAGATATTCCCAAAGCTGCTTTTCGTACTCATGAAGGTCATTACGAATTTTTGGTCATGCCTTTTGGTCTCACCAATGCACCATCCACATTCCAAAGTCTCATGAACCAAGTGTTTCGTCCACTCCTCCAGAAGTTTGTGTTAGTTTTTTTTTATGACATTCTCATATATAGCAAAACATGGAAGGACCATTTACATCATGTGGATAAAGCCCTTCACATTTTACACGAGAGAAAAGTTATTTGTCAAACGTTCCAAATGTTCATTTGGTGTCCAAGAAGTCGAGTATCTTGGTCATATAGTTTCACACGAGGGCGTCAAAGTCGACCCCAATAAGATTAAGGCAATTCAAGAATGGCCTTTACCTAAAACCATCAAGAAACTTCGTGGTTTTTTGGGTCTCACGGGCTACTATCGCAAGTTTGTACAAAATTATGGTAAGATTGCAGCACCTCTCATGGCACTCACAAAAAAGGATGCTTTTCGTTGGTCGGAAGAGGCTACTCAAGCCTTCGAAGCTCTTAAGGAGGCCATGTGTACAACTCCAGTTTTAGCAACTCCCAATTTTCACAAACCATTTATTATCGAATGTGATGCGTCAGGAACAGGAATTGGGGCTATATTAATGCAAGAAGGTCATCCGTTGGCATTTGAAAGTAAACAACTCTCCGAGAAAAATTTGGGAAGATCAACATACGAAAAAGAAATGTTGGCTATTCTTCACGCAGTAGAAAAATGGAGACACTACCTAATCAGTAGCCGCTTCATTATAAAAATAGATCATAGTAGTCTCAAACATTTTCTTGAGCAAAGGTTTTCATATCCGAAACAAAATAAGTGGTTAACCAAACTATTGGGCTATGATTTTGTTATCGAATACAAGAAAGGGAAGGAAAATGTAGCCGTCGATGCGCTGTCCAGGAAATATGAAGACGAAGTAGTCATTAACGCTATTTCAGGTCCTTGCTCCCAATGGGTGAATCAATTACAAGATGAATGGTTGTCCAATAGCGAAACTGCCCAGATACTTCAAGAATTATCTATAGGGTCCTCTAAACACCCTTTGTTCTCTTATGAAGATAAAATC
Organism: Wollemia nobilis; assembly: GCA_028583015.1. Taxonomy (NCBI): domain Eukaryota; kingdom Viridiplantae; phylum Streptophyta; class Pinopsida; order Araucariales; family Araucariaceae; genus Wollemia; species Wollemia nobilis. The sequence goes on from JAQPPZ010003612.1 coordinate 4,293,252, forward strand.
CTCCGAAAGAAGAACCGCATTTACATTCCACACAATTCAGAACTCAAATCGAAGATCCTCGATGAATCGCACGCTTCTCCATCAGCAGGACATTCAAGATTTTTGAAAACATATTTAAGGGTCAAACAATCATTTTGTTGGAAAGGATTAAAAGCAGAAGTCAAACAATGGGTAGCAGAATGCGAAGTTTGCCAGCGCAATAAAGGAGAAACAGTCAAATCACCAGGGTTGTTACAACCATTACCCATCCCTGAACGACAGTGGGAACATATATCCATGGATTTTATTGAAGGTCTTCCAAAGTCAGAAGGCAGGACAATAATCTTCGTAGTCGTAGACCGGTTATCCAAATACGCTCACTTTCAGGCTTTACAACATCCATTTTCCGCAAGCAAGGTGGCAAAGGTATTTATGGATTCAATTTTCAAATTACATGGTATGCCAAAAAATATTGTAAGTGATAGAGACCCCATCTTCACTAGTAACTTTTGGCGGGAATTATTTCGACTTAGTGGTACCAAATTGAACATGTCCTCAGCCTACCATCCACAGACAGATGGTCAAACAGAAGTAGTTAACAAATGTTTGGGTACGTACTTAAGATGTTTCGCTCAAGATAAACAATACCAATGGAGCCAGTGGTTAGCATTGGTAGAATGGTGGTACAACACTTCTTACCATTACTCAATTAAGATGTCTCCATTTGAAGCATTGTATGGCACCAAGCCTCCAACCGTCGCAAATTACGTACAAGGATCATCCAAAGTAGCCAAAGTGGATGATTGGTTCCAACAAAGGCAGTCTACACTCACCATCCTCAAAGAGAATTTAGTCCAAGCACAAAATCGTATGAAACAACAACAAGACTTGCACCGATCAGAGAGAACTTTTAATATAGGTGATTGGGTTTTCCTAAGGTTGCAACCTTACAAACAATCATCGTTAAGGATAAAGTCCAGCCAAAAGTTGGCTCCACGATTCTATGGTCCTTACAAAATTGTGCGTCGCATTGGAGAAGTAGCCTATCAGTTAGAGCTACCTACATCATCACGAATACACCCGGTATTTCATGTTTCATGTCTCAAAAAAGTAATTGGTCAGAAAGTGCGAAGTCAATCAGAATTACCAATGCTCGATGAGGAAGGACGCATACATCTCCAACCTGAAGATATACTACAACACAGAATACGAAGACTGAGATCACGTCAGATTCAAGAATTTCTCATCAAATGGCAAGATTTACCAGAGGAGGATGCCACATGGGAACCTGAAAGTATTTTCCAGACATTTCCAGCTTTGAGGACAAAGCTTTCCGAGGAGGGGAGTCATGTTACACACCAAACCTAGCCGTCGGCTAGGTATTCCAAGAGTAAACATTTCATATATATATTAGATAGATTATTTAAAATTAAATCATCGTGTTTTTATTTTTTATTCACTGCAATTCGCAAGTGCCTTCACGACGGGGACGTGCCCTCCCTGAGTGGCGAACTATATCCAATTTGATTTATTTTATTTACTGCTGTGGTTTCATATTACTTCATTATATTGCAATTGAGGAATTGATTAGAATTAAACATAAACGAACGAGTTATATCGTTCCAGACATAAATGAGATTGGTGGTTAATCCTGGAACATACAATACATTTTTGATTATTCCTTTTCCACCTTTAATATTTACTGGAATATCCCCTATTCCTTTTACTTCACATGTTTTGTTGTCTGCTACTACAACTGGTTTTTCATTTATTTTTCTTAAAGAGTTAAACCAAAGTATATTTCTTGTCATATACTTGCTTGCACCTAAATGTATATATCAATACTCCATGATATAGTGCTATAATTTTGGTTGACTTTGTACAAGTTTTTGTAAAGATAAAAAAAACTTCTTAACACCTAGTTTGAACTAAGTACTTTTCAATTTTGTAGAGGTTTTGATGTTGGAATTTATTTTCCCCATTTTTAGAAATTTGAGACAAGTAAAAATAAATCTATCCAACCTTAATAAAATCCCTTTATAACCTCTTTTATATCCCTTGGATTATTTCTAATTTCCAAATAAAATAAATTTGATGGAGTAATCCTTATGACTCCCAAGTTTAGAAAATTAGAGAAATGATAATAATATTTGCAATATAGTTTAATCCAAGTTGAATTCCTTATTCCTCCTACGTAAGATTGTAAATATTAAAATAATAAGATAAGTCACCCCTTTAGCTTTCAAAATCTAAGTTTTAACCTTAGTTTATAATCCTTATAACTCCAACTTATGAAAGCAATAATAAATGGGATTTAGACCTTACCTTATGGACACAATATCTCCTCAATATTTGGCACTTTCTACGATTGAGTATAACAACGTATAAGAGGTACCTTGAGCGCTTGATTTAATGGAGATTCGATGAAATGGTTTGACATGAATGTTGTATGTATGACATTGAATGTTGACCTTCCAAAATGGGGATCTTTTAATGCTCCTTCCCCTTATCTTCCACACTGCACTTCAAAAGTTTATGCTGCTCTCTCATGCCTTGATTGTGCTATGTTCTTCCTTCAAATATCTTTGACTATGATTCAATCTTTCATAATGATCTCGAACTTAAAAACTATTGATCATAGACACTATGACAAGTGTCACGTCCATTACAAGTGAGCGCTTCCTTCGTAACGCTCTAAAACCTTTGTTCAATGCTTCTTGGAGAAATTTGATAACGTATAGGCACTTTGTGTGAAGCTGGTGGAGAATACCAAGTGGCACGTCTTTGCTTGTAACTCCTTCGTAGAGGTCTCTAGAACATTGAGAGGAATGATGACCAAAATGCCAAGTGTCATTTATGCATGGAGACCATTCTTGTAATACCATTGAAGATGGAGATTATAACTCCATAACCCATTTTGCTTTGCAACATTGCTTGGGTAGCAAGCAAGCTTCATTCTTTGCAGGTGGATGGGCAAAGACAAGATTGGTCTACCTTCTTCTATTTGGGCTTGTTTTCGGATGGCGATAATTATCCCAAGTCTTCTGCTTGTCAGAAACTACTCTGATCTCCTTATTCTTCCCGAGCTCTTCGTACAATCTCAAAGCAATGGAATTTGCAAGTGGTAGGTCCAAAGTTACGTCTATTTTGCAAAAACCTATAGCAATGACTTTCCTTATTCTTCCCTAGGATCAACCGTAGCTTTGATACCATTGATAGCTTTAGCAACATTACAATACGAGACAAAGATCAAAGCAAAATAACATATTATTGAATGAAATGGAAGTGATACAAAATGAGGTGAGCCATGACCCCCTTCATATAGGAAGAACGGTTCCTTGTTCAACATTCCATCTAGTTGTGCATAGGACACCTTGCACATGTACAACTTGCACATTGACACTTGTCCATTTATTACATTTTATGATCACTAGATAACTTGCACAGGAAGTAATCTAGGTATGTATATTGGAGGATACATTTACATAACCCAAATTATGGAATAGACATGATTTCCAAAAATGAAGTATTAAATAGTCATGATGATAAATTTGTGTTCATTATATGACATAGGGTTTATCTTCCCAATAAGATCTAATCTATGAATGGAGAAAGGCCATAACAAGGTCAAAGATCGAAGGGCTTGGGATGGAACATGGATAAGGTTGCCATGCTTTTGAAAATTATCACACCTCTTGACATAGTCTCAAGAGTCCATTATTATGGAGGCCTGCTAATAACCCATCTATAGAAGTTTCTTAGTAATGACAATAATGTTGAAGCATCCATATCATGTTCCACGATGGACCTCTTTGATGATTACTTGGGCTTCGATTGAGTATAAGCATCTAAGAATAATGCCATTAAGGATGTGATGGTATAATATATCACCAATGATGACATATCTATAAACTCATTGCTTAAGGTTATTATGCTCACTACAACTCAAACCATTAGACAATGTGTAATCCTTAAGGTAAGCAAAGATACCCTTACACCACAGATGAGAGGATGGGGTTGCTTCTACAAAGAAGAATTCTAAAGAAATCTAGCTAGATTTTAATATTAAAGATTTCCTAATTTACTAAATGATGATCATAGCTTGTTTGTCATATAACTCTAAGGGGATAAGTAATGTAGCTAAGGCCATAACATCAACAAGGATATTATTATACCTAGGGATAGCATTAATGGTGATTCTATCAAAATTAGACATTAGTTTTCTAATGATGTCTTTGTATGGATTGAGCTTATCATATTTAGTTTGATAAACACCATTGATTTAGTTGAATACTAGCTGAGAGTCTCCAAATATAGAAAAATTTTTAACCTAGAGAGCTACTATTGCACGTAGCCCTAGGATAGGAGCTTTATATTTGATAATATTTTTGGTATAAGAGAAGTTAAGATTAAAGGATAGAGGGGTTAACTATTATTTGGGAGTGACCAATATGAATCCTACCTCTACTCCTTTGATACATCTAGAACCATCGAAGGATAGAGTCCAAGAATCAGGTTGATTTGCTTTTAGATTGAAAGTTGACTTGGGAAAGTCTAATATTAGGGAAGTAGCTTCTAAAGATGTGGTTTCTTATTGGTTGGAAATGTCTTGACCTTTCATATACTTTGAGTTGATAAAATCTAGATTGAGTTCACTAAATGCAATGAATCACTTAGTAGTTCATCTCAAGAGCTAAAGTTTGGATATGAGGTAGTGCAAGGGATCAACCCTTGTGATGAAAAAGGTCTTATGGCTAAAAATATAGTGTCTAAGTACTTTAAAGAAAAAAAATTCAAGTAGGAAAGCTTCTCTAAAGGTGTATATTCGACTTTGTATTTTACCAAAGTCCTGATGATGTAGAAAATTTCTCTTTCTCTATGTTGATTGTCATACTATGCCAACACATCTCCTAAGGCATGGTCGATGGACGCTATGTATAAAAATAAGGGCATATGGGGATTAGGTGGGACAAATATAGGAGGGAATGAAAGGTAGGATTTGAGAGCTTCAAAGGTTTCTTGATAATCAATGTCCCATTTGATGAATTAATCGTTCCTCAAAAGCTTTGTGAAGTCTTGAAACTTTAGCTAGCTGGGATATGAATCTCTAGATGACTTGGATTTGACCTTGGAGGCTTCTAAACTGGGTTATAGTTAACAGGGATGACATATAAATGATAGTTGATGTTTTTTATGATCAATTTTGATGCCACATTAGGATACAATAAATCCTAATAGTTTTCCTCATATAACCCTAAAGATATACTTTTGAGGTTTAGGCATACATCATACTCCCTTAGACACTCGAAGATGCATCTTAAGTCCAAAATATGATCTTCTTGGCTTAAATATTGATTTATAAAGTCATCAACATAGTATTTCATAATGATATGCATCATGTCATTGAAGATATATATCATGGCTCTCTGGTAGGTAGCCCCTACTTTCCTCAATCCAAAAGGTATGATTTGGTAGTAGAAGGTTCCTCATGGGGTGGTGAATGTTGTTTTGGATTGGTCCTAAAGGGTGATATTGATATAATTATAGCATTATAATTTATCCATTAAAGATAGCATTCCACATCCTACAATGAAACCAACAAATATGTTGATCTTGGATAAGGGTAAATACTTTGGACATGATTTATTGATGTCTCAAAAGTCAGTGCACACTTTAATGCCACTTATTTTCTTAGCAATGGGTATAATGTTAGAGATCCAATCAAAATAGTTGATAGCTTAGATAAATTCAATATCAAAGGATTTTTTGGAGTTCCTCTTTGACTAGGAGTGTGACTTTCAAATGCATTTTTTTTATAATTTTTGTTATATGGGTTTTGCACCATTAGTGAGAACTAGATGGTAGAAAATTAGAGAAGGACCAAGGCCAAAAATATAGGTATAGAACAAAGAAAATATATCTTTAAAATCCATAAAGAGCTTATTGTATTCCTAAAACTCAATTGTGGTCAAGACCTTGCCTAGTTTAAGGATCTTGGGATCTTCTAGAGCCCCAATATTGATGTCCATAGTTTCCTCAATTAGAATTCAATATTTTTCTTCCAACTAAGGGGGAGCTATCAATATTTCCAAGATATTTATACATTAGGATGTAAGGTTGGATGATTGTTATTTATTTGCTATGAGATAACAACATGAGAAATATAGGGATAAGATCCACCAAAATAAATTATTTTGAGCTAGATGGTATGAGGGACTATGTTGGAAAAGATCATTCATGATGTCCTCCAACTCATAATTATCTTCATAAGTAATCATATTGGGATATGATAGGGTTGGATATTTTACATTGATAGATTATGTAAATTTGGAGAGGCTAGTATCTATGAGGTGTGATGATCCATTGTCATCATCCTTATCTAAATCTAGTTTGTTTAAAGAAATTATGTCATCATGGTATATCCTATTAGGATGTATAACTTCTCTTTCATTGTTGAAAGAAGAAGGCAAAGGCTTGCCATAGCTAGGGATATAATCTATCCCATAACATCTTGGCTAGGATTCAATATATAGGTGCTCTTTGATGTTCTACTCATATAAGCCTAGTCCTTTACTTCGATATAGCATATTAGAAAGCATTTTATTAAGGATGGGATATGAGTTTAACAAGAAGCATAAAGTGCACTATAACTTAGCTAGGTAAGGGTTACTACCATGGAATTTCTCCTAATTAGTAGTGACATTGCAAATGAAGTAGCAACTTCCTATTTGCACTATTTTACCATTATAGCTAGATGGAAAACCTAAGGTTTGAGAATGAGGGAGATTGGCTAGGTCTAAGTACAAATTGATTATTATTAAATAAATTAGAACTTTGATCCTTTAGTTGATTGTTAGATAGATTATTTAAGTTGAGAGACCATAATGCATCAGTTATAAATGACTAAGAAGAAGAAGATGATTGAAGATATGGATTTAGAGAAGTGCAAAGACTAGTTTTAGGATTTTCAAACTCAATCACTTTACAACAAGAAAAATGTTTAATGTCTATTGGAATGAAATAAGTCTTATCCTTATATTAATATTTAATGCACTAATGAAGAGTTGAAGGGACGACCCACATTTCATAGCTCCATGACCTTCCAAGAATAATATTGTATGTTAAGTCAAAGGACATGACATAGAAAGAGTATTGAGAGTTCAATACTCTGAGAGTTAAGACTATATTACCACTAGGCTCACATTTCCCATTGTTGTAGGCTCTAAAACAAGATCAAATTTCTCCAAATCTTATTTGGTTAGCCCAAAATGGTTGATAAATTTTAGGCTATAGAGAGTGAAACCATAACCATTATAGACTAAGATTTTCTTGATGAACTTGTCACTAATATGGCCTATGGTGTATAAGGGTAAATATCTAGCCACAAATATTTGAGGAATATCATCCTCATGGATATGATATAGTTGCATGGGTTACCTCAATGTATCCTACCATGGAGAAAAATGTTTAATGTCTATTGGAATGAAATAAGTCTTATCCTTATATTAATATTTAATGCACTAATGAAGAGTTGAAGGGACGACCCACATTTCATGGCTCCATGACCTTCCAAGAATAATATTGTATTTTAAGTCAAAGGACATGACATAGAAAGAGTATTGAGAGTTCAATACTCTGAGAGTTAAGACTATATTACCACTAGGCTCACATTTCCCATTGTTGTAGGCTCTAAAACAAGATCAAATTTCTCCAAATATTATTTGGTTAGCCCAAAATGGTTGATAAATTTTAGGCTATAGAGAGTGAAACCATAACCATTATAGACTAAGATTTTCTTGATGAACTTGTCACTAATATGGCCTATGGTGTATAAGGGTAAATATCTAGCCACAAATATTTGAGGAATATCATCCTCATGGATATGATATAGTTGCATGGGTTACCTCAATGTATCCTACCATGGAGAAAAATGTTTAGTGTCTATTGGAATGAAATAAGTCTTATCCTTATATTAATATTTAATGCACTAATGAAGAGTTGAAGGGACGACCCACATTTCATGGCTCCATGACCTTCCAAGAATAATATTGTATGTTAAGTCAAAGGACATGACATAGAAAGAGTATTGAGAGTTCAATACTCTGAGAGTTAAGACTATATTACCACTAGGTTCACATTTCCCATTGTTGTAGGCTCTAAAACAAGATCAAATTTCTCCAAATCTTATTTGGTCAGCCCAAAATGGTTGATAAATTTTATGCTATAAAGAGTGAAACCATAACCATTATAGACTAAGATTTTCTTGATGAACTTGTCACTAATATGGCCTATGGTGTATAAGGGTAAATATCTAGCCACAAATATTTGAGGAATATCATCCTCATGGATATGATATAGTTGCACAGGTTACCTCAATGTATCCTACCATGGAGAAAAATGTTTAATGTCTATTGGAATGAAATAAGTCTTATCCTTATATTAATATTTAATGCACTAATGAAGAGTTGAAGGGACGACCCACATTTCATGGCTCCATGACCTTCCAAGAATAATATTGTATGTTAAGTCAAAGGACATGACATAGAAAGAGTATTGAGAGTTCAATACTCTGAGAGTTAAGACTATATTACCACTAGGCTCACATTTCCCATTGTTGTAGGCTCTAAAACAAGATCAAATTTCTCCAAATATTATTTGGTTAGCCCAAAATGGTTGATAAATTTTAGGCTATAGAGAGTGAAACCATAACCATTATAGACTAAGATTTTCTTGATGAACTTGTCACTAATATGGCCTATGGTGTATAAGGGTAAATATCTAGCCACAAATATTTGAGGAATATCATCCTCATGGATATGATATAGTTGCATGGGTTACCTCAATGTATCCTACCATGGAGAAAAATATTTAGTGTCTATTGGAATGAAATAAGTCTTATCCTTATATTAATATTTAATGCACTAATGAAGAGTTGAAGGGACGACCCACATTTCATGGCTCCATGACCTTCCAAGAAAAATATTGTATGTTAAGTCAAAGGACATGACATAGAAAGAGTATTGAGAGTTCAATACTCTGAGAGTTAAGACTATATTACCACTAGGCTCACATTTCCCATTGTTGTAGGCTCTAAAACAAGATCAAATTTCTCCAAATCTTATTTGGTTAGCCCAAAATGGTTGATAAATTTTAGGCTATAGAGAGTGAAACCATAACCATTATAGACTAAGATTTTCTTGATGAACTTGTCACTAATATGGCCTATGGTGTATAAGGGTAAATATCTAGCCACAAATATTTGAGGAATATCATCCTCATGGATATGATATAGTTGCACGGGTTACCTCAATGTATCCTACCATGGAGAAAAATGTTTAATGTCTATTGGAATGAAATAAGTCTTATCCTTATATTAATATTTAATTCACTAATGAAGAGTTGAAGGGACGACCCGCATTTCATGTCTCCATGACCTTCCAAGAATAATATTGTATGTTAAGTCAAAGGACATGACATAGAAAGAGTATTGAGAGTTCAATACTCTGAGAGTTAAGACTATATTACCACTAGGCTCACATTTCCCATTGTTGTAGGCTCTAAAACAAGATCAAATTTCTCCAAATCTTATTTGGTTAGCCCAAAATGGTTGATAAATTTTAGGCTATAGAGAGTGAAACCATAACCATTATAGACTAAGATTTTCTTGATGAACTTGTCACTAATATGGCCTATGGTGTATAAGGGTAAATATCTAGCCACAAATATTTGAGGAATATCATCCTCATGGATATGATATAGTTGCATGGGTTACCTCAATGTATCCTACCATGGAAGTAAGTTCATTCAGGTTGAGAATGACTTGTTCACTCAAAATTTAGAGTGATATATATTTGTGAGTCAAGAAGACCTAAGAGGTTTGGGAAGGGAGATTTTGGTTGGATTACTCTCAAGTTCTCATGGAAAATAAAAAATATTGTTAGCCTTTATTTCTGATTGGATAATGAGAGGAGGTCCTTTAGGTGGAGAAGTTCTTTTTGTACAAAGGATTAGAGGAGGCTTTGAAGGTTGAATCTTGTGTTGTTGCCTGACTACAATATAAATACGAGATATATGATTAAAATAATGGGGTATACCTACTATCCCTTGAATTGGAGGTGGGATATTCCTATAATGAATATTATTTGCTATATTTTCATTACGATTGTGATTAGGCAATGGATTCTAGAAGATTACCAACTCTTGATTGGAAGAAAATTGAGAGTCAAAAACATTGAGAATATTTTATCCATTGCCAATTAGGTATTGGAACACATTATTGAGTTAAATGCATTGGTTGATTGCATGACTATTGACCCAATGGAAGGCACATTGCTTATTGGCACATAGCCATAGAGATTTTTTCCTTCTAGGTTCAACAATTTTAATAGGTGGAAGTTCTATCATTTTAGCTTTTAGGAGCTGCTTTATGATGGATAAACAAGGTTCATCTAGTTGGGAGTACCTTCTTTAGGGTTGTTTTGTTAAGTATTCCCTAAGACAAGATTTTTAAGGTTTACAACAACACTAGAATTGTTTGCATGGCATGAGTCCATGACTCCATCACCTACAATGTGTTTGTTCTTGTACTGCAACTTTGATTTAGAGGGAGGCTTATCTTCGTCTTTATGGGACTTAGTATTTAATTTGATTCTTTTGACAAGGGCAATTTTTACTCTCTTGGCCATATAAATCGTATCTTTGAAGGAAGACATATTAGTCATCTAAAAGCAAAAGGCTAATTGCTCATTATGTCCTATTGTAGTAGGTGGAGTGATACATTGTAGTTTCCCCATTAGAGCTTGTTATATTACTAAGAAATTGGAAAAAATATAATATTTAGACTATCTTAGTTGGTATAGGTGACTAACAATGATCTTTTCCTCAATGTAAACAAAGAATGGTTAACAAACATCTCATTGAGGCCCTAAATATTTTTAAAGAATTTCCTAGTATATGGTAATACCATTCTAAGGTAGGGCTACTAAGTCTCTTAGGGAAGATTTTAAGTAGGAATGTTTTATCATAAGAAATTTCACTACAAGCAGTTCTAAACAACCTAAGGTGGTTGATGGGATCCTCCTTCCTTGATATGGATTATAGTACATGTTTTAATAATTTGTTAGTTATGGATAAGCATTATTTAATGCATTCTTATCCATTGTCATGTCTTGTAATACCTATTTATAGGCACCTATTCTTATGCTAATACAACTAAGTTTGGATTATCTTCTTATTTCTTGTGTCTATGTAACTAATTCCACAACATTGGTATTAGATTAGGTTTCGGGTTACAGGATAGTATCCTCTTCCCCTAGGCCACAATTAGTTCAAATAAGGAATGATAATGCATCTGTAGATATGTTTGTGGAGCAGTTACATCCGTTTCAGACATTTTTCTTGCAAGCTTTCTCTATGCAATTTCATCCCATTTTAGCCTTGAATTTTTGACCATTTCCAAACTCCATTCATGACCATATTTCATGATGTCGAGTCTCATAGATATTTTTGCCAACCTTATCAACATTTTTGTGCAAATTCAACAAAACCAAATGGATTTCATCGCCAGTCTTCAACAGTTCAAAGCTGACATCATTATTGTTGCTGATGAAGAACCAGATGCTAAAGATCTCATTCATGTTGACTTAGATATCAGTGAAGAAGATCAAGATTTCATCCCACATCTAGAACTTGAAGAATTTGTAGCCACACCTAGATTCAAACCAGGGTCTCTAGGTGATATACCCAATGTCTTTCCACTAGATGATGTGGCTCCTGTTGCGGATCCAAGCTCATTTGAAGCTCCTGTTGCAGATCAGGCCCATTTGGACGTTGCAAATCCAAGCTCTCTAGAAGCCATTGCAGTTGATGATCCCACTGCCCTATCTACCCTTATCATTGTGCCTACTACACTTCATGATCTACTTGTTCCTCATGGCAATGTTCTATTTTTGGACCTTGAATTGTTGCCACCGCTACATGATTCACTATTTTATGGTGATGATCTCTGGATTTCAGGTGATGATATGCTGCCCACGAATTTCATACTATCTTCCTTGGTGGTTCCTCAGATCCTCTATGACTTTTCAAAATATTTTTGCATTTTAGGTATTGCTTCCACACTTCATGCTTGCAGCATCACGTTTTCAACGGTGATATGATGTTTATCAGTGTCATATCTCTTTTTGATGCCGATCTGATATGCTCTTGATTTCTTGAGCACCATTTTGGTCATTCCCTACCATCATAGATCAAATATTTGTTTCTCTAGCTCGTGCACCCCCATGGCCTCCCCCTCTCACCTCGTGTTTATTGCTAGTCATTATCACCAGTCAAACATGTCTGCCACTTGCCACTTGTCCGTGTTGTTATTAAATTAGCTGTTGTTATTCCACAATAGTCATTGCTCCCTTTCCCTTGGAGAAATTTTTAAATTAAATTAAATTTTATTTAATTTAATTTAAAATTACAATATTTAATATCGCACGTATTTTTAAATACCATAATTATGCGTTAAATTAAATATTCTCCGTTGATCGTTGCACATTCACATTTCCATAAACCCATAATTAAATTAAATTAAAATTTAATTTAATTTAATTTAATCCATCACTTCCATCTCCATTGATCGTTGTTCCAATCCACTTGACCGTTGTCCTGATCCACCAATAATTTAATGCAAGCGGTCCACAATTAACCATGAATTAATTAAATTAAATTAAATTGTTTTTAATTTAATTTAATATTTTCCCATCTCCATTAATGCACGACTCAACCAATTCAATGCATGTTCGCTTGTCTTAAATGTTGCAACAATTAAATTTTTCGTTTGGCATGTGGTTCGAAGCATCTTCTACTGCATCTTCTTTGACATTTTAGTTGCTATTTTCTCCTACCGAATTCAGGGACCCATTTTAGCTGTCTGCCGGTATAGTAGTGTTTATAGTCGTTGGAGAGCATTTTTTGAGCCTGATCTAAATCTAGTGTCAGATTTTGGTTCTTTAAAGATATGTCAAACTTTGTTATTTTGGTATTCGTATTTTGTAACAAGAGTACATTTTTGGTTGTGTCCGATAATCCTAGCTATTTTTCCTTCTTTCTCTTCCACCTTTGTACACATTGGGGACCAATGCTTCTTCAGTGGGGAGGAATGATATGGATTATAGTACTTGTTGGTCAAATATCTATCTAATCAATAAACACTACGTTTATGCGCCCTAGATACGACCAACATTGAAAGGCCGGAGGAAAGAGATGTCCTCCATGCCAATCTACAGAGAGGGCTGGTTCTCGAACTAAATCCTAAAAAGGTAAAATATTAAGGATGCAGGAAAGAAATTGAAAATAACAGAAAGAGATGGGAAATATGGCCACAGGCCAAAGTGCAAGACTAGTGTTAGACTAACTAGTAGGAAAAAACCCAAGCACAAATTAGCATTTACGAAAGCAAACAGAATAGAATAAGCTCATATTATTGCCATAACAACTATCAAAATGGTACTCCATCATTCACCTTCTCATTAGCAACTTTAAATCTAATGACACAATTTAAAAACAACAAACCAAATAGATGAATGGAAATAGAAGCACAATGTATAGAATGTAATCACACACAAGACCACTCGTGAATTCAAAAGTCTAATGTCTTCTATTAATGCAGAGAGCTTAAAGAAATCTCTTGCAAAATGTCTAACTCCCTTTTATAATGAAATTTACCTCGTATTTATAGAGGTTTTTGCCTTTATCATTTAATACATATGAGAGAAGAATATCTTGGGATCAAAGACATAATTAGCAAAATTCTCCTCAAATTATTTGAAAATCCATTCGCCTAGGGAACAAATTCCTAAAAATATGAACTTCGAACGAAGGTACGCATGTCAGGAGAAAATATTAAATTCTTTGGATCGCTTCTGATACATTGGAGATCATGAAATCTTGTTTCTCTTTGCCTTCCTCTTCATGATCCACAAAATGGAGTAACTAGGTGTGCCCTTCATTAAATGCTAAATTCAATTGTATTGACCAAATTCCTGTCTGCCCACGTTCACTTTCGCCTCGAGATCTGTTTTGCCCCTTTGCAAACTGAAAAGGCACGTGTGACACTCTTATAAAACACGTTTGCCACTAGAAAGGGCAAAAGACACATTCGCCCCTATGGAAGGGCGAACGCAACCTTGCTTTGCCATATATGTTGGTTCACCCATGGGAGGGGCAAACAACATGTTCACCCCTCAACCAGGGTGAACCTGATTTGAGTTTCTTTTCGGGTGTGCACACCACTACATATTGTTGAGGCGCGTTCGCCCCTAAAAAGGGCGAACGCGACCTTGTTCTTTTGATCTTTTGCCTTTGTGAAATTTTTGAACTCGTTCGCCCCTTTCAAGGGTGAATGGAGTGTTCACCTCTTTCTTGGGGTGAACATAAATGCATATCAAATTTGTCAAGTTTTTCCTTTGGGCCTTTGTCTTCTCCATTTTTTGAAATTCAGGCAAACATTTCTCCATTGAATTTTATAAGGAAATAAACTCAAAAGGGATTTTCCAAAATGCATCAGAACTTGGCGAATAGGAAATTATTTAAAATATTACATATGGAAGCCAAAGATGCAAATATGTACTATCTATATACTGCCACCACATTCAAACATTGAATTCAAAATCTTTAAACAAAATTCCCAATGAATACAAAATGGCCAACATTTCTTGACTACTCACGGGGTATCCAGATCGCATGGATGCAAGCGATCCCAGACCTTTATCCATTATGTGTAGTCCTTTTCTTCAACTGACATAACAGATACTGCCATCATTGCTGCAAATGTCTCATTCTCTAGTAGCTTCTTGTGTGCACTCTTGTCTCTCTGCCTCTGCTATAACTCTGAGCACTTCAGCACGTTCAGCTTGCTTCACCGCTTTCACCGTTGCTTCATGATCTGCCACCAATTTCTCTTCTTGTTCTGCAATAATCTCTGAAAGGGTCTCGTAAGTGGGAATAACATCATACCAATATTTTGTGGTAAATAAGAAATGAACATTGAGATATTCATAAACAAAGCAAAGACTTTGCACATCCGTCAAGCTGATGCGCTTCGAACGTTGGGCCAATTCATAAAGAGACATCTCCAAGCGCGTATACTTATCTATTAGAGGCAACACTTGCACTTCAGTAAGGGGCTCATCCAAGGCATTAATGTCTACAGTATCTTCAATGAATGCACTCCAGAGCTCTTACAATTGCTCCATTGAGGCTCACCCCATTCATCTAGGAAGGTAGTGAAGCCTAGCCAGTCAATAGTCTCAAAATGAGACATCAAAATAGTATGCTCTCGCTCAATAGTATTGAGGACAACTCACCCTTCATTTACAAGGTCCATGCACTGAAAATAGCTTCACATGGTTTCTCACGCTCGGGACCAGGCATAATCCATCTCGTTGAGAGGGCGAATATGCAAAGGCGTATTCAACAAAGCTTGTATCTTCAAAATTGTATCCATATAGGGCAAAATCAATTCCTCCATAGAATCAATCGTTTGTTGCCCAAGCTAGATCTATATCTGTACTTCCCATAAATACTGCAACACCTTGACAACGTGTGCGACTAAATTTGTAGAATTTTGGATGGAGCGAAGGTGAATGTCTCTTACACTATCGTGCAAAAATCCCGCAACAGGTGTGGCCTTGGCTTCAAGTTGTTTCTTGAGTTCTTCTACCTTTTGCTAAAGGTTATGCATTTAAATTCAAGCAACATCACGCATCTTCAAGTGCACCTTGAATTGATTGTGAAAATACTCATTTTTAGTGGCCATTTTTTCTTCTGTTGCCTTGCTCTTGGCCAAGGCACTCTCAAACTCCAACACTTTATCTTAAACCTCGAAATATTTTTCTTTATAATGCTCCCCATGCAAATACAACGAGCTCATATCTACTTCCATGTTACCCATTTTTTCAAATAGGATCAATTCACGTCAGATATTCAGTGATAGTTTCAAAAACATAATATTTAGGCTGCAACTCACCTTGGGATTTTTGAACCAGCAGAGTGAACATTGTCACATGAGCCTCCTTGGCAATTGGATCGAATGCCACCTTCTTGATCAGTTGCACTATTACCAAAGCTTCCTTTCATCGCATACTCTTCAACCATTGGGAAGAGCTTAGGTGCGCTCGATTTAATTTTTCAATGTTTGGCTGCTTGCAAGCTACCTGCACATCTGGAACAGTCTACAACTCCAAAAATGGTGTAAATGGGACAAAAAATTCTGAGCAACTAGGCCTAGTGGACATGGATGACACAATTTAAAGTGGAAGAATGGATACAGGAACGGTGGAAGGGATAGAAAGGGTGGATGAAGTGGTAGACACAGGTGTGGTTGTAGTTATGCTAATCCTAGACGAAACTTGCGTACTAACAACCATAATGGTAGAAGAAGTGATGACCGAGGGAAGAGGACAAAAAAAGGATTTGCCCCTGATGCATACGAACTAAAAGAAATAAAGGACAAAGAAGCGGGAATGAAAGAAGGAGCAACAATGATTTTAAAAACAGAAGCAGTAGAAGCAGAAGATGGAACCATGGAAAATGAAACGAAAGGAATACCAAAGGACGAGGAGATAGAAAGTGGAGTGGACGAAAATGTAACAGATAGAATCGAAGAAGAAATCACTGCATGCTCCATGAGAGAAAGGGAAGAAGAGGGAAAATATGATGTACCTTGGGGTGCAAGCACCACTTTTTCTATGGATGGGGGGTTGCGCAACTGCCTCCTCTTCTTGATTTACCTCCTATTAACCAACATTGAGGGCTATTTCCTCATTCAAAATCTCAACATGAAAATTTTCAAAAAGTTGCTCCTCCTCCTCATGCTGCGCCATTGGAAACATTTACGCTACTAAAGTAGGAAGATCAATATTGGGTTAAGGGCACACTACTGGTATAGAGGCGACTATGGAACTTGACATAGCAGGAATTGTAGCATGCAAAGACATGGGCGCTGTAACAGTGAATGTAGTGGCTGCACTAGTGTGAGGCCATTTAGTTGCTTTAGGAAATGGAGGTGCCATAGGCTGTATCTGCTACTTGGGTGCAAGAGCCTCCTCCTGAGGGCACTTCATTATTTGAGATCACCTTTGGAAAACATATTGTTGTTCTTCTTCTTCCTCTTCGTCCTTGGCTTCATCCTCAATCATAGGACTCTCCTCCTCAGGTTCACTTTTGCCACTTTTGGACTGCTAAAAACTTTATGGTAAAATAGTGGCAAAAGCAACGGGTTGATAGGACTCCACAAACCTATCATAAACTTTAGAAAACTGGGTATCAAGCTTCAACCCATAAGCAACATACGACTTCCTCCGATGAATGCGCATCACCCACCAGGTCATAATTTTCTCCTCCTTCCAATCAGGATTTTCTTCTTTGACAGTTGTGAACAGACCCGAAAGAGGAATATGTGTTGTATTTTTCTATGGATTACACTTCGCTTCTTGCTCATAGTAATCATGCCATGGAGGAAGGGAGGACATCTTCTCTAAATTCCAGTTCATGTATGGCCCATCAAAATTATTTTGTCGCTTCTGAATATCTGGGCACAAGCAGCAATGAAAGGCCTTCACCTTAATAAGTTTCAAATTTTTTTTTAGTGGCTCGTATCGCCAATGCTGTAGTAACTCAATTAGTCCCAGGTCCTGAAGTGCCACTGACAAAAGGTGATTTTTTTCAATATGGTTCACTTCTATACTTTTGAACTTAAAAGGCATAGTACAAGTTGTCTTTTTTTCTCATCCAGAGCCGTATATGTCATTGATATAATCCATATGGCACACAACTTCCATTGCAAAAATACGCGCAGTAGCAAAATAAGGCAACAAAAATGGTTTACCTGCATATCCAAAAATTTGAACAACCACACCTTGAGTAAGCAAAAATACGTTGCCCTTATCATCTGAAACAACATCATCTCTCAAGTTGCACGACACTCAGTCACAACTGCCACAAAGCAATTTAATGTCAGGGCCCAAAAACCAACTATTAAAGCTGTAGATAGACCCTTTCTTCGTTAACACCTGAGTCCACTTATAAACCAGTAGGGGCTCATTCTTTTTGCCTGTTTGCATAACAACAATAAAAGAAAAACGTCACTGCATCTGGAAGAAGAAGAACCATACCAGCAACGAAGTGTACTAAAATGATCTGGACTTTCCTTCTTGCAATTTTTGCAACTGACAATTGATTCTTTGAGAAATAAATTCGCCCAATCAAAATAAATCAGATTTCCACCCAGCCTCGTAGCAACGGGAGAATAAAATTCCACCTTGCAAATACATTGAGCCATAGCTACCTACCATTTATGCACTATTTCATCTAAGGGCAACCCAAAAATCCAGTTAAGCATGGAATAGATGTCCTGACACTTGAACTTTGAAAGAGGTTTAGGCAAATTATGATATTCTCACAATGACACTGAGAGGGGGGGTGAATCAGTGTAACTATTTAAAAATTGAATCTGCAACTCTTAAAACAAAAAAATGCAAGCTTAAAAATAGATATAGCAAGTATAACACAAGAGCATCACACAACACGAGATTTAACGAGGTTCACCGATGTGGCTACTCCTCAAAAAATGACTATTTGGACTACAATCCAAATCTAGCCTTTGCAAGGATTCAATCTTTACAAATAGTTTACCAGCACCCACTAGAAGGAGCACCAACCCCTGATTTATCTACAACAATAGATAGGAGCACCAACCCCTTTTACCAAGCACCAAATTGGATTTTTATTTTGAATAAAAGTTTGACATAAAAATGCCTTCTCTTTTACAAGACCCTCACTGGTCTATTGCTCATTCAAATCAATCTCATAGAAGCATAAAGAGAATTTTTAGAAACTCAATATCTTCTATTACAATCTAAAACCTCTCTTTTAATTTTTCAAGAATAATATGCAGGTTTCAGTTCTGTAGCTGTTATTCATACAACACTCTTACCCAACCATGCCTTATTGGTTTTTCAAGATAAAACACGATTGCAGTAACCTGTCTTACTACGCCTTTTCGATTCTATATACTTGGTTCAATCGAATGACTATTTCAAAAAACGGCTCTATTTTTCCCTCCATTTTTTCATGCATTCTCAGCTCTGTTCAATCTGTCAAACCCTCTTTGATGCGCTCTGTATTTTAGCCGCTTCTTTCTGACTTATTCTGATAGTCTACTTTGCTCATTCTGACAGCTTTTTCTGTGCAACCTGACAACATTTTTACGCGTTTCAATGCTCTATCATTCTTTTCTTTTAACCTCTATGTAACTGCCATCTCAGCACCTTTACACTTTCTGATGGCACTCTTTTCAATTTTGCATCGAACTTTCTTTTCTGCCCACAACTTCCATGTTTGACACACGCAACCACCGAGAGGATTTCTTGTTTATAAGGATTATCTATAATTATGTACTTTTGCCAGCCATGCAGCATCACAGCCCTACAACAGCCGTTCTTTTCTTTAATACGCTGTTCTGTAACTTCCCTTGTAACTCCAGTTAACTTTTACATGGTTGGTTGCATGAATTTCCTCTATGCTTTCCCAACACCTGTCACTGTGTAACTGCAGATCTGACTCCAGTTAACTCTTACGTAACTGGCTGCATGATTTTCCTTTGTGCTTTTTTGACACCTATCACTGTGCATGCTTCTTCGACTTTTACCCGCCAAACTATTACCTATCGCGATATCGCGACATTTCTGCCCATTTGACTTTTTTTGGACTGTTGACCGCGAAAACCTGACCTATCGTGATATCACGATGTTTTTTGCCTCCTAGACCTTATCTCAGCATGCACCTGCGAAAACAGAACATGTCGCAAAATCGCGACGCATTTTGCTGCCTCTAGCTCTTTTCTATCTCCTACCCGTGAAAATGAGACATGTCATGAAATCGCGACACATTTGCTACCTCTCGCTCTTTTATGCCTCTTTCCCGCAAAAATGGGACATTTCGCGAAATCGTGACACTTTTCGCTTTCCTGCACTCTCCTTCGCTTGCACCCGCGAAAATGGAACATGTCGCGAAATCATGACACTTTTCGCTTTTCTGCACTCTACTTCGCTTGCACCCATGAAAATGGAACATGTCGCGAAATCGTGACACTTTTCGCTGCCGTACACTTTTCTCCGCATGCCTCAATGAAATCGAAACATGTCGCAAAATCGTGACGTTTTTCTGCCTTAGCGCTGTTCTTTGCCTTTCGCTCGCGAAAATGCAACATGTCGCAAAATCGTGACATCTTTTGCATCCGTACATTTCTCACTTCATGCACTAGCGAAATCCCAACATGTAGTGATATCGCTACATCTTTTTCCCTTTGTACTTTCTCTTTCCTTCAGCCTCCGAAAATCCTACATGTAGCGAAATCGCAACTTTGTGCCTTGCACTTCCAACTTTGCTTCGGCCCGCGAAACTTTGACTTGTAGCGAAATCGCTACATCTTTGTGCCTTGCACTTCCAGCTTTGCTTTGGAACTTTGACTTGTAGCGAAATCGCTACACCTTTGTTGCCGTACGTTCTCTCTCCTCTTCGGGTCGCGAAAACCCGACGTGTCGCGATATCGTGACACTTTTCGCCCTTAGTGCTTTTCTTCCGAATCTGTCACGAAATCGTGACACTTTTTGTTCTTGGTGCTGCTTCTCCAAACTTGTCATGAAATTGCGACACTTTTTCAACTTTGCTTCTTTCCTTCCAGCATGTCGCGAAATCATGACAGTTTCTCTAGCTTTTTCTCTCTCCTCCGATATGTCGTGAAATCGCGACATTTTTGGCTGCGCCTTCTCTCTCCTCATTTTTGTCATGAAATCATGACATTTTCGGCTACACCTTCTCTCTCCTCATTTTTGTCGCGAAATCGCGACATTTTCGATTGCACCTTCTCTCTCCTCATTTTTATCGTAAAATCACGACAGAAAATATGTCGCAATATCGCGACAGTTTTCTTACTTGTCTTTTTTTGCAAATTTTTGAATCTGGGCCACTTCTTTCTTCTTGGAAATTCACTGTACTTGTTCGATCGACCTCTGAACTGCATCAACTGCATCAATCTGTCTATGTTGACAACAATGATAATACTTTTGCAATGCTTTTGCTGCACCTTGCTCAACAATCTCCCCCTTTGGAATTGTTGGCAACACATGGCAACCTTGCTCAATTACTTCTCCCCCTTTGCAAATAATACCAAAGGGTTGTTGCAGACTCCCCCTGAGTCTATGCACAACATTCTCAGGCATAAATAATTTTAATGCTCCCCCTGAGAATGTGTTCCCCATAGCTAGTCAGTGCTTGGGTAGTGTGACTACTCCCAACTTATTCCGAAGGTACTCGAAAACTTCCTTGGGCAATGGTTTTGTGAATATATCTGCTACTTGCTCTGTAGTTGGAACAAAATCCAATTTGACCTCTCCTTCTGCAACTTTATCTTTCAAAAAGTGATACCAGATTGCAATATGTTTGGTGCGGGAATGCATGATCGGATTCTTTGAGATGTTGATTGCACTAGTGTTATCACATTTAACTGAAATTGGCTCATTGAAGTGAATACCAAGGTCTTTCGGTGTTTGTCTCATCCATAATATCTATGTACAACATGTTGTTGCTTGCAATGTATTCAGCCTCTACTTGTGGATAGAGAGACTGATTCTTGTTTCTTGTTGTGCCATGCTACCAGCTTATCTCCAAGATAAAATGCTCCTCCACTGGTACTTTTTCTATCATCAATACATCCTGCCCAATTTGCATCAGAATATGTAAAAAGAGTGAAGTATTTTTCTTTTGGATACCATAGCCCATATTCCATAGTACCCTTGAGGTACCTAAAAATCCTTTTCACAGCTGTCACATGAGTCTCTTTGGGACTAGCTCGAAATCTTGCAACCATACAAACTGCTTGTAAGATATCCGGTCTGGTGGCTGTCAAATATAGCAGGCTCCCAATCATAAATTTGTACATTGTTTGATCAACATCTGGAGACTTGTCATCCTTGCTCAACTTGCAACCTGTTGTCATGGGAGTGCTAACAGGCTTACTATCCTCCATTGTGAACTTTTTCAGCATTTCTTTCACATATTTAATTTGAGAAATAAAAATCCCTTTTTCAGTTTGATTAACTTGCAGTCCAAGAAAATATGAAAGTTCACCAATCATAGACATTTCAAATTCTTTCTGCATTTTATTTGCTATGTCTTTGCATGATTCATCATTGTTGCTCCCAAATATTATATCATCTACATAAACAACAAGGACAATGAAATTGCCATTTTTAGTTTTGATATATAAATTGCTATCCACCATACCTTTCTTGAATCCTTGCTTAGTGAGATAGCTGTCCAATCTTGCATACCAAGCTCTAGGTGCTTGTTTCAAGCCATACAATGCTTTCTTCAGCTTGCAAACAAAGTTAGGATTATCACAGAGTTGAAAACCATCAGGCTGTTCAATATACACTTCTTCAAGATTTCCATTTAGAAATGCTGATTTCACATCCATCTGATAAACTTTGAAATTCCTATGAACTGCTAAAGCCAAAAACAGTCTTATTGCTTCAAGTCTGGCCACTGGTGCAAAAGTCTCTTCAAAATCAATCCCCTCAACTTGAGCATATCCTTTAGAGACCAATCTTGCTTTATTCCTTACAACCTGCCCGTCTTCATTCAGTTTGTTTCGAAATATCCATTTAGTACCGATTATGTTTTTATTTTCGAGGCCTTGGTACTAATTCCCGGGTTTTGTTTTTCTCAATTTGATCTAGTTCTTCATTAACTGCCTCCATCCAGCTTTCATCTGTGCTTGCTTCAATAATATTTTTGGGCTCAATGCTAAATAACAGAGAGTAGTTGTTTACTACTCTTCTTCTTGTTTGAATGCCAATTGTGGGGTCCCCAATAATCTGCTCTCTGGGATGATTTTTCTGCCAGCTTCCTATTTTGAATTTCCTGTTTTCTTCTATTTCTAAATCATCTGAATCTGATTTCTATCTCTCTTCTTTTTCTTGATCTTCATCCTCTTCAATAAATTCTTCATAAGTCGGGTAGTTTTCATTATTGCTGATTTCTTGTTTCCTACCTTCATCAACCTTAACATCTGCACTCTCTACAATTTTCTTTAGTCTTTTATTGTAGCATGTGTAAGCTGTTACAAGTGTGAATAGGGTTGTTTCGAAACTGGCTTAGAAAAATCTCTTTCTAAGTTTCAGTGTGAATTCTCCCTCCTAATGTCGACAAATTTTGTCGGCAAGTTTGTTTTTTCCTCCTAATTATTTCCTATTTTCCCTCCTCCTTATCCCTCCGTGAATTCTTCTTTCCCCTTATCCCTCCAACTTCCTTATCCCTCCGCGTCTTTCTTTCCCTTATCTTCTCCCTCCTTATCTCCTATTTCCTCTTATCTCTCCTTTGCCGACATTCCTCCTATTCCATTTCTATATATTATGCAATTTGAATATATTGTAAAGGTTGAATGCTTCAATTTAATAAAGTGTTTTTAATTTTATTGGTCCTGCGTTTTTCTGTTGACGTGACTGCATTCGGATTCAATATCTGGTATCAGAGCCAGACTTCGTCGTTTGACGGGCACGATTCCCGAGGCAAAGTTAGGTCAACGCGGGCACGGTTCTCGAGGCACGACCAGGCGCGCATCCCGAAGCAGTTCGCAGCAGGGCTCGGATCCCGAGGCGGATCGCGAGCAGACTCGAGCACGCATCCCGAGGCAGTTTGGGCATGGATCCCGAGGCAGAGGTGGCAGCAGCGCGGCAGTCAAGGCGACACGTGGCAGTGGCACGACTCCCGAGGCGACAGGTGGCAGCGGTGCAGCAGTCGAGACAGATCACGACACGTGGCGCAGGGCGATTGGTTGGCAGCAAGTTGGCAAAATTTTGCCACGTGGCAGTCGGCGATTCGTCGTGACGAGGTGGCGAAGTGTGGCAGTTTGATTGGTCGTAGCCGCGCGACAGTTTGCCTGGTCAAAGCACGACTGCCCGAAGGCAGTCGAAATCATCTGCGAGGGTTTCTGAAAATAAACCCTCGCGCGTCCTTTTTAGGACGCATGTGGGATATACCCACGTAAATTTAAAAAAAAAAAAAAAACACGTGCCCGCCGTGTTTAATACTCTGCGCCCTCCGTTCCATTCACATCCGCCCGCTTGGCAAGTTGGTTTGTTGGTTCGTTTGCTGAGCGGAGGTGCACGGGTCGAATCCCGCGAGCGCCGCACGAAACAAATTTTTTTTTTTAAAGTTTTCGGCCGCCAAGAAATATAAGGGCTGTGGCCCTCATTGGTTTCATCCGGCTCGTTTGGTAGAGCGGCAAGGCGGCCGAGTAATAGAGGGGAGATCGCGCGTTCGAATCGCGCTAAATAAAAAGGTAAATTTTTATTTGTTTTTTGTTTTTTAAAGGTTTTTGATTAATTTAATAATTTTTATATTATTTATTTTTTAAATATATCTTTTTTAAAATTAATTTGTTTTTTTTTAAAAAGGATAATTTAAAAAATAAAAAAAAGATTATTAAATTTATTTAAAAAACTTTTAGAAAACATTAAAGAGAATTTGAGAAAGGAGGAATAATGTGCTTGTGAAAATGGTAGATGTTCCGATCTGAAGGAAGTTATCATGCACTTATCTCTCTTTTGAAGAGAGAATCGTCGGAATCCTTTGATGCAAGGGTTCGCCGAACTAGTCTTCACACTGTATTTAGTCAGTTGGAGAATCAGGTGATTTCTCACCTAAGAAAGCCAGACTCAGGATACGAAGCTGACTCCGAAGACAATATCTTCGGACAGAGAATTGAAGAATCCGATACTGTGCAATTTGTTTCGGATGTTCAAACTGGTGCCAGTTATACACCGGGTGTGCCAACAGATGAATTGAGTGTGGGCTATACACCACGCTCTCCGAGCCTGATCCTGACCCAGTGAAGCAGAAGAAGAAGAGGAAGAAGAAGAAGAAGAAGAAGAAGCGAAGCAACAGATCCAGTGGAAGTGAAATCTGAGATTGTCATCATTAGCAGCAGTTCTGAAGGAGAACATAGATGCACTAAGAAGGCGAGATTTGATTTAAATTATTAAATCATATTGTACTGCTTTGTATTTCCAGTTTGCCTCAATAAAAGTACTTGTTTGCTTTGAATAAAAAGTTGTTTATTCTGCAATGGCTGCAAACACTAGTCTACCAATCCCTGAATTTAATGGTAGTGACTATGAATATTGGTCTATAAAAATGAAGACTTTGTTGATTGGAAAAGGTCTTTGGGATGTAGTTGAAGAAGGTTATATAGAACCAACTGCTGCAGAATGGGCAGCATTTTCTAATGCTGATAAAAAGACAAGAAAAGAAGCACAAAAGAATAATGCTTTTGCTTTATATCACATTCATGCTGCTTTAGACAAAACTATCTTTCCTAGGGTTGCATCATATGTCATTGCACAAGATGCATGGAATGCCTTAAAAGAGAGCTATAGAGGCGGTGACCAGGTGAAGCGAGTAAAGCCGCAAACCTTGAAACGAGATTTTGAGAATCTCAAGATGCGAGGAGAATGAAAGAGTTGGAGATTACTGCGTGCGTGTGAAAGCGATGAGTCGACAAAATGGTCACACTAGGAGAGGATATCAAGCCAGAGATGATGGTGAAGAAAGTGTTGAGAACACTTCTTCCAAAATGGAATTCTGTAGCAATAATTATTGAAGAATCAAAAGACTTATCCACATTGTCTTTTGATGCATTAACTGGATCACTTCTCTCACATGAAGAGAGATTGCAGGAAACTCCTACCACTAGTTATGGAGGAGATGAGAAAGCTTTTGCCACACATGAAGGAAGAGGTAGAGGCCGAGGCAGAGGTCAACAGAGAGGCAGAGGCAGGAACAATCAAAGAGGGGGAACTCCTAACAGAGGAGGATCATCCAATAGAGGTGGAAACCAGAATAGAGGAGGACAACAACAAAATAAAGGGAAACAGTCTGGTAAAGGAAAAGGAGGAGACAAGTCAAAGCAAGTTTGCTACAATTGTGGCAAACCTGGCCATTATGCTCGTGATTGTTGGTCAAAAACTTCACAAGGAAGCAGCAGCAACCGGAGCGACGATCAGTTTGGGAATTTTGGAGAAGAGGAAGAGTCCTCAAATCTCTTTCTCTCTTATGGCCAGACAGAGCAAAATTTAAATGATACATGGATTCTGGACACAGGGTGTTCAAATCACATGAGTGGCAAAGAAGAACTCTTTGCTAAGATAGACTCCTCATACAAATCCAAACATCCGGTTGGGAGATGACAAGTCATTGGCAGTTGAAGGCATTGGAGCTATGGCAGTTCCAACAAAAGAAGGCATAAAACATGTAAGTGATATCTATTACACTCCTCATCTTCAGCACAATCTGTTAAGTGTTGGTCAAATGCTTGAAAAGAATTATAAGTTGATTTTTGATGAGGGTAAATGCACCATATTTGACAAAAACAATAGTAATAGAATCATTACACAAGTGCCAATGTCGAAAAATAGATTATTTCCTTTGAAGTTTGGCCAGCCAGGAGGAAATAAATTAGCAAATGTAGCTATTACCAATCCAAGTGTCCTGTGGCACTTGAGATATGGTCACTTGAATTCTGCAAGTTTGAAATTGCTAACTTCACAAGCAATGGTGACTGGACTTCCCAAAGTTCAAGATAGTAAGGAAGTCTGTGAAGGGTGTGCCTTGGGCAAGCATGCCAGATCGAAATTTCCTCGTGGACAAGCATGGAGGGCCAACTATCCTCTTCAGTTGGTACATTCAGACATCCGTGGTCCGATGCGGACCAAGAGTCTAGGTAATCACTCTTACTTCCTACTTTTCATTGATGATTGCACAAGAATGTGTTGGATATATTTTTTGAAGCATAAGGATGAAGCATTTGCATGCTTTGTTGATTTTAAAGCAAAAGTTGAAAGTGAGAGTGGATATTCAATAAAATGTCTTAGATCAGATAGAGGAGGAGAATACTCCTCTAATCAGTTTTTGAATTTTTGTAAACATCATGGCATCAAGAGGCAGTTCACAACTGCCTACACTCCACAACAGAATGGTGTAGCAGAAAGAAAGAATCGCACCATTGTGGAGATGGCGAGATCAATGCTTCAGACAAAGCATTTGAGTAATGCATATTGGGGAGATGCAACAAGGACTAGTGTTCACATCTTGAACAGAAGTCCTACTTCGAGTTTGAAAGGAAAGACACCTTACCAAGCCTGGTATGGTAAGAAACCAAATGTGAAGTATTTCAGAGTATTTGGTTCATTGGCATATGCTCACATTCCTGATGAGCTGAGAAAGAAGTTGGATCCAAAGAGTCAGGCTTGCATTTTTGTAGGATATTGTGAAAACACAAAGGGTTATAGACTCTACAATCCTACAACTCGAAAGATTGTGGTGTCAAGGGATGTGATTTTTGATGAAGGGGGAGAGTGGGGTAAGCCCCAAATATTCAGTGATGTTGAAGCCACTGAAGTAGTTGCTCGACAGGTGCAACCACAGCTACCACGTAAAGGAAAGCAGTCTCCGCCCTCACATCCACCAAGTCCATCTTCAGATTCAACTGCTTCTCCAAGTCCTTCTCCTCAACGATCAGTTAGTTCCTCACCAATGGATATTGATGTTCCATCCAAAGGTAAGAGAACTTTACAGTATCATCCATCCTCTCAGATGTTGGATAAGAATTTTTCAAGAAGATATACTAGAAGTCGGGCTAGTGAAATGGAATATGTTTTACATAGATTAGAAAGTATGCACTTGTATGGTGATGATGAATCACAACAAGAACCCAGAGGAGATCAAGTTAACTATGCATTGTTAACTAGTGCACAACTTGAACCTTCTAGTTATGAGAAGGCATGTACTCAGAAGATTTGGCAAGATGCCATGGAAGAGGAGATAACCTCTATAAAAAACAACGACACTTGGGAGCTTGTAAAGCTTCCAAAAGGAAAGAAATGTGTTAGCTGTAAATGGATCTTCAAGACCAAGTTTAATGCTAATGGTAGCATTGAGAAGCATAAGGCAAGGTTAGTGGCAAAGGGTTTTACTCAGAAGTATGGAATAGATTATGAAGAGACATTTGCTCCTGTAGCCAGACAGGAGACAATCAGAACAGTTCTTGCCTTAGCTGCACATAAAGGGTGGAAAGTCCAACACATGGATGTGAAGAGTGCATTTCTCAACGGTTACTTGACAGAAGAAGTGTATGTTGAGCAACCACAGGGATTTGAAGTGCAAGGTAAGGAACACCTTGTTTACAGATTGAAGAAAGCACTCTATGGTCTGAAACAGGCACCAAGAGCTTGGTACTCACGCATTGATGGGTACTTCAAAGAATATGGGTTCACAAGGAGCAAAAATGAACCCACACTTTACTACCTAAAGCAAGGTAAAGATATCCTCATAGTTTGTTTGTATGTGGATGATCTTATTTTTATGGGTAGTAATGAGAAAATGAATAGGGAGTTCAAACACTCCATGTTGACACAGTTTGAGATGAAAGATCTTGGATTAATGCACTACTATCTGGGAATGGAAGTTCATCAATCAGATACAGGGATCTTCATCTGTCAACATAAGTATGCTCAGGACATGATCAAGAAGTTTGCTATGGAGCATTGTAAACCAGTTGCAACTCCAGTTGGACATGGGATCCAACTAAGCAAAGATGATGGAGCACCAAAAGTTGATGTGACCACTTTCAGAAGCATGGTTGGGAGTTTGATGTTTCTCGCCAACACCAGACCAGATATTCAGTATGTTGTATCTCTTGTTTCTAGATTTATGTCTAACCCCTCAGAGCTGCATTTGAAGGCAGCTAAAAGAATTTTGAGATATGTGAAGGGTACATTGGATTTTGGAATCCAGTACCATAAATGTAACACTATCAAGCTTGTAGGCTTTAGTGATAGTGATTGGGGTAGCAACATTGATGACAGAAAGTCAACATCAGGGAACTGTTTTAGTCTTGGATCAGGACTAATAACTTGGAGTTCAAAAAAGCAGACAATAGTAGCGCTATCTTCAACAGAAGCAGAGTATATAGCGGTTACTTATGCTAGTACTCAAGCCTTGTGGCTAAGAAAAGTACTAGAAGAGATTGGAGAACAGCAAAGTGGTCCGACCAGAATCTACTGCGACAATATTAGTGCCATTCAGTTGGCGTATAATCCAGTCCACCATAGCAGAACCAAGCATTTTGATATGAAGTATCACTTCATCAGAGATATGGTGGAACATGAAATTGTTGAGCTTCAATACTGTCACACTTTGGAGAATGTTGCTGACATCTTCACCAAGGCAATGACAAAAGCTCAATTTGTAAAGCTGAGAGACTGTGTAGTCAGTTCTCTCAACTTTAAGGGGGAGAATGTTACAAGTGTGAATAGGGTTGTTTCGAAACTGGCTTAGAAAAATCTCTTTCTAAGTTTCAGTGTGAATTCTCCCTCCTAATGTCGACAAATTTTGTCGGCAAGTTTGTTTTTTCCTCCTCCTAATTATTTCCTATTTTCCCTCCTCCTTATCCCTCCGTGAATTCTTCTTTCCCCTTATCCCTCCAACTTCCTTATCCCTCCACGTCTTTCTTTCCCTTATCTTCTCCCTCCTTATCTCCTATTTCCTCTTATCTCTCCTTTGCCGACATTCCTCCTATTCCATTTCTATATATTATGCAATTTGAATATATTGTAAAGGTTGAATGCTTCAATTTAATAAAGTGTTTTTAATTTTATTGGTCCTGCGTTTTTCTGTTGACGTGACTGCATTCGGATTCAATATAAGCTTTTCTTTTTGTTGAGTAACCAAGAAAAATACCTTCATCGGCTCTATCTTCAAACTTGCCAAGATTGTCTTCAGTTCTTTTAATGTAACACTTGCTGCCGAACACTTTGAAATATTTTGTTGTAGCCTTTTTGCCAAACCACAGTTCATAAGGTGTTTTGCTTTCATGCAGCCTCAACATGCACCTATTCTGGATGTAAACTGTAGTATGAATTGCCTCTTTCCAAAACTTGTCAGCAATTCTACTCTCTGTCAACATGGTCCATGCCATTTCTTGCACAGTTCTGTTCTTTCTTTCTACTACTCCATTCTGCTGAGGTGTTCTTGCTACCGAAAAATGTCTTCTAATCCCATGTTTTTCACAGTATTCTGCAAACTCATCTGAAATAAATTCTCCTCCTCTATCTGATCTTAAACATTTAATTCTTTTTCCTGATTGATTCTCAACAAGATTTTTGAAAGTTTTGAACATCTCAAAGGCTTCTGATTTAAGTTTTAGAAATAGTACCAATGTCATTCTGGAATAGTCATCTATATACAACATAAAATATTTGTATCCATTTATACTTTCTGTTCTCATGGGTCCACATAAATCAGTGTGTATTAGTTCTAACGGCTTGCTCTTGAAGTACTCTTTTGCTTTGAATGTGGCTCTGGTTTGCTTCCCCTTTTGGCATGACTCACAAATGCTATTTGAAGGTTTACCAATAGTGGGTATGTCTCTTACTGCCCTTTTTGAGCTGATCTTTACCAAATTATCAAAGCTTATGTGACCGAGTCTCTTGTGCCACAACCAATTTTCTTCTTCCTATCCAACCAAGCAAGCTCCTTCGAAGTCTCCGAGAGAGTATACTGATTTCCGAAGTTCTCGATCCGGTAGCTATCAACTTCCCATTTTTTGTCTTACTTCACAGCCCTGCTTCTTGAAAATTACTTCATGACCTCTGTCACAAATTTGACTTACACTCAGTAAGTTATGCTTTAGACCCACCACAAAAAGGACTTCTTTAGAGTTGATTTTTTTGTCACTTAACTTAACTGATCCTTTACCCACGATCTTGGCTCCATAATTGTTTCCAAATTTTACAAAACCACCTTCGTAAGTCTGTAACTTATCAAACTTCTGTTTGTCTCCGGTCATATGACTGGAGCATCCACTATCTAGAATCCATGGTGCAGATTTGTTCTGGGCTTTGAGAGTTGTTTGAACGATCAAGGATTCCTTATCTTTCTTAGGTTGTTCCTTTTCTTTCCACTATGATTTGACAGCAGATCTGGTCACTTGTTTTGCCTTCTCCCTTTCATTGGCTTGTGCCTGTTTTTTGGGAAATTTTCTATTTTGTTTCAATCCAGTTGGTTGAAACTTTCTTCCCTGGTATTTATTTCCTGCAAAAGAGCTACGACAATTTCTTGCAATATGTTCGAAGTTATGACAGTTATAACATTCTACAGCATAATCTATCAAAGGTGAAAAAATATTTCTACTAGTGAAATTCCTTTGTTCTACATTATATCTATAGTTTGAAATTTTATGACCATATGCATTGCATTTAAAACAATAACTAGAAAAGGAACGAGTGTACCTGGGTAATGGTTGTTTCCATGTTGTAGTTGGAGCCATGGGTCTTCTTCTTCTTTGATATATGACTTTGGTGAATCCATCATTGGTAGTACTTCTTTTATTCTTGGCCTTATGGTTTTCTTTTGCATGATACAGTTTTTCTTGATCAACCCGGATCTTATCTTTATTCTTTATTGGTTCTACAATTATAGCCTTTGAATCCTTTGAGGATTCTCCTTCATCAAAGCCCAAACCAAATTTGATGCCTGTGGGCCTTTGATTATTTAACATTTTATTCAGCTTCGTAGAACTGTCTTCAAATTTATGATGACAATTCAATTTCCGATTCATCTCTTCTAGCTGCATCCTTAATCTAACTATGTCTTATTCTAGCTTATTGCACTCATCTATTTTCACAGTTAGATGTGCTTCAAAATCTTCAGACTTTTTCTTAAATTCTTTAGTTTGTACTTTCAAACTGATTATTAATTCGTTGGCATCCTTAAATTTTCTTAAATTTTTTTTATTCTTTTTCCTTTCTGCATTTAACTCTTCAAGTGCAGCAACCAACTCACCTTCCAGATCTACCTCAGCCTCATCCTCTAATTTTTCATCATGCTCCTGGGTTTCCTCTGTTCTTTCTTCTTCAAAAGCCATGAACAAGGCTTCACCAGTTTCATCTTCAGAGTCCTCACTGGAGCTATCTTCAGAAGAGTCAACATTCTTGGAAATGAAACTTTTCTTCTTGAAGTTCCTCTTTCTAAAATGTGGTTTCTTCTTCCAGACACTTCTTTCTTGGTGTGTCCCTTCATCACTTTTGTTTTTCTCATTCATTGGGCATTTTGCTGCAAAGTGCCCGATGCCTCCATAGTTGAAGCACTTGAACGGTAGCTTACCTCTGTACTTTCCTTTTCCCTTTATTAGTTTCCTAACAAAGTTTGCTTCAGTTTCATCTGCAGATTCTTCTTCCTTAGATTCTTGTTTAGCTCTTATATTTTTCTGTGCTTGAAAAGCCGTTTCTTTGTCTGAGGGCTTAGTTTGTCCTATTATCATTTCATATGTTGTTAAAGAACCATGCATTTCATCCATACTAAAGAAATTTAAATCATTAGCTTCTTCTATGGCAGAAACTTTAGCATCAAATATTTTATGGAGAGTTCTTAGTACCTTTTTCACAACAACTACATCTTTTATTTCCTCACCGAGTCCTCTAATAGCATTTATGATTCCATTTACTCTCAGCATATAGGCCTCTATGTTCTCATCATCATTCATATTTAATGCTTTGAACTGGGCTCGATGTGTTTGCAACTTGGCTTCCTTGATCTTGCCATCTCCTTCATGAATGCTCTGCAGTTTGTCCCATATGTATTTTGTCGATTTACAGCTCATGATCCTTATCAATTCATTGTCTACTAACCCACACATAATAGCATTCTTAGCTTTAGAGTTGTTCTCAAACTTTTTCTTCTCAGTCGCATCTGATGGAGGAGCAGAGGGTATTGTGTATCCATTTTCAACAGATTCCCAAATGTCATATCCCAATGCACATAGATATGTCTGCATCCTGAGTCTCTAGAAAGAGTAATTTGTTCCATCGAACAAAGGAGCTTTATTGAAAGAAAATCCTTCACCATCGGCCATTGTGTATCTTCCAAGATCACCTTAGCTGATTAAGCTTGTTCAGGTACCTTGCTTTGATACCAATTGATATTCTCACAATGACACTGAAAGGGGGGGTGAATCAGTGTAATTATTTAAAACTTGAATATGCAACTCTTAAAACAAAAAAATGCAAGCTTAAAAATAGATATAGCAAGTATAACACAAGAGCGTCACACAACACGAGATTTTACGAGGTTCACCGATGTGGCTACTTCTCAAATAATGACTGTTTGGACTACAATCCAAATCCAACCTTTGCAAGGATTCAATCTTTACAAATAGTTTACCAGCACCCATTGGAAGGAGCACCAACCCCTGATTTATCTGCAACAATAGATAGGAGCACCAACCCCTTTTACCAAGAACCAACTTGGATTTTTATTTTGAATAAAAGTTTGACATAAAAATGCCTTCTCTTTTACAAGACCCTCACTAGTCTATTGCTCATTCAAATCAATCTCATAGAAGCATAAAGAGAATTGTTAGAAACTCAATATCTTCTATTACAATCTAAAACCTCTCTTTTGATTTTTCAAGAATATTATGCAGGTTTCAGTTCTGTAGCTGTTATTCATACAAAACTCTTACCCAACCATGCCTTATTGGTTTTTCAAGATAAAACACGGTTGTAGTAACCTGTCTTACTGCGCCTTTTCGATTCTATATACTTGGTTCAATCGAATGACTATTTTGAAAAACAGCTCTATTTTTCCCTCCATTTTTTCATGCATTCTCAGCTCCGTTCAATCTGTCAAACCCTCTCTGACGCGCTCTGTCTTTTAGCCGCTTCTTTTTGACTTATTCTAACAGTCTACTCTGCTCATTTTGACAGCTTTTTCTGTGCAACCTGACAGCATTTTTGCGCGTTTTGATGCTCTGTCATTCTTTTCTTTTAACCTCTACGTAACTGCCCTCTCGACACCTTTACACTTTTTGATGGCACTCTTTTCAATTTTGCATCGAACTTTCTTTTCTGCCCGTAACTTCCATGTCTGACACACGCAACCACCGAGAGGATTTCTTGTTTATCGAGATTATCTGTAATTTTGCACTTTTGCCAGCCATGCAGCATCACGGCCCTAAAACAGCCGTTCTTTTCTTTAATACGCTGTTCTGTAACTTCCCCTTGTAACTCCAGTTAACTTTTACATGGTTGGCTGCATGAATTTCCTCTATGCTTTCCCCAACACCTATCACTGTGTAACTATAGATCTGACTCTAGTTAACTCTTACGTAACTGGTTGCATGATTTTCCTTTGCACTTTTTCGACACCTGTCACTGTGCGTGCTTCTTCGGCTTTTACCTACCAAAATATTACCTGTCGCGATATCGTGACATTTTTGCCCATTTGACTTTTTTTGGACTGTTTACCGTGAAAACCTGACATGTCGTGATATCGTGACATTTTTTGCCTCCTAGACCTTATCTCAGCATGCACCCACGAAAATAGAACATGTGAAATCGCAACGCATTTTGCTGCCTCTAGCTCTTTTCTGTCTCCTACCCGCGAAAACGAGACATGTCACGAAATCACGACACATTCGCTGCCTCTCGCTCTTTTCTGCCTCTTGCCCATGAAAATGGGACATGTCACGAAATCGTGACACTTTTCGCTTTCCTGCACTCTCCTTCGCTTGCACCCACAAAAATGGAACATGTCACGAAATTGTGACACTTTTTGCTTTCCTGCACTCTCCTTCGCTTGCACCCGCAAAAATGGAACATGTCGCAAAATCGTGACACTTTTCGCTGCCGTACACTTTTCTTCGCATGCCTCAGCGAAATCAGAACATGTCGCAAAATTGCGACGCTTTTCTGCCTTAGCGCTGTTCTTTGCCTTTCGCTCGCGAAAATGCAACATGTCGTGAAATCGTGACATCTTTCACATTCGTACATTTCTCACTTCATGCACTAGCGAAATCCCAACATGTAGCGATATCGCTACATATTTTTCCCTTTGTACTTTCTCTTTCCTTCAGCCTCCGAAAATCCTACATGTAGCGAAATCGCTACAACTTTGTGCCTTGTGCTTCCAACTTTGCTTCGGCCCATGAAACTTTGACTTGTAGCGAAATCGCTACATCTTTGTGCCTTGCACTTCCAGCTTTGCTTTGCAACTTTGACTTGTAGCAAAATCACTACACCTTTGTTTCCGTACGTTCTCTCTCCTCTTCGGGTTGTGAAAACCCGACGTGTCGCGATATCGCGACACTTTTTGCCCTTAGTGCTTTTCTTCCGAATCTATCAAGAAATCTCAACACTTTTCGTCCTTGGTGCTGCTTCTCCAAACTTGTTGCAAAATCGTGACACTTTTTCAACTTTTCTTCTTTCCTTCCAGCATGTCACAAAATCGTGACAGTTTCTCTAGCTATTTCTCTCTCCTCCGATATGTCGCGAAATCGTGACATTTTTGGCTGCGCCTTCTCTCTCCTCATTTTTATCGAGAAATCACGACATTTTCGGCTGCACCTTCTCTCTCCTCATTTTTGTCGTGAAATCGTGACATTTTCGGTGCACCTTCTCTCTCATTTTTGTCACGAAATCGCGACAGAAAATATGTCGTGATATCGCGACAGTTTTTTTACTTGTCTTTTTTTGCAAATTTTTGAATCTGGGCCACTTTTTTCTTCTTGGAAATTCACTGTACTTGTTCTGACTGACCTCTGAATTGCATCAACTGCATCAATCTGTCTGTGTTGACAATAATGACAATACTTTTGCAATGCTTTTGCTGCACCTTGCTCAACAAATTAGGCAGCTACCCCATCTGTGGCTCCTTGACGAGTTGAGTTTCCATGAATTATCTCATAATAACTATGGAAACATACCTATCCTCTTGCTCATCGATATAAATTTTCTTGTGTACTGCATAACTCGGTGCACTTACCCCACATGCAAAAGCCTCTCGGACCTCATTCGATGTAATTGTAAATAGATTCTCTTTCCTAGAATTTCGGACAGCCCTAGTAGAGGAGTCATAAATTTGTGTAATTAACTAGATAAGCTTGGGGCATGGGTGCACGGGCGAACAAAATATACCACGAAAGCTGTGAATTGTGAGGTGTTGTGAGAAAAATATTGAGGAAAACCCTTGACTTACTACAGCTTCGACCTCTTGCCTCAACTGGTCAACTCCCTTATGCATCAT
Organism: Wollemia nobilis; assembly: GCA_028583015.1. Lineage (NCBI taxonomy): Eukaryota > Viridiplantae > Streptophyta > Pinopsida > Araucariales > Araucariaceae > Wollemia > Wollemia nobilis. The sequence goes on from JAQPPZ010003612.1 coordinate 4,329,420, forward strand.
CAAACAATCACCAATTTTGGCCATTTTATCTTCATAGGGATCCAGGTCAACATAATCATTCTGTCGAGATTTCTTAGCCCTCGAAATTCTTTCTCGTTTCTTAGTTGGATTCACTTCTACAACTTCCTGCACCTCTTTTGGTTCTTTGCTGCATCTGCCCATATTGCTAGATAAAAAGTTGTGGCACTTCTACAATTTCCTACTTCGAGACTTCCAAAAATTCCTTTGCACTTCGAAACACAGGATACAAAGAAGCAAAAATTTTAAAATAAGGAATTTTTTTTTTTGCCCTTTACCTCCTAAAATTTATAGAGGCGCTATCAAATGCTACAATAATTACATAATTAAATGCAGGCACATCTTTAGAGAGAAATATTCTTTGAAAAACTGCTCAAACGTCCTTTCCCAGGTGCAAAAATTCTCTTCTTTGATTCACCGTCAGATTCTCTTGAAAAATCGTGCCCATCTGTGCTACGCAATATTATAAAAAAATATGCCTTGGCACCAGAAGCTTGTTAGGGAAACCAACCCAACTGTTAATTACCCAATCATCAATTCTAACTGTTGCCTTGAAAAGCTCAATCCAAATGCTTCCCACGTTTGAAAATCATTACTTGAATTTGGTGCCCACTACTTTCGATTATCACCATGTAACCCTAGGGCGAATTAATTTTCCAAACGTGCTTTTGGGAATATATTTTTTGACAAAACCTTTCGCGTGCTTATGAATCCATGGGCGATTCTTGTCTTCATGCGAAAGTTCTCCTTTCCTTGCGACGCATGTGTTTTAAAATGTCACAGCGCGCCTCCCTTTTCTAAAAGCAAATTTTTCTAAATAAAAAAAGCAAGCTTTCCTATGCTTTTTTCCTTTTTGTTCTTATATTTCTTCCATATATTTTATTTATTTATTTTTATATATTTTTTAGAAAGCGCCATGCACAATCTCTCTTTTTTTTTTCTTTCGCCTAATGACGTCATCAAAGCGCATTCGCTTTAGAGACATGCGAACATGATGTTCGCCTCCTCCAAGAGGCACACGTGAAGCTCTATCGCCACTTTACCAATATTGAGTTCCATTTTTTGGGCGACCAAAATTTTAACAATCATTTCATTTTTTTTCTCTTCTTTAATTCATAAACATATTTATACATATGCAAAATTATCTAAAACACAAAAATATTTACATATATACAGGGTGTTACCTTCGATTTTGAAATTATAAAATATAAGCTTTCAGATGAAGGCCATTCACTGGAATAGGAAACTCGTACCCTTTCATGTCAGAATGTCAGAATGCATTAGAAGAGGTAAGACCAAAAATTCAAAAAGGTCCTTCCCATATTGGATCGAATTTATGATGTTTTCTTGGCTTTGATTTCTTTTCGTTCCATTTTAATACCAAATCGTCCACCTGGAAGCTTCGATCAGTTGTTCTTTTCTCGAACCACTTCTTCATATCTGCAGTGTGTTCTACAAAAATATGATAAGCTCACTCTCTTTCTTCTAATTGCAGCAACTGCACCAGTCTTGCCTCCATAGGATTATTTTCTTCGTTTTTATCCTAGAACATCTGCAATATTTGGAGCATAGGAAGCTTGATGTGAGTAGCAAGAACAACCTCTTTCCCATAAACCAAAGCATACAGGGAATTTTTATATACTTCTTCACTGAAATGCGGTCAGACCAAAGTTCCTAATTTAATAACAAATGCCAGCTTCTCTTATTGTCACCCATTATTCTTTTCAGAATCCAAAGCAAATTTTTGTTGGTAGATTCAGCCAATCAATTCCCTTGCGGGTAATTATTGGAAGAGGTTTTTAGGTAAATACCATATATGCTGGAAAATTCTATAATCTTGGATCCGATGAAGGGAGTAACATTGTTAGTGACTAAATAATCTGGTATGCCAAAATGGATGATGAGGCTTTCCATAAAAGAAACAACAGTCGCTTTGATCTACTTTCTTGGTGGGTATAGCTTCCACCCATCTGGTGAAGTAGTCTATCGCGATCAAAATATATTTATGTTTCACAAAGGATTGCGGATCAATAACTCCTATAAAATTGAGACCCCACTATTGAAAGGGTGCTTCCACCTAGATCGGATGCGGCAGTGATGCTCCTTTTCTAACTCGACCCACATATCTTTGATAATTATCACACTGTTGGCTTATCTTGTGTGAATAGACAAACATAGTGGGCCAATAATACCCCATTCAAATAATTTTCAGAGCCATAGGTCTGCCTGCATAATGCCCTCCTGATAGCCCAAAATGAAACTCTTCTAAAATTTTTTCCTTCTGAGAATATTTTACACATCTAAGGAGTATACGATCAATATTATTATAATATAGTCCATTGGGCAACAATACATACTTGAGTTCCTGCAATATGAACCTTCAACATTGGGAAGGGTTAAGACGGCTAGGACACCTTCCAGAGGTAAAATACTCAATGAGTTCTTCGGTCCACTCTTTGTCGCCTGTTGCACTATTCGTACAAATCACATCTTCATGACTTGTCTCAACAACGCTTTTGGCCAACTCTTGACACAGAGTGCACCCACGAACCAATTTTGTCGGCTTGATCTCTACATTATACTCCTGGATCTTTGAGACCCATCCGACCCTCTTATCACCCAGTTCTCCTTGAATTATAAAATTCTAAACGTCAGGATGAATGACATAAACCACAGTCTTACTCTGAGAAACAAAGTGGTGAAACCTCTTCAATGCTTTCATAACTGCATAAACCTGCTTCTTTATAAAGTTATACTTTTTCTAGTGTGGTGCTATAACTTGGCTTGGAAAAGTGATAGGCTTTTCTTCGCCATCATCTTGTTTTTATGTTAGCATAGAAACATAGCTCTCTTGCTTGCCTATTGCATAAAGTATAAAGTCTTTGGAGTAGTCAGGATTGATCAACACTGGCGCTTGAGTAATCCTCTCTTTGATTTCTTGAAAAGCTCGCTTCCTGGCTTCTGTCCACTTAAACTTAACATTCTTCTTCAAGAGCTCATTCAAGGGGTTGACGACTTGGGCAAAATCGGCAATAAACTTATGAATTAAGTTTATCAGTACAAAGAAGGACTGCAAGTCTTTCTTATTAGTTGGTAGTGACAATTTCATGAGTGCTTTGGCTCATGCAGGGTCTATGGCCAATCCTTCCTATGAAATCACATGGCCCAAAAACTTTCCTTCTTTGACCGCAAAAATTGACTTCTTCAGATTTATGGAAATCTCAGATTCTTAACACTTCTCAAATATTTGCCTCAGATGGAAAACATGATCTGTTCTACAATGTGAAAACACCGTCATATCATCAAGATAAATCACAATGATTTTATTTAGCAACTCACCAAAGGTGATGTCCATGGCTCTCTGAAAAGTAGCACCAAAATTTGAAAGTCCAAAGGGAATCCATTGGTAAGAGAATGTGCCCCACTTAGTTGTAAACATCGTCTTGTATTGATCTTCATCCTTAACCCAAATTTTATTGTACCCGAAGAAGCCATCCAACAAGGAAAATCTCTGAGCACCAGCCACAACATGAAGAATCTGGTCTATCTGAGGTAGAGGATAATGGTCCTTGAGTGATGCCTGATTTAAATTTCAAAAATCAACGCACAGGCATATGTCCCCATTCTTCTTTCTTACAGGAACTAGGTTTACCACCCAGGTGGAATGCTTAATAGGGTAAATGATCTTCGTCTCAAGTATCTTCAGTAATTCTGCTTTCATGAGGACTTCGATCTTGGGATTAACAAGGCATTGCTTCTTGTAGCTCAATGGTGTGCTGAATCACATTATTTTTGTATCCTTCCAAGTCCTGATAACTCCATGCTACAATATCTGGATATTCGTAGCATAGGTTTCTAATGCCTTCAATCTCATCTGCTTCACAATCGATACCAATTTTGATGATCTTTCCTGGCTCCAACTACAATTATCTACATTCTTTGGCTTCCACATTAATCCTATGTTTATAAGCCCTATCACTTTGATCAAATAAAATTTTATCAAACCTCTAGGAATATGATTATTCTTTAACTGAATCATTCCTTCCTTGTCTTCCTCCACAAGAATTCTATCTTTTGTGCTGGCAGCTTCTTTGAGCAGAAAATTCACTATTTTCTCATCATTATCAAACACCTACCAATAGAGGCCCTTATCTAGAATGGAAGGTCTATAAATCACCCTCACTATCTTGGGATTTCGGACCACTTGCTCAGCAGGAGAATAATTAGCGCCCAGGGAAGCTAAAATATCAGCATGTCTATTTTGTTCCCAAGGAATCACCTTAATATTCAAAGCTTTAAATGCTTCCAAAAGATCCCATACTCTGTTGCGATAAGCCTTCAAGTAATGTTGCTTTGACACACATCTATTTGTAACTTGATTGACTATAAGCTCGAAATTGCAAAAAATTTGCAATTGTTCAATTCCCAACTTTTTGGCATTTTTCAAGCCAAGGCATAATGCTTCGTATTCAGCTACGTTATTTGCATAACTCTAGGTCTATCTGTAGGAGTAAGTTTTTTGTATGCCTTCAAGGGATACCAACACAACACCTGCTCCCACACCATTCTTACATCGAGCACCATCAAAGAACAACTTCTATAACTGATGCAAAACAGGTTCTGGGGGCTCAAGGACTTGCTCTTGGGACTTCTCTTTCTTCTGAATTGAATAAAAATCCATATTCATTCCAATCATAGCGTTAAAATCTACCAGCAAAAACTCATATTCCAAGAAAATCTCCTCATGTGCTTCTTCAACCAGACCAAACTCTTCAAATTCTTCAGTCATCATGTTCATCGCGCCTGGGACTTGTTCTGCCTCTTCTATTTTTTCAATATGAAAAGGGGAGGGCTTCTCATTATGAATGCGAATTAGCCTACCCTTGAATGGAATCTCCAAATGTGAATAATATAGGGAAAGATAACCTCCTAGCTTAGCTATGAATTCTATTGAAAGGCACATGCAAAAGTAAGGCTCTAAATCAACAACCACAACTTCCTAGATGATAGTAGTCTATGACATGCTATGGAGCACAATTGGAATGTCCTTGATTACTCCAACAGTCTTAACTAGCGTACCGTCCAACTATAATACTCTTGGACTACTCCTCGTATACTCCATTCCCATTACCTCACATACTGCCTTCGACATGACAATAGTGGCAGCACCAAAGTTGATCATACAATTATGCACAACCCACCATTCCATTCTCAAAGATAAGTAAAATGGGGGAGGCCAATTTTTACCTGTCACCGAAGTGGGGAGCGCTTGATCCAAGACTATTTGCAAATGATATTTCTTTTGGTCTTTGGTGGTCTTAAGATATTCTTGCAACAAATCAATCTACCCAGGTAATTGCAATGCATCATACAAGCTAATCCTTGCTAGGATTTTCTTCATTTCTTCCACGATACTGTAGCCACAAGCAAGTGAGACATTTTCTTCTAGGGGCCACTCATACTTATCTTGATACTATTGCGTAGCCTCTACTCTTTGCCTTTTTGTCAACGAAGGATACTTGAGTCTTTCCTTAGCTTACTCTTTTGTCTCACTAGGGACTGGAGTAGTGGTGATGCATTGCAAAGTCGAAGGCTGAGCTTGCGCTTTATATTGTGCTTGCCCAGGTGATGGATTTTTTGACTTGTCAGCATCAGGAACCTTTACCAGGGATGCCTGCTTCTCTTCCTGCACTTTTGGAGCCATAGGTGCTTTAAAAGGTTGCAAGTCTACAGGATCAACAGTCACTGGCCTCTTTCCAGACCTAGTGAGGATTGAAACTTGCTCTGGAGACGACATCATACAATTGTGCTCCACTTCTCGAATCATATTAACTTGCCTGCCCGAAGAAATTTCTACTAATGTCTGAACATAGTTCAGATGCACCATACATGTATCTTCACCATGAGTATCATTATATGTAGAACACCAATATGTCCTTTCAGACCCATTAACCTCATCATTTACTTGAATCATGGTGTTTTTCTTGGGTCCCCTGCTGGTAGATGCTTGCTTCCAGGTGATTGGTGGAGTTTGAAACCTTCTTGATCAGAACTTTGCCTCAGCTTGCTTCTTCCTCATAGTGGTAAGCTCATTGGATATCATCCTCAAACCACATTATTGGATTTTACTTCTTGTAACAAGGCCATGAGGGGATCTGTATTGGGTGACAAAGTTGGTGTTGGCAATGGCAAGGGTGCTTGTGGTGCGGGTAAGGGTAAAGGGGTTGGAGGTACTGGCAATGTTGGAAAAGAAACGAATGAAGGCTGTGATGGTACTGATGGAATGAGAAATTATGGGAATCTCATAGTAGATGACTATGGGACAGGGATAGGAGCTACTTGAGGGGAGTCCAAATTCCATGAAGGGACAGGATACATCGATGACATAGGCTACAAAAATGCGTTAGAGTAAAGATATTGTGGCAGATTAGGGATAATAGGCATCGTTGCCTTTGGAGGAAGACTACCTACAATAATCAAATATGATTTGGCATTTTGAGCTTGTGTATAGAGATTCGAGAATGTGGTCACATTGTCCTTGTGCACCGCCATACCAATATTGGTACCGAGTGCTCAAAGATAATAAAATGTTTCTTGCTCATGGGTTGGTCACAAAATTTATGGAACCCTCTGCCAGCTTCGCGCAAATAAAACATTAAAATATACAAGTTCCTCTTGTGGATGTCTTTGAATTGAGGTGAACTGGTGCAACAGAGATTATGGATTAGCTTGCTCATGGAAATTCTTAATAAGCAATTCTACCAATTGATCCCACGAGGTAATTGTACCAAGATACAAAGATCGGTACCAATACAACAATTTCTCTTAATGACAATAACAAAAGTTTTATCATCACATCCTCATCAGTTATATCATGAATAGTTGCAAGAGAGGCCATGTCTTGGATATGCTCATATGCAAATTTTCCAGTACCATCATATGTGGGTAAAACCTTCAGAGCAGCTTGAGGTACGAGTTTTTACGCTTGCAAATTCAGTGCTCCTGAGCTATTCCAAGCCAAAAATTGCCTTGGAAGCTGTTGTTGATGTGGTGGAGGATTATGAGCCATGTGAACAGGAATATGGGGAGTATACTGCGGGGTGCTAGTGGTTGTACTGGGTGGATGCTGAGGAAAACTGGTGGTAGTACTTACAAGACTTACAGGAGCGAAAAACACACCAGCTAACTAGGAAGATGAAACAGATGGTATGGATGGGATATGAGGAAGTGAAGACATCCATCAAAAAGTGGCTATTTGAGGATGCTCTCCTAGCCTTTGAATATCTAGTTCATAAAATCTAATCTGATTATCAGGATTCTTGGATTTTGATCTTGTATTCATGAGAAATGACTTTCGTCGTCCTCATGCTTACGAAGTTTTGGGTAAAAAATGAGTCGCCATATGTTCTAATCTCAAGCAGGAAGGCGAAAACCAAACCTAGCACTGTTGAAATTGGAACCTTGAAAGTCCCACCTGGCGTGCCAAAAATTGTTGGTCAAATATCTTCCTAATCAATAAACATTGCATTTATGCACCCTAGATATGACCAACATTGAAATGATGGAGGAAAGAGATGTCCTTCATGACAATCTCTAGAGAGGGCTGGTTCTCGAACTAAATCCTAAAATGGTAAAATATTAAGGATGCAGGAAAGAAATTAGAGAAAGAGATGGGAAATATGGCCACAAGCCAAAGTGCAAGACTGGTGTTAGACTAACTAGCAGGAAAAAACCCAAGCACAAATTAGCATTTACAAAAGCAAACAGAATAGAATAAGCTCATAATATTACCATAACAACTATCAAAATGGTACTCTAGCATTCACCTTCTCATTAGCAACTTTAAATCCAATGATAGAATTTAAATACAACAACAAACTAGATAGACAAATGGAAATAGAAGCACAATGTACAGAAATTAATCACACACAAGACCACTCACAAATTCAAAAGTTTGATGCCTTCTATTAATACAAAGATCTTAAAGAAATCTCTCGTAAAATATCTAACTCCCTTTTACAATAAAATTTACCTCGTATTTATAGAGGTTTTCGCCTCTATCATTTAATACATATGAGAGAAGAATGTCCTGGGATCAAAGACATAATTAGCAAAATCCTCCTCAAATTATTTGAAAATCCATTTGCCTGGGAAACAAATTCTTGAAAATCTGAACTACGGATGGAGGTGTGCATGTTAGGAGAAAACATTAAATTTTTTAGATCGCTTTTGATACATTGGAAATCATGAAAGCTCGTTTCTCTTTGCCTTCCTCTTCGTGATCCACAAAATGGAGTAACTGAGGGCATGCTTCATTAAATGCTAAATTCAATTGTCTTGACCAAATTCCTGTTCGCCCATGTTCACTTTCACCTCGAGATCTATTTTACCCCTTTGCAAACCAAAAAGGCATGCACGACACTCTTATAAAACACGTTCGCCTCTAGAAAGGGCGAACGACACGTTCGCCCCTATGGAAGGGTGAATGTAACCTTGCTTCGTCATACATGTTGGTTCACCCATGGGAGGGGCAAACGACATGTTCACCCCTCAACCAGGGTGAACCTGATTTGAGTTTCTTTTTAGACGCGCGTGCCACTACATATTGCTAAGGCATGTTCACCCCTAAGAAGGGCGAACAATGCGTTCACCCCTTTGGAAGGGTGAACGCGACCTTGTTCTTTTGATATTTTGCCTTTGTGAAATTTTTGAACTCGTTCACCCCTTTCAAGGGTGAATGGAGCGTTCACCTCTTTCTTGGGGCGAACGTAAATGCATATCAAATTTTTCAAGTTTTTCCTTTGGGCCTTTGTCTTCTCCATTTTTTGAAATTCAGGCAAACATTTCTCCATTGAATTTTATAAGGAAATAAACTCAAAAGGGATTTCCCAAAATGCATCAGAACTTGGCGAATAGGAAATTATTTAAAATATTACATATGGAAGCCAAAGATGCAAATATGTACTGTCTATATACTGCCACCACATTCAAACATTGAATTCAAAATATTTAAACAAAATTTCCAATGAATACAAAATGACCAACAAGTACATGTTTTAATAATTTATTAGTTACAGATAAACATTATTTAATGCGTTCTTATCCATTGTTATGTCTTGTAATACCTATTTATAGGCACTTGTTCTTATGCTAATACAACTAAGTTTGGATTGTCTTCTTATTTCTCATGTCTATGTAATTGATTCCACAATATTCCCCTTGTACATTTGAAACTTAGGGGTTTGAAAGTTAGGAGGAAAAGGGTGACTAGATATGAAAGGATATAGGGGATTATTACAAAAGTCAATATATGAGTACTTATGACTGGATGAAGACCCTTCGATAACAACCATATGTTGTTTCAATTGCTCTAATTGAATGGTTATTGTTTGAAGTTCTAAAAAAACAGGATTTAATGGCACACAAGGCATGTGTTGAGAGATAGAGGGGAATTGTTGATGATTGACATAAGAAGGGGGGTGGTATACTTTGGTATATGATATAAAATTTGGCATTGTATGACTTGTCCCTAGGGTACTTGAGATGAAATAATTAGAGGATGAAGGATGAGAGATTACAAGACTAGAGTTTGTCCAAACCACGTATCCATGTTTATGGGATTAGAATGAGGACCATGGGTTAAATTTATATGGACATTAAATATTGGGGTATCTAATGGCATATTTTATTTAGGAGTGTAATTTTTTCCTTCTTGTTGAGACATGGGGTAACTATCATTGCCTTGCAATAATTTCTCAAGGGTAGGTAAATATGAGTGATACTCCAATCAGGATAGAAGGGTTTGTCTCTTAGTATCTATGGATGTGGTGATAACAAAAGGTGTTGATTTATTGAAATGAGATGTTGATGCATTAAATTTTTCACTTACAGGTCCAAAATATGGATCCAATTGATTTACTGATAAAGGATTTGAATTAGGCTATTGGGGACGATGCATTAGTGAATCATCCCCTATATAGTCACCTAGGGTTTCATGACCTACTCTAAGGAAGGTCTCTATAGTTTCCCTATGCTTCTTTAAAATATAGGCCATATGAGTTTCAAATTAGAAGACTAACCTTCCATATTTCTCGTGGGTAGGGCTTAGAGAATCATGTGGTGTGGAAACCTCATATTCTTGATTAAAGGTGGGGTTATTAAAGGTTGGTTGGTTATCATGACCCTTTATAGGAGAATCAGGGATAATGACCAATGAATGAGTAGCAGTATAGATTAGGTAGCATTTCTTAGACATAGATTTAAAATAAGAGAGAGGATTAATTAAGTTTTATTTGTTTATAGCATTGATTAAAGAAGAAATAGGTGCTTTAGCAACCTTATATCTCCTTCCCTCAATATATTCAATCTAACTTGTATACCTTAGGGGTCTTGTTATATACCAAAGGTCTTGATATTCCTGACCCATCTTGTTATACCAAAGGTGTTCTTATTTTTTTCCTCTTAACAAGATCACTATCAAAGATAAGTTTTCTATCCATATTATAGATGATTTAATGTATGGATTACATGGTGCTAGAAACTTTACAAAATTAGACTTGATGGTTTTAGCACCATTCCATCATATCATGAGAAAGAGAGAGAGAGAAAAGCAACATATATTATTGAGAATGAAGTGATACATTCGAGTAGAGATATGAGGCCCTTTATATAGGAAGATGGATTCCTTGGCCAACACTCTACCTAGTTGTACAAGAGACACCTTGCACATTTACAACTTGCACATTGACACTTGTGCATTTACTACATTGTATGAAACAACTAGATAAATTCCCCCTAAAGTAATCTAACATAACCAAATGATGTAATATATTCTAACACCCCCTTGTATTACATTATTTGGTATGAAGTTCTCTTGAATCACATAGATGATCTCTGAATATTTGAAACTTGATTTTTCCAAGTGCTTTTGTAAAGATGTCTGCCAACTGATCTTCTATAGGAACATACTTGAGGATGATGCGCTTGTTCTAAAAATATTCCCTGATGAAATGACATTGAGCTTCAATATGCTTTGTTCTTTCATGTATGATTGGATTCTTGATCAGATTCAGTACTCCTTGATTATCACAGAATATCATAGTGGGAGTTCGTTTGATTCCCATGTCAGATAGTATGTATTGTAACCATAGAGCTTCATAGGTTGTATCTCTTGTTGCTCGATATTCTACTTCAGTTGATGATTGTGCTATTGTATGTTGTTTCTTGTTGTGCCAAGATATGGGTCCTGATCCGAGATAGAAGACATAACCTGAGGTAGATTTCCTATCATCAATAGATCCAACATAATCTGAATCTGAGTATCCTTGTAGACAAAATTCTTTGACATCCTTCATATAAGTTAATCCATAGTCTGTAGTCTTCTTGATATATTGTAATATTCTTTTTGTAGCTTTCCAATGACTTTCTCTTGGTTCTTGCATGAACCATGAAAGATAATTTATTGCAAATGCTATGTCTGGTCGATTGTTTGTTAAGTATAGAAGACTTCCAATCAATTGATGATACATCATTGCTGAAACCAATGGTGTTTTATCATTTTTGGATAGTTGAATCCCTTGTTCCATTGGTGTATCTTTGGGCTTACACTCTATCATTCTATATTTTTCAAGAAGAGCTTTTGCATATTTTGATTGAGTGATAACTATTTTATCCTTTCCTTGATAAATCTCTAGACCAAGGCAGTAGTTCATTAGTCCTAGATCTATCATTTCAAATGCTTTTTCTAGATCCTTTTTTATGTCACTTATTAACTTTTTTGAACTTCCAATAATCACTATGTCATCAACATATACTATGAGGATCAAGATATCATTTCCAATTTTCTTGGTATATAGACTGGGATCTGATGAACTCCTTTTGAAATCATGATGTAATAGGTGATTATTGATCTTTATATTCCATGCTCTGGGAGCTTGTTTCAAGCCATATAGAGATTTATTCAATTTGCATACCTTACTTTCCTATCCTTGAATGACAAAGCCTTTAGGTTGTGTCATATAGACTTCTTCTTCTAAGTCACCATTAAGGAATGCACTTTTTACATCCATCTGATGAAGTTTCCACCCTTGATGTGCTGCTAGCACGTAGACTATTTGGATAGTAGTCATTCGAGTTATTGGTGCGAATGTTTCTTCATAGTCAATTCCCTCTATCTGAGTATACCCTTTGGCTACTAGTCGAGCTTTGTATTTGTCAAGTGTTCCATCTACTTTGTATTTGATTTTGTAAACCCACTTGCATCCCACTATTTTCTTTCCTAGAGGTAGGTTTACTAGATCCCATATCTTATTCTTTTTGAGTGATGCATATTCAGATTCCATAGCTGCTTTCCAGTGTGAGTCTTTTAGTGCTTGAGAAGTTGATGTTGGTTCTACTATGTTACTTAGCATTCCTCTATTCATTCTAGTCATACTGCGAGTTTGAGGTCTTGTAGAGGTAAGATCTGGCATTCTTTCTAGATTTGATTCTCTGAGAGTATCTTTGAGCCATATTGGTTCTTTTCTAGGTAGTACTATTGATGCTTCCATATCTTGTTCTTGAGATTATAATTTTGAGTCTTCTTCAGATAGATTTAGGAGGACTTCTATGTCACCACTAGATTCATCTGTATTGATTTTGAATTTTTCATAAAAGATCACATCTCTACTAATGTAGACTTTATTTGTAGATGGATCTAGTATTATATATCCTGTAGATTCATTGTCATAGCCAACAAATATCCCTATCATAGTTTTGTCATCTAGTTTAGTCCTCTTTTATTTTGGAACATGCATGTAGGCTTTGCATCCGAAGATCTTTAGTTTTTCTATATTGGGATTTTGTCCTGACCATGCTTCTTCTAGTGTAATATGCTTGAGTACTCTTGTTGGTAGTCTATTTTGTATGTAGACTATTGTTTGTACTACTTCAGCCTAGTATTTGTGATCAAGTTGTGCTTCTTTTAACATACATCTTACCATTTCCATTATTGATCTATTTCTTCTTTCTGCAATTCCATTTTTTTGAGGTGAATATGTTGTAGTAAGTTGTCTTTTAATTCCATTTTCTTCAAGAAATGAGTCAAATTATTTGGAAATAAATTCTCCTCCTCTATCTGAATGAAGTGCTTTTATGGTCTTCCCTGATTCTTTTTCCACTTGAAGTTTGAATTGTTTGAAATGATTGAATGCTTCTGATTTGTACTTCATGAAATATACCCACATTTTTCTAGTGTGATCATCAAAAAATAATTGAAAGTATTTATGTCCTCCAACACTATCAACTTTCATTGGTCCACATAAATATGTATATATTATTTCTAGAGGATGTTGAGCTCTATGTTGATGAAGTTCGAAAGGAATTCTATGTTGTTTTCCTGCTAAGCATTCTAGACATACAATAGTTTCTAGAGATAAGTTGGGTAGTCCTTCTACCATTTGATATCTAAATAATTCCTTCATTGATGTCTCACTAGTATGTCCTAGTCGTTTGTGCCATAGTTCTGAAGCATTGACTGAAAGAGTTGAGTGAATAGCAGTGTCTAGGACAAATAGACCATTTTTATACGATCTTGATGCTATCATTCTTCCCTGTCTAGAGATGTGACATTGTTTTCTGCCAGTGAGAACCTTGAACTCAATAGTTAAGTCTTGATCCATGAGTTGAGAAACAGAAATAAGATTAGTAGTTAATCCTGGAACATACAATACATTTTTTATTATACCTCTTCCATCCTTAAGATTTACTAGAATATTTCCAATTCCTTTTACTTCATATGTTTTGCTATCTGCTACAACAACTAGATTTTCATTTATCTTCTTCAGAGAATTGAACCAATGTATGTTTCCTGTCATATGCTTACTTGCACCTGAATCTATATACCAATAATCCATGATGTTGTTATTATCAGGATTTGTGGAATACCTTATGTCTCCCTAGTGATTTTGAAAATGTGAAAGTGCTTTTGTAAAATATAGTTCAATTTTGGATTGATTTTGTAAAGTTTTGAGAATCCCAAAATCAAATTCTAGTATCTCCTTATTACTCCTATTGAACTAAGCACTTTTCTAAATTTGAAGAGGTTTAATGTTTCCTTTTGTCCCTTTTTATGAAATTTTGAGACAAATATTTTGCTAATATTCCAACTTTAGAAAAACTTTAATAAACCCCTTTTTAATATCTCCTTTAGGATTTAATTTTAGTGTATCTAATTTCCAATAAATTAATTTGATGTAGTAATCCTTATAACTCCCAAATTTAGAAAATTAGAACACAATAATATTTGCAAATATTTTAAAATCAATTTCCAGTAGAAACCCTTATTACTCCTAAGTTTAATATTGCAAATATTATATTGATTTGATAAATTATTCCCTTTGAGATATGGCTTTCAATATGGTTAAATTCTTCTAAGTTTAACCTTGATTTATCAACCTTATAACTCCCAAAAAATGAAAGCACATTTAAAATGGGAATAAATATTACCTTGCACTATACAAAGACTACAATAATTGATGCTAATTTTGGGTGTGCAAGGGTTGCAATATTAATGTCTCTACTTTGGTCATTCCCTCCAATAGAATGCTTGGAACCTTCCTTGGATTTAATGCTCCAAATATGGTACCTTTAATCTCTACCTTTGACCTCCTTTGACCAGAGCATTAAAGGCTCTTCCACCTTGCTTCCATGCTACAACTCGACCCTGTGCATGAAGACTCTAGAGTGTTGAATGTGGATACATGAATGCTTTTGAATGCTTGGTATTTGATACCCTTAAAATGGAGGAGAATCTTGTATTAAGTGCCAAGTGGCACATCCATTTTCTTCTTGAGTACTTGAGGAGTAGAAGGTGCTAGAAGACACTTGTATCTTCCTTTGAGTAACGTATGAACGTTACATTCTTTAGTGGAGCACTTGGTCTCTTTGTGGACAAGTGTCTCTCATATTCTCAATGCACCAACCTATTGTTAGTAACTCCTTTCTTGGTCAAGATGAGCGCTTGCATGAGGAGCATTAGGGTTTTGCCTCAAGTGACAAGTGTCACTCCCTCCTTGTGCATGGATGTCTTCTCTAACACTTCTTCAATGTACCCTTTGGAGGTTCTTTAAACCCTATAAAATTTCTAGCTCCTCCTTCATTCAATGGCACTTGCTTGTGAGTTGTTTCCAGTTGGAATGAGGAGCAATGATTT
Source organism: Wollemia nobilis (assembly GCA_028583015.1). Taxonomy (NCBI): domain Eukaryota; kingdom Viridiplantae; phylum Streptophyta; class Pinopsida; order Araucariales; family Araucariaceae; genus Wollemia; species Wollemia nobilis. The sequence continues at coordinate 4,344,628 of JAQPPZ010003612.1, forward strand.
GGAGGCTTGAGCACCGATTTTGAGCAATGCAAATGTGGAGTTTGAAACACTCCAATGGTGCCTTATTCTTCTTCTTTTCACACCTATTATATATCCTCCTTTTGTAGACAATGTTGCTCTTGAATATAATGTTGTTTCTCCCTTTGTTTTGTGCCTTGTCTTTTGTAGGTTCGGTCATCCAAGATATGAGGAGTATGAGCCCTTAGAGTGGCTCCTTTTGCTATGCTTGGAGAGTGCTAGCATTTGAACACCTTTGGATGGTTTACCCTATGGATATTGTGCCTTTGAGGCACCTTCAAATCTATCCTCTTTCCTATAGTATAGTATAATACAATGTAACAAATTTATGTATAAAATAACCTTTATTGCACCCTCTTTTGCACTCCTTTTTTTTAGGTCTGAATTTCTGGTTTTGTGGCAGAATTTTTGAATGCAATGTAGGGGTTTTGAGGTTGTCTCTTTGATTAGACACCTTCCCCTTTTTTCTTGGATACTTTGATGAAAAATCCAAAATTATATAGAAGTAGATAGAAGCTCCTTATTTGATGTAATTTTCTACACTTTTCTCCTTGCAACTAACCCTATAATGCTTTGGATTTGAGACTCACCAAGTCTCAATATTTGAAGCTTCTATTTCTGATTTTGGTTAGTTGTCTTCTTCTCCAAATTTTGGAGGATTCTAACCTATTTTGGTGGCTTCACTTGGCCACTATGTGTTGCATATTTTTGTGCACTAATAGTGTCTTTAGACACTTTGTCAAATTCTGATTTTGTGCCCTTCTCAAGAACATAAACAATAATATTTTTGAGAGTAATAGAATAGTGCAAATGAATCTAATAATATTTCACTTTTAATGCACTAAAAATTTCACCTTATCACTCCAATCAACTCTCAAAATAATGCACTTAATCAATTTACTACAACTAATCAAGAATAATCTAAAATGAACCTTCAAGAATTATTCTACAATTTCCTTACAAATAAAGTTGTAGGGGCTAGTCTTCTTTTGCTTTCCAAAGTAGATGATAGGTAGTTGATAGATAGTTGTAATTCAAAAATCTAATCAACTCCTAATGTGCAAATGAACCTTAAAAGGAACCTTTCTCTTTTTGCACTTTTGAAGATTGTAATCCAATTTTCCTTCTTGCAACTTTAATCCAAATTAAGGTGCTTTAAAAAATCTGATAAGTAATCCAATTAATGAATCTACTTGCACCAATAGTTGCTTACCTTTTTGAAATATTTTATAGCTCTTTTCACTTATGTAGAGGATGATGTAGATCTTGGTGCTTTTGATTCACCAAGTTTTTACCTTGTAGTAGATGGATACGCAACTCCTTTGTTGGTTGTCCTGAACAACTTTCTCCTTCACCTAAGTCATAGCTCCCTAATGCTTCTAGCTTCAAACAGGGCCTTCTTCTCAATATTTTGAATGTCTTGAGATCTTCTCTATGATTTGACAAACTGCTTACCAAATCCTTATCCTTTTGGGCTTGTTGTTGGATGGTGATAATTGTCCCAACTCCTTTTCTATTAGAAGCTTCTCTGCTAGCAATGTTTACATGTAGTGACACACAATGGTAGGTCTGGTTTGCAAAGATGTAGGAAAATAGTAACAATGGTAGCTTTCCCTATTCCTCTCTAGATTCATCATGGCTCTGATACCACTGATGGTTTTAGCACCATTCCATCATATCATGAGAAAGGGAAAAAAAAAAAAAAGAGAGAGAGAGAGAGAGAAAAACAACATATATTATTGAGAATGAAGTGATACATTCGAGTAGAGATATGAGGCCCTTTATATAGGAATATGGATTCCTTGGCCAACACTCTACCTAGTTGTACAAGAGACACCTTGCACATTTACAACTTGCACATTGACACTTGTGCATTTACTACATTGTATGAAACAACTAGATAACTTCCCCCTAAAGTAATCTATCATAACCAAATGATGTGCTTGAATTCTGGATTTCATAAATTTAGGATTAGAGAAGAGGATATTCCTAAGACTATTCATACACTTGAGGGTCATTATGAGTTCCTAGTCATGCCTTTTGATCTCATTAATGCTCCTTCCACTTTTCAATGTCTTATAAATTTTATATTTTGTCCTTTTCTTTATAATTTTGTCATAGTTTTCTTTGATTATATTTTAATTTATAGGATGTCATGGGAGGATCATCTAGTTCATGTTCACAAATTTCCTCACCTATTACAAAGGGGATTTTTTTTCAAAAGGTCCAAATGTTCCTTTGGGGTGAAGGAGGTAGAATAATTGGGACATGTAGTAACTTAGAAAGGAGTCAAAATATATCCTAATAATATTAAAGCTATGCATTATTGTCCCTTTCTAAACCCCTTAAAAAAATCCATGGGTTTTCAATACTCACAGAAAACTATAGAAAATTTATCCACAACTATGGCAAGATTATCATTTCTTTGACTGCTCGCACTAAAAAAGATATCTTTATTTGGTCTAAAGATACTTCCCAAGCCTTATAATATCTCAAATAAGTATGTGTACCACTCCTATTTTGGCCACTCCTAACTTTAGCAAACCTTTTGTTATTTAGTGTGATGCTTTTGATATAGGTATTAGAGTTATTTTGATGTAACATCGACATTCATTAGCCTTTCCAAGTAAGAAAATTTTAGATAAAAATAGGATAGTCCAATCATGAGAAGGAAATATTAAAATTTTTGAATAGCATAAAGAAATAAAGGCCTTATTTTTTGGGGCATCATTTCATTATAAGGACCTAACATAACAACCTTAAGCATTTCTTAGAGTAGAGTATTTCATGTGTTGATAGAATAAATGGATGACCAAGCTCTTGGGTTATGGTTTTGCCATTGAGTACAAGAAAATAAAGGAGAATTTGGTGAATGATGTCTTATATCACAAATATAATGATGTTGTTGTTGTCAATGCCATCTCTAGTCCTCTTCCATAGTGAATTTTGAGAAGGTTGGCTTTCTGACCTAGAGACTACATGAATCATTCAAAAAATAGAGGTGATGGCTTTTTAAACCTTAATACTATTTAAAATATCATAGGATAAGTATCACATGATCAAATATAATATACCCACAATTATATAAGGTCAAGATAATGATATGAGTAGAATAGAATGATCAAATTAATATGTATATCAAGGCTAATAATATATAAAACAACATTCACTAATAAGCAAAAATATGAATGTAAATAGCCTGAATCATACATGTACTAAGCATGTAAAACAACTTACAATATTAATTGATCAAAATATATGTAATATTTATTACTCTTCTTTCTCTTACATATATGACAAGAACTTGCTATTTTATGTAATGTTATATCTCTTGATTGAATTATTACATATAAAGTATCCTTATGGAGTATATATCCATAGTAGAATGACTCTTAGGATACTTGACTATTCCTTTCCATATGCCAAGTCTCATGACTCTTGGCTTGACTACTTGACACTTGCATACTTGATGAACACATGACTATATTGTATGCACACCTAGACATGACTCTTGACCTTCACTTTGCACACTCTAATCTAAGATACTTATGTACATATTTACATTACATATTTGCACTCTTAAATATAATATACTTGTACACATAGACTCAACTTACACTTGCACACTAACTCACATGACACTTGTGCATTTCTTGTGCATTACAACTTTACATGACACTTGTGCATATCCTGCATACTCACAATTACATAAAGATTATTATTCACACTCTAAACTATGACTCAACCATAACCTATTATTTACAAGTTATACTATGAAAGTACCATGGGGATACATTAGCATGTACCAAATAATATAATATACTCCAACACCCCCCTTGTATTACATTATTTGCTTAGTGAAGACTTTGGTATTCATCTTGATCTTTATTCTTCAAGTGACCTTGTAATGCAAATGATTTTCTCCTTGAGCTCCATTATGCTCATCTTGCTTAACTTTTGCTTTGAGTTCAAACTTTGGCATTGTTATTGTCTTCCTTCTAAATTTATTGTTGAAGAAGATCATACCTTTCTTGTACCCATATCTAAATTTTGATAAATATTTATGAGGAAATCCATTAAGATATTTTTGAGACATTGTGTATATCCATTAAAAAATATTATTTTATTGTACCAACAATATCTTTGAGAATGATTTGTACCTCCACAAATTTTGCAACAATGAATATTCCAACATCTTTCTATCTTATGTCCATGTTTGCTACAATGTTCATATTTATTTTCTGAATGTTTGAAGTCTTCATTACAATGTTCTTTGTCACACACACTATCTACACACTCTTTGTCTATGTTTAAATTTTTTGTAACATCTATTCCTGGATCAAGTTCTTCTATCTTTGTTATGAATTCCAAGTTAGAAGTATCCTAGCTTGTACCACAATTTTCTTTTTCATTTTTATGAAGATCATTAGTTTCACAACATGCATATATTACTATGGGCTTTGATATATTTTTTGTCATAACTCTTAAATTATTTGCTTCACTATAAATAATCTTATTCTTCAAATCTTTAATTGTTCTCTTGTTTTGTATTCTTGTCTTCGAGGACTTCATTAGAAAGTAATACCATATACATTATATTTCCTATATCATTAGGTAATGTAAAAATACCTTTAGAGTTTTCAATTGCTTCATCAAGCTTTGAACTTAGATAATTACCAAGTATTGAAAAATTTTCATCTTTGGATTCTCTCATAATTGATTGTAAGACTCTCTTTATCCTTATTGATGTATCCTTTTTTCATTCATGTACTATGTACAACATTTTAAATATTGCAACATTACCTTAGTCTCTTCAAGTGAAATATCCTGAATGTATATTTATTCATCTTGAGAACATAAGTTTTCTTCTTCATTTGTTTTTGACAACTCATGTATTTTCAGTTTTTGATCATTTATTTTCCTTTTTGCTTGCTTTTTCTTTGCCATGTTCCTTTTGAAGTTGACAACCTTATAACTCCTATCTTTAATAAAAATTTAATAAAAATTTCAATTCTTACAAAAATCTATCACTTCTAAAAATTTCCTTCAATAAATTACCTTATCACTACAAAAATAATAACTTTAAAATTATCCTTATAAAACTTCTATTGTCAAGGTCAATACTTGAGAATCTTGGACCAAATTGTGCAGATTTTGAATAGTTATAAATGAGGGGTCATATGCAAAATTCCAAGCAATATTGAGGGAGATACGACCCTATGAAGTCAACCATTCAAAACAAGGGTAGTGACGATTTTTCAAGTCGCGAAAAACAAATTTGCAAAGTGCGAAGGATTAGGGTTTTTCCTAAAAAATATCTCATATTTTAGGAGCCATATCTTCACGAAGAGTTATCCAATTTAGCTGGACCAACTTGTGCAGAATTTGAATAGCTTTAAAATGAGTGGTCATATGCAAAAATCCGAGCAATATTGAGGGAGATATGACCCTGTGAAGTCAACCATTCAAAACAAGGGTAGTGACAATTTTTTAAGTCATGAAAAATAAAATTGCAAATATTTGCCAACTAGGGTTCGAACAATGGGAAGAGCAATGAAGGGCTAAGAATCCAATGAGGCAAAATATTCTATCTGGACAAATATTTTTAAAGCTAAGTTCTTTTCCCTTTATTTATATTAGAAATTTTGCATGAAAATTTATAAAGTTTTTATCAAATATTATATTTGCTAGAGGACTTTCAAATAAATTCATTAGATTTTGAGTTTTCTTTCCATGGATCGATTTATAGTTAAATCCTCAAAATCATCCCTAGTGGTAGAGGTTAGCGAGTGCACCTCAGAGAGATCCTCATTGCTCCAAGATAGGGTTGTTTTTGGTAAATTTAATGGGTATTGGCTAGGGGCTTCAACCTTGAGAAAATGGATTGATAGGAGTTGGAAGTCTCCAGGAGTGATTCTATCATTTCTTCCCAAAGGTTTTTTCCTAGCCATTTTTTGTTCTAGGTAAGAAAGAGAAATAATCCTAAAAGGGGGTCCTTGGTTTATGGGAAGAGCAGGGCTCTTCCTTACCCATTGGTATGAAGGCTTTTCACTTGAAAATGTTAATCTATCCCTAGTACCAGTCTGGGTTAGGATGTTTGGGTTGCCCTTTAAATTTTGGAAACTAGATACCTTCAAGGCAATAGGAAACACTCTAGGAGAATTGTTTGAGATTTTAGATACAACAAAATATGGATTTTTGGCTACTTATGCTCGAATACTGGTCATGATTGATATAAGTAAAGCTTTACCAGAATTAATAATTCTTAAGTAAGGGGATAATATGTGGACCCAAACTATAGATTATGAAAACATATCTTTTAGATGTAGAAGATGTCATAAGGTGGGGCATATTGAGAGATCATGCCCTAAAAAGAGCTCAACAAAATCATTTGTAGAAAATCGTAAGAGAAATTTTCAAATGGTTATGGATAAAGATGGTTTTCAACTTCCAAAAAATAGATATAGAAAAATAAAATAAAATTAACAATGGAGACCAATAAGGAAGGATACTGGAAGAAATTCCAATTCTTTTGAGGCTTTAGCTGATGAAGAAAATGTAGATCAAAACTTAGATGATATAGTACAACAATTTCAACATATTAGAAAGGAATCATATATTCAGTATGATCCTAATTTAAGGAAGAACATCCTCGATGATTCTAAGGAATGTGTCTCATCATATTTTGAAGACTCTCTTGAAGTACCATGCACCATTTAGGAGAAAATAATTGGTAAAGAAAATGTAGTTTTAGAAGTTAATACCTCTGCCATTAATAAGGAAATACCAAAAAATGAGTAGGACAAGTCAAAAGCTTCTATAATAGATCCAGGAGAGGATAAATATGTTGAAAAATAAAATTGTGAAAGAATATTGAGGAATATAATAATAAGACCTACTTCTGATATAGTCAAGGAAAAAAATAGGAAAACCCTCAAATTATCAAGCAATATCCAGGGAAGCAAGAGCTAACATAGATAAAGGAACACAAACTAAGTTGGTTGAACTTCTCTTTACCAAACAACAAAATGATATTGGTAATATGCAAGAGGGGCCAAAATCCCCTAATGAGACACGATTATAATATCATGATATATAAGGGGTGCTAATACCCCCTCAAAGCATAGGTGTATTAGGGACCTATGTAAATTAATAAACCTGATATTCTCTATATCCAGGAAACTAAAATGACAAAAGAAGAAATTTCAAAAACTATGGAAGCAGTTTGGGAAAGATATGAATGGGATGTTATGGATTTTGAAGGAGCAAAAGGGGGAATTCTAACTTATTGGAATCCTTCTAGAACCTCTTGTGTAACCATTCATAAAACTAGGAACTAGATATCCTCTTTAGTCACTTGCTACTTTGCAAATATTCACTTCATCCTTATCAGTGTCTATGGACCTACAAATCAGTCAGGTAGATTAGAATTTTGGAGTGGGATTGAAGCCTTTATGAGAAGTAAAGACCAAGTAACTTGATTCATTATCATTGGATATTTTAATGCCTTAAACAAGCTGAACAAACAATTTGGAGGAATTAGGAAATTGACCCAAAGTATGAAATATTTCTCAGATTTTATTCAAAACAACAATCTATGGGAAGTTGAGTTTGAAGAAGACAACTATACTTGGACCAACAACAGGAGAGGCCAAAACCTAATAGAAAAAAATTAGATAGATGTATTCTCTCATATCATTGGCTTGATGAAGGAACTTGTGCTAAAATTAATACCTTAACAAGGATTTGTTCAGATCATTGGCCAATAAGAGTTAAAATGGTGGTAAGTGAATTCAAAAAAATATCATATTTTAAATATGAGCAGATGTGGAAAGACCATTCTCAATTTGTTGATATGATAGCTCAAACATGGAATTATTTAGGTAATGGTGGGTTGTATGCTATTCCAAACCAAATTAAAGCTATGCCATCTAGATTAAAAGAGTGGAACAAGAACACCTTTGGAAATATTTTTAAGAAGAAAGAACTAAAAGATAAACTTTCAAAATTCTAAAAAGGTGATGAAACTAATACAAGCTATGAGGAAAGGGATTTTCTTAGTGAATATCATAATATTTTGAGTAAGGAAAAGAAATTTTAGAGATTAAAATCAATATAGACTTGGTTAAAAGAAGGAGATAAGAATACAAAGTTTTTTCATAGGATGGCTATAGTACAAAGAGCATATTCTAGAATTAAATCAATAGAAGTAGTTTGGATTGAAGATCATAATGAAATTAGAAAAGAGATAAAGTCATTTTATCAAAATATTCTAAGTTCAGAGGAGACCGAAGTTCTTAATGATAAACTTACTCAAGATGTTCCTTCAATAATAACAAATTAAGATAATAGGAAATTGATGGAGCTTATTACTATAGAATAAGTTTATTTAGTTCTTTTATATTTTAATAAGGATAAATCCCCAGGTCCGTATGGGCTCTCTACAACTTTTTACCAACATAATTGGGATTTAATGAGGGATTCTTTATTGGTGGTTGTGGAGCAGTCTAGGGTAAAACAATACATTCCTTATAAAATATTTGCAACTTATCTTACCCTAATTCCAAAAAAAAAGGATGCTGAATTATTTGATTCTTTTAGACCCATAAGCCTATGTAATATGGAATATAAGATTATTTCCAAAGTTATGGTGAATAGATTAAGACCATTGTTAGAAAAAATTATTTTAGAAGAGCAAGGAGGATTTGTGAAAGGGAGACAAATTCTAGATGGGATCATAGTAGCTCATGAAGTTATACATTCAGTAGCTTCAAGAAAAGAGAAATCTATGATCTTAAAACTTGATATGAGTAAAGCCTATGATAGGGTTAAATGGGATTTTCTTTTTGGAGTTTTAAATAAGTTTCATTGTGGGAAGAAATGGGATAGATGGATTAAATCTTGTGTCTCTATAGTTTCTTATTTAGTGTTTATCAATGGGTTAGTGACATAATCTTTTAAAGCCAAGAGAGGCCTTAAACAAATATATCATCTATCTCCTTATTTGTTCATTATTATGGCAAAAGTTTTGAGTAGGAACTTAAATAAGACTTACAAAGATGGGTTTATTAATGGTTTTAAGGTTAGTAATAACATCGATAACATCATCCATCAACAGTTCGTAGATGATACAACCCTTTTTGGAAGAGTAAGGATAAATGAGGCCAGAGCTTTGAATAACTTTTTAAAAGAGTACGAAAGAGCTTCAAGGCAAAAAATTAATAGGACTAAATCCAAAATTTACTTCCTTAACACTCCTGATATCAAAGCAAGAATTTGTAGGTTGCTTCAAATAGAGGAGGAAAATTTGCTAACAACTTATCTAAGGATGCCTTTATTTGAGGGGAGAATGAGGATAGATTTATGGAATCCAGTTATTAGTAAAGTTTAAAATAAACTTCCATCTTGGAAAGGTAGATAGTTATTGTTAGCAGGAAGAATGCAGTTAATTAAGTCAATCTTACAAGCCATTCCAACATATTATATGCCATTGTTTTCTATGCCAAAATCAGTTGAAAAAAGTTTAATATTTATTATGCGATCCTTTTATGGTCAGGTTTACATGATAAAAGGAAATTTTCTTTGGTAAAATGGAGCAAGTTGTGTGATGACAAAACTAGGGGAGGTCTTGGTTTAAGAGCTCTTACAGATGTAACTTTAGCTCCTAGGGAAAAATTTATCTAGAGATTGTATAAAGAGAGTCAAAGACAATGAGAAATAATTCTTCCAAGTATGTTGACCCCAATGACCCAAGTTTAATATTTATTGCTTTCTCTCTCCCAAATGGTTTTGCTCTTTGGAATGGTTTAAAAAAATCTATTGATCTTATGATTAAAGGTTTAATATGGGTGATGGGAATTGGAGATTTTTTTTTTATTTGGATGGATACTTGCTATGATAAAAATCACTCAATTTTGATCTAGTTTTGAAATCTTGGATGATATTGCTTCAATAAAAATACAATGATAGGGTTTCAAACATTTTGTACAAGGATCGAGAAGGAAGATACAAATGGAAATAATATATTTTTATAAGTATACAAGACATTGATGCTAGGAGGCAATTTATTAGAAAGATAACAACTATGATTATTACGAGGGGTGCCAAGGATAAATTAATTTGGGAGTTGAATAGCTCAAAATAATACACAACAAGAAGTAAATATAATGTTCAACACCAAGATAATAATAATCTCACTAAAATATGGAGAGATATTTGGGATATCCCAAGCATTCCTAAAGTTAAAATGTTTGTTTGGATAGTAGGTCATAGAAGAATTTTATCTTGGGATAACCTTATGAAAAGGGGTTTTCATGGTCCCTCTCAATGTATTTTCTGTAATAAGGAGGAGGAGAGTATTGACCATCTCTTGGGATATTGCTCAATATTTTGGAATCTATGGCAATGGATTATTAATATGTTTGGTAAATGCATGGTGATGAATAGAAAAATTGAAGATTGATTATAGCAATGACATATCACTTTTAAAAGCAAGGCTTTATAGACAATATGGGATATATCAAAAGATACAATCCTTTGGACTATATGGTTAGAGAGGAATATAATAATATTTAAAGAAAAAGAAAGCAGTTCAGAGGTAATGAAAAATAATATATGTTTAGCCATAGAGGAGTCTAAACCAACTCTATCAACTTACCCAATTCCTAATTTGGAAGCATAGAGTCTTGATAGGTGGAGTCAAGTCATTAAATGGAATTATGATGTTAGGTACAAGAGAAGCAAAAACAAGGTAAAGAATATAAAGTGAAAACCACCAGATATGGAGTGGGTTAAGTTGAATTTTTATGGAGCATCTAGAGGAAATCCAAGACCAGTAGGAGAGGAGGAAGAATTAGAAATAATAGAGGAGATATTTTGTCTCATTATGCTTTCAATAGTGGATTTAAGACAAATAATGAAACTAAAGCTTGGGCAACTTTAGAAGGGTTAAAAATATGTAAACAAATGAAATGGAATAGAGTATGGATGGAAGGTGATTCTCTCATAGTAATAAATGAAATTTTGAGGAAAGCAAAGGCTCCATGGAACATACAAGAGATAATTATGGAAATTCAAAATCTTGCTAAAGAGTTTGAAGAAATCAGGTTTACACATATATTAAGGGAAGGAAACAAATGTGTAGATAAGCTAGCCAATAGAGGAATTTTTATTGAGGATCGTAAAGTTAAATTCTCCTTTCCATAATTAGAGAAAGTATAAAGTTTAGTTGAAGCTGACAAAAAATATTGATTGCCTAAATCAATTTACGACTAAGTTTTACTTTAATGTTTTCCATTGGTAATATCTTTTTTATTTTGTAACAATAATGCAGTTTCATTTAGACTATTTATTATATTTTTTGTGGTTGCACTTATGTTTCAATAAGGAAACTAGCAATCCAAATTTGGTAAATCAGACTATGATAGTGTGATGTTTTGGAAATATTACTCTACTAAGATGCAAGGTATAGATAGTAGAGGTAAAGTTTTGGCATTGTGAAGGCTGCTATAGGAAAATATCAAGAAAGATGCTAAATTCTAGAGTAATTGTATTCAAACAAAGTTTTGAAAAGATCCAAAAAATGAAAATCAAGAATTCAAATATTTTATGTAAAATGATGTAGGTTTCTAGCTATAGCATCTCAATTAAGATGAAAAGTGTATCTATTTGTAAACTCTCAAGCTCTAAATAACAAAGATGTAATTTATCAAGGGTGGGGGACCCGAGTACAACCCCTTATTATCAAGAAAAAAAAAATGTCAATACCTAAAAATTTTATTGTCAAGGTCTATCTCCAAGACTTGAAACTATATTTATGTCAAGGTCTATCTTCAAGACCTGAATCTATCCTTATGTTAAGGTCTCTATGACCTAAAAATCCAATGTCAAGGTTTTTGGAACCTGAATCTCCAATGTCAAGGTCAAATTATTTGTAACCTAAAATTTTAATATCTCACAACTCTATTGTAGATGAAAGCTTACTTTAAGACTGATATATCTATCTCAAGATGATATATCCTTCTTCTATTTTGCTTTCTATTACACTTATAATTTAAAATTATTCTCTATCTATTGTAGGAAGCTTCTCACACTTTCGACGATCTGCTGTAACTCCTAAGAACTTAGTAATATTATCCTCCTTGCTAGAGAAGTTACTATTTTGACCAGGTGACTCTAAATGTATATGAATCCTTCTCAATATCAAGATGTCCTGAATGCTCCTAAATTCTTATCAAATTTTCTATGTTAAGGGATATCTATATCCCTAATTCTTTTATCTCTAACATCAATGTCAAGGGTTGGCAATATCCGTGAATGATCAAATATTTTAAAGTTGATACACATTTCAATATACTTGAGTCGTAGTCTTCACTAGTTATTCTACAATTATGGAAAGACTCTAACAAATCTACTCACTATGACCTTACAATAGAGTCTGAGTCTCATTACCTTTAAAGTAGAAAAAATCTAAATTAATCTTATCAAACTGGATAAAATTTATTTTTTAAAGTAGCTAAACTAATTCTATTAACCTGATTAGGTGATAGTTTTATAGTACCGATGGTAGCTATGATACAATTGATGGATTTTTAAGCCTTAATACTACTTGGAATATCACAAGATTGAATATATTATAGCCACAATATTAAAAGATCAAAATAATGATATGAATAGAATAAAATTAGTAAATTAATATGTATATCAAGGCTAATAATATATCAAATAACATTCACTAATAAACAACAATATGAATGTAAATAGCCTGAACCATACATGTACTAAGCATGTAGAACAACATATAATATTAATTGCTTAAAATACATTCAATCCTTATTACTCCTCTTTCTCTTACATATACGAAACGAACTTGCTCTTCTATGTAATGTGATATATATTTATTGATTGATTACATATGAAGTATCCTTATGGAGTATATATCCATAGTAGAATGAATTTGAGGATACTTAACTATTACTTTCCCTATGCCAAGTATTATAACTCTTGGATTGACTACTCGACACTTGCATACTTGATTAACACATGACTCTATAGTGTATGCACACCTAGACATGACTCTTGAACTTCACTTTGCACACTCTAATCTAAGATACTTGTGCACATAGACTCAACTTACACTTGCACACTAACTCACATGACACTTGTGTATTTCCTGTACATTACAACTTTACATGATACTTGTGCATATCCTACACATTCACACTTACATAAAGATAAATATTACTCACACTCTAAACTATGACTCAACCCTAATATATTATTTACAAGTTGTACCATGAAGGTACCATGGGGATACATTAGCATGTACCAAATAATATAATATACTCCAAAAAGAGGTAGGCTCATCATTGCATTATTGTTTCTCATATACTGATGGAGTGCTTTATAAAAAGGATCAAAATTATCTTCCTCAGTATTTGGTTATTAAGTCAAATATTATCTAAGAATTGCATGCATCTCCTTTGGATGGACATTTAGAATTATTGAAAACATACCAACGGGTGAAGCAATGTTTTCCTTGGAAATGATTAAAATAAAATGTTAAGACATTTATGGTCAAGTGTGAGGTATGTCATTGTAACAAAGGGGAAACAATTAAATCTCCTACATTGTTTCAACCCTTGCCTATCTCGAACCTCTAATGGGATCACATATCCATGGATTTCATTAAGGGCCCTTTCAAATCTAAAGGCAAAATGGTAATCTTTGTGGTAGCACATCACCTTTCTAAGTATACCCATTTCTATGCATTACAACATTCATATTTAGCAAGTAAGGTGGCTAAGGTATTTCTTGATTATGTTTTCAAATTACATGGTATACCCAAAACCATTTTGAGTTACTGGTGACCTTGTCTTCACCAATAAATTTTGGAAAGAATTGTTTTGTCTTATTGGTACCAATATGAGTATGTTCTCATCTTGTCACCCTTAGTCAAATAGTCAAATAGAGATTATTAACTATTTTTTTGGTTCTTACCTTTATTGTTTTACTGAGACGATGTTAGGATACCTAGGAATAGATACCTGGGGATATGTTATTATATTGTATAAGGGTTGGCATGGGCCACACATAACCCAAGGTTGTTTTTTTATTATAATATTATATTATATTAGTAATCGGCTCTCCAAAGTAGAACTAGAATATGGATATATAAAGAATAGATATTTGCCATTGTAATAATCATGGAGATCAATCATATGTAATTGTCTTTGCCCACTGTTGAGTGGAAATTTTTCCCAATTGCAAAATCACCATCATAGTCAGGATTTTAAAATGAAAACCCTCTCTTGCAAAGAAATAGAAATTTCTCCAAGGTTCCTTTTACTTAATATATGCTTGTATGTTGTGAAAATGTGTCAAATAAGTGCTTAGAATACCTTAGTGATTTATAAATAACTATTAACAAGGGGCTTATGTTGGTAATATTTTATTATGCTATGCTAGTGATTGCTCATGAAACTTAAAAGAAAAGAAAATGTGATTGGCCCTCTGTCTTATCCAAAAAAGGCTCACACCTATCGGTTCCTATTGCAAGAATTTAAAGATACACAAAATACATACAAGAACAAGAAATTGACAATAAGAAATACACTTTATTCCATTATATTTGAAGCCAAAGTCAAATTACAAGTACATCCCTCTTAGGGATAATCACTTTGATACAATTGTTACAATAGGATGTAATGTTTCCCTCTCAAGGGTAGGTGTGATTTCCATGTACCTTTTAGGATGACACAAACAGCTCTAGGGTGTCGATGACCCTCTTCTCCACAATTATAGGCATTTGTTGCCTTGCATCCCAAAACCCTGTTAGTCCTACGTGCAATAAATAACAAGAAACATTAAAAGCAAAGGAGGCCTCTCTTGATGAGGCTTTTAAAGGGTACTTGCACAAAACATAATATGATAATCAAGAAATAAATAAAGTGATTCAATGCATGTAAATTGATCTAAATAATGATGATCTACCATTAGAAACATGAAAGAAACTAAGATGTATCTATCTAAGCTCCTAATTACTCAATTGAAGACATGAAATCATGAAAAGGATTCGTTACACCTACACTACAATAATGAAGTAAAATTGCAATTAGCTCCTAATATGTCGGTCAAAAGTCTCTAGAATACTGAATTAAACCTACAACATGATTAATATAGCCTAGTTAAACAAATTGCAAAATAGAGAACAAGGAAATCAAGGATTACCCTCTGACCATGGGTTCTTCAAGCGGTGAGCACTGTTCACCACGGCTGAAAGTCGTGCCTGAGCCTGAAGTAAGTTTACCCTCCAAATCAGGGCCAATTTCTTTGATTCTCCTTGCCAAATTGATATTCAAGGGTCGCCTATGTGTCCTCTAATAGATTTGGTGGTTGAATTTCTCAATGAGCGCATGGATTGCATAGATTAGCATTTCTTGGCTATCCTATCCTCCTAGGAACTCCATGGCAATGTGATATCCAATTGGGTAGCAAAAGTATTCCTATAAATGCATGTATGAGTATGCAATTTGATAGGGCTTCACTGCTCAATTGATTATGTTTCTCTCCCTATTTTTCCCAATTTAGAGGGGGATTATATAGCAATTGCCAAGGGCTAGGGGGGGATTCATGAGGAAGTATAGATCAAGATTGGGTGGTTGAGCTTGTTGGATGGAAGGATCCAGAAAATTCCTCACTCAAATCGCTCCAATATGCAACCAATTAGCCGTTGCAACTGATTTTGGATCGAATGAAGGCCAACTAACTTTGAGTCTTGACCGTGGCTGACAGACGCAGTTAGCTCTGCTAACCATAGGTGTCAGCAGCGACTAGCACTGACTAGGCAAAGGTGCCCAAATGAGTGGTAAAACCCACTGCTATACCTTGGTATCTATCCAAGGTCTTCCATATGGTCTTCTAGCATATCCCATATGAGTAGTCACCTCAAAATGATATGTTTTAGGTGTCTATAGATGCCTCTTTTGATATGCGTTATGATATCAAACAATGTTGAGAAAAAATTGACCTCCTAAAACAATGTCGTAGGTTGGATGATGATCATTGATATTATCAACATTAGATGCCCCATGTCCTGCAAAGAGGATGCGCATCCTATAATTATTGCTTCCAACTAGATAGAAGGTTTAAATTTGAAAGAGTTTGTACTCATCATTAGACATTGGGGTAGCTTTGGTACTGCAATAGGAGTTAGGCCTATATAACCGAAAGGAGGAGAGCTACAAAACAAAATGTCATATTTGCTTTTTTTCCTCAGCAAAAGGGGAAGCTTATGATAGTCTTTGGCAATGATTCGTAAGATGAAAACAATTTTGACAAGATCAAGGGATCTACAATCAAGGGATCTTCTGTTGAATTTGATTATGATTTGATATTATGACTACCCCCTCAAGCAACGAGTTGATGAGGGTAATGACAATTAAATGAAGCGATGAGGTCACTTGACCACTATGAATGATCTTGAACAAATTAAGATTTAGCATTTGAATTATTGGCAAGGCCTAATCAGCCATGATTGCAACGGTTAATAGTAATTGTACATATCTATCCCATGGAGCGGTCCAACCTCGATGGCCTTCTTAGGAAATCAAGATGATAGCAATTCCAATTAGGCATGTGTTGAATCATATTGTTCGATGATTTGCTAAAAATATCATAGAAGAAGTGATATGAATATCTCATTCCCGTGGAGCAGTCTGACCATCTGGACCTTCTTAGGGATTGAAATGAAGCATACAATTCCACGATGACTAATTTGTCCCAAATGTCCTTATGGTAGTTTACTCATCTTACCAGATTGCATGGATGGCAAGTCGCTGCAACCACCAAGTGTATAGGGTAAATGAATGAATACGAGGCACATTTGGCTCTTGATTTGTTTTTTTTTTTTGTATTTTTTAAATTATTTGAATGTTTTTGAATTATTGGCTGGGAGGTGTGGCGCTCAAAGAAAGGATTTCCATAGTGATGACCTTGGTTGAATGTACTTTATAATCTCATCCAGTTATTCTATTTTTCCTTATGATGACATTTTTTAATGTCGTTGTGCTTTGTTTGGCTCATTCTAATGATTCTGCATCACCAAATATGCTTATTTTATGTTT
The DNA here is from genome assembly GCA_028583015.1 of Wollemia nobilis. Taxonomy (NCBI): domain Eukaryota; kingdom Viridiplantae; phylum Streptophyta; class Pinopsida; order Araucariales; family Araucariaceae; genus Wollemia; species Wollemia nobilis. Next base: position 4,361,769 of record JAQPPZ010003612.1, read on the forward strand.
CCTATGGTAATTTTGGTCTGGTGAAAAATTTTAATTTGACCTTTTAAGGCTCTCCACGATGGGAATTGAGAGCATTTATTACAATTTTCTTATCACGTCTATCAAAAGAGGTGGAAAAGTCCAATTTCCTTGTCCGCGACTCCAAGTCGCGGTCGTAAAACCCTAATTCAAGGATCGCGGTTGTCAGGCGTGGTCTAAACTGAATTTGAAAAATATATAAGGTTTTACCATTTGAAATATTTCATTATTTACCTGACACTGACAATAAAAATTGAGAGCTCTGAGAGGTAAATAGTGAAATCTGACATGAAACGTTACCACAAACTTGACTTGCTCACTCTACACCCATCCAAATGGCTGACCAGTTGGAGGCTTCGACTAGTGGAGGAGTCAGTGCTGCTAAGGTAACTCAAAAAATGAGACCATGCAATCCAATTATTGAATTAAAATTAACCACACTAAAAAATGGGTTAACCAACCACATTAAATTGTCGGTAACGAACCTCACCCTAGTTATGTTTAGCATAGGTTATATTAGAGGGGAGGGTTTTAATTTTGAGGTTTATTCTGGGAGGGAAATGACCCTAAAAAGGTCATGTTCCCTAGCTGCGGGTCGTAGACATGGTTCCCAATTGGAAAATTGGGGACCACGGCTGTCAGCCACGACGGTATTTAAATCCCAATGATCACATTTTTGATCACCGTGTCGACCGTGGTTTCGATCTGTGGCACACAAACTTTAGAAAAAATTTCAAAAATTTATAATTTTTTTGGCTTTTCTTGGCAATTAATGCCTTTTAGTGGATTTTTGAAGTGATTTTATGATTCTTTTAAAAAATTTATCACGATTTTGCATGTTTTTACATTTTCATGAGATTTTTTTATTTGTTTGTTATTTTTAAGTCATTTTTAATTGTTTTTCTTATTTATTTGATTGCTTTTATTCAGATCTTGACCAACAGATTGAGGGAGACTGATCTTCTTCGTAACTTATGTAGTAATATAACTGATGTGAATGGGGGTGGTTTTCTACTGCGGGGTTCAACTACATCTTAGATCTCCCCACCATTCAAGTTGATCAGTCGTACATGACTGCCTTGGCCTGTCGTTGGGATGCGTAGACCAACACATTTCATCTGTTGACAGGTGAAATGATAGTGACTCTAGAGGATTTCTACCACATCTTATGCCTACCTATTGATGGTGAGGCCATCACTTCCTCTCCTACCATGGTGAGGAAGGCCGTGTTTTATGCTATCTTTGACAGATGGAACACTAAGGCGCAAGGCCGCATCGACCATGGAGGCATCCACATTTAGGTTTGATTCCAGGCCAACTTCTTCTCATAGCAGGAGGCTGTGTTCATGCACTTGATCATCCAGATAGTCCTCCTAGACTCATCAGACGTGAGGTTCCCCTGTAACCTCTTGGATAGGACCAGAGAGGTTATGGTTAGCTCGACCACATGACCTCTTATTCTGGCATAGGGGACTTGTTGGCATTTTTTCCACATTGTTTTTGTTGTTACTGTTAATGTAAAAAAATGCACAAATTGTAGAGATATTAATTATTCTGTTTGTCCCTCCATGCACTTTGAAAGGGAAAATGTAAAAATCTCTATAATTTTTGTGTTAGAGCAAAGTAACTGTAACTGTCGTGATATCGTGACATGTCATAGTTTTGCGGCGTCAAATGCAGAAATCAACTAAGTATGAAAATTTTTGCGATATCGCGACATGTCACATTTTTGCAAACCTATCATGTTTTTACAGTCAAAACAGTCAATGAAAGCAAAGAAGCCAAACTATCACGATATTGCGACATGTTGGAGTTTCGTGACTTGTTGCGGCAAGGGAGAACTAATTGAAAAGTTGTCGCGATATCATGACATGTCACGTTTTCACAACATTTTTCATTAACATTGCCCTTGGCTATTGTATCATTATATTTGAAGCACAACTCTACCATGAGCTATATCATATCACACATCGTAGTAGAGTGGGCATCGATTGTAGTCTACTCCTACAAATTTAGGGCTAGCAACACATTTTGATAGAGCGCCCCATTGATTTGCCATTGGAGATAACTATTATCCTTGAGGATCGGTAGTGCTATGTAGCTTGCTGGCCCTGGGAGCAGGAGGGCTTCAATATTAGGTCTCATGTAGGAGACCTAGACCACTACATTGGTCAATTTGCACAACTCTACCCTGGGAAGATAGCGTGGTGACCATACATGGATTGCCTAGCCTAGACAGATGTAGACAAATACTACATCGAACGTGTAGATACAGGTGGGTTATCAGTTGAAAGACCAACATACCCGAGTACCAGCACTAATCTTGCATCTTGAGGTAGTTTGGGATTCAACAAGATGTCCTAGATGTGCCTACCATCTACAAATGCTTGGTCCTAGAGAGGAACCTGACCTGGCCCTATGTGCCTCCATTGGGGGATGAAGATGATGACTTACAAGAGTCGGGTCTGGTGGACATAGGAACTACTACTGATTACGATGGATGGTGGACTAAATTCTAGTACCACAAAGAGGGACCTCTAGACCGACCAACAGATAGCTTTATAGCAAAGGGTGCAGAGGTGGACCCTCACGAATGTAGGACCCATTATAAGACTAAGGGTGCATGGGGTATAGGGGCCACTGTATAGGAGGGCCCACATGTAGAGGTAGAGGAGGATGCATCTAAGGAGGGCGAGGTACCTCCAGAAAATGAGGTTGGATAGCTAAGGGCATAGATTGTTGACCTTTAGAGCTAGGTTGGGAGACTTTGCACTCAGCTCCTACATAGGGATACTACTATTGCCACTTTAGAGGTGAAGTTATCTCATGACCAGAGCCAGTGGTGCGACTACGAGGGGGAGAGGTCCACTCCACAGGTGAGGATTACCATGATAGATGTAGAGATATAGAAGCTCATAGGGCAATGCAATATTTTGTAGTCCTAGGTAGATGCTTACCAGGCTGGGGGATTAGCTCCCCCATCTTCACAGGTTGCTTTAGCACCCCTAGCTATTCCAGAAGTACCAGGAATGCCAACAATGTTAGCAACTCGGGGATTGGATCAGGGGGTCGAGATTAGGAGGCTTTAGGCTCTGGTCGAGTAGCACATTAAAGAGGCCTCACTCAGATCTTCCTACATTATGACCTTGAGAGGGTGGATTGGACTGCTCGAGGGTGAGATTCTAGAGATGCCCGTAGTTTCAAGATCTCAGAGGACTTGCACTCGGGAGACATGACAGTCATCAACTAGATTGAGTTGCAGGACTCACAGGTCTGACAGATCTTCTAGTTCCAGCTCACGGAGGACCCACCAGGAGGGTGGAGGCGATGGCGGTGCCTCATAGATAGGGGGCACAGGCCTTGGCTAGTACAGATATTATAGATGTCATGTACCATTTTTGAGTGTAAGGTCAAGGACCTATACATATATAGCCTGCGGGCATTTTTGACCATGCCGATGTATAGTACATTATTATTATTTTTGGTACATATATATATATATAATTTGACATTGAGACTCAATATATGTGCGGTTTTATGTGTTTTATTGTTTATGTTTTATGAGATGCACATGGATGCACTACTTATATTGATTTAATGCTATATGATGTGATGTATGGATGACATGCACTAGATAGATATGAGATAGATGATTAGATGCTATGAGATATATGAGTAGATGGACTAATTATAATGGATGAATATGGATGTGATATTTGATGTTAAATGCATGTATGATTTGCTTTACTTGTATGCATTTAATTTATGTTGTTATGACATAATTTATGCCATGTATGTGTTGCATAATTTTTTTTATGATGAATGCTATGTAAATGAACATGTATGTTTTAATCACTTAAAACATAATGTATGAATGTAATATGAATTTAAATAATCTAATGGATGACACCACATAATGTATAACAATCATGCATTGTAATTGCTATATCTTTATGAATGTTTGATAAATTGTACACATGTTTGTGAGATGCAATGGTATATGGTTTCTATTTATCAGTTTTTGTAAATTAAAAGAATATGGATAATATAATTAGTGGTCATCTAAATATCATTTTTGACATCCATCCAGTATCTAATTATATAGTAAAAATAGTTCTAATGAACAAAATACTATAAAAGAAATTGATTTTTGATGATTGTGATTTGAATGATTGTTTCTATTTGGGAATTTTTAAGGTTTTCCATGAGACTCAAACACCCTAGTTGTCTAATCAAAAGTTGTATACTGACCATACAAGACTTCTGAAACATAAGGCTTTCACTAGGATAGGCCCTAACTGTTCATTACCCCTATGTGTGCAAGTGATTATATTTGATAAGGCATAAGCATACCCCGATGTCAGGCGGGATTCTTTCAGTCCATTGCTAAGATTGGGGGTCTGCAAATGTCTTACCCAATCCTAGGTTTAGATTTCAATTGGACTAGACCACTAGGTGATATAGGATACCTGAAGATAGATCTTACACATTCAAACATTGGTCTGCACACAAGCAAAATGCTAATGCATCAGACATATCATCATGCGTAAGGTACAATAGTGCAGGCAATTCTAGGGATTCAAGCTCACCCCCTTATTATAGTTTATTTTGTACTATAGTGATAAGAATCATTGTTTATTTTGTACTTTCCTTTTTTTTCTTGAGAAAGGGATTTGATACTGATTTGAATCTGAACTTGATTTTGATCTTCATTTGATCTTGATTTGAACTTTGATTTGAATACTGGGGATTTTGAATTTGAGATATCAATTTGGGATATCGATCTAGGATATCGATAGGGGATATCAATATTTGATATTGATCTGGGGTATCACTCTGGGATATTGCTCCTTCATTTGTAAGTAAGGGATTTATGTGGGTAGGGAGTAAACTTGTCCTTTTGCCAATTGCCCACATGTCCCATACCATCCGTACAAGGGGATAAACAAGAATAAAATTTTCACCTCAAGATACCTAGTCCCGCTTTGTAGCGTTCATCTTTCCCTAGTACTAATTATGATTGTTTAATTTATTGATTAGTGATATGATTCGGATATGCTAAGGGCTATACTAACTAGATCTCAATCACAAAAGCAAAGCAGGATTTCTTACCAACTCCTGAGAAGACCATTAGGTATGGTTGAATGATCGAAAAACCCTAGTATATTCTTCATAACAACAAGATGGGTTGTGTTGAAAAACACAATTACTCGTAAGGGTGAATGATATATGGTAATGTAATGCATAGATGCATGATTGAAACACAAACATGGTGTTGTTTGTAATATTGCAAACACAACCTATCCTAATGCAAGGGTGACGGATGAAAATGACTAATGCAATACAATGAAATGAAATGCAACATATAATTGAAAATGCAATGATGCACAATATTTTTTGATTTTTGATATTTCTATATATATTTTTTAGATTTTATTACTTTTTTAATTTTTATGGATTTTTAAAATTTAATTTGACCAAAGGGCTTACAGACGCCTTTGGAGCCTTTAATGGGATGACCAAGGGGCTTACAGATGCCCTTGGAGCCTTTTATAATTGACCAAAGGGCTTATAGATGCCTTTGGAGCCTTTTATGGGATGAATAAGAGGCTTACAAATGCCCTTGGAGCCTTTTTGAATTGACCAAAGGGACTACAAACACCTTTGGAGCCTTTTCTAGTTCTAGGAATAGAACGATTTAAGATGAAGGATATTGAGAGGTTCAGGCTCTTAAACTCCTTCGAGCTATGTTAAGGGATATGTCCCAGGTCCAATCTTCTCTGAGATCATAAAAGGACCTAACCAGTTAGCCACAAATTTGTCTCGCATTTATGGTGGTAAATTTGAGTTCTATTGGTTATTTTTCAGCATAAGATCACCAACCTCAAAGTCTCTCAAATGGAATTTGTTATTGTAAGCTCATTTTAAGCACTCCTGATAAATGTGGAGGTGCTCAAGGGCATTCACGCGATGTTCATCAAGTAGTGTTAGTTGATCTAGTTGAGATTATCGCGTGGTGTCATCATTAATGAACTCTTTCAATGTGACGTGTAGCATTAGAATCTCCAAATCTAAGGGCATAATGGCCTCAACACCATATACTAGTGAAAACAGTGTTGCCCTAGTGGGTGTCTGAATACTAGTCCTGTAAGCCCATAATGCAAGGGGCAGCTAGATGTGCCAATATTTATGGTGTTCTTGTACCGTATTTTTCAAGATAGAAACAAATGCATTATTTGAAGCTTTAGCTTGTCCATTTGCTTGCGAATAATATGGAGTTGCAAAAATATATTTGATTCTATACTTAGACATCAAAGCTCTCACGATTTTGTTTTTAAATGACATTCCATTATCCAAAATTATCTTGGATGGTATCCCAAAATAACTTATGATATTGGTGAGTATAAAATCAACAATACATGCTCTAGTTGTTGTTGTTAAGGGAATGACTTCCACCCATTTAATAAAATACTCAGTAGCCGTAATAATGAATGTATGTTGACTCGATGACAAAGGAGAGATATTACCAATGAGATCAAGTCCCCACTGAGCAAATGGTCAAGCCGCTTGAATGGTCTGTAAGGCCTGGGATGGCAGGTATGTAATATTAGCATGATTATGGAATTTGATGCATTTCCTGACATACACATTGCAATCCTTCTCCATAGTGGGCCAATAATAACCCATGTGAAGGATGCACTTGATGATAGCCATGCTACTAAAATGGTCATCACACGTACCATCGTGAGCTTCTAAAATTGCCCAAGATGACTCTTTGGGCTTAAGACAATGAAGGAGAAATCCATTGTACCTTCTATGATACATGTTTGCTAACAAGACATACTTTGTCACTTTCTATTTAAATATGCGCTTCGTGGCACACAATAATCCCTAAGGAATTACACCAAGTATAAGGAAGTCATGTATCTGTGACGTCTAGTTATGATAAGCTTCGACCTCAACTGACAAGACAACATGCTCACCCTGCAGTTCCACATTTGTAAATGCAGATTGGGAAAAAACCTTGTGGTGAATGGTAGTGCCACTCCCCGTCGGATCCTATGAGATCATAGACCCCCAGGATGCTCTCTTGAGAAATTATCTAGCTCTATAGAACCATTCATGGTTTTGTTCTACATGAATCATGTTGATTGACTCTTTTTTATCCAATGCTTTGCACTACACAGCAAAATGTGACAACATTTTTACATGGATGGTAGTGAAATCGACAGATGGATTATGAGGGACTAAATATCCCAAATATGCTATTGTGTCTACAAATCTATTGGATGAACGAGGGATTGCCTCGATGTCGTACCATTCTAGTCAAGCTAGATAAATGTCAACCAAATCCTTGTAAGCTTTCAATACCGAACATCGACATTTAAATAATCTGTTGCCAAACTTTATTATTATTAATATAAACCATTCATCAATATGCAAAAATATCAAATCATTCATCCACAATACATTATCCACAATAACAATACACAAATGAGAGAGATATAGATAATACCCTTAAGGTAGGGAAACACCAATAATACTCCTTAAGGAAGGAATCACTCCACAAGTTCTCCCAAGATGAGAGGCCACTCAATAAGAACAAAGTTCCATAAGCCACTCGTGGGCACGACAATTACATAAGATTCTTATTCAATGATGATTACAATAACAAATATCTCTTCTTTATATATCCTTATTCTTATTCTACTTTGGGGAGCCTACTACTAATATAATATAATATTATAATACAATCAACCTTGGGTTATGTGTGGCCCATGCCAACCCTTATACAATATAATAATATATCCCCAAATATCTATTCCTAGGTACCCTACCATGCCACCCTCCGTAAAAATATTTCGTCCTTGAAACATATGAAGAAACATGATAATATGATTTGCTAAGCAATGTTAACAAATGGTACAAATCTCGATCATCCATCCATCCAAGTGAAACATGGTGATACTGGCTGGTATGCCATTTTGTTACTTGAGTATCCAAATCCGCTTCATTGGCTCCACGCTTCTGCTGCTATATTTTGATAACTTGAATGATGGGTCCACTTTTTCCTTGATGTTGATGATCCACTCTGAAAACTAGGATCCTTATGCTTTCTCTACCAAACACTACCATAGTTGGTGCCCTTTTGATTCCATGTAGAACCATAATATTGTCACCTTGAACCATACTTCCAAGATTGTTGATGCTCATGGTGGTGTGGATGGCGATATGGTGCAACCTTAACTTGATGTTCTACCTTCTTTGACTTCTCAAAATTTGGCTCCATTGTTTTAAATTCTTCTACACATTGTCCTTTCATGTCTTCTTTGTTTGGTGTGTCCTTGTGCTCTTCTATAAAAGCTTCCTTGGAATATGTTACTGTTATTTGTACGGACTCCATTGCTACTACTTCTTCCATGGACTTTATTACTGCTACTACCTTCTTGGATTCTGTTTCAGGTTCTTCAATTTGTTTCTCTACAACCACTTCTTGATTTTCCTTGCATCCTTGCTCCTTAAGCTGAGAAATATCCTGCAATGTTATCTTCTTTTTCCTGTACCATAGCTTCATAAAATTTATTTGCACATTAATGTTAATAGTACCCAAAGAATCTAACCAAGGATAACCAAGAACAATATCCTCATCATCCATATCAACAACATAGAAATTTGAATGTAAAACATATTTATCCATGGTGATCTTCAAATATTCAAAAATATGAACATGCTCACCCTCTATCTTTATATCCTTAATTTTTGTTGCTTGAACTTGCAAATTCTTAGCCAAGGAAATATTAATAAAATTATATCTGCTACTAGGGTCAATGGAAATAATAACCTGTTCTTTTTGAATGCTTCCATGAACCTGCAAAATAGACTTTTTAGATTCAAACGAATTTCTTTGTCTATTTTTGAATTTATCTTCTACCAAAGGTATGGTTTCCTCTATCTGCATACTGACATATGTTTTATCTTCTACCACTCTTTTTATTTCCTTTTATTATTTTTGAAGCATATTTATTTCTTCATATCCCTTGATGGTGACCTTCAAACTAGCTATCTTTTTATATGGGTCCCATCTACTCAAGAATTCATGCTCCATTGTTTCCCAAGTTAGTTCATCTTGATGGGCACGAGGAATTCTAGAATACCAAATCATAGCTTCTCCTCTAAGATAAAAAGAAATCCAACATTTCCAAATAATATTATGATGAAAAAAGGATTTAAAAATGTTCCACCAATCCCTAACATCAATATCATATTCTCCAAATTTTTTTTGGAGTGCCATTGTTGCAACTAGGGTTTTATGTAAATAAATATCTTTCGACCAAGTTGAAGCCAAAAATCCACATAGACAACTAGATCTGCAATTTTTCTTCCCAACAAAATAAATTGCAACTGATTTGCTTACCCGAACTAAACAAATTTCGTCTTCAATAAATTCACGATTTGAAAATTTGTCACTACCCTTGTTCTAGATGGATGACTTCAGAAGGTCGTATCTCCCTCAATACTACTCAAATTCCTTAATATGAGAACTCATTTTAAAGCTCTTCATATTTTGCACAAAATGATCCAAGAATTGCCTGAATCGGATAAAATTGCGCAAAGATATGGCTCCTAAAAGATGAGACATTTTTCCAAAAAAAAATGCCCTAATTTTACAATTTCACAAAAAAATCCCCACTTTGCCAAAATCGTTGCTCTGATACCACTTGTTGCATAAATTTTATTATTAAACATAAACCATTCACCATTATGTAGAAATATCAAATCATTCATCCACAATACATTATCCACAATAACAATCCACAAATGAGAGATAGATAATACCCTTAAGGTAGGGAAACACCAATAATACTCCTTAAGGAAGGAATCACTCCACAAGTTCTCCCAAGATGAGAGGCCACTCAAGGAGGGAAAAGTCCCATAAGCCACTTCATGGGCATGACGATTACATAAGATTCTTCTTCAATGATGATTACAATAACAAATATCTCTTCTTTATATATCCATATTCTTATTCTACTTTGGGGAGCCTACTACTAATATAATATAATATTATAATACAATAAACCTTGGGTTATGTGTGGCCCATGCCAACCCTTATAAAATATAATAATATATTCCCAAATATCTATTCCTAGGTACCCTACCATAATCCCTTAACTTGGTTAACAATGAGAAGGAAATCGCCCAAGATATTTAACCTTTTGATCTTCATGGCAAAAGCTATTTGGAGACCCAAAATCAGGGCTTTGTATTCAGCGTTATTGTTAGTGCAAGGAAAGTCCAACTTGAATGACAAGGGCTTTAGAGCACCTTGTGGTGTGAACAAAACTATTTCTGCACCACCCCCTTGCTCACACTTTGAACCGTCGAAGAACAAGGTCATATCGGCTTTGTTATCTGGTTCCTTAGGTTTGGGAACTTTTGATAAGGTAAAGAATGCATCATCAAGAAGCTCTATGGTGAGGGGCCTACTATTATCGAGAGGCACCTCGGCTAGTTGATCAGCTATGACTTGTCCCTTAATGAAATTTTGGCTTATGAATTCCAAATCAAATTATGTCAATAGCATGATCCATTTTGTAGTACGTGTATTATGATATGTCTTGCTCATCATATACTGCAAAGGATTTTGTTTTGATATAACATACGTCATATGACTTAACATATAATTCCACAATTTATTTCTAGCGAACACTACTGCTAAACACAACTTTTCCACATATGCATATCCTAGCTCATAACTCACCAAGGTTCTACTAATATAATATATGGCTTGTTCTTTGTCTTGTACATTATTTTGGGCTAACATGGTTCCCAGTGCAAAGTCGGTTACTGATATATATAGCAAAAAAGACACATATGGCCTTGGTGGAGCTAGCACTAGCGGCGTCACCAGGTATTGCTTAATCTTAGCAAAGGCTGCTTGACAGTCCTCATCCCAGTTGAATGGGACCCCCTTGTATAGCAGTCAATTCATGGGTCGATATTTATTTGATAATTATGCAATAAATCACTTTATGGATGCTACTTTACCTTGAAGGCTTCTTAATTCCTTGATATTCATGGGGAGACACATTTCTAAAATAGCCTTGATCTTTATTGGGTCAACTTCGATGCCTCATTTTGAAATGATGAATCCTAAGAGCTTTCTTGAAGTTATGCCAAATATGCACTTCTTAGGATTCAACCTGACATTATGCTCTATCAGGTGATCGAAGACCTTCCTCAGGACCTCAGCATGCTCTGAATGCAACAATGACTTTGCCAATAAGTCGTCGATATAATATTCTAAGATCTTATGCATGTAGTCATGAAAGATATATGTCATAGCTCACTGATATGTGGCACCAACATTATTAAGGCCGAATGGCATAAATTTGTAACAAAATGTCCCCCATGGCATTATGAACATGATTTTATGCTGGTCTTTGAGCTTAATCTAAATTTGATTGTAACCAAAAAAACCATTCATTAAGGAGAGCATTTCATGACCCGCAGTTGCATCTATGAGAGCATCAATATTTGGTAACGAAAATGAATCCTTTGGTGTTGCCTTATTTAGGTCTCTGAAATCTGTATAGATACGGATCCTTCCATCAGGTTTTCCTATAGGCACCATATTGGATACCCATTCCAGATAGTCGATGGAAATGACAAACTCTACATCCAACAACTTTTGCAATTCATCCTTAACCATTAAGGCTACTATTGGATGCATCTTCCTAAGTTTCTACCTGACTGGCTTCTTTGATAGATCTAGGGAAAGGTTATGAGTAACCAATTTTGAATCTAGACTTAGTATATCCTTATAAGTCCAAGCAAAGAGAGTAGGTCTCTCTGTCAGTAGAGGTATGAGGTTGGCACGCTCATTAGGAGTCAAAATTTCTCCAAATTTAACCTTCCTCAGATTGGTAGGATCATTACTGATATCCACTTTGAAGGTTTCCTCTACTGACATATGAGATCCCTTCTTAAGCTGATGAGACATAGGGATCAAGTGTATGTCATCTACTTGGTTTATAGGTTCCGCATTAGAAGCATCCTCAACATGATAGACATCATGTGAACAACCTAGCGTAAAATGGAAAGGTTGCAACATCTCTTCATTAGAGAAGAAATCTTTAATCTCTAGGGGTGAATCAATGTGATCCTAATCAATAACGTCTATATTAAGACATAGTGGCTTGGAAGGATCGGTTGGATTGTGGAGTGGAGTGGTCAAATCAATGGAGATCATATTGATGGAATGGATCATGTCTCTAGGACCACGTGCACATGACTCAACATTAGCAAAACTTCCATCCTCGAGATGTGGTTATAGGGGTATGGGGATATCTAGATTCGGTCTATGAACAGAATGTCGTATGGGATCATTGGGTTCAAGGAGCTCCACATACATTGGCAGATCAGGAAACACCATGTGATAAATCATATTAAGATTCGGTGGTCATCCCCTAAGGCGAGGATGGATATTGATCTCTCTGTACATCTCCTCAATAGTATATGGCATATTACAATGGCATAAGTAGGGAGGTCCTAAATAGGCTCTCTCCATCTCATCCTCATCATAATTGTCGTAATAAAGACCCTCGCCTCTACCTAATGGAATCGAGTGATGATATACATGAGGCCCCATGTAGGCTATCTCGTGATAGCCATCATTGTTGTCAAATGGCTCTTCACTCGTATTCATTGATTCCAAAGCTAAAAGATGATGGAAGAGTGTAGGGCCCAAGTAGGCCAACTCATTTTTATCCTCGGATTGCTTGTTGTTTGAGGATAACTCAGTGTTATTTGTTTCAAAAACATAGTCTGGTCCATCGCTTTCGATGGTGGATACTGTATGAACGCCCTCTTAAGAAACCTTTGATTCAGTGTCTATAGCTAAGTCTAGATTTTGGATGTGCATACCAATATCATCGATAGCTCCATGACTTTGATTGTCCAAGTTGGCTCTTGGAATGTGCTTTGGACCGATCTCCACCAAGATATTTGCATGATATCTCTCGGGTGGCTCTATAGTGACATATGTCACTAGCTGGTTATCCCTCCAAAATGTGGAAGGATTAGGGTGATAAGGATTGAAGTCAACTTCACCCCCCAGACTGAGGTACAAGTGATCTAAATATACCATGAGAAGTTTATCCTGACCTCGAATATAATATCCCAACACGAACCTATCAGTTGGCAACTGATTCTATGGTTCATATGGACTTCTACATCCCTACTCGAATAGTTCGAGACCATAACCATGCCAATGGTAATGCTTGAAGTATCGCATGACGTATTTTGATTTTGATAGATAATGAACATTTATGGTGAATGGTTCATTATCATCCTCATCCATGGGCATGGGAAATGCAACCTAGTCTAGCCCGCCATAGATGAAGTTGGTTTGGTTAGGTGGTACCCATAATGGTTCCACCGTCCCTATGGGAAGGCGATGGGCTCACGGTTGGCCCATGTCTTGTGCAGTTTCAATAATTGGTGTGAACATCACATTCTGCATGATATATTCCCCTAATCCAGGATTAACCAAATGGATGGTCACTTGTAGTGTAGATGACCCTGCTGAAGACGTAGGTGAAGCATGATGAGGTACCTCTTCGAATTATCATTTAATTTCCTCTATTTCCATGGGAGTAGGGGATTCAATGATAATTGGCTTGGGCATTTGCTTTATCTTCTTTTTTCCCACCTTTTCTTTCAGCTTCCTATCATTTCGTTGTATCATAGACGTAGTCGGTTTAATAGAAGTAGCTGTCGTGTACTCCGATCATTGAGATACAGATGTTGCAGGTTTAGCACACACATTTTTGATTTTACCTCCTGGCTCTTTGATTGACGATGTTGGCTGCACATCCAGGTGCATTGAGGGAAGCACGAAGTCCCCCGAAAAGTCTGCTAGATTCATGTATTTAAAGGGTTCTTCATCCGAAGGCACCACGTGAACCTATACCTCATGAATATATTTGATACACTGGTGTAGAATAGAAGGGACACAATGCATTTATCTAATCCAAGGCCTCCCTAGAAGTATGTTATATTGCATAGCACCTTCTATTATGTGACACATCACTAGGATGGTCTTCAATCCTACCTAGATAGGTAAAACTATAGTACCAACTGTTGAGCATAAGGCATCATTAAACGCTCTTGTTGTGGCTGATCCACAACACACCCCAAAATTGGGGACCCACCATTTTTGCAGGCTTTCAGAGAAAATCTCAGTGACCCAGATGCTAAAAATGAAGAAAAGGGGCAAAAATGCACAAGTGTAGAAAGTGTCGCGAAATCGCGACATGTTGCGCCGTCGCGGCCGAAAACAGAAAAGTGTCGCGAAATCGTGACATGTTGTGCGGTCGCTGCCAAAAACAGAAAAGTGTCACGAAATCGCGACATGTGCTCCGTCGCAACTGAAAGAGGAGAGAGAAAGGCAAAGGAGAAAGGCGTAGCGAAATCGTGACATGTCGCAAAATCGTGGGTCAAACCAGTCAAACAGGGCAAAGCAGAAAAATGTCGCGAAATCGCGACAGGAAGCGGCAAGCGGGACACGAAGCAGAAAGGCGTCACGAAATCACGACAAAATCGACCGAAAGGCGTGAAGCGCAAAAGTGGTCACGAAATCGCGACAGAAAGTAGCGAAGAAGGCATGAAGTGAAAAACGTCACGAAATCGCTACAGGTTGCGGCCGAGAATGTACGAAAGTGAAAATGGTCACGAAATCGTGACAGAAAGTAGCGAAGAAGGCATGAAGTGAAAAACGTCACGAAATCGCTACAGGTTACGGCCGAGAATGTACGGAAGTGAAAAGCATCACGAAATCTGCAAAGATAGCTGAAGAAGGCATGAAGTGGAAAATGGTCACGAAATCGCGACAACATTGAGCGAAAAGACATGAAGTGGAAAATGGTAGCGAAATCGTGCAACTTTTGAGAAAGCATGCCCGTCAGGCAAAAGCGTCGCGAAATCGTGACAGGTTGAAGCCCAAGCAGTACGGATGAAAAAGACGTCGCGAAATCGTGACAGAATCGAGCGAAAGGGTCCGAGGCATAAAAATGTCATGAAATCGTGACAGCATGCAGCAAAGGTGCCCGAAGTAGAAAAGCGTCGCAAAATCGTGACAAGTTGCAGTGAAGGAGCAAGAAGCGAGAAGCGTAGCGATTTCACGATGGAAAGTTGACAAAGTGTACGGAACAGAAAAGCGTCACGATTTCGTGACATGTCGCGATTTCGCGACATGTCACGTTTTCTGAATGCGTTTTCTTTTTTGTTGAGGAACAAGCTGCATGCAGAATAATGTCACGATTTGCAGGAGGACGTTACATAAGGCACAGAAAGCGTGAGACACGTGGCATACAGGTGTCGGAGTTGCAGAGGCGTTACATGCAACGAAATATTTCAAACGTTTCAGCATCAAGCATGAAGTGAAAGCATCGAAAGGCAAGAATTTGAAAAGACGCATTCTGGGAGGTGAAACGAAGCGACGCAGGTGAACCGAAGAGCCGTGCCAGACAATATAAAATTGGAAGCGTAGATTGGACTAGAGGGTTGGAAATTGCTGCTAGCAGAGTTGCAGAGACAAGGGCTGCATGCCATTCTGGGCCTGCACTTGGAGCAATTTCCTTCATGTGTTCTGGATTTTCTTTTTGAACCTGGAACATTCTCATCGTAATTGATACATCATTTTAATACATAAACACAGAGAGTTGGCATCTCATTGATGAGAAAGAAGGAGTCATTTTTGCATGCATGATTTAATGTTTTATCCTTCATTTCAGATTTCTAGGCTTTTAGGTGAAGTTTAATGCAAGTGTTCTTGGTTGCTTCACGCGAATGCCTAAATCTGGAATTACAGTAGAAACCCTAGAAACCCGCACCTAGCTTATCTGGATTGTGCGAATTTGTAGGTTCAATAGGTTAGGTTGCATGCAGAAACCTCATTGTCTTCGGTTTTGTCAATCAAGATGACAACACTCTGCCCATAGTTTAGTTTCTTTCATTTTATTTGCATTTCTTCATTTTAATAATCCTTTATTATTCCTGCATTTTTCATTGTCATTCAAATAAATAATTGAAAATCTACCAGAGCCTGAAATCCAAATAGATTCATCCTTCTTGTATTAACTTACTATGAGTCCATTGTAATTCAAAATAAAATAAACCACCAGGCCCCTTGTTAACATCCACTTGTAACCCTAAGGTATTCCTAGCATTTCAATTGAAGAGCATCATTAGTGAATGAAGAACTATCACAACAGGAACCTTGGAGAAATCATTTAATCATAATTTCTTTGCAAGCAGAGGATTTTGGGACTCACATCCTACCGGAGAGTGTGCTTTCACAATTGGGTGAAAACACCACTCAACAGATTGGCGCTAGAAGGAGGGCCCAAATTGGTTTACTTTATTTTTGATTTCATACATGAGTAATATCTTTTGATTTAATTTTGAAATCATTTCTTAAAACTCACAAACAGCTAAACTGCAGCTTTTGTTTTCTTTTGTTGCAGGTTTTTTCTTTGAAATAATCGAGGGTTTCATCAAGCAGGCTGGACCCACCGCGTCGTATTGCGACCAGGTCCCAAACAACCGGAGAAACCATTTTTCATGACCTTACTGGTACTCCCAAGAATAAAACCAAGCAAGTCGTAAGCTCACCAATCACAAAAGACCTATTTTCTCCAGGAACATCGAGTGGACCTACGCCCGTAATATCAGTTGCCACTAGTGTTCCTATTGTCAGTAATATTTCTACTGCTATTGTAGGTTTGTCTTCATCGATTTTGAGTCAAATGGCTCAAGCTCCAGCAGCTCCTTGGTATGGAGCTAACAATACTCCTTTGAATATTGCTGGGGATATCCATGAAATCCCCAAGAACATTGAAATATTTTTGCCTAAATACAAACCAGATGGCCCAAGAATAGCAGAAGAACATATCCAAGCCTATAGGGATGTTTTAATTAGGTTGCAAGTTCAATATGAAGATGTGGCTTGCAGACTTTTTCCTATGAGCTTAGATCCAATAGCATATGAATGGTATATATGCTTACCAACCGGTTCAATCACTTCTTGGACACAAATGGAAAATGCCTTTGTTAATCAATTTAGGTCACCCTTGGATCCCGCAACCATTTACAATCAGTTTATTACATGCAAAAGGGGCCAGGGGGAACCGATCAGAATGTTTAATCAGAGATTCCAAAAGTGCTATAATAGAGCAATTAGGCATTTTGCCATCGATCCCGCAGTGGCTTTGCAGATATATTTTGGGGCATTGGACCCCATGACAGCCATGTTTGCGAGACGCAATCCTCAAGTCACCACGCTCGCTCTAGCCTATAATGAAGCCATGACTATCGAGCAACAAATGACACCACAAGGCTACGGGTTTACCCAGATGCCTATGATGGGACAGTATGCTCCATATGGTCAAGCTCCCTTGGCAAATCAAATCATGGCACCTCAAATGCCAAGCATGAACGCCTTCCCATATCAGTAGCCGTATCCACCAACACCTGCATATGCACCCATTCCAATCCAACCAATCACATCCATTCCACCTGTCCTCGCATTTTTGCAGAATAGTCAATCGACTATGCAAGGAACTAGCCAAGTCAATCCTCAAGCCATAGTTCCTTTTCCAAATCCAACCCCGATTCAAAGTGTCAATCCATACGGGAATCAAATTCCTCAGAACCCGACCCAAATGTTGAATCAAGACCCCATCAATTATGCGAATCCAACGGGGGTTAACAACAATGTGATTCCACCGAAGGAGATTTATTCGAAAGTCGAAGAGCTCAAGAAATTAGTTCATAAACTGAGCAATGACAGGGTTCAACAACAGAAATATGAGTCCCATGCCCCTCACCCAAATCAAAATTTTAACAATAGAGGGAGGCACTGGAACACTAAGCCAAACAATGGGGGAGTTCCCGCTCCCATTGCTAATCAACTAGATACTTCTACAAGACCTAGCCAATCCAATTCTCTTTTGAATCTTTCAGATTTGGCATGGGAAAGGGGGTGCAAGGTTGCACAACACAAAAGAACACAATGAGAGGAATTGTCCTGAAATTGCTAGATACACTCATTGTCTTCAAGCACAAGTTGATGATTTGGAACTGGTATCAAATGAGGGTCCATCGCAACATCAAGATGATAATATTATGGTGATGGAAACTGTATATCATCAAGAAGGTGAGAGTGAGGAAGAAGAAGACGAAATTTTGGAACAGGAGGTGCAAGCTTTTCGAGATTTCAGAAAGGGGAATCATGGATACCATCTGAGAAGTAAATCTAAAGCCCCTAAAACCTCATCAACACCTCCAAACAATTCCATTCTTCCTCCTGATACTAAGGCAAATAATAATCCTCCTCCTCCACTCAGAAGAGAAATGTCTAATGACGTGTAGAAGACAATCAAATTCGAAAAACCAAACTATGACATAGTGGAGGATCTAAAGAAGTCCAAATCTAGCCTTTCATTTTTGGACGCGGCTAGATTACCTGGCCAAAAGGAGGCGTTGATAAAAGCTTTGAACTCACCTGATCAAATGTGGAAGGAAAATGGAGTTGAGTCCCATCTGATTTTGCGAAAGGAGAGAAGGGATGTCCCGCCATTCTTACCGACTCTGAGAATTGCGGGTAAGAATTTGCATAACTCGTTTGGTGGACACAAGTGCCACGAGCAACCTCATGCCTTCAGAAATATGTAAAATGCTAGGTCTGCAACCTGTTTCATCCAAATGTACGGTCTTGCAATTGGACCGTTCAGAGGTAAATGTGGTAGGGACCTTATATGATGTCAAGATTCAATTAAATTCTGAACCCAGGGTCCAACAAGTTGTAGACATTCTGGTGGTTAATATCCCAAGTAGGTATGGAATGTTACTTGCGAGGGATTGGATGAAAACTCTGAATGGCTATTTTTCAACAGACTGCTCACATATGTGGCTACCATGGAAAGGAATTGCAAACCAAATCAGAGTGGAAAATGAACCGAGGCTCAAAGAAATCATAACAGAATTTAACAAGCCGAATGAAGTTCAATTTTTTGAGCCTGAACTGGGGGTTTATGCGCTTGATGTTGAGGAAGCTACTGAAGAGCCTAAAGAGGAAACATGTCATAGTGGCTCTTCTGAGGAGAATGATTGCACATGGTTGCTCGGGTTTGATGGATCAAAATCTAGACAGGGAGCAGGAGCCGGAGTCGAGCTCACTGGCCCAGGAGGTAAACCATTATTGGCTGCCTACAGATTGCAATTTCCTTGCACGAACAATGTGGTAGAATACGAAGCATTGATCTTTGGTTTACGTCTAGCATTGAGCAAGCAAGTCAAATGCTTGAAGGTTTTGGGAGATTCTCGAGTTGGTAGTCAAGCAAATCAAAGGACAAGTATACATGCCGTGACAGAAGACTAAGCCTTTATAGAACTAGGGTTATGGACCTCATTGAGGAGTTCGATGCGTTCAATATAGCCCTTATTTCTAGGAAAGGAAATCGAATAGCAGACTCTCTTGCAGTCGCCATGGGCATGTTAAACCCGGTTGATGTAAAAAGGTGTAAAAAGTTTTCCATTGAATTAGTTCCTTGTCCATCAATACCCGACAATGTCAAGAATTTCCAGGTTTTTGAAAGTGACAGACACATCTACAAATTTGTCACGAACTCGGGTATTTTTGAAAATCAGGTGATTGATGAGGAACAAAGGTGGCAAGATGAAACAGAGAATGAAATTGAAACTGCGTATCAATCCAACAAAATACCTAAAGACGTGGTTTCATTGGAAAAAATGTTCGACATGGGATGCAAGACCAAGAAAGGTAAAAGAGTCCCATTCCCCAAAGATGCATGTGATTCAATTAATCTAGGGAGTGCAGACAATCCAAAGGAGGTGTACATTGCAAAGGCATGTACA
Source organism: Wollemia nobilis (assembly GCA_028583015.1). Classification (NCBI taxonomy): domain Eukaryota; kingdom Viridiplantae; phylum Streptophyta; class Pinopsida; order Araucariales; family Araucariaceae; genus Wollemia; species Wollemia nobilis. The sequence continues at coordinate 4,381,728 of JAQPPZ010003612.1, forward strand.
GATGAAGAAAGGAGCAACATAATGCAGGCATTGAAGCATTACATAGATTGCATTGCTTGGAATTACAATGAGCTCAAGACATACAACCAAGACATTATCACACATACCATCCCTTTGAAGCCAGACTCCAAGCCTTTTAGGCAAAGACAACGAGTTGTTAACCCGCTATTGGAGCCTTTAATCGAAAGGGAGGTCAAAATATTATTGGAAGCGAAAATCATTTTTCCTGTTAGGCACTCAACCTGGGTTGCTAACCTCGTTCCAGTGAGGAAAAAGAGTGGAGAGATTAGGCTGTGCATAGATTTTTGAAATCTTAATAAAGCCTCTCAAAAAGATAATTATCCATTGCCATCAATTGATGAAATTCTACAAATGGTAAATGGATCCGAAATGATGTCCTTTCTTGACGGGTATTCTGGATACAACCAAATTCTTATACATCCAAATGACAAGATGAAAACAGCCTTCACCACCAAGTGGGGGACATTTGCATATAAGAGAATGTCGTTCGGACTGTTGAATGCTGGTGCAACTTTTCAACGCGCCATGGATTATGCATTCAAAGGGCTCATAGGCAAATGTATCATCGTGTATGTGGATGATATCCCAGTTTTCTCGAAAAAGAGAGAGGACCATGTCAAAGATTTAAAGAAAGTGCTTCAAAGATGCAGAGAACATGGAATTTCCTTAAATCCCAAAAAGTGCATTTTCGGAGTTACAGAAGGAAAATTGCTTGGTCACATCATTTCAAAAGAGGGCATATCCATCGACCCGAAAAGGATACAAGCTATCCAAAACTTACCTCTCCCGAGTAGTAAAAAAGAATTGAGATCTTTCTTTGGGCAAGTTAATTTTGTGAGGAAGTTTATCTCTAGCTTTGCCGAGATAGCCAAACCTTTGAACAAGATGCTCAAGAAATATGTGGATGTAAAATGGAACGAGGAAAGTAAAGTGGCCTTTCAGAACATCAAAGACGCCATTTCCAGGGCCCCGGTCCTCATAAGTCCAGACTATTCCAAACCTTTCTACATTTATGCTTTTGCATCAGAACACTCTTTTGCGAGTGTCTTAACCCAAAAAGGCGAGGATAGTGCAGAAAAACCCATAGCATTTTTAAGTGCCCCCCTGAAAGATGCTCAATTAAGGTATTCAATCCTTGATAAGCAAATGTACGCACTTTTTAAAATGGTAAAAAAATTTAGGCATTACATTGTGCACAGCAGAGTTATTGCCATCGTGCCTGACTCTGCTGTTAAGACCATGTTTTTACAAAATGAACTAGGTGAGAAAAGAGGGAAATGGATTTCCACCATCCAAGAATTTGATCTCGAAATCCAACCTATGAAACTAGTTCGAGGACAGGGACTGGCGAAGGCGATCACAGAAAATAATCCGCAGATAACATGCCAATACTCGAACACATAATACATTGCTAAGGATGACTGGTATGTTGATATTGTGCAATTTTTATTGACTGGTAAGTGTCCTTCTAATCTGAATTCAACCCTGAGAAGATCTTTAAGGCTTAAGTCTGTCAATTATCTGATGAAATCTGGTGTTCTTTACAGGAAGAATCATGAAGGGATCTACCTGAGGTGCCCGAACAAAGAAGAAGCTGCCAGGGTGTTGCAGGAATTTCACGGGAAACATGGAACTGGTCATGGTGCGGCAAATGCTACAGCACATCAAATCCTGAGAGCAGGATACTACTGGCCACACATTTTCAAAGATGCACATGCCCATGTACGATCTTGTCATATCTGTCAAGTGGCTGCCAATAGAGAAAGAAATGCAGCCATGCCGTTACAACCTGTAGTTGAAATGAGGCCATTTGCATAGTGGGGACTAGATTTCATTGGGGTTATTAACCCAAATTCTTTTGATTCTCATAAATTCATATTGACAGCTACAGATTACTGCACAAGGTGGACATAAGCGATTCCTACTAAACATGCCACCACAGACGTTGTAATTAAATTCCTTGAGGACCATATTATAACAAGATTTGGAATGCCCGATGCTATTGTCAGTGACAATGGTAAAGCGTTTATTTCTACGCAATTTGCAGATTGGGCATATGATAACAAAGTGAGCTTAAAATTTGCATCCAATTATTATCCTCAAGGAAATGGGTTGGCCGAATCTTCAAATAAAAATTTGTTGAATACCATTAAGAAGTTGCTGGAAAAGAACCCTCGGGATTGGCACAACCAATTGAAGTTTGCCCTTTGGGCAGATAGGACCAGAGTGAAAGAATCCATAGGGAATACTCCCTATCATTTGGTCTATGGGCAAGACCCGATATTTCCTGCAAATTTGAAGTTGCAGACCTTGCATTTCATACAAGAGTACTTGGGGACAGATGATCAAGTTGAAGCCAGGTTAAGTCAGTTGTTGCACCTTGATGAAAAGAGAGAAGAGGCCATGAACCACATGAATAAACACCAGGAAGTTATCAAAAGATGGTTTGACAGAAGGGCCAAAGTTAAATCATTCAGAATTTCAGATTTGGTATTACTATGGGACAAAAGACATGAGGAAAAAGGGAATCATCAAAAGTTTGATTGTCTTTGGTTAGGCCCATATCAGATTTCGGAGATTCTTGGGAAGAATACCTTCAGGCTAAAAACTTTAGAAGGGAGAGATTTTATGCTACCGGTTAATGGGCAGATTTTAAAGCATTATTTTAGCCCTTAGGTTGTGAGATTTTGATATTATTCTTTCGGTTTTGGTGGGGATTTTCAGTTTTTGTTTTTATTGTTTAGGATTGTTAGTTTAGCTAGGATTTTGGTTGTGGATTTGATTTCAATTGACATGTTTTGTTTATTTTGATAAAAAAAAAAAATAAAAAAATATTGAGATGTCAACTTATGCTTAAGGTTAGGGGAATATGAAATATTGGAATTGTCCTGTAAAAGCTCCACAAGTAACACAAACATCTTAAGTTATATTGTTTGATTTTGTGATGCATGAAAGAGTCAGTTTTGCATGACAAATCTTTCATTTGCAATTCAAGAGATAATGCATTCATGGTACATCTCACTTTACATATACATTCCATCTTAGTTACATATGCATCTTAGGTACAAATCATTAAAGTATGTCAATCCCTCTTAGGGTTGTGTTATAACATAAATGTAAGAGGAATCCTAAGGTTGGAAACTGAGTCTTGAGATATCTAGAACCAAGCACGTCTCATACATTAAAAAGGATCTTGAGCAAAATGATCAAAACCTAACTTGGAAGAAAAGGTTGGGCGAAAGAAGTTTTTCATGTCTATCCTATTATGCAACATGATCCTTAAAACAGTGGTTTTGACCACTTCCATAGAGCTTAAAGCCTAAAATCGGAGTAGTAAGGATAGGGTTAAATCCTCATCGAACTTAGGTTGAGGATCCAATTCCCCAAAGCTTTGATTTGACCTACATGGAGTAGTAAGGATAGGGCATAAATTCTCATCTCGCTTAGGTTGAGAATCCGATTCCCCAAAGCTCCTATGTCTCATTTCATAATAAATCTTGGATTGGAAGGATCGTACTACTTGTCCTCTGCAAAGGATGGGTAGTCATCCCCAAGGTCTAAGCGACAAAATTAATATTTTCCATTTACATCTAAAGTTTGGATTGTAAGGATCGTACTACATGTCCCTAGCAAGGATGGGTAGTCATCCCCAAGGTCCAAGAAGTAAAAATAAATTTTTCCCATCTCATATTTATATTGGATTGTAAGGATCGTACTACTTGTCCTCTCGCAAAGGATGGGTAGTCATCCCCAAGGTCCAAAGAAATGAAGATAAGTTTTGGATTGTGGGGTTAGATATGCCCATGCATGGCAACATGTCTTGTCTAAAAAACAAGACCACCGATTGTCCAAAGGGTTAGACTAGCATGACCATTTCTTCCATAATTGGTTTAATTATTTTGCTCAAAGTGAGGTAATGAACTCTAAATCAGAATAGTAAGGATAGGGTTAAACTCTCATCTCGGTTGGTTGGGAGTCTGATTCCCCAAAGTTCTGATTTCACATTCACTCGCACATGGGTTCAAGATAGTAGGGACTCATAACCAACTTTGGGATACAATAAGGTAATTAATTAGTGGATCCTAAGAGGGTTTGGCAATCTTGAATGTTTGTACATGATACTAGAAGAAAGACTATGCATTTTATAAAAGCAAGATCTCCTAGCATATTCATTAGGTTACACAATCATTCACAATCTCATATATGCATTCATGCAAAACTGACAATGGAGTGTGGATCAATTTCAAACGATAGGGAAAGAAATTCATTGCACACACTGAGCTAATACTTGATGATTCTGATGATTCATGTACTTCTGATCTTTGGGCATTTGTTATATTGCTTATGTGCTAACACATGTTTTCGAGTTTGTATATGTTTCAGGTTGGGTTCTCACTAAAAATGCTCAAGAGCATTTGACAGCAGAGTCGCCATTTGTTGTGGCTGATCCACAACACACCCCAAAATTGGGGACCCACCTTTTTTGCAGGCTTTCAGAGAAAATCTCAGTGACCCAGATGCTAAAAATGAAGAAAAGGGGCAAAAAATGCACAAGTGTAGAAAGTGTCGCGAAATCGCGACATGTTGCGCCGTCGCGGCCAAAACAGAAAAGTGTCACGAAATCGCGACATGTTGTGCGGTCACTGCCAAAAATAGAAAAGTGTCACGAAATCGTGACATGTTGCTCCATCGCGACCGAAAGAGGAGAGAGAAAGGCAAATGGAAAGGCGTAGCGAAATCGTGACATGTCGCAAAATCATGGGTCAAACCAGTCAAACAGGGCAAAGCAAGAAAATGTCACGAAATCGCGACAGGAAGCGGCAAGCGGGACACGAAGTAGAAAGATGTCACGAAATCATGACGAAAATCAGCAAGGGTGCATGAAGCGCAAAATGGTCGCGAAATCACGACAGAAAGTAGCGAAGAAGGCATGAAGTGAAAACGTCACGAAATCGCTACAGGTTGCGACCGAGAATGTACGAAAGTGAAAACGGTCACGAAATCGTGACAAAAAGTAGCGAAGAAGGCATGAAGTGAAAAAGTCACGAAATCGAAGGAGAAGTGAAAATGGTCACGAAATTGCCACAGCATTGAGCGAAAAGACATGAAGTGGAAAATGGTAGCGAAATCGTGCAACTTTTGAGAAAGCATGCCCGTCAGGCAAAAGCGTCACGAAATCGCGACAGGTTGAAGCCCAAGCAGTACGGATGAAAAAAGTCACGAAATCACGACAGAATCGAGCGAAAGGGTCCGAGGCATAAAAATGTCGTGAAATCGACAGCATGCAGCAAAGGTGCCCGAAGTAGAAAAGCGTCACGAAATCATGACAAGTTGCAGCGAAGGAGCAAGAAGCGAAAAGGCATAGCGATTTCACGACGAAAAGTTGACAAAGTGTACGAAACAGAAAAGCATCGTGATTTCGCGACATGTCACGATTTCGTGACATGTCGCGTTTTCATTGGGCTAGAAGGCAGAAGTTGCTTATCTTTGGGGAACAAGCTGCATGCAGGAATAATGTCATGATTTGCAGGAGGACGTTACAGAAGGCACAAAAAGCATGAGACACGTGGCATACAGGTGTCGGAGTTGCAGAGGCGTTACATGCAGCGACAGATTTCAAACGTTTCAGCATCAAGCATGAAGTGAAAGCATCGAAAGGCGAGAATTTGAAAAGACGCATTCTGGGAGGTGAAACGAAGCGACGCAGGTGAACCGAAGAGCCGTGCCAGATAGTATAAAATTGGAAGCGTAGATTGGACAGAGGGTTGGAAATTGTTGCTAGCAGAGTTGCAGAGACAAGGGCTGCATGCCATTCTGGGCCTGCACTTGGAGCAATTTCCTTCATGTGTTCTGGATTTTCTTTTTGAACCTGGAACATTCTGAGAATTGTAATTGATACATCATTTTAATACAGAAACACAGAGAGTTGGCATCTCATTGATGAGAAAGAAGGAGTCATTTTTGCATGCATGATTTAATGTTTTATCCTTCATTTCAGATTTCTAGGCTTTTAGGTGAAGTTTAATGCAAGTGTTCTTGGTTGCTTCACGCGAATGCCTAAATCTGGAATTACAGTAGAAACCCTAGAAACCCGCACCTAGCTTATCTAGATTGTGCGAATTTGCAGGTTCAATAGGTTAGGTTGCATGCAGAAACCTCATTGTCTTCGGTTTTGTCAATCAAGATGACAACACTCTACCCGTAGTTTAGTTTCTTTCATTTTATTTGCATTTCTTCATTTTATTAATCCTTTATTATTCCTGCATTTTTTCATTGTCATTCAAATAAATAATTGAAAATCTACCAGAGCCTGAAATCCAAATAGATTCATCCTTTTTGTATTAACTTACTATGAGTCCATTGTAATTCAAAATAAAATAAATCACCAGGCCCCTTGTTAACATCCACTTGTAACCCTAAGGTATTCCTAGCATTTCAATTGAAGAGCATCATTGGTGAATGAAGAACTATCACAACAGGAACCTTGGAGAAATCATTTAATCATAATTTCTTTGCAAGCAGAGGATTTTGGGACTCACATCCTACCGGAGAGTGTGCTTTCACAATTGGGTGAAAACACCACTCAACAGCTCTCAACGTGAAGGTAGAAGGGATGATATGCATCTTGGGTAACTTCAAGTGAATTAAAACCTTGGTAGTTATGATATTGATTTATGACCTCGTGTCAATCAAAACACGCTTGAACAATTTGTGATTCACACACGCAATGATATGTAACGACAGGTCTGCTATAACAGTGGAAACCGTCTTGACTTCATGATCATGGAATTATATGACCAATTCTTGACACTATTATACATGCTCCATGAAGTGTGTAAACACTTTGGGATCCTGAGGTTGCACTTCTATGGAACTTAAGATGTCCATAAGCATCTCTCTATGCTTGGGAGACTGCTAAATTATCTCATAAATTGACAACTTTGCTAGAGTTATCTATAGGTTTTGGACCAACCTACTTCTGATGGTCACCACCGATCTAGTTGGTGGGCTAGGCACATACTGGGCTGGCCTTGGAGGAGGTACAACTTGGACTCTAATAGGTGCTAGAGGTTAATTTGGTCATTCATACCTCGTGTTTCTTGTGACAACGTTGACCATACCGATGAACCCCTAGGTTGGTGGTTTGATGCATACTTGGTTGACTTGGCCAAAATTATTCTTTTGTGCCTTATGATTTGGTAGAGGATTTTTGTAAATCCCCATATTTTTATTGTCAGGCACTTGTGGGTTGTCGATAATAAGTGTGCCTCTTTCGATCATATTTTGTACAAGATGTTTGAAAGACCAACATACTTCAATGTCATGGCCTTTCAATCGATGAAAGATGTAATATTGATCATATTTATAGGCTTTAGGCTTAGGTTGGTTAGGATCCAACATCTTGACTTTGGGTAAGTTTATGGCCTTAGCCTCGCATAATTGATGAAAAATCTAAGTCAACGACTCTGAGAACTGAGTTAAAACACAAGGCGAGCACTGTTCCTTATATTTACACCTCTAATTTTTGTTGTGCTGATCATACTACGTAGGCAGAGGTTGGGCTTGATAGTTTTGCTTTTGCTACCATTTTTCTTCTTTTTGAAGGTTCAACACTAGCTGATTAACATAGGCCGACTTGGCCTGCTGTCTCTTAGTGCTTCTCTTATTACAATCCTTCTTATTCCTGAGATTCAAGTTACCCTCCTGTAACTTGATATCCTCAATCATCTTGGCCTGCGCTAAGTCTCTTCTAATGTTTGGTATTACTGCAACTATAGCAATAACAAAATGTGCTTGGAACAACTATTTGTGAACATTCACATCAATTCATAGGATGGGATGGAGAATGGCAGCTTCGCCATCATCTTCCTCCATAATTTTCCATAATCCATAATTGGCTCATCATCATGTTACGTTAAAGCGGCTAGGTTGGATAAGTTTACCTTCTTCTTGATGCCGAAGGAGAAGTGTTCAAGAAATGCATCAACTAGTTGTTTGAAACTAGTGATGTTGTGCCTCTTTAATTGGTTGAACCACTCTCGAGTTGGGCTTGAGAGGATAATTATGAATGTGCACAAGAGTAAAGCATCGTTACTCTCAATATGAAAGCACATATTTAGGAAACTCATTACATGCTCCTGTGCATCTTCCTATCCTTGGAACTTTTCCAGCCTAGGCATCTTGAAATGCTCTAGATAGGCCAAAATAGGCACTGACGTCCATAGAGGTTCATTATGAATTTTGTTCAAGGTAGGCTTTTGATAAGTCATTCTTTGCTTCTCTATGGCTTGAACCTTCTCTGCTAAGGCCTTATAGGCCTGCGAGGAAAGGATATCCTCTTCTCTATATTGCCTTGGAGGTTCCTTCAGAGGTAGATTATTCCTCAATAGAGGTGGGGGACTAGGCTCGCCCTCCTCCTCAAATTGGGAGATTTTGGGATATTATTGTTCTAATTCCTCTCCCACTTCTTCCTCATACTGCCTATGCTCATGATGTTCGGATGCTGGACACCGATCTCTGTGTTGAGCTGCACATGAGTATGTGTGTTTATGTGCTTAGGGTATAGCTCAGGCTATGAAGCCACTCGTATATCGACACGCTCCCTAGTCTCACTATGAGGAGGTAAATCAGTGCTAGCCAATCTATCCTCTCTCTCTACATGCTCCTTTTGATCGAGGATGCATTGTTCACGCATGAGCTGTTCATATAATTCTTGTCTTATGAACCTATGTCTCTAAGAGTTCTCATTTTTGAGGCACTCTTTCTCTGTGTGAACATCCTCCAATTGGTCTTGGATAATCTGCCGTCTCTACTCCGACATTAGTCTATGAGCTCTATCAACATTATCAGTCGTCTGAGGCCTCTGGTGAGTGCGCTCTGTTTGAGTGACTTTATGGGCATGTCCTCCAATGGACTAATTTGTTGTACTCTTGCATTTGTCTATAAAGACAACATTCATGTCACGCTATTTCTATACTCTATGCCTACATAGTATGTAGGAGTACATATGTCACAAGAACACTTGGAGCACTCTCCAAGTTCTCGGGTGGTCCTAATGGTGCTTCTGCTACACTCGCTCGTAGGTCAAGAGGGTGCAGGTGTATGCTTATATCCTAGCTACCCTAGGAATCTGTATAGACCATCCAACTATCTACTGTGCCAAGGCTCATGTGGTGGCATACCGTTAGCTCCAACTTTTGACATATCTATGGTGAACTTACAAGGTTCACCCCTATAGGGAGTCTGCATGGGCCTATGCTCAGAAGTGGTCCCATCTAGTTTCCCCTAAATGGGCAGATCTTGAGCCTGTATATACTTGGATGGTGGAGGTCGTGAGCCTTCCTTAGATACAGGTCGAAGGGGTACCAATATAGATTCATTAATGATATATTCTTTCACAGAATCCATAGATCCACGAGGAATGCGGTCACGATAAACGCTACCATATGTGGAACCCCGATGCTGGGGAGTCCCATGCTCTGATTTATGTCTATAGGGATGTCTAGTACTTCCTCTAATTAGGGTATTATCGATGTAATTCCCTCATGTGGAATTATCCCCTCTAATACTCACTGAATGACATTCAAGAGGATTCTGTAATTGAGGGCATTCTACATTATGTTGTGCATTAGGTGGAGCTTGGGCTTTGATATCAGGTCTATGCTCGGGTCAACCACTCCATGTTTGCACCATTATGTATCTTATGTCTAGATTTAACTTTTATTAGCATGCAAATAATAGAATGATGATTATCTCTTTTTAAAATTTTTAAATGAGCCCTAAACTGTTTGATGTGTTTTTCAAATTTATTGTATCAGTAAAGTAACTCTTGTTATGTTTTGCAAAATGTTGATGATTTTCTCAATTGTTTAATGGATTTCACCTATATGCTCGTAGCTTGACAACATGGCTATGAACTCCAGGTCACGTAATCCCCCCAAAGTACGGCAATGACAGTCCACACCTGGTCAGGGAGCACAGGTCCTACCAGACTCTCACCCGTTTTCACCCAGTCAGCGTTATACCCTCCGAAGAGAAATACATGCAAATTTTTTGGGCTACAAAAGGATCTTGAGTCTGGCCTTGGTCTAGAACATAGGGTACGAGGGAGTTGGGCCAACAGATGGAAATAACCTCCACCATTGTTGAAACCCTACTAGTGGTTGGATGTGACTCTCAACTCACTAGCGTTTACTGTGAAACGTGGTGTGTGTGGTTCCTTTTAATTTGCATGAAAATAAATATGTATAATACAACATTCAAATGATTCTACATGCTATGAAAAAGGAACATTTGATTTCAGAAGTATGCATGGTTAATCTACATGATATTATGACAATGCATACTAACGATGGTATGGCCACTAATCGGGCCTCATGCAAGCAAAACTAACAAACAAGAGGGGCCTAGACTGCTGGATACTAGGGTCGACTGCACTTAGAGGTCCATTGTTCCTAGCAGCGACTAGTATATCCTAATCAAAATATATAAGGACTCAATGCATTTAACATATTTCTATTGCCTTCCCTAATTATGCTAATAGTTTGTACTCTTTGGAAAAATACAGACAGCAAAAAAAAATAGAATGATAGTGGGACCTACCTCATATCCTCATTTGATCAAGCTTTTTCTCCCTGCTATCTAATTTATCAAATTTTTATTGTGGCTCTGTGGCGTAGTGACCACTTTTGTCCACATATATCGACCGCAATTACAACTTTTGACTATGACTGTCAACCGCGATGAGCGACTGTCATAAATAAAATGATAGAAGTCAAAAATTTATGGCATGAAATGCGGAGTTCTGCCATGATCACCTTCTTTCTGATCCAAAAATGGCTCACACCTATAAGTTCCTATTGCAAGCATTAAAAGATACACAAAATACATACAAGAACAAGAAATTAACAATAAAAAATATGCTTTATTCTATTATATTTGAATCCAAAGTCAAATTACAAGTACATACCTCTTAGGGATAATCACTTTGATACAATTGTTACAATAGGATGTAATGTTTCCCTCTCAAGGGTAGGTGTGATTTCCAAGTACCTTTCAGGATGACACAAACTGCTCTAGGGTGTCGATGACCCTCTTCTCCACGATTAGAGGCATTTGTTGCCTTGCATCCCAAAACCTTGTTAGTATTGCATGCAATAAACAACAAGAAAAATTAAAAGCAAAGGAGACCTGTTGAGTGGTATTTTCATCCAGTTGTGAAAGTACACTCTCCTTTAGGATTTGGGTTCCAAATCCCCTCTTGCAAAGAAGTTAAACTAACAACTTCTCCAAGGTCTTCGCTGTATTAGCATTTGCATATATGTATTAGTAATCTCAAATATAAGATATTCAATTTGAATGCTTGGAACACCTTAGTGATTGCAAGTAATTGTAAACAAGGGGCAATGTTGATTTATTTCACCATGAAACTTTAGTGATTGTTCATTGTTTTTTGGATTTTGATATTTTTTAGATGTTTATTTTAATGCCTTGAAAAGTTAAAAATTCTGGAAAACTATAAAATGCAGAAAATAAAATGCATTCAGTATGATGCTATCCTATTTCAACAAAACCGAAGATGTGAGGTCTCCATGCATGCAACCTAACCTATTGGACCTGCAAAGAAGCACAATCCGGATAAGCTAAGTGCTGGTTCCTAGGGTACGAAATAAAATTCAGATTTTCAAATATTTGCCTAATGTAACCCAAAGAAATGGCATCAACATTATCTATAAATTTGAAATCTAAAAATATGAAAGAATAAACATTAAATCCATAGCATGCAAAGAAAATCTCCTTCTTTCTTGCCCACAAGATGCAAATTTTTGAACACTTATGCATTAAAAATGTGTCATTTTACAATGGCAGAATTTTTGGTTTTCTCGAATCAGTCCATGGAAGAAAAACAACTTAAACAGGTCCAGAATGGCCTAATCACCTTCAAGTCTACAACTCTGCTCGCAGTAATTTCCGACCCATGTCCATGAAGAAGAAAAACCAGTCTACAAAAGAAAAATAGCCCAACTAGGTCCAGAATGGCTTTATCGCCTTCAAACCTGCAACACTACTTGTAGCAGTTTTCCACCCCCTTCTAGCCTCTTTGAATGGCATATTTAAACTTGTGAAAACATCATTTCTCCTTCCTTGATGGTTCATTTCATTTGCCGATGGTTGTTCATTTCACCTTCCCTGACTGTTCATTTCACATTCCCTGTATGCGCGTGCTTTGCTTTCCATTTTGTGGCCCTTCGCTACGATTTCTCCACATGGTTTTGTGTCCATTTCCCTCCGTGTGTAACGACCATCTTAAATTATTTCAAATCATTAAATATTCCTTATGTAATGCTTTGTCTTCTTCACTAGATTTTTTCCTTATATCCATGTCACTATGCAGGTCCGTTACCTTGGCGAAAACGGAACATGTCATGATATCACGACACTTCTTGCTCCTCAGCCTGCCTGCCCCTTTTGAATCACAAAAATACAACATGTCACGATATTGCGACACTTTTGGCCCCTTTTATCTTTTGTTGCTTTTAGCCGCAAAAATGTAACATGTCGCGATATCGCGACACTTTTGGCCCCTTCCGTATTTTGTTGCTTTTAGCCACGAAAATGTAACATGTCGCGATATCGTGACACTTTTGGCCCCTTCCGTATTTTGTTGCTTTTAATCGCGAAAATGTAACATGTCGCGATATCGCGACACTTTTGGCCCCTTCCGTCTCTTGTTGCTTTTAGCCGTGAAAATGCAACATGTCGCGATATCGCGACACTTTTTCTTTCTCTGCTTGTTTGCCCATTTTGAATCGCGAAAATGCAACATGTCACGATATCGTGACACTTTTTCTTTCTCTGCTTGTTTGCCCATTTTGAATTGTGAAAAAGCAACATGTCGCGATATCGTGACACTTTTTTTTTCTCTGCTTGTCTGCCCATTTTGAATCGCAAAAATGCAACATGTCACGATATCGCGACACTTTTCTTCCTTTGGCCGTGAAACTGCAACATGTCGCGATATCGTGACACTTTTTCATCCTTGGCCGCGATGATGCAACATGTCGCGATATCGCGACACTTTTTCTACTTTGGCCGCGATAGTGCAACATGTCGCGATATCGCGACACTTTTTCTTTCTTCTCTCTTTCTTTGCTTTGAATCGCGAAAATGCAACATGTCGCGATATCACGACACTTTTCTTTCTTCTTCTTTCTTTCCTCGTTTGGTCGCGAAAACGCAACATGTCGCGATATCGCGACACTTTTCTTTCTTCTCTTTTCCTTTGCTTTGGGCTACGAAAATGCAACATGTCACGATATCGCGACACTTTTTCTTTTTCGGCCGTGATGGTGCAACATGTCGCGATATCGCGACACTTTTTCTTTTTGGGCTGCGATGGTGCAACATGTCGCGATATCGCGACACTTTTTCTTTTTGGGCCGCGATGGTGCAACATGTCGCGATATCGTGACACTTTTTCTTTTTAGGCCGCGATGGTGCAACATGTCACGATATCGTGACACTTTTTCTTTTTGGGCCGCGATGATGCAACATGTCGCAATATCGCGAAACTTTTTCTTTTTGGGCCGCGATGGTGCAACATGTCGCGATATCATGACACTTTTTCTTTTTTGGCCACGATAGCGCAACATGTCGCGATATCGCGACACTTTTTCTCCTTGTGGTTTTTTTGCTTTTTTTTCTTTGAACTTTAGCCTATGGGCCACTTCGGTCTTCTTAGAACACATGCAAAAAAGGTGGGTCCCCAATTTTGGGGTACGTTGTGGATCAGCCACAACAAATGGTGACTCTGCTGGGAAATGCTCCTGAGCATTTTGATGAGAACTCAACCTAAAAAACACACAGACTCAAATACAAGCATTAGCAAATATCCCAAGAATGAAACTAGACGAGAAATACATGAAACATTAGAATTATTAAGCATCAACTTGATGTGTGCAATGTGCTTCATTCCCTATCGTTTGGTATTCATTCAGCTTTCCATTGTCAGCTTCACTTATGATTCGTATGCAAGGCTATGAATGATTTGTGCAGGATTTGACGTATGACAACTATGTTAGAGATATAACAACCTACTTTGCAAAGGCTCAGACCTTCTAGCATCATGAACAAACATATTAAAACTGTCAAACCCTCTTAGGACCAAAAATATGTATACTGAATTAATTTACTAGATCCCAAAGTTGGTTATGTGTCACTACCATCTTGAACCCATGTGCAGGTGTAAGTGAAATCAAAGCTTTGGGGAATCGGATTCCCAACCTAAGCGATATGGGAATTTAACCCTATCCTTACTACTATGATCTGGAGTTCATTACCTCATCTTGAACAAAATGATTTAACTTGTTATGGATGAAATTGTCAGGCTATCCTGTCCGTTTGAGCAGTCAGTGGTCTTGCTTTTAGACAAGACATGTTGCCACGCATGAGCATACTCCACTGCCAACCAGGTGTCTATAGCCCCGATGGAGATTAACCCTATAATATAGGATTTGACTACCCATCCTTGCAAGGGACATGTAGTACGATCCTTCCAATCCAATATTAATAAAGAAATGAAAAATAGTTTCTTTTGAATTTCAAGTTCTTGAGTGGACAAAATGGAAGCTTTGGGGAATCATATTCTCAACCTAAGTGAGATGAGAATTAGATCCTATCCTTACTACTCCATGAAGGTCAAATCAGAGATTTGGGGAGTTGGATCCTCAACCTAAGTTCGATGAGGATTTAACCCTATCCTTACTACTCTGATTTTAGGCTTTAAGCACTTTGGGAGTGGTAAAAACCATTGTTTTAAGGATTACGTTGCATGATAGGACAAACACGAAATACTCCTTTCGCCTCACCTTTTCTTCCAAGTACGGTTTTGACCATTTTACTCAAGATTCTCTTTAATATGTGCAGAATGTGCTTGGTTCAAGATAGTTCGGGCATTAGTTCCCAACCTTAGGATCCTTTTAATATATGTTATGTAATAACCCTAAGAGGATTCGACACCTTTTCAATGATTGAACATGAAATGAAGATGCAACTGAGATGGAATGTATATGCAATGCGAAATGTACATGAGATATGAATGCATTGCTCCTTTTGAATTGTGGATGGAGTATATCACCTACTTTGCCATAATTTATAAAACTGACAACTTCCTGCATCATAATTTCTAAACAATATTCTTTAATGTGTTTGTGAAATTCGTGGAGCTTTCTGCAATACAATTCCGATGTTTCATATTCTCCTAGTCTTAGTCAACATTCATAAGGACCTAAATTAACAAACCAAAAATGTCCAAAGGACCAACACACAAAACTTAAAACCAAAATGAGATCTAATCCAAAACCAAAACACGAAAACCAAAAGTATATACAATATAATACAAGATGATGCAAAAATTTGGATTATCATTTTCTCGGATCCCAAACCTGATTAGAGCATTCCAAAAGACATATAATATGATACACATGCCGAATGTGGAAGGAATCAAATGAAAACAAGATTAGACCAAACCATGCAACCAACTTCAACTTTCCTCTCTCACCCCACCAATTAGATTTAGTTCCATTAGTATTCTCATAAGTGAGATTCAAATTACCATATTGATTAGACAATGGTTGATTTTCAATTCTTTCTTGTCTATTATTTAAGGTGCAAATTTCATAATCCCATTCATGATTTAGAACTAGGCTTTCTTTATTCAAAATGAAATTTTGTAAGCAAGAGCCTATTTCTAACAATTTCAAAGCTAATTCATTTTCCATGTTCTTAGGCCAATCAAAATTGTGCAACAATTTACAAGCATCTAGGATATTTACTAAATGGGGATCATTAAGAATTTTTATCCTAGATTCAAGAATTAATTGTTAATGAATTTGATTTAGCAATTTAAGTGCATCAAACTCCTTTTAATTCATTAAAGTAAGGTTATCAAAGGTGTTGTTAGAAATTAATCCTTGTTCTTAATTCACCTTCAATGGCATTTCATCATAAATATCATTTGAATTATGTAAATCTTCACAAAAATCTTGGATGTTTGGACATAAAGGTTTAGATTTTACCTTTTTCACACTTTCATTTACGAAAACTTGGTGAGGATTTGCAATTTCCTCTTTTACCTTTTGGTCTTCATATTCTTCATTGATTACTTGTTCATCAAACATACCAAAATTGGGCACCCAATTAAAAACATGCCCATCCTTTTCAACCCTCAAATATTCTTGGTCGAAGTGTATGTCAAGTAACTCATCTTCATGATCAATCACTTTTGTTGCTTCCAATAGATCAACCACTTTGTCATTTAATTCCAATTCTTTGTTCACTATCCATGGTATCTCTTCCAACACATCCTCAAATTGTACAGGAGTTGTACTATCTTCCTTTGAGTAGGCGATTGTGTTGTCCTATATATCTATTGGCACACAAGTTTCATTAGCAGTTTTGGAGTGAGTGTAGTCTTCCCACTTCTTCCATGAATCATAGTAGTCATCCTCCAAGTTCAAATTGTGACGTTCAACTACTTCTTCTTCATCTTCTGATTCATCAACATGTTTCTCATCCAATTCATCTTCACCTTCCATAGATGGTCCAGTTATTTGCAAAAGTGGGTTATTTCTTGAATTCAAATTGGTAAAGCTATCATAATCCAAACTTGTAACCCATGATTCAATTTTATCATAATTTGGAAGGTGTGGATCCTCTTGGTCATCACTCTCTCGACAATATAGATTTTCCACCGCCAAAATGTTGTCCTCTCCTTGTTGATGTTGGTATGGACCCTTATTTGGCACAAGTTCCAAATCATCCACTTGATCTTGGAGACAATGGGTATACATAGCAATTTCGGGACAATTCCTTTCATTGTGCTCCTTTGTATTATGCAATCTACACCCCTTTTCCCACGCAAAATCAAAAATATTAAGAATGGAACTAGAGTGAATTGGTCCTACAGAAGTATCTATCTGATTAGCAATAGGGGAAGGCACACCCCCATTGTTTGGCTTCGTATTCCACTGTCTCCCTCTATCGTTGAAGTTTTGATTTGGGTGAGGGGCATGGGATTCATACTTCTGTTTTTGAACCAAATCATTACTCAATTTGTGAACCATATTTTTGAGCTCTTTAACCTCTAAATACATATCTTTCGGTTGAGCTATGTTATTGCTAGTTCCAATAGGATTTGCGTAAGTGGTGAAATCTTGAATTAATATTTGAGTTGGATTTTGAGCCACTTGATTTGCGTAAGGATTCACACTTTGAATCGGAATTGGATTGGGTGCGTAAGCAGGTGTTGATGAATATGGTTGTTGATAAGGCAAAGCACTTATGCCTGATATTTGTGGTGCCATGATCTGATTCATCATAGGAGCTTGACCATATGGACCATATTGTCCTACCATAGGCATCTGGGAAAACCCATAACTTTGTGGTGCCATTTGTTGCTCAATGGTCATAGCTTCATTGTAGGCTAGAGCAAGAGTGGTAACTTGAGGATTTCACCTTGCAAACATTGCCGTTATAGGATCCAATGCCCCAAAATATATTTGCAAAGCTACTGCATGATCAATGGAGAAATGCCAAATTGCTCTATTATAGCACTTTTGAAATCTTTGATTAAAAATTCGGATTGGCTCACCCTGGCCTTTTTTGCATGTAATGAACTGGTTATAGATGATTGTGGGATCTAATGGTGACCTGAATTGGTTGACAAAAGCATTCTCCATTTGCGTCCATGACATAATGGAACCAGTAGGTAAGCAAATGTACCATTCGTAGGCCACTGGATCTAGGCTCATGGGGAAGATTCTACAAGCCACATCTTCATGTTGAACTTGCAATCTTACCAAAACATCCCTATAGGCCTGAATATGTTCTTCTGTGGTCCTTGGGCCATCCGGTTTGTATTTGGGCAAAAATCTCTCTATATTCCTAGGGATCTCGTGAATATCCCCTGCAATATTCAAAGGAATGTTATGGGCTCCGTACCAAGGAGCTGGTGGAGGATGGTCCATTTGATTCAAAATCAATGATGATAACCTACAAGAACTTGACAAAACTCTCAGTACCTCACAGAAAACCTGCGACACACAAAAAATCCTGCAATTAATGAAATTCAAAGAATAACCTCAAAATCAATTTGTTAGTCATGAAAGAAGGAACCTTGACAAAGTAGTATTCTAAAAATTTAAATTAGTTTCTGATTCACCAGATCGCATATGTGCAAGTGAAGAGCATACTCCTAGTGTTGTAGGATTTCTAATTCACAAGATCGCATTACGTGCAGGTGAAGAGCATAATACCGACAACAAATACATTTTAGACAAAATAATTCCTTACAAATACGCATGAAATGACTAGCAAATATCAAACATGTAATGTATGAATAATCATGTTAGCATCAACCAAGAGGTGTATCCATTAAAATCGAATGAAAGTAATTACATGGAGACAACCTCGTTAGTCAAGAATTTTATTTTATTTTTTAAATCAAATCAAGACACATTATTCCTGTATGAACAATAAAAAGCGTTAGAACAATGCATAGCAATTCATGTCCTCCTTTTAACACTACAAGGTTGTATTGTTAAAAGAGGGCTAAAGATAGTAATCAATAGGGCATGAAATATTCAAAATTTAAATCCCTATATCATTTTTTTTAAGAAAAAACCCCTTGCGGGGCCGCCTTGGTCTGAGAGACCACGAACAGGGAGTTCTACACTGTCAAAGTCACCCGGGAGTCACACCCAGCCCTGCCCGCACCAACATTATCAATTGGATTTTGGGTACCCAATTCAACTTTTTTGGTAGGGTGGAGATTCAAACCTGGGACCTCCCTTGGAGGATTGCCCTCTCCTCTCCAACTCACCTACAACACCTGGGTAATCCCTATAGCATTTAAATCACTCTAAAATAAAACAATTCAGGCCCTCCTTTTAGCGCCAATCTTTTGAGTGGTATTTTCACCCAGTTGTGAAAGTACACTCTCCTTTAGGATTTGGGTTCCAAATCCCCTCTTGCAAAGAAGTTAAACTAACAACTTCTCCAAGGTCTCCGTTGTATTAGCATTTGCATATATGTATTAGTAATCTCAAATATAAGATATTCAATTTGAATGCTTGGAACACCTTAGTGATTGCAAGTAACTGTAAACAAGGGGCAATGTTGATTTATTTCACCATGAAACTTTAGTGATTGTTCATTATTTTTTGGATTTTGATATTTTTTAGATGTTTATTTTAATGCCTTGAAAAGTTAAAACTTCTGGAAAAATATAAAATGCAGAAAATAAAAAATGAAATGCAAAAACTGAAAATAAAATGCATTCAGTATGATGCTATCCTATTTTGACAAAACCAAAGATGTGAGGTCTCCATGCATGCAACCTAACCTATTGGACCTGCAAAGAAGCACAATCCGGATAAGCTAAGTGTTGGTTCCTAGGGTACGAAATAAAATTCATATTTTCAAATATTCGCCTAATGTAACCCAAAGAAATGGCATCAACATTATCTATAAATTCAAAATCTGAAAAGATGAAAGAATAAACATTAAATCCATAGCATGCAAATAAAATATCCTTCTTTCTTGCCCACAAGATGCAAATTTCTAAACACTTCTGCATTAAAAATGTGTCATTTTACAATGGCAGAATTTCTGGTCTTCCCGAATCAGTCCATAGAAGAAAAACAACTTAAACAGGTCCAGAATGGCCTAATCGCCTTCAAGTCTGCAACTCTGCTCGCCGCAATTTTTGACCCATGTCCATGAAGAAAAAAAACCAGTCTACGAAAGAAAAACAGCCCAACTAGGTCCAGAATGGCTTTATTGCCTTCAAACCTGCAACGCTACTTGCAGCAGTTTTCCACCCCCTTCTGGCATATTTGAATGGTGTATTTAAACTTGTGAAAACATTGTTTCTCCTTCCCTGACGGTTCATTTCATTTGCCGATGGCTGTTCGTTTCACCTTCCCTGATTGTTCATTTCACCTTCCCTGTATGCGTGTGCTTTGCTTTCCATTTTTTGGCCCTTTGCTGTGATTTCTCCACATGGTTTTGCGTTTGTTTCCCTCCGTGTGTAACGACCATCTTAAATGATTTCAGATCATTAAAGATTCCTTATGTAACGCTTTGTCTTCTTCACTAGATTTTTTCCTTATATCCACGTCACTATGTAGGTCCGTTACCTTGGCGAAAATGGAACATGTCGCGATATCGCGACACTTCTTGCTCCTCAGCCTGCCTGCCCCTTTTGAATCATGAAAATACAACATGTCGCGATATCACGACACTTTTGGCCCCTTCCATATTTTGCTACTTTTAGTCGCGAAAATGTAACATGTCGCGATATCGCGACACTTTTGGCCCCTTCCGTCTTTTGTTGCTTTTAGCCGCAAAAATGTAACATGTCGTGATATCGTGACACTTTTGGCCCCTTCCATATTTTGTTGCTTTTAATTGCGAAAATGGAACATGTCGTGATATCACGACACTTTTGGCCCCTTTCATCTCTTGTTGCTTTTAGCCGCAAAAATGCAACATGTCACGATATCGCGACACTTTTTCTTTCTCTGCTTGTTTGCCCATTTTGAATCGTGAAAATGCAACATGTCACGATATCGCGATACTTTTTCTTTCTATGCTTGTTTGCCCATTTTGAATCGTGAAAATGCAACATGTCGTGATATCACGACACTTTTTATTTCTCTCTGAAGACCTTGTCTGCCCATTTTGAATCGCAAAAATGCAACATGTCGCGATATCGTGACACTTTTCTTCCTTTGGCCGCGACAGTGCAACATGTCACGATATCACGACATCTTTTCTCTTTTGGTCGCGAAACTGTAACATGTCACGATATCGTTACACTTTTTCATCTTTGGCCGTGATGATGCAAAATGTCGCGATATCGCGACACTTTTTCTACTTTCGTCGCAACAGTGCAACATGTCGCGATATCGCGACACTTTTTCTTTCTTCTCTCTTTTTTTTTGCTTTGAATCACGAAAATGCAACATGTCGCGATATCACGACACTTTTCTTTCTTCTTCTTTCTTTCCTTGTTTGGTCATGAAAATGCAACATGTCATGATATCGTGACACTTTTCTTTCTTCTCTTTTCCTTTGCTTTGGGCTGCAAAAATGCAACATGTCGCGATATCGTGTTGGAAAATTACCTTTGGTAAAAGGTTAAAAAGAGTATTTTACCTTGGGTAAGTTTACTTACCTTTTACCTTACCTAGACGACAGTTGGACGGCAGCATCATTGGGCGGCAAGAGAGTTGTAATTTAATTTTTTATCCCTTCCCTTAATTTCTCCTATTCCCCCCTTTTCTCTAGTATGGTTATTTTGTGTTTATTTAAACTTTCTAACCTGATTATTTTTGTTAATGGTTACTGGTTAATGCAATATTTACCTTTGTATCGAATAACTTTCCTCCCACATTTGGTATCAGAGTCGAGAGCCGAGATCGACCCGAATCTCGAGGTGGTGGGGCCCACAGTTCAAAGCGATGGCATAAATCTCGAGGTAGCCCATAGGAGCCGAGGCAGCACAAATATTGAGGCAACTCGTAGGACCTGAGGAGGCCTGTTGGAGCAGATCAGCATGATTCTCGAGGTGCTGGTGGAGCTAGACATGACAGGTGCAGACAGACACATGGCCCGAGGTGATTCATTGATGAGGTGACACGTGGCTCGAGGTGACATGTTGGAGAGGGCAACACGTGGTCCAAGGTGGTTCGTTGGAGAGGCCACCTATGCATGGCCCGAGGAGACCTATGCGCGATATGTGGCAAAAGGATCATGTAGCCTACAGACTTCCCGCAGGCAATCAAAGCACATACAGTGCTTTGCTCTTTTTAAAGAGCATCAACATCGCCGCATCGACGATGTGGAACTATTAAGTCCCAAATAAATTTTTTTTGCTTTGCATCGAAGTGCGAAGCCAAAACATTGCTTCGTGTTCGATGCAAATACAATAAATCCAGGGAGCTAGCTAATGCTCCTGAATCTGCCTCGTAGCACAACGACTACCCTTTGCCTTGACGCCCGCGAGGTCGCACGATCGAACCTCGACGGGGTCAACAGTTTTTTTAAAAAGAAAATCTTTCTTTAAAAACTTTAAAGTAATTTAAATTTTTTTTTTCGATGATTGACATTTCCTAAGAGGAAATAGTTGTAAAAAATTTAAATTTTTTTTTTTTGAAAAGTTTTATTTATCATTTGAGTTGATGATTGACATTTCCTAAGAGGAAATAATTGTAAATTTTTTTTTTTACGCTTTAAGAGGTAAAAAAAAATAATTAGTAAAATTTCCTAAGAGGAAATCTTTGTAAAAGAAAATTTCTGGGAAATTTTCTTAAATGATAAGATCAAAAGGATGTTACGAAGAACTTTGTAGTTTGTTACTAAGAACAAACGCTGAAAGCTTTGATGAGCACGTGAGAACACTAGGCATAAATTTAGTCTTTTCATAGTTGCAAAACGTGGTTATTGCCCAACAGAGAAATCCTAATCTAGGATACGAAGCAGATTCAGAAGATAACTCCTTTGGGAGCAGATTTGAACAATCCAACACAGTGGAGATTGCTCCACAAGGATCCGAATATACTCATTATTGTAATTCAGTTGAAATCCTATAACCTCCTCCTGAAATTATATTGATTAGTGATGACGACGAACAAGTCGCTGACAATTTTGTAATTGCTGAATCACAACAACAAGAGTGAGTTGTTTATGATTGTAAATCAAGCAAGTCTTGATAGTTTGTAAAGTATTTTTGAAATAAGACTATATAAGAAAGGTTTCTTGTTTTAGTAGAGGGATCAAATAACAATCTACCAATCCCCAAATTCAGTGGGGATAATTATGAGTACTGGTCCATCAAAATGAGGACATTACTCATAGGAAAAGGACTATGGGATAGTATTGAAGACGGTTACACTGCTCCAATAGATTGGACTTCTTTGAGTGCACCCGACAAGAAGATCTTCAAAGATGCACAAAAAAATAACTCTTTTGCCTTATACCATCTTCAAGCGACATTAGATCCAAGTATCTTTCCTAGAATTGCATCTTACTTAATTGCCATAGATGCATGGAATGCCTTGAAAGAAGGATTCCAAGGAAGTGATAAAGTGAAGCAAGTCAGGCTTTAGACCATAAAAAGAGATTTTGAAAATCTCAGAATGAAGGAAAATGAAAGCGTTGGTGACTATTGTGTACGAGTCAAAGCAGTAGTTGATATGATGCAAACTTTAGGTGATGACACAAAAATTGAAACAATTGTGAAGAAAGTGTTGAGAACACTTCTTCCTAAGTGGAATCACATTGCCATCATAATTGAAGAATCAAAAGACCTTTCTACTCTTACATTTGATAGTTTGATTGGATCATTAACATCACATGAAGAGAGACTTCAAGGAGCACCTTCAACAAGCTATGGAGGTGATGATAAAGCCTTCACTTCGAACGAAGCTGCAAGACGAGGACAAGGAAGAGGCCGAGGCAGAGGACAACAAAAAAGAGGCAAAGGCCAAAGCAACTCCTACAGAGGAAGAAATCAAAATAGAGGAGCCAATAAGAACCAAAGCAGCAATGCAGGCCGTGGAAATCAAGGACGAGGAAGTAACAAGACTAAAACAACTTGTTTCAATTATGGAAAACAAGGACACTTCGCTCGTGACTGCTGGTCAAAGACTTCAAAAGATCAAAGCAGTCAATATGGCTCATTCTACGGAGAAGAAGAAGGTCCATCAAATATTTTTCTCTCTTATGGACAGTCAGATCAAAATCTTAAAGATACATGGATTTTGGATACTGGTTGCTCCAACCACATGAGTGGCAAAGAAAATATCTTTGCTACATTAGATTCAAATTACAAATCCCATGTTAAGTTAGGGGATAATAAATCTTTCCAAGTTGAAGGCATTGGAGCTATGGAAGTTCCAACAAAAGAAGACCTTAAAAAAGTGAATGACATACACTATACTCCACAACTACAACACAATTTGTTAAGTGTTGGCCAAATGATGGAGAAGCATTACAAATTAGTTTGTGATGAAAGAAAATGTACAATCCTTGATAAAAAAAATTGTAACAGAGTCATCACAGAAGTACCTATGACAAAGAATAGGTTATTCCCTCTAAAATTTGGTGAGCCAGGGGGAGCTCAACTTGCAAACATTGCTATTACAAATCCAAGTGAATTGTGGCACTTGAGATATGGTCACCTCAATTCCGCTAGCTTGAGAATGTTAACATCACAAGCTATGGTGACAGGACTACCAAAAATTCAAGAACATAAGAAGGTATGCGAAGCATGTGCTTTGGGAAAGCACTCTAGAACGAAGTTTCCAAGAGGCCAAGCATGGAGAGCAAGCTATCCTCTTCAGCTAGTACATTCGAACATCTATGGTCCAATGCAAACAAAAAGCCTTGGAAATAATTCTTATTTTCTAACATTCATAGATGATTATTCTAGAATGTGCTGGATCTATTTTTTGAAACACAAAGATGAAGCATTTGATTGCTTCATAGACTTCAAAAATAATGTAGAAAAGCAATGTGACTACTATGTCAAATGTCTTCGCACTGATAGAGGAGGAGAGTACTCCTCAAATGAATTTTTAAATTATTGTAAGCAAAATGGGATAAAAAGGCAGTTCACCATTGCCTATACCCCATGACAGCAGAACAGTGTGGCCGAGAGAAAGAACCGCACCCTTGTTGAAATGGCACGAACGATGCTTTAGACAAAGCATCTAACATACAGCTATTGGGCAGATGCAATGAGAACTAGTGCATATATTCTAAATAGAAGTCCGACTTCTAGTTTAGATGGTATCACTCCTTATGAAGGATGGTACGGTAAGAAACCAAATGTCAAACATTTCTAAGTATTTGGTTCTTTAGCTTATGCACACATTCCTGAGGAGAAGAGAAAGAAGCTTGATCCCAAGAGTCAAGCATGTATTTTTGTAGGGTATTGTGAATCAACCAAAGGGTATAGATTATACAATCCCAAGACACATAAAATAATTATCTCCAGGGATGTAATTTTTAATGAAGGGGGAGAATGGGGTCATAAAAAATTTGTTGATATAGACACTAATTCGAAAAGTTCCACATTTGTACACCCCAAGAAAATTAGTGGAAAAAGTTCCCCTCCACAAAGTCTATGTCAGGAATCTTCATCAAGTACATCAAGTGGTACACCAAGTCCAAGAGGGACTTCTTTATTGGCACCCCCAAACTCTTCGAAACAATTTCATAGATCTGTAAGCGCTCCAAGTCCGATGGATATTGATCTAGTTTCTCAAAGGAAAGAGACAAATAGAGGAAAACGCATTCTATAGAGTCATCCATCTTCTCAAATGTTGGATAGGAATTTCCAACAAAGATACACTAGGAGTCAAGCTAGTGAGATGGACGACATTTTGTCAAGACTTGAAAATCTTCAAATGTCAAGAGATGATGAGTCTCATGAACCAAGGGGTGATGTAGTAAATTATGCTTTGTTGGCTGCTGCACAGCTAGAACCATCTAGCTATGAAAAAGAATGTACTGAAAGTATATGGCAAGATGCCATGGAAGAGGAAATATCCTCAATTAAAAAGAATGATACTTGGGAGCTTGTGAAGCTTCCCAATGGAAAAAAATGTGTTAGATGTAAATGGGTCTATAAGACCAAATTCAATGCTGATGGAAGCATTGAAAGGCACAAGGCAAGATTAGTAGCTAAGGGTTTTACTCAGAAATATGGAATAGATTATGAGGAAACCTTTGCTCCAGTTGCTCAACAAGAAACAATCAGAACTGTTCTTTCCTTGGCAGCCCATAAAGGATGGAACATTCAACACATGGATGTGAAAAGTGCATTTTTAAATGGATACCTGACAGAAGAGGTATATGTTCAACAACATCAAGGTTTCCAAGAACAAGGAAAAGAGAACCTTGTTTATAAATTGAAAAAAGCACTTTATGGCCTCAAGCAAGCACCATGAGCATGGTACTCACGAATTGATGGCTATTTTAGCAAGTATGGTTTCACAAAAAGCAAGAGTGAACCAAATCTATACTACCTGAAGAATGGAGTAGATATCCTCATAGTTTGTTTATATGTGGATGATCTAATATTTATGGGTAGTAATAATAAAATGAATATGGAGTTCAAAAACTCCATGATGAATCAACTTGATATGAAGGATCTCGGATTAATGAGATACTTCCTAGGAATGGAAGTACATCAATCAAAGAATGGGATCTTCATATGTCAATAGAAATATGCTCGTGACATGATCAAGAAATTTGCTATGCAGTAGTGCAAATCAGTTGCAACACCAACAGGACATGGAATCCAGCTAAGCAAAGATGATGGAGCACCAAAAGTTGACATGACCAATTTTAGAAGCATGGTTGGGAGTTTAATGTTTCTCACCAACACTAGGCCAGATATATTGTATGCTATTTCTCTAGTATCAAGGTTTATGGCATGCCCATCCGAGCTGCATCTTCAAGCAACCAAATGAATTTTACGATATGTAAAAGGTACATTGGATTTTGGAATCCATTACCACAAGTCTAACTCTGTGAAGTTAGTTGGTTATAGTGACAACGATTGGGGCAATAATATAGATGACAAAAAATCTACATCAAGGAACCTGTTTTAGTCTAGGTTCAGGACTAATAACTTGGAGTTCCAAGAAGCAATTTGTTGTAGCATTATCATCTATAGAAACTGAGTATATAGCCATTACCCATGCTAGTACTCAAATCCTCTGGTTGAGGAAAATCCTTGAAGAGATTGGCAAAAAACAAATTGGTCCAACCAAACTGAATTGTGATAATATTAGTGCCATACAATTGGCATATAATCCGATCCACCACAAAAGGTCAAAACATTTTGATATGAAGTATCACTTCATAAGAGATATGGTGGAACAGCAGATAGTTGAGCTTCAATACTACAGCACTTTGGATAATCTAGCAGACATCTTCACCAAAGGCATGGCTAAAGCTCAATTTATAAAGCTGAGAGACTGTATAGTCAGTCCTCTCAACTTTAAGGGGGAGAATGTTGGAAAATTACCATTGGTAAAAGGTTAAAAAGAGTATTTTACCTTGGGTAAGTTTACTTACCTTTTACCTTACCTGGACGGCAGTTGGACGGCAACATCATTGGGCGGCAAGAGATTTTTAATTTAATTTCTTCTCCCTTCCCTTTATTTCTCCTATTCCCCCCTTTTCTCTAGTATGGTTATTTTGTGTTTATTTAAACTTTGTAACCTGATTATTTTTGTTAATGGTTAATGGTTAATGCAATATTTACCTTTGTATCGAATAGCTCTCCTCCCACATATCGCGACACTTTTTATTTTTGGTCCGCGATGGTGCAACATGTCGCGATATCGCGACACTTTTTCTTTTTTGACCGCGATGGCGCAACATGTCGCGATATCGCGATACTTTTTCTTTTTGGGCCACGATGGTGCAACATGTCGCGATATCACGACACTTTTTCTTTTTGGGCCATGATGGTGCAACATGTCACGATATCACGACAATTTTTCTTTTTGGGCCGTGATGGTGCAACATGTCGCGATATCGCAACACTTTTAATTTTTTGGCTACGACAGCGCAACATGTCGTGATATTGCGACACTTTTTCTCCTTGTGGTTTTTTTTGCTTTTTTTCTTTGAACTTTAGCCTATGGGCCACTTCGGTCTTCTTAGAACACATGCAAAAATGGTGGGTCCCCAATTTTGGGGTATGTTGTGGATCAGCCACAACAGGACCTCTCTTGATGAGGCTTTTAAAGGGTACTTGTACAAAACATAATATGATAATCAAGAAATAAAGAAAGTGATTCAATGCATGTAAATTGATCTAAATCATGATGATCTACCATTAGAAACATGAAAGAAACTAAGATGAATCTATCTAAGCTCCTAATTACTCAATTGAAGACATGAAAGCATGAAAAATATTCGTTACACCTACACTACAATAATGAAGGAAAATTGTAATTAGCTCCTAATCTATCGGTCAAAAGTCTCTAGAATACTGAATTAAACCTACAACATGATTAATATAACCTACTTAAACAAATTGCAAAATAGATAACAAGGAAATCATGGATTACCCTTTGATCGTGGGTCCTTCAAGCGATGAGCACTATTCACCGTAGCTGACAGCCACGACTGAGATTGAAGTAAGTTTACCCTCCAAATCAAGGCAAATTTCTCTGATTCTCCTTGCCAAATTGATGTTCAAGGGTCGCATCTGTGTCCTCTGACAAATTTGGCAATTGAATTACTCAATGAGTGCACAGATTGCATGGATTAGTGTTTCTTGGATCTCCTATCCTCCTAGGACCTCCATGGCAATGTGATCTCCAATTGGGTAGCAAAAGTATTCCTATCAATGCATGTGAATGAGTATGTAATTTGACAGGGATTTGTTGCTCAATTGATTATGCTTCTCTCCCTCTTTTCCCCAATTCAGAGGGGGATTATATAGCAATTGCCAAGGGCTAGGGGTGGCTTCATGAGGAAGCCTAGATCAAGATTGGGTGGTTGAGCTTATTGGATGGAAGGATCCAGAACCTTCCTCACTCAAACCGCTCCAATCCGCAACCAATTGGCTGTTGCAATCGATTTTGAGTCAGATGAAGGCCAACTGAATCTGAGTCTTGACCGCTACTGACAGGTGCGGTCAACCTGCTAACCATGGGTGTCAGCAACGACTAGCATTGACTAGGCAAAGGTGCCCAAATGAGTGGTAAAAACCACTGCTATACCTTGGTATCTATCCAAGGTATTCCATATGGTCTTCTAGCATGTCCCATATGAGTAGTCACCTTGGCATGACGCATTTTAGGTGTCTACACCCTCATATGACCACGATGAAAATGCTTTGGTTCATTTATCTTGATAGATTTTAGGTAGATTTTATCTGTAGTAACCTTTGAAATACCTTATAAATTAGCCCCTTTGATGAAATTACAATTTTCATAAAGGGAAGTTAATCTATAGCTTTGAATACAATGGCCTTTTAAATGCCATATAAATTACCTCCTTTAATGAAATTAATTTTCATAAAGATAAGTTAATTTATTGCTTGAAAATGAAATGCAAAGCTTGAAATGTGAAATAAAGCTTTTGAAATTATAAAATTCCTTGAAAATATGAACTTTATAAATAATTTTATAATTTCCAATTTGCTTCAAACTAAAATCAAAATTGCTTTAAATAACAATTTAAAGCTTATTATTTGAACCTATGCCTTTCTCTTTTTGGATTTTTTATTTTTTACATTTTTATTTTATTTGGAAAACTTAAAAAAAAAAAAAAAAGATAAGGTTAGAGAAATAAAATAAAATGAAATAAAATGTTGTAACTACAAAATTCACCACAGACCCTGCAAACATTATTATCCTACAAAACCAACATTAATGTGATCCATATTTACACAATCTGACATTTAATGCGGTGCAATATTTTGAGGAAAATGACAAATAAAAAATGATAAATAAATTAACCATTTTTTATTTGTGGAAAACATCCCAAAAGGGATGCCACTTTTGGGTAAGACCCAAGGAGGTTTCCATTGGTTGTTTTGCTTCATGGGCCCCAAGTTAATTCTAGGGTCCATTATTCGCTCCTCCCATACTGCCTAGTCTCATAATTTATCAAATAAAAAATAAATTAACCATTAGCACACATAAAATTCACTGCATTTCCAATATATTGACAAAGAAAATATTTTCAATAAACTTTAACATCAAATACAAAATACCAATGTTCAGAAAATGGTATCACATGGTGAGATCCAGTCCAGCATGGAAGGAGAGGCTCCAAAATCAATCCCCTGCTAATGTTATGCTTCCTACTACAATCCTCTAGTTCTGAATCTCCGACCCTTATCTTTAATTTTCTTGGGATATTTATAACTTAAACCCCATTCAATTTTTTTAATTCGTTCTCTCTTAGCGTTGTTCCCAAGGAGTTTAATATAACAAAATTCGTTCCTCCCTGGGTGTATACCATTCATTTTATATTGACGTAATTCTCCTTAATTGCTTCCATTTATTATAATATGATCATATTCAAGGTTTAAGCTATACGTAAGTTTAAGTTCTTCCATTTTCCATGCGAAGTCCAAAATGTTGTTCATGCGAATTTGTTTGACGAGAGAATTTAAATTAGAAATTTCTCTTCCTCCACAAATCCAGATCGCTAGCTTTGAAATGAAATATACATCGCTTTCTTCACACTATTTTTTAATTCCTACTCATTTTCTATCGCTGAACTGAAGGATGCAGTGTATTCTTTTTAACTTCAAAGCCAGAAACAAGCTCATATTGGTCGTCAATCTTGCAAATAAAATCAAATATCATGCCTTGGACTTTGTCTTGGGCTCCTGGTGCTATATAAGTAATATTTGTGTCTCCTCAAAGCATCGAAAAGTGATACAGGAAGACTGGTGACATCGTTTCCTTGTAACCGCAAAATGAATCATTATGCACCTTTTGATGACACCGGTGTAATCTTCTAATAAAATCGAATTGTAGGTTGTTCATATCTTACACTATATGTTGTATTTAAATTCGACAACTTTCAAAACATGCAACGCCTCCTAATTCACATCTACTTGATTTTCTCATATACACTACCACGATTCTGCTGCTATGGCTTCATTAATTTGCGTCTATGCAAGCATATCACAGGTTTAAATTCTCAAGCAATCTATCGTCCCGTTGACCTATGAATTCGATTCGACCCATAGATATTGATGACATCCACATGATATGATGGTTTTTGCTACCCTCTAATCTATAATACGTTCTCTACACACATAGTGAAGATGCGTAAACCAATCTCCTTTGTTGAGAAAAAATGTAGTGATGTCCTCTGCATTTCTATGTAAAGGTATATCTTCCTTGACATACTAACAATTTTCTTTTTATCAATCAACTAAAATACGGTTGCCTACGCCATAGCGGATGACTGCCACTATTAAAACTTGTTTCACTTTCCCAAAGCTGCGTTTGAACTTCTCATGGTCTCTAACAATAACACTGTCATTTTTTGATCCGTAGGTCATACAACATTTTCATCTTTATCCCACATGCTTTGATGAAGGTTTGAGGTACACATTATTACCCCTAATGCCTCTATATGTTTTTGATTCATCCAGAGCCACCAAGTGGCTATCCGTACCTATTTGACCAAACTTTGTGCCTCGAATCATGTGCCCAGGTGGTGATCATTAGGCAACTTGATTGTTTTGAAAATTGAGCGACTATTGTTTTGAAAAATGCATCGATTATAGCCTAAACTTGCGAAAACATAAAACAAATATTTTATTAAAATTATCAAAAATATAATAAATTAAAATTTCTTTAAAACATATTAAATTAAAAACACTTTATTAAAAGTATTTTTAAATAATTTAATTTGAACTTTAAAAACTATAAAGTTTTAAAATTAAAATATTTAAAAATCATTTCATGAAACTCAAACAAAACATGAAATAAAATAAACAAAATATTCGATTTAATCAATTAAACAAAATTATGAAACCTAACAATCATCAAAATTTCAAAAAACATTCAGTGGGTCCCCAATTTTGGGGTCGTTGTGAAATGGTCACAACACCCACAAAGTAGCTTATGGGAATTTTCTCTCTCTAAGTGGCACTCTCATATTGGGGGATTTTATGGAGTTATTCCTTCCTTAAGGAGTATTATTGGTGTTTTCCTACCTTAAGGATATTATCTATCTTTGTCTCTTGTGTGGATTGTTATTGTGGATGAATGATTTGATATTTTTACATAGTGGTGAATGATTTATGTTTATGAGAATAAAGTTTCGTAACAAGTGGTATCAGAGCAATGATTTTGGCAAAGTGGGGATTATTTTTTTGGATTGCAAAATTAGGGCATAATTTTTTTT
This sequence comes from Wollemia nobilis, assembly GCA_028583015.1. Classification (NCBI taxonomy): domain Eukaryota; kingdom Viridiplantae; phylum Streptophyta; class Pinopsida; order Araucariales; family Araucariaceae; genus Wollemia; species Wollemia nobilis. The sequence continues at coordinate 4,413,720 of JAQPPZ010003612.1, forward strand.
TGGAAAAACATATCATATTTCAAGAGCCATATCTCTACGAAAGTTTATCCAATTTAGATGATTCTTAGATCATTTTGTGTGGAATTTGAAGATCTTTAAAATGAGTGGTCATACAAAGGAATTTGAGCAGTAGTGAGAGAGATATGACCTTTTGAAGTCAACGTTTTGGAATAAAGGTAGTGACAAATTTTCAAATCACAATTTTTTTTAAGACAAAATTTGTCAATTAGGGTAAGCAAATCAGTTGTAGTTTGTTTTTTTTTGAAGAAAAAATATAAATCTAATTGTTTATGTGGAATTTGAGCTTCAAATCAGTGGGGAGATATATTTTTCTAAAACCCTAGTTTGCATTTTCATTCTTTGTGGATGTGAACTCATGGCACTTCAAAAGTTTTTTGGAGTAGATGATATTGATGGTAGACAATGGTGGACATATTTTAAGTCTTTATACTTTTTTGATCCTTATTGGAAATTCCACCTTACTACACTTTTAGAAAAGGAAGCTAGAAATTGATTGTTAAGTTTGATTGAAAAGAATAAAGGGTACACTTGGGAAGAATTGGAGCATGCATTCTTAAGTCATTGGAACCCCTATAAAAAGATAGCTACTTTGAAGGATACACTAAAAAATTATGCAAAAGAAATAAATATGCTTTAGGAAGAACAAGAGGAACTAAAAAGAGATCTTGAGGGAAGGGATAAAAAGATAGATAGCATGTTGGATGTCATCAAAGACCTTGAAAAGAAACTCCATAAAATTCAAAATGAGAGGAATGAAATGAAAGGAGAATGGAAAGTTTTCAAGAAATAGAATGAAAATAATGAAAAAGAATTAAAATTACTCAAGAAGGAGAAAGAGAAAAATGTAAAGGAAGATAGTGAGAAAAATGAAGCTACATATTTGGATTTTCAAAAGCAAGAGAAGGATCAAAAGGGTTTAAAGTCGTCTAAAAGTTATATTTTATAGGTTCATGGAAGCATTCAAAAGGAACATGTTATTATTTCTATTTATCCTAATAGCATATATAATTAATATTGCTTTGGCTAAGAGGTTGTGGGTTCTATCAACAAAAGTTAAGGACACACAGCTGAAGGGTGAGAATGTTCAAATTTTTTAATATTTGAATATCACCGTGGATAAATATGTTTTACATTCAGATTTTCTTACTATTGATATGGATGATGTGGATATTGTTCTTGGTTATCCTTGGTTATATTCTTTGGATACTGTTAACATTAATGTGCAAAAGAAGTATATGAATTTATGGCACAGGAAAAAGAAGATACCATTGTAAGATAGTTCTCAGATTAAGGAGTAAATATCCAAGGAAAAACAAGAAGTGGTTGCAGAGAAATAAATTGAAGAACCTAAAATAGAATCCAAGAAGGTAGTAGAAGCAATAGAGTCCATGGAAGAAGCAACAACAACTGAGTCCATGGAAATAATAATAGTAGAGTCCAAGGAAACTTTGTTAGAAGATCACAAGGACATACCAAACAAAGGGAACATGAAAGAACAATGTGTAGAAGAATTTAAAACAATAGAGCCAAATGTTGAGGAGTCAAATAAGGTAGAACATCAAGTTAAGGTTGCAACTTATTGCCATCCACACCACCATGAGTGACAATAATCTTGGAGGCATGGATCAAGCCAACAATATTATGGTTCTACATGGAATCATAAAGGCACCAAGTATGGCAATTTTTGGTAGAGAAAGCATAGTGATCTTGGTTTTTAGAGTGGTGCATCAGTAGCAAGGAACAAGTGGACCCATCATTCAAATTATCAAAATACAACAACATAAGCGTGGAGCCAAAAAAGTGTATTTGGATACTCAAGTGGAAAAATGACATACCAGCATCAATAACCACCACTACAAATCAATGTTTCACTAGGATGGATGAATGCTCGAGATTCGTACCAGTTGTTAACATTGATTAGAAAATCATATTATCTTATTTTTTCACATGTTTCAAGGATGAAACATTTGTGAAGGTGGCATGTTAGGGTACCTACGAATAGATATTTGAGGATATGTTATTATATTATATTATGGTTGGCATGGGCCACACATAACCCAAGGTTGTTTGTATTATAATATTATATTATATTAGTAGTTGGCTCTCCAAAGTAGAATTAGAAGATGGATATATAAATAAGAGACATTTGTCATTGTAATCATCATGGAGATCAATCATATGTAATCATCTTTGCCCACAAAGTGGCTTATGGAACTTTACCCTCTCTAAGCAGCACTCTCATCTTGGGAGATATTATGGAGTTGTTACTTCCTTAAGGAGTACTATTGGTGTTTTCCTACCTTAAGGGTATAATATATATTTGTATTATTGTATAAATTTTTATAATGGATATTATTTGTGGATGAATGATTTGATATTTCTACATAATGGTGAATGGTTTCTGTTAATGATAATAAAGTTTCATAACAAGTGGTATTAGAGCATGATGTTAGGGTACCTAGGAATAGATATTTGAGGATATGTTATTATATTGTATTAGGGTTGGCATGGGCTATACATAACCCAATGTTGTTTGTATTATAATATTATATTATATTAGTAGTCACTTCTCCAAAGTAGAATTAGAAGATGCATATATAAATAAGATATATTTATCATTGTAATCATCATGGAGATTAATCTTATATAATCCTCTTTGCCCACGAAGTGGCTTATGGTACTTTGCCCTACTTAAGTGGCACTCTCATCTTCAGATATCTTATGAATTTATTCCTTCCTTAAGTATTATTATTGTTGTTTCCATACCTTAAGGGTATTATCTATCTCTATCTCTTATGTGGATTGTAATTGTGGATAATTATTTGTGGATGAATGATTTGATATTTTTGCATAGTTATGAATGATTTATGTTTATAAGAATAAATTTCTTTAATAGACAATCAATATCATAGGGTTCCATGGCTCTCATTAGCTAAATGATGGCACAATAATTATTACCATTCATCCCTTAAGATGTCCCCATTTGAAGTATTGTATGGCAAGAAAAGTCAATTAGTGGTAAAATATGTTCTAGGATACTCTAGGATTGTCTAGGTACATGATTTATTATAGTAATGATGACTTGTGCTTTAGATTATTAAATATTATTTGACCTAGGTCCAAAAATGCATGAAGAAAAAATAGGATTCACATAGTTCTTAATGATAATTTACTATAGGAGCTATGGTATTTTTGCACTTGCAACACTACAAGCAATTATCCTTGAAGATCATGTATAGTCAAAAGTTGGTTCTTTGATTTTATGGGCCCTACAAGGTGGTTTTTCACATTGGTGAAGTGGAATATAAATTATATCTTCCTCCATATTTCCACATCCATCTTGTCTTTCATGTATCTTATCTCAAATTGATTATCATCTAGAAAGGTGTAGTCCCAAATGGATTTCAATACTCAATTAAGAAGGTTGAGTCACTCTTTAGCCTAAAGTAGTGTTTTGGTCTAGAGTTTGTCATATTTGGTCATGATAAATTCAGAAGTTCCTCATCAAGTGGTAGGACCTTCTAAAAGAAGATGCTATATGGGAGCCTAAGAGCATTTTCCAATATTTTCTAGCTTTGATGATAAATCTTTTGAGAGAGAGCCATATAAAGGCTCCAATATAGTCATGTCAACTATCTTTAGTTTTACTAGATTGGGACCTAATTTTAGATAGTTAGCCCTTGAGAATTAGGGTCAAGGTTAAATATTGATTTAATACATAAATAGGAAGAGTTAGGCAATCTGAAAAATCGGGCGATGTATCCTTCTTTGTTACATATATGACAATGTCTTCTTTTCCATTCTGGATAATTCTATGATGATGAGGTAGAAGGATTTCTTGTGTTACTTGACCTTTTTGCTAAAATGAGAGCATTTTTTGATAGTCCATATCTTATTTGATTTTCTATTTCATATTCCTAAAGGATATTGATAACTCTTTAGATAACACTTTTTTGTTTGAAACTTGGAGAGATATGACCAATGTTTTGAATTCTAGAAGTGCTCTAAGTGTAACTAACACAAGAAACTGATATTCTACATTTTCTTCCATAGTTTATAGTTTTGACTTTAAATTTGCTATCCTTCTAAGAAAGTCTTCTACATTTTTATCATTTTGGGCTTCTTGTGAGTATAGTTGTGATTGTAAATGTAGAATAGTGGCTTCATTATTTACCTTAAATATGGTGCATAGTTTATCTCAAGCCTATTGTGAAGTTTTGGCCTCACTAATGTGTGCTTGCATTTCATATAATACTCCAAATGTTATTAGCATTAGTGCTTTTGCATCTTCTTATTTATATTTTTGCCTAATTGTGGCATCCTTTGAAAGGTTTTTGTCTCTAGTGACTATTTCCAAAAAATTTTCAACAATCAGTATTGACTTCATCTTATTTTTTTTAAGTGTGAAATTTGGTCCTTTTAGTAACTAAGATTCTAAGAGGAAGATTTTTGTAATTGCCATGATGTTTTAGAAAAATATTTCTAACTAATAATGTCTTCTTGAATTACTTTAAAATATGATCAACTTTTCTAATTTGCAATTTTCTTGGATGATGGCAACTTAAAAAAAATTGTAATCATCAAAGTAGAAAATATTTCGACTCCCTAATTGAGTTAATTTTAATATTCCAATGATATTTGGAGAGTATAAGTGTTAGATTTCGATGTTAGATACTTAATGAGAAATCAACCACAAGATATAAAATGAGCATGCAATATTGAATCTATGATAATGGCAATATACTAAGCATGTAAAACTCATAAGAAAATTTTGAAATAACTCATAAAATTGCCATTAATGAAAGCTCACAAAAATAGGATCTTCATACAAAATGTGGAGATCTCAAGGACTCCATGCTTCATACAAGTTCTACATTATCTCAAACTTGTATTCTACTCTACTCTACTTGATATGGAAAGATTGTTACTACTTGCTCACACCAAGACCAATATATAGTGGGATGTGACTCTTGGCCTTCCATATTCCTATGACTCTTCACCTTCCTATTCTATGGACTCATGTGCATATGGACTATGATGCAAATTTACATTATTGAATACTTTGCACATTATAATATTACTTGTGCATTTATTACATTGCATAAAGTAAATACTCAAACCCTAATATAAGATAAAATCCTAATATAAATATGTACCCATGGTGGTACATTGGCATGTACCAAATAATGTAATATATTCCAACACCCATTTGTATTATATTATTTGGTTATTGAAGACTTTAGTCTTCAATATGGTCTTCGTCTTGGTTCTAGAACTTGAGCTCTTCTTTTCTACTTTCTTCATTTTGCTCCCTATCTGTATCTTGATCAAGTAAATAATTAGTATCATCATAAAATACTATTTTTTTTGAAAGAGCTTTAACTTCATGTTCATATGTAGGTTTGGTTTTTGCTTCTTTAACAAAACAATGAAACCACCTAGAAGTAGAATGATAGTCAACATCTTAGAAGGTGCTAAAAGGAGGAGCATTAAATGTTGTAAGAAATGTGTTATATTGCATTGGAGTTAGTGAAGAGGACAATGCCTTAATTAGAGTGCAAGTTGCAGAATAGAGAAGTCAAGGAGAAGTAGACCTCATACATAGTGCACCATTATCAAGAAGGTACTAAAAGCATTTAAATTAACTTACATTTTTTATAAAGGTAAAGGAGAAATAATGAATATTAATGCTAAGGTAAAACTTAGTTAATATTTTATGCTTGATATTAATTAAATAAATGGAGATATAAGGAATTGCATTGATATACTACAACCTTAGATGCTTTATTGAAAGTTTTGAAAGCTTTTTGAAGCAAGAAAGATTTAATTTGAAAGCATTTGTAATTACTTTATTCAAGCATAATAAACATTTGCAAATGACTTAATTTAGAGGAATAAGAAATTCTACATAGAAAATTGAAACATTAAATTTGCAAATATCCATATTTTCTAAATTTCTAATTAGGGAGTTATAAGGAGTTCAACACCAACATAGATCTTGAAATTTAGAAACTATATTATTGAGAATTGAAAGATACAAGAAACAAAACATAGAGCTATTGAAAAGTTGGAAAACTACATTGGAATTAGTCTCTTGCTCAAATTAATGAGACATAAGGAATCCAACTCTAAAGTCTTGAAGATAGAAAATTTTATCAATTGAAAGTGCATCAAAAATATCTTTAGCTTTCTATTCACAAATAGGGAGAAATAAGGTGAAAATAGTAGTTGAACATTAGGGAGATAAAAGGGATTCAACTCAAAGGAAAACTAAGAAAGCTAAGCATTTTATCAAGACCATATTATATTAAAGGATTAGGGAGATATAAGGTAGTCTACAAGCATCATCATGACAACAAATAAATTCATTCTTACAGAATCCCAACTTCTTAAAGGACCTAATTACTCTTCATGGAAAAACAAAGTGAGGTCAATATTGATAGATAAGCTTCATGGTCCCAAATGAGAGCTTGGAGATTGGTATTTTTTTAAAAGTGATACCTTGATCAAGGTTTATGGTATTAAGATCCTGATCGAAGACACGACTTGAACTCTTTAGGTTGGATTGGGTACATTATATTATCAATGAACTAGATTTAAAATAATGTAGAAAATGATAAAGGATAGGGCAAATTGCTTGACTAAAGTACTTGATCAAGAGTGTTGAAAATAAGGTCATACAAAAGGAGGTCAAAGAGCTACAGTAAAAATTGAGCAAAGCCTTGACTCTAGAGTAGCTACAATAGAAATATGAAAGGATCCAAGCTCTAGAGAAACACCTACATAATAAGGATAGAAGGTTACACGAATAGGAGGAACAACTACAACAAAGGAATACATCACTTTAGCAATAATAAGAACAATTGAATAAGTTGCAATATTAGCTAGAATTAGAAAAGAAGAAAGCATAAGTTGTAAGATTATTCCAAGAGGAATTAATGCATATAAAAATAGAAAACTAGGGTAAAATTGTCAATGTGACCATGCAAGTCTTTTTGGTAGTGGATTATTTAGTATACACCTTGCAAGTTACCAATAAGGCTCAACCTTATTTCAATAAAGTACATAAGAAAATAGCTAACAAGATAGGGCAAGCAAAAGCAATTATCAAAATTTTGAAGAACAAATCAAACCCTCAATTATAAACATTCATTGGCAAGCACCTAGATGAAGCAAAATATTAGGCAAAGCAGATAGTTGAAGGCTATTAGTTGGTGTAATAAGGAGGTGAATTGACTTTTGCATTAACTATAAAAGTTGAGAAAATAATGTTCCTAGCTCAAGAAATCATAGATCTTGATTTCCTAGGATTTTGGGATGACACACTCAAGTTTCTTACCCAAGAACAATTCAAGGCCTAGTTGGATCTCATTGTCAATTATGATAAGGAATTTGACTTATGGACTAAACCCATTAAATAAGATCAACTCTTTTCATATTTGAATGGTCTAGCTACAATGCATGCAAGAATACAAGAGATTGCCCATAGATATAGAAATCCATCATATAGAAGGATCTTCTAGTTGAAAGATACTCTACACAAGATCAAAGTAGTTGTTCTTCTGATGGAAAATATTTGGGATCAAGCTTGCCAAGTAATGCAACTCATGAAGAGTTTCTTAGCTGATTAGACAACTAGTGAAGAGCAGTAAGGGAGGGCATAAAAATAATGATACAAACATAGGAACGAAAGGATGGAATTGTTGAAACATCAATGGCTAATACCACCGAAGCTGAAAGTTGACAAGTGATATGCAAAGTTGTTGGAATTTTTCCATAATAAAAGCAAGAACATGATATCCAAATGGGAAGGCTACATTGGCAAAAGGTAATTGGAAGAGAAAAAGGGGAAAGAATGTGCAAACTTTGAAAATTTCCTTATCTAATTAAGATTCCAACTATAATCACTTTCTGTTAAGGCTATAAAAGGAGATGTGAGTCCATTTTTATTAATACATATTTAGTCTAGATTTGTTAGGTCTAAGTAGTTGTTTATACTTCAAAAGTACTTGAGCACTTTGTAGTTGTCTACAATTTTGAGAAACTATATATGCACAATTTTGTTAGAAAGAAGATATTAAGTGTTAGAGTATATTACATTATTTTGTACATAACAATGTACCACCTTGGGTACATAACTAGAGTAGAAGTTTACTTTAGAGTAAGGTTTGAGTAGTTACTTCATGCAAATAATAAATGCATAAGTGTTAGAATGTGCAATGATGTAAATGTGCATGTAGTCCACATGTACATGAGTCATGGGTAGAGTAAATGCCAAGGCACATATCTTCCTGTATATAGGACTTTAAGGAGTGAGTAGGTATAGAGGTGATAATAGATAGATTGAGAGGTTGTAATAGATAGATAGTAAGATGATAAGAGATGATAGATAAAATGAGTGAGTAGGTACAATGTAGTTCTTCATTGAAAATTATGGAGTGTTCAAGTCCTCCATTATATTGCATTGTACTATTTTTGTGAGATTTCATTAATGGTCTATTATTGAGTTAGTGCAAAATTTTATCTCATTATTTTCCTACATATTATAGTGCCATTATCATATAGTTATCATAGCCTACTTATTTCACATATTGTGGTTGCATTTTCTTTAATATAAATTCTAAAAATCTAACAGTGGTATCAGAGCACACGATATATGAATAGTAAATAGGGAGATCTGCAAGAGAGATTAAGAGGAATTCAAAATTTTCATTTTCAAAATTTCTAAAAATATATTTGGCTCGAGTCTTTCCATAAAGTTATAGAAAAATTGTGACGACTAGGACTCAACATTGATTTCACTAGATTAACAAATCATCTAGTGAAGATTCATTATATCTAGATTTAAAGTTTTCTCCATTGCAGATTCTAATATTTGTTGTAGGAAAAGGAGATTCAAAGAAATTTGGGAAGCTTCCTACAAAGAGCTAGGAAGAATATCTTCTTTGAAATAAATCCAGTACCTGAAACAAAAAGTTGGAGATTGAAGATTTGGAGGCCTAAGGAAAAGGTCCCATTGTGAGAGTTGCAGACCTACAAATTGCAAAAGAGAGAAAAATGCCAAAGAAGCCTTATTGAATATTGAATAAGAAGAGACTCAAGAGCAGAGTCCAAGAGAATATTGGAGGTTGGTTATCTCCATTAAATATTGAAGACTACAAATTGCAGATTGAAGGAGTAGAAAAAATCAGCCTAAGAAGCTGAAGAGACCCATAAGAGGTCCCATTGAAGAACTTCCAGTCTTGGAATATTGAATATAGAGAAGGACTAACGTAATTCCTATTTCAAATTCTAGTAGCAGTAGATTTTAGAAATCCAAGAGGGAGATCTCATTGTAAAAACTTAAGTAGTTGAAGATTGAAGGAAAGCATTGAGAAGACTAAAGAAACTACAAAAATTAAAAGGCCCTAGGAGAAGGCCTCAAGCTACTTGAAAGGAGAAATAAGGATAAGGCTAGGAAAGCCTTATTGAAGGAGACTTGAAGAAGTCCATTGGAGAAGACTTGAGGAAAACTCAAGAAGTTTTTGATAAAGAAAATTTGAGACAATTATTGCCATCCGACAACAATCCCAAAAGGAGAAGAATTTTTCAAGGAGTTTGCCATATTTTAGGAGAGAATAGTGAAGACCTCAAGATAGTCAAAATATTGAGAAGAAAGCCACTAGATAGGCCAATATTGAATTCAGAATTCGACAAGGAGGTTGTAGGAGAAAGGAGATAGAAGAAGCTACCAAACCCAATATATTTGAAGATTACCTTTGTTGGCTAGAAGGTTCATTCAAAGAAATAAGGTTGTTAGTTTCTACAGTAGAAAGTTGAAGGGAGTTGAAGGAGAGTATCAGTTGTGATTTGGAGGAGTTTCCTATCAAATTTGAGAGATTCGAGGACAACACTCTGCAAGAGAAATTAGCTGCATTAAATTTAGAGTTACAAGCAACAATTTAGGTAGCATCACTAGTTGCTAAGTTTCATCAAGGAAGCATCATGAAGGAGAGTTAGATCCACCAAACTACATTTACAGGCAACAAGTTAGAGGGTTTCAAAGCTATGAATTGGTGAGCTAAATAGCTATTTTGGACAACCACAAAAAACTACAACTTCATATAGTACAAGGCAACATTTAGGTGAGTCTAATCACCTTGAATTTCTTTATCTATGGAGGTCATTAGGGTAAGCAACTTTGGTGCAAAATGTTCATTAGTTGAATTTTAGTTATCTGGTTCATTATTAAGTTTCAATAAGTACCATATTAGAGTTTAAAGTTGCAAGGAGGAATGTCACATATTAAAGTGTTCAAGGGAGTGCAGAAGTTAGTTTCTTATAAGGTTAATACCTACACATTAAAATAAGAATTAGATATATTTCAAAAGAAAGAAGAATATCAACTTCCTATTATCTAGTTAAAGAAAATAAGACATTACTCTTAAGTGAAAGTTGCATAGATTATAGTGCATCTTATAAGTTATTGTTAAGAGTTCATTTACAGGAGCAATAAGAAGAAATTGCTATTGCATTATACTAGTTATACTTAAGAGATTTTTAAGGTGCATTAAGGATTGATCAAAGGTGGAAAATTAGTGCACAAGCAGGATTAAGTTGGAGTGTCAAGAGATACTATTGAGCACACAAAACCTACAACATATCTTGGTGAAAGCAAGTCACCAAAAGAAGGGCATATTAGTTGCTTGAAATTATTATTGCAAGTTATTCAAGCAAGTAAGTTAGATGTTAGTGTTGTCTAGTAAGGAAGGCAACATTATATCAATATTTTCCCTCAAGGAGTAGAGCAAGAAGCCACCTCATCAAAGAAGTTAAAGAGCTTGAAAAATAATACATTCAAACTAAAACTTTGGTGCAAGTTAAGGTGTTATATATTAACTATTATAGTGTCATTTGCGTTACACAAGAAGCACCATTATTGTCATTTCAAACACAACAAAGAAGTACAAAAGATACAGTGTCTAAAAGGCATTACAATGGCCAACAAAATATAGTCTTCGAGCGGCCATTTTTAAGCAAGGGAGAGAGCCAACAAAGGGCTCATCAAACAGGTTTTCAAGCCACTAGATTCAACATTGATTGGTATCATATAAGCATCATTTGTGATGTAAGATCAATCTACATAAAAATAAGACCAAGTTGGGCAGCATAGTCACGTTAGCAAGACTAGTCTAACGTATCACTAGAAAAGGAACAATACAAAAAAACAAGGTACAAAGTTGAGAGGTTTATTACCTAAGTGAACATCATAGAAAAATGACCTTGTTGAAAAACCTAGAGCCACCACTATCGTGGAGGAGCCACCTTCATCAAGGAAGAACCACCATATGTTGAGATACAATAACACTCATTGAAATTGGAGGTGAAACAACTTGCAAAGGATTTGAGAGTGCATCAAGGTAATAATATATGTTGATGTGGTTGATTGCATGCTAAAGAGGAACCTGTACTTGGCATAACAAAAAAAGGCATCTTGTGCCACTTGGCGCAAAGGAGAAAGAGACATATTCAAAACCTAATGTTTGTAAAAATAAGCGCTCAAGATTGAGTAACGCTCTAGTAATGCCCAGGTTTGAGTAGCGATCAGATTGGAGTAATGTCAAAGCTGGAGTAACACCCATGAATTATCATTGCAAACACTCAAATACCATTATTCAATGCTCAAATATGTTTGTCATACCTACATCACATGGAGTAATGGTTCAAAAGGGATAAAAAAACTCACTATGCTACCAAAAGAAGAACACATAAGGTCTAAGGCAATGAAAAGTGGCACTTGGTATACGTTTCAAGAAGAGTAAGGTATTAATAGCCTTCTATGGGAAGAACACAGAGAACTCAGACATACCTTTGGCATATTTCCAAAAATATTTAATGTAGAAATGTCAATCAACATTAAAGAAGGATAGTGTAGTGTTACACTCCAAATATAGTATACGTCGGCTATGATGTCCAAGCATGTTAAATTTCATATATATGGATTCACAAATAGTTAAATGAAAAATCATCTTATCTTTTATATATTCTTCATCTGCGTTTGCGCATTTAGCCTATACGACGAGGGTGTGCCCACCTCAAGTGGCCATTGATTTATTTTTATTCTTCCATTGTTAATTTCCTCTTCGGCTTATTTAATTCGTCGTTCTGTGTCAAATTCTCTGTGTGTAATTTTTAATTGTGCCGAAGGATAGTTAAATCCTTCCAAGTGGTATCAGATTTCAGGCTCGGTTTTCTACAAGCTTCTCCGAATTCTTCTAACGCAAAAATTGTCGGATCTGGTTCTTCGGTTCGTGTCACACCTGCGTTGCGGTTCGTGGCCAGCCCAGTAAGCGTTCCATTTTCTCCCAGCCGAATAACTGACGAGCGTACTCATAGCCATAAATTCTTGTCGTTCGATTCCTCGCCAAGCGTTTGTCGCATATTTGGTTACCATCGGAGCTGCAATCACGGCGTTCTGCGTCCCAGGTTAAAATCGTAGTCGTCCGCATAGATAAATCCGCATAAAACCAGCGCATGCACACCAATCAAGTTCGGCCAATCACAGCGCATGATTTACGTTTAATTAAACGGTCTGCCTAAGGTACAATTTTTTTTTTAAATTTTGTTTGGGATATATATCCCACATTCGCTGTGGGACAGCGATTCAGGTGTTTATAGGGGAATAATCGCCCCTTCAAGTTTGTGACTTCGGTCACATCCTCAGTTGTCTCTCCGTGTGCATGTCGTTGAGCATGTCGTCATTGGGTTTTTGATCGGTTGTCGTGTCATTGGAGCGTGTCATCGTTGGTTGTCATTGGTAGTCGCATTTTGTGTCATTCGATCGTCGCGTCCTCCGTTCGCTTGTCACTTCCGTCTCACGTTTGTCGTCTCACGTCTGGTCCTATCCTCTATGTCGCTTCGTCATCTCGCGTCCGGTCCTATCCTTGTCCTCCGTGTCGCTTCGTCATCTCGCATCTGGTCCTGTCCTTGTCCTCCATGTCGCTTCGTCGTCTCGCGTTCGATCCTATCCTTCGTGTCGCTGTGTCGTTTCGCGTCCACGTGTGTTTCATCCGCACGTCTCGCTGTCCGATTTCCATCCATTCGCATCGTGTAAAGTCCAGTTCGGTTTCCATATTTCCAAGTTTCCATTCGCATCGCGGTCAAACAGTGTTAACAAGTTGTCATAAGTTCGGTTCCATAGTCGGCAGGTCGAGGTCAAAAAGTATTAAAAAGTTGTCATAACCTGTCGCAAGTCGTTAAAAGTTGTCATAAACTATCCAAGTTGCTGTCAAGGAGGAGCCAAAGACCACATTAAATTTCGCGTCGCAGTTGGAGCGAAACTTCAAGCGGAATCCCAAATTTTTGCTAAATTCAACCAAAATTTGTGGCAGTTGAAGCGGAATCCTAAGCTGGCTATGTTAACAAGTGCATGAGCAAAAAGTGGACCAAAGGTGCTGACGGTCGATTATCAAGCTCGAAAACGACCAATAACAACACAAGAAGACCTAATCGCAGCCTAGGTACTAAAAATTCTCTTTCTCCTTTTAAAATTGGTAGTTATAATCCACATCATCCACTAGTAGATCCTATGGCTACTAATCCTTCCCCAACTCACGAAAACATCACACAAGGAAACTCAAGTAACTCAGCCATTTTCGATAGTGATTCTCTTCGACTCTTACTAGATGGTATGAACGAAATTGGTGTCCTCCTAAAAGACCTTGTGAAAGCACAAAACCAGCCTAATCCCAATACTAATCCCCAAAATCACTCCCATGCCCAAAGGAATGAAGACAATGTCGATCAAAATGACGATTGGGAACAGCAAATAGGCACTTCGGATAATTCCAGGGATCGCTATCAAAGACAGCGGTATAACCAAAATCAAGAAAGGGACACGGGTTATCACCAACCGAGAGGTCCTAATAATAATAATTTTCCACGAATTGATATGCCCACTTTTGAAGGTCATGATCCTCGTGGTTGGATAGCCAAAATGGAAGGCATTCTTGACTTATATCAAATTAAGGAAATTGACAAAGTCCCTTTCGCTGCATCAAAACTAGGCACTGAGGCCTACCAATGGTTTGTATGGCTTAAACGAGAGAAAGGAGCTACTATTAATTGGAGAAAATTCACTACCTCCTTTTTAGAAAGATTTGATGAAGGAGCTACATCATCATACACAGTAAGACTGTTATCTCTTAAACAAGAAGGGTCAGTTAGTGAATTCGTTTTGGAGTTTACCAGTTTACTACCATACACTTTAGACCTCAGTCCCGACACAGTGGTAGGAGCCTTTCGCAATGGTTTGAAAGAAAATATTCGAGTGGAGGTAGACATGCACGATCCAACCTTGCTAAACAGTTGTATAAGAATAGCCAAGTTGGCCGAGAAGAGACATCAGTTGTCTGCACGACGTGAAACTTATAGTCGTCCCTCATATCGCAACAATTCCTTTCGTAGAAATGATCAACCATCAAGATATTTTTGCTATAAATGTCGCACTCATCACCCCAGGGAACAAGCATGTGCCCAAAAACAAAACTTTCATATTGAAGGTGATCAATGTGAAGGAGAAGAAGATGAACCTTACCAATCAGAAGAACCTATGCCAGAAGACCTACCATGTACTATAGAAGAAAAAGAAGAGGATACAATGGCGATTTCCGTGCATGCTCTCATGGGTTTAACCGCCCACCATACCATCAAGGTACCAGGATTCCTCCACCAGAAAAAGGTGAATGTGCTAATTGATTCTGGTAGTACCCACAATTTTATCGACATCAAAACCGCAAAAGCTTTGAATTTATTCATTAACTCTTCCAACAAAGACAAATTCCAGGTTCTAGTGGCCAATGGGGTGAACGCACAATGTGTTGGTCGTACATCTCAAGTTTCCATAAAAATGGGAACTTATACTTGGTTGGGATCCCTTTTCGTCATGAATTTGGGGAACTCGGATGTCATTTTGGGAGTTGAATGGTTGGAAACATTAGACACAGTTAGCTTCAACTTCAAAAAATTATTTGTGGAATGGAGGGAAAACGGTCGAGTCATTCGCTTACAAGGCATTACTACTCCTCCATCACAAATGGTGAGCTCTCATAGTATGGAGAAGATGTTAAAAAAGGGTGGATATGGGTTTATAGCTCAAATTAATTGTTTGGAAAAACAATCTCCAACAAATTCGGATATTATTGCTCCAGAGTTACAAGACATCATAACACATTACGGAGAGGTTTTCCAAGAACCTCAAGGATTACCACCTAAACGATCTCATGACCATGCCATCCATTTGATTCCAGGGAGTGTTCCTCCTAACAATCGTCCTTATCGCTATCCTCAACCACAAAAGACAGAAATCGAACAGATCGTTCAAGATTTGTTGGATCATGGAGTCATTCGTCACAGCACTAGTCCTTATTCCTCACCTGTAGTTCTGACTAGACGAAAAGATAACTCTTGGCGTATGTGTCCTGACTTTCGTTCTCTCAATAAACTCACTATCAAGGACAAATTTCCTATCCCTGTCATAGATGACCTATTAGATGAGTTACATGGTGCAAAATTTTTTACAAAATTAGACCTTCGCTCCGGCTTTCACCAAATCCGTGTTAGAGAAGAAGATATTCCCAAAACTGCCTTTCGTACTCATGAAGGTCATTACGAATTTTTGGTCATGCCTTTTGGTCTCACCAATGCCCCATCCACATTCCAAAGTCTCATGAACCAAGTGTTTCGCCCACTCCTCCATAAGTTTGTGTTAGTCTTTTTTGATGATATTCTCATATACAACAAAACATGGACGGATCATTTACATCATGTGGATAAGGTCCTTCACATTTTACACAAAGAAAAATTATTTGTTAAAAGTTCCAAATGTTCATTTGGTGTTCAAGAAGTCGAGTATCTTGGTCATATAGTTTCACACGAAGGCGTCAAAGTGGATCCCAATAAGATTAAGGCAATTCAAGAATGGCCTTTACCTAAAACCATCAAGAAACTTCGTGGTTTTTTGGGTCTCACGGGCTACTATCGCAAGTTTGTGCACAATTATGGTAAGATTGCAGCACCTCTCACCGCACTCACAAAGAAGGATGCTTTTCGTTGGTCGCCAGAGGCTTCTCAAGCCTTCGAAGCTCTTAAGAAAGCCATGTGCACAACTCCAGTATTAGCAACTCCCAATTTTCACAAACCATTTATTATCGAATGTGATGCATCAGGAACGGGAATTGGGGCCATACTCATGCAAGAAGGTCATCCATTGGCATTTGAAAGTAAACAACTATCAGGGAAAAATTTGGGAAGATCAACATACGAAAAAGAAATGTTGGCTATCCTGCACGTAGTAGAAAAATGGAGACACTACCTAATCAGTAGCCGCTTCATTATAAAAACAGATCATAGTAGCCTCAAACATTTTCTTGAGCAAAGGTTTTCATATCCGGAACAAAATAAGTGGTTAACCAAACTGTTGGGCTATGATTTTGTTATCGAATACAAGAAAGGGAAGGAAAATATAGCTGCCGATGCGCTGTCCGGGAAATATGAAGATGAAGTAGTCATTAACGCTATTTCAGGTCCTTGCTCCCAATGGGTGAATCAATTACAAGATGAATGGTTGTCCAATAGCGAAACTGCTCAGATAATTCAAGAATTATCTATAGGGTCCTCTAAATACCCTTTGTTCTCTTATCAAGATGAAATCCTCCGGAAGAAAAACCGCATTTATATTCCACACAATTCGAACTCAAATCAAAGATCCTAGACGAATCACACGCCTCTCCATCAGTAGGACATTCAGGATTTTTAAAGACATATTTAAGAGTCAAACAATCATTTTGTTGGAAGGGATTAAAAGCAGAAGTCAAACAATGGGTAGCAGAATGTGAAGTTTGCCAGCGCAATAAAGGAGAAACAGTCAAATCACCAGGATTGTTACAACCATTACCCATCCCTGAACGACAGTGGGAACATATATCCATGGATTTTATTGAGGGTCTTCCAAAGTCAAAAGGCAAGACAGTAATCTTCGTTGTCGTAGACCGGTTATCCAAATACGCTCACTTTCAAGCTTTACAACATCCATTTTCCGCAAGCAAGGTGGCAAAGGTATTTATGGATTCAATTTTCAAATTACATGGTATGCCAAAAAATATTGTAAGTGATAGAGATCCCATCTTCACTAGTAACTTTTGGCGGGAATTATTTCGACTTAGTGGTACCAAATTGAACATGTCTTCGACCTACCATCCACGGACAGATGGTCAAACGAAGTAGTTAACAAATGTTTGGGTACGTACTTAAGATGTTTTGCTCAAGATAAACAATACCAATGGAGCCATTGGTTAGCATTGGCGGAATGGTGGTACAACACTTCTTACCATTACTCAATTAAGATGTCTCCATTTGAAGCATTGTATGGCACCAAACCTCCAAAAGTCACAGATTACGTACGGGGATCATCCAAAGTAGCCAAAGTGGATGATTGGTTCCAACAAAGGCAGTCCACACTCACCATCCTCAAAGAGAATTTAGTCCAAGCACAGAATCGTATGAAACAACAACAAGACTTGCACCGATCAGAGAGAACTTTTAATATAGGAGATTGGGTGTTCCTAAAGTTGCAACCTTACAAACAATCCTCGTTAAAGATAAAGTCCAGCCAGAAGTTGGCCCCACGATTCTATGGTCCCTACAAAATTGTGCGCCGCATTGGAGAAGTAGCTTATCAATTAGAGCTACCTACATCATCACGAATACACCCGGTATTTCATGTTTCATGTCTTAAAAAAGTAATTGGTCAGAAAGTACAAAGTCAATCAGACTTACCAGTTCTCGATGAGGAAGGACGCATACATCTCCAACCTGAAGATATACTACAACATAGAACCCAAAGACTGAGATCACGTCAGATTCAAGAATTTCTCATTAAATGGCAAGATTTACCAGAGGAAGATGCCACATGGGAACCTGAAAGTATCTTCCAGACATTTCCAGCTTTGAGGACAAAGCTTTCCGAGGAGGGGAGTCATGTTACACTCCAAATATAGTATACGTCGGCTATGATGTCCAAGCATGTTAAATTTCATATATATGGATTCACAAATAGTTAAATGAAAAATCATCTTATCTTTTATATATTCTTCATCTGCGTTTGCGCATTTAGCCTATACGGCGAGGGTGTGCCCACCTCAAGTGGCCATTGATTTATTTTTATTCTTCCATTGTTAATTTCCTCTTCGGCTTATTTAATTCGTCGTTCTGTGTCAAATTCTCTGTGTGTAATTTTTAATTGTGCCGAAGGATAGTTAAATCCTTCCAAGTAGTCTAAAATGAGCCAGAGAATAGAGCTTGATTAATATGAATCATTATACCTCATGGTCCATGAAGACACAACACTCATAGGTTTGAAAAGAACAATCAAAATCTAATTCAAACATGCAACATTGAGAAGGTATAATTGCATTACTTTATTAATTAATTTCTATAATACAAGGAGTTATAAGGTCATTTAATCTCTAAGGTTGATTTATTAGACAATAGGAGGAATAAGGAGATAAAACCTTAGATATTCTATTAAAGTTCTAGAAAGCAAATTGAAGGGTGAAGTTTATATTGAAAAGAGCTTTTTCAAATTACATTGCTTGAAATTCTAATACCTTAGTATTTGCAAATATTATTATTTTCTAAAATTCCAAAATTAGGGAGTTATAAGGTATACTACTTCAAATTTTAGTTTCTTGGAATTTAGAAAAATTAAACCATTGAGAAGTAAAGGTTAAAGAAGCAAAATCATTAAATTCTTAGAAGTTGGAAATTGCATTCTGCATTAGTCTCTTACATAAACTTATGAGACATTAATCCAACTAAAGGTCTTGAAGTAAAATAACCTTATTAAAACTTGAAGGTGCATCATCGTTGATCTTTAGCTTTCTATTTACTAATCAACAGGGAGACAAAATGTAAGGAAGTGAAGTTGAACATTAGGAAGTCAAAAGGAATTCAACTTAAACTAAGAAAGCTAAGCATACTATCAAGTTTCATAGTGCATTTAAAAACTTATAAAATTAAAAATTTCTTAGCAAGGTTGATCATATACTTGGAAGACATAAGGTAGACTACTCAAAAGGTTCTATCTAAAATATTCTCAAGTGCTAAAAGAATTCTAGTAATTAATCATACACTACAAGATTTGATTCAACCTAGAATTCAGATAGAAAGATACAAGGTCTACAAGTGACAATAATCTATTAGAACTAAGGAGGAAGAAATATGTCAACCTCAAAGAATACAATGAACAATGATATGAACAACACCATTAGAAAGGAAAGGGCAAGTGCTATAAAAATTGGAATCAAAAATTTACTCATAAAGTTTGAAGGAAATCTAGACCTTACTTCAAAAGTGATTCATAGTGAAGCTTTAGAAGATAACTTTGAAATCCTGGAATATTATCTTCATGCTTGACTCATTGAAGCAATTGATAATGGAAAGAGTGATATTCAAATTCCTTTAGACATTGGTAGCATATTATATATGACATTACTTACATTCAAATGTTACAAATATGATAATGTAGAACAAAAAGGATTGATTGAATCACTTAAAAGGAAAACAATGGAAGAAACCTCCTTAGAAAAAATATTTCAATCCTCATGCAGTATTGATATTTCAAGTTCTAATAACTCAAGATATTATCATGATGCCTTAAGTGTTTGTTCAGAATCCTTTGTACACAACAAAAATAGTAATGAGATTGACAAAGGCAAAGAGGAAACACGTTTGCAGGAATCAGGTTATATCACCTCTTGTGAAAGTGTAGAAACTAGTTTAAACTATAAGATTCAAGAAGAAGAGAAACCAGACCAAGGAGGCATACAGTGCAAGGTAAATTAAAGATAATACAAAAGACCAGATCAAGCTAAAGAATATCAAAAAGATGAAGATCCATATTGAAGACAAAAGTCTTCAATACCCAAATAATGTAATACATGGGGGTGTTAGATTATATTACATTATTTGGTACATGTCAATGTGCCACCTGTTGCGAGTGTGAACAGGACCTAGCTTGAAACAGGCTTAGAAAAAACTAGTTTTTCTAAGCACAGTGTGAACACACTTACCATTTGTCGGCTAATTTTGTCGAATGGTCGGCACGATTTTTCTTTCTCCCTTTCCTTGATTTTCTCCTTATCCCTCCATTCACCTTCCTCAATTTTTGCTGTCCATTTTCCCTTATCACTCCACTCCCTTCCTCTCCCCACGCTCGCTGCCACCTCCCACTCCACATCCTACTCCTCTGTTCTCTCTAAACTCCTCGATCTTCCTCCACCTTCCCTTTCCTATTATTACGCAAGTTCTAAACCTATATAAGGTTTAAGTTAATGTATTAATCGTCTATTTTTTTAATGAATGTTTTTGGTTGTATTTTTTGTGTCATTTGTTTATTACCTTAGCCTAATTAATCTAAGGTTAATTGAAACTTAGACTTACACTGGTATCAGAGCTAAGGGGGCACGGATCCCGAGGGCCGAGGTAAGGCACAAAAACCGAAGGCATGGATCCCAAGGAGCGATGGAGTAGCAGTCGCATGGATCCTGAGGAGCGATGAAGTAGCAGTTGCACAGATCCTGAGGAGCACATGGATCCCGAGGAGCGATGGAGTGGTTGTCGCATGGATCCCAAGGAGCGCAAGAATCCTGAGGATCTGATATGATGCTGACGTGGTAGCAGAGCTGACAGCAAGCTAACATGGTGGTAGAGCTGGAAGCATGTGGATCAAGGCTAACCAAGAGCTGACTAGATGTTGACATGGTGGTGGAGCTGACGACACGTGGATCGAGGCTGATGTGGCTGGCTGACATGGTTGGTGCAAGGATAATTCTTATCCTTTGCTTAATAAATTTACAAAATATATATATTGCCGAATCGAACGAGGAAACAAACAAGAATAAGGAAAAACACGATGCGGAATAAAATAAAATCAAAGGCCACTTAAGGTGGGCACACCCTTGCGCAGAAGCAGCAGATGAAAAATATAAAAGATATGATGTTTCTCATTTAAATTATTATGAACCATATATAATGAATGTTTACACAATTGGAAATATAGCCGACTCTTCATGTTTGGAGTGTAACATGACTCCCCTCCTCGGAAAGCTTTGTCCTCAAAGCTGGAAATGTCTGGAAGATACTTTCGGGTTCCCATGTGGCATCCTCCTCTCGGTAAATCTTGCCATTTAATGAGAAATTCTTGAATCCGACGTGATCTCAGTCTTCGGATTCTATGTTGTAGTATATCTTCGAGTTGGAGATGTATGCGTCCTTCCTCATCGAGCACTGGTAAGTCTGATTGACTTTGTATTTTCTGACCAATAACTTTTTTGAGACATGAAACATGAAATACTGGGTGTATTCGTGATGATGTAGGTAGCTCTAATTGATAGGCTACTTCTCCAATGCGACGCACAATTTTGTAAGGACCATAGAATCGTGGAGCCAACTTTTGGCTGGACTTTAACTTTAACGAGGATTGTTTGTAAGGTTGCAGCTTTAGGAACACCCAATCACCTATATCAAAGGTTCTCTCTGATCGGTGCAAGTCTTGTTGTTGTTTCATACGATTTTGTGCTTGGACTAAATTCTCTTTGAGGATGGTGAGTGTAGACTGCCTTTGTTGGAACCAATCATCCACTTTGGCTACTTTGGCTGATCCCTGGACGTAATCTGCAATGGCTGGAGGTTTGGTGCCATATAATGCTTCAAATGGAGACATCTTAATTGAGTAATGGTAAGAAGTGTTGTACCACCATTCTGCCATTGCTAACCAATGGCTCCATTGGTATTGTTTATCTTGAGCAAAACATCTTAAGTACGTACCCAAACATTTGTTAACTACTTCTTTTGACCATCCAGTCCGTGGATGGTAAGCGGAAGACATGTTCAATTTGGTACCACTAAGGCGAAATAACTCCTTCCAAAAGTTACTAGTAAAAATGGGATCTCTATCACTTACAATATTTTTTGGCATACCATGTAATTTGAAAATTGAATCCATAAATACCTTTGCCACCTTGCTTGCGGAAAATGGATGTTGTAAAGCCTGAAAGTGAGCATATTTGGATAACCGGTCTACGACGACGAAGATTACTCGTCCTGCCTTCCGATTTTGGAAGACCTTCAATGAAATCCATGGATATATGTTCCCACCGTCGTTCGGGGATGGGTAATGGTTGTAATAATCCCGGTGATTTGACTTGTTTCTCCTTTATTGCGCCTGGCAAACTTCACATTCTTGCTACCCATTGTTTGACTTCCGCTTTTAATCCTTTCCAACAAAATGATTGTTTGACCCTTAAATATGTCTTCAAAAATCTTGAATGTCCTGCTGATGGAGAAGCGTGTGATTCATCGAGGATCTTTGATTTGAGTTCTGAATTATGTGGAATGTAAATGCGGTTCTTCTTCCGGAGGATGTTATCTTCATAAGAGAACAAAGGGTGTTTGGAAGACCCTATAGATAATTCATGAATTATCTGGGCAGTTTCACTATTGGACAACCATTCAATTTGTAATTGAGTTACCCATTGGGAACAAGGACCTGAAATAGCATTGATGACTACTTCATCTTCATATTTTCTGGACAGCGCATCGACAACTATATTTTCCTTCCCTTTCTTATATTCAATAACGAAATCATAGCCCAGAAGTTTGGTTAACCACTTATTTTGTTCTGGATAAGAAAACCTTTGCTCCAAAAAATGCTTGAGGCTACTATGATCTGTTTTGATAATGAAGCGGCTACTGATTAGGTAGTGTCTCCATTTTTCTACTGCATGAAGAATAGCCAACATTTCTTTTTCATATGTTGATCTTCCCAAATTTTTTCCGGAAAGCTGTTTACTTTCAAATGCCAAAGGATGACCTTCTTGCATTAATATAGCCCCAATTCCTGGTCCTGATGCATCACATTCGATAATAAATGGTTTGTGAAAGTTGGGAGTTGCTAAGACTGGAGTTGTACACATGGCTTGCTTAAGAGCTTCAAACGCTAAAGTAGCCTCTTCCGACCAACGAAAAGCATCCTTTTTTGTGAGTGCTTTGAGAGGTGCTGCAATCTTACCATAATTCCGTACAAACTTGCGATAGTAGCTCGTGAGACCCAAAAAACCACGAAGTTTCTTGATGGTTTTAGGTAAAGGCCACTCTTGAATTGCCTTAATCTTATTGGGATCGACTTTGACACCCTCATGTGAAACTATATGACCAAGATACTCGACTTCTTGAACACCAAATGAGCATTTGGAGCGTTTAACAAATAATTTTTCTTTGTGTAGGATGTGAAGGGCTTTATCCACATGATGTAAATGGTCCGCCCAAGTTTTGTTGTATATGAGAATATCATCAAAAAAAACTAACACAAACTTACGGAGGAGTGGACGAAACACTTGGTTCATGAGACTTTGGAATGTGGATGGTGCATTAGTGAGACCAAAAGGCATGACCAAAAATTCGTAATGACCTTCATGAGTACGAAAGGCCGTTTTGGGAATATCTTCTTCTCTAACACGGATTTGGTGAAAGCCAGAGCGAAGGTCTAATTTTGTAAAAAATTTTGCACCATGCAACTCATCTAATAGGTCATCTATGACGAGGATAGGAAATTTGTCCTTGATAGTGAGTTTATTGAGAGAACGAAAGTCAGGACACATACGCCAAGAGTTATCTTTTCGTCTAGCCGGGACTACGGGTGAGGAATAAGGACTAGTGCTCGTGACGAATGACTCCATGATCCAACAAATCCTGAACGATCTGTTCGATTTCTGTCTTTTGTGGCCGAGGATAGCGATAAGGACGACCGTTAGGTGGGACACTTCCTGGCATCAAATGGATGGCATGATCATGAGATCGTTTAGGTGGTAATCCTTGAGGTTCTTGGAAAACCTCGTCGTAATGTGTGATGATATCTTGTAACTCAGGTGCAATAGTATCCGAAGTTGCTGCCGATTGTTTTTCCAAACAATTAATTTGAGCTATAAACCCATATCCACCCTTTTTTAACATCTTTTCCATACTATGAGAGCTCACCATTTGTGTTGGAGGAGTAGTAATGCCTTGTAAGTGAATGACTCGTCCATTTTCCTTCCATTCCACAAATAATTTTTTGAAGTTGAAGCTAACTGTGTCTAATGTTTCCAACCATTCAACCCCCAAAATGACATCAGAATTTCCCAAATTCATGACAAAAAGGGAGCCTAACCAGGTATAAGTTCCCATATTTATGGAAACTTGAGATGTGCGACCCACGCATTGTGCGTTCACCCCGTTGGCCACTAAAACCTGGAATTTGTCTTTGTTGGAAGAGTTAATGAATAAATTCAAGGCTTTTGCTGTTTTGATGTCGATAAAATTGTGGGTGCTACCAGAATCAATTAGCACATTCACCTTTTTCTCGGCGGAGAAAACCTCGGTACCTTGATGGTATGGTGGGCGGTTAAACCCATGAGAGCATGCACTCGAAATTGCCATTGTATCCTCTTCTTTTTCGTCTATAGTACCCGGTAGGTCTTCCGGCATAGGTTCTTCCGATTGGTAAGGTTCATCCTCTTCCCCTTCACCTTGATCACCTTCAATATGAAAGTTTTGTTTTTGGGCACAAGCTTGTTCCCCGGGGTGATTAGTGCGACATTTATAACAAAAATATCTTGATGGTTGATCATTTCTACGAAAGGAATTGTTGCGGTATGAAGGACGACTATATGTTTCCCACTGTGCAGACAACTGGTGTCTCTTCTCGGCCAACTTGGCTAATCTTATACAACTGTTCAACAAGGTTGGATCGTGCATGTCTACCTCCACTCGAATACTTTCTTTCAAACCATTGCGAAATGCACCTACCACTGTGTCGGGACTAAGGTCTGAAGTGTATGGTAGTAAACTGGTAAACTCCGAAACGAATTCACTAACTGACCCTTTTTGTTTAAGAGATAACAATCTTACTGTGTAGGATGATGTAGCACCGTCGTCAAATCTTTCTAAAAAAGAGGTAGTGAATTTTCTCCAGGTAATAATAGCTACATTCTCTTTTTTAAGCCATACAAACCATTGGTAGGCCTCAGTGCCTAATTTTGTTGCAACAAAAGGAACTTTATCAATTTCCTTAATTTGATATAAGTCAAGGATGCCTTCCATTTTGGCTAACCAACCACGAGGATCATGACCTTCAAAAGTGGGCATATCAATTCGTGGAAAGTTAATATTAGGGCCTCTTGGTTGGTGATAACCCGTGTCCCTTTCTTGATTTTGGTTATACCGTTGTCTTTGATAGGGATCCCTGTAATTATCCGAATCACCTCGTTGTTGTTGCCAATCATCATTAGGATCGACAGTTTCTACATTCCGTTGGGCATGGGAGTGATTTTGGGGATTAGTATTGGGATTAGGTTGTTTTTGTGCTTGCACAAGTTCTTTTAGGGTGAGACCCATGTCGTGTAGACTCTCTAGTATGCTGTGAAGAGACTCCTTATCGGACATGGCTGAATTACTTGAGTCTCCTTGTGTGATGTTTTCATGAGTTGGGGAAGGATTAGTAGCCATAGGATCTACTAGGGGATGATGTGGATTATAACTACCAATTTTAAAAGGAGAAAGAGAATTTTTTGTACCTGGGCTTCGATTTGGTCTCCTTGCGTTGTTATTGGTCGTCTCTGAGCTGGATAATCGACCGTCCGGACCCTTGCTCCAACTTCTACTCATGCACTGCTTACAATCTCTTGCTTAGTAGTCTTTGAACTTCAAAATTTTGGCCACACTGAGGTATAAAAAATTTGTGTTGTTTTTCCGCCTTGCTACCACTCCAACTGTGGCGCGGAACTGGATTTCGTTGGCTCACCTTCCTGATGACAGCTGTTAACCACTTGACTGCAATGACGCCACCGAACACGAAATTGACACGACGGACCAAGTGAACACGACGGACCGAGATACGACGTCGGACAGAGGACACGACCCGACGCGACAACCGAGACACAAAACAACGAACGGAGGACACGACCAGACGTGACAACCGAGACACGAAACAACGAACAGAGGACACGACCAGACGCGACAACCGAGACACGAAACAACGAACGGAGGACACGACCAGACGCGACAACCGAGACACGAAACAACGAACAGAGGACACGACCACACGAAACAACGAACAGAAGACACGACCAGACGCGACAACCGAGACACGAAACAACGAACAGAGGACACGACCAGACGCGACAACCGAGACACGAAATAACGAACGGAGGACACGACCAGACGAACACAAACCAAATAACGACAAGTTAAATGACCTCGCGCGTAAAGGCGACTTAGGATGTGACCGTAGTCACAACCTTAAAGAGGTGACTTATCCCTTATAAACAACGAAAATTCTTTCCCATCGCAAATGTGGGATATATATATCCCAAACGAAAAAAATTAAAATTTTGTACCTTAGCTAGGCGCTTTAATTAAAGTAATCTGAGCGCTGTGATTGGCCGAACGGCTTGGTGTTCCTGCGCGATTTCGGTGACGATTTGTTTGACTGCACAGAAGCCGGTGATTGAGCCCGTAACGCAGACGTCGTAACGACGGAACAGGAGTAACCGGAGCATTTGTTTTTGGCAATGAAAATGCACGAAACACGGCGTGGAATACACGCTGCTGTGTATTCGGCCGGAAGAGAAAACAGAACGCCTGCTGGTGGAAACGGAACGCGAAGGTTTCAATGAACTAGATCGCAGGGATTACTCTGAAAAAATGATCCGCAGTTTGGCGTGGAGAGGAGTTTTGTAGCCGCGAGCGGAAGCCACCGAACCTAATATCTGATACCACTTGCAAGGATAATTCTTATCCTTTGCTTAATAAATTTACAAAATATATATACTGCCGAATCGAACGAGGAAACAAACAAGAATAAGGAAAAACACGATGCGGAATAAAATAAAATCAAAGGCCACTTAAGGTGGGCACACCCTTGCGCAGAAGCAGCAGATGAAAAATATAAAAGATATGATGTTTCTCATTTAAATTATTATGAACCATATATAATGAATGTTTACACAATTGGAAATATAGCCGACTCTTCATGTTTGGAGTGTAACAAGTTGGCTGACGTGGAGGCGTGCTGACGTGGCTGGCTAATGTGGACGCATGTTGACATGGTAGCTGACATGGACGAGGGCTCCAGTGTGTGCCACATGGCGGCATCTGATTGGTCGTATGATGGGCAAAAGGTTGGCGGATCGATTGCCCGAAGGTAATCGACCTAAGTCTATTTGCAGGCTTTGATAAAGCCTTGAAAGTTCTTTGCCCACTACATGTGGGATTAAAAAAACTATTATTTTTTGAAACTTGTATTTCACTTCCATATTTATGTATAACCTCCGTCCTCCTATGTACTGTCCAACTAGCATGGCCTAGCGGCGAAAGTCCCCGCCTTGCAGAGTAGAGACTCGGGGTCGAATCCTGCTGGGGTCGAATCCCGCCGGGGTCGAATTTTTTTATTTTTTTTTGTGACTTCGTGTTTATTGGAGGTTTAAATTGTTTTTTTGTTTCCTTGCTACCACCGAAGCTACGTGGTGCAGCGGCTAAGATCTTCGGATAGCTAGCGGAGGTTACCAGTTCGAATCCCAGCGGGGGTTTACAAAACAAAAAGGTTAATTTTTTTTATTTGTTTTTTTTTAAGTTTTATTTAAAAATTATAATTTCTATATATGTTTTTTGATTATTATTTTTTAAATATCCATTTCATTTAAAAAAATAATAATTAAAAAAATATATATAGGAAATTGTTAATTTTTTTTTTTAAAGTCTTTATTAAAACAAATATTATAATTTTTTTTTTTTAAAAGGGTGCAAAGATCATTTGATATAAAAAAAATTTTGGGCATCATACTAAGTTGTAACCCAGTTCATACGGTGTGATTCTGGGTAGATGATCCGGTCAACCGGATGCTATAATGCATTACTCTCTCTTTTGAGAAGAGAGACTCCTGATTCCTTTGACGGGAGAGTCCAGCGGTATGGACTTCATATAGTGTTTTGCCAATTAGAGAATCAAGTGATTGCTCATATGAGAAAACCAGATTCTAGCTACGAGGCAGATTCTAAAGATAATATCTTCGGGCAAAGGATAGTTGAATCCGAGACGGTTGAAATAGTACCTGAAGAATAGTCAAGTGACAGTTATACACCTGTAGTGCCTGAAGTAGAAACAAGTGAGAGCTATACACCACGCTCTCCTGATTCAGAACCAGAAGAAGCAGAAGAAGTAGAAGAAGAATAAGAAGAAGAAGAAGAAGAGGAAGAACCAGTGGAGGTGAAACCTACACCTGAAGAATGAAAAATTCTTAAAAGAAGTTATGAACTAGCAACAACACCTAAAGTCATTATAATTATTGACGACAAAGCAGACAATTTCACCTTTCCAGTTTTGGGTGATCCTTGAGAAGAAGAACGCCAAATCAATGAGCATATTAAGAAAGCTAGATTTGATTTAAATCAGTAAATCAATGATCTATTTTGTACTTCTTTGTACTACTTGTTTGAAGTTGCAATAAAGTTTTCTTTCTAATATGTCTGTATCGCTCACAATTTTTCGCATCCCTACCTTCAGGCTATAGGATCCGTGCTCGGAAGGAGGATGGGAAAAGGATGGCGCGGTACCTCGGACTGAGAGGACTTTGCGAAGGTCCCGCCTCTCAAGGGAGGTGCATTTTGATGATTTTTCGACGGATGGTGGGTTCACCAGGAAACATTTAGCGGCAGTTTCCACGCCTAGGTTTTGGAATGTGTTTGATGAGTTCGTTTTAACCTTAAGCATTCATCCTAGGTTTGGCCGAATGAAACTAGATTAATCTATATGAAAATGCAAGTTCAATGAATACAGAAAACAGATTTAAAAGCAAAAAATAGAGAATTTACAGGATGCAAATGAAGAATACCGATCCGGATGTCTGAAGAAGATTTCGACGTTTGAAGCGATCTGGATCGTCCGGAATTCGACGGAATCGCTCGATATCGACGGAATCGTCCGAAATCCGACGAATTCGTCGGACGAATTCGTCGAGAGACCCGCAAGACAGAAAATAGATGCAAAATACAAGAAGTCCTACTGTGCAAACAGAGGCAAATTATACCAAATAGTAGTACGAATACTTAACAATATTTAAGAACAAAAATTCAAGCAAATTACTGTACTTTAATGGCAAAATATGATCTTAGTATGCAATCTAGGCTAAATGGGTGAACTCCAAATGCAAAATAATATAAAAACCGAATAAATGATCTAATTTGTAGCATAAAATGACGGGGAAAAAGATGAGAAAAGCAAACTTTAGAGCACCGATTGCCTCGATGTGGACTGCAGTCGAGATCGTCTCGCATCGAGTACGAAATCGCCTCGAATTTGACAGGATCGCCTCCGATCTGGACAGGTTCGTCGGCGACGATGGGTGCTGGCTCCGGTTGAAAAATAATGATGTACCTACAACAAAATTAGTATGGGACTAATGCAAATGCAAGATCAGGATGTTTTAACGCAGAGGGAGTCAATTTACGGATAATTTCAGCCGAGGGGTTGGGGAGGGAAAATCCTAGAGATTAAATAGGCTTAGGGGAGTTGTTGGGAGGTTGGAGATCATCCCAATTTGGGAGATCTCCAACGGGGGGAGGGTCCCAACGGCGCAGACACGCTTACGCCTAGATTGGAGACCCGTTGGAACAGATTCCAACTTTGCAAATTCAGTTTTGCGACAAGATCGTCTGGACGTCCTAGTCCAGACGAAATCGTCCAATATGGGGCGATATCGTCTGATCGGCGACGATATCGTCAAACGGTCAAAACAACCTCTAAAATTGGCACGGAAAAAGGGGAAACAGAATACCCGACGGTTAACGGGCGGTTTGGGAGGTTAAATTTGAATTTGAAATTATTTACTAAGGTGAATATAATTTTTATAATTTTACTGCGCCAATTTTAGGGTGCTACATTTTGCCCCCTCTTTAGCGAATTTTCCGAAGAAAATGCGTTAAAGATGAGTTCTTCTCGATCTACGAGAAAGCAAAAAATTATACCCATTTTTAGGCGACGATTCTTGGTCGAATCGTACGACAACTTACTATGGTGCCCCCTCCGTGTTTTTACCCAAATCGAACGTTTGAGGTAAAAACGCGGAAAAGCAAAATTATTTTTGAATTATTTTGAATAAAATTAAGAAAAATAGGGTAAAACCCTAATTCATTATTACTGTTCATTTTTACTATTTTTAGAGCTCTGAAGCAAAAAAAATGGTGGAGACGACGCACAGATCAGCAGAGGTCCGGCGTGGTCTACGGGTAAGGGTCTAGACTCAACTTAGACTGATTTAATTTGAATTTACATGCTTTGTAGGTAGATTTTTAGGTGAATTTTGAGCATCGCGGCCGTTTTTGGCCGTCGACGTCGGCGGGACGAAATCGTCCCGATTTCGACGAAATCGTCTCAATTTCGCCCAAGGGCGAAATCGGCAAAAGGGGGACGATTTCGTCAATTTAGAGACGATTTCGGCAGGCGAAATCGGAGACGATTATGCTCAAATTTGGGACGATATCGTCCAATAGTGGGCGATATCATCAATTACATGAAATTGATCTTTAAGTTGCATTATTAATTACCTGGAATTGTTATTAATGATTGTTTATTGTTTTGTTGTTTATGTTGCAGAGAGGTTTGCTAAAGAGCAGAGAATGGAAGTATGGAGGATTAAGAGATGACTTGGCCGCTCCGACACGGGCAGAGCGAGATCTGTCGGCACGAGCCGGCTTGCAGCATGTGGCGGAGATGCCACAAGTGTCCACAGATATGGGGCTTCTAACAACCCTAGCAGAGAGATGGTATCCGGGGTCTTCCTATTTTTGGCTACCGACAGGGGAGATGGCTCCCACACTAGAGGATGTATGGAGGATTCTGAGAATCCCCATACAAGGGCGGATGATCACTCCTACGGCCAATCAGGGCCACGCTATGGGACGGCTGTGCGGTGACCCGAGCTTCACCCTGGAGAAGGGCGGAGTTAATATCGAGGCACTACGCCAGATGCCTGGGGCATCTAGACTCACACGGGTGCTAGCTGGAGTGGTTGGTGGACTTTTGCTGTGCCACCAAAGTGGGTGCAGGGTGCCATGGATGCTCGTAGATGTGATCTACGATATGCGGGATCATGGGTACAGGTTTTGCTGGGGCAATTTTGTGCTATGTCGATTGTACAGGATCCTGTATGGGGTCGTGTACAAGGGCGGCCGATGTCTGGTGATGACATCGCTCCTACAGGTTTGGTGCTGGGAGCACATTGCGGTGCGGAGGCCGGTAGGGCTTCCACTGATAGGGATAGATGGGGAGAGGCCCCGAGTCTTCTACTGGTGGCTCCGGAGAGGGTCACAGCGGCGGATCGACCTACCGATGTCCCGGAGGCTACTGGATGACTTGGTCCTGGACCAGATCACCTGGAGACCATGGAGAGGGCACCCAGGGTGGGCCGAGGACGGACAGGAGCTGGCTCGCATCAGGCGAGTCTGCTGGCTATGGATGGAGAGAGGAGAGGTGGAGCTCCACCGCTATGACCGAGTTTTGAGACAGTTCGGTCTACAGCAGGGGATCCCATCTCTGAGGGATTACGAGTTTTCCCGGACTATCCGGGATAACACTACGGTTAGCGGGGCTCCCGACATGCAGCGGTTCTAGAGCCAGGACGCGGACGATGCCCCCATCCAGCCAGTGGATGGGGATGACGTAGGGGTAGCCGATGGCTACGATGCCTGGTACGTGGGCATCCGCCCTCCTCGGATGACGAGGGCACAGGGTCCGATCCACGCGGTTGTGCGTCGGATAGGGAGGCGGTGCCAGGCAGCGATAGAGGCGGCCCAGGGTCACGGTGGGAGGGAGCAGAGGAGGCCACGAGGCACAGGAGAGGCCGCGACAGCGGGAGAGGAGGGAGGAGAGACCCCCATCTCCATAGAGAGAGAGACCACCATCGCCCGATAAGGGCAAGGGCGTGGACACTAGGGAGAGCAGCGAGACAGCGACTCTTCGAGCTGAGGTTGCCCGCTTGCGGGCTCGAGTGCAGACACTACAGGAGGAGGCTACACGGCTTAGAGCTCGGGGCAGAGGAGCGAGCACTCGAGATTTAGCATGTGCTATCACCCAGATCACTTTCTATCGGGCTCTATACTACCAGGCGGTGCCAATGGAGCAGAGGGTGCCATTACCAGCACACATTGTAGAGCCTGTCGTGATGGGGTCATCTAGGACATCATCACGATCGGCATCCCGGACTCACGGCACCACACGGACTGCGATGGGGCCACCTCCTCCACCTCAGGGGGGGAGGAGATGAGGCTGAGAGCTCGAGGGGCTCTCGAGACACTACACAGAGGGTATTTGATTGAGTATGCCAAGATATAGATTGTGGCATACCAGTCTAGCTGATGTGATGTACATATATTTGTGATATATATAGGAGATATTTTTGATCATATGACTTATGTTTTGAGTATGTTTATGATGCTTTTATGTTTGATTGATTGATTTGATAATTCATGTAATTATGTCGTTAAAAATATTATAATTGGAATGTCATGCTATAAAATTTTAAATGAAATAATCTGATGTAACAAATTGATTGTTTGTGATGAGATGAAATAAAAGATAAAAAGAGACTTCTAACAAAATTTCAAAGGACATTGTCGCTATTATAGACCATTTCATGGAGTCGCTGCTCACTCGGTCGTCAAGCTAATCCCATTTATAGAAATATTGTTAAAAGTAAAAGAGTGCTTAAGAGACTGTCTTAAGACTTTGGTGCAATAGTGCAACTGGTGATGATGATGGTTGGTTTGTTTTCAGATTTTCATGAAAAATATTTGTGCATGAAATAATGTTTAAAATGATTTTTACTAGGCATAAATTCCTAAGTGTGATAAGATTTTTGAATAATTCCTTAGGAATTATACCATCATTGCAAAGTTGAAGGTTGACATAATGACAGAAAATAGTGAAAAAAAATGGGTTTGCTTTTGAAAAGGCATAATTTGTGTAACATAAAATGAAGTCATATGGTTTTTATGATTTTTTGATAAATGGGGAATAAAAATTGTTACAATGGTTTGCGCTAGGCATAGAATATGTAGGTATAGACTTATACCATCATCGCGAAAATCCAAAAAAAGATAGTTTTATTGCAAGGTTGATTTTTGATGAACAGAAAATATGAAAAGGAGGGCTTGCGCTAGGCATTCAATTCCAATTTTGGTTTTGAAACTATACCATCGTCGCGAAAGTCAATCAGATATATATGTATATGTTTTGATTGTATAGTTTGAAAGAAATTTTTGATTTTTTTGTTATATAGTTGTCTTTGTGATAAACAACTGTACTTGATTTATTCCAAACAAGTTGCAAAAATAATATTTCAAATTATTTTAAAGACAAAAGTTAGATTTATAAGGAATCCCATGTGCATATGTGAATTCGGTTCCGATCTTGATTTATCATAATGATACACAAAATCTCTCAAATACAAATGTGTGTGCAATTGCTATGTTCATTTACCAGTTTTGAGCAAGATACTATGATACAAGTGATTTGAAGAAACCAAATAAGTGTTCATTAACCATGATGTAGATGCATATAACCATATTAGACTACTATGTAGGTCGGATTATCAAGAGCTAGCTAATCCATAAGCGGACATAGGTCTGTACAAAATAAGGTCGCTAATGTGACGGACATATCGCCACGCTAGGAGTTACCCAAGGCCAAGCGAGGTTGGGCACAAACCACCTGTTATGGGGCTTACCTCACAGTTTTCGAATAATTGAGAATTCCAGGGATTCAAGCTCATCAACCCTTCTTTTCTTTTCAAAGGGTAGGGAAAGGGATTTTATTGCTTTTGCTTTCTGCTTTCTTTTGCTTTTCTTCTGAACTTTGCTTCTTTTTCTTTTTGTATTTTTTTCTTGATTTTTGAGATAATGCTTGAAATATTGCTGTGATGATTCAAAATAACATTTTTATTTTTCTCTTTTTCTTGAACTTTACTTTTGTTTTTTTTTGTTCTATACTAGGGATACTTGCTCGGATTAGCTGTAGAGCAAGGGATTTTTATTCCGGGTAGGGGTGAGCTTGTCCTTTTGCCAATTCTCAAAGATTCTAGACCATGTGCATGATAGGATAGCAGGGGAAACTTTTCACTCAAGAAATCACTTCTACTATGTAGCAAAACATGGAAATTACAAATATAATCATTTTATTGTGAAAGATGTGCTTGGTTTAAGTAAATAACAAGATCAATTCTCTATGCTCAAACTTTATTTAATTTGAATTTTGTGGACTTTGATATAAGAGAGATTAGTAATCATGCCAAATAAAATCAAGATATTTATTTTTGTGAGTGTGCAAGTGAGGGATTCCAAATAAATGCTAATTTATCCAGAATAATTTGAAACATATAACTGCAATAATTGTAAGAAAATATATAAGAAATTTTTGAGAAGTTTTTGAGAATGTTTGACTCTCTCTTTCTTCATTATTTTGTTTTGGGTTTCGAAAGAGTCAAGCATATGTCTGTTTTTATCATTATTTTTGTTTTGATTTTTGTTTGTGAAAAACAAAAGCTAACAAGTGCCATAAATAAATGCAACAAATAGTTTTGAAAATTTTGGTGATTATGAATGTTTTTGATGTTTTTGGATTTTTATATTTTATAAATTTAAAAGAAAACAAGATAATGGTTTTGAAATATGCAAAATAAATATGTATGTACAAGAATGAAATAATCACATTTTATGCATAGTAACGTTTAAGATGTAAAATATTCATGGGTTCTTTAAGTTCTTTACCATCTAAGGTAGATAATTTGTATGCTCCTGATTCAAATTTAGCAGTAATGATGTATGGTCCGAGCCAGTTGGGCTCAAATTTACCTTTAAGGTCCTTAGTTGCATTAGTATTTTTTTGAAGATTTTGATTTTTTTTTTTTTTGTATTTTGATTTTAATTTATGAATTGAAATTGGTGGTATATACAAAATGATCTATATACACTATACAAGGTTATTTGAGTATAGCATGTCTAAGGTTGCTTCAAAATCAAAGGAGGTTTTGAAGGATAATCTGGTTGAGGTGAAGGTAAGAATAGAAGGTGATGAATAAAAGGTAGTGATAACAAAAGCTTTGTTATAATGTAGAATAATGTAGAAAAAGATTTGACTTTTATATGTGTAAAATTGATCATGTTACAAAATAAAATGTAAGAAGGATAAGAAAGTTCTTCATTCTTATCACTATATTCCAAGTTTTGATAAGATGGAGAAAGTATATGTGAAAGATATGCATGAATGTTATTTTGTAAACAAGGATGATCATATATGAATGAAGAAAAGTGATGGATAGAAGATAATTGTGACAATAGAGAATGTATAAAACTTGATGTTTCAATCGTTAAATATTCTTCAAATGGTTTTGGGTCACCCTGTATGGTAACAATTTTATTTGCAAGTTCAAACTTCAAAAATTGGTGAAGAGTGGAAGGGAAAACCCTCATCGTATGAATCCAAGGACTCTGGAGAAATAGGTTGTAAGGTGAAGGACAATATCCTACATATAATAAAATATCCAGGATCTTGGATCCAATATTAAAGGGAAGAATTATAGTATCTTGAGCTTCTTGAATTTCATTGTTAAAAGATTTTATAAGAACATTTGATTTATTAATATCTTCTTCCTTTAATTTGAGTTTTTGGAATAATTGATGAGTGCATAAATTAAGAGAGGAGTCATTATCTACCATGATAGTTCTAACAAGTGTTTCTTTACTAGATTTGATAATGTAAAGATAGGAGTCTTCTTGTGGAGTAGAGGAAGGAATATCCTCATCATAGAATGAAATAGGGTTAACCTCAAGAGGGTTTACACCATTAGTTATGATTTTAGAGAAAATATGATGAGGAACAAATTGTTGGCTAGGTATTTTGAACAAAATTTCCTTGTGATAAATTTGTAATACTTCTAAAAGGGATATCTTTGTTTGAGAATTAATCACTTGTTGTTGGCTATCAAAGTAGATTTCAGATTGAGATTTTGATTCTAAAGATGAGCTTTCTATGCTTACATTCCATTTTGTATCATTCTCTAGAGCCAAAGATAGTTTTGAAGGTTGGTCAAATGAGGAATCCATATCTTGAATATCCGATTGGGTTGATTGAATTTGAGGTTGCTCATTTGTAGTTTTTGTTACAATATTAATAATATCATCATGATGGGACACATTAACATGCAATATTTGATTGGTCTCTTGTTGTTGATAATTGAATAGGGGTTCTTGGGAGATCCCCATGTCTTGATTGATTATTAGTATTTGTTGTGTAGGAGTTTGATTGTTTACTGGAGATTTATAATCAGTTGTAGATTGTAATTCCTTGATATTAAAAAGATTCTTATCAATCAAATCTTGAATTGCACATCTTAAATCTTTACAATTTTGTGTCATATGTCCATCTACTCTATGATATTCACAATGTAGCTCAGGTTTAAACCAATCTGTTGTGGTATCGAGGTTGTCTTATGGAAGGGAGTTCAATCTTATTTGTGTCAAGTAAATACTTGAGAATTATATCCATTGGTTGATTGAGCTTAGTAAATTTACGTGATGAATATTTTTGAGAGGTTTTTGATATGTGACTTAGAAATTTCGTCATAAAAGGGCCTAATGGTTTCTCACCTCTATTTTCTTTATTATGGGTTGAATGATGATAGGAAGATTGCGAAGTAGGAGGTGAGTGTATGGTAGAATTGGAAGAATAAGTATTTTCTTGTTGAAATGGATGTGTTGTATTGAAAGAAGAGTATTGAAAAGGTGGAGGAGGATTATATGTGGGTTGATAGACATAATATGGATATATGGGAGAATAGATAATATCATTATGAAGAGGATTGGAAAAGGGATTGTTTTGTTGGGTTATGGATGAAAAATAAGAAGAGTGTGATGGAGGTGATGTTGAATAGGGATGAGGTTGGTCATAATCAACAAATGTATTTGGCTGAATTCTTCCAACATTACTGATAGGATCATATTGATTTGAGTAAAAACTCATGGTTTCTTTAGTACTTCTAAAAGTAATATTTAATATTTACTATTTGGAATTGAATCTAAAACATATAAACTTGAAATGATGATTTTTTTTCTTTTGTTTGGCTTGTATATTTTTTGTTTTTGTTTTCAAAAGGTTATGATGCATTCACGTCGGGTTCACCAAAATGTATCGCTCCAAATTTTTCGCATCCCTACCTTCAGGCTATAGGATCCGTGCCCGGAAGGAGGATGGGAAAAGGATGGCGCGGTACCTCGGACTGAGAGGACTTTGCGAAGGTCCCGCCTCTCAAGGGAGGTGCATTTTGATGATTTTTCGACGGATGGTGGGTTCACCAGGAAACATTTAGCGGCAGTTTCCACGCCTAGGTTTTGGAATGTGTTTGATGAGTTCGTTTTAACCTTAAGCATTCATCCTAGGTTTGGCCGAATGAAACTAGATTAATCTATATGAAAATGCAAGTTCAATGAATACAGAAAACAGATTTAAAAGCAGAAAACAGAGAATTTACAGGATGCAAATGAAGAATACCTGATCCGGATGTCTGAAGAAGATTCTGACGTTTGAAGCAGTCTGGATCGTCTGGAATTCGACGGAATCGCCTGTAATCTGACAGAATCGTCTGATACTGATAGAATCATTTGAAATCTGATGAATTCGTCAGACGAATTCGTCAGAGACCTGCAAGACAGAAAATAGATGCAAAATACAAGAAGTCCTACTGTGCAAACAGAGGCAAATTATACCAAATAGTAGTACGAATACTGAACAATATTTAAGAACAGAAATTCAAGCAAATTACTATACTTTAATGGCAAAATATGATCTTAGTATGCAATCTAGGCTAAATGGGTGAACTCCAAATGCAAAATAATATAAAAACCGAATAAATGATCTAATTTGTAGCATAAAATGACAGGGAAAAAGATGAGAAAAGCAAACTTTAGGCACTGATTGCCTCGATGTGGACTGCAGTCGAGATCGTCTCGCATCGATACGAAATCGCCTCGAATTTGACAGGATCGCCTCCGATCTGGACGAGGTTCATCGACGACGATGGGTGCTGGCTTCGGTTGAAAAATAATGATGTACCTGCAACAAAATTAGTATGGGACTAATGCAAATGCAAGATCAGGATGTTTTAACGCAGAGGGAGTCAATTTACAGATAATTTCAGCCAGGGGTTGGGGAGGGAAAATCCTAGAGATTAAATAGGCTTAGGGGAGTTGTTGGGAGGTTGGAGATCATCCCAATTTGGGAGATCTCCAACGGGGGAGGGTCCCAACGGCGCAGACACGCTTCTGCCCAGATTGGAGACCCGTTGGAACAGATTCCAACTTTGCAAATTTAGTTTTGCGACAAGATCGTCTGGACGTCCTAGTCCAGACGAAATCGTCCAATATGGGGCGATATCGTCTGATCGGCGACGATATCGTCAAACGGTCAAAACAACCTCTAAAATTGGCATGAAAAAAGGGGAAACGGAATACCCGACGGTTAACGGGCGGTTTGGGAGGTTAAATTTGAATTTGAAATTATTTACTAAGGTGAATATAATTTTTATAATTTTACTGCGCCAATTTTAGGGTGCTACAATGTCTTCCAATACTAGTCTACCAATCCCTGAGTTCAATGGTGGTGATTATGAGTATTGGTCAATTAAAATGAAAACTCTTTTGATAGGCAAAGGTATTTGGGATGTGATTGAAGAGGGATATACTGAACCTACTGCTGTTGAATGGGCAGCTTTGAATGTGGTTGATAAAAGGGCTAGAAAGGAAGCACAGAAGAATAATTCTTCCACCCTTTATCATATCCAAGCCGCCCTTGATAGAAGTATTTTCCCTAGAATAACTTCTTTTATAACTGTTGAATCTGCTTGGAATGCTTTAAAAGAAAGTTATAGGGGTAGTGACCAAGTCAAACAAGTTAAACTACAAACCTTGAAACGAGAGTTTGAGACTCTTAAAATGCAAGAGAGTGAAAAGGTTGGTGATTATTGCGTGCGTGTGAAAGTCATAGTAGATAAGATGGTCACTTTAAGAGAAGATGTAAAGCCTGAAGTTATAGTGAAGAAAGTGTTGAGGACACTTCTTCCTAAGTGGAATTCAGTAGCCATTATTATAGAAGAATCCAAAGACCTAACTTCTCTGTCTTTTGAATCCCTAATTGTCTCACTTCTCTCACATGAAGAGAGGTTACAACAAACTCCTTCCACAAGTTATGGAGGAGATGATAAAGCCTTTGCTTCATAAGAAGGCAGAGGTAGAGGCCGTGGCAGAGGACATAATAGAGGTAGAGGCAAAAATAATCAGAGAGGTGGAACTCCTAACAAAGGAGGAAATCAGAATAGAGGAGGATTCTCAAACAGAGGTGAACAACAAAATAGAGGAGGACAACAAAATAGAGGAGGACAACAAAATAGAGGAAAACAATCAGGCAGAGGCAAAGCAGGAGATAAGTCAAAACAATCTTGCTACAACTATGGCAAACTTGGCCATTATGCTCATGACTGTTGGACAAAAACTTCACAAGGAACTAGTAGCAGCCGAGAGCGATCGGTTTGGAAATTTTGGAGAAGAGGAAGAGGCCACAAATCTCTTTCTCTCTTATGGTCAGGTAGATCAGAAAATGAATGATACATGGATCTTGGACATTGGGTGTTCAAACCATATGAGTGGTAAAGAAGGGCTCTTTGCTACTCTAAACTCCTCATACAAATCCAGCATCAAATTGGGATATGATAAATCATTGGCAGTTGAAGGCATTGGAGCAATGGCAGTTCCAACTAAAGAAGGCGTCAAACATATAAGTGATATCTATTACACACCCCATATTCAACCACAATCTTTTAAGTGTTGGTCAAATGTTAGAAAAGAACTACAAGTTGCTTTTTGATGAGGGTAAATGCACTATTTTTGATAAAAATAACAGTAATAGAATCATTACACAAGTGCCAATGTCCAAGAATAGATTATTTCCTTTAAATTTTGGCCAGCCAGGGGGAGATAAGTTAGCAAATTTTTCTATTTCCAATCCAAGTGTCCTGTGGCACTTGAGAGATGGTCATTTGAATTCCGCTAGTTTGAAAATGCTAACTTCACAAGCGATGGTAACCAGACTTCCTAAAGTTCAGGATAGTAAGGAAGTCTATGAAGGGTGTGCTCTTGGGAAGCATGCCAGATCAAAATTTCCTCATGGACAACCATGGCAGGCCAGCTATCCACTCCAGCTAGTGCATACATACATCTATGGTCCGATGCAGACCAAGAGTCTTGGTAACAACTCTTACTTCCTACTCTTCATTGATGATTTTACTAGAATGTGCTGGATATATTTTTTGAAATATAAGGATGAAGCATTTGAATGTTTTGTCAATTTCAAAACAAGAGTTGAAAGTGAGAGTAGATATTTTGTAAAATTTCTTAGATCAGATAGAGGAGGAGAATACTCCTCTAATGAGTTCTTGAATTTTTGTAAGCAACATGGCATTAAGAGGCAGTTCACAGTTGCCTACACTCCACAACAGAATGGTGTCGCAGAGAGGAAGAATTGCACCATTATGGAGATGGCAAGGTCTATGCTTCAGATAAAGCATTTGACTAATTCATATTGGTCAGATGCAGCCAGGACCAGCGTACATATCTTGAACCGAAGTCCTACTACAAGTTTGGAAGGACAAAAACCTTACCAAGCTTGGTATGGTAAAAAGCCAAATGTTTAGTATTTTAGAGTGTCTGGTTCGCTGGCATATTCTCACATTCTTGATGAGCTTAGAAAGAAGCTTGATCCAAAGAGTCAGGCATGCATATTTGTAGGATATTATGAGAATACAAAAGCTTACAGACTCTACAATCCCAAGACAAGAAAGTTAGTGCTTTCCAGGGATGTGATTTTTGATGAAGGGGGAGAATGGGGTAAGCCTTAGATTTTTAGTGATGATGAATCTAGTGATGTAGGTTCTTAGTAGGTGCAACAATAGACACCACAGAAAAGTAAGCAGTCTTCTCCCAGAGATCCATGTTCATCTTCTAATTCAACTTCTTCACCAAGTCCTTCTCCGTAGAGATCAGTAAGTTCCTCACCAATGGACATCGATTCTCCATCCAGAGGTAAGAGAACTCTATAAAATCATCCATCATATCAGATGTTGGATAAGAATTTTTCAAAAAGATACACTAGGAGTCAAGCTAGTGAAATGAATTATGTTCTACAAAGATTAGAAAATATGCACTTGTATGGTGATGATGTTTCCCAGCAGGAACCTAGGGGAGATTTAGTTAACTATGCTTTGTTAACTAATGCACAACTTGAACCTTCTAGTTATGAGAAGATTTGTACTCAAAAGATTTTGCAAGATGCCATGAAAGAGGAGATCACCTCTATAAAAAACAACGACACTTGGGAGCTGGTGAAGCTTCCTAAAGGAAAGAAATGCTTTGGATGTAAGTGGGTCTACAAGACCAAGTTTAATCCTGATGGTAGCATTGAGAGGCACAAGGCGAGATTAGTTGCAAAGGGATTTACTCAAAAATATGGAATTGATTATGAAGAGACTTTTGCTCCTGTAGCCAGATAGGAGACTATCATAACAGTTCTTGCCTTAGCTGCACACAAAGGATGGACAATCCAACACATGGATGTAAAGAGTGCATTTCTAAATGGTTACTTGACAGAAGAAGTGTATGTTGAGCAACCACAACGATTTGAAGAGAAATACAACGAACATATTGTTTACAAACTGAAGAAAGCTCTTTATGGCCTCAAGCAAGCATCGAGAGCTTGGTACTCATGCATTGATGGGTACTTTAAATATTATGGGTTCATCAGAAGCAAAAATGAACCCATGCTCTACTACCTGAATCAAGGAAATGACATCCTCATAGTTTGTTTGTATGTGGATGATCTCATTTTTATAGGTAGTAATGAAAAAGTTAACATGGATTTCAAGCACTCCATGATGGAGGAATTTGAGATGAAGGATCTTTGCTTGATGAAATACTTTCTTGGAATGGAAGTACATCAGATAGATTCAAGGATCTTCATCTGTCAACTTAAGTATGCTCGTGATATGATTCAGAAGTTTGATATGGAGCAATGCAAAGCAGTTGCAACTCCAATTGGACATGGGATCCAATTAAGCAAGGATGATGGAGCACCGAAAGTTGATGTGACCACTTTCGAAGCATTGTTGGGAGTTTGATGTTTCTCGCCAACACCGGACCAGTACATTCAGTATGTTGTATCTCTTGTTTCTAGATTTATGTCTAATCCATCCGAGCTGCATTTGCGAGCAGCTAAAAGGATTTTGAGATATGTGAAGGGTACATTGGATTTTGGAATCCAGTACTACAAAAGTGATACTATCAAGCTTGAAGGCTTTAGTGATAGTGATTGGGGCAGCAATATCGATGATAGAAAATCCACATCGGGTAACTTTTTTAGTCTTGGTTTAGGCCTAATAACTTGGAGTTCCAAGAAGCATATAGTAGTAGCACTATCTTCAACAGAAGATGAGTATATAGCGGTGACTCATGCTAGTACTCAAGCTCTATGGCTCCGAAAGGTATTAGAAGAGATTGGAGAGCAACAAAGTGGTCCAACTCAAATATTCTGTGACAACATCAGTGCCATTCAGTTGGCATACAATCCTATCCACCATAGTAGATCCAAGCATTTTGATATGAAGTACCACTTCATTCGAGATATGGTGGAAACTAATATTGTTGAGCTTCACTATTGCCACACTTTGGAGAACGTCACTGACATCTTCACCAAGGCGCTGGCTAAAGCTCAATTTGTAAAGCTAAGAGACTATTTAGTCAGTTCTCTCAACTTTAAGGGGGAGAATGTTGCAAGTGTGAACAGGACCTAGCTTGAAACAAGCTTAGAAAAAACTAGTTTTTCTAAGCACAGTGTGAACACACTTACCATTTGTCGACTAATTTTGTCGGATGGTCGGCACGATTTTTCTTTCTCCCTTTCCTTGATTTTCTCCTTATCCCTCCATTCACCTTCCTCCTTTCCTGCCATCCATTTTCCCTTATCACTCCACTCCCTTCCTCTCCCCACGCTCGCTGCCACCTCCCACTCCACATCCTACTCCTTTGTTCTCTCTAAACTCCTTGATCTTCCTCCACCTTCCCTTTCCTATTATTACACAAGTTCTAAACCTATATAAGGTTTAAGTTAATGTATTAATTGTCTATTTTTTTAATGAATGTTTTCGACTGTATTTTTCATGTCATTTGTTTATTACCTTGGCCTAATTAATCTAAGGTTGATTGAAACTTAGACTTACACTACCTTGGATACATAACTAGAGTAAGAGTTTACTTTAGAGTAATGCTTGAGTAGTTACTTCATGCAAAAAATAAATGCACAAGTGTTAGAATGTGCAATGATGTAAATGTGCATGTAGTCCACATGTACATGAGTCATGGGTAGAGTAAAGGCCAAGGCACATATCTTCCTATATATAGGCCTTTAAGGAGTGAGTAGATAGAGAGGTGATAATAGATAGATAGTGAGGTGATAAGAGATGTAGATAGAATGAGTGAGTAGGTACAATGTAGTTCTTCATTGAAAATTTTAGAGTGTTCAAGTCCTCCATTATATTGCATTGTACTATTTTCATGAGCTTTCATTAATGGTATATTACTGAGTTATTGTAAAATTTTATCTCATTATTTTCCTATATATTATAGTGTCATTATCATATAGTTATCATAGATTACTTATTTCACATCTTGTGGTTGCATTTTCTATAATATACATTCTCAAAAGCTAACATCAAGAAGAACTAATGGGCACCAAAGTACCTAGAATATTTTCTTAAGATAATTTACCTTCATCTAAAGTGGTCCTCAGTCATCATAGAGTATACTCAACTAGGATCTAGGTTTATAGGAGCTAATTCCAGTTAGGTATCTCCTTTCTATTTCTCTTGCTTTCCTCATCCTATTGCTTCCTCCTCTTTTCTATTTTACTTCTCACTTTCTTGCACTCTCATTCCCACCATTCATATTTACTTCATTTATTGTGCATTAATATTTCATATTCTTCATCTATAATTTCCCATCTATTATAGATAATCCCATTTTTTGTATGCAAATGCATTGTAAAATTGGCAGGGGCATCTTCCAATGCATGTTTTGAAAACCCCACCATTATTGTAGAATCCATATCCATACGAGAATCCAAGCACTCTTCCTCCTCATCTCTTAATATATTCTTTAGTTCTCTTTCCTCCCAAACCTGTAACTTCCTCTACATATCTTAGCTTATCTTCTAGCTCTTATTCCCCTTTGTGACTCCATACCCAATGGACAAGGTTATATGGGTTCTTTATTTCTTTAAAAAAAATTCCCCAAGAGACACCAAAAATGCAAGTCAATGCAATAACCCACATGTGAAGCATTATTGTAGGAGTAATATTTTGCTATAACAAGTCAATGGGCATCAATCTAGAAGGTAGTAAGGCAACTGGATGATCATAAAAACTATGTCAAATCCAAATTTTGGCTAAGGGATAGAAAGGTCTGAGATTTTACCACATGGTTAGACTCAAAATTTGGCTAAGTCAAAAAACTAGGGTAGAAGAGGGTTGAACTTTCAAAGCACTAAAATCATCACAAGTGGAAAAAAATATTTAACGCATTTTGCTACATAGCCAGACTCAAAAATTTGGCTAATTCAAAAGATTGAAGAGGAAGAGGACCAAACTTTTGAGAGGCTAAAGCCATCACAAGAAGCAAAAAAATTGATGTTTGAAATTTTGTGATAATGTTGGATTGAAAATTTGGCTAAGTTAGAAGACTAAGGAGAAGGG
This sequence comes from Wollemia nobilis, assembly GCA_028583015.1. NCBI lineage: Eukaryota > Viridiplantae > Streptophyta > Pinopsida > Araucariales > Araucariaceae > Wollemia > Wollemia nobilis. The sequence goes on from JAQPPZ010003612.1 coordinate 4,458,713, forward strand.
GGGCCAAAATTTTGAGAGGTTGATGCCATTATAAGAAGAAAATTCCAACACAACAAAGAGCCCGACATGGAATAGGGTCAAACTTTCAAGGCACTAAAATCATCATAAGGGGTAATTTTTTGACATTTTACCACATTTATAGACTCAAAATTTCACTAAGACATAGAGCTCAACATGGAAGAAGGTTAGAAATTCAAAAGGTTAACGTCATTTCAACATCAAAAGAAGTCAGACCCAATCTATGAAGCCCTAACAAGACATATATAGCTTGATAGTGAGTGAAGAAATTTTTGGACCTTTCCCTTTCAACCAAAATCATCCTTGTTAGAATTTCAAACAAACTAGATACTTGTCAACCATACATTTATCCCCAGACAAGTGGCCCAATGGATAAGCATAGTGGAAAAAAAATAAACTTGTTAGATGATATCTGAGACCTGTCAAAGGCACGTGGATGTCAAGCTCATCGAAGAAATCAGAACTGGCCACATTAGCACAATAAAATAAAAATAGTTAAGCCAAACTGAGTTAGAAAGTGATTCCCATGCTCTACACTCATCCCTTTTAGGCCTACCAATAGTTTTTGTGTAATTAATAGAGCTAATAGAAAGAGAATGAAATTTTATAAATAGCTCAATATACCTCTAAAAGAGGGTCAAATTTTTAGTGTCTGCTTGTATATATTATGTAATTGATGTTGTATAATCAATATAATCAAGTCTTGTTTGGCCTCTATCAAAGAAGTATTTCAAAATATATTTATGCTTGATGAATAGTAAATTCTATTAGGCAAATTCTACTTATCTGGATAGTTCTTTGGATTATTTTTCATTAAGTACCTAGAATATTTAGGGAATGCATAACATGATCTAAATGAAGTTAAATTTTGTGATGCTCTATTTGTTAGTTGATCTATTAGGCCTTGTGTTAGGTTGAATGTGAATATTATTCTTGTGACACATTTCAATGTTGTTATCTAAATCTTGGCTACTTTCATATTTAATCTCTAGACCTCATCTCTTTTCCTAATCTTTGCATTTCTCACTTTAGTCTTAAATCCCTTTTCATTTATTTAGTGTAACAAGGAACTATCCTTATCTGGATGTTGAACTTAAGAGAGATCTTAGTCATCTAATATTGGCCAAAGTCAAGGACACATCTCATCCACTTGGGTAGATTTTGGAACAAGAGGTCCCTATCCTCATCAAATTCTTAATGCCTATCTATTCAATCCTTTATTCATATTTTATTATTATGATCAAGAGAGAAGGGATGGACAATGCAATTTTTAGGGGTAATGGCATGATTAAGATCCTATTCTATTTTTGTATTTTGCTTCTTATTATATTTAGTATTCATTCCAAATCCCTTGGATGAAGTAGGAGTGGACATAAGGGAAAGAAAATATATTACTCAAGGAAAACTAAGTTCTCGATAAAATATCTATTCGTCAAGCAAGCAAACTACCTGAATCCCTTACAATAGAACAAAATAAAATTTAAAGGCAACCCTAAGAGAAATAGGAAAGATACAATGGGATTATACAATTTACAATAAAAAGTAGTAGCTAACACAAAACCCATAGTAAAAAAACCTACTAAACCCAAGAGGCTAAAAATGGAAGGTGAATGCCTTGAAATATGGGTTCACATTGGGTTCACCAAAATGTTTACAAAAAAAGAGGATATCTCATATAATTACATGGATTACAATAAGATATACCAAAATACTTAAACTAAGACAACAAAGCAATAATAAATTTGAAACTATCCTAATCTAAGCAAAAATGTAGAGATAACATTTAAGAACTTACTACACTAAGACCATCCACTAAAAGCATATGCTATGCTATATACTAATGCATTAAATCAAATACTTGACACATAGGGCATGAAGAACCATACCATTCACAATAAGAGTGTAGAGGGGGAAAACTACCCTACCGCATACGATTCTTGGCTGGATCTGCAAGAGAAAGCCAAGCTAACCGTGGGGGTGTGGTGTTCTCTATAATCAATGTAAAATATGGAGGGAAGGGTTCACCAGGAATGGCTTTAAGGACTCGCTCCAAGCCCACGGTATTTTAGGAATGTTTGATGTATTCAATTTGATACAATCACCTATGTTTTGCCTTTCTAGATCTATGCTATAAAATATAAAGGACAATGCAAATATACAGAATGCAAGAATACAAGAGCTAACCCTAGAATGATTATTTCTTTAAATGCTTTCTAACCCTAGGGCTTCAAAATAGAAAACCTTTAAACAAGGGCTCAAAAGGAGATGCATAAACAATATTAACCCTAAGTGCACACTATATGTTGTTTATGTTTCAAAAGCCTAGATATCAATTAAATGTATTTATTTTTAAATCAGATTCAGGATTTATGACAAAAATATAAAACACTCAACAAACAACCTAAAGATTAATTGGAACACTTATCTTATCTGGTGATTTATCCTTGCTTTTATTCTTTAGCAAGTGATATCAACAATTCATGTTCCTACAAGATAACTTAAGAAATAATTGGAAAATATAATCAGCATTAGGGGGCCTGCTTAGGCTACTGTACAAAAATGCTTGGAGGTGCAACAATCAAGCCCCTAGGTCCTTTTAGTTGACCTTTGAAAACAAGAGTGGAAATTGACATTTGGAAGAAAATAAGCATATCATAGTACAACAAAATAAAATAATAGAACCATAGAACAAAATGTAGCACTATGTCCTATATGCAACCTATGATACAGATCTAGGGTCTGGGATAGCAGTTTACCCCTAGACAAATTTTGGGTGAAATCGCACCTCGTAATAGGTGATCGCCATTTCACACTGGAAAAATCGCATCCCGAAGAGACCCGAGCATGATTTCACAAAAGCAAGGTAAAAAACCTTAGATCAATGCAAAATTATTAATGAGTGATATAGAAAACCAAAACATGCATGCATAAGAGCAAAATCACCTAGTAGACAACACAAAAGCATACATAAGGGTTGAGACCTCTCGAATAGTAGATCACTCCTTAGGGATCCAACACAAATCCACCAAAGCGAGAAACAACAACAAATAATCCAATGCAATAAAAATTAAATCACACTTCACAATTGCAAGTTAACTTGCTTGGGGGAGAAGAAGAAGAATATCGATCACTTAATGAGCACTTTGCATGAGATTGGTGTTTCAAAAATCATTTGCCTTATTACTCTCAATAATGATTTCAAACCCTCCTTATATAGCGGATTTTAAGGTGAAATGGGTAGGAAAACCGAGGAAAGTCAATGTAAAACATGCCAACTTTGAGGAATTACGGTTTCCTTAGATAAAAACCCTAAAAGGTGAAATCGTGCCCTGTTAGGGTCGACTGCGATTTCACATTATGTGAAATCACACCCCATCAAGGGCACGCACGATTTTGCATAGTAGAGGCAAAAAATAAGAAAAAGAGGGAGAGGCCTAGCCCTTGGCCTAGGCAAGTATAGGGTGTCTCCTAGAGGAATCAGGGAATATTTCCCACTAAAGTGGGTCAATTTTTTGTGTCTACATTTTTCCCCCTCTTTGATGCATTTATGGCCTAATAAATGTGTCAAAGAAAGATGTAAACACTCACAGATAAATGATGGTAAGAAAAAATAGGGTGGCTAGTTTAGAAGAAAGGGGTGGTAATGAAAATGGTGTTATTTTGAATACTTTCTTGTTTTACATGTAAATCGAGGCATTAGGGACATGAATACCTCTTAGGCCAAGGTGCCCCCTCGAGTTTTATGAGGGAGGACATATCCCTCATGAAAACTCGAAAAGACAGAGGTAGAAGCAGAAAAGAGACGCGAAGAGGTGAAAAAAAAGAAAATAAAAAGAAACAATTAGAAAATAGAGATAAAAGTGAAAAAAAGGGTAAAACCCTAATTCATTTTTATCGTGCAAAAGAGGAGAAAAGAGCTCTGGATAAAAACTAGAGATGGCGCTACCGGTGCACCATTCAACGATTGTGAGGGGCGAGACCGACATGGAAGCATAGCGGGCAAAGGTAAGATCGAAAACTTTCCCAGCATTTGTCAATTGTTTTAAATTTTTATGCATTTTGGGCAGTTTTCTACCAAAACTGATAATTTTTCCATGTATGACCCGAGCATGATTTCGCGGTCCGACCGTAATTTCACCCTAGGTAGTAGTGACAAAATCACACTCAATGAAAATGACCGGGTGTGATTTTGTGAAATCGTACCTCACAAAAGATGGGGTACAATTTTACATCGGTGAAATCGTGGTCCTAAAAAACTAGGCATGATTTCATCGAAGAAGAAAAATGGAGAAAAACAAAGAAAAGAACAAGGAGAAAAAAGAAAAAAACAAGAGAAGAAAGAAATAAAGGGGAACAAGCAAGCAAGCTACATCGTGAAATTGTAAATGTGATATTTAGCAATTAATTTTAAATTTTACTTTAGTTTTAATTTAATTTTTAATTATTTATTTTTAATTAATGAAATTGATGAAAATTTTGTTATTTTTGTGAATGCAACTTAGAGTACTTGAGAGTCGCAAGTGGCGAGCAGGCTCCTTGGAGGTGGAGCTAGATGCACTCGGGAAAGAAGAGAGGGATACACTAGGATTTGTGGGACTAGACCACCTGGCGAGGATGCCTCAAGTTGATGCAGATAGGGAATTGCTGACGACTCTTGTGGAGAGGTGGTATCCGAAGTCATTTACCTTTCGATTATCCACAGGTGATATGACCGTCACACTAGAGGATGTGTGGCATATCTTGCACATTCCCATCAAGGAAATGATATTTTATAGAGCATGAGGGCAGCCAACGATCTTGCAATTATTTTTAGGAGGCTAGACCCATCGGGTACGAGAGAGCACCATAGTCGTAGATGACCTAGTGGGATGTTATGGGGTAAACCCATTAACGACCATGCTTTTCAGGGTGGTAGCAGGATTATTTATGTACCACACTAGTATGTGACATATTCCATGGATGATGGGTGTAGTAGCAGAAATGCAACACCAGAGAGTTTAGTTCGCATAGGGTCCATATGTGTTGGCTTGTTTGTATAAGATGTTGTACAACATTATGTACAAGCAACATACAGGGATAGTGTGTATGATGTTGCTCTAGGTATGGATCTCATAGCATATAGCAGTGTAGATACTGGATGTACTACTAGGACCATTACCCATCCTAGAGCAACCACCTGCATATATATGGTACATATACCTAGAGCGGTTTGCGAGGACATATGTTGGAAACCTACCACTAGCGAGGTAGGTAATAGATGAGATGAGAGAGGCCAATATTATATGGTGACCCTGGTGTCTACACCCAATATGGGTTGAGGACTGTTGAGCAAGGTGCAGCAAACAGTATTGTCATTGTTGTCAACACAGTCAGACAGATTTATTGATGCAATGGACAAGAGTTTATTGAACAACAAGGTGCAGCCAAAGTACAATGGATAGGAGTTCAGTGTTGAGCAAGGTGTTGCAGGAGGATTGTCATTGTTGTCCATATTGTTGTCAACATAGTCAGACAGATTTATTGATGCAATGGACAAGAGTTTATTGAACAGCAAGGTGCAACCAAAGTACAATGGATAGGAGTTCAGTGTTGAGCAAGGTGTTGCAGGAGGATTGTCATTGTTGTCAATACAGTTAGTTAGTTCTAATGATGCAATGGACAGGCAGTTCAGAAGTCACTCAGATGCAGAGGATAAAGTTCAAAAGTTAGTCAGATCATGAGTCCTTAAATGATAGATGCACAGAAACAGAAAACATAATTCAGAATGAGAAGAAGTCTTCAGAACCTGAGATGTCAAGAAGCGAAAAGGTTTTTTGTGAAAACCAAGGCAGTCAAAATAAAAAAGTTTTATTTAAAATCATGGATAACATATTTGAAATGGGTTTTTCTTAAAACCCAAGTTGGCTCTTCGTTTCATTGAAAAAGATGCCCCGGTGATGAAGATATTTAATTTTAAATATTTAGTTTAAATTTTAAAGGTTCTTTGTGAAAACCAAGGCAGTCAAAATAAAAAGTTTTATTTAAAACCATGGATAACATATTTGAAATGGGTTTTTCTTAAAACCCAAGTTGGCTCTTCGTTTCGTTGAAAAAGATGCCCCGGTGATGAAGATATTTAATTTTAAATATTTAGTTTAAATTTTATTTTATTTAAAAATTTAAATTAAAATATTAAATTAAATTAAAAGGGCCGACGTGTTGCTATTTCGAGGCAATAAGCTACAGGAAGGTGATGAAGGTGGTAGAAGGTTTTGAGGCCGACAAAGTTAAATCTGGGCCGACGGATTTTAGGGTTTGGCAGCCGACAATTTCTAGGGTTTTGCAGCCAACATTCTTAGGGTTTCTCAGTCGACGTTCTTCTAGGGTTTGTTCCTAAAATTTCTTCTATAAAAGGAGGGCTTCTTCGAGTTTGAAAAATGGGGTGTTAAGATAAAGTGCAAATGCGAGCATAGTGTTTGTGAAAGTGAAGTTCGTGTTGAGCAGAGAGCAAGTCGTTTCGATTCAGAATGAGAGCGAAGTGATAGTTCTTTGGAGTTGCAGTAAGGTGTGCGTTGCGATGAGATAATGTGCGAAGAGCGAGTAGAGTGACTTGTGCGAAGATAAGAGCGCGATGTGCAGAAGTTGTGTTCTAAGTCCGAAGTGACAAGTGCGCAGTTTACAGAAGTGATTGATCATCTGAATGCAACAGAGAGTGCAAAGAAGTACAGAGAAGAGGTGGAATAGTGCGACTCATTTTGTGCAGAAGCAGCAGAATGCAGAAAAATAGCAGACCATGAAAATTGAGGTGAAAGTTTTATTCTGTAATTTTTATTATTGTCTTCCAAGTTGTTGCTTGGATTAAGGGGTTGGTGCCTCTTTCCAGTAGGTGCTGGTAAAATAGGAGTTGGTGCTCCATTCTATTGAAGCAGATAAAGTTAAGGGGTTGGTGCTCCTTCCAGTTGGTGCTGGTAAAGGATTATGTAAAGTTGTAGCTTTGCATTGACTGGATTTGGATGGTAGTCCAAACAGTTGTTTTGAGGAGTAGCCACATTGGTGAACCTCGTTAAAATGTTGTGTTATGTGTGATGCTTTCTTGATGCATTTAGTATCTCTTTTATCTACTTTAAACTGTCGCTGGTTTTAAAATCATATGTTTTAGAAATTTTAAAGAACACACTGATTCACCCCCCCTCTCAGTGTCATTGTGATTACAACAATTGGTATCAGAGCCAGGTTCCCAATTTTGGCTAAATCAGTCAGGGTTGATCTTGGATTAGTACACAATGGCTAAGAAGAATAGATCCTCATCCAAAAAGGCATCCCAGTCAGTTTCGGTTCTTGTAGAAGAGAAATTTGAACCGAAAAAGGTAGAAGAAGTGAATCCTGAAGTCTCGTGATGAAAATCTTGAGGTCGAAGTAGATTTTGAAGGAGAGTTGATATCTTGCACTTGAAGAGTGGAGTATAGAAAAGAAAAAGAACAAAATACTGTCCAAGAAATTGGAAGAATATGGGGATGAGATTGAAGATCTCTTCCTACAAGTTCAAAAGGCCAAGAAATCAGAAGAAGCCTTGAAGACACAGCTGGATAATAAGAATGATGTATACAGCACAAGTGAAGAGGAATATAAAAAGGTTATTGTTGATCTAAAGCTGCAAGTAGAACAGAACAAAAGGATTGAAGATATTCTTAGGTCTCAGATCAATGAGAAAGAGACCGTATGCTGCCAACAAGAAGAAGAGATTGTTTCATTGAAGAAACAACTAAAAGAGGCCAATATAAATCTTAAATTTGAGAAGAGCACAGAGTTGCTAGATACAATGATAAATCAACAAAGAAGCTCCACAGGTAAGTTTGGTCTTGGATATGAAGTCGAACAACCTTCATCCTCCAAATATGCAGAGAAGAAGAAGTCCTCGGTTGAAGGATTGAAACAAGAAAAGTCTGAAGCTGAATCCTCAAAAGGAAGAAAATATCAAAGAAGATCTACAACAAAGCAACCACAGCAAAAGAGGTTCTCTCACTCTCACTCTTTTAATAATAATGCTTTTTATGGCTATTGTTCTAAATGCAACCACTTTGGTCACAAGGCAATTTATTGTGGACTGAACAATAGATCAAAGAGTTATGCTGATAAAAATACTTCTATTTTTTTGAGTGAACACCCTGTGCAATGTTTTAAATGTAATGGCCATGGGCACATAGCAAGGTTTTGTTCAAGCACTTCTGTATCCAATCTAAGGCAATACCATAGATTTCATCATACACATAGAATGCAATACAGACAGGGAATAAAACATGTGCAATGTTTTAAATGCAACGGTCAAGGGCACATAGCAAGGTTCTTTCCAAGCACTTCTATATCTAATCTAAGGCAAAACCCTAGATTTCATCAGACACAAAGAGGAAAACACCGACAAGGAACATATCATGTGCATAAAAGAAAAGAAAATAATCATCCATCAAGAATGCACAAGAGACAACCCCACAAGAGAAATGTTCAAGTTCACGAACAGGAGCAAAATAGGGATGTTGTTGAAAAACCCAAGCCCAAGTTCGGGAAAGTCCGGAGAAAGACAGAAGAAAGGAAATTGTGTCTCCTTGGACTGAAGGAGGCTACTCTGCCATTGCTCTAAGCAACTCCAGGTGGCACATCCTCAGGAGGAGAAATATTAAAGTTTTATTTTAATGCTCCTATGTATTTGTCTAGGTATCTGAGGATGAAAGGTAAGCAGTCGGGTTAATGTTGTATAGTTGTTAAAGTGTGTTTTTTAGTTTATATAGTGGTTTGTGGAAATGTCGTGAAGTGTGGTGTTTAATTTGAGAGCTGTCACCATTGGTAGTTTTGAGATATGTCACTATTGTACTGTTGATGATTCTTAATACCACTGTTCAAAATTACGAATCATAATAGTCCAGATAATTTGCTCAATGAAAGAATGCTTGCCCTAGCTGTGTATTTGTGTTTTGAGCAGCATGTATTTGTTTTTACTCTTTGATGTGAAGATTGCCAGATCTTTCATGACACCTTGGTGAATATATTTAATTCACAGACAGTTTTGTTTTAACTATTGATTTAATGCCAGTCCAAGGATAAGAAGCTTGAGGCTGAGTAAGGTGCACTACGGTTGGCCATAAAGTGTTTGACAAAATGTCTTCTTCCGACATGCATAGTTGAAAGTAAGAGTTGGCAAGTAAAATTGCAGTGTTGGACAAAAATTGGTACAGATGTGAGTCACTTGTCAATTCTGTTGACAAAAGTGAAATCAGCATGTTGAATGGGAAGATTGAAGAAAAAATTTTTTTAATGAGCAGCCAGATGATTTCCAGCCTGGTGATGAATAGTTGAGTTGCTTTCATAGTGGTTGTTTTGATCAAGTTAATGCTTTTCTTGATACATGATTTGGGCTTACTCCATTGAGTTTGATTTGAGCAAGTTATTCTTTGCCTTGGTGATTTATGTTGGTGGTTGTCTTGTTCAAATACCTTTGGAAGGAAAAGGATGTCTACTAGTTTCCTTTTCATGTAGTGATTGGTTGAATGCTTCAAGGTTAATCTTGAGTTGAATGATGTTGGTTAAACCTTGTCTATAAGCATTGTTGCTAAAGCCCTAATTGGTTGAGAAAAGATGTTGGTTGTGCTATGGTACAGTGTTTGGTACTTGCACAGAGTTGAAAGTGGATTGAGGTAGCCTGTTGGATTCTCACTGCAGAGAGAGACAAACAGTTGTCATTGGGTTCAAGCTTGTTGAGAATATATCCAAGATGCATGGTGAAGTTGTATGCAGATGTTGCTGGCATTGTAGAACAAAAAGCTGGCTATATAAGATTATTGTATGCCTTCACTAACAGTGGACAAGTTTGAGTTTGCAAAGCAACAGAGGGTAATTGCACAGAAGACAGTGGTTCAGTCATGTTCTTACACATGTTATATTGGTGAAGTTGACGGTGATGGTGTCATTCATTGGTTATTGCTGCTATTCACATTGTTGATTTTATTGATGCCTATTATGCTTATCATGATGTTGTCAATCAGTGAAATGAAGTGGTCTTGGACTCAGGGGGAGCATTTGTGTATTTGTTTTTCTTCTTGTTCATGCTTGGAATATTTGCTAATTGTAATAATTTGTGTCTAAGAATGTTGTGCATAGACTCAGGGGGAGTCTACAGCAGCCCTTTGGTATTATTGTCAAAGGGGGAGAAGATTTACAAGAAAATTGCACATGTGTTGCCAACAATTCCAAAGGGGGAGATTGTTGAGCAAAGTGCAAGCAAACAAGTATTGTCATTGTTGTCAACACAGTCAGACAAATTTATTGATGCAATGGACAAGAGTTTATTGAACAGCAAGGTGCAGCCAAAGTACAATGGATAGGAGTTCAGTGTTGAGCAAGGTGTTGCAGGAGGATTGTCATTGTTGTCCATATTGTTGTCAACACAGTCAGATAGATTTATTGATGCAATGGACAAGAGTTTATTGAACAGCAAGGTGCAGCCAAAGTACAATGGATAGGAGTTCAGTGTTGAGCAAGGTGTTGCAGGAGGATTGTCATTGTTGTCAATACGATCAGTTAGTTCTAATGATGCAATGGACGAGCAGCTTCGAAGTCACTCGGATGCAGAGGATAAAGTTCAAAAGTTAGTCGGATCATGAGTCCTTAAATGATAGATGCACGAAAATAGAAAACATAATTCGAATGAGAAGAAGAAGTCTTCAGAACCTGAGATGTCAAGAAGCGAAAAGGTTTTTTGTGAAAACCAAGGCAGTCAAAATAAAAAGTTTTATTTAAAATCATGGATAACAGATTTGAAATGGGTTTTTCTTAAAACCCAAGTTGGCTCTTCGTTTCATTGAAAAAGATGCCCCGATGATGAAGATATTTAATTTTAAATATTTAGTTTAAATTTTAAAGGTTCTTTGTGAAAACCAAGGCAGTCAAAATAAAAAGTTTTATTTAAAACCATGGATAACAGATTTGAAATGGGTTTTTCTTAAAACCCAAGTTGGCTCTTCGTTTCGTTGAAAAAGATGCCCCGGTGATGAAGATATTTAATTTTAAATATTTAGTTTAAATTTTATTTTATTTAAAATTTAAATTAAAATATTAAATTAAATTAAAAGGGCCGACGTGTTGCTATTTCGAGGCAATAAGCTACAGGAAGGTGATGAAGGTGGTAGAAGGTTTTGAGGCCGACAAAGTTAAATCTGGGCCGACGGATTTTAGGGTTTGGCAGCCGACAATTTCTAGGGTTTTGCAGCCGACATTCTTAGGGTTTCTCAGCCGACGTTCTTCTAGGGTTTGTTCCTAAAATTTCTTCTATAAAAGGAGGGCTTCTTCGAGTTTGAAAAATGGGGTGTTAAGATAAAGTGCAAATGCGAGCATAGTGTTTGTGAAAGTGAAGTTCGTGTTGAGCAGAGAGCAAGTCGTTTCGATTTAGAATGAGAGCGAAGTGATAGTTCTTTGGAGTTGCGATAAGGTGTGCGTTGCGATGAGATAATGTGCGAAGAGCGAGTAGAGTGACTTGTGCGAAGATAAGAGCGCGATGTGCAAAAGTTGTGTTCTAAGTCTGAAGTGACAGTGCGCAGTTTACATAAGTGATTGATCATCTGAATGCAGTAGAGAGTGCAAAGAAGTACAGAGAAGAGGTGGAATAGTGCGACTCATTTTGCGCAGAAGCAGCAGAATGCAGAAAAACAACAGACCGTGAAAATTGAGGTGAAAGTTTTATTCTGTAATTTTTATTATTGTCTTCCAAGTTGTTGCTTGGATTAAGGGGTTGGTGCCTCTTTCCAGTAGGTGCTGGTAAAATAGGAGTTGGTGCTCCATTCTGTTGAAGCAGATAAAGTTAAGGGGTTGGTGCTCCTTCCAGTTGGTGCTGGTAAAGGATTATGTAAAGTTGTAGCTTTGCATTGACTGGATTTGGATGGTAGTCCAAGCAGTATTTTTGAGGAGTAGCCACATTGGTGAACCTCGTTAAAATGTTGTGTTATGTGTGATGCTTTCTTGATGCATTTAGTATCTCTTTTATCTACTTTAAACTGTTGCTGGTTTTAAAATCATATGTTTTAGAAATTTTAAAGAACACACTGATTCACCCCCCCCTCTCAGTGTCATTGTGATTACAACAAGGACAAGATAGAGCTAGCTAGGGTAAGGAGGATAATATGGTTGACCATGAAGAGAGGGGAGCCAAATGTCTTCCTATTTGACAGAGTTGTGAGGTATTTCAGGGTCTTATAGGGAATACCAGCCCTGGGGGATTACTGGTATCATAGAGTATACATGAACCTAGAAGGGATTAGAGATGAGCTAGACTTGGCCAGGTGGGTAGAGGAGGACTTAGATGATCCTCCTTACATGGATCCTAAGGTTTATGATGCAGGAGTAACCTTCGAATATTGGTGGTGGTATAGAGGAGTCATACCCTGGAGGGTCTCCCCACCAATACCAATACTGAGGCACCAGGTTATGGGCTCGGGTATGCAGTTAACCTTTTGAGATGTGGCTCATAGGGCCACAAAGAGGGAGTAGCAGGGTTATGTAGCTCTTAGATAGAGACATGCACGAGTCTGGATTAAGCTAGTGATTGAGACCACCAGTGCTACAGGGACCAGGGAGGTAGGGGCATATGGAGTTGCCCCCACAAATGTTAGAATTACACCATGTAGAGTATCGAGAGAGACCTCTATATTAGTAGAAGCTAGTTGAGGCCTGACATCAATATGAGGGGACCCGAGGGAGGAGGCAGAGGTGCTATAAGCACATGTAGCGACTCTGTAGAGACATATGGACCCGCTCCAGGAGGACAGGTCCAAGAGGATCAAGGGACTGTGGAGCTCTTTGAGGATTATAGAGATAGATAGGGATGCAAATCGAGCAGAGGTCGATCATCTCCAAGGGGAGGTGAACCATATGGAAATAGAGTGTCAGAGGGCTCGAGCAGAGGGGATGGTTATTGCCAAGAGCAGTTAGGCTAGCGATGGAATCCACATTCTACAAGCGAAGCTATGGAGGACAAGGGAGAGGCTAGAGGTGGCCATTCAATGGGCTACCTTATATGAGGTCATGTACTATTATGTGGTATTGAAGGGGTAGAGGGTGATACTCCATCCATCCCTATAGTCGACTAACAGGTCACGATATCAATCATGGATAGTCTCAGCTTCACTGTCCATGGGTATGCGGCTTCCTGGACCACCTCCTCTGAGTGGAGCAGAGGAGATGAGATATCAGATCTAGGGCTAGGGATCAGGATGACATACCCATTTTGATTATGGTATGCATCCCTAGGGATTGGTTGAGTGTACTAGGATTGTATTGTGGTGCACAAACTACACACTTATGTATCTCTCTCTTTTACCGAGTACTACATAGCTACTTATTTATATTTTGTGTTAATGTGTGTGCATGTGATATGATCTAATTAAGTGTTATTTACATTTATATATTATGTTTATGATGTTTTATGCATGAAAACTATTGAAGTGCAAAATTATATGAAATGCACGGATGAAGTGGATGAAAACATGAAAGAAGAAGAGACGCAAAAAATAAGAAAGAAGAAGAAGATCCATAAGTCAACCATCGAAAGCAGAGAAGGATAGGTAAAATATAGTATTTAAACCAGTGTAGGTCACGATAGACCAGTGTGATCAAATACTATACATCATATCATAAACAGGGAGCTAAACCTGCTATAGGTGTAGTAATCATCATGAGTGATGAAGTGTTAGAGTTTGAACCACTATGGGTGGTTGCTCGCTAATTGACTATTGTGGGGCGATTACCCGCTAGGATGTACGTCGAGGTCTACTAAAAGTTGCCAAGGAGCTTATCTTGTAATGAGGTGTTGAACCCGTTGAGTCAAAAGGGAGTATAACCTGATAAGAGATCATATCCAATAAGATACCCTCTAGGATGTACAATTATCCCATGTATGGTACAATATAAGAATTAATAGGTGAGTGCTACCCCTGATAAGGGTTTTAAGAATGAAAAATACTTGGTGAATTTTTGCAAATGTTCAAAAGAAGATAACCTTTGAGAAGATGAAGGAGCAAAATAAAATACACATATATCCTTGTCTAATCAAAAGATAAAGAAAAACTCAAAAGGAAGAAAATGGTGACAAGGACATATTAACAAGCTATCTTCCTTGACCTAAGAAATGTGATAAATCAATGCTTTTAAGACCAAGGAATAATAAGTCAAAAGGAGGAAAGAAGATAGAATATCAAAGAAGAATCCCTAGGCGAGGATTTTGCTAGGTATTAGAACCTTAGTGAAAGTGCAATGCAAGTGAACTATGACCTAACTAGGTATCATCACATGCCATTGTCGCAAGATACCTGAAAATCTATATGATCAAGAAGTCATGAACTAGCAATCATGCAAAATATGATACTCAAGCATGCAGATTGTGTTAAATGTCAGGCAACTGATGCAAAAATATGACAAGCAACAATGCAGTATGAACAAGTAGATGGATGCAATGGAAATATGAATGCATGACTAAATGAGAACTGGGTATTTATATGAAATTTTTATTTTTATTTTTGTTTATTTTTTAATTTTAATTTTATTTTATTATTTTAAGCAAGTTGGATGATACTCGACACAAAATATGAATGTGTCACCTTTCTTGACATAAAAATAGGTGTACCATGAACTATTTTATCAAAGAAATATCTAGAAGGTAATCCTTATAGATAATTATAATTATGGAGAGGCTCCTTCATAGCTCTTTCTTTGGTAGCCATAGCACGATAATCAATGCACTCTCAAACATAACCATTATTTTTAACATAAGGAGGAGCAATTCCTAACTTTGCAAGATCTCTGTAGGACAACAAAGTAGGATCCTCTTCTAAAACAGAAAGCTTAATTTTGGAGCATACATAATCAATCATATTACAAAACAAAATTTTAGAAGAATAAGGGTGGCCATCATCCTCATCACCCACTCTTGAATTTTGATAATTCATACATTCAACATAAATCATAAGATGTCATCATCATCAAATGGTAAAGGTTGGTCTTTGCTAGGTATAAAACCTATGTCACATCTCCCAGGATAGATCTCAACATCCAAAGGCTCTTGAATTATTTTTTTTCTGTGGCTGCAAACCTTTACCTACATATCCCATACCTGATAGGATCTGTTTATAAAGTGGGTAGTCATTGGAAAGGTAACAATGAGCAAAAGAACGCTCAATGGGAGAGGGGTTGCTACCACATATATTTTATTTGAATGCAGATCCTAAAAATATAAAGGTACATGTGCCAATGTGTACAACATCACCTTTCTTATGGGAAAATCCATGGTTCTAGGTGACAGCGGTAGCTTGGCAAGATACAGAAGAGGCTCTCGAAGAAACTGATCATCACAATCCTGAGATAAGAAATTTAGGATATGTTCCTCACTCATTTTTAAATTTTGAAAATGTTCTGATATTTGATATGAGGAACATGGAGAAACCATTAAAGAAATAGAAGGACAAAGGTTGAACTTAGATTGATCTCGCTCTACATTTGAGAAAAACTCAAATGATCGAGGGTCATCGGGGATGGTGATAACTTGATTTTTAAATTCAAACTATAGGTATTGATGAAGAGTAGAAGGTACGACCTTCATTGCAAGGATCCAAAGACGTCAAAGAAGAAGATTAAAAGATGCAAGACAATGTACTACATAAAACAAAGTATCCAATATTTTGAGCCCAACCTTGAGGGGAAGAGATATAACATCGCAGGCCTCTTGGGACTCATTGTTGAAATCTTTTATAATGATATCGTATTTTGTTAAGTCTTCCTCTTTTAATCCAAATTTTTGAAAGAATTGATATGTACACAAATTGAGGGAAGAACCATTATCAACCAGGATTCACTTAATAAAGGTATCCCCAATAAGTGCAGTGATGTAAAGTAAAGAATATTCTTGTAAGTTTGATGAAGGCTTATCATCATCCGAGAATGAGATGTGATGTATCCCAAAGGATCCTACGACATCAACTATGGCATTAGGATAAATATATGGGGAAACAAATTGATGTTTTAGAAATTACATCAAAGCATCTATATGGTTGGAAGAAGTTTGCAAGAGTTCTAAAATGGATATTTTTGCTGGAGTATTGGCTAACTATTTTTGGAGATCAAATGAAACCCTAGGTTGTGGTTTCAACACTAAAGGTGGAGTCCCTGTATCTAAAAATTTTCTCTGATTATTCTTCGAAACTGAACTAGGATGTAATGCAAAATTTTATCCTTGTTGGGAATGTGAAGTAGGTTGAGTCTGAGTTTACCTTCTTGTAGTTATTCCATCCATGCCAACCATATTACCATAGGGAGGAGACTCATTTTTATGAGCCACTTGATTTGTTGCTTGATGATTGTGTTTTGGTAATGGATCTTTGAATATTCCCATATCTTGATTTGTAGTTGAAGCTTGCTAAGTAGGAACTTGATTATTTATTGATTGAGAATTCCCTATATAAATATGTCCTACATTGATCAAATATTGAACCACATGCTTTAATTTCTTACAAGAGTTTGTCCAATGTCCTTCCACTCTATGATATGCACAATGTTGATATGCCTTATACCAATGAGTTGTAGTATATGGTTACCTTATGGGAGGCAACTCGATTGCGTTGGCTTCTAAGAATTGTTTTAAAACTGCTTCCATAGACATATTAAGCCTTGTAAAATTCCTTTGTGGAGGTTTTTGAAGTATTATCTTTTGTAGGTTGTTAGTAACATTGTTAATAGACCTACTATCCGTTCCACTATCACCTCCTGTGTGTTTATTCTTATGTTGAGACTTAGTAGTTTTCTCTTCTTTGACTTTGAGTTGACCTATTATGATAAGAGCCTATTCTAATTGTCTTTCTAAATCAATTGCTTGATCAAAGGATGTAATAGTAGTAGTCTCTAGTGCATAAGATAATTGCTCTTGTAAATTATCAATAAATATCTCAAACATATCTTTTGGGGGTAAAGTATATCTCAAGCGTCCCACTAAACTTCTCCAACGAGCCAAAAATTATGAAAAGTTTTCCTCTTTACCTTGTTTTAAATTATAAACATCTTTCATTGTTACTTCCTTTTCAATATATGCACCAAACTATTGAACAAATAATTCTATTGTTTCTTCAAAACTCTTCAAGGAATAATTAGGTAACCGATAGTACCACTCTAATGCCATGCCACCAAGGCTCTTAGGAAATATTTTGAGCAACAACATGTCATCATATATGATATCATGACAAGTTGTCCTAAATATTCTTAAATGCTCTATTGGATATTTTGTCCCCTTATATATAGGTAAATATGGCATAGGAAAATGCTTAGGATAAGGCCTAGCAACAATTATAGGATCCAATGGCTGATTACACATTTCCTTATAGTTTTAAGTGAAACTTGAAGGCTAAATCATTTCAACTTTTGAAACCAACTACTTTACCATATTTGTTAAATTCTGCACTTTTGGATTATTGTTATGCAATATCCCCAAATTCCCTAAAGGAGGGATATATGTGTGTTGGGGAACTAGCGTTTGGCTCAGATTGGATAAATGGATACTATTGTTATATGTGGTACCTTGTGAAAATGGATAGTCAATATTTTGTGGGGAAAAACCAAAAGTTTTGAGATTAAAATATTGGGGAGGAAATTGAAAATAATTTTGAGTGATACTACTAATTGGAGGGACTTGTAGATTCCTTCCAACATTGGTGGTTATAGTAGTAGTATCAGTTTCCTGGTTTCTTAAATTATCAAGATGTATTGATTTAGGCAAGGGATTATTTTGATCAAGCATAGGAGATCTTATTGGAGGAGGAGGTGTAGAAGTCTCATCTCTTTCGAGACAAGCTTCTCACTCCATACCTTCCAATATCTTATCTCTATTAGCTTTCATGAAGCCCCAAATATGCTCAAATGATGAAAAGACAAACCCACCATTAGGTCCTTCATAAGGATCAAAACTCATTTTAGTTTCCATATTATCTTGTTCTTCTAGATATATGTTAGGATCATCTCTATAAATCTGATCATATTTCGGGGGAACATAATCAAATTCAAGGCACTTTCATTGACTTCTAAGGAAAGGAGCCATTAGAATAGGCGAAAGGATAGAAGATAATACTAACAACAAGCACACTGAACAAGATTTTTAAAGATGTTATTTATGATCTTCAATCACACAAACAAATTAATGATCTTTTTTAAGGTTTTAAAAGAAAATGAGGTGTTCACATCGGGTTCACCAAATATGTAGAGGGGGAAAACTTCCCTATCACGTATGATTCTTGGATGAATCCACAATATAAATCCAAGGTGACTGCGGGGGTGTGTTGTTCTCTATACTCAATGTAAAATATGGGGGGAAGGGTTCGCCAGGAATGGATTTAAGGACTCGCTCCAAGTCCACAAGATTTTAGAAATGTTTGATGTATTCAATTCAAGATAATCACCTATGTTTGACCTTTCTAGATCTATGCTATAAAATATAAAGGACAATGCATTAATACAAAATGCAAGAATACAATAGCTAACCCTAGAATGATTCTTTATTTAAATTCTTTCTAACCCTAAGGCTTCAAAATAGAAAACCTTTAAGCAAGGGCTCAAGAGGAGATGCACAAACAGTATTAACCCTAAGTGCACACTATATGTTGTTTATCTTTCAAATGCCTAGAAATCAATTAAATATATTTCTTTTTAAATCAAATCTAGGGTTTATGAAAAAAATAGGAGACACTCAAAAAATAGTCTAAATAGTAATTGGAACACTTATCTTATCCGATGATTGATCCTTGCTTTTATTCTTTATCTAGTGATATCAACAATTCTTGTTCCTACAATATAACTTAAGAAATACTTGGAAAATATAATTAGAGTTAGGGGACCTGCTTAGGCCATTGTAAAATAATGCTTGGAGGTGCAATAGTCAAGCCCCCTAGGTCCTTTTAGATGACCTTTGAAAACATAAGTGAAAATTGAACTTTAGAAGAAAACAAGCATATTACAATACAATAAAATAAAACAAAAAAACCATAGAAAAAAATGTAGCACTGTGTCCTATATGCAGCCTATGATGTAGATATAGGGTTTGGGATAGCAGTTTACCCCTAGACACAATCTAGGTGAAATCACACCTTGTAACAGGTGATCACAATTTTGCATCAATGAAATCGAACCCCGCAAAGACCCGGGCATGATTTCATAGAAGCGAGGCGAAAAACCTCATATCAATGAGAAATGATTAATATGTGATACAAAAAATCAAAACATGCATGCAAAAAAGTGAAATCACCTAGCAAACAACACAAAAGCAGACAAAAGGGTCGAGACCTCCCGAATAGTATATCTCTCCTTAAGGCTCCAACACAAATCCACTAAAGCAAGCAATAACAAAAAATAATCCATTGCAAAAGAAAACAAATCACACTTCACAATTGCAAGTTAGCTTGCTTGCAGGAGAAGAAGAAGAATGCAAATCACTTAGTGAGCACTTTGCATGAGATTGGTGTGTCAAAAATGACTTACCTTATTGCTATCAAGAATGATTTCAAACCCTCATTATATAGCAGATTTAAAGGTGAAATGGGTGGAAAAATCGAGGAAAGCCAACGTTAAACACGCCAACTTCAAGGAATTAGGGTTTCCTTAGAGAAAAATCCTAAAAGGTGAAATCATGTCCTGTTAGGGCCGACCACAATTTTGCATTATGCGAAATCATGCCCCATCAAGGGCGAGTGCGATTTCACATAGTAGAGGGAAAAAAAGGAGAAAAATGGGGGAGAAGCCTAGCCCTTGCCCTAGGCAAGTCTAGGGGGTCTCCTAGAGGACTCAGGGAAGATTTCCCACTAAAGTGGGTCAATTTTCCGTGTCTACACAGAGCAATAAATAACTCACTTATATTCTAGCTTGTTTGCCATGTCACTACTATAAAAAGGAGACACCTAGAATCAATGCAAAGGACTCAACGAGCCTTAGAAATTGATTCCTCGAGCAACAACTTTGATATTTTGTTACAAATAGATTCCTCAAGCAACAACTTTGATATTTTGCTACAAATATTAGTAGACCATCCCATCCTTCTCTATAAAAGGCAACAAACTAGTGGTCAATGGTTTTGGTTGTATTTACAATAACAAGAGAGAAAAAATATCACATGTTGTAGTAACAATGAAGGCAAAAAGCTAAGAGTATTGTTAGCAGTAGCAATGATCAAGACAATGTTTAAATTATTGTAGTAGTTGATTATGAGTAAATGAAAATATGAAGAGGGTGCTTATAGCAAATAAAAAAGGATAACTTTTTCTTTTGAGGCTAATGACTAATTTACACTCATGTCAAATATAAAATTACAACTGTTTGTCCAAATGACATGCCATATTTTACCTTGGCATAAAAATATGCTAAGATTGCAATCATACATCAAAATACCTAAAAAGTGATCAATGATTATGACTGCCACTTAAAGTGGTGATTGCAACACTATCGATATTAAGGACTGATGGTTGAGGGAACTCATGTAAATATATCCCTTAATCATAACTTTATCCTTATTTTAGAGTTTATGGAAAGTTAACAAACAAAAATGACAAGAAAAAGTGACAGAAAGATGACAACTAGGTAAAGAAAATGAACCAAAACCATCGTCCAACATGACTTGTTGTTGTCCTATCCAAGGACTATGAAAGTTAATCCACCCCTATCCCATATAGGAGGACGAGAATGTCCATCACCTACAAAGTTAGTCATTAGTGCTATTTTTAAAAATAGAAGAACTTCAACTAACAACTACGTAGAAGCTACAAGGATAAAAATTGCAATTGAAAAAGGATGGAAATGTATATCAATTGATAGGTATTCACAAATTATCATTAATGCTACTAACAAAAATGGATGTGAGTATTGGATAAAAATAAATATTATTGTTGATGTTCATCTACTATTGATAGAGACAATCTCTTGGAAATGTGAGCATAATTATAAAGAAGACAATTCGATATATATATATATATATATATATATATATATATATATATATATATATATATATATATATCGAATTGTCTTCTTTATACATATATATATATATATTTGATACATAAGAGAGTTGGTTACAACCACACTATTTTTAGTAACTATCAAGCATAGGGTTCAAACCATAGGGGCTGCATCCACCAAACCTATTCCACCTCGTTGTTGTTGACCCAATGTGAGGGGGGACCACCGGTTGCTCGGTATTCATACCATCATCGTTCTGGCACACACTTAGAATATTCAGATCAAACTACTACCTTTGCAAACAGGCTGCCCCCAATATTTGAGCCTCGATGTCTTCTTGGTAAGTGCTTGGCCAGACAAAGCAATTACCAGTCCACCTAGCCCTTGGGGACTCATATATATAAATATAAATATATATAATTTTAATATAAATAATTATAATAAAAATCACAATAACTTAAAAAAAAAAGAAGTAAATATGAATAATGCTTACAAAAATAATCCTAATTAGGCTTTCTTAGTGGTAGGGACACCACAATGACATAAGTCATTGATCTCTCTAAACAAAAAACCAAGTTCAAATCATGGGAAGGATGGCCCCTGATATGCCCTGCTTTTCAACCTCTTCATAAAAAAACAAACAAACATTAGGCTCTCTTAATAAGGGCCCAAGTTCAATTCATGAGTAGGCTCTCTTAATGGAGAAGGGGGCCCATGATATGTTCTTGCTTTTCAACCTCTTTATCAAATTTAATAATAATAAAAATATCAGAATTAAAAAACCATAACTTATTTTAAAAATCAAAGAAATAACAATAATGTTGATAATACAATAATATGACGGTGTGCTCACATTATAAAGACAAAAAAAAATGGGAAAGATAACCTTCTATTATATCTATGCTTTCAGTGTTAATTTTTTTTTTAATAAAAATATATTTAAAAAAAATAAATAAAAAATTCAACACAACCAAAGAAATTCTAATTACATCAATAAAAGGTGAAGTTCATTGAATAAGAGACAATCTTGCTAACCAATTAAGGGTGAGTGTTGACTAGGTTAAAAATAAAAAGTTCCACATAACTTCATAGTGCCAAAAATAATCCAAAAATTCAAACTACATAGGAAATTCTAAATACATCATTAAAAAGTGAAGATCACTCCATAGAAGAGAATCTCTTCTTAACAAAGTAAGGACAATTGCTGACTAGACGAAGAATACAAAAATTCATCTCTATATTTTTCAATAACTTTGATCTAGGTTGAGGGTCGGAACCAAAGCATTTTTTAGGAAGGTGGAGATCATAGTTCTAATGGTGTCAATATTACTAACTATTTTACAAATTTTACTTGAAGATTATAATAAAAAAACAAGATTCAAATCTATAAGACAACATGAAAATTTCACCTCCATTTTTTTCAGTAGCTTAATTATCATGCCTTTTTAGGCACCGAAATTGGGAATATTAAAAAAAAAACTAAATTTTTTTGAAGTCCATAAATGTTGTATGAATATTTTAAGGTCTTCTATCAAGCCTAAATTTTGGTTGATATTTTACCACATGGTTAGACTCAAAATTTGGCTAAGTTAAAGAACTAGGGTAGAAGAGGGTTGGACTTTTAAAGCACCGATATCATCACAAGTGAAAAATAAGTCTGACATCTAGTATTTTACCACATAACCAGATTCAAAATTTGGCTAATTCAAAATATTGAAGAGGAAGAGGACCAAACTTTTGAGAAGCCGAAGCCATCACAAGAAGCAAAAAAAATTGACATTCGATATTTTGCTACAATGTTGGATTGAAAATTTGGCTAAGTTAGAAGACTAAGGAGAAGGAGGGCCAAAATTTAGAGAGGTTGATGCCATCACAAGAATAAAATTTCAACACAACAAAGAGCCCAACATGGAAGAGGGTCAGACTTTCAAGGCACTGACGTCATCATAAGGGGCAATTTTTTTTGACAATTTACCACATTGCTAGACTCAAAATTTTACTAAGACATAGAGCTCAACATGAAAGAAGGTTATACTTTCAAAATCTTAACACCATTTAAACATAAAAATAAGTTTGACCCAATCTATGAAACCCCGACAAGGCATCTACACCTCGATAGTGAGTGAAGAAATATTTGGACCTTTCTCTTTCAACCAGAATCATCCTTGTTAGAAGTTCAAACAATCCTGATACTTTTCAACCATACATTTGTCCCTAGACAAGTGACCCAATGGATAAGAATAGTGGAAAAAAGTGAACCTATTAGATGATACTTGATACCTATTGGAGGCATGTAGATGCCAAGCTCATGGAAGAAATCAAAACTGACCACATTAGCACAATAAAATCAAAATAGTTAAGCCAACCTGAGTTGGAAAGTGATGCCCATGCCCTGCACTCGTCCCTTTTAGGCCTACAAACAAATTTTATGTAATTAATAGATCTAACAGAAAGAGGATGCAATCTTATAAAAAGATCAATATACCTCTAAAAATGGTCAATTTTTTTGTGTCTAATTGTATATGTTGTGTAATTGTTGTTGCATAATCAATACAATCAAATGTTGCTTGGCCTCTATCAAATAAGTATTGCAAAATGTATGAGAATATAAGTTTTCTTTTAAATGTATTTTGTTATGCTTGATGAATAGTAAATTCTATTAGGCAAATTTTGCTTATCTGGATAGTTGTTTGGATTATTTTCATTAAGTACCTGGAATATTTAGGGAATGCATAACATGATCTAAATAGAGTTACATTTTGTGATGCTCTATTTTTTAATTGGTCTATTAGGCCTTGTGTTAGGTTGAATGTGAATAGTATTCATGCACTGCATTTAAATGTTGTTATCTAAATCTTGACCACTTTCAAATTCAATCTCTAGCCCTCATCTCTTTTTCTAACCTTTACATTTCTCACTTTAGTCTTAAAACTCTTTTCATTACTTTAGTGTAACAAGAAACCAACCTTCTCTAGATGTTGAACTTAGGAAAAATCCTAGTCATCCAATATTGGTCAAAGTCAAGGACACATCTCATCCACTTGGGTAGATTTTGAACCAATAGATCCCAATCCTCATTAGAATCTTAATGTCTATATATTCAATCTTTTATTCATATTTTATTGTTATTATCAAGAGAGAAGGTATGAACAATGCAATTTTTAGGGGTAATGGCATGATTAAGATTCTATTCTATTTTTGGAATTTGCTTCTTCTTAGATCTAGTAGTCATTCCAAAGCCCTTGGAAGAAGTAGAAGGGACCATAAGGGAAAGCAAAAATATTACTCAAGATAAACTAATTTTTCGATAAAGTTTCTATTAGTCAAGCAAGCAAACTACTTGAATCCATTACAATAGAACAAAAATAAAATTTAAAGGTAACCTTAAGAGAAAGAGGAAAGCTACAATTGGATTATACAATTTACAACAAAAAGTAGTAGCTAACACAAAATCCACAATAGAAAAATCTATTAAACCCAAGGGGTTGAAAATGGAAGGTGAATGGCTCGAAAGGTGGGTTCACCAAAATCTTTACAAAAAAGGGGATATCTCATATAATTACATGGATTACTATAAGATATACCAAAATACTTAAACTAAGACAACAAAGCAATAATAAAGTTGAAACTATCCTAATATAAGTATAAATGTAGGGATAACATTTAAGAACTTACTATACTAAGACCATCCACAAAAAACATATGCTAGATTTTATACTAATGTAGTAAATCAAATACTTGACACATAGGGCATGAAAAAACATACCATTCACAATAAGAGCAATAAAGAACTCACTTATATTCTATCTTGCTTGCCATGTCACTACTATAAAAAGGAGACATCACACCCAAAATCAATGCAGAGGATTCAAAGTGCCTTAGAAATCGATTCCTCGAGCAACAACTTTGATATTTTCCTACAAATCTTGGTAGACCATCCCATCCTTCTCCATAAAGGACAACGAACCAGTGGTCAATGGATTCGGTTTTATTTACAAGGACAAGAGAGAGAAAGAGATCAAAAATATCACATGTTGTAGTAACAACGAAGGCAAAAAGCTAAGAGCAATGTTAGCAATAACAATGATCAAGAGCATGTTTAAATTGTTGTAATAGTTGATTGCATGTTGAGTAAATAAGAAGACAAAGAGGGTGCTTATAGAAAATAAAAAAGGATAACTTTTCTTTTTAGGTTAATGACTAATTTACACTCATGTCGAACATAAAATTACAACCATTTTTCCAGATGATAGGTCATCTTAACCCTAGGCATAAAAACATGCTAAGATTGCAACCATACATCAAACACCCTAAAAAGTGATCATCGACTGTGATTACCACTTAAAGTGGTGATTGCAACACTATTGATCTTAAGGATAAATGCTTCAGGGAACATATGTAAATATGTCCCTTAATCACAACTCTATCCTTATTTTAAACTTTAAGGAAAATTAATAAACAAAAATGACAAGAAAAGGTGGTAGACAGATGACAACTAGGTAAAGAAAAAGAACCAAACCATCGTCCAACATGACTTGTCGTTGTCCTATCTAAGGACTAAGAAAAGTTAATCCACCCCTATCCCATATATGAGGACGAGACTATCCATCACCTACAAAGTTAGTCATTAGTGCTATTTTTATAAATATAGAATCTTCAAGTAACAACTACGTAGAGTCTACAACACTTACAAGGATAAAAATTACAATTGAAACAGGATGAAAATGTATTTCAATTGAGAGGTATTTGTAGACACCAAAACAGCACCCATCCGATTATGTGACTGCAAACACTGATCGCTTTGACAAACACAGCCCCCAGGGCAGCCCTCAGAGGTCAAACAGTGGTCCTAACCACTTCCATAGCAATTTTGTAAGGTCAGGAAGCAATTTGGTACATTTAGACACTTTGCCCAGTACTCGTCTCACCCTGGGACGATTACTAACTTGCAATCGTCCCACCCAGGGACGATTGTTTTAATCGTCCCACCCAGGGACGATTACCAAGTTTAACGGGCAAAACGACAAACGACGCCAAGTGGCAGCCCAGAACAGTCAGTTGATGACTCCTGCCTTGCACGCGTGTGTAGGTGGACAGAAGGGCCGTTAGAGGACTGTCACAAGAAGCAATTATGAAAACACAAGTCAATGGAGGACTCCCCTCCCTCATGGGGAGACATGAGCGCCACATGGCACCTATGACCAACACATGGCATTTGTGCTTCCCTCCCAAAGGAGACCCCTTGGGTCTATAAAAGGTGGGACTTTTCTCACCCAAAAGATACAGAGTTGAAGGAGTTTTCAAGCAACGAAGTGTCTGCCGAGTTGAAGACCCACTTGCATCCCTTTTGGTTCACCTTCCCACATCCACCAATCTCTTTTGCAAGGGAGGTTGTTGGGTGGCCTTTGGAAGCTCGAACTTGACCCAAATCCAACACATGGACACCTGAACCAACCAATTCGCCGACCCCCCACTCCTAAGAGATTTTGGGCCCATCCCAAGTGGATTGGTGCCAAAATCAAGTTCCATCGGTGGGCTGCCCACTTGGGCACCCCGCACCTTTTGGATTTAGTTGTAGTTCATTTTCTGTCATTTGTTCATATTCCATGTTATTCTCTACTTTTCAATAGTTCAGAATCTTGAATCTTGATTTCAAAAGGTTTTCATCGAATATTATCATGCTTTTGTTATTTTGGTTGTCCCACTGACTTGCGGGTAACAACGTCCAATTTCTTGGTGATGGAGGCCAAATTGGGAGAATCCGACCATCTGGGTCGTCCCAAAATGGCCCCAATTACATAACCCCCTTGTTTGCGGGCGTTTTGCGGGTCTCGGGAATCGACATTGGAGCAGCGGCAGGTCGGCTTCTTCAACACGAGTATCAATCGTCCCTGCAGGGGACGATTAACAGCAGCAATCGTCCTTTCAGGGGACGATTAACAGCAGCAATCGTCCTTCCGAGGGACGATTACAAGGTAAAAGCAGATTGGCCGGCTGTCTCAGGGGCAATGGCCTTTTGGTAACATTTTCCGTCTTCTGTCAAGTTTTCAAGCCATTTGGACTTACTGTATTTACTGTTTCAGGTAGATGTTTACATGCGTATTTCGTTGATTTTAGAGAACGAACCCCTTTCATTTGCAGCAGGTGCTACTGACATTTTCATTGTTTCTTTGATTGCAGGAAAAGCAATCAGAGGTGAAGAAATTATCCACATCGGCGGCGACAGCATCTTGGCCCGCCCATTGCAATCGTGGGCACGCGGGAAGAGGAAGACTAGGTCACACATTGTAATGAAGACAAATTTAACGCTCCTAGCCCCCAAAAGGGGAGGAGACGTCTATGTAACCGAGGATAAGATATTTGAATAAAGAGGGCTGTGATTTCTTTACATCTTGTCTTTCGTTTCCAAGTTGTCTCCTTTCTCTGTTTTAGTGCATAGGATCAAAGCGTTACATTTCGTCTTATGTTGCATAGCTAGTGTTTCCTTTGCCCGGAATCTCGTGCTTTCAGTGGCGATCACGGTGGGACCACTGTCCCCTGTTTTTAAAATCACAGAAACTGATTGAATTTTTGTGTTTGTGCTTGACAGGTACATTTTTCTTCTTGCAAACTGTTAATCGTCTCTGCAAGGGACGATTTCTATTCTGGAAATCGTCTCACCCTGGGACGATTGTAAAATCGTCTCTGCAAGGGACGATTTCTGTTCTGTTAATCGTCTCACCAAGGGACGATTTTCTATCTGCAACTTTTTAGAGCAAAAATTCAGAGGCAACTGGAGCAGGCAGAGAAGAGGTAGGGATTTTCATCATCTCTGTTGAAATTTTCTATTTGCATTTCGTTTCTTTGACTGTTTTCATTTTTAGCTTGCATTGCTTAGGAAAAGTCATTCATGCATGTTTCATTTTCGTTGGATAAAATGAACCTCACACACTCCACGAAACAATTTTAAACCAAGGAGCTGGTCGTAAGACCCCAACCCTTGATCAAGACCATTGGTGGATTTAATCACCACCTTGGCTTGATTTGCATCCATTTCTCGATTGTCAACTGTTGTTAGGCGTAAATCCTGACGAAGACAGACCGAGCGTAGCTGGGGTGATTCCCATGCGCGCGAGGATAAGTTTTCTATGGTAGGTGCCATTAACAGGACAATCCCCCTTTCGTACCGCCTACGTACCACGTACCTTCTGCTCTCACGTACCTATAGTCTCCCTCTCGTAAGGGCGGGTATATAGAGAGGTTGGTATATCGGCTTGGCTGGTATATTGAAGGGGCGACCTTTTGGGAGTTATAAGAGCCTACATGATGCATTTAAACGTTCTAAAAAACCTACAAAAACAAAACAAAACACCAAAATACACTAAACCAGTCTAGGGCACACCAAGAATCCTTAAAAGAGATAATCACGGTTTTGTGAATGTGTGTGTTTAATTATGTTTAGTGTAGACAAAAAAAAAAAAATCATTAAAAACAAGATAAAAATCTACTTAGATAGTGTGGACGCACCGCAATGGTGTACACCCGCAGCCAAGCCCAATCAAGGGCAGCAGCTCCGGAAGGTACACAAGAAGCAGGCACAAGTCGCCTTCGCTTCAGTCCTGAGGATTTGGTCATACCGCCTTATCGGTCTAACCTACAAAAGAATCCAATTCAAAATCCTCGGTGGGGTATGCCCATTCAAAGCAGCCCCTCTCAAAAAGATGCCCTACATGCAGACCTTAATGTAAACAGAGAATCGCCCTCTCAAGCTAGACATGAGTGGCCACGGCGCGATGAAGCGCTAACGGGGCACACTTGTCCATTTGGAGGGACAACGTGGATATGGCGTCCCTTCTTTACCTCTCATCAAACAGAGAGACCAAATCCAGAGCGTAGGGCTCCTTACACGGGGCGACCTAACTCCGCCTGCCCCTTACGCACCTATGAGAGAGAATATGAGGAAGATCATCGCATTCCTCAAGGACAACAACATACAACGCGGGAACCTTATGCTTCTGCACCAATCGGATATCATGATCACCCCTTGAGGCCAGAACCTCGAGCACATACCGCCTACCTCGACGGAGGGAAGCGACCCCTTGAGATTTTAGAGCATCAAAACCGAGGTAAACCCATAGGAGGAACATTTGAACCTTCCGAACAAAATAGGGTAGATCAAATTGACCCGATTGTCGCCAGATATACCACCCGTCAAGCCCAAATCATGCGGCTTAAACAAAGTCGACAAGAGATAGAGTATCAATACCGCTTGGATAAAGAACGCATGCAACGTGAAGCGGATGAGTTACAATATGAAATACTTGAGAGAGGGCCAACCCCTCGCGTCCAAAGAGCCGAACAACATGAGAGGCATAACCCTTTAACGCAGGACGGGTCTCCACGACCTCGTCAAGCTTTGCCTCCGAGACCTCATAGACATGAGAGGGAGGCTACTCCTCGAAATGATGATGGGTACCTTCGGCGGGGACTCGATCAGGGTCAGAGGTTTCGCCTAGAAACTCCTCAAGAATTTTATGAGGAGTACGAACCGGAGATAGAATATGTTGAAACTCCCCATAAAGGCGGGGAGGGATGCCATTCGGCCACCCCTCCATAGGCCTCCAGTTTATCATAACTTACAACGGGAGCAAGCAAGAGAGGAAGAAATAAAATCTTCCGATGCATACCAAGCGCTATTGGAGCGTTTGGAGTCTGTGGAGACAAAAGCTGCTGGGCATCAAAAACCCACATTACGTCTACTCCATAGTAATCCGGTGCATCCCTCAGTGCCTACGCCTCTTTACCCCGAACACTTCAAGTTGCCTCAATTGGCAGTTTTTAAAGGTGAGGAGGACGCACAAGAGCACGTTACAAGATTTCTAAGCCAGTGCTTCGCAATCCAAGATAATGACGCGTTGTCTGCTTAGAACATTCATAACCACATTCGTAGGCCCTGCCTCGGATTGGTTCACACAATTGCCCAAACATAGCATAAGCGGCTTAGATCAGCTAGTAGATGCGTTTCTTGAACGCTTCGCCTTCAACACAAGGAAGAAGGCATCACTTAGTGATCTTGCTAGCCTTAAACAATTTGAGGAGGAAACAATGGCAGCGTACGGGAACCGATGGAGAGCTTTGCTTTCTAAGTTACCCTACCGTCCTCCCATGTCGGATCTCACGCAAATGTTCACAAAAAGTTGCTTAAAATCAATCTCTGGTCTATTGTTGCTGCGACAATACGACAGCCTAGAAGAAGCTTTGGCCCAAGCCAGACTTATAGAAGAGATTAAGATAGGCGAAGGCGCAATTGCCAAGCCTAAGAAGAAAGAGTGGAACAAAACCACTAAAATCGGGACAACGCAACCACAACACGCTGTAGTCAATCAAGTTGCGATAAATGTTCCCGCGCCTGTGCAAGAGACGCAGCCCCAAAGGGCTAATTACCAGGCAGTGCCTCCTGCTTACGAAAGAGATAACAGAAGACAGGAGCAGTATCAGCAGCGTCGCCCTAGGCGACAATTCACCCCGTATGCGGAGTCTAGGGACTCCTTATTTGACCGCTTGTCAGCGGCAAATTTAGTTACTCTACCAGAAATCCAAATTTTTGACCCTAACATTCCCAAGCCTAGGGGGTATAGGGAGGAATTGTATTGCAGATTCCATAGGCGAAGAGGACATGACCTAAATGGGTGCTGGAAATTCAAAGAACTAGTCCAAGGATTTGATCGACAACAGAACATTGGTCGTGGACAACCCCATCACACCAAACAACCAACAAATGGGGGTATTCAAGGACCCCTTGCCTGCCCACGAGGCATGGACAAAACCGCTCCAGATTAACGAGGTGCGACAAGATCTTCCCATGCAAGGATTTGTGGGAATGATTAGCATTGTAACAAGGAACAGAAGATACCCAGCAGTTGCCCCCGAGGTAGCTGCGAGGGAAGTTCCGTCGACATCGCAACCTCAACAACGCCCAACGCAGTTGCCTCCGCCTAGACCCGAGGTCACGATACGGACCAAACTCACGCAGATTCTATGGACCACATCGGCTAGGCTGTCCATCTACAAGCTTATTCAACAATCAGCTCCCCATAGAGAAGCTCTTATGGACATTTTAAAAGCCATTGAAGTACAACCCCACGAAGCAAATTCTTTCAACGCCTTCGTGGGACATGTGAAACAATGTACGGAGCCTGTCATCACATTCAGAGAAGACGAGGTCAAAACGATATCAAATGACATGCCGGATCCACCCCTGCATGTTATCGCGCGGGTCAACGGGATCCCGTACAAGAGAGTCTTGATAGATACTGGCTCGTCCAGTAACATTATAACCACTGCAGCGTTAAAACATTTAAAACTGCCAACCTCTCACATCACCGCTTCCACGTACACACTGCGAGCTTTTAACGATGCAATTTGCTCGACAATCGGCATAGTTGTTTTGCCAGTCCAGGTAGGACAAAAGTCAATACCTACACTGTGCCATGTGTTGGAAGGCGAAATGGCTTATAATATACTTCTAGGGCGGCCTTGGATCAGGGACATGAAGTGTGTCCCCTCGATCGCACACCAATGCTTGAAGTATGCCTATGAAGGGCAAATACATGTAGTCCCAATGGACTTAGAGCCCTTCAAGTATTGCAATGCGGTACAATTCATACCTCAATCGACCCTCCCATCAACGCATTTGGATTTTCAATTAAATCCATCTAAACGAGGTCCGATACCGCAGGCACCACCGGTGGCCAACAAGGCAAAATCCCGACCGGGTGAGACTTCATCACCTACTCCTTCATCATCAATGCCACCTATCATGGCCCAATAGAAGGACAAGGGAAAGCAAATCATGGAAGAGGTTAAGCCTCTAGAAGAGGGGTTGCCCACGATTTCAACGATATCAACGGAGGAAACACCCAACACAACACAAACCAAGACTCCTGAACAACCAAACATGGAATGGACTCGGGAAGGACTACCGTTTCCTCCCACCCAATCATCAACAATCACTTGTTGAGATGGCCGATACGGGCACTGGGGGAGTACTTAGTGCAAAATGTTGTGGCAACCCCCACATTGGAGTCGGTGCAGGACATGGGAAGACCTCGCCTTCCCATAGGGACAATTGTTCCACTAGGCTACCCTCCCAACCGAGGACGAATTTTGTGTATGGGGGCCTTGATCATGGTTCCGAACCATGCGAACAAAAGGAAACGAGGATGAAGAGCCTTTTGTCGAAAACATCAATTATCTGTCAAACCCAGAATTTGCCCTAAAATATCTCGGCCAATGCAATTGGCATGGGTATGGGCTAGGCGAGATATGAGCAAGGGATGCGGATCCTTTGCCAACCAAGATATCGGATGCCATATGACAAGTCGGGGGTAGGGTTCAACCATCCCCTGCCATTAGACATCTTGGTTGAAAATATGCAAGGCCTAGAAATAGGCAACAAGGGGGGATTGGCATTGGGTCCTTATGCCAATCCGAATACAGAATACACATTGGGAGACTACCTCCCATGGTCAACAAACACCCCTGGCAGCAACAATAATCCCTCTCCTTTGCTAGAGAGAGGTGAAAGTTCAGAGAGCAATCCTCAAAGAGAACAACAACGGCTTCCGGATATTTTTCTGAAGCTGTTTCCCCTAGAGATTCCAGACGAAATAACATAGTCTCAAAAGAATCAGGTCCCTCCACTAAGAGTGGAACAACCGCAATGGGACCAGATTAATTCACTGGAACAGGAAGAGTCCTCAACATCGCAAGCAACAGATGCTGAAGAGGATGAACAATTTTGGATCTATGAAAGTGAGTCAGAAGACGAGACTGAGATGGACTATCTCAGACACGCACGACGACATCACCGCGCTCTAACTCATGAAGATCTAATGGGACAAATGGGTATACGGTTAGGACATGAATGGCACGTAGACCCAGCGAGGTGGGACCAAGTGTTAGACCTATGGCTCCAAATTCAAGATGAGCATCGTCCACCTCGAGATCCCATCATGACAACAGTGCCAAGGGAAGACCCCGCCTTCCTTTTCACACATAGAGATGAATTTGCACCTAGAGAGGATCCATTCGTGCCCGTTCCCGTAGAGCCAGATCCAGAGTATAGGGAACATCTAAAAGAATCAAGTCATCACACCCGCGGTTCTGGAGACCAAATTCATTCCATCCACATGATCTCCATTGATTTGACCGCACCCATCCGCAATCCGACCGATCCATCACGGTCATTGCATCTAGACATGGATGCCATCGACCGGGATCGCGTCAATTCACCATTGTCACCATCAGAGTACTGGCCTTTCGGTGAAATGCTTCATTTTACCCAAAGGACAACTCGGGATATTTTTCAAGCTGAAGAGGGACCCGAGGTTCCAAACGTAGATCTTAACTCAGGTGATGATATCCATTTAATCCCAACTCCACATCAGTTGGAGGACGGATCCCACATGTCAGTCGAGGAGACGACTGACGTAGACATCGGCACAGATCCAATGAATCCACGGATTCTCAAGTCGGGGGTAAGCCTTTCCCCCGAAGAGCAAGCCGAATATATTGCCCTTCTCAAAGAGAAGAAGGAAGTTTTTGCATGGTCGTACAAAGATATGCCGGGACTAGACCCGCGACTAGTCATGCACAATTTAACGCTTGATCCGAAAATCAAGCCTCTAAAGCAAAAACTAAGAAAGATGCACCCAACAGTGGCCTTGATGGTCAAAGACGAATTGCAAAAGCTGTTGGATGCACAATTTGTCATCTGCGTGGATTATCCGCCATGGTTGTCCAACATGGTTCCCGTCAAGAAGCCCGACGGGAGGATTCGCATATGCACCGAATTTCGAGACCTAAACAAAGCGAGTCCTAAGGATGATTTCCCCTTGCCAAGCATCGACGCATTGGTAGACGCTACAACAGGTCACGAAATGCTCTCCCTAATGGACGGTTTCTCAGGATACAATCAAATTCGTATCAATCCTGAAGACCAACTCAAAACGGCATTCACAACGCCTTGGGGGACATTTTGCTATAAGGTCATGCCTTTTGGCCTTAAAAATGGTGGCGCTACATACCAACGTGCTATGACTTATATCTTCCATGATTACATGCACAAAACTTTGGAAGATTACATGGATGATTTGTTAGCCAAGTCTCTCTTGCGCTCAGATCATCTCGGTGACTTAAGCAAGATTCTCGATCGCCTCATAGAGCATAAGGTCAGATTGAATCCCAAGAAGTGCGTGTTCGGCGTCACATCTGGAAAACTCTTGGGTTTTATAGTCTCAAAGAGAGGCATCGAAGTGGACCCAAACAAAGTCAAGGCAATCCTTGAAATGGCTCCCCCAACAACTATCAAGCAGCTTAGAAGTCTGCAAGGAAAGGTCGCGTCGATTAAACGCTTCATAGCGCAATTATCTGACAAATGCCGACCAATGAACAAATTATTGCACAAGGGGGTCACATTTCATTGGGATGACGAGTGCCAGTCAACCTTAGATGAAAATAAACATTACTTGGCTTCGTCGCCAGTATTTGCACCACCTAGACCAGGTGTGCCGTTCTACTTATACATCTCGACTCAGCGAGGTGGCATCGGGCGCAATGCTAGCCCAGAAGAATGAACTTCACAAAGAACAGGCTACTTACTATCTTAGCCGCACCATGGTCAGTTACGAACTTAACTATTCATACGTTGAGAAACTCTGCTTGGCAGTGGTGTTTGCTACCAAGAGGCTACGCCATTACATGCTGAGCAACACGACGTATGTTGTGTCTAAGGAGAATCCATTGCGATACATGATGAGTCGTACTTATCATAGTAGTCGCACGGCGAAATGGATCATGTTGTTGACGGAATTTGACATTGAGTTTATTGGGCAAAAATCTATAAAAGGACAAGTCATAGCCGATCAACTAGCAGAGGCTCCTCTTGAAGACGATCAGCCTCTAGTCATAGAACTACCCGATGATGAGGTCTTCCATGTCTCAGAATCGCCAGATTCTGAAGAGCCTGAGTCTCAGGCCGACATAACCTTATTTTTTGATGGTTCTAAATGCGAGCAAGGTGGTGGCGTAGGAATTGTATTCTTCACACCGCAGGGCGCTCCAATGCCCCTGTCATTTAAATTAAACTTCCAGTGCACCAACAACAATGCAGAATATGAAGCCTTGCTCCTAGGTCTTCAAACAACAATCGCCATGAACATCAAAAGACTGAACATCTTTGGTGATTCGTTGTTAATCGTCAATCAAGTCAAAGGGGTATATCAATGCAAATGCCCAGTTCTGAAGGCCTATAAAGCCCTCGTGGATAAATTCCTGGCAAAACTTGAGTGGTATGACATCGAGGCACTCCCTCGATCATCGAATCATTTTGCGGACACAATGGCCTCCTTGGGGTCACTAATCCCGCAAGACCTTTTCGGTGATATAACAACCATTCAGGTCAAAACCTTATCGCAACCCGCGATGGAGCGCGCAAGCTCAGACTTGACGCCAGGAGTCCACATGATCCAGATCGAACCATCTTCGGATAAGTTCTTTCGAATCCGAGACTATTTGAAACATGCCAACTGGGGGTCTTTGTTCTCCCCCACTCCCATTAATAGCAACACAACGCTATTCTTACAAGTTCTATCCCAATCAGCATTTGTTAGGGAAGAACTCCAAAAGGGATTGGCTGTTCAAACTGTCGAGGTATCCGATCAACGAGATCGGTATTTACCCATAAGAGACTACCTCAAGTTAGGTAATCTACCCTTTGGATTGACGCAAGCCGCAAAACGAACATTCAAACAGAAAGCGGCAAAATATGTCTTGATAGGAGACATTTTGTATCGTCGCAGCTATGATGGAATTCTTCTTCGTTGCTTGGACCGACAAGAGTCCACTTGGGCAGTCACCCAAGCGCATGACGGTACATGTGGCGGCCACTTCAGTGGTATGGCCATTGCAAAGCGCATTCTTCGCATGGGCTATTATTGGCCATCTTTAGAGCGAGATTGTTGCGCGTATGTCAAGAGGTGCGTGAAATGTCAACATCATGCCAATTTAATGCACGCACCTTCCCAGGCCCTACAGACAGTCCAGTCTGCTTGGCCATTTTCGCAGTGGGGCCTCGATCTAATCGGAAAGATCTCCCCTGCATCGTCAGGCCGTCACACGTTTATCATAACGGCCACAGAATATTTTACCAAATGGGTGGAAGCAATTCCGTTAACCTCTACGACAGGACCCCGCATTGCGGAGTTCATTTTGCATTACATCATATGTCGTTTTGGTATTCCATCCAAAATAATCTCGAGATAATGGGCCATCATTCAAGAACAAAGACGTGCGTGCTTTAACCACAAAGTACAAAATTCAGCACGACTTTTCAACACCCTATTATTCGCAAGAAAATGGGCAAGCGGAGGCGTCAAACAAAATGCTAGTCGCCATCCTTAAAAAGACCATCGCAGACAGTCATAAGGATTGGCACATACAAATCCCACTTGCCCTTTGGGCTTATCGCACTAGCATTCGGACGCCCACTGGGGCAACTCCGTTTTCACTAGTGTATGGCTCAGAGGCAGTAATGCCTCTCGAGTTGGAAATTCCTTCCCTACGCATATCAATGCAGGAGTTCATCGATGATAACACTGCGCGGAAGGCCCGATTAGACCAGCTTACGTTGCTTGACGAACGACGCGTTAATGCTCTCGAGCACTTACGTATCTATCAAGAGCGGCTTAAGAGAGCTTACAACATGAAAGTTCACCTAAGAGACTTTCGGGTTGGTGATTTGGTTTTGAAGGAAAACCAACAAAACTCTAATTTGCCGTCCCATATGAGGGACAAATTCATGGCAAATTGGTTAGGTCCTTATGTCATTGATAGCAAAATAGGACCCGGGACGTACAGGCTAGCTTCTCTTGACGGTGTCAAGGAAACAGAACCCTTGAATATCAGTCATTTGAGACCATTTCATATCTAAGAAAGCCATATACCAAAAAAAAAAAAAAAAAAAAAACTCCAAGGATTATCGCAATCTCTTGGTCAACCCAAAAAGCTCCAAGGATTATCGCAATCTCTTGGTCACCAAAAAGCTCCAAGGATTATCGCAATATCTTGGTCAATACAAAAAGCTCCAAGGATTATCGCAATCTCTTGGTCAACCCAAAAAGCTCCAACGATTATCGCAATCGTTTGGTCAAAAAAATCAAGAAATTCAAAAAACAAAACAACAAAAATCATCAAAAACAACGAAGATTTGCATCTCAATTCTAGGCATACTCAAATTCATCAAAAAATTCATATTCTCGCACCTCATCTTCACCTTCACCAAAAACAATCCATCAAAATTACAAAAATACATAGTTGCATTAAGCATTGCATCCATACATTGCATATTTGTAGTCATACAAGTCAAAGGCACCATAAGCTGCAATAGCTATGATAGTCCACCTTGTTCCGCATTGTCTCATGTTACAAAAACAACAAAAACACCAAGCATAACCTTTACCACACTACGGTCGGTGGTCCGGGAATGTACCAAGAGTTTCGGTGATTCGAGTCATCATTTTCCTCTTTAGCCATGTAGTGTATCAAGTCGAACAGATTTTACGAAGGTAGAGTCATACTTGAAATACACCTTGTTACGTAACATCCCAACACAAATCAAAACACTAAAATTCCCAAATTGTGTGAACGAAAGACGAAACCTGCAAAATAATCTAGGTCACCACAAGCGAAACGGTTATCTTGCTCATCCCCCTGTGCGAGTGACCCCTAGAATGCTGAGAGTTGGCAAAAGGACAAGCATCCTCCCTACCCAATTCCCTAAGAATCCCTAAAGTTCTCAATAGTTGCAAAACACAAAAAGTTGCAAAATGTCAAAACTCTAAATTTGACAAACTACAGTGCAAACATCAAAAGGCACAAACAACAGTGATTTTCGTCACTCCATATCCCCAATCCCTTGCTCGAAAGAAAAACAAATCAAAATAAACAAGTGATCTCATCACTACAATGAGCAAGTATCCCAATACAATTGAAGAAAAGAAGGGAGTTGACCTTGAATCCCTGGAACTCTCAGCATTCTATAGGTCATAAGGCAAGCTTCAGTACCAATTTGGTTGATAGCCAATGGGTAATGAAGTAAACCTCCCGCATGACGATATATCTATCACATTAACTTGCGTACAGATCAATGTTTGCATGTGGATGAGCTAGCTTATGGCATCCTGGATTACACCGTAGATTAATCTTAGTACATACAACAAAGGAATTCGTGGAGCTAATTAGGTGATCCTCAAGTACGAGTTCGGTTGAAAGCCCATTCGGCATCGGCGGTATCCCGACAAATACCACATAAATGAACTCAATCGCACACACAGGGGATGTGAAATAACTAGGTCAAAAACAAGTCTGATTCATACCTTGTTCAAAAGTCTTGTAAGATAAAGTACAGTCGTGGCTAGTGAGTCAAAACCGTCTGAGTCTCAGGAAACCCTAGCTACATTTCTAAACCAACTGTGCTACTTTTCATCCTTACAATACCATCAAAAAAAAAAAATACAAAAAAAAAAAAAAAAAAGAGAAAACATACAAAGTCATGCATTACAGCAATCGCCTAAAAACAAAATAACAGAGCTCTAAACAGTCTATGGTGCCATAGCCAAACATCACAAATCCCATTCATCCATTTCATATCTGCATATCACATATAAATATAAAAAAAAAAAAACATTTGCATTCATCATAGCATATGCATCCATCAAAATAAATCAACATGCATACATCCATATTCATCAACCATCATGCACAAGATCAAAGAAAATCAAACAACAAAAACAACAAATAAAAGCAACACAAAAACAAACAACAATAACATTGCCAGACACAAGTGCTCTTGCACTTAACCTCTTGGCATAGCAAAATTGATGTCGGGGTTTACATTGTCACTATCCTACTCCCGAAGAAGGCTACCATAGCCGGACCGCTCCACGGGAGGACGGATTGCCGACAATTTAATCACCAAATGGTGTCACAAAAAAAAACAAAAACAAGAAAAAATGCAACAAAAACAAACAGCAATAACATTTCCGGACAAAAGTGCTCTCGCACTTAACCTCTTGGCAAAGAAAATCGATGTCGAGGTCCAAATTATCGCTCTCCTACTTCCCCAAGAAGGCTACAATAGCCGGACCGCTCCACGGGAAGTTAGGTTTTCGATGATTTCACCCCATTCAGGCATCACCAAAAGGGTTAACACCCACCAAAAACAGGTCCATATGTTGGAAAAATTGCACACGCTTAACGGTAAACCCTTAAAAGGCACCCTTGCACAAGTCATCTTGGGTCAAGCGACTCGTCGCTTCTCTCACAAAGGTCATTCCCTCATCGATTCGTCGCTTGAGGGGGTAGTCACACTTAGTCACCAACCAACAATCACACACCCAATTAAGGAAAACGACATGCATTCAAAGAATCATTGACAAAGACAATCACGCTCCTGCTTGGGGCAATAAACAAGCAACAATCAAATCAATCAAACACTTGGCATTTCGTGAATCATGAATACAAGGTTCCCCTGAGGTAAAAACGCCCTTCGCCTATTCATGATTGATCAATGTCTAAGTTCAAGTCACACCTCACCAAAACAGGTTAACACTTGAAATCAAATTCCTTAGCTCGTCAGAAGCAAGGATTCAAGAATGCATGCCCTTTCCATACTTGGGGCATCAAAAGTTGGTTAGGTTACCAAGAAACCCTAATCATTAGTGCTTTGGTTATCTATTTTTGCTCAGCACTGCGTCACCCGCAGCGCTTCCCAAAAAGGGGCATCTGTAGACACCAAAATAGCACCCATCCGATTATGTGACTGCAAACACTGATCGCTTTGACAAACACAGCCCCCAGGGCAGCCCTCAGAGGTCAAACAGTGGTCCTAACCACTTCCATAGCAATTTTGTAAGGTCAGGAAGCAATTTGGTACATTTAGACACTTTGCCCGGTACTCGTCTCACCCGGGGACGATTACTAACTTGCAATCGTCCCACCCAGGGACGATTGTTGTAATCGTCCCACCCAGGGACGATTACCAAGTTTAACGGGCAAAATGACAAACGATGCCAAGTGGCAGCCCAGAACAGTCAGTTGATGACTCTTGCCTTGCACGCGTGTGTAGGTGGACAGAAGGGCCGTTAGAGGACTGTCACAAGAAGCAATTATGAAAACACAAGTCAATGGAGGACTCCCCTCCCTCATGAGGAGACAAGACTGCCACATGGCGCCTATGACCAACACATGGCATTTGTGCTTCCCTCCCAAAAAGAGACCCCTTGGGTCTATAAAAGGTGGGACTTTTCTCACCCAAAAGATACGAAGTTGAAGGAGTTTTCAAGCAACGAAGTGCTTCGCCGAGTTGGAGACCCACTTGCATCCCTTTTGGTTCACCTTCCCACATCCACCAATCTCTTTTGCAAGGGAGGTTGTTGGGTGGCCTTTGGAAGCTCGAACTTGACCCAAATCCAACACATGGACACCTGAACCAACCAATTCGCCGACCCCCCACTCCTAAGAGATTTTGGGCCCATCCCAAGTGGATTGGTGCCAAAATCAAGTTCCATCGGTGGGCTGCCCACTTGGGCACCCCGCACCTTTTGGATTTAGTTGTAGTTCATTTTCTGTCATTTGTTCATATTCCATGTTATTCTCTCGTTGTTCAATAGTTCGGAATCTTGAATCTTGATTTCAAAAGGTTTTCATCGAATATTATCATGCTTTTGTTATTTTGGTTGTCCCACTGACTTGCAGGTAACAACGTCCAATTTCTCGGTGATGGAGGCCAAATTGGGAGAATCCGACCATCTGGGTCGTCCCAAAATGGCCCCAATTACATAACCCCCTTGTTTGTAGGCATTTTGCAGGTCTCGGGAATCGACATTGGAGCAGCGGCAGGTCGGCTTCTTCAACACAATATCAATCGTCCCTGCAGGGGACGATTAACAGCAACAATCGTCCTTTAAGGGGACGATTAATAGCAGCAATCGTCCTTCCGAGGGACGATTACCAGGTAAAAGTAGATTGGCCGGCTGTCTCAGGGGCAATGGCCTTTTGGTAACATTTTCCGTCTTCTGTCAAGTTTTCAAGCCATTTGGACTTACTGTATTTACTGTTTCAGGCAGATGTTTACATGCGTATTTCGTTGATTTTAGAGAACGAACCCCTTTCATTTGCAGCGAGTGCTACGACATTTTCATTGTTTCTTTGATTGCGGGAAAAGCAATCAGAGGTGAAGAAATTATCCACATCGGCGACGGCAGGCATCT
This sequence comes from Wollemia nobilis, assembly GCA_028583015.1. Taxonomy (NCBI): domain Eukaryota; kingdom Viridiplantae; phylum Streptophyta; class Pinopsida; order Araucariales; family Araucariaceae; genus Wollemia; species Wollemia nobilis. The sequence goes on from JAQPPZ010003612.1 coordinate 4,500,037, forward strand.
TGGCCCGCCCATTGCAATCGTGGGCACGCGGGAAGAGGAAGACTAGGTCACACATTGTAATGAAGACAAATTTAACGCTCCTAGCCCCCAAAAGGGGAGGAGACGTCTATGTAACCGAGGATAAGATATTTGAATAAAGAGGGCTGTGATTTCTTTACATCTTGTCTTTCGTTTCCAAGTTGTCTCCTTTCTCTGTTTTAGTGCATAGGATCAAAGCGTTACATTTTCGTCTTATGTTGCATAGCTAGTGTTTCCTTTTCCCGGAATCTCGTGCTTTCAGTATTCACAAATTATCATTAATGTTATTAACAAAAATGGATGCAAGGATTGGATACAAAATAACATTATTGTTGATGTTCATCTACTATTGATAGAGATAGTCTCTTGAAAATGTGAGCATATCTATAGAGAAGGCAATTGGGTAACAAATAATTTAGCCAATTGTGGATACAAAATTCAAATTTTAGAAGACAACTGACAAGTGAGATTATTATTTTTTTATTTGGTTAATGTGAGAAACCCCTACGACCCTCCTAACCATGACCCTCGTAAATTTGAGAGCTATGCTTATCAATAGGGATTTAACACACAACCACCACACACCCACCCCCTCACACACTCGTCCACACCGCGGTTTGAACCTTGGACCTCCCGAAGAACAACCAAAGCTCGAACCGTTGCACTGTCCTCTGGGACTACAAGTGAGATTTTATCTATTAACAAAAATGATGCCAAAAAATTAAATGCAAAAATATAACAATTTGAGAAAGTTGAAGAATATATTTTATTAATGTTAAAATTGTTTATAGAAGAAAGATACAAAATAAAATTATTTTAAAACAAATAAATTATTTAAAGATAATTTAATTAACATAATAACAACCAAATCTATATTTTTAATTTTAATGTAAATAATCCTAATAAAAATCACACTAACTTATTTAAAAAGAAAAAAACAACAGTGTTCGCAAAAATGATCCTAATTACAAATCAGGATAACTTATTTAAAAAAAAAAAAAATATATATATATATATATATATATATATATATATATATATAATTAATGTCTATAATTTATTGGTATAGCTTTTGACTTACATTGTAGAGACCCAAGTTCAACAAAGATAACTTTTTATTATATTTTTAATTATATACTTTAACTATTAAAATATTTTTTAATAAAAATGTTTAAAAAATAAAATAATACAATCCAACTATCTAAGAAATTCTAATTACATCAATAAAAGGTGAAGTTCATTGAATAAGAGACAATCTTGCTAAGAAATTAAGGGTATGTGCTGACTAGGTTAAAAATAAAAAGTTCCACCTAACTTCATAGTGGCAAAAATAATCCAAAAATTCAAACTTCATACGAAATTCTAATTACATCATTAAAAAGTGAAGATCACTGCATAGAAGAGAATCTCTTTAGAAGAGAATCTCTTCTTTACCACGTAAGGACAAATGCTGACTACATTAAGAATAAAAACATTCATCTATATCTTTCTCATTAACTTTGATCTAGGTTGAGGGTCCCAATAGTTGGTGAAAACGTAACTCCCAACAGTTAGTGAAAATGTAATGTTATAATAGAAAAAAAAAAAAAATAGAATCGGTTTAGTAGATATAGTAATTTTATTTTTTTCAACTATTAAAAATAATATAATTATAACTAATTTATAAAAAAATAATAAAAAAATTTAAACCGATAAAAACCATTAAAATGTTTAAAAAAAAACTTTCATCCAGATTAAAATATTTCACCTCTATCTTTTTCAGTAACTTCGTTATCATGCCTTGCTGGGCAACAGTGGGAAGATTAACCTAATATCTTTTCAAGTCCATAAATGTTGTAAGAATATTTTAAGGTCTTCTATCATTATACAGATGAAAAATTAAATATTTTATTAATTATAAATAAACAAGTTTAAAATGTTTCACCATTGCATGTATTAATTTATCCTAATTTAGAAAAGGTTGGGATTATCACTTATTTTAGGTTAAAGTCTCTCCACACTCTATAATATCATTTATTATTTAAAATAAATATATTTTTAAAATTTACTATAAGAAAAGAATTTTTTTGACTAGCACTCCTACGGAAGCTTCTGGTCACATGGGGGCCAGAAAAGTGGAAAATTCACTTGAGCTGTGCCCCCCTTTTCAGACAGAGAGACCCCACCCATTCTGACGCTGCTCAGTTTAAGCCTGTACGAAGATTCCAAACGAAATAATCTTCAAAACCATTTCTTTCTTTGACGTATACACATTCCGTACTTCTTTGACATATATACATTACGTATCTACCACTAAAGCTTTGGTGCTCGTCTCGTGCACGACCTAGACATCCATTAATTTCGCCGCAAATGCCGCCAACTATTTGAATAGAATGTTGACGTATTTAAATAAAAATTATATAAAAATTACACTTCAAACAAGTTTAAAATAATAATTTAAATTTTTATTATTCAAAAGACATCGAATTCCTTTACAAACTTTCAAGATCTTTAAAAAAAAAAATTAATACTTTGTCAGAGATGAAATTCGAATACAACTTCTTTCCCTTAAAAAAAAAAACTTTTAAAAAAACTATCTTGTAAATTACGCTTGCTACAGGTTTAGCAAATCGTGGAGGTAAAAAAATCAATAAATAAATAAAACAGCTGTGCACGTTACGAAATTTGTTGGAGACGCCAGCTGTATGGCCTGAAGGGCACTCCGATAGTTCGCAGTTAAAAATTGGAACAGGGGTGAAAGATTAGCGCCAGATTTGGAGCCGTTAATCTTATGACTTTGGCGGGCTTCTAAATGTGGAGGATTATAGGTTCTAGTAGTGGTTGCCTAAAATTGGGCCGTCTATGTGGGAATTGGGGTCCCTGATTCGGAGGTCATCATGGAGGCCACCTTTAATCACAGCTGTAGGACTAGTTGTCTTTCTGTTAGTGTGGTCATGTCATAAATTCCCACCCAAATTGAGTGGATTTCATGGTAGGATCTGAGAAGATATAATTTTGTAAGGCCCTGCGAGAGTGGCCTTTGATATCTCCCATTTGGGTTTGGTGCTGGATTGCCATTGCCATGGCTGACTACGGGCCCAAGAGCTTGGGGGATCGGCACAATATAGAGGTGGTGAAGGGGAAAGAATACTCTTCTCAGGTATCTTCTTCTTCTGCTGCTGCTTATAATGGTGGGAGAAGTAGTAGTAATAGTTATGCGGTGATTGGTCACAGCCAGTCTTACTCTGAGCCGGGGTCGAATCCCGGTGGGACTTACAGCCATGTGAAGGGTTCGAAAAACAAATCCATGAAGGCCTGGGGGTTTAGCGATCCGGAGGTGAAGCGGCGGAAGAGGGTTGCTAGCTATAAGGTGTACAGCGTGGAGGGCAAGATGAAGGCCTCATTCTGTAAGAGCTTTCGCTGGATCAAGGACAAGTATACGGAAATAGTGCAGGGATGGTGATGAATCAAGTGCAGACATTTATGTATAGTCCACTTTCTTGAGTTTTGGGTTTAGGTTGTGTCTTTTTGGTTTTTTTTGGGTGTGTTTATGGTCAGGGCACTCACAAGTGCAGGCAGGCTTTGGGTATTAGAGTCTATGTCATGCACGTGGTACCCCTGATGTAATGATGTCTATGGAATCTCTTCTTAACTATCTTTGCTTTGGCCTCTGAGGGTTCAATTTTGCATTGAATGTGATGCACAATGAGCCCTTTCTTTTAATGATGCTTTGTAAGAAACAAGCAATAAGAAAACATGGTAAATGAAAAGGGATGTTGTTTCTAAGGAGAAACATTCTTAAAATGGAAAAGAAAGCCATTTCTTTGTATTTGTTTTTGATGATAATGTCTCCTGCTACATATACTGCTACTACTATATGTGTTAATCTTGATTTTCAGATGGATAATGAGTTTGGTCAGTTAGAGATCCTTAGTTACAATCTTCTATCATGAATTATTTAATCCTCTCTCTGTTGTGAATCTATGATTATTTTTGTATATCTAGGTAATAGATGAATGTCTAGATATATGATATCGTTGTAGGATTGAAATCACAACCATAATAGTATTACATCAACAGTTTTTCCAATTTTACATGTTTTGTCTGGTCAGATTCTAACGTAGACCTCATCCTTAAAAAGGTTTCTTCTAAATAACTTGGATCTCAAAAGATGAGGAAGGTATTGCAAAAGTAACTGATTAAATATATCTGCATCTGATACCCTATATATATATATATATATATATGAGAAAATGAAGTGTTAATGTGATTATATTAATCTTGCATGTTTGAACTTTGGCGTATAGGTATTGGCATTGCCCCTTTTTAATATATTGATACTACAGTATTATGAACATGTGTATGGGATATTTTATTTCTGCCCATCCGGTATATGAATATATACAATTTGTGGGTTTACTTTGGTCAATAACATTATAATTTATGAGTTATTGTTTCCTTTCATTTTGTTGTCTTTGTTATGTTTTTCTAGTTTGCTGGTATTCTTGGCAGATAGAGGGCTAATCAGACAAAGTGCAGACTATATTTGCCATATGCTACTGATATTTGATTTAGGTTCATCATTTTATTGTTAAAGAGGAGGGTTTTTATAATGAGAATTATCTCTAAAATCATGTTCATTTCTAAAATTGTTCTTAAAGAAGAGGGTCAATGTTCATTCATTTGCTGTATGACAGTAACTAAGAACCTTGTTAAATTTTCCTTTTATTTTTTACACGAATTATGAGTTGAGTGAGAAATATCTAAGCACATGGTTACATGGAGAGGGTTATCACTTTCAACTTTTGTAGCATGTGGTATGTTTAATGTGACCTTTATAGAAATTGCAAAATTGGAATCTTGTTTGATAAATTTTGAGTAGTATATTGTTGAGATTGCAGATTTTTAGCAGTTGCTAGAATCTGTGCCCTGCTTAAGGACTCCAGTAGTCTAATTTAAAACCTTTCAAATTATTTTAGGGTCCTTTCAAAGGAAGACTGAACAAAAACACCAAATCCATATAACCATTTTAGTAGGAAACAAGACCTTCCTATATTTGTTGAGCACCATCTGGTGAGCACAGTTAGGAATATCCCTTTCATGGGACTATCGCTAGACCTCTGGTGCTTCCTCTTTTTGTGCTTTGTCTTTTTTTGTTTTCTGTTTCACATCAAGGCTTTAGCCAAGTCACTAATTTGTATCTGGACAACAATATTTAGACAATTGATGTTCAGAAATTGAAATCTTATGCAACTGAAAGTACAATATATGAGCATTTGAGAGGATTTCCAGATAGAAATGTTCAGAAAAATGATATTCAGATGATTGAGAATGTTATACAACTGCAAAACACTAAGTATGAGCATTATTTACAGGACTCGTAGTTATTCAAGTGTTTACACACTATCATTTCCAAGTTAATTGCCTTAAATTCAGATTTCTTTCTTGGCAAGGATTTAGTCAATGCATCTTTGGTGTATTCTCTCTTGTGCTATATAGAAGTTATCATATTGTTCTATATTTGGTGATCAATGTACACCCGCTTCTCAAGAGATTCACCCACAATAACAAGCATGAGGTGGCATTTCAGATGTTGCTTATGATTGAGACAATTCATTGAACAAATCTTCCCATGTGCTATTTGCTGATTCTGGAATTTGACTTGCTGAAATTCCTATTCATATACAATCATTATATCTGTGTATTGCCGTCTCTATCTCATGATTGTTTTCAATATACACGAGTCCAAAATTAATGGTTGCACTGGAGAAAATCAGGTGCACTTATTATTGCTTATGCACATGCTCTCATATAATAAATATGAGATACCTGAATAGGAATTGTCGGAGATTAATGTGTACAAGGCTAAGATGCTTGCACATACAACTAACCACATCTATTAATGTCGTGTTTACAACTAACCACATATATTAATGTTTAATGTTGTGTTTCCAGCTCATGATTGTTTTCAATATACTCAAGTCCAAAATTAATGGTTGCACTTGAGAAAATCAGGTGCATTTATTATTGCTTATGCACATGCTCTCATATAATAAATACGAGATACCTACAATAGAAATAATATGTACAGGGCTAAGATGCTTGCACATACAACTAACCACATCTGTTAATTTTGTGTTACCAGTAGAGGATATTTTTATCTTATTCCCAAGGATAACTCAAACATCTTTAATATGTCTATTTAATATATTGGGAACCCCATTTTCAAAAGGCTTTTTGCATTATTTTCAATCTAATTACAATGTCTATTTAATGTATCGATATTCCCAAGGATAACTCAAACATCTTTAATATGTCTATTTAATATATTGGGAACTCCTTTTTCATTAGAGCACAACATTGAATAAAAATGACACAAGAAAAAGGCTTTTTGCATTATTTTCAATGTAATTACAATGTCTATTTAATCCATCTTCGATACACAACACTTTCTTTCGAAATTAGGAGAATGGAACTCGTAAGTCGTAACCTTATTAAATGGGTATTTAATCAGAAGTTCTACTTTCTAAGTGATTAAGAATAATTTATTTAATAACCTGATTTAAACTCGTAGTCTTGTGAACCCACTTTTCAAGTCACAATGAGTTGAGAAACTCATAACCTTTTCTTTGTATGTGGATCCTTAGCTAAAGGTACTTAAAAAATGATTTCAAAAGAAGTATTATATTGAACATAAGATTTGTAAGGTAAAAGAACATGTCCGTGTATTCATGAAATAGTATCAAAGTTAGCATGAAGAAAAACAAATCATATTAAGGTAAAGGCTTTTATACCAAATAATGTAATAGAGGATGGTATTGGAGATATTACATTATTTGGTATCCTTTGTAAAGATTTAGATTAGAGTGTGTTCAATATTCGAGTCTAGTATGTGTCATGCTATTAAGTGTAAGTGTGTGTCATGTATGTAAGTGAGAAGTTTTGTGTGTGAGGTGTCAAGTTAGTAAATGCGATTTATATAAGTGAGGTTTCATGTTTAAAAGTATAGAGTTATGAGAAATCATGAGAGACTTTGTTTTTATGTAATCCATGATATTTATTAGGTAAGAGGGAAATATGAAGAGTCGGATCTCTCGTGAGTTTGAGGAAAGCAAAGGTCAAGAGTCATGTAATATGAAGAGTCTCATGTATGTATATATTGAAGACAAAGCCATATAATATGTAACTCAAAGAAGCTTTGCATTTATGCATTGCTTTAGTAGTTTCAATAAAGCTTTCAGTGTGTTTATTGTTCATTATTGAAATTTGATATATATGCATGTTAGTTTATGATCTTGGAAATTATTATCCTATGATAATAGTGTTCATTTACTAACAATTGAATTTGTAATTTATTTGCCTATTGTACACTTATTGAATGTAATCAATACAAAGTTAGGCTAGATAGTCATAGAACAATATGTCTACTTCAAAACCTTCACATAGGTTAGGTGAAACAAGAATTATTCCCTTGCCTAAGAATTTAACAAAGGCTAAAATCTATCAATTTCACATATGTCATGTTGATTGCTCTATTCCTTAAAACATTAAATCTTGTAGTACATAACTTGTCTTTGTTGGCAATTTTGGGCACTTTGGGTACATTGCCTTTGCTCAAATGTATAAGTTGTCATTGATGTCAAAAGGCATTTTTGTTGATATCAAAAGAGTGTGATGTCAAGAATATCTTGAGAAGCTTCTTTATGTTAAAGGGTTTTTATTAAAACCATGGTGACAAGGCTAAAGGTTTTTCTTAAAACCATTTGGACTCATTAAGGGTTTTTATTAAAACCAAGCTTAACTTAATGTAAAGGTCCATGTTTATTATTAATAATTAAATTAACTCAAACCTTTGTCAAAGGTCCAAGTTTAATTTATTATTAATAAAATAATAATAATTATTTTAATTATTATTAAAGGGTCTTTCAACCCTTAAGCGACAAAAGAAAAAAGAATTCTTTCGTCGATATGTTGCCATCGTTGGAGGAGCGCCGACGTCAAACAGTTAAGGAAGAATGGCTATATAAGTGGGGATGATTTTCTAAAGTGAGCACCTCCGATTATTATTGATATCTGCGATTTGTGGTTACTCTGTATTTTTCGATTTGCGCTTGGCATCTACGATTTGCACTTGCTCTGTTTCGTTTGATTTGCGCTTGGCGTCTGCAATTTGCACTTGCTCTGTTTCGTTCGATTTGCGCTTGGCGTCTGCAATTTGCACTTGCTCTGTTTCGTTCGATTTGCGCTTGGTGTCTGCGATTTGCATTTGCTCCTTACCTTTCGAACAGCGCTTGGTGTCTTCGAGTTGAGCTTGCTCTGTGTCTTCGAATCTCCGATTGACGTCTTTACCGTGCTTGGCATACTCGGATTTGAGCTTGGGCTGCATCCTTACTTTTTGTGTGACGACAGTGGATTGGCAATTGCTCTTGAACTGCATTTTTTAGACTGTCTTTGTGAGATGACTAATGCAAGCATTCAGTGACTTACGTCTTGGACAGCGCTCACCAGTTTGCATGTGGTTTGTGGAAGACGTTTACGTTTTCCAGATTCTTGGCGTCAAAGGAAGATAAAAGAGAGGGCAGCGGTGTAGTATTTTGTTGGGCACTTCTGACCCAACGACGGTGGCATTTAAGCGAAAGCGCTAGAAGGCAGAGGTGCCGAGTTCGATTCTCTTCGTTGGATTTTTCTTTTGGTCGCGGTGTGCAAAGGATAGTGGTTGTGAATGCGTGGGAGGTATAAGGTTAAGGTATCATATTTGTTTTGACATTGTTTTATTGATGTTTAATGTTTATGTGGAGTAATAAGGTGTAAAGAGGTTTTACTTTGTATATATATTGTACTTTGGTGGTTTTTACTAAGTTGGAGAAATAAGGTGTTATTTTGGATCTTTATTATTGTGTATTATTGTATAGTTGCTAACTCTAATTAGTGGCAAATTGAGAGTTAGTGTTGTGACAGATTTTGAGTTCTCTTTCTTCATCAAAAGGTATGGGCAACATCTTCCATGTATGTTGTTTATGGTATATTTTCTGAAATTGAGTTTATGGAGTGAAAAGGTTGTCTACTAGGTATTCTTTGGTGTGAATCTTATTTTTTGGATATTGAAGATTGTTTATGCATTAAAGTTATTGTTGAATTTTTGGGTGAATGCATAATTCTGGTTGAGGAAGAGGAAGCATTTTTGCAATAGGGTTTATGTTAGTAAGTCTTGCTACTTGCTTTAAGATGATGAAACCCTAGTTGTTGGTGAAAAGAATATAAGTATCATTGTTATATGAGATATTGCATGGTTGGCAATTGTTGGGTTGTGTTTCATATTCTTGAGAAAAGCATACTACATCTATCTTATTCTTTTGAGTTTGAGATTGAGTTGAGATTGAGATTGGGAGTTAAGTATAGAACATATTGGATCTCTAACAATTCTCTTTATGTTTCTATGAGATTTGAGATTGAGATTGGGAGTTAAGTAATGAACATATTGGGTCTCTAACAATTCTCTTTATGTTTCAATGAGATTTGAGATTGAGATCGGGAGTTAAGTATAGAACATATTGAGTCTCTAACAATTCTCTTTATGCTTCTATGAGATTTATGAATCACATTGGGTCTCTAACAATTCTCTTTGTGGGTTCATGCTAAGCAAGTTTTTCTTGGTGAGCTTGCTGAGGTTTTGGACAAGTTTCGGTGGGGACTTATGAGCAGGTTTTGGACAGGTTCCGGTGGGGACTTGTGAGCAGATTTGGACAGGTCCTAGCAGAGGACTTGTGAGCTGAGTTTTTGAGAGTTCTATTAGAGAACTTGAGGACAGAGGTGCTTTGGTTCTTTGAGAAGAACCTGAGGACAGATTTGGCAAGTCTTTGAGAAGGCTTGTGTGCAGAGGATTGATTTTTTCAAAGAGTTGGACAGATCTGACAGACAGAGGAAGACTTGTACTAGACCGACTGACTGTGTTTGGTACGAGTAGCTGAGCTGCTGTGGACGTGATCATAGAAGGCAAAGGTCTCTTAGGCTAAGCATTGAGGACAGGAGGTCTTCGATGGAAAGGAGTTCCACGTGCTGGCAAGAGGTAGAGGCAGTTGATATTCTAAGGGATCATTTCCAGAGCAGAGGGGAAGGTATCTCCTTTGAGCAAAGGCTCATAAATTCAGATTGGGGGAAGGTGTCTCCTTTGAGCCGAGGCTCATAAACATTGTAATTGGGAAGGTTTCCCAAAGAACTTTGAGATAACTTTTAGAGAAAAGTTTTGTGGACGTAGCCCAGGCTTTCTGGGTGAACCATGTTAAAATTGGTGTCACTTTGTGGATGATATTGTGCATTGTTTTGATATTGCTTTGGGTATATTGCTTTACTGTTTTGAAGTATAAAGGAATAAGTAAAAATAGGTCTTATACTGTTCACCCCCCCCTCTCAGTATAAGCTTGTGTTCTTCAGTCTTGAACTAGAATCCATTGTTGGAGCATTGTCTATTAAAACTTCTCTAGTAGTACCAAGACCACCACTAAAAGTGCCAATCTTGGTCAGTACTAATTTTATAGCTATTTTTGGGCCCGTTCCTATTATTTTATTAGTCTTTGATGATTTGACATGCATAACCCCTGTTGTGCCTAGATAGACCATTTGACAATTTTGAGGATATTTCTTGGCAACCATGATAGCCTCAAAATATGACAATTTTGATTTCTACAAATTTTAGGAAAATAGAGAATACCTAGGTGTTCACTGCAATTCTTGCCAATCTATTTCTAGATCTAGAAATATTTTGTATTTAAATAAACTATTTGACAAGTGGCTTAGTGATTTAATTGATCCTATAGCCTCTTGTTTGGCAATACATTTGATTGAAGCTAACTTTTCTATTGAGTTAAAAACTAGGGTTGTCAGTGAAGCCTAAAAATCACACATTACCTTTCATTCCATCATCACGATTGATCAATTTGCAAAACCCACAAAATTTGCATATATTAGCCTCAAAACACTATTCATTTATCAAAAACACTATTCATGCACTATTCATAAGCCCCCTTTGGCCACTTAAGCCCTTTCCTATGCTTAAACCTTGGTCCCCATGCAACCATCATTCTAACCTAACCTTGGTCAAAATCCACCTCATAGTCAAACTCCACCCCATGGTTAACCTGACCTTGGTCAACCTAACTCATGACCACCTCACCTAGTCTACTCTTTGACTAGCCTAGCCTCCACCTCACCCACTTGACCTCAACTAAACCTGTGGTCAACCTAATCAGGGTTAACTTTAACCCTTGCTCCACACATCTCCCCATGTGCATTTAGAGCCTTAAATGATATTTGAGGACTTTTTGGATTTCAAAGCATGGGGCAAGGATGAGTCACCTTCCATATCACCCAAAAGTCAACATCTAACCTAGGGTCAACCTAACCCTAGTAAGACTTAACCCTTGCTCCATTTCAAATCCCCATGTGCATTTAACATCATAAATGATATTTGGAGACTTTTGTCTTTCAAAGCATGGGAGGCATGGTGAGTCATCTTCCACCTCACTCAAGTCAACACTAAACCCATGGTTAATCCTACTATGGTTAGGACTTAACCCTTACTCCACTCCACATCCCCATGCTCATTTATGACATGTAGATGGGTGAGGGATTCTCTCACCTAGTTTCATTTATGAGGCATGACATCCCATGCCACCTTAGGGGACACCTCAAGGAACACCTCAAAGGACACCTCAACCCCCCTTAACTTTTCCAAATTCTATAAATAGAGGGTCGTTTCCTCTATCTTCATCCATCCACCATTTGCATACCTAGACTCTGTCAAAATTTATCTAGGCTACACTACACTTTAACACTCACTTTGTCATCAATCCCCATCAATCACCATATAATTCATCTTTTTGCACCTTTTTTGTGTTCCAAATTGCTCACTGTTGCAAGTCTTGAAGGTGACCTGATGAGGATAAGAGTTCCAATTGTAGCAGAATATCACTTTTGACAACCTAGAATTCTATCAAGATATCACAGTCCTGGTCACAAGGTAACCTGCAATACAAATGATCATACCTTAAGGTGTGACCCTTTTCAAAGGTCAATTTCAGACACTAGAACGACAAAAAACCCTCAAAGTAGGTAAGTTTTTCTACTCAATCTAGTTTTGTAACTATTTTCAATGCTTTTGTAATGAATTAGCTTCATTTTTAGTGTTTTTTTATCTGTAAACATGAGGGATTTCATTGAGATAGGCCCCCAAATGTTCTAACAAGTTTTTGCAGGTCATACAGGTCTAGAGGACTAGTTTGACCAATAGTGGCCCATGAGCAATAAGCCCACTCCCTTTAAGGACCTTTTGGAAGACTCTTGGTGTTGTTGAACCACTTACTGGAAGAGGGTTTTTCATCTCCCAAAACCTATTTTGTAGCCTCCAAAAGGTAAATTTGGCAAAAGGGCCACTCTTGTAATCCCTTTAATTATCAATTGCAAACAACACAATTTTCCATCAGTTCAAATAATTGTCTTTCTTAATACACAATTGCATGCTCACATCTTCTCTTTGCCTAGGGGTAAGTTGGATGTGGAAGAATTGATAGTTCAAATTCTTGATAATGTTCTTTTTCTCCTGTCATTACCCAATGATGAGACTATTCTAGAGTTTGTATACATTAGAGAAGAAATAATTCCTTGAAAATATCATAAGAGAGGGTTCCTTCATGAACCTTATCATAAATGGGAAAGATATTGGTTTGGATATGTGTTTTCTAATGCTCAAAGCACAATGACCATCCACTGTATTTGTCAGATGCATTTTGTTCTTGTGCCTTGTGGAGAGCATACGATTCCAAAATTTCCTATGAGAATGAACTAAAACTCAAAAGATAACCTCTAGAATTTTTTGCAAGGTTGACTCCTTGTTTAGGTATGATATTGATGGTCAAATTTGTTGGATTTTAAGCTAGATTATCTTAGTCCCAGTATTCTGGATCTTGAAGAGTCTCAAATATAAAAACAATCAAAATATAAGTTGGCAAATATAAATCATAATAACATTCAAGAAAATGTCAAATATGAATATAAAATGGCCAAAATCATTCATGCAATAACATGAAAAAACTTACAGTAGAATTGCTCAAAATATGCATACAAACTTTAATATTATAAATGCTTGAATGTGATCTTATTTGATACTCTTCAATACAATACATGGATCTTTGTCTCCATAATATAGCCATATAATGGTGACTCTTCAAGTACTTGACTATTGCTCTCCTCACATCTAGGAGATACATCTTTTCATATTCCATGCATATGACAACTCTTATATGTCCTTTGGCTTCTCATCTTGCCACTTGTATACATGACTCTTGAATCTCTACTTATATATAAACTTGCACTCTTTTACATGACACTTATACTTCTACATGCACAACTAATACATGATACTTGTGCACATTCTCACATTACATATTTGCACACTTCATTACATGACACTCATGCACTTTCTCTCATTACACACTTGTAGTCTTACTTATATGACACTTGTGCATATCCTGCATGTGACACTTATATAAAGGAAAATATAAATCTCACTCCTAAACTATTGAATTATAAAATATTCAAATATTTACATTGTACCATATGTACCATGGGGGTACATTAGCATGTATCAAATAATGTAATATTCTCCAAAACCCCCTTGTATTACATTATTTGGATATCGAAGACTTTAGTATTCAATATTTGATTCTTTCTTTTGTTCTTCTGCTCTAGTTCTGGCAATACTCTAAATTTTGAAGCTTATCTTCTTTTCTTTTACCTAAACTTTCTTTGATCATCTTTATTTTTCCTTTTCTATTATTTTTTCTTCTATTTCTCTATTTTGTTCTTTTCTATCCTAGTCTTCAACTTGCTGTGTTGTTCTTTTGAATTCTTTCCTGTAGTCTATTTTTCTATAACAACATTAACATCAGTGCTTTCAAAAACTATTGAAGATTTTTCTTTTTTTTACCCTTTTCATAGTTGTCTTCATTTTGTGCCTTGATTAGAATTCTTGTTGTAAGAGATTTAAATTCATTTTCTTCAATGGAATTTTTTATCTCTTGTATTTCTCGATTTTTTTGAACTAGATTGTCTTTTTGATTTTATTCTCTTGATTGTAAATGATGTTGTTGTTGACCATTATCTATATTGAGGCTAAAATTGTCTTGGTTGAAAATTTTGAAATGGCTTATTCATTTGATTTCTTTGATTCAAAGCATTATATCTACAAAAAATGTAGTGTAGAATCTTGGTCTCCATCTAGATTGAGGCTTTGATGTTGTTGCAATATTACTTGACACTAAATCATTATTAGTCATTTCATCTTTGATTAAATTTTTAACTTCATATTCCTAAAAATTATTAAGTCATCAAATGTTGTTTCCTCATTTAGTACTTTCAGTGAAGTAACTAAATGTTTATAACTCTCTGGAAGTGCTCTCAATGTAACTTGAACAATAAATTTATCTTCTATATTTTCTCCCAGAGTCAATAATTTGGCCTTTATATCTGCTACTTTTTGAAGAAAGAGTTCAATACTCTCTCCACTATTAATATTTAAGGAATATAATTTAGATTGTAAATTCAAAATAGTTGCTTTGTTCTTTCCTTCAAATATTTTACATAATTTCTCCCAAGCATCTATAGAATTTTCTACTCTACTCAAGTATGGTTGAATTTCATCAATTATTCTAAATGTAATTAACATAAGAGTTTTTGCATCATTTTATTCAAACGTTTATTTTTCTCTTTCATCTGTTAGCTTTTTATAATGTATGATATGGGAGAAAGCAATCACAAGATGTAAAATATGCAAAAAAGTAAGATAATGAAATTATACAATAATGCTAAAATATGATATTAATGGAAAGTTGCAAAAATAGTACAATACAATGTAATAGAGGAAATGAACACTCCAAAAATCTAATGGAAACTACATTGTACCTACTCACTACTCAATAGTGATCTCTCCACACTCTCTTTCTCTCTATCTCTCTATGTCCTGGGATCTATATATAAGAAGATAAGTTACTTGGCCCTTACTCTTCCTAGTTACCTTTACTATGACTCATGTACAAATGTACTCCTTGTACATTTACATCATTGCACATTGATACTTGTGCATTTATTGCTTCTTCCCCAAGTAACTACTAAACCTTACTCTAAAGTGAAATCCTAATATAGTAATGTACCAAAGGTGGTATATTGACATGTACCTAAATAATATAATATACTCTAACACCTGCCTGTACTACATTATTTAGGTATTAAAGACTTTAGTCTTCAATATGGATATTCTTCTTGATTTAGGAGTTTGTACTCTCTTCTTCTATTTCTTGTAACCTATTCAAGTAGTTAGTATCTTCATAAAATGCTATCATTACTGAAAGAGTTTGACTTCATGATCGTTTGTAGGATCTTCTAGTTCTTCAATTTCTTCAATCCTCTGAGCTAGGTGTCTTTTCTGATTCCCTTCTCGATATTCCAATTGTGGATAATTGGTTTGATGCTGAAACTGTTGTTGACATGGATTATTTTGATATGACCTTGGTTGGAATGCCCTATTTGGTTGGCTTCCATAGTTCATTTGATTTCCTTGATTCTGGTTTCTTGGATTGAATCTTCAGTAATTAGTACTATGACCTTTTCTCCTGCATATATGAAAATATTTGTAATTCCCTTGTCTTCATCATTTTGAAGATGAGGCTATGTTTCCCTGTGGAGTATCTTTTGAAACCAATGCAGTGTTAGTCATTTCATATTTCACTGAGCTTTCTACCTCATATTATTGAAGAACGTTGATTAGTTCATCAAATGATGTATCTTTACTTAGAAACTGTAAAGATGTAACTAGAGGCTTGTAGCTATCTGGAAGTACTCTCATGGTTACTTGAACAAGGAATTTATCTTCAATATTTTCTCCTAAGGTTAATAATTTTCCCTTAATGTTTGCTACCTTCCTTAGGAATAGTTCTATATTTTCTCCACTGTTCATTTTCAGGGAATGTAATTGAGTTTGAAGATTTAATATAGTGGCTTTATTTTTCCCTTCAAATATTTTCTCTAAGGTTTTCTAAGCTTCTGTAGATGTTCCTGCTAAACTAATGTAAGCTTGTATTTCGTCTGTGATGGCAAAATTTATTATCATTAATGCCTTAACATCACTTTATTTGAACTTCTGAATCTCTGTATCACCTAAAGTTGGTTTAGTTTTTGTTCCTTTGATAATTTATCAAAGTATTTCAAATATCAAAATAGCGCTCACTTTGTTCTTCCATAAGAAGTAATTTGGATCCTTAAGTAGTTGAGATTATGTAAGGATAAATTTGTTTGTAGTCATGGTGGTCCTTGTAGGCTACCTTATAACTCCCTAGTTTAAATTTTTTTTAGATGTAGGTTTTGTAGTATCCCTTATGTCTCCCTAGTGATTAGCTATAGGCTTGATAAAGGCTTAGCAATAAATAGTTCACCTTATGAGTTGTTTTTCAGTGACAATAATCAACTCCTGCTTTTCCTTATTTCTTCTAATGAGCTTATGCACTTATCAATTTTGAATTTCTCTATGGTTGGATTTTTTTAGTATCTTTAATGTGAGTATGAGATAAATGTGATCTATTAATTCCAATTCTATATGTAAGCAATAGATTTGCTTCTCTATTCAATAACTTAATTTTCTAAATTCCAAGTATCTATAGTTTGGTGTAGTATGCCTTATAACTCCCTACTTTGGAATATTAGAAAATAATGATAATAATATTTGCAAATTGATTTTAATTTACCAAGGTTGACAACCTTATATCTCCTACTTGATTATTGCAAATATTGTAAATATGTAATATCCACTTCAACAAATATACCTTGAAATATGAACTTGCTTTATAACTTACTAATGATTAGTTGATTTATATTACTCCAATTCAATAGTAAATTCAGTCCTTATATGCTTCACCTTATAACTCATAACTTTAATAGAAAGCAAATAATTATTTTGATATTACCTTTATAATGTTGCACGCGATATTCCTTGATCATCGCTCCTC
Organism: Wollemia nobilis; assembly: GCA_028583015.1. Lineage (NCBI taxonomy): Eukaryota > Viridiplantae > Streptophyta > Pinopsida > Araucariales > Araucariaceae > Wollemia > Wollemia nobilis. The sequence goes on from JAQPPZ010003612.1 coordinate 4,517,085, forward strand.
CAAGAGATCTTTTGCACGTTGTATTTGATGGACACTGTTGAGAATTCAATGCTCCTCCTTAATGGATGTCTCATCAAAGTTTTCAACTTCCTTGAATAGATTTTGACCTCATTGTGAACCAATGCTTCAATATTGTAACCACGTAGTTCTTCCTTCATGTCTGTGTATATTAAATTATCTCTAGAGCACCTTCCAATGTTGCTTATTAATAGTTTTATCCCTAGGCACATTACTATTCCACCTTGATGCTTTTGATAATTGGTGCAATTGTTACTTAGGCATGTAGGTGGTGGACAAGTGTTGTAGTCTGGTGTACATTATTTCTCCTTTGAAATAATTGCAATCCCTTCATCCTTCAAATGATGCTTCTAAACGCTTCCATGATGAGCATTTTTTTATATTGAGTGTTATGTTTCAAGACAATCATTAGAGAGAATAATCGATGTCTTAGTGTGACAAGTGGCACATCTTCTTTTGCATGTAGAGGTGTCTCCAACATCCATATAATCTATCTTAAGTGTTACGTTTAAAGACAAGCGTTAGAGAGAATAATCGACATATTAGTGTGACAAGTGGTGCATCTTATTTTGCATGTAGAGGTGTCTCCAACGTCCTTATAACCCTTATCTTGCCAACGAGTGCAAGTTGTTTCCAGTTTGTTCCAATTATTTTGAACGCTTCTTCCTTCTTGCCAATGAGTGCAAGTTGTGCTATCCAAATGCTATCTCCAGCTGTGATGATTCTAGGCATTGGAGTGATGGTTCTATGGGACACCAAGAACTGATTTAAATAATTCTTCTTGACGAACTATTCCTCCAAGCTAAAGCTTGGGTATTGCACCTTATACCTTACTGTTGCCACATTTTACACGGGGTGCCTTATTCATTGAAAAATTGAAAGATTGCTGTTTTGCCTCCTCTCGTCCTTCTTTCCATTTTTTCTTTTTCTTCTCCTAGCTATCTCTTTCCTGTTCTTCACCTTACATTTTTGTCATTTTAGTTATTTTCTGTAAATGGATAAATTTTCCCAAAAAAATTCTAAGTATGGAGGTCACCTGACTGCGCAGCGTAGTCGGGCGACGCTCACAAGTTTTGCCACACCCAGGCGGAAGCGTAAAAAAACGACCCCAAAAAATGACTAAGTCCTGGGCCGCTCGACTTTAGGTCGAAGTTGGATGGCGATAGGCGATCGACGTGCACCTGGGCGATAGGAGCAAGGAAACACCAATTTTTTCTAAGTGTTGGTGTCGTCCAACTTCAGGCCGAAGTCGGACGGTGCCATAGGTTGGGCGTGCACTCGGGCAACCAAAGGAGAAGGAGTAGTTCGAAAAATACTAAGTGTTGGCCCGCCCGACTTCAGGCTGAAGTCGGGCGGTGCCTCAAAAAAGGATGCACACTCGAGCGGAAAAAGAAGGAAGGATGGCCCCATTTTGTCTAAGTATTACGTCACTCGACTTCAGGCAGAAATCAGGTGGCGCTCGGCTGTTTATGCGCCCTCGGGTGGAAGGTAGCCAGGATTGACAAAGTTTTGGAGGGTCGTCCGAGTGCGCTCCCCCTATCTGAATTTGCATCCATTTTTGTGCGCCATCAGGCATAATGAAAAGGAAAAGTAGGCCCGAGCATGAAGATGTTTTTCTTTTCATCGGTGGCCCCAAGACCTGCTAGGCGGTTGGTTTCGGGAAAGGAGTCAGGATGTGACAGGAACTGTGCCAATGTGGGCGGGCATGAATTAACAGAACGTCCTATGCCTGCCACCATTAATAAAGACTACTCCTCACCTATCGATTGTCACGAAGCTGCTGTCTCCAATTGGACATTGCTACAAATACATTCCACGCTCACAAGTTTTGTCAGCTTTTGTCAACTTTTTCCAGGTCTGGGATCCTGTGCTCAAAATTGTAATTAGGGGGATATGACATTATAAATAGTAGTTTTGTTTCATTGTAAAAGAGGGAGGGAGATATACTGCTAGGAAATTTCTGTAGCTATGCGTTTGCATTTGAATACAAAATATACTTGGCTCTATTAATTGTCTTTTGTCTTGTATGCTGCCTTTGCCAAATATTTCTACCTCATGTTGCTTATGTTATTGATTACTGTTATTCTGTATTTTTGGATATCGGTATTGATAGCTAAGTATATCTGGAATATGAAAGTAGAGGATACATAGGATGAAATCGCATTGATAGTTTTTGCAACATGTTTTATGTTTGATTGCTATTAGTAGTGGTGATTGGTTAGTTACCATGCTGCTTATCTTCCTACCTAAATTAAAATATATTTGTCTTTATTTTCGTAATTTGTAATTTATTTCTTGCACTTTGAGCTGAAAACCCTAACTGATAAAGCAAAGGAGTCGGTCTTCTCCGGAGATTGGCATGGAAGGCTTTCCTTCCTTTCGACCTTTCAATATTTTGGGTGAATCTAGGGTGCATTACACTAAAATCCTATCCTAGTGGCAGATTCGTAACCAACAGTTTCTCTGGCATGCCCAATGGGACACAAAAGTTTCCTACCCCAAAATAGAATTGAAGCATTGGTGTTCGCTTCATTGCTGTTAAAATCTGAACACCTGGCGACTCTGCTGAACCCGAATATCTTTGAGCCTGCAAGACTGGTCCTGTACCGAAGAAGCCTTCATGCATACAACGAGATGGAGAGTTAAGAATTCGGGACAACAACCTGATTTTTACGAAATTGATATCAACACTGCTGGAGAGCGACCAAGGCTGGCCAACTATCGAGCTCACCAAGACGACTGGTTCGAGCACGAATCTGAAGCTGAAGTGGAGGAGATAGAGGAGGTTGAAGAAGCCGAACTTGAAGACCAGCCTACGACCTCAGACAGTGCCGATACTGAATACACCACTGACCAGCTTGAAGAAGAAGAGGAAGAAGAAGATATGGCGGCACCAAATCAGCAGAATGACGATGACCTCTTCCCTGCCGTCGATTCTACGGGACCTCTTGATCTAGCTGGACAAGAAGTTGTTCCTCCTGCGGCCTTAAAAGCAATTCCCACATATGACGGCACCGGGAAGACTGCCTATGAACACATTCAAGACATCCTCGCCTTGGCAGCACTTCACTCCATTACAGATGAAAGTGTCAAGACCCGGCTATTAGCCCTCTCTCTATGGGGAAAGCTCCTTTACTGGTGGAGATCCCTGCCAGAAAGAACAATCACGGGATGGGGTGCGTTGGCTGGGCGGTTGGTTAAAGGATTCAATGAGTCCGCTGATCCCTCCTCTTTGCTGCATCAATTCCAAAGTATTCAGCGCCACCCGCAAGAGGAAATCTCCGATTTCAACGTGAGGTTCGCGAGGTCCTGGAAGAGGGTTCCACCGGAGCTGCGTCCTTCTGAGGGGCAAGCTGCCCACTACTTTTTGAGAGCCTTTCCCTCAGATATTTTCCTGGTCATTAAGTTGGCCCGTGTAAGGACTTTCCCTGCACTGTATGAGGCCGCGCAACAGGCAGAACAAGATATGATTGCCATAGGCAGGCTTCCTCACAAAATGCAGCCCCCGATTTATCCTGACTTCCCTCAATCCCAGTACCCGCCTGCATCTAGTGGGGCACCATCCTCATCCAATCCATATTCTCATCAACCATGGAACCCCATACTAGTAATTGAACCGTACGAACCACCCCAAATACATCATCCCAATTTACAGCCTCATCATTACCCAGAACTCCTCGCTCCTCCTCAATACCCCACTTTTCTTGCCCTACTAATAGTCGCATTGCCTTCATCGGCTCGATGCGTGCCGATAGATAATGATATCTAGGCCCAAATTATTTGATAATTGTAGGCCCTTACATATGGATACCAGAACATTTCTAATGATGTGACTATTCTTAAGAAGAAGCAGGCCTAGAGCAAGTTTGTTCCAAGACGGCCATACCCTCCTCCAACGCTGACAAGAGATCGAACAACTCAAGCTCAGAGGCCTCCACCAAGAGAGGCTACCAACAATGCTCAGCCTGGTGTTCCTAACCATGTGAACTAGTGTTTCACTTGCAACGATCCTCATGACGAAGATAGTTTCATACTACACCAACATTATATTCAGACCCTTGTGGGAAGCGCTGTTGAAGACGAAGCATATATGATCAGGGAAGATGAAAGTAATTATGCAGTCCCCGGGGAAGAGCCTATGTCTATTTTAACCAAGGAAGGGAAGAAACTGATTGAGGTTAATCCCACCCCGATAAAGCCATTGAAGGTATACACTAGGAAGGAGAGGACATAGCTTACCATGGCAGCTTATGACAAATTGTCTTTACCTTTGATTGCCAAAGAGAGGCCATTGGCTCCCAAAGCACTCGTATCCAAAGCTTCAGCAGTAAAGACTCCGATGACCTACACTCTAACTGAAACAAAAGAACTAGCTCAAGAGAATCTGAGATACCCATTGCTACCAAAGAGATAGAGGGTCGAAGCCATGCAAGAACACCGCACCAAGTATGAGCCAACGAAGGAGGTGAAAGGGGCTAGTACCTTGAAGTACAACATAGTTGATGATCTGAAGAAGACGCCAATAAATATAAGTATGTATGATGCTCTTCAGCTCCCAGGTCAGGTGGACCTGTTGCAAGAATCCTTGAAAAACATAAAGGATGGAAAGCCAACATAGCTCACTGTGTTAGCTTAGCCATTGACAACTTCCACCACTAGAAAGAACAGACCACCACCTTTTTATTTGTCTCTACGAATGGAAGGCCATATAGTGCACAACTGCATGGTCGACTTCGGTGCTTCAACGACTGTCATGCCAAGGGCCATCTATGAAGAAATAGGTATGGAGTATACAAGGAGTAGTCAGGGTGTTCTACAGCTGGATGGTACCCCTGTGAAGACAGTCGACATTATTAAAGACATCCCCATCCGACTACATAAAGCACTTGACATTGTGGTAATCCAAGAGTTCATGGTTGTGGACTTAGAGCCCTACTTTGGTATGTGTCTCTCAAAGGAATTCACAGCCAAGCTGGATGAATATCTGTCGCTAGACTATTCACACATGGAGGTCCCATTCAAGGGAAGGAGGGTAAAAATTTATAACGAGAAGCCTTCCACCTTTCTAGTCGAGAAGATACCTAGAGAAGAACATAATGACATGGTCAACCTGGCGATCGAAGAGCTGGTAGAAGTGGACCTGGTGGGGGAAGTTATAGACCAGCTATGCATAGAGGATGAGTTCTCATTGCTGGATTTTGATGCCATGATCGAGACTGAGCTAGGATGCTATTCTATCGCTCAACATGAGAGACTCGACCTGACAATGAAAAAGGACATAGGACCTACTCTCGATAAGCTATGGAAGCTATTCTTTGATGGTGCTAGATGCAAGAATGGCATCAGGGTAGGTGTCCTCCTACTATCACCATACAACATCCAGAAAGACTACTATTATAGGTTGTCTTGGAGTTGCACCAAAAATGCTATGGAATACGAAACCTTGTGCTTAGGATTGAGAAAGACGAGGAGGCTCGAGATAAAACATTTGTAGATCTTTGGTGACTCAGAGCTGGTGTGCAACCAGATTATGAACAAGTGCGCTTCCAAAAAACATTACCTCAAGGTGTACCACAACCGTATTTAGGATCTAATGGAGTCTTTTGACTCCTTGAATATTAAAGCCATCTCCTGTGAGAAGAACAAGCATGCAGACATTCTGGAGTCTGTTGGAGCTAGGTACGTCTTGGATGATGACACTATGCAGAAGTCGAAGCTGGTTCGTACTATTTACATGTCTTCTATGCCTGACAAGGACACCCACTATCAGGTGTTTGACTATGATGAGGATATCATCACTTTTCTAATTCATGAAGCTAGTATGATAGAAGGTAGAGACCCTAATGACGAGCAGTACGAGGGGTTGATACAGCTAAAAAATAATCATGTCCCAAAAGGACTGATTACATTAGAAAGTCTCTTTGATCAGAATGACATGGCCATATCCCATAAGATCAAAGTTAACTCCAAGCAGTACCAAGACATGGAGTTGGGACCTAGGAAAATAATCAAGGTCGGTACAAACTGCACCTTCGAAGAACTAAAGTAGATCTGGGCCCTATGTGAAGAATTTATAGATATTGTAGCCTGGTGCTACCAAGACTTGAAGGGCTATGACTGAGAGATGATCCAACATACTATAGAGCTGGAAGAGAATGTAAGGACCTTCAGACAGAAGCAGAGGGCAGTGAACCCAAAAATTGAAGCCATGATGAAAGTGAAGCTCTTGAAGATGCTGGAAGCAAAAATTATTTATCCCATCAAACATTCTTCTTGGGTCACAAATTTGGTTCCTATGAGGAAAAAGAATGGAGACATATGCCTTTGTGTGGATTTTTGTAACCTCAACCAGACTTCACTGAAAAACCATTACCCTCTATCGCAGATTGACCAGATTCTCCATATCGTTGTGGGAGCTAAGAGATTCTATTTATTAGACAGTTTTTATGGCTATAACCAGATCTGGGTAAAATACGAAGATCAACACAAAATGACGTTCACCACCAAATGGGGAACGCTCACGTATCAACGTATGCCCTTCAGTCTGTCCAATGCCGGGGTGACATTTCAAAGAGCTGTGGATCTAGCATTCAAGGAGTTGCTCAACATGATTATTGTCATCTACTTGGATGACATGACTATGTTTTAACATAGAAGAGAAGATCATACCTCCCATCTATGGCAAATATTTGAAAGGTGCCATGAGTTTGGCATATCTATAAATCCTACAAAATTAGTCTTCACCGTAAAGGAGGGAAAATTACTATTGGCAATTTTGGGTACCTTGGGTACATTGCCTTTGCTCTAAGTGGAGATGTTGTCATTGATGTCAAGAAGGTCTTGAAGCAATTTGGTTTGATGTCAAAGAATGTGTTTTGATGAAGGTTTCAGTTTGGACAGTGAGTTTCCAAGAAGATCAGAGTAGCCCAGTTGCAAAAGATCAAGAAAAAGACAAGTAAGAAAAAGTATGCAAGCGGCTGAAAAAACTGTCACGATTTCGTGGGGGGCAAACTCACCGATTTCGCGACATGTTTGAGGAGGAGAGAGGAGAAAAACTATCGCGATTTCACATGTTTGAGGAGAGAGAAAGTTCTAGCAAAAGTGTCACGATTTCGTGACACGCTGGAAGACAGAGACGAAGCTGGCAAAACTGTCACGATTTCGTGACATGTTGGCAGAGAAGAGAGCAAGTTGGAAAGTGTCACGATTTCGTGACATGTCGCATTTTCGTGACTCGAAAAGTGCAGGAAGGCGAGAGAAGGAAAAGTGTCACGATTTCATGACACATTGCCAGGAAAGTTGTATGGACAAAAAGGTGTCACGATTTCATGACATAATGCAGAAAAGAGAGTCCGCAGTGTGAACTGTCATGATTTCATGACAAGATCGAAGAGAGAGAAAGTTATTCAAGAACTGTCATGATTTCGTGACATGATGCAAAGTTCCAAGTGAGGACTGTCACGTTTTTATGACATGCTACAGAGGTCAAGTTGAGGACTGTCACGATTTCGTGACATGCTGAAAAGCTCGAAGTGAGAACTGTCACGATTTCGTGACATGCAGCAAAAGGAAGAGTCTGAAAGGAGAAGCGTCATGATTTCATGATAGGTTGCAAGGAAAGCTTTCGGAAGCTGAAAGTGTCATGATTTCATGACAGGCTGAAAGAAAAGCGTACGGATGGTGAAAGAGTCACGATTTCATGACAAAAATTGGAAGCAGGTCTTCTATAGGAGAAGTGTCATGATTTCATGATAGAAGCTGAGAGGAAGGCCATGAAGACAAAAGGGTCATGATTTTATGACAGAGTTAAAGATGACATCAACGAAAGCAGATGTGTCATGATTTCGTGACAAAAGCAGAGAAGAAGGCAATGAAGACTAAAGTGTCATGATTTCATGATAAGAGTGAAGATGACGTCAGCAAAAGATAGAAGTGTCATGATTTCGTGACAAGGATGCAGTCAAGGCAGACAAAGGCAAAAAGTGTCATGATTTCGTGATAGCAGGCAAAAGAAGGTGTACGGTAGGCAAAGGTGTCGCGATATCATGACATGTTGTAGTTTCATAGGAAAAGCTACAGAACCAGAGGCGGTTGAAGGACAGAGTTAACTTTGAGCCGATAGAGTTAAATCTGGGCCGACGCAGCATAGGGTTTTGCAACCGACGTAGTTTGAGGGTTACAGCTGACTAAGTTTGAGAGTTTTGATCATGAAATTTATTCTATAAAAGGAGGGCTATTTTGAGATTGAAGGATCAAATGTGTGAATCAAACTTGTGCAAGCAAAGTCCATGCTGTGTGCAAGAGACCGAGTCGAATCGATTCGTGCGAAGTGTGCGAGATGCAGCCATAACAACGCAAATAGCGCAGAAGTGGCGAGTTGATGCGCACTGTGAGAAGTTCGATCATAGAGTGTTGAATGCTGTTGTGTTTGCGCAGAGGTGCAAAGGTCGATGTTCGATCGAGTGCAGCTGTAATTGCGCAATAAGAGTGAAGGACTGTGTTTTGCAGAACAGAGGAAGAGGACAATTTGTGCCAGACCGAAGGACTGTGTTTTGGTGCAGATCAAAGAAAGAGGAAGAGGACATTTGTGCTAGACCGAAGGACTGTGTTTAGTGCAAATTCGAGGACCAGCTTTGAGGTGATAGAGTTGAGGACAGAGGTCTCCAACCAGAGCAGGGAAGACAGGTGTCTTCTGTGGATAGAGTTCCACTTGCTAAGGGCAGAGGAGGTAGAGGTCTTCTAGAGGATCACCAGCCAGAGCAGAGTTAGGGGAAGGTATCTCCTTTGAGCAGAGGCTCATAAACATTGTAATTGGGAAGGTTTCCCAAAGAATTTGAAATAAACTTTTAGAGAAAAGTTTTGTGGACGTAGCCCAGCCATTCTGGGTGAACCACGTTAAAAATGAGTCTTCTATGTGTGATGCTTTCTGTCTTGTTTAATATTGTGTTGATGCCATTGCTATCTGAATTTAAAATTATTAAATGGTTAAGTCTTATACTTTTCACCCCCCCTCTCAGTATAAGTTCATGTTCTTCAATTGGTATCGAGCAGGTCACTCCAGAAAGAGCCTAACGAGCTTGGAGAAGGATCTATCAGAGGAACATATAAATTTAGAAAGAAATGAAGAGGTTGAGTTTGATCTCAAAAGTGAATTCTTCTTGGCCTTGAGAAAGCTTGAGAAACTCGGGGAAGAGAATTCTGTTCTCAAGCATAAATGTCGGGGAAGAAGAGATAGCAAGATCAGAATTGTCTCAAAGTGTTATAGATTTCAAAATTCTAGCTGAAGAAGGGAAGAAGGTTGAACAGGTTCTAACAGAGGCTCTAAAAGGAAAGGAAGTCGATTGTGAGAAACTAGAAGAAGAGATTATGTCTCTTAGAGTGAAGTTGGAACAGTTGACTCTCGGACAGAATATTTCATGTGAAAAGAAGGATGGTATCACCATTCATGAAACAGGGTCTTCGAGCAAGATCAATCTTCATCCCGAAGAGCAGTGGATTCCAGTTGATCGCAAGAAGAACAATCATCCAAGGCATCAAAACAAGTTACATAATACCTTCCATGGCTATTGTTTTTCCTGTAAGAAATTTGGTCACATAGCTATGCATTGCAATAAATCTCCGAATAGCCATAGTAAGGAAAATGTTAACTCATTTGCACCTCTTATGAATAAAAATATCATGTGTTACAAGTGCAAGAATTTTGGGCATATAGCAAGGATGTGCGGTTTGAATAGATTTAGCTTTGAGTTCACTAAAAAGAGGAATGAGATCAAATCTAAGTCAATGATAGTTCAAACTGCTTTTCATGCTCAAGACAAAGTAGAAAAATGGTATCTTGATAGTGGTTGTTCAAAACATATGACTGGTGAAAAAGAAAAGTTTTTGGTTTTCAAAGAAACAAACAGAGGAACGAGTCAGCTTTGGAGATAACAAGTCCGCAAAAATCTGTGGTAAAGGGACTCTTAGTTTGGATGGGAAATCCAAAACAGAGAATGTGCTCTATGTAGAAGGCCTAAGACATAATCTTCTTAGTGTGAGTCAACTTTGTGATCAAGGGCACATAGTATCTTTCTTTTCAGATAGATGTGAGATAAGTAAAGAAAAAAATGGAAAACTCATTGCTAGTGCTACAAGGACTCCAAACAATCTTTACATGCTAAGTGAGATAAAAAGGGAAAAGTGTTTTATAACTCAAGAAGATGAGAGTTGGTTATGGCATAAAAGATTGGGACATTTGAGTTTTGATAATCTTGTCAATATTAGTAACAAGGAAGCAGTCAGAGACTTGCCTAAAATAAAAAGGCCCCATAACATCATTTGCGGTCCTTGTCAACATGGTAAACAGACTGCGAACCGGTTTCAAATCAAAAGGGTATACTTCTTCCAAACCATTGGATCTTATTCATACTGATTTGTGTGGCCCCACCGAACTCGGAGCATTCGGGGAGATAGCTACTTCATGTTGTTTATAGATGATTATTCTAGAATGACTTGGGTTACTTTTCTCAAAGAAAAATCTGAAGCTTTTAAAAAATTTAAAGCTTTTAAAGAAATGATTGAAAATGAGACTGACAAGAGAATCAAATGCTTAAGATCAGATAGAGGAGGAGAGTTCACTTCAAATGAATTTGTGGAATACTGTGAGCAACACGGAATCAAAAGAGAATATTCAACAGCAAGAACTCCTCAACAAAATGGAGTAGTTGAAAGGAAAAACAGAACTATTGAAAATATGGCTAGAGCAATGTTAAATGAGTCAAAACTTTCGAGATGGCTTTTGGAGAGAAGCAGTAAGTACAACAGTCTACATCATCACCAGGGCTCAACTCAGAGTCAATCATCATAAAACTCCCTATGAGTTGTGGAAAGGAAGACCAACTACAGTAAAATACTTCAAAGTGTTCGGGAGTAAATGCTTCATCAGAAGAGAAGATCAGAATTTGGGTAAGTTTGATCCTAGGTGTGATGAGGGAATTTTTCTTGGATATTCCAAGCAAAAGCAAGGCCTACAGGTGCTTCAACAAAAGAACTCATACAGTTGTAGAGAGCATGAATGTAACAATAGATGAAAAGACAGGGATAAGAGAACCAGTCAAGGAACTCAGTGATGAAATCTGTCAAGAAGAATTCAGAGAGGTGTCAGATGAAGAAGAGGAAAGACAACAACTGCTTCCCAAAACTCCTTCACGGTATGTTCAGAAACATCATCCCAAAGATTTGATCATTGGTGATCCAAATAGCAGGCAAACAAGAAGAAGAGTCATTCCTTCACATGATTCTGCGAATGTTTCATTGTTATCTCAGATTGAGCCAAAAATTTTTAGTGAAGCATGTACAGATGAGTCTTGGGTAAAAGCAATGGATGAAGAACTAAATCAAATAGAGAAAAGTGAAACCTGGGATTTGGTTCCAAGACCTAAGGACAAGAATGTCATTGGCACAAAATGGATATTCAGAAATAAACTCAATGAGGATGGAAAGATTGTCAGAAACAAAGCTAGGTTAGTCTGTAAAGGGTATGCTCAAGTAGAAGGTGTTGATTTCGAAGAGACGTTTGCGCCTGTTGCTCGTCTTGAAGCTATCAGAATGTTTTTGGCCCTTTCAAGCTTCAAATCTTTCAAGGTATACCAAATGGATGTAAAGTCGGCTTTTCTAAATGGGGTGTTGGTAGAAGAAGTCTACATAGAACAGCCAGAAGGAGTTTCTCTCACAGAACAGTCAGACTATGTGTGTAAGCTGAAAAAGGCCTTATATGGATTAAAGAAAACTCCAAGGGCGTGGTACTCAAGACTTGATAGTTATCTTCATGAGCAAGGCTTCGGGAAAGGCGTGGCGGATAGCAACTTGTATATTAAGAATGAAGATGATAATATGTTGATTATAGTTGTCTATGTTGATGATATTATTTTTGGGGGAAATAATACTCAGATGTGCAAAGTTTTTGCTAACACCATGCAGAAGGAATTCGAGATGTCTATGATTGGAGAGCTGTCATTCTTTTTAGGGCTTCAGATTGCGCAATCAAAAGATGGTATATTTCTCTCTCAAGAAAAGTATATCAAAGAAATGTTGAAGAAATTTGGGATGATGGACAGCAAACCCGTGTGTACTCCTATGATTACAGGGTGCAATCTGAGTAAAGATGATGAATCTCCAGCGGCAGATCAGAAGTTGTACAGATCTATGATTGGCAGTTTACTATACAGTACAACTACCAGACCGGATATCATGCAGGCCGTTGGATTAGTTGCAAGATTTCAGGCAGCTCCAAAAGAATCTCATGTTATAGCAGTCAAGAGGATATTCAGATATTTGAAGGGCACTATGGACTTTGGGCTTTGGTATCCCAAAGGTGATGATTTCACCCTCACAGCCTATACAGATGCAGATTGGGCAGGCAGTATTGATGATAGGAAAAGCACTAGTGGTGGAGCATTCTTTCTGGGAAAGAGTCTGGTTTCTTGGCTAAGTAAGAAACAACCTTCAGTTTCCTTATCTACAGTAGAAGCTGAATACATAGCAAGTAGTGGTCGGGTGCACACAGGTTTTATGGATGAAAACCACCTTGGAGGATTTCAAAGTCAAGCATGAACAACCCATCTCCATTCTCTCGTGATAATACAAGTGCCATAAGTATTTCTAAAAATCTGGTAATGCACTCAAGGACGAAGCACATTTCCATCAAATATCATTTTCTAATGGAGAAAGTGCAAGAGAAGCGGGGTCAAGCTAGAGTATGTGCCTACTAAAGAGCAGATTGCAGATATCTTCACCAAACCTCTTCCAAGAGATACGTTTGAGTATCTAAGGGAGAAATTGGGAGTTGTACTCTCACCTCAGAATTAATCACCTCATCGGGAGGTGGGGGAGGGACCAAGCCAAGAGGCTCTTTCTTAGTCCCGAGTCCCAAAGGTGGCCCTTTGCCATTGATGACAAAGGGGGAGAGATATGAGTGAAGAGAAGAGCTTCAAGTCAGGGGGAGCAAAACTTCAAAGGCAGATTCCCAGTTGTTGGATCAGCAGGTTTCAGTTTCTGCTCTTAAGATGTGTTTCAGTAAAGGTTTGCCATCAATGACAAAGGGGGAGATTGTTGGCAATTTTGGGTACCTTGGGTACATTGCCTTTGCTCTAAGTGGAGATGTTGTCATTGATGTCAAGAAGGTCTTGAAGCAATTTGGTTTGATGTCAAAGAATGTGTTTTGATGAAGGTTTCAGCTTGGACAATGAGTTTCCAAGAAGATCAGAGTAGCCCAGTTGCAAAAGATCAAGAAAAAGACAAGTAAGAAAAAGTATGCAGGGGCTGGAAAAACTAAAAAAAAACCTCACGATTTCGTGACATGTTTTAGGAGAGAGAAAGTGTCTAAAACTTCACGATTTCGCGACATGTTTTAGGAGAGAAAAAGCTGGCAAAACTATCATGATTTCATGACATGTTTGAGGAGAGAGAAAGTTCTAGCAAAAGTGTCACGATTTCATGACATGCTGGAAGACAGAGACGAAGCTGGCAAAACTGTCGCGATTTCATGACATGTTGGCAGAGAAAGAGAGCAAGTTGGAAAGTGTCACGATTTCGTGACATGTCGCATTTTCGTGACTCGAAAAGTGCAGGAAGGCAGAGAAGGAAAAGTGTCACGATTTCATGACACATTTCCAGGAAAGTTGTACGGACAAAAAGGTGTCACGATTTCATGACATAATGCAGAAAAGAGAGTCCGCAGTGTGAACTGTCATGATTTCATGACAAGATCGAAGAGAGAGAAAGTTATTCAGGAACTGTCATGATTTCATGACATGATGCAAAGTTCCAAGTGAGGACTGTCACGTTTTTGTGACATGCTATAGAGGTCAAGTTGAGGACTGTCATGATTTCGTGACATGCTAAAAAGCTCGAAGTGAGAACTGTCATGATTTTGTGACATGCAGCAAAAGGAAGAGTCTGAAAGGAGAAGCATCATGATTTCATGATAGGTTGCAAGGAAAGCTTTCGAAAGCTGAAAGCGTCATGATTTCATGATAGGCTAAAAGAAAAGCGTACGGATGGTGAAAGAGTCACGATTTCATGACAGAAACTGGAAGCAGGTCTTCTATAGGAGAAGTGTCACGATTTCGTGACAGAAGCTGAGAGGAAGGCCATGAAGACAAAAGGGTCGCGATTTCGTGACAGAGTTAAAGATGACGTCAGCAGAAGCAGATGTGTCATGATTTCATGACAAAAGTAGAGAAGAAGGCAATGAAGACTAAAGTGTCACGATTTCACGACAGGAGTGAAGATGACGTCAACAAAAGATAGAAGTGTCACGATTTCATGACAAGGACGCAGTCAAGGCAGACAAAGGCAAAAAGTGTCACGATTTCGCGACAGTAGGCAAAAGAAGGTGTACGACAGGCAAAGGTGTCGCGATATCGCGACATGTTGTAGTTTCATAGGAAAAGCTACAGAACCAGAGGCGGTTGAAGGACAGAGTTAACTTTGAGCCGACAGAGTTAAATCTGGGCCGACGCAGCATAGGGTTTTGCAGTCGACGTAGTTTGAGGGTTACAGCCGACTAAGTTTGAGAGTTTTGATCATGAAATTTATTCTATAAAAGGAGGGCTATTTCGAGATTGAAGGATCGAATGTGTGAATCGAACTTGCGCAAGAAAAGTCCGCTATGCGCAAGAGAGCGAGTCGAGTCAAATCGATTCGTGCGAAGTGTGCGAGATGCAGCCATAACAACGCAAATAGCGCAGAAGTGGCGAGTTGATGCGCACTGTGAGAAGTTCGATCGCAGAGTGTTGAATGCTGCTATGTTTGCACAGAGGTGCAAAGGTCGATGTTCGATCGAGTGCAGCTGTAATTGCGCAATAAGAGCGAAGGACTGTGTTTTGTAGAACAGAGGAAGAGGACAATTTGTGCCAGACCGAAGGACTATGTTTTGGTGCAGATCAAAGAAAGAGGAAGAGGACATTTGTGCTAGACCGAAGGACTATGTTTAGTGCAAATTCGAGGACCAGCTTTGAGGTGATAGAGTTGAGGACAGAGGTCTCCAGCCAGAGCAGGGAAGACAAGTGTCTTCTGTGGATAGAGTTCCACTTGCTAAGGGCAGAGGAGGTAGAGGTCTTCTAGAGGATCACCAGCCAGAGCAGAGTTAGGGGAAGGTATCTCCTTTGAGAAGAGGCTCATAAACATTGTAATTGGGAAGGTTTCCCAAAGAATTTGAAATAAACTTTTAGAGAAAAGTTTTGTGGACGTAGCCCAGCCATTCTGGGTGAACCACGTTAAAAATGAGTCTTCTATGTGTGATGCTTTCTGTCTTGTTTAATATTGTGTTGATGCCACTGCTATCTGAATTTAAAATTATTAAATGGTTAAGTCTTATACTGTTCACCCCCCCTCTCAGTATAAGTTCATGTTCTTCAATTAATAGGTCATGTTATTTTTGAGAAGGGCCTAGCGGTTGATCCTAATAGAGCAGAGGCCATCCTTTGTCTCCCCATACTAGTCAACAAGAAAGGGCTACAGTCATTCTTTGGATAGATTAACTTCGTAAGGAAGTTTGTCCCTGACTTCGCCCAAGTATTCAAGCCTATGGTTGAGTTACTGAAGAAGGATGTTGATTTTATCTAGACATAAGAGAGGAAGACAACCTTTGAGGAAATCAAGTCCATAATCTCTCAAATGCATGTGCTGATAAACCCTAAATATTCGAAAGACTTCATCTTGTATGCGGTCGGAGAACCCGAGAGCTATGTTGCAGTGCTGACGTAGAAGGGAAACGAGGGTGAAGAGAGACCAATAACCTTCTTGATTCAAGTGATACAACTACATGAGGAGAGATATTTCATTGAGTGATAAGTACATGTGGTTATGAGGTCCCTTCAAAATTTTAGGCACTTTGTCTCTCAGAGCCGGGCCACTATCTTCGTGATTCAATTGGACGTCAAAAATTTCATCATCCAAGGAGAACTGGGTCACAGGAGGGTAGGGTGGATCACCAAGATACAGGAGTTTGACATAGAAGTATGACCTATGAAGTTGTTTTGAGGTCGGGCTCTGTGTTAAGAACTGGCCTGAAGTGCTACAGTCGAAGTCTCTGCTTGCCAGTGGGAAAATTTGGTAGAAGAGATCAACCTCTCCAACTCCTTATCAGAAGAGAGTGATTAGAGAAATGATATCTTGTGGTATTTCAACACAGGGAGATGTTCGGATCATCTTAATGCCTCACAAAGGAGGTTCAGGATTAATGCCTTAAAGTACATCCTACACATCGAGGGGCTATTTTTCAAAAATATTGATGGCGTACTATTATGATGCATCAAATATTTGGATAAAACAAAGGTCCTTGAAAAATTCCATTTTGGGATGTCGAGAGGACACCATTTAGGAAGGCCCATGACATTAAATATAATCAAGACAGGCTATTACCGGCCCACCCTCTTCACAAATGCACATGCGGTCTGTCAAAAGTGTGAAAAATGCTAGAGGTTTGTCGGAAAAAATAAAAAAGTGCCAATGCCCCTCCATCCGATTCAGGTAAAGGCCCCATTTTAGTAGTGGGGTTTGGACTTCATTGGTACAATAATGCCTAACTCATCGGTGGGGCATAAGTTCATCCTTACAGCCAATGATTATTTCACTCGATGGGTTGAAGCGATTCCTACTAAGCATGCAGACTAGGAAACAATCATCGACTTCTTGGAGAGTCTCATCACCCATTTTGGGATCCCAGAGGCAATAGTTATAGACAACGGTCCATGGTTCTTAGGCGCTGTACTCATGGAGTTCACCAAAAAATATGGTATCTACCATAAGATATCCTCAAACTACTATCCGCAGGGTAATGGCCTGGCCGAGTCCACTATCAAGAATCTATTGAAGATTATAAAAAAGATAGTAGAAAGGAACAAAAGGTCCTAGCACCTATTTCTGGATCGATCATTATGGGTGAATCACGTATCTTTTAAGAAGTCCATCAAGATGTCCCCATACACACTTGTATATGGCAAGGAGGTTGTCTTTCTAACCCACATAAAAATGCCTATGCTCTGGCTGCTAGAAGATGAGAAAGTTGCCAAAGACCCAGTTGATGCCCTTGGACCAGTTACTGAAGCTGTAGGAAGAAAGGGAGAAGACATATCAAGCCTTTACCAAGCATGCTGAGACAATGCAGAACTAGTTTTCGAACCACTACTCGGGTCTTCAAGATCAAGGACTTGGTGCTTAAGTGGGACTCCTATAAGGCCAAACCAGGAAATCATGACAATCTCGATGCATTCTAGGATGGCCCCTTTGAGATCATCTGGGTGAACTAGTTTAACGCATTCATGCTAAAATATAGGGAGGGCCAAGACCTCCCGATACCTATCAATGGCTTTCACCTGAAAGCCTATTATCGCTGAGGAGCGCTGAAGGTTTTACCCTGTACATATTCAGGTTTTCTGCATTTTCAATTTTAGTTCTGTATATAAATATTGCTTTCATTTCAGTTGAAGTTTTCTGCTTTAAACCCCGAGAGACAGCCAAGTGTTTCAGAGAAAGAGAGGTCACAGCAGTTGAAAAAATGGCTAAGGCAGGAAAGCCGCCCGAAGTCGCAAAGAAGTGGTCCCGAAGTTAGGCATCGCACCCATTTTGATGCGACATCGGGAGGTTCCAGCGCCAGGCAAGTGTGGAAGAGCCACCCGACTTCTGGCCGAAGTCAGGCGGCGCACCTAGGTTTGGTCAAAGTTGGGCGGGGGCAACACATAGAAGCGCAAGAAATTTTCTAAGTCCCCCGTTCGACTGCATAATTTTGCCTTGCGCAGCCCAGCAGTGCATGTCCAAATTTGTGCACCTGGGAGGGCACTTCGAAGGCAAAAAAAAGGGGTGCTCAAAATTTTGCTAAGTGCTGGATCATAGTTGCCCGACTTCGGGCCTGAAGTTGGACGGCGTGCACTTTTTCGACCGAAGTAAGGCGAGGTCAAGAAAAAGTGTTAAAAATTTTCTAAGTCCGGGCCTCCCGAGGTCGCGGATCCCGTGGGCCGAAGCCGGGCAACGCGCGTTTTTTGAGCGCATTTGGTCGAAGGCATTCTTGCCTTGGGTTGTTTCCAGCACACTTGCCGAAAAACAAATGCTTTGGAATATGTGCCCAATGGACGACAATTATTGGCACGAGTTTTGGAGATTTTAAGGAATGATTGTGTGGATTTCAAAGTGTGATTCATAAATGAAAAAATTCCCCCATGCCCAATGGCATACCAAGTCACACATTCCAATAAGGGATCCCACATGCGACTACCAAAGAATAACGATGCTACTCACCTACTTCATGCAAAAAAACTTTAAATTCCTCAGTCGCCATTAATGCTGCTCTTGCCCACTTCTAGAAAAGCGGTTTTAATTTATTCACTCAGTATTATCAAAGCTCATTAAGCAAATTCAAGTAGCACCGTGAGGGGAAGTGAATTATGAATTGAGTAGTTGCAGCAGTAAAATTCCAAAATTCTTCGACACCATGAGTGAAGGGCCGAGCTTAGTTAAAGGGAAGACGCCCATGCAGGTAGTCTCAAGTTCATCAGAGCATGAATCAGAACAATCGACATCCTCTGAAGCCCATGGAAGCACAATGCCTAAGGAGACAAAAAGAAAAATGAGAGGTAGGAGCACGAAAAGGTAGGGTCCTCCACCACCACCAACTGACAACCTAACCGGATACAAGGACGACAACTATTCAGTCAGTATCACCGAGCTGCATCCCATTGTGGAGAAGTGGGGTAAGAAACTTGCGGCTTCACATCATTTCATAGCAACATTTAAATAAAATCTTTACTGGTTCTTCTGACCCCCAATCCACTACTGACCGAAGTTGGTTAAATCCATTGCAACATACTACGGACCAGCTGCCTGACAGATCTGTGACTGTCAAGGAAAAGTGTTGTTCACCCTCTTCAAGGAGAGCGTCCAACCGACTTTCACACTAGGAATTGAGCATGACCCAAATGACATACTCAAAAGGGTCAACCTAAATAAAAAAACAACCAGGGACTTTCTCAAATCAGAGCTGGAGCAACCATTGGCAGCTTCTAGGTGGCCATCGTGCCTGATATCCTTGGCATGATTCAAAAGCAACAATATTTACACTATGCTTGCCTGGGTTTTAGGCTACGACACTTATGAAGTGGTGTACCCATACCAATGGGCGCTCAATGAATGTATCATGATCTAAGAACTCTACGACACCAGTGCACTAAAAACTAGGAAGTACCCTATATATTTTGACTGGATGGATTGTGTGGCGTACGCCATTCATTATGGACTAGTGAAGCTGTAGCAGAACCAGATGACCGAATTTAGATACCGTTCCTTCTTGGTGTGGCTTTTCTTGTATCACATGCACTACCAGATGAAGACTATTGAGGTCAAAAAGGCAGATAAGCAGGGAGCACCGTTACCAGTCTATGAGTGGACAACCCTACTATACAGAAAATAGTCATTTTATGAATTCAATTCCAAGTTTATGGGCACTTGCCTAGCTATTTTCGACGATGAGGTAGATCACCTCCCTCAAAACATGGAAATATCTAGTGAAGATGGAGCTCGGGGAAACCTTTTGATTGACTCAAGGGGTTGTCATCAGAATCCACGGCTTCAAGGGAAAATCGTTCTTTCTACCCTATTTTTGTTTAGAGTACTATTTTGGGCTTGAAGCAGGACAACAAATGGATTGCATCGAAGAAGAGTACGACACTGGTAAGAAAAAAGGCCACGTCTTCAACTATCCTCTCATTTGAGGAGACATGGAGGTTAACGAGGTTGAGCAACATGTCTACTTGGAAGAGACCCTCTTCAGCTTTGGTCTGGTGCAAATGCCACAACAATGGAAGTACGACCTGATTAGGGCAAGAAGGAAATTTGTACACAGTTGCCCTCAGGCAAAAATAATGGCCGAAAGAAAAAATCGAAAGGGAGATGAACTGGAGTGGCATGTCGAACGAATGCAAACATGGCCCCATGGCATGATTTTACTATGTTGAAGCTGACTACGACCTCGAGCACAACCTAGATCACAGGCCAAACTCAGCTGGCTTCAGGAGGCTGTTGGCCAAGGTGGCGCCACACAGGTGGACAAAAGACAAAATCATTGAATGTTGGATTATGAGGTGTCACACATGGCATGATAAATTTGAGAAAAGTTGTCCATTGATGATGAGTTTTTAGATCTATATGATGAATTCATTGACAAGTGGTCGCCATTCGTATTCCAAGGTGTAGTCCCCTAGGATGCTCCAAAAAGTCATAAAAGGAAGCCTTAGCCTCAACATTTGATTGTACAAAGAGCTTCCGACAACAAAGCATCAAAAAGTCAAAGGGTGGGCCCAATGTTGTCCTCAACGGCTGAGAAGTTGCCCCAGTCATAGAAGGAGTTAGAAAAGTCAGCCAAAAAGGCAAAAACTAGAGACACAGGCCTTCAGAATCCAAAATAAAAATTTGTCTTAAGCGCCTAGTCCCTTGATGCACCAACCGCCTCTGCTTCCCCTTAGCAAATAGTTGCTCCCACAGAAAGAAAGAGGAAACGCTCTAAAAAGCCTAAAGAGCGGCGATAAAAAAAGCAGGCTATAAAATAGGAGGCAAGAGTAGTTGCACAAGCTGGGACAATTGCAGATGAGGTTATTTCAATCGATGATAGCCCATAGAAAGAGGCAAAATTATGGGATGTGGGGGTCATCCAAAAACTGGCTTTGGCAGAGCCCATAGGTACACCTTCTACCCATTTACTGCAAACCCTAGCCACCCCCTCTATCACTCCTCCATATTCTAGATTTGGGCACATCCTAGCGGCCTCATCTCTGTAACCAGTCACACAACCCTAGTCCAACCCATAGTATTTCACCCGCTATGCCAAAAACCCTAACACCCTCCACACTCTGGGTCAAACCCTATGTCTATAACCCATAGCTAGCGTTGAAGAATCCCCTCAGTCCCCTCGTCACTCACCTAGTGTCACTACCTCATCTCCACCTCCACAACAGTCATTCGCTTCCCCCAGGACCCAATCCCCTTCGAGAGTAGTCTTCTCTTCTGGCCCATCCTCTGTTTCATTGTTCATCGAGAAGATACCCAAGTAGGACTTAGCTTCAACATACCCTATGCTTGTCGAGCTGGAGATGACTGAAAAATAGCTATGATTCATATATGACAAGCCTCTAGCTATGAAGGCTGTCCCGTGCTCTGTCTCCTTTCTCCAGGGATTCAAGAAAAGAAGAGCCGAGGAGATCGCTGGTCCAAAAAAATATTCCAAGTATGACTTGGACAAGAGAGTGGTCTGAACAGAGAAGCTAGTGCCTAAAGTGAAGAAGCCCCTAAGGGAGATGATCGAGGCGGATTACCAGATCATAGTCAAGGAGAAAAGCTTCGACGACCTCAACAAAGAATATGACATCTGTAGGATCTGTCAGAAAGCTAACAACCTGATGATCAAACACATCAAGAGGCAGGAACAACTATATCGATTGCAAAATGATAAATGAAAGCTTGAGGCTAGAGCACATACGCAACTGGAGAGTGCATGGGAGGAGGTGAAAAAACTGAAAGACTAGCTTGTAGCCTCTCAACAAGAGATGACAATCCAAAATACAGCAGTGAACCAGCTGCTAGAAGAGAATAAGGCAGCGTTGATTCACGTTACTGCGCTACGAAAACAACTTCTGGACACTCAAGCACTGCTAAAGGAGAAAGCTTCACAAGTTGCCACCTTATCTAAGGACAAGATTAAATAAATGAGGGTTGGCCTGCTGAAGGGTTTTCAGATGAATGTTGCTAGGTCATTGTCCATCCTGAACTATGTCTCCAGGATTGGAGAAATTTTTTTCAAGGGAAAGCTTACGGTAGAGGAGGCTGAACGCAAAGCAAAGTAGTGGCTGGGCTTGGCAATTAAGCTTGAAGAGTGCAAGCGCACATGCATCCAATTTCTCCTTATGTCAGAGATCACCCTAGAATGGGAAGATGCAAGAATCATATTGCAGAATTATTTTAAAAAATTATAAAAAGTCAAGGCCGCCAGGAAGATGCTAGATTCCTTAACCCATGAGGAAAACATCTGCCTAGCCCCTTTATAAACCCTTTCCACACTTGGATTCCTGGGTTTCATCCAATACGAGGAATTTATGCCCCTTGAGCAGGTGAAGCAGAATTGGCAGAAGTATAAGGTAGATACCTTCGAGATCGATGGCTGGGCAAAACTAGTGCAAGAGGTATAGGTAACTCAGATGGTGTCCAAATATTGCAAGATCAACACTTTTCTTCAGGATCTCAGAGAAAGATATGGCACCATTGATGTGCATAATATTGCAATATTGCAGCCTTCAGGAAGGCACTGCACGATATCGCCAACCTAGAGCCCTTCCAAGAGGTAGCCTGGGCTAAGGCAAAGACTGCTTATGGGCATGTCCGAGAGCAGGTTGATCATGCCCCACAAGAAGAGGAAAAGGAGGCTGATAAATCAGGATTAGGAGGAGAAGAAGAGGTTTCGAAAGAGACTGTTAGAACTGATCCAGAAGAAGAAAAACTCCCCAAGTTAGGATCTCAGTAGCAACAACAAAAGGATGTAGCAGCCAGCATAGAATCTATACCCAAAGGATAAAGGTAGGGTTCATTGCATCGAGGCATGCTCAATACCCCGTGAGCCACCAGGAATGTTACCATATTTTGCATGGGGTCCCTTATTTATTGAAAAATTGAAAGATTACTATTCTGCCTCCCCTCATCCTTCTTTCCCTTTCTTATTTTTCTTCTTCCAGCTATCTCTTTCCTATTCTTCACCTTGCATTTGTGTCATTTTAGTTATTTTCTATAAATGGGTAAATTTGCCTAAAAAATTTCTAAGTATGGAGGTCACCCGACTGCGCAGTGCAGCTGAGCAGCGCTCACAAGTTTTACCGCACCCGGGTGGAAGCATCAGATAACGACCCCAAAAAATGACTAAGTCCTAGGTCACCCGACTTTGGTCTGAAGTCGGACGATGCCAGGCGATCGGCGCGCACCCGGGCGGCAAGAGCAAGGCAGCACCAATTTTTTCTAATTGTTGGTGTCGTCCGACTTCGGGCCAAAGTCAGACGGCGCCATAGGTTGGGTGCGCACTTAGAAAGTTAAAGGAGAAGGAGCAGCCCAAAAAGTACTAAGTGTTGGCCCGCCCAAATTTGGTCCAAATTCGGGCGATGTCCCAAAAAAGGATGCACACCCGGGTGACCAAAGAAGGAAGGATGACCCCATTTTGTCTAAGTATTACGCCACCTGACTTTAGGCCAAAATCGGGTGGCGCTCGACTATTTGTGCGCACCCAGGTGGAAGGTAGCCAGGATTCACCAAGTTTTTATGGGTCATCCGAGTGCGCTCCCCCTGTCCGGATGTGCATCCATTTTTGTGTGCCATCGGGTAGAATGAAAAGGACAAGTAGGCCTGAGCATGAAGATGTTTCCTTTTTCATTGGTGGCCCCAAGACCTGACAGACAGTTGGTTTTGAGAAAGGAGTTAGGATGTGATAAGAAGTACGCCAAGATTGGTGGGTGTGAATTAACAGAATGTACTACGCCTGCCACCATTGATAAATACTCTACTCCTCACCTATCGATTGTCACGAAGCTGCTACGTCTCTAATTGGACATTGCTGCAAGGACATTCCATGCCCACAAGTTTTATCAGCTTTTGCCAGGTCTGGGATCCTATGCTCAAAATTGTAATCAGGGGGACATGGCATTATAAATAGCAGTTTCGTTTCATTGTAAAAGGGGGAGGGAGATATACTGCTAGGAAATTGTTGTAGCTGTGCGTTTGTATTTGAATACAAAATATACTTGGCTCTATTAATTGTATTTTGTCTTGTATGCTACCTTTGCCAAATATTTTTGCCTCATGTTGCTTATGTTATTGATTACTATTATTTTGCATTTCTAGATATCAGTATTGACAACTAAGTATATATGGAATATGAAAGTAGAGCATACATAGGATGAAATCGCATTGATAGTTTCTGCAGCATGTTTTATGTTTGATTGTTGTTAGTAGTGGTGATTGGTTAGTTACCGTGCTGCTTATCTTCCTACCCAAATTAAAATATATTTATCTTTCTTTCCATAATTTATAATTTCCTTCTTGAACTCAGAGCTGAAAACCCCAATTGATAAAGCAAAGGAGCAGGTATTCTTTGGATATTGGCACGAAAGGCTTTCCTTCCTTTCAGCCTTTCAATCTGCTGGGTGAATATAGGGTGCATTACACTAAAATCCTATCCTAGTGGCAGATTCGTAACCAAGACTTACCCTTTTTTGCTTTTGATATGCTATCTTGAGCACTAATTTTACAATGTGTAGTAGACGATAGCTAATGTAGATATCCTACTTGTGCTATGTAGTGGATAATGGCTCCTTTATGTGAATACCTATGCTTTGAGTTGCTTGCTATGGACGCTTGACTTTGAGGCTAATGGAGGTATCTCTAAACATCATAATGTGAGCCTTTTGTTGACTCTTTTACCTTGCTTGGATAGTGCCCTTCTAGTGGCTACTTTGTGATGAGTCTTGCTGGCATTGATGTGTCCTTGAGACACTCAAAATTTATCCTCTTTTTCTACGTAGGACAAGATATTATGGTGCAAGAAACTAATGTAAATATATTTACAATAGTTAAAATAGAATACCTTGGATTTGCACCTCTATTTGAGATCTTCAAATCTCTTCTTGCAAGATTTCTTTCTACTAGAATCTGATGGCAACTTCTTTGAACTCTTCCTTGTAGGTAAGGAATGATTTGATGTTGTCTTCTTTGTTATACAACTCTTTCCTTTACTTGGTTAATATTACAATGAATCCAAGCTAATAACCATGCAACTAATATGCCCTTAGAGTGGCTTAATCTTGCACTAATTTTCACTTTCATTGAAAATCCTTAATGCACTTCTGATAAGCTTTAAGAGAAACTAATATAGTGCAACTTCAATCTCCTTATTACTCCTTAAAAGTAACTTGTAATATGCACTAATGATAACTCTTAAATTTTTTGCAAATGCTCTATATTTTTTGCAATCTAATATAGTATTCTTTTGCTATAACTAGATAATAGGAAGATGATATTTTCCTTTCTTTCAAAATATATCCAAATCCTATTTAATGTGCAGGTAATAATATAAAATAATTTCTTTTGCACTTCCCTTGAAGGTTTTAAAAAGAGCTCTTCTCCTTGCAACTTTAGTTCTAATTAGGTGCTTAATGAAGCTAAGTAACAATTTGAATATGAGTGATCAAGTAATGAACCCTTTGCACCTAAGTTGCTTATATTTTAATGCTCTCTGAAGATGATGTAGATCTTGATGAATAGATTCACCAATTTTTTGTATGAAATTGTAGTAAATTGCAGCTATAAAACCTTTAGTATTTTGCTGTAGATTCAACAAACCCCTATCTTCGAAATATGCCTTCTTAGCTATGAAAGACAATCTCCAAATATTTTGGATTTGGTAGGCTTCTTCTATGTGTGTTCTCATTTAGCCTATTTATAGAATTTTAGATTCAATATGGGCCTTATTATCAAGAATCTGAAAGTCTTGAGGTCTTCTCTAATCTCCTTCAAAATTAGACAATCTTGCCAAATACTTCTCCTTTGGGCTTGTTGTCGGATGACGATAATTATCCCAAACCCTTCACTATAAAGAGCTTCTCCTTGGTAGTGAATTTATCCAATGAGTTCTTCTAGTAACTCCTTTAATGGCTTCAAAAAACTCTGCAATAAGGCTCTCCAAGCCTTTTCCTTATTTCTCCTTGAGACCTCTCTAAGGTCTTCAATATTGCAACTTCTTTGGTCTTCCTAATGAGACATTTCCTTAAACATTCTACTATGGAAGTGTTGGCAATGAGATCTCCCTCTCAGATATCTGAGATCTGCTACTTCTAAAATTAGGTACATGACCTTGCTAGACCTTCTCCAATATTCCAAGACTATAAGTTCTTCAATGAGACCTTTTGTGGATATTATTCAACTTCTTCTGGAAGAAGTCTTTAATCTACTATTTGTAGGCTTCAATAGAGATCACCAATCTCCTATCTTATTCTGGACTCTTATATAGAGTCTCTTAAATATGCTATTTGTAGTTTTCAATGGATATCATCAACCTCCAATATTATCCTAGAATCTTCTCTAGAGTCTCTTCAATCTACTACTTGCATTTTTTAATGGAGATCACCAACCTCCAATCTTCTCTTGGACTCTTCTCTGGAGTATCTTCAATCTACTACTTGCAGTTTTTCAATGGAGATCACCAACCTCCAATCTTCTCCTAGAATATTCTTTGGAGTCTCTTCCTTGAATCTAGAACAAGGCTCCTATGGCCTTTTCTTCTACAATACGTAGGTCTACAAAAAGACTTCCCTTAGGTTCCTAGAATCTCCTCTTCTTCTGTTTATTGCTTTTGGTGTTGGATTGATTCTGAAGATGATATTATTCCTAGCTCTTCTGTAGGAAGCTTCCCAACTTTCTTTGAATCACCTTTATCTTGCAACAATGTATTATTATTGTAATGGAAGAAATTATTAATAACTAATATTCCCTAGTTGATTTGTCAATATAGTGGAACAAATGTTGAGTCCTAGTCTTCACGAGTTTTTTACAACTTTGTGGAAAGAATCTAGCCAAATGCAATATCAAAAATTTTGGAAACTAAGATTTGCTTCTCTCTCAATCTCTCTTGTGGATCTCCCTATTCTTATCTGATATACCCTAGCTATGATAACACTCTTAGCTTTTGATAATGTATGCTATGGGAGAAAGCAATCACAAGATGTAAAATATACAAAAAATTAATATAATGGAATTTTACAATAATGCTGAAATATGCTATTACTAAAAAGTTGAAAAAATAGTACAATGTAATGTAATAGAGGAAATGAACACTTTAGAATTCTAATGGAAACTACAATGTACCTACTCATTACTCAATAGTGATCTCTCCACACTCTCTATCTCTCTATCTCTATGTCCTAGGGCCTATATATAAGAAGATAAGTTAATTGACCCTTACTCTGCCTAACTACATTTCCTATGACTCATATACAAGTGGACTCCTTGTACATTTACATCATTTCACATTTATACTTGTGCATTTATTACTTCTTCCCCAAGTAACTACTAAACCTTACTCTAAAGTAAACTTCTACTCTAGTAATGTACCAAATGTGGTACATTGACATGTACCTAAATAATTTAATATACTCTAACATCGTCTTCACTTGGTTTTTATTTGTTCCATTCACTATTTTCCAAAGTTTTTCTACAATAAGAATTGATTTTATTTTGTTTTTCCATGATGCAAAATTTTGCCCTTTTAGGAGTTGGAATCCGGAAAGAAATTTTTTGTTATTTGACATAATGGAACTCATAAAAATAATTAATCAATTTTGTAAAATTAAATATTTTGAAGTAGTAAACCTTTTATCTCCCTAATTTATTAAATTTGCAGATTCTAAATTCTTCAAATTTCAAAATATTTATCTAAATATTCAAATTTTCAAGTTTCTAAAATTTTCTTTTTTAGAGTAGAAATCCTTATCTCTACAAAATCTATTATATCAAATTTTATCAAAAATTGAATTTTTGATACAAGATTAATTGCAAATATAAAAATATCATTTTCAATATATATTTTCAGTTTTTCATAAATGAGGTTGAAGTCCTTATAACCCAACCTGAATATTATTTTCCAATAACGTTGAATTCCTTTTAGCTCCCTCTTAAATATTAATTTAAAGTACCTAAGTTTCCAATGCTTCAATTAAACCTTGACTTATGACTTTAATATATATCAAATGATTAAGATAATATTACTTACCTTATCTTTCGCTTGGTGAATTACGGTAGAATCTTCACAAATTTGAAAATGCTCATGTTCACTTTGGAAAATGCATGCTATTAAATACTATTGACTGTGATGGACGTTACACTTGTGTGTAATGTTCATGCAAGAATGCTTTCTCTTACTTATGTTGTTAATGCCTCCTATGCGTTACTCATTTTGACTATAGTATCAAAAATTCAAAGAGAAGATGATTTAATATCTTGGCACTCAAGTTTGTGCTCTGGCTGAATTGAGCTATTTAGGAGATATCACTATGATCGAAATGCTCACAATTGTTCTAATATTGGTGATCCAACTAGCTTTCCTTACTCGGGTGCTTCTGGTTAGCTCACTTAGGTGCTTTGGCTCACCCAAGTGCTTAGGCACTTTGGCTCAACCAGGTGCTTAGGTGATTCAATTAGATTTTTTTACTTAGTTGCTCTGGTTGGATCACCTAGGCACTCAAGCACTTCAATTATATTTTCTTACTTAGGTGCTTTGGTTAGATCATTCGAGCACTTCGGCTCACCTAGATACTCAAGCGCTTTGGCTTGCCTAACTTGCTTAGGCACTTTAGCTTTGCTTATCTTGCTTAGGCACTTTAGCTTTGCTTATCTTGCTTTGGCTTACCTATCTCCTTTAGATTATTCAACTTACTTGTCTCTACTTTACTGCTTTAATTTTTAGAATATATCTTTCAAAAATATATTTTTCTTTATCTTTTAAAAATAATATTTTCTTTCAAAATATTCTATGTAAAGCTTTGATGCTTCCACTCCTTACTTTTCTTCTTTACTCAGAATTATACCTGATCTCTTCTATCTTACTTTTCTTTCTTTCTTTGTCTTAGGTTCTAGCCTGAGTTCTTTTTGCTTCTTTCCATTTCCTCTTAGGTACAAGCCCAAGTTCTTCTATATTTTTTTTTTCTTTTTTCTTCTTAGGTTCTTGCCTGAGTTCTATATTCTTCTCAAGTACTTGCCCAAATTCTTCTATATTCTTATCAGGTACTTGCCTAAGATCTTTTATATTATTTTATAGACTTCTTGATAGTACAATTTAATGTGTGCACTATCTTGTTAGGGTCAAATATGCTTAAAATTTAAAGTGCTAAATTTTTTCTTAGGTGGATTTTGTCCATTCAATATGTGGTTCTCTATTTATAGAGAACGTCCAAAAAATTAGGGTGACTTTTGATTTTCCTCTCAATCAATTCTTCAAGCTGAATCCTAGTATTCACTTCTTTTAGAGTGGAAAGACTCTAGAATATAATAATGGGACCTTATCAATTTGTAAATTTGAAATTTACAGTAATCTGAGTCTACATTTTCTTCACGTGACTTTAAATATACATCACATCGAAGACTTCCTTCGATGTTAGTAATAGATGCTACTTGAAGTAGCTTTAATACAACCATTGGCTTTTAAGCCAAATTATCTTAGTCCCAATATTTTGGATCTTGAGTAGTCTCAAATATAAGAATAATCAAAATATAAGCTGGCCAATATAAATTATAATAACATTAAAAAATATCAAATATGAATATAAAATGGCCAAACTCATTCATGCGATAACATGAAGAAACTTAGAATAGAATTACTCAAAATATGCATACAAGCTTTAATAATTTTAATGCTTGAATGCGATATTCTTTGTTACTCTTCGATACAATACATGGAGATTTATATCCATAATATAGCCATACAAATATGACTCTTCAAGTACTTGACTATTGCTCTCCTCACATATCTAAGAGATACATATTTTCCTATTCCATGCATAAGATAACTCTCACATGTCCTTTGGATTCTCATCTTGCCACTTGTATACATGAATCTTGACTCTCTAATTACATGCACACTTAGCTCTATGACATTTGCACTCTTTTACATTACACTTATACTTCTGCATGCACACCTAATACATAATATTTGTGCACATCCTCACATTATATATTTACACACTTAGTTACATGACACTCATACACTTTCTCTCATTATACACTTGCACTCTTACTTACATGACACTTGTGCATATCCTATACATAGACACTTATATGAAGGGAAATATAGATCTCATTCCTAAACTATTGACTCAAACCCTATTTGTAGACACCTAAAAAGTGTCACATTTGCAATGGTTAATATTAATATTTAATAATGTGTGAAATTATTTTAATTAATGTATTTCAAACCTTATAAATTATTAATATTGGCTATTTTAGCCCCTTTGACCCACTTTGGCCCCTTCCTACACCTAACCATAGTCATCATGGGACCACTCACTATTTTTAACTCTGGTTCACATTAACTCTGGTTGGTATTTATTTCCCCTCTTTCCTCCACATTTCAAGCACATTAATGCACATGGGTGAGGATTCCCTCCACCCAAGCACATTGATCAAGCACATTATTTTTTGTGGGTGAGGAATCTCTCTACAAATAGAGTATTAGTGAGGCATGTTATGATACGTCATAATATGTCATAGGGTGTCATAGCCCAAATAGGAAAATGTGCACACTTGTCCTTGATTTGGGGAAACATAAGATTCCTCCCTTCCCTCCACCCAAGCACATTGATGAGAAATTCCATTTTGTGGGTGAGTATTTCCTCCAAAAAAACAACATTAGTGAGGCATGTTATGATGCATCATAATGTGTCATAGCCCAAATAGAGAAACTTGCACATTTGTCCAATCCAAGTGGAAAATATCTAAGATGCCCCTCTTACGCACCCATGACACTTGTCTCCCACTCTCTCCAATCCTCATAACTATCCTTCATCCATGGGAGATTTTATAAATAGGTCTTCATTTCATTTTTAATGGATGCACAAGAATTATAATTAAACTTTGCTCAAATTCTATATGATTTTGTTGTATACATGTTTTAATATTGTGATTGAAAGTATACCATTAAAAGAGCTTGAAGGATTAAACCATGGAGGATATTGGAAATTTTTCTAATCCTTTTTTTATAGCCACACCCATAGGTTACATTTAACAATGCACCAGATCTGCATCAAAGGCTCCAAAACACGTCCAAGAAATTTTAAATCCAACCAGATCCACCCTCATTGTTTCGGGTATACATTCCTCATAAATAATAATATTAATCTAAATTTTTGAGGGAATATTCTTGACATCTAGAAGAAAATCTACACAAGTTTTTAGCTCATTTTGAGTAATATCAACCACTATGAAATTGGTTTTGTAATCTATTGTATTTATTTTTCATGATTTAAGGCCTTATCTTGAAAGGCCCCATAGAGGCTACTGATATTTTCATTGTGGGCTTGTGTGTAGGTATTGGATATGCATGGAATATTGGGAGTTCAAGAAATATATTATAAACCCTCCCAAAACCTGATGTGCGCTCGAGGAGATAACTTGCCACACCATAGATTTCACTTGTAAAAGAAAACCCTCCATTTTGGGAGGTCGATTGTAATCAAAAGGGCCTATTTGTAAAAGATAAAGTTTATCAATTTAAAATATATTTCAAATATTTATTTTTCATTGCACTTTGTCTACTTTAATTTTTTATGGTATATATCCTCTTTCACACAAATGGCGATCATGGTGGGACCCTTTACCCACAACACATTTGACACTTGCTATTTTGCATGAGCTTTGGCACATGCATCAGACATAGAATATCTTGTGTATTTTTGATTAGGGTTATTTGTGTTTGCATGATTATTTAGCTTACTCTTCTAATATTCATACTTTTTATCTCTATCATAGGCACCTAAGGGCAAGATATAAACAATCATACCTTTCAAATTAGGGTAGGATCTTACCAAATCTACCCTTATAGGCTCAATATCAACTGCCCATGGTGGTTCTCAATCATAGTATCAAAAATACATTGTGGTTCTAAATATCAAACACAATATCCTAGGGTGGTATTCAAGCTTAGAAAATAATTTCACAGACTCAAGGACACAGTATGCTTAGTTTCCATTTCTTTCAGCACAGGCTCACGGGCTAGTTTCTCGTACCTTTTCAATTTGGCATGAAAATATGTAGCATAGTTTATTTTATTTTATTGCTTGAATATATTTCCTCCCTTTTAAACTTTAAAACAAACAAACAAAAAAAAACATTAGCATATTTTCTTCACGATTTATTTTTCAAAACTCAAAAGGCATATTAGTTTAGTTGTTTTTTTACTGCTTTTCAAACATTCAAATACATAGTACCTTATTTATCTATTTTTTTCTTTCAAACAATAAATATGCATTAGATTAGCTGAAATTTCTTAAAAACAAAAACTCAAGTACTCTTTTGATTAATTGTCCTTTGCTTTTTCATTTGCATTAGCTTAGGTTGTCATTTCTTTTCCAAACTCAACAGATTAGTTTGTGCATGCTTTCAAAAACTCATTTATATCAAGATTTCTTTCAAAAAAAAAGGAGGAACTTTAGATCATTATTTTCCTTGCATCTTTAGGATTAGTTTTCAATTTGCATGGTAAGTAGGCATCAAAAACAACAAAAACAAAAAAAAATAAAAAATAAAAAAAACAACTCAAATAACAACACTCTTGCACAATTATATTTCACAAATATTTTTTCAAGGAAAACCTCCCAGTGATGTTGGGTTTCACAACCAACCATCGATTTATCCCTTTAGACACCATAGCTAGATCACATAGTTTCCTAGATTTTATCACCGAGAAGTTGGTTACCCTTGGGGCTAGCTCAGGGTAATTTTGAGGTTAGACACCCTTTTGTTCATAGGGCTTAGTAATTTTTGGACTCACAATTGTTGTTTATATCCAATATCGAATGAGGGTGAAGTGAAATCTTGGATAGGTTGGTAGCAGGACATAGATAGTGCAACCTCTCTTGAGAGGTTTATTTTACTCCCTTAGGATACCTGGATCCAGTCCACCATCCTAGAAATCATTTTTCCTATTTGTGTTTCATTTCTCATTAAGGGAGTGGGCATAAACACACCCTCTTAGATTTCATTCCATTATCCCTCATAGTTACTAGGTCTAGGGAACACCAAACACACAAAAAAACCAAAAAAAGAAGACAAGCATTACAAAAAGAATAAAAAATAAAAAATATCAAAATGAAAACATCAAAACATTCATTTTTTGTTTGCTTTTTTGTTTACATAGATAGTGTATTTTTCCTTAAATAAAAAGAGAAAAAAAAGAAACAAAGAGAGATAGAGAGAGAGAGAATTTACCAAAATTATTTCATTCCTGATAGCCTATGGTAATAACCCACAGTCAAGCCAAGGCTAACTCCCAAATCCAAGTTCCCATGGACCATACAGGTCAATCCGCACATTCTTCAATCGTTCCCCCAACTTATCTAAGGAACACATCCTAAATTCATCAAGGTAGCATGTTCAATGATGTCTATCATTATATTCCTCCTCCACCTGACACTCATCACATTGGGTCTGAGCAAGGTGAAAACCACTACACTACTCACACCATCCCATCTAAGTCCCCCTATCCTAAGACTCCCCTTTCTACACCCACGTTGAACATCATACCCATTGATATTAAATGTCTATCACCTCATTTTCATCAATCCAATCTACCATGGCCAATCACCTCATGCTCCCCAAGACCATTCTTTATCATACCATCCACCACCTAGCTCATTCCCTCTATATTTATCCCTGCTCCACATCCTTGCTCCTATTGACCCTATCCTTATTCAAGTGTAAGCTTAAAAACCCTATCATCCTCCATAACCTCTTGCATCTTCTAGATTTCAACACACCTCTAGTGTGTTAAATTTTGGAATGCCACTAATAGCCTCACCACTTGGGGGACCTAGTACCACCCCTTTGCAACACACCACATGCCTATGTCTAGGACAATTGATCCTAATCATCCATATTCTTCTAACCATATACATTCATATCAATGCTCACACATTTCTACATCGCCTCCTTGCATCACACACACTTCTCAACCAAATCATTTATCCAAAGTTTGTGTCGCTTCATATTTATACTCATCCAATTCATATTTTTCTTTCCAATTTCCTAATATGCCTCCTTAATCCATGGATTTTCATATTGCTCCTCCTACCACCTACCCGTCATCCCCTACCATCCATGTCAATGGTGCATATGTTGCACACTCTTCTACCACATATTTTTCTTGTCCCTCACTATTCTACAATCCTAATAAATTTTCTCATCAATTGTCTTCTCATCAAGTGCTTCCTAATAATTTCTCATCTTATCACATAAATTCTTCTCATGCTGCCCACATTTCCTAAAAACCACCTCAAACTCCTAATCCTTCATCTCATATAATACTCCAAAGATCATTATTTCCTCAATAACCATCTTGGGTGTCTTGTCCATCCATGGTTCTTGCAATTCACTCCCATCCTCATGACTCTCATCAATGGCCAACAACATAGTCGCATTACCCACACTTGCATTCACCATAAACTCATCAATATCATATCACTCATGATATGTATCATCCCACTTCTCAACCATACCAATAAAACCCCACCCAACACACACATCATATAAATTCTACTCAACCCCTTCATTCCTACCCATCATTGTATCCACCACTTCAACCATCCACCTATCATCAACACCACACTCAATAACCACCATCACACCTCCCTCACACCCATAATCATTCTCATAAACATCATAAATATCTGCCATTGGGATTTGCACCATATTCTTATCCTCACCACCACCATCATCATCTCTATTCACACCAATCATATTCCGCATCAAACCATCTTATTGTTGGTTGTGGAGCCTGATTCACTCTTTAATTTGGAGGCTTTGTTTTCAATCACAGTTGGACCCACTCCATGAAGGGGGGTGTAGGGGGTTAATAATCCCCTACTAGTGTCATTGTGGAGGTTCCAAGGAGGACAACGACATGTTATGAAGCCCCCTTGGAACGGGTTTCGAGGGTAATGCCCCCGAAGCCAAAAATAGATGTATTTTTCTCTATGTAAATTTGGACCATTTATTATTAGATCATAGATTGGATGGTGGATTCTAGGTCGTGAAGCATTTGTAAACCTGTTAACTAATCATTTATCAATACTTTCAATTGTGAAGCATTTGTTCATATTGATAAGAAAAATAGAACAAAACTTGAGGCAAAATATAATAATTGTACTTTCATTGGATATGGAGTTAATAATTTTGGTTATCATTTTTTGGATTATGAAAATCATAAAATTATTAGGATTAGAGATGAGGTATTCAATGATAAAGTCATGTATAAAGACTAGTTGTAACAAAATAAACAGGAAAATATAAGCACAAAATACACAATGCTTGATGAAATTGAAACTCCAAAGGTACTAGAAAATCAACAATAGCAGCAACAAGCACCTCCAACTCCTAAAAATATTATTAGAAGATCTACCAAGATAAGTAGACTCCCTAAATGTTACTCTCCTTAATTATATTATGTATCATTGTCTGACTCTGGTGAACTAGAAATATATGAAGAAGTGATGCAGGTAGAAACCAAGAAGAAGTGGGAGCAAGGCATGAAAGAGGAGATGGACTCCTTGGTACACAATCAGAATTGGAATTTGGTTCGGTTTCCTGCAGAAAAAGAGCTTTACAAAATAAATGGATTTATAGGGTGAAAGAAGAAGATGGAGGTAAAAAGAGGTATAACGCTAAACTACTTGTAAAGAGGTTTGCATAGAAGAAAGATATTGATTATGATAAAAAAATTTATCTTGTCGTTAAAATGACTTAAATTAGAATTGTTTTAAGCCTAGTGGTTGTAGAGGAGTTGCATCTTCAATAGTTAGATGTAAAAATAAGTTTTCTCCATGGGTATTTTGAGGACGAGATTTATATACAGCAACCACAGGGGTATGAAGTCAAAGGGAAGGAGGAATTAGTATGTAGGTTGAAAAAGAGCTTGTATGGTCTAAAGCAAGCTCCAAGACAGTGCTATATGAAATTTGACAGGTTTATGTCACAATAAGGTTATAGTAGATGTTATTCTGACCATTGTGTTTATTTTAAGAGATTGGATAATAGTAACTAAATTATCTTATAATTGTATGTATATGACATGCTTGTTGCAGGGTCTAACATGCAAGATATAAATATGCTAAAAAAAAATGGTACATTCATTTGCAATGAAGGATTTAGGTGTTGCAAAACAAATACTTGGTATGAGAACAAAAAAATATAGGAAAAATTTTAAATTAATATTGTCTAAGGGTGAGTACATTGAGAAGGTGTTGGAAATATTTAATATGCAGGATGCAAACCTATTAGTACACCTTTGGCCAATCATTTTAAACTGATAAAAGAGATGTATCCTAAGACACATGAGGAGATAGACTACATATCCAAGGTTCCTTATTCATTAGTAGTTGGTATTTTGATGTATATGATGGTGTGCACAAGGCCAAATATAGCACATGCAGTGGGAGTTATGAGCAGGTTTATGAGCAGCCTAGGAAAAAGGTATTGGGAGACAGTAAAGTGTATTCTTAGTTATTTAAGAGTTACTATCACTCAAGTATTATATTTTGGAGGTATTAACACTATTTTAAAGGGATATGTTGATGCAAAGATGACATGTGATATAGATAGAAAAATGAGTACCACAAGATATGTCTTTACTATAGGTGGAACTGTAGTAAGTTGGATTTTAAAATTACAAAAGGTTATTGCACTTTCAACAATGGAAGCAGAGTATGTTACTATTATAGAAGCTAGTAAAGATATGATTTCGTTACAAAGGTTTATGGAGGAATTGGGAGAGAAGTATGAGAATAGCATATTATACAGTGATAGTCAGAGTGCCATTCATATTGCAAATAACTCAGCCTTTCATTCCAGGATTAAACATATATAGACCAAGTACGATTTCATACGATTAGTTTTGGAAGATGGACAATTGAAGCTAGAAAAGATACACACTAGCCATAATACTGTAGACATGTTAACAAAGGTAGTAACCAAGGAGAAAATGAGCTCTTACTCAATTTTAGTTGATCTTCAAGCATGATAATAATAGTGAGGAAATTTCTAGGTAGGTGCAGTAGTGGTGGAGTTACTGTGATTAGTTTCCAAGTGGGAGATTTTTGGTTGTGGAGCTTGATTCACTCTCTAATTCAAAGGCCTTATTTTTAGCCACAGTTGGACCCATTACATGAAGGGGAGGGTGTATGTTGGCAACACTCCCCTACTAGTGTCACCATGGGTTTCGGAGGAAACACCCTCAAAGCCAAAAATATATGTGTTTTTCTCTATGTAAATCTGGACCATTTATTATTAGGTCACAAATTGGATGACGAATTTTAGGTGCACTATTTTGATCTAAATTGAAACACATTTTTTATAAGAGGACAATGTATGGTGGTTGTAATGTATTGTAATGCATGGTGTATGTAATTGTAAGAGATGACGATAGAGTGAAGAGGAAGTTATAATGGATCTATTGTAGGTTGTATCCCTTCATGGTTTTCTAGATGGAATAAAAGGCCTAGTTATTTTATCCGTGGATGTAGCCCACATTGGGTGAACCACATAAATATGTGTCTTGTGTATTACTTTATTCTGTTGTATTTTATTTATTGATTTATTTATTGCTCGTATTTTATTATTTAATCTTAACAACTGGTATTAGAGCCTAGGGTTTGAAAAATGCACTTGAAATGAGGGTTTCTTGGTTTGAGTGGGAGCAATGGTAGAAGAAGGCAGGTTTAGGGTTGAGAAGTTTAACTACCAAAATTACTAGCTATGGAAGATGCAAATGGAGGACTATATTTATCAGAAGGATCTTTACCTACCATTAGGAAAAATAGCAAAGAATTCGATGAAGTTATCAGACAAAGAATAGGAAGTTCTTGACAGAAAGGCATTAGGAACAATATGAATATGCCTGGTAGCATCGATGGCCTTCAAAATTTCAAAGGAAAAGACAACAGAGGGTTTAATGAATACATTGGCTAAAATTTATGAAAAATCCTTAGCTTTGAATAAGGTATTTCTTATGAAGCATTTATTTGATATGTAGATGTTAGAAGGTGGGTCTATTACTGATCACTTAAATAAGTTTAACACGATTACAAATCAGTTAAATTATGTTGGAGTAAATTTTGATGATGAGGTTAGGGCTCTTTTGATCTTGTGATCATTGCCAAAAATCTAGAATGGCTTGGTCATGGCTATGAGTAATTCTATTTTTGGTACAAATACTTTAAAATTTGATGATGTTATTGGTGTTATCCTTAGTGAGGAAATGCGATGAAAAAGTACATGTGAGACACTAGGTAATGCATTAACTATAGAAAATAAGGGGAGACAAAAGGAGAGAGGAAAAAGTCTTGGAAAACATAGAAAATCAAAGAAAGACAGATCCAAATACAAAGAGAAGCAATTGAAATACGAGCATTGCGGGAAGAAAGGATACCTAAAAGAAACCATTGGACTTGAAAAGAAAAACAAGGAGATGAAAAATAAGATAATCAGGAAGCAAACGTAGCAGGTGATGTATTACAAGATGATTTAATCCTTTCACTAGATAATATTAATTATTACTTGGTGGTAGACTCAAGGGCTTCATATCATGCCACACCCCATACGAAATATTTTCTAGATTATGTTCAAGGTGATTTTGGACAGGTTTATTTGGGTGATAATAGACCATGTAAAATTGTTGGAAAGGGTACAATACAAATAAAATTACCAAATGGAAACAATGGTTACTAAAAGAGGTAAGGCATATTCTTGTTTTGAGAAGAAATATAATTTCCATAAGGCATTTGGACAACGAAGGATGTATAGTTACATTCCTAGTAAATTCATGGAAGGTTGCTAAAGGATCATTGATATTAGCAAACATAAAGAAGTCAGGTACATTGTATGTCTATACTGGTAATACTGATATTTCTATTGCTTTAGCCTCTATAGGAGCAGATATAGGTTTGTGGAATCATAGGCTTGGAAACATAAGTGAGAAGAGGATGCAAATTCTCCACTCAAGAAAATTATTTCCAGGATTGTAGCAGGTTGATTTGAAGTTTTGTGAGCACTGCATTTATGGAAAACAAAAAAGAGTCAAATTTCTTAGAGTTAGGAAAAAAAAGAAGAGTGAAAAGCTAGATCCTGTGCATACATATGTATGTGGACCAGATCAGGTATCATATCTTTGTGGCTCTTATTATTATGTTACATTTATTGATGATGCAACTAGAAAAACTTGGGAGTCAACGTTTCATATTTTAGGAGCCATATCTTCACGAAGATTTATCCGATTTAGCTGATTCTTGGACCAAATTGTGTAGAATTTAAATAGCTTTAAAATAAGTGGTCATATGCAAAAATCTAAACAATATTGAAGGAGATACAATTCTATGAATTCAACCATTCAGAACAAGGGTAGTGAAAAATTTTCAAGTTGCAAAAAATGAAATTGCAAAGTGCGAAGGATTAGGTTTTTTCCTAAGAGTATCTCATTGTTTATGAGCCATATCTTTGTGAAGAGTTATTCGATTCAGCTGATTCTTGGACCAATTTGTGCAGAATTTGAATGGCTTTAAAATTAGTGGTCATATGCAAAAATTTGAGCAATATTGAGGGATATACAAACCTATGAATTTAACCATTCGAAACAAGGGTAGTGACAATTTTTCAAGTTTTGAAAAATGAAATTGCAAATATTTTCCAACTAGGGTTCGAATGATGGGAAGAGCAATGAAGAGCTAGGACTTCAACGAGGTAAGACATTCTATCTAGACAAATAAATTTTCAGCTAAGTTCTTTTTTCCCTTTCTTTATTTTAGAAATTGTGCATAAAAAATTTATAAAGTTTTATCAAATATTATATTTGCTATAGGAATTTCAGATACATTTCATTAGATTTTGAGTTTTAGTTTTATTTCCATGGATTGATTTATAGTTAAATCATTATAATCATTCCTAGTGGTAGAGGTTAGTGAGCACATCTCACAAAGATCCTCATTGCTCCAAGATAGGGTAGTTTTTGGTAAATTTAATGGGTATTAGCCAAGGGCTTTAGCCTTGAGAAAATGGATTTATAGGAGTTAAAAGTCTCCAAAGAGTGATTCTATCATTTTTTCTCAAAGGTTTATTTCTAGCCATTTTATTTTCTAGGGAAGAAAGAGAAAGAATCCTAAAATGGGGTCCTTGGTTTATGGGAAGAGCAAGGCTCTTCCTTACCCATTGGTATGAAGGCTTTTCACCTAAAAATGTAAATCTATCCCTAGTACCAGTCTGGGTTAGGATGTTTGGGTTACCCATTGAATTTTGGGAAATATATACCTTCAAGGCAATAGAAAAAACTCTAGAAGAATTTCTTGAGATTTCATATACAAAAAAAGATGTATTTTTGGCTATTTATGCTCGAATATTGGTCATGATTGATATAAGTAAAGCTTTACCAGAATCAATAATTCTTAAGTATGGGGATAAGATGTGGACCCAAACTATAGATTATGAAAACATATATTTTCTATGTAGAGGATGTCATGAGGTGGGGCATATTGAGAGATAATACCATAATAAGAGCCCAACATAATCATTTGTAAAAAAATGTAAGAGAAATTTACAAATAGTTATGGATAAAGATGATTTTCAACTTCCAAAAAATAAATCTAGAAAAATAAAAGAAAATGAATAGTGGAGACCAATAAGAAAGATACTGGAAGAAATTCTAATTCTTTGGAGGCTTTAGCCTATGAAGAAAAAGTAGATCCAAACTTAGAGGACACAATACAACAATTTCAACATATTAGTAAGGAACCATCTATTCAGTATGATCATAATTTAAGGAAGAACATTATTGATGAACCTAAGGAATGTGTCTCATCAAATTTTGAAGACTCTCTTGAAGTACCATGCACCATTCAAGAGAAAATAATTGGTAAAGAAAATACAATTTTAGAAGTTAATACCTCTACCATTAATAAGAAAATATTAGAAATTGAGCAGGACAAGTCAAAATATTCTATAATAGAGTCTAGAGCCAGGAGAGGATAAATATGTTGAAAACAAAATTGTGAAAGAATATTGAGGAATAGAATAATAAGACCTACTCCTGATATAAGCAAGTTAAAAAGAGGAAAAACCTCAAATTATCAAGCAAGATCCAAGGAAGCAAGAGCTAACATACATAAAGGAACACAAAATAAGTTTGTTGAACTTCTCTTTACCAAACAACAAAATGATATTGGTAATATGCAAGAGGGGCCAAAAGCCCATAATGAGACATGATTATCATATCATGGAATATAAAGGGTGCTAATACCCCTCAAAGTATAGGTGTATTAGGGACCTATGTTTAAGTAATAAATATGATATTCTCTGTATCCAGGAAACTAAAATGACAAAAGAAGAAGTTTCAAAAACTATGAAAGTAGTTTGGGCAAGATGTGAATGGGATGCTATGTATTATGAAGAAGCAACAGGGGAAATTCTAACTTGTTGAAATCCTTCTAGACCCTCTTGTGTAACCATTTACAAAACTAGGCATTGGATAGCCTCTTTAGTCACTTGCTACTTTGCAGATATTCAATTCATCCTTATCAATGTCTATAGACCTACAAATCGATCATGTAGATTAGAAGTTTAGAGTGACATTGAAGCCTTTATGAGAAGTAAAGACCAAGAAAATTGATCCATGATCATTGGAGATTTTAATGCCATAACCAAGCTGAATGAAAAATTTGGGGGGATTAGGAAATTGACCCAAAGTATGAAAGATATCTTAGATTTTATTCAAAATAACAATCCATGGAAATTTGAGTTTGAAGAAGACAACTATACTTGGACCAACAACAAAAGAGACTAGAACCTAATAGCAGAAAAATTAGATAGATGCATTCTCTTAGATCATTGGCTGGATGAAGGAACTTATGCTAAAATTAATACCTTAACAAGTATTGGTTCAAATCACTGGCCAATAAGAGTTAAAATGGTGGTAAGTGAATTCAAAAAAATATCATATATTATATATGATTAGATGTGAAAAGACCATCCTCAATTTGTTGATATGATAGCTCAAACATGGAATTATTTAGGTAATGGTGGGTTGTATGCTCTTCCAAACCAAATTAAATCTATGACATCTAGATTAAAAGAATGGAACAAGAACACCTTTGGAAATATTTTTGAGAAGAAAGAACTAAAAGATAAACTTTCAAAATTTTAAAAATGTGATGAAAATAATACAAGCTCAAAGGAAAGGGAGTTGCTTAGTTAATATCATAATATT
Organism: Wollemia nobilis; assembly: GCA_028583015.1. Classification (NCBI taxonomy): domain Eukaryota; kingdom Viridiplantae; phylum Streptophyta; class Pinopsida; order Araucariales; family Araucariaceae; genus Wollemia; species Wollemia nobilis. Next base: position 4,559,170 of record JAQPPZ010003612.1, read on the forward strand.
TTGAGTAAGGAAGATAAATTCTAGAGATTAAAATCAAGACAAACTTGGTTAGAAGAAGGAGATAAAAATACAAATTTTTTTCATAGGATGACTATAGTACAAAGATCATCTTCTAGAATTAGTAGAATTAATCAATAGAAGGGGTTTAGATTGAATATTAGAGTGAAATTAGAAAAGAGGTAAAGTAATTTTATTAGAATATTCTAGATTTAGAGGAGACTTGAGTTCTTAATGATAAACTTCTTCAAGATGTTCCTCCAGTTATAACAAATGAAGACAATAGGAAATTGATGGAGCCTATTACTCTAAAAGAAGTTCATTTAGCTCTTTTATTTTTTAAAAAGGATAAGTTCCCAGGTCCAGATGGGATCTTTGTAGATTTTTACCAACATAATTGGGATATAGTGAAGGATTATTTATTGGTGGCAGTGGAACAGTCTAGGGTAAAACAATACATTCCTTATAAAATAAATGCAACTTATCTTATCCTAATTCCAAAAAATAAGGATGCTGAATTGTTTGATTCTTTTAGATCCATAAGCCTATGTAATATGGCTTATAAGATTATTTCCAAAGTGATGGTGAATAGATTAAGGCCATTGTTAGACAAAATAATTTTAGAAGAGCAAGGATGATTTGTGAAAGAGAGACAAATTTTGGATGGGATCATAGTAGCTCATGAAGTTATACATTCAGCATCTTCAAGAAAAGAGAAAGCTATGATCTTAAAAATTGATATGAGTAAAGCCTATGATAGGGTTAGATGGGATTTTTTTTTTAGTTTTAGATAAGTTTAGTTTTCAGAAGAAATGGTCTAGATGGATTAAAGCTTGTGTCTCTAAAATTTCTTATTTAGTGTTGGTCATTGGGTTAGTGATAGAATATTTTAAAGCTAGGAGATGCCTTAGACAAGGAGATCCTCTATCCCCTTATTTTTTCATTATTATGGTAGACATTTTGAGTAGCAACTTAAAGAATATTTACAAATATGGGCTTATAAGTGGACTTAAGGTTAGTAATAACATCGATAACATAATCCATCAACAGTTTGTAGATGATACAACTCTTTTTGGAAAGGCAAGGATAAATGAGGCTAGAGCTTTTAATAAATTTTTAAAAGAGTATGAAAGAGCTTCAGGGCAAAAATTTAATAGGACTAAATCCAAAATTTACTTCCTTAACACTCCTACTAATATCAAAGCAATAATTTGGAGGTTACTTCAAATGGAGGAGGTAAATTTACCAACTTATCTAGGGATACCTCTATTTGAGGGGAGAATGCAGATAGATTTATGGAATCCATTATTAGTGAAGTTCAAAATAAACTTCCAACTTGGAAAGGTAGATGGTTATCGTTAGCAGGAAGAGTGCAATTTGTAGATGCAAAAGTGAAATACCAAAATATATAACAAGATAAATTGAAATCAAGACCAATATTGCACAAATTGAGATGATTTTATTAATATGGGAGGGGGGAGCCTCAAATCTCCAATGTTACAATGAAAGAATTGATTTCTTTGATATAAATATTTACAATAACTAGGGTTCTTTGAAACCCTAGTGAACAACACTGGTGGTGTCTTCAATCTCTCTTCTGATCCCAATAGGGGTGAGTGGGCTTCATGCTTATCCAATACTGGGCCACTTCAGCTTAAATAGTTGCACAATGCTTGTGTATCTCCAAAAATTGCACACAAAGAATGACATAATAGGATTAGTAGTAATTGTGAGGGCTCCACTATGTGAGACCCTCAATAATTAATAAAAATCCTAAATGCCAAGTAATAAATTGCATACAAAATATGGAAATAATAGAAATATTATAAAAATAAAAATGTTTACCTTGTTGAACTTGTTGTTTTCTGATCTATGATAGTGGTTGCAGGAAGTTGGTGTGGCGATGCCCTAACATCACCCAAGGGATTTGATAGTCTTCAGCAGTAGGTTCTGAGATACCCGTAGGCACTCTACAGTAGTAGGAAATGCTCGTGGGTACTTGGGGATGGCAAGGAGTACCCAGTAGTACTTGGCAAATGGAATGAAGCACCCAAAAGTGTTCGATGATGATAGGGAATGCTCGAAGGCATTCGGGAGTGGAGGTAAAGATATACAGAAGTAGATCAGGCTGAGCGAGAATGGCAATAACAAATGCGAAGGCAAGGACAAGTAAGGGTGGATAATGAGTATGCTTGTATGAACTCAAACTACTTAGGGCAAAAGAATTCAGAAAACACTTAGAAATTTTAGGGGTTGAGCCATCAAAATGACCTCTATTAATAATCCACACTAGGATATGTTAGGGTTTGAATGACACAAATTGTGTGGCTTAAATTAGAGCACATCGAAGGGTGGATATTAATATTGGGTGTGTGGCATGGATTGATGTGGATGGATGACTAGGATTAAGTTAAATTGTATGGCTGGAATTTATTTTTATATAATATTTATATTTATTAAATACATATATATATATATATATATAATATAATATTAAAATATTAATATTAAACATATATTTAACAAATATGCCTAGATATACATAAATAAAGGGGTAAATATGGTGGGAAGACCTGGATGGATGACAAGTGGCTAGGTTTTGGTGTCTACAGATACCCCTTTTTGTACTATATATATAATATAACATTAAAATATTAATATTAAACATATATTTACAAATATGCCTAGATATACATAATTAAAGAGGTAAATATGGTGGGAAGACCTGGATGGATGACAAGTGGCTAGGTTTTGGTGTCTACAGATACCCATTTTTGTACTACATTGCATGAAACACTATGCAGTGTAAAAACACAAGACACTTGCTTGGGCTAGGCGCAAAAGTAGTTTTCTACAGAATAAAGAATAAAGAATTTGGATTTGCGTAGCTTACCCCCTTAATTGGCGAATGAGTTTGCGGATGAATATCATGAGCCAATTGAAAAAAATGTGTGCAAATAAAATGTGGATGATATGAATGATGTAAATGTGATACCATTTTTGCCCTAACGGTTGGAAGAGGATTAGTGGATAATGTGAAATGATTGTGTCTATTTTTGCACCAACAGATAAAGGGTTTTGAAGATGTGTCTATTTTTGCCCCAATAATATGAAGGGATTTTTGCCAAGTTTAGGATGTCATGATCATGTAAGATGTACCCCGTTGTGGGAAAATCAAAACCCAATGTGGTTGCCCTAAATTTGGGGTGATTGATTACTGTTGAAGAATGTTCCTGTAGGCAGCATTGATATGCAATGATAAACATGCAAAGATAAAAGACAAATATTCAAATTTGGAGGGCCAACTAGTGACTTTCAGATAATTCTTATGATCAAAACCAATCATCATAGCTAAGGTTAGTTGCCATGATGACTGTCAAGGAAATGTGAAATGATGAAATGTAATTTTGTCCATGTGTTAAGCCCCGTGAACTAGGCCATCAATGATTGCTTTTGTGCGAATTATTCTTGGTAAGGTTTCACGCAAAAATGTAAAGTACCATATGTGATTATAATTTTGAACAAGGAGATATGAAATGATGAAAATGACTAAGTGTTCTTATGGTAGGTTATTCATCTTACCGAAGTGCATGGATGCAAATCACTGCAATCGCCAAGTATATAGAATAACCCACTAGATACAAGGTTCACTTGAATATTTGTTTGAACTTGGAAAATATGTAAATGTTATATTGATGAGTGAGCATGATGTGGAAGGGAAGTATTGATGATGAGAATGATGAATATGGTCGTTTGTGAATATTTGGACCGTTTTGAAATGTTTTAGAATTTGTAATGCAATTTTGTGACTTTTGGTCACAAATGAAAATTATGCATCCAAATCAATTGTAACCTTCACAAAACTTGTTAATATGATGATATGGATGCATGGATGAAATTTGAAGTGATTTGGTTGGGGTAAGACACTATTTTGCAATGATTTGATCTTTTGTCGATTCTACTGCCAAACACCAGTTGGTACTTTCAGTATGTGTAGACGCCCACTAGTGTTTGGGAACTTTGCAAATGCCCTGGTGCGCTTCAGTGCACCAAGAAATATCCATGGGCATATCAAGGTACCTAAAGTAGCTACAAATAGCTTACTGGATGAAATTTGAACTCATTTGTGCATTTGTGAGTGTGAGAAGCTACGTTTGGGAGAGGTGAGGGAAGTGGAGTGGAGTGAGGTGAAGCATTTTGGGCGTGAAAGCTATGGCAGTGGAAGGAGTGGATGTGAGGGCCAAAGCTGGGGTTGGGCGAGCTGCTAAGGTAAGTCCCCTATTTTGTGCAAATTTTTTTATGTTTTTATGTTTTTTTTTTTTTTGTTTTTTTTTTTGTTTTGTGTTAATGACATATGTTTTGTGTTGTGCTGTAGCGTAGGATTTTGGAGGCTCTAAATTGGTTCTTTCCTTACATCCCTAGGATGAGAAATGTATTGGTGGAGGAGTGGGAGTTACTGGAGGCTATGGGGCTAGCGGAGGTAGCTTGGATTGATGTAGTGAGGGCATATGAGGGGTACCTCTTTGCATTAGAAAAGAGGTGGGATATAGATAGGGGTATATTTTAGCTCCCCATAGGAGAGGTGACCCTCACACTTGAGGATGCATATTGCATCCTCAAGGTTCCAGTGGAGGGGATTCACATTGAGGTTGGATGCAATCGGGGGGTGGAGATGAAGAAGATGTTTGGAGACAACTAGGAGAGTGTGAGGGTGGAGTGTGGGGGCATTCCATACTTGTCCATGTATGTGGACAAGGAATGGATGCCTTGTAACCATTAGTGATGTTCATTTTGGCCAATACTATGACCTCGGACAACACTGTTTGTAGGTTTCCTTCGAACCTGATAGTATTGGTGAGTGATATGCTCACTATGCAGTAGGTGTATGTATGGGCTCCTACCTTATTTGCGTAGGCATACTGAGAGCTTTATGAGGTGAGGATGCAGGGAAGTAAGGGATTGGAATACAACATGCTATTGTAGTGTTGGGGATGGGAGCACTTTAGCATGGCTTGATCGAAGGGCTTACCAATGGCAGGCTTGGGTAGGGAGCAGCCCTGCATGAGGATATGGGCAGTGGTAAAGGAGGTGCAACTGAGTCACCCTGTGTGGATGTGTGAGTGGTACCGGGCTTTATGGACTGGATTGACATATGCCTAAGTGGTATGGAGGTATTTATGGGGAACCAGGTGGATAGGAGATGACAAGCACCTACAATAGGTGAGACAAGCTAGGTGGGTGGTTGGATGGTACTAGAGTGAGGCTGAGTATATTCAGTTCTTATGGGTGCTCTGATAGTTCAACCTAAGGTAGGGGATTCTATATTAGTATGTGCTCTATAGGAGGTATTAAGAGGAGACATGGATACCATGTGTGAAGCCATGGAGGGAGGTGTACGAGGATTATGAGAAGATATACCTCCCTTATATAGATGATGTGAGAAATACTCTAGAGAAAGATGCATGGTTCGCTACACATCCACCATGGGCACCGAATCTAGTAGTGCCTAGATATGGAGATGAGGGTGAGGGTGAGAGGATCCATGAGGCTCCCAAGTGGTAGAGGCACCTTTGATATAAGAGCCAAAGGAGGAGGACTAAGGGTGTGGCTAGGCAGGCTCTAGGGGGTGGAGGTAACGACAAAGATAGGGATGATGTGGAGGAGACTCTGGATGAACATCCAGGTTGGAGCAAGGAGGATTGGGCGAGGCTAGAGTAGAAGGTGGCAGAGCTGGATGTGATGGTGATGGCTTAGGATGAGAGGGTCATGAGGCTCTAGGTAGATCTGCTAGAGAGGGAGCACCAAAATAATGTTGAGATAGTGCACCTTTGATATCAACAAAGATATATCGAGGCTTTGGAGGATAAGATGATAGAGGGTCATATTCCTCTTCTAGATCCTCCGACCTCATCTGTATCCGAGGCTACTATGTAGAGCGAGTCTAGGCATAGTGCTAGGTCTAAGACTCCTACTAGGTCATAGGGATCCTCTTGGAGGGCATAACTAGTGCTTAGATGCATTTTTTTATATAATCCTTGGTGCTCCATTGTATGTAGCCCTTTGGCACTCATTGTACATGCGATATTATATATATACATGGCTTTTACCTTTTGTGTTATATGTTTTTATGTGAATGCTTTTGTCGAATGTTTTTGTTTATATGGATGATTAATGCATATGATATGTTATGGATGATTAATGCAAGTGGAAATGTATGGATGATTAATGCAAGGTATGGAATGCAAATGTTCTAATGATTATTTATAGCTTATATTTTGCTTGTCCATGTTCTAGCATTTGTTATTTAATCAGAGGCACCTATTTTGGTGGTATGTGGGATGAATGACTCATGAAGTGACATGGATGTTGACATGGAAGAAGATATGGATGTTGATATGGAAGAAGATATGGATGTTGATATGGAACATTGACTATTTTGCAGAGACTTAGACATACTAGTGGCATAAAAAAAAACTCACTAAAACTGCCTAATCCCTCTAGGATCAAATGTGTGTGCAGTGAATTCATTTATCGAATCATAAGCATGGTAATGACTCAAGGCAATCAAGAACTAGTGTGTGTGCAAGTGAGTTCATTAACCCATCTTGAGTAAATTGGGTGTGACCTATTATGGGTGAGACTAAGAAGCTAGCTTGTTTGTATGTGCGGTTAGAGGTATATTTAAAATATGTGTCACCATGCATGAGCATACTTCACTGCAAATCAAGGGTCTATAGCTCCGATGGAGGCTGAATCCATAGTCCACAAATTTTTATTTCTTAAGTTTTGGGGATGACTACCTAATTGTCTGACTCGAAATGTAGTGCAATCCTTACAACCCAATAATTAGTGGTGTGTGATGTAAAATATTTAGAGTTTTGGGGAATCGGATTCTCAACCTAAGTGTGATGAGAATTGTACCCTATCCTTACTACATCATATTTTGGATTTGGAAGCAACCATGATAGTGGTGAAAACTACTATTTTTGTGGACTATGGTGCATGATGGGACAAGCAAAGATTACCTTTTTCACTTCAAGGTTCAAACCAAGTATGGTATTATCCCTCTTTGACACAATATGTTATTAAAATGTGTAATTGTATTGGGTTCAAGAATGTTTTGGAATCAATTACAAAAACTTAATATTTTCTTAGTGAAGATATGTGATGGTCCTAAAAGGAACTCGACATGTATTTTGAGTTTGCTTAAAACACTAGGTTTGGTTGAGTGACAGAAAACACCTACAAATTATGGATGTGTGGTTTGTGCGAATGACAATTTGACTTGGTGGAATTGTATGGATGATGTTGTGAAGGTACCCCTGATTAAGGCAACATGACTTTATTGGACCAATTTCAAAACCTTGAACTTAATAAATGATCCCTAATATGAAATGTGAAATGTGGAGGTGAATGCAATGTATGAAATGTAACATGAAATGTGTGCGAATGCAGTGTTTTGGGATGAAATGCAATGTTTTTGAGTATGTAATGTATGCAAATGAAGTGCAATATTTTTGTGTATTAGCCATGTATATATCAAAGGATTTTTATATTCATCTATCCAAGAAAATGGCACCCCCTTTTGTAACAAGTGATTTAATGACCTACATTTATCATAGAGTTGCGCAATGAAACGATGAATTGATTGGATATTTCATTATAAACTACGTAATTCTTTTAAATTTGTTGGGGGAGGCATATCTAATATGACCTTGAACTTGTTTGGGTCTACCTCAATGCCTATTTTGGAGATAATGAACCCTAATAGTTTTCCAGAGGTAACACCAAAGACACATTTCTTGGGGTTCAACCTTACATTATGCTCTAGTAGTCAATCAAAAAATTTCTCCAATACACCAATGTACTCTTGTTGAGTTTTAGATTTTTCCAAGAGATCATCCACATAGTCTTCAATAATATTATGCATATAGTCATGGAAAATGTATGTCATGGCATGTTGATAAGTGAAACCTACATTTTTAAGGCCAAAGGGTATCACCTTGTAACAAAAAGTTCCCCAAGGTGTAGTGAATGCTATTTTGTGTTGGTCATCAGGATTTATTTGAATTTGGTTGTATCCTAAGAAACCATCCATGAGAGAAAGCATTTCATGGCCAGCACAAGTATCAACAAGAGTATCAATGTTTGGGAGAGGAAATTCATCCTTAGGACATGCTTTATTAAGATCTCAAAAGTTAGTGCAAACATGTATCACCCTGTTAGGCTTACAAATAGGTACCATGTTTGAGAGCCACTCAGAATAATCAATGGATACGATGAAACCCACATCTAGTAGCTTTTGGAGCTCTTATTTGACCAAGAGGGAAATGGTAGGATGCATCCTTATAAATTTTTATTTGACTGGCTTAGCATTACGATGTAAGATGAGATTATGGAAAACCAAGCTAAGGTCAAGACCAAACATGTCTTTATCGGACCATTCAAAAATGCTCTTCTTCCTATTGAGGAGAACAATTAATTGCTCTTGTTCATAATTGGATAATATTTTTCCAAGCTTGACTATTTTGGGATTGTATTTGTCTGAACTAAGATCCACATAAATGGTATTTTCAATGGACATATGGGAAACTTCCTCAAGTTGATGGGACATAGGGATCAAATGAATGTCATCTAAGATACCATCAAAATCTTCTAACTTATCCTCATCTATGTCTGCCTAGAAAACCTTGGGATCCAAAGGTGAAGGTAAAGGGGATGGAGGAATGTAATTGGTGGAAGCCCTTAACAATTCCTCGAATAAAATAAACTTAAAAAGAATTATGGTGAGGAAATCTGGTCCATATCAATAAGACTCATGTCAATTGGAATTGGCTTTACAAATCGTATGGATTACAGAGCGGGGTGAATAAGTCACCAATATTCATGTTGACTTGAGGGAAAGTGGATGAGTTTGTATGGGATGAATGGAACCTAAGAACCGGTGCTAGGATCTTGGTAAACCTAGACAGCAACAAGAAATACAAAAAAATACATTTAACTAAATGATATATACATGCAATGCAAAAAAAGAAATTGTTGTTTTTTTTTTTTTTTGATTTTTTTTGGTAGTGGTGAAAACCACTATTTTTGTGTTATGTACATATGTTACAAGTTTGGATTATGAAATGGATTAATGATATGGAGGTGGTGGTTCACTGATAGGGGAGTCTCGTTCTTGTGGCAGAAGCAAGTGAAAGATGAGCTCATGGATGGGAAACATTCTAATATAAAACTCATCATGTTCGGTGTGGAGAATGATGGGCTTTGATTCCTCTTCAAAATAATTTGACATTATTGACATGAGTTTGAATTATTCATAGATGTCATCATCAGAGTCATTGGGATGGAGGGCTTCTTCTCCTGAATTTAGATTAAGCCTTTGGAAGGCTTGTTCAAGAGAAGATATGGTGGAAAGTGGAGTGTAACCTAGGCTTGAACGGTCATGCGTTTCTCGATATTAAATATCGATAATATCGTGCATTCCCTATTCATGCAATCGTAGGCCATGTCACTACCAATTAACTATGTGAAAATAACAGGATGGAAATCTTGATATGTTTTAGATGTTGGCAGGTGTTGGTTCATTGGGTTATTGTAGGAGAGCTAGAATTGATGAAGAATAAAATCCCCATATATAAAATTTATGCTATTAGGAGTTGAACCCATGTCATATACCACTCCTATGGATAAATGTGGATCATGTGGGTGATCAAAATCCTTAGCATTTGGAATGATGAGCGGTGTGATGATGATGTATTGGACCACATATTCACCAATACTAGGATTAGTGAGGTGAATCTCGAATTGGGATGATGTGGAAGGACCATGATTGGATAATGGCTCAGGGAATGGTGGAGATGAAGATGTATCACAATCCATAAATTCAAATTGTGAAACATTGGTTGATGGTGATGGATTGGATTTGGAAGGTTTCTGAATAGATGATGATGATGTGGAAGGTAAGGATGTGGATTGAATTTGACCACATGTGCATGTAGTCAATGATGAAGATGATGGGGGGTTTGTGATAAGGGTCTCCTTAGGAATGGGAGATTTTGATGAAGAAATGGGTGACGTGGTAGATGGATTGGTTGACAATGATCGAAAAAGGTGGGTGGAAGGAAACATGGATTCGTAAGGATTTGAAATGAAATTACAATACTTAAACGGTTTGACATCCATTGGTATACAATGTCCTTGTCCCTCATGAATGTACTTTAGGCATTGATGCAGAATGGAAGAGACACATCTCATTTTCCTCGTCCAAGGTCTTCTAAGGAGTACATTGTATGCCATGGATCCTTCCAAGATGTGGAACATAGTGTGCAACATTTTGACCCCCACTTCGATGGGTAAAACAATAGTGCCAATTGTGGAACACAAAGCATTATTGAATGCTTTTAGGGTGAAGTATGACTTGGTGATATGAGATGGAGGAAGGTTCAAATGATGAAGGGCAGATGTGGTGATGATATTTATGGATGAACCAATATCAATTAGAACTCTTTTGAATGGCTTCTTATAAATTAGAGCCATGACATGCAATGGAGGTGTATCGCTCCAAATTTTTTGCATCCTTACCTTCAGGCTATAGGATCCGTGCCCAAAAGGGGGATGTGAGAAGGATGGGACAATACCTCGGACTGAGAGGCCCTTTGAAGTTTGCGCCTCTCGAGGAGGGGGTATAAGGGTGAATTTTTGACGGATGGTGGGTTCACCAGGAAACTTTTGAGTGGCAGTTTCCATGCCTAGGTTGAGAATGGGTTTGATGTGTTCATTTTGTACTTTAATAATTCATATCCTAGGTTTGGCCAAGATGAATATAAGCTATTCTATATGCCAATGCTGATTTATATGGATACAAAAAGCATGAATAAGTGCTAAACATAGAAAGTGTGCTAAATAAGATAGAATGTACCTGATTTCGTATGTCTGATGAAGATTCTGAGGTTTTTAGAAGTCCAGATCATCTAAAATATTAAATTATCGTCTGCAATTGAAAAGAATCATCTCAAATCTCAGTCGATCATCTGAGATCAGACGAGATCGTCTTCGACTTGATGAATTCATCAGAAACCTGTAATCACAGGAACAGATACCAAAGACCAAAAATGCAATTGCAAAAGCAAGGGGAAATGATAGAAATGATAGTAAACTTGCCTAAATGATAAATCCAGATAACAATTAAAGGAAATGCATTAATTTAATAATTTATTTTAACTTTATCATGCATCTATGCTAAATGAGGTGAACTCCAGGATGCAAAAATAGAATAAACTAAGTTACTGCATAAGAAAATGAAGAGAGAAGATAAAAAAATGCAAACTCCAGGCTCTAATTGCCCCCAATCTGGACTGCAGTCGAGATCGCATCCAATCATACGAGATCATCGCTGATCTGCGATAGGATCATCCGAAATCATCTGGAATTGTCAGCGACGATCTGAGCTTGCTCCAACTGAAAAACAATAAAATTCCTGCAAGAAAACTTGAAATACACAATGCAAACAATGGTGTGAAGGTGTTCTAATGCACGAAAAGTGAAAGTTGCAGGGAAAATCAGCCAGGGGGAATTCAAGGAAAATCCTAAGTTTATATAGGATTTAGGGAGAGGTTAGGAGGTTGGTGATCATCCCAATTTGGGAGATCTCCAATGGGGGAGACTCTAACCGCACAGACACGCTTTCTGCCCAAGTTAGAGAAGCTATTGAAACAGAAACTAATTATGAATTTTTTTTTTTGGGACAAAATCGTCTGGACGTTCTATTCCAGAAGAATTCATCATATTTGGGATGATTTCGTCTGATCATCGACGATATCGTCCAATGGTCAAAACAAATCCTAAAAATAGCACAAAAACAAGGGGAGCGGGTAACGGGCAGTTTTGGGGTTAAAAATTCAAATTTTTATCTTTTTACTAAGGGTTTAACTTCGCAAATTTTAGGGTGCTACATTTTGCCCCCTATTTAGTGAATTTTTTGAAGAAAATACGTTAAAGATGAGTTTTTCTCGTTTTACGAGAAAGCAAAATTTTACTCAATTTTTTTAGACGACGATTCTAGGTTGAATCGTACGACTGCTTACTATGGTGCACCCTCCGTGTTTTTACCCAAATCGAACATTTGAGGTAAAAGCACGAAAAAGAAAAATTAAAATGTTGTTGTTTTTAAATAAAATTAAGAAAAATAGGGTAAAACCCTAATTTATTTTTACTATTTTTAGATCTCTGCAGACAAAATGGTCGAAACCACGCACAGATCGACAGAGGTCCAGCGCGGGCTACGGGTAAGAATCTAAACCTAGTGAATTATGTTTTAATTTGATTTGTGTAATTTGCAATTTAAATTTTGATTGTTTTGGGGCATCATGACCGTTTTTAGGCCGTCGACGACGTCGGGATGAAATCGTCCCAATTTTGTCAAAATCATCCTTAGATTGTCGATTTCATCTATGGGAAAAATCGACGAAATAGGGGCGATCCCGTACAACAAGGGATGATCCACAAGTGGAGAAATCAAAGATGATTTCATCCTACAAATGACGATTTGATTTAATTTAGGACGATATCATCCAATGGTGGATGATATCATCATTTTTATGAAATTAAGCTTGTTTGAATTGCATGTAATTGATTTTAATAATTGTTTTATTAATGAATTTTGTTGTTTTATTGTTTATTTTGTAGAGGGGATTACTAAAGAGTCAAGAATGGAAATACGGGGGGCTAAGGGATGACGTGGCCGCACTCAACCAGGCGGAGCGAGACCGACTGGCACAGGTTGGACTACAACATGTGGCAGAGATGCCACAAATACTGATAGACATGGGGCTACTGATAGCCCTAGAAAAGAGATGGTATCCAGGGTCATCATGATTCTGGTTATTGATAAGGGAGATGGCTCCCACACTAGAGGATGCATGGAGGATCTTGAGGATCCCCATACAGGGACAATTTATGACTCCTACGACCAATCAGGGCCAGGCTATGATGAGGCTGTGCAAAGACCCAAGCTTCGCCTTGGAGAAGGGCAGAGTGAACATCGAGTATCTGAGGTAGATGCTTGGGGCATCTAGGTTAACTCAGGTTTTGGTAGGGATAGTGGGTGGCTTACTGTTGTGCCACCAGAGTGGGTGCAGATTACCATGGCTCCTTTCAGATGTGGTCTGCGACATGAGAGACCATGGGTAAAAATTTGCATGGGGTAGCTTTATACTGTGCCACTTGTATAGGATCCTGCACGGGGTCGTATACAAGGGAGGCCGATGTCTGGTTTTGACATCGCTGCTATAGGTTTGGTGCTGGGAGCACATCATGGTACGAAGGCTGGTAGGACTCACACTGACAGGGGTTGACCGAGAGAGATCCCAGGTTTTCTATTGGTGGATATAGAGAGGGTCACAGTGGTGGATAGATCTGCCAATGTCACGGAGGTTACTAGATGACCTCATCCTTGACTAGATCACCTAGAGTCCATGGAGAGAGCATCTAGGGTGGGGAGAGGACAGACATGAGTTGGATCGCATCAGGCAAGTTTGTTGGCTGAGGATGGAGCGAGGAGAGGTAGAGCTCCACCGCTACGACCGAGTTGTGCGATAGTTCGATCTACAATAGGGGGTCCTATATCTCAGGGACTATGAGTACTCCTGAACTATCCAGGATAATACCACACTAAGCAGGGCTCTGGATATGCAGCGATTCTGGAGCCAGGATGTGGATGATGCCCCCATATAGCTAGTGGATGGGGACGAAACTAGGGTCACTGATGGATATTATTCCTGGTATGTAGGCATCCACCCTCCTCGTATGATGAGGGCATAGGGTCCAGTGCACAGGGCAGTGTGGGGTCGTAGAGGGAGAGAGCAGTGACGATCTATGTAGGAGAGATGCCAAAGGATGCCACGGGCTTCGTAGAGACCATAGTAGACAGGGAGGAGGGAGGAGGGATTCCCTTATCAGTAAGGGGAGAGGCCACCATCACCCGATAAGGGCAAGGGTGTCAAGGTAGGGGAGAGTAGCAAGATGGTGACTCTTCGGGCTGAGAATGCCCACCTTCGAGCTTAGGTGCAGACACTATAGGATGAGGCTACACAGATCAAGTCTCAGAGCATAGGGACGAGCATGCAGGAGTTGGTGCGGTCTATGGCTCAGACCGCATTCTATCATGGAGTATACTTCTAGCTAGTTTTGGAGGGCCAAAGGTTGCAGCTTCCAGCTGGCATTGTGAAGTCAATCAAGATGGGATCATCGAGGACATCCTCACGATCGACGACGAGGACTCAAGACACAACACGAACCTCTATGGGACCACCTCCTCCACCTCAGGGCAGGAGAGGAGATGAGGCTGAGATCTCGAGGGCTTCTCGAGGCTAGCTACTATAAACTAGATTGCATATATTTTTGGGAGGATTGAGTATGTCAGGGTATAGATTGTGGGATACCAATCCAGTTTTGATATGATGTATATAATTTGTTGATATATATATGGTCTTTTTGATGATATGACTTGTGTATATGTTGTATGATGCTTTAATTTTGGATTTTTTGATTGATTATTCATGTAATTATGTCATTGGAAATAAATTATAATTTTATGTCATGCCATAAAATTTTAAATGGAATAATCTGATGTAAAAAAATTGGATGTTTTGTGGTGTGTTTTGATGAAAAAAAATAAAAGGGACTTCTAACAATGATTTCAAAGGACATTGTCACTGTTATAGACCATTTCATGGAGTCACCGCTCACTAGGTCGTCAAGCTAATCCCAGTATAGAAATATTGCTAAAAGTAAAAGAGTGCTTAAGAAACTGTCTTAAGACTTTGTGTTGTGATGATGAAAAATGATGATGGTGATGATTTGTTTTTAGATTTCCATGAAAATATTATGCATGAAATATTAAAAATATGATTTTTTTGCTAGGCATAAATTCCTAAGTGTGATAAAATTTTGAACAATTCCGTAGGAATTATACCATCATTGCAAAATGGAATGTTGACATAATGAAATGAAAATAGAAAAAAATTGCGTTCCTTTTAAAGCACAATTGTGTAACATAATGATGTAAGCCATATGTTTTTATGAATTAAGATGAATGGGAAATAAAATGAGAACAATGGTTTGCGCTAGGCATAGAATTATAGGTATAGACTTATACCATCATCGCGAAATCCAAAAAAGGAAATTGATATAATAGTTTTATTGCATGATTGTTTTTTATTTTATTTTGAGATAAACAGAAAATAATAACGTGACTTTATTTACTAGGTTTTTGAAGATGTTGTGAAAGAAAATTTTTGGATTTTGGAAAGAAATATATTTAATTGTTTTTATGCTAAGCAAATGTTTTTAAATAAGAAGATGAAATGATTCTAAAAGAATTGCAAAAATATTTTAAATTATCTCAAAGACAAAATGTAGATTTATAAGGAACCCCATGTGCAGATGTGAGTTCATTGCCGATCTTGATTTATCATAATGATATAAAATCTCTCAAATACAAATGTGTGTGCAATTGTATTGTTCATTCACCAATTTTGAGCAAGATAATTTGATACAAGTAATTTGAATTAACCAAATAAGTGTTCGTTGACCATGATTTATATGCATGTAACCGTACCAGACTACTATGTAAGTTGGGTTATCAAGAGCTAGCTAATACATAAGCCGACATAGGTCTATACAAAAGAAGGTCACTAATGTGACAGAAATATCACCACGCTAGGGATTACCCAAGGCCAAGTGGGTTGGGCACAAACTGCCTGTTATGGGGCTTACCTCACAATTTTCGAATAATTGAGAATTCCAAGATTCAAGCTCATTCACCCTTCTTTTCTTTTCAAGGGGTAGGGAAAAGGATTTAATTGCTTTTTGATTTTGCTTTTTCTTTCTTTTTTTTTTTTTTTGTATTTTTGCTTGATACTGAGATAATGCTGAAATATTGCTGCGATGGTACAAAATGATATTTTTATTTTTCTCATTTTCTTTGACTTTTCTTTTTCTTCCTATGCTAGGGATACTTGCTCGGATTGGCTGTAGAGCAAGGGATTTTTATTCTGGGTAGGGGTGAGCTTGTACTTTTGTCAATTCTCAAAGATTCTAGACCATGTGCATGATAGGATAGCAGGGGAAACTTTTCGCTCAAGAAACCATTTCTACTGTGTAGCATCATATCGAATTTTGCAATGAAATCATTTTAATGTGAAAAGATATGCTTGGTTCAAGTAAATAACAAGATCAGTTCTTTATGCTCAAAATTTTATTTAATTCAACTGTGGACTTTGATATAAGAGAGATTAATAATCATACCAAATAAAATGAAGATATTTATTCATGTGAGTGTGAAAGTGCGGGATTCCAAATAAATGCTAATTTATCCAAAATAATTAAAAATATAACTGCAATACTTCAAGAATTCACAGTACGAAAATAAAAGATGTTTTTGAAGATTTTGATGATTTTGCAGTTTTTATATTTTGATTTTAATTTATGAATTGAAAGAATAAATACTATTACTATTTTTGAAATTTTTTTATATGAATGACTAAAAGGAAACAATATGCAAACAATAATATATATAATGAAATGACCAGATGTTATGCATAATAACGCTTAAAATGCATAATGTTCATAGGTTCTTTAATATCTTTACCATCTAAGGTAGCTAATCGGTATGCTCCCGATCCAAATTTAGCAGTGATGATATACGGTCCAAGCCAGTTGGGCTCAAATTTACCTTTAAGATCTTTAGTTGCATTAGTATTTTTTTAATTTTCTTTTAAGACAAGGTCGTCGATCTCAAAGGATCGATAATGAACTTTCTTGAGGTATGCTCGCTTGAGCTTGTTTTGGTAGTGTTGAGTGGTATTTTCACCCGATTGTGAAAACACACTCTCCAATAGGATTTAGGTTCCTAAATCCCCTCTTGCAAAGAAATTAAACAAGTAACTTCTCCAAGGTCTCCGCTATATTAGCATTTGCATATATGTATTAGTAATCTCAAATAAAGATATTCAATTTAAATGCTTGGAACACCTTAGTGATTGCAAGTAACTGTAAACAAGGGGCAATGTTGATTTATTTCACCATGAAAATTTAGTGATTGTTCATTGTATTTTTAGATTTTGATATTTTCAGATGTTTATTTTAATGCATTGAAAGTTAAAGCTTCTGGAAAAAATATTAAAAGCAGAAAATAAAAAAAATGAAATGCAAAAATTGAAACTAAAATGCATTCAGAGTGCTACAATCCCATTCGACAAAATCGAAGATATGAGGTTTTTTGCATACAACCTAACCTATTGAACCTGCAAACATGCACAATCCAGATAATCTAGGTGTTGGTTTATGGGGTTTTAACTATGGTTTTCAGATTTAGACATTCGCATGAAGCAACCAAGAAAACTTGCATTAAACTTCACCTATAAGCCTAAAAATCTGAAAGGGGAAAGATAAACATTCAATCTTGCATGCAGAGAATAACTCCTTCTTTCTTGCCAATGAGATGCAACTCTCTATAATTTTTGTATTAAAAATATGTCAGTTTACAACAACAAAAGCTCTAGTTTTCTCAAAACCAAAAAAAGGGGAAGAAAAACACTCCAAAGTAGGCCCAGAATGGCTTCTCGCCTTTGGCACTGCAACTCTGCTCACAGTGGTTTCTGACCCTTGTACCAATTTGTGCCTCTGCTTTTATAATTTCTGGCAATGCTCTCTGTTTCACCCTGTGATGCTTCGCTTCATCTCCTAGATTGCTTCATTTCACCTTCCCCACCTTTTCATTGTTTTTGACTTTATGCTCGACATCGAGATGCTTGATCTTCTCTGTGAACTGTAACGCTTTTGTAGCCCTTACACCTTTATGCCATGTGTTTCATGCTTCTCTGCATGTTTTGTAATGGCCCCCTATAAATCGTGACCAAAAATAGCATGTCATGATATCACGACGTTTTTATGTATGTAGCTTTGCCCCTCTACCTGTATCGCAAAAACAAGACATGTCGTGATATCGCGACATTTTTTTGTCAGCAGCCTTGTTTGTCATCATGCATCGTGAAAATGATACATGTCGTGATATCGTGACATTTTTTTGCTTCGGACTGCATGGATGCAACCTGTCATGAAATCACGATGTTTTTCTCCTTCGCTATGTTTTGTTGCACTCAGCCGCGAAAACACGACATGTCACAAAATTGCGACATATTTTCAGTCCGTACCATCTCGCTGCTTTCTATCACAAAATCATGACGCTTTTCTCTTTCGGGCTGTCTTGCTACTTTTTGTCGTGAAATCATGACACTTTTCTCTTTTGGGCTATCTCGCTGCTTTCTATCGTGAAATTGCGACGCTTTTCTCTTTCGAGCTGTCTCGCTGCTTTTTGTCGCGAAATCGTGACGCTTTTCTCTTTCGGGCTATCTCACTACTTTCTGTCGTGAAATCATGACACTTTTTCTCTTTTGGGCTATCTCACTACTTTCTGTTGTGAAATCATGATGCTTTTTTGTTTCGTACCACTTGGCTACTTTTTGTCATGAAATCGTGATGCTTTTTCGTTCCGTACCACTTGGCTGCTTTCTATCGTGAAATCGTGACGCTTTTCTCTTTCGGACTATCTCACTGTATTTGGCCGTGAAAATGTGACATGTCACGAAATCGTGACATATTTTCCTTCCGTACCATCTCGCTGCTTGGAGCCGTGAAAACGTGACCTATCGCGATATCGCGACATTTTTCCTCTACGTTCATTTTGGCTGCTCCAGGTCACGAAACTCTGACATGCCACAATATCGCGACATACTTCCTCTTTGCTCACTTTGGCTGCTCCAGGTTTTGAAACTCTGACATGTCGTGACATCACGACAACTTCTGCCTTGACTCTTCTCTTGCTGCCTTTGACCGTGATTTCATGACAAGTCGCGATATCGTGACATTTTGAGTCTTCAACTTGGTTCTTTATCTTGCACCGCGATTTCACAACATGCCGCGATATCGTGACATTTTCTCTTCATGATGCATTCTGCTACTCTTAGCCGCAAAAATGCGACATGTTGCAAAATCGTGAAAATTTTCCAATTTGCTACATTTTGTTACTCTTGGTCGCGAAAACGTGACATGTCACGAAATCGTGACACTTTTCTGTTCCACTGCACTTCGCTTGTCTGAGCCGCAAAAACATGACCTATCGTGATATCGCGACACTTTATTTTTCCTAGCAGCAACATGTCGTGATATCGTGACAACTTTCTTTTTTGAGCAGCAACACGTCGTGATATCGTGACAACTTTCTTTTTCTGAGCAGCAACACGTCGTGATATCGTGACAACTTTCTTTTTCTTAGCTATGACGGAGCAACATGTCACGATATCGCGACGACTTTTCATTTCTAGCCGCGACGGAGCAACACGTAGCGAAATCATGACAACTTTTCTTTTTTGGCCGCGACGGAGCAACACGTAGCGAAATCGTGACAACTTTTCTTTTCTGGCCACGACGGAGCAACATGTCGCGATATCGCGATAACTTTTCATTTCTAGCCGTGACGGAGCAACATGTCGCGATATCGTGACACTTCTCTTTTATGATATTTTGCTTTTTTTCTTGATTTTTTTAGCATCTGGGCCACTGTGGTCTTCTTTAAAAGCATGCAAAAAAGGTGGGTCCCCAATTTTGGGGTGTGTTGTGGATCAACCACAACAAATGGTGACTCTGCTGTCAAATGCTCCTGAGCATTTGGTGAGAACCCAACCTGAAATATACAAGCTTAGATACAGGCATCAGCACATAAAAGATAAACAAATATCGATAGATCAAAAATACATGAAACATCAGAATCATTAAGTATCAGCTTAGTGTGTGCAATGTGTTTCATTCTCTATCATTTGAACTTGATCAACATTCCATTGTTAGTTTCACTTATGATTTGTATGCAAGGCTATGAATGATTTGTGCAGGATTTGATGCATGATGAAGATGCTAGAGATATAAAAACCTGCTTTACAAAAGCTCAAACCTTCTAATATCATGAACAAACATATTAAAATTGTCAAACCCTCTTAGGACCAAATATATGTATGTTGAATTGCTTTATTAGATCCCAAAGTTGGTTATGAGTCACTACTATCTTGAACCCCTGTGCAAGTGAAAGTGAAATCAGAGCTTTGGGGAATCGGATTCCCAACCTAAACGAGATGGGAATTTAACCCTATCCTTACTACTATGATATGGAATTCATTACCTCACTTTGAGCAAAATGATTTAACCAGTTATGGATGAACTGGTCAGGCTAGTCTATCCTTTTGAGCAGTCAGTGGTCTTGCTTTTAGACAAGACATGTTGCCATGCATGGGCATACTTAACCCCATAATCCATGATTTGGCTTCATTCATTCTATTCTTTTTTTTTTCTTATTTCTTGGACCTTTGGGATGACTACCCATCCTTGGTAGGGACATGTAGTACGATCCCTCCAATCCAATATTAAGATAAAATGGAAAATATTAATTTTATTTTTTTTTCTTGGACTTTTGGGATGACTACCCATCCTTTGCAGAGGACATGTAGTACAATCCTTCCCATCTAAGTTTTATGATAAAATGAAAGATGGAAGCTTTGGGGAATTGGATTCTCAACCTAGGTGAGATGAGAATTATGCCCTATCCTTACTACTCCATGAAGGTCAAATCAGAGCTTTGGGGAATTGGATCCTCAACCTAAGTGAGATGAGGATTTAACCCTATCCTTACTACTCTAATTTTAGGCTTTAAGCATTATGGGAGTGGTAAAAACCATTGTTTTAAGGATAATGTTGCATGATAGGACAGACATGAAATATTCTTTTCACCTCACCTTTACTTCCAAGCATGGTTTTGATCATTTTGCCCAAGATCTTCTTTAATGTGCATAGAACGTGCTTGGTTCAAGATAGCTTGGGCATCAGTTCCCAACCTTAGGATTTTTTATGTTTTATGTTATAGAATAACCCTAAGAGGATTTGACACACTTTAATGATTTGTATCTGAACTGCATATGCAACTAAGATGGCATGTATATGCAAAGTGGAATGTAATATGAATGCATTGCTTTTCTGAATTGTGGATGGAGTATTGCCATAAAAATAACTGACAACTTCATGCATCACAAGATTCAAACGATATTATTTAAAATGTTTGTGTTACTTGTGGAGCTTTCTACAACACAATTCCAATGTTTCATATTCTCCTGATCTTAGGCATAAGTTGACATCTCAATTTTTTTTTTTTTTACAAACCAAACATGTCCATAGGACCAACACATAACTTTAAATCAAAATTTATTCAATCCAAAACCAAAATGCACTCCAAAAATGAAAATTTGAAAACACAAACCAAAACCAAAAAATCAAAACCTATATACAAATGTACAATATAATACAAGATGATGCAAAGCTTGGACTATCACTTTCCTGGATCCCAAACATGATTAGAACATTTCAACAAAAATATAACGTGATACGCATGCCAAATGTTGTGGGAATCCAAAAAAAACAAGACTAGACCAAACAATGCAACCCACTTCAACTTTCCTCTCTCACCCCACCAATTAAATTTAGTTCCATTAGTACTCTCATAGGTGAGCGTCAAGTTACTAAAATGATTAGACAATAAATGATATTCAATTTTATCTTGTCTATTCTTTAAAGTATAAATCTTATAATTCCATTCATGATTTAGAACTAGGCTTTCCTTTTTAAATGTGAGATCTTGCAAATAAGAGCCTATTTCTAAAAATTTCAAAGCCAAATCATTTTCCAAATTTGTAGGCCAATCAAATTTGTGCAACAATTTACAAGCATCTAGGATATTTACTAAATTAGGATCATTAAAAGTTTTTACCCTAGATTCAATCAGTAATTGTTGATGAATTTGATTTAAAAATTCAAGTGCATCAACTTCTTTTCCATTCATTAAAACAGTGTTATCAAAGGTGTGATTGGAAATCATACCTTGTTTTTCATTCACCTTTAACGACATTTCATCATAAACATCATTCAAATTCAAAATATGGTCATGTAAATTTTCACCTAAATCTTGGATGCTTGAACACAAAAGGTTAGACTCTACCTTTTGAACATTTTTATTTACCAAGATTTTATGGGGGTTTGCAATCCCCTCTTTTACCTCATGGTCTTCATACTCTTCATTGATTACTTGTTCATCAAACATACCAAAATTAGGCACCCAATTGAAAACATGGCCATCCTTTTCAACCTTCAAATGTTTTTGGTCAAAGTGTATGTCCAATGACTCATCTTGATGATCCTTCATTTGAGTTGTTTCCAATTGATCCATCTCTTCGTCATTTAGTTCCCATTATTTGTTCACTATCCATGGTATCTCTTCATGTGAGATAGAAGTTTCAATATCTTGTATATCCAGTGCAATATGGGTTTCATCTACAGGGGTGTGAGAAAAGAATGCATCATCATATCTCCCCCAACCATTGTAAAAATTATCATCCAGATCCATGGAATAAAATTCCATGATGTTTGTGGCATGATCTTTTGATTCATTCATAAATTCTTTTTCTTCTTTGTCCTTGGAAATAGGATCATTATAATCTTCCAAAATTTGATGAGATTTGAAACCCTCTTCCAAAACATCCTCAAATTGTACAGGAGTTGTAATATCTTCCTTTGAGTAGGCAATTATGTTGTCCTGTATATCAATTGGCACACAAGTTTCATTAGTAGTTTTGGAGAGTGTAGTCTTCCCACTTCTTCCAAGCATCATAATAATCATCTTCCAAAATCAAGTGGTGACGTTCAACTACTTCTTTAACATCCTCCAATTCATCAATGTGTTTCTCATCAAATTCACCTTCACCTTCCTTAGATGGTTCCATTACTTCCAAAATTGGGTTATTGCTTGTATTCAAGTTGATAAGGCTATCATAGTCCACATTTGTAACCCATGATTCCAGTTTATCACAATTTGGAGGGTGAAGAATTCTTTTATCATTAGTTCCTAGCTTTTCATCGAGAGTTTCTTCCAAGAACAAGTGGTGAAATTCTATCATGTCTTCAAATTCATTTATTGGTTTTCTTCCAATTTCACTTTCAACCACTTCATTTAATTCTATGGTAGGTTCCGTCCTATCACATATATCAAACATTGTTGAATTTAGAACCCCTTCATCCGAATAATCGTGTATCTCTATGAATGAGATCATTTTTGCATAATCCTCACTAGCGGATGTTGGCTTAGCAATTTGCACCTCCTCGTGGACTACATCTAAGGTGGTTGTAAGATTTGGATATTCAAATTCATCCCCTTGATCATTTACCTTAGATATCATTGGAGTGGAGGGTGCTATATTTAATGGTTGGTGTAGGTTGGCATCACTGACTTCAAAAGAACAGTTTCTCATGTGAACATGTTGTGCCTTTTCTTCTTCAAGACCTTGTCGTTCTACCTCTTCTAGGATCTCATAGATTTTCTCTAGAGACAAGCCACCCATTTTTTTCTCAATGAATGAAGCAAGTGTGGGGTGTATGCCTCCCAGGTATACTTCTATGGATTCCTCTTCTAATGTGTTAAAACTTTCCCACATTTGGGAGTGCAACTCATGAAATCTTCCATTGATTTGACTCAAGGATTCATTAGGCTTCTTACATATGGAGGTAAACTGATTTTTCAACATTTCTAAGTCAACTTGATTATCAAAATGATAAAGATAGGCTACTTCTAGCCGTGTCCAAGAAGTCCTAACCTCCATGGGTAGTTGGCTATACCAAAAGAATGGTTTATCATCCAAAATGTATGCAAATAACTTACAAGCCACCTCCTCATAGAAAATTTGGAATTGACACAATGTATTCTTGTAGACATGCAGTCTTTGCAAGTATCCTAGTGGCACCTCTTGATTAAAACACCATAAAAAATCCAATAACATTTTAGGAATATGATAGGGTATCACATGTATAGACAAACCCTTATAATGATCCTCCATTGTAGATACCATTCTTTCTCTTAGAGATGCTATTTCAGCTCTTAGGGATACAATTTGTTCCTCAAATGTTGCCATTAGTGAACTCAGAATGTAACTTTAGAACCAAATTTGTTAGTCGAAAAGGAAGGAATCCCGACACATCCGCGTGAAATGACTAGCAAATATCCAACCTGCAACGTATGAAAAAAAATCAAGTTAGCATCAACCAAGAGATGTATTCATTAAAATAAAATGAAAGTAACTGTATGGACACAACACTTCGTTAGTCAATTTTTTTTTTGTTTTTTTTTAAATTTTAAAAACTTCATTATTCCTGTATGAACAATAAAAAAGCATTAGAACAAATCATGGCAATTCATGTCCTCCTTTTAACACTACAAGGTTGTATTGTTAAAAGAGGGCTAAAGATAATGATCAATAGGGCATGAAATATTCAAAATTTAAATCCCTATAGCATTTAAATCACACTGAAATAAACCGGTTCAGGCCCTCCTTCTAGCGCCAATCTGTTGAGTGGTGTTAGAGGAGGCCAAAGATGCTAATCAAATGGACTTGAAATATTTAGCAATATAAAGCTCTTAAACAATTATAAACTTGTAGCATCTAAAATCACGATAAAATAAACCTTTTCATGCCCTCCTTCTAGCGCCAATCTGTTGAGTGGTATTTTCACCCGATTGTGAAAACACACTCTCCAATAGGATTTGGGTTCCTAAATCCCCTCTTGCAAAGAAATTAAACAAGTAACTTCTCCAAGGTCTCCGCTATATTAGCATTTGCATATATGTATTAGTAATCTCAAATAAAGATATTCAATTTAAATGCTTGGAACACCTTAGTGATTGCAAGTAACTGTAAACAAGGGGCAATGTTGATTTATTTCACCATGAAACTTTAGTGATTGTTCCATCCCCAACCCCCACCCATTGTCTTTTTAGATTTTGATATTTTCAGATGTTTATTTTAATGCCTTGAAAGTTAAAGCTTCTGGAAAAAATATCAAAAGCAGAAAATAAAAAAAATGAAATGCAAAAACTGAAACTAAAATGCATTCAGAGTGCTACGATCCTATTCAAAAAAACCAAAGATATGAGGTTTTCTGCATACAACCTAACCTATTGAACCTGCAAACATGCACAATCCAGATAAGCTAGGTGCTAGTTTCTGGGGTTTTAACTATGGTTTTTAGATTTAGACATTCGCATGAAGCAACCAAGAAAACTTGCATTAAACTTCACCTATAAGCCTAAAAATCTGAAAGGGGAAAGATAAACATTCAATCTTGCATGCAGAAAATAACTCCTTCTTTCTTGCCAATAAGATGCAACTCTCTATAATTTTTGTATTAAAAATATGTCAGTTTACAACAACAGAAGCTCTAGTTTTCTCAAAACCAGAAAAAGGGGAAGAAAAACACTCCAAAGCAGGCCCAGAATGGCTTCTCGCCTTTGGCACTGCAACTCTGCTCGCAATGGTTTTCGACCCTTGTACCAATTTGTGCCTCTAATTTTATACTTTCTGGCAATGCTCTTTGTTTCGCCCTGTGACGCTTCGCTTCATCTTCCAGATCACTTCGTTTCACCTTCCCCGCCTTTTCATTGTTTTTGACTTTATGCTCGACATCGAGACGCTTGATCTTCTCTATGAACTGTAATGCTTCTGTAGCCCTTACACCTTTATGCCATGTGTTTTGCGCTTCTCTGCATGTTCCGTAATGGCCCCCTATAAATCGTGACCAAAAATAGCATGTCGCGATATCGCGACATTTTTATGTATGTAGCTTTGCCCCTCTACCTGTATCGCGAAAACAAGACATGTCGCGATATCGCGACATTTTTCTATCAGCAGCCTTGTTTGTCATCATGCATCACAAAAATGATACATGTCGCGATATCGCGACATTTTTTTGCTTCGGACCGCATGGATGCAACTTGTCACGAAATCGCGACGTTTTTCTCCTTCGTTGTGTTTTGTTGCACTCAACCGCAAAAACGTGACATGTCACAAAATCGTGACATCTTTTTAGTCCATACCATCTCGCTGCTTTCTGTCGTGAAATCATGATGCTTTTCTCTTTCGGGTTGTCTTGCCACTTTCTATCGTGAAATCGTGACGCTTTTCTCTTTCGGGCTATCTCGCTGCTTTCTATCACGAAATCGCGACACTTTTCTCTTTTGGGTTGTCTCGCTGCTTTCTGTCGTGAAATCGTGACACTTTTCTCTTTCGGGCTATCTCGCTGCTTTTTGTCATGAAATCATGACACTTTTTCTCTTTCGAGCTATCTCGTTGCTTTCTGTCATGAAATCACGATGCTTTTTCGTTCCGTACCACTTGGCTGCTTTCTATCGCGAAATCACGATGCTTTTTCGTTTCGTACCACTTGGCTGCTTTTTGTCGCAAAATCGTGACGCTTTTCTCTTTCGGATTGTCTCGCTGTATTTGGCCGCAAAAACGTGACATGTCGCGAAATCGTGACATATTTTCCTTTCGTACCATCTCGCTGCTTGGAGCCGTGAAAACGTGACCAGTCGCGATATCGCGATGTTTTTCCTCTACGTTCATTTTGGATGCTCCAGGTCGCGAAACTCCGACATGTCACGATATCGCGACATACTTCCTCTATGCTCACTTTGGCTGCTCCAGGTCGTGAAACTCCGACATGTCGCGATATCGCGACAACTTCTGCCTTGACTCTTCTCTTGCTGCCTTCGATCGTGATTTCATGACAAGTCACGATATCATGACATTTTGAGTCTTCAACTTGGTTCTTTATCTTGCACCGCGATTTCACAAAAAACAAGACATGTCACGAAATCGTGACACTTTTCTGTTCCACTGCACTTCGCTTGTCTGAGCCGCAAAAACGTGACCTGTCGTGATATCGCGATACTTTCTTTTTCCTAGCAGCAACACGTCATGATATCACGACAACTTTCTTTTTATGAGCAGCAACGCGTCGCGATATCACGACAACTTTCTTTTTTTGAGAAGCAGTGCGTCGCGATATCGCGATAACTTTCTTTTTCTTAGCGGCGATGGAGAAACATGTCACGATATCGCGACGACTTTTCATTTCTAGCCACGACGGAGCAACACGTAGCGAAATCGTGACAGCTTTTCTTTTCTGGCCGCGACGGAGCAACACGTAGCGAAATTGTGACAACTTTTATTTTCTAGCCGCGACGGAGCAACATGTCACGATATCGCGATAACTTTTCATTTCTAGCCGCGACGGAGCAACATGTCGTGATATCGTGACACTTCTCTTTTATGATATTTTGCTTTTTTCCTTGATTTTTTTTAGCATCTGGGCCACTGTGGTCTTATTTAAAAGCATGCAAAAAATGTGGATCCCTAATTTAGGGGTGTGTTGTGGATCAACCACAACAGGTAGGCATGAAGATGTTCCATAGAATTGATGCGCTTCTCATCTAGGAGTTCCAGCTGACTAAGTCTACCAGCACGATATTCATCTCCTACTTCAGTATCTTGAAGTAGTAGAGCCAAAGAAGGAAATTCTAATTCAAAGGGAAAAACTACTTTAGTGCCATAAACCAAAACAAAAGGTGAAGTGCCCGTGGGAGTACAAACACTAGTTCGATAAGCCCACAAAGCAGGATATAGTTGAATGTGCCAATCTCGGCCAGATTTATTGACCAGTATTTTGAGGATTTTAATTAATATTTTATTAGATGCTTACGCTTGGCCATTACCTTGAGGATAATAGGGAGTGGACCAACGATGTTGAATTTTATATTTTTGACATAATTTCTTGACATATTTATTTTTGAAACAAGTTCCATTATCCGAGATGATATTTGCGAGAATTCTGAACCTACAAATAATTTGATTAAAAATAAATTTGGAAACTTGGGCTCCAGTGCAAGAAGCTAAGGGCATAGCTTCAACCCACTTTGTGAAATACTCGGTGGTGGTTATGATGAATTTGTGTCCATCGGATGACACGAGGTTGATTTTTCCAATGATGTCTAAGCCCCATTTTGAAAAGGGCCAAGGAGATGAAATAGCCTGTAGCTCTTATGCAGGCGCATGGACAAGGTCAGCGTGTTTCTGGAACTTGTTGCAATGGTGCACATGATCATGTGCATCATTCTCCATGGTGGGCCAAAAATATCCTATCCTCAGGAGCTTCTTAGCAATGGTGCTACGACTAAAATGTCCCCCACAAGATCCATCATGGGCTTCACTCAAAGTTGATCTAGATTCTTCTAGATTCAAACATCTCAATAGGATGCCTTAAAAATATCTCCTATACAACATATTGCCAATAATTACGAAGCGACTTGCTCGTCTGCGTAATAACCGGTGTTGGTTGCTATTACAACATTCAAGGAAGGTCCCATTTTGAAGAAAATTAAATATATAAGTGTACCAAGGTTCAGGAGTATTTTCGTTGATTAGAAACACATCCAAAGGTTCTAAGCATGATTTATTTGAAGCGGGTTCCTAGAGTCGATGAATAATGATGGTAGCATATTCGTCATCTAACTCCAAGGGCAAAAGAGATGCAGTTGCAGCCATAACATCAGCCGCACGATTGCTAGTTCGAGGAATAGCTTCCAAGGTAACTTGATCAAATAAAAATAAAATTTGTAAGATATGATTTATATGGACGTAATTTATCATATCTGGTCTGATAAACATTATTGATTTGATTTATGACAAGTTGAGAATCATCGAAGACTAATAGATTTTTAATTTTCAGTGCCAAGGTAGCTCGTAATCCAAGGATTAGAGCCTCATATTCAGCAATGTTATTAGTACAAGCAAACGTTAATTTAAAGGACAGAGGTATAAGATGTTTCTGGGGAGATATTAAAATAATACCTGCACCAGCCCCACTCATGCATCGGGCTCTATCAAAGTATAGGAACCATTGCTCTGGATGGTCTGCCTCTATTGTAAGGCATTCATCAGGAAACTCAATGATGAGGGGATGAGTAGACTCCAAGGGTGCAACAACTAATTGATCTGCTATGATTTGACCCTTAACAGACTTTTTTCCTATAAACGTGAGTTCAAAATTGCTTAGTGCAAGAACCCATTTTACTATGCGACCAGATAAGTACGGTCGACTCATGAGATATCGCAAAGGATCGAATTTAGCAATAACATACGTTTTCTGACTGAGCATATAATGGCGTAGTTTCTATGTAGAAAATATGACTGCTAGACATAACTTCTCTAATTTTGTGTAGCAGGTTTCATAACTGATTAAGGTTCTACTGATATAATAATTAGCACATTCTTTCTTCTCATCATCAAGTTGAGCTAACATAGCTCCTAAGGCAAGATCTGAAGCATAAATATACAAGATAAATGGGCGATTAGATCTAGGTGGTGAAAGCACAGGTGGGTTAAGGAGATATTGTTTGAGGATTTCAAATGCTTCCTGACATTCGTCGTCCCAATGAAAAGAGACATCTTTCTTAAGAAGCTTAAGAAAGGGTCCTGTTTTGTCCGCCAACTTATCGATGAAGCAACGAATAGCTTGAAGCTTACCTTGTAGACTCCATAATTTAGATATATTTGTGGGTGCGGGCATATCAGTGATAGTCACGATCTTGAGAGGGTCAATTTCAATGCCATGTAAAGAAACTATAACCCCCAATAATTTATCGGACTTAACTCCAAATATACATTTGGATGGATTCAGTCGGATAAGATATTCCCTTAACCGATCAAATACTTTTCTCAAGTCATCTAAATGATCATCTTCTTTGATGGAATGAGCTATAATATCATCTACATAATCATGTAGAATATCATGCATCATATCATGAAAGATATAAGTCATGGCTCGTTGATATGTTGCACCTACATTCTTCAAACCGAATGGCATAACTTTCCAACAAA
The DNA here is from genome assembly GCA_028583015.1 of Wollemia nobilis. Classification (NCBI taxonomy): domain Eukaryota; kingdom Viridiplantae; phylum Streptophyta; class Pinopsida; order Araucariales; family Araucariaceae; genus Wollemia; species Wollemia nobilis. The sequence continues at coordinate 4,589,028 of JAQPPZ010003612.1, forward strand.
TAAAGGTTGTTTTAGCCTGATCTTCAGGAGCTATCCTAATCTGATTATAACCAGAAAATCCATCCATTAAGGATATCATTCCACTCCCAGCAGTAAAATCAATGATTTGATCCATGTTGGGAAGAAGAAAATCGTATTTAGGGCATGAAACATTAATATATCTAAAGTTTGTGCAAACCCTAACTTTGGTAGCTTCTTTCTTAGTTACTGGAACTACATTCGAGATCCGTTCAGCATAATAAATGGCTGGTATAAAAATAACCTTCAGGAGTTTTTCTAACTCCCCTTTGACTAGTAAGGCCACTTTAGGCTGCATTTTTCTAAGTTTTTGTTTAAAAGGTTTAGCATCCGGATGGACTACTAGGTGATGCATAACTACAGAAGGGTCTAATCCTGGAATATCTTCATATGTCCAAGAAAAAAAATCTTCATATTCTTTAAGAAATGCAATGTATTTATCCTATTTTTCTTGAATCAATTCTAATCCAATGTTGATTATGTGAGGGTTATCGTTGGTTCCAATGTTAATTTTTATGACATTCTCTACTTCCATGTGGAGATCTCTCTTAAAATTAGGTGGGGTGGGTGAAATGCCCAATTCTTGTAATTCTTCCGAGGTTAGCTTAGATAATTCGTCTTGAGGAGTTGTGGCCTCAAGTTGGGCTATAATAGGTATAGAGCCATCGAAATAAAATCCGTTATGTAATAATTCCTCAACGGAGACATCATGGAAGATATCTCCCTCCAACTTCTCGTCGGATTCAACGATCATCTGAGGGTAAGCTATGGATAGCATATTACATGTGAATGGCTTATTCATTAAACGCAAGGCATCATGTTTATCCAAATAATCTTGGTAACATATGAGATGGTCATCATCCTCAAATAGGAAGGACTGACCCTTACTAGGAAATAGGCCCACACCACATCGGGCGGGCCACAACGCTACCTCAAAAGGTTCTTTCATACCATTCTGGAAAGGTCCCAAACCTTTCCCTTTATATCCAAATTTAAGCATTACAGGCTTAGCTTTAATATACTCATTAGTAAAATAACATCGAGCATATCCATCATAATGAGTCTTGATGTTTCTAGGTATTCTACCCCAGTCATATCCCTTATAAATAAAAGCACAACTCCCAACCTGGTAAATACTTCCCATAGGCTGTGGGAGGCCCAAGGTATGAGGAGAGGGCGGAAAATTATTTAAAATAAGGGAATCTTGCATAGCAGCATTTGTTTTTTTTATATAATAATTTTAGATATATCGGGTAAGAGCTCATCAGTAAGAGCGTAAGAGGTAGAAGGAACATTTCCCATAACTTCTGATGCGGAAAATATGCCTTTGGTGGATGTAGATGTTGTAGAGATGTCGATGGACGGGTCTATAGGTATGGAAGTTATAGGAGTAAAACAAGAAGCATTGGTTGTGGGTTTAGGATCTTTTTGAGGTCCTAATGTAGTTTGTTCGGAATATGGTTGAACTATATGTAGAGGTGGAGTTGATGGAGAAAAAGTAGATGATGTTATGGGTGTGTGTTTCACACGTTTAGATGAATGATGAGAATTAGGATGTGTGGATGATAGAGCAGGGCAAAATTGAAATCCAAAAGGTTCTGCCAAAGCACACATATCAAAGGGTCTAGGATCACCATGAATGGTAACCAACTGATTTTTAAATTTGAATTTAACACACTAATGTAAAGTTGAGGGAACAGCTCGCATCGCATTGATCCAAGGGTGACCCAAGAGTATATTGTACGATGCAAGGCAATGTACAATAAACACGGTCATGTCTAAGGTTCTTGGACCAACTTGCAATGGGATAGTAATAACTCCACACGTTTCTTGTGTTTCATCATTGAAGGCTTTTATGATCATATCAGTTCTTTTCATTTTGTCACTTCTAAACCCAAATATTTGGTAGAAGTCAAAATTGCAAATGTTTAAAGATGAACCATTATCAATCAAGACTCATTTAATTGCTACATATCCAATTAGGGCAGTAATATATAAGGGGTTATCCTTATGTAAACTATGTTGCAGTATATCTCTATCCTAAAAGTCAATACAACCGACTTCTCGAGTTATGATAGTATTGGCCATGGCTTCAGGTTGAATTATTTGTGGTACCATCATTTGGCTTAATGTGAACATTAATTCATCCCTATGTGTAGGAGAAGATCATAAAAGGTCCAAAAGGGAAATTCTAGCTATAGTATTTGATAGTTTCTCATTAATATTATAAGGAGGTTTAGGTTGAACATTAGGCGCATGATTACCTTTATTAGGAACTTTCAAAACAAATGGAGCTGATCCATTGTTCTGAGTTTGATCTTGTTGAGAATTTTGATCTTGTTGTCAAGTAACAACTCCGATGGTACCTACAATATTATTTTGCAGATGATGAATGGGTCTTGGTATCGTGTTTATGGCTTGTTCATTAGAAAGTAATTGGTGATACGATGGTCTAGTAGTGACTCTTCTTGGAAATGGTTCTTCCAAAACCATAGAATTTGTGATAGGTTGAATAGCATCTGATTCATATTTAGAACTGTTCGATTGATTTGATGTGATTTCCATGTCACTTTCAGTCTCGTATTCTATATCACTAAGATCAGGTGTCCGAATATTATATAGAGGTCTGGTCGTTACCATGGATAAAGTTGTGTCAAATATTTGCAGATCATGAGCAGGTAAATGTCCACTAATAGTCCCTACATATCGGGTAGGAGGGGGAACATTATGATGCTCAATTTGATTAGCCACCTCTTTACCATGCTTTAGTAAAGGATGTTGAAATATGTCTAATGATTGGTTGGCATTCTGATTCTGATTTTGGGGGATGTTCTTTTGAGCATTATTAGGAGGATTTTGTTTGGGTTGAAAGGCTTGCACCTCCATCTCATTGTTATCAATTAAGTCTTGTATTTTATGTTTTAATCTTTTACAAGAGTTGGTTGCGTGTCCAGGTCCTTTATGGAAATCACAGTGTAAATCAGCTCTGTATCCGGGTATAGTTGGATCACGTTCCCGGATAGTTGGTAATTGGATCAAACCTCATTCTAATAATTGCAGTAGAATGGTTGATAGAGGTTGATTTAACCTAGTAAATTCTTGAGGTGGTTTATCAAGAGGTTTCAGTATAAACTTCTTCGTTGTCTTCACAGCATTAACAGTAGCAATATTTCTACTATTAGTGACTCCATCACCCACAACTTGTTTATTCTTATATTGATTTCTGGATGTTTTCTCATCGTCTTTCTTTTTAAGCTGACCTCTCCTAATGAGAGCATATTCCACTCTTCGAGCTAAGTATATAGCTTGATCGAAGGTGGTCAAGGTAGCAGTTAATAACTCATAGGATAGTTGTTCTTGTAAATTATTGATAAAGATATCCAACATTTCTCGATAAGGTAACACAAAGTGTAATTTTCCTATCAAATGTCTCCATCGAGCTAGGAAATCAGCAAAACATTCATCTTTGTCTTGTTTTAAGTTGTACAAATCTTTAATGGTTACATGCCTTTCGATGTAGGCACTAAATTGATGAACAAAAGACTCGGCTATTTCTTCAAAATTCCTCAAAGAATGAGTGGGTAATTGATAATACCACTCTAATGCCATTCCTCCTAAATTTTTTGGGAACATTTTTAGTAATAACAAGTCATCATGTGATATATCATGACATGCTATCCTAAACATACGAAGATGCTCTATGGGATCTTTGGTTCCTTTGTATATAGGTAGGACAAGCATAGGAAAGTGTTTAGGATATGGCTGTGCTACGACTATAGGATCTAAAGGCTGACTACACATCTCTTGATAATTGTATGAGGGACGATAGGGATCTATCTGGTCCATGCGGGAGACTAACTGTTTCACCATGGCTTCCAGATTACTAGTTTGTCCACCATATTGGTTTGATGGTACATGAGTATGGGATTTATGAGCGTATGATGGCGTAACGTAAGGATTAGATGCTATATTGCTATTATGTAAATGGTTGGTAGGGAGAGTATTATGAAGAAGATTTGTAGTAGCATTATGTTGTATCCCAGATTGTTGGAAATTGGTGTTTGGTTTTGTTTTGGGCTTTTGTTGATTTGAGGTATGTTGATCAATAGCTTGGTGAAATAGAGCGATGAATGAAGGTTTCTTTTGTGCGGGAATAACTCTAGGCTTGGTAACAGGCACTCTAGGTGGTCGGGTAACTTTGTTGTTGTTGCATGTTCCGGATTATAGCGGCCATATCCAAACTGGATGGTCCAGCTTGATCACTTTCTTGATCAACGAAGGACAAGGGATTAGTGCGTGTGTGATATATTTCTTCTAGGGTTGCTTGAGTGTCACTAATTTTATCCTTGTCCATATGGATTGCTCTATTAAGAGTGTCAATATTAGTATTGAGGAACTTCCAAAAATGTTCCATGTTCTCGAAAGTAACAGCTCCTCCCGGAGACATTTTAGGGGATGAGGATCCTTCCTCTCTAACAGTTTCTCTTTGTTCATTTCCTTCAGCAAACTCTTCTTCGTGTTGGTCTAGGGTTCCTTCTTCCTGAATTGGGTCTTGAGGAAGGACATCTGGGTTATTTTATGGTTTTCCTAACCAATATTCTTCTACTTCAGTCTGTTTTCCATTCCTAAGTCTAGTCATTATGCTTAAACTTAGATTTTAGCAAATATATATATATATATATATATATATATATATATATATATATATATATTTGCGACAAGTTTGAGAGGTATATATTTTAATTATATACCTACTATAAAAAGGAAATGTTTTAATTTTTGTTATATTTTTGTTTTGTTTTTGTTTTTATGATAATATTGTAAAGACAACAAACAACATACTAAATGCAAGAAATACTAATAATAAAAGACTGGCCTAATTTTCTATAAATAGTTTATGGATAGCATTAATAGGATCAAGTTCATCATGAGTCATGAAATGCTCCTCTTCAAATTGGAAATGGTTTTTCAAGAATTTGACAAAGTGTGCCATGGTGATATTATTTGTTTTAGACTCTGACCTGTAGAAATAAAGTTCATGGCAATACTCTCGATATAACACAACTCTAGGAACTCTATTCCATATCTTTCTATCCGTAATAACGACCTATTTATCCTCTATATGAGATAGAAATTTATGTACTACAACTGTGTTGTCGAGGTATTCCTTAAATGTGTACAACTCAGAAGACACAAGTGCTCTTTTATCAGCTAACCACCTATGGCAAGCTCTCTGAATCTCATGGTACAAAGTCACCTGATCAGGATCCAGGATTCTATCTAGGACAAACCTCTTAATTTGCCTAAGTTCTATCGACCTAGATGAAATAATATCCAATCTCCTATTAAGTTCGTCCCATAAAGGCGGGACTCTATATGTTTGAGATACTCTAAGCAAAGAGGTAATCTCTATGGCTGCTAATTGATTTTCAACATTAATGGTGACAACTCATCTTTTATTATAATCTACCAGCTAAATATGATATGTAACTTTAATTGTTTGTCTGATGATTCTAAATGCATTTATTTTTATTTTTTGGATTGTTTTCAAAAGGTTTTAGTTTTCACGTCGGGTTCACCAAAATGTATCGCTCCAAATTTTTCGCATCCTTACCTTCAGGCTATAGGATCCATGTCCGTAAGGGGGATGTGAGAAGGATGGGACAATACCTCGGATTGAGAGGCCCTTTGAAGGTCACGCCTCTCAAGGAGGGGGTATAAGGGTGAATTTTCGATGGATGGTGGGTTCACCAGGAAACTTTTGAGTGGCAGTTTCCACGCTTAGGTTGAGAATGGGTTTGATGTGTTCATTTTGTACTTTAATCATTCATATCCTAGGTTTGGCCAAGATGAATCTAAGCTATTCTATATGCTAATGCTGATTTATATGGATACAAAAAACATGAATAAGTGCTAAACATAGAAAGTGTGCTAAATAAGACAGAATGTACCTGATTCTAGATGTTTGATGAAGATTCTGAGGTTTGTCGAAGTCCAGATCGTCTCAAATATTACATTATCATTTGCAATTGAACATAATCATCTCAGATCTCAGTCGGTCATCTGAGATCAGACGAGATCATCGTTGACCTGACAAATTCGTCAGAAACCTGCAATCACAGGAACAAATACCAAAGACCAAAAATGCAACTGCAAAAGCAAGGGGAAATGATAGAAATGACAGTAAACTTGCCTAAATGATAAATCCAGATAAAAATTAAAGGAAATGCATTAATTTAATAATTTATTTTAACTTTATCATGCATCTATGCTAAATGAGGTGAACTCCAAGATGCAAAAATAGAATAAACTAAGTTACTGCATAAGAAAATGAAGAGATAAGATAAAAAATGTAAACTCCAGGCTCTGATTGCACCCAATCTAGACTGCAGTCGAGATCGCCTCCAATTGTACGAGATCATCGCCGATCTACGACAGAATCATCCAAAATTGTCTGGAATCGTCAGCGATGATCCGAGCTTGCTCCGGCTGAAAAATAGTAAAATTCCTGCAAGAAAACTTGAAATACACAATGCAAACAATGGTGTGAAGGTGTTCTAATGCACAAAAAGCTAAAGTTGTAGGGAAAATCAGCCAAGGGGAAGTCAAGGAAAATCCTAAGTTTATATAGGATTTAGGGAGAGGTTAGGAGGTTGGAGATCATCCCAATTTGGGAGATCTCCAACGGGGGAGACTCTAACCGTGGAGACACACTTTCTGCCCAAGTTAGAGAAGCTGTTGAAATAGAAACTAATTATGAAAATTTGGTTTTGGGATGTAATCGTCTAGACATTCTGTTCCAGACAAATTCATCAGATATGGGATGATTTCGTCTGATCATCGATGATATCATCCAATGGTCAAAACAAATCCTAAAAATGGTGCGGAAAATGAGGGGAGCGGGTAACGGGTTGTTTTGGGGTTAAAAATTCAAATTTTTATCTTTTTACTAAGGGTTTAACTACGCCAATTTTAGGGTGCTACAGGAGGATCTATTTATTTCAATGAGATTGGCATAATATCAAAGTCATAAAATGTAATGGAGGGCTCCGTGAATGTATGAATGCTCCCTATAATGTTGTTGAAGGCATTAGGATGTTGAGATTGCAATTAAATGGATTTTAGAATATCTATTAATGCCTCACGATGTGGGGGATATTGTTGAATTAGCTCATATATTGATAATTTTGTAGAAGCCATCTTTAGGATTGTGGTTAATCATTTACTCAATGAGATGACTGGTCATGAAGAACGATTGATGGGAGAAATGGGGGGTTTTTTTAGCTAGGAATATGGATTGGTGATGAAGGATTAGGAGGAATTTGGATGGGGGGTGATGTGGTAGGTTGTGACACACTTGCTTGAGGTTGTTGCCTTGCATTTTGTTGATTGTCTCATTGACCTCTAGTTACCACATGAATGGCACCTACAAATTCCTTGGTATTGTTGGACGTGATTAACTTGATTAGGAGGAGTTTTGGTGTTAGCCCCTCCCATAGTTGGTTGCACATCCTTATGGTGAGGAAGTGGTGTTTGAAAATACCAAGATTTTGGTTTTGTTGAGCAAGGGGGTTGTCAAGCTTTGATGGCCCACAAGTCAATAAGGTCTTGAACTATGTCTTTGAATACATGGTAATTATTGATATCGTTTCCATTTTTCCTATGGTAAGGACAAAATAAATGTTCTTGATAATATTTTCCACATTTAGCAAGATCATCTGGTCTGATTTCGAGCAATGCAAGTTTGTTTGTGTATACAACCTTCGGAAGAGGGAATCATACAACTCAACCAAGGGGGTGTATTAGATCTATCAGACAGACTATCACCGAGGACAATTCTCTACAGTTTGAAGTATTTTTTGTATAGCTTGAGTTGCTAAGAGTATCACATGATAAGAAATTTGTTGTGGTGGTTGTTGCATTAATTGTTGTTGATCCATTACCAGTTAGTTCATGACCACTTGATTAACATGATTAGGCTAATTGGTGAGAGTGACATGTGTTGATTTTGATTGGTCAGAATAATTACTTTTATATTGGCCGTTGTTTTGCCATTACTTTTTTTCTAGGATTAAGGATGTCCTCTTAGATTTTTATTTCCTCAATGACACTAGCCTGTGCTAAAGCTTCTTCAAATGAATGATATATCTGTAATTGAAGCATCCAAGAGATGGGTTTTAAACAACTCTTGGTAAATAATTTGATAAGATATTCCTTTGGTAGGGTGAAGGCAACTTGGTAATGACAACACTCCAATGATTTCCAAATTTATAGATAGACTCATCGTCATGTTGTCTTAAAGCATACACATCGGACAATGAGACTTTCTTTCTAAAATTTAGGACGAAATGGTCAAAGGATAGGTCAACCAGTTGTTCAAAATTATAAATACTATGACTAGGCAATTGGTTGTACGACTCTATGGTGTCTCCTCCTAATGTCTGAGAAAATGTTCTAAGCATGAGAGCATTGTCATTTTTAATTCTAAACCATGAGTGAACAAATGTGCTTACATGCTCTTTGGGGTCCTCAGTCCCCTTGAATTTATCAAACTTTGGCACAGTGAAATCTGTCGGATATGGCAATGATGGTACTGAAGGATGAATGGATTGGTTGATCAGCTGATATAAGGTTGTCTTTTGGTTGGTCATACTAGGAGTATGTTGTATCAACAGATCTATTTTTTGTTGCATGGCCTTGATTCTAGGGTCTTCCCCAGGAATGTGGAAGCCTTGAATCACCTGATGAGAATGTGTAGTGGAAAAATGTTATGGGGTAACTAGATGATTATGGAATTGATGATGATGACTAGGTGAGGGTGATGGAAATTGATGAAGGGGATATTGATGATGAATATGAGGAGAATTTTGAAATGGAGATAGTGCATGGGGGCTATGGCTGGGTTGACCAATGGGAATGGCATTGGTATGATTTGGTGGAGGAGTAAGGATGGAAACAATAGAAGATTGTGGTACCCATGATGGACCTTGGTTGATGAGGGTGGGCTGAGTAAAAATTGGTAGAAGCTTAGGGTTCACTTGCACTTTCTATTGAGCATCTTGACGGTACTTAAGTAATTTTTTCAAATGTTCCCACGCTTCATGAATTTATCTATTAGCAGTGGAAGGTACGGATGTAGATGGTATGGAAGATGTGGCTGGGGGATAATTTACACTTGGCATGGTAACTTGGGAGGTTGGTACTTGTGAAGTAGCATTTACATGTGCTGCATACAAAGGGTTGGTGTAGGTGGATGTGTATTAATATGGGATAGAAGTGCTAGGAGCACTTGGGTATTGGTAAATGGTTTCATGAGAGGAAGGTGCAACTGAGGCCTCAAAAAGAGGGTTAGTGTACACCTGGGTAAATTTGGATGGTTGGGAATGAGCAAGTTCTTGTTGTAAAGTAGGATCTTGTCTAGGTGAATTGGGGACTGATTGTAAGACATAGTTAGCAGGCTTTATAAGAGCTTCTACTTGTGCCATGTCTATGTGGAATGGTTGGTGAAGTTGACTTTGTTTGGGGAACAACCATATGAAATATTATGGGTGACATGGAATGTGAGGGACTCATAGACAAATATGTTTGTGTCACACTTGGGGAATCTATCATAGAAGTGGTGGGGAAGGTGGATGAGTTTTTCATGGATTTGTTTTGATTTAATGCTTTCTGTTGATTCCTTATTAATACCATAAGCAACTTAAACCAAATACAAATTATGCAGTAAAATAAAATGCAAAATTGAAACTTTACAAAAACCAAATAGAGATCAATCAATGATAAGTTTTTTCAACAAATGTGTCTTACCTCATTCATTGATTATCTCATTTTAATGTGAATTCATTTTCTTAGATTTTGATTTTATGTGTTTCAATGTGCTAGTCTAAATTAAATGGGTGAATCCTATGGCTTGGATGAGGTAATAGGATTCTTACTGGTGATGAAATCCAACAAGTTTGCTCAAGGATAATCTAAGGTGTCTAGGACTAAATATTGGTGGATAGAGATGAAAGCCACCATCACCAAATCTCAAGCAATACCTGGTGATGAAATCCAGCCACTATTGTTTAATGTGAATCGTGAAGTGTGTGATTATTTTTAAATATTTCCGATTTTCTATTGTGTGCATACAATATTATAAGAATGACTACTTTTGACAGTCTAATTCATAATCCCTTATCCAGAATATGATTTCTCTAAGAGATGTAAAGTACATCGCTTAAAACCCTCTCTAGACATCTGGGGGGTTCATCTACTCCTTCATATGGAATCACCCAAGTACGAGGATACTTTTGGTATCTTGAAACTATTCCTATTTAGAATTACAAAAATAGAAATCTCTAACCCTAAGATGCAAAACTAATGCATGCTGTTAACAGTTCAAATGCAAACAATAATGTAACACACTAGAAAATTAAGGAATATTTAAGTAGAATTGTGTTGATGAATGAAATGATTAATCTAATGCCTAAGATGCAACTAAAATGATTTGTTTTTACTATATTTATTAATTATTTTCATTTTAATCCATAAATTTGAAAAAACATAAAAGTACCAAAATACGTAAAAATAGAAAGTGAGGGTTTGATGGTAAACTTACCCAGAAGCTTACGTTTTTGTCTCAACTCTTTGTAAAACACCCTTGGGTGCTTCTAAAATGTACCTAGGCATTTTTGGGTGTCCCTCGAGTGTTGTAGGGCATTCACACACCTTCTGCAACCCTTTACAAATCCTCAAAAAACCTAATCTAGGAAAAACTATGAAATCTACACTTCTGAAAACCCTGCAAGATGAGATAGAAAACAACAAATTAGTAAAAAAAGTAAATCAAAATGAGAAACCCTTAGGGGGTCCCATCGTGATCGCCATTTGTAGATGCAAAAGTGAAACACCAAAATAGATAACAAGATAATTGAAATCAAGACCAATATTGCACAAAAAGAGATTATTTTATTAATATGGGGAGAGCCTCAAATATCCAATGTTATAATGAAAGAATTGATTTATTTGATGCAAATGTTTACAATAACTAGGGTTCTATGAAACCCTAGTGAACAACATTGGTGGTGTCCTCAATATTGCTTCTGATCCCAATAGGGGTGAGTGGGCTTCGTGCTTATCCAATACTGGGCCACTCCAACTTAAATAGTTGCACAATGTGTGTGTATCTCAAAAACCTACACATAGAATGCTAGAATAGGATTAGTAGTAACTATGAGGGCTCCATTGTGTGAGACCCTTAGTAATTAATAAAAACCCTAAATGCCAAGTAACAAACTGCATACAAAATATGGAAATAATAGAAATATTATAACAATAAAAATATTTACCTTGTTGAACTTACCATTTTTTTGATCTATGATAGTGGTTGCAGGAAGTTGGTGTGATGATGCCCTAGAGTCACCCGAGGGCTTCACTAGTATACAGAAGTAGAATATGAGATACCCGTGGGTGATCTGTAGTAGTAGCAAACATCCATGTGTGCTTGGGGATGGTTGGGAGCACCCGACAGTGCTTTGTGGTGAAATGAAGTTCTCGAAGGCAATCGATGGTGATAGGGAACGCCCAAAGGTTTTCAGGAGCGAAGGTGAATATCTATAGAAGTAGATCATTCTAAGCGAGAATGGCAACGATGGATGCAGAGGTGAGGGAAAGCAAGGATGGATAGCGAGGATGCTTGGATGAAATCAGACTACTCAGGACCAAAGACTTCCGAAAATACTTAGAAAACTTAGGGGTCGAGCCATCAAAATGACCTCTATTAATAATCCACACTAGGGTATGTTAGGGTTTGAACGACATGAATTGTGTAACTCAGATTAAAACACATCGAAGGGTGGATATTAATTTTTGGTGTGTGGCATGGAATGATGTGGATGGATGGCTAGGATTTATTTATATATAATATTTATATTTATTATATATATAATATAATTTTAAAATATTAATATTAAATATATATTTAACAAATATGTCTAGATATACATAAATAAAGGGTTAAATATAACGAGAAGACCTAAATGGACGATAAGTGTCTAGGTTTTGGTGTCTACACAATTAATTAAGTCAGTATTACAAGCCATTCCAACATATTATATGTCATTGTATTCTATGCCAAAATCAGTTGAAAATTTTTTAATCTATATTATGTGATCCTTTTTATGATCAGATTTACATGATAAAAGGAATTTTCCTTTGGTGAAATGAAGCAAGCTGTGTGATGATAAAACTAGGGAGGTTTTGGTTTAAGAGCTATTACAAATGAAAACTTAGATCTTAGGGGAAAAGTTATTTGGAGATTGTACAAAGAGAGTCAAATCAAATGGGCAAGAATTCTTCTAAGTATGTTGATCCCAATGACCCAAGTTTAATATTTATTGCATTCTCTCTTCCAAATGGTTTTTCTCTTTGGAATGGTTTAAAAAAATCTATTGATCTTATGATTAAAGGTTTAATATGGGTGGTGGGAATTGGAAAATTCTATTTGGATGGATACTTGGTGTGATAAAAAACCACTCAATTTAGATCCAATTTTGAAACCTTGGATGAGATTGCTTCAATATTAATACGGTGATAGGGTTTCAAACATTTTGTACAAGGAACGAGAAGGAAGATCCAATGGAAAGAAGTTTTTTTACAAGTATACAAGACATTGATGCGAGGAGGCAATTGAGTAGAAAGATAAAAACTATGATTATTCCAAGGGGTACCAAGGATAAATTTATTTGGGATTTGAATAGCTTGGGAGAATACACTTCAAGAAGTGGTTATAATGTTCAAAACCAACATAATAATAATATCACTAGAATATAAAGAGATATCTGGGATGGCCCAAGCATTCCTAAAATCAAAATGTTTGTTTGGCTAGTACATTATAGAAGAATTTTATCCTGGGATAACCATATGAAAAGGGATTTTCATGGCCTCTACAATGTGTTTTCTATAATAATGAGGAGGATAATATTGATCATCTATTAGGACATTGCTCAATAGTCTAGAATCTATGGCAATGGATTCTTAATATGTTTGGTAAATGCATGGTGATGAATAATAGAATTGAAGATTAGTTAAAGTAACCACAGAGAACTTATAAAAGTGAGGCTTTGCAAACAATATGGGATATATCAAAAGATATTGTGCGACCCCGAGAAACGTGCACCCCTACTATACTTGCAATATTATACTAAAATGAATTGAAAGATCATGAAATGCATATAACAAAAAAATAACAAAGAAGGATCCTTTTATTTATATTGAATCCCAGTTATATGTTGCCCCCTCTATGGGATACCCATTTTGATACAATGAATTACAAGCAGAGTAATGGTGAATGTATCCCCTCACAAGGGGTGGTGCACTTTTGCAGGCTTCCTGATACCATACACAAACTTGTATTAAGGGCTTACAGATGCCTCGTTCTCCAGATATGCTCTTGGAGGGATTCTTATGCTCCTGATGTTTTGATCTGATCCTATAGATGTGTACTTGTGTTCATGGAAAAAACAAAGCATGATAATTAGAATGGGAAACATCCCTATATGAGGCCTTTTGTTAGCAAATATGATAATATGGATAAATAAGCATAATGTGCATTGAAATATGCCAGATCTAAGCAATATGCATATGAAAATCAAAAATATTAATCTAAATGCAATGAAATATTTAGATCTATACTAAAGCTATGCAAATGAAATAATGATAAATAAATATCTATTACTTAGAAGAAAGGAATCGACCATTTTAAAACCTGGCTATGACTATGGGCCACTGTCAAAGACATTGACATCTGACTTAAAGGTTACCTCAGGTATTATGGGATGTAGCAGTCGATCCCTTGCTCAAATTGATGTTCAAGGGTTGCCAGGTGTGTCTCCTACACTAATTGGAGGTTCAGAATGATGGATCTAAATATTGATGCATGGGCGTGGCTCAGTCGAACGGTTTTCCAATGGTCCTCAAAGGAATGTAGATTGGCTCTCCATTTTGATAGGGCTCTGCTACACACAATTTGAACTCTCTGTATCTCTTGATTTTCATGGGAGAGTCTATATGTAAACCTCCCTCTCAAATCTAGACTTTGGATTCCTAGAGAAGCCTCCATCCAAATTGCATGTGACTTACCATTATGGGTGGGAAGCATCAGTCACAAACTGGTATTGAAGGGGCAGTTAGGAGGAACTTAGAGAGTTCCTCATCAAAATTTACCTGTAAACAATGAAAAGGTGCAATCGAACTGCATGATTTGGGCCCGTATTCATGGCCAGACTGTGCATGGTGCTAGCTGCTATTGTGTCCAGTGACCAGGTGTGGCTGCTATAGTATTCAATGGCCAAGTGTGTTGGCCGCTCTTCTTGAGAGCGGCCAAGCCTGGATGGGGTAGAACTACCCTATTTGAGTGGTTAGGACCATTACTTGCTCTTGGAGAGATCCAAGAGGGTTCATATGGTCTATGAATGTGCCCATATGGGTAGTCTCCTAAACATGACACATTTTAGGTGTCTACAGATGCCCCTTTTTGGGATGCATTGTGGGAAAACACAACATGGAGCAAAAATAGACCACCTAGGACCATATTGTAGGGTGTGTGATGATCATTGATCTGATCAATATTGGATACCCCAAGTCATGGGCTTGAGATGCCTTTGGGGCATTTTGTGAGTTGACCAAAGGGCTTATGCTACCTTTGGGTATTTTTTGAGTTGACCAAAGGGCTTATGCTACCTTTGAGGCTTTTTGTGAGGTTACCAAAGGGCTTGTGATGCCTTTGGAGCATTTTTTAGTTGACCATGGGGCTTATGGTACCTTTGGGGCTTTTTGTGAGTTGACCAAAGGGCTTCTACTATCTTTGGGGATTTTTGTGAGTTGACCAAAGGGCTTCTGCTACCTTTGGTGCTTTTTGTGAGTTGACCAAAGGGCTTCTACTACCTTTGGGCCTTTTTGTGAGTTGATGAAAGGGCTTATGCTACCTTTGGGGATTTTTGTGAGGTGACCAAAGGGCTTATTCTACCTTTGCGGATTTTTGTGATGTGACCAAAGGGATAATGCTACCTTTGGGGCTTTTTGTTTTTGACCAACAGGGCTTATGCTACCTTTGGGGCTTTTTGTGAGTTGACCAAAGGGCTTCTGCTACCTTTGGGGATTTTATGAGATGACCAAAGGGCTTGATATACCTTTGGGATATTTTGTGAGTTGACCAAATGGCTTATGCTACCTTTGGGGCTTTTTGTTTTTGACCAAAGGGCTTATGCTTGTTGGAATATTTTCAACATTGCCTCCTTAGTCCTAAGTATTAAGTCCTAGTATTTAGTTTTAGTTTAATGTTTTGATTTACACATTTCTAGTTAATTTGATTAGCGTACGTTGAGGTTTTGGCTTGGTTGATTAATGTTTGACCATAGTACAATATTAGCATGTTGTTAGGATAAGATATATCTTTAAGTTAGTTTGTTGTAATAAGTTTAAGAGGATTTCTCTCAACCACCATGTCTATTTTTAGTTATTTCAAAAACTATAAAACTATGTAATTCATTGTTGATCAATAGAACAATTTCACCATTGTTTCTTATTTGGTATCAGAGCATATTTGCTCAAAAGGATCAAAACCTGTGGATAGTGGCATGAAGATATCTGAAGCACGCACTTTGTCAGAGAAACTCAAGTGGCCAGCACTCAGTAGAGTTGCAAGGAAGATCTCGAGTAAATCATTAATATCTCATGCATCCTGAGGTATTTTATTATGAAATTTTTAGGGTTGTTATATAATTGTATCAAGAGGATGCTATCAAAATTTCAGGTTATTTGGAGCTAATTTACGGATTTTATTAGCATTTTGAGTTTTTTAATAAAATGGTTGTATAAGGTGGAATATAGGGTATTTGCTTCTCAAATTTTGGGAGAAATATTATTTATATTAAATAATAATTCAGACAAAATTTTAGGTCATTTGTATCTGTATTGATTAATGTATGTGAATATTTATTTTTCCTTCAACAATCCTAGATTCGAAATTGTGATAGAAAGGGCAAAAGTAAATTGATCACATATTTCTCATTTGTGAATTTGGATCTGAAATTTAGTGGATTTTCAGATAAGTATATCATAAGTCTACAGGAAAATTTTCAATTTTTTTTCAATCATTATTGGCCAATATATGATAAATTGGGTGTTTGAGACTTTGGTAAATAAAAGGAAGCCATGTATGCAGACTTGGTTGTACCAAAATTTGATGGAGATAATTATGCTATTTGGAGCATAATTATGAAGACCTTCTTGAAGGCTCAAGACTTATGGGATATATTTCAATAAGGCTATGAGGAACCCACTTGGAGCAAGCTACAAGGCGATGAGAGAAAAGAGAAGAAGGATCAGCAATATGCAAATTGCTTAGCTCTTATGGATTTGAGGAGAGGAATGGAAAATCATGTTTTTCCTCTCATAGCCAATTGTAGATCAGCTACAATGGCATGGCAAGTGTTGAAGGATGCTTATGGGTTTGATGAGGATACCCATAAAGCCATGAGTGACAATCATGAAGATTGTTTAAGCAAGGAGGAGCCTTGCTTCCTTGAAGCAGTTTCTGAATTAGATCCTTTTGAAGGAGTTTTTGAAGAGTCTTGTAAAGACTCATATGAAGCCATTCTTTGTAATGGAGAATTATTTCTTGCAGAGGAAGGCCTGTATGTAGAAAACCAACAAGATGAAGAATGCTTCATGGAGGAAGCATGTGTTGCTGAATTTTGTTATGAAAACATAAGAAGAGGTGTGTATTCCTCAAGAGGATGAGGAGGAAGAAGAATATTTGCTGTTGATAGAAGACAAAGTGATAAAAAATATCTCATGGAGGAGATAAATGAAGAGTGTATTATGGATAATGCACCTAAAATTCTCATGGGAGAGAATAAAGAAGATAATAGGATCAACCAAAATTGTTGGCATGTTGATGGAGAAGCAATGTTTATGGAAGACCATTGTCTTGAAGACCATTCACTTGGAATGGATGTATGCTCTCTTGACGAGAAAATGAAGATCTCCTACAAGGAGAAGATAAAATTGTTAGAGTTCCTCTAAATGGGGAGAAGAATGTGAAAAATGAGATAGAAACAGAAAATGGAAATGAGATTGCTGATTTTCTTATCGTAATGGCAAAGGAAACATCACTCATGGATGAAGATCAATCACTTGGAGTGACTACATTGCAGAAAGAGAGTTGTCTTGAAAAGGCAACTATGTATGATTGCTTGAATGAATGGTGTTTCAACACACCAACATGGATTGAATAAAGGAGGAGAACTATTAGTGAAGAGTTGATGGTTGATCTTGAAGCACCATACAATGAAGGAGAACTGCTACAAAATAGCTTTATGGGAAGCACCAAATCTACTCATACTAAAGGTAATGTTTTTATCATAAATGATTTGTTTTTGTGAGCAGGAATGAAAAGAAATGAGAATGTATTCCAAAGGCATTATTGAGAGTGATGGGTAGTCGTTATACCATCATTAAATCTCAAAGATCTTATCAATCCGGGGTGGTGTCCAAGGCTATTTACGATAGAAAGTTCAAACAGAGTTGCATTTCAGCTTATTTAGGAGCAGCAGGTCTTTATTGGTAGGATTGATTGTGTGGGGGATTTGTGTCACTTCTATCCCTAAATTGCATAAATTTAACTTTAATCTATTTGCAAGAATGAAAAACTAATTGCTGTCTGCAGAAATAAAGTCCTAATTACAATTGCTAAATTGAGACTTAATTGATTTGCGGAAGGAAAATCCTAATTATAGTTGCTAAATGAGAAACCTATTTACTTTTGCAATGATGAGATAAAACAAGTAATCAACTTCATCAAAACTCCGAAACGGAAGGTCGTCAATCTTCGTGCAGGTGTTTGACAAAAAAACAAAGAATGCAGGAAATTATAGAAAACTTGTAAATTACTGGAAATGTAAATTGCAGGGAATTGGAAAATTATTGAAAAATAAAGAAACTGATTATATCTATTGCTGATTACATCACAAATGTAAAATAGATGGATAAAAACTAAAACATAAATCAATTACCACAAAATGCTAAAATTGACAAGTTCCACTACTTATTCTGCTGCAGCAAAATCAGGACTGAAAACCTGTCTGTTAGTCCTTCTCCTAGATTTGAAAGTGGCTGGCCTCCTTTTCCAGAAGAAGGTATAATTTCTTCTCTAAGTCTTACTCACACTCAGACATAACAAAATAAATGAAATGAAAACTGCACTTTTATTGCTTCGAAACATAATTACAATTCACTGAAATGCATTACGGATCTCGCAATCTGTTACAGGTCTATTATCTCTAATATTTCTAATCTCTAATCTAATATTTCTAATATCTAATATCTTCTTCCTAATATCTCAACCTGTACGGGAGCTATCTTTTATAGATGCCTAAAATCTAATTACAAACAGAAAATATGCTGTCCTGATATCCTGCAGAATTTCCTGCGTTTATCCTAGAATAGGATCAATCTGATATTTTCCATAAATGGTGGCTTTGGATGGCAAAGTTAGATGGGAGATATTTCCCTTAACTTTCTCAACCTTCTTATCCCCTTTTTCATCGCCAAAATTCAGTCAACAAGTCAAAAAGTGCATTCTGTTTTCATTTCGAAGATAAGTGGCTCATTTCGAAGATACTGCAATTCTCATTCCGAAGATCCGCTTATTCCGAAGATACTGCAATTCTCATTCCGAAGATCCACTCATTTCGAAGATACTGCAATTCTCATTTCGAAGATCCGCTCATTCCAAAGATATCTGTTCATTCCGAAGACACTGTGTTCATTTCGAAGACACTGTGTTCATTTCGAAGATCTTTAGAATGACCAACTGTGTTGACTCCAAATGGTTTTGGCTACATTTCTTAGGTGTATTAGAACTCAGGATCATATTGCAATAGTCTTCATTCTTCCTTGGATGTGAATTCCATGCCTTGCCATTTATTGGAAGCTTGCTGGAATTTATATGGAAAAACCAATTTTTTGCTGCACAGTAATAAGTCTTTGTACTATTTGCTGAATTTAGAGAAACTAATGCTTAATGATAATCAAAATAAGACTACTGAAATGCTGCTGTCAACCTAAGCATGAAAATATAACATAAAACTATACAAAAACTGTTAAAAATCATAATATAATGTCCTTAACACTCCAATCATGCAAACAGTTAATACACAACATATTAAATCAACTTAACTAGCATATAAGATAATTCACAAGAGTTTTAGGCAGTTTTAACTATTTAAAACATGCTATAAATGAGGCTTATCCAGGCCTCATCAGAGAGGTGATTGTCTCATTGAGACAACTTTGATGAAGAGTCTTCTTGGAGAGAAGACAATGATGGAGAACTTGGTTCACATGGATCAAAATTATGTGTTCAAAATTCCTTGGGAGAAGGATTCTTGTAAAGTCATTGTTGTGAGAGAATATTTGTGTGAGGAGCAACTTTATGTTGCATATGCAGTTGGTCATTATATGGCCATATTTGTTGTGATATTTTGTGTGAAAATATGTGAAAGAGTTGTATGGTATAATCATTTATGTGAGATGATTAATTGTAAATACTCATGTGGAGTATTGTTTAGTGTTGAAGATGTAAAGAAGATCAAAATGTGAGAGCATGGTTTAAAGACCATAATGATAAATATGTAAGAGAGTGGTTGCCGAAAATCACAAGAGGAGATACTTTTGTTGAAGGGGGAGCTAATCAACAAAAGAAGGCACTCAAGCATTTGCAATAAATTTCACATGAAGAGTGGAAGGAGTGCCACCATAAGTATTTTGTAAATTCTGATTTCTTGATTCAAGATTGGAGGAAATGTAAGAGAAATATTTTCTTCCAACTCTGTGATGCTTAAAGAACTCTTGCATGAGTGTCTTTAGCATCAAGGGTGAGAATGTTGGAATATTTTCAACATTGCCTCCTTAGTCCTAAGTATTAAGTCCTAGTATTTAGTTTTAGTTTAATGTTTTGATTTATATATTTCTAGTTAATTTGATTAGCATACGTTGAGGTTTTGGCTTGGTTGATTAATGTTTGACCATAGTCCAAGATTAGCATGTTGTTAGGATAAGAGCTATCTTTAAGTTAGTTTGTTGTAATAAGTTTAAGAGGATTTCTATCAACCACCATGTCTATTTTTAGTTCTTTCAAGAACTATAAAACTATGTAATGCATTGTTGATCAATAGAAAAATTTCACCATTGTTTCTCAATGCTACCTTTGGGGCTTTTTGTGAGGTGACAAAAGGACTTATGCTACCTTTGGGGATTTTGTGAGGTGACCAAAGGTCTTATGCTACCTTTGGGGATTTTTGTTTTTGACCAACGGGCTTATGCTACCTATGGGGGTTTTTGTGAGTTGACCAAAGGGATTCTACTACCTTTGGGCCTTTTTGTGAGGTGACCAAAGGGCTTGAGATGCCTTTGAGACATTTTGTGAGTTGACCAAAGGGCTTATGCTACCTTTGGGGATTTTTGGGTTGACCAAAGGGCTTATGCTACCTTTAGGGCATTTTGTGAGTTGACCAAAGGGCTTATGCTACCTTTGGTGCTTTTTGTTTTTGACCAAAGGGCTTATGCTACCTTTGGTACTTTTTGTGAGTTGACAAAAGGGATTATGCTATCTTTGGGGCTTTTTATGAGGTGACCAAAGGGCTTATGCTACCTTTGGGGCTTTTTTTGAGGTGACCAAAGGACTTATGCTACCTTTGGGGCTTTTTGTTTTTGACCAAAGGGTTTATGCTACCTTTGGGGCTTTTTATGGTTGAACAAAAGGCTTATGCTACCTTTGGGCCTTTTCGTGGTTGACCAAAGGGCTTATGCTACCTTTGGGGCTTTTTGTGAGTTGACAAAAGGGTTTATGCTACCTTTGGGCCTTTTTGTTTTTGACCAAAGGGTTTGTGGATACCTTTGGAACATTTTGGGTTGACCAAAGGGTTTATGGATACCTTTGGAATATTTTGGGTGACCAAAGGATTTATGGGTACCTTCAGAGATTTTTGGGTTGACCAAAAGGTTTATGGATACATTTTGAGCTTTTTGGGTTGATTGCTTAACTATTTGATTGCTGATTAGGGGAGGTATGATACCAATAATGCCCCAATTGATGTTTAGCAAATATTTTTATTTTGATTTTATGTTATGGATGCAACTATGGATGCTATGCCTAGATAATTATTTGCTTATGCTATATGTATGTAATGTACTGGTGACATGCACTAGCTAGATGATAGATGTATGCTTTAGATGGTATGATCTAGATGTATGGATGCATTATGATGATAGATGCCTACATGGATGTAATTCTTATTTTTAAATGCATGTTTAATTTTGATTTTGTTGTATGCATCTAACTTATGTTGTTATGATATGGTAAATGATATGTAATGCATTAATTACATGAGGATGATATAATGCAAATGAACCTATATGCTTTAAGCACTTTTAAAACATAAGGAATGAATGTAATATGAGTTTAAAAATCTAATGGGCGACACCATAGAATGTATAACAATCATGAGTGTAAATAATAACTCTTAGCATAAGAATTAATCATTTAAGCATTCAAATGTGAGATGCGATGATATGATATGTATGCAGTGATTTATGAGATGGAATGATTTGTTGTTGTTAGGGAATTTTTGAGGTTTTCCATGAGACTCAAACACCCTAGTTTCTCGATCAAAAGTTGTATACTGACCATACAGAGTTTCTAAAGGATAATTTTTTTGTTATGAAGACCTAAATACTCATTATCCCTGTGTGTGCAAATGAATATATTAGGTAAAACATTAGCATACCGCAGTGCCAGATAGGATTAATTCAGCCCATTGATGTATTGGGGATCCTCAAATGTTTATCCTGATCCTAAGTTGGACTTAGTTGGATTAGACCACTAGGCGGTACAGGACACCTAAAGCTAGCTCTTCCACATACAAACATTAGTCTATACAAAAGCAATATGCTAATGTGACATACATATATTCGTGCGTAAGGCTCATTCACACTGATAATTCTAGGGATTCAAGTTCAATAATCCCTTATTTTCTTCATATTTATTTGTGATACTTGCTCATAGTTAGTGATGAAAACCACTGTTTATTTTGAATTTTTGTTTTTCTTTTGAGGAAGGGATTTATGTAGTGATGATAATAACTTGTTTATTCTATTTTTGAATTTTTCTTTGCTTTTGAGCAATGGATTTATGTAGTGATGATAATCATTGTTTACTTTATTTTTAAATTTTGCTTTGTTCGGGATTTTTGCTTGTTTTGATTAAAGCAAGGGATTTCTTTGGGTAGGGGTGAACTTGTCCTTTTGCCAATTCTCAACATTTCT
This sequence comes from Wollemia nobilis, assembly GCA_028583015.1. Classification (NCBI taxonomy): domain Eukaryota; kingdom Viridiplantae; phylum Streptophyta; class Pinopsida; order Araucariales; family Araucariaceae; genus Wollemia; species Wollemia nobilis. The sequence goes on from JAQPPZ010003612.1 coordinate 4,611,414, forward strand.
GAGATGATCGCATAGGGGGATAAGAAAAATAAAATTTTCACCTTAGGATACCTAATACCACTTCACAATGTTCATATTTCCCTTGTTTCAACTAGGATTTTAGTGTTTTGATTAGTGATAGGATTTTGAAATATACCAGGTGCTATCAAAACCAAACCTTATCTATCAAAAGCTAAGACAACTTTCTACAAAGTTTGATAAAACCACTAGGTATAGCTGAGTGACCGAAAAACCCTAGTACATTCCTTATAACAACAAGAAGGGATTGTGTTGAAAAACATAGTTACACACATTGGCGCAGTCAAATTGGAATAATTACATTCACCTTAGTAAATAAATTTAAATTCAAATTTAACCTCCCAAACCACCCGTTAACCGCCGAGAAACCCGTTTCCCCTTTTTTCGTGCCATTTTTAGGAGTTGTTTTGACCGTTGGACGATATCGTCGCCGATCAGACGATATCGCCCCAGATTTGACGATTTCGTCTGGACTAGGACGTCCAGACGATTTCGTCGCAAAACTGCATTTTCATAATTAGACTCTGTTCCAACGGGTCTCCAATTCGGGCAGAAGCGTGTCTGCGCCGTTGGGACCCTTCCCCCGTTGGAGATCTCCCAAATTGGGAAGATCTCCAACCTCCCAACAACTTTCCCTAAGCCTATTTAACTCTAAGACTTTTCCCTCCCCAACCCCTGGCTGAATTTTTATGCAAATCGACTCCCTATGTGCTAGAACTTCTCAAATTTGCTTTTTGCACTATTCCTATAGTAATTTTATTGCGGGTATATCATTGGTTTTCAGCCGGAGCCAGCACCTATCGCAGCCGACGAACTTGTCAAGATCGGAGGCGATCTGTCAAATTAGGGACGATCTCGATGCGATGCGAGACGATCTCGACTGCAGCATACATCGAGGCAATCGGTGGCTCGAAGTTTGCTCTTCTCTCTTTTCTCTCTGTCATTTTATGCTATAAATCAGATCATTTATTTAGTTTTTATTCTACTTTGCATCCGGAGTTCACCCATCTAGTTTAGATTGCACATTAAATTCATGATTTGCCATCATAATGCAGTGATCTGTTTTACTTTCTATTTTGAATTATTGCTTAGTATTCACCTTGTTCTTTAGCATATTTTGCCTCTATTTTGCATAGTAGAATTGCTTGTATTTTGCATCTCTTCTCTGTTTTGCAGGTTTCTGACGAATTCGTTTGACGAATTCGTCAGATCTGAGATGATTATGTCTGTCTCAGACGATCCTGTCAGATTCCAGATGATTCTGACAGATTGCAGGCAATTTTGTCGAATCCCAGATGATCCAGACTACTTCAAGCATCAGAAACTTCATCAGACATCCCGGATCAGGTAATCTCCATTAGCCTCCTGCAAATTCTCTATTTTTTTGCTTTCGATCTATTTACTGTATTCATTTAAATTGCATTTTCATGTAGTTTAAGTTAGAATCATTCGGCCAAACCTAGGATGAATGTTTAAGGATAAAACGAACCCATTAAAACACATTCCCAAAACCTAGGCGTGGAAACTGCCGCCAAATGTTTCCTGGTGAACCCACCATCCGTCGACAAATCACCAAAATGCACCTCCCTTGAGAGGCGGGACCTTCGCAAAGTCCTCTCGTCCGAGGTACCGCATCATCCTTTTCCCATCCTCCTTCCGGGCGCGGATCCAATAGCCTGAAGGTAGGGATGCGAAAAATTTGGAGCGATACATTTTGGTGAACCCGACGTGAATGCATCATAACCTTTTGAAAACCAAAAAAAAAAAAAAAAAAAAAATTAGAACAACTAAAACTTAGATGCATTTTAAAACATTTAAGGTTCAAAATCATGTTTAGATGGTAGCTCCTAAAAAGAGGTTAGCAGTTACTATAAACGTAGTAAACCAATTGGCAGCCATAGAAGTTAATTATGTCCTTAGTATCCCTGAAACAAGTAGAAATCAATCCTTGTGGGACGAACTTATTAGGAGACTTAGTCTCATCTCATCTAGGGCCACACAACTTAAACAGATTAAGAGGCTAGTCTTGGATAGAATCCTGGATCCTCATCAATTAGTTTTCTACCATGAACTTCAGAGAGCTTGCCATAGATGGCTAGCCTATAGGAGAGCTTTAGTATCTTCAGAGTTGTTTAGCTTCGAGGAATACCTCGAAAACGCAGACATTGTACACCGATTCTTAGGCCTTGTAGAAGACCAAGAAGTTGTTCTTACAGATAGGGAAATATGGAACAGAGTTCCGCGAGCTGTGCTATATCGAGAGTATTGCCATGAGCTTTACTTTTATCAACCAGCATCTGAAACAGACAATATCACCATAGCCCTTTTCATCAAATTCTTAAAAGAAAACTTTCAATTTGAAGAAGAACATTTCATGACCCCTGAACAACTTGAACCTATTAATGATATTCATAAGTTATTCATAGAAGATTAGTTCATTTGCTTTCAGTCTTATTATTATTATTGCTTGCATTTATTGTTTCATTTGCTGTCTTTATTATATTGTTTCAAAGAAAAACTAAAAAAAAAAAATCAAAACAAAAAAAAAAAAAAACATAGTAAAAAACTTAAACATTTCATTTACAATATTGCATTAGGTATATATAAATATATACCTTTTAATTTGTTGCATATATATATATATATATATATATATATATATTTGCTGAAATCAAAACTTAGCACCATGACTAGACTTAGGAATGGTAAAGAAATTTTAGGAGAAGGAGAAGATTGGCTACAAAATACAATTGAAAACCCAAATGTCCTTCTTGGAGATACAAATCCGGAAGGTGAAACTCTAGGACAATCAGATGAAGACTTAGGGGAAGATAAGGAACAAGAAGGAAGTGTTAAAGAATCCTCATCCCCTAGAATAGCTCCCAATGGAGGCATCACTTTTGACAACGCAGAACATTTTCAAAAATTTCTTAATCAACATATCGACGTCCTTAATGTGGCAGTCCGTATTGATAAAGGGGAAATTAGTGATGCTCAAGCGGCCTTAGAACGGGCGCTTGATATGCAAACTAATCCCTTGTCTTTCATTGATCAAGAAAGTGATAAGGGTGGACCATCCAATGCGAATATGGTCACTATAGCCCAAGCCATGACCAAACAACAGGTCACCCAACCTCCTAAGGAACCTATTACTCAACCTAAAATCACTCCCGCACAAAAGAAAATTCCCTTCACTACTTCGTTCCTCCAAACTATTGAGCAAAATGCTTTAAATAAACAGAAACATAAAACAAAGCCAAATACAAATTTTCAACAATCTGCAATACAACCTAATCCAACTTCAAAATTTCTCCATAATATTTTTCCTACCAATGTTTTACACAATAGTAACATGGCATCTAATATGCATGTTCCTCCATCATATGCCCATAAAACTCATGTCAATGCCCCACCGAATCAATATGGGGGGCAAACTAGTAATCTGGAAGCTATGGTGAAACAATTGGCTTCACGTATGGACCAGATAGATCCCTACCGTCCCTCGTACAATTATCGAGAGATTTGTAGCCAACCATTGGATCCCATAGTGGTAGCTCAACCATACCCTAAGCATTTTCCCATGCCCGTCCTGCCTATCTATAAAGGAACCGAAGATCCCATAGAACATCTTCGCATGTTTAGGATAGCATGTCATGACATATCGCATGACGACTTGCTATTACTAAAAATGTTCCCTAAAAGTTTAGGTGGAATGGCGTTAGAGTGGTACTACCAATTGCCCACTCACTCCTTAAGAAACTTTGAAGAAACAGCTGAGTCATTTGTTCATCAATTTAGTGCCTACATCGAGAGGCATGTAACTATTAAAGACCTATACAATTTAAAACAAGATAAAGACGAATGTTTTGCTGATTTCTTAGCGAGATGGAGACAATTGACAGGAAAACTGCACTTTGTGCTACCCTATAGGGAAATGTTAGACATTTTCATTAACAATTTACAAGAACAACTTTCTTATGAGCTATCAACAGCTACTTTGACTACCTTCGATCAAGCTATAGACTTAGCTCGAAGAGTAGAAGATGCCCTCATTAGGAGAGGCCAACTTAGAAAGAAGGATGATGAGAAAACATCTAGAAATCAATATAAAAACAAACAGGTTGTCGGTGATGGAGTCACTGACAGCAGAAATGTTGCTAATGTCAATGCAACAAAAACAACAGAAAAATTCATCTTGAAACCTCCTGATAAGCCTCCTCGAGAGTTCACTAGATTAAACCAACCTTTATCAACTATTTTACCTCAACTTCTTGAAAGAGGTTTAATCCAACTGCCAGCTATCCGGGAACCTGACCCAAGCATACCCGGATATAGAGCTGATTTGCACTGTGATTTTCATAGAGGTCCTGGACATTCTACCAACGCTTGTAAGAGATTGAAACATAAAATACAAGATTTGATTGACAATAATGAAATGGAAGTGCAAGCCTTCCAACCTAAACAAAACCCTCCTAATAATACCCAAAATACTGTTCCCCAAAATCAAAATCAGAATGCCAATCAAACTTTAGACATATTTCAACACCCTTTACCAAGACACGGTAAGGAGGTAGCCAATCAAATTGAACATCACAATGTTCCCCCTCCTACCCGATATGTAGGAACCATTAGCGGACAATTACCTATTCAGGATTCTCAAACCTTTGACACAACCTTATCCCTGGTTACAACCAGGCCCTTACATAATTTTCAAACTTCTGATTCTAGCGATATAGAGTCAGATAGTGAAAGTGAAGTAGACACCATTCAATCGAATAGTTCTGAAAACGAATCAGATCCTATTCAACCTATCACAGATGCTAATGTTCCAGAAGAACCATTTCCCAGAAGAGTCACTACTCGACCTTCTTCTAATGTAGTCCTTCCTTATGAACAAGCCATAAACTCTCAACCGAGACCGTTTCAACGTCGTCACTATAACATTGTAGGTACCATCGGAGTCGTCACCCGACAACAAGCTCACAATTCCCAACAAGAACCAAACCAGAACGATGGATCAGCTCCATTCGTTCTGAAAAATCCCAATAAAGGAAATCATGCTCCTATTGTTCAACCTAAACCCCCTTACAGCATTAATGAGCAATTGTCTAATACCACCGCCAGAATCTCCCTTTTAGATTTATTAAGATCCTCTCCCACCCATAGGGATGAGTTGATGCTTACTTTGAGCCAGATGATGGTACCTCAAAACATCCAACCTGAAGCTATGGCCAATACTATCATCACGCGAGAGATTGATTGTATTGACTTTCGGGATAAAGATATCCCACAACACAGTTTACACAAGGATAATCCCTTGTATATTACGGCTTTAATTGGGGATGTAGTTGTCAAGCGAGTTCTGATTGATAATGGCTCATCTCTAAACATTTGTACCTTTGACTTCTACCAATGATTTGGTTTTAGAAGTGACGAAATGAAGAAGACTGATATGATTATCAAAGCCTTTAATGACGAAACACAAGAAACTTGTGGAGTCATTACCCTCCCCTTACAAGTTGGTCCTAGAACCCTTGAGACAAGCTGTGTTTATTGTACATTGCCCAGCATCGTACAATATACTTTTGGGTCGCCCTTGGATTAACGCCATGCAAGCAGTCCCATCAACTTTACACCAATGTGTTAAGTTTGAGTTTAAAAATCAGTTGGTCACTATTCATGGTGACCCTAGACCTTTTGATATGTGTGCATTGGCAGAACCAGTTGGAGTGCAATTTTGCCCTGCTCTGTCATCCACATATCCTAGTTCTTCTTCATCTAAAACTGTGAAATATAAACCCATCACTTCATCTATTCCTCCTCCATTAACTTCATCTTCCCATATAGATCAACCACCTTCTAAACAAATTACTGTAGAACTTCAAAAAGCTCTTAAAACTACAACCAATTCTTCAAGTTCTAATCCCATAAATTCAAAACCTTCAGACACGTCTATCACACCTTCTACATCTCAAGACATAGGTAATAAGCCTTCTACATCTTATGCCCTCTCTGATGATCTTTTACCAGATTTATCTACAACCTTAATATCAAAAAAAATGAATGCTTTCATGCAAGATTCAAACCTTTTAAATAATTTGCCGCCATCTCCTCGTACTTTGGGCCTCCCACAACCTATGGGAAGTACTTACCAAGTCGGGAGTTGCGCCTTCATTTACAAAGGATATGACTGGGGAAGAATCCCTCGGAATATCAAAACTCATCATGAGGGATATGCTCGGTGTTATTTTACCAATGATTATATTAAAGCTAAACCCATGATGCTTAAAATGGGATATAAAGGGAAAGGCTTAGGACCTTTCCAAAATGGCATGAAAGAACCTTTCGAGGTAGAACAGTGGCTTGCCCGTTGTGGTGTGGGCCTATTTCCTAGTAAGGGACAACCATTTCCTTTTGAGGATGATGATCATCTCATATGCTACCAAGATTATTTGGATAGGCATGTTGATTTGCCTCTTAGAAATCAGTCATTTTCATGCAACATGCTATCCATAGCATACCCTGAAATGATTGCTGACCCCGATGAAGAATTGGAAGGAGATATTTTCCATGATGTCTCTGTTGAAGAGATGTTGCACAACGGGTTTTATTTTGATGGTTCTATACCAACCATAGCTCAGCTTGAGGCCACTGATCCTCAAAATGAATTATCTAAATTAACTTTACAAGAATTACAAGAATTGGGTGTTTCACCCGCCCCACCTAATTTTGAAAGAGATCTACACATGGAGGTAGAAAATGTCATTAAAATTAACATTGGAGCTGAGGACAATCCTCACATAATCAATATTGGAGCAGAACTAAGTCAAGAAAAACAAGAACAATACATAGCATTTCTTAAAGAGTATGAAGATGTCTTCGCGTGGACATATGAAGATATGCCCGGTCTAGACCCTTCTGTAGTCATGCACCATCTAGTGGTCCATCCGGATGCTAAACCTGTTAAACAAAAACTTAGAAAAATGCATCCCAAAGTGGCTCTGCTAGTCAAAGGGGAGTTAGAAAAACTCCTGAATGTTATCTTCATACAAGCTATTGATTATGCTGAATGGATCTCAAATGTAGTTCCAGTCACCAAGAAAGAAGCTACCAAAGTTAGGGTTTGCATAGATTTCAGAGATATTAACGTTGCATGCCCTAAAGATGACTTTCCTCTTCCGAATATGGACCAAATTATCGACTTTACTGTCGAAAGTGGGATGATGTCCTTAATGGACGGATTCTCCCGGCTATAATCAGATCAGGATAGCTCCTGAAGACCAGGCTAAAACAGCCTTTATTACCCCCTGGGGTACCTTTTGTTGGAAAGTGATGCCATTTGGCCTAAAGAACGCCGGTGCAACTTATCAACGAGCTATGACCTACATTTTTCATGATCTGATGCATGATATCCTCCATGATTATGTGGATGATATTATAGCTCGCTCTCTTATTGAAGATCATCATTTAGATGATTTGAGAAAAGTTTTTAATCGATTAAGAGAATATCTCATTCGATTAAATCCAGACAAAATGCATATTCGGAGTTAAATCCGGCAAACTATTAGGGGTTTTAGTTTCTTTACGTGGTATCGAAATTGACCCTCTTAAAATTGCGGCTATCACTGATATGCCCGCACCCACTAATATATCTGAATTACGAAGTTTACAAGGTAAACTTCAAGCTATCCGTCGCTTTATTGATAAGTCGGCGGACAAAGGCTGGTCCCTTTCTCAAACTTCTTAAGAAGGACGTCCCTTTTAATTGGGACACAGAATGTAGAGAAGCTTTTGAACTTCTCAAGCAATATCTCATTAACCCACCGGTGCTTTCATCGCCTAAATCTGATCGCCCATTCCTTCTATATATTTTTGCTTCAGATTCTGCCTTAGGAGCCATGTTAGCTCAACTTGATGATGAAAAACGAGAACGCGCTAATTATTATATTAGCCGAACTTTCGTCAGTTATGAAACTCGCTATACAGCGTTAGAAAAGTTATGTCTAGCAGTCGTGTTTGCTACGCAAAAATTATGACATTACATGCTTAGCCAAAAAACGTATGTCATTGCCAAATATGATCCCTTAAGGTATCTCATGAGTCGACCTTATTTATCGGGTCGCACAGCCAAGTGGGTTCTTGCTCTAAGTGAGTTTGATCTCACCTTCATAGGACAGAAGTCTGTTAAGGGTCAAATCATAGCAGATCAATTAGCTATTGCACCCTTAGAGTCTACTCATCCCCTCATTATCGAGTTTCCTGATGAATGCCTTCAATTAGAGGCGGACCTTGTTGAACAATGGTCCTTATACTTTGATGGAGCCCGATGCATGAGTGGGGCTGGTGCGGGTATTATTTTAATATCTCCGCAAAAACATATTATTCCTCTGTCCTTCAAACTAACCTTTGTTTGCACCAATAATACTGCTGAGTATGAAGCTCTAATCCTTGGATTACGAGCTGCTTTAGCACTAAAAATTAAAAACCTCTTAGTTTTTGGTGATTCCCAATTGGTTATAAACCAAATTAATGAAGTTTATCAGACCAGAGATGATAAAATTCGCCCATATAAGGCCTATGTTTTACAACTAATGGCCTTGTTTGATCAAGTTACTTTGGAAGCCATTCCTCGAACTAGCAACCGTGCAGCTGATGCTATGGCCGCCGCTGCATCTCTCTTGCCCTTGGAGTTAGATGACGAATATGCCACTATCATCATTCGTCGACTCCAGGAACCCACTTCAAATAAGTCATGCTTAGAGCCTTTGGATGTGTTTCTAATCAATGAAACTACTCCTGAACCCTGGTATACAGACATATTTGATTTCCTCCAAAATGGGAATTTCCCTGCTAATTCTAATAGAAACCAGCGTCGATTATTACGTCGACGAGCAAGTCGATTTGTAATAATTGGCAATACTTTATATAGGAGATCTTTTGAAGGTATCCTATTAAGATGTTTAAACTTAGAAGAGTCTAAATCAGCCTTGAGTGAAGTCCACAATGGATCTTGTGGAGGACACTTTAGTGGTAGCGTCATTGCTAAAAAGCTCCTTCGGATAGGATACTTTTGGCCTACCATGGAAACGGATGCACATGAGTATGTGCGTCATTGCGACAAGTGTCAAAAACATGCTGACCTTGTCCATGCGCCTGCACAAGAGCTGCAGGCTATTTCTTCTCCTTGGCCCTTTTCTAAATGGGGCTTGGATATTATTGGTAAAATTAATCCTGTGTCCTCTGATGGACACAAGTTCATCATAACTGCCACTGAGTATTTCACGAAGTGGGTTGAAGCTATGCCTTTAGCTTCTTGCACTGGTTCACAGGTCTCTAAATTCATTTTTAATCAAATCATCTGCAGGTTCGGAATTCCTGCGAATCTCATCTCTGACAATGGAACTCCGTTCAAAAATAAAGATGTCAAAAAATTATGTCAAAAATACAAGATTCAACATCGTTGGTCCACTCCCTATTATCCTCAGGGTAATGGTCAAGCAGAAGCTTCTAACAAAACTTTAATCAAAATTCTCAAAAGACTAGTCAATAAAACTGGCCGTGGATTGGCATATTCAATTATATCCGGCCTTGTGGGCCTATCGAACTAGTGTTCGAACCCCCACAGGCACTTCACCATTTGTTTTGGTATATGGTGCCGAAGCAGGTTTTCTATTTGAATTGGAAGTTCCTTCTTTGGCCCTGCTACTTCAAGATACTGAAGTAGGAGATGAATATCGTGTTTGCGGACTCGATCGATTGGAACTCCTAGATGAAAAATGCATCAATGCTTTAGAGCATCTCCGTGCATACCAAAACAAGCTTAAAAGAGCATATAATAAGAAAGTTCGTCATCGATCCTTTGAGATTGGCGACCTTGTTCTAAAAGAAAATAAAAAAAATACAAATGCAACCAAAGAACTTAAAGGTAAATTTGAGCCCAACTGGCTCGGACCGTACATCATTACTGCAAAATTTGAATCAGGAGCGTATAAATTATCTACCTTAGATGGTAAAGAACTTAAAGAACCCATGAATATTTTACATCTCAAACGTTATTATGCATAAATTTGGTCATTTCATCCATGTATATATTTGTTCAAAATCATTATCTTGTATTTCTTTCAATTTATTCAAAAACCTCAAAAACATTCATAAAATCTTCAAAAATCTTCAAAAATATTTATTGCATTTATTTAAAGCACTTGTAAAGTTCCTTTTGCTCAAAACAAAAATCAACATAAAAATCCAAAAACAGACTATATGCTTGACTCTTTCGAAACCAAAACAATATACAGAAGAAAGAGAGAGTCAACATTCTCAAAACTTTCTCAAAATCATTATTTTCTTACAATTATTGCAATTATATGTTTCAACTTATTTTGGATAAAATTAGCATTTATTTAGCATCCCTCACTTGCACAATCACAACAATAAATATCTTGATTTTATATGGCATGATTACTAATCTCTCTTATATCAAAGTTCACAAAATTCAATTAAAGAAAGTTTGAGCATAGAGAATTGATCTTGTTATTTACTTAAACCAAGCACATCCTTTCACAATAAAATGATTATATTTGTAATTTCCATGTTTTGCTACATAGTAGAACTGATTTCTTGAGTGAAAAGTTTCCCCTGCTATCCTATCATGCACACGGTCTAGAATCTTTGAGAATTGGCAAAAGGACAAGCTCACCCCTACCCAGAATAAAAATCCCTTGCTCTACAGCTAATCCGAGCAAGTATCCCTAGAAAAAGAAAAGAAAAATTCAAGAAAAAAAGAGAAAAGAAAAATGTTATTTCAGCAATGTTCCAAGCATTATCAAGCAAAAGAAATACAAAAAGAAAAAAATAAGCAAAATTCAAAAGAAAGCAAGAAAGCAATAAAATCCCTTTCCCTACCCTTTGAAAAGAAAAGAAGGGTTGATGAGCTTGAATCCCTGGAATTCTCAATTATTCGAAAACTGTGAGGTAAGCCCCATAACAGGTGGTTTGTGCCCAACCTTGCTTGGCCTTGGGTAACTCCTAGCGTGGCGATATGTCCGTCACATTAGCGACCTTCTTTTGTACAGACCTATGTCTGCTTATGGATTAGCTAGCTCTTGATAATCCGATCTACATAGTAGCCTAGTATGGTTATATGCATCTACATCATGGTTAATGAACACTTATTTGGTTTCTTCAAATCACTTGTATCATAGTATCTTGCTCAAATCTGGTAAATGAACAATGCAATTGCACACACATTTGTATTTGAGAGATTTTGTCTATCATTATGATAAATCAAGATGGGAAATGAATTCACATATGCACATGGGATTCCTTATAAATCTAACTTTTTGTCTTCAAAATACTTTGAAATATTATTTTTGCAACTTGTTTGGAATAAATCAAATACAGATTGTTTTCCACAAAGACAACTATATAATAGCAAAAATCAAAAATTCCTTTCAAAACATATCAATTAAAAATATCATATCGTGTCGACTTTCGCAGCGATGGTATAGTTTCAAAACCAAAATTGGAATTTTATGCCTAGCGCAAGTCCTCATTATCATATTTTCTGTTCATCAAAAATCAATCATGCAATAAAACTATCCTTTTTTGGATTTTCGCGATGATGGTATAAGTCTATACCTACATATTCTATGCCTAGCGCAAACCATTGTAACAATTTTTTTCCCAATTTATCAAAAATCATACAAAACATATGACTTCATATTACACAAATTTTGCTTTTCAAAAGAATGCACATTTTCATTATTTCATGTCATTATGTCAACCTCCAATTTTGCAATGACGGTATAATTCCTAAGGAATTATTCAACAATTTTATCACACTTAGGAATTTATGCCTAGCAAAAATTATTTTACAATATTTCATGCATAATATTTTCATGGAAATCTGAAAGCAAACCATCATCATCATCATCATTTGCATTATCACAACAAAGTCTTAAGACAGTCTCTTAAGCACTCTTTTCTTTTAACAATATTTCTATCCTGGGACTAGCTTGACGACCGAGTGAGCCATGAAATGGTCTATAATAGCGACAATGTCCTTTGAAATTATTGTTAGAAATCTCTTTTTATTTTTACATTTCATTACAACCAATCAATTTGTTACATCAGATTATTTCATTTAAAATATTTATAGCATGACATCCAAGTTATAATATTTTCCAAAACGACATAATTACATGAATCATCAATAAAATCATTACATCAATCAAATCAATCAATTACATCAAACATAAAAAGCATCATAAGTATCACATAAGACAAGTCATATACTCAAAAATATCTCATCTATATATATCAACAGAATATATACATCATCAAAGCTGGATTGGTATGCCACAATATGTACCTCGGCATACTCAATCCTCTATCAATACAAGTATAATACAATATCAGTAGCAATATCCCGCCCTCTAGCCTCGAGAGCCTCTAGAGCTCTCGGCCTCATCTCCTCCCCCGCCCTGCGGAGGACGAGGTGGTCCCATCGCAGTATGTGTGGTACTGCGAGTCCTCGTCGTCGACCGGGATGAGCTCCTCGTCGACCCTGTCCTGATCGGATCGGCTATGGCAGCCGGCACCTGTATCCTCTGGCCCTCTGGCACCGCCTGGTAGTATAGCGCCTGATAGAATGCGGTCTGAGAAACCGACCGCAGCAGCTCCTGAGTGCTCACCCCTCCGCCTCGTGCCCTGAGACGTGCATTCTCGTCTCGCAGCTGCGACACCTCAGCCTGGTGCTGTGCAGCTGCATCCTGTAGTGTCTGCACCTGAGCCTGCAGACGATCCCTCTCTGCCCGGAGAGTAGCCATCTCGCTACTCTCTCCTGTGTCCATGCCCTTGCCCTTATCGGGCGATGGTGGCCTCTGTGGAGATGGGGGTCTCGCCTCCCTCCTCTCCCTCTCCCTCTGTCGTGGCCGCTCCTGTGCTCGTGGCCTCCTCTGCTCTCTCCCGCCGTGACCCTGGGCCGCCTCTATCGCTGCCTGGCGCCGCCTCCCTATCCGACGCACAACTGCGTGGATCGGACCCTGTGCCCTCGTCATCCGAGGAGGGCGGATGCCTGCGTACCAGGCATCGTAGCCATCGGCTACTCCTGCGTCGTCCCCATCCACTGGCTGGATGGGGGCATCGTCCGCGTCCTGACTCCAGAATCGTTGCATGTCTGGAGCCCCGCTAACTGTGGTGTTATCCCGGACGGTCCGGGAAAACTCGTAATCCCTCAGAGATGGGATCCCCTGTTGCAGACCGAACTGTCGTAAAACCCGGTCGTAGCGGTGGAGCTCCACCTCTCCCCTCTCCATCCTCAGCCAGCAGACTCGCTCGATGCGAGCCGGCTCCTGTGCATCCTCTGCCCACCCTGGATCCTGCCTCCATGGCCTCCAGGTGATCTAGTCCAGGACCAAGTCATCCAGTAGTCTCCGGGACACCGGAAGGTCGATCCGTCGTTGTGCCCCTCTCCGGAGCCACCAGTAGAAGACTCGGGGCCTCTCCCCGTCAACCCCTATCAGTGGAAGCCCTACCGGCCTCCGCACCGCAATGTGCTCCCAGCACCAAACCTGTAGGAGCGATGTCATGACCAGACACCGCCCGCCCTTGTACACGACCCCGTAAAGGATCTTGTACAGCCGGCATAGAACAAAGCTGCCCCAAGAAAATCTGTAGCCATGGTCGCGCATATCGTAGATCACATCTGCGAGCATCCATGGCACCATTGCATCCGCTCCGGTGGCACGGAGAAGTCCACCAACTACTCCAGCCGAACTCGTGTCAGTGTAGATGCCCCAGGCATGCGGCGTAGTGCCTCGATGTTCACTCCGCCCTTCTCCAGGGTGAAGCTCGGGTCACCGCAGAGTCGTCCCATCGCGTGGCCCTGATTGGCCGTAGGTGTGATCATCCTCCCTTGTATGGGGATTCTAAGAATCCTCCATACATCCTCTAGTGTGGGAGTCATCTCCCCTGTCGGTAATCGGAAGCATGAAGAGCCCGGGTACCACCTCTCTGCTAGGGCTGTCAGTAGCCCCATGTCAGTAGAAACCTGCGGCATCTCTGCCACATGCTGCAAGTCGGCCTGTGCCAGCAGATCCCGCTCTGCCTGGGTGAGAGCGGCCAAGTCGTCTCTCAGCCCATCGTATTTCCACTCTCTGCTCTTTAGTAGTCCTCTCTGCAAACATAAACAATCAAAACAACAAACAATCATTAATAAACAATTTCAGTAATCAAAACTACACCTTAAAGATCAAATTTTTGCAATTGATGATATCGCCCACTATTGGACGATATCGTCCCAAATTTGAGCAAAATCGTCTCCGATTTCGCCTCGAAATCGTCTCTAATTTGATGAAATCGTCCCTTTTTCGTCGATTTCGCCCTTGGGCGAAATTGATGAACTTGAGACGATTTCGTCGAACTAGGGACGATTTCGTCCGGACGACGTCGACGGCCAAAAACGGCCGCGATGCTCAAAATTCATCTTAAAATCTATCTACAAAGCATGTAAAATTCAAATTAAATCAATCTAAATTGAGTTTAAACCCTTACCCGTAGACCGCGGCGGACCTCTGCAGATCTGTGCGCTGTCTCTACCATTTTTGCTCCAGAGCTCTAAAAACAGTAAAATGAACAGTAACAATGAATTAGGGTTTTACCCTATTTTTCTTAATTTTATTCAAAATAATTCACAAATAATTTTTTTGCTTTTTCGCGTTTTTACCTCAAACGTTCGATTTGGGTAAAAACACGGAGGGGGCACCATAGTAAGTTGTCGTACGATTCGACCAAGAATCGTCGCCTAAAAATGGGAATAATTTTTTGCTTTCTCGTAGATCGAGAAGAACTCATCTTTAACGCATTTTCTTCGGAAAATTCGCTAAAGAGGGGGCAAAATGTAGCACCCTAAAATTGGCGCAGTCAAATTGGAATAATTACATTCACCTTAGTAAATAAATTTAAATTCAAATTTAACCTCCCAAACCGCACGTTAACCGTCGAGAAACCCGTTTCCCCTTTTTCTGTGCCATTTTTAGGAGTTGTTTTGACCGTTGGACGATATCGTCGCCGATCAGACGATATCGCCCAGATTTGACGATTTCGTCTGGACTAGGACGTCCAGACGATTTCGTCGCAAAACTGCATTTTCATAGATAGACTCTGTTCCAACGGGTCTCCAATTCAGGCAAAAGCGTGTCTGCGCCGTTGGGACCCTTCCCCCGTTGGAGATCTCCCAAATTGGGAAGATCTCCAACCTCCCAACAACTTTCCCTAAGCCTATTTAACTCTAAGACTTTTCCCTCCCCAACCCCTGGCTGAATTTTTATGCAAATCGACTCCCTATGTGCTAGAACTTCTCAAATTTGCTTTTTGCACTATTCCTATAGTAATTTTATTGTAGGTATATCATTGGTTTTCAGCCGGAGCCAGCACCTATCGCAGCCGACGAACCTGTCAAGATCGGAGGCGATCCTGTCAAATTAGGGACGATCTCGTACTGATGCGAGACGATCTCGACTGTAGCATACATCGAGGCAATCAGTGCCTGAAGTTTGCTCTTCTCTCTTTTCTCTCTGTCATTTTATGCTATAAATCGAGATCATTTATTTAGTTTTTATTCTACTTTGCATCCGGAGTTCACCCATCTAGTTTAGATTGCACATTAAATTCATGATTTGCCATCATAATGCAGTGATCTGTTTTACTTTCTATTTTAAATTATTGCTTAGTATTCACCTTGTTCTTTAGCATATTTTGCCTCTATTTTGCATAGTAGAATTGCTTGTATTTTGCATCTATTCTCTGTTTTGCGAGGGTTTCGACGAATTCGTCGGATCTGAGATGATTCTGTCTGTCTCAGATGATCCTGTCAGATTCCGGATGATTCTGACAGATTGCAGGCGATTTTGTCGAATCCCGGATGATCCAGACTACTTCAAGCATCAGAAACTTCATCAGACATCCCGGATCAGGTAATCTCCATTAGCCTCCTGCAAATTCTCTATTTTTCTGCTTTCAGTCTATTTACTGTATTCATTTAAATTGCATTTTCATGTAGTTTAAGTTAGAATCATTCGGCCAAACCTAGGATGAATGTTTAAGGATAAAACGAACCCATTAAAACACATTCCCAAAACCTAGGCGTGGAAACCGCCGCCAAATGTTTCCTGGTGAACCCACCATCCGTCGACAAATCACCAAAATGCACCTCCCTTGAGAGGCGGGACCTTCGCAAAGTCCTCTCGTCCGAGGTACCGCATCATCCTTTTCCCATCCTCCTTCCGGGCGCGGATCCAATAGCCTGAAGGTAGGGATGCAAAAAATTTGGAGCGATACAGGTGAATGGATGATGATGATGAATAGATGCACAATTAGCATACACACATAGTGTCATTTTTAATATTGTAAACACACTCTACTCTATGTAAATGCAATGGATGCAAATGCCTATATGTAATGCATCTATACGAATGGAAAATGCAAATGCATAATGCAAATGTTTTTGTATTTTTGATGCTTTCAATTGTTTTTGAGTTTTGATTATTGTGAATGTTTTTGAACTTTTTGACTTTAAACTATTTTTGTGCTTTTATGTTTTGCTTTTTACCAAAGGGCTTATGGTGCCTTTGGGGCTTTTTGTGGTTTGAAAAAAGGTGGTATGCTACCTTTGGAGCCTTTTGTGGTTGGACCAAAGGACTTTTAAGATGCCTTTAGGACCTTTTGTAAGTTGACCAAAGGGTATTAAGATACCTTTGGAACATTTTGTGATTTGACCAAAGGGGTTAGAGATGCCTTTGGAGTCTTTTGTGAATTGACCAAAGGTGCTATGTTGCCTTTGGAGCCTTTTGTTTTTTATTTTAATGTATTATGATTTATTTGGATTTTTTTGATTTTTTATACAATTTTTGTAATTTTGAATGTTTTTGAAATTTATTGTTTTGATAGGGGGAAGGTATGATACCTTAGGCATCCCCCGTGTGTGTGCTACTCAATGAAAGTGAGGAAGGTGTGATACCTTTAGAAGTCTCGCTTTGCTTCATTGAACTTGATGTGGATGGTGGGGAAGGTATGCTACCTTTGGGACCCCCATTACGTATGTTTTCCACCAAAATGTAATCATCTTGCTTAGTAAGAGTAACAGTAGTCAAGTATCCCAATTGGGGCATGGACCTTTGTGGGGTACCCCTATCTTTATGGAGTGAAATGAGTGAACCATCTGGATGGAGCTCATTTTACTCTAATAGACCTTGGACCACCTTCTGGAATGAGTGGCAGTCATGGATGTCATGCTCCTATGTATGATGGTACATACAATGGATTATATCATTAGTGGACCCATGCTTGGGTGCTCTTTTCTTGATCTCGGGCAATACAAAAGCATTTGCCTTGTACAACTTTTGAAATAAAGTTGTAGTAGTCATCTAAAATGTCACCTCCTACCGAGGTGGCTTGTTAGGCCTATGGGGTTGCGAATGACCTTGGTACCTCACTTGGGATGACGTAGCCTCTATTTTGGAAAGTTGAGGTGCTATGGATGAACCATTTATGGGAAAAGCCCCACTATCTATGAGATCCTGAACCACACTCCTAAACACATAACAATTACAAATGCCATACCCCTCTATTCAGTGATAGAGATAGTAATGGTCCTCTCTATAACCCTTAGGTTTAGATCTATTTGGGTCTAAGGATTAATGTTTGGTAAGGTGATGACCTTAGATTCCTGCAAATTTTGAAAAATGTTAGACATAGACTCGTTTAAAGGAGTCCAAATGCATTGTTATTTTTTTGAGCGTTTAGCATGCTTTAGCCTGGTATGAGGACCAGGTTGACCACTAGGTATGCACTTGCTGGCTCAGGGGGATATTCTTACCTTTTTGATGTAAGAGATGGATTGCTGACTACGATCATCTACTGGTCAATAACCCAAAGCTACTTATTTTCAAGCATGTTATATACTTTGGCTCTGAAATCCTGACATGACTAAATATCATGCCCATTTTTCCTATGATATAGATAGTGTGACTCTTCCTCATACCCTTATGTTTTTAGATGATTTGTATCTAAAGGTTGCACCTCAGGTAGGGTGATGGCATTTATGATAATTAATCGATTAAAAATTGATACAACAGGCTCGGGCAATGAGAGATACTTGCTATGTTGTTGAGGCTGATGAGTTGGTTCTTGTTTTGGTTGAGGCTTTTCTTGTGGTTGTGCAGGAGACAGTGATGCAGGAGCATCCAATGAAAGGAAAAATATCGCAAAGTAGAAAAAGTTTTGCGATATCGCGACATGTTGGCAAAGAAGAAAAAGTGTCGCAATATCGCGACATGTCTCATTTTCGCGATGTAAATACGAGAGAAGGCGAGAGAGAGAAAAGTGTCGCGATATCGCGACATGTCACATTTTCGTGACCAGAAGACGAGAGAAGGCGAGAGAAAGAAAAGTGTCGTGATATCATGACATGTCACATTTTCGTGACCAGAAGACAAAAGAAGGTGCAAGAGAGAAAAGTGTCGCAATATCACGACATGTCGCATTTTCACGACCAGAAGACAAGAGAAGGTGCAAAGGATAAAAAGTGTTGCGATATCGCGACATGTCGCATTTTCATGACTCAAGAAGGAGAGAGAAGGCACGGAGCAAAAATGTCACGATTTCGCGACATGTCACGAAATCACAATCGAAAGAAGACAGGAAAGACCAGAGAAGAAAATGTCACGATTTTGCAATCGAAAATGAGAAAGAAGAGTCGAAAAGGAAATATGTCGCGATATCGCGACATGTCGCATTTTCACGACCAAAGGACGAGAGAAGGTGCAAGGGAGGAAAAGTGTCGCGATATCGCGACATGTCGCATTTTCACGACCAAAAGATGAGAGAAGGCACAGGAGAGAAAAAGTGTCGCGATATCGCAACATGTCGCATTATCGCGACTATAAGAGAAGAGAAAGAGGAAGGAGGAAAAAGTGTCGTGATATCGCGACATGTTGGCAAAGAAGAGAAAAGTGTCGCGATATCACGACATGTTGCATTCTCGTGACCAAACAAAAGAAAAGAAAGGGCAAGCGGTTACAGGGGCCGTTACAGAGGAAATTTTCAAGCGGTGGGTATACCGAACACCATCATTGGTTGACAGGCAGACAAAGTCTACAGTGGTAGCACTAGACAAGCACATGGCACCAAGGTGCAATGAAAGCAGATGAATATCAAGAGTAAAAAAGAAAGACGTTTCGAAAGCCAAGACAACGAAGAGGCACAGGAAATGAAACGAAGGGTTAGAAAAGGGAAACGGAGAGTCATGCCAGAGATTTTAAAAGGCAAAGCGAAGGCATGCACAAGGGGTTAGAAAACTGTTGAGACAGAGTTGCAGACGTGAAGGCAAGAGGGCCATTCTGGACCTGTTTGGGCTATTTTTCTTCCAGGGTTGGAAATGTTGTAATAGAAAAAAAAAATAAACTGTCTTTCGAAATAAAGGAGTTTATTTGGCAGACTGCTACCACTTTTGTAAATTTTTCCGAGTTTAATGAATGAGAATTTGAGAATTTGGCATGAGTGATTGTGGCTCGCCATTAGAAAGTATGACCTCATATGAAGGTTGCTTCTATAATTCTAGGCTATCAAGTTATTTTATGATAAAATGCAATACCTCATTGTGTTACTCCATTTGTACATCTATATTATAGAGGTAATTTTGCATATGCTCAAATACTGATAAGGATCCCATGTGTATTTCTAGCGATTGGTCTGAAATACCATTGTCTATTGAAGGAGGTGATAAAGTAGGTGCTAAAGATCCACCAGGTAACTGTAACTCACCCATTTCCTTTATTTGAGTCAATGTGGACACTTCATGATGATCCACTTCATTAGTGGTATCCACATGCTCATGTTTATGACTCAATTTGTATTTCTATTTCATATTGTGGTGTTGCACTGTGCTAGCTTTGGTATCCCCCATATGATGTGGGGGGAATGCTTGTTATTGTTCTTAAGGAGGCACCATGAGAAGTGATTCAAGGGTGACTAATTCCAATGGTTTTGACCCCTCCAATGTAGAAGTAGCATCTAGTTGCACCATATCTTGTTTTATCTACTTTAGAGTCACTTGGTCCTCTATATTGCTATTGACCATTGCCACAAACTCTTGAGGAGGCACTTTTTCTTGTGTCTCATCGACCTTCTTGTAATACTTGAATGGCTCAAGATCATGGGGGACCACATACACTTGTCCTTGGTGTATGAATTTTAGGTTTTGGTTCACTATGGAAGGCACACATTCCATATCCCTCATCCATGGTATGCCTAGCAATATGTTATACTACCTCTCACCCCCCAAGATATGGCACAATGTAGGTATCATATTTATCCCAACTTGTATAGGTAGGATTATTGTACCAATTATTGGGGAAGTAGCATCATTGAAGGCCCTTAATGTGAATGTTGAGTCCGTTATGCATGACAACGGTAAATCTAAATGCTTCAAATCTACAGCTGTGATGATGTTGATGGATGACCCAATGTTAATCAAGACTCTCTTGTACGAAATATGATTGATGCTTGCTATGATGTGTAGCGGAGGATCATATTCATCCTTAGAGATTGGCTTAATATTTTTTTTGTGAAAGGTAATCTTAGGGTCCTTTTGTAAGTGGATTGCACTCATTATTGGTGTGGATTGTGATATATTATCAGCTTTAGCTAACTTTTTTGATATGTTGGGTTGATCCAAGCATATTTTGCTTCCTTTTGTAGTATTTATCATACCGATAAAACCCTCATTAGGTGGGGCTATGTGCACCTCATTGATGTGCTCAACTTGATTTTTGTTGGCCTCATGTTTGGGAAGAAGATTTTTTAATATGTTGATGTTTTGCAATTCATTCTTATCCAACATATCTTGCACTACATTCTTGAATGTCACACAATCCTGGATATCATGGCCACTTTATTGATGATAAACACAATAGAAATCTTCCCTATACCCCTTATGTTTGGGGTAATTAGGATCCAAGGTGCGCACCTTAGGCAAGTTTAAAACCTTGGCCTCACAAAGGTGGTTGAAAATTGATGCCAAAAATTTAGGCAATGGCGTATAGTTACGAGGTTGATATTTTTGTTTGTCCTTGCCTTGATTCCTGTTGTATTGGTTGTAATGTGCAGTAGGAGGTTGACCTTGATAGTTCTCTTATTGTTGGCTATGTACTGCTTCTGGAACGTTTAACATAATCTGGTTGACATGCGTAGGCTGGGCATGTTGTGATTGATTTCACATGCTCTTGTTCCATTCTTTCTTGCTATGGATCTTTAGGTCTCCTTCTTCCAACTTTATATCCTCAATAATCTTGGCTTGAGCCAAGGCTTATTCAAATGATTCATACTACTACAATTGTAATAATAGAGAGATGTATTTTGCATAGCTCTTTGTGAATATTCAGATGAGTTCATCAGTGGGGACAAAGAATGATAGTTTTACCATGATTTTTCTCCATATCCCCATAGTCCATTACTAGCTCACCATCATACTGCTTTAAATTATATAGATCAGATAGGTTCATCTTCTTCTTGAAACCGAAGGAGAAACATTCAAGGAACGCATTTACCAGTTGCTCAAAACTAGTGATGCTATGCTTGGGAAATTGATTAAACCATCGAGTCACTATGGCCGAGAACGTCATGATGAATGTCCTTAGTATTAGGGCATAATTCTACTCAAGGTAGAAGCATGCGTTCATGAAGTTGGTCACATGTTATTGCATGTCTTCCTCTCCCTTAAAATTGTCTAGCCTAGGCATCTCAAAGTACCTAGGATGCACAAGACTCGAGACTAAGGGTCACAAAGGCTGGTTGTGTATCTTGCTCAATGTTGGCTTCTGCCCAACTGTGTCCTACTTCTCAAGGTACTTGAATCTCTCAGCTAGCACTTTGTATGCTTGAGAAGAAATGATATCTTACTCTCAAAGGGGTCTTTGGGGTACGAGGTGGTCGATTGCATTTATCAACCACGCTTATAGAATATGGTTCAGGATATTTCTAATCCTGGTCATCCAACTTTGATCTCTCATAATGCCTATGCTCGGGCTTGTTTGGCACTAGACACTCATGTGGACGAGAAGCATATTGAGAAGTATGGTGAATATAATTGCCTACTTGCCTATTATGTAGATCAAGGTGCGAAGTAGCATGTCTCTCATTGTGTTTCTACTATACTCACTATGGGGTGGTAATTCTGATTGAGCCAATCTATTTGATGGCTCTTCACACTCCTTTAGATCAAGGAGATGCTGCTCTTCTAGGTGGTGTTCATATAATCGTTGTTGGTGCAACCATTGTTGTTTTGTGCTTTCTTGTTCTATGTTTTCTAAATGCTCAAGCTCAATGCATAAACCTTCTAAATTATCTTGGAGCATTTGTTCTCTCTGAATTGCAACTGACCTATGTGATCGATTTGATCAATTTGCTATGATGGGTCTATGACTCTGCAACTCCATTCGAGGGTTCTTGTTTGATTTAAATTATGCAACAAGGTTGGCAACTCTCTTCCCTTAATGAGTTGAGATTGCATTAATATTATGCTCTTCCCTAGGGATGTAACCCTCATGCAAGGATGTTGCGGGGGTGCCACATGTTCGTTGGGAACATTCACTGTGGGTACGGATAAGATGCAACTGAGTTATAGTTCCTTCATCCATGATGTATTCTTTAGCAGATCTAGTAGATCCATGAGGGGTATGATCATGATATATGCTTCCATGCTCAAATGTCCCATATTGGGATCTTATAGTACCTTGATCTAAGAAGTCAAGGTGATGGGTCTTCCAAGGTTTGGCAAGAGGAGTTCCTTCCTCGCTAATACTATGGTCGGACAACTGATATCTCTCATGTTCAAAAGGATTTGGCATTACATTGGGTATGTGAATGGTTGTATTCCATATATATCACCCCTCATTGGAATTATTTGAACTCTTAATGTAATGAGATGTGGTGGGTTTGGAAGTATTCTCATTTAGGTCCAAGAAGTTCTAGTTTTGGTTCTCTTGAGCAGGGTTTCTTGGTGAGATTTTCTGTGAGTGGTATTGTCTCCTCTAAGACTACCTGAAGTTCATTAAGGTATGTTTTGGGCATGTGTGCTTCCTCTAGGGTGGTCCAGGCACCCTGGTGCATTGGAACCAACCTCAGTCTTGGACTGGGGACTGCCCCATGTATTTAACCATAACCTTGTAAAATTTAACTTCCATAAAAGGTTGTAAGTGTTATATACCAAAATTATTAGCGCGATGAGCTGATCACAATGGGCTAAGACTCCAAAAAGTGAATTTCAGGTCAAAATTTTATATTTTTGAAATAATTGGTCAACTGGGGCTCGTGGGGAAATGCCCTCTTTTAGGAATTTTCGAGAAATTTTGAACCGTGAAGAGTTAAGACTCAAAATTTTTGTGAGAGGTGTAAAAGGGGCTAACTAAGAAAACAAAATAAATTTGGCAATTTTTGGAGTTGTCTAGCCCATTTTATGACTATTTTAGTGCAGTTTTTCCCTATTTTTGGCTTCAAAAATAGAGTAATCATAAAACCAAAATAACTTTTTCGTTATAGCTCCGATTTGCACGATTCTCGATCCGTTGGATGCAACATCAAAAAGTAGTTTTTTTTTCAATAAATTTATTTGAAAAATTAGGATTAGGTTGATTACCCAAACAATAAATAAACACACAAAAAATACAATATGATTATCTCTTTTATAGATTAGATGTGTGTCCTAAAACTAGTTTCAGTGCGTTTTAGATGTGTTGTTGCTTTTTCTTTCTTGTTCGTGATTTGGACTTAGAATGAGGGAACTAAATCAAAGTGGAGAATAGGAAAACTAGTGCCAAACATGATTTCTCAAAATATTCTAGGGTACACTGCTTAAATCCCAGTGGGGGGTTCATCTAGCTCTTCCACTCTAAATCAATAATTGCTCCAATAGTGGGAGACAATTTGAACACAAGTACTTTGCACCAAATTAAAGGAGTTACCTATTATATATAAGGACATCTAGTGGGAAAGTTGGTGGAAGGAGGTGAATTTCAATGTCACCAATCTAAATTGGGGGTTGGTGATGCAATCCAACCTTACCAATGTTATTATGATACGTGCAAGTGTGTGGGGCTATTTTTAGAATTTTGAAATAAAAATTGATGCATCAATCAACAATCATGAATACTTCACTACATGCCTAAAAAGAACATTTTGCTTTCATAAAGATGCATATCTAATGTACTCTAGATGATTTTCATGCGATGCACTTCCTACTTTGTGAATGGGCAGCCACTGGTTGGGCCACATGCAAGCAAAATTACATGCAAAAGCCTAGCACACTAGATACTAGGGAAAATCTTACAAGTTGAGGCCCACTATTCCTAGAAGTGCCCAGAGTAAACTAAAGACATCTAAGAAACTTAAAATACAAATTTCTTTTTATTTTCTTCATCTTTCCCTAATTAGAATATGTTTTTATTTATTGTTTTTGGAAAATAAATGCAGACATAAAATCATAGATAAAATAGAGGATGAAACCAACCTCAAGTACCGCTCTAATTATGGAAATTCTACCTTCTACTACACTTGGCTACTGGTCGTTGTTGACCAGAGTGGCTACTACTAACCATTGACAACTACAATAGCTAATATCTATTGGTTGTTGATAACTACAACAGCTAAGTTGGCCGTTGACAGCTACAACTGCTAAGTTGGCCATTGATAGCTACAACTACTAAACTAGCCACTAATAGCCACAACTGCTAAGCTAGCCACTAACAGCTATAGCTACTAAGATCTACTAGCCAATTTCGACCAGAGCAGCCAAACCTGCACATAGAAAAATACCCGAAACATTAGTAAAATTACCAAAAATAAAAACTTGATGGGCATCCCACTGTGATCGCCATCTATGCGACCCCATGAAGTGTGCACCCCTAATATACTTACAATATTATACTAAAATGAAATGAAATACCTTGAAATGCATATAACATAGAAATAACAAAGAATGATCCTTTTATTTATATTGAACCCCAATTACATGTCAGTCCCTCTAAGGGATACCCATTTCAATACAATGAATTACAAGCAAAGTAATGATGAATGTATCCCCTCGCAAGGGATGGTGCACTTTTGCAGGCTTCCTGATCCCACATACAAACTTGTATTGAGGTCTTACAGATGCCTCATTATCTAGATATGCTCCTGGAGGGATCCTTATGCTCCTGATGTTTTGGTCCGATCTTGTAGACCTGTACCTGTGTTCATGAAAACAATAAAGTATGATAAGTAGAATGAGCAACCTCCCCAAAAGAGGCATTATGTTAGCAAATACAATAATCTGGATAAATAAGCATAATGTGCATTGAAATATACCATATCTAAGCAATATGCATATGAAAATAAAAAATATTAATCTAAATGTAATGAAATATTCAGATCTATGCTAAAGCTATGCAAATGAAATAATTATAAATAAAGATCTAATACTTAGAACAAAGGAATCAACCATTTTAAAACCTATCTATGACTATGGGCGAATATCAAAGATAGTGGCATTTGACTTAAAGGTTACCTCAGGTATTATGGGATGTGGCAGTCAATTCCTTGCTCAAATTGATGTTCAAGGGTCGCCAGGTGTGTCTCCTAAACTGATTGGCAGTTAGGAATGGTGGATCTAAATATTGATGCATGGATGTGGCTCAGTAAGATGGTGCTCCAATGCTCCTCAAAGGGATGTAGATTGGCTCTCCATTTTGATAGGGATCCACTACACACAATTTAAAATCTCTATATCTCTTGCTTTTTATGGGATAGTCTATATGTAGACCTCCATCTCAGATCTAGAATTTGGCTTCCTAGAGAAGCCTCCATCCAAATTGCATGTGACTGACCATTTTGGGTGGGAAGCATCAGTCACAAACTGGCATTGAAGGGGTAGTTAGGAGGAACTTAGGAAGTTCCTCACCAAAATTTTCTCATAAAAAATGCAAAGGTACAATCAAACTACGTGATATGGGCCCGTATTCATAGCCATACTATGCATGGTGCTAACCGCTATTGTGTCTAGCGGCTAGGTGTGATCGTTGTAGTCTTTAGCATCCAGGTGTGCTGGCCACTCTTCTTGAGAGTGGCCAATCCTGGATGGGCTAGAACTACACTGTTTGAGTGGTTAGGACCACTACTTGCTCTTGGAGAGATCCAAGAGGGTTCATATGGTCTACGAATGTGCCCATATGGGTAGTCTCCTAAACATGACACGTTTTATATGTCTACAAATACAATACTTTGGACTATATGGCTATAAAGGAATAAAAGACTATTTAAAGGAAAGGAAAGCAGTTTAGAGGTAATGAAAAAGAATATATGTTTAGCCATAGAGGAGTCTAAACCAACCCTATCAACTCAACCAATCTCTAATTTGGAAGTAGAGAGTCTTGATAGATGGATTCAACTCATTAAATGGAATTATGATGTTGGGTTTAAAAGAAGCAAAAATAAGGTAAAGAATATAAAGTGGAAACCACTAGATGTGGAGTGGGTTAAATTGAATTTTGATGGGACATCTAAAGGAAATATAGGACCAGTAGGATGAGGAGAAATAATTAGAAATAATAAATGATATGTTTTCTATCATTATGCTTTCAATAGTGGATTTAAGAAAAATAATGAAGCTGAAGCTTGGGAAACTTTAGAAAGGTTAAAAATATGTAAAAAAATTAAATGGAATAGAGTATGGATGGAAGGTGATTCTATTATAGTAATAAATACAATTTTGAGGAAAATAAAAGCTACATGGAACATATAAGAGATAATTGTGGAAATTCAAGATCTTGCTAAATATTTTTAAGAAATCAGGTTTACACATATATTAAGGGAAGGAAAAAAATGTGTAGATAAGCTAGCCAATAGAGGGGTTTTGATTGAGGATCGTGAAGTTAAATTCTCCTTTCCTTGGTTAGAGGAAGTAGAAAGTTTAGTTGAATATGACAAAAAATGTTGATTTCCTAAATCAATTAATGATTAAGATTTAATTTATTGTTTTCCATTGGTAATATCTATTTTATTTTTTAACAATAACGTGTTTTCATTTAGACTATTTATTATAATTTTTATGGTTGCACTTGTGTTTCAGGAAGGAAACTAGCAATCTAGATTTGGTAAAGTGAACTATGATAGTGAGATGTTTTAGAAATATCACTCTACTAAGATGCAAGGCATAGATAGTAGAGGTGAAATTTTGGCATTGTGAAGGTTGCTATAGGAAATTGCCAAGAAAGATGCTAAATTCTGGAATAATTGTATTCATACAGAGATTTTAAAATATCTAGAAAATAAAAATCAAGAATCTAGATATTTTATGTAAATTGATGTAGGTTTTTAGCTATAGCATCTCAATTGAGATGAGAAGGGTATATATTTGTAAACTCTCAAACTCTAAAGAAGAGAGACATAATTTTTCAATATTTGGGGACCCAGGTACAACCCCTTATTATAAAGCAAAAAAAAAACTAGAAAACTTGGGTTTATTATATTCGAAAGAAATCAGATGTCTTTGAAAACTTTAAGAAATGGAAATATTTGGTTGAGAATGAGACATAAAATAATTTGAAGTGTATCAGATCAGATAATGAAGTTGAGTATGGTAGCAAATATTTACTGTTCATACCATGGTATTCATAGAGTGAAGATGGTTCCAAGAACTCCACAAGAAAATGGTGTGTCAAAAAGGATGAATAGGACTCATGGAACGTGCTAGGTGTATGATATTACATGCAAGATTGCC
Organism: Wollemia nobilis; assembly: GCA_028583015.1. Lineage (NCBI taxonomy): Eukaryota > Viridiplantae > Streptophyta > Pinopsida > Araucariales > Araucariaceae > Wollemia > Wollemia nobilis. Next base: position 4,639,240 of record JAQPPZ010003612.1, read on the forward strand.
TTTATAGTTTTGGGCAGATGCTATGGATACTGTTGTTTATTTAATAAAAAAAGGACCTTCAAGTTCTCTAGATGGTGGTATTCTAGAAGAGTCATGGATAGATAAACATGTTAACTACTCATTTATTAAGATTTTCGGTTGTGAAGCATTTGTTCATATTGATAAAAAAATAGAACAAAACTTGAGGCAAAATCTAAGAAGTGTACTTTCATTGGATATGGAGTTAATTATTTTGGTTATTGCTTTTGGGATTATGAGAATCACAAAATCATTAGGAGTAGAGATGTGGTATTCAATGAGAAATTCATGTATAAATACTAGTTGTAGCAAAAGAAACATGAAAATGTAAACATAGAATACACAATGCTTGATGAAATTGAAACTCCAAAGGTACTAGAAAATCAACAATAGTAGTAGCAAGCAACTCAAACTCCTAAAAATATTGTTAGAAGATCTACCAAGATAAGTAGACTCCCTGAACATTACTCTCCTTCATTATATTATGTATTATTGTCTGACCCTTATGAACCATAAACATATAAAGAAGCAATGTAGGTAGAAATCAAGAAGAAGTGGAAGCAAGGCATGAAAGAGGAGATGGACTCCTTGGTACTTGAGATCTAGTTCAGTTACCTACAGGAAAAAGAGCTTTGTAGAATAAATGGGTTTACAGGGTGAAAGAAGAATATGGAGGTAAAAATAGGTATAATTCTAGAATGGTTGTAAAAGGGTTTGTACAAAATAAAGGTATTGATTATGATAAAAAAAATTCTCCTATTGTTAAATTGACTTCAATTAGAACCGTTATAAGCCTAGTGGTTGTAGAGGATTTGCATCTTGAAAAGTTATATGTAAAAAAAACTTCTCTATGGGGATTTGGAGGAAGATATTTATATGCAACAACCACAAGGGTATGAGGTCAAAAGAAAGGAGGAATCAGTATGCAAGTTGTAAAAAATCTTGTATGGTCTGAAGCAAGCTCCAAGGTAGTGGTATATGAAATTTGATAGGTTTATGTCAAAAAAAGGTTATAGTAGATGTTATTATGACCACTATGTTTATTTTAAGAGATTGTATAATGGTAACTATATTATCATGTTATTGTATGTAGATGACATGCTTGTTGCAGGGTCTAACATGCAAGATATAAATGTGTTCAAAATAAAATTGATAGATTCATTTGCAATGAAGGATTTGGGTGCTTCAAAGAAAATCCTTGATCTGAGAATAATAAGAGATAGGAAAAATCACAAATTAACATTGTCTTAGGGTGAGTACATTGAGAAAGTGTTGGAAATATTTAATATACAGGATGCAAAACCTGTTAGTACATATTTGACCAATCATTTCAAACTGACCAAAGAGATGTGTCCTAAGACACATGATAAGATAGACTACATTTCCAAGGCTCCTTATTCATCAGCAGTTGGTAGTTTAATGTATGCGATGGTGTGCACAAGGCCATATATAGCACATGTAGTGGGAGTTGTGAGCAGGTTTATGAGCAACACAAGAAAGGTATTGGGAGGCAGTAAAGTGGATTCTCAGGTATTTAATAGGTACTGTCACTCAAGTATTATGTTTTGGAAGTACTAACACTATTTTATAGGGATATGCTAATGTAGATATGGAAAGTGATATAGATAGAAAAATGATTACCACAGGAAATGTATTTCCTATAGATGGAAATACAGTAAGTTGGATTTCAAAATTACAAAAGGTTGTTGCACTTTCAACAATGGAAGTAGAGTATGTTGTTGTTACAAAGGCTAGTAAAGATATGATTTGGTTACAAAGGTTTATGGAGGAATTGGGAAATAAGAAGGAGAATAGAATATTATATAGTGATATTTAGAGTACCATTTATCTTGCAAAGAACTCAATCGTTAATTCTAGGACTAAATATATACAAACCAAGTACCATTTCATACGATCAATTTTGGAAGATGGATAGTTGAAGCTAGAAAAGATACACACTAGCCAGAATCCTATAGATATGTTAACAAAGGTAGTAACCAAGGAGAAATTGAGTTCTTACTTAGTTTTAGTTGGTCTTCAAGCATGATAGTAAAGGTGAGAAATTTTCCTGGCAGGTGCAATAACGATGGAGTTATTATGATTAGTCTCCAAGTGGGAGATTGTTGGTTGTGGAGCCTGATTCACTCTCTAATTCAGAGGCCTTGTTTTCAATCATAGTTGGACCCACTCCATGAATGGGGGATATAGGGGGGCAACACCCTCTACTAGTGTTACCATGGGTTTTGGTGGTAGCAGCCTCGAAGCCAAAAATATGTGTTTTTCCTTATGTAAATTTGGACCATTTATTATTAGGTCATAGATCGGATGGCAGATTTTAGGCACACATTTTTTCCCTAAATTGAAATACAGTTTTTATAAGAGGATGATGTATGGTGGCTATAATGTATTGTAATGCGTGATGTGTGTAATTTTAAGAGATGACAATAGAGCAAAAAGGAAGTTACAATGGATCTACTATAGGTTGTATTCCTTTGTAATTTTTTGGATGGAATAGAAGACCTGGTTATTTTCTTCGTGGATGTAGCCCACATTGGGTGAACCACGTAAATATGTGTCTCATGTATTGCTTTATTCTTCTATTATTTTTAAATTTATTTATTGCTCACATTTTATTATTTAATCCTAACACTTATCTGAATCATTATGGCACCCACTACTCAGCTCCCCAAACTACTCCTGATGAATTCCAACAGTTGGTCAACAAAGTCAATAGCTTGGAATCATAAGTCACAGGCATGGAGTATCTAAAGATAACCTTGATTCAACTACAAAAATACCCCATAAACCCATTGATCCCAGTGCTACCTTATCCTTCCCTTTTTAAAATTCTCAAATTTTAAAAGTTCAAGGGCAAAGAGGATCCTCAAGATCACTTGAGCACATTCATCAACTCTTGTTATCTCATCAATGAGATAAACCCCCTCATGATCTGTACCTTTTTATATCCCTTACGAGATGAGATTTGTATTGGTACAACCATTTGACCAAATACAACTTATATAATTTCAAATAATTGGCCAATCTCTTCTTTGAGTGTTTCACTCTAAACATTAAGAAGAAGACCACCTTAATTGATCTCACCAACCTTCATAAATTTGATGATGAGTATATCCTCTATTATGGCAGTTGATGGAAAGTGGTGTTAACTGAATTATCCTTCTCCATTTCCATCGCTAAGCTAACTCGGATGTTCACATAGAGTTGTTCCAAATCAATATCCCTACTTCTTCAACTCCAAAAATATCGAACTCTTTAGGAAGCTCTGAACCAAGCCAAGATCATTGTGGGTATCAAGATCCAAGAAGGAGAAACCAAGCTTCAAAATAAAGAATGGCCAAGAAAAATTCTCAAGGTAAAAAAAAAAATCAATCTAAACCTACCCAAGTCAACTAGGTAGTATTGAGTGGCCCGACCATTCAACCTCCTTAACAACCTCAACCTCCACCACAACAACCTTCTTATCTACCACAAATAATCAACATACAATACCGTAGTACCACATACCCAAAATCAAAACACCACTCATCAAGAAATGCACCCTCAACAACCCCAATATAATTTCACACCCTTCTCAGAGCCCTTGTCCAACATCTTTTAGAGACTCTTCCTTGATGGGAGGGTTCTTTCAGTCTCTGACAAACCATCAACATTCTGTTTACCAATAAAGTCACTAACCTCCAATGTATCGCCACCAATGTTTATGGACCTAATAGTCCCATCAACGTAAGACTGTTGTGGGATAACATTTCAGCAATGCGCAACAACTTTGCTGACTTTCCATGGATGCTCTGTGGTGATTTCAATGCTCCCCTTCACCTGTTTGACAAGCAAGGAGGCAATCCGATCACCAGCATCTGCATAGAATATTTTAGCAATTTTTTCAACCACAACGAGCTAATGGACATGCCGCTCCAAGGATCCAACTACACATGGAGCAACAGACGTGCGGACATCCATCACATCCAAATTTGGCTTGATAGATTTCTCTTATCCAAAGAACTCATTCCTATTTTTGGCGATGCCAGGCTTCATAGCCACCCAAAAATTGGCTCCGATCATAACTCCTTAATTCTGGATTGTTCCTACCCCCAGCAAATCTTCAAAACCCCTTTTAGGTTTGAAAATATGTGGCTCACCCATCCAGATTTAGGTCGGTGTATTCGACAATGGTGGCAGCAAAACCTTTGTCCAAACCCTCTCACGAATCTATTCCTCAAACTTAAAGCGATCAAACTCAAGCTGAAATGCTAGAATTGGGAGGTTTTTAGCAACCTCTTTATCGAGAAAAATCTTCTGATGGATGTGCTAAAAAGGATGGAAAATCTGATTCAGGGAGAAGATCTGAGGGTCAAAAATTTCATGGAAGAAAAAAGCCTCCTTTCAAACTTTCACAATGCCTTGGCTAAGGAAGAGTCCTACTGGAAGCAAAAATCCAGAAACCTTTGGCTCAAAGAAGGAGACACCAACACGAAGTTTTTCCATGCTTCCACCATGCATCACAGAGGCTCAAATAAAATCTTTGAGTTGACCAAGGCTGATGGATCCATTGTCTCTGACATCCAAGCTATCAGACAGGAAGTTGTGCGCCACTTCCAGGAAATCTTAGGTCCAAGCATTGACTGCCATCCCCGCATAGCAAGTTCTCTACTTCAGAACATTCCAAAGTTGGTGTCTAACGATGATAATGGGAAATTGCTTCAATGCTTCACTGAAGAGGAGATCAAAGAAGCTCTGTTTGCAATGGAACCTGATAAGGCCCTTGGAATCGATGGCTTCCCACCCTGGTTTTTTCAAAACTTTTGGGATATTGTGGGCCCAGATGTCGTTGCTATAGTTAAATTCTTCTAGAGAGCCAAAAATATGTCGAGAGAGGCAAATTCCACCTTCATTGTTTTAATTCCCAAGTCCAATGATCGTGCTTCTCTCTCTGACTTCAAACCTATTAGTCTCTGTAGTGTCATCTACAAACTTATCACGAAAGTTATGGCAAACAAGTTGAAAGACATCCTTCCCTCCATCATCGACCAGTGCCAAGGGAGCTTGATCAAAGGAATATTCATTGCTGATGGAGTGATAATCGTCCACGAATTGGCCCACTCGGCATATAAAAATAAAAACCCAACATGTTCCTTAAGCTTGACATGAACAAGGCTTTTGATCGGGTTTCCTGGAAATTCCTATTCGAGGTCCTAGAGAAGTTTGGGGTTCACAAAGAATGGATCAAGATGGTTTGTGAATGTATCTCGACTGCATGGTTCTCTATTCTTATCAATGGTTCACCCGCAGGTTTCTTCCAAAGTTTCAAAGGCATCCATCAAGGGGACCCTCTGTCCCCCTTTCTCTTCATCATTTTGGCCGAAACCCTTGGAAGAACCCTTACAGCTGCCTGCAATAGTGGTCTCATCTTCGAGATCAAACCAACCTCAACAAACAATGCCATATCCAACCAACAGTTTGTGGATGATACTATTATATCCTCTCATGCTTCCGTTCCCGAAGCAAAAATCATTAAGAACATTCTTGATTCTTATGAAGAGGTGGCTGGCCAAAAAGTCAATTACCACAAAAGCAAGCTATACTTTCTCAATACTCCCATTCACAAGAAAAATAGGATTGCTGAGATCCTTGGGTGCATCATTGGGAGCCTTCCAACTACTTATCTTGGATTACCACTTTTCCACGGTAGATCTGTCTCGGCTATGTGGAACCCTATTTTAGATCGCCTCAACAAGAAACTTGCAGGTTGGAAAAGCTCAATGCTCAGTCAGGAAGCCAAAGCCACTCTGGTCCAGGCTTGCCTGCAAAGTATTCCCATTTTTTTCTTATCTATATTCAAAGCTCCAGCTTCCATCTGCCAAAGAATTGATCAAATTCAACGTAGATTCCTTTGGGCGGGAAACAAAAACAAGAATAAATTTTCACTTGTTGCCTGGGATAGGGTCTGTTCCAAGAAAAAGGATGGAGGAATCAGATTCAGAGACATCAAGCGGATGAACATGGCCCTCATTGCCAAGTAGTCCTGGAGACTTACCATCAATGAAAAAGTCACTTGGATTGACATCATCAAAGCTAAGTACCTCCATCAGGTTTCCTTTCTTGGAGAGCACAACCTTCCTAGCGGATCCCATTTCTGGAATGGCGTCACCAAAACAAGGAAGATCATCATGGAAGGCTTAAGGTGGTGTCTTGGAACTAGAACAAACATTCATTTCTGGGATGACCCGTGGATCCGTGATAAACCTCTCAGCCAAGATCCGCATCTTGCAGTGCTCAAGACGGTTATCGAAGCCACCTTTGGAGATAAGGTGTGCCATTTCATTAACCCAGGTATCACAAGACCTAAATGGAAACACCTAGCTCTTAATGGGCCTAGGAATATCACCAAGGAACTCAGGCAGTTACAAAACTTGCTGAGGACTTGCATCATCCCCAGCTCACACAAAGATGATTCCATGGTCTGGAACCTTGAAGATTTAGGGAATTTCACTGTTAAATCAGCTTACTACAGTCGAGAAACTCCCAATGATGGTCGAGACTTATCTAATTAGGTCTGGGTTCCCAAGATCATTCCCAAGGTCAAATTATTTTGTTGGTTGGCCATCCAAAACAGAATCCTCACCATTGACAACTTGATAATCAGAGGGTTACTCATTCCCAATTGGTGCATCCTGTGCAAAAACGCTTGTGAGTCAACTTCGCATGTTTTTTTGGAATGTCCCTTCTCTCTAGTAGTTCTCAACCAGGTTATTAACACCTTCGACATCTCTACAGCCCTCCCTCATTCCATTCCCCTCCTTTTTCAACAATGGCCCCGGCCTTTCAAGAGTAATCAACTTAAATTCATGTGGCAAGATTGCCTCCACCTTTTTCTGTGGCAGATATGGCTCGAGAGAAATGCCAGAATTTTCAAAAACCAAGCCATTGATAAGAAGATTATTTTTGCCAAAATCTTGGCCCTTGTTGTGAAGAATGCCTCTCTTGTTTCGTCTTCCAAACCCCCCCTCCTGGCCTTGAATCGGACCTAACAAAACTTTTCAATCTTTCTAATTTCTCTGCCATGCCCCGTACTTCTATTGACAGGTCTGTCATCAAGTGGGTCTTACCACCTACTGGGTGGCACAAGCTCAATTTCAATGGTGCGGCCAAAGGCAACCCAAGAGTGGATGGTGAAGGAGGAATTCTCAGAAATCACAGAGGAGAAATAATTTTGGCCTTTGCCCAGAACCTGGGAATTCAATCTAACAATATGGCAGAGGCTCGGGCTCTGCTCCAAAGCTTGATCCTCTTGGAAGGTTTGACCATCAATAAACTTATCATAGAATGAGACTCGCTACACTGTATCAACAGGCTCAATGGGACTTCTGTACCTCCCTGGGCCCTTGTTTCAATTTTCCAAGAATGCAAGCCTCTAATTGGCAATTACCCATAATTAGTCATTAAGCATCAGTATCGAGAAGGAAACAAAGCTGTGGACTGGCTTGCTAATAAGGGTGTAGGAAAATCTGACATTTATTTTTGGAGAGACTCCTTCCCCATTGGCCTAAGGAATGATTCTATAAGTGTCAATGTTTGCACAATGTGAGTGGTTGGCAGGGGACCGGTTTAGTTTGCTCATGGAACTGGTCAAGTTTTCATGTCATTTCTTCCTTCTTCTCCTCCTTCGATCGCATTTTGGCAACATGTCACGATATCGTGACACCTTTCACCTTTGGCCGTGAAATTGCAGCATGTCGCGATATCGCGACATCCCTTTCCCCTCTGGCCGCGAGGTTGCAACTTGTCGCGATATCGCGACACTTCTTTCTCCTTCGGACGCGGTCTTGCAACATGTCGCGATATCGTGACACTTTTTCTCTTCGGCCGCATTTTTGCAACATGTCGCGATATCGCGACACTTTTTCTCTTCGGTCGTGATTTTGCAACATGTCACGATATCGCGACACTTTTCCTCTTTGGCCGCGTTTTTGCAACATGTCACGATATCGCGACACTTTTTCTCTTCGGGCACGTTCTTGCAACATGTCACGATATCGCGACATGTTTTCTCTTCGGACGCGGTCTTGCAACATGTCGCGATATCATGAAACTTTTTCTCTTTGCTTGCGGTCTTCCATCATGTCACGATATCATGACACTTTTTCTCTTCGATAGCGGTCTTCCATCATGTCATGATTTTGTGACACTTTTCTCTTCGGCTGCGGTCTTCCATCATGTCACGATATCGCGACACTTTTTCTCTTTGGCAGTGGTCTTCCATCATGTCGCGATTTTGTGACACCTTTTCTCTTCGGCCGTGATGTCTCTTCTTGTCGCGATATCGCGACACCTTTTCTGTCCGGCCGTGGTTTTGCATCATGTCGCGATATCGCGACACTTTTTCTCTTCGGCCACGATTTTGCAACATGTCACGATATCGCGACACTTTTTCTCTTCGGCCTCGATGATGCAGCATGTCACGATATCGTGACACTTTTTCTCTTCGGCCATGATTTTGCAACATGTCACGATTTTGCGACACTTTTTCTCTTCGGTCGCATTTTTGCAACATGTCACGATTTCGCGACATCCTTTCTCTTTGGCCACGATTTTGCAACATGTCGCGATATCGCGACACTTCTTCTCTTCGGGCACGATTTTGCAACATGTCGCGATATCGCGACACTTCTTCTCTTCGGGCATGAATTTGCAACATGTCACGATATCGTGACACCTTTTCCCTTCGGCCGTGTTTTTGCAATCTGTCGCGATTTTGCGACACTTTTTCTTCTTTGGTCGCGATAACGCTGCTTGTCATGATTTCGCGACTCTTCTTCTCTTCTGGCACCAACCTTGCAACATGTCGCGATATCGTGACACTTCTTTTCTTCTGGCAGCAACCTTGCAACATGTCGCGATATCGCGACACTTTCTCTCCTTCGGCTCCGATGTCGCTTCTTGTCACGATTTCACAACTTCTCTTCCTCTCTTGGATGCAACGGTGCAACATGTCACGATTTCGTGACATCATTTCCAAACTGGTCATGATTTCGTGACACCTTTCCTCGTGTGGCGTTTTGCTCGTTCTTTGATCTTTAGTTCTTGGACCACCTCGGTCGATTTGGAAATCATGTAAAACCTCTTGTACAAGGTTCAGGGACCTTTCAACACCCTTTCAACCAATCAAAAAAATATTCCTTAGAGTCCCTAAGAGATCCCTAACCCTTGCCCTAGGGAAGGGTAAGCCTCTTTGCCCTCTACCTTTCTTTTATTTAGCCTTTTAGTGAAATCATGCCCGATTACGATGAGGTACAACTTGGCAGAAGTGATATCGCACCCTATCAGCAAGGGGCACAAATTTACTATTTTTAGGTTTTTAATTTATTAAAACTTAGGTTTAATATTTTTAGCATGCTTTGCATCGACTTGTGTTTCTTTTCCCACTTATTTTGCCCCAATTTTTGTCTTTAAAAGGAGGGGTTAATCCCAATCTTGATAGAGAAAAAAGTGATCAATCTTGGAAATTAATTAAGCTTGAAATTCTTGTGATTAATTAGTGCTCGCATTCTTTCTTTCACTCGGCTTCTTGTTTCTTCTACAAGCTAACCCCAAAGTGCAAATTTTGGATTTGATCTTTTGATGCATTGATTTGGATTGTTGTATGTTTTGGTGGATTCGTGTTGTAGTTCGAAAGGAAAGAGATTTCCCATTTTGGATACCTTGATCTCTTCTTCTTACTTCTATATTGTCCATTAGGTTATGCACACTTTGTTTCTTGCATTTATTTATGCTCTGCATTTATCTTTTATTTTTGTGTCTCTAAAGAAAAATCATGCCCTGTCCTGATGATTCACTACTTCACTAACCCTAATTTAGTGTTTTTGCTCACAATTGTAAGATCGTGCCCTCTTCCAATGAAGTGCAAATTTTCCTATAGCGTTATCATGCCCACCATTTGTGAGGTGCAATTATTCCCAGGACTGAACTAGGGGTATCTGTTAGATTTTGATTGCATATGTAGTTTTTAAATTGAATTTAGGGTATGATAACATAATCTATTTTTTGCTTCTCTATTGTTGTATTATTGTTTTATGATTAATTATCCATAGGTCAATTTCCACTTTTGTTTCCAAATATCATATAAAAGGACCTAGGGGGATTGACTGTTGTACCTCCAAGCATTTTTGTATAGCGTCCTAAGTAGGACCCCTAATTCTAATCCCATTTTCAAGTGTTTCATAAGTTGTCTTGCAGAAACAAGCATTTGTGATATCATTGGACAAGAGGTAGAAAAATCTAATTCAACCACCAGTCAAGATAAGTATTCTAATTATTGGTTGAAGATCTGATCTGAGTATTGGTTTTTAGGCATCTGAAAGTGAAGAGCATATAGTGTGCATCTAGGGTTAATGTTGTACATTTATCTTATGCCCTTGCTTTAAAGGTTTTATAGATAAAACCCTAGGTTAGAAAGCATTCAAAGAAAGAATCATATTAGGTTAGGTATTGTATTCTTGCATTCTTATTTCTACATTATCCTTTATATTTCATAGCATAGATCTAGAAATGCTAAACTTAGGTGATTGCTCAAAATTAAATACATCAAAATATTCCAAAATTCTTGAGGACTTGGAGCGAGTCCTAAAACCATTAATGGTGAACCCTTCCCCCTAACACCGAGTGTAGAGAACAACATACCCCCATGGTTCACCCCATAAGGCTTTCTACCTTTGCAGGTCTAGCCTTTTTTAGAAATTATACATGGTAGGGCAGTTTCCCCCTCTACATATTTGGTAAACCCAACGTGAACACCTCCTTTCCTTTAAACTTTAAACAAGATCATTAGTTATGTTTGAAAATTCTTTAAAGGAACTAAATCTGTGTGTTAGTGTCTTCCCCTAACTGTTTTCACTACTTCTAAATGGCTCCTTTCCTTCAAAGTCAGAGGAAACAAATATTATTTAATTATGTTCCTTTAGAAGATGACTAGATTGATAGGGAAGACCCTAATGTAGGTCCAGAAGAGTAAGAATATGTAGATATGGAAACTAAAACTAATCCTGATCCTTATGTTGGACCCAATGGTAGCTTTATCTTCTCATCATTTGATCATATTTGGGAATTCATGAAAGCTCATTAGGAGAAGCTATTGGAATATGTAGAATGAGAAGCTCATATTAAAAAAGATGATGCTACACCTTCTCCTCCCATTAGGTATCCTGTGCTCAATCATGATAATACCACATATCAACCTGTGCATCCTATTAATCTGAAGAGCCAAGTGACTTGTGCTACTACTAATACCACCAACATTGGATGGAATCCATCCGTTTGTCCAACTAGTAGTGGCAACCAAAATTGTTTTTAATTTCCTCCTTTATCTTCTAATGCCAACACTATTGCTTCTGTTCCACCACAAGTTAATATTCCATTCTCACAAGGTACCACATATAACAACAACCTTCTCATGTCCAACTTAAATCAAGGGAATATTGGAAACACACATAATTCAAAAATGCAAAATTTGGCAAATATAGTGAATCAGTTGGTTTCGAGGATGGATATGATTCAGCCTTCAATATTTACATACAATTATAAGGAAATGTGTAGTCATCCATTGGATCCTATTGTTACTGCTAGACCTTATCCCAAACATTTTCCTATGCCAATTTTACCAATCTATAAAGGAACAGAAGATCCAATAAAGCATCTAAGAAGATTCAGGATATCTTACCATGATATTTTTTATGATGATATGCTTCTATTAAAAACATTTCCAAAGAGTCTTGCTGGAGTTGCATTGGAATGGTATTATCGGTTGCCCAAATATTCTATAAAGAGCTTTGAAAAGAATGCAAAAATGTTTGTTCATCAGTTTAGTGCTTATATTGAAAAGGAAGTGACAATGAGAGATCTATATGATCTAAAACAAAGTAAAGAAGAAAGTTTTTCAAAATTTTTAGCTCATTGGAGAAGTCTAGTTGGTTTATTAAGACAACCTATGTATTCGAAAGATATGTTTGATATATTAATTAGTAATTTAGAAGAACAGATATTGTATGCACTAGAAACTACTACTATTACCTCTCTTGATCAAACAATTGAACTAGCTAGAAAAGTGGAACAAGCTCTCATTAGGAGAGGCCATCTTAAGAATAAAGAAGAAAGAATACTAAGTCTCAACATAAGAATAAGCATACAAGAGGTAATAATGATAGTAGGACTGTTAACAATGTCACCAATAGCCTACAAAATATTTTACTTCAAAAACCTCCTCAAAGGAATTTTACCAGACTTAATATACCTATGGAAGTAGTTTTGAAGCAATTATTAGAAGCTAAGACAATTGAACTACCTCATATAAGACAACCAGATACTACAACTCATTGGTATAAGGTAATTCAATATTACACATATCACAAAGTAGAAGGACATTGGACAAATTCTTGTAAGAAGTTGAAGCATGTGGTTCAAGATTTGATTGATGCAGGATGCATTGATTTAAGAAATTTCTAAACTTCAAGTAATCAGGCTCTTATTCAACAAACTGAAGAACACAAGCTTATACTGAGAGGGGGGGGGTGAACAGTATAAGACTACTTTTAACTTTTTATTTCAAAACAGCTTTCAAATCAATATTATGCAAAATAAAGATAGCAGTATCAAGAGCAGCAATTAAAGCAATGCACAACACATCATCAACAAAGAGACACAACAATTTACATGGTTCACCCAATGCGGGCTACTCCACGAATAAAATTTCTCACTAAATTTTATCACCTCAAATTCTGGGAAACCTTTCCCGATTACAAAGTTTATGGGCACCAACCCAAATGAGATACCTTCCCCTAGCTCTGCTCTTCAATGGTGATCTTCTAGAAGACCTCTACCTCCTCTGCCCTTAGCAAGTGGAACACTATCCACAGAAGACACCTATATTCCCTGCTCTGGCTGGAGATCTCTGTCCTCAACTCTATCACCTCAAAGTTGGTCCTTGAATTTGCACTAAACGCAGTCCTTCGGTCTAGCACAAATGTCCTCTTCTGCCTCAATCTCTATCCTCAATCTGGTCCTCAAAACTGGTTCATAAAAATGGGTCACAAGCTTTTAACACAGCTTGCTCAATGCTGTCCAACTATTATCTCTGTTCTGTCACAGCTGCACTTGGTCGAAACCAACTTTCGCATAGTTCTACGCAGTCACAATAGTACACAGCACTTCGGCTATTGAACTCCTCACTTCTGCATGCTGTCTTTGAATGTCACAACAACAACAGCTTCTGCTCCTTTGCTCATCCACCGCAGTATAGTCTTTGCACACTCTGTGCAACCACAACAGCACAGACTTTGCACACTCTACTTCTCGATGATTGAACTTCTCCCCCGCACTCTATCTGTGCAAATCGCACTTCGAACGCACACTTTGATCGATGCCAAACTCTTCATGCATCCCTCATTTTATACTCACAATCTCAAGATTGAAATCTTGGTCTTAGTCGGCTGTTTTGCCCTTCAACCACGTCGACTACAAAACCCTGTGCTGCGTCAGCCCAGATTTAACTCTTTCGGCTTCACTGCCTCCCTGTAGCTTTTGGCACAAAACTTCAACATGTCGTGATATCGCGACACCTTTGCCTGTTGTACACCTTCTATTGCTTGCTATCGCGATATCACGACACTTTTGCTTTTGTCTGCTTCGACAACGTGCTTGTCGCAAAATTGTGACACTTCTAACTTTTACTGATGTCATCTTCACTCTTGTCGCGAAATCGTGATGCTTTAGACTTCAAAGCCTTCTTCTCCGCTTCTATCGCAAAATCATGACACATCTGCTTTTGCTGACACATCTGCTTTTGCTGACATCAACTGCAACTCTATCGTGAAATCATGACCCTTTTACATCTGCTTTTGCTGACGTCAACTGCAACTCTGTCGTGAAATCGTGAGCCTTTTTGCTTCTTCAACCTTTTCTCGATTTTCACTAGCAAAAATGGAACATGTCGCGAAATCGCGACGCTTTCGCTGCCTTAAGCTCTTTTCTGCCATAAGCCCGCGAAACTGGAACATGTCACGAAATCACGATGCTTTTGTTGCCTTAAGATCTTTTCTGCCATATGCTCGTGAAACTGGAACATGTCACGAAAACGTGATGCTTTTGTCTACAAAGCCTTCCTCTCTGCTACTATCGTGAAATCGTGACACTTCTCCTATAGAAAACCTGCTTCCAGTTTTTGTCACGAAATCGTGACACTTTCTCCAACTTAACGCTGCCAACTCAACCTGTCATGAAATCGTGACACTTTCTGCATCCGTACAACTTCTTTGAAACCTGTCGTAAAATCGCGACGCTTTCAACTTTTGAAAGCTTTCTCTACTTCCTGTTGCGAAATCGCGACACTTCCTACAACTCAAAACTGCCAACTCAACTTGTCGCGAAATCATGACAGTTTTGCCTGTTTTGACTCTGCCTTCCAGCATGTCACGAAATCACGACAGTTTTGCCAAAACTTTCTCTCTCCTCAAACATGTCACGAAATCATGATATTTTTGCCTGCTTCGTCTCTGCCTTCTAGCATGTCGTGAAATCCTGACAGTTTTGCCAGAACTTTCTCTCTCCTCAAACATGTCACAAAATCATGATAGTTTTGCTAGCACTTTCTCTCTCCTCAAACATGTCGCGAAATCGTGACAGTTTTTCCAGCTCTTTCTCTCTCTTGAAACATGTCACGAAATCACGACAGTTTTTCCAGCCGCCTGCAAACTTTTTCTAACTTATCTTTTTCTTGATCTTTTGCAACTAGGCTACTTTGATTTTCTTAGAGACTTACTCACTAGCTGAAACCTTCATCAAAACACATTATTTGACAAAAAAACAAATTGCTTCAAGAACTCCTTGACATCAATGACAACAACTACCAAGAACTTCTTGACATCAATGACAACAACTACTCTTGAGCAAAGGCAATGTACTCAAAGTACCCAAAATTGCCAACAATCTCCCCCTTTGTCATTGATGGCAAACCTTTACTAAAAAACACATATTCAAGAGCCAAAACTGAAATCAATCTCTTTGAAGCTTTTCTCCCCCTGACTTGAAGCTTTCCTCTTCACTTGAAGCTCTCCCCCTTACTCATATCTCTCCCCCTTTGTCATCAATGGCAAAGGGTCACCTTTGGGGCTTGGGACTAAGAATGAGTCTCTTAGCTTAGTCCCTCCCCCACCTCCTATTAAGGTGATTTAAAACAGGGTTGGGAGTGAAACTCCCATTAGACACTCATCATCATCGGTGTCTACAATTTCTTTTCCGGGCCTTCTCTTGAGCTCCTTGTCAGTGTTTCTGTTCTTGTCACTTTTCTTGTTCTTGTTCTCATCTCTTTTCTTGTCCATACCTTGATCCTTGGACCTGTTTATACCACTGTTCCTGTTCCTGTACCTTGGAAGATCAGCTCTACACTGTTTGGCTGTGTGACCTGCATTGTTGCACTTATAGCAAGTAACAATGTTATTTCTTTTGGGCATAGTTGTTATTTGAATCCGCCTGTTCATACTAACCCAGTTCCTGTTATTTGTCTTGCAAAAAATTGCCTTGTGCCCGAACTCATTACAAGAGTAGCAATACCCTTGAAATAAATTACGGCCCCTGAAATTTTCATTTATCTTCATTATTTGAGTCATGCACTGTGAAGCCATGTGGCCAAATTCGTGACACGCAAAACATCTACCGTGAAATATTCTCCTGTTTGTCCTCTTGGGTCCCGAAAACTTATTTTTCGTATTCAGAATTCTGTTTTCTATTTCTGCGCATTTATCACTCATGGACTCTTTCTCTGAAATACTCTCTTCATCAGAACTCTCTTCTTTTTGAAATCTCTTACTTGATTCCCCAACCTATTTTTTGTGTGGTTTAACAAAACCAAGACCTGTTTTATCTGATGGATTTCTTTGACTTTGGATGAGAGACTTAACCCTTTTGGAGCTATCTTGAAACTTGTACATCTTATCCTTGTATTCCTTATTTTCCTCTTTCATGGCAGCCATTTTCTGTTCTAATTCACTATACTCAAGCATCTTAGATTCTAACTCATTCTTGAGTTCTTGAGTCTTAGCCATAGAGATGTCAAGACTTTCTATGAGTTCATCTCTCTCCATACAACATTCATCTAACTTATCCTTGAGTTTAGCATTCTTCTTCCTTTCCTTTTTCAAAACACTAAGAGCATTAGTAAGTTCATATTCAAGATCCTCTATTTGATTGCATTTTGAAATATCAAGGCCTTTTTTAGATTTCTTATCACTAGAGGTGCTACCCTTTTCAAAAACCATACATGCATCTTCCTTATCATTTTCTGAAGCATCCTCATACATACTAGCAACCAATTCATTACTTGTGCAATCATCCTCAAGGTGCCCAAAATTTCCACATCTGAAACATTTCATGACAATGAATTTATGTTTCGGTTCTTCCTCTTTTTCTGAAATGAAGAGCATCTCATTTTCATCATCACTAGAAGAACTTTCACTATCACTGCTAGAACACTTACTTTCTTTGTCCAGATAGAAGCTCTTCTTGTTCTTGTGTGAATACCTCTTTCCTTGATTGCTGTGCTCATCTTTGTTTTTTCTATAATACTTGTGCTTTTCAGAATCTTTGCTCTTAACATCCTGTATATCTTCATCGCTTTCATTCTTGGAAACAGTACAGTCAGTTGCATAATGACCAAACTTTCCATAGTTGAAACATCTTATGTTTTTCTTGCTTTTATGTTTTCTAGAGAACTTGCCTCTCTTGCTGTAATATGCCTCTTCATCACTAGAAGACTCATCACTCTCTTGAATCTATTTGCCCTTTGATTTCTTGGTAGCTTTGAAAGCTGCCTCTTTCTTGACATCAACTTTCACTTGAGTTCTCAGCTCAAATGCTGCAAGAATACTATGGAGCTCATCATTTTTCAACTTATATAAATCTTTGGCTTCCTCAATAGCAGAAATATTTTCACTAAATCTATTAGGAAGAGATCTTAAAATCTTATCACACACATCATTTTTAGCAAGTTCAATACCTAAGTCTTTCATGGAGTTCACAATCTCATCCATACAAAGCATGTATTCACTAATCTTTTCATCATCATTCATCTTGAGTTGTTCAAACATACCTTTGAAGTGTCTCAACTTGGCATTTCAGACATTTGCATCACCTGTATGAACAACTTGCAATTGTTTCCACATTTCACTAGCTGTCTTGCAGTGAATAACTTTGGTAAGATCAACCTTCTGTAAACCCTTCAAAATTGCATTCATGGCTTTTGAGTTGCTGTGATGTAGGAGCCTATCTTCTTTAGTATAAGGACCATTTGTAGGAATGGTGTACCCATCTTCAATAACTTCCCATACCTCATTACCAAGTGCCATTAGATAGACTTTCATTCTTGCACTCCACAGATCGAAATCCGATCCATCAATAATAGGTGCTGCATTACCACTTGAATAATCCATTGTGTTCTTTGCAAGCTTTTCCTTCAAGCTGTTAAACTTTCTGAAGGTACTAGCTCTAATGCCAATTGAATAACACAAGCTTATACTGAGAGGGGGGGGGTGAACAGTATAAGACTACTTTTAACTTTTTCTTTCAAAACAGCTTTCAAATCAATATTATGCAGAATAAAGATAGCAGTATCAAGAGCAGCAATTAAAGCAATGCACAACACATCATCAAAAAAGAGACACAACAATTTACGTGGTTCACCCAATGCGGGCTACTCCACGGATAAAATTTCTCACTAAATTTTATCACCTCAAATTCTGGGAAACCTTTCTCGATTACAAAGTTTATGGGCACCAACCCAAAGGAGATACCTTCCCCTAGCTCTGCTCTTTAATGGTGATCTTCTAGAAGACCTCTACCTCCTCTGCCCTTAGCAAGTGGAACACTATCCATAGAAGACACCTATATTCCCTGCTCTGGCTGGATATCTCTGTCCTCAACTCTATCACCTCAAAGCTGGTCCTCAAATTTGCACTAAACACAGTCCTTCGGTCTAGCATAAATGTCCTCTTCTGCCTCAATCTGGTCCTCAAAATTGGTTCATAAAAATGGTTCATAAGCTTTTAACACAGCTTGCTCAATGCTGTCCAACTGTTCTCTCTGTTCTATCACAGCTGCACTTGGTCGAAACCAACTTTCACATAGTTCTATGTAGTCACAATAGTACACAGCACTTCGGCTATTGAACTCCTCACTTCTGCGCACTGTCTTCGAATGTCGCAACACCAACAGCTTCTGCTCCTTTGCTCATCCATCGTAGTACAGTCTTCACACACTCTGTGCAACCACAACAGCACAGACTTTGCACACTCTACTTCTTGATGATCGAACTTCTCCCCCACACTCTATCTATGCAAATCACACTTTGAACGCACACTTCGATCGATGCCAAACTCTTCATGCATCCCTCCTTTTATACTCACAATATCAAGATTGAAATCTTGGTCTTAGTCGACTGTTTTGCCCTTCAACCACGTCGGCTGCAAAACCCTGCGCTGCGTTGGCCTAGATTTAACTCTGTTGGCTTCACTGCCTCCCTGTAGCTTTTGGCGCAAAACTTCAACATGTCACGATATCGCGACACCTTTGCCTGTTGTACACCTTCTATTGCTTGTTGTCACGATATTGTGACACTTTTGCTTTTGTCTGCTTCGACAATGTGCTTGTCATGAAATCATGACACTTCTGACTTTTGCTGATGTCATCTTCACTCTTGTCACAAAATCACGACGCTTTAGACTTCAAAGCCTTCTTCGCTTCTGTCACAAAATCGTGACACATGCTTTTTCTAACGTCAACTGCAACTCTGTCATGAAATCGTGACCCTTTTTGCTTCTTCAACCTTTTCTCAGTTTGCACCAGCGAAAACGGAACATGTCATGAAATCACGACGCTTTCACTGCCTTAAGCTCTTTTCTGCCATAAGCCCACGAAACTGGAACATGTCGCGAAATCGCGATGCTTTTGCTGCCTTAAGCTCTTTTTTGCCATATGCCCATGAAACTAGAACATGTCGTGAAATCGTGACGCTTTTGTCTACAAAGCCTTCCTCTCTACTACTATCATGAAATCGTGACACTTCTCCTATAGAAAACCTGCTTCCAGTTTTTGTCACGAAATCATGACACTTTCTCCAACTTAACGCTGCCAACTCAACCTATCGCGAAATCGTGACACTTTATGCATCCGTATAACTTCTTTGAAACCTGTCGTGAAATCGTGACGCTTTCAGCTTCTAAAAGCTTTCTCTACTTCCTATCACGAAATCGTGACACTTCCTGCAACTCAATACTGCCAACTCAACTTGTCACGAAATCGTGACAGTTTTGCCTGTTTTGACTCTGCCTTCCAGCATGTCGCGAAATCGTGACAGTTTTGCCAAAACTTTCTCTCTCCTCAAACATGTCACGAAATCATGATAGTTTTGCCTGCTTCGTCTCTGCCTTCCAGCATGTCGTGAAATCGTGACAATTTTGCTAGAAATTTCTCTCTCCTCAAACATGTCGTGAAATCGCGATAGTTTTGCCAACACTTTCTCTCTCCTCAAACATGTCGCGAAATCACGACAGTTTTGCCAGCACTTTCTCTCTCCTAAAACATGTTGCGAAATCGTGACAGTTTTTCCAACCGCCTGCAAACTTTTTCTAACTTATCTTTTTCTTGATCTTTTGCAACTGGGCTACTCTGATTTTCTTGGAGACTTACTCGACCAGTTGAAACCTTCATCAAAACACATTATTTGACAAAAAAACAAATTGCTTCAAGAACTCCTTGACATCAATGACAACAACTACCAAGAACTTCTTGACATCAATGACAACAACTACTCTTGAGCAAAGGCAATGTACTCAAAGTATCCAAAATTGCCAACACAAACCCCAACAACAAATCAAGAGATGGGGATATTCAAGGATCCATTACTAAAGCATGATCAATAAAAAACCAACCAAGTGGATTATCAATCTGATTCCCTACATCATAGTAATGTGGTTGGTATGGTTAGGGTAACTATAAGGGAAAAAGCTCATAATCAGCAAGGACAGAGTTCAATACTGCAACCTAGTTCAATTTTAAAGAAGAATCAGAGATAATATTTAGCTACAAGAATTCCACCTATAGTGCTGATACCACAATCAAAAATTTGATATGATCTTTAGAAGTAGCTAGCTAATAATCCAACAAAAATATCAGTCCTAGAGCTTTTTCATACTTCTCCTGATCATCAAAATGCTTTAATGGAATACATCATGTCTCATTCTCGGATGATGATAAACCTTCCTCAAACTTACATGGAGATTCATCACTTTACATCACTACACTTTTTGGGGATACCCTTATTAAACACGTTTTGATTGATAATGGTTCATCCCTCAATTTGTGTACATATTAATTATTTAAAAAATTTGGGTTAAAAGAGGAAGATTTAAAAAAATATAATGTCCTTATTAAAGCTTTCAAAAATTCCCAAGATGCCTGTGTTGTCATATCTCTTCCATTAAAAGTGGGGCCTCGAATATTGGATACTTTGTTTTACGTGGTGTCTTGTCTTGCATATTTTAATATTCTTCTTGGACGACATTGGATTCATTCAATGAAGGTAATCCCTTATGTACCACAGGAATTTAGTATTCCTAGTGGGGAGGTGATTTATATTTCTTAGGATGATCAATGTACTATTCTTGACATGTGTACCAAATCGTACGACCGTACAGTCCCTAAAACTACTAGTTTGCACCCAACAAACAATGCGTACGGAAGTCAATTCGACACATTGTACGATCAAAAATAATACAGTGACATGGATTGTATGATTCTATACTCAACCAATCCTTCAAATTTAGTTTACAGGATTCCGTACACAATTTTGTAACCAAACAAATTGATTTCCCGATACTACCAGATCGGGTAAGTTTTCTTCAATCACTTGAATTGCCAAATTGGGTAAGTTTCCTTTGTACAATTTGTACAAAATATGGTGTATGATATATATGAAATGAAACTAAATCCAAGTGCTAAATTTGATAATCTACTGGGCCAATGTCTCTCATATAGGTTTTTTAAGGGTTTAATATGCCAATTAATCCTTTTCCTATAACATGCAAAACATATCAACGAGGCTTGAGAGATGCAAATCCAATGGCTACATCTAGAAATCATACAGTAGGGTTCACTATATCCTCAATAATTCTGCCATAATCACATATCATTCTAAAAAGCTTCACCAATGCTGGATTAATCCATTCTATCACAACAAGGCATAAACTAGCCAAAACATTCACCAAAAGTTAAGGCACAATTATCATTCATCCATGCCAGAATCGTACACAACCTGGAAAAATGTAATTGTACTCATTTGTATATTTTTCTATCATAATTTCACTTACAACATGGTTGATCTACAAAAATTATAGCTAGAACTCATAACATAATAGTATAACGTTGCCCAAGCCATTCCAAAGTGGTTCTTGAGACAATTAGTTATTTACAACCACCCATGCATAAAAAAAATGCATTAATTAAGACTTTTACTAAGTCTAACATCTTAATTATCAAACCTATGCATAATTTCAACCTGAAATTACATTTCCCATGTATTTTATTGCATTTTAGTGTGCCTTGTACAATTTGTCTTTGCCTTGTACGATTTGCCCTCCTGGTTGTACAGTTTACTCCTACCTGTACAATTTGCAAAACTTGTACAAACTATCAAAATTATCAAAATTGAGAAAATCCCTTTTGTCACGTCCTCTTCTTCTAGGAGGTGGATTTGCTGCCTACACATTCTAATTTTCATAAATATCTCAAATTTAAATTCAAGAATCAAGTTATCACCATTATGGGTGATCCTTGACCATTTGAATTTTATTCAAATATAGAGTTATCTCAATCTAAATCTTACTCTTGTCCTATTTCTTCAACCAATTCTCCATGTTCCTCGTCTCAAATTTTAGAGCATCCTCAAAATTTAAAACTAAGTGAGGAACGTCAACCCTATTCTTCATCCTTGGATCATGATAATCAGTTTCTTCAAGATCCTCTTATGGATCTCACCAAGCTACCACCATCACCTTGAACTATGGGTTTGCCTCATAAGAAGGATGATCTTGTACACGTTGGCATGTTTACCTTTGTCTTTGGAGGGACTGCATTCGAAGAAAATATTCGTGGTAGCAACCCATATCCTAGTGAGTGCTCTTTCGCTCAATGTTATCTCACTAATTATTATCCCCTTCCTAAGCAGATCCTATCTAGTATGGGATATGTAGGTAAAGGATTGGGACCACAACAAAAAGGTATTCAAGAACCTTTGGATGTTGAGATTTGACCTGGGAGATGTGGTATAGGTTTTATACCTAATAAAAATCAACCTTTACCTTTTGAGGAGGATGATCATCTTGTGAATTATGCAGAATATATAGAATATCAAAATATGATAATGGATTAAAATAAAAGTATTAATCATGTCTCCTTCAAAGATAATGTCTTGCAATATGAATGATTTTGTTTATTTTAAATATGACATTGCTTCTGTGTAAGAGAATGGTGGATATTTATATAATGTTTGTTTTACTAAAAAGAATGGTGTTTTTAGAAGATGGATTTATTATCATGCCATGGATGTGAAGTATAGGAAAAATGGTGCACCTAACAATGTTAAACGAGATGCATCTATCGCTAATGTGGATTAAGCATTACAAAAAGACATCAAAGTAAGCATGATAAGCCAAATAAGTGCAAGAAAGGAAGTGTTTTTTTATTATTTGATAGATTAAATCATGGTTACATAAATATCTCCTCAATGGCTCTCTATTGATACACTCGTTACAAAATGGTGCCAAAGGATCGTATCCTTTCAATAACTCGGGTGCATGTTCAATGTCTTTCCTTGTACCCACGATTGAGGTGGGCGGGATTCTGATGTTTTTGCTTTGTTCTATCAATGTTATGTCTTGATTCTCCTTCCTTATGCACTGTAATACCTGCACCTACACACAAGGAAACCAAATTTTGTTTAAAGCATGTGCGGATTAAGATGAACTGTGAGGGTGCATGCATCAATAAAATTGAAATCCAAGAATATTATGTGTTCTATGAATGATATAATAAAAAATAGTGATGAAATTATGCCTAGATTGGTAGTCGTAACAGGGTGTGGCACCTAAAATTGCAAATCATAAAAACATAATAACATGAGTAATACAACTCCAATTTGCACCAAATTTGGATAGAGAGCATATAATGTGGTCTAGAAATTATCTATGCAAAAACATTGAATAATTGCAATCCAATTTGTGGTCATCATAGGGTGTGGCACCTAAGACTACAAAACACCAAAATCATGATATCTAACTCAAAACAACTCCAAATGACACCAAATTTGGACAACATGCATGTATTCTAGTCTATATTAAGCCTATGCAAAAATAGTAGAAAAATCATGCTCCAATTTATAGCCATCATATGGTGTGACGGTTGTGACTTTCATAGTTTGGGTGTCATCCTAGGGTGGGACGACCATCGAATATGGTAATATTTTGCCACCAATTCCACTGGGAATTGGTCCAAAAATATCTCAGGGTCGTTTTTGATAAATTTTGGTGTGGGATTCACTCAATTGGTTTGGTTTTGTAAATATATTACTCCTCTTAAATCACTTGAAAATCTCCTTTGCTAGGTAGATATCCCAAAGGAAAAAGTGTAAAAAGGTGGGGATAAATCTCGACAACACTTTGTTGCTTGTGTTGCAAAGACTCCTCTCCATATCTTGGGTGTAAAATAGCTCCACTTTATATCCCAAGGGGGCCTAGGGTCAAATGGTCATGGAAGTCCATGTGAGGCAAGAGGCACCACTTGTCCAAAAGGTTGGCATGCATTGGAGGGGGAAGGAATCTCCCTTTTAGGACTCCATTCTATAATTTTTCATAATAATCATGCACCCTCAGACCTGCATGACCAAATAGGTGATATAATGGTAGTTTCTGGGTGCTATTTGTATTAATTTTAAATTTTTAGGGGTTAAATACCATGGCCATCATAGGGTGTGATGACAATGCCTATAAGCCTCAAAACTTCCCAAAAGTGGGGTAAAACCTTACAAAAGTGGTTAGGAACCACTGAGGATTTCCCAAGGGGGCATATTGCATCCATTAGACCTTGCCTTGATAGTCTAATCGGATTGACGTGATTTTATTGTCTATAGGATGTCCAAATAAGGGCCTTGGAAGAACTTTCCCATGATTTTTATCATCGAGAAAATGTACTCGTTGGGATATCTTCGATCTGACACCTTATGGCACACTAATTTATTTTAATAAGATGAATAGTACCTTTAGATTTTGCATTAATTTCAATTCTATATAAAAAAAAATCTTTCATGTAGTTGCATTTGCATTTCCATTGCATCCACTTGCTTAATCATATTGCATTGTTGCTTGTCATCCTTGCATGATTGCTTGACATCTAAAGAAAAACTTGCATAATTGTCTGTCATAATTGCATTGTTGCTTGATTCATGACTGCTTGCTCATATATATTTTTGGGGGTTTTGCAACAATGGCATGTGATGATACCTAGTTAGGTCATAGCTCACATGCATTGCACTTCTCACTAGGACTTTGATGCCTAGAAAGATAGCCCCTAGTGATTTATTCCTTCTTTCTTATTATAATTTCTTCTTCTCCTTCTCTCAATTTCTTTATCACGATAATGCTTTCAAAGTATTATTAATATCCCTATCTGGGATAGCACTTGCATATTATCTATTTACATATTATACCCCACATGGGATACTTATACATCCTAGAGGGTATTACATCATCTACAATCTTCTATCAGGTCATACTCTCTTGACTCAGCATATTTAACATACCATTACAGGATAAGCTCCTTGGTCAATTTTAGTAGACCTTGGCATACATACTAGCAGGTAAACACATCATAGTAGTCAATAAGGGAGCAACCACCCATAGTGGGTCAAACTCCACACATATTTTTAACACTATTGCAAGTGCTAAACCTATAGCGGGTCTAGCTCTATTCCTGAAATGACCTATGGTATCTAACTACACTAGTTCCTTGCAACCTACGCTAGTTCCATGCTATGGGTCATCAATTCTTCTCCTTTTTAGATGGTTGACCTTTGGATTTTTCTTCTTCTTCTTTTCTTCCTTCTTCTTCTTCTTCTCCTTCTTCTCTCTCCTTTTCTCTCTTCTTCTTTCTTCTCCTCTTTATTTTGTTTCCTTCCTTTCTAATTGTCTTCTTCATCTTTCTCCTTCTTCTTTTGCATCCATCCATTTTCATATAGTTTGCATTAAGATAGTTTGCATACATGAAAACATGAATTAAATAAAAAACATATTAAACACAAATAAAGTAATAAAAGCAGCTATATATTACTTGAGATAAAAAGAGTGCATAATCCTTGTGTCAGGTTGGTGTACCACAATCTAGAATCGGTTAAATCAACCTAGGGATGTACACCAAAATCTAAAAATTGGTGTATCATCCTGATCATTAGTCCTCTCTATATCCTAGCTATGATAACCAGCTCCCTTTGGTCCATCCTAAGGAGGAGTCAACCTAGGCTATGGCATAGATTTCCATGATACCAATATCAATCATGATTGAGACCGTAATCTGCTCACTGACTACAAGGATAGAGGAAGTGACATTCTCTAACCTGGTGGGATAGATACGTAGTAAACTATCTTGTAAAATATATAACACTAAAGGTATATCTCCAACCTCTCTCCCATTCATCACAACTCTACCTGAAGAATTTGCACCACACTGCTCGCCTGGCTGATCTCAATGATAACCATCCCCTCTACCTTGGCTCTCTGGTGCTCTTCATACAAATGAACCATCTCTCCTTGGATTCTGTCGGTCTCTTCCTAAGATGAGTCCCTCTCAACCTTGGTAGTTCTCAATGACCTTCGTAGCTCCTCTAGCCTCCTAGTCCTATCCACATGGACTGGGATCATTTGGATTTGTAGAGAGGCTACTTGTACTCCTAGATCCTCTATCTCCCTCATCTCCTGGACCTCACCGACTATTGTTTCAGATGTGGAAGCCTCTCCAAGATATTTGATCTATGGTCACCCTTCTTGTGGGGGCATATCTCACCCCTCATAATGGTAGGGTTATATTGTGACCTCTTGGTGGATCATTGAGCTACCTCTTGAAATGCTTGTTGCATGCTCGGATCCATCACTTGGAACCTCTATATTAGTACTAGTAGGGAGATCCTCTAGGGCACAACTCATCTATACCATCGCTTGTACTCGATAGCCACTCCTACATCATCTATACTTGGGTCAACATAAGGAGGATCATCCATATCCTCCTTGGCCAACATGGTGAGGTCTGGCTCATCTCATCCTGTTGGATCTTGGGTCACCCTCTGTTACTAGTAGTCCCCCAGGTCTGAGATTCCCTATAATATCCCATGCTATCAGAGGACTCGATCAAATATGAAGACCTCCGACTCTCCCTTCTCTGACCTCAACCACCTAATCCTCTGTATCCTAGCTAGAACTATCCTATCCTCCGCCCACCTAGGATGAAGCCACCATGGCCTCTAGATGATCTTCACCTCTCGAAGCTCATCGATCACCCACCTCGATAGTGGTAGGTTCCTTGCATAGGCCCTCATGATTCTCTCTAGGGACCTTGGCCACTTGTATGCTGTTGGCCGCTCCAGGTTGGGTAGTAGACCTAGTAGTACATCCAATATCTGTACCATGATTTACTACCAACACCACACCTGAAGTAATATCATACACATCAATCTTGTATGTCGCTTATACGTGATGTTGTACAATGTCTTATATAAGCAAGCCAACACATATGGACCCCATGCAAATCAAACCCTCTGATCATGCATGTCTACCACTACTCCAACCATCATCCATGGTAAGTTCCACTTGCTGGTATGGCACATCAGTAGTCTAGTTGCAACCCCAAAGAGCACGAAGGTCAAAGGATATAATCCATAGCAACCCACTAGATCATTGACTGATATGGTGCTCTCTTGCACCTGGTGAGTAAACCCTACTGAGAATTTTTGTAGTGTAGTTTCCTGTCCCTGACCTCTGTAAACTACTGTACCTTAGATAGGGATCCACAAACTCCACCACACATCCTCTAATGTGATGATGAGATCTCTTGTGGATAATTGGAAAGTAGATAATTCTTGGTACCACCTCTCTACCAGGGCTATTAGCATAGCCCTATCCATTTCAATCCAAGGCATCCTCACCATGTTTTCTATCCCCACTGCCTTTAGATGAGTTGTCTCCATTGGCCCCAATGCATCTAGATCTTCCAGAGCCCCTACGCTCCACTCTCGACTCTCGAGAATACCTAACTGCATCCAGAAATAAATAAAATTAAATCAGTTTCATGAATAAAATAATAATAATAATTATTATTATTATTATTATAAAATCCATAGTTTCAAATCAAAACACAAATATTGATTATAATTTTGTAATTCGCACTTCTTAATTTCTTGTTTTACCTCTTTTTCCTCTTGTGTTTGTTTTTTTTCTTTTCCTTTTTCCTTTTTCCAGCCTTTTGGCAAAATCATGCCCTCCATTTTGGGAGGCACAATTTTGCTATGCTTCACCTAGAATGAAATCACGACCAGACCATGAAATCACGCCATAGTCGAGTGCAAAAACCATCGTCTAACACGATGAAATTTACAAAATTCTACCCTAAAATCCATGAAAAATAGAAGAAAAGGTATAACAAGAGGGAGGAATTTTGTACTTACCCACTCTCGTGCCCTGAATTCACCCCTCATGATCGTTGCTCGATGAACTGGTAACTGTTGACAATTTTGTCACATTGCATAGAGGGGTAGAAAAAAATCAAAAAATTTCTCTTTGTAAAGTTTCTTTTGTTGTTTTGAAAGTATTTGTAAGTGTTGCAGCAATTTTGGCTTTCAATGCCACCCCCTTGTACATAAAATGAAGAAGAAGAGCTTCGCTGCCGAACAAGCCAAAGAAGATAGCCTCGCCAAAAGAAGGAAAAAGTGTCGCGATATCGCGACATGTTGCATTTTCGCGGCTGAGAGCGACAAGAGAGAGCAAGAAAGAAAAGTGTCGCGATATCGCGACATGTTGCATTTTCATGGCTCAGAGCGACAAGAGGGAGCAAGAAAGAAAAAGTGTCGTGATATCGCGACATGTTGCATTTTCGTGGCTCAGAGCGACAAGAGAGAGCAAAAGAAGAAAAGTGTCACGATATCGCGACATGTTGCATTTTCGTGGCTGAGAGCGACGAGAGAGAGCAAAAGAAGAAAAGTGTCGCGATATCGCGACATGTTGCATTTTCGCGGCTGAGAGCAAGGAGGAAGAGCAAGAAAGAAAAAGTGTCGCGATATCGTGACATGTTGCATTCTCATGACCAAAAGAGGAAAAGTGTCGTGATATCGTGACATGTTGCATTTTCATGGCTCAAAGCAAGGAGAAAGAGCAAAAGAAGAAAAGTGTCGCGATATCGCGACATGTTGCATTTTCGTGGCTCAAAGCAAGGAGGAAGAGCAAGAAAGAAAAAGTGTCGCGATATCGCGACATGTTGCATTTTCACGGCTCAAAGCAAGGAGGAAGAGCAAGAAAGAAAAAGTGTCGCGATATCGCGACATGTTGCATTTTCGCGGCCGAGAGCAAGAAGAAGGAGCAAGAAAGAAAAAGTGTCGCGATATCGCGACATGTTGCATTTTCGCGGCTCAAAGCGAGAAGAGGAGCAAGAAAGAAGAAGTGTCGCGATATCGCGACATGTTGCATTTTCACGGCCAAAAGCAAGGAGAAGGAGCAAGAGAGGAAAAGTGTCGCGATATCGCGACATGTTGCATTCTCGCGACCAAAGGAGGAAAAGCGTCACGATATCGCGACATGTTGCATTCTCGCGACCAAAGGAGGAAAAGTGTCGCGATATCGCGACATGTTGCGTTTTCGTGGCCAAAAGCAACAAAAGAGGGCAAAGACATAGAAATGTCGCGATATCGTGACATGTCGTATTTTCGCGATGCAAGAAGAAGAACCAAGCTGAAGACATAGAAATGTCGCGATATCGCGACATGTTGCTTTTTTGTGACTCAAAGGGGGCACGCGCTCCAAGCCGGGTATTTTCTCGAGATGATCAAGTGCCTCATAAATGCATTCTTACTTGCCCTGTAAGCTCGCTGCTCTTTTTTGGCAATTGGAAGTGAAGTATCAGTCCCTGAAAGGAGAGCCCGACAAGCATGGCGGCCACTCGAGCATTGCACCCAGAAACCAAGGACACTCAGACCGCTCATCAATGCATGTTTCCACGGTTGACTCGGTCACAGTTTCCAATTCTGGTAATGGATTTGAAAGCTCAATCACGAGGGCCGCGAGGAGCCGACTTCTCAGATCTCAAGAGTATACTTCGCCATTCTATGTAATAATGACTTAGAGGGTCGGGTCCTCTATAAAAACCCAGGCATTGTAATGTAGAAAGTGGGGGGAACTATCTGCTAGAAAGTTGTTGTAACTTGATGTCCTGCGATTAATACTAAAGAGCTTTGGGCTCAATTTCTCTCTTTTATGCTGCCTTCTGTGCTTGATTCTTTTGTCTTTCTTCATTTGTATACTGAGACTCTGAATCCTGAATCCGGTGTGCGATTGGGGACTGTACCCTAAAACTCGCTTGAAGGATACATAGGAGAGGAAAAATGCTATATTGGTTTTCTTTTATGCTTCCTGGTGGGTTGTGGTTTTTGTTACATTCGCTTGTCCTAATCGTCTTTACTTTGAACCCTGAATTTCGATGAAAGGGAGAAGGAGAATCCCTGTGAGCTCGCCCAGAGGATACATAGGAAGGTTAATGTGGCGTTTCTTTCATTTATTCTTGGTGTTCCTTGCTGCTATTCAAGTTGTTAGTTAGTGATCATGCTTCCTATTCTCTCCCACCTTAAATCACCGATCTCTCTTCCCTTACCCCTTTTTATTTCTTTCTCTAACCCTAACTCCTTTTATCTCTTTCCTGCACCCTTATCTCAAAACACCAAAGTAGTTTAGCATAGGAGCCGACCTTTCTCCGGAGATTGGCATGAGGGGCATCTCTTCCCTTCGGCCTTTCAATGTTGGTCCAGGTCTAGGGCGCATACACTTACCCAAGATCCTTTCCTAGGCAGATTTGATGACCAACAGTTTTGGCACGCCCGGTGGGACCAAGGTCCCATATTTTAAGCGCAAATCTCAAACCCATCTACATCGGGGCCAATAGTTCTAACCAGTTCCCGGTGTGACCCGATCAGTCTCACCTTCTGAGTGGTAGTGAAAATCGATGCTCTCATTACCAAAAGACTCTTAGCATCTGGCGACTCTGTTCAACCCAAAAATCTCTAAGTCGTAAAGACCGGTACCTAAACCTGTGCCTTCATGACAAAAGTCTCCATGTTTTAAGGAAGCCCGAGTTGGTGAATCTCTGGCTTGCCTTCATCTGGAAAAATCACCTGGCGACTCTGACTGAGCTGAAGATCCAGATTTCTTGATCGTAGGTGCCTTTTAAATCTGAAAGAAGACATCCCGGAGGAATCAAGGTTCGGTGAGCAGCCTTGACCTCACAAGCGAAGAAAAGTATGTTCACCTGGCGACTCCGACTTAGTGGTGAGAACCATGATATCTGCAGGCCACTGCTATAATGGAGAGGGTATGCTATCCCAGCTGGGATGATCGTGGCCCTCTAAATCTCCAAAGTTACCATGAAATTCCTGAAGGCGCCTTCAAGACATTGACAAAATACAATGGCACTAAGGGAATGGCCCGAGAGCACCTTGAAGATGTTGTTGCTCTAGCGCCCCTCTATGACATAATCCATGAAGATGTCATGATCAGACTTATGGTCCTGTCTCTGGAAGGAAGAGCGCTACAGTGGTATAGACTGCTCGGGCATAAAAGCATCTGCTCATGGGATGACTTAGCGGGAGCACTATTTAGTACATTTGATGGCTCTCAGGATCCCTTCTAGCTTTTGATGTACCTCTTCACCATCACGAGAGCACCTCAGGAGAGCATCACGGACTTCAATGTCCGATTCTGTAGAAGTTGGAAGAGAATTCCAGTGGAGATCCAACCGATGCCCACCCAAGCCCACCTCTTCTATGTTCGGGCCTTTCACCCGGACATGAGCCTCATCTTGCTGCAATCAGATGAATGAAGATTCCCTCAAATATTTGAGGAAGCAATACGAGCAGAACAACTTCTGCTCTTATCGAGAAAGTGGTAGTGGGGAGCAGCCCCATCACCCTACCCGGTAATTACTGCTCCTATTTATCCTGCACAGTATTCATCATGGCAGACTCCTCATACTGAGCAGAGGCCTGAGATGCAGTCATTTGGAGCTCAAGAGGCAAATTTCGTCCAAGGCCAACGATGGGAATATGCAAGCTTTGCCCCACCAATGAACAATATGGTTGCTTGCAGTCTCCATCAGGAGATGGGCCAAGGAGAGAAACAGACTCAAGTGGTAGAACCTGAGAACAAAGAGGGCACATTTTTGCACCCTTTTTGTATCCCAGTGGATGGCACGCAAGTATTCAGCCAGGATCCATTAAGCATGCCTCATCAAGAAGCTGAACCTGAAGAGATCTTGGAAGATTACTCTTTGTCGGAGGAGCCCTATTACCCCATCAGGAGGATGGAAGAACCTGTACCCAGCCCACAGTTAGTAGATTCTTCAGTATTCTGGTATTGGTTCCAGCCATCACCACGACCAGTACCCCAAGAGGCCCCTCATGTGGCAAACTTCTTCGCCACATCTTTCATCAATAGTACGGGTACTGGTAGGAGCGACAACTCACTGTGTTGCTCCCTGTTCGCAACATGGACAACTTCGGGAAGAGGCCAGCCGGACTTCAAAGATCAACTGAAGTTCAATCAGATCTAGTCTGGACATTGCAGGTTCATCGGATAGGCACCCGAAGCTGGGTTTATGGTGGCGGCATGCCAATCATGTCACAAAATTTTGTGTAAATACTGTAAATAGCCCGGCTAGTAAATAAGTGCCGAAGGCGCTAAGTGTTGCTTAGGAGCTTAGGCACAACAAAAAAAAAAAATGTTGTCAGTGGATAGTCAGAGAAGAGGACAATGGGAATGACTCTGTTGCCCAATGGATAAAGGCCTGGGATCTCTGCATTCAGACAAGCTAAATGCCCCACGAGCCACCAAGAATGTTGACAATTTTGTCACATTGCATAGAGGGGTAGAAAAAAATCAAAAAATTTCTCTTTGTAAAGTGTTTTTTTTGTTGCTTCGAAAGTATTTGTAAGTGTTGCAGCAATTTTGGCTTTCAATGCCACCCCCTTGTACATAAAATGAAGAAGAAGAGCTTCACTGCCGAACAAGCCAAAGAAGATAGCCTCGCCAAAAGAAGGAAAAAGTGTCGCGATATCACGACATGTTGCATTTTCATGGCTCAGAGCGACAAGAGGGAGAAAGAAAGAAAAAGTGTCGCGATATCGCGACATGTTGCATTTTTGCGGCTGAGAGCGACAAGAGGGAGCAAGAAAGAAAAAGTGTCACGATATCATGACATGTTGCATTTTCACGACTCAGAGCGACAAGAGAGAGCAAAAGAAGAAAAGTGTCGCGATATCACGACATGTTGCATTTTCACGGCTCAGAGCGACAAGAGAGAGCAAAAGAAGAAAAGTGTCGCGATATCGTGACATGTTGCATTTTCGCGGCTGAAAGCAAGGAGGAAGAGCAAGAAAGAAAAAGTGTCGTGATATCGTGACATGTTGCATTCTCGCGACCAAAAGAGGAAAAGTGTCGCGATATCGTGACATGTTGCATTCTCGTGGCTCAAAGCAAGGAGAAGGAGCAAAAGAAGAAAAGTGTCACGATATCGCGACATGTTGCATTTTTGTGGCTCAAAGCAAGGAGGAAGAGCAGAAAGAAAAAGTGTCATGATATCATGACATGTTGCATTTTCGTGGCTCAAAGCAAGGAGGAAGAGCAAGAAATAAAAAGTGTCGTGATATCGCGACATGTTGCATTTTATGGCCAAAAGCGAGAAGAAGAGCAAGAAAGAAAAGTGTCGCGATATCGCGACATGTTGCATTTTCGTGGCTCAGAGCGAGAAGAGGAGCAAGAAAGAAGAAGTGTCGCGATATCGCGACATGTTGCATTTTCACGGTCGAAAGAAAGAAGGAGCAAAAGAGGAAAAGTGTCGCGATATCGTGACATGTTGCATTCTCGTGACCAAAGGAGGAAAAGTGTCGCGATATCGCGACATGTTGCATTCTCGCGACCAAAGGAGGAAAAGTGTCGCGATATCGCGACATGTTGCATTTTCGTGGCCAAAAGCAACAAAAGAGGGCAAAGACATAGAAATGTCACGATATCGCGACATGTCGTATTTTCGTGATGCAAGAAGAAGAACCAAGCTGAAGACATAGAAATGTCGCGATATCACGACATGTTGCTTTTTTGCGACTCAAAAGGGGCACATGCTCCAAGCCGGGTATTTTCTCGAGATGATCAAGTGCCTCATAAATGCATTCTTACTTGCCCGGTAAGCTCGTTGCTCTTTTTTGGCAATTGGAAGCGAAGTATCAGTCCCTAAAAGGAGAGCCCGACAAGCATGGCGGCCACTCGAGCATTGCACCCATAAACCAAGGACACTCAGAACGCTCATCAATGCATGTTTCCACGGTTGACTCGGTCACAGTTGCCAGTTCTGGTAATGGATTTGAAAGCTCAGTCACGAGGGCCACGAGGAGCCGACTTCTCAGATCTCAAGAGTATACTTTGCCATTCTGTGTAATAATGACTTAGAGGGTCGGGTCCTCTATAAAAACCCAGGCATTGTAATGTAGAAATTTTGGGGGGGAACTATCTGCTAGAAAGCTGCTGTAACTTGATGTCCTGCGATTAATACTAAAGAGCTTTGGGCTCAATTTCTCTCTTTTATGCTGCCTTCTATGCTTGATTCTTTTGTCTTTCTTCATTTGTATACTGAGACTCTGAATCCTGAATTCGGTGTGCGATTGGGGACTGTACCCTAAAACTCGCTTGAAGGATACATAGGAGAGGAAAAACGCTATATTGGTTTTCTTTTATGCTGCCTGGTGGGTTGTGGTTTTTGTTACATTCACTTGTCCTAATCGTATTTACTCTGAACCCTAAATTTCGATGAAAGGGAGAAGGAGAATCCCTGTGAGCTCGCCCAGAGGATACATAGGAAGGTTAATGTGGCATTTCTTTCATTTATTCTTGGTGTTCCTTGTTGCTATTCAAGTTGTTAGTTAGTGATCGTGCTTCCTGTTCTCTCCCACCTTAAATCATCGATCTCTCTTCCCTTACCCCTTTTTATTTCTTTCTCTAACCCTAACTCCTTTTATCTCTTTCCTGCACCCTTATCTCAAAACACCAAAGTAGTTTAGCATAGGAGCCGGCCTTTCTTCGGAGATTGGCACGAGGGGCATCTCTTCCCTTTGGCCTTTCAATGTTGGTCCAGGTCTAGGGCGCATACACTTACCCAAGATCCTTTCCTAGGCATATTTGATGACCAACTGATAACACCATTTATTTTTCTCCCCAGAGCCCTTTCTTTGCCAATGCATGGTGAAAATGAATTAGGGTTTTACCCTTTTTCACCCTTTTAAGCTTTGTTTGTTACCCTTTTTTCTTTGGTTTTCGTTGTTTCTTTATTTTTTTTCTTTTGTGTCAGTTATTTTGAGTTTTTATGAGATATGTCATCTTCATAAAAACTCGAGGGGGCACCCTAGCCTTGTTGGCAATTTTGGGTACATTAGGTACATTGCCTTTGCTCAAGTGTTGATGTTGTCATTGATGTCAAGAAGCGGAAGGTTTTTTGTGAAAACCAAGGCAGACAAAATAAAAGGTTTTATTTAAAACCATGGACAACATATTTGAAATGGGTTTTTCTTAAAACCCAAGTTGGCTCTTCGTTTCATTGAAAAAGGTGCCTCGGTGATGAAGATATTTAATTTTAAATATCTAGTTTAAATTTTATTTATTTAAAATTTAAATTAATATTTTAAAATTAAATTAAAGTATTTTTCGACGTGTTTGGAAATGCCGACGTGTTTGGTAATGCATCGAAGTGCATATATATTGGGGCTAATAAATTCATTTCAGTGTGTGGGTGAATCGAGATAAATCGTAGTGCATTTCGTTTTCGTCTTCGTCTGCGCCAGCGAAGGAGGCGCACGTGATGGACAAGTCTTTGCTGTGACGAATGGTCGTGGTGCCGAGGAGGAAGGCAGACGATTGGTTGGTGCGAAGTTTAAGAATATAGGTGAAGCACGCTCGGAGATAAACACGAAGAAAAACACAATGCGTCATGATGCAAGCTAAGGGGGAATGGAGTTCGATATAACTCTCTGTGTTTTTCGATTTCGGCATTAATGAGGTGAAGATGTTGTGATTCGAGCACTGTACGAAGGAGTGTGGTAAAATTGATACGAATTGTTATATGAGTAAAATTTCGGGCACAAAGTTTGGTGCAGCGGTTTGGAATACGACGAAGGTCTAAAGTTTGCAGCAGATATTTGGAAACGCGGCTAAGGTACAAGGCTCTGAGTAGTGTTTCGGGAAACAATGAAGTTTGCATATCAAAAGATTCTGTGCGGAAGAAAGAAGACTCACATCTTTGATAACTGACCTTATCCATCGGATAGCACAGACAGAAGTGAGAAATATGTTAGGGCTTGCTTGGAGAAGACCATGGTTTCAAATCCCACGATCGACATTTTTAGAGTAAGAGCTCCACCGTTTATTTTGCTTGGATATTCGTGAGACGGCAGGGTTAAATCAAACAGCGTGAGCATAAGTTTCACGTGGGAGTGCAGCTAACTTGGTGGTTTGATTTGAAGCTAAAACGTTAAGAGAACATAAGTCCCATGATCAAATATACGAAGCTCCCTTTTGGTGGACAAGATAGATAAGAGGTATGTTATTTAATAATTGATGTTGAAAGTTGAGCGCTTGGAGATTGTTGTGATTTATTTTACTTTTATGGTACAAGTGGTTTTGGGAGTTATAAGGTATGCAATGTTGTGATTTATTTTATTTTATGGTACAAGTGGTTTTAGGAGAGATAAGGGAGTTGTGCAATTAAAGGCTTTGGTGATGATTATTGAAAGGTGGAATAATGTTGATTATTTTATGATCTACTAACCCTTGTGAAGATTGGCAAAAGAATTTTGTGATTGGGGCAGATTTCCAAAGAAGGTTCTTCACTTCAAAAAGGTATGGGCACATTCTTCTTATGAGTATGATTGGTGTATGTTTTCCTGAAATAAGATTGGAGTGAAAAGGTATTCAACAAGGTTTCCTTTGGTTGGGTGTAAATCCTAGTTTCTGGTTTGTTGAAGACTACTTATGCATTGTTATCATTGATGAGAGTTTTGGTGAATGCATATTTCTGGTTTGAGGTAGTGGAAGCATTGTGCACTAGGGTTTATGGTTGTGAGTCTTGATACTTGCTTTGAGTTGGTGAAACCCTTGGATGGCTGTGTTGAGGTTGATGGTTGAGTTGCTTCCATAGAGGTTGGTTGATCAAGTTATTGCTTTTACTTGATACATGATATTGGGCTTACTCCATTGAGTTGATTTGAACAAGTTATTCTTTGCATTTGGTGATATTGTGTGGGTGGCTGTTTTGTTCAAATATCTTTGGAGGGAAAAGGATTTCTACTTGTTTCCTTTTCTTGTGATGATTGGTTGAATGCTTCAAGGTTAATGTTGAGTTGAATGATGTTGGTTAAACCTTGTCTTTGAGCATTGTTGTTGAAGCCCTAATTGGTTGAGAAAAGATATTGGTTGTTGGAAAGAACATGAGTATCATTGTTATATGAGATATTGCTTGGTTGGCAATTGTTGGGTTGTGTTTCATGTTCTTGAGAAAAGCATACTACATCTATCTTATTCTTTTGAGATTGAGATTGAGTTGAGATTGAGATTGGGAGTTAAGTATAGAACATATTGAGTCTCTAACAATTCTCTTTATGCTTCTATGAGGTTGATGAATCACATTGGGTCTCTAACAATTCTCTTTGTGGGTTCATGCCAAGCAAGTTTTTCTTGATGAACTTGTGAGCAGGTTTTGGACAGGTTCCATTGGGGACTTGTGAGCAGGTTGTGGACAAGTTTTGTTGAGGACTTGTGAGCAGATTTGGACAGGTCCTAGCAGAGGACTTGTGAAGTTGAGTTTGATAGTTCTATCAGAGAACTTGAGGACAGAGGTGCATTGGTTCTATGAGAAGAACCCGAGGACAGATTTGTGCCAGACCGAAGGACTGTGTTTGGTGCAGATCAAAGACAGAGGACGAGGACATTTGTGCTAGACCGAAGGACTGTGTTTAGTGCAAATTCGAGGACCAACTTTGAGGTGATAGAGTTGAGGACAGAGGTCTCCGACCAGAGCAGGGAAGACGGGTGTCTTCCGTGGATAGAGTTCCATTTGCTAAGGGCAGCGAGAGGTAGAGGTCTTCTAGAGGATCACCATCCGGAGCGAGAGGTATGGGAAGGTATCTCCTTTGAGCAGAGGCTCATAAATTCAGATTGGGGGAAGGTTTCTCCTTTGAGCCGAGGCTCATAAACATTATAATTGGGAAGGTTTCCCAAAGAACTTTGAGATAACTTTTAGAGAAAAGTTTTGTGGATGAATCCATGTAAATTGTTGTGTCACTTTGTGGATGATCTTGTGCATTGTTTTGATATTGCTTTGGATATATTGCTTTATTGTTTTGAAGTATAAAGGAAAAAGTAAAAAGAGGTCTTATACTGTTCACCCCCCCTCTCAGTATAAGCTTGTGTTCTTCAGGCCTATAGAGGTATTAATGTCCCTAATGCCTTGATTTATATGTAAAATAAGAAAGTGTCTAGAATGACACTATTTTTGCACCACCCCTTTCTTATAAACTAGCCATACCATTTTTACTTGTTGTCCTCTTCCAGTGAGTGTGCCTACATCCTTTCTTTGATGCATTTACTTGGCCTTAAATGCATCAAAGAGGGAAAAATGTAGACATAGAAAATTGACCCACTTTTAGTGGGCAATCTTCCTTAGAGCCCCTAAGAGGTCCCTAACCCTTGCCCTAGGTAAGGGTAAGTATATTTGCCCCTTACCTTGCTTTTATTTAGCCTTTTAGAAAAATCACGCTTGGTTATGACAGGGTGCAACTTCGTAGAAGTGATATCGCACCCTGTCGACATGGGGCGTGACTTCACTATTTTTAGGGTTTTAATTTATTAAAACATGGGTTTAATATTTTTAGCATGCTTGGCATTGGATTGTGTTTGTTTTCGTGCTTCTTTCATCTCGATTTTAATATATAAAAGGAGGGGTTAATCCCAATTTTTATAGGAAAAAATGATCAATCTTGAAAATTAATTAAGCTCAAAATTCTTGTGATTAATTAGTGCTCGCATTCATACTTTCGCTCTGCTTCCTGTTTCTTCTACAAGCTAACCCCAAAGTGCGAATTTTAGATTTGATATTTTGATGCATTGATTTGGATTATTGTGTGGTATGGTGGATTCGTGTTATAGTTCAGAATGAAAGAGAGTGCTCATTTTGGATATCTCGATCTCTTCTACCTGCTTATGCGTTATCCATCAGGTAGTACACACTTTTTTTCCTGTATTTCTTTATGCTCTATATTTATCTTTTATTTTTTGAGTCTTTGAAGTGAAACCATACCCTGTCCTAATGAGGCACGAATTTGCTAACCGTAATTTAGGGTTTTTGCTCATAGAAGTGAGATCGCGTCCCATTCTAACGGAGCATGACTTCGCCTATAGCGTTATCATGTCTGCCATATGTGAGGCATGATTTTGCCTAGGATTGAATTGGGGGCATCTATCAGATTTTGATTGCATGAGTAGTTTCTAAATTGCATTTAGGGCATGATAGCATAATCTATTTTTTGCTTCTTTGTTGTTGGTTGTTTTATGATTAATTATCCAAAGTTCAATTTTCACTTTTGTTTCCAAAGATCATCTAAAATGACCTAGGGGGCTTGACTGTTGCACCTCCAATAATTATTGTACAATGGCCTAAGTTGGCCTCCTAATGCTAATTCCATTTTCAAGTGCTTCATAAGTTGTCTTGCAAAAAATGACATTTTTTATATCATTAGACAAGAGGCAGAAAAAGCTAAGTCAACCACCGATCAAGATAAGTGTTCTAATTATTGGTTGAAGATCTGATTTGAGTATTGGTTCTTAGGCATTTGAAAGTGAAAAGCATATAGTGTGCATCTAGGGTTAATATTGTGCATTTATCTTGTGCCCTTGCTTTAAATATTTTCTAGATAAAACCCTAGGTTAGCAAGCATTCAAAGAAAGAATCATATTAGGTTAGCTCTTGTATTCTTGCATTCTAATTTATGCATTGCCCTTTATCTTTCATAGCATAGATCTAGAAAGACCAAACTTAGGTGATTGCTCAAAAATTAAATACATCAAACTATTCCAAAATTTTTGAGGACTTGGAGCAAGTCCTAAAACCATTCCTGGTGAACCCTTGCCCCTAGAACCTAATGTAGAGAACAAAATACCCCCGCGGTTCACCCCATAAGGATTTCTACCTTTGCAGATCCAGCATTTTTTGGGAATTGTACATGGTAGGGAATTTTTTTCCCTCTACAATAGGAACCAAGGGCTCCTAGCAATCTGATGAATAGAGATGAATGAAATACAATGTAATTATATGGAAAATAAAAATCACTTTTATGAATTGAATAACCTTTTCACTGGAGGCAAGCCAACAAATGGATCAAAATAATTTTTCTTCGACGGATGCTTTGAAGACACCCATGGAATGCATATATAAATCTACCTAAAGTTGTGATTGTGAAAGGACACGTTGGTCCATAATAATTAAGTGAGTGAAGTTAATAATATGATAAGTTAGGATTAGAGTCCTAACATGCCACCCTCCTTAAAAAGAACTTTGTCCTCAAATCTCGAAGTGAGAAGCTTCATCCCTTGTTTTCCCAATAGTATTTGCTCATGTACTTGCACTATTTTAATGTCATATTTTTGTTGGTAGGGGTATTGTGAAGATTGAATGGTAGGTGAGGGATAGGTAGGAAGAATAGGAGGATTAGAATTATGATAGGGGAAACCCTTTCGGTGCCATTCTAGTGGTGTGGATAGAAAATAAGTGGGCAACCATTTTCTTACCTCCTTTATGAAGAACTTTCTCCATTCGATGAGAACTGACTAGTGGAGAAGAGCTTGATTTTAATCCTTTAAGAGTATACGTTTGATTCTTTATTGTGAATTTCATCCATAAGTCCTCAAAATCCCATTGGATTTTCCCGAGTGTTCATAACCATTGCACTCCTAAGACAATATCACATCCTCCTAAGGGAATTGCATACATGTCATGTTTCATGGTGTAATCATCCAAGGTGAGCTTAATATTTTAGCATTTTTCTTTACAGGAAAGCCTTCCTCCATTACCAATCATGACTTCAAAATTATTGCAAGGATGGATAAAGTAGTTAGCTTGCTTTACCACACGTGGATCGATGAAATTATGGGTATTTTTGAAGTTAATAAGCACAATAAGGTTTTATCATTTGAAGGATCCTGGGACTTTCATAGTTTGGGGAGAAGAATTTCCGGTGAGGGCATTGAAATAAATTTCTAGTGGACCTTGAGTGCTATCATTAGGTGTATCCATCACTACTTCAACCTTGATATCCTCTTCATTGTTTGGTGATTGGCAAGAAATAGCTGCATCCAAAATATATAATTTGGGTGTAATACATTTGTGATTAGGTACAAATTTCTCATCACAATGAAAACAAAGGCCTTTTTCTCTTCTTTCTTTCATTTCCTCGAGGCTGATGCATTTAATTGGTAGGATTCGATTAATTTTTAGGATGGGGGTAAGTATTTTGTGATTATATTTTATATGGAAATCCCAGTTGATGTTGGTTATTGAATTTCTCTTCCACCATTTGGGTTAGCACGATAGTTTACATCATGTCAGTGGGGTTGAGCATTTATACTTCTAATCGAATGTCTTCGTTTAAGCCACTGATGAAAAAAATTTGGAAGAATGAAGCATTTAGCCCCGATGTAAGATTTGCCAATTTTTCAAATTAAGTTTGGTACTCTTGTGTTGTAGTGGTTTGACGGAGTTTGGTGAGAGCCCCTATAATGTCTTCAAATTTGCTTGGTCCGAATCGTACCATTATATTTTTTGTAAATTTTTTCCATGTAAAGGTGAAATTTGTCTTTTCATACCAATGGTACCATTTAGTAGTAATTCATTCCAGGTGGAAGGATGCAATGCAAACCTTTTGACCCTCAGCGATTTGATAGAGCAAGAAGTATTGGTTAGCCCAATAGATCAAATTTTTGGGGCAGCCTCCTTCAAATTTTGGAAATTATAATTTAGTGTTTCGAGGTAGGATTGATGTTAGTGGTCCCTCCAGTAATGCTTGGTGTGTTGGTGCTCTAGTAGGTTGGACAATTTTTATTAATGACAAGTTTTGTTGTACCATATCGACGGAGTGGTTGGTGGTGCCAATTTTCAAGTCTAGTTCTATAATCTTGTTTTCATGGTCTTCCTTTCATAGGCAAAAATCCTCTTTTGTCATTATTTTCTTTTCAATTTCATCCTTCCATGTATTGAATGCCTGCATGAATTCCTTCACAGGGTCTTGTGATCACCTACCGTCGGCCATTGGGGTGTGGTTTTGCGAGTTACAGGAGTTCCTTGGAAAAGGTGATTAGTGGTATCCTTGTTGTTGATGAGTAAATTTTTTGCAAAAATTATTTTGCAAAATATTGCAATTGTTTTGCAAAATTCGCAAACGTTGCTAGCAATTTTGCAAAAGTTGCTTTAGCAAAAATTGTTTTATATTTCCAAAAATAATTTTTTGTTTGTTTATCAGCACACCAATTTTTGAATTTAATCAAGCCTCAACAGAGCGAGTGGGCGGTGGCTAGACATGGATTGGTAGAAGTTCAGCGATCAGTGAGTCAACACACGATGAGCGAAGGTTGGGCATGTGATCTGAGGTGGAGTGAAGGGGAGGGAAAATTAACGAGGGTGATAAAAGGGACGGGTGGAGCATGAGAAACGAAGCGTTAAGTAAGGCTTATGGTATGAGGTCTTGTGTGCACATGACTACCAATTGGTAGTCACGTTCACTTAATGTGGTTTGTATATTTTAAACCACTAAATCTCCCACACACCAACAATGTGGGATATATATCCCTAGTGCTTTTTAAAATACTTCGACGTTTGCCTTTATCTGATGATCACAAAAGTTTTTTAGTGGTTGAAAAACTTTAAAACACCTTAGGTTGGAATTGTTGTTTATAATATCTCACCAAAAAATTGGTAGTCTTATCGAAAAACACCTTAGTGATGGATTTTTTGTTGAATTTTGGATACCTGAATGAGTCTTATGTGATTTGGTTCACTCGAGATGCAAATTATTTTAAGTTTTACTAAATATTTGATTCTAAAATCATTGTTTTTATCCTTCATTTTCCATAGGATTTGTTATGATAAGCCTTTGAAACCATCACTATTCCTTGTAATGGATTGTATTCTGGTCTTTAACATGGGATTTACGATGATTACTTTATGATTTTTGCAACAGATTGTTATACAAAAATATGGATATGTATGGTTGATATTTGGTGTAGAGATGTGGTATGAAAATATTATTTTAATGAAAAAGAAAAAGAAAATTGTAGGCGCAGGATGAATAGTTTTTGGTGAAACAGAGTGAAAATGCTTTCTTTGAATGATGACTCTGATACCATATGGTAGGAACCAAGGGTTCCTAGCAATCTACTAGATAGAGATGAATGAAATACAATGTAATTAAATGGAAAATAAGAATCACTTTTATGAATTGAATCACCTTTTCACTGGAGGTAAGCCAACCAATGGATCAAAATAAATAATTGTTCTTCGATGGATGCTTTGAAGACACCCATGGAATGCATATATAAATCTACCTAAAGTTGTGATTGTGAAAGGAAATGTTGGTCCATTTTAATTAAGTGAGTGAAGTTAATAATATGATAAGTTAGGATTAGAGTCCTAACAAGGTGAGACCCGATGATCCAAACAAACCTCAATGAGGAAGGTATAGAGAATATCAATATTACATCTACCATCGATAGAAGGATCACAACATCAATGGGTGCATCCAAATTAAACACATAGTGCAAGATTTTATTGATAGAGGGTCTATCAAAGTTAGCGACCCTCTTGTCGCACCTAATAAAAATTTGGGCATCTATCAAACTCCATTTCCACAATATGGGACAATCCAACCAAATCAATTCAATCAAGTTAATAATGTCCTATCTTACCTAGGTTTTATGGTAATAATAAGTCATGACCCATCTACTCCTAATTTATCCATCCCATCCATCACCTCTCAAGAGTGTCAATCTTGGGATCAGTGCACTACCTAGTTGGACTTTTAGCAAGAAAATCTCCCTCCATCTACTTTTGCATCCACCACAACATAGGTTACCGAATCAAATTCCTCCTTAAATTCATATTCTAAATTTTATACTCTAGCTACTTCTTCTTCTCTTCCTACTATCACATCATCTTATCAAACCACTCCATCCAAATCCTCTTCCAATTTATCATCTTCTCAATCTACACCACCATCATCTTCCTCCATCCTATTTGAGTTCTCTGCTATTGTACCCTCCACTTATTCCAATACACATTGCTCAGAGTCTCCCCTCCACTCATTCCATAAAGAGTTCCCCCTATCCCTGTTCATATGTTTAGTCTTGGATCGAGGGAGTACTTTGTCCATAAGGTCACAATCTCTCCTCTTGTTATCAAGTTAGTTAAGGATTTTGATCACCCTTGTGACATCCTCTTAACTATTGGAACTATCATCCATTTTGGTTCT
Source organism: Wollemia nobilis (assembly GCA_028583015.1). Lineage (NCBI taxonomy): Eukaryota > Viridiplantae > Streptophyta > Pinopsida > Araucariales > Araucariaceae > Wollemia > Wollemia nobilis. The sequence continues at coordinate 4,683,221 of JAQPPZ010003612.1, forward strand.
TTCACCAATTACATCAAATTTATCTATGGGAGTCTCGATATCTCCTTTGAGCCACATATTACACCTATTTCTATCAAGTCTATAGTTCCATTTTACGGTAATATCAATTATCTATCAATTTTTTCCTTTGATATGAAATATTTTCAATATTTCAATTGGCATGGATTTGGCCTTGGTCAATATGAATAGGGTCCATGATCTATTTTTTATCCTCCTTACTAGCTATCGAGTGACAAATCTAGTTTATGATATCATAAAACCTCATCGATAGTCCTCCTTGAGAATGACCTCCAATATATTACTCTTAATCCTTAGGATAACAATTTTGATGAGTATATCAATTCTGGATATGCTCATTTACTTCCTTCAAAATTTCTCCAAGTCACAACCATCTATACCCTTTCCCTTGGCATGTCATATAATAGTCTAATCTCTCAACCACCCGATATCCTACCAAATTTTTCAAAGGAGACTCCCCCTATCTTGCCACCTATCCCATATGCACCTTGTCATTATCCCTCCCCTCATGCCATGGATTATTTAGGACCCTCAATTTATGCATAATGCATCAAGTCCCTCCAACTATGTCATCCAAGAATGGTCAGAAGAAGACCATGAACAAATCCTCACATTGATCCCCACCATATCTACCACCTCTTCTTCCAACATCATCTCTACCAACTCTTATTCCAATACCATCTCCACAACATCTCCTTCCAACCCCATATCTTCCACCTCTTCTTCCAACACCTTACCCTTGGCCTTGTACCCTTATGTGGCCCATCCTCTACCACCTTGTTGCCCACCTTATCCTTTACCTTGTACCCATCACATAGTCCAACCCCAACAACCTCATCACTCACCCTATCATCTTCATCCATATTTTGCTTCCTCCATTTCCTCCACCCTCCCAAATTAATCCTCAACATAAAATCCAACCATCTCCAGCTATCTTGCCTACTCTAAGTCCACCACCAGTTATCTTGCAACAAATATAGGACCAACTCACCAACCTTAATTTTAAATTAAGCCATCAAATATCCTCTATGTCACACTCTAAATATTCCTCCATACAATCCTTTGCCACTCGACCTTCTTCATCATATACCTCCAATCGACCTCAGCGTCCTCATCCTTGGATATCCCTATTGGAGCCATTGTCTAGTATCTTTCAATTATTGAACGATGAAAAAGTGATCTCCTTACCTGACATCTACCTAGTGTGAATCAACTAGCCCAAACCTCAATGCTATAAAGAAGATCACTATTGCATCTACCACCATAAAAAAAGTCATGACATTGAGGAATATCGATATTTTTAGCATCTAGTACAAGATCTACTAGATTACAAAGAATTAACTATCTCATCTACATAATCCCCTCCCAATGGTCCCTTTCTACTTCTTAATCAATCTACCTCTGTAGCGACCCCGGGAACGCATGCACCGGTCCCTTTTCTAAAACCCTACTTGCAATACTATTTAAAATACCCAAGATGAAATGGAAAGACAAGATGAAAAAGCATATAACACGAAATAACAAAAGAAAAATCTCTTTATTGATATTGAAGCTCTGTTACATGTCGGTCACTCTTAGGGATACTCATTTTGATACTATAAATTACAAATAGGTAAGGAGTGCCCCTTCCATGAAGAGGTGGTATGCTTATAAAAGCTTCTTGGTTCCACACACAGAAATGTATGAGGGCTTACAGATTTCTCATTCTCCAGGTTTATTTTCTTGAGGGATCCCTTTTGCTCTCATATGTTGTAATCTTTGTTCGATGTACCTGTGGCCCTACAAGAAATGAAACAACAACACACATTTAGGTGTCCGAGATTTCCTCCCTGGATGAGGTTGTTAGTAATCAAAGAATGTAACGAAAATATGATAAAACTATGCCATGAAATCATGTAAATCTATGCTAATGATATAAGAAAATAAAATAAAAGATGCTATGTCTATCTAAGCTAAGCCTGCGGGCCACTGTCCTATTGTGGTTGCTCCACAACATACCCCAAAATTGGGGACCCACCTTTTTTTGCATGTTTTCCAAGAAGACCGAAGTGGCCCATAGGCTAAATATCAAAGAAAGAAGAAAAGAGAAAAAGTGTCACGATATCGTGACATGTTGCATTGTCATGGCCAAAGGAGGAAAAAGTATCGCGATATCGTGACATGTTGCATTGTCGAGGCCAAAGGAGGAAAAAAGTATCGCGATATCGCGACATGTTGCATTGTCGTGGCCAAAAGATAAAAAGTGTCGCGATATCGCGACATGTTGCATTGTCACGGCCAAAAGAGAAAAAGTGTCGCGATATCGCGACATGTTGCATTTTCATGGCCAAGAGCAAGAGAAGAAAGAAAAGTGTCACAATATTGTGACATGTTGCATTTTCGCGACCAAACGAGAAAAGAAAGAACAAGAAAGAAAAGTGTCACGATATCGCAACATGTTGCATTTTCGCGACCAAACGAGAAAAGAAAGAAAAAGAGAAAAAGTTTCACGATATCGCGACATGTTGCTTTGTCGCGACCAAAATGGAAAAGTGTCACGCTATCGCGACGTGTTGCATTGTCACGGCCAAAAGAAGAAAAGTGTTGCGATATCGCGACGTGTTGCATTGTCGTGGCAAAAAGAAGAAAAGTGTCACGATATCGCGACATGTTGCATTGTCGTGGCAAAAGAAGAAAAGGTGTCGCGATATCGTGACATGTATTTTTGCGTTTCAAAAGGGGCAGGCAAGCAAAGAAGCAAGAAGTGTCACGATATCGCGACATGTCCAATTTTTTCCAAGGCAACATAGTAGTTGACAGTGCGTCTGATAATAGCGACGTGGACATAAGGACAAAATCCAATGAATAAGACAAAACGTTACATAAGGAATCTTTAATGATTTGAAATCATTTAAGATGGTCGTTACACATGAAGGAAACGGATGCAAGCCCATGTGGAGAAAAGGAAACGTTCTTTCGAAATCAAACGAAAAGTGAAGCCAAACCATGGAAATGAAACGAAGGGCCACATAATAGAAACAAAAAGTCTTTTTGGAAATCAAAGCACATGCATGCAGAGGGAAGGTGAAACGAACAACCATTGGAAAATGAAACGAAGAGCTTCCTAAAAATTTTAAATACGCCATTCAAAGAGGCCAGAATGGGCTGGAAATTGTAGAAAAAAAACAAAGACTATCTTTCGGAATAAAGGAGTTTTTTTTTGGCAAGAGCAACTCTTGTGTGTGAAATCAAAAGGAGATTGAAACTAAGACTGTTGCTATTTCTATAAATCTTTTCTTTGCATTATTGCTTCTTATATCTATTTGTTTACGCCATAAAGTGGGTTACGATAGGTGAATGATGGAATGATGCAATTATTTGTTTCCTTAGAGTCTTGCATTTGATCTAATTTGACTGTGTTTATGTTGCAGGTCTGTTAGGTCAGGTTGTTTTAGAATTTCATCTCATAACTTGGGTTTTTGCAGGGAGGAGATTGCTAACAAAATTAATATCCTATTTTGTTTTTCCAACTAACTTTTGTAAATTATGTTTTAGTTTTAGTTTTTTGGTATTAGGATTAACCTCGCTTTAAAATCTACTGTTTTGATTCGGGTCCATTCTAGAATTTCTGCATTTGTTTTCATTCTTGCATCTCCAAACACCTTCATCTAATTTTCAGATAAAATATGGGTTTAGGAGGGCTACTAATTCCAAATGCATAATAAATCAGATCAAGTGAATGAATCCTAGCTTTGCTAATTTACTAATTTTTTTTGCTAACATTTAATGCTAACATTGCTAACTTTACTAACACTAAATGCTAACATAGGGATAGTGGAACACTATTAAATGAAGATAAAACGAACCCGCTAACTCTAAAATGAATCTCATGTTAAAGGCACGGAGCTTAAAATGAAGTGGCTTATACCACACACTTTATCATTTGGAATATTTTTAAGCTGAAGATAAAAGAGGTTACTAATTGGGTTTCGGGTAGATCACTTTAATCTCAAGAACATTAAAAGAAGCTATCTTCGAATTTTATTGATTTAATGGATTATGGTTGCAAAGTACTTGTTCGAATCATTAAAGGCCCCTTGTTAACAGTTACTTTCATGGTTTAAGTTATTCCGGTATACATTTGTTTATTTGATTTAGTCTTTATTTATTATATGCACATGAATGTTTGTTCACAAGAACCTTGGAGAAATGAATAATGCTACTTAATTTCTTTGCAAGAGAGAGTTTCCTGTTTGAGACTCTAGTTGTGGTGATCATTTTGCTATAGGGAAAAATATCCACTCAACATGTCCAAGACAACGGCTGCTAAAGTAAACCTTGCTCTCTTTGCCCCAAAGCTATGGGTCAAAGACTTTAATCTGATGTTGAAATAGTAGGTGTCATGCTCTTCGATTCGTCAAAGCTTCACCGTACACGTGATCTCAAAGAGAACTCTCCGAGTCTCAAAAGATCTCCTCAAAAAGATGTATCTCTCTAATATGATCTCCTGTATGTCTCTCTTATGATAAAATATAAAAGATCTCTAGATATCTCTGGTGCTCTTAGGCTTACACCTTTTATAGTGTGAAACCCTAGGTCTATGTCCAAGCCCTAGAAATGAATTTCTCATGTGTAGTGCAAGTTAGCATGGGAAGATTTTGTCCATTGTCTATATTTGAAGGCCGATTAACTGAAATCTAACTACCCACTTGAGTATTCTATGTGAACTGGTTGTTAGCATGAGAAGCTTTTGTCCTTTGTTTATTCTTGGAGGTCATTTAACTTAAGTCTAAATGCAAACTCAAACCTCCCATGTGAACTGGTCATGAAAAGAAATGCAAAGTCACTCCTGCTCACCTTTATTGAATGCAGACTACCACTTCCACCTATGATTAGGCCTATTTGTTGTCAAACCGCTCCCTATGGCTTAGCCGCTGTCATCTACAGTAGCTAATATCTGGCCACTATCGTCTGCAGTGGCTAAGGTTTGGCCGTTCTAGGCTTGAGCGGCTAGGATCTGGTCACTCTTGGTTTGAGCGGCCAAGATTGAATGGCTTGAGAAGGCTCCAAATGAGTTGTGAGAACCATTGTTGATGCTTGGAAAGTCCAATATTATGTATTATGATCTTATGAGTGTGTCTATGTAAGTAGCTACCCTAAGAATGACACGATTTAGGCGTCTATATATGCCCCTTTTTGCAATGCACTGTGTGGAAAACACAACGCTAAGCAAAAATGTAGACTAATTTGTTTGTAGGATGTATGGTGATCAATGGTCTGATCAATTTCGGATGGCCCAATCATGCAAGATGGCACACATCCCTTGAATCATTACATCAACGTTCGGAGGACTTAGCTCAGTGGATTTTACATGTTAAATTGCACTCATTCCTCAAACTCAATCGGGTAGCTTTAGTTGCTACAACAATTTCGACTGGTAGGAGAGCTACAATTGAAGATGTCATGTCTGCTTACATTCCCAACAAACAAGGGAAATTTGTGATTGTTGTATGAAATTATTCGTAGGACGAACATGATTTTGCTATGATCGAGTGATATTTTGTTGATTTTGATTATGATTAAGTTGAAGTTTTGAACTACCTCTTCACACAATTAATTGGTGAAGAAATGACTATGAATGAAGTGACAAGTCGCTTGACCAATATGACTAATCTGGTTCCTTTCTAGCATTTGTTTCTTTTAATGGGTAATCCCACATCCAAGTGTGATTCCAATTGCTTATGATAATTATCCATCCCTATCCCGAGGAGCGGTCCGACTATCAATAACCTTCTTAGAGAGTTAGGATGAGTGATTTTGTTCATGCCTAGATTGTATCACTTTGACTTAATATTTTTGATGTCATAGGAGAATTAGAATGACCCCTTCGTACCCGTGGAGCAGTCCGACCATCTTGATCTTCTTTGGGTTTGAAGGGTGACATATCGTAATTCCAAAATGAATTTTTTTTGCCCCAAGTGGCCTTATGGTTATCTACTCATCTCACTGAAATACATGGAGTGCAAATCACTTCAATCGTCGAGTGGATAGAGTAGGTAACTGGATACAAGGCCTGCTTGAGATTGTGATTTTATGTGATTATTATTTTTTGTTATTTTGAACATTCTGATGATTCTAAACCACAAAAGTGTGTTTATTTATTGTTTTTGTGGGATCCCTCATGGAGAAAATCCCTTATTTTGCTCTGTGGATCTGGTCGATTTCAGGTCCAACGACTTCTAAGTTTTGCCTGTGGCCACTATCGCCTTGAGCAGCCAAGAAGTTCAGGCCGTTGACATCAGCAGCGGCCAAGGTGTAATTAAGGAAATATAAAAATTTATTTTTCTAGGGTTTGACCTATCATTTTCACTATTGAAGATTCATTTTCAAAGCTCTGGTGCAGCGGCGACGGTTGTGACTTCAAAAATTGTTGGTGCTGAGGACATGGTTGCACGGGGCGAGACATCATCTGCTAGAGGAGCTGGAGCTTCTCGGGTATTTCTCTCTTCAAAACCCTAGATCTCTTTTCTTTGTCTAAGTAAAATTGAACTTCACTAAGTAATGATCAAAACGAACCTCACTAAAACTACTGGCAGCGAATAAACTCTGTAATTAGGCTTAGGTTACCTTTTGCTATGGTGGGTTAGTCCCCAATTTTGCTATCTGTCAGTGGCTTCAGCTTAGGTTTTTTAAATTTTTTCAATTATTCACCTGTTGCCGCCATTTGGGCATTCTCAAAATTAGCTTAGTTTTGATGCTTGGGTAGGAATTTTTCTTTCCATTTTCTTGCTTTCCCTCCCTTTGTTGTTTTATTGGAGCTATTTTGTTAAATTTGGAATTTTTTTTTTTTTGCCAAGGGTTCATAGATTTTTCGTGCCACCCCTTGGCCGTTGTCACTCAGATCGGTCGGCTCTGAGCCGCTATCGCTCAGAGCGACCAAGATTGAATCCCAACGGCCAAAAATTTTACCATTGGATCTTGGCCACTGCTACCTCCAGCGACCAGGTTTAGGTCACTGTAGGTGACAACGGCTAAAGCTTAAGCCTTGTTTTTTGCATGTTGTGTATTGATTTTTATGATTTTTTTTTTACTTTTGAACTTTTGCTTTGCTTGATTAGGTGCAATTTATTCATACTTTGCTTAGATTTAGAGTAACTCATACTCTTTTGCACCATTTTCATGTTTATTGTGAATTATGCCTTAGATACATTGTAGTTATGTTTTGTCTTTCTTCTGCTTTGCTTAGATCCTCACTGCTTGGGCTCGGGACCCAAAGCTCCTACTTGACTTGCTTCTTGGATTTGATGACACTGACTGGGAGTGATTTAAGGTCTGTGGGGTACAGTACGTCATCAGGTTACCCCATATTATGGTCGACCAAGCTTATCTTATGGCCATAGCCCACCGTTGGGACCCAGGGACCAACACCTTCCACATTCCACCTGGTAAGATGACTATCACATCGGAGGATGTTTACAAGGTCTTTTAGATCCCATTTGATGGGTGCCCATTATTTTTTTGATCACTAATGATCAGGTGGTCATCTATGCTAGGGTGTTTGGAGTATGCTATGCTCAAGCCCTCTAGGAGACTGGGTTTGGGGGAGTATCTATCAAGGCTTGGTATGATGCTCATGTTTTCACAATGAGGCATGTCATGTTGTTGATGGTGATCAGCAGCATTCTTATCCCGGACTGCTCAGGTTTTAGGTTCCCTTGGAACCTCCTAGCGATGGTGTAGGACCTACTGGATAGCGAGGAGACTATCATCTATGCATGGGGTAGATTGCTATTGGCTCAGTGCTATGATGAGTTGTACCACATATGTTGGCGGGGACGTGTTAGCATTACCTATAGCTTACTCCTATACGTTTTGGGATGGAAGCACATTAAGGTAGATCACCCTAAGGGTCTCTCAATCGAGATTATAGCTATTGAGGCTTAAACATAGTGCTATGTTGCCAAATGGGCTTGAGAGCACGAGGAGCATAAGAGCCATACTTTTGCATGGGAGTTGTCTCATTATACTGATGCTTTCACCAGACTGTTGGCCAAAGATGTCGTTTGGTGGCCTTACTATGAGTGTCCTACCTGGGATGATCGAGATAGTTTTACTGCCAGGACACGATGCGATCTATGGCTCATTGGCTGTAAGATTGCCATTGGAGAGTATTTCTTCTACTCTCAGGTTCTTCATCAGTACGGATTGCAATAGGATGTGCCCTTGATACCATTTTTGTATAGGTACCTCATAGTATAGAAGGACCTACCTCCATGACAAATCACAAAGCTTTCATATTAGGAGGATTCCCCAGTCATAGACACTACAGTGGCTAGGGGAGTTACATAGGCCTAATATCAGTGGTGGGGTGATCAGATGTGGCATGGCATCGATAGCCTAGGGTGAAAGGATTATGGTAGGGGTGATGGTGCATATCTGATAGGATGCAAGGTTTGAGCTAAGACCGAGGTATGGGGCCAACTGGAAGAGTAAGTGGCAGCAGATGATCCTAACATTCCTGAGGAGGAGTTAGAGCCCAAGGAGAGAGACTCTCCTCTGAGAGCATAGTTGCATGAGGTCAAGGCTAAGCTTCAGGCAACTAAGATCCAGGTACAATGGTGATATGCTACCATTGAGCAGCTCTCAGCATAGATACAGGTTCTACAGGCTACTATTGGGGGTGGTGATGTCAGGATGTAGTTTTTTGTTCCTCCTTCTACACCACAAGAGGCTCCAACGGTAGGTTTAGGGGCAAATGTGGGATGACTTCAATATTTGTTGGATGAGCATGAGGAGCAGATCCGAGGACTTACGGATCATGTCACCATTCTTCATATGCAGCTTAGAAGGCATGATATTGTCCCTAAGGATCCAGCAGGTGCAGGTGGTTCGCAGGTCAACGGGCGCTCTACCTCAAGGTAGTCTTTTGCCCGTCCTAGCCAACAGACCTAGACTCGAACAGAGAGACCTACAGGATTACATCACTCGACTCATGATACCACCATGGGGGGAGGTAGCACTAGAGGAGGTGATGTAGGGGGCTCAGGCCTGGTACTTGACTGATGCTCTACTTGGTCCTTGATTCATTTTTGAGGTTGACTGACCTAGATGACTATAGCCCATGGGTATTTTGTATATCCATTGGACTTGACACACATACTTTTATGATAGCTTTGCTTTTTATGACTCATTATGTGTATTATTTATTGTTTATGTTCTTGTTGTTATTTTTTTTTATGATATGATACGATGATGATATTTATGATGATTTGATGAATATGCTAGATGATAGATGATATTTGAAGATGCTTAAATGGATGTGTATATGCTTATATATTTTGAGGATATGATGTGATGTATTTTTATGATGCATGATGAATTTATGATTGTATACAAATGGATATTGCCTATATTTTTTATGATGTGGTTTATAGATGATTAATGACTTGTTTTTGTGGATGCCAATGTTATTGTTAAATGCATGTTTAATTTTTTCTTTAATTGTATGCATCTAACTTATGTGGTGGAATGGTATAAATGAACATGTATGCTCTAATCACTTAAAATATACGGAATGCATATGACATTGACAATCTTAATGTGTGATACCACAAAAAGTAAAAAATAACATGAATTTAAATAATCACTCTTATCATAAGAATTGATTAAGTATTCATATATGAGATGTAATGGTGTGTAATGTATTTTCTTAATAAGTTTCTATAAATTAAAAAATATAAAGTAGTCAGTGGTCGTCTATATACTATTTCTAATATATATGTGGTATATGTCCTACTATGTTGATACCCCCTAATTTATAGAATCTTATAAATAAAAGTGATGGTGTGAATGATTTTATGATTTGTTTCTATGTAAAAAAATTTGGAGCTTTTTGGAGATTCAAACACTCTAGTTCCCCTATCAACAATTGTCTACTTACCACTTAGACTTTTGAAAAGTAAGGCTTTTACCATGGACTTGATTTTTCATGATATCTATGTGTGCATGTGATTGTATATTTTGAGCTAGAACTCAAGCATTTCCTCCGATGTCATGCGGGATTCTTTCAGCCCATTTCTAAGATCAGGGATCCTCAAGTGTTTATCTCATCCTTATGTTGGACTTAGTTGGACTATACCACTAGGCAATATTTGGTTACCTATGCTAGCTCATCCATATTCAAACATTGGTCTACACAAATGCATGAAGCAATTGTAATAGACATATCGTCATGCATAAGGATTTCTCCTTCCATCTTTGTACAATGCTGAGAATTCCAGGGATTCAAGCTTTATTCCATTTTTTTGGCTTCTTTTTGGCTTTGGATTTTGCTCATATGTAGTGATGAAAATCACTGTTTATTTTGATTGATTTTTTTTATTTGAGCGGGGATTTTGTAGTGATGATAATAATTGTTTATTTTGCTCATACGTAGTGATAAAAATCACTATTTATTTTTTATTTATTTTTTCGAGCTTGATTTTTTCTTTTTTGGATTTTGATTTGTGTATTAGATTTTTACTTTGAAATCTAGACTGTATGCTTGGCCTTTTGAATATGTACTTTGCTTTGGTATTTTTGCTTTTTTTGATGTAATCAAGGGATTTGGATAGGGTAAAGCTTGTCCTTTTGCCAATTCTCAACACCTTTAAACCGGTTGCAAAGGGGGATAAGCAAGGAATATCCTTTTCACCTAAGGTAACCTAGACCACTTCGCAACTTTCATATTTTCCTTGTACTAGCTAGGATTTTAGTGTTTCAATTAGTGATGGGATATTTAATATCCAAGGCTTTATCACAGCTAGGCCTTACCTTCTACTAATAAGAGTTGTTTTCCTCAAAAGTTGATAAGATTACTAGGTGTGGTTGACTAACTAAAAAACTTTATTTTATTATGTATAGCAACAAATAATGGTTGTGTTGAAAAAAACAATTACACACATGTGGATGGAGGTATGGATATGAATGACTTGTGTGAAAAACTTTGGTATCACTTTTAAGGCTCTTATGTCATATGCAATTGTAGTGGATATGAAAATGTAATGCAATGATGTGGATGTAAGATGTGAGATGCAATTGTTTTTGTATTTTTGATTTTATGTTGTTTTTGTATTTTTGATTTATTTGACCAAAGGGCTTATTATGCCTTTGGGGATTTTTTTTTTTGACCAAGTAGCATGAAGCGCCCTTGGAGATTTTTGTTTGATGTTGACCAAGCGGCTTGAATGCCCTTGGAGCTGTTTTGAATTGATTTTGACCAAGCAACTTGAATTACCCTTGGAGCCTTTGATTTGATTTTGACCAAGCGACTTGAATTACCCTTGGAGCCTTTGATTTGATTTTGACCAAGCGACTTGAATTACCCTTGGAGCCTTTGATTTGATTTTGACCAAGTGGCTTGAATTACCCTTGGAGCCTTTGATTTGATTTTGACCAAGCGGATTGAATTACCCTTGGAGCCTTTGATTTGATTTGACCAAGCGGATTGAATTACCCTTGGAGCCTTTGATTTGAATTTTTGAATTTTATGATTTGTTTGTATTTTTGACATATTTGAATGTTTTTTTGTTTTATGACATATTTGAATGTTTTTGTGTTTTATGACATATTTGAATGTTTTTGTGTTTTATGTGTAAAATACCTTTAAGTGAATGATATTGAGAGGTTCAGGCTCTTCAACACCATCTAATGATATAAGGCGATATGCTCTAGGCCCAACTCTCTATGAAATCATATATGGACCTATCCAGTGTATCATGAACTTATCTCGTAGATGAGACGGCAGATTTGAATTCTGCTAGTTTTATTTGAGCACTAGATCTCCAACCTTGAATTCCCTTAGGTGGAATTTACTATTGTAAGCTCACGTAAGGCAATATTGGCAAACACGGAGATGCTCTAAAGCATTGACTCAACGTTCATCAAGAAGCATCAACTGATCAAGGCGGCCTTGCCGCGCAGCTTCATCATATATGAAGTCCTTTAATGCTATGTGTAGAGTCAAGATTTCCAACTCTAGAGGCATGATGGCCTCAGTGCCATATACTAGTGAAAATGGTGCTACCCCAGTGGGCGTCCGTATACTAGTCCTATATGCCCATAATACAAGAGGCAACTGCATGTGCCAATCCTGGTGATTTTATTGCACTGTCTTCCTCAAAATGGAGACTATTGTTTTGTTTGAGGCTTCTGCTTGCCTGTTTTCTTATGGATAATAAGGCATTGAAAAACTATGCTAAATGTGATATTTTTTCATTAAAGCATGAACATTTTTGTTCTTGAAATATGGCCCATTATCCGATATTCTCTTAGAAGGGACCCCAAAAAGGCTTATGATATTGTGGAGTATAAAATCTGCAATCCTTGGTCCAGTTGTTGATGTTAAGGGGATCACTTATACCCATTTAGTGAAGTATTTTGTGGTAGTTATGATGAATGTGTGTCGGCCTAAGGACGGGGGTGAAATATTCCCAATCAAGTCTAGTCCCCATTGCAAGAATGGACATGCTGCCTAGATGGGCTGCAAAGCTTGCGATGGTAAGTGTGTTAGGTTCGCATGATTCTGGCACTTACTACATTTCTTGATATACTCATAGCAGTCCTTTTCTATTATGGGCCAATAGTAATCCATTCTCAATATGCGCTTAACTATGGCCATGCCACTGAAATGGCCTCCACATGTTCTGTCGTGAGCTTGCGAAACTGTCCAAGATGCTTCCTGGAGATCAAGACAACGGAGGAATACTCCATCATATCCTTGTTTGTAGAGGATTTCTCCTAGAAAAATGTATCTTATTGCTCTTTGTTTGAATGTTCATCTTTCAGTATGTGATAAACCTTGAGGCATTATTCCAAGCTTCAAGAAGTCTCGTAGTTGGGAAAGCCAATCCTGATAGGCCATAGCTTCTATAGAATAGACAATTTGCTCTTCTTGTATTTTTGAGTTAGTGAACACAAATTGAGGAACAACTTTATGGTATATGGTTGCACCACACTCTTTAGGTCCTTGGGAGATCAAAGACCCCCAAGGTGCTATTTGCAAGAAATATCTTGCTGTGAAGGACCAATCCTGATTTGGTTCAATGTTGATCATGTTGACTGATTCTTTATTGTCAAAAGCTTCACGACGTATTGCTGAGTGTGAAAACACTTTTACATGGACGGTTATAAAATCAGTGGATGGATTCTGAGGGATTAAGGATCCCAAATATGCCATGGTGTCTACAAATCTATTCGACATATGAGGGATTGCCTCGATGTCGTACCATTCTAGCCAGGCTAAGTAATTGTCAACAAGTTCCTTGTAAGTCTTCACAAGTGGGCACTTGCATTGGAATAGTCCTTTGACCTGGTTTACAATGAACAAGGAGCCACCAAAGATATTCAATATTTTAATGCCTATCGCTATGGTTGTTTGGAGTCCCAGGATCAATGCTTCATATTCTATATTGTTGTTTGTGCATGGGAAGTCTAGTTTGAATGATAAAGGCAATGGAGCACCTTACGATGTGATAAAGACAATCCCTGCTCCACCTCCTTGTTCACACTTTGAACCATCGAAGAATAATGACATGTATTTTTCTTTATTAGGTTCTTCGAGTTTTGGCGGATCTGATAATGCAAAGACCGCATCATCAGGCAATTCTATGGTGAGAGGCTTGTTATCCTGAAGAGGCACCTCTGCTAATTGATCTTCTATGACTTGTCTCTTGATGGACTTTTGGCTTACGAACTCTAAATAAAATTATGTCAATAGCATAATCTACTTTGCAGTACATGTATTGTGATATGTCTTGCTCATCATGTACTACAAAGGATTTTGTTTTGATATGATGTAGGTCATATGGGTCAACATATAGTGTCACAACTTTTGAGTTGCAAAGACCACTGCTAAACACAACTTTTCAACATACGCATATCCTAGCTCATAGCTCACCAAGGTGTGACTAATGTAATATATGGCTTGCTCTTTGTCTTTTGCATTATTTTGGGCTAACATGGTACCCAATGCAAAATCAGTAGCCGATATATATAGTAAAAATGGTATGTCTAGCCTTGGTGGAGGCAATACTGGCAACGTTGCCAGATAAGTTTTGATCTCTACAAAGGCTTGATGGCATTCTTTGTGCCAATGAAATGGGACTTCCTTGTGTATCAACCTGTTCATAGGTCTGCATTTGTCTGATAATTGTGTGATGAATCTTTTTATGGATGCTATCTTGCCTTGTAGGCTCCTCAACTCCCTAATGTTGGTAGGGGCGACCATTTCCAGTATAGCCTTTACCTTTGTAGGATCTAATTCGATGCCTCTCTTGGATACGATGAATCCCAAAAGCTTTCCATAAGTTAGGCAAAAGATGCATTTCCTAGGATTCAATTGGACATTGTGTTCTATGAGGTGATTGAATACTTGTCTAAGGACTTCGACATGCTCTTACCACAATAGGGACTTGGCTAGTAAGTCATCCATGTAATCTTCCAAGATATTATGCATATAGTCATGGAATATGTATGTCATGGCCCGCTGATATGTGGCACCAAATTTTTTGAGACCGAAAGGCATTACTTTGTAACAGAATGTTCCCCATGGAAAGATGAAAGTAATTTTATGTTGATCTTGGGGATTAATCCGAATTTGGTTGTATCCAAAAAAACCATCCATTGGAGAGCATTTCATGACCTGCGGGTGCATCTACAAGAGTATCTATATTTGGCAACGGGAATGAATCCTTTGGTGTTGCCCTATTCAAATATCTAAAATTTGTGTAGATACAAACTCTTCCATCAGGTTTCCCTACGAGTACCTATTGACAATTTTGTCACATTTCTCAAGGGGTAGAAAAGAAACAAGTTTTGTATAGTGTTGTGTAAAGTTTTTTCTTTGTTATTTTTATTTTGAAAAGTTGCAGCAATTTTGGCTTTCAAAGCCACCCCTTTGTATAAAAAGTAGAAAGAGAAAAAGCTTCGCTACCGAACAAGCTAGAGGAAAGAGCTTCACACTTGAAGCGCTTCCAAAATTGCTTCCGATAGGATTTTTTGTGAAGTAGTTTTGCTGAAGAAAAATACAAGAGGACCGATGAAAAGGGCTTTGGGCTCGAAATATTTCAAAGCACTGCTTCGGGCAGGAATCATCCAAATCGGCATTCAGGAGAGCAACTTTGCCGGAGGAGAAAATTCTAGGCCACGATTCAAGCTTGACCAAGGTAAAAGGACTTCGGTCCCGAAGCATTTTCAACAACTACGTTGGCCAGAGGACCAGCGAAGCAGAACCCGAAGAAACATTGAAGAATCCTTCGCCAGAAAATTATCGAAACATCTACTTCAACTTCGACGGAAACCATAGCGAAGCATTCACTTCGATGAGTTTTCACCCGAAGCATTTTTGACCGAAGTTCTGGTAGCCAAAATAAGTGAAACATTTTGAAGGCAGGAATGTGTTTCGGCCGAATCCTCTCCAAACCACAATTTTGAAGAGGATCGCGGTGAAGTACTTCTCCAAGGTGTCAGCGAAGTAGTTTTTTTAGCAAAGCGACAAGGACGAAGAAGACCATTTTGCGAAGAAGATATGCTTTGGCACAAACCATCCTCGAAGTAGTTTTGCGAAGCTCAGTTTTGCGAAGTATAATCCAAGGAGGAGTTTTGCTTCAGCTAGAACCATTGCGAAGTGAAGTGGTGAATGAAAACTTAGCGAAGCGCTTCACGGGCACACGTTCCAAGTCGGGTATCTTCCTAAGGTGATCAAGTGCCTCATAAATGCAATTTTTCGTGCCCAGCAATCCCGCTGCTCATTTTTGGCAATCAAAAGCGAAGTATCAAGCCATTATCGAGAACTCGAGGAATATGGCGGCCACTCGAGCACTGCACCCGGAGACCAAGGACATCCAGACGGCTCATCAATACACCTTTCCATGGTTGACCCGGTCACAGTTGCCAGTTTTGGTAACAGATTTGAAAGCTCAGTCGCAAGAGCTGAGGAGAGCCAAATTCTCAGAGCTTGAGGGTGTACTCTTCTTTGCTATGTAATTATGATTCAGAGGCCCGGGTCCTCTATAAAAACCCAGGCATTGTAAAGAAAAGGGGGGGAACTATCTGCTAGAAAGCTGCTGTAACTTAATGTCCTGTGATTAATACTAAGAGACTTTGAGCTCAATTCTTCTCTTTTATGCTGCCTTCTATGATTGATTCTTCTATCTCTCCTCGTTTGTATGCTGGATGTTGAACTCTACGTTCGATGTGCGATCGGGGACAGTGTCCTGAAACTCATTCAAAAGGATACATAGGAGTAGAAAAGTGTTGTATTGGCTTTCTTTTATGCTGCCTTCTGTGCTTGATTCTTCTATCTCTCCTTGTTTGTATGCTGGATGCTGAACTCTGCGTTCGGTGTGCGATCGGGGACAGTGTCTTGAAACTCGTTCGAAAGGATACATAGGAAGGTTGATACTACGTTTCATTTGTTTTACTCTTGGTGTTCCTTGCTGCTATTCAAGTTATCTATTAGCGATCGTGCTTCCTGTTCTCTCCCACCTTAAATCAACAATATCTCTTCCCTTACTCCTTTTTTTTATTTATTTCTCTAACCCTTGTCCCTTTTATCTCTTTCATGCACTCTTGTCTTCAAACACCCAAGTAGTTTAGCATAGGAGCCGGCCTTTCTCCTGATATTGGCACGAGGGGCATCTCTTCCCTTCGGTCTTTCAATGTTGGTCCAGGTCTAGGGCGCGTACACTTACACAAAAATTCTTACCTAGGCAGATTTGATGACCAACAGTACCATGTTTGACACCCACTTAGGATAGTCGATAGGAACTATGAATACTGCATCCAGTAGTTTTTGCAATTCGTTCTTCACCATCAAAGTGATGGTTGGATGCATTTTCCTCAATTTTTTCTTGACTGGCTTCTTCATGGGATCCAATGAAATGTTGTGAATGACTAACTTTGGATCTATCCCTGGCATATATTTGTAAGTCCAAGAAAAAATATTTGGCCTCTCCTTGAGGAGAGGAATTAGGATGGCTTGTTCCTTTGGAGATAGACTTTCTCCAAACTTGAATTTCCTTTGTGGGTAAGGATCATCACTGATGTCCACCTCGAAAGTTACTTCTATAGCCATATGTAACTCATCCTCCAACTGATGAGGCATGGGTATCAAATGAATGTCATCGATGGGATTCACAAGACCTAATGACTCAAGTTCCAAACCAACATGGAAGACGTCATACGCACAACCTGATGCAAAATGGAATAATTGTAACATATCTTCGTTGGGGAAGAGGTCTTCTAGATCTATGGGTGAACTAGTGTGATCCCAATCAATAGCCTCTACATCAAGATGCAATTATTTGGTAGGATCTAATGGATTATGAAGTGGAGTGGTCAAATCGATGGAGATTATGTTAATATATGGGATGAAATCCCCAGGACCACATGGGTGCGATCTTGTCTCAGGGGTTTCCATTCCATACTCGCAATGAGGTTTTGGAGGAATGGGAATTTTTGGATTTGGCCCATGAGCAAGGCGTACAATAGGATCATTTGGCTCTAATTGCTCTCTGAATGTAGGTGGAGGGGGATTGACCATCCTATGAATGGCTACTAGGTCAATAGGTCTCCCCAAAAATTAGAGATGAGGGTCTATGGCATGAAGTGCCACCTCTCTCTCTACTAGCTCGTTGACTTGCCACAAGTGGTGAGGTCCAAGATAAGCCATCTCGGTCTCATCCTAAAAGTCATCATCACTTATCCAAAAAATGTTAGCATTGGTATGCGGCCCTAAGACAAGGGGGTCATGTCTTGGGCCCAAGTAGGCCATATCTATTTCATCTTCATATTATTCATCACTTATGAAGAATCTGTTTGCATTTGTCTCTCACCCCAAAGTCAGGGGTTGATGGCTTAGGCCTAAGTAAGCTCTTTCTATTGAGTCTTCTGATTCATAGTCAGTTTCATCTGATGTATATTTACTCTCATCGTGGATGGACCATGTGAATATTTGCAAATAGTGAGGCCCTTGATAGGCTAAGCCAAGTTGTGCCTCATCATCACTTTCTTCATATCCATTCTCCTCATCCCATGAGTTATACCCTATTGGGATGGAATCAATTGAGGTTTTTGGTAGATAAGTTTTTGGAGGTGGTATGTTTACCGTGGCCTGTTATCTGTTGCTCAAATTTGCTATTCTTAGGGGGTTATAAGGAATGAAATCAATGTCTTCTCCTAACCCTATGCTTAATATTTCCAATGCTACTACAAGAGAGTCATCTCGACCTTCACTATAGTAGCCTAAGCCAAATCTTTCATAGGGAAGCTAATATAGTGGCTTGTAAGGCCTCCTACACCTCTGCTCATATATGCCAAGGCCATAGACATGCCAGTGGCAACACTTAAAGTAGCTTAGAGAAAACTCAAGATTAGAGAGGTAACGAACATTGACTATGAATAATTCATCACCATCCTATTCTATATCTGAAGACTTATGAGCGCATTCCAGGCGGCATAGATAAAATTAGTTTGGTTGGGAGGGATTCCAAGTGGAACCACTGTTCCTACTAGCGGCCTCAAGTCCTTAGGCCTTCCTATGTCTTGTGTAGACTCAATGATAGGCGTAAAGGTAATTTTCTACACAAGGTACTCCCCTATGCTTGGGCTTGCCAAGTGTATTGATGCATATGACATGGATGACCCCACAGATGATACCAGCAAAGCAAGGTGATAATCACTATCTTCATCTTGATCTTGAGGATCTTCCTCTTCCATAGGACTTGGTATTTCAGCAATGGATATAGTTGGCACTTCTTTGGGCCTTTCTTCCTTAACTAAGGGTGCCTTTACCTTCTGATTGTCTTTTTGTTTTGACGTTGATGGTACTTTAGAAGCATTGACTATATTGAGTGCACCATGAGGTGTTGATGTGCTTGGGTCTTTTCTTACCCCTTTGTCTTTGTTATCCACTTGTGTGGTTGAGGATGAAGGCACCACATATAAGTGAGTAGAAGGGATCATGAATTCTCCTGGAATGTCCACCTGATTGACATATTTAAAAGGCTCGTCACTGGCCAGAACCACATAGACTTTGTTTTTGTGCACATACTTGACACACTGGTGCAGGATCAAAGGCACACACTTCATGTCCCTTATCCAAGGGTGTCCTAAGAGGATGTTGTACTACATAGCTCCTTCCAATACATGACACATCACGAGGATGGTCTTGTGCCCCACCTTGGTGGGTAGGACTATCGTTCCCACAGTATTGTATCATTACAAGCTCTGAATGTGTAAGCTCCTAGAATGATATTGTCTTGGGTATCTTGAGGTGCTCTATTGTAGTTGTGGTGATGATGTTTATCGATGAACTTGTATCTACCAAAACCATCTTGAAATGTAAGTCATTGATGGCCACTACAATGTTTAGAAGAGGGTCTGGTAAGGCAATAGAAACTATCTTAATCTCATGATCATAGAATTGGATTACAGGTTCCTGGCATTCTTGCACTTGTCCCACAAAGTGAGTGAATGCATTCGCATCTTGTGTTTGAAGCTCAATTGTTCTTAAAATCTCCATTAGAGTCTCCCTATGCTTTGGGGACTATTGTATGAGCTCATATATGGATAACTTAGCTGGAGTTGTCTGTATGTTTTGCTCCAATATACTATGAATAGTTACCACAAGTCACATTGGTGGACCTGGAAGGTTGTCTTACCTTTGCCTAGGGGCAGTTGGGATGTTCATGGGAGCTGCAGGTGATTGCGGTTGACCATACCGCCTAGTCCTTGTTGCTATGTTAACAATCTCAACCATCCCCACACATCCATGGGTAGGTATGTCAGATCGAACCTGATTGACTTGGGCCCCTTGCTCTTGAGGGGCCTCATGATTGGGCAATGGGTTTCTGTATATGCCCATGTCTTTGTTATCGGGAGCTAGTGGGTTGTCAACTTTGAGTTCTCCCACCTCAATCATGTTTTGCACTTGATGCTTAAACCCGACGTAAGCCTCAATGTCATGCCCCGATATCCTATGATAGGGGCAAAATTGATCTTTCGTATATCCTTTTGGCTTAGGATGGTTGGGATATATAAGATGTATATCAATAAATCTAATCCTCCTGGCCTCACTCAACTGATTAAAGATTGATTGCATTGATTCTGTCAAAGGCGTGAAATAATGAGGCAGCTTGCATTCTCAGTTTCTTCCCTAATTATTCTTTTGGTTGTAGTTGGCTAGTGGGAGATGTGCTTAATAGTTCTGTGGTTGTTGTGCATCCCCATACTTTGGTGTAGCTAATACGACTTGATTTACTGGAGCAGGGTTGCCCTACTTCTACTTGTACTTGTCATTCTTACCATTCTTGTTCCACTCCTTTTTATTTCGGAGCTTAATGGTTCCCTCATCTAATTTTATCTCTTCGATGAGCTTGGTCTGTGCCAAATATTTCTCAAATGAAGGATACTGTTGGAGTTGTAGAAAGAGGGAGATATGTTTAGAACAACTTTTGGTGAACATGCAAATGATTTATTTTGTGGGAACAAAAAATGATAATTTTGCCATGATTTTTCTCCATCTATTCCCATAATCCATTACTGGCTCATCATCATACTATTTCAAGTTGGCCAGGTCTGAAAGGTTCACCTTCTTCTTAGCACCTAAGGAGAAACACTTTAAGAATGCGTTTACTAGTTGTTCAAAGTTGGTTATGCTATGCTTAGGTAGTTGGTTGAACCATTGAGTGGTAGTACCTACAAATATAATTATGAATGTCCTTATCATGAGAGCATCATTATATTCAATATGAAAAAAGGCATTGATAAAATTGGTGACATGCTCTTGTGCATCTTCTTCATATTTAAACTTTTCTAACCTAGGCATCTCAAAGTGCTTAGGATCTAGAGGTCTAGGGATTGATGGGCACAATGGTTTATTGTGTATTTTGCTCAATGTTGATGAGTTCCTAGCTGCCTCTTGTTTCTCAAAGGTTTTCATCTTTTCAGCAAGATCCTAAAATGCCTTTGATGCATGGATTTCCTCCTCTTGTAAGCCTATTCACATTGGCAATGGAGGTAAATATCTATCTATTTGATTTATTCTATTTTTCTCCCTCCTACGAGGGGATTCAGGATTGTGATCTTGGTTTGTTATGTTTGCCCTCCCCCTATTAGTTGTATTTCATTCATGATTCTATGGGGGGTTTCATTGTGGGCTATCTTGTCTAGTGTGCATCTCCTTAGGTGATTCAACGTGTCTTGTTCTTTGTTTGTCACCACCATTTATCTATAAATTTTTAAGAGCTAGCCGCTCAGCTTGCTCTCTTAAATGCTGCTCATGTTGGCACAAGAGTCTTTCTCTTTTTTTCTCTTGTTCGAGAGCTTCCACTAGCTCTCGCTCTTTACGTAATGCATTTTCTAACCACCTCATTTGGTCAATTTGTGTTGTCATAGAAGACTCATGTTTATCTGACTCTGTTCTTGTTGTTTTGACTCGTAGATTCCTTGAGGGGTTATTGTTGTATCCATACTCTTGTTAGCTAATGTGACTTGTTCAGTGTACTATTGAGAATCCCTATGATCATACTTCATGCGTCTTCTGTGGGGTCGCTCTGACGTACCCCTAGACTGGGAGGTATGTTTAGAAGTCACAGTTCATGAGTTTCCATATGCAAAGTTCTCAATAGCTATAGTTCTTTGAGTTGGTTGAGTAGGAAATAGATCCAACCCATCTAGTTGTCTTATTTTCCATGGCTAGTCCCATGGGGTGCCATTTACTCCTATGAGGTCATAGTCTACGAGAATATTTCCTTTTGTGTGAAGGTTTTCTTCTATATTATTCCCATGACTAGATGTAGCTCTAGTTTCCTGTCCTTCAGTGTGCAAAACTTTTTCATATGTTTCTTGTGAGTCTTGAGGTGTTGCAATTCTTGTTTGCCTTCTTGATGAAGAGGGCTTGGTGGTAACATGCTTCCTCCATGTGGATGGAGATGTGGTAGTCTCATCATCCCCATGTGAAGAATGGGTCTTAGAACCTTCTTTATGTCCATGTGAGGAGGAAGCCCTTGAAGCTTCCTCATGTCTTTGAGATGTTTCTGTGTGTCTTGAGGTCTCCTCATGTCTCCTTTATGAGGATGACTGTGAAGCCTCTTTTTGTTTATGTGACTTTGTTCCATGATGTGGTTCCTTACTTGGGGTTTCTTGAGGAGATCCCCTAGGGGTTGAATTATCACCCCTTAGGCTCGCGGAGCTACGTCTCACGATCGTACGGGTAGGTCATTCAATTTTACTATGACTTCACCTATGGGCATGAATTGCTTCTGTCTCCCTTGGTATCATACCGAGGGTGCTTACTTCTTGTTTTTACCATGTTTTATGACTTGATTTTTTGAGTTGCAAATTAGGAATGACCACAAAATTCCAAACAAATTTTTATCTTGTTTACCAATTTGATGTGTTGCTCTTTCGATTTCTTTGCTCTTGTCTTGGATTAAGAATGAGAAGACTCATCCATAGTGACAATAAAGTACACTCATGCCAAACATGATTTTCTCAAAAGAAGCTAGGGTACACCACTGAAGACCCAATGGAGGTTTTGCCTAGCTCTTCCACTCCAAACCAATAATTGTTCCAATAGTGGGAGATAGTTTGAACACAAGTAACTTAGTGTCACTATATGTGAGTTTCCCAATCCATTTCTAGGAATCTCTAGGGGGTAAACTAGTGGAAGGAGATGAATTCCAATGTCACTGGATTGAATTGAAGGTTGGTGATGAAATACAACTCTCCAATGTTTAAATGAGATGTGCGTGTGTGGTGTTAATTTTAAGCTTGTGTAACATAAAGTGCATCATATAGCAGCAATGAGTCTTTCCTATATGTCTAAGTGCAAAAAATACATTTCAATATTTAGAAAGATGCATGAAATACTATGATTTGTATGAGTGCACTTTATCTCGTGCAACTATGGCCTCTAGCAGGGCCTCAAAGCAAGCAAACAACATACAATTTCTAGCATGTTGGATTCTAGGGTGAAATTTTTAGGCATAAGCCGCTATTTCTAGCAATGCCTAGTGGAAAAATTAAAAGAAGATCTAAGATATGTGCAATGCTTAATTCTTTCTTCTTTATTCTTTCAATTTCCAAACATAAATGTGCTTTAAGTTATCTATTTTGAACACATAGAAGCAGACAAAAAGTTGTAAGATATTAGATAAGCTATACCAATATTTTATCCAACTCAAAGAGTCTATGTTTTGACCTCTTCTGCACTCCAGTCCTGGCTGCTATTGACCAGAGTGGCTGGTTCTTGGCCATTGTAGCTCAGAACGACTAAGCTCTATTGGTTGTTGTAGCTCAGAGCAGCTAGTTTCTAGCCACTGTAGCTTAGAGCGGCTAGACCTGCACACAAAATTAAGTTAGTATTCTGGCAGAAAATTAAAAATTAGTGGTGGTCCCATCGTGATCACCATATGTAGTGACCCCAGGAACGCACGCACCGGTCCCTTTTCTAAAACCCTACTTGCAATGCTATTTAAAATACCCAAGATGAAATGGAAAGACAAGAGGAAAAAGTATATAACACGAAATAACAAAAGACATATCTCTTTATTGATACTGAAGCTTGGTTACATGTCGGTCCCTCTTAGGGATACCCATTTTGATACTATAAATTACAAATAGGCAAGGAGTGCCCCTTCTGCAAAGAGGTGGTGCGCTTATAAAATTTTCTCGATTTTGCACACAAAAATGTATGAGGGCTTACAGATGCCTTCTTCTCCAGGTATGTTTCCTATAGGGATCCCTTTTGCTCTTGTATATTGTAATATTCGTTTGATGTACCTGTGGCCCTGCAAGCAATGAAAAAACACACATTTAGGTGTTCGAGATTGCCTCCCCATATGAGGTTGTTAGAAATCAAAGAATGTAACATAAATATGATAAAACTATGCCATGAAATCATGTAATCTATGCTAATGATATAAGAAAACAAAATAAAAGATGCTATGTCTATCTAAGCTAAGCCTATGGGCCACTGTCCAAGACAACGATCGCTAAAGTAAACCTTACCCTCTTTGCCCCAAAGCTATGGGTCAAAGACTTTAATATAATGTTGAAATAGTAGGTGTTATGCTCTTCGATTCATCAAAGCTTCGTCGTACACGTGATCTCAAAGATAACTCTTCGAGTATCGAAAGCTCTCCTAAAAAATATGTCTCTCTCTGATATGATCTCTTGTATGTCTCTCTTATGATAAAAGATAAAAGATCTATGGATATCTCTGGTGCTCTTAGGCTTACAACTTTTATAGTGTGAAACCCTAGGTTTATGTCCAAGCCCTAGAAATGAATTTATCATGCGTAGTGCAAGTTAGCATGGGAATATTTTGTCCATTGTCTATATTTGAAGGCCAGTTAACTGAAATCTAACTATCCACTTGAGTCTTCTATGCAAACTGGTTGTTAGCATGAGAATATTTTGTCCTTTGTTTATGCTTGGAGGTCAATTAACTTAATTCTAAATGCAAACTCAAACCTCCCATGTGAACTGGTCATGAAAAGGAATGCAAAGTCACTCCCGCTCACCTTTATTGCATGCAGACTTCCACTTCCACTTGTTATTAGGCTTGTTTGTCAGCAAACCGCTTCCTATGGCTTAGCCGTTGTCGTCTGTAGTGGCTAATATCTAGCCGTTGTCATCTACAGCGGCTAATATTTGGCCGCTCTATGCTTGAGCGACTAGGATCTGGTTGCTCTTGATTTGAGATACCAAGCTTGAATGGCTTGAGAAGGCCCCAAATGAGTGGTGAGAACCATTGTTGATGCTTGGAAAGTACAATATTATGTCTTATGATCTTATGAGTGTGTCTATGTAAGTAGATCCCCTAAGCATGACATGATTTAGGTGTCTACAACCTCCTTTGTCCATATATATATTGCACACAACTACTAATCAAATTCATCCAGCCAAAAAATGCCCATTTTAAATCACCTTATCCCTTGAGTTGGATGACACTACCCACTCAATATTTTCACTAATATTGATCAATCCACAACACCTATTATTGGAATCAATGTCTATCCAAGAATCTTGCCTACGATCATCATGAACCCTACTATGTCGGGTCAAAATGTAGAATTTATTTTCTCAACATAAACTCTAATAAAATTTGATTTGCTATGCACCATGCCTATGTTTGTATGGGTCTACATGCCTATGCTACATGCCTAGCATCATGAGGACACTTACCATATGGCTAGCTTGTTTGCCATAACCAAATGTGCTCAACAATTTGTCAACAATAAGGTTCAAGTATTTCAAAAATTCCATAACTAGGGCATCTCACATTGATCATGATTCAATATATTCTTATGTCTCCTTCTCAAGTATCACTTAATCCACCTTGCAAGCATCATCAACCATCATCATCCCATCACTCATTAATTTCACCCTTCCCACTCTTTCCTCCTCTATCCTAGAGGACTCGCTCACCCTTCAAATAAAATGTTGATTGGGGGGGTTCATCCTCTAGTTTGTCTCCTTCCCACCTTCTCTTTGGTCTAGGGTATGTTATACCTTCCTTCACCTCCAATTTTATCACATCTCATCATCACTACAACACACCATAAATGCACAATCTACACACATTCGATCTTCAATCCATTCACATTCGGTCTCCAATCAATCAACTTCTATTCCATCTCTCCTTTATTTCAATTTCATCTTAAAATATTTGGTTTGGGGGCCTATAAACTTGTGACTCTTGAGGGATTTGAGGAATTTGAGCCAATCAATATCTTTCATTTGCATGCATTTAATAACTAGATCTTATTCCACTCTATTTTCTTGTACATAATCAATTTTAAAAAAAATAAAATAAAAACAAAAATAATTAAAATCCAAAATCCAAAAAAACATATCAAATAAAAAGTAATATGCACGATCAATCAATAAACCAACTCATGTCACAATAAATATTTTTTTTTCAATTAGTTCATCTCCACTTCATGTTCTCCTTATGTTTATTTATTTCCTCTCATTCCTCACACATCACTCCTTGTTGTACAGTCATGCTTCGAGCGACTACATACCATGGACTAGTGTGTTCCTCCCCCCATTTCTCTTTCCCCTCTTTCTTCATTCTTTGCATTTTTCTCTCTTTTTCTTCTTGTTCATTCTTTCTTGTTCCTCACCCCATCACTAACTCATCATATTTTCATTTTTGTCCTAATGTTAATTTTATCATTGATTGCTTACATTTAACAAACATTATTACAAAGGATTTTGGTTGTCTTAATCAAGGACATCATCATAGTCATAGTTGTCTAACTTCTTTATATGCACTTGTCCACCATATCCACTATATCCACCAAAATCTGCAACTTGGTGTGGCCAATAGAAGCCATAAAAAAGGGTTAGAATCCTCCAGATTTGGAGAAGAACGTAACTAACCAAAAATAGATATAGAAGCTTATGAAAGTGAGACTTGGTGAGTATCAAAATCAAAAGCATTACATGTGAATGCAAAAGAAAAAAATGCAAAAAAATTGCATCAATTAAAAGAACTTCTATCTACAGTTATTGAAACTTGGACTTGTTATCAAAATTTTCCAAGTAAAAAGAGAAAGGTGTGTCTATTGTTAAAGACAACCTCAAACCCTTGTATTGCAATAAATCTGCCACAAAATCAGAATTTAACAATCTAGAAATAAAGTGCAAAATAAGGTATATTAAAAGCCTTATTATACAAAATATAATACATTATCTTGCACTACTCTAATCTAGTTTTTGACAACATAAGTGCATATTTGAAAGTGTCATATTACGACACATTTTCCTATAGGGAAAATAACAACCAACAAATGTCAGATGTCAGCACTCTTCCTCCCAAGCTAGAAGGAGCCATTCAAGATATCATATTGGACGTACGTACCTACAGATTCAAAACTCATTTTAGATTATCCATAAGC
Organism: Wollemia nobilis; assembly: GCA_028583015.1. Lineage (NCBI taxonomy): Eukaryota > Viridiplantae > Streptophyta > Pinopsida > Araucariales > Araucariaceae > Wollemia > Wollemia nobilis. The sequence goes on from JAQPPZ010003612.1 coordinate 4,710,169, forward strand.
CACATTTACGTAGAAAAGCGAGTGCAAATCAATCTCAAAGAGGACGTCAAAAAAATAGTGGGAAAAATAATGCGTTTGGAGGCATAAAATAAAGGGAGAAAGGTGTTACATCCATGGTCTCAATATTGTATAAGATCACTCACCAAAGGAAGCATTGAACTGCCATACATGCTCCGTAGTGCATCTCCCATCCACCTACAAAAAATAAATCTTGCTTATTGTCCAAGCAATGTTGCAAAGCAAGAACATTACGAAGTTATAATCTCCATATTCGAAGGCATTACAAGAATGATCTCCATGCGGTTTTGACATTTGGTATTCTAGTCATAATTCCTCTCAACGTTCTAAAGGATTCTATGAAGGAGTTACAAGCAAAGACATGCCACTTGGCATTCTTCACCAGCTTCACACAAGGGCCTATATATTTTCAAGAAGCATTGGACAAAGATTCTGGAGCGTTATGTAAAGAAGGGAGTGCTCACTTGCAACAGACGTGAAACTTGTCACAATACCTATGATCAACATTGCTTAAAATAAATCTTTCAGTCCAAGACCAACATGCAAGAGTGAATTACAATTAAGACATTTGAAGGAATAACGTAGCACAGTCAAGGCATGAGAGAAGCAGCAAAAATGTTTGAATTGCAATGTGGAAGAAAAAGGAGAAGGAGCATTAAAAGCTCCTCATTTTTAAAAGGTCAAAAATTCAATGCCTACGTACAACATTTATGTCTAGCCTGCCATTGAATCTCCATTAACCAAACACTCGAGGTACATTTTATATGTTATTATATTTAGCCGTGGAAAGTTTCGAACATCAAGGAGATATTGCGTATAAGGTAAGGTCTAAATCCCATTACTTATTGCTTTCATAAGTTGGAGTTATAAGGATTATAAACTAAGGTTAAAACTTAGGGTTTTTAAATCTAAAGGGGTGAGTTATTATTTTAATATTTGCAATCTTACTTAGGAGGAATAAGGAATTTAACTTGGATTAAACTATATTACAAATATTATTATTATTTCTCTTATTTTCCAAACTTGGGAGTCATAAGGGTTACTCCAAATTTATTTTATTTGGAAATTAGAAATAATCCAAGGGATATAAAAGAGGTTATTAAAGGATTTTATTAAGGTTTGATAAATTTATTTGTACTTATCTAAAATTTATAAAAGGAGACAAAATATTTCCAACATCAAAACCTCTTCAAAACTGAAATAGTGCTTAGTTGAATTAGGAGTAATAAGGTGTTAAAAGTTGATTTTTGATTCTTGCAAAAGTTGTACAAAATCAACCAAACTTGAACTATTTCTTTACAAAAGCAGTATAACATACTTTAAAACATTAGGGAGTCATAGGGTATTCTAAAAAACTTGATAACATTAATATCTATCTAAGATTATCAAGTTGGGAAGATATAAGCTTAATTCAAAATCTAAAATTAGGTGGGAGTTACAAGGTAGTCCATAAATCTAAGGATCGATCAAGGTTTATTTTACAAAATCAAGCTTATATACTTCAATCAAGGAGCTCATTTCTTAAAATATTTGGGCTATAAAAATTCATGTCATACAAATGTCTACTAGCATACTTGATAATGCTTTTAGAGGTGGAATAGGAAAAACACCAATGTGGATCAAGAACCTGATGGACTCCAATAATGAAAAGAGGAAATAAGAGGAAGAACCCCTACAATATAACATAATTTTTGAAGTCAACAACTATGCAAAGGAAGATTCATATAATGAATCAAATGAACAAAAATAGGGAAAGATTAATCGACAAGATTTTATGCAAAATATATCAGCTCTATTGTGCACCCATTGCAATCAATATGGTCATGAAAAAACAAAATTATTGGAGTTTACATCCATGCAAATATTTTGAGGGAACAAATCACTCATATTTCTCCTGTCGCTTCAAATATAGATATTATACAAACTATGAAATAAAATTGCTTCAAATGTTAAACTGTTATTTTCAAAAAATTATTTCAGATAAATTTACTAACATTGAGCTCAAGGTTGGTACTTATGAAGGATAGAGAATCAGGTATTACCAAGGGATAACAGAAGAAATAAAGGTCAATTCATATCCACTCAAGACATGCACCATCATGAGAGCTATGAATCATCAAATATGCTTGAGACCAAGGAGAAAAGAATTGAAAAAGATAAGAAGCATTGACATGAAGACTATAGTAGCAAAACAAGAACCAGATCAAGCAAAAGAAGATGAAGAAAATCCATATTGAATACTAAAGTCTTCAATACCCAAATAATGTAATACATGGGGATGTTGGAAATAATGTCTATTCCATCATTTGGGTTATGTAAATATATCCTCCAAGATACATACCTAGATTACTTCCTGTGTAAGTTATCTAGTGACTACATGCATTGTAATAAATGGACAAGTTTCCATGTGCAAGTTGTACATGTGCAAGATGTTCTATGCACAACTAGATAGAGTTTTGGGCAAGCATACTATTTTGCATATATAAGGATGGCCTCTTAGATATATAGATAGAACAACTGAGAGACATTGTTCGATAGCGTAGGTTAGTGGATTATGTTCCACACCACTTACTGGTGATAAATATGATGTAGATATGTAGCTTTGTTAATGGAGTGCTCACTTCCTCCATAGCTACATTGTAATATTTTATATGTTTTATATTTCAACATACTTCAGTCATCTAACATATTTAATTTTTTGCATGTTATTCTGCATCTTGTGATTATCATCTCTCATGGCTCATTCATCAAAAGCTAAAAAAAGTGTCGTTTTGTTGTACACGGTGCCATGTTTATGGACATGTGGCCAGCGAATGTTCACAAAATTTTTCTAAGAAATTATGGAGGGCTAAGTTACCTATGCCTCCGTGTACAGGGAACACATCCTTTGATAGGAATCAAAGATCTTCAACTGGTCGAAGAATACAAGGGGAGATAGGAGAGGGTCAAAGAGGTGATTTTCTTGGAAGTGCAGGTGGACCTTCACATAACAAGGAAGGTGCTATGTTATCCAATTTATCTGAAGGGACAAATGCCAGTCTACCAATTCCAGAACAAGTAGGAGGCACAGAAGGGATGATGAGCAGATTAGACATGTCGAGAAACTTTTCTACTCCTATTATGGAACCCATAACTACTGGAATAGATCAATCAAATAAGGAAGATCTTTTATCACAATTTCAGCACAACAAGGTTTCTTTTTGTCCACCTGATCTCTCACAAATACCTGAAACTGCTTTTGGGGATCTTGAACAAACTTCTAATGTCTATAAGAACAAAGATTGGAATGGTAAGGAAGACATAAGGAGGGAGGAAGATAGTTTTCTTTTTGTTAAAGAATCTTCCCCTCCCAGAGATGCAACCTCAAACTTAAAAAATAATACTCACCCACTTTCTTACTCTCACTCTCTTTCTAGTTCTGAAGATGATCCACATTTAATTGGTAAGAATCGTTATTTCCTCAGATCTCAGAAAAAGGATGCAGCAGATGAAATAGTAATTAGAGGTGGTTTGAGTACTGATGGGGTGGGAGGTAGGTTAACAGGTGCTTCAGGAAGGAAATCCTTTCTAAGCATTGCCAAAGAAAAATCCTGCAGAGAAATCAATCAAGGAAAGCAACAAACTATAATGGGGGTTCTTAGAGCAAGCATGACCCCAGGGAAAGGTCTATAATGATTATACTATCTCTAAATGTTCGAGGTTTGGGTAGTACTCATAAAAAAACTGCCTTAAACAGGTTAGTGAAGGTACAAAATCCTGATATTTTGATGCTACAAGAAACCATGGGGGAGGGCAAGAAAACCATAGGTGATTTGCTTGTTTTCTTGAAAGATTGGGACTTCCTCTCAGAGGATGCTGAAGGGAGATCTGGAGGGCTCATTTTGGGATGGAAACAAAGGTCCTTCCAACTCTTAAGTACTGTGGATCTAGTCTCAGGCCTGGGTGCTGAGCTATTTTCTTTGGAGTTGGGTAGAAAAATTGTGGTGGTCAACATTTATGGCCCTTATGATAATAGATTGCCTTATTGGGAAGCCCTATTCTCCAATATCTTTTTGAAACATGACAGTTTGATATTAGGCGGTGACCTAAACTTTACTACCAAAAGAGCTGAGGTTTGAGGTTTTTCGACGAGGGCGGATTCAAATGCTCGTTTTTTCCTTCATAAAATAGAGGAAGCAAGTTTAGTTGATATAGAGCCTATAAAACTTGTTCCAACTTGGAGAAATAATAGGTCTGGAAGAGCCTTGGTTGCTAAAAGGTTGGATAGGTTTCTTATCTCTGAGTCTCTACTGACAAAAGGTGAAATTATCAGAACTTGGGTGGAAACTGGAGGTGATTCTGATCATTCTCCCATTATGTTACAAATTGGACTCAAGGATGAAAAGCCCCCTAGTCCCTTCAAATTCAACTCTTCCTGGCTAGAGGAACAAGAGCTTCAAGATTTAGTTAGGTATGAATGGAGGAAATTTGATGGCTCTCTTACATATTCTGCTTGCTCACAATTTACAACTAGTTTGAAGAAGGTTAAAATTGCAGTTTCGAAATGGGCTTATCAAAAATATAAATCTCAAGAACAGGATCTTATTTCAGTGGAAAAACAAATTTCTGATTTCTATGACACAGATATGGAAGGGGATTTTTCTGAGGCTTCCAAACAACAAATCAAGAATCTAGAGACAAAAAGAAGGAATTTACTGTCCAGTAAAGAGGCATCTTGGAGACTAAAAAGCAGAGCCATTTGGCTGGAAAAGGGGGATGAAAATACCAATTTTTTCACAACTATGCAAATCACAGGAAGAACATAAACACCATTTGGAAAATGCCGAGAGGAGATGGTAGTGTAGCAAGGAATTTCAAAGAGATAGCCAATCTTGGGGTCTCACACTTTCAAAAGATGTTCAAAGATCCCGAAAAGGCCAATTTAGCTGACATTTTAAAGCTAACTTCTTTCTTTCCAAGGTTTGTTGAAGCAGAGAACAATGAGATGTTACTTGCTGATGTGTCAAAGGATGAACTAAAAAGTATTTTAAACTCTATGCAAAAGGATAAAAGTCCTGGACCTGATGGTTGGACAACAAAATTTTTCATTGGTTTCTATGAGATGATTGAAGAGGATTTATTAAGGGTAGTGGAGGAGACAAAAAACACAGGCTTTATTCCGATGGATATAAACTCTACCTTTATAGCTCTTATCCCCAAGAAGGATTCTCCCACATCCTTTGATGACTTTAGGCCTATTTCACTATGCAATTGCCTCTATAAAATTATAGCAAAATTAATTACCTCCAGGTTAAAGAATGTTTTTTCGGCTACTATCTCTCTGGAACAGTTTGGGTTTTTGAATGGTAGGCAGATTCATGATGCTATAGGTGTGGCACAGGAAGGTTTACACTCAATTAAGACAAAGAAGATGAAGGCAGTGGTCATAAAATTGGACCTTTCAAAGGCCTATGATAGAGCAGATTGGATGTATCTTAGGATTATGCTTTTACACATTGGGTTTAATCTTCAAGCTGTAAATTGGATAATGGCATGTATGACCAATGTTTCTTTTGTTGTTTTGATCAATGGTTCGGCTTCAAAATTCTTCACCTCTTCGCGTGGATTAAGACAAGGTTGCCCTCTATCCCCAATCCTTTTTCTTTTGATTGTTGAAGGCTTAAGTAGGGCTCTCAGAGAAGCGAAGCATACAGGAGTTATAAAAGGCATAAGGGTGGGCAGATCTATTTTCCTTACTCATATTTTATTTGTGGATGACATTTTGTTATTCTGTGAGGGACATCTGAGGGAAGCCACAAGTCTTAAAGGTATCCTTGAAAACTTTTGTAATGCTACTGGAATGATGATAAACATGACAAAGTCTATGATGTCCTTCAATGGTCTGAAAGAAGAGGAAGAAAATCATTTCCAACACCTTTTTCATTATCCAAAATGTGATTTTCAGTCGGGTTTTAAATATCTTGGTTTTTATTTGAAACCAAATGGTTATGGGAAAAAATACTGGAGTTGGCTTATTGAAAAAATAGATAAAAGAATAAGTTTGTGGTGTAATAGATGGTTGTCCCTTGGTGGAAGATTAACCCTTGTCAAAATAGTCTTGGAAGCTATCCTAGTTTTTTGGCATGGACTGGCATACATTCCTAATGGGGTCCTTGACAACATCAGAAGGAAATATTTTAGTTTCTTATGGTCAGGGAATAGGGTCAAAGAAGGTATTCATTTAGTTCAATGGAAGCACATTGCAAAACCAAAAAGGGAAGGTGGTTGGGGACTGAAAAATATTTTTAATTTTGGGAAAGCTTTGGCTGCCAAAAGTTTGTGGAGAATTATTACTCACGAAAATATTTGGAAACAAGTTATAATACAGAAATATATTGAACCACTTACCCTGGTGGAGTGGATCAGAAGCCCAAATAAGTCCACAAACAAGGTATCAATTATATGGAAAGCTTTGTGTCTTGCTTTTCCTTTAATAGGCAACTGGTTAGCATGGAAGATAGGCAATGGAACAAAAGTCAGGTTAGGTGTTGATCCGTGGGTAGGCAGCGAAGATCAATATAAACTCTCTAACGAACTCATAGACCTACTCCATGGGCTTGGTCTTTATACAATTGCACATGTGGCCAAAAATGATGCCACTACCATTTGGCAACAAGGATGGAAGAGGGTAAATCAGCTAGGCTTGGAAAATGATCATGCAAATCAGTGGAATGCCTTTGTGGCAAATATTATCAATAGTAATGTCAGGATAAATGAAAGGTCCGATGAATTGATATGGACCAAAAATCCACTTACAGGTAACTACACTCCAAAGCTTGGATACAAAGTTTTTTTTATAGTGGGGATCATGCTGAGCGGAAATGGTGGTGGAACCAAATATGGAAAATAAAGTCTCCAATGAAAACCCGCACCTTTATGTGGTTGGTTTTAAGCAGAAAGGATTTGACATGGGACATTCTCATGAAAAGAAATTGGCACGGACCCAGCAGATGTACATTGTGCAGAGAGGCTGAGGAAACTAGTGAGCATTTATTTGTGGAGTGCAAATACACCAAAAATGTTTGGTCAGAAATTGAAATCTTAACCGGATGCAAAGATGTATGGAAAGGGCAGTCCCTAGATGAATGTTTCAAAAGTTGGTTCGAAAGAAAAGAGCTGAAGGTCTTTAGAGCTTTGCCTCTAGTCATAGTTTGGGGAATATGGCTCTCAAGGAATGTCGACATTTTCAATAATTACTCTATTCCTTCCTTTCAATGCTCTCAACAGATCCGTTCCATTTTTGAAGGCCTCAAGAGGAATTATAAGTGCCAAAGGAAAAGATAGATTTTTGAAATCCATATTGACAAGTCTGGTGCATGGGGTTATTTTGATGGTGCTCAGAATGGTACCACAACTTTATGTGGGGTTGGGGGTATTCTATATTTATCTGATAACCATCACATAAAATTTAAAGCAGGTTTGGGGCATGGTTCAAATAATTATGCTGAATTACTTGCTTTAAAATTGCTCATCAGATTAGCCATTGAAAAACAGGTTGAACAGATCAAAGTTTTTGGGGATTCTTTGTTTGTTATTAATTGTATGAGGGGTTTACAAAGGATGAATGTTCTACTTTTAAACCCAATTTATGAACAACTGAAAGGAGTGGAAGGGGCTTTCAAAGATATCACCTTTTCTCATATTTATCGAGAATTGAATATGGTAGCAGACTCTCTATCAAAAGATGGTATTCACATGGAGCAAGGCAGATGGTTAAAGATGGAAAGGAAAGATGGTAAATTGTTGGGCACTACTATCAGTTCTATCTACGACCCATAATTTAATACCACTTAAATTTTTGAGCCTCTTTCCTGAAGTTTTGGGAGGATAGCATGATTTTTTTTTTTTTCTCCATTATTTGTTGTTTTTTCCTCTTGACTGTTTGGTCCCGGTGGGTTCAAAGTTATATTTTTGGCTGGTTGGTTTTTACCTCTTGTTTTTTCCCTGGTTTTTGAACAGGGGGTATTTTCCTTTTCTTCTTGCTGGGGTTTTTCCCCAAGATCGATGTCGAATGCCTTAGGCATCTACAATATGTAATTTTTTTCCTTTTCGGAATAGAAATTATGATTTTTTCTTGGAAAAAAAACTTGACATCCTCCAACATTTTTTTTAGCTCTCAATAATAAACCATGGTATATTAGTTCCTCAATAGTTAATCCCTCTATTTCAATGTATCATAATGCACCACTATATCATAACACCTCATGATGCTCTATAACATATATCCATTGTTATATAACTAAATTATGGCTAAATAAAAATAATATTTTGTTCAACAATTGTTTCTCCCAAGAGTTGCCTATGGTTAGACTTGTTAGGTTACATATTATGCTTTCAATAGACCTAAAAAAATCTATTTAGAATAAAAATATGACCTAACATTAGAGTTTGACAATTGACAAGTCCATGTATGAAATAAGCTCCCCCTAAAACAATTATTGTGTTTAGTTTGGAGAACATAAATTCTTATATTCATTCATTGTTATTATAGTTGATTATTTTTATTTTTGTTACTATCAATAGTATAGACAAAGGATATCTAAGTTATTATGCTTTTGAACATAACAATTATGAATTGGCTCGTTTATTTGTTTCAATGCTAGGGATGATTCCACTTAAAAAATTGGATACAAGGACAGTTCCTAAGAAACTACCATAATATTAGGAAAGAAAAAATGCTCATATTGTTGCACAAGGAGTCAAATCATGTTGAAATTATAATCTAATCCATGGACAAGAGTTGACATTGTATGATGTATTAGATATACCTAAGGGTATTTCATTGTGCAATGTATTTAATATTTTATAATATTTTATTATGTAAGCCCAATGGGCCATGGTTAACCTTGTTATGGTTAAACCTTATTTAATATTTATAATTAACTTAAATCCCACTTATTATGTTGGATTAGGTTAAAATTTATGATGTAATTAAGGTTTTTGTATTGCTATAAATACCCCCCTCACACTCATCATTTCCCATCAGAGTGTTGGGTGATATAATCTATAGATAGTGATATTTTATAGTGCCTATGGGAACCCCAAAATTTATATATCTCCCCTCTTATTTATTTGTTATTTTATGGATTTTGTATAAGATTTGGGTGAATGGTTAGATTATGTTCATTTTTGGTAGATATTGTGAATTCCAACAAAGCATTAGAAGGAATCAAGTTATGTATTCACTTCAAAATCTATCCTACGATTAGTTTAAGTCAACCTTGACATGGTTGTAAAATGAAAACCCAATTTGTGGGTATGTAACCTAGTTTACAACAAAAAATTACTTATAAGTACCAATTAGACATTAAAATGTCTCATCATATGACTCATTTTGATTGCAAACCTTATTATTTTGTGTACATTGGTTATCCCTAAGTCTATGCTTGTAAAGGAAATAGTAAAATTATATAATATTGAAAATATAAGCATAATATTATATTTTTTGGTTGTTTGGATGTATTTATTTGGTTTTATCTATAGAATGATGACAATGGTTGCTAAAAAAAAAATCTGTAGATCAAGGAAGCATGTATTTTATGAGTTGTATATATAAACTGAGGCACAAACATCAAATTGTATGGATACAAGTATTTTGTTATCCGGATAAGGGAAGATCTTGATTAAGCCATAGATGGATGAAGAGACTAAGCTATAGATGCCTAGCTATCTTAGGTTTAAATTTAATCACGGAATGAATTAGCCCATAATGAAATATGGCACCATGCATTCTAGTTATGTTAGTCATGATCAAATCTATTTTAGGAGAATTGCATATATATGTTTGAGCCAAATTCCTACATAAAGGATAGTTGTAGGATGTTTTAGTTGTTAAGAGAACATCCAAACCCAAAATAGCCATCACTATGAAAGAATTCAATAATACATAGGGGATTGGATTCGTCCTATTCTTGAATGATGAAAATTGATCCCTTGTAACAACAAAAATGTTGATTGTATGAACTTACTATTTTTTATTTGATTTAAGATGTAGTTAGTTTTAAGCCAACCCTAAGGACTATTAGATAGCTCAAATGTTAGATTAGCTTGATTTAAATTATGTAGATATCCCTAGATATTCATTCGAAGGGTATTTGTAATTATGAGACTCATTGTAGAGAGAGCAATTGAATTTGTAGAAACATAGATAGACAATTGCATGTATTGATTAAACAATAACTAGAACATATATTGATGGTTCATATTATTTCTATGTGTTTAACCTTTCTCCTATAGTTATGTGAGAACCACACTCACTCCTTAAGAAAGGTACTACTGCAAGGGTGAGGTTAGCTAGAGCTCCTATAGGATTTCCTTTCTATATTAGTTTATGTTTGTTTTTAGCATTTAGATTAGCTTTCGTTTATAGTGTCATTTTTTGCTTCTAGTTTTGTACTTTTTGTAGTTGATTTCCTTTCCATGGAATTTCTTATATGTTTTTAATACTTTTAAAGAGTGAATAAAAATTCTCATGCAATTCTATTTATACCTATATTATTCCATGGAGGGTTGAGTGCATTGATAGGTCATACATATAGGTTCTTTTGTAGTTTTGGTATACAGACAGAGTGTAGAATCTCACAAGTTTATGTACTCCATATTGGAATTGATTGATGATCACATATGCCATAGTCAAAGTGTTTGTAGTGCATAATTTTATATAGATTATCAAGGTATTATATGACTAGGTCATGTACAATTGACAAAAGTGAGTCAAATAGAGATTTCAAGTTTATCAACAATGCTACAAGTTAGCAAAGAAATTTTTGGTAGAACGAATTACCACACTGATAAATCCATAACAAATGAAGATAATGGGGCCTAAAATCCAAAGAAAATTATTCACCTATAGAAATCCAACTCTCTCTCTATGAATTAAAACTTACATGATTCCCTAGGATCATGTCCCAATTGTCTAACTAATGGACAACTAATAATCTAACATTATGTAATATTAGTAGTTCTCCCATAAAGAGAGATTATCCCATTCAAAAAGCTTGTAAAGATCCAATTGCTATCCATGTTGGAGAGTTAGATGAGAAAAGAAATAAACATTGGAGGTATTTCTCAAGGAAAGGCCATGACCCTTGGTCCAAATATATATTATATGCTAATCCATTTTAAGTAAATATATAAAAAGCACCTCTCACTTTTTGTTTTCTATATGCATACTTGTACCTTATTAGTCTATGCAAGGAGACAATAAATACTTTTAGGAAAGCAATTACAGAATGCTTGACTTTCTTATAAGTAGGTGACTTTTACTTAAAAATATTAACTTCATGACACTAAATCTATCTCAAGAAGTGCTTGATAGTGCAAAGTAAATGATTGAGAATAAACATGTTTAAGGGCAGATAGAAGAATACACTTCCTACAATAATTGCAAATAAAACTTGTATGGAGTAACAAGTTTCAAATTTTTCTATGATAAAGGTAAATTGATTCAAGTTTTAGCTATGCAAATTTTAATCATTCCTTTTCTTTATTACCAATCCAACTATCTAATCTTATCCATTTCAGGATTTTTAATTTATAAATTGACACTAAGTAATGTAACTCTATTTATTTCATGACAGGATTTTAAACCATTGCATGTTAAGAACATATTACATCATGTATATAGTAAGTTATGTTTGGATGGTTAGTAAACTATTATTAGAATTTATCACCATCTTCTTTCTTTGTATATATATATATATTGATTAATGAAAAAATTATACATCATTCCACTGGTCCATCATATGGTATCAAAGAGTACTCATTGTATCTTGAAGTGTATGAAAGGAAAATTCATGAGAAGAAGATTTAGAACTTAGATCACATTCATTTTTGTTTTTATATTTATTTGTATTTTATTATAGAATAGTGTTGGAGAAGGTGTAAAAGAAGAGAAGATAGCAAATGAATGTACATGTGGAAGACCTAATAAGAAGGCATATCTAGGCATGCAAATTTTATTGAAGGTATTCATTATTTTGAAGAAATTCAAGTAAAGGTTCAATGAGGAAGACGATTGCATGAAACCATTCATGACATTGGCATGAAGTGTGAAGAACAAGTTTTATTGCAAGGAGTAAAGGGGATATCCAATAGTCCAATCTCATGAAAAGACTATTTGTATCATTATAGATATGTTCAAGTACAAGAAGAGAAGTTGCCAATGAAAATAAACATCGACAAGCCATTTGAATAAAATGTTTGTCGTTTGGACACCAACAAAGAGAGATACATCTATGATGTGCAAAGTATGAGCATATAGAGTCTACATTGAAGTCTTAAAGTAGCTAAGAGAACAAGTCACCTATAGCCTTCAACAAATGACTCATAAAGGAGGGTCATCTAGATCCCATTATAAAATGGCTAACAAGAAGTCAATGATGGTCCTCTTCATGTGAAAAGAACATGGGCCAGCTAGAAGGGGCAGTAGACAAAAGAACTTAATGTTGTTTATAGGCATGAGGAAGCAGGAGTGCCATCGAGTAAGGATAGATAAGCATATTCTAACTATGATTAATTGGCATCTAACTCCATCCATCTAGGCGATAACAAACCAAGATTGAGAGCCTTCATGAGACCAAGCATTGTTTGACAAATATTGGGTCATTTAGTGAAGGCCTTTAAATATGAGTTGTTGCAGTTGTCATCAAGTGCGTGCCAATAATAGCATATGCATATTAGTGAGAAGAGTGTCTAGAATGAAGGGTAGTGTCATCTTGATAAAGAGTCATCTAGAGTTGAGGTATAAGTTCCCAACCATCCAAAATCATTGTCGTCTAGCAAGAAGAAAAATTCAACATCATTCGAGGGAATCCAAAGATAGTAGATTTGAATGTGTGAGGTGAGTGCCTTTCCATCTCAACGCTCTAAACAAAAATGTCCTAAAAATGAGTGGTATATAAATAATCTTAGTCTCTTCTACACAATATAAATCATGGATCTCTCTAATTGTGAACGTCAATGTTGCATTGTTATACGGATTTTGCACCTGCAATTTATTTCTTAGGTCTAAAACTGAGGAGTTACTTGAGTTTGATGAGTGCATGGTTCAATGAGACATTGATGATGTTGTAAATGAAATAATAACGTCTTGACACAATGATGCATTATTTTGAGGAGACGTTCACTATAATATCCTTTCCATTGTGGTGTTCCTTCAACATGAAGAGTGTTGGATGTAAGACCTTTTCCATAGGGCACTAAATAAAAACCATGTTGGTCATAGTTGCAAGCACAAAACACAAGAAAACATCATCTTGTAAAGGAATATTAGGTTATGGCGATGCAATAAAAGGCATTTTAAAAAACATTTGAGACATGAGGCACGAGTGCGCAATGAAACCCTATAAGATCCACAATAGAGAAGAGATGTTAGATCACAAAAAATCAATGGCAAAGATTTAAAGTGTGACATCATCTATTTGGATGCACTATTTGGAAGGAAACAAATCCCTTTATCTTGCATTGATTGTGAGAACTTGATTTTAATATTGATATGCTATATTCATCTTGTAAATATTTGAAGACATGTCCCCCATGTGGGGGACATCATATAATATAAGGCATCATCATAGAGTATAGACTCAAGGTTGATCTTACTTTGTAATGGTTTTTTATTTAAAAGGAGTAATGCTTTGTCCCACATGCCTAGTAGAAGAGTTGCATGACAACTTTTTAACGATACCTTGAGGACACTTAAATAAATCCATCAAGATTTTTTGCACTAATATGTACTTGAAGACCATAATTTTACTAAATGATGCAACATTATTTTTTAACAAGTATAGTCATATTTATACTTGTTAGAAAGCTCTTTCTGAGCTTGATGCAATCGTCTTGTTGAAGAGAGTATGTTAGAGGATTTGAAGGCCACATGATAAAAAAATTGTTTAATTTGAGGGGCTCATATAGTTGACCCAATTATAATCCATTTTGTAAATCAAAGTTAGAGTGCATCATCTATTGGAGGTAATGCTTCATTTGAGACAAGCGGAGGCCCTTGTTTTGAGGAAATTAGAGTGTGTCGCTATTTGCATATGATCTTGTGAATAGTTGTGTGTGTCCAAGAATATTGATGTACCTATGACTAGTTGAATGTGTCCCTAGTCACAAATATATTGTAGACAAATGTGTTTCCCCTTGTTTACAATCAAAAATATGGATAGCATGTGTCCCAATCTTCTTATAATGTAAAATCATGGATAGTCGTATTTGTCCCTAACCTTAACTAAGAGTTCAATGAGGTCATTCCCACTTGAGTGAACAATTAAGGTTGTTCTCCATGTTACGATTGATGTAAGTCATGGACTATTGTGTGTCCTAGTTCCTGAAGTCATGGACTATTGTGTGTCCTAGTTCCTGAAGTCATGGACTATTGTGTGTCCTAGTTCCTAAAGTCATGGACTATAGGTTTAAATGATGTAAGTCATGGTGACAATGTATATATTGTATTTAATAAATTAAACTTTGAGTTCATTCTTGTATTTGTAATGGCGAGCTTGGGAACCTCTTGACAAAATGACTCCTCTTTTAACTATCAAGATAGTACATGTTGACAATTTTGTCACATTGCTTGGAGGGGTAATGGAAATCAAAAAAATTTAAAGTATTTTCTAAGTTTTCATGAATTTTTTCCCTTGCTTTTGAACATTTTTAAGTATTGCAGCAATTTTGGCTTTCATTTTTATTCCCTTGTACATAAAATTGTATGTGTAAGAACTTCGCCACAAAGCAAACCAGGTTTAGGAGCTTCACAGGAAAAATGAGGATAGCTTCGCCAAGAAAAGAAAACAAGAGAGCCTAGATAGTAGCCCAAAATTTGCTAAGGCATGGAAGGAGCTTCGCTAGCGAAGCAGCCTAAACAGTCACTTAGGGTGAAAACCTTGCGAAGCGGAGAATGCAAAAATTTCTAAGTGTTGAGAAAATGCTTCGCTAAAATTTAAGCGAAGCATCCGCTTCTGACCCCTCTCCTGGCGAACCACTTTTCCAAGCATAATCTACTTCGCCTTAGGCCACTACAAAGCATCCACTTCGACCAACTTTTGTGCTAAGCTCCCTCATTTGAAGCATTAGTTGCCCTAATATTCTAAGGCAAGAATGCGCTTTGGCCAAAAACCTCCTGAACGACTGTCTTGAAGGAGATAGCCGAGCATTTTGTGGCTCATTGGCAATTATCTGCCGCTTCGGACAAAACCCCCTGCGAAGCGACATCCAACTTGTTTTTCTAGCGAAGTAATAAACAGTTAGGAGCCATGTTTTGAAAGGTGATCATTCTTGCTTTGGCCCACGTCCGTTGCGAAGCGAAGCTCCGAATGTGAGTTTGGTGAAGCTCCTTCGAGGGAGCTTTTCTCAAAGGCACACACTCCTAGGCCGAGCATTTTTTTGAGGCAATCGAGTATTTCATAAATGTGCCTTTACTTGCCCGAAAGATCCAGTACCCATTTGTAGCAATGGGAAAAGAAATATCAGCTGTGGAGGAGAGCTAGAGGGACTCAAAGACCCCTCGAACCCCACACCGAGGAAAATCTAGGACAATTTAGATGGTCCATAAATGCAGATTTCCTCGGCTAATGCGATCGTAATGGTTAAATATGGAAAAGGATGTGAAAATCAATCACAGGAGGAGCAGAAGCAGATTTTCTAGGTTAACGAGGGCATACCTCTAGATTAAGTGCATTAATGGCTCAGAGGGTCAAGTCCTCTATAAAAACCCACGAATCTGCAATAGATATTAAAGACTTTGGAGCTCCATTTCTCTTTTGTATGCTGCCTTCTGTGATAATTTATGTCATTCCATTTCTTCATTTGCATACAGTAATTTTGTATCCTGAATTTAGGTGTGCGATTGGGGATTGGGTCTTGGAATTCTCCTGAAGGATACATAGGGTAGAAAATACCGCACGATATTCTTTTTATACTGCCTGTGGTTAATGGTTTCTATAATGTTCATGTATTTTCTTAAGTGTTGTAATTCTGCAATATGGATTTAGGCATAGGAAGATAATTGGGTCCTGGAACTCTTCCAGAGGGTACATAAGGAAGTTAGCGCGGTGTTCATTTAAGTTTTGTTCTTCGTATTTATTGCTGCTACTTCAAGGTATTAGATAGTAATTGTGCTAATTGGTTCTTTCCCACTGAATCATTTACATTTCTTCCCTTACTCCCTTTTATTTCTTTCCTGCACTCTTAGCTTAAAATCCTAGTAGTTTAGTAAAGGAGTCGGCCTTCTTCGGAGATTGGCATGGAGGGCATCTCTTCCCTCCGGCCTTTCAATGTTGGTCCAAGTCTAGGGTGCGTATACGTACAAAATTCTTTCCTATGGCAGATTTGTGACCAACAGTTTCTGGCACACCCAATGGGACCCGATCAGTCTCACCTTGTGAGTGGTAGTGAGAATCGATGCTTATCTCATTGTCGAAAGACTCTAGCATCTAGTGACTCTATTCTACCTGAGAATCTTAAAGTCGTAGAGACTAGTACTAAAGTATCTATGCATTCATGCAAATGAGATGGAGAGTTAGGAATAGTGGAGAAGAAACTGAGTCCTTTGAACTTGATATTGACGCCTTCGGGGAACGCTCTAGGTTAGTCACCCCTCAAACACTTTTACATGGAACATCCTCACAAGAGGCTGCCTTTGACGAACAAGGTCCAACTTTAGATAACACAACGGCTAGTCTTCCTCCTAACCCTCCTAACTCACCAGATCATCCAAGTGCCTCCGTTCCAGTTAGTAATCCAGCTAGCAATCAACAAGGAACTTTGGGAATTCTTATTTTTTGAATCTAGGCGCAAGCATGGCACACCAGTAACATCAACAACAAATGTAGCAACAGTAACAGCAACAGCCACCACCCAGATTGTTCTCAGCATGGAATTCTTCCAGACCATTAAATCTAGTAGGACAAGGGCATGTTCTGCTTGCTGCTATGAATAAAATCCCTACATTTGATGGAATAGGGAAGACAACTTTGGAACATATCCAAGATATTGTTTCTCTGGTGGTAATTCATGACATTACAGAAGAAAGAGTTATGGTAAAGCTTATGGTTTTGTCTCTCCGAGGAAAGCTCCTCTACTGGTATAGATCCCTACCACCTGGCACTATAACGGGATGGGACCAGTTAGCTGGATAACTGATGAGGGATTTCAATGAAACTGTCAATCCATCATCTCTCTTGCACCAATTTATAATGATTCAGAGACACCCGCTGGAGGAGATTGTTGATTTCAATGTAAGGTTTGCTCGAACTTGGCAAAGGGTACCAGCTGGACTCTGACCAACCAGCGAAGCTGCAACGTATTATTACCTCAGGGCCTTTAACCCTGACATCAGCGTGATGGTAAGATATTCGAATATTAATACCTTCCCTGAACTGTATGAATTGGCCCAGAAAGAGGAAATGGATTTGATAGTCGTGGGTAAGCTTCCTCCAAGGATATCAATGCCCATACTTCTATAATTCCCTCAGTCACAGTATCCAAGTGTGGCTACTTCACAAATCTTTGCAACCCCTATGTATCCAATCTCATCATGGAACCCAAACCCCATTGTGTCCCAGGTTACTACTCCACAAATATATTTTTCTACATTTTTGGCACCACCGTCCACTGTCCCTTCAAAATTTCTTGTGTTATCGGTGCCACCCCAATACCCTGCCCTACATCTAATACCAACGATGGATCCATTACCACCTGCCCCCAAAGCTAAAGATATGCAGGCTAAATTATTGCAGGAGGTTCAATCTCTAAACTCCACTGTACAGACCTTGTCTAATGACATGACCATCATGAAAAAGAAGCAAGCACAGCAGGAATTTCTGCCAAGAAGGTCTTATCCCCCACCAGTGCTCACTAAAGACCAAGTGGTATAGCCGGGAAGGTCTTCAGCAAGGAATACCATGATTGACGAAGGGCCAAGCACTTCTGACTACGTGCATTGGTGCTCCACGTGTAACAACCCACATGAATAAATTACCTACATGCTGCATCAGCATTACGTGCAAATGCTGTCAGGTAGTAGCCTTGGCGGTCAAGTCAATATAATAAGGAAAGCAGATCATAACCTAGCAATTGATGAAGAAGAGCAAGTTTCAGTTCTTACTAGGGAAGGAAAAATACCAATGGAGGTAGATGCGGCTCAAATGGCCCCCTTAAAGGTGTATACTCATCGCAAGAAGGGGCAGCAACCTGCTAAGCCCCTAGATGAAGTTTCTCATCCTGCGCTAGCAAAAGAGAAGACCCAACAGGCCTTCGTAGCCCCGCTTTAGGCTGAAACCAAAGAACAGGCTAGGTAAAAGCTTAAATTCCCTTCGCTGACTAAACGACAAAGATTCGAAGCCACGGAGTAGTATCGCACGAAGTATGAAGCTAAAAAAGAACCCAGAAATACACAACTCCCTAATATACAACATCATGGACAAGCTAAAGAAAACACCTACCAAGATTAGTCTATATGATGCATTACAACTACTTGGACAAGTGGACTTGTTGTAGGAGTCCTTGAAGACAACAAAGGCATGAAATTTAGCACCACTTGCCCTAGTGTAAACCTTATCCACGTCCATTATAGGAAAGAATAGGCCTCCTCCATTCTACCTGTCTTTACAAATGGAAGGATATATCGTCCACAATTGTATGATTGATTCTGGGGCTACAACAACAGTCATGCTTAAGGCAGTCTACGAGAAAATAGGAATGGAGTACACGCGAAATAGCCACGACATACTCCAGTTGGATGGTACTCTTGTGAAGACAGTCGACGTAATCAAAGATATACCTATTCGACTACATAAGGTGCCCCAAATTGTAGTGATACGAGAGGTGGTAGTCGTTGACTTGGAGCCATATTTTAGCATGTGCCTTTCAAGGGAATTCATAGCAAAATTAGGAGGATATTTGTCCATGGACTACTCGCATTTAGAAGTTCCATTCAAGGGAAATAAGGTTAAAATCTACAATGAGAAACCTTCTACATTCCTCGTACAGAAGATGACCGAGGAAGAAAATGATGATCCCATACATGCAATAGCGGAGGGGATAGAGCATGTGGACCTAGTTGAAGAATATCTTGCACAGTTAAATTATGAAGACGAGTTTTCACTGACAGATTTCAATGCCAAGATAGAGACAGAAATAGGATGCTATACTATCACCGAACCAGAGAAGCACACTAAGTCAGAGAATAAGATGTCTGCCCAAGGAGAATTATGGAGATTGTTCTTTGACAGCACCCGATGCAAAAATGGCGTCGGGGCAGGAATACTTTTAGTATCACCGTCTGGCGAGAAAAATTAAATATTGCTACCTGTTGAGTGGTATTTTCACCCAATTGTGAAAACACACTCTCCAATAGGATTTGAGTTCCAAATCCCCTCTTGCAAAGAAATTAAATAAGTAACTTCTCCAAGGTCTCCGCTATGTTAGCATTTTGCACAAATAATAATATTCAATTTGAATGCTTGGAATACCTTAGTGATTGCAAGTAACTGTTAACAAGGGGCACTATGGTTTATTTTATTCTGAAATTGAATGATTGTTCATGAACCCAATGTGAATTTCAATTTTGGTAGATTTTCAAGTATTTTATTTTAATGATTGTAAATTAAACTAAGGGTAAACTTTTGGGAAAATAAAAATGAAAATGTAAAGACAATGAAAATGAAATGCAAAGAAACTAAAACTGAAATGCACTCGAGTGTTACGTATCCTATCTTTGACAAAACCGAAGATGTGAGGTTTCCATGCATGCAACCTAACCTATTGGACCTGCATAACATGCATAATCCCGATAGGCTAAGTGCTGGTTCCTAGGGTTTGAACTATGATTTTCAGATTTCAGATATTCGCATGAAGTAACCCAGAAAAGTGGCATCTAAACTTCATCTATAAGCCTAAAAATCTAAAAAGGGAAGGAATGAACATTAAATCCATAGCATGCAGAAAATAACTCCTTCTTTCTTGCCCATGAGATGCAAATTTCTGATAACTTTTGTATTAAAAATATGTCAGGTTACAATAGCGAAGCTTCCGGTTTTTCAAAACCAGAACAAGTGGAAGAAAAACACTCCAAAAGCAGGTCCAGAATAGCCTATCACCTTTAGCTCTGCAACACTGTTCGCAGTGGTTTTCGACCCCTATACCAATCTTTGCTTCTGCTTTTAAACTTTTTGGCAATGCTCTCTGTTTCGCCCTGTGACGCTTCGCTTCATCTCCCAGGTCTCTTCGTTTCATCTTCCTGCCTCTTTGCATTATTTTTGGCTTTTGTTCGAGCATCGAAACGTTTGATCTTCTATGTGAACTGTAACGCTTCTGTAACCCTTACACCTTTATGCCACATGTTCAATGCTTTCTCTGCATGTTCCATAATGGCCCACTATGAATCATGACAAAAATAGTATGTCATGATATCGTGACATTTTTATGTATGTAGCTTTGCTCCTCTACCATATCACAAAAATGAGACATGTCACGATATCGTGACATTTTTTTGCCAATAGCCTTGTTCGCCTTCATGCACCGCGAAAATGAGACATGTCACGAAATCATGACATTTTTTTCTTTGGGCCACATGGATGCAACCTGTCATGAAATCATGACACTTTTCTCTTTCAGGCTATCTCATGCTTTCTATCATGAAATCATGACGCTTTTCTCTTCCGTGTCTCGCTGCTTTCTATCATGAAATCATGACACTTTTTCTTTTGTACTGCTCTCACTACTTTCTATCATGAAATCATGACACTTTTCTCTTTTGGGCTATCTCATTGCTTTCTGTCATGAAATCATGACGCTTTTCTCTATGTTCACTTTGGCTGCTCTAGTCACAAAACCTCACATGTCACGATATCGCGACGCTTTTCTTGTTTGCCCTTCATCTCGTCTTCAGATCGTGAAAATACGACATGTCGCGATATCGCGACAACTTCTAGCACCTTGTCCCTTTGACCACTTTGACCGCGATTTCATGACAAGTCGCGATATCGTGACATTTTTCATTTTGTCTTTCTCTCTCTTCTATGAACCACGATTTACATACATGTCACGATATCGTGACATTTTTCACTTATCTCATCTCTTGCTCTTATGATACACGACATGTCGCGAAATCGCGACATTTTTCTTCTTTTCACCCAAGACATTTCCATATCACTCACCCTAGAAAATAACATGTCGCGATATCATGACATTATCTTTACCAGAACACTGTCACGAAATCGTGACATTTTCCTCTTTGCATTTTTACTCTTGGCCAAAACGCGACATGTCACGATATCGTGACACTTTTTTACTACTTCGCGATATCGCGACACTTTTTGAGCAACATGTCGTGATATCGTGACAACTTTTCATTTCTAGCCGTGACGGAGCAACATGTCGCGATATCGTGACACCTTTTCATTTTGTGATATTTTGCCTTTTTCCTTGATTTTTTAGCATCTGGGCCACTACGGTCTTCTTTGAAAGCATGCAAAAAAGGTGGGTCCCCAATTTTGGGGTGTGTTGTGGATCAGCCACAACAAATGGTGACTTTGCTGTCAAATGCTCCTGAGCATTTTGGTGAGAACCCAACCTGAAATATACAAGCTTAGATACAGGCGTCAGCACATAAAAGATAAACAAATACCGATAGATCAAAAATACATGAAACATCAGAATCATTAAGTATCAGCTCGGTGTGTGCAATGTGTTTTCATTCCCTATCGCTTGAACTTGATCAACATTCCATTATCAGTTTCACCTATGATTTGTATGCAAGGCTATGAATGATTTGTGCAGGATTTGATGTATGATGAAGATGCTAGAGATATAACAACCTGCTTTACAAAGGCTCAAACCTTCTAATATCATGAACAAACATATTAAAGCTGTCAAACCCTCTTAGGACCAAATATATGTATACTGAATTAATTTACTAGATCCCAAAGTTGGTTATGTGTCACTACCATCTTGAACCCATGTGCAAGTGAAAGTGAAATCAGAGCTTTGGGGAATCGGATTCCCAACCTAAGCGAGATGGGAATTTAACCCTATCCTTACTACTCTGATCTGGAATTCATTACCTCACTTTGAGCAAAATGATTTAACCAGTTATGGATGAAATGGTCAGGCTAGTCTATCCATTTGAGCAGTCAGTGGTCTTGTTTTAGACAAGACATGCTGCCACGCATGAGCATACTTAACCCCATAATCCATGATTTGGCTTCATTCATTCTCTCTTTCTTTTATTTCTTGGACCTTTGGGATGACTACCCATCCTTGCTAGGGACATGTAGTACGATCCCTCCAATCCAATATTAAGATGAAATGGAAAATATTAATTTTATTTTTATTTCTTGGACCTTGGGGATGACTACCCATCCTTTGCAGAGGACATGTAGTACGATCCTTCCAATCCAAGATGATAAGATGAAATAGGAAACATTAGTTTTACTTTTATTTCTTGGACTTTTGGGATGACTACCCATCCTTTGCAGAGGACATGTAGTACGATCCTTCCAATCCAAGTTTTATGATAAAATGTGAAAGATGGAAGCTTTGGGGAATCGGATTCTCAACCTAGGTGAGATGAGAATTATGCCCTATCCTTACTACTCCATGAAGGTCAAATCAGAGCTTTGGGGAATTGGATCCTCAACCTAAGTGAGATGAGGATTTAACCCTATCCTTACTACTCTGATTTTAGGCTTTAAGCATTATGGGAGTGGTAAAAACCATTGTTTTAAGGATAATGTTGCATGATAGGACAGACATGAAATATTCTTTTCACCTCACCTTTTCTTCCAAGCATGGTTTTGATCATTTTGCCCAAGATCTTCTTTAATGTGCATAGAACGTGCTTGGTTCAAGATAGTTCGGGCATCAGTTCCCAACCTTAGGATCCTTTTAATATATGTTATGTAATAACCCTAAGAGGATTCGACACCTTCTCAATGATTGCACATGAAATGAAAATGTACCTGAGATGACATGTATATGCAATGAGGAATGTGACATGAGATATGAATGCACTTGCTTCTTTTGAAATGTGGATGGAATATATCATCTACTTTATCATAATGTGTAAAACTGACAACTTCATGCATTACAAGATTCAAACGATATTATTTAAAATGTTTGTGTTACTTGTGGAGCTTTCTACAACACAATTCCAATGTTTCATACTCTCCTGATCTTAGGCATAAGTTGACATCTCAAATTTTTCCTCTTTTTTTTTTTTTATATAAAAACAAACTAAACATGTCAAATGAAATCAAACACACAACTTAAATCCTAACTAGACTAGCAATTCTACAAAAAAAACAAAATTTGAAAATCCATACCAAAACTGAAAAAAATATGATACCAATCTCCTACGACTTAAGGGCTAAAATAGTGCTTTAAAACATGCCCATTAACTGGTAACGTCAGATCCTTCCCTTCTAAAGTTCTCAACTTGAAGGTATTTTTCCCTAGAATTTCTGAAATCTGATAAGGGCCTAACCAAAGACAATCAAATTTTTGATGATTTCCCTTTTCTTCATGTCTTTTATCCCACAGTAAGACCAAATCTGAAATTCTGAAGGACTTGATTTTAGCTCTTCTGTCAAACCATCTTTTAACAACCTCTTGGTGTTTATTCATGTGAATCATGGCTTCCTCCCTTTTTTCATCGAGGTGCAGTAAATGACTTAGTCTGGCTTCAGTGTGGTTATCTGTTCCCAAGTATTCTTGCATGAAATGTAGGGTTTGCAGCTTCAAGTTTGCAGGAAATATTGGGTCTTGTCCATAGACCAAATGATAGGGTGTGTTCCCTATTGAGTCTTTTATTTTGGTCCTATCTGCCCAAAGAGCAAACTTTAACTGGTTGTGCCAATCTCGAGGGTTCCTTTCCAGTAATTTCTTAATGATATTCAACAAATTTTTGTTTGAGGATTCGGCCAAACCATTTCCTTGAGGGTAATAATTAGATGCAAATTTTAAACTCACTTTATTGTCGTATGCCCAATCTGCAAATTGCGTGGAAACAAAAGCTTTACCATTATCACTAACGATAGAATCGGGCATTCCGAATCTTGTTATGATGTGATCCTCAAGGAATTTTATTACAACGTCTGTAGTGGCATGTTTTGTAGGAACTGCTTCTGTCCACCTTGTACAATAATCTGTAGTTGTTAGTATGAATTTATGGGAATCAGAAGAATTTGGGTTAATAACCCCAATGAAATCTAATCCCCATTGTGCAAATGGTCTCATCTCAACTACAGGTTGTAATGGCATGGCTGCATTTCTTTCTCTATTGGCAGCTACTTGACAAATGTGGCAAGATCGTACATGAGCGTGTGCATCTTTAAAAATGTGAGGCCAATAGTATCCTGCTCTCAGGATTTGATGCGTTGTAGCATTTGCCGCACCATGGCCAATTCCATATTTCCCATGAAATTCCTGCAGAACCTTGGCAACTTCTTCTTTATTCAGGCATCTCAAGTAGATCCCCTCATGATTTTTCCTGTACAGAACACCAGATCTAATCAGATAATTAACAGATTTAAGTCTTAAAGCCCTTCTTTGAGTGGAATTCAAATTGGATGGGCACTTACCATTTAATAGAAAATGTACAATGTCAACATACCAGTCATCTTTAGAAATGTATTCTGCATTTGAATATTGGCATGTCATTTGTGGATTATTCTCAGCAATCGTCTTCACAAGTCCCTGTCCTCGAACTAGTTTCATGGGTTGGATTTCAAGATCAAATTCTTGGATAGTAGAAATCCATTTACCTCTTTTCTCACCTAGCTCATTCTGTAAAAACATAGTTTTGATAGCAGGGTCAGGCACAATGGCAAAAACTCTGCTGTGCACAATGTAATGTCGAAATTTTTTTACCATTTTAAAGAGTGCGTACATCTGCTTATCGAGGATAGAATACCTCAATTGAGCATCTTTTAAAGGAGCACTTAAAAATGCTATGGGATTTTCTGCGCTATCCTCACCTTTTTGGGTCAAGACACTCGCAAAAGAGTGTTCCGATGCGAAAGCATAAATATAGAAAGGTTTAGCATAGTTTGGACTTATGAGGGCAAGGGCTCTGGAAATGGCATCCTTAATGTTTTGAAAGGCCACCCTACTTTCCTCGTTCCATCTGACATCTACATCCTTCTTGAGCATCTTGTTCAAAGGTTTGGCTATCTCAGCGAAGCTTGAAATAAACTTCCTCACAAAATTAATTTGCCCGAAGAAAGATCTCAACTCCTTTTTACTACCCGGGAGAGGTAAGTTTTGGATAGCTTCTATCCTTTCCGGGTCAATGGATATACCTTCTTTTGAAATGATGTGACCAAGTAGTCTTCCTTCGTTACTCCAAAGATGCATTTTTTGGGATTTAAAGAAATTCCATGCTCTCTCGCATCTTTGAAGAACCTTTTTCAAATCCTTAACATGGTCTTCTCTTTTCTTTGAAAATACTTGAATATCATCCACATACACAATGATACACTTGCCTATAAGCCCTTTGAATGCATAGTCCATGGCGCGTTGAAATGTTGCACCAGCATTTAACAGTCCAAACGACATTCTTCTG
Source organism: Wollemia nobilis (assembly GCA_028583015.1). Taxonomy (NCBI): domain Eukaryota; kingdom Viridiplantae; phylum Streptophyta; class Pinopsida; order Araucariales; family Araucariaceae; genus Wollemia; species Wollemia nobilis. Next base: position 4,735,787 of record JAQPPZ010003612.1, read on the forward strand.
TAGGCAAATGTCCCCCATTTGGTTGTGAAGGTTGTTTTCATCCTGTCATTGGGATGAATAAGAATTTGGTTATATCCAGAATATCCATCAAGAAAAGACATCATTTCAGATCCATTCACTGTTTGTAAAATTTCATCAATGGATGGCAATGGATAGTTATCCTTTTGAGAGGCCTTGTTAAGATTTCAAAAATCTATACATAGCCTAATCTCTCCGCTCTTCTTTCTTACTGGAACGAGGTTAGCAACCCAGGTTGAGTGCCTAACAGGAAAAATAATCTTTGCTTCCAATAATCTCTTGACCTCCTTTTCTATCAAGGGCTCCAATAGCGGGTTAACAACTCGTTGTCTTTGTCTGAAAGGCTTGGAGTCCGGCTTTAGAGGGATGGTATGTGTAATGACGTTTTGGTTGTATGTTTTCAATTCGTTATAATTCCAAGCAATGCAATCCACGTAGTGTTTTAGTGCATGTATTATATTTTCTCTTTCTTCAACTGTACATGCCTTTGCGATGTACACTTCCCGTGGATTGTCTGCACTCCCTAGATTAATTAGATCACATGCATCTTTGGGGAGTGGAACCTTTTTTCCTTTTCTAGCCTTGTATCCCATATCGAACATTTTCTCCAATGAAACTATGTCTTTTGGTATTTTGTTGGATCGACATGTAGTTTTACTTTCGTTTTCTGCTTCTTCTTGCCATCTTTGCTCCTCATCAATCACCTGGTTTTCAAAAACACCCGAGTTCATGACAAATTTGAATATGTGTCTATCATTTTCAAAAACTTGGAAATTCTTGACATTATCAGGTATCGATGGACAAGGAACTAATTCGATGGAGAACTTTTTACACCTTTTTATATCAACTGGATTTAACATACCTGTGGCGACTGCAAGAGAATCTGCTATGCGATTTCCTTTTCTAGAAATAAGGGCTATATTGAAAGCGTCGAATTCCTCAATGAGGTCTCTTACCCTAGTTCTATAAAGGCTCGGTCTCTTATCGTGACATGTATATTGTCCTTTAATCTGTTTGACTACCAGTTGAGAATCTCCCAATACTTTCAAGCATTTAACCTTTTTGCTCAACGCCAGTTGTAAACCAAAAATCAGTGCTTCATACTCTGCCACGTTATTCGTGCAAGGAAACTGTAACCTATAGGCAGCAAGTAAAGGTTTACCTCCTGGACAAGTGAGCTCGACTCCGGCTCCTGCTCCCTGTCTGGATTTGGATCCATCAAACCTAAGCAACCATATGAAATCATTTTCCTCAAGAGAGCTACCATGAAATGTTTCCCCTTTAGGCTCTTCAGTAGCCTCTTCAACATCAAATGCATAAACCCCCAATTCTGGCTCAGAAAACTGAACTTCATTTGGCTTATTAAATTCTGTTATGATTTCTTTAAGCCTCGGTTCATTTTCTACTCTGATTTGATTTGCAATTCCTTTCCAGGGTAGCCACATATGTGAGCAATCGGTTGAAAAATAGCCATTCAAAGTTTTCATCCAATCCCTTGCAAGTAGCATTCCATATCTACTTGGGATATTAACAACCAAAATGTCGACCACTTGTTGGACCCTGGGTTCAGAATTTAGTTGAATTTTGACATCATATAGGGTCCCTATCACATTTACCTCAGATCGGTCCAATTGCAAAACCTTGCATTTGGATGAAACAGGCTGTAGGCCTAGCATTTGACATATCTCTGAAGGCATGAGATTGCTCGTGGCACCCGTGTCTACCAAACAATTATGCAAATTCTTACCAGCAATTCTCAGAGTCAATAAAAATGGCGGGACATCCCGTCTCTCCTTTCGTAAAATCAACTGAGACTCAACTTCCTTTCCCTTCCACACTTGATTAGGTGAGTCCAGAGCCTTTATCAATGCTTCTTTTTGGCCAAGCAACCTGGCCGCCTCTAAAAATGAAAGGCTCGACTTAGATTTCCTTAAATCCTCCACTATGTCATAGTTTGATTTTTCAAGTTTGACTGTCTTCTGCGTGTCATTAGACGTTTCTTTTCTAAGTGGAGGAGGAGGATTATTATCTGCCTTAGTATCCGGAGGAAGGATAGAGTTATTTGGTGGTGTTGATGATGTTTTAGGGGCTTTAGATTTACTTCTCAAATGATATCCGTGATTCCCCTTTCTAAACTCTCGAAAAGCTTGCACCTCCTGTTCCAAAATTTCATCTTCTTCTTCCTCACTCTCACTTTCTTGGCGGTATAAAGTTTCCACCACCATAATGCTATCATCTTGATGTTGGGGTGGACCCTCATTTGGCACAAGTTCCAGGTCATCTACTTGGGCTTGGAGACAATGAGTGTATCTAGCGATTTCAGGACAATTCCTCTCATTGTGCTCTTTTGTATTGTGCAATCTGCACCCCTTTTCCCATGCAAAATCAGAAAGATTCAGAAGGGAACTAGATTGACTGGGTCCTATAGAAGTATCTAGTTGATTGGCAATAGGGGCAGGTACGCCTCCATTGTTTGGCTTCGTGTTCCAATGTCTCCCTCTATTGTTAAAATTTTGACTTGGGTGAGGGGCATGGGACTCATACTTCTATTTGTGAACCATGTCATTACTCAGCTTGTGAACTATCTTCTTGAGCTCTTCAACATCCGAATAAATCTCTTTCGGTGGAGCTACATCATTGTTAGTTCCCGTTGGGTTTGCATAATTCGTGGGATCTTGATTTAACATTTGAATCGGATTTTGAGGAATTTGATTCATATATGGATTTACACTTTGGATCGGAGTTGGATTTGGGAAAGGAACTATAGCCTGAGAATTACCCTGGCTGGTTCCTTGCATAGTCGATTGACTATTTTGCAAAAATGCGGGAACGGGTGGAATGGATGTGATCGGTTGGATCGGAATGGGTGCATAGGCGAGTGCTGGTGGATATGGTTGTTGATATGGGAAAGCATTCATGTTTGGCATTTGCGGTGCCATGATCTGATTTGCCATGGGAGCTTGACCATATGGAGCATATTGTCCCATCATAGGCATCTGGGGAAACCCATAGCCCTGTGGTGTCATTTGTTGCTCGATGGTCATAGCTTCATTGTAAGCTAAGGCGAGCGTGGTGACTTGAGGATTTCGCCTGGCAAACATCGTTGTCATCGGATCCAATGCCCCAAAATAGATTTGTAAAGCTATCATGGGGTCTATGGCAAAATGCCGAACTGCTCTATTATAACATTTTTGGAATCTCTCGATTAAAGGTTCTGATTGGTTCACCCTGGCCCCTTTTGCATGTAATAAATTGATTGTAGATGGTTGCGGGATCCAAAGGTGACCTAAACTGATTGACAAAGGCATTCTCCATTTGCGTCCATGAAGTGATTGAACCAGTAGGCAAGCATATATACCATTCATAGGCTACTGGATCTAGGCTCATGGGAAAAATTCTGCAAGCCACATCTTCATGCTGGACTTGCAACCTTATCAAAACATCCCTATAGGCCTGGATATGCTCCTCTGCAGTCCTTGGGCCATCTGGTTTATATTTGGGCAAGAATATTTCTATGTTCTTAGGGATTTCATGGATATCCCCTGCAATATTCAAAGGAATATTATTAGCTCCGTACCAAGGAGCTGTTGGAGGTTGGGCCATTTGACTCAAAATTGATGAGGACAACCCTACAAGAGCAGTGGAAATGGTACTGATGATAGGTATGCTAGTGGCAATTGATACCACCGGTGTAGGTCCGCTCGATGTTCCTGAAGCAGAAAGATCTTTTGTGACTGGTAGGTTTACAGCTTGCTTGGTTTTATTTTTTGGAGTACAAGTGAGTGTAAGGTCATGGAATATGGTTTCCCCAGTTGTTTGGGACCTAGTCGCGATACGGCGCGGTGGGTCCAGCCTACCTGACGAAACTCTCGATATCTCCAAGAAAACCTGCAACACAAAAAAAAAATGTTGCAGTTTAGCCTTTAATGAGATTTAAGAAATCGAATCAAAAAAAACACATTACTTCTGTATGAAAATCAAAATAAAGTAAACCAATTCGGCCCTCCTTCTAGCGCCAATCTGTTGAGTGGTATTTTCACCCGATTGTGAAAACACACTCTCCAATAGGATTTGAAGCTCCAAATCCCCTCTTGCAAAGAAATTAAATAAATAACTTCTCCAAGGTCTCCGCTATGTTAGCATTTTGCACAAATAATAATATTCAATTTGAATGCTTGGAATACCTTAGTGATTGCAAGTAACTGTAAACAAGGGGCAATGCTGGTTTATTTTATCATGAAGCTTTAATGATTGTTCATTGAACTCAATGTAATTTCAATTTCGTAGATTTTCAAGTAATTTATTCTAATATCTGTAATTTAAACTAAGGTTAAACTTTTGGGAAAATAAAATAAATAAGACAATGAAAATAAAATGCAAAGAAACTAAAACTGAAATACACTTCGAGTGATGCCATCCTGTTTTGACAAAACCGAAGATATGAGGTTTTCTGCACACAACCTAACCTATTGAACCTACAGAACATGCACAATCCCCATAAACTAAGTGCTGGTTCCTAGGGTTTGATCATGATTTTCAGATTTCAAATATTCGCATGATGTAACCCAGAAAACTGGTATCTAAACTTCATCTATAAAGCCTAAAAATCTAAAAAGGGAAAGAATAAACATTAAATCCATAGCATGTAGAAAATAACTCCTTCTTTCTTGCCAATGAGATGCAAATTTCTGTACAATTTTGTATTAAAAATATGTCAGTTTACAACAACAAAGCTTCCAGTTTATCAAAACCAGAACAAATGAAGAGAAAACACTCCAAAACAAGTCCAGAATAGCCTATCACCTTTAGCTCTGCAACTCTGTTCGCAACGGTTTTCGACCCCTATACCAATCTGTGCTTCTGCTTTTAAAATTTCTAGCAATGCTCTCTATTTCGCCCTATGACGCTTCGCTTCATCTCCCAGATCACTTCATTTCATCTTCCCCGCCTCTTCATCATTTTTGACTTTTGCTCGACATCGAAACGTTTGATCTTCTTGTGAACTGTAACGCTTCTATAACCCTTACACCTTTATGCCACGTGTTCAGCGCTTCCCTGCATGTTCCATAACGGCCCCCTGTGAATCATGACCAAAAATAGCATGTCGTGATATCATGACATTTTTATGTATGTAGCTTTGCTCCTCTACCTGTATCACGAAAATAAGACATGTCACGAAATCTGACTTTTTCTCCCACCTTGTCCGCCTTCATGCATCGCAAAAATGAGACATGTCATGAAATCGTGACATTTTTCTGCTTCGGCCGCGTGGATGCAACCTGTCGCGAAATCGTGACGCTTTTCTCTTTCGTGTCTTGTTGCTTTCTATCGCAAAATCGTGATGCTTTTCTCTTTCGCTTGTCGCGAAATCGTGACACTTTTTCATTCCATACCCTCTTGCTCTTTTTGTCGCAAAATCATGACGCTTTTCTCTTTCGGGCTATCTCGCTGCTTTCTATCGTGAAATCGTGACACTTTTCTCTATGTTCACTTTGGCTGCTTCGGGTCGCGAAACTCAGACATGTCGCGATATCGCGACGCTTTTCTTGTTTGCCCTTCATCTCGTCTTCAGATCGCGAAAACACGACATGTCGCGATATCGCGACAACTCTAGCACCTTGCCTCTATTTGACCACTTTGACCGTGATTTCACAACATGTCACGATATCACGACATTCTAACACCTGGTCTTTCTCTCTCTTCTATGAACCACGATTTCATGACATGTCGCGATATCGCGACGTTTTTCACTTCATGTTGCATCCTGTTGCTCTTAACCGCGAAAGCACGACATGTCGCGACATCACGACATTTTTTTGCACTTAGCCTTTTCACCCCTCCATCTTCGATATCGCGACATTTTGAGTCTTCAACTTGGTTCTTTGTCCCTATCGCGAAATGAGACATGTCGCGATATCGCGACATTTCTGGCATCTTGTTATGTTTGACCGTTTTGACCGTGATTTCACAGCACGTCGCGAAATCGTGACATTTTCTCATCCTGCTGCATTCTGTTGCTCTTGGCCATGAAAACGCGACATGTCGTGAAATCGCGACACTTTTTCGTTCTGTACTTCGCTTGTCTGGGCCTCGAAAACGCGACATGTCGCGATATCGCGACACTTTTCATTTGGCTGTACTTTTGTTATTTTGAACCACGAAAACGCGACATGTCGCGATATCACGACACCTTTTCATTTTTGGCCGCGACGGAGCAACATGTCGCGATATCGCGACACTTTCTTTTTCTTGTTGTATTTTGCTCTTCCTTTGATTTTTTAGCATCTGGGCCACTGCGGTCTTCTTTGAAAGCATGCAAAAAAGGTGGGTCCCCAATTTTGGGGTGTGTTGTGGATCAGCCACAACACTACCGGTTGGTTTGGAGTTGCACCAAAAACACAACGAAATATGAAGCCCTATGCCTAGGACTAAAGAAAGCAGAAAAGTTGGGCGTAAAGCATCTCCAAATTTTCAGAGAATACGAATTAGTATGTAATCAGGTCACCAACAACTGCATCTCCAAAAAGCATTATCTTAAAGCATACCGCAACAGAGTGTGGGACCTGTTTGAGCGGTTTGAATCACTTAATCTGCAGTCCATCCCATGAGAAAAAAATAGACACGCCGATGTCCTGGCCTCCATCGTAGCTAGATATTCTCCAGCCGACAACATGATACACAAGCCCAAAGCTATGAGAATGATTTATAGACCTTCTGTACCAGATAGAGACATGCACTGGCAAGTATTTGACAATGATGAACAGATCATCAATTTCTTAATCCAAGAAGCAGCTACTATTGAAGAGAGAAGCCCAAAAGATGAAGAATATGAAGGGTTGGTCTAGTTAAAAACAACCATGTTCCAAAAGGGTTGATTACTCTAGAAAGCCTTTTTGATAAAAATGATCGAGCGGTTTCCCACAGAATCAAAGTCGACGTTAAGCAATATCAGGATCTAGAGTTCGAATTCGGGAAAGTGATAAAAGTCGGGACAGATTGTACCAAGACGAAGCTAGAACAAATTTAATATTTGTGCAGAAGGTATCCTGACATAGTGGCATGGTCTTATCAAGACTTGAAAGGTTATGATCGACAATTGGTTCAACATACAATTGAGTTGCAGAAAGGAATCAAACCTTTTCGACAGAGGCAAATGCCTGTCAACCCGAAGATCGAAGTCATGATGAAGGCCGAACCTCTGAAAATGCTTGAATTTAAGATTATTTACCCCATAAAGCATTCATCTTGGGTAGCGAATCTAGTTCCTGTCAAGAAGAAAAATGGGGACATTCGTCTATGTGTCGACTTTCGCAATTTAAATCAAGCTTTGCTAAAATATCATTACCCTCTCTCGTAGATTTATCAAATCCTGCATTCAGTAGCTGGAGCCCAACATTTCTCCCTACTTGATGGTTTTTCAGGGTATAACTAGATTTGGGTTAGAGATGAGGACCAACACAAAACAACATTTACTACTAAATGGGGAACATTCACTTATCAGCGAATGCCATTCGGTATTTCAAACGTAGGATCCACTTTCCAGAGGGCTATGGATTTAGCATTCGACAAACTATTAAATAAGGTCATTGTCATCTATTTGGATGACATCACCGTCTTCTCCCGAAAAAGGGAAGACCATCCTTCACGCTTGCAGCAGATATTTGAAAAATACAGAGAATTTGGCATCTCAATCAACCCGAAGAAGTCCATATTCGCAGTGAATGAAGGAAAATTACTGGGACATGTTATATCAAAGAAGGGGCTCGCCGTAGACTCTAACAGAGCTGAGGCTCTCTTAAAGCTCCCACTCCCGGCGAATAAGAAAGGGCTGCAGTCGTTTTTTGGCCAAATTAATTTTGTAAGGAAGTTTGTTCCAGACTTTGCTCAAGTCATTAAGCCGATGTCTGAGCTCTTGAAAAAGGATGTTGAGTTCACATGGACTGATGATTGAAGAAAAGCATTTGAAGAGATCAAGGCCCGAATCGCTCAGGCACCTGTTCTAACTAACCCTGACTATAGTAAGGATTTCATTTTGTATGTTGTAGGGGAACCTGAGAGCTACGTCGCGGTCCTAACACAAAAAGGGGAAAATGGCGAAGAGCACCCCATCGCATTTTTAAGTCAAGTAATACAGCCCCATGAAGAGAAATACAACTTCATAGAATGACAAGTGCATGCTGTCATGAAATCCCTGAGGAAATTCAAACATTTTGTCTCCCAAAGCCGGGTTACAGTGTTTGTTATCCACCCAGACGTGCAGAATTTCATTATCCAGGGAGAGTTGGGCAGCAAAAGAGCAGGTTGGGTCAACAAAATACAAGAGTTTGACATCGAAATTCGACCCACAAAACTAGTTCACGATCGCGCGTTATGCCAGGAGCTTGCAAAAAGTGTCACAGCCAAAGTGACAGCCTGTCAATGGATGACTTAATGGCAGAAGAGTGCTTCACGAATAAAGAAGAAGATAAAAAGGACTGGGTCAGTGAAATAGTTGAATATTTCAACACTGGGAAATGTCCTCCACATTTGAATGCTTCGCAGTGAAGACACTTCAGGATGCGGTCCCTCCGATACATATTATGCCTCGAATGCCTATTCTTCAGAAATATTGATGATGTTCTTCTAAGATGCATAAAAGAAGATGATAAGAAAAGGGTCCTAGGTGAATTTCACTCTGGGGCCACTTCGCAGGAAGAACAACAGCTTTAAAGATAATCAAGGCAGGCTACTATTGGCCTACGCTCTTCGTTGACACCTTTGTAGTTTTCCTAAAATGCGAACAATGTCAGAAGTTCACCAACCGAAGCAAAAATGCTCCCATGCCCCTCCAACAAATATAGGTAGAAGCACCATTCCAACAGTGCGGATTAGATTTCGTAGGAGTTATCTCGTCGAAATCCTCTACAGGACATAAGTTCATCTTGACTACAACTGACTATTTCACTAGATGGGCTGAAGCGGCGTCCACAAAACACATCGACCAGAAAACGGTCATTGCGTTCCTAAAGGGCTTGATCACCCGGTTCGACATCCCGAAAGCAATAGTTACGGATAATGGTCATGGGTTCACAGGTGCCAAGATCAACGAATTCACCTACAAATATGGGATATACCGCAAGGTCACCACCAATTACTATCCACAAGGTAATGGATTGGCATAATCAACAAATAAGACCCTGTTAAGGTTGCTGAGAAAGCTCATAGAGAAGAACAAAAGGACTTGGCACCTTCTCCTAGATCGAGCCCTGTGGGCTGATCGGATATCTGTCAAGAAATCGATCAAAACCTCGCCTTACACCCTGGTATACGGAAAGGAGGCTATCTTACCAACCCATATAGAAGAAGAAGAATTTTGTCCCATGGAGGATAGACTAGCTCAACTACTACAATTGGAGGAGGATCGTGATAAGGCCTACCAGAACTTCACAAAACATGCTCAAATCACCCGAAGCTGGTTCAAAAAAAAGTCCTCTACCCGGACATTCAAAGTAGGAGACTTGGTATGGAAGTGGGACTCTTGGAAGGCCAAGCCTGGCAATCATGATAAACTAGACACTTTCTAGGATGGGCCATTCGATATTGCAAAGGTAAATTCAGCTAACTCCTTTATCCTCAAGGACACAACCGGCAAAAATTTTCCAATTCCTGTAAACGGTCTTCATTTGAAGACCTTCCATCGTTGAAAAAATTCCCTTAATTTTTTTTTGCCTTTGTATATAATATCTTGTTGTTTGCACTTGTATATACTTTGTTTTAAGACTTTCAAAGAGTTAAATAGACAGTTAGAAGAGGATCGCAGCTTCATACTGCCATAGCAATGGGTTCCGTTTAAGGCTACTAAATCCGGCTTTACCAAGTCTAGTAGAACCTCCTTCGGGAATTTTTCGCGCAAAGTAGCTGATGCGAGTTGGTTCACTGCGAAGTACCTTGGCGTTGAAATGTGAAAAGGCTCATCGAAGGCCAAAACAACATCAAAATGAAGACTGAGACCAGAGTACGGCGTGTTGCCGACAACCAATACCAAGGGATGGCTCATAATGCTCAAATCCCAAAGGAGAAAGCAGATATAAACAGCTTCACTCAGCAGCAAGCTTTGCTAGAGAAGCAAATGGAAATACCTCTCCGAAGCCTCCAATTGCCTAAAGCATGAAAAATGCTTTGCAAAAAAGGGACCGAGAGAAGTGACTTTAAAAAGAAATTTAGCAAACCATTTCCTTGTCTATAAACGCGATAGAGACAAAGAGACGCGTTAGATAAACGCTTCGCTCAAAAGGCAACTCAATCCCCACTTCGGGGTTAATCTTTCGCGAAGCAGGCAACGAGGCAGTAAGGTAGCCCGAATCCCGTGAGTAAAACAACTTCGGTCCCAAAGTATGGAAAACCAGTGGATTGCTGGAGGTTTGCCGCGAAGTGTCTCTTGTTAAGATCAGCTTCGCCAAATCATAAGGCATAAAACGAGAAGCATTTAAAACGTTCTTCGAGAGGTGTGCCAGTGGCAACCTAGGAAAACGTTCAGGGCATGCAGTATTAATGCAAAGGTGGCGGAGCGTATCCCAAAAGAATTTAGTAATGATTAAAATTCATGCCTAGGTACGAGGTGGCAGGAAGTTAGATTTTCGAAACATGGTTAGGACTTCGAAGTGTTAGAGTTAAAGTGCACTATGTCTTCACCTTGACACTTGTCAGTTTCTCTTGACAAGTGTCATGTGTTGAATATAGGCTTATGCCTATATATTGTAACCATTTGTATCAATAAAATCAATCCCTTCAACTTCAGTACCAACAACAACCTCGGATAGAGTCTAGGGTGTCTTTGTCTGTAGTCCCTAGTATAAGTGTCCTTATGGTGACCTTGTCATCTCACCGAAATGCATGGGTAACTAGCCGCTGCATTCGCAAAGTGTATATAAAAGGTCACTAGGTACAAGGATCACATATAAAATTACCTTGGGAGTGTCGGGTTCTACCGAAAATGCACTCCAAGGTAGAGAAAATTTTGAGGCTAAAAAACTCAATTGAAACAGCCTCAAAATTAGAATATGACACCACCATAGTGTCCGTCGCGGAAAAACATTTCCAACGACTATAAATACCCCTATATTCCACCATCAAAGGGGCCTTCATCATTTGAACAATAATAGCATGCCTCTCTAGGCAGCAAAAATAAACATCGCTCAATGGCGGCATCGCTCTGAGGCGGAATAAAAACAGTCTTCACAATTTTTCCCTCGTAAGGCCAAAAACATGACAAAGTGTGAGTGCCCATGCACTATCCATGTAATAAAATTGGGGGTTTACAAAAAAAGTATGTGTCCATAGAATAATTTTTAGCTCTCAAAGACTAAATATAGCCTTACCACATCTTTAAATAAATTATTGCCCACATGATTTTTAGATAAAAAAAATTTAGCACCCCTTCACTAAATACATTACCCTCCCTATGTCCACGTGCCCCTAACAATGAGAACATCAACATCATGGCCACGTCCACACGTTCTTAGAAAATTTTTCGTTTGAAATTACGAAAATTACGACGTCTCAATCTTCGGTATCCGCATGAATCTGGAGTTTAACAGCAGCTCCCCCTCCTTGACGGCATATCGGGCGTCGATGAAAACATCTTTATAGAAGACAACATGAACTTGGAGCTCCACACGAAACGGCAGTCAACAATAGGATTCCCCCTTAATCTACGGTTGCAAATTGTGCTCATATGGCAAAAGGTAATGCCCACAACTAGGTTGTTCGTCTGTATCAAATGCCACCAGAAAACTCAACGGTCCTCCTCAGCTAGTTGTTAAAACCCCACTAGAAGAACTCACTAGCATTGGCATTCACTGTGAGCTGGCAACGCGCTAGTAATCGATCCACACTATCGCCCATATGCGCAGGCTCCATCTCTGCGGCAACGAACACTAGAAATCACTGGAGAGACTGCAGTTGATTGAAGCATAACAAAAGGAGGCGCCAGTTAATTCAAAATTTGAGCAGTCAAACAAAATCATACTTTTGCCCCTCTGGCTACCCCAACCGCATTGTGAAGGTCGTCACCGCTACATAAATATTTTTGGAACCTCCCATCAAGCAAACAGATCGCTTTTTGCTGCACCACTCATCCAAATCCCAGCCCGCCGCCTTCGTCTGAGAAACCAGGTCCCTTTCCATCATCACTGCCTGAGACCAGCATTGTAGGCTCTGTGCGTGAAAAGTCCACACTACATGCCCGTTTTTCATGCTCCTCATATTCCATAATACCCTGACGAGTATTCACATTCCAGGCAGTGACAATCCCTTCATAATCAAACAACTCAACTTTGACCGAGTAGACATCTCAACAACTGGACAATGCACATCTGTAAGTTCATTAACTACCGTAGCAAATTCAAACACTTTAATACGTCTAGAGACACCAGCAGTAGCAAACAATTCATCATCTCGATCAAACTCAATACTTGACACAATATTTGCAGAGTGGAATAGATCCCCATGCCGAAGTTCTGCAATAAACCACAAATGACTGTATCGGGTAACAGATTGGAATTCCTCAAGGCTTTAACTAATATGTTCGCTTTACTGGATACATAACACGCAAACCAGAAAGTATTGGACTGTGCAGGACAACTGCTCTCAGGCGAGGTAAGCGTGCAGCCAAATAAACCTGACTAAAAAACTTCTCTCTCCCCAGAAAGGAGACGCCATTACTCCTCTAATTCGATGAAAAGAAAAAACTTTCCAAACTTCCTGGAAACATTTGAGCCCATCAATCTGCACTCTGCGTCCCGAAGCGAAGGGATTGTTGCTTGTACTTCTTCGTCATTTCCCATCCCTGGATTTCGTCAGGGAATCCTGGGAAGTTCACGACTTCCGTCGTGGTAGTGAGCTGGCCACCGGTGGCAAGTCGGGTAAATCGAAGTTCACAATGCTGGTGAAACAAATCGAATAGGTTTTGTATGGCCATGAAGAGCATCCACTTTTAGTCGGCCAAGAAAAGCCTTTCTTCGAGCTTCTCGCTCAACATAAAACTCTCTCCAAGATTTTTCAGGTTCCAAGGCTTACATTTCAGAAGCCTTGAAAGGTACAGGAAGCCCCCATGTCTCACAATAGAACTCGTATATGAGGAGTTCGAAACCAGCGCCCTTCAATAGACCAGTGTCGCAACCTGCCAGATCTGCCATTCCCCCTTAAAGTGCACTATCCTAACTAAAGAAAAAATCAAGTCAACATTAGGTAACATTCCCCCTTAATGTTGACTTCTCTAAAACAACTTATCATCCTCTATTATTGTTGATTTGGTCTAGGCTCGTGCTCTTTGCGCTTAGCTCTCCAACTATGAATAATGCTAGATTCACTGTGTATACATCTCGATCTGTTGCCTCAGGGTCAACCACTTCCAAAGGTCTGTTGCCACTGGGTCAGCCATCTAAGTGTCTCAGGGTCATCATGGGTGCCTCAAGGTCAGCCACTTCTGGGTCTATTGCCTCTGCAGGTCATCCTCAGAGGATGTTGCCTCTCGTAGGTCACTGACTAGTCCCACCATAAATATCAAATCTTTCTTATGGTGAACTCAATCTAGAAGGTATCGGTCTCAACCGAAAATGCACCTTAATACAAATGAAAAACGAGCCATATAAGAGTGTCGGTCTCTGCCGAAAATGCACTCAATACAATAAAATGAGCCATAGATCCAAATGTGGAGGAGAAGAAAGAAGAATAGAAGAGAATCTTCTGAAGTGTCTTCGTCTGTAGTCTTTAGAAGTAGATCCGAAAAAACCTCGGATAGAGTCTAGGGTGTCTATGTCTGTAGTCCCTAGAATAAGTGTCCTTATTGTAGTCACCTCATCTTACCGGAATGCATGAGTAACCATCCGCTGCATCCGCTAAGTAGAAAGAGGTGAATACTAGATACTAGGTTCACTTATAAGTACCTTGGGAGTGTCGGGTACAACCGAAAGTGCACTCCAAGGTAGAAAAACATTGAGGCTAAAAAACTCAATTGAAACAGCCTCAAACTTACAATATGACACCACCATTGTATCCGTCGCGAAAAAACGTTTCCAACGACTATAAATACCCCTATACTTGTGTCTAAATGGGGCCTTCAACTTGCTGGAAAAACGACAGCATGCCTATCTAGGCAGCAAAATAAACATCGCTCAATGGCGGCATCACTCTCAAGCGGAAAAAACAGCTTAAAATTTCCCTCGCAGGGGAATGTATATGCTGGGGAGTCATGAGTTTAAAAATGAGGGGATACAAAATTTTCATAAAGAACAACCCCTTACAAATTTAAAAAATTATGAAGTGCTCCCTCGAGATAGTTTAAACAAAACAGATATAAAAAAAAAACTTCAACTCGTACAATTTCCTCCTCTGCAAATTTTTTAATGATAGCATGGCTAGGAACCCCAGCCCTTGACAACATATACCCAGGTTCAGCAACATAGACTAGACCACAATTAAACCGAAAATTCATGGCCTGCTGGTATGACAATCGTTGAATTACACCACCACTGACTTCCAAAAAAATTATCTGGATTTATAGAATGTAAGTCCTGGACCTTCAACATAACCTTTATAGGAATACCGCCCCTCTCAAGCTCTAAATCAATTGTTTTCCCCACGCTATCATCAAGCAACGTCTCCAGATTTAAAAACTGTGTTACAACCTCATCATTAACACGGACAAGCACATCCCTGGTTCTAAATGCTTATGAGCAGGGCCTCCAGGCACAACAGAATCTACAACAAGCATGTATGTCTCGTCAGTGGAAGCAGCCTGTCTTACAATCTGTTCAGTATTGCGTTGAAGCCCTAGCCGACGTGTTTCATCAAATCCCTTGTGAAGAAGAGTCATCTGAAGTGTTCCTCTGGGAATATGGACTGCATGCCATCGACCATTACACCTGTCATTGCCCTTCTTTAAAAATTCTAACGCTCTCACCACTCGCAGAGGAACTTGAAGATTTGCTACCAGCATTCAATGCAATCTGATTCAAACTCCCAACCTGTCAATTGACTCGATCGAACCCCAAATTCAGCGGCATGATAACTCATTGTGCTCGTCGTCCGCGACTCATGGTAATCGGCCCATCATGCGAAGAACATTGATGGCCTTAAACCAGTACCAATATTCATTACAACCACCTTCTCAGCACATTAATCATCCACTCCAGATCGTGTATCCTGCACCGCACCATCGAGGGCGAGGTCGCTCGCAACAATTGCCTCATTTTAAAACTTTAGCAAAATAAAATATGATTACCACCCACGCCTGCAGGCACAATTGCAGCCTCTGTGCCCCCTGCAAGCATAATGTCTGCTACACCTCTGCGAATATGGTTTGCAGCTGCAAAGAAACAGTAGTTTGTTGTTGCACATGCCGTGGAAATTGAGTAGTTTGGACCTATCAATCCTGTGTCAATCGCAATTAATGCAGATCTGGAATAAGATTTTTAGCAGCAACAACATGTGGGTTCCTGGTGGCCATGGCACCCACAATATTCCCAATGTCAAACAAGGTCCTCCTGCCATGTCCTTGGCCTCCTGCTGCTACTGCTACTACCTTGTACGGCGCGACGGTGCCCACCAGCGTCACCGGGTTCTGGAACAGATCCGGCATCGAGACCACCTCGATCCCGTTCACGAAGGCGTACGTGCATTTCTTAGACGCCGGCGTGAAGGCGTCAATCGTCTAACTGGTGTTGAAGTTGTGAAAGAGCGTGAAGGAGTTCGCCGTCACGCCGAAAAGCACATCTGAGGGCTGGTCGTTGTCGTAGGCGCAGGGGTAGACGTGGAAGCGCAAAAACTAGCACCCCGATGACATAGGGAAAGAGTATGTGGCCGCGATCGTGAAGATGCGCGTCGTCATGTAGGGGACATCTGCCATCGAGGAGTACTGTTTGGAGGCGGAAGCGGACATGGAATTCGTCGTCTCTTGGGCAAATTTGGAGCCCTCAGATATACGACATTGACGTTGTTCATTTTGCTCACCATGGGCTTTTTCTGTGCAGAAAATCGTAACTCCACACAACCTGCATGCAACAACTCTGTCTTCAACTACGTCATCATGAACATGAAATACGTGTAACCAGAAAATGAGTTGAGTAAGCTTGCATTGGCTCCAGGAGCCCTTTTTGTTGAAGACAAGCCTGCATCAGCAAATGAGACATGGAGGAAATTGCATACAGACCCTTTGTTGATGATCCGTCAGTGAGGGCAAGAAACCCTAAAACAAATTAAGAACAATCCTGTGAAAATGGAGATGATAAAAAAATCTATGGAGGCCAAGAAACCCGGAAAAACCCTGTCACGAAATCCGTCAAAGCCGGCCTTCAGTTCCCCATGGGTCGAATCGGCAGATATCTGAAGAAGGGTAGGTATGCCAAGCGCGGTGGCTCCGGCGCTGTCGTGTATTTGGCCTCCGTCATGGAATATCTCGTCGTCAAAGTCTTGGAATTGGCTGGCAACGCCGCTCGTGACAACAGAAAAACGCACATCATTCCTTGGCATATTCATAGGCATGGCAGTCGACAAAACGCAAGAGGAATACCATTGCCAGATCTGCCTGCAATCTGTAAAAAAATGATCCCTAAAAAAAATTAAAAAAATTGTTCATGACTCCAAGCTTGAAGTTTCAGGGGCAGCCATTAATGATATTCTGTTTCTACAGACGGATACATATGGGGGAAATTGATCACTCAAAAAAAAATTGGGAGCCATGATTTTTTCAAAATTCTGGTTTCTGATCCATTGTAAACAATGGAGAGCATACTCCCTGTTTTGAAAAAAAATGGAGAAAATAGGGGGAAAGGATGAGGGGGGAGGGAGGATTTCCATGAGGGAAATCCCCCCTCAAGCTCACAAGGCCAGAGAAAGCTTGGAGCTCTGATACCAAATGTTGGGAGGGAAAAACTAATGGGATATATTTTATTGATAAATGGTTACAATATATAGGCATAAGCCTATATGATGAACATGACACTTGTCAATGAAACTGACAAGTGTCAAACTGGCATAGTGCACATTACATTAACTCTAACACAAAGTACATCAACCCGCGTACACCTGCGCTACGAGGCCAATTAGAGGGTGAGACAATCTCTTCGGCCCGATTTATGAATTTAATTTTGGTAGGTGCCATAAATGGTGGTAGTTACCACCTACAGCTATAAAACCCAAGTCGTAGTAGTGAAAAATTGTTCACCCATTGATAAGCACGAGTATAAGGGCCCTGGCCAGAAGTCTGCAGTACTCTCATTCTCTGCATCGAAAATTTTGCTGCTACTAAAAATCAAAATGGGAAAGAGAAATTCGAAGGAGAAAAGGAAGGACCCTGAAGTAGCCGGCCCGAAAAAGGCTAAAAAGGTTAAGGAGGAGAGAAGGCATAGACCCAAGAGGGTTGACCTCAACCTCCGCCCTAAAAAACAGGCTATGGAAGAAAGGGAAGATTCAGAGGAGAAGCAACCCGCAGAACCACCTATTGACGGGTGGGAAAAGATAAGGGACACCGAACTTTCGAAGAGCATTGCTGAGCTCCGGTATACCATCGACTTCATGAAAATCCAACTGTTTGCGAAGAACAAAAGGGTCGCCGCTTATTATTCATAGATATACTGGTACCTGACTCCACCAGCGCACCACTGTCCCAAGTTAGTCTATGCTATCGCGCAAAACTATCAACCATCCACCATACAGGTTCTGGACGTTGCAGGCAACAAATTGTTCACAATTTTAAAGGAAAATGTACAAGAAGCTTTCGCCCCGCAGTAAGGGCCGCCCAAAGGATATTTTGTTCGTAATGTTATTCTGAGCGAACAAATTGAGAGGTTTACCACTTCTAGCTATATCATAAAATTTTTAAGTGAAAACCTCAAGGACGTGCTTCCTTCAGACAAGCTGCCTCAGATGCCTCACCCTCTGAAAGATTTTAAGAGCACGAATATTTTCTCCATCATTGCGTGGGTCGCGGGCCTGTCTACCAATGCTTTTGTACATCCCTGGCAAGTGTCGTTGGCCGAGTGTATTTCACGAGGGGAGTTTTATGCTCCAGACCCATCAGGGCCAAACACTAACCCGATTTTCTTTGACTGGGCGAAATGGGTGGCTGGGACCTTACATACGCGGCTGGTTAGCATGAAAATTTCTGGAACGGGCCAGTATTTTGGCCCTTGCTCTTTCTTGGTTTGGCTCTTTTTCTATCATACTCAGAAGCATTTTCCCCACATTGCTATTACTCCGAGTGGCAAAGACGGAACCCCTTTGCCAGTATATCAATGGACTCCCCTCCTGGCGAGGACGGAGTCATATTATGCTTTCAATCAACGGTTTTAGGACCTGCTATTCAGCTAATGCAAGGTTCTTGCCCTCGGGTGCCCATGAGCCTTAGAGATAAGGTAGTTAAGGAGAAAAAGGGGTATGTTTTTCAATTGACACAGGCGCTTGTGGTTCGCCTATTCGGATTTACAGGGAAACCCTTCCTGCTGTCGGTTCACCCTTTCGAGTACCAATTCGCACTAGAGGTCGTTCGCTAGAGCGACGCAACAAATGTTATTTATGGCCACGGTCGAAAGTGGGCACCCACCTGTGATTTCCCCTTCAATATGGGAGTCATTGAGGTTTTTGCCCTCAAACAACATGTTTACTTAGAGGATAAACTTGTCGACTTTGGTTTGCTGCAGATCCCTCAGCGGTGGTGTTACGATCCCTTGGGGGTAATGAGAGACCATCTCCGATTTAAAAACTTCCATGTTTGCCCCCACCTGGAGATAGTGGAGCAGCGAAACAACCCCATTGGGAGAGATTTGGAGTGGCACTTGGAGAGAATGAAGACATTACCCCCGTGGCATGAGTTTTATTCCGTGGAGGTTGAATATGACCCGATTCGACACCCCTTTCCAGGCCCAGACTCAGCATTCTGGAGAAAAATGAAGGATGATTTAAGGGGAGAGTTAAGGGGTTGGCATGAAGAACAATTGAAAGAATGGTGGGTGATGAGAGTCCATCGCCGAAAGCAAAAATCATATGGGCTCTTGGAGATGGATAAGGATTTTGCAATTTTTTATGAAGCCAATGCTGGATCTTGGCAGCCCATCTCCTTCGCTGACTTCGTTCGTTCCTCCTAGTGCCCCAGGTTCGGGCGAAAGCCCAAGAAGAATTGATGATGTTTCCGAGCAGGAAGAAGAAGAAGAGGCAACAACGACACAACAGGAGCTGCCTAAAGAACCTGTTGGAGGTTCTGACACAAACGTTGTGAGGTCAGCACAACAACAAGAAAAGGAGGAGAAAAAGAAGAGAAAGAGACCTGAACAGGTCCAGATGCCTCCCCCTCACCCGAAGCGACCTCGTACCAGACCCCCAGGTGCTTCTAATCAACAGTCTACAATAGGCTCAGCTGAGGTGGGTGTCGGAGAAACAGCGTCGCAAAGGACAGAGGAGATTTTCGAGGTGGATATCATTAATGTGGAGGAATTTCTCCAAAAAGAAGAGAATGTTCAAGAAGAAGTCGAGGATGTCGGAAGTACGGAGGCCGGGAAAGAACATGAACCAAACACGCAGGTATTTTTTGCTTCTGCTCTATCGCTAGAGCACACAGGTACGCATCCCTTACCTTCTACCCTGGTTTCCCAAGTCGTGTCTATGGTAGTCCCGACCGAAGGTCCCCAAGAGTCTTCCGCCCTTTTGAATAAATCTCCCCAAAACATTTGTCAAACTGAACAGTCGCCCCATCGTGTGGTATCCTTTGCTACCACAAATCTGTCTCACAATCCCGCCGGCCCCATAAACGTCTCCACCCCGTCTGAGTCGTCAGGCCGGGACGAGTCCACGAACACCACTTTGCTCACCCACGCCACCATTCCCTTAATACTTGGTCAGACCGGAGGCAATATTCCACTTCCAAACCCCGACTCCCGCTCCCCAGTCGCGCATGCCATCGTTTCGCTCACCAGAACCCCCACCACACCTGTCGTCGAACCCACTGGCAACGCTTCACCCATACAGTCATTGTACTTGTTCACCCCCTTGGCTGGTGACCCAGCCTCATTTGAAAATGAATTGGCTATGATCAAAGAGCGTCCTCTAGCAGAGAAGTTGATCCGAGCCCAACAGAATACCGACAAGATGCTCAAGGAGGCAAGGAGAAAGAGGGGGCGTTCTCTGGCAAAGGAAGAAAAGTGCGCTGTATTTGACCTGAAAAGCGGAAAATTACACAAAGTGAAGAAGATACCCAAGGTCCAAAAGCCCCTGGATGAGATGACCCCTGCTGACTATGACTATCAAGAGAAGGTCAAGGACCTGGAGCACATGGACGTAGATAATGAATCCGAGTCTATGCATGTGAGGATAGAGACATTCCGCGCACATGCGAGGATTGCCAACCAGCGCCGGTATGAAGCGGAGAGCGCCAACGTTAAGTTAGAGGAAGATCTAGCCAGAACACGCTCAAAATTGGAAGATGCAGAAAAGCAGTGCGAGCAAATGAAGAAGGAAGTAGATGCCTTGAAGCAACAGGTAAACCAAGCTGCAGAGCGGAACGGAAAATCAAAGCAAGATACGAGCCGAATCCGAAGTGAAGGCCAAGGAGTTCGAAAGTAGAATCTTGCGGATGTAGCAACAGTTGTATGAGAAGGAGAGTTTAGAGTTGTTTGATAGAGGCGGAATTAAAGAAATCCGCTCGCATTTGCTTAAAAACTTCAAATCTCGGGCCTCCAGTGCCCTGTCAATTTTATCCTATATCACTGAAGCCCAGTATGTCACTGCACAGAAAGGGCCAATAGTGGACGAAGTCATACAAGAGATAAGAAGTCGACTCAATTTGGCCTTTGAAGTACAAAGCATCAAATATCCAGACTTGCAGTGTCGTTGCCATGAGTCGGACAACAAGGGATTGGTCCACTGTCCAAGCTACAGTCCACGCCTTCTTCTCCAAAGTGAGGAAAGCTCAGAAGGCCAAGAACCTCATGGACATGTTTGAACAGGAGCAGCGTACATCACTGGGATATTTCCAGGACCTTTCAACATTAGGTTTCCCGAGTTTCACCGATGATGACGGGAACCTTTTAACAAAAGAAGAACTTAAACCGGCTTGGCTCAACTTTGAAAGTGATGTTTCAGAAATAGATGAATGGGAGGAGCCAGTCACAGAGGGGCAGGTCACGGATTTCATCCTTAGGTATTGCAAAATCGCGGCTTGTTTAAATGATTTGAGCGCAAGAGCCAAATATGCCGACATAGGGCAGATTGATCGGTTCCATGTTCTGGTTAAGGCGCTACAAGATCGGGAACCTTTTCAGAAGGGTGCCTGGGCCCACGTTCGCCGAACCATGGAACGCATCCGTGATCGCCTTCCCCCGCCGCCGCAACTCGAACCAGCGCCAGAAGAAGAAGAGGAAGAGGAAGAAGAGATAGTTGCAAAGGCACCCTTAGGGGGAGAAAAGCAGAAAGGAGAAGGGTCTGGAGGCAACTCTGGCCCAATGGATCAAGGTTGAGGGTCCTTGCACCGAGGCGAGCTCGTTGCCCCGCGAGCCACCAGGAATGTTGACAATTTTGTCACATTGCTTGGAGGGGTAATGGAAATCAAAATTTTGTAAAGTATTTTCTAAGTTTTCATGAATTTGTTCCCTTGCTTTTGAACATTTTTAAGTATTGCAGCAATTTTGGCTTTCATTTTTATCCCCTTGTACATAAAACTGTATGTGTAAGAACTTCGCCACAAAGCAAACCAGGTTTAGGAGCTTCGCAGGAAAAAGGAGGATAGCTTCGCCAAGAAAAGAAAACAAGAGAGCCCAGATAGTAGCCCAAAATTTGCTAAGGCATGGAAGGAGCTTCGCTAGCGAAGCAGCCTAAATAGTCACTTGGGTGAAAACCTTGCGAAGCGGAGAATGCAAAAATTTCTAAGTGTTGAGAAAGTGCTTCGCTAAAATTTAAGCGAAGCATCCGCTTCGGACCCCTCTCCTGGCGAACCACTTTTCCAAGCATAATCTACTTCGCCTTAGGCCGCTGCGAAGCATCCACTTCGGCCAACTTTTGTGCGAAGCTCCCTCATTCGAAGCATTAGTTGCCCTTGAAAAGTCAAAGCAATATTCTAAGGCAAGAATGCGCTTCGGCCAAAAACCTCCCGAACGACTGTCTTGAAGGAGGTTCGCAGCGAAGCATTTTGTGGCCCATTGGCAATTATCTGCCGCTTCGGACAAAACCCCCTGCGAAGCGGCATCCAACTTGGCTTTTCGGCGAAGTAATAAACAGTTAGGAGCCACGTTTTGAAAGGTGATCATTCCCGCTTCGGCCCACGTCCGTTGCTAAGCGAAGCTCCGAATGTGAGTTTGGCGAAGCTCCTTCGAGGGCGCTTTTCTCAAAGGCACACACTCCTAGGCCGAGCATTTTTCCGAGGCAATCGAGTATTTCATAAATGCGCCTTTACTTGCCCGAAAGACCCGGTACCCATTTGTAGCAACGGGAAAAGAAATATCAGCCGCGGAGGAGAGCCAGAGGGACTTGAAGACCCACTCGAGCCCCACACCCGAGAAAATCCAGGACAAGTCAGACGGCCCATAAATGCAGATTTCCCCGGCTAATGCGGTCGTAATGGTTAAATGTGGAAAAGGATGTGAAAACTCAGTCGCAGGAGGAGCAGAAGCAGATTTTCCAGGTTACCGAGGGCGTACCTCCAGATTAAGTGCATTAATGGCTCAGAGGGTCGGGTCCTCTATAAAAACCCACGAATTGTAATGAAAAGGGGGGGAACTTTTGCTAGAAAGCTGCTGTAACTTGATTTTCTGCAATAGATATTAAAGACTTTGGAGCTCCATTTCTCTTTTGTATGCTGCCTTCTGTGATAATTTCTGTCATTCCATTTCTTCATTTGCATACAGTAATTCTGTATCCTGAATTTAGGTGTGCGATTGGGGATTGGGTCTTGGAATTCTCCTGAAGGATACATAGGGGAGAAAATACCGCGCGATATTCTTTTTATGCTGCCTGTGGTTAATGGTTTCTGTAATGTTCATGTATTTTCTTAAGTGCTGTAATTCTGCAATCTGGATTTAGGCATAGGAAGATAATTGGGTCCTGGAACTCTTCCAGAGGATACATAAGGAAGTTAGCGCGGTGTTCATTTAAGTTTTGTTCTTTGTATTTATTGCTGCTACTTCAAGGTATTAGATAGTAATCGTGCTAATTGGTTCTTTCCCACTGAATCATTTACATTTCTTCCCTTACTCCCTTTTATTTCTTTCCTGCACTCTTAGCTTAAAACCCTAGTAGTTTAGTAAAGGAGCCGGCCTTCTCCGGAGATTGGCACGGAGGGCATCTCTTCCCTCCGGCCTTTCAATGTTGGTCCAGGTCTAGGGCGCGTATATGTACAAAATCCTTTCCTGTGGCAGATTTGTGACCAACAGTACAAAAACTAGAACACTGGTATTGGCAAGAAATCAAGATTCAATATTATTGCTAAAGTACTTCTTGCAGAGAGAGTTACTATAGATATTGGCACCTCTACCGTATTACATGGCACCTTTTTCTTTCTTTTTTTAAGTTCAAGGCTTGCAACTATGAAACCTAACAAGTAATTACAATTCATTTTGCTGAGAACCTTCTAGAAACAAGTAAATAACTCAACAAAAATGTTGCAGACTTTCAATGCAGGAGATCCCATAATATAAACCGATTACAGCTCTTGCTTCTATTGAAGCAGGGACAGAATCCCCTTCAGAACTATATATATGAAAACTGACAAACTTCTTACAGAGAACCAACATTTCTGTTTTCACACACATGCAAGCAACAGAGACTTCTGATTTGACCGACTTCTTCAGCAGGACTTAAACATTCAGATGTTCACACCATTTTTTCAATACCAAAATGCAAGTAGAATGCTGCTTCCTTTGACACAGGTAACAGCCAGTCATATGGGACAGATGCCATTCATTCTTCAAGGCAGACTTAATAATATCTTATTTAAATATTTATCCCTAAAAATGCAGACAGGGTTTTGAAGCATTTCCCATGCATATCAAGAACAAATGCAGCAGGGTATCAGAAGCCATTAGTTTTCCCATTTTTGGGCCTACCGTATTAAACAAATGGCATCTTGCTAAAGCAGCCCAGAATTTGAATAAAACAGGAACTTTACAAACCGCTTGATCACCACCTGATGTATAAGATGCTTGAGCATGTTGTTTTGTGACCTTAAATTTGCCTTTTATGCCAATTGCTATCACGAGTAGTCCCCACAAGAACACTGTCCATCCTTATAATGATGAAAACGGTTGGAATCCCTCATAATAATTTCCCGGCCAACTATCATTGATATGTTCTTGGTTGCAGTATGACAATCCCCACAGACAGATTTTTAATGATCCTTACAGATGTTCCAGGGAGTGTGTTAATAAGCCCAATATAGGTGGCTAGCTTTTCACTATGACCAAAAAGCACACAAGTCTAGATGTTCCAGGGAGTGTGTTAATAAGCCCAATATAGGTGGCTAGCTTTTCACTATGACCAAAAAGCACACAAGTCTAGATGTTCCAGGGAGTGTGTTAATAAGCCCAATATAGGTGGCTAGCTTTTCACTATGACCAAAAAGCACTTGTTCCTTCTCCTCCTCTTCCACATCATGAAGCACACAATTTGTCTCGGGCACATGCTCTGCTTCCTTCATTTGCTCTGCCAAGCTCTCTAGAGTCTCAGATATTTAAGTTAAGTTAGGTAACTTTTAAGGTCCACAAGCATTATGCATATCAGAGTACTCCATTCTCCTGTGGTCCACTGTGCATGGGAGGACGCCCTTTTGTTGTACCTTCATATTCAAACTTTGGACCTCCTATCTAGAGTACTCAAGCCTTTACTGTAAGGTCCACTCAGGATGTGATTTATTATCTACAGTAAATGCGTGCATCTTGCTGTTGATCTCAATCCAACTACATCCTGGTTGATTTTCCACCCCTCTGTCTCTCATCATCTTCCTCACCCTTGCTGCATCATCCCACCTGCAAGTTGCAGAATAGATGCTTGAAAGAGTTATGTAATTTCCAGCATTTTCAGGCTCTAACTTGAAAAGATGCTCTGCCATGAGTTCTCCAAACTCCACATTGCAACGTGTTCTACAGGAAGCAAGCAAAGCCCCACATACACTAGCTGTAGGTTCAAATGGCATGCTTTTGAAAATGTCATGTGCTTCATCAAGACGGCCAGCACGGCCAAGAAGGTCCACCACACAGGCATAATGCTCTGCATGAGGAATGACATGATAAACAAAACTCATGCAATAAAAGAAGTTCAAGCCCTCATCCACCATGCCAGCATGGGTGCAAGCAGACAGAAGCCCAGTGAAGGTAATATGGTCTGGTATCAAACCCCTCTGTTGCATTTGCTTAAAGATTGCAATGGATTCTTCACCTCTTCCATGCGAGCCATATGCCGCGATCATTGCATTCCAGGAAGCTAAGCTTCTTGGTGACATTTCGTCAAAGACAATGCGGGCATCATTTACACTCCCACATTTTGCATACATGTCAATAAGGGCATTTGCCACAAAGACATTTGAGCCAGAACCAATTCTGATTACGTAGCTGTGGATTTCCTTGCCCTGTTGCAGGGCTGCCATGTTAGCACAGGCAGGAAGGAGGCTTGCCATTGTGATCGAGTTGGGTTTCATACCTGCTAACTGCATTTCAGGAAAGAGTTTCAAGGCCTCAATGCCATGCCCGTTCTGCGCATAGCCTGCAATCATTGCATTCCATGAAGCCACACCTCTTTGAAGCATTATGTCAAAGACGTGGCGTGCGACCTCTATACTGCCACACTTTGCATACATATCTAGGAGGGCCGTCTCCACAAAAACATTTGGGTTAATATCATTCTTTATTATGTACTGGTGGATCTCCTTGCCATATTTCAGACCTGCTGAGTTGGCACATGCTGGCAGTACACTTGCAATGGTGACTGAATTGGGTTTCAAGCTTGACAGTCTCATTTGATCAAATACGTTCAACGCTAAATCATACCTACCGTTTTCTACACACCCTGCAATCATAGTATTCCATGAAACCACGTCTCGTTCCGACGTTCTGTCAAACAGTTGCCGTGCATCCTCAAGATTATGGCATCTTGCATACATGTCTACAAGAGCGCTCCTCACGAAAATATTTTTATCTACTCCAGTTCTAATTATAAAACTGTGAATTTCCCTCCCATGATGGACCCTTCCTATACTTGGAAGAATACTTGAAATTGTAAGAGAATTTGGTTGCAGACCTGCAAGCTGCATTCGATAGAAGAGTTTCATTGCCTCCTTATCATATCCATTCTGAACAAATCCCGAAATCATTGCAGTCCTGGAGATCAAGTCAAGCTTCATACCTTCTGTTTTCATTTGATGAAACAAATCCAATGCCTCCTCGCAACACCCAGCTCGGGAATAGCCCACGACCATGGCGTTCCATGAGGCCACATCTCTTTGAGGCATTTTGTCAAACACTCGGCGTGCATCCTCTAAACTCGCACATTTGGTATACATAGAAATAAGTTTATTTCCCACCAAAACATCTGATTCGAACCCACTTCTGACAGCATAACCATGGATTTTCTTACCATGTTCTAATGCTTCCAACTGTGCGCATGCATTGAGAGCACGAGAAAGAAATACGTTGTCTGCAAGTTTACCGTCCCTTTGAATTTGAACAAATACTTTAATAGCTTCTTGGCTTTCCATGTTGGGTTTGGACGGTCTCCAGTTAGTTTGTAAAATGTGGGTGTGTCCCATTTTTCTCTGCATTTTTCCTGTGAAGAGTCCATCGAAGTTGAGTTTGATATTACCATTCCCGTTGACGGGCTTAAGAAAGATACGCATAGGACGTTTATTACAAGCATAACATCAATCTATCAATCTGTTCGTTAAAAATGCTTTATCTTGTTTTTCAATGTGAAAAGGTTATATATATTATATATATTCAGTAGTGTCAAACCCGACATGTATCTATCTTAAGATATTAGAGGTTGATTTTCGTTCAAAGTTTACGAATCTTTATAATCTTTAGACTTAAATAAAAATAAAATTAATAAAATTTGATTTTTAAAAAATCCAACTAAATAAACCTATTAACAAACATTTTTGACCATCTATCAACTCATTTTTTTTAAAGAAAATACATAAAAAAATTAAAATTCGAATCCTTATATATCTCATAGTAAATGCTAAATGCTTAGATACTCTTATGCAAGAAGAGGCATGTGCCTTCTCCCACCTGAATCAAGATGAAAGTATTAGAAATAGAAAAGATACTTAGATAGTAAGTATTAGGGAAAAGATATTTTGATAGTAATTTTATGTAATGTATAAAGATTAATAAAAAATTATAGTTAATATATTAATAATATTTCTTTTAAATAATAGTTATTTTAAATTAATATATTAAAAATAAATGATTATTATTATTTGGTTAGTTTGAGAAATCTTTACGATGCATAGGGTTGAGCAGATTTTCTTTAACCATGATCTCTCCTAAATCCGAGAGCTCTGCTTATCAATAGGGAATTTAACACACACACCCCCCTCACATACTTACCCACACCACGGTTTGAACCTTAGCCATGGTAAAGCTGTCGTAGGTTGCCAAGGGCTGCCATGGCAGCAGGCGAGCGCGCGGGAACCTCCCAAAAAAAGAACCAAAGCTCAACCGGTACATTGTCGTGCCTGGGACAAAAAAATAAATTATTATTATTTTATATATATAATTTTGAAACCTAGCTAAAATGAACGAGTAATAAATAGATGTATTTTCATTCTGTTTAAAGAGATAAATAAAGGAGGAAGTTTTAAAGTAAATTTTTATGTCCATGTGGGACACTTTAGTGGTGAGGGTTTTAGGCTCTCTTTCAAAAGACCCAGGTTCAAACCACTATAAAGCCATGTCTATTGTTTCTTTGATCCCTCTCCGTTCGATCTAAAAACATGTATCATTATTGTTTCTTTGATCCCTTAATACCTTATGTATAATCAATATATCTTAATTTACTAATATGGGTTATGGTAATTCAATGCATAAAAGGTTACATATGAGATCTTCATACACTTAATATAAATAAATATATTATTTAAATTGGTTTATTGTTTCTTTGATTCCTTAATACTGTTAGAATATGGTAAGTGCAAATAAATAAACCATAATCATTAGAAATATTATTAATAATCAAAGGTTAAATAGAAATAGTAAACGTAATCAAATTGATTACGACAACTAACCTACCGACTAACCTGCCGTCCATAATATTTGGTCGTCCATAGGGAAATGACGGTAAGGTAAGTCACTAACCTAGGTAACTAGTAAAAGTAACTACTAGTGGTAAAAAGTAACAAGCTACTTTTTACCATGCAGTAAATAAAATCTACCTAATCTAGGGAAAGGGTAAAATATCCAAATGATGGAACATTTACTCAAACATCCCCCATTATTACATTATTTGGGTAATACATACATATCCGCTAATACAACAATATTTGGGTAAAGTATATTAACTGCCCCAATACAGTGAAGAAGATGTTGATCTACTGGTTCTTTGCTCTATCACAGTACTTTGGCTACTCCTTAAGCATAAAATGGGTCATTCCTCACTTTGTCTTCACGCCAACGAATGTCCTTATGGTAATCACATCATCCAACCGAATTGCATGGGTAACCAGCCGCTGCAATCGCTAAGTGTAGTAGAATAGATCACTTCATACAAGGTTCATTCATTTACAATATGAATTTGCAAAAGATAAGGTAGCTAAGTTGTCGGTCGTTGCCGAAAATGCACCCTTATAAGTTCCCCCCTTCTCGTTGCAAAACATAGTGTATTCAATTTCTGAAGGAAGTGTGACTAAGGTGTCGGTCAAAGCCGAAAATGGACCCTTATAAGCCTTCTTCCCTATTTACAAAAAATTGTGAAGAAAAGAAATTTATATCCCCCCTCAATTGCAAAAAGTGTGCAATGCAAGAGTGTTGTGAAGGATTTTACAAATATTGCCTCCTAGACAATTTTACATCACAAAAAGTCGCTCCTCTTGTTACAAGTACTTCAAACACCTAGAATTTGCTATTTATGAAGCCTAAAAGAGGTACAACCACCCCTTATTGCAAGGTCTTCAAACAAAATACTTATGCTATTTATGAAGCCAAAAAGAGGAGAGAGAGAAAATGGTGCTTTTGCCCAAGGTGACACATGTGTTTTCCCTCTACAATATTGTTTTAGCCATGAGCACTCTGTGTGCTCTCTTTGAACCAGAATCAGAATCAGAATGAGACACTTCACTAGAAAGATGGCTTATGTGATGTGCCTTTGCCATTTTAGTTTTGTTTGTTTTGAAACCAACACTGAATGGTGTCATGGTTGTCATTTTTACAATTTGTGCAAAACTATGCTTTCTAGGCAATTTTATCAAAAAGTTCACCAAATCATCCTTCCTTATTGTAAGAACTTCAAGCATGATTGCTATTATGAAGTCTAAAAGAAAAGGTATAATTTTTATGACTTCTACTTTTATGATTGTCTTTACAAGTTTTATTTCCCTCTTGTCAAAAATCTATGTTTTGAAGGAAGAAAGGAATTATCCCCCCTTAGTGCAAAGGATTGCAACTTTTTAAGGTTCCTTATTTTCAAAAACTTGTTCTTTCTTTTTGATTACCCTAAAAGAGTACCAAAAGATAATTCACTCAAACAGATATTTAATGGCACCTGCCTTAACACCCTTCAAGAAGGATGAGAAGTTGGAGGAAATTAAGCCAAACAAATAAGAGTGAATTAGGGGTTTTGTTGATTTAGGAGAGAATATCAAGTAATTTTGGCTTTAAATCTATGCAAGGATTTACACAAATTTGTGAAATTTTGGGGTTTAGTGTGTTCTTGATTCTATGACTTATAATTGCAAAAATAAATAATGCAATAATCAAACAAGAATGCCCACAAAATTCTTATCACCTAGGTGTCGGATGCAACCAAAAATGCACCTAATTTGCCAATAAAGGTGTCGAGTAAAATCGAAAATGCACCTTTTAATTTTTGCAACAAAATGTGGATTTGTGTTGTGCAAAAATTGATATTTTTATGTCTCCTACTTTGTTTTACAATTTTGCAAAAGAAGTACAATATTGTCTTCCCCCCTTTATTTTGCAAAATTAACAAATCGAGCACTCCTTCCAAGACAATTCGACACACGACCCGCGTTTGAAAGGCTTCCAGAACCAGTCGACAAACGACTTGGTTTTTATGGACCCAAGGCTTCAAATTCTTCTCAATTTTGCAAAAAAGAATGTGCAATTTTATGTCTTATAGCCCCCCTTGGAGAAAACAAATGCACACTTTGCCTTTGAATATTACAAAATTTTTAAGTCTCCTTGTGTTCAAATTTGCAATAAAGAATCAATTGTTTTGATTTTATCGTTCTTTGAAATGTGCAAAATAAACAAGGTGTTGAGAAGAGAGTAAGGGTTTTCTAATTTGCAAAGAAAATATAGGTGTTATTCCTTGTCTTATATCTCCCTTTTGTGGAGAAAACAAAAGCCCTAATGTTTGGATATCGCAAATAAAATAGATCCCCTTATTTTTAATTTAATGTGCAAAATTTTAAAAAAAGTTCAATTATAAGGGTTAAATTTAATACTAAAAATTAAATTATGTTTCTTTTAAAAAAAAAAAAAAATCAAAGTAAAAAAAAAAATTAGAAACATAAGTTTAGATTTTTATTATTAAAAATAAACTTTATAATAAAATAAAACTTTTAATTTAAATAAAAGCAAAATTAAAAAAAAAATTACCTTTGTTTTGGGTCGCGACGGGATTTGAAACTCTGACCACCCCCGTCGCCTAGGGGCTTAACCCGTCTCGATCAACTGGTCGGGCTAGAGGGCCCGACATGAAGGGAAGATAATTCTATTCCCTTTCCCTTCTTTCCTCGTGCGGGCAGGGAAAAATGTGGGAATTATCCCACATCACCTGCGTGGGGGATTTGGTGGGGAATAAAAGGGCTTTCAAGCCCTTAGACTATCGACTGCCTTCGAGCAGTCACCCCCGCCCTCCTTTTGGTCGTCGCCACATGGCGTGGCTGTCAAGCCGCCACGTGTCACGGTTGGTCGGTCAGGTGACGCATGGTCTGTCCGCCACGTGTCGCCAGTGTTAGGTCCTATGACACATGGCTAGTCTGCCACGTGTCTCGTTCGTCTACGTTTGGTCATCGTCCAGTGGCTGTACGCCACTTTTTCGGTCTCGGTTCTGTCCAGTCAACACCTTGGGGTGCATGCCAGTGTCTGTCCACGTGTCAGTCTAGTCAGCACCTCGAGGTGCGTGCCAGGGTCAGTCCACGTGTTCATGTAGTCAGCATCGTGGTGCAAGCATGTTAGGCACTGACATGTGCCACGTGTCGGTCAGGGATTGGAGGGCCGCCTGCCCTCTCAAATCTCGATGTAGGGTCTAGGTTTCCAATCCAATCGTCGATGATCGGAGGGCCACCTACCCTCTCAAATCCCAATCATCGATCGGGATCTGTGTCCTCCCATGGAGGGTGCACCTGCCCTCACGTGGTGGTTGGTCGTCGCACGGAGGGCGCTCCTACCCTCACGTGGTGGTCGGTCACCTGGGAGGGCGTGCTTGCCCTCCTATCGATGTCATCGGCCTAGATCCAAGTGCCAGGTCTCGGGCTACGGGCCACCACGTCAGTTGGTCCTACTCCTTGGGATCTGTGTGCCTACAGGCCGCTTCAGCTAGGGTCTCGAGCTACGGGCCGCTACGTCAGTAGGTCCCACTCCTCGAGATCTGTGCAGCATGGCGTGAAGAATACGTCGAGGGAGGAGGCTTCACAGGTACTAGGTGGAATGAGCGATGCTCGTGTTATCCACCCCAGCTCGGATGCCAATGTTAGAATATGGTAAGTGCAAAGAAATAAACCATAATCATTAGAAATATTATTAATAATCAAAGGTTAAATAGAAATAGTAAACGTAATCAAATTGATTACGAAAACTAACCTACCGACTAACCTGTCGTCCATAGGGAAATGACGGTAAGGTAAGTCACTAACCTAGGTAACTAGTAAAAGTAACTACTAGTGGTAAAAAGTAACAAGCTACTTTTTACCATGCAGTAAATAAAATCTACCTAATCTAGAGAAAGGGTAAAATATCCAAATGATGGAATATTTACTCTAACAAATACCTTATGTATAATCAATATATCTTAATTTACTAATATGGGTTATGGTAATTCAATGCATAAAAGGTTACATATTTGATCTTCATACACTTAATATAAATAATTATATTATATAAATTGGTTTATTGTTTCTTTGATCCCTATCGATAAAAACATGTATCATTATTGTTTCTTTGATCCCTTAATACCTTATGTATAATCAATATATCTTAATTTACTAATATGGGTTATGGTAATTCAATGCATAAAAGGTTACATATGAGATCTCCATACACTTAATATAAATAAATATATTATTTAAATTGGTTTATTGTTTCTTTGATCCCTATACGTTCCATAAAAACATGTATCATTATTGTTTCTTTGATCACTTAATACCTTATGTATAATAAATATATCTTAATTTACTAATATGGGTTATGGTAATTCAATGCATAAAAGGTTACATATGAGATCTTCGTACACTTAATATAAATAAATATATTATTTAAATTGGTTTATTGTTTCTTTGATCCCTATCCGTTATAAAAACATGTATCATTATTGTTTCTTTGATCCCTTAATACCTTATGTATAATCAATATATCTTAATTTACTAATATGGGTTATGGTAATTCAATGCATAAAAGGTTACATGAGATCTTCATACACTTAATATAAATAAATATATTATTTAAATTGGTTTATTGTTTCTTTGATCCCTATCCGTTATAAAAACATGCATCATTTATGTTTCTTTAATCCCTTAATACCTTATGTATAATCATTATATCTTAATTTACTAATATGGGTTATGGTAATTCAATGCATAAAAGGTTATATATGAGATCTTCATACACTTTATATATATATATATATATATATATATATATATATATAATTTAAATTGGTTTGTAATAATGTTGAGTTAATTTATTGATAAATAGGTCATCACTATTAAATATTTTTAGTTTTCTATTAATGATTTTGATATGACATCTTCATACACTTAATATAAATAAATATATTATTTAAATTGGTTTGTAATAATTTTGAGTTAATTTTTTAAAAATAGGCCATTACTATTAAATATTTTTAGTTTTCTATTTATGATTTTGATTTGTTAAGGTGAATCTGTAACTTTCCATTTGTTTATAGAAACCAATAAAAGAAAAATTTTATAATTTCATCAAAGTATTACAAAACCGACAGGCATTTGCCCTAGTGGCTAAGATGGTGGTTGTTTCTTAAGTGGTCTTGTGTTCAAAACCCCTTGAGGGTGGTTGTTGATGTAATTTGTAAACGTTCTCCTCAAAAAAAAAAAAAAAGTTTCTAATTTCATCAAAGTATTTTCATTGTCTAAGAAAATGTCCATGGCATCCAAATCTCTTTCTTGTCTAAGTAAATGTTCATGGTATGAACACTTGATAACCATCTTCTCTAGGAATTACTTCATTGGAATTATAGTCACATCTTGTTACACAAGACAATAACCTGAGTCTTTTCCTAAAGGAGACCTGAATACTTTCACATGTATTGGCCTACCTCCATGTATATGTTTATGTTCAAGCAATATTTTATGAGTTAATTGAAAAACACCTAAGGGGTTTGTCTCTAAACCTAAACAAGACCACTTATGAAAATAAAGGATTACAAAATGAAAGAATTCAACAATGCATCAAAAAAGGTTCCTAAACTAGAATGTGTTTTGATTTGTATGATTTATAATAAAATAAAGGAGCATTTGCTTTCAAGGGCAAACAAGAGAGAAAGTAGACAAGCAAAACTAACCTAAAATGCAACTAAATAATTTTTTATTCCTTTCCTAAGTGTTTTTAAAAAAGGAATTTAAACTATACTAAGTGTTCCTTAATTTTGTCCAAATTAGATTTAAAAATAGGCCATCACTATTAAATATTTTTAGTTTTCTATTTATGATTTTGATATGATATCTTCATACAATTAATATAAATAAATATATTATTTAAATTGATTTGTAATAATTTTGAGTTAATTTATTAAAAATAGGCCATCACTATTAAATATTTTTATTTTTTTATTTATGATTTTGATATATTGAGGTGAATTTGTAACTTTCCATTTGTTTATAGAAACCAATAAAAGATAAAGTTTCTAATTTCATCAAAGCATTTTCATTGTCTAAGCAAATGTCCATGACATCCAAATCTCTTTCTTGTCTAAGTAAATGTTCATGGTATGAACACTTGATAACCATCTTCTATAGGAGTTGCTTCATTGGAATTATAGTCACATCTTGTTACGGAAGACAATAACCTGACTGTTTTTCTAAAGGAGACCTGAATACTTTCACATGGATTGGCCTACCTCCATGTATATGTTTATGTTCAAGCAATATTTTATGAGTTAATTGGAAAACACCTAAGGGGTTTGTCTCTAAACCTAAACAAGACCACTTATGAAAATAAAGGATTACAAAATGAAAGAATTCAACAATGCATCAAAAAAGGTTCTTAAACTAGAATGTGTTTTGATTTGTATGATTTATAATAAAATAAAGGAGCATTTCCTTTCAAGGGCAAACAAGAGAGAAAGTAGACAAGCAAAACTAACCTAAAATGCAACTAAATAATTTTTTATTCCTTTCCTAAGTGTTTTAAAAAAAGGAATTTAAACTATACTAAGTGTTCAGTAATTTTGATCCAAATTAGATTTAAAAATAGGCCATCACTATTAAATATTTTTAATTTTCTATTTATGATTTTGATATGAGATCTTCATACACTTAATATAAATAAATATATTATTTAAATTGGTTTGTAATAATTTTGAGTTAATTTATTAAAAATAGGCCATCACTATTAAATATTTTTAGTTTTTTATTTATGATTTTGATATATTGAGGTGAATATGTAACTTTCCATTTATTTATAGAAACCAATAAAAGAGAAAGTTTCTAATTTCATCAAAGTATTTTCATTGTTGAAGCAAATATCCATGGCATCTAAATCTCTTCCTTGTCTAAGTAAATGTTCATGGTATGAACACTTGATAACCATCTTCTCTAGGAGTTATTTCATTGGAACTATAGTCATATCTTGTTACACAAGACAATAACTTGAGTCTCTTTCTAAAGGAGACCTGAATACTTTCACATGGATTGGCCTACCTCCATGTATATTTTTATGTTCAAGTAAAATTTTATGAGTTAATTGGAAAACACCTAAGGGGTTTGTCTCTAAAACCTAAACAATACCACTTATGAAAATAAAGGATTACAAAATGAAAGAATTCAACAATGCATCAAAAAAGGTTCCTAAACTAGAATGTGTTTTGATTTGTATGATTTATAATAAAATAAAGGAGCATTTCCTTTCAAGGGCTAACAAGAGAGAAAGTAGACAAGCAAAACTAACCTAAAATGCAACTAAATAATTTTTTATTCCTTTCCTAAGTGTTTTTAAAAAAGGAATTTAAACTATGCTAAGTGTTCCATAATTTTGATCCAAATTAGATTTAAAAATAGGCCATCACTATTAAATATTTTTAGTTTTCTATTTATGATTTTGATATGAGATCTTCATACACTTAATATAAATAAATATATTATTTAAATTGGTTTGTAATAATTTTGAGTTAATTTATTAAAAATAGGCCATCACTATTAAATATTTTTAGTTTTTTATTTATGATTTTGATATATTGAGGTGAATCTGTAACTTTCCATTTGTTTATAGAAACCAATAAAAGAGAAAGTTTCTAATTTCATCAAAGTATTTTCATTGTCTAAGCAAATTTCCATGGCATCTAAATCTCTTCCTTGTCTAAGTAAATGTTCATGGTATGAACACTTGATAACCATCTTCTCTAGGAGTTACTTCATTGGAACTATAGTCATATCTTGTTACACAAGACAATAACTTGAGTCTCTTTCTAAAGGAGACCTGAATACTTTCACATGGATTGGCCTACCTCCATGTATATGTTTATGTTCAAGCAATATTTTTATGAGTTAATTGGAAAACACCTAAGGGGTTTGTCTCTAAACCTAAACAAGACCACTTATGAAAATAAAGGATTACAAAATGAAAGAATTCAACAATGCATCAAAAAAGGTTCCTAAACTAGAATGTGTTTTGATTTGTATTATTTATAATAAAATAAAGGAGCATTTCCTTTCAAGGGTAAACAAGAGAGAAATTAGACAAGCAAAACTAACCTAAAATGCAACTAAATTATTTTTTATTCCTTTCCTAAGTGTTTTTAAAAAAGGAATTTAAACTATGCTAAGTGTTCCGTAATTTTGATCCAAATTAGGTAATATTTCTATCCAAAATCACAGTAAAAAGAGAAACAAAAAGCAAAAATTGATCAATTTAGAACATGCAACAAGGTTCTAAAATAATAATACCTATTTCCAGATTTTTATGCAGAAGCGTTGAAGTTTACATAATTGTTATTTGGAACTTTTGTCAAGCCTATTTAATTGGGGAGGGGGGGTTTATATGGTAGTTTGGTTTAGGGGATTTGTTTGATCATAGGGAAGTAGTAGACTATCTGATTTAATTTATTACACCCTTCTCTTATTAAAAAAAATATAATATTTACCTAGAATTTGGAAGAAAAAGTTGCTCATACAAAAGCATTGAAATCAAATAGAAGCATTGCCTAGCAATTTTTTAAACACTTGCATTTTTATTCTATGTAAAATGGAGAAGTAGAAGTGCTCATTTTTTGGGAATGTTAGTGCTTCTATTCCTATAACTGTCAAAGAAGAAAATTTAGGAAGAAGTTTGATGCAAATTCGACCCTAGATGTGAGATTAAGTTGATGAAAAAGGAAGAGAACCCTAATTGTTGGTATTTAGATGCCTAGGGAGATATAAAATTCTATAAAATAGACTACAAATTTCCTAAATATTACATAGAAGTTGAAGGATGCCATAAGATACTGAGAAATGATAGCAAGTGGTAAAATCAAACAAAAGTGTTGAAATCGAATAAAAGCATTGCTTAGCATTTTTGTTCTATGTAAAATAGAGAAGCAAAAGTGTTTTTTTATAGGAATGTCAGTTTTTCTATTCCTACAACTATTAAACAAGGAGTTTTGGGAAGAAGTTTGATGCAAATTCAACCCTAGATGTGATATTAAGGAATAAAACCCTAATTGCTTATACAAAAGTATTGAAATTGAACAAAAGTGTTGCCTAACACTTTTGTAAATAGTGGTGCTTTTGTTCTATGTAAAACAGAGAAGTAGAAGTGTTTTTTTTTTTGGAATGTTAGTGCTTATATTCCTAAAAATATTGAGCAAGGAGATTTAAGAATAATTTTGATGCAAATTCAACCCTAGATGTGAGATTAAGTTGTCAAAAATGAAGAGAACCCTAATTGTTGGTATTTAGATGCCTAGGGAGTTACACAACTTTATAAAATAGACTACAAATTTTCTAAATCTTACATGAAGGATGTTATGAGAGACTGAGAAATTATAGCAGGTGGTAAAATGCCTACAAAAAGGATTTGGATATGTCTAAGATATAAGAAAAAGGTGTCTAGAATACCTACAAAGGACTAGAGATGAATTACAAGACTTAATTGAAACTAAATTTTAGGGAGAAGAAGGCAATATAACAATGATCTCATGCAAAATGAGGTAAATGCTTAAGTAACGTTGAAATAAAAACCGAATACAATGATTAAACAAGATTTGTATCCAATAAATTGACTACAAGTAAGCAAATATGAGAAAATAAGGATCAAGTAAAGATATTACAAGGAGGTAATGCTAATATATCTACAATAAAATGAGGATGGTCACAAAATGAATGTAAATACCTTCAAATGTGAATAAGATGAACTCAAATAGAGTTTGATAATTTTAGAAGCATGAACAAAAGAGATTTGACATGAAAATGAGATATATATGCCTATAAATAATACAAAAGTAGATATAATGTGACTATAAAATGTAAAATAACTTGCGGCCAAATGAGTGAGTATAAAAAATATCTAAAACCCTAGGTAGAAAAAGGAAAAAATCAAAAGCATGAAAGGGAGTAACAACAAATATTAGTAAGGAAGCAAAGTAATTATGCTTACAATTTAATGATTATGAGCATGAGATAACTATGACTTGCTACAAATGAAATCAAAATGAACACAAAATAATATTATATGGTTGCGAATAAGGATTATAAATATAAGAAATAGAGCAACACAAATATTAGTAGTTGTAGAATGAAAATAAAGTGTTAGCAAGGTTGTTATGAGGAAAATGAATGAAATGACCAACAAGAAAGAGATGAAAGGGAAGGATCTAGGAATATTATAGCCTAGTAGAGACTCCTCATTTCACCAAGATGCTCTCCTTACCCCAATGCCTCTTGCCTTGCTTCACTTGCCCCAAAAGCTTGATCTCAATGCCCACAATGCTAGAATGAAGACAATGAAAGTGAGAGTGAGACAGTAAGAGATTAAATGTTACCTAAGTTTAGCTATCATAAGAATTCTTCCTTAAATAACCATCCCATAGGCTTTATTTAAAGATAGTGAGAGGGTATATTCTTGGAGGGAAGATGGAGTCAAAAATATTAGTAGGTCAAGAAGAAAATTCAAATTTTGCAGGCCTGAGGAGAGGTTGAAGCATGTGTGATCAGGCCAAGGAGTGGAAGGAAGAAATATATGTGTTTTTGGTTTGTGTCATAAATATTTTACTCATGGTGATAAAAGCATTGGGTTTTGCATTGGCTAGCACTTTTGCAGTCAAGTAGCGCTTTTGTTCAATGGTCTTGTTGAATGGTCAATTTGCTAGAAAAACATGTTTTGCAAAAGTGTTGAGTTTGAACATAAGTGTTAGGTAGTGCTTTTGTAAAAAGGTGGTGCTTCTAAAAAGAGGTCAAATTTAATACCTATTTTGCCCAAGTTAAGGTTTTTGAATGATGATATATCGCTTGGTACTTTGCTTGAAGATGTGGCTGGCTAGGCATGTCAAAATTGGGTGTCTATATTTTACCCCATTTTGATGTATTTATTGTACAATAAATGCATTAAAAATATGTTGTAGGACTCCAATTTTGACACCAATATATTTGTTAATATTGAATTATGCTATGTTGAAGAAATGATTGCAAAAGAAGTTGATTTAAAATTTGATGATTGATTAGTGTCATTGATGCATGTATGCCTCGTAAATGATGCCTATAGACACCCCCATAAGTTTTGTATCAAAATAAATATGTTGAGGCGATAAGATTGGGCATTAGGTTGGGTGAAAGGAAACAACACTAGGGTGGAAGAAAATAAATTGTGAGGGTTGGTGGGAGGGTAAAAGAGAGAAGGGGGTAAAAAAATATTTATTTTTATCGCACACAATTGCTTTATTAGGAGAGTAGTGGATTAATCCTTAGAATTTTATGGTAGGAGAACTATGCATCATGTAGATTTGGTTCAAGGGTTGGTTCAGGAATTAATAGAGGTTTGATGAGTATGCCCCAAAAACCTAATGTAAATTTGATGATTTTGGATCATTTTATTTTTTTGCAAAAAGTAGAACTTTTGCTAAGTGTGGCACTTATACCAGTAGCGCTTCTACTAAAGGAAATGCTTTTGCAATTGTTAGGGCTTTTGCAAGACATAAATTTTTCAAATTATAACACTTTTATTTTTATAGGTTAAAATGTTGGGGGTTTTAATTAATTATACTAATTTGATCTTGTTTCATGATTTGTAGGGCTAGGAGTGCTAGATTGTCAAGGAGTTGGTAAATTATAAAGACATCAGGATTTTAGTTACGACTAACTTATACCATGTGGCAATTATACCCAAGGTGGATTTTGACCAACTGTTACTCACAACACTAGTGGAGAGATGGTACTAAAAATTAGTACAATTTAGTTACTGATAGCAGAGATGTTGTTTACATTGGAGGATGTCTTGGATCCTTCATGTTCTAACTCGAGGAGCTCCTATATGCTTAGGGAGTGATGAGAGGTTATTTATGGAGCTATTTATGGGAGATAAAGGTTATCCCATAGTTTGATAGGGTATTTGCATTAATTATGCTTACCATGGAGGCCATTTGGATTACCTCACAACTCTATTACATGCTACAATGTTTGATATTTTGATGTTAGATACTAGTCAACAAGTTTTATCATGGGTATGGGGAGAGGTGATTGTTATAATGTGAGATCACCAGACTATTTTTGCTTTGGGGATGACTATTTTGGTGATATTATATAGGAATATTTATTAGGT
Source organism: Wollemia nobilis (assembly GCA_028583015.1). Taxonomy (NCBI): domain Eukaryota; kingdom Viridiplantae; phylum Streptophyta; class Pinopsida; order Araucariales; family Araucariaceae; genus Wollemia; species Wollemia nobilis. The sequence goes on from JAQPPZ010003612.1 coordinate 4,776,199, forward strand.
GGTCTATTGGAGTGGGAAGATTTTAGTTTATTGCACACTTCTACAGATCCAGGTATGGAAGCACTTGGAAATCCAATGACAATTATAGTATAGGAGGAAGATATTGGACCTTGAGAGGCCTACCTATTATCAAAGGTTGTGGAGATGCCAAGTTGGTAAAGGGACCTTGACTACTACTCGATAAGCAATAAATGATCTTAGGGCTCATCATGTGACTTGGTAGTCATGGTGGGGCATCTACAAGTGGACAAAGGATTATTGGAAGCTAGCCTGCATGAGGAGGATCTAATGATTGACCAATGAGGATAAATAGTATGAGCTCCATCACTTTGATAGGGTAATTCAACAGTTTGATGGTATTCAACAAATTCTAGTAGTAGGAGAGATCTAGTTTTGATGGACTATTTGAGAGAGGTAATTTGAATGGCCTCTCGATATTCTATCCTTCTTAGAGGAGTATGTACATGATGATGCATTATCTAATTTAGTTGTAGATGGTGCTAGTGTGACAAAGGGCTATATGAGATGGTATGTCAACTTTTGTCTGAGACAAGTGACTCCCATAAAATGAGTTCCAACATGGGTAGATGTGGTGGAGGAGATATCATACATATTGAGGGATATTTAATGCTAGTATGGACAAGATGTAGTGACATGATGGGTTTCTAAGAAGAGGCTAGATGAGAGGGAGATGGATCGAGTAGGGTAGAGAGTTCCCTTGGTTCGAGTGTGCAGGCCCCTTTGGATGTGGATACATTAATGATCATGTGCCTATGTCAAGGATATTTGGAGGGGTTGGACCTAGAATATTGGTCAAGAAGGCAATATGAGTAGAGATGGAGTCTATAATGTAGGATTCCATGAGCTAAGGGTACAACTTGCAAACATGGAGGTAGCTAGGCAAGAGGAGGAAACTAGGGCTAGACAAGAGATGGAGAGATTAAGAGAGGAGCTAGATGAGTCTATTGCTCAGGTAGCCTTTCTATAAGATGAACTCGATTGGGTCTAAGGTGATAATGAGTGGATCATCCAAGAGAGGGAGGAGACCACTTTGTGAGCAGTGGTCAGACGTCCTAGTGTAGATATGATGCAGATGATATTGAGTCACTCATAGTTGCAAGTGACTTAGTCAGAGGTTGAGGTAGATAGGCTATAAATATAGGTGCAAGTAGCTGATATTAAGGCTCATAAGAAGGATTGAGTTACACACTATTGAATGTTTTATCATGCAATAGTGTCTATTCTATAGAGAGAGCCGTCATCAACACACTCAAGGAGTCATACTAGATCATGATCTATGATGAGGTACTCATAAATACATGTTGGTTTTTGACCTCCACCACCACCAAGTGGAGACACAAGATCTACTTGTGAATAACTTAGGATATTGTGAAGGTGTGCATCAATTTTGATTTTTGTGGTGCATCACCTCTAGGAGATAATGCTGAGTGTACCAATTTTACATTGTGATACTTTGGACATATAGCTATGTACTATATTGAGGCATTACACATTAATGAGATTACAATATGATTGTTTCATTTGCTTTGATGTGATGTCTTGATTTTATGATCTTATTGTGCAAATATTAATGGTGAAAATTTTGCTTTAGAATAAATTAAAAAATAATTTATGATTTTGTCAAATATCAAGTTTGATGCATTTGATAGATTGTATCTGGTATAAAGAATGAGGTACGATGCGAGTTAAATGATTAGAAAGTGATTTAGTATTTTTAGTAAATATAATCCACCTCAAAATAATGATATAGGATAAAAAGGTTGAAAATAGGATAAAACTAAAAATTTGAGGAATGACTAAGGTAAAGGGAAAATCAGGCTTGGGTATGAGGATAAAGAGGTATTACGATTATGTGGGAATGATTGGTATAAGTTTGGAATGTTTTTCTGAGATTTTGTAAATTGGGAAAATTGAAGGTGATGAAAATTTTGGAAATAATAAAATTAATCTAAAATGCATCGTTCCCTAACACAATGAATGATGAGGACATCAACTAGCTTGGTCATATTATATTATTATTTTTGTGTTATACATGAAGCTTCTACAAGCTCACATTGTATTGTTAGGCTATTACAATGAGTTGTTAGTTTCAAGGTGAAATAGCTTACATTAAATTTGTCAATCCAAGTAAAATGATTTAAATAACAGTAAATCCAGTATATATTATTCCATAATATTAATCTGCTGACTTGATTTTGTTTCTTAGTTTTAGTTGCAGGAAATAAAAATTACAAGAAATGAAATGAAATAAAATGAAATGTTTAAAAGTGCAATTATAATGTAGACTAATTCTATGTGTTGTGTATGTTTATTGGTGTGGATCCACTTGCAATTCTAATAACACATTTATTTTTTTGGTAAGTTAAGTTGAATTAAAACTGGTTTTTTATCAAGGATCCCAAAACCTGATTACAACAAACTTCAAGAGGAACAGTCCAAGGATGGACATCAGGAAAGGCTTGAGGAACACCTTCAGGAAAGCATCTAGGAAGGTAGTGAGGAAAAATGCGCGGAACAAAATTTGAAAAGCCCACTAGGCGAGAAAGGAGAAGGCATTAGAAAAAAATAGAAAAACCTGCCTAAAAACAAATTTGAAACTTCCCAAAGGTGGGAAAATGAAACAAGCACCTAAATTTAAATTTGAAATATCCCAAGGGTGGGAAAAGGAAATAGACACTAAACCACCCAAGGGCCAGAAATAATGAGAGAAACAACTTCCCACGTAGGGTAAAACCAGATAAAATCTAAAAAAACCACCCTACACCAAAGGGTGGAGAAGAGAAACTAAAATTACAGTAAATCCTGCCTAAAAAAGGATGGGAAGCAACCAGGGACGCCATAGGATCACTCAAACTGAGAAAAAACCGAATCCCTTGCAAGCTTGAAAGATGGAACATCAATCTAAGTATTTCCTCAGGCCATGAAATCCTCATGCAATGGATCACAATCCTAGAAAGTGGGTTAGCATTTTGAGGAACTCCTTAGGCCACAAAGTCCTCATGCAGTGAAGAAGGAAGCCTTCAAAGATGCTAGCCCAACAGAGGAAACATCAGAAGCAAAAAAACACACCGTAGGAAATGGATAGGAAAGTTCCAAAGGAACCCAAGAGGAAGGAGTCACGAGGAAGCCCAACTACAGATGATAGAGCCCAGACAGAAAGGATGTAACTAGAAATCCTAGACAACCTTCAACACCACCAATGAATAGCTTTAGGGAAACAGATGAGGAAGTCCTGCAAGGACACAACAACAAGGAAACCAGAGGCCCTCCCAGGTAGGCCATGAAAGAAACCAAAATCTCGCTAGACCCACACCATTTATCCCAAAGAGTAGAGTCATAGAAGAAAGCACATGGTCCTCCCCAAGACCAAAAGGATGCTATGCAAAACTGCTCATGAAGCCTCTTTCCCACAACCCCAACATTTTGCAACTGAAGATCCTCCAAGGGCAAACGTCAAGAAGACACCTGAAAAATCCTAGAAAAAATTAGAAAATCCAAGGAAAAAATCCTGAACAACCCAAAAAACCCAAGGAAAGTCCTAGGGAAGAACCCAAAACCATCCTAGGACCTAGGAACCAAAGGAAAACCCCACCATAGGGTAAGGAAAGGGGCAGAACATTGGATCAGTGATCTCCCTCCCCAAGGAGATCATCTGCAACACCATCTTGCCAAGGAGGAAGGGTTAAGGAAGTGCCAGGGAAGTTGGGATAGGATCAGGGACCTAGGACAGGGCCAGGGAAGGGATGTAGGGAAGTGGAACAAGACTTCCATAGGAAGTCACCTGCAGAGCCCTAGAAACTTCTTCCTCTTAATAATGCATTTATGATTTTAACTAGTTGTTTTTTATTATAGTTTAAAATGATGCAATTTGATTTATCTTATAGTCTAAGATTAATTCTACTTACTAACTAATTCTATTCTATTTCAGGAGATAGAGAGCAAGGGACTAACTTGCTTGGAGTGGGCCCTACCTCCTAAAAGATAGTATAATTCTCTCCTCCTCTAGTCTAATTTACTTTAGTAACTTAATATTTCATTCTACTAATCTAATGTTGTTTAATTCATTGTGTAGGAAATAAAATGGAGATTTACAAAAGTGAATGCAACATAACAAAATTACAAGGATACAATTACCAAACTCATGAAGAAAATACTGTTGCTTTATTGATAGATTCAAATCCTTATGCGTACAATGCTCAGATGACAAATGATACAATGAATTCTAGACATTCGATAGTAGACAATAACTAGCAAACCTTTTCAAAGGTCTTTACATTGTATTTATAATGTCACTTAGACATTTACAATAAAATTATTCTATGTATGCCTTTCTGTCATCTCAAATATTCAAATATTTGGTTGCTAACTTTCATAACAGAAGTAATATAAAATTAAAACACGCTAACAACTAACCTTTGACTTAGTACAATTGAAATTATCCAAGTGGAAATTTCTAAAGTAACATAATCAAAATTCCTAAATTTAAATAAGTTGTTGATAAAGTATTAAACTGTTAGTCCCATTCTCAAGGGAAAATACAACTTAAGGTTTTGTTCAAATCTCAACAGCTTAAAAACGTAATAAAATATAGATCTAATGACATATTACAAAATATATAAGGATTAAAATAATATTCCAAATATTAATGTCACCATGTCAAATAATCATGTTGACTATGTAACCCACCTAGTGTTATGATATTGTCATCATACGTGGAAATCCAATGCATCAGACAGGTTTTACACGATCAACTTTCTATTAGATCCTTTCAGTAGGTATTTTTTAAGTAACACCTTTTCGTAACCCTTTATTCAACGTGCCTTCTTCTTAACTGGTTCATCTATACTTTACTCTGTGTTTGGTTGTAGATTTTCCTGCAAAATACCTGCAACACATATTTCCTGAAGAAAACAATTTTACACGGTTTTGCATAAAATAATAGGCACTTGTTATTCAATGTCTTATTTATAAAATTTATTACAAATCACGTAAATAAAGCATAATAATTATCAAAATATACCCATAATTATCACATTGGCACATAAATATTAGAATACAAATTGCATAATATTATAATAAATCAACACTCATCATGTACCAACAAAAGGATACAAAAAGGAAAGTAAATGAGCAAATTATCATGTGGATGTATCAAGATTATGAGATCAAAAAATATCCTTATACAAATACTTATCTAATAAAAATAAAAAGTATAATGGCCTATTAAAAAAATTAAAACCATATGTCCCAAGAAACGGTCTTTCTAGTTCCCCTTATAGTTTCATCTACATCATTTCTAGTCAAGCTTGGGCCAATATAAGACCCATCATAACTCATATTAATCCTTTATATAAGATGACAATGATTGTGTAAACAATTATTCAATTAACCAATTTAGATATCCTCCAATAACCAGAACAATGTGAGTTAACCTTCGACTTCTAATACTTAAACCAATCCCCCTAAAAGTATGGATTCATCTCAAAGTTGGCTTGGGTCTAGTAAAAAAAATAGCACATCTAATGTAGCAACCTCATTATCAAGCTGAAACTTCGTTATCCAATGTAGCCTGATTCGCTGCCACATGGCGAGCTTGGATGACCAACCCACACTCAATCCTACCTTTAGAACTTCATCGATGTGGCAAGGTGTTATAGATACATGTGAAACACGGTTGTGAGGATATCGACTAGCACATAATCAAATCGACCATATGCTATTTGCATGCAAAGTTGTTGGATCAAGCATCTGGTTTACTTTCACCATCATCAGGTATAACGTAAATATACCAGACCTCATCTTTGATGTTGAGCATGTGTGGAAGAGTGCAAAGGGGCACAAATCTAAATAATCTATCCAGCCAATCAAGGATAATTTTTAGGTGTGTAGTCCACAGAAACCCAAAGGCTCCATTAGCAAGAATTGGATGCCAATTTAATCCAGCATCAGTTGTGCAAGATCGATAACGAATTTTAGTAGGTCAGGACATCCACCATGGCCATCGCATTAAGGGTTTTCTAACTTCCATCATTGAATGAAATATTTTAATTACGTTCGCGAGACCCAAATATGGTCTATGGGACCTCAAATATGGAAGTACAATTACTCAAATAATATCATATGATCTTTAATATCTTTGAGAAGGTTGTTCCTTCTCCTGCTGATTTGTGTTAGCAATTCTCCAACTTTTTTTATTTTCCTGTCTTCAAATAAATCTGTAATAAACTCGTTCCCAAGTGTTTCTTTGTATTTGTCATGGATATCTAAAAAACTTGAGCATTTATAGATGAAGTGTTCCTCTATCTCTACTGCTCCCGCATTGCATAGAGTACATATCCTTTCTTCCCATTGTTCTTTGGGCGTTGTCCATCTCCTGTTTCACATCTAAGCCTATGAGAGCTAGTCCTTATCTGAGCAATGAGTATTTTTTCCTTCCACTTGATTTCAGCGCCTATATACGCTTTTTCCTTGTGGTCATACGTTGGGTTAAAATTTGCAATATAATATTGTCTTTTCCTGCTTGCATTTTTCCACATTCCACTTCTGAACTTTTCATTCACATAATTTTTAATGTCTTTGTTGACATTTGGGCATTCATTTATGTTGATTTCCCAATGTTTCATCCATTTCTGATTTTTTTTCATCCACGTATTCTTTCGCCTATGTAACTCTTCGTCCCTAACTGCTCTAGGCCATCTATCATTTGTCATGTTTTCTGTTTTTTTCAAGTAACATAAAAGCTTGGTCATAGCAATTGCTTCTAAAGGGAACATTCTAGTTTTAGCTAGAATAATTTCATAAGGGGTTGTGGCCTTAATTTTGAGAAAGTTTGTGATTAGATATTTTTGAATCCTTTCTATTTGCCTCCATTTTGCATTTGTTGTGCCACTAGCCCACACCTCGCAACCATACAACGGAACCGGTGTAACAAGTAGGCCAAATAAGACCTTGGTGGTCTTCCAGTCCCACAACTCGGCATTCCTACACCTGTTTTGAAGTGCATATAGTGCTCTCCAACCACTTTGAGTTCTTTTCATCCTACATGTATTCCAATTAATTTTGTCATGAAAGTCTATGCCCAGGTATTTGTATTCTACTACTACATCAAGCGGTTCTCCTGCAAACTAAAATTTGAGTTGTTGCTTCTTCTTTTTTTTTGAAAAAATCATAATTTTTGTTTTGCTCGTGTTCACCTGCATCCCAAATTATTTACAAAATATTTCTAGAGCTTGAAGGTGATCTTCTAGATCTTTGGCTGTTTTGGCCACAAGAATTACATCATCTGCATACATGAGGAGTTTTACCACATATTTGGCTAAATGCACACCCTCTCCTCCAAATTTGTTTATCCATTCTTCTAACTTGTCAATGTACAGGCCAAATAAGGTCGAAGATAGAGGGCAGCCTTGTTTGACACCTATGTCACTACCAAAACATTCAGATAACCCTTCCTGTGTTCTGATTCTAGCTTTTACATGCTCATATAGTCTGTGAACTGCTGCCTTGTAGTGAATTGGAACCTCTAGCTCTTCCATTCTGCTCCATAATTTTTTCCTAGGCACTGTGTCAAATGCCTTTTTGAAGTCTACAAAATAGCAAAAAGCCTCCTCTTTTTGTCCCATATTTTTTCCACTATGTGTCTGAGCGTGATACAGTGATCAATAGTTGAGTGTTTGGGCCTAAAACCTGCTTGCCCCTTTGCTCTCTTTCCCTTTTATTCTGCCCATATGTTGTTCCTACGCTCTATCATACTCCAAAAAAAACTTTGCAAAGAGAGGGTTGATCATGATAGTTCGATAGTTTGAGGGATTATTTACATCTCCACTTTTAAACAAAGGAATGGTCAAGCTAGTTGTCCACTCAGTAGGGAAGCCATTTTGTATGACCTCATTGAAAATTTCTTTGATTTGCGGTGCCAAGATATCTACCCCCCATTTTATATGCTTTGCTTGAAGATTGTCTATGTCACGGGCTTTTCCAGTTGCTAAATTTTTTATCCCTTGAATAATGTCTTCAATTGTGAAAAGTTCTTTCTTGACAATGATAGTAGGGGGTGTCTCTTGTTGGTTACTACGCTGATACAATTGTTTTGAATACTCCAACCACTGATTAACTGTTATGTTATTTTCAGCTTACATCCTTTTCACGCTTAGTTCCTTCCAAAATTTCTTTGGTTCATGCTTCCCTAAATAAATCAATTCTTCCCTCCTTGTTTTAGTGTATTCTTCTTTTTTTGCCCTTACCAGTTTCTCATATGCTTTTTTGTTTTGCTCTTGTTTTACCCGTTGGTTCCTTTAGTAATCTTCGCATTTTTTTGCAATCTTCATCGAACAATGGGTTGGTTGGGAAGCTATTCCTTTCTTTCTTTTTAGGTTTAGCTCTCTTGCATTTGTTTAGAGCTTCTTGAATAACATGCATTAACCATTCACTCTTACTGTAATCTCTACTACTGTGATGTAGTTCTTCCCTTTCCTGTAACTTATTATTTAATACTGCTCTAAAATTTTGCCAATTTTCATCTGTTAAGAGAATGTTTCCCTTGTGAGGATATTTATTTTGATTGCCTTGCAAGTGTTTTTCCCTTGGTTTGTCTCCATGCATTCGAAATTTCATAACAATTGGGTTGTGATCTGACTTAAGTTCCACTGGAGAATCTTCCACTTCTAGCTCCTCTATTTTTGGTATGTAATTCTGTGAGCATATTACATAGTCTATTACACTTTGTCCCTTATATGTTTTGCATGTATACTTTCTTGAATTTTTCCATTTGTTCATCCCATTGCAAATAATCAAATTGTATATGCTTCAAAGACCTAACAACTCTTCTCCATATTGCGTGATAGCCCCATGCTCATCTTCCAAGTCCTGGTCCACTTGTTGATTTTCCTCTTCTGGCATCCAAAGAGGATTAATCTCAATATATTCGTTACCTTCTAGAATGTTAGCTTGCTTATTTGCTGTCCTTGCATTGAAATCTCCAATTAATATAATATCCCCCAACTTATTGTATATTGAAATGTCTCTTTTTAGGGAGGAGTATGGGTCTTCTCTATTAAGGTCATGTTTCTTATAGAATTTAGAATTCTTGGGAGCAAAATAACATGCTTGCTATGCTAATAACCGACTTATTTTATAGGATCTTTATCCAAATGTACTTGTTTGTTTTCATCTTGTTTTTCAATTTTAATGACCCTATCCCATTCCTCTTTTATTAAAACCATAATACCCCCATGCCCTTTGCCATTTTTTGCTGCTTTATTCCATACTGCTATTTTTTTGTATCCCACAAATTCTGGAGTCCTACATCCATCATGTTCATGTGTTTTTGTCAATATGATTATATCTTTGTCTCTAGCAATGGGCCCTAACCCGGGTCCTCTTCTCCAAGGGAAACCTCTACAGTTCCAACTTACCATTGTAAGATGTTCCCAGGCGGGCCATACTCCCTATTTATTTTGGATTTGTTTAGATGTGATGTATGCATTTCCATTTATTAAATATGCCTGTTTCCCTTAATTCCTTGCTGCCCTCACCTTTTCCCATTCCTTATTTCTTTCTTCTCTTTGTAAAAATGTTAGGTCATCATCTAAATAAAATTGTGACCCTCTCAGCATGCCTCTGTTTTTAAGTAACCTTATTTTATCCTCGTAGCTCATCAATGTGACCCGAATATGTCTATCTTTGCCTCCTTCTCTCAGCCTGCCAATTTTGCTTACTTTTTTTATCTGAACCTTCCATTGTAATCGATCTGACAAGAAGTTCCTGGTTAAACAATTTGTGTCTTCCCTGTCCCCATAATCTTTCAACCCTTTGATGATTATATTTGTTAACTTCTCATGTATTTCTTTCTCTTCTGTTATTTGAATTTTTTTTTTTTGATAGGTAACAGTATATTTACAGCGGGTTTTTTAAATAGGATCCCAAAACCTTAATTACAGTAGTGGCCGAAGCAGTGAAACTTTAAAACCAAAAATAACGTCCCCATCCCGGGGCCCTGGAAACATAAAACAGAAATAACGTCCCCGTCTTGGGGCCCTGGAAACTACAGAAAACAAAAGTGCCCGAATAAACTTCGCAGTCGAGAATCTCCAAAAAAACAAACCCAAAAACAAGACACATTGAAAACGGCGAATGCCAGGGGGCCAAGCTAACTGGGCCCTGATCCATCCTCGGCCCGCTCAGTCTGCCGCTGGCCCTTGACAGCGCTTTCCTCCAGCTTGCGACGGAGCTCGGACAACGCCTTGGCGGCATGAGACGCAGCTTGGGCAGCTGTGTTGAGAGCACTGACCGCAGTATCCAGGAGGCCATGGAGTGCCAGCTTCTGCAATGCATCATCTGACTCAGAGCTGATCACAGTGGGCTCCGGGTTCTCTGGTTTGGCATTCTTGGGGCTTTCTGCAGTCCAGCTGGGTCCGGGGGAGGCCCTTTTGCGCCCTGAACTGGGAGGAAGGGCCCTGTCAGGGCCTGTGCTCGATGCCCTGCACTTGCGTGTAGGCCTACGACGCTTCAGGGAAGCAGAATCGACAGGAGCGGGGGAGCCTTTGGCGGCAGGGGAACCAGGGGGAGAAACGCCAGTTTCGGGGGCGGGACAGAAGAGAGGGGGAATCTTTGTGCGCTAGGGCTGGTTGGCCAGGGCATGTCTGTAGAGAACAGCCATGAGCCCCTGGTGTAAGGGCCGGGAATGGTTCTTGCGGGCACGCTCAATGGTCAGACCCAAAGAGTAGAGGAGGAAGCGGGGGGTGCTGATGAGGGTAGCTCCACGGAGGTGGTTAAAATAACTGAGATGGAAGCTAAACAGCCGCTGCTCGGGATCGTCACAGGTAATATATTGCATTACCGGGACAATGGCTTCGTCGAACGGCGTCGGGAGGTGAGAGCGGAGTAAGTTGGCTTTGTCCCACTGGTGGTCTGGGAAGCGGGAGAGCTCCTCTTCCCAGTTGTGTTTATCCCGTCTGACGACACGGCCTTTCTCCTCGTGGTGGAGGCCGGTGACCTCTGTGAGGAAGTCCTTGGAGATTTTGAAGTGCAAACCCTTGACTGTAACTTCCCCGTCGTTCCACGACTCCAAGAACCCCTGGGTGATCTCGTCGTCATGGCCGGCGAATTTGCTAAAAAATGGCATAAATTTCTTGGCATCGGAGAATAAGCGAGCAGGGCCGCTCAACTCGAGGACAGGGGGCTCCAGAAAAATAGCTTTGGACGCCATGGGGGATGAGCTGGCAAGGTGGGGACAGAGGGGGCAGAAAATGCCAGACCGGGGAAGAAAGAGCAGGGGAGGGGGAATGCGACAGCGGGATGGGACAGGGAGGGGAATATAAAGGCCGTGCGATGGCTTGAGAAGGGGGAGCGCCGCCAGCTTTGGAAAGTAGCACACGCGGCTGGGATCGACACGACGGGGAGGGGGCTGAGGGGGCGCACCAGGCTGCTGACACGCGAGGATGGGAAAGGCCCACTGCCAAAGCGCCAGTTGGCGGACGCTGAGCGGAGGAGCGCCGGGAGTGAGCCGCGCCGGAGTTGACCTCGAACGGGTTGGCATGGCACGGGAATCAGGCGGCGCAGAGATCAAAGCGGGAATGACGGGGAGGTCCGCCATGCACAAAAAAATGGGGCTGCCAGGGCTGCCAGCTGGCCAGCGCGGGCAGCTGACAAGGCAGGGGGCGTGGGCCGCTGCGGGGAGGACCTGGGCGGTCCTCACGCGGACAGGGTGGCGAGCCGACGGGTCGACACGGGGCCGAGAAGCACTGGACAGCGGATGCACACGTCGGGGGGACTTCGTCGCCCAGCCACGGGGAAGACTAGACACCCGAGAGAACATCATGATCGGGGTGGTCCTGCATCGCAATTTGGATTAGGCCTGCAGGGAAGTGCGAGGTCCAGGTGGTGAATTCTCCAACAGTGATGCCTAGATTAGCCATGAAGTCAGCAGCCCTGTTGCCTTCTCTGAGAACATGCTGGAAAGTGTGATCGGGGAAGCCCTGGAGCAGGAAGAGGGCCTCCCGGATGGAGTTCTGGAATCGCCAGGAACAGGACTCGGGCTTGCTGGCGCCTCTGATAATGACTTGGGAGTCGCCTTCAATAATAATTTTTGGGGAGGAGCCCAAGAGCCGACGGGCCACTGAGCAGGCCGGCAGCTTCGGCAAAGTTGTTAGTTTGCATGCCCAGCGGGACCGCGAAGGCAGTGACCAGATTCTCGAAACCGTCTCTGATAACCCCGCCAGCCCCAGAGGGCCCGGGGTTGCCTTTGGAAGCGCCGTCGAAATTGAGCTTGAGCCACCCGGGGGGAGGGGAGTCCATCTGATCAGGGAGCGGCGGGAAGGGGCGGGAGGGGAAGCGGGGGGGTGATCTGGAAGCCGAGGGAGGAGAGAAGGGAAGCTTCGCTCGATCGCATGGGTTTCGTAGAAAGGGGAATGAGGCGGGAATTCTCGGTGGCAAAGGAGACTGCTTTGGATACCAACCTGCGGGGGAGCGGGCCGGGGAGGAAAAGGCTCGCCGGTTACGCTCGAGCCAAATTTTCCAGAGCAAGTGAGGAAGGGAGGCCTTCCGGAGGAAGCGGAGAAAGGGATGGGCAAAGGGGGTGGGCCACCGAGACGGGGAGGTCGAGAAATGGAATTGGGGGCCGCCCATTGAACAAAAAAATGGGAGAGGATGAGGCCCAGAGCTTCGGAAGAGAAGGCACAGTTTAAGAAAAGGTGGTTGGTAGACTCCCAAGTGGCACAGTAGAGGAAACATCTGTTGGGGATTTGGAAACCTCGCTTGATCAGATTTTCGATCGTGAGGATTTTGTTTTGGACGGCCGCCCAAACGAAATGGCTAATTTTGGGGATCAATTTCTTGGCCCAGACCAGCTGAGTCGGGAAGGTGGTTGCCCCCGGGGTTCTCTGAATATGGTAAGCAGACTTGACTGAAAAAATGCCGCTGGGAGAGCCATGCCACACGCATCTATCACTGTCACCGAAAGAAGGGATGACTGTCGCACTGAGGATGCGCTGAAGTTTGGCAGCTTGAAGCGGGAACCTGGGGTTCAGGATGGGTTTCCAGGTGGTCCGCCCCTGACACTGGGTCATGTAGTCAGACACTCTGGGTCCACGGTCCGCAAGCCCAGGTTTGAGAAGAAGGAGTTCTCTGTCCGAGCTCAGGGCCTCGTCGAGGATCCATCTGTCCTCCCAGAAGTCAATCTTGGCACCGTCTCCAAGGATCCATCTGGTCCCTTGCTGAACAATATCTCTGGTGGAAAGCAGGGCCTTCCAGAAGGCAGATCCATCGCGGGGCTGGGTATCCCCAAGGAAAGGGTGATTGTGGCAGTACTTCCTACGCACAATGCAAACCCATTCGTCGGGGGTATTGGTATGAACCTTCTAGGCATGTTTGGACGGAAGGGCCTTATTCATGGGAACCACCCGTCTGAGCCCGATCCCTCCCTCATCTTTGGGGCGGCGAGACCGGGGGCCGAGGAGACCGGGGGAATCCTTTTCTTGTCTTCGCCTCCCGACCAGAGAAAACGTTTCTGAATTTGCTCAATGAGAGTAGCAATGGAGGCCGGAATTCTGAAGACCGACATGAAGTATATCGGAATGCTTTGGAGAACGGACGCCAAGAGAGTGGCTCTGCCGGCCTGAGAGAGAAGGTGGCCTTTCCAGGGGGCGAGTTTTCTTTGAATCCGCTCAATCACCCCATTCCACAACACCTTGGAAGACGCCCCTGTGAACAGAGGAAGCCCGAGGTAGGAGGAAGGGAGGGAGCCGGGGAAGCATCCCAGGATCCGCCCGATTTTGATTTGTCTATCCATGGGGGTGTTGATGAAGTAAATCTTGCTTTTTTGTAGGTTAATTTTTTGCCCAGCCGCCTCCTCGTATAGGGTAAGGATGCTCTTGAGGGCCTTAGCCTGAGGGACCGAGGCCGAGGAGGCAAGAATGGTGTCGTCCACAAACTGTTGATGGGACACGGGGGGGAGGTCCTGCGTCGGTCTGATGCTCGAGATAAGACCGCGAGTAACAGCGTTCGAAATGGTTCGTCCCAGGGCCTCGGCCAGGATAATAAAGAGAATCGGGGGATAGGGGGTCACCTTGGCAGAGACCTCTGGAACTGGGGAAGAACCCGGTCGGGGAACCATTGACCAGGATAGAGAACCGGGGGGAGGACACGCACTTGTTGATGAGATGGACCCGGGAGGGGTGAAACCCAAATTTGAGGAGGACCTTGGACAGGAAGCTCCAATCGACCCTGTCAAAAGCCTTGTTCATATCGAGCTTGAGCAGGAAATGGGCCTTTACGGAAAGAACAGCTGAGTGAATGGCCTCATGCATGATTATGACCCCGTCAGTAATCAGCCTGCCTTTGACGGAGCTTCCCTGGCAGGGGGAAATGATCAGGGGAAGAATGTCTTTGAGGCGGTTTGTCATGGCTTTAGTCAGAATTTTATAGAGGACGTTGCACAAGTTGATGGGGCGGAAGTCTGACAGGGACCTTGCAGCCTGGGTCTTCGGGATCAGGGCTATGAAGGTGGTGTTGATGCCTCTGGGAATGGATCTGGCAAACTGCAGGTCCCGGATGGCAGCGCACACATCAAGGCCCACAATGTCCCAGAAAGCCTGGAAGAAGCGGGGAGGAAACCCGTCCGGGCCCGGGGCTGCCTCAGCCTTCATGGAAAAGGTGGCAGCATGGATTTCTGAGTCCGACAAGGCTTGAACCAGCTTTGCATTAGCCATGGCCGGGACGGACGTCGGGATGTGCTCCAGAAGAGAGTCGGCCGCCTCCGAGGACATAGGAGGTCCATCGCCCAGGAGCTCTTGGAAGAAGTGGACTGCCTCGGCTTGGATGTCCTCTTCCTTGTTGATGATACTACCATTGCTATCAACCAGCTCGACAATTCTGTTGGAACCCCTGTTTCGGAGGGTCGATGCATGAAAGAACTTGGTGTTTGCATCGCCATCTTGGATCCACAGAGCACGCGACTTCTGCCTCCAAAAGGTTTCTTCCCTGGCTAGGATATTGTGGTACTCGCTGAGGGCAGTGCGTTCCTCTTCCCTGAGGCCGGGCTCTTGAGAGCCAGCTTGGAATCTGGACTCAATCTCATCGAGTTTATTTTTGATAGCCTCCTTGCTTTCAAAGATATTACCGAACACTTCTTTGTTCCAAGTCTTGAGGTGTTCCTTGAGGCGTCTCAACTTGTGGAAGACCTGTTCGGCAGGGCGGCCAGGGACAGGGGGAGCCCACCAGTAGCCGACCTGGGCCCGGAGGTCGGGGTGGTGAAGCCACATGGACTCAAACCGGAAGGGTCTCCTGGGGGGGCGATGATCAGTCTCGAGGAGGAGGGGGCTGTGATCGGACCCGATTTTGGGGAGGGCCAATAGGGAGGCGTCGACAAAAATGGGGAGGGCTTCCTTAGACAAGAACACTCTATCTAACCTTACCTGAATGTGGTTGGGTCCCGCTCGCTTGTTGGACCACGTGAACCGGGCACCCTTCAGGCTGACATCCATGAGCTCATTGTGGGCGGTAAAGGCCCCAAAGTCGTCCATGCTTTTGGTTCTGACCTCCGAACCCCCGCATTTGTCAGAGGAAAATAGGGGGCTGTTGAAATCCCTAGATAGGATCCAGGGCAAGGGAGCGAAGGCTTCTCTCATCGAGCTGATTTCCTGCCAGAGCCTTGCTTTCTCAACGGGACTGTTGGGGGCGTAGACGTTGGATAGGATCCATGATCGCTTAGAGTTGAGGCAGTGGACCAGAATGTTCATGATCCTGGGCGACGAGGAAATGAGCCTTCCCTCGTAGGATCGAGGGTCCCACATGCACATGAGGCCCCCGGCTGAGCCAGCCGCGGGGGTGGAGAGAAGTTCACAGTTGCGCCAGGTAGCATGGGCAATTCTTCGGGCGGCGGCGTCATCTATCTTGGTCTCCTGTAGGAGGATGAAGGACGGGCGGTGGTCCCTGCGGAGTTGACCGAGGATCCTTTTCTTGGGGACCCCATTGAGTCCCCTGATGTTCCAGGAGATTAACTTCATTTGGCACCCTTTTGGGGTCGCCTGCCCCCCTTTCCAGCCTGGGCGGGAGGTTTGGATCGGGCGTCGTCCGCCTTGCGAAAGCTCGTGCCAACGTCAGGTAGCGTAGTTTGGGAACCGCTAGCAATGTCGTCCTCGGTGATCCTAGACCGTTGTTCGCACCGGGTGGGCCGCCCTCGTTTACCTTTGTTGCCAAAATCTGTGGTAAAGGATCTGCTCCGGGTCATTTTGGGGCTGACTTCGTCGGACTCGGAAGGAGAGCTGCCTTCGGTCTCATCATTAGATCGCTCGGACCCACACACCAAGGGGGTAGGTTTCGGGAAGGATGCCTGGGGGGCCGGGGTCAGAAGGGGGTGGGGGGGAGGGTTGGGTCCCGGTAGCAGTCGGGGCTTGCGAAGGAGCCAGAATGGGGTGCGGGGGGGGATCTGGGATCGGGTCCCCGGAGGGGTCGCTGGGGGGACGCCCTCCGAACAAGCCTCGAGGGCCTGGGGGCCCGAAGGGGAAACCTCCTTGAGGGGAGTGCTAGGGTTGGGACGAGATGGATCCTGGGAGGGGGCCCGACCAGAGCTAGGCGGGGGTTTGGGATTAGGGCCTTTCGCCTTCCTAGAAGCCGGGCATTGGTGAGGGAGGTGGCCTTGAGAGCTGCAGGAGGTGCAAAAGGCAGGTTTATTTTCGTAAATAAGGGTTTGGCGCCAGAAGAAGGACCCAGAAGAGATGGTCACCGAGGAGGGGAGCTCAGATTCGAGGTTGGCGTTGGCACAGAACCTTGCATGCACCATGCGAGAGCCAGCCTTGGTCGCAGGATCAAAGGCCACCAGGTCTCCAACCGACTGGGCGATGAGCTTAAGAACGTCTTCGCGCCACAGATGAAAGGGGAGGTCCGGGAGGCGAACCCAGATCGGGGCAAAGTTGATGCTTTGGGTGCTGGGATGAAAATCTGCACCATAGCGTCTGAGAAAAAGGCTCTTGCGACCCAAGAACCAGGGCCCGCCCGACGGGATCTTCTCAGCATCCTCGTTGTTGTTGAGTTTGATAATGAAAAAGCCTCTGGACAGGGCAACCAGCTGGATATGGCCGGAGACCTTCCATTTGGTGGCCGCCCATTTGCGGATCGTCTCCATGTCTGGGCGCCCGCCCAGGAACTTCCCAACCAAGGAGGATGAAGAATCAGAAACCAGGGAAGAGTAAACCTCCTCCTGGATGGAAATGTGGGTGCCTTGGAGGGAAAGTCCGACACCCAGGGCCCGTGCAGGGGTCCTGGAGCCCGCCAAAACTTGTTGGTAGGAGGGTTTAGGGCCTCCCGGGGCCCGCCCTAGCCCCGGATCGGGGGTTGCCTTCCCAAGGCCATCCGACGCGACAGGGCCAGGCAGGGGGCGCGGGCCCAGAATCCCGACCCCACCAAACCCAACGCACTGCTCGAGACCCCCGTTCGACCCCATCGCGGATCCGCCTGGGCCCAGCCAGGGCCCGGACGTACCTGAACCTCCTGGATCCGGGCCCGCCCAGGATCCAGCGCTCTATTTTGGATCCGATCCCGGCCCTGCCTCCGCTTCTGCTCCAAACTGCGCTCCAGCTGCCGCTCCTGCTGTTGCTCCCGCCATCTCCAATTCCTTGACCGCCTCTACATGCTTCTTTGACACAATTTTCTCTACAAAAATTTTGAGCTAGCTAAATCAGTCCTGTTATTTGAATTTTTACTTGCTTCTCTATCAACTCTTTTTGTTGATTGACTGGTTCTTTTACTACTTGAGACCATGTCTTTGTCTTTGCTAATTCATTTCGTAGCTCATTTTCTCTTGTTTCAATGTTTTGGAGTGTTTTCTGTACCTCTTTTATTTGATTTGCATTTTTTTTTCCACCTCTATTGCATCATTGATTGGGGGATGGATGGCTTGTTTGAGGACATGCCATTCACGTTGACCCATGTTTGCAAGGTTTTGTAGCTTTGACACTTGCTCCTTGAGCTGGTTGTTTTCTTTTTCCAACCTCCGAATGGTGTTTATAACCTCATCTGATTTAGTTTCTCTTAATTTCTCCCTCCTTTCCATGCTTTCAAGTTTCTCTTTCATCTTCATTAGCTCTTGCACATAAAGTCTTGGTGCCCACATGAGTGGTGTAGTTGTCGGACTGTAAGTTTCTTCCTCATCTGAAAACTCATTTTGGTGATTTGCCTTTGATTGTTCCTTATTCTCCACCTGTTTATGTGGTAGAATATTTTTTATTTTTATTTTTTGATATGCCATTTTCATTGTTGTTGCCCTTGCTCGAGCTTGTCGACGCCTTAATATCCTCCAATACTGTTTCTCATTGACATATATTGGTTCTTGCAATTGTTGCTTCCCTTCTTCCATTTTCAAACCCTTTACAGCCGAACCCTCTGTACTATTGATCCGTTGAAATAAATGTGTAATAAAACCCTCTTGCTCTCGCAAACCCTCTCGTTGCAAACCCTTGCTGATAATAAAACCTTCTGCTGCAAACCCCTATAACGAATGTATTTCTCCTACCTACTTAAATTGTTTTATAAATCGAAAGAGGACAAAAAAATATGCTTACCCGATGAAATAGATGTTTAATACAATACTCCGCCGCAAACCCTCCTTGCTCTGCAAAAACCCTTTGCCGCAAACCCTTTAATTTTTTTTGTGCTGATATTTCTTGTCTGGAGTGTACAGTTCAAATATTCTTCGTTCTATCGGCTCTACTTCAGTATCCCCGTGCTCTGCTTCAATGCTCTGATAAGAGTCGGACTTACAACCCTTGTAGTTGCTCTCCAATCCCTAAGCCACCATTTACAATTTCTTACAAGTTCAAGGTAGGGTGAGTGATAATATTACCCTAGAATTTTGGCTATGTTGACCCTTTTGATTTTATCCAATTCTTTTGATATTTTATTAATAATATCAAGGTGCTCACATAGATATTACCACTCTTTCCCAGATGTTTTGTGTATTTGTTCGAAAAGTAGATTAACTTCTTGATCTAACAATATTTTTTTGAGGTCGGGTCCGAGGTGTAGACCAATTGGTTCATCCAAACCCCATAAGGGGGGCGAAGATCCAAGGTTCAAATCTCGGGCCTCGTCGGACTGAACGCTTGTCCCTTTCTTGGTGCTTTCAGCGGCGTAAAAGGTTTAAAATGATTGTGGCATGGTGGTTATAGGGGCGGACTGTGCGAAGACCTGTGTGGTGGCTTCTAGGGCGGACAACGCAGAATACTGTGGTGGCCATAAAAGCTGGACAGCCTACCCGGATTCGTGGAGGCTACCGATTCCACCATGTAAATTAAAAAAAAAAAAAAACAATATTTTTCTGAGGTCAATCAGTGCAGACCGTTTAATGCAGTTTTCTATAATTTAACAACGTTTCAATTCTCTTTATTTTTCCAGAATAAAGTTTATAGAAAATTAATTTCAAACAGAACAATCTTACTATTATCAAGACTAGGAAAAATTACTAGCTAAGCTTAACATAACAAGAGAAAGTAATGTGTTGTTGTTACTACTTGATTTTAAGAAATATTTCACTAAGATTGTGTCACTCAATCACACCTACTATATTTTTTTCACAAGGTTAGAGAACCCAAACCTAAGTTAGTAACATCCACACTATGCTGAAAAGTAAATGTATTGAAATTAAAATTGCTGAAATGTAAATGCTAACTAGGAAAGTAGTAAAAATCTATCCTAAGAACATGGAACCTGGTCCATGTTGAGGTGAAGATGCTTTTTGGACCTTTGCCACTTTATCTTGCATGCATATTGGAACTACTTTTACCACTCTCCACATGCAAGTAAGCCTCCTTCTCACATAGTCCATAAGCTTAATATTAAAATTATGGTACTGTTCTCCTCGACAATGGCAACAAAATATCAAGCTGAAATAGCTTACATTAAATTTATCAACCCATGTAAAATGATCTAAAGAATAGTAAATCTAGTATAGATTATTCCATAATATTAAGCTACTGACTTGATTATGTTTCTTATTTGTAGTTGAAGGAAATGAAATAGAATGAAATATTCAAAAGTGCAATTAAAATGTAAACTAATTCTATGTGTTGTGTATATTTATTGGTGTGGATCCACGTGCAATTCTAATAATGCATTTATGATTTTAACTAGTTGATTTATTTATTTTTTTTTTATTTGTGGAAAACATCCCAAAAGGGATGCCACTTTCGGGTAAGACCCAAGGAGGCGGGGGTATCCATTCCACCAAAAACGCCCAGGACTCGGACCTGGCCTACCACCTTTGACATACTCAAGGAGCAAACAAACACACAAAACCAAATTAAAAAAAGTAAATAACAACAAAAATAATAAAATAAAATAAAAAACATGCTCCTTGAGTGTGTCAAAACCAAAAGCACAACCAAACACGCACAATAAGATAAAAGAAACCACAACACAAACCACATAGAAAAACACAAGAACCACATAACAAAACACAAACAAGACAAAAACAACAGAACACTACAAAGACATAACCCAAAAAAACATGAAAAATAAACACAACCAAAACCTAAAAAATAAAATAAATAAAATAAAAATAAAAACAACCAACAACGAGACAATAAACAAAAACAAAAAACATAGAAAACACTCACACATAAAAAAATGAAATAACACAAACAAAGAGAAACCCAAGAACAAGAACAGAAAAAAACACAAGAACAATAACAAAAAACATAAAAAAAACAAAACAACAAAAACACAAGAACAACAAAAAACAACACAAAGAACACAAAAACAAAACAAAACAAAAGAACCCACCCACCTTAAAAAACTAAACAAAAAAACAAAGAAGACAAAAGAAAAAAAAATGAACAAAACAATGACCTATCTAGACCAGAAGACTATTAATGCAAGAATCAACGAGAGGAAACAAAATAAAGAATAGAATGAGCTAGGGAACTAAAAAAACTGAATGAACCAAAGAGAAACAAAAAAAAAAACAAGAAGAAACTAGGTACCTTTAGAACTGGAGCCATCCAAAGAAATGATAGAAAGAAGAGCTTCCCTAATTTGAGAAGCCCACCATATAGGAGGGTGGCCATAACAAGTAAGATCACCTTTGTCCAAAGCCCAATTAGCTAAAGCATCAACACTCTTGTTTTGATCTCTGACCACATGATTGTAATCAACTTTCAAAAATCCCATCTGGATTAACTGAATCTTCTCAATAATTCTTTTTATTCTCCAATCCACCTTATGATTCTTAGAAGGAGTCTTCAAGAGATTAATCATAAGTTGAGAGTCGGACTCAACTAACACCTTTTCCCATCCAACCTTAGTAGCCTCCTGAAGGCCTCTAAGGATACCATACCCCTCAGCAAGGTTATTGGAAAGAATACCCAAATTCTCAGCAAAAGTAAAAACCGGGGAGCCATCGAAAAGTCTACCAATACCTCCCACACTGGCTTTTCCGGGGTTCCCTCTAGAGGCTCCATCGGTATTGACTTTTCCAAAATCCTTAGGAGGAGGTTGCCAATTTCTAGTCCTATCCATCTTACTAATACTCACATTCCCTTTAAGTTGGTTGCCCTTAGAAGGTTTAATCTTCAATCTTTGCATCACTTGATCCCATCTTTGGTGGGAGTTTTGGGGGTGATTAAGGAGTTGATGGACTGATTCAACTAAGTTGGCTATGGTCTTTTGCCAAATATAGTGAATATCCTTCCTATCTTGATTAAAAATTTGGTTGTTCCTTTCATTCCAAATATTCCAAAGAAGAATGGTAGAACCCATCCAAACTAACTGCCTAATAAAATGATCAACACCCTCTTGATTAGGCCAATCCCTCCAAAGCTATTCAAAAGTGAAAAAATTGGACCACTTGTAAGCCAAGTAAAGTTGCCATTCTCCTCCATAGCTCAGAGGCTAAAGTACACTCAATAAAAATATGGTTGATATTTTCTACATTCTCTTCACACATTTCACATCTAAAAGGGCCATGAAAACCACGCTTCATAAGTTGCTCACCGATAAGCACCCTACGATGCAATAAAAGCCAATTAAAGAACCTCACCTTAGGCCAGAGCTTTTGAGCCCACAATTGAGAAAATATGTCAGAAGAATGGTTGGGATTATTATGGCATAAGGTCAAATAACCTTGAGCAACTGAATACTCACCCTTAGTAGTGTTGTTCCATCCAAAACAATCTTTTTCATGGGACCAAGAGAGGGATCTCATATGAAGGATGCCTTGGATATCTTGTCTTTGCCTTTCTGGGATTTGAATAGGCCGAGTCCTCAATAGGGATCCAATATCTACCAACCTTTGAATTACCAGTATGGTACCGACAGTAATTAGCCACCTTTATCCAATTAGCTCGGTGAAGCTCCTCCATCCAAGGCCTCCAATCGGGAAGCTGAGTTATCAAAGGCTTGTGACCATCCCAAGAATCTGTCCAAAAATTTGCATGTTGACCATTATGAATGATCCAAAATAATTTTTTCTTTATCAAATCCTCACCGAGTCTTAAGAGCTGCTAAAATGGGAGAACCTTTGGTAGGAAGTTGATAGCGAACAAGGTCTTCAGGACTTTTGTTCTCGGCATATTTAGCACGGAGATTATTGGCCCAAAGAGCATTGGGGTTATGCAACATCCTCCAATATAATTTAGCAGCTAAAGCTTTGTTGTTATTAATTGAAGACCGGAATCCTAACCCCCCTTCACTCTTAGGAAGACATAAAGTATCCCATTTCACCAAGGCCCATTTTCTTTTCTCCTTAGTACCACTCCAAAGGAAACGATGACTGATTTGATCCAATTCTCGAAGAACAACCTTTGGGATATTCAAAATGGAAGAAACATAAATAGGAATAGCTTGAAGGACTGATTTTACCAAGGTGATTCTACCCCCAGAAGAAAGCCACTTGTTGGTCCACTTTCCAATTTTCTTCTTGACTTTGTCCAACAACCAATTCCAATCTTTATTTTTCTGCCTTTGAATATTTATGGGAATACCTAAATAAGTGATTGGAAGAGAGGTCTTCTTATATCTTAATTTATCCAAGACCATGGATTCCTGTCTAGCAGAGCGAGTGAAAGAAAATAACTTTAGATTTGTCTTCATTGATCAAGCTGCCTAGTAGCCTTAGAAAAATAGCTAATGATTTGCTTAATATTAGAAGCTTCCTTAAGCGTAGCTTTACCTAAAAGGGTAGAGTCATCCACAAATTGAAGATGAGAGATAGGTCTAGCTCCATGAGCAATGGTAACTCCCTCAAGGGTTTTGTTTTCCCTCTTTTTGGTTATAGTCCTACCCAAGCATTCAACAAGAATGATGAATAAATAAGGGGATAGCGGGTCACCTTGCCTAATACCTCTGGAAGGCTGGGAAAGAGCGAGAAGGCCTGCCATTGATAAGAACTAAGTAGGAAACTGAAGAGATACATCCCATAATCCAATCCATCCAATCCTTAGAGAAACCAAATTGCCTCAAAACTTTGATAAGGAAGTGCCAATCCACTCTGTCATAAGCTTTGGATAAGTCTAACCGGATGAACATAGAAGGAGAATTTTGCATATCCATGGAATGGATGGCTTCCTGAGCAAGAACTATCTCATCTACTATTTGACGTCCTTCCACATATCCCCCTTGCTCTGGGAAATAATCTTATGCAAAAGAGGCTTCAACCTTTCTGCCATGATTTTAGTAATAATTTTGAGAAGAACATTACATAAAGCAATAGGTCTAAAAGCTGAGATATGATCAACCTCTTGAGCTTTTGGAACAAGAGTAATATAAGTTTTATTGATAACCTTCAAAATTTCT